>OY728121.1:1659551561-1664551561 GCA_963277665.1 Viscum album
AAATGCTTTTTTTGCCGTAGTGAACCTTTGTAAATAATTCATTCTTGATCGAGAATATATCTTTTGAGAATATGAATTTTGGTAAGGTAATCCCCACATGATCATGGAATATTAGCTTCCAGAAGTGTTATAAATTTTCCTAGACATAGGAATTTTAATTTTACATATCGAGTCATCACTTCATTACATTTAACTGAACAATTTTTGTCCCTCACATAACATAAAACTACAAATTACTACAGACCCCTCATGAGAGGACCACCACCCTTTGTTTTTGTCTCCCACGAAACCAATATTTCATAACTAAATGAATCTTTACTTATCTCAAAAAATAATAATTAGTGACACCCATATCCTAAATCATGGGTCCAATCACACAAAATAAACAGAAAAAGCCTCATCGCTACATATGGGTCAAACCATTACTTGGAACATCCATTAATGAACTATGTATGGATTGAATCCTATCATATAATGATACATTGTTAATACTACATCCTTGGCCTCTTGCCTATCCAGAGTATTCTCTTTTCAGGTAAAGGAACCTATGACCTAGATTCATGAAATCATAAAACACTATTTCTCATGTACTTTGTGTGTCTTGATTCATGTCATCATAATATACATAGTGTTACCCATATCTCTAATTGTGTTCTAAACTACAATAATAAATGCGAATTATTCCCCCATGTGTACATGGGTTAGACCTACATATATTTTACCCATTTATTAAATATATGTGGATTGATTCTTATCTTAATAAGATAAGCAGTGATGCCCAGATATCTAATTCTTGGGTCTAGCAGCAATAAAAAAATATTCCCCTAATCCATATATATGGTTCAGAACGGCACAATGAACATATATAGAAGAACTTTGTATTTCTTGATTCATTACATCATTGGACAGATAAGGACAACTCGATCTTCGATTGTGGTCCCATCTGGATTATATTTATGAAACAAATGCACCCATAATTTCATATGGGCCATAACTAGGGAGTTAATGTCATAGATGCATGATGATAAACATCATGATAAAAGTAGAATATTCCGCTTTCCAAATATGATCAAGCCATAAAAGCTCATTTTCCCATCATACGAGTCATATATGGAAACATATTTCATATGAACATAATACATCATGCACAATATTTCATGTTAGTTCTCACATCATTACCTCATGAGGTTAATCTGAAACCGGAAAAATAAAAACTCAAAAAATAATGTTATACTATAAGAATAATGTACTAATGAAATGAAATTAAAATTGAACGAAAAATATTCCCCAATGATATGAAATTAAATATACAGAACTTCATCCATCATCATTATTTATCAATGGAAACAAGATATTGACTCTGCTCAACCAGTGTACAGGATGATTTTTTAACCTTATATGCCCCTCAGCTCAAAGATCACAATTCATTTCTTAACATCCTGGGGTTGCTGCAAACCTTTCAGGGGCCTCCGAAAGGAATATTGAGCACTATATTTGAACATGATATCAATGTATAAGGGCATTTAAAGGATAACCAGTTATATCATGGCTCTCTAGGAAAGGATATTTCTTCCTTGTTAGCCTAACTTCACCATGGAATATCACATCACCTGAGCATGTTTTGGGACATCTCTGACATGATTTTCATGTACCATTAACCCATCAATTGAGATCCATGACCCGTAATTTACAATGATTTCATATTCCTCTAAAATGGTTGTTGAATTAATTTTGACCTTCTTTATCCTAATTAGTTTTTTTGGAATATTCCCCTCATATTAGGAACACATGTTTCATGATATTAAACTAAATATATATTTGTCAATGCTATATGACCTTAAACACTAGACATTAATGGTAAAATTTTTAAGAACATAAATTTCTAGTGAATGAGATAAAAACATCTCAGGATGAAAACTCATAAAGGGTGTCCAAAGAAAAATTCATGTTTGCACTCACTAAACTCTTTATATCTAGAGTTTTTTAAAAAAGGCATAAATTAATGTGGCATAAAACTCATTGGGTCCACATTATAGACATAGTATAATCTGCGGCATGCTCATAAACCCCTTGTTTATGAAAATGTAACAGTGATGGTTTTCCATGTCACCTCATCATTATAATGTTTTCACTATTTGACAAAAAAACATTTCTTATGATTAGACCCTTATTGAATAATAAATATTCCATAAACCACACTATAAGATCTTAGATCCTAGGGTCAGCGAAGACCATCCATGGACCTTGGGAAAAGATACCCGACATTAGGAGAACCTTTTTTAACTATTCATATGTTCTTATAGATCCTTCATATGTGCCTATGGTCATGAACCAAAATTTTCACTTAGCATAAGGGATTTCTGATAGTTTTGATCCCTAGAGTAACTATGGTAGAACTCATCCCCTAAATGTTTTCTGGGACATTTCCAACATGATTTTCCAATGTCATCCCCATGACTTGATCACTTTAGACCAAAATTTAGAATCCTGTAAAGAAAAATATTCAATCAAATTTGATATCATCAACATTATGCCACTAGGTTTTGTACCATTTATCAATGAAGGAATTTGATGATCCTTTCCCATAACTTTTGATGGCCCTATCTCATTTCACTAAATCACATGAAATGATCCACAATAATCAAAATTATAGAGAAAGACTAAAATTGGTTACTTGAACCCTTCTTAGATGGCCTTCCCACTAAACCCAACTTCATAATTTTTACATTTTATCCATTGAGAATCATTCATGGACCTAGGAAAAGGTGGTATGACCTTTCATTGAGTTTAAGGTGGATTTATAAGGTTGTAAAAATATAAACCAAGGGAACAAACTGTTTACAAGAAGGGAACACCAATCCTTCTGTGACCTGATAACACTATAATGGAACCAAGAATCTCAGGGTGTTAGGGGTACTCCTCGACACATATTACCCATCATATATTCATCGACAATTACTTTTGGGTAATGAATTACATTATAAAAATTACAACTATCAATGTATACTCAGATTCTATAGTCTTTCACCCTCCACAAATATTACCCACCAAAAATATTCTAGGATCCATTGAAAAGAGAGGATACACCTCTGTTTAGCCTTCATACTAATTCCTCAGGTCTTTGAATAAAAAATAAGAATAATCTCCTCCTCCAAATAACCTATCCTTAGGAGCCCTAAAAGTATTAACAATAAACTCAGAACCTTGGAGAGTTTTGTGTCATCCTTTTAATGTCATCCCTATAATAATCATTCAGGTACTGGTATTTTGATCTTAAACATCATTGAACCCCAAGGTCTATTCTAAAATAACATATACTACATTAAAAGAAGTTCTGAGATAAAATACCCTAAATTAAAGTGATAAAAAGTTCATGCTAAAAGGAATTAAACAAAAGTTGTATAAGGAACAAGATAATATAAACTAAACAAATGAAAATGAAGGATCAACCTAAAAAACCCTACACTATGAGAATTAGATTGTCTAATCCAGAAGACCTTAAACTAAATCACAACAATGATTTAGTCTTAAATATTGGAAGACAGGTAAATCTTGTGCGGTCAAAACCCATTAGTTGGTAACTAATGAAAAATTAATTTCCGTAACCAATAATTATTCAATAGTATGATATTTATGAAAAATCCGGGAGATATTCAAAAAAAATATTAAGGATGTGTGGCCCATCATATGGCCTGTGAAAAAATGATGTTAATCTCTCCATATCTATTGACATTAGAAATATATAGTGTTCTCTACCTCTTATATTTATATATATTCCCAAATAATACTTGTGTGAATCAGACAATCTCATTATTGGTGGATCGTATAAATCAGTGGGTAATCACATGTTGGTAGAATTTCATGATAATTTCTCAAGAAGAATCTATTTTCATTTATATATTTGAAAACTAATATTCTAGTATACATGATATTATACATAACATGGGAATCAATGATGATTCAAGAAACATGATATCAATAAAATGAAAAGAACATCCTGAATTAAAGAAAACTAGACTATAATATATATTGTTTGAAATATCCATTCATTGATAGAATACAAAAGGGGGAACATCCAGATATTATAGTCTCACCCATGAATATATAAGCTGAATATATTTTGATAAATCAAATTTCATACATAGAATGTTTTCAATGGATTAAATGAGATATAAAACCTATAATCCAAATAGGAATTATATTTGAGTAATTGGTCCACATATGTTGTCTCTAAGTCCACTATCTGATGAAACACCCCCACAATTGCAACTGTACCAAGCCTATCCTTCTTCATTGTGTTGAAGAGTCCATATCTCTCAAGTATAGTCTTTTATGATATCTTAAGTTAATGATAAAATTGGGATAGACATGTTTAATGATGGGATATTAAATACAGGATATGGTCAATCTCAACTTTCCAAGAACAGACTGCATCCCACTGAGTATCCACCTCCACCATGTGTCGATATGTTTCTTTTAAAGAATGATCTTGGATTTTATTACTAAAGTTGTATAAAAAGTGGGTCAAAACCTCTATTCAAGGGACCTATTATGCTCCCTCATAGAGATCCCTTCCATAACCCAAACATGAATGATGATATAGTCAATGCCCACATATAAAGGGTGGTAAGGATATATTGAATGTAACCCACCCAGTCCATGTACCTTTCCATGTGGTTCTCTATTAGAAGGGTACATATGCCCCTCCATATATTTTCCTCATTGACTGATAAAAAAAAGTATACTCTAAGATATTATCTAAGACCACACATTGAATAATAACATATTTCATGAATAGGTCGCCAAGAGAAGGACTCATTATCATAGTCTCTAATGAAGAAGGAAGAAAGAGAGCCTCAACATTAGTCAACTAAGTTGGAGTAATCCCCAAGGGAGTATGAATGTTGAATTCTGATCTCCAGGGGAATGTAACTATAACAACGGTCATAAAGGATTATTATTCAAAGTAAAAAAATTATATTATATCACCATGTAAATTGGTTGTGTTGATAGAAGCATCTGTTTCCTATACCCGACCCTCTAGAGAAGATGAAACACCCAGTTTTTATTATTAGAATCTATGAAAAATTAGTCCTTTTCCCAAATATGTGTTAATACTTCCACCCTTGAGGGATAAAATAACCAAAAATAATTATATTTTAAAAAGAATAAAGTGAAAAGAGTATCCTATTTTGAAATAAGTATTCAAATTCTCCAAAAATCACCTCCACAAAGGAAAAATTAGTAATAGAATGGATACCCTTATCAATGTCCTATGAAAGTTCATTTTCATCTACTGTCTTTAGATACTATTCTATTGAAACATCTAAAGTTGGAAACTAGATTTATCATTCCGACACATCATTCATCTCTACTATTTAATGGGCCAGAAACAAAAGTTATGGTTCATTAGAATCCACCAAATTCCAACCCACATCCCAAAGGGAAAATATATTATTTTAATATTGGCTTTATTGGGACCTATAAAGTTTCAAATGATTAAGATGTGTAACTAGAATATTTTGTTACAAGGAAGTTGTTATGTGTTATATTCATATGATGATTATGGGGGAGAATGTTCTGATGATTCCAAACACATCCTTTTCTCATTCTCATCCAGGGTAAGATCCCTAGATGGCATCGACACTATGAGAATAAAGGGTGGTCCCAATAACATATTGATTATGAAGGCTCCACTCCAATAATGGTGATCACTAACCTCATGATTTCTAGATGAACTAAGGTCCCCTTTTCATCAATCCCAATCCAATTCCAAATCCACCAATAAGGACCATACCATAAGGAGAATATATAGGGTATGGATTGATTGAGCAGTCTTCTACAACCATTCAATGCATAAAAAACACTAAGGATATTTTTTTTAATGGATCCATTACACATTAAAAATTTCAATTTTATTATCCATAAAATGTCACAACCCATCCTCAGGACCCGTGCCGTGACTACCCCAAGGCCGCCTTCCATAGGCCAGGGGCTGGAGACTAGAACCAAAGGTGAAAATCCCGAAAAAAGGGGAAGGTATTGCCTTTATAAAGTAAACAAACACCACAGTTAAAGCCAGCTGAAGTAAACACTAGTAATAACAAGTACAAGTAAGTGCAGAAAAGTTAGTGGGCCAGAATACAAACCCAAACATAAAGGAACGTACAACTGGAAAGGAAGTACAATAACTGAAAAATAAAGCAGAAACACCGAGCCGTCCACAAGAAATCCCACCTGAAGGGAGGGTACAGATCACCTCCTCAGCTCCTCAGGTCCTGCCGTCCGCCCCGTGTACCTCCCGCTCAGTGGTCCACCTCCAGGTACCGAATCATCATGATATCCACCTCTGGGAACCGACTCGTCATGAGTTCCTCCTCTGGGAACCGTCCAGCTCTACAAGCCTCAACCTCGATCAGTGATGTCCGTTGTCTGCAACCAACACAACGTAGTGCGGGCGAAGACCATGTATGGGTGAGTATACGATACTTAGTAGGGACCCCCGAGACCCCCAAAGGTCTCCCAGATTCCACAAAGGATATTCCACAAGGAAAGATACAATAATTAAGTAACATCCAACACTACTTAGGTATATGCCCATACATATACCTAAGTCATCAATTCCAGTTCGGCTCCATCATCCGAGCCCAAGTTCGATCACATCCACATAGGATAATACAAACCAATCCACACAAGAATGCACAACCCAATCCACTTAGGAAAGCACAACCCAATCCACATAGGAAAACACAACCCAATCCACATAGGAAATCACAACCCAATCATATCGAAGATAATGATTGAAAGTCAATACTCAGCTCACACATGTATACTTCTTCGTAAGATGAAAGAGATGATCAGATTAGCCACTGATTCATTGAAACTGGGACCCACGTAGGATACAAGAACAGTAGTACTGCTAGACCCACGTAGGTTACAAGAACAGTAGTCATCACCGTCGAACCCACGGAGGATTCTAGTACGATAGTCTTCACCATCGAACCCACGTAGGATTCCAGTACGACAGTCTTCACCTTCGATAACACGGAGGATTCCAGTACGATAGTCTTCACCATCAAACCCACAGCTGCTGGAGAACTCCTCCACTATAGAGTACAGTGGGCTTGCCGCTACAACGAAGCGCGTCCCACTAACCTTGGACCACTGATGTACTCCACCTGTCGAGTACTGTGGGTCTGCTGCTACAACTAAGCGCTTCCCACCATGGGTATGCAGCTACAACCAAGCGCTCCCCCTCATAGCCTACAGAGGTAATCCATCTGTTGAGTACCGTGGGTCTTCCTCTACAACCATGTGCTCCTCTACCATGGGTCTTCCGCAACAACCAAGCGCTACCCACTGGGATATCGAAACACTCTGAGTCGGTCGATCTGTTGTCGTCAAGTCTCAGCCAGCTTTAGGGCTTCCACACACAGCATGCTCGTTTTCGGGAGGGTCCGCTCCACGAGCTAAGGGGTGGATACATCAACTGACACGTAGTCTGGATTTGATGTATCCCAAAGTTCCGTCTCGACATAGGGAACTCAACGTGACAGACGGTGCGTCAATCAGACGCCCGGTCTGAGAGTTATTGGCTTTTTTGTTCCAGGGGCCCGGTTGGTTTTTAAGTCAAAACCAACCCAACCGCACTCCAAATTCATCCAAACCTCATGAGTAGTAAGAAAAAAGGTTCGTCTCACTATGAGGAATATAAAAAAGTAGACGACACGTTAATCGGACGTCCGAAGCTCAAGTTATAAGCATTTCTGCTCCGAGGGCCTGGTTCGTTTCGTGTTCGAAACAACCTGGCCGTACCCAAAGATCTCCTAAAACTAGAGTTTAATATACTGAAATGATAGTCTCGATCCAATAATCCCAACGCAATTGACTGTGTGTCGATCGGAGGTCTGAAGACCAAGATATGGGCAAATGACTGAAAACAGTCCGAAATGGGGGGTCTGGGCCCGGTGGGCGCGGCCCGGCCCTGCCAGCGCGGCCCGCCCTAGCCAGAGTGGCCCGCTCGAGTGCGGCCGGTCCGGATGGGGAAGCCAGATGGCCCAACGTGGTCACGACTCGTACGGCCAATCAGCTTGGCCATTATGGCCAAGCGGGAAACAGAAAGGGGAGGGGGGGGGGGGGGGGGGGGCGCTGCCCCCCTGTTTGGAAACAGAACCCCCCACGTGGGGGCCGTTCCCTTGCCAGCCAGGGATTACGACCCCTGGCTCCTCCGATCGGCCAACCTGGCTGGCCAGCCAGTGCCGCCGCCGCGGGACCCCCCGGTCCCGCTCCTCTGAGGCGCCAACGGTCAGCGGTTCTGGGCGCCGCTCCATGCTCCGCCGCGGCCACAGGCCGCAGCCTTGGTCTGGTCGGCGCGGCGCGTTGGCACCGCTCCCCTCCACTCCGGCCCCGCTCCGGCCGCGGTGAATTTTTGGTTCTCCAACACGGCGCGACGACGCTGCACCCCTTCATCGTGGTCCGACTCCGGCGGCGGGATCGTTCGGCCTCAACGGCGCAGCGTGATGGCACCGCGCTTCTTCACCGTGATTCTCCATGTTCCTGCGCGGTGTCATTGCACCCCACTGCCATTGTTCATGCCGCAACAAGAACAACAACAATGAGGCCGGAGGGTCGTCCGTGTTCGTGCGGTCTGACCTCCTCCCGTTATAACGATAACAGGCGTCCCAAAAAGAATAAATACCCTTGTCATACAAGAGAAAAAATTAATCCAAAATATTTGAACTCAAACCCCCACCTTAAAGAGTTGTCAAATGATGGTCATCGTGGAACAACAATGTGGTTTAAGATAGTGTTGTGGAAGACGGTGTTGCGGATCGATGCTCCATAAGCGTCGTCGGCATTCACCCGAAGAAGGATGCGGAACGTCGTCGTTCTTTGAAGAAGGCATCTCTCACCAACTGCGGAGAGAGAAGAAGATGGTTCGGAGAACTCCCTTTACAGTGACGAAGTTCTTCGTCGTAGACTCGGCGTTCTTTGTGTTCATAGACGAGGATGACGATATTCCTCAAGAGGTCAAGAGTCCTCTTCTTCTTTCCGCACAACTAATCAACCCCCCAATAAAATAAGTCAACTCTCATTTTATTATCACACATGCATGCCATTACTTTGAAATTCAAAAAGAAACTCATCCAATTAATTCACTTAATTGTAGAGCATTTAATAATCCAAAATAAAAGTGAGGGTTGACAATCCATTTAATTTAGGGTGTGGGTGAGTTACAAAATAAATTCAAGAGAGGGAGGTTAAAGGGGTTTTAAGGGGTGGGGCTCGTGTGGGCCCCACATCACTAGTATCCTACACAGAGAAGTTAGGATGTTGTGGGTCCCATCCCAACCCCCATGCGTAGGTTTAAACTACTTAGAAAAGAAATAAAAATTGTAGCACAATATTTTATTTCATTCTTTAGTTAACCCATTTATTTTATAACCTCACCTAAGAAAATGCAGCTCTAGTAATGGTGTTCCTAAGAAATTACCAGCGCTGGGGTTTCATCCGTTAACTTGGATTTCGATTCCGAGCACTGGTTCAAAAGTTAGGAAAACCCACACGTTTGTCCATTGAACGTACCCGATCTAAACTTCGAAATTGATTTTGGGCACACCGGGCCTCGGAATTAGGTGCCGTCAGAAACAACATTCTCGTAAAATCCCAAAGAAAATTAAGAAAAAGAATTTCCGTTGAAATTTACAGGTCTTTACATTACTCCCACCTCAGGGCTTTACATCCCTGTAAAGCTACAACACAAACTAGGGAAAAAAAGTGGTACTAAGCACGCAACTGAGCCTCCCGCTCCCATGTGCTCTCCTGGAAGATGTCGTGCTGCCATTGAAAGCACACCTAAGGAATTGACCATCTATGTAGGACCTGCTCCTATTAATCCTCGTTCTCCAATAGAACCTCTGTGATTGTCGCCCCATCAACGACATCCAACCCCCTGCGGTCGATGATGTGTGAAGGGTCATGTACGTATATTCTTAGCAGAGATACATGGATGAAAACGTGCACCCGGTGCAATTGAGGTTGAAAGGTCAAGCGGTAAACCACCTCGCCAACCCCGCTGAGGACCTAGATAGGTCTGTTGAACCTCTGAGATATCTCTCCACCTCGGCTGCATCTCCGTAAGCCTCATCGAGGTGAGACCCATATAAGAATGTGGTCGCCATTCTCGAACTCTAGAGGCCCCCATTTTTTGATTAGAACTAAAACTCAAAACTCCTACAGCCATGAGGGTAAGGTTGGCCGACTCAAGAGTGATCGACTGCACCCTCCTGTGCATGAGTTTTTCCTATACTTCCTGAGGTTTCCTTTTCGCCGACCAAGGAAAAGACATCCCGACGTCTGCCTAATACCTTCAATTTGTGTATGAGCTGTGATTGCCCAGTCCATACTTAATCTAACATCGTTAGGCCTCGACGCTGCCACCAAGAGGTTATAACTGAAACTCTCGCCTCAAGGGTCGGATCACACCATTTGCGTAAGTGTGATTATAGAGTCTCCTCCCAGAAGCATCTCGAGACGTGGGGGCCAAGTCAACGGCTTAACCAGAAACTCTAGGTCTGGGACAAGATTCATGGAAGGAAGGGATGATTCGTATCAATGTCCTGTTGTTACGGAAGCTTGTGGAAGACACAGTTCGAACTTCGAATCATCCTTAGAGCCCTTTTGGTCGCACTCCCTGACCGCATGAAGCTACCCTTTCCCCTTCCCTCCAGATCCTTGAGCCTAGCGGGGATTTCAAAGGCGGTTGGTTGCAACATGTCAAAATGTTCACCACCACATACTGCTCTCCTAGCTCCATTTCCAAGTCTGCTTCCCTACAACTTCATCTGTCCTTTTCACTTCCTCTACTTGAAACATTTTAAACGCCCAAGTCTCCGAGACTGGTGCTAGTTTCCTGCTTTTCCACTGCTAACCTTTACTAACTGCATCTATTCAGCAAAAGAATTCTCAACCACAAAGGTTCTTTCTAGCACCATAGCATAAGTAGGAATGCATAAAGAAAGAAGTGCTAGATCGGATGTCCTTTAGACACACCTCACTCTAATGTCCGAGCCCTGAAGCACCAATTGCATTGTAGTCATCGAGTACCAGGAATGGTTTGGTAATCCCCGATGAATTCTCAGCTACCGACACGTTGTCCTGCCGATGCAGTATAAGCTCTAGGAAACTCTCAGCCACCTCCTCAAGCCAGTCCTCAGCCACCTGTGAGTCGAGCTTGCCTCGGAACATGAGGGATATCTTGTGCTGAAACATGTAAGGAAATAAGTATACAAGTGTCCTCTATCGGTACTGCCAGTAGTGTCTGCTGTCCAACAGGAAGTGATCTAGATGGCACACTACCCGAAGTTACTATCTCAGGGATCAGTCCATATACCGAAGCATTTTCACTATACAGACCAACTCCATGGTCACTCACTAAAAAACACATGTAGCTAAGTCCACTACCCACTCTACTAGAGTTTAAATTAGGCGTTGAACTCTAGAAATCTCCTCCATCCAGTCCACTGCTTCCTGGAAACTGTCTCGCCTCAAAATCTCGGAGGCCTATACTTCCTAACGGGTGGTGGTGCTGATGGTACACCTCCTGACAGTTTCAACATTGTAAGAAGTACACACACCGGAATCTCATCTCTCGGTGGGCCATCATCTCATACAACACTCGGAACCCTAGCTGGCTGCCGTCGTGGGGCCATCCTAAAAAGAGACAGGTGCTCCACGGTCAACAATTTATACTTGCTAAGCTGACATAATGTAATCAGTAAGAAAAATTTTCAAACACACATGAAATTAATGTTTTCGTGCACTGAGTCGGAAATCAGAAGTCAGGGTCCTGGTTTACGGATGCGTCAGCCGCCGCACAAACACTGGACTCCCTGGACTGATAACCACACTCGATACCCTTAACAATATTGCTTCACATAGAAGAAAGATCAGAGTCCTGAGTTCTACAATAAAACTGAACTCCTTTGATATCAATTTGTCTCGACCCGTCCTCGGGACCCGTGTCATGACTACCCCAGGCCCACCTTCCATGGGCCAGGGGCTGGCAACTAGCACCAAAGGCGCAAATCCCGACAAAAAGGCGAAGAAATTGCCTTTATAATGTAAAAAAACACCATAGAGTAAGCCAGCAGAAGTAAACACTAGAAATCACAAGTAAAAGTAAGTGCGGAAAAGTAAGTGGGCAAGAATACAAACCCAAAATGAAAGTAAAGTACAAATGGAAAGGAAGTACAACAAATGAAAAGTAAAGCAACAACACCGAGTCATCCACTGGAAATCCCACCAGAAGGGTGGGTATAGATAACCTCCTCAGCTCCTCGGGTCCTGTCGTCTGCCCCGTGTACGTCCCGCCCAGTGGTCCACCTCCAGGTACCGACTCGTCGTGATATCCACCTCCGGCCTCCGACTCATCATGAGTTCCTCCTCCGAGAACCATCTAGCTCTACAATCCTCAACCTCGATCGGTGATGTCCATCGTCTGCAACCAACACAACGTAGTGGGGGTGAAGCCTGTGAAGGGGTGAGTATACGATAATCAGTAGGGACCCCAAGACCCCCGAAGGTTTCCCAGAATCCACAAAGAATATTCCACAAGGAAAGATACAATCACGAAGTAACATCCAACACTACTTAGATATATGCCCATACATATACCTAAGTCATCAATTCCAGTTCGGCTCCATCATCTGAGCCCAAGTTCGATCACATCCACATAGGATAGTACAACCCAATCCACACAGGAAAGCACAACCCAATCCACTTAGGAAATCAAAACCCAATCCACATAGGAAAGCACAAACCATTCCACATAGGAAATCACAACCCAATCATATCGAAGATAATGATTGAAAGTCAAGACTCAGTTCACACAGGTATACTTCTTTATAAGATAAAAGAGATGATCAGATGTAGCCACTGATTCATCTAAGAAGGGACCCACGTAGGATACAAGAATAGTAGTGCTGCCAGACCCATGTAGGATACAAGAATAGTAGTCATCACCGTCGAACCCACGAAAGATTCCAGTACGGTTGTCATCGTCATCGAACCCATGGAGGATTCCAGTAAGATAGTCTTCACCATTGAACCCACGGAGGATTCCAGTACGAGAGTCTTCACCGTCGAACCCAAGGAGGATTCCAGTATTATAGCCTTCACCATCAAACCCACACATGCTGGGGAACTCCTCCTCTATCGAGTATAGTGGGCCTACTGCTACAACCAAACACTTCCCACTAACCTTGGACTGCTGAAGTACTCCACCTGTCGAGTACTGTGGGCCTACTGCTACAACCAAGCGCTTCCCACCATGGGTCTTCCACTACAACCAAGACCTCCCCCTCAAAGACTACAGAGGTACTCCTTCAGTTGAGTACCACGAGTCTGCCTCTACAACCAAGCACTCCTCTGTCGTGGGTCTACCTCTACAACCAAGCGCTCCCCACTGGGCTATCGAAACACTCCGAGTCGGTCGATCAACAGTCATCAAGTCTCAGGTTGCTCTAGGGTTTCCGCACATAGCACGCTCGTTTCTGGGAGGGCCCGCTCCATGAGCCAATGGGTCGATACATCAACGGACACATAGTCTGGAGTTGATATATCCTAAAGTTCCGTCTCAACATAGGGAACTCAATGTGACAGAGAGCACGTCAATCGGACGCCCGGTCTGAGAGTTATTGGCTTTTTCGTTCTAGGGGCCTGGTTGGTTTTTAAGTAAAAACCAACCTGACCACACTCCATCTGCATCCAAACCTCGAGAGGAGTAATCCAAAAGGTCTGTATCACTAAGAGGAATCCAACAAAGTCGACGGCACGTCAATCAGACATCCAGAGCTCATGTTATAAGCGTTCCCGCTCCAAAGGCCCTGTTGGTTTCATGTTTGAACCAAACTGGCCATACCCAAAGTTCTCTGAAACCTTGAGTGTAATATACCAAAACGACCGTCTCAATAAAAGGATCCCAAAACAACTTATGGTGCGTCGATCGGAAGTTTGGAGCCCATGATATGGGAAAATGACTGAAAACAGTCCGAAATGGGGGGTCTGGGCCCGGCCCGGCAAGGCCCAACCCCCCCTAGTCGGCCCGAACCGAGTCGACCCGACCCTGGTTTGGGTCTGGCCCAATAGGGCGCAGCGTGGCCCAGCCTGGGTGGCAGGTTGGCCTGGCGCAGGCGTGGCCCACGTGGCCAATCTGCTAGGCCGTTATGGTAGAGCGGGAAACGGAAGGGGGGGGGCACTACCCCCCTGTTTGGAAACTGCGGCCCCCGTGTGGGAGATGCTCCCTTTCCAGCTGGGGTAACGACCCCCGGATTCTCCAATTGGCTGGTCGGTGCCGCCGCTGTGGGACCCCACGGTCCCGCTCCTCCGAGGCGCCAGCGACCGGCGGTTCCGGCGGTCGTTCCCTGCTCTTCCCCGGCCAAAGGCCGCAGCCTTGGTCTGGTCGGCGAGGTGCGATGTTGTTGCGCCCCTCCGCCACGACCTCACTCCGGCCGCAGTTTCTTCATGGTTCTCCGGCATGGTGCGATGGCACCCCACCCCTTCTCCACAGACTGAATCCGTCCGCGTGTTCATTCGGCCTCAACGGCGCGGTGCGACGGTGCCGCGCTTCTTCACCGTGATTCTCCATGTTCCCGCGCAGTGTCGTAGCACCACGCTGCCTTTGTTCGTGCCATAACAAGAACAACAACAAAGAGGGAGGAGGGTCGGTCGTGTTCGTGCGGTCCGACCTCCTCCAGTTATAATGATAACATGCGGCCCAATAAGAATAACTGCCGTCGTCAAGCAAGCACAAAAATTAATCCATAATTTTTGAACTCAAACCCCTACCTCAAAGAGTTGTCAAACGATGGCCGTCTCGGAACAACGGTGTCACGGAAGACGGCGTTGCGGAAGACGGCGTTGCAGATCGATGCTTCATAAGCATCGTCGGCATTCCCCCGAAGAAGGATGGGACACGTCGTCATTCTTAGAAGAAGGCGTCTCTCACCAGCTACAGAGAGGGATGAAGATGGTTTGGCAAACTCCCTTTGCGGTGACAGAGTTCTTCATCGTAGACTCGGCGTTTTTTGCATTCTTCGATGAGGATGAAGATATTCTTCAAGAACGCAAGAGTACTCTCTTTCTTTCTGCACAATGAATCAACCCCCCAATAAAATAAGTCAAGTCTCATTTTATTATCACACACACATTCCATTACTTTGAAATTCATAAAGAAACTCATCCAATTAATTCACTTAATTGTAGTGTTTTTAATAATCCAAAATGAAAGAGAGGGTTGACTTGCCATTTAATTTAGGGTGTGGGTGAGTTACGAAATAAATGCATGAGAGGGAGGTTAAAGGGATTTGAAGGGGTGGGTCCCATGTGGGCCCCACTTCACTAATATTATACATAGAGAAGTGAGGATGTAGTGGGTCCCATCCCAACACCCATGCATAGGTTTAAAAAATTAGAAAAGAAATAAAAATTGAAGCACAATATTTTATTTCATTGTTTAGTTAACCCATTTATTTAATAACCTCACCCGAGAAAATGAAACTCTAGTAATGGTGTTCCAAATCAATTTTCGGCGCTTTGGTTTCATCGGTGCCCTCATATTTCGATTCCAAGCACTGGTTCAAATGTTAGGAAAACCCGCTCATTCGTCCACTAAATGTACCCAAGCTAAACTTCCGAAATTTATTCCGGGCACACCGTGCCTCGGAATCAGGTGCTGTCAGAAACTACGTTCTAGTAAAATCCCAAAGAAAATTAATAAAAAATTCCATTGAAATTCACAGGTCATTACATACAACATCCTTAAAAATGGCATGTCCCCAATCCTTTATAGAGGCCAAGAGTGTTCCTCGAACCACCATTTTATACTCTAGAGGAGGATGTCAAAACAAAACTATGACCCATTCCAATATCACATCATTGTCTCATCGGAAATACATGATCTAGGTTGGCCAGTATTTGAATGTAATTCTTAGAGGAGCTGTGATGTGAGAAAAAAAATTCTACATGTAATTATTCATACCGTAGCACACCCCAGAGGTTAGCCGTTGAGTTCAACATTCTCTAAGATGTCCACTATATTAATTATATATAAAATAATATTACTAGATAATGTTTTCACACTAGATCCATGCCCACTATGACTGTATTAATTAGTTCCTTTATTGGTAATGATGGTAATGGTAGAAACCTCACATCCTTTCAATGCGATTTAGGGACTTCCAATCCACTCAGAACTAACTATTTTTTGGGCCTTGGATTGGCTCAAAAATAGGTGGTTATTTGGTAGCTTCACTTATCAATGTGTAAATTTCCTATTCAGATATGAGCATATTCAAATCTTTTCGTAACACCGAGATAAAAAAAATAAATGAACCAAGATGTGGGAGTTTAATCAATTTAGGACTCTCATCCCTTGTAATCATCACAAAAAAAAATTCATCCCCCATCAGATTCTCCTCAGATAGGACATGAATAGGTGAAGGACATATCTACTGAACATACAAGAATTAACTTATACATTAACAAGGTTCATAACATTTACAAATGTGGGCCCCATCGATGAGAGTAGAAAGTAAGGCCACATGGAGTGACATCATATATTCCAGAGTTTCATGACTCAACCCATATTCATCAACCATATTACTAATGGGTAATTGACATCAGTGTTTGATGATGAACTGATCATAATTCACCATGATGGATATAACATCCATGTCCTTTAGTGTAATGGGAGTTTCCCTGATGACACACAATAAAAATGGTCTTATTTAGACATTGGGACAATTTGTGAATTTTGGCTGCTTACAACCTCAAAAGTGACCCCATACAATTCCACAACATTTCAAAGGAATATGAGATTATATAAGGGGACAATCCCCTAAAAATATAGTGCATAAGGTGATAATTTTTTTCTAACATAAGAATATCTGACGCAACCATCTACCATTTTTAAAAAGATTTCACCACTATGAAAGTGGAGACCATAAATCCACTATTTTTCGTTGTCAATAGTAAATACCCACTAATGTACATTGAATAAATACTGGCTAGATAAATGGTATGGTCAACACAATATATGAAATCTCATTCCCAGTAAATAAAGTTTTTTTCTTTAACTTTAGGCCAGCAAGCGCCTTCTGCACCCTTGGAGTACATCATAGGATAGTCCATTGGATTATTGTATTATATATCAAAATGATCCTTCTTCAAAAATTACCCCTATCAGATTATGAATGTGATATCATCCCTAAGATGTGTATCCTTTTAGAGGGACTTTTCAACTAGTCCGATTAACACTCATCCAAGTGCACGAGTTCCCTCTATATTATCCCCTGCGCATCATGGGTAGAAAACTCATCATAAATCTATCCTAGATGGGTGCATAAATGATATTACCAACAACCCAAGACTAAATCCTACCTCACAATGTGTTTGTGTTTGTACTCTAGTAATGGGATAGGTCATACATAAAGCCTTCATTACCATAAGAAAAATGTTGTAAGATACATATGGCCTCATAAAGTAGAATTTTATTTAGATCCATAGAAATCATTGAGGAATCATATTTCATGCAGAAGGAACAACCACAATACATCCCATAATTTCCTTGTAATGGAAAGTGCCAGTTGGGAACCCAAAAAAATTTCTTGGTGGGGGTTGACATCAGCATTATCAAGTGGTAGATATCAGCCTTGAAATATAGTTCACAATTGTTCCCATCGATCTCAATGTGCATAAACATCAATATTTTCCCCTTGAGATTCTCCTCCGTCATGAAAAAAATCATTTATGGGAGATGTTTTCTCAAATGGTATTGTGGGGTTTTATAACCCATTAACGTGTTGTGATGGATGGTTATGAAACATTTATGGTAGATTCATTGGTATTAACAAATCAATAGTGGGGTATGAAATCCGAAAAGTGATATTCTATAATGTCCTCCCACATCAAGTTTATCAGACTCATCTGAAATGACCGAAAAGCATGGTGGGTTGTAGAATCCATATTTTAAACTATAGTTTTTGGATGATCCGTTGCTATTCTAACATACATCAATCAATACAAGAGAGAAAAATTTAAATATTTGGAATCCATATGCCCAAAATCAAGTATCCTATTTCATAAATTTTAAAATCTCATCAATTGAAATGAATAAGTTCAGTGGCCTCTTGCACATTTCATGCATCCTGAATGTATTCATTATTTCCTAAAGGGAATATGAATGTTATTCCAAATGTAGATATCAAGGACCAAATAAATGATCAAAAAATTGTCTGATTGATAAATCATTCATGATACTTAAGATCCTATGAACCAGACATGCTAACATGATCCACATAATAGTCATGTGCTCATGCGATCAATATTGTAGACCCAATTTCAACCCTCCAGATAGAAATTATATTAAAAAATATTGAAAATATTAAACTAATTAAAGACAATAGATTCACCATTTATTTTAAAAAATTCATTGGGAAATAATGTCTTATAAATTTTTTCTCATGATTAATTCTTATGCATGGGTGTCAAGATTAATTCTTATGGGTGGTATTTTAATGAATTCACACGATGCTAGAATATTTCAGGATCTCTGAGTTTTGGAATAGATGGTGAATAATCCACCCCCATTACCCTATTTATAGGATCATCCACTGAATAACAAACAAAACTTGGAAGACCAAGCATCTCCCAAGACACAGATTTTTGAAAACTAAAATAACTTAAGTTAAGAATTAGAATCTCTAATAATTGAGTCCATTTACACATGGCTATCACTCCTGTGGGGGTTAATTTATGGGCTCCCACCAAATAACCATTATAAAATCCTCAAGGGAAGTAATACCTAAAACATGGATATTATTATTTTTTAAATGAAATTGAGTAAGTTGGTGGTGAAACCTCATATATTGCATCAAAATCTTTGTTAGGAATAGTTTATATGCATCGCCTAACCTATGATAGATCTTGTGTAGTCCCATTTATAAGAAATTAAGTTCTTAAGAAGGCATAGGGAATATTCAATGATCATGTGGAAGCTACTAGATGAGTTTATTTTGATCATGTGGCATTTCATTCATTAGGATCCTGAAAGACCATCCAAAACATCATTCCAAATAAGGAGATATATATAGAAAAGGTGAAAACCATCCAAATTCATAATCATTACATGAAGCACTAATTCTGTTCACAAGATTCAAAGGAGTCCATATGAGCATGTCCACCATATCACAAAGGGGCCCATGTACATATCACTCATATCACATGAGAGGTATTTAGAAATGTATAGGTGTTCCTATTCTATCCTCCATATCCAAAGATAGATATGAGTATTTTCTATAATAATGACCCTGAATCACCATAAACCCTTTATTGCACATGTGATTCGTTTTAAAAGGGAAGATTAGGGGTCTATGAAAACAATTGTATAATGTTGGGATACCCCAATCGAATGTGAAATAAAAAAATACTAAATGGGAAATGATGGGTGCTCCATATCTATTAATTGATATATGCACCACAAAAGTCACCTTATAACCATAGTGGTGAAACCAATAAATGACACCCACTAAGAACATAAAATTCATCATTTGATCCATGATCAAAAAAATCCATTCCTCGGTGTAGACATCTTTGATCAGCCAATCTTGCGATTGTACTGGATTTCTACAAGATATATTCTAAGTAATAACCTATGTTGTCACGAATCATTATTAGGCATATCAGGTTTTCAAATAAGATCCCACAATGAACTTCTAGCATGATTAATATATTATGTGTAGTACATCTTTCAGGTCTTCTTTGCCAAAAAAAACCTAAACATGATAAAAAATGAACACATAATTGGGGTATATTCAATAAAATTTAGAAAAAAACGAATAGATTTTGGGGGAATCAATAAAATAAAAAATTATGATGATCCTCATGTGCTTAACATAACTCATCCATATTGTGCATCTGTAGTGAGAAATGTTTCTTAAATCTTACGACAGTCCTTTGAAAAACTATTTGGATCCTTTGACGCCCCTTGTGATTTTGAGAGAATGTCACATGGAGCTCTTTGGACATTCCACCTGAGTCTTGTGTGTATCTCTGGTATCACCATCCTTATTTTTCAATATCATAGGATATGTATCCTAAATCACGTGATGGCACTAGTGTGTATCATCTAGGTCTCGTGAGGTCCTTGAAATTTTCTAGATTGGTTTTGCGACACCCTCATAGCATTATAGAAAGGTTTCAAGATGTCACCAAGGCATGTCATCTAGGTCATGAAATTTCCTTTAAGAAAATCCATCCACTTTTTAGTATGTCCTAACGGATTAGTAATCCTTTATCATACGATCTACTTCAGACATTCTATTCAGATTATGAAAAATCAGTTTGAAATTCCAAACAGATGAGGATATTTTCATTGGACATCACCATAATATAACCATACATTTCTAGAAAACATCTTAAATGCTCATTATACAATAATGGAATTTTAGGAAGACAATATAGAAATTTGGGCATATAATTATTTTAGGTCAAGCTGGTATTCTAGGGAATGATATCATGGTCTAGTGTGTGTTATGTAAGCCCTGATATGTTGAATAATAGGATGGGTTCCACGTTCATGCAATTATTGGTGTGTAATCCATGATAAACAACATAATATTATATTACAAACATATTTGAGAATACTCAGTGTTTAAAACTTGAAAAGTGTTATATTATGATATATGTAAAAAATTAGGGAATCTTTAGTGTGTAAGACCCGATCTGAAGAACAATATTATATGTCCCAAAAACTAGGATATCCTCAGCAGGATATCCTTGATCAACGACATAATATGATATCTACCCCATTCTATGGAAACCTCAATGTGTAATCCCTAACTAAAGGAACTATGATAAATCTGAATCCTACAATATTAATGATACGTATTACACTATCCAAATATCATATCTCAACTAGGTGTCCAATTTAGTGTAATTACCGATATATCTCTATCATTCCAACCTTTGCGACCCAATCACACCCATGGAGTGATACTTTTTTTCATCCATAACGATGTTGATATATCAATCAAATTATAATGATTCTGATTCCAATCATATCCCGGGTATGTAAGACACCTCCCTACGGCTCGATATCCATGTTATTCATCTATTGTGATTTCCTAGTATATAAGTCTTGCATCTATATTTAGGGTGATTGATTACCATTTATCCCTTTTTTCTCACACCATGTATGGATAATTTGGTATTATTTAATCATAATTATTATATAATTCACATGATGAATATCCACCATATAGGGAAACATCTATGTGTAAACATCATTGTTTGGAATGATATTACTACCCCATTATAAGGGTATCTACCATGGGGATAGAATGAGTCCATGATTAAACATTAAAAAATGTGCTTCTTGGTATAATTTGGATACATAGGATGCCTCCTCAGGTTTTGTGATGAAGTACCTGGTGCCGAGGTTCCCCCATATATGTTCTTTCTATATAAATTTAAACAGAACAGATTTAAATAAATACTTCAGTTTTGATTCATGTTATATGGAGAATTTGTAGGATTATTCATAATGGATCAATTTAATCTTATAGATATTAATAACCTCATTGTATGTTAGAAAATTTATAATTTTTAAGAAATTTGACTTCAAAATAAGGGATACTACTCATTCAGAGAAACAAATACAAAACATAACATACACACAGCTGGAGTCACTAAATGAATATCCTTTTAATATAATGGGTTCATCCAGTGATCATTTTTAATGGTAACAAAATCCGTATAATTATTAGGAATATATTCATTAACATGTCATAAATTTATAATATAAGGCCCCATCCTTAAACCTTACTTAATATTGAATTAAATGAATAATTCACATTGAGGATCTTTTCAGGTTAAGAGTTTTAGAGAATTAGAACATAACTATTACATCTTAAAAGATTACAAAGTAGACACTTCTACTAAGTCTCCATAAAATAAAAACTCTTAAAAAGAATTATGTCTAGATTCCATGTTTTAGATAGAATGAAATTCCCTTGATACCATCCTTGACCTTATTCCACTTTAAGTCCTGTGAAAAACATTTTGAAAAACTTGGGGTGAGCATAAAAAGCTCAGTAAGGGATACAAAAAGAATGAAAACTATTAGTTTTTCAAAATCAAGTAAACCATGTATACTCTATCAAAGTAATACCTTCACCTTCATGAAGTAGTAAAAACAAATCTTCACTGAATAAAGTATCATTACATACCTTTTTGTAACCAAAGGATTACCATAAAAACCATATAAAAAACACATAGAATATATAAAGGTAACATGGGACATAAACATACTTAAGTGGAATAACCATACGGTTGACTTCCACACATATCACTTAATAGAATAGCCATACGGCCAATTTCCATACATACTTAATGGAATATCCATACGGCCAACTTCCATACCCAATGCATTGGAGGTTATAACGTAACCACCCGTCCTGGTATTCACGGCACCACTCGTCATATGGTTTATAACGTAACCACCCGTTAAAATGTCCAAGTACCAATATAAAATCATAAAACATAAAACCAATATAAAGGAATGATAACATTTCCACATTTCAATCACAATATATCATAAATATATTGACATAATAGAATCCTTTTTCAAAACCATTTTCAATACCAAAATACATAAAAGAGTATATGGTATTTATTTTATTCTAAAAACATTACGGCTTGTTGAGAAAGCCAAAGATCAAATAATACTCGCGGCGGAGGAAAGAAGTCGTTGTCACCGCGTACGTTAAAAATAAACATTCCTTTTTGTCGTCTAGTAAAACGCTTCGTAGAAAAAGATTCCTTTTGTATAAAAGTAAATGTCAAAGGAGTTTATACACCGTATAAAATAAAGTTGTGTATAAAACGAAATATGCCTCAATGAAAGGAGATTGAGACGAAGTCCCTTACCTCGGGTCCGACTTGACTCGATCGTTCTTTAACGTCCTGAATAATAAAGTTGAGTTAATTTATACTTGATTAAGAACCTTTTTAAAGTTAATTATTCCTTTTATATAACTTATTTCCATGTTATAAACATTATGTAACCATTTAAGTTAATAATGTTTGTTTTGTCAATATTTGGTTCTTAAGTCGAAAGTTGACTTCTTACAATTACATGTTGTTCATGTGGTCAAAAGTTCTTTATATCCAAAATGAAATTCCCGATTTGGATATAATATGTATCATATATATCCAGCATATACATGTATTTATAATGTTACATAATCATTTAGAGGTAAGAAATGAAATGCACCGTTCATGGAGACGGTAAGCCGTACGTACGCATGAACGCTACTTTCATTTCTTTGTCATATTAGTGGAATTAAAACTAAATGAGAGGTATGTATATTTTAATTCCAGAATTATATTCATCATTTAGATATATCATTAATTATATATATACATTATATACATGTAATTTTAATAGTACATTACATTTGGGGATAAGAAATGAAATGCACCGTTCATGGAGATGGTAAGCCGTACGTACGCATGAACGCTACTTTCATTTCTATCTCATACTTTAATGGAAAGAAATAATAATGATATAGAGGTATATTATAATTCCAGTATAACATAATATATAATAACTTTAAATCCATCCTTTACACGTCCCACATATGGCATTAACGAATCACATCACTTTTAGGGGGCGGTAGTCCGCACTTCCTTAAATGAAGATATCGTGTTTACCCATAATGGAAACCATAAAGGTATGACAAAAATGAAAAATACATAAGCTTAAAGAAAACATAAACATATTATATATCATATATAAAAATAGTGACATCATAATGGCCACCCTTGAATGTGTTAAAGGAGTATTGAACAATCATCGTTTCGGGAGGCAGAATTTCGCCATCCACGGAAACCGTATGTTCATTAACCATTTGATGTAGTTGTGTGAGAGTGTAGCTCAAATAAATATTATAACAACATCCAAGTATATTTAAGATACTGGTGTTGTTACAGAATAAGTAAATAAAAAGAGTTTAGAGGGTTGGAGAAGCAAAATAAAACAAATGAACAAGAGAGAATGAATTACCTTTAAAAGTGTAACTCCCTTTTGATTTGAGCCTAAAGGCTTCCTTTGAAAAGATTCTCCCCAAAGGTAATCCTCTAGGATGAGGAGAGGGATGTGGAGAGAGTAATTGGGCAGGGGTTGGCCGAGCCAAAGGCTTGAGAAGTGTGTGAAATGGGGTAGAGGTGGGGGCCTTTTATAAGAGGAGAGGAGAAGCACTTTTGGAAAGTAAAGAAATATTACTTTATTTGAAAATGTTTTTCGGTTTTAAAAGGTACCACATTGATATAATTCGTGGATAAGGTGATAAGGGTTTGAAATCAACTCATCCAATTGGTTTTGGCCATGTTTAGGTTTTAGATTTTTCATTATCTTTCCATTTTATTTAAATCGGCAAATAATGATGTCATCGCTGCATCATTATTATGTCATATATAATTTAATTTATTTAATGTCAAAAAATTATAAATAAAATACTACGATGTAGGAAATCTTTTTAGATTTCCAATTACTATTTATAATCAAAATTGGGACCTGTTTAACCCTACTTCAAAATTGTTTTAGTAAAACAACTCATGTTTGTGTCATTTTCACTTTAACATTAAATAAAAATATATTAATGTCATTTTCCAACTAAAGTGGCTCCATGGGGTCCCCAAGTTGGCCCATGGCTTGTCTTGGTCGGCCATGACTCACCCAATAGGTGTAGGACAAGTGTCATGGTGTTTTCACATTTTTATAATATCATTTTTACATTAAACTACACTAATTACCTCTAATCGCAATTAATGAAAAAATGTTACTATTCACCAAAAAATTATTTTAATCTCATTGAACCACATTTTACTTTTTAATGACAACCATGTATGTCGTATTTTCAAAATTCAATACACATTAGTGGTAAACTTTCATTTAACTGGAAAATCAGTTTGCTTGATTACCACTTAGTGGTTTCACTATTCATCAAAAATTGAAGTTTTTCAGAAAATTACAAAAAATTCACCCTAAGCTATATTTGATATTCCGAATTCAAAAATGAAGTCCATTTTAAAAAATTCAAAACATATAAGTCAAATTAATTAATTTAATAATTAATTCCCGCTGTCATAGAAAATAGCGTGTTTTTATGAAACAATAAGTATCAAAAGATTGACACCAGTTTAAGTCCAATTTCAAAGTGAAATTGATTCCAATGACCACCATTGGATTAACTGGTAAAAATATTTTCTAATTTCACTTTAAAACTAATTAAAATAATAATCTAATCATATAAATAATTTAGATTAAAAAGAGGTTTTGAATTAAAATACAACATTTTACACTATTCATAAAAAAATGAACATTATCAGAAAGGTACCAAAAATTTACACAAAGTAAATTTTGATGTCCCGATTCTAAAGAAGAGTTATATTTGGTCCAATAGAATTTATAAGATTGATCAAAACTATATTTAATGACGGTTCTCCGTCAAAAGGTGATAAGTGGACCTTTCATGAAAATTAGGGTATAAATGCCTAAAATTGAACTCTTTCCGTATTTTAAGCCTTTATCTTTTATTGGGTAAATGTATAAACATTTAAAAACATATCTAATCATATTTTAGTTATTTCTATCCATTCCCACCAGTACAACAGCTACTCGTTAACTAACATTTAAAATAATATTATTTTATTACTAGTGTGCTATGTAAGTTTCAAAGAAACTCATCGTTGCGTATCGGGTACGCTATCGAACATAGCAACCCCTTTAAAATAAAATTAATATTTAATTTGTAAATATTAATAAATACGAAAATTCTTTATTCTTTATTTACCTGGGATGTTACATCCTTCCCCCCTTTTGGGAATTGCGTCCTCGTAATTTTATTCACTTATCAAAATAAGTGGGGGTATTTATCCCTCATAGAATTTTCAGATTCCCAAGTTGCCTCTTAAATCACATGGGTTTTTCCACAAAACCTTTACCTGATGAATCACCTTATTTCGTAACACTTTCTCCCTATGGTCAAGAATCTGGACCGGTTGTTCCTCATAAGATAGGTTCTCTTCCAGCTGAACTACCTCTGGACTCAAAACATGAGATGGATCTGGCATATACTTTCTCAAAATCGAAACGTGAAAATCATTGTGTACCTGAGATAAACTCGGAGGTAAATCCACTCGGTATGCAACTGATCCAACTCTCTCCAGAATTTCGTATGGTCCAATGAACCTTGGACTCAACATTCCTTTCTTACCAAATCTCATCACACTTTTCCAAGGAGAAACCTTGAGAAAAACCTGATCACCTACCTCGAAAGATAGATTCTTCCTCCGGTTATCCGCATAACTCTTCTTCCTGCTCTGAGCTGTTCTCATGTGTTTCTGAATCAGCTGAACTTTTTCTGCCATCTCTTCTACCAATTCTGGTCCCATCAACTTCCTTTCACCCACTTCATCCCAGAAAGTTGGAGTTCGACACCGCTTCCCATATAATGCCTCAAATGGTGCCATCTGTATACTAGAATGAAAACTGTTATTATAAGAAAAGTCAACCAAAGAAAAATGTTAGTCCCAACTTCCCTGATAATCCATAGAACAAGCTCGTATCATATCCTCCAATGTCTGGATTGTTCGTTCTGACTGCCCATCTGATTGAGGATGAAAAGCTGTACTAAAATTTAATTCAGTACCCAACGACTTCGGAAGGCCTTTCCAAAATTTAAAAGTAAACATGGGATCACGATCAGATAAAATGGAGAGAGGAACTCCATGTAACCTGACTATCTCTTTAAGATACAGACGGGAAAGTTGATCTAGAGAGAAAGTATCTCGTATAGAAAAGAAATGAGCAGATTTGGTCAAGCGATCAACAATAACCCAGATTGCATTATTACCTCAAGATGTCCTCGGTAATCCCACAACAAAGTCCATGGATATGTTTTCCCATTTCCACTCTGGAACTGGTAAAGGATGAAGCATCCCTGCCGCTCTGCTTTAACCTATTGACATATCAAACACTTCACAGTAAAATCAGCAATGTCTCTTTTCATTCCATACCACCAGTAATACTCCCGCAGATCTCTATACATCTTAGTACTGCCCGGATGAACTGAAAACGGAGAAGTATGAGCTTCACATAACAACTCTCTCTTCAACTGTGAATCACAAGGCACACATAACCTCTTCCCAAACCTCAAAACACAAACTTATCCAAGATCTCATGGAAAATTTTATTCATAAGGTCCATGAATACAGCAGGTGCATTGGTTAACCCAAAAGGCATAACTACAAATTCATAATGGCCATATCTAGTACGGAACGCAGTCTTCAGAACGTCTTCTTCTTTTACTTTCAACTGATGGTACCCCGACCTCAAGTCAATCTTCGAAAAATACTGAGCTCCCTGGAGCTGATACCACTTCATTCGATGGCCCAACATCTGCTGAAGTTGTTGCAAATGATTTTACCACCCCTTTATGATTGTAGTCTAACTGCTTCCCATCACTCAAGCTCCTTGTCAGACACTCGTCTGCATAATGACCCATTTCATTACACTTAAAACATCTTACCGTTGGCTTTTCATTTCCTGCTTGATCATCTTCCTTACAGTTACGAGTAATATGACCAGACTTACCACACCGAAAGCACTTACCAGACTTGGATAAACATTCTCCAGGATGCATTTTACCACACTTCTCACAGGATGGATATTTGGTTTTCTTACCTCCTTGCTTCATTGATGAATTCTTCCCCTTTTCCTGCCAACTAGACCTCTTATTCGGTTGTTTGTCATAGAACACCTGATCATCGGCAAACTCCATTTCTACCTTCTCCGCACATCGAAAATGTTTTTCATATCTTTTGAATTCACGAGAAGCTAAAGCCCTTCGATAATTTGGGTTTAAACCTGAGTAAAAACGGTTTATTTTACTATCAAGATGTCGTATGAAGTTTGGAGCATACCTTTCCAATCGAGTGAACTTTTCTTCATAAGCAGCCACTGAATCATCCTCCTGCCTCAATTATAGGAACTTTTTTCCATCCTAAGACGAACCACCTTAGGAAAATATTTATCAAGAAACATACCTTTGAATTCGTCCCAGTGAAGATCCTCAATCTCATCACTATCCTTTATATTTTTCACCATCGACCACCACTGATCAGCTTCACCTTCAAAATGGTAAATAGCAAGACTAACCTTTTGATGTTATGAACACCCCATGACATCAAAAATCTTCTCCAGTGCTTTAATCCACCCTTCATCTTGCACAGGGTCAGATGATCCTCTGAATGATGGGGGATGTTGCCTCATGAAATGTTCCACCACTGACATGTTCCTCTGCGGTTGATCTGGATGATCTCGTGCATGGATACCACCACCATTTATAGCCTGAGTCAACTGTGCCATCACTGCAACAAACTGTTCAGTTCCGATTCCGACCATCTCAGGTTGCTGGTTTGGAATGTTATCTTCCTCCTGATGTCGTCCCAACATAGCTTCTTTGTTTCCTCTGCGGAAAACCATTCTGAACACAGAAATATCTTAGGTGAAGCAACATGGTAATCCGTAAATGCTATATCATTTCAATCATATTAAAATTTAACACTTTTCTAACTCCTAAAGTTGTCTAAACCGACCTCTGATACCAACTATAAGGCCACATCCTTAAACCTTACTTAATATTGAATTAAATGAATAATTCACATTGAGGATCTATTCAGGTTTAGAGTTTTAGAGAATTAGAACATAACTATTACATCTTAAAAGATTACAAAGTAGACACTTCTACTAAGTCTCCATAAAATAAAAACTCTTAAAAAGAAAGATGTCTAGATTCCATGTTTTAGATAGGATGAAATTCCCTTGATCCCATCCTTGACCTTATTCCACTTTAAGTCGTGTGAAAAACATTTCGAAAAACATGGGGTGAGCATAAAAAGCTCAGTAAGGGATACAAAAAGAATGAAAACTGTTAGTCTTTCAAAATCAAGTAAACCATGTATACTCTATCAAAGTAATTCCTTCACCTTCATGAAGTAGTAAAAACAAATCTTCACTGAATAAAGTATCATTTCATACCTTTTTGTAACCAAAGGATTACCATAAAACCCATATAAAAACACAAAGAATATATAAAGGTAACTTGGGACATAAACATACTTAAGTGGAATAACCATACGGTTGACTTCCACACATATCACTTAATGGAATATCCATACGGCCAATTTCCATACATACTTAATGGAATAGCCATACGGCCGACTTCCATACCCAATGCATTGGAGGTTATAACGTAACCACCCATCCTGGTATTCACGGCACCACCCGTCATATGGTTTATAACGTAACCACCCGTTAAAATGTCCAAGTACCAATATAAAATCATAAAACATAAAACCAATATAAAGGAATGATAACATTTCCACATTTTAATCACAATATATCATAAATATATTGACATAATAGAATCCTTTTTCAAAACCATTTTCAATACAAAAATACATAAAAGAGTATTTGGTATTAATTTTATTCTAAAAACATTACGGCTTGTTGAGAAAGCCAAAGATCAAATAATACTCGCGGCGGCGGAAAGAGGTCGTTGTCACCGCGTACGTTAAAAATAAACATTCCTTTTTGTCGTTTAGTAAAACGCTTCGTAGAAAAAGATTCCTTTTGTATAAAAGTAAAAGTCAAAGGAGTTTATACACCGTATAAAAGAAAGTTGTGTATAAAACGAAATATGCCTCAATGAAAGGAGATTGAGACGAAGTCCCTTACCTCGGGTCCGACTTGACTCGATCGTTCTTTAACGTCCTGAATAATAAAGTTGAGTCAATTTATACTTGATTAAGAACCTTTTTAAAGTTAATTATTCCTTTTATATCACTTATTTACATGTTATAAACATTATTTAACCATTTAAGTTAATAATGTTTGTTTTGTCAATATTTGGTTCTTAAGTCGAAAGTTGACTTCTTACAATTACATGTTGTTCATGTGGTCAAAAGTTCTTTATATCAAGAATGAAATTCCCGATTTGGATATAATATGTATCATATATATCCAGCATATACATGTATTTATAATGTTACATAATCATTTAGAGGTAAGAAATGAAATGCACCGTTCATGGAGACGGTAAGCCGTACGTACGCATGAACGCTACTTTCATTTCTTTGTCATATTAGTGGAATTAAAACTAAATGAGAGGAATGTATATTTTAATTCCAGAATTATATTCATCATTTAGATATATCATTAATTATATATATACATTATATACATGTAATTTTAATAGTACATTACATTTGGGGATAAGAAATGAAATGCACCGTTCATGGAGACGGTAAGCCGTACGTACGCGTGAACGCTACTTTCATTTCTATCTCATACTTTAATGGAAATAAATAGTAATGATATAGAGGTATATTATAATTCCAGTATAAAATCATATATAATAACTTGAAATACATCCTTTACACGTCCCACATATGGCATTAATGAATCACATCACTTTTAGGGGGCGGTAGTCCGCACTTCCTTAAATGAAGATATCGTGTTTACCCATAATGGAAACCATAAAGGTATGCCAAAAATGAAAAATACATAAGCTTAAAGAAAACATAAACATATTATATATCATATATAAAAATAGTTACATCATAATGGCCACCCTTGAAGGTGTTAAATGAGTATTGAACAATCATCGTTTCGGGATGCAGAATTTCGCCATCCACGGAAACCGTATGTTCTTTAACCATTTGATGTAGTTGTGTGAGGGTGTAGCTCAAATAAATATTATAACAACATCCTAGTATATTTAAGATACTGGTGTTGTCACAAAATAAGTAAATAAAAAGATTTTAGAGGGTTGGAGAAGCAAAATAAAACAAATGAACAAGAGAGAATGAATTACCTTTAAAAGTGTAACTCCCTTTTGATTTGAGCCTAAAGGCTTCCTTTGAAAGGATTCTGCCCAAAGGGAATCCTCTAGGATGAGGATAGGGATTTGGAGAGAGTAATTGGGCAGGGGTTGGCCGAGCCAAAGGCTTGAGAAGTGTGTGAAATGGGGTAGAGGTGGGGGCCTTTTATAAGAGGAGAGGAGGGGCACTTTTGGAAAGTAAAGAAATATTACTTTATTTGAAAATGTGTTTCGGTTTTAAAAGGTCCCACATTGATATAATTCGTGGATAAGGTGATAAGGGTTCTAATTCCACTCATCCAATTGGTTTTGTCCATGTGTAGGTTTTAGATTTTTCATTATCTTTCCATTTTATTTAAATTGGAAAATAATGATGTCATCGCTGCATCATTATTATGTCATATATAATTTAATTTATTTAATGTCTAAAAATTATAAAACAAATACTATGATGTAGTAAATCTTTTTATCTTTCCAATTACTATTTATAATCAAAATTTTTACCTGTTTAACCCTACTTAAATTTTTTTTTAGTAAAACAACTCATGTTTGTGTCATTTTCACTTTAACATTAAATAAAAATATATTAATGTCATTTTCCAACTAAAGTGGCTCCATGGGGTCCCCAAGTTGGCCCATGGCTTGTCTTGGTCGGCCATGACTCACCCAATAGGTTTAGGACAATTTTCATGGTGTTTTCACATTTTTATAATATCATTTTTACATTAAACTACACTAATTACCTCTAATCGCGATTAATGAAAAAAGGTTACTATTCACCAAAAAATTATTTTAATCTCATTGAACCACATTTTACTTCTTAATGACAACCATTTATGTCGGATTATCAAAATTCAATACACATTAGTGGTAAACTTTCATTTAACTGGAAAATCAGTTTGCTTGATTATCACTTAGTGGTTTCACTATTCATCAAAAATTGAAGTTTATCAGAAAATTACCAAAAATTCACCCTAAGCTATATTTGATATTCTGAGTTAAAAAATGAAGTCCATTTTAAAAAATTCAAAACATATAAGTCAAATTAATTAATTTAATAATTAATTCCCGCTGTCATAGCAAATAGCGTGTTTTTATGAAACAATAAGTATCAAAAGATTGACACCAGTTTAAGTCCAATTTCAAAGTGAAATTGATTCTAATGACCACCATTGGATTAACTGGTAAAAATATTTTCTAATTTCACTTTAAAACCAATTAAAATAATAATCTAATCATATAAATAATTTAGATTAAAAAGAGGTTTTGAATTAAAATACAACATTTTACACAATTCATAAAAAAAATGAACTTTATCAGAAAGGTACCAAAAATTTACACAAAGTAAATTTTGATGTCCCGATTCTAAAGAAGAGTTATATTTGGTACAATAGAATTTATAAGTTCGATCAAAACTATATTTAATGACGGTTCTCCGTCAAAAGGTGATAAGTGGGCCTTTCATGAAAATTAGGGTATAAATGCCTAAAATTGAACTCATTCCGTATTTTAAGCCTTTATCTTTTATTGGGTAAATGTATAAACATTTAAAAACATATCTAATCATATTTTAGTTATTTCTATCCATTCCCACCAGTACAACGGCTACTCGTTAACTAACATTTAAAATAATATTATTTTATTAATAGTGTGCTACGTAAGTTTCAAAGAAACTCATCGTTGCGTATCAGGTACGCTATCGAACATAGCAACCCCTTTAAAATAAAATTAATATTTAATTTTTAAATATTAATAAATATGAAAATTATTTATTCTTTATTTACCTGGGATGTTACATATAAAATATCCCCATTGTAGGAAAAAAACCCTAACAAAAGGGGGTTCCAATCCAGACCTCCCATCCTTATGACCAGTGTGACTTCTTATGTGTCACTATGATAGAGACCCTAATTGACCACATGAAATTAGAAATAATGTCTATACCCAGTTAAGAAAAAAGGAATTATTGGGATTTTTAATTAAGAACAATAATGGTTAACCTCACATAAATTATTATTAAATCTATTGACCACTCCCCCACCCCACACACAATCAACATTCGAGCAAAAAAAATGCACCTCAATTTTATCTTTCAAGAAGATAAAAAAATTTGAACTTGAGAAGAAATCATTCATCCAATACATCTCACTAACAAGATAATGATGACACACATCAAAATTCTCATCAAACCATTTTTATCATGAATTGAGGGTGCCAAAAGTTCTTTGATTTTTGATGAAACAATGTAACATGAACAAAATACCCTATGAAAACATTTGTGGAATTATCTAAATAAATAAAACTAACTCCAAATGCATGGTGTAATAAAAATTCCTCAATGTCAATATATGGAATTATACATATTTAAAAAACGTGTTTCCCATATAATTGTATAATCATATTTTCTCATGAGTTCCCAATGTTATTACACATAGGGAACATGGTATTAGTTAAGGAATAATATAAATTCATCTACCCATTAAGATAATTGAATTTATTCTATACAAGAATTCATGTATCACCCCCAGTATGATAGAACTATTTATATCATATTTAAATTATTATTCTCACATATCCCATACAAGTTGTTCCAAATCAGAATCCCTGTATCTCCCTCATCATTACATTAATTATGGTAATTAGATATTAATATACCCATACCATTTATTAATTTAAAAAATTAAAATTTTCAAATCAATTAATAAGGACAATTCATTCTATGATCAAGATAATTCAAGGGCCTGGGAAATTGGGATTACTATTATATCTTTTTTAAGATCAAATTTCAATCAAATAATATGGTAAAATTCAACACACTTCATTTTTTGGATCAATTTCATTGATCGTATTGAGTGTGAGGTTAATTAGGGAAAAATATGCTATGGGATTACTGATGTCAAGGTAAAATCTTATGATGATTAATTTTTATATAATGGACAAGAAAAAACTAGGTCACTCCCATTAATTTAATTAATTTTTCTTCTTAGAGGTGTCATTTATAAGGTATGGAATATGGAATACTGACAAAATAATTTAAACATATAGATTTACGGAATAAAAAATAGACCATCTACCTTAGATTGATAGATATCACCTTATTTGGTATCATTTTTTATTACTGATTGATTGTGATAAATTAGTGAAATTAAAAAACCCATTAAAAATATTGCATAATTTATCACAGTTATTTAGCATTACATGTGGTAATATAAAAAATAGAAGCAATATTAATGAAGAGATTACCAATACAGATCCAACATTATGAATGGTTAATTAAATCAACATCGAATATAGGTGGTATATCATATACATGATTAGAGGAGATAAGGGAGATCTCAATGAAGGTATAGATGTATTATGAAATTTGATGTTAGAAAGGGAGGAAGAATTATAAATGGTTTTAGGGGTAAAAACATCATTTCAACTCTATTAAATTGGATCATGGTTAGCTGAAATAGGAACTAACTATTTTCCAACACTACCATTGGTGAAAAACTGTCACATGACTAGGTAAATGGTTAAAAAAACCATTTAAAACACATGTGGGCTTACAATCCATGTTGTCCACTATCTTTCATGGTTAGTTTCACAGTTTGAAAATTCTTGATCTAACCATGGGTTTTTTATTTTTGAAATTCCATAATAATTTCACAAGTCCATGAGGCCAATCATATATGGTTAGTTAACCATGAAAATTTTATTATTGTCCCACATCATTACTATTAACCATGAAGAAATTACGAATCACTACCCTCATATAAAAAAAAGAGTTCCATGCTCTGAACAAATCCCAAATGCTCTTATACCATTAATTAAACTCATATGAAAATTTATTACTGTGAAAATGGTAATTTAAATATTAATTTTAATAATATGTAACTCTATTATATGATGGTATCTAACCATCCCCCTCCTTAAAAAACTCATCCCTGAGTTACATTTCCCAGGGTGTTTGAAAACAATTTAAAAAAAATTCTACCCTCTATGAATATATGTCACCCTCTCTCTCCTAGGTCTCGTCCAATACCTGATTATACTACTATAGCACCCATAAAATTTTATATGTCCAAACACATAGATCCTATTTGTTCCAATGAAAAATAAATATATATGACTCACCAAAAAACAAAACATCACATTCATGTTCAAATTCTATAGTATAGAAATAATTACATGGGTTGGAATGATAGTAAAATAGATGGGATACATGGAAGGCATCATGCATTGAAGGGAACATATGAGGAATAATTATATTACTGGATAGAATCTTAAATCTCTACAGAATATCAAAATTCATGACATAATGAGTATATTGTGTACCCTATCATAGAATCCATCTATTCCCCAACCTATATGAAACACATTAAAAATGTTCTCCTACCTCAAACTCCAATGACTAGTAATGAGGATTGATGTACGATTTCTTCAAATACTAAGATATAACCATATGATTCCTAACTAGTTGTACCTACATAAAAGTCTCTTAAATGAGACAAGATCCTAGTAGTGCTACCTATCATACCTATAACTAGAACATTGGTGATTGACAATGCCTACCATATATGGAATCAAAAAGATTAATCATGATAATATTTTGGATGATACTATTTTCATCAAATTCAAAAAAAATGTGGGTTTTACTTGAGAAAATAAATACTCAACTATGATTTTTTAAAGAATTTATTCTCACACTTGTATCGTATGATCTTATTTCCCTTTAGTCATAAGGTGATAAGTTGTACCCATCAGAATAGGTGAACCCAGTTTCATCAAAAAACCATTCCAAATCTATGATGTGAAATTAGTATCCCTCACCGGGATGAGAGTATGTATAACTCTATGAATGCGTATTATCTCCCTTTCATATTTACTCTTTTCTCAAATAATAAAAATTTATCCAAAATTGGAATGAAACTAGTGACCTTAGTTAGTTTTTCAAATATTACCCATAATGTGTCACTTCTCCTAGATTTCTGACTAACCCCAACCAAAAATCCATGTTGAAATCATCTAATTTTCACATTGGAATAGGAAATTTATCTAATTGTATGAATGTTTTCTAATATTCTTCCTTCACCTACTTTGTGGAGGAACACCACGTACCAAGAAAACCAACTCTCTTATCCTACAAAGCCACCAATAATGGCAGCATAAATCACAATCTATATTCATGATTCCAGAATGTACTACCTAGTAGAAAGAATTATAATGTCAAATAAACTCATCTAATATGTTTGTGGATACCCAAAAATATCTATTAATTAACAAAAAATCATCTTCATTAATAAAACAATAATACGGTGGGTTCTCACCTTCAAACATCTCCCGTAGGAATAAGACCGTAGGATCAGAAATATGCCTCTTTATTACTCTACCTCAATGTGAATAGTTCATTGGTAACAATGAATATATAGGTTTCCAATAATGTTCCTATATCTCCATGTACATAAACAAAACAATACCATGAACTCAAACTCACAACCATCCTCTTGAATTCTCTATGGATGAGCCTTGATCCTTAGAAAACCTTCTAATTAATTAAATTTTCTAGGAATATATGTTAGTAAAAAATATAATGTAGGTAATCAGCCAAACTACTCTATCCAAGATTTAATTCATTCTATGTGAATATATATTTGTGATTTTTTACACATAAATACTGTAAACTGCTTTCCAAACAAGCAATGTCTCTTGTGAATCGTGGAATTAAACAAAAATAACAACTCGAGATTGTGTATTTTTATTTACAATCCGGAAGTATCAACTAGAATGACCCATAATCCATGACTCGACCATTGTAAATAAGAAAAAAATAGAGCATGATGATTGATGCATAAAAAAATTTATAGTTTATTCTAGTCTATGGATGAATGAGGACCAATGCTAAAGTCAATCAACCTTTTATATCCAAAAATAATTATTCAAAAGTTTGAAGACATACATATTATTTGCAAATATTCCTCAATCCCAATATATGTGATTATTTATATGGGAAATCAAGAATAAAATTCCAATAATGACAAGATATCCCCATGAAACATTGTATCTCAAAGACATTTTTGATAGGATCCCACAAACTAGTAAATTCACATTCTATGGGTCCACTAATTCTTCTACCTTTAATATTATGTGCCCCATGAATTTAAATTTATAATTACATAAGTGATAATTTTTGAGAATATTACACAAAAGTTTCTTGGACAATGTACTCAAAACAATATCATGATGTTTAGTGTGACCATGTCAATTCTATGAGTACATTAACATTTCAAACTCGAATACTACAAAAAAAAACTATAGATTTGGGTAGAAACCCCATTTTTTAGAGGCACAAAAAAATATTATTCAATATTACTACGAAATAGAAAACCAAAAAACTCATAAAATCTATATCCACTACAAAATGTTTTAAATGTTATATATAATGTACTGCCATGTACCTACTGGTATCTCAATGTCAAATCAATCCTTTATAAACCATGATCTCCTCCTAGGTAATCAATTTTTTTATACAAAAGTTTATTCATACAGGTTCTTAACTGCCTTATGTTTCAATTTGCATTAATCCACAAATATCTTGAGGGTTGATTACAACTTCTTAGTGAATGTTTTGGGTAAACCTCATAGTGATGTTCTGGGTTGGATACACACCATTACTTTTATATCCCCTAATTTCCTCTTAACTCTTTTAATAATTTAGTATCTATCATTTAAGGAGAAACTGATAATGGTGTTACCCATGTCATTAGTTAAATAATAAACACAACCTCTTTATTAGGAGGAAATTGTGAGAAGTATTCAAGGATTGTATCCTACAAATGATCCACTACTAGAGGTAAATCTTAATGTCAAATTCATTTGTCATCCATAAGAGGATGAAATAAAAGGTTTTCACTCCACCTGGACTGTTATTCTCTGATATAACTCAAATCTCAATGAAATACCATTTTCCATTTTTAATGTTGGTACCACCATCACATGATGTAAAGGAAACCCTTGGAAATATAAATCAACATGAAAATGTTATGGAATAAACAAGTAAAACAACATAATTCCCTCAAAACCCTTAGTCATATGGATGAAAATTTACCATATGGAAGGAAAACCTTCTATCTCAAGAAACAAATCCCTATATTGGATTAAAATTTCGGATCAAACCCAAAATAGAGTTTCATGTTAAATCACCCCATTGTAATACCATTATTTGAGCTCTAGTAGTTCCATAATTTCCATAGATATAAAATAAATAGAAGAACCCATGGAAAAATAATCAATCAAAATAGTACAAGAAACTTTTATCATTCATCACACTATATAAGGTCTAAAACTATTCTCCTCTAGTTTAGGTTAGACTATATTTATAAGGATAGTCCCATGAAGTAGATCTACAACCTAACATCACTAGGATAGAACACTATATTGGTGCTATAATTCATAATATTCGCTTCCCTGACCTTGACCACCTTCTCATCCGGATTAGCTAGTAACAATAAAGCTCCTTTCTTAACAAGGAGAAGTTGATCCTCATCACAAATATTTTACTTGAGGTAGATCAATTCTCACTTCTAATGGGAGGAAATTTTCCTCTAACACAATTATGATATAATGTTTTTAAAACATATCAACATTCAATCAGTTTCATTGTTTACTAGGGATTCTTAATGCCTGATCTACCACATTTTTAGATACCACATAAGTGTTTGTGTGTTCTATATAATGCCTCTTCCCCTAAAGCTAGATTCTAGGTGAGGCTCCATTCGACTATAAATTATACCTCCCTATGCCTATGATTAAATTCCATAGATGACACTATCATCTTCTCTCAGGATCTTCTCAGTGATAAGGTTACGTTTCTATAGTTTAAAAATGTTATTTAATAAAAAATTAGCCTTTGATTAGATAACATACTCAATATTATCATCATACCGTATCACAATACTAAAATTGAAACAAATATGCTTCAGTGAAAAAAAATGAATCCCTATGAAATGGGATTAATAATACAACACATACATAGTAACTTTTTATAATATAATAAATTCTCTTGTACTATCAGATGTAAATATTTTTATGAGATTTAATCAGAAACACATTCTCGATTTTTGTCCAAACAATACACTGATGATGATCTTATAGAATATGTATATTCCAAAAATTATTTATTGATTCATGTTGAAAATAGATCACGATATACACCCTTATCTATGGAGGCATATATAAATTGATCTTGATAAAAAACATGGCCTCTAGACAAGACTCAAAAAATTGTGGAATAAATTCCCCTAAGAAGGTAGGAGAGTGTTTCTGGTGGAATTATCAGATTAGCATCACCAAATTAGGGGTAGGTCATGGGGCCCTCAATATAGACACTACTAGTCACAAGAAATGTTATATGTGTTGTGTACCAGTTACCATATTAGGAATAGATGGAGGTTTGACAACTATCACAACATGAGGTAATATTAGCATCTTAGGTCCAACCACCTATGGATCCTTTCCATTTCCCCATTCCTAGGGTATTAGTTGAGTCCATCACCGTCCAATTTTCTTATATTTCCAAATGAATTCTATAGAAAATAATTATAATTGAAAAAATATCAAAATTATTGGAAAATATATGGTATATATTATTTTTATATATGTTCCAAACCCATCTTTCAGATCCTAAAGATAGGTCTAGGTGTAAAGGAATATCATAAGGGATCCTTGGAGACCCTCCCTTCTTCCCACAACTATGGTAAGATTAGGGTTAATTTCTCACCACATATAGTATTGATCGAAATATATGGACCCTCAATTAATAGGTATAATGGAAAAAACAATATGCTACAATTCAAAGATTAATTTAATGAAAACAATCTAACATGAGAAATTAATTTTATATAATTTCATATTCATTTATATGTATATATTTACTGATTGAGTATGATGAGTGACAATTTCTATTTTAAAATGCAATATGCTTTAAAAGTTTCAATTTTAATATCATGTAACAACATAATGAACCACCAATCTGCCATCATGGTGTTCCAAGTCACATGAAATGATTTTTTTCAGATAAATTGATTCTACAAATTCAAAAACTTATAATCATTATAAATTATAATTTTTATTCATAAAAACCAAAAATAACAAACTTTTATGGACTCATAACCATGACATCATAGATAAAAAATGTGGTCATTGGTTATTTATTCTACCACCCAAGATTTGGGTGGGAAAACATCGTTTTGGTTGATATAGAAAAATTAATTAACTTGATATTTAACTCAATCATCATATATAAATTTTAATCCAATTATAAAATAGTACTCAATTCACTACAATATGATTTACAAAATGCATGATGTAATGTAAATATGAAATTTAAATTTCATAACATGTGAATCCTCATGTTTGAATAATGAATCAACAGATAATACCACTTTACTATCCCAGAAAATGGTTAAATAAAATGAATCCATCATAACAATATTAATAATTTTAAAAATTGTGGGAATCACATGTTTTTGAACTGAACAGAAATAAAAAATAAAAAATCAAGAACAACATGCCACATCAAAAAAATTTGGTTTTCACCATATATGTGGGATAGCTACACCCATACACAGGCTCATTACCAAACTTTAAAGCATCCTAGTCTCAAATATACCATCCCAAAATAGTAAAAAATTGAACAATTTGTTGTGATACATCTTTTAATATCCTAGAAACTGTACATATAAATTTAATATAAACTTGTTATCCACATGGCATCATGAATGCCTTCCTGTATGACATTGAATCCTGAGAAGATTCATAGGCCTATAATGGTTCAATGGGAAGACTGTACCCTCGTGATAAGTCTATTGAAGCATGGAATATTAAAATTTTAATAAGAGGAATCAAAATAAAAAATTAACTAACAATTTATACTTTAACATCATATAATAATCCAAGAGAATGAATAAAAAGGTCAGTTTACAAAATGATTCGAAGTCGGTGTGATATATAAATTGGAATATATGAAATGATAGATACATGAATTTATAACATGCTAAAAAAAATTAACTATAGAATAAAAGGATATCACCAATACCATCATGATCGTATGATTAGTCCTCCAATACCATAAACCATCTTGAATAGAAACATGAGTGTCTAAAGATAGAACATTCCCCCTTTTCATACTAGAATCCATGAAGTATGTCTTGGTACCCATAAATGACTTGAATTGGGGTGTATAAAACTATGTATGCAACCATTAATAGTGTATAAAACTTTCTATCTCATATATATATATATATAATATTATGGAGTGTGAAAGTATGATATGAAAAAAGTAAAATAAAGGAATATACTCATGTTGAACGGGGTTCCCTGTGGGATATTCACCAAATGAGACCTTCATTAACCCATTCTAGAATATCATTGAAATATTGTAAATTTAATACCCCAAGAATCCATGGTACACTTCTCTTTGAATAATACAATAGCGTGTGTTGTACACAACTTCGAGTTCTTACACAACACAACCAATCAAACTAGCTATAATGAATAGTAAAACCCACATTTTGACATTTTATAACTTTTATATTTCAAAATTCCTTTCATTTTTTATTCAGAATATCGAAATTAGCATAGGGTGAATTTTTGGTATTTTTTGAAAACATTCAATTTTTGACGAATAGTGAAAAACACTGAGTTATATTTTAAAAATGAATTTTTATTTAAATAATTATTTATTTTATTTATATATATTTTAGGTCAAAATAGATACATATTACCTATATATGTTCAATTAAATTCATTATAGTCAGTTTATAATAATGTTATATATATAAACATTTTATTGAACTTTTTACCGTGTTTTATCCACATCCTAGGAGCATTTCAAAATTTACATAAAAAATAATTTTACCACTTCTGTGAGTTTGATTTTCAAAATCAAAGATACACATTTGATATTTGTAATTAAAATTTGGTTCAATGAGATGAAAATAATTTTTTTTGAATAGTAACGTTTAACTTTTATTTACTACGGTTAAAATTAAATTGGGTAATTAAGGGTAAAAATGATATTATTATTACACTAATACATGTTCTAATTCTATTGTATAAGTGAAATTAGACCAAAACCAACATTAGGAATAAAATATGATCCTATACGTCCACTTGGTTTAGATTAGGACATTTATTATTATTTAATTCAAAGAAGAGTTAAAAGTGTTAAATTCAAACTATAATAACTAAACCATTTTTAATATAGGGATAAACATAAGATAAATTCGACTATAAATATTCATTAGAAAGATAAAACGATTTTATAAATAACCTTATTTTATTTATATTTTTAGACATTATATAATTTAATTAATGTTTGACACAGTGATGATGTATTAATTACCTAATTAATGAAATATTAAAATAATTAAAATTATAAATATCCACATAAATTTAATATGAGACTTTTTATTAATTAAACTAATATTATAGGTTAATATGACATATTATGGTTGGTTATATGAATTTTTTTCAAATTAATAATTCTGTTACGAATTTATCAAAAACAAAATACCAAATAGTGTCAAATTTGACATAAAATAGTATTTAAAACAAATACTATATTATTAATTGACATTCTATTCCTAAAAATATAATGTTCGGAAAATAGGCATATAAAATTATAGGTGTGTCATTAGTGAACTACTTGAGGATCTATTGTAATTATATAGTATTTTTATTTATCATATAATATAAAAATATAATGAGACATGGTAAATGTCAAACAATTTAACTTAGAGTTATATCTAAAAGATAAGGTTAATATAGTGACCCAAACCTATCAAAAACATGTTGGTTAAGTGGTTTTAGACCCACCCCCACCTTAGCCTTTAAATAATCTATTTTTGATCCATTATAAACCGAAAATGATTTCATTATAAAATAATATTTCTTGATTTTCCTAAGGTATTGTTCAACCATCTTATAAAAAAGAACTCTCCCTTCTCTCTAATTCACACCTTCAAAGCCATTTGGCTCCCCCAAAACCAACCCAAATACCATCTCAACTGTCCTTGCATTGTCCTAGTGGACTTTCTTTATTCATAAATCCAACCTATGGAGACCTTTTTATCAAATCAAAAGTAAGAACACAAAGAAGATGTAAATATTTCATCACCTCTTTCAAGTTCCTTTCTTTTTCAACTTCATCTTTCTTTGTTGTTTCCATTATAAAATAATAAATCCAGAATCTTATATATATTGTGATGTTATTATAAATATGTTACAACCATATTCATTATTTTATCTATCCTTTGAATGACATGTCACCATACATGCGTACTTACGGCTTACAATCTCCAAGTCGTGATGTAATTGTTATTCAATACATTATTCTTTGGATTGGTATAATAATGATGTGTAATTGACGTAAATAATAAATATAACATGGTAATTATTCTATATATATTACATTCCATCCAATTATATATTATTTTAATATCAAAATAATGATATTGTTTCTCGTGTGTATGTACTGATTACTGTCTCCCCAAACCCGATGAGATTCATTCCCCATAGTATCCATTCAAGAATAATTGTAATTTTAAGATTACAAATAATGTTTAAAGACATGATATCATTCTAGATATTAGTAAGTTACATCCCATCCATAACTAATTTGACCCACATAACAAATAATATAAAGGAAAACGAATACGTTAACACCGGAAACGACGATAATACTAAGATATTATTAACAATGAAATATTAAAAGATAATATATGATATCATATTATTGTATATGATTTTTTATAATTTAATTACAATTATTTCACCATTATACTAGAGTATAACCTATCCACGACCAAAGAAAAGTACTAGGTATGTGTTAATTTCCCAATCTCTTTATTATCCGAGGTTGTTTTTATATATGTATCTACTAGGACCTCTTTATCATCGACATCCATGATTCATAAAAATGTATTTAATTTTTTTTAATATTTAACAGAAAATGGGTTAATGTCTTTTAGACTCTTATTTGACCTTATATTTTTTGAAAGTAATCTTTCTGTCATTTTCCAATCAATGTACTTTATGACCTTTGATGTCAAAATTATGGTATGGAAGTTTTTTTAACTTATATAGAGGGTGCATCTATTTTCCACTATTATAAATTCATCAAAGCTTACCTTACAATCTTATAAGAATATTATCAAATATAATTGTTTTCTTTTATAATTACATTACTTTTAAATGATTTCAAAATATAAAGATATATTTCTCAATAATTTTTTTGATTTTATCTATGTCAACTTCATATGATAGATTTTTAGTTTGATTGAAGTTGATTTATTATGATAGAAAACATCCATACTATATTGAAGGTTTTGTGATATGTTTGACTGTGGATGTGTTATTTCATACCATTCATGGTTTATTTATAATGTATTGACATTTCATATGCTAGTTTTAATATGATTGTTTATGTTATTTTTAAACATTTTCATTTGAGAAATGAATTGGACTTTGTAAGTGACGGGAGGAGCATGATCTAGCTCCTCGATGCATTGGTAGGTCTCATGAGAAAAACTAGTGTCTTGGAATAAGTCCACGACATAATCTTATTTGTTTTCATGGCACAAGGCCTTGACTATGTGGTAATGAAAGTCTGGAATTGTGCATTCTATCATTATGAATGTGGCTATTGATATTGCATGTGATTATTCGACTAGTAGAATATCCATGTCAGTAAGTAAATGCCATTATTTTGATTTATATTTTCCATATTATGTTTAAGTTTATGTTAAAAAGTATTTTTTTAGTTTTATACATTTCCTAAAATGTTTATTCATATTTATGAAAACTTCTTCTATATTGTTATCCTTACTGAGCATCTGAGCTCATCCCTTTCTATATTTTATTTTTCCCAGGATGTGAAAATATATATTATGACTGACCTGTTGGGAGAGTCTATGGGATCTTTGTTTCATCTATGGAAACAAAGTTATTGTAGTTTTATATTTTACGATGTAATGTAAACCTAATTAATGTATCTATTACTTCAAAGGCTACCAAACAAATCGGTATTTTGAGACTTGATCTTTTGTGATCGTTCTAATGATACGTAATAATGCACTGACTCTGGGGTTCTGAGGTCCGGGTGTTATAGTTGTTATCAGTGGATGTTTATTACTAACCATGAAAACACTGATTAGAGCTCATAACCCTAAGATAGACTTTTAGGATTACTATAGAAGAACTTCCTATAATTTTGGTACTATATAGATTTTATGATTTTTCTAAACAATACATCCTGGTCTAGATATGAGCAGGTAGAGGTGGCTCTGGAACAAATTTACCTAGGGGTAAAACCTAAAAACACATCTTTGAGCTGGACTCGAATGAGAACTACTGCATGACAACTATACTTGATTCACTGTTGGTTACGACACAATTAGGGGATATGCTTAAGATAATTCAAATTTTTATTACAATGTATTATGAAGGGATTATGAGTATATACTTCATCAAAGAAACTATTTTTAATGATTAGGGATTATATTCATAAAATTTTCAATTTATGTGAAGTGTTTTACATGTTTGGAATTAGGTATTTTGATTTATAAACTATTCTAGTTTATGCCATTGTTTAGAAATAGATCCTAGTGGAATGGATGGAAAACATATCAATGCACACACTCTCTATAGGGATTACTCGGATACTCAAGATAATTATAATGGAGCTGGTGATGCAGGTGTTGCTGATCCGCTAATCAACATACTGGGACAACTCACTCAGGTTATGAATAATAACTTTACCCATATGGAGCACACAGATCCACAACATGGAGGATCAATATTAGATCTCTTAATGAGGAAACAACCACCAACATTCAGTGGGGGTAAAAAACTGTTAGTAGCTATGTAATGGATTAATTTCGTTGATAAAATACTCCATGCCTTGGGGAGTACTAAAAGGGAAAAATTTGTCATGGTAATTTACTACCTCACTGGAGATGCAGATCTATGGTGGTCATTGATTCAAAACAAAAAGGAAGAAGATTAAGTATTAAATATGTAATGGAGGGTGTTTAAAGATATTTTCTTAGAAAAAACATTCATCATGACCAACAAGCGGATATGGAAAGGAAATTTCTGAGTCTGAGGAAAAATGAGGATGATAATGTCGTAATGTGTGAATCTAACCTTACAATGATAACGTGGCAAGATTCAGATTATATATAACCCAAGAAGTAAGATTGATTGTTTCTTTAATGGGTTAAAACAATTGCTCAATCGGGCATTAGTCTCAAAATCCTTCTCGTCATACAAAGATATTGTCTCATGTGCTATCAAGACAGAAAAATAAATCTCTAAGTGTTATGAATTTAAATCAAAGAAAGAGAAGATGAGATCTGTTGAACACTATGGAAAAGGTAATAAAGGGAATAAGGGAAAAGTAGAATATCCATCCTATAGTAAATGTGAGAAGAAAGGCACTGGTACTTTCCTAAAGTTAATGGGTGTCTGCAACAAGTGTGGTGAAAAAGGCCACCAAGCTCGTGATTGAAAGGGGAAGAAATAGTCAATCGACACTGAATACAAAAATTGTAGTGAAAGGTGGAATTATGCAAATTAATTTCCTAAGAGTTAGGGGAACATACCTCAGAAAAGGACAAAGGATCAAGGGAAAGCTTATGCTATCACTACTGCTAAGGTTGAAGCTCCAAAAGACGTAGTGACAGGTAATTTAATGGTTTCCTCATGTTTAGAAAATGATTTATTTGATTCTGGATGATCACATTCTTTCATATCTTCCCGGTTTGCTATGAAAATTAGATATTTTTAGTATTATTTTACATGGTAGTTGTCAGCCAAAACTCCTAATGGAAGTATCATTGCAACCAAGTCCTATGAATCATTCCCCATTAGGGGATATAAATGTTCATTATTTTCTGATCTCTTCATCATACCAATGATTTAATTTGATATAATCCACATTATGGATTTTCTTTCAGACCATGATACAAAAATTTATTGTAAGAAGAATGAGGTCACTATTTTGGATGATGATGATACAGAACACCTTATATTTAGAGCAGAATTTTCACCACCTATTTATTTTCAAGATACACCCCTAGTATCTCAACTAAATTAAATTATTGCAGAGGGAGAGAATGAAATAATAATGGGTGAGGGAAAAAATGTTCAAATAGAAGAAGCACCTATTTTGAAAGAATATATTCATGTGTTTCAAGATTATTTACCCAGACATCCTCCATAATGAGAAATTGAGTTTTCTTTTGATTTAATTCGTGGATCAAGGCTCATATTTAAGACCCTTTATATAATGGACACTATAGAATTAATGGAACTAAAGAAACAAATTAAGGAATTGAGTAATATGGGATTAATTCTCCCTAGTGTTTCTCTATGGGGAGCCGCTGTCCTTTTTGTTAAGAATAAATATGGATCTCTGATGATGTGCATTGAATACATGGAGATCAATGATATAACAATAAAGAAAAAGTACCCCTACCTTGGATTGAACATTTATTTGACCAACTATATGGAGCTCGATAATTTTCAAAGATTGACCTTCAATTTGGATATCATCAGTTGTGTGTGAAGAAGGAAGATATTTCGAACACAAAATTTTGAACAAGGTACATGCATTACAAGTTTACTATAATGAATTTTGGATTTACTAATTCACCCTCTATCTTCATCGATATAATGCCTAGATTTTTCAAGGAATATCTTGATTACTTTTTAGTTGTATTTAGTGATGTTATCTTGGAATAATCTAAAAGCTGTGAAGATCGTGAAAATAACTTGCACATTATCCTAAAGACTCTACGAAGACATGAATTATATGGGATGTTTAGCAAGTGTAAATTATGGCTTCAATAGAATTCTTTTTGTGGCCATATTCTCACCAAGTATGGAATCAATTTTGATCCTTCTAAGACCAAGCCCATCTAATAATGTCTATAACTGACAAGTATAACTGAGGTACGCAGTTTTATTTGTTTAGCAGGTTATTATCGAGGTTTCGTCCATAATTTTTCCCGGTTTAATAACTCATTAACCTAGCTCAAATGAAAAGGTGTTAAATTTGTTTGTACAAACGAGTGTGAAGAATATTTTGAATAATTTACGAGAATATTATTCAATGATCCTATCATGACTCTACCATTGGGGAATGATGGGTTTGTAATATATAGTGATGCATCGAATAAATGACTTTGTTGTGTTAGTATGAAAAATGATAGAGATATTGACTATGCATTAGAACAGATGAAAATTCATGAGAATAACTCTCCTACTCATGATCATGATTTAGCAGCTATAATATTTGCTTTGAATATTTGGAGACACTATTTCTATAATGAAAAATGTGAGATTTATACTGATCACAAAAGTTTGATGTATATTTTCTCACACAAAGAAATCAACATGAGGAAAAGGAGATGGCTTGAAATACTCAAGGATTGTGATTTCACTATACACTACCCCCCAAGGAAGGAAAATAATTTGGCAGATGCTTCAAGAAAAAAAGATCATCAAGTTTTTAACAAGATGAGATTAGAAAAAGATCTTATATACATGGTTATAGTAAATATGGATATAGGAATAACCATGGATGGTGAATCATCAATTCATTTTAAAATGGATGGGAAACCATATTTAATAGAAAGGATAAAAAGTTCTCAGTCTGATGATGAGGAGTTTTAAAAACGATTAAAGCTATGAATAACAAGAGATTGAGTGACTTCGTATATGAAGATGGAATTTAGAAATTTGGGAAGATACATTGTGTTCCTGATATACCTACTCTAAAAAGGGAATTATGCGATGATTCTCATAGATCCAGTTTCTATATACACCCTGGGAGCACCAAAATGTATAGAGATTTGAAGGAACATTTCTGGTTGGACAACATGAAGAGGGAGATTGATGATTTTGTGTCAAGATGTATGGATTTTCAACAAGTTAATGCTGGAAGGAAAAAACCAGGAGGATTCATGAAAACTCTTCCCATACCTGAGTGGAGATGGAATAATATTACAATGGAATTCATCATGGGAGTACAAAATAATCCTAGAAAGAACAATGCAATATGTTACATTGTTGATTGTCTTACCAAGTCAACACATTTTCTTTCTATAAGGGAAGCTTTACCACACGAAAGATTAGCAAAACTATATATTAATGAAGTTATAAGAATTCATGGAGTACCCCTGTCGATTATTTCTGATCGTGATCCCTATTTTACATCAAGATTCTAGAAATGTATTCAGAAATCCTTAAATACTATACTTCATTTTAGCACTTCCTACCACCCCCAAATTGATGGACAATCATAACAGACAATTAAAACCTTATAAGACATGTTGAGATCATGATCACATGACTTTCAAGGTATTTGTGATCAATATTTATCTCTGGAATAATTTTCCTAAAACAATATCGTCAATTCAAGTATTTATATGGAACTATATGATGCGTTATATAGAAAGAGATGTCGCACACCAACCTGTTGGGATGATGTTGGTAAAAGAAAACTCATATTCTTGGAACTTGTAGAGGAAACAATGGAAAATGTAAAGGTAATATAAAACCACATCAAGTATCTCAAAGTAGACAGAAGAGCTATGATGATAACTGAAGGAAGGATTTGGAATTTCATGTACGAGAACATGTATTCTTTAAGGTATCTTCATGGAATGGTGTTATACGTTTTTATAAGAAGGGACACTATGTCCCCGGTACATCAGACCTTTTAAAATTCTAGAATGAACTGGGGATGTGGCTTACTATTTTTCAATGCCACCAAGTCTCTTCATAGTTCATGATTTATTCCACGTATCACTATCGAGAAAATACACGTCTTTCCCAACACATGCACTCACCTATGAGGAATTATAATTGGAACCTGATCTGTCTTATTGAGAATAGCCTGTCAAGGTTCTTTATACAAGAGACCAAGTGTTGAAAAACCAGATGACTCGTTTAGTAAAAGTTCTATGGAGAAACCATAAGATGGAAGAGGCAACGTGGGAACCCATGGAACTTATGATGAATAAACACTGGAGTCTATTTATGCAGTAATACTCTAGAAATTTATAGGACAAAATTATTTGAAGGAGGGTAGAATGTAACACCCAAGGTTTCCATGATACTCTTCTCTTGGAATAATACAATAGTGTTTGTTGTATGGAACTTTGAGTTCTAACACACCACAACCAATCAAACAAGCTGTTATGTATAGTAAAACCCAATTTTTGAAATTTTATAAATTTTATCATTCAAAATAGACTTCATTTTTGGATTCATAATAAAAAAATTAGCTTAGGGTGAATTTTTGGTATCTCTAAAAACATTCAATTTTTGATTAATAGTGAAAAACACTAAGTTATAGTTTAAAACTGAATTTTTATTTAAATAATTATTTATTTTATTTAAATAAATTTTAGGTCAAAAAAGATACATAATACCTATATAATTTCAATGTAAATCAATAGAGTGAGTTTTTAATAATTTTAGATATATAAAAATTTTATTGAACTTTTTACCATCTTTTACCAACCTCCTAGGAGCATTTGAAAATTGATATAAAACATAATTTTACCACTTCTGTGAGTTGAATTTATGAAATCCTAAAAAAACGGTTGATATTAGTGAGTAAAATTTGGTTCAATGAGATAAAAATAATTTTTGGTGAATGATAACTTTTTACTTTTATTTACCACGGTTAAAAGAAAATATGGTAATTAAGGGTACAAATGATATTATTATTACCATAACATATGTCCTAATATTATCGGATAACATAAATTAATCCAAAAAGAACCTTAGGAATATAATATGATCCTTTAGGTCCACTTCGATAAGACTAGGACATTTATTAAAATTTAATTCAAAGAAGAGTTAAAAGTGTTAAATTCAAAGATCAATAACTTAAAAAAATTTAATATAGGGATACACATAAGATAAATTAGAATATAAATATTAATTAGAAAGTTAAAAATATTTTATACATAACTTTAATTTATTTATATTTTTTATAAATTAAATAATTTAATTTATTTTTGACACAATGATGATGCAGTAATTACCTAATTAATTAAATATTAAAATAATTGATAATATAAAAATCCAAATAAATGTAATTTGAGACTTTATATGAATTAAACTAATTCTAAAATAATATGATATATTATGGTTGGTTAGATGAATTTTTATCTAAGTAATAATGCTGTTATGAATTTAGAAAAAACAAAATTCCAAATAGTGTCAAATTCTACATAAAAGAGTTTTTAAAACAAATATTATATTATTAATTGATATTTTATTCCTAAAAATATATGGTTCGGCCAAAATACATATATAATGATATTTTTATCATTAATGAACATCTTGGGGATCTTTTGGAAGTATATAGTAAGTATATTAATCATATAATATAAAAATACAAAGATACATGGTAATTGTCAATCTATTTAACTAAGAGTTAAATCTAAAAGATAAGGTTAATATAGAGACCCAAACCTTCCTAAAACCAATTTGTTGAGTGTTGTTTGACCCACCCTGACCTTATCCTTTAAATAATCCATTTTGGATCCATTAAAAAACCAAAATGATTTTATTATAAAAAACTATTTCTAGCTTTTCCAAAGGTTCCCCTCACCCATCTTATAAAAGGTCACTCACACTTCTCTCTAATTCACACCTTCAATGCCATATGGATTTTCCAAAACTAGCACAAATAACCTCTCAACGGTCCTCCCTTTATCCTAGAAACTATACTTATGTCATAATTCCAACCGAAGGATCCATTTTGATCAAATCAAAAGGAAGAACCCGAAGAAGAGGTAAATATTTCATCACCACTTTCAAATGCATTTTCTTCTTCCACATCCTCTTTATTTTTTGTTTCCATTCTGAAATAATAACTCTAGCATGTTCTATATACTATGATATTATTATAAATATGGTACAACCATATTCATTATTCTATCCCTCCTTTGAATGACATGTCACCATACGTGTGTATGTACGACTTACCATCTCCACGTCGTGGTGTAATTTTTATTCAATACATAATTATTTGGATGGTTGTACTAATGATATTTATTTGATGTAAATAATAAATATAACATGATAATGATTCTATATATATGATATACCATCCAATTCTATATTATTTTAATATTAAAATAATGATATTGTCGCTCGTGCGTACGTATGGATTACCATCTTCACGAACGCTATGAGATTCATTCCTCATCGTATACATTAAAGAATAATTTTCATTTGATGATTAAAAATAATTTTTAAGGACTTGATATCTTCTTGTATATGAATAATATGCATCCTATACATAACAAATTTGACTCACATTACAAAGATTCTAAAGGAAAATGAATCTATTAATACCCGAAACGACAATAATACTAAGATATTATTAACAAAGGAATATTAAAAGAACATATATGATATCATATTAATGTATATGATTATTGAATAATTTGGTAATAGTTATTTCGCAATTATAAAATACATAACCTACCCTCGACCGAGGAAAATATCAAGGTTAGGATTAACTTCAAAATCTCTTTATTATCCGAGGTGGTTTTTATGTATGTATCTACTGGGACCTCTTTATCATCCACATCCATGTTTTTTATAAATGTATTTAAAGAAAATAATTTTTAATAGAAAATGGTTTAAATTCGTTTATACCCTTATTTTACCTTATATGTTTTTAAATATATTCTTTCTATCATTTTCCATACAGGGTACTTTATGACATTTTTGAAAGAATTAATGTAAGAATGTTTTTTTAACTTACACGGAGGGTGCAGCTATTTTCCACTGTAATAAAATCATCGAAGGTTCCCTTACAATATAATATGATTATTTTCAAATATACATGTTTTCATTTAAAATTACATGAAATTTAAATTATTTCAAAATAGAAAGTGATATTTCTCTAAAAAGGTTTTGATTTCATCAATGTCAACATCATATGATTGATTTTCAGTTTTTTAAGTTGATTTATTATGATACAATAATTCCATATTTTATTGAATGTTTTGTGATATGTTTGATTGTGGATGTGTTCTTTCATACCATTCATGGTTTATAGATAAAGTATTGACATTTCATTTTCCAATTTTAATATAAAATTTTATTTTATGTTTCAACATTTACATATGAGGAATGCATGGGACTTAGTAAGTAATGGGTGGATCCTGCTATAGCTCCTCGATGCATCAGCAGGTCTCATGAGACAAACTAGTGTCATGGAATTAGGCATTGACAAAATATTATTTTTAGTCTTGGCACAAGGCCTTGACTATGTGGTTATGAAAGTTTCGCGTTATGAATTCCATCATTATGAAAGTGGCTATTTATATTTCATTTGATTATTCGATTAGTAGAATATCCATGTGAGTAAGTAAATAGCATTATTTTGATTTATATTTTCCATATTATGATAATGTTTATGTTGAAAAGGCTTTTGATTATGTTTTATACATTGAATTAAATGTTTATTCTTATTTAGGAAGGCTTCCTCTATACTATTATCATTACTGAGTATTTAAGCTCACCCCTTTATATGTTGTATTTTTCCAACGATTCAAAGAAGTTTATTATGACTGACTAGTAGGGATAGTCTATGGGATTATGTGTTGTCTATGTAAACAATGTTCTTGTAGTTTCCCATTTTATCATGTAATGTAATCCTTATTAATGTATCTAGTACTTCCAAGGCTACTAAACTAATCAGTATTTCAATACATGATCTTTTGTGATCATGCTAATGATAAGTAATAATGCAAGGACTCTAGGCTTCTAGGGTTGGGGTGTTACAATAAATATTATATTCCCAAGACCCACACTCATTTCCCATTTTTCCCCAGGTGATCAATATCATATTTTTTGTGAATAATTCCAATAGAATATAAAACATAACATGGAATGTAGACAAGTCCATCATGTATCTAATGTATTGAACAAATACACTGTGTTCTTAAATATTGAAGTTATATTTTTAATTAATTATGAACTTAATCTAGTCTAGGGTGTACCATGTAGGGAACCTAGGATTAGATATTAGTATAATATGAACCCATCACCCGTCATGCCCATCTGTGTCATTCAACATTAGAATCCATGTATCTCTCTTTGTATGGTATGGTTTCATTTCCCTCTAACCACATTAATGGAATTCCAAATAAGGGATCCAGATGTTCCATGTGGCATAGTTAATTGGATTTCACTTTGAGTCTGTATATAAAATTACACATTTATAAACATGTACCAATCATATAGAAATATAAATGAATCCTCTTAGTGATCTCATTAAAGGTATCCTATAGATAATCTATGTAGCATCCCCAATTTGATAATAACCATTTATAATTCAATTAATTTTTTTATAATCGTAGAGACAATCCAAGGATTTATGAATTAGAATCCTCATATCACCCTCAACATGATATGTAAGATGGTAATATTCTTGAAGTCGACCCATACCGTTTAAAAATTCACTTAATTAAAATTTTCATGTTAATTAATATAGATTACTCATTCTATGAGCAGGAATATACAAGGTACATGGAAGATAGATGTACCATTATTTTTTTAATTATTGTCACATTATATTCATATGGACTAACACAACTCACTTCAATTGTTTGTTCATTTTCTGTTAAATGAATATATTTCATCGGTATTTAACATGAAAACCCTTAATGGGTTATACACATTGAGGTAAAAAACCTCTATTAAAGAAATTTTGTATGCAGGTATTTATTAAACAAGTTGAAACCCATTAAAATAATTAATTATACATTTTATTGGTGTCACATGGATGGTTTGGAATATAGAATAATTATAAAATTATATAAACATTAATTCTTTTTTGAAATCTATTTACAAAAGCTACAATAGTTTTCTTAAATACTCATTATTTACCATTTTCATTTGATTTCATCTATAATAAGGGAAATTAGAGGAATAGAAAAATACCCTAAAAGTGGAAAATATTAGCTTCCATTTTTTTTGAATTTTGAATGGAAATAAAAATAAACAAATGATGTATGAAGAATAAATATCACAATAATACGGATCCGACAAAATGAATTAATAACAAAATGAACACCAGATAATAGTTATAGTTGAAATAACAACTTAGAGGATATGGAGGAGCTCTCAATAGAGTGGGAGAAGTGATTTGCGAATAGAGGAGGAAAATGGAGGAATTGTAACGCCCCGACCCCAGCTACCCAGAGTCGGTGCATTACTTCGTAACATTGGCATGATCACAAAAGATCAAGTCTCGAATGACCGATTAGTTTAGTAGCCTTGGAAACACTAGATGCATTCATAAATGTTACATTACATCATAAAGTGAGAAACTAATAACAAAGTCTTCATAGTCCACACTAATATCCTCTTCTGACTATCCCTGCAGGTCATTCATAAAATACTTCTTCATATCCTGGAAAATATTAAAACATTGAAAGGGGTGAGCTCAGATGCTCAGTAAGGGTAACAATATTGCGGAAGCTTTCATAAATAAACATAAACATTTAAGGCAATGTATAACTAAAACAAAAGCCTTTTAAACTTTAACATCAACATAATATGGAAAAGGTAAAATGAGAATAATGCCATTTACTTCTTTACATGGATATTCTACTAATCGAATAATCACATGCAAAATCACTAACCACTTTCATAATGTTGGAATGCATAATGCCAGACTATCATAACCACATTGCCAAGGCATCGTGCCAAGACTACAAATAAGATTTTGTCAAGGCCTTGTGCCAAGACACTAGTTTGTCTCATGAGACCTACCGATGCATCGAGGAGCTATAGAGGGCTCCACCCGTCACATATTAAGTCCAATGCATTCCCATATGAAAAGGTTTAAACATAACATAAACATTCGTATTAAAACTAGCATACGAAATGTCAATAATTTCACCATAAACTATGAATGTTATAAAATAGCACATCCACAGTAAAACATATCACAAAAACCTTCAATACAATATAGAAGTTTTTTATTATAATAAATCAACTTCAAATAAGCATAAAATCCATCAAAGGATGTTGACATAGATGAAATCAAAACACTTTTTAGAGAAATATCTCTTTCTATTTTTGAAATCGTTTAAGAGACATATAAAAAAAACATTTTCTTGAAAATATTATTATAAGATTGTAAGGAAAGATTTGAAGATTTTATAACGGCGGAAAATAACCGCACCCGCCGTATAAAAAAAACATTCTTACCTCAATTCTGTCGAAAAGGTTAAAAAGGACCTTGTTTTGAAAACGACGGAAAGATTCGTCTTATAAAAAGTCAAAAAGGGTATAAATGAATTTAACCCATATTATTGTAAATAATAAAAATGTTTTGAAATACATTTTGAAGAAACATGGATGTGGATGATAACGAGGTCCCAGTAGATAATTATGTATAAACAACCTTGGATAATGAAGAGGTTTTGAAGTAAACCCTTACCTCGTGTCTGACTTGACTCAACCGTTCTTTAACCCCCTGAATAATAAACTAGAGTTAATATATACCTTATTAAGAACCATTTTCAATTTCATTATCCTTTTTATATCACTTATTACAATGTTATGAACTTTATGTAATTATTTAAGTTAATAACGGTCGTTTTGTCGATCTTTGGTACTTGAGTTAACAATAAACTTTTTATAATTACAAGTTGTTTATGTGGTAGAATATCCATTATCTCCAGAATTATATTCATGATTTATATGTCATATATATCATATTTATCCAGTATATACATTCATTTATAATATTACGTAACATTTAGAGGTAAGAAATGAAATGCACCGTTCATGGAGACGGTAAGCCGTACGTACACATGAACGCTACTTTCATTTCAATTTCATATTTAATGGAACTAAATCATAATTATATAAATGTATAATATAATACAGTATAATATAGTGTATAATACCATTTACTCCATCCTTTATACATCCCACATATGGCATTAACGATTCAAATCACTTTGAGGGGGCAGTAGTCCGCATTTCCTAAAATGAAATTATCGCGTTTTACCCATAATGGAAATCATAAAGTATGCCATAAATGAGAAATAAAGAAGCATAAGTAAAACATAAACATATTATATATCATATATAAAAATAGTGACATCTTAATGGCCACCTTTGAAGGTGTTATATGAGTGTTGAACAATCATCATTTCGTGAGGCAGAAATTCTCCATCCACAGAAACAGTATGTTCTTTAACCATTAGATGTAGGTGTGTGTAAGTGTAGCTCGAATACTTCTTATAAAAACATCCTAGTATATTGAGGATACTGTTGTTGTTACAAAAGAAATGAATAAAAATAGTTTATGGGGTTGGATAAGAAAAATAAAACAAAACAACATTAGAGAAGACATTACCTCAAAATCGGGTAACTCTTTTTGATTTGAGCCAAAGGCTTCCTTGAGAAGAGTTCTGCCCAAAGTGAGGCTTCTAGGAGTAAGAGGGGGAAGTTGGGAGAGTATTTGGGCAGAGGTTGGCCGAACCAAATGGCTTGAAAGTGTAAATGAGGTGGGAGATGTGGGGGCCTTTTATAAGTGGAGAGGAGGGGCACTTTTGGAAATATTGAAATGTTATATTATTTCACAATGATTTTCGGATTCTAAAGGTCCCACACTTATATAATTCTAGGATAAGGTGATAAGGTTTCTAAATCTCCTCATCCAATAGGCTTTGGACAAGTGTAAGCCTTGTATTTTGCATCATCTTCTCATTTTATTTAAATCGTTAAATAATGAGATCATCGCTTCATCATAATGATGTCATAAATAATTTAACTTATTTAATGTCTAAAAATTATAAAAAAAATACTATGATGTAGGAAATATTTTTATCTTTCTAATGATTATTTATAGTCAAATTTTGGACTTGTGTAACCCCACTTAAAAACTATTTTATTAAAATAACTCATGTTTGTGTCAATTTAATTTTAACATTAAATAAATATATATTAATGTCATTTTCCAACTAAAGTGGCTCCATGTGGTCCCAAAGTTGACCCATGAGTTTACTTGGTCGGCCCTGACTCATCCAATAGGATTAGGACAAGTTTCATGCTCATCTCATATTATTAAAACATTATTTGTACCTTAAACTACACTAATTACCTCTAATCGCGATTAAGAACTTAAAAGTTACTAATCACCAAAAAATTATTTTAATCTCATTGAACCACATTTTACTTATTAATGAAAACCATGTATTTCGGATTTTTGAAAATCAAATCACAGAAGTGGTAATATTTCATTTAAACGAAAAATCAGTTATTTAACTACCACTTAGTGGTTTCACTATTCATCAAAAATTGAAGTTTTACAGAACAAGGCCAAAATTTCACCCTAAGCTATAATTGATATTCCGAATTCAAAAATGATGTCTATTTTACAAAATTCCAAACATATAAGTTTCATTAATTAATTTTATAATTAATTCCCGCTGTTACGACAAATAGCGTGTTTTTAAGAAACAATTTATATCAAGAGATTGGCAATTGTTTATGTCCAATTTCAATGTTAAATTATTTCTAATGACCACCATTGGATAAAATGGTAAAAATATATTCTAATTATACCTTAAAACCACTAAATAGTATAATTTATCACAATAAATTATTTTGATTAAAAAAGTTGTTTTAAAGTATTTTTCACTATTCATAAAAATTAGAAGTTCTCAGAAAAATACCAAAAATTCAACATAGGCTAATTTCGATATTCCGAATCCAAAAATGAAGTCCATTTTGAAATATAAAATATCTATAATTTTAAAAAGTGGTTATTACTATTCATAACGGCTACTTTGATTAGTCGCGGTGTTTTAGAACTTGAAGTTGCGTACAATGCAAGCTATTGCATTATTGAATGAGAAGCGTATCGTGGAAGCTCGGGGTGTTACATTCTCCCCTCCTTCAATAAATTGCGTCCTTGCAATTTGAAATTTTTCTTTGTAAATAAAAGGTTGAAAAGAGAAAATACCTTTGAGGAAAACGCACATCGGAAATAAGGTTAATAAATATATAACATTAAAAGAAAGCAAGATAAGTACAAAGGTCACCCGATATAGCCCATTCTAGGATTCTATGAAAATATGGATATAGAAGAAAAACAAACCATCAAGGTCTGATGGAGAGTTATAGAAAACAGGATTAGGAGAAAGTTTAACCACAAGAAAATCACAAACTTGTGATTGGTTAAACGGTTATTGAATCCCCAGTTGGAAAAGTTAACCGAAAACATTTTTGTTTTAAGTTACCTTTTATAATGTTGAGGAATTTATTTAGGAGATTTAATAAGAACGTAAGGGAATATACATACTTGTTATGTATACTTTCATTCGTTAATAAATTTTTACCACAAACCCAACTTTTACTCCAAATGGTAACGGAACTCAAAAATATTCTATTTATCCTAATTGTATAAGGTTCAAAATGTTAACACATACCATTTAGATTAATAAAACTATTTTGTAATAACCAGGGACTTCCTGTAGGCTAGTGGTAGGAAATAAAGGCTTGTCGCACTATGGTTGTGGGTTCGATTCCTGCAGCTTTGTCCGATACGACGGGTTATTCCCCACCCTGCAGGTTGTCCATTTCCTAAAACTATAGTATTATAATATTCCAAAAATAATCATCAGAAATTCTTTAACCTTAAACAATACTATCCATGGTTCAACTTAATCCATTCCAACCTTAATAGTTATCCAAAATACCTTCGTCCAGACTTTCTCTAAAAGGTCTCTAAATTCCAAAATCAATTGTAACATCAGATTCCCCAAACAAAGAAAAGTTTCTCTTATTGTCACATACTAAAAATATGATTACCTTAATCATATTAAAACCTTACTGAAATCAACAAGTACTGCAGTACAATCCATATATATATATCACATTATTCTTATAACCAGAATATAATCCTTGAGTCCAAAAGCACCAATACATTAATTATTCCGCTTCAACTGTAGTCACAACATAAGATTGGCCTTGATCCCTTGTCCTTTTCTGAGGTAAGTTTCCCTGACGCTTAGGACATTCATTTGCATAATGCCCTGTTTCCCTACAATTGTAGCATTCAACTTTGACAGCCTCTTTCTTTCCCTTGCAATCACGAGCCTGGTTACCCTTTTCTCCACATTTATAACAAACTCCCATTCCTTTTAGGCAAGTACCAGGGTGATTCTTCCCACAATTATCACATAATGGAAAATCCTTCTTTCCCTTTTTCCCTTTATCTGTCTCTTGTTCCACCGTTCTCTTCTTCTCTTGCTTTACTTTGTTGTCATAAGACTTAGAGAATTCCTTTTCTGTCCTGATAGCACACGAGACAATATCTTCGTATGATGAGAAGGATTGTGATACTAAAGCTCGACGGAGAAATTGTTTTAACTCATCAAAGAAATGATCAATCTTACTCCTTGGGTTACGTATATAATAGGCAGCATGCCTCGCTAACCTTGTAAAGTTAGCCTCATACTTTGCGATATTCTCATCCTCCTTCTTCCTCAAACTCAGAAATTGCCTTTCCATATCTGCTCGATGGTCACGAGGAAAATATTTTTCTAAAAACAGATCTTTGAACTCCCTCCATTCCATATTAGATACGTCATCATCTTCCTTTGTGTTTTGAATCAGTGACCACCACTGATCGACATCTCCAGTGAGGCGGTAAACTGCCATGACAACCTTCTCCCTTTCACTACTCCCCAAGGCATGGAATATTTTCTCTAAGGAATTTATCCATTGCTCAGCTACTGTAGGATTTGTACTCCCATTGAAGGTTGGTGGTTGTTGCCTCATGAAACGGTCTAGCATTGATCCTCCACATTGTGGATCAGGGTGCTCCATACGAGTAAGGTTATTATTCATAACCTGAGTAAGTTGTCCCAGTATGGTGATTAGCTGATCGGCACCGGTTGCATCACCACCCCCACTATAATTATCTTGAGAAGGAGGGAAATCCCTACATGGAGTGCGTGCATTGATACGGTTTCCATTTCTTCCACTAGGCGCCATTTCTAAACAATGGCATAAACTAGATCAGTTTATGAATCAAAATTCATAATCCCATACTTATAAAACACTTAACATAAATTGAACTATTTATGGATATAATCCATAATCATAAAATGAAATGTTTCCTTTGAGGTAGTATATACTCATAACCCTTCATAGTGGTTTGTAAAGAAAATGAGAATTATCCTAAGCATATCCCCCGGGAGTGTCGTAACCAAGAGTACAGCAAGGCCCGTTTTCGTGCACCAGTTCTCGTTCGAGTCTAGCTCAAAGCGGTGTTTTCGGGTTTTACCCCTAGGTACATCTGTGCCCAAGCCGCCTCTACCTGCTCGTATCCAGACAGGGATGTATTGCTCGGAAAACTCACAAAATCTCTACAATAAAAAAATTCTAGGAAGTTCTTCTATACTAATCCTCAAAGTCTATCTTTGGGCTATGTGCTCTAATCAGAGTTTATCTAAATCTAGCTTCCAAGGTTAGTACTAAACTGCCTCTGATACCAACTGTAACGCCCCGACCCCAGCTACCCAGAGTCGGTGCATTACTTCGTAACATTGGCATGATCACAAAAGATTAAGTCTCGAAAGACCGATTAGTTTAGTATCCTTGGAAACACTAGATACATTCATAAATGTTACATTACATCATAAAGTGAGAAAATAATACCAAAGTCTTCATAGTCCACACTAATATCCTCTTCTGACTATCCCTTCAGGTCATTCATAAAATACTTCTTCACATCCTGGAAAATATTAAAACATTGAAAGGGGTGAGCTCAGATGCTCAGTAAGGGTAACAATATTGCGGAAGCTTTCATAAATAAACATAAAAATTTAAGGAAATGTATAACTAAAACAAAAGCCTTTTAAACTTTAACATAAACATAATATGGCAAAGGTAAAATGAGAATAATGCCATTTACTTCTTTACATGGATATTCTACTAATCGAAGAATCACATGCAAAATCACTAACAAATTTCATAATGTTGGAATGAATAATGCCAGACTATCATAACCACATAGCCAAGGCCTCGTGCCAAGACTACAAATAAGATTTTTTCAAGGCCTTGTTCCAAGACACTAGTTTGTATCATGAGACCTACCGATGCATCGAGGAGCTATAGAGGGCTCCACCCGTCACATATTAAGTCCAATGCATTACCATATGAAAAGGTTTAAACATAACATAAACATTCGTATTAAAACTAGCATACGAAATGTCAATAATTTCAACATAAACTATGAATGGTATAAAATAGCACATCCACAGTCAAACATATCACAAAAACCTTCAATACAATATAGAAGTTTTGTATTATAATAAATCAACTTCAAATAAGCGTAAAATCCAACAAAGTATGTTGACATAGATGAAATCAAAACACTTTTTAGAGAAATATCTCTTTCTATTTTTGAAATCGTTTAAGAGCCATATAAAAAAAACATTTTCTTGAAAATATTCTTATAATCTTGTAAGTAAATCTTTGAAGATTTTATAACGGCGGAAAATAACCGCACCCGCCGTATAAAAAAACATTCTTACCTCAATTCTGTCGAAAAGGTTAAAAAGGACCTTGTTTTGAAAACGACGGAAAGATTCCTCTTATAAAAAGTCAAAAAGGGTATAAATGACTTTAAACCATATTCTTGTAAATAATAAAAATGTTTTGAAATAAATTTTGAAGAAACATGGATGTGGATGATAACGAGGTCCCAGTAGATAATTATGTATAAACAACCTTGGATAATGAAGAGGTTATGAAGTAAACCCTTACCTCGTGTCTGACTTGACTCAACCGTTCTTTAACCCCATGAATAATAAACTAGAGTTAATATATACCTTATTATGAACCATTTTCAATTTCATTATCCTTTTTATATCACTTATTACAATGTTATGAACTTTATGTAATTATTTAAGTTAATAACAGTCGTTTTGTCGATCTTTGGTAATTGAGTCAACAATAAACTTCTTATAATTACAAGTTGTTTATGTGGTAGAATATCCATTATCTGCAGAATTATATTCATGATTTAGATGTCATATATATAATATTTATCCAGTATATACATTCATTTATAATATTACGTAACATTTAGAGGTAAGAAATGAAATGCACCGTTCATGGAGACGGTAAGCCGTACGTACGCATGAACGCTACTTTCATTTCAATTTCATATTTAATGGAAATAAATCATAATGATATAAATGTATAATATAATTCCAGTATAATATAGTGTATAATTCCATTTACTCCATCCTTTATACATCCCACATATGGCATTAACGATTCAAATCACTTTGAGGGGGCGGTAGTCCGCACTTCCTAAAATGAAATTATCGCGTTTTACCCATAATGGAAATCATAAAGTATGCCACAAATGAGAAATACAGAAGCATAAGTAAAACATAAACATATTATATATCATATATAAAAATAGTTACATCTTAATGGCCACCTTTGAAGGTGTTATATGAGTGTTGAACAATCATCGTTTCGTGAGGCAGAAATTCGCCATCCACAGAAACTGTATGTTCTTTAACCATTAGATGTAGGTGTGTGTAAGTGTAGATCGAATACTTCTTATAAAAACATCCTAGTATATTGAGGATACTGGTTTTGTTACAAAATAAATGAATAAAAAGATTTTAGGGGGTTGGATAAGAAAAATAAAACAAAACAACATTAGAGAAGACATTACCTCAAAATCGGGTAACTCTTTTTGATTTGAGCCAAAGGCTTCCTTGAGAAGAGTTCTGCCCAATGTGAGGCTTCTATGAGTAATAGGGGGAAGTTGGGAGAGTATTTGGGTAGAGGTTGGCCGAACCAAATGGCTTGAAAGTGTAAATGAGGTGGGAGAGGTGGGGGCCTTTTATAAGTGGAGAGGAGGGGAACTTTTGGAAATATTGAAATGTTATATTATTTCACAATGCTTTTCGGATTCTAAAGGTCCCACACTTATATAATTCGAGGCTAAGGTGATAAGGTTTCGAAATATCCTCATCCAACAGGCTTTGGACAAGTGTAAGCCTTGGATTTTGCATCATCTTCTCATTTTATTTAAATCGTTAAATAATGAGGTAATCGCTGCATCAAAATGATGTCATAAATAATTTAATTTATTTAATGTCTAAAAATTATAAAAAAAATACTATGATGTAGGAAATAGTTTTAGCTTTCTAATTAATATTTATAGTCAAAATATGGACTTGTGTAACCCCACTTAAAAACTGTTTTAGTAAAATAACTCATGTTTGTGTCAATTTAATTTTAACATTAAATAAATATATATTAATGTCATTTTCCAACTAAAGTGGCACCATGGGGTCCCCAAGTTGACCCATGGGTTGTCATGGTCGGCCATGACTCATCCAATAGGAGGAGGACAAGTGTCATGCTCATCTCATATTATTAAAACATTATTTGTACCTTAAACTACACTAATTACCTCTAATCGCGATTAAGAACTTAAAAGTTACTATTCACCAAAAAATTATTTTAATCTCATTGAACCACATTTTACTTCTTAATGACAACCATGTATGTCGGATTTTTGAAAATCAAATCACAGAAGTGGTAATATTTCATTTAAACGAAAAATCAGTTATTTAACTACCACTTAGTGGTTTCACTATTCATCAAAAATTGAAGTTTTTCATAACAAGGCCAAAATTTCACCCTAAGCTATAATTGATATTCCGAATTCAAAAATGATGTCAATTTTAAAAAATTCACAACATATAAGTTTCATTAATTAATTTTATAATTAATTCCCGTTGTTACGACAAATAGCGTGTTTTTAAGAAACAATTTATATCAAGAGATTGGCAATTGTTTATGTCCAATTTCAATGTTAAATTAATTCTAATGACCACCATTGGATAAAATGGTAAAAATATATTCTAATTCTACCTTAAAACCACTAAATAGTATAATTTATCACAATAAATTATTTTGATTAAAAAAGTTGTTTTAAAGTATTTTTCACTATTCATAAAAATTAGAAGTTCTCAGAAAAATACCAAAAATTCAACATAGGCTAATTTCGATATTCCGAATCCAAAAATGAAGTCCATTTTGAAATATAAAATTTCTATAATTTTAAAAAGTGGTTATTACTATTCATAACGGCTACTTTGATTAGTCGCGGTGTCTTAGAACTCGAAGTTGCGTACAATGCAAGCTATTGCATTATTGAATGAGAAGCGTATCGTGGAAGCTCGGGGTGTTACAGGAATAATATGAAAAGATAGGATGGCTAAAAGGTAAAATTCACCTATATTAAGATGATTCATTGTTTTAATACACAGTTGTCCAAACTGTGATCTAACCCCATTCATTCATTATATGAGGCTCTACCCTTCCCATATCTAGGAGCATGTTTAATTGAACCTCACATTACATGTGAGTTCATAATATCCATGTTTTCCACCCCCTCATATGATTATCCATATGGTTAGAAAAACAATGATTTCATGGTTCTTTTCTTTTCTACAACACACATAGACCATTCCAGATGTCTATAATGACTACCATAAATTTTTAATTAACCTTGATCCTTCTAAAAAAGAATTTGTTATGAGCTTTGAACAAGATCTAAATTTTCCCAAAACGTTTATTAAATTTTGAAACACATTAATGTTATTAATAAACAATGTTTATAAATTATATAATTTAATATTAACCTCTCTAATGGTATGGATCTTATAAAATACATTTATAAGGAGAACTTGCAAGGAGTAATGTAAAACTCTCAATTAATCCTTCTAAATTTCAATTCCATTCATTCACCCACTACATCATATGGATATAATATAACATTTTTAAAATAAATAAATATTTTTTATAATTACATTGAAATGTAATTATGCTTTTGGAATTACAATTTTCAACTTTGCACTGAACCACTGGGAAAACAAAAATTATATTGTGTTAAGTGTAGACACACACCTCCATAAGCGGCACGATCCATTTGTAAAAACCTTATTAAATGAATGATTTAATGGTCATATTTATTTAGTTGATATGAAATATACTATGAAATTTTAAACCCTTTCATTTCTACCACCCACAAAGGGTAAATATTACCTTACCCGTACATACGTATGAAGTACCTTATTAAAGAATCAAAAACATTTAATTATTTATATATTGTTTTATTCTTGCTAAAAATATATTAAAATATGATTCAGTAGATAAAAAAATCTTTTTGATATTATTATTAGTATTTAATAAGTATAATATTCAGAAAGAATCAATGTGTTACCTAACTCATCCATTGATTTATACTTGTTCATATTTTGGTTAGTTTAACTATCTAGTGTAAAAATTATTACGAATTTCTATCATGGATTAATAGGGAAACATTTTTAATTGTTTTTTTCAACAACAAATATATTGCATTTTTTAGTTTTTTAAATGTTATATTAATATTTAAATTTTTATTATTTTACTACCCTTTTTCTCATTATAATATACTAAAAAATATCATCAAAAACATCATAATCTTGAATTATGACTAAAATACAAATTAAATGAAATAATAACATTATAAATAATAATAAAACATATATTCGAGTTCCTATAATGATCATCAAATTATTAAATTTCTACTACAAATTATAATTAGCTCCATCATGATAAAAATATTATTAGAGAGATAAATGAATCTAATTACATTTGATAAAGAAAATGAAATATAAAGAACATATTAATTTTAAATAAATGCTTATAAATTATATTTATAAAATATTATATGTATAAATATGGTTATGCGATAGGTTATTGAGACATATATTTTTTATATTCGATATTAGATCATGTTATTCTAACCAAGATTAATGGTAATAGTTTTTGTTTACTAAGTTTTCTTTTATTGGCTTATGAACGTTTTTCATCAAAATTATATTTATAAGTTGGGTATATTCCACCTTAATATTTTTATTCTCAATTTTCTATTTTTTCCTTTTTATTTTAATTTCTATTAAATAGTAATATTTTCAAATCATACCTCCATTATGGGTTATAAAGTTCATAATGGATCTTCTCAACCACCTGTATTACTTTTGGGTTACACATTCTTTTTCTTTTAACTGATTTATTCAAAATTATTCTCATATATTTATTCCATATTAATTTTATGTCCCTTACATATATAACAAATATTATATACCATTTTATATTTTAGATAATAAATTATTTAATTTCATTTAACAGTTATCTCGATTAGATTATCCTTATTTTAGAAACCATCCACATTTTTTATTTTATTTTAATTACCACCATTATAAAAAGTTTTTAATTCAAAAATTTTAATCAAAACTCAATTTATTTAATGGAAACACCTCCTGCTAAACTAATGCTTCAAATGAAAATAATATTCCCAAACCTTATTTAATGTATCCTTTACATATTTAATAATTCCTAACTAAAATGGTTTAAATATTATACTGATTTTCAAATCATGGAAATGATTATTTCTTCAGTGGAACCCCCGTTTCAATAAATTTTATTATATATTAAAATATTAAGATTCAAAATAATCTAATTCATTATTAATTATGAGTCCTAATAATATATACATTATTTTTTAGAGATTATAAAACCCATTTTCATCTAATTGGTTTTTTAAGGATTATGTGTTTTGTATAGTTTCAACCCTTCATACAGAACACATATATGTGTATATAATTTTATTTTCATTCTTTTATGGATGGTTATATAAATATATATTCATCAAATTCATTGGAAAATATTTTCATCTCATTGGATAACATGTTTTCCGAACAAGTAAATTGTCTTGAACACTATGATGTTGTCTCAGTCATTAGCCATGACTTGTTATTTTGATTTTATGATTTTTGTTTTTTCCATGTAATTATGATTCCATGAAATTAATATATCATTATATTATTCAATGTTTCTATAACTATATCACAATATTATGCACAGATGCATGTTTGTTAATTCGAAATTTAATTCCCTACTATAGTTAATTATAGACAACTTTAATTATTAAATATTAATTTTTTAATAAAATATTTATCCCCTTGTAATTATTTATGAAATCATTATTATACAACACCTTAAATTATTGATATGTTTTCCCATAATAGGAAATTTTTCTCATACATTCCATGTATTTTAGTTTTCTATATAATGATTATGAGTATTAAATATTATAGAATTGGTATATTGTGGTATGATTGTATAGAAATGTTCACAAGTATTCCCAAAAAAATTATCATATGTAACTATTCATCTAAGATAATAAAATATCAATAATTGGGATTGTGAAATTATAATGAGATGTTATTTTTTTTTCTGGAAACTGATTTGAAATATATTCTTGTTTATTTAATAGAATACATCACAATATTAATGTCATTATTTAAATAAAACGCATTCATCATCGAGTATAAAATTGTGGGAATGGGGAACCATAGTTGGTTTCAGAGTTATTTTTAGTTATTTTTTAGGATTTTTATTGATATTTTTGGAATTATTATGAGATATATTTATTGATCCATTAATGAATAATCTATGTGTAAGAAAAAAACCATTTGTTTTAGTAAAGATTATTTTTGTTGTATTCCAATCAATTATATCCCTATATGGATACTTGCAAGTAGATGTTGAATTTAATTATGGACCACATCTCAAGTATCTTGGAACAAGTGCCTTACATTATTACATTGGAATAGATACAAGGAATCAAATCCCAAAGGATTTAATATTTATTAGTCATGCTAAACCGGATAAATATTTGAAATTCAAATTTCATTTATACATAAAATACAACATTTAATTTCATTGAGACTATCATTATTCCTCTTTGTTTAAACCTATATATATATCATATTAAAGTTTTTGGAATCCATGGAATAATAAAACCAAAGAATTTAATAAGATTATATGTTTAGTAAGGGTTAAATATTGTGAAATATAACATGAATCAATAAACATAATCAATATAGAACGGTAAATAACTTAACAAAAATTCTATTTAATCAATAAACAGGGAATGATATATATTTATAAACTTATTCATATTTAAAATAATCTAGATAATAAAAACAGAATTCTAAATACAAGAAATTATTAATTATTGGTAATATTGTTTTTTGAATATGATCCACTACTATCATAAACGTTCACAAGACAATTTATTCATTATAGGTAAAACCCCATTTAATTCAGCCATCATTTTCATCTCCTAAGACTACAAATAAATTTATAGGATTTAATACATATAGTTCCAACTCATTATTTAATTTACTAATAATTCCACTTATATTTAAATGTTATATTTAATTCATGAATCAATAAATTATGATAAAAAATATCCATATTGAGGAAAAGATACATATTTAACATTAGTTCCCATGTTATTAAAAGATTATTCAAAGTAAACACTACATGTAAAAATACTATACGATTTAACCAATAATCAAATTAATAAATTGTGTGTATCATCTGTAAATTCAGATAAAAAATTTTAAATAGCAAATAATACAATCAAAAAACTTCTCACACATAATCGTATCATAACAAAATCAATGATGTATTAGTTTAACCCAATGAATGAAAACTGAGTTAAGAAATCCCTCACCACATCGTAATCAGTTCCGTGGTATTTCCCATGAAAGAATAAAATATAAAAAATCATTAAATAAAAAGCAAATAAATATCATTATGATATAAAATAATAAAGGGTAATTATTAAAGGAAGATAAAGGATATAAGTACGGAATAATATATATGTCCCATTGAAATAAAAGTGAGATGAAAATCACATAACTAGTTCTCTCATATATTTGAAAATTATTTTACCCCATGTATAATGGTTTAAATAATGTTATTAAATTAGAAAATAACCATATACATATTTATGATATAATATATTATCCTCTTGTCTAATATTATAACATGTTTGTAAATAATATATCAATATCAACCTTGTTTTCTGTGTTAAAAACATCATTTTACAAAAAACAAATTTCGGGAAAATAATAATTCTTTTTCATATGATATAATTCCATCATCTAAATAATGATATTATGTTCATTGATATTATATTTATTGATTAAATATATTTTTTAAATAAGTATTGAATAGTGAACATGGAAAATTAATTGAATCACAACGTGGAAATGGTAGGTCGTACGTATGCATAAGGGAATATATCATTCCCCAAATACTGAATGTTTAAGGAATTGGAAGAAATATTAATTTTTAAAGGATAATTATTAGGTCATAATTATCATATATATCCATTATTTCTTAAATTATACTCATCCTTATAATGTGGTGATGAAAACAAATCACATCCTGATTTGGAGTTAAAAGATCTGCGTAGGCACGAGTGGTGATTTTATTTTCCATCGGATGAATATAAAGTGGAATGTAGTTTCACATAATTATAATAACATCTCAGAATATAAATGATTTTTATGTTAATATTTTCAATTTAAAATAAAACTGGAAGAGTATGTAGAATAATAAAAGTACCGGAAAGAGTCTGTGAAGATTATTACATCTTCTTCCGTGAATATCATTTATTTCATCTCTTAGGGACACAATGGTTGGTCATTTGGAATGACTAGAATCACAGGAATATAAATGAAGATTTTGATTAGAGAAATGGGCCTAGTTTGGTTAAGCTCAAATTTAGATAGTGGTGTGAACATGTGATGTAGGTGGAGTCATTTTATAATTTATGTGATGTGAAATTTTGGAAATCTGCAAAATATTAAAACATATAAAGGATATTGTACAGAAAATTACTTCTAAGTGGCCAATAAATTAATATATAAATAAATTATAGGCCATTTATTATTCCTTTTTGGAATATTTATTATATTTATTATTTTCAAATAATTAAATTATATATGAATCCTATAAAATATCATTATTGTCAAATTTTATACAATTCATTTAATATTACTTCAAATACATCAATACTAACAGTGAATTAGTCTATAATTATTTAAAACATCTCTAATATATCTTATAGATTCTTAAAATCCATTATACAATTTTTGAAATTCCAAATGTATCAAGATTAATGCTTTTAAAATCAATTATTTTATTTTACACCAAATATAATAAAATATCATATTAGCAATGATGAATAACTTAAGATAATTATATATTTTTAAAAAAATTTATAAACATTTATATAATTATAATTATTTCATTTAAATCTATATATATAATTATTTTGGTTCATATCTTTATTTTTTCCCAATGTGGACACTTAAAAGATATTAAATACAAAATGTGTGACAATTTGTAACAGTCTTTGATTTATATTATATTTAAGTTAATTTCCTAGAAAAGTATACATTAAAGAAATAAACTTTTATATTATGGTGATAGAGGTTAAATCTACTTCATATAGTAATATTTAGACAATTTTAGGTCATGGTTAAACAACTATATTATAGTTTTAACCATTATACAACCTCTTTAACTATTAATATGACAACATGGATATTTCATTATGGAGGGTCAATATAGTAACTATAAAATCCCAAATGACCAGTATATGGATTTTTTATGACATGATCAAACTTATCCAAAACATTTTTTCACGTTTAATATTTTTATGAACTAAAATCATTTGATAAATAATAATTTATTTTTAATATATATTTAATTTCAATTTAAAATCTATTCATTACATTTACATATAAAAATATCAATAATATAACATAAATTCAAACCAAAGATTTTATTATATCCCTAACATGTCATGTAAATCAATAATATTCTTGTATGATATTAATTAAATTAATTAAAATTTATTTTAATATTTCTAATATTATTTATTTTTTATTTTAATTAATTTAATAACTACAACATCATCTTTATGTAGTTATTTATGTTACATAATATTTCAGGAAAATTTAAAAATAAGTTACTATGATGAGTAAAATTAATTTATCTTTCATAATACTATTTATATTAACATACAAAACTGTCATAAATCTGTATTAAAATTATTATAATTATTCAAAAAAATGTATATAACACAATTCAATTTTCATTAAATAATTTTTTTTAAAAATCAGTACTCATAAAAATGGCCTTAAATATTTGTATATAAAATACATAATTGTATATGGAAGAAATTTAAACATACAATAAAACTCTAATTTGTTTTCGGCTCATTTTCAAGTCCTTATCATTTTAGTTTTAACCAAAATTACATAGTTTACCCTTTACTGTGGTAATAAAAATTACCAACTTTACTATTAATATTGGTTAAAAATAAAATAGTCCTTTTTTCTAAAATATATCCATATGAATCAAAATATCGATCCATTTTAAAAAATTCAAAACACAAAATTTTAAGATTTAAATATAAAATTCATCCTTTAAAACACAATGAATGTATTTTTCTTTAATATTAATTTTTTAAACTCAAAAATGTACTTATAAAAAATTGTATTATATGGATTAAAAATGAAATGAATTAGATTATTTATAACAAAATAATACTTACTTTACATTGATATCAAATTCAAATCTTAAAGGGGATTTTAATACAATAAAAATAACAATCTTATAAAAATTGATATTTTACATTATTCCCTAGAAAATTAATCATTTTAAAAAATTAAAAAATAACTCTATGATAATTTTAAAATAACCATTTTAAAAATTAAGTTTTTTAAAAATAAATGTTATAAAATTGTCAGATATTCGTTCAAAAACAAGTTCCCCTAAAAAATTGACAAAACTACATTTAGAACATATAGCTTTTATGTATAAAATTGTATTTATTAATATGTTATACCTATCAAAATTTTGGATTAATTTCATATAAATAATTTAAATATATAATATATGAATTTTATAATACATCTTAAACTATTCATTCCTTCCATTTTAATGACAATGTTATAATAATATTTCATTGTTTCTTTATGGTGGGTGTTGCGTGAAACATAACCTATCAAAGTGATTAAATTTTAAACAAGACATACCATAAATCATGGGGTCTAACATTCTCCCCTAATTCAATAAATATCCTCCTAAAAATCAAAAATTTCTCATCAAAAATAATGTTTTGGTACTTTTAAATCTCTTCCTGAGAAACCCAAATCATTAATAGGATAAATAAAATATCATCTAAATAATAGATAATGGAAAATGAAAATCTCATCAAAAAATTATTCTTTTTTATAGAATATCATTAGTGGAAAATGAAGATAGAGACAAATAATTAAAAATAATATAGAGATCATTTATCATTTGAATGAAAATGAGTAATGGAATCCTATGTTTCTCAAATCCATAATTATCATATGATTAAAAAAACTATATGGATAATCATATATATAGTTAATAGGGATACATTTTATTTTCAAAATATTTTAATGATTTTTTATGAATTATTTTACTGACTAGAGTAAGAACATGAAAAAATATGCTTACTTGATAAATAGAGTTTCATTCCATAGTCAATTACTTCCACAAACTAAAATTTCACTCTAAATAATGATTATGATTTTCTATTCCTAACATAATTGAATCAACATCTATGGATCAAAAAAATCACAAATTAATAACCATATATTCCTCATGTATTAATGAATTAACCAAACTATAATGGTTAGAAAATTATATGATAATTTCTTGAAATAATAAAAAATATTAATCTCCCAAATTCAATAGTAATACAAAAAATTAAACTCAAATCATTCAATAAATAAGAGTCATAAATATCTGAATCAATATTCTGACATATGATTAAAATGATGAAAAAATAAAAAGGATTTAATCACAATGTCATTATTTAAATTTTAAATATTTATCACCCAAAATGTATATTTCCTAAATATATTATCTCTAATATATGCTAACAATTCCCATAAATTACCTTAATCACTATAAAAACATAGTAGAATAATATATTGCATAAAAATTAAATTAAATAATTTTTTCCTCAAATAAAATTTTATAATATTATGTTTACCTTAATCATACCTCTTTCCCAAAATAGTGATCATCATCCAAAGTAACAGATATCACAAATCATCAAATAAATTTATCATCTATGAGTTATCTATAGAACATTATTCAAATAAATAAAACATTTTCATACTAAATAGAACAGTAAATAGGGAAGTGGTAGGTGATTCACCCATGTCACCCTTTGGTTTGGGGTTCATGGCAAGCAACATTTTGCGACAAGACAGGTTGTCACCCGATATATGGTTTTTTCTTTTTCTAAAACTGAAATAATATTATCCAAAAATGTGGTAAGCATCCTCAAAAATAATCTAAATATGTTAAACATTATAGATTTTTTTACTATAAATGTTACCTCATACGTCTTATTTTTTTTTTAATATTATAAAAACCTATAATTACCTGAAATTCCATGATCATATAAACACTAAATGTTATGCACAAAATTAGTCATATATCCAGTAAATTTAAAAGAATTATTACATAAATAGCTTATTTTATACAAACTAAAACAAAGGGATATGATACCATAATGTCCCCAAAAATATCTCTAACCTTGATTAGATCCAATAAAATAAAACCTCAAATGCATGTTTAATAAAAGTTTACTCCCAAATCCATGATGGTATCTATAACTATTTTGTTAATGAAAATTATATCTACCAAATTCCATAAAAACATCATAATTTTTCTATCCAAAACAAGATTGGTGAAATAAATCTTCAATAAATTCTCTATAAGAATCAATTTTAATCCAATTCCTTCTAGATCAAACATTTCATAAAACCAAAACAATACAATGAAAAAGAATAAAAATATAGTAATCAGAGTGGAATTATCAAATAATAATGAAATATTATTTAAAGTAAGTCTAAATAATGAATTTATTTTCTCAATATATGATTCCTTAGATTCAACCTCATTTATTCATTACCAAATATAAAAGATGTTATCCTATACTTAGACTTCTATTCAATATCCAATCATAGGGTTATGTTCTATTATATATGTTTTCTTATATCTAGTTACAAAAGTTTCTATAAAATATCATCTTATACCAACTATAAAGACCCCATCATTAGTATCTGAGAGTGAGATCCTTAAATTATTACATTTTCATAGAGAAATTGAATTCTATCCCAAAAAATAAAATATTTTGGTAGTCATGGTAAACTAGATGCATTTTTTAAATTCAAATTTCATTCAAAAATAAAAATAAAAAAATTATTTTCTTTGAGAATACCATTTTTTCCCTTTTCATAACCCTGAATATTAATCATAACACACTTCTTGGAAGCCTGGAAAAAATTTAACATAATAATGGGGGGAGATAAAATTATTAGTATGTGTTATGTACAATGGAATCTAAATATAATAACTATGAATAATTAATATTGATAGGTAAATACTGATCACCCATTCCATTATCTAATAAATATTGAATAAAATACGACCATATATATTTTATATTGAATACCCATTGTATGATAATAATTTAACTCTAAATGAATACATTGCTTAATTATTGGAAGTCATTTATCTATCACAAGAACCATTACCAATAATACATTTCACAATATAATTAAATTTTCTTGTGTAAATTCCCATTTGATTTGGTCAACATTATCATCTCATTAGACTACTGATGCATCAAAGGGATTTAAAGAATGTGGTACCAACTCATTCTATCATGTACAAAGAATTAATACTATATTTAAATAATATATTTAATTTATGAACTAATAGAATTTATCAAAAAATATCCTTATTTAGTAAAATATATATATGTAGCATTATATCCCTTGTCATTCAAATAACATTCAATGTGAACATTTTAGGTTAAAATTGGTATACAGTTTAGGCAATAATAAAGTGAATAGATTGTGTGTATCATATTTAAATACACGTAAATAAGGGGAAATTAAAAATAAGACAATAAAAAGTCATTTCCAATGTAATTTTTCAAAACATTATAAATGAAGTATATTTTTACCTAACAAATTGAAATTTGTTTAATAGACCCCTTTCCACACTGTAATCAGTTGAATCATATTCCATATGGTCAAATAAAATTTAAAAAAGACTTTAATATCATTGAAATAAATATACCAATGATATTAAATAATAATGGTGAGTACATATATCATAAAATGTAAATACGATGTGAATATTACATATGTCCCAAAAATATAAACGTCAGACAAAAATCTCATTCCATGAACTTCCTTTTAATAAAACATGCTTTATCCCCATGTAATATTTTTTTCATAATATTATAAATTCATACCAGAACTATATCTATAAATATGAAACCACATATGATCTTAAAGTATCATTTTATCACCTTTTTGTTAAAAATATTTTATTATTAACGATGTTTTGGGTATTAAGAGCTTCAGTTTTCTACACATGTTTTATCATGTAATCCCATTTCATGTTATTAGGATATAGTTTCACCATATTTAGAATGATATTAAGGTCATATATATATTATGTAATTCCCCAACCCCAGTTACCCAGAGTCGGTGCATTATTACATAATATTGGCATGATCACAAAAGATCAAGTCTTGAAAGATCGATTTGTTTAGTAGTCTTGGAAACACTAGATACATTCAAAAAGTTTTCATTACATCATAAAGTGATAACTACAACAACATCTTGTCTACACTCTCATATCCCCTTATACATTCCCTATAGTTCATTCATAAAATACTTCTTCACATCCTGGAAAAAATAAAACATTTATAGGGGAGAGCTCAGATGCTCAGTAAGGATAAAAATATAGCGGAATCTTTCATAAATAAGCATAAACATTTAAAGAAATTTATAACTAAAACAAAAGCCTTTTAAACATGAACATAATCATAATATGGAAAACTTATAATTAAATAATTTCATTTACTTATTCTCATGGATATTCTACTAGTCGAATAATCACATGAAATATCTATAAAAACTTTCATAATAATGGAATGCATAATGCCAGACTATCATAAACAAATAGTCAAGGAATCGTGCCAAGACTATATATAAGATTTTTTCAAGAACTTGTTCCAAGACACAATTTTGTCTCATGAGACCTACTGATGCATCGAGGATCTATATCGGGCTCCACCCATCACATATTAAGTCCAATGCATTCCTCATATGAGCAGGTTTAAACATAACATAAACATTCATATTAAAACTAGCATACGAAATGAAAATACTTTCTCCATAAACCATGAATGGTAAAAATAACACATCCACAATCAAACATATCACAAAACCATCAATAAAATATGGATGTTTTGTATCATAATAAATAAACTTTAAATAAGCTTTAAATCCATCAAAGTGTGTTGACATAGATGAAATCAAAACTATTTGAGAGAAATATCTCTTTTTTTGAAATCATTTAAAAGTCAAATAATTATAAAATAAGAATTTTACTTTGAAAATATTCTTATAAGATTATAAGTGAATATTTGAGGATTTTATAATGGTATAAACTAGCCTCACCTGCCGTATATGTTAATAATACATTCTTACCCTAATTCTGTCGAAAATGTTAAAAAGGACCATGTTTGGAAAATGATGTAAATATTCTTTATAAACTTCTTATAAAAAGTGAAAAAATGGTATAAATGACTCTAAAACATATTCTGTAAAATAGTAAGAATGTTTTGATATACATTTTTAAGAAACATGGATGTGGATGATAAAGAGGTCCCAGTAAATAATTACGTATAAACAACCTCGGATAATGAAGAGATTGTGAAATAAAACCTTACCTTGTAATTTTCCTCGGTTGAGGGTAGATTAACCTCCAATATAATGGTGAAATTATTGTTATTAAATTATACAATAATCATATACATTAATATGATATCAGATACTATTCTTTTAATAATGCTTTGTTAATAATATTTTAGTATTATCGTCGTTTCGGGTGTTAACTTACTAGTTTTCATTTATATGTCTTGTTACATAAGTCTTATTTGTATGGATAGGTTGTATATTATTCATATCTAGAATGATATAATTTTCTTAAAAATTACTTTTAATCATCAAATGAGAATTATTCTTGAATGGATACGATGAGGAATGAATCTCATCGCATTTGTGGACACAGTAGTCCGTACGTACACAGGAGCGAAAACATCATTATTTTTATATTAATATAATATATAATTTGATGGTATATCATATATACAGAATATTTATCATGTTATATTTATTATTTACATGAATTAAACATCATTATTATACCCATCCAAGTAATAATATTTTGAATAACAATTGCACCACAACGTGGAGACGGTAAGTCGTACGTACGCACGTATGGTGACATGTCATTCATAGGATGGATAGATACTGAATATTGTTGTACCATATTTTCAATAACATTACAATATATAGAATATACTGGAGTTATTATTTTATATTGTAAATAACAAATAAATAAGAATTTGAAGAAGAAAAGAACTTGAAAGAGGGTGGTGAAAACCTTACCTCTTCTTCGTGTTCTTTCTTTTGATTTGATCAAAAGGGCTCCATAGGTTGGTATTATGATAAAAATAAGGCCTATTGGAGGAATTGAGGGAAGTTCAGAGAATATTTGGGTGGGGTTCGGCTAAACCAAAAGGCTTTGAAGGTATGAAGATTTGGTTAGAATTTGTGTCCTTTTTAAAGGGGGAGGAGGGGCACCTTAGGAAAACCATGAAATATTATTTTATAATAAATTAATATTCGGATTATATGGCTCCAAAGTGTATTATTTATAGTTTAAGGTGGGTATGGGTCAAAAACAACTCAACAAATAGGTATTAGATAGGTTTGGGTCACCATATTCACCTTATATTTTAGTTTTATCTCTTAGTTAATTAGTTTGACATTTACCATGTCACATTGTATTTTTATATTATATAGTTAATAAACATACAATATACATCCAAGAGACCCCAAAGTGGTCCATTAATGATACAAATATCATAATATAAGTCTCTTGTCTGATCCATACATTTTTAGGAATTGAATATCAATTAATAACATAGTATTTGTTTTAAAAACTCTTTTATGTCAATTTTGACAATATTGGGTATTTTGTTTTTGATAAATTTATAACAGAATTATTACTTGAAAAAAATTTATATAAACAATATTAATATTCCATATTAACCTAAAAAATCATTTGACTATATAAAAAGTATGAAATTATATTTATTTTGGTATTTATAATATTAATTATCTTAATCATTCATTAAAAATATAATTACTGCATCATCATTGTGTCATAAATAAATTAAATTATTTAATGTATAAAAATTATAAATAAAATAACATTATTTAGGAAATCATTTTTTATTTCTAATGAATATTTTTAGTCTAAAATATAACATATATAACCATATGTAAAGATTTTTTTTCTAAAAGATACATGGTTATGTCATTTTTGTATTTACTTTACCTTAATTAATATAAAGTGTCCCTATCACCTACATGTTGCTCAATGGAGTCCCAAAATAGACCCAAATATTCCAATGGTCGGACATGTATCCACCAATAAGGTTAGGACACGTTTTAGGGTAATTTATTATTATTATTATAATATTATTTATTTACTCTTATTTACCGAATTTACCCTTTAACCATGGTAAATAAAATATTTACCAAAGTAATAATTCAAAATTTCTAAAAATGAAAGTTACATATTTAAACAATTTGGACATCCTGATTCCAAATATGAAATCCATTTTTCCAAATTCAAAACAAATAAGTGTCAGAAATTAATTTAAAATTAATTTCCACTGTCAAAACAAAATGCGTGTTTTTAAGAAATAATAACTATCAATATATTGACACTTGTTTATATCCGGTTTAATTGTGAAATTATGTCCACTGACCAACATTGTATTAAATGGTAAAATTATATTCTAAATATACTTTAAAACCACAAAAATTCATAATATATAACTATTAATTATTTTGATTAAAAAGTTGTTGTTAATTAAAATTTATTAATTTTCACTATTCATCAAAATATAAAAGTTATCCGAAAAGTACAAAAATTTCACCCCAGAAAAAATTCGATATTCCGAATCCAAAAATGAAGTCCATTTTGAGAGAGAAAATTTATAAAATTTCACAAATTGGGTATTACTTTTCATAACGGATACTTTGATTGGTTGTGGTGTGTGTTAGAACTTGAAGTTGCATACAACACACGCAACTATATTATTCAAAGAGAAACTTACCGTGGAAGCTTGGGTGTTAAATTATCCCCTCTTTTAAATAATTTCATCCAAAAAATTTCTAGTTTACTACCACCTAAAAAGACATGTGTGGTTCTTCATCATATGTTCCTTGGGTTCCCACATTGCCTCTTCTATCTTATGGTTTCTGCTTAGAAATTTTCCTAGACGAGTCGTCCGGTTTCTTCGAACTTCTTCTCTGGTATCAAGAATCATGATGGGATCTTCGCAATAAGATATATCAGGTTCCAGTTCTAATTCCTCATAAGTTAGTACATGCGTTGGTTCAAGCATGTATTTACTCAATAAAGATACGTGGAACACATCGGGAACTTTGGAGAGACTTGGAGGCATTTCCAAACGGTAAGCTATAAGCCAAATTCATTCTAGAATTTTGAATGGTACTATGTACCAAAGACTCAATTTTCCCATCTTTCTGAAACGTATAACTACCTTCCATGGAGATACATTCAAGAAAACATGATCTCTTACCTGAATTCCAAATCCTTCCTCTGGTTATCAGCGTAGCTCTTCTGCCTACTTTGAGCTGCTTTGATGTGGTTTTAGACTACCTTAACATTTTCTATAATTTCCTCCACCAGTTCTGGGCCTATAAGTTTTCTGTCACCAACGTCATCCCAATAGGTTGGTGTGCGACATCTCTTTCCATATAACGCTTCATATGGTGCCACGTGAATACTTCAATGGAAGCTATTGTTATAGGAAAATTCAACCAGAGGTAAATAATGATCCCACATACCCTGAAAGTCAAGTGAACATGATCTCAACATGTCTTCTAGGGTTTGAATAGTCTGTTCTGATTGTCAATATGTTTGAAGGTGGTAGGCAGTGCTCAAATGAAGATTAGTATCAAGGGATTTCTGAATACTTTTCCAGAATCTTGAAGTAAAAAGGGGATCACGAGCAGAAACAATCGATATGGGTACTCCAAGAAGTATCAAGACTTAATTTATATATAGTCTTGTTAGACATTCCAGTGTTAGATCTTCTCTTATAGCCCAAAAATGTGGTGACTAGGTAAGACAATCAACAATAACCCATATTGCATCGTTCCATCTAGGAGTCTTTGGTAGTCCCATGACAAAGTCCATCATGATATTATCTCATTTCCACTCAAGTATGGGAAGAGGTTGCATGACTCCTCCAGGTTTTTTCCTTCCAACATTCACTTGTTTACATACCATACATCTTGACACAAAATCAGTAGTCTCCATCTTTATGTTGTCCAACCAAAAATGTTTCTTCAAAATCTATACATTTTTGGTGATTCTAGGGTGTATAGAGAAATTGTAACTATGAGAATCGTCCAACAACTCCCTTTTTAGATCAGGTATATCGAGAACACAAAGTCTCTTCCTGAATTTCAAAATTCCATCTTCATACACAATGTCACTCAATCTCCCATCATTCACTGATTTAATCCTATTTTGAAATTATTCATCATTGGTTTGAGAACTCTTAATCCTTTCTAGTAAAGATGGTTTGGAAACCATTTGAAAAAGCATTGAAGTTTCACCTTCCATGGTGTTTACCATATCCAACTTTACTAGATCCATGAAAATAGGATCCCTTTCAATTATCATCATGTTCAAAACTCCATGATATTTTCTGCTCAAAGCATCTGCCACCTTATTTGCCTTCACCCGGGTGGTAGTATATCATGCAATCATAATCCTTGAGTAGTTCATGACATCTCCTTTCCCTCATGTTGAGTTCTTTTTATGAGAGAATATATTTCAAACTCTAGTGATCAGTATAAATCTCAGATTTTTCACCATAGAGGTAGTGTCCCCATATCTTCAAAGAAAAGATCACAACTTCTAACGCACGATCATGAGTAGGAAAGTTTTTCTCATAAATTTTCAACTGTCATGATGAATAGGAAATAACCCTATCATTCTGCATAAGGACACAACCAAGTCCTTTCTTTGATGCATCACTATAAATAACGAACCCATCATTACTTGATGGTAGAGTCAATATAGGAGCATTGACTAATATTCTATTCAGTTCATTGAAACATTCTTCACACTCTTTTGTCCAAAACAATTTAATCCCTTTACGTATGAACATTGTTAATGGGTTAGCCAACCAAGAAAAATTCTAGACGAAACTTCATTAATAACCTACTAATCCAATAAAATTTCATCCCTCAGTTATACTCATCGGTGCAGGCGATTCTTGGATTGCGATGGTCTTAGAAGGATCAAAAGAGATTCTATCATCAGAGATAATATGGAAAAGAAAAGAAATCTCCTGAAGATAGAATTCACACTTGCTAAACATCCCATATAATTCATCTCTTCTCAGAGTCTTCAGGATAATGCACAGGTGATTTTCATGATCTTCATAGATTTTGGAGTTTTCCAAGATATCATCTATAAATATGACCAAAAATTCATTAAGATAATACTTGAAAACTCTATTCATTAGATCCATGAATACAGAGGGTAAATTAGTCAATCCAAAAGGCATTACTATAAACTCATAATGCACATACCTGCTTCGAAATGCTATCTTCGGAATGTCTTACTTCTTCACACACAACTGATGGTATCCAGATCGAAGGTAAATATTTGGAATGTATTGATCTCCATGCAGTTGGTCAAATAAATCATCAATGTGAGGTAGGGGATACTTGTTCTTTATTGTTATAACATTGATCTCCCTGTAGTCGATACATAACCTTATAGACCCATCTTTCTTTTTAACAAAAAGAATAGGGTCTCCCCATAGAGAAAAACTAGGGCGAATAAATCCCTTATTACTCAATTCCTCTAGTTGTTTTTTTAGTTCAACTAATTATACAGTGGACATTGTATAAGGGGTCTTCGATATAGGCCTTGATTTAGGAATTAAATCAATGGAAAACGAAACTTCTCGTTCTAGAGGATGTCCAAGTAAATCTTCCAAAAACACATCTACATATTCCTTCACAATAGGTACATCTTCTATTTTAACATTCCTTTACTCACCCACAATAAGTTCACTCTCTTCCTCCCAAATAATTAAATTTGGTTGAGCTACTGGGGGTGGATCTTGATAAGAATTAGGTGGTGATGATTATACATTAATGATAAGGTGTTCCTTATCATCATCATAAAATCGTAACCTCCTTCTTCTTACAATAAGTCTTTGTATCATGGTCTGAAAGCCAATCCATACCAAAGAATATATCAAACTCAATCATAGGTATGATGATGAGATCAGCGGATAAAGAACATTTATGTGCTCTAATGGGGACTGATTCACAAAACATTGTTGCAATGATACTTCCTTTAAGAGTTTTAACTGACAAATCACTAGTTAAATCAAATTGGAAATATATGATTTCCTTAGAAAATTGGGATGGTATGAAACAATGTGATGTTCAAGAATAAAATAATGCATTTTATGAACTTGAGGAAACCATTAAATTACCTGCCACGACATCTTTCAGAGGTTCTACCTCAGCAGTAGTGATAGCATAAGATTGGCCTTGACCCCTTACCCTTTTCTGAGGTATGTTCCCCTGACGCTTAGGAAATTCGTTTACATAATGTCCTATCTCCCTGAAATTTTAGCAATGAACATCGGTAGAATCCTTCTTCCCCTTGCAATCACGAGCTTGGTGGCCTTTTTCACCACACTTGTAACAGACTCCCATTCCCTTCAAGAAAGTACCAGGGTGTTTCTTCCCACATTTACTACAGGATGGATATTCAACTTTTCCCATCTTCCCATTATTTCCATTCCCATATTGGTCAGTAGATCTCTTCTTCTCTTGCTTTTCATTAAAGTCATAAGACATAGAGAATTCCTTTTCTGTCTTGATGTCACATGAAACAATGTCTTCGTACAATGAGAAGGATTAATAGACTAATGATCGACAGAGAAACAGTTTTAACCCATCAAAAAATGATCAATCTTACTTCTTGGGTTATGTATATAATCTCCAGAATACCTTGCTAACCTTGTAAAGTTTGCCTCATACTTTGCGACATTCTCATCCTCCTTTTGTCTCAGACTAAAAAATTGCCTTTCCATATATGCTCGATGGTCATGAAGAAATTATTTTTCTAAGAAAAGTTCTTTGAACTCCCTCCATTCCATATTTGATACTTCATTGTCATCCATTGTGTTTTGAATCAAGTGCCACCATTGATCAATATCTCCAATGAGGTTGTAAACATCCATGATAACTATTTCCCTTTCACTACTTCCCAATTCCTGAAATATTTTCTCTAGGGAATTTATCCATTGCTCAGCTACCATGGGATTTGTACTCCCATTGAACGTTTGTGGTTGTTGCCTCATGAAGTGATCTAACATTGATCCTCCATGATATGGGTCTGGGTGCTCCATAAGAGTAAGTTTATTATTCATAACCTGAGTGAGTAGTCCATGTATGGTGATTAGCTGATCAGCACTAGTTGCATCACCATCTCCACTATAATTATCTTGAGCAGGAGGAAAATCCCTACATGGAGTGTGTGCATTGATATGGTTTCCATTTCTTCCACTAGGCACCATTTCTAAAAAATGGCATAAATTATATCAGTTTATGAATCAAAATACACAATTCCATACTTGTAATAAACTTAACATAAATTTAACTATTTATGGATATAATCCATAACAAAGAAAACGTTTTCCTTGAGGAAGTATATACTAATGAACCATTCATAATTATTTGTAATGAAAATGATAGTTATCCTAAGCATATCCCCCAGGAGTGTCGTAACCAAGAGTGCAGCAAGGCCCGCTGTCATGCACCTGTTCCTGTTCTAGTCTAGCTCAAAGTGGTGTTTTATGGTTTTACCCTGAGGTACAAATGTGCCAGAGCTGCCTCTACTTGCTCGTATCTAGACATGGATTTTTTGCTCGTAAAAATCACAAAATCACTACAATACCAAAATTTTAGGAAGTTCTTCCATACCCATCCTCAAAGTATATCATAGTGATATGTGATCTAATTAGAGTTTATCTAAATCTTTCTTCCAATAATTGTACTAAACTTCCTCTGATACCAACTTCAACGCCTCGAACCTAGTTACCCGGAGTCGGTGAATTATTACATAATATTGGCATGATCAAAAAAGATCAATTCTCGAAATACCGATTAGTTTAGTAGTCTTGGAAACACTAGATACATTTATAAAGTTTACATTACATCATAAAGTGAAAACTACAACAACATCTTGTCTCCACACTCATATCCCCTTATACATTCCCTACAGGTCATTCATAAAATACTTCTTCACATCCTAGGAAAAATAATACATTGAATGGGGTGAGCTCAGATTCTTAGTAAGGATAACAATATAGAGAAAAATTTTATAAATAAGCATAAACATTTAAGGAAATGTATAACTAAAACAAAAGACTTTTAAACTTGAACATCAACATAATATGGAAATGATAAAATGAAATATTTCCATTCACTTATTCACATGGATATTCTACTAGTCGAATAATCACATGCAATATCAATAACCACTTTCATAATGATGGGATGCATAATTCCAAACTATTATAACCACATAGTCAAGGCCTCATGCCAAGACTACGAATAAGATTTTCTCAAGGCCTTGTGACAAGACACTAGTTTGTCTCATGAGACCTACCGATGCATCAAAGAGCTATAACAGGCTCCACCCATCACATATTAATTCTAATGCATTCCACATATGAACATGTTTAAACATAACATAAACATTCGTATTAAAACTAGCATACCAAATGTAAATACATTCTCCATAAACCCTGAATGGTAAAAATAAAACATCCACAGTCAAACATAGCACAAAACCTTCAATAAAATATGGATGTTTTGTATCATAAAAAATAAACTTCAAATAATATTAAAATCCATCAAAGGATATTGACATAGATGAAATCATAACTATTTGAGAGAAATATCTCATTTCTTGTAATCATTTAAAAGTCGCATAATTATAAAATAAAACTTTTACTTTGAAAATATTATTATAATATTTTAAGGAAAGGTTTGAAGATTTTATAATGGTGGAAAATAGCCACACCCGTCGTATATGTTAAAAATACATTCTTACCTTAATTCTGTTGAAAAGGTTAAAAAGGTCCTTGTTTTGAAAATGATGGAAAGATTCCATTATAAAATTCTTATAAAAATTCAAACAAGGTTATAAATGACATTAAAACATATTCTATAAAATATTAAGAATGTTTTGAAATTCATTTTTAAGAATCATGGATGTGTATTATAAAGAGGTCCCAGTAGATAATTACATATAAACAACATCAGATAATGAATAGATTGTGATATAAACCCTTACCTTGTATTTTTACTTGGTTGAGGGTAGATTAAACTATGGTATAATGGTGAAATAATTGTTATTAAATTATAAAATAATCATATACATTAATATGATATCATATAGGATTCTTTTAATAATGATTTGTTAATAATATTTTAGTATTATCATCGTTTCGGGTGTTAACTTACTCGTTTTATTTTATATGTTTTGATACATAAGTCATGTTTGTTATGTATAGGTTGTATATTATTCATTTCTATAATGATATAAAGTTCTTAAACATTACTTTTAATCATCAAATGAGAATTATTCTTGAAAGGATACGATGGGGAATGAATCTCATCGCGTTTGTGGACACAGTAGTCAGTACGTACGCACGAGCGACAATATCATTAATTGGATTTTAAAATAATTTATAATGGTATGTTATATTATATATACAGAATCATTATCATGTAATATTTATTATTTACATGAATTAAACATCATTATTATAACCATCCAAATAATATTGTTTTGAATAACAATTACACCACTACGTGGAGACGGTAAGTCGTACATATGCACGTATGGTGACATGACATTCATAGGATGGATAGAATACTGAATATGGTTGGAACATATTTATAAGAACATCACAGTATATAGAATTTACTAAAATTATTATTTTACAAGGGAAATAACAAAGAAAGAACAAGTTGAAAAAGAAAGGAACTTGAAAGAGGGTGGTGAAAACATTACCTTTTTTTCGAGTTCTTTCTTTTGATTTGATCAAAACAGATACTTAGAATGGCTTTCTGATCAAACTAATGACTATAGGATGAAGTAAGGGAATTTAAGAAAATATTTGGGTAGGGTTCGGCCAATCCAAAAGGCTTCGAAAGTGTGAAGAATTGGTTAGAAGTTGGGTCCTTTTATATGGGGGGAGGGCACCATAGGAAAACCTAGAAATATTATTTTAAAATAAATATGTATTCGGTTTCTAATGGCTCCAAAGTGGATTACATAAAGGTTAAGGTGGGGATGGGTCAAAAACCACTCATGAAATATGTTTTAGACAGGTTTGGGTCACTATATTCACCTTACCTTTTAGTTTTAACTCTTAGTTAATTAGTTTGACAGTTTCCACGTCACATTGTAATTTTAAATTATATAGTTAATAAACATACCATATACATCCAAGATACCCTCAAGTGGTCCATTAATTATAAAACTATCATAATATATGTCTCTTGGCCGAAACATAGATTTTTAGGAATTGAATATAAATTAATAACATAATATGTTATTTAAAACTATTTTATGTCAATTTTAACACTATTGGGTATTTTGTTTTTTATAAATTCATAACAGCATTATTACATATAATAAAGATTTATATAAACAATTATAATATGTCATATTAACCTATAAAATTATTTTAATTTATAAAAATTCTCAAATTAAATTTATTTGGGTATTTATAAAATCAATTATCTTAATCATTCATTAATACGTTAATTATTGCATCATCATTTTGTCATTAATAAATTAAATTATATAATGTCTAAAAATTATAAATAAAATAAAATTATATCGGAAATATTTTTTATCTTCTTAATGAATATTTATAGTAGAAAATATAACATATATAACCCTATTTGAAAATTGTTCTTCTAAAATGTATATGCTTTTGTCATTTTTGTATTTATTTTAACTAAATTAATATAAAGTGTCCCTATCACCTAAAAGTGGCTCAATGGGGTCCCAAAATTGAAAAAAAGATTCCCATGGTAGGAAATGAATCCTCCAATAAGTTTAGGAAACGTTTTAGGGTAATTTATTATTATTATAATATTATTTTTTACCCTTATTTACCAGATTTACCTTTTAACCATAGTAAATAAAATATTTACCGAAGTAATTATTCAAAATTTATAAAAATGAAAGTGACCTATTTACACAATTTGGAAATCTTGATTCTAAATATGTAATCAATTTTTCCAAATTCAAAACAACAAAGTCGTAGAAATTAATTTAAAATTAATTCCCATTGTCAAAACAAAAAGCGTGTTTTTAAGAAATAATAAATATCAAAATATTGACACCTGTTTATGTCAGGTATAATTGTGAAATTATGTCCAATGACCAAAATTGTGTTAAATGGTTAAATTACATTCTAAATATTATTTAAAACTAATTAAATTCTTAATTTATCACTATTAATTATATTGATTAAAACATTGTTTTTAATTAAAATTTTGTAATTTTAACTATTCATCAAAATATAAAAGTTATATGAAAAGTACCAAAATTTCACCCTAGGATAAATTAAATATTCCAAATACAAAAATGAATTCCATTTTGAGATATAATGTTTATTAAATTTCAATAATTGGGTATTACATTTCATAACGGCTACTTTGATTGGTTGTGGTGTGTGTTAGAACTCGAAGTTGCATACAACACACACTACTGTATTATTCAAAGAGAAGCGTACCGTCGAAGCTTGGGGTGTTAAATAATATTTTTATATAATATAAATTTTTATAAAAAAAATTAATTTTAAACATGGAAAATGAATCACATCATTTCATGGAGACGGTATTCCTTACAAATGCACAAGTGACAATATAATTCCTTAATTGCTGAAAGTGTAAATAAGGGAATGGGATATAAATTTTTTCATATAATAAAGGTAATATAATTATTATATTTATATATATATATGTTATTTTTATCATTATTCCCATTCAATGTAAATGGGTGATGGAAAGAAAATCACACTTGGGCGTGGATATGGAAAGTCTTACATATGCACGGAAGATGATTTCAATTTTTACTGGATGTAGAAAAGGTTGAATATGGTTTTCTCAAAACCATAATAACATATCGGGATATATATGATATTTTAGATATTAATTTAGAATATAAATAACACAATATGGGTAAGTAGATTAAGATACATACTTGGAAGAGTTGATAAAGACGATTTCCTATTATCCGATGAAATTTATTTATATCTACACTTAGGGACACTGCGGTTGGTATTTTTAAAGGAAAAACCTTATTAACATAAATAAAGAAGTTGAGAATTTAAATGTGAATGGTTTTCATGATAATGAAGGCTCATAGTGTGTGATGATGTGAAGGACAATGTTACTATTTATAATTCTGGTGAGGGGGTGTTTTGAAAATTCTAAAAATATTAAAATATAATAAGGCAATTCTAGAGGAAAAAACATCCAAATGGGCCATACATGAATACTGGAATACATTTTTGACCATATATTATTACTTTTTTTATTATTTATTATTTTTATGACATTAAAAAAAATTCAATAAATTATTAATTCAATAAATTATCATTATTGTCAAATTTGATACTATTCATTTAATTTGACGTCAAAACATAAAAAAATAGTAGAAATTATAATATAATTATTTCACACACAAATAATATAAATTATATATCTATAAAATTATTTTTATACATTAAATCATAAAAAATATATCAAAATTAAAACTTTTAGATTCAATTATATTATTTTTTTGGTTAATTAAATATATACTATATTTGAACTGTAGAATAAATTAATATAATTATGTAATTTATAAGAAATTATATATATTTGTATAAAAAATTAAAATAATTTCAATAAAATAAATTTGGACATTTATTTTCCTTAATATCTTGATTTTATCCTAATTTAGATGCATAAAATGTATGAAATAAAAATCGATTGACATTTAGTAACAATATTTTATTCAAATAATATATATTTAATTTTCATTCAAAAATATACATTAAACAAATAAAATTAAATATTATGGTGAGAATGTAACAATAAACTTCATAAAGTAAATTTTTATATGTTTTGGTCATGGTTATACACTTATATTTTGGTTTTAACACATATTTAACCTCTTGAACTCTTCTATTGACAACATGGATTTTTTCTATTGGATGGTTAATATAGTAAATAAAAAATTCTAAAATACCCATAAATGGATACTAGTTGAAAATTAAAACCATATCAAAATAATTTGGATGAATGAAATATTTTTATAAATGTTATATAATTTAATAAAATATTATTTTAATTTAAACCAAATATTTTAGTATATCCATTACATGTAAATATAATCTAGAAAAACTTTTTTGTGAAATTAAGTAATTGAAATTATATTAATTTAAATTTTTTATATCATTTATTTGAAATTATAAATAATAGAGCAATTACTTCATCATTATTGTTTAATTATTTAGTGTAAATGTTTCATCATATGTAATTAAAAATAAATAAATTTAATTTAGAAAATTGTTTTAGTTTTCAAAATTCTAATTATTGTCTAATAATTTCTTGATTACTCTATATTAAAAATATCATATTTATTATAAGTATGAGTACGATATCCTGGAATTTTATTTAAATAAAATATTATAAATATTATAGCCTTAGAAAAATGTCCATACATGGTAATAAAACCATAAAATAATTGATTGTGTAAGAAACATAATCACAAAATAAATGTTTGAGATATTTTAGGGTCATTTTCATGACCATTTCATTTTATTTTTAACCTAAATTACCATGTTTACCATGTACCAGGGTAGTAAAAATTATTATGGATACTATTCATTTTGGTCCAAAATAAAAGGGGAATATTTACTAAATTTGTAACTTCTAAATCAATATATGGCCTCAATTTGTTATAATTTTAAACATAGTATATTTAATATTTTATTTAAATTGTACCTTCTAAAATGCAATGAAAAATACTTTTCATGAAAAATGAACCTGTTAAAATACAAATGTACATATTCCAAATTAATGTATAATAATTATTTAAAAAGAAATTAATTAGATAATTCTTAACTAAATATTACTTAAGATACATTGGGGTAAAGTTAAAATCCTAATAAAACATTTTATATAATGAAATTTGTAGTTTAATATAAATTGACACTTTTTCCAATTCTCTAGAAAAACAATCGTCTAATAAAATTAATGAAATTCACTATGTGATATTTTTTATTATCTTATATTAAAAATGAATTTATTTTTATCATATATAAATTATAAAAAATTAAAAATTTAGCTTTAAAAGAATTTAACCATTAAAAGGTAGAATATGTTCTCTTAAAAAAATATGACATTTATTTGTACAAAATAAATTTATTGTTATCTTATTTCTATCAAACATATTCGATAAATTTTAAAAAAATATTGAATATATAATATATAAACATAATAACTTGGTTATTACAATGTATTCCCACCAATTTATGGGCAACGTTATAATAATTTGTCATCGTTCATTTATGTTGGGTGTTTCATGAAACGTAATATATTGAGAAGATTAAACTTAAAAAGAAAAAAAACATAACAATATTTGTGTGTTACATTTGGGGTAGATTAAACTAGAGGTAATCACCCTGAAAACTATTTGTTGAGTATTAACTCTATTTTCGCTTGGTGCATGGAAAGTTGGATTTTGAATTCACACCTTGATAGAAACACTTGTGTTGAATAGGAGAACCCAAATAAGGGAAAATAGATTGAGTTGAGGGTGATTTGGGTTATACTAAAAGAAAATATGATGCTTTAAAAAAATAAGACATTTCAATGTTTTTTCATAATATGTTTTATCATGTTTCTCTTATGATTTTATGTTTTTTCACTCACATTGAATTTTTTTAGTAATGAAAGAGGCCTAAGGGAACCAATTTAATAATCGATTACATTGACAATATAGATATTTCCCTTGATAATATAATTTTTAAAATATTTATAGTGAGAAATATTGTGGTTATTCCTCATAAACTATCATGTGGTTATTCCTCATATACTATCCTGAACTATTATTAATAATGTAATTTTTTTTTGTTTCTAAACAAAAAAAGAAGAGAAAGATAGATTCTTATAAAAAATCAAGAGATAATAACGATGATAATAGAAAATAGATTTTTTTCGATCACATAAAAAAAGTTGGAGGAGGAACCCTAGGGAATGCCTCATTGTAACATGAAGATATTTATTTGTGGTATTGGAGTGTATAGATTAACAATATATTAGGAATGAAAGAATATTTTAGTTATTATGCTATAGAAAAATAATGTAATTCGTAAAAACCTAAAATAAACCTATTGTTTCAGAGGTTTTGAATTTGGTAACTATGAAAAACATTTTATTAATCCATTCTATTGAGATTAAAATAAAAAACATGAACCTTTTATACCATAAAAATATTTAAAATATATTAAAATGACTAATATTTTATTGGATAGTTATTCCTATGTGGTTTAATTTATTATTAACTCTATACTTGTAGAAGTATTCTGTTGTGTATGTTTTCACTAGATTTTAAAAATTTAGTTATAGATAAAAAATATTTATGGTATCATCATTTTTTCTATAGTATATGAATCAACATCATGGATTTTGGATTTATGATCCATGTATGACTTATTATCCTTGCGGTGATATTTATTTTACATTGGGTATATATTTCCCATATCTATATACAATCCATATTAATGAATGAAATAGGCATATCACATTTAATATCTCAAATAATCAAATGATAATATATCATAGTAAGGATAACTAAAACTCTCTAGAAAAATTAGTTTCATTATATAGATCATAAAACCTCTCTAGGAGGAGTATTTTGTTTGTATAGTCAGTAATTTACTCAATATTTAGATATGTATTCTATAAATGAATACTTAATCTTCCTAGACATACCCATCTTACTAAGGTTGACACCTCATTAGAAGATACAAGCCATGTAATTTCATTCTTATGGAAACCATTAACTATTTCAATAGAGAAGAATTATTGGTATTGTAATGATGTAATTTATTAAGGGAAAAGTAGATTTGGGAAGAATATAACACTACATCATTTGGAATATATTTTTCAATAAATTATTATTATTTATAAATGAATACTCCATACATAAAAAAATTAAAATGAATCATGAAATTTTTGAAGAATATTATCATTTTTTTATAAGAATAAGAAAAAATCCCATGAATAAAATAATATCACATAACAAAATATTCATACATTTAGAGGATAAATAATTATTATGTCCTATTATTAAAAATAATTGTTCATTATCAAATAAAATATTTTAATTGTTTTTCATATTTTATCATAATAAATTGCATTTATCGCATATAGAATATTACTATATAAGAACTAATATATTTATATTTATTAAATATGTAATTGACAAGAAATAATTTTAATAAAACCTAAAAGTGTTATTTTTCAATTAAATTAATTTTCTAATAAATTTTTTATTTTAGTCTAAACAAAAAATTTAAAAAAATTAGAAATCATTTATCTATATTAAACATGGCTTCTCAAGCATTATGTGTCCCCTCCCAAATCGTTCATGTCACCTCCAAAAATAAAATCCCCCTTTCTGTTTTCACTCGACCCGTGATGGGAAATACGTATCACCAGAAATCCCTAAAACCCTCCCTCTAGTTTAGGGTTTCCTCCATGTGTCATTTGTCATCGACCATCAACCACAATTCCTCCTATCTCACCCTATTGTTGTCGTCCGCCCATATATGACCACCAAGCTACCACCGTGCAGCCACAGTAACTCCATGATGTTTTGGGAATAAATCATCCCTCCATCATAGGGTTTCCCCACATCCGGTGTGACCCACTACTCAGGTATGGAGCTTCTTGTATCAAGATTTTTATCTGTCATCGTTCTCGAAAATCCCACCCGACCTTCCTCTTAGATTGTATTTCATCTTGAATCTGTCACCACACACATACAAGAGGCTACTCTTAATTTCTCTATGATGGTCGTTAAATCCTTCTACCCTCGAAACAATCTACGCTTGTGATTTACCTCTTCTCAAGTTGATGTTATTGTAGAACAGTGCCGACAATGTGCTGCCTGTACTAGTTTCCCTCCAATCCTCTAATACTTCCTGCTGAGCACCACCAACTTCATAATCCCGCAACCTTCCTGGGAATTGTTCCAATTTAATTTAATCTGTTCGAACCAGCAGTCGTCCAACTCCAACGCCTATGGAAGCCATGCCTCCTGGTCCCACGCCTCCAGCTCCCACACCTATAGCTCCACATGCTCAGCCTCTTCCGCCTTCACCTCCTCTAAATCCACCAGATCTTCTTGCACTTTCTCTGCTTTGGCGTGGTCCTAATAAAAAACCTGGGATCGATTATTCTCTCAAAAATCATCCTCGAAAAAGGTAATATTTTTTATTCATAACTCTGGTTCTGTATGAAATAAAATCATACATAGATCTTTAGCATAGTTTTTCAACATCCTTCACAATTATCATAAAAAATTGTCCGTATATTGATTTCCATTTCAACATAGGCCGACCCTTATCTGTTGTTGAGCTTCTATCAGAAGATACAGTTGAACTCTACAACTATTTACATTGTTCCTAGTTTTAAATGTAAAAGAATCTATTGACTTACTAAGAATTTTTCCTTTTTATAGTTTCCGTTTTCTAGATTCTATTAAATTTAAGAGACGCGTTTTCATGTGAGATTTTTTTTGAATGAGAATGTAATGTATCAATTGATGTTTGTACCTTGAAATTTAGGACTTCTTTCTATGTTAGCTTATTCAAACTGCAAAAAATATTATTTGTTTGAGATTTTCATCTCACTACGTGCTTGATTTAATAATGAGTTCATGTTCGGTAAAGTGAGATGGCACTCTGCTTAGCTGTTTGAATTCCTGGTTAGGACTCTTATCCTTTTAATGTATTTTGTTCATTATCTAAAAGTAGGCAAGCCACCATCGAAAGATGGTTATGAAAGTGATGGTTGTATTCATTGCAATTTTGTATTATCTCTACTTGTTGTGATGTTGAATTATCACACCATTATATTTAATCTCAAATTCCATTTATTAATTAATAAAAATGAAATATATGTTTTGTTCTACGAAATGGTAATGTTCTCCTAATATCGTGCAAACAAAAAATCTTCCTTTTTCTTCGCTGATCTCTCCAACAGGTCGACATTTTCCCAAACTACAGCTTCAACCTGTTATAGACAGACCCGGCATAAGGTAATGTTTCTTTGATAAAATCTCTATGACTGTAATGACATGGAAAATTAAAGGAAATTTTTTTCTTAAATTCATTGGACTATTACGAGTCTGCAGTTTCTGACGGCGCCTGATTCTGAGACTCGGTGTGCCCATAATCAATTTCTGAAGTTTAGTTCAGGTACATTCATTAAATGTACATGCAGATTTTTGTATCTTTCAAACCGAAGTTGAGAATTGAAATCTAAGGGCACCGATGAACTCGCAACGCCGGTTTTCTCTTAATGATACCTTTACCGCAGTAGTGTTTGGTTGAGAGTAGAAGTTAAAATTTGGGGATTTGTAGAAAATTAAATAAAATTATTATGTTACATAATTTTATTTTTAAGAGGTGTTCATTTCCTTCAAAGGGAAGTTGGGGTGGGGCCCACGCCCTACATAACCTCCCATGAGAGGATAATGTGTGGTGGGGCTGACACGAGAACCAAACTCTTCACCTCCCCTTTAACTCCGATGAACCCCCTTTTTAACATTTTAACTCCCACTTAATGGAGGAGCCTCTCTACCTCCAACCATTAATTGTTCCAACCCCATTAATTTAATTAATTAAGCTCCCATAATTAATTGTTTATTTTGAATTTTTTTGAAATTCCTTGTTTTATAAAATTGGGAAGCCTTTTTATTTTATTTTCATTTCCAAATATTCTGTTATTGGAGACTCTAGATAATTAGATGATTAGTGTTCCTCTCACGACAAAGAACTGTGACGACCACGAAGAATGATGTCCTCTTCGATGAAGAACGATGATTCCATCGAATTACGACGATTTGTCTTCCTTCTACTTCCTCTGCGAAAAGGGAGAAGACGTTTCCCATAAATGACACACCCAATAACAACGTTATTTTCTCCGACGTTGATGGAACGATGTTTGACTTCCACAATGCCTGACTTCCGCGGCTCATCGGTGTGAAATGTTTAATACAAGGTAGAGGTTTAAATTTAATTTTGGACCCATTTTACATCGTTGAAATTATAATTTGACAACCAAATGGTTTCACCAAATCTTGGGGGAAATTCAGACTGCACCAACACAGCCGAATCTTCCCCATTTTATTTTTGGTCAATGATGAGAGTGGACAACGTCGACCAGAAATGAGTCGTCTACGAAGAAGGGGGGACAGTGGGGAAAATGCCACCGGGTTGCTAGGAGGGTTCAACATCGTCTCAATATATAGAGAAGAGCTGCATCCACGTCGGGACGCGGTGGAGGGGCGCGACGCCGTCTCACCGAATGGAGGAAAACACGAGGTCGCAGCCATGGCAGGCCATGGTGGAGGGGAGCGACACCATTGGGCTACACTAGAGAGAACACACTGCCTACAACCACTGTGGACAGGGAAGGGCGGACGGCTGAGCCAGGCATCGGTGCACGCTAGGGTGGAACTCGGTTGGGGTCTGCGGAGAGGAACTACAAACTGCCAGTTCCAATACAAGGAGATGGGTTGCACAACCCCCCCCCCATTGATTGACTAGGGTAGGCCCCGCAGGGCACCGCCGCCGCCTGGTCACCCTGACGAGGTGGGCTTCACCTACCCCAGCAACAGGGGATGGGCCACCGCGCCACGCATGCCAGACTGCCGCACCATGCGGGCCGGCCCACCTCACCACACGGGCCAGGCCACCACACCCTGTGGGTCGGGCCACCATGCCATGCGGGCTGGGCCACCGAGTCATGCGGGTCAGGCCACAGTGCCACACCGGCTGGGCCACCGTGCCACACATACCAGGCCACCACGCGGGGTGGGCCGGCGCCCTGGGCCAGGGTTCCATGTTGGGATAGGTAATAGCCGCTGGTCCAGGCCGCATCCTACTGGGCCGGAACCAGACTCGGGTCAGGTCAACCTAGTTTGGGCCGACCCCGAGCTGGTTGGGCCGGGTCGGACTGGACCTAGACCCCCCTCTTCGGACAACATTCAGTTTTTCAACCCTAACATGAGCTACAGATCTCCTATCGACATACAATAAGTTTTGTTTGATTCCATGGATCGAGACAGGCTTTTTGGTATATCACACTCATGGTTTTGGTGAGGTTTGGGTACGACCGGGTTGGTTCGATCTCGAAACCAACAAGGCCCTCGGAGTGGAAACACTTATAACATAAGAACCGAACATTCGATAGACTTTCAATAAACTAAATTGATTTCATTTTGATGAGATATTCCCTTTGTCATACTCCTCATAAGATTTAGATGAGGTTGGAGTACGACCGAGTTAGATTGTACTCGTAATCCAATCGGGCCCTTAGAACGAAAATGCCAATAACTCTCAGACTGGGCGTCTGATTGACGTGTTGTCTGACATGTTGGGTTCTTTTTGATGAGATGAAGCATCTTGGTACATCAACTATGGACGTATGAATAGTTGATGTAATGACCCCTTTGCTCGAGGAGAGGAAACTCCCAAAATCGAGCGTGCTGTGAGCGGGAAAACTAGAGCTGGCTGCGACAACGACGACTATTGTACTAGAATCCTCTGTTGGCTCGACAACGATGACTAATATACTGGAATCCACCAGGGGTTCGATTGAGATGACTACTATAATGGGATCCTCCATGGGTTCGACAACGATGACTAATGTTCTTGTATCCTCTGTGGGTCTGACAGTTTACAGCGATGACTACAGTTGTTGTACCATGTGTGAGTCTGGCAGTTTGACCTCTATACATGTATCCTGTGTGGGTCTGACAGAGTAGCTGGTCTTTTTTCCTGTGTGGGTCCGACAACTTAGCTGGTCTTGTATCCAGTGTGGGTCTGACAACTTAGATGAATCCGTGACTACATCTAATCATCTCTATTACTATAAAAAAGATGTATACCTATGTGAGATGGGTCTTGAAATTAAATCCCTATCAACAATGTGATTTACATTAAATTCAATGTGGATTGGATTGTTCTTGGGCTTGAGAGTTGGAGTCACAATGAGATTGATAACATATGTATATGTATGGGTATATACCTATGTAGGGTTGATTGTTACTTTGTATTGAATCTTTCTTCTTTTTCTTATCCTTATTGGATATTGTGATACCTCATGGGTCTTTGGGTCGCCACTAAGTATCGTTATACTCACCCCTACACAGGAAATGCTAGCACTTCGTTGTGTTGGATGCAGATGACAGACAATGTTGACGGAGGCTGAGAGTGAGTGAGGACTGGATGGTACCCGGAGGTGGACCACATGACGAGATGGTACACAGAGTAGACCGATAGTCGTGGAGTGTTGAGGTGGACATATGTACCAACCAATCAGGTAGGATACACAAAATACATTTCAAGAGCTGTAATTTTTAGCGGTTGTCCCTTTTTCAGTTCTAATTTCTTTCCATAATACCTATACCTTACCGTTGGGATTGTATTTCTGGAACCATTACATTCAACACAATTTTTTTAAATCTTTCACTAAGTTTTTACTTCTTGTTGCGTAATCTGTTGTTATTTTTTACATACATAATGTCAATGCCTTCCCAGCTTAGGTAATAATGCATTTGGTTCTAGTTGCCAGCCCCTGGTCTATAGAAGGTGGGCATGCGGTACTCACGACCTGGGCTCCCTGGACGGGTCGTCACAAATTGGTATCAGAGGATTCGGTTCAACCGCATAACTTATGACTCAGATATTTATTTTCTGTGAAGTAATAGTGTTTAGAGTATTGAATATGGTTTTCAGTATAGGGAGCCCAGTGTTGGTGCGATGGACGACGTATTGACACACCGGGACCCTGACCTCTAATTTATGACTTAGTGCACGGAAACACCGATTGCGTGTGTTTTTCAAGAGTTTCCTTTGTGGCCTCTCTGAGTTAGCTCACCAGGTATAATTTATTGATTGTGGCACACTGGTTCTTTTTCAGGATTCCACTATGAAGACATCCAGCTACGGTTCCCGAGAGAGAGTGCACGATGAAGACCCACTGAGTGATGAGGCTCTGGTGTAGGGACCTCTTACTATGTTTCACCATCGGGTTGTGTACCAGCAGCACCATCACCTGTTGGGTAGTAGATTCCACCAGACGAACTGGTGGATGGTGCATGCCGACTGAGCGCGTTGCATGAGTTCCAGTGGCAGAGGCCTCCGAGGTTTCAAAGAGAGACAGATTCCCAGAAAGCAGAGGACTGAATGGAGGCGGTTACTAGAGTTTTCCACCAAGTTGAGACTCTAGTAGAGAATATGTTGATCTTTGATACCAATATTTTTAAGTTAGTTACCACGAGGATGGTCCACATAATGATGAAGTTTCGGTACATGGACAGTTTTCCGAGATGGTGTCTTCGGGCAGTGTGCCAACTATATCACTACCTGTTGGTCAGTAGACACTACCGACGGTACCGGTAGAGGAAACATGTAGTCTTAGTGCCTTACACATGTTTTAGCACCAGATATCCATCATCTTATGAGGCGAGCCCAACCCAGAGGTGGCTGGGGACTGGCTTTAGGAGGTACCTGAGTGTTTTCTAGAGCTTATACAGCTTCACCAGAACGACATGTTAGTATTTGTGTATTCATCAAGGTGTACCGACCATTCTTGGTACTCTATGAATACGATGTGAATGGATCTTCAGAGCTCAATCCTTTGAGAAAGGTGTGTTTAAGGATATCCAAGACAACACTTTTTATTCTATGCATTCCTACTTATGTTATGGTTCTAGAGATAACCCTTGTGGTTGAATTTTCATTGGATGAGCAGATACAACCAGTGAATGTTAACATTTGGAAAGCAGGAAACTAGCATTATTATTAGAGACCTGGGTGTGTAAAATGTATCAAGAAGATGAACTATTAAGTATAGATGAATCTGCAAGGCAACATATGTGGAAGTTAAGCTAGGTGAGCAGCATGAGGTGGTCAACATTTCGACATGTTACAAACACCCACCTTTGTAGTCCCTACTAGGCTCATGGAGCTGGAGGGAAGAGGAAGAGAGTAGTTGCATGCAGTCAAGGAGTGTGACCCAAGGGATCTATGAATGATTTGAGGTACAGTCTGGGTCTATATCTAGTTGTCGTATAAATAGACCTAGGTACCAATAATTTATTCCTTCCACGAATATTGTCCTAGACCTAGAGATTCCTATTAAGATGTTGAATTGACCATCACATCTGGATATTAATTTCGTAGGAGACTCGATAATCACACTTATGCAGATAGTATGATTTGACCCTTGAGGCGAGAGTTTCGGTTGGAAGCTCTTGGTGGAAGCGTCGAGGCCTTGTGACATTAGTTTGGGTATGGACTAGGAAACCACCATTCATACTCAAATTGACTGTATTAGAAAAAAGGATGTGGTTTATCTACCACATTGGGAAGGGGTTTTACTTGGTCAATGAAAAGTAAAAACTAGGATGCACAGGATGGAATCATGCATAAGAGGGTGCAGTCGATCACTCATGTGTCGGCCAGACAAACCATTGTGCCCCACATCTCCAGGGTTGCTGAACTACTATCCACTTTGACGAAGAAGGGGAAAACCTTCGTATAGTCATAAAGATTCCAACATTTCTTTTAGGAGCTAAAGAAGAGGTTGAATAGTGTTCCCATCATCAGGCTACGACGGAGAAGGTGCATATCATCCATGAGTGGATGAAGACTTCACAAAGTAGACAGAAGTCCTTTGTTAATTGGAAACAGATACCACTAGAGTTCGAGGATGGAGATCATGTCTTCCAATAGGTCTCACCTTGATGAGGTATTCAGGGATATGGTCGAGGCGGCATGTTATCTCAAAATTTCATCGGACCTTTTCAGTTCCTCGGTAGAGTAGCCGAGGTGGATTACCTCAAGGCCCTTTCACCTCAGTTGCACCGGGTGCATGACATCTTCCACATATCTCAGTTGAGGATATACATGCACGACCAATCCCACATCTTCGACCATGGGGTGATGGACATCGATGATGGGGAAAAATTCATGGAGTCCTGGTGGAGTTCGAGAATGGTCATGAGTGGGTCCTACGTGGACGGGCGATTTCTCTGGTTCGCATTCCCTGGAAGCACGAGAACCTCCAGGAGAGCACATGAGAGTAGGAGGCACAGATGCATGCTCAGTACCCCCATTTGTTTCCTAGGTGTGTGTTATAGATTTATGGGGACTTAAATCCTTGAGTTGGGGGTAATGTAAAGACCCGGAAATTTCATGGAATTTTTTATTTTAATTCTTTGGAATATTACGTGTGTACTTTTTCTGACGGCGCCAGATTCTATGGCCTGGTGTACCCAGAATCAATTTCTGAAGTTCTGTTCATGTACATTCAGTAAACGTATGTCCATGCTTTTCTATCTTTTAAACCGGTGCTCGGAATTGAAATATAAGGGCAACAATGAACTTGTAGCGCTAGTTTTCTCTTAACGAGACCTTTACAGTAGTAGCGTTTGGTCGAGAGTGGAAGTTATAATTTGGGGATTCGTAGAAAATTAAATAAAATTGTTGTGTTACACAATTTTATTTTTAAAAAGGGGGTTATTTCCAGCAAAGTGAAGTTGGGGTGGGTTCCAAACCCCACATAACCTGTCATGTGAGGATAATGTGTGGTGGGGCCCACAAGAGAACCTAACTCTTCACCTCCCCTTTAACTCCCATGACCCCCTTTTTAACATTTGAACTCCCACTAAATGGAGGAGCCTCTCCACCTCTATCCATTAATTGTGGCAACCCCGTGAATTTAATTAATTAAGCTCCCTGAATTAATTGGTTATTTTGAATTGTTAAGAAATGCGTGGAATTATTAAATTGGGAAGAATTTTTATATTATTTTCATTTCCAAATATTCTATTTGGGGAGACTATGGAGAATTAGAAGATTAGTGTTCCTCTCTCGATGAAGAATGGTGACAACAACGAAGAATGACGTCTTCTTCGATGAAGAACACCGATTCCACCAAAGAACGACAATGTGTCTTCCTTCCTCTTCCTCTACGACAAGGGATAAGACACTTCCCGCAAAGAACAACTCCAATGACAATGTTATTTCCTCCGATGTTGACGGAACGATGTTCATCTTCCGCAACACCCGACTACCACAATGCTCGTCTTTCGCGTCTCGTCAGTGTGCAACATCTAATATGAGGTAGGGGTTTAAATTCCTTCTGTACACATTTTACGTCGTTGAAATTATAGTTTGAAAACCAAATGGTTTCACCATAACATGTGGGAAATTTGGAAAACACCATCATGGCAATGTCTTCCCCATTTTATTTGTGGTAGAATATAGGAGCGGAGAATGGCAACCGACAATGAGCCGACCGCGAAGAAGGGGGGCCAGCAGCGCAAAGGCCATCGGGTCGCCAGGAGGTCACTACATCATCTCACTACGTAGAGAAGAGTTGTTGCTGCATTGGGCCGCGATGGAGGCCCGAGACACCATCGCACCATGCGGAGGACAACATGAGGTTGCAGCCAAGGCGGGCCACGGCAAAGGGGCACAGTTCCATCGCGCCGCACCAGAGAGAACATGCGGCCTACGACCGCGGTGGATAGGGGAGGGCGACCAGCTATGCTGGCTGTCGGTGCACACCAGGGTCGAACCAGGATGGGTTCCACGGAGAGAAACCAGCTACTGCCAGTTCTATTATAGGGAGAGGGGGGGGGGGAACCCTCGTGAATGACTAGGGCAGGCCTCACAAGCAGCCATTGCGGCCTGGTCACCTTGACCAGGCGAGATTCACCGTCCCCAGAAATTGGGGTTGGTCCAATGCGCCATGCGGGACATACCATCGTGCCATGTGGGCCGGGCCACCGCGCCGCATAGGCCAGGCCGCCACGCTGGCCAGGCCGGCGACCTAGGTCGGGCTGCCATGCCGGTTCGGGCCACAACCATCGGGTCGGGCGGCGTCATACTAGGTCGGACCCATTCCCGGGTCAGGTCAACATGGTTTGTGAAGACCCAGGGTGGGTAGTGCTAGGTCGGACTGGACCCATAACTCCCTCTTCGAACTGAATTTGGTTTTTTGCCCATAACCTAAGATACACACTCCGATCGACACACCGTCAATTTCGTTGGATTCCTTGGATCGATACGGTCATTTCAGTATATCTCAATCAAGGTTTTGGAAATGTTTGGGTGTGACCAGGTTGTTTTGATTCAGAAAATAACCGAGCCCACGGAGCGGAATCACTTATAAATAAGGACCAGACATCCGATAGAGGTGCCTTTAACTATGTTGATTTCCTTTTTATTAGACGGTCCATTTGGCATACTTCACATAGGATTCAGATGACGTTGGAGTATGGCCGGGTTTGATTGTACCTGAAATCCAACCGGGCCCTTGGAATAGAAATGCCAAAAATTTTCAAACCGAGCATCTGATTGACGTGATGTCTATCGTGTTGGGTCTCTTTTGATGAGACAAAACTTTGGGGTACATCAAATCTTGACTTTTTGATAGTTTATGTAACGAAACCTTTTCTCGAGGAACAGACCCACCCGGAATCGAGCATTCTGTGTGCGGGAACCATAGAGATGGCTATGACTATGATAACTAATGTAATAAAATCCTACATGGGTTCAACAGCGACCACTACAGTACTGTAATCCTCCGTGGGTTCGACAGCGACGACTGCTATACTGGGATCCTTTGTGGGTTCGACAGTGATGACTACTATTCTTGTATCCTGTGTGGGTCTAGCAGTTTACAGCGATGACTACTGTTCTTGTATCCTGTGTGGGTCTGGCAGTTTAACCACTGTACTTGTATCCTGTGTGGGTCTGAAAAAGTAGATGGTCTTGTATCCTGTGTGGGTCCGACAGCTTAGCTGGTCTTGAATCCATGGTGGGTCCAATAGCTTAGATGAATCAGTGACTACATCTGATCATCTCTATCTCTATACGAAAGATGTATACCTGTGACAGATGGGTTTTGACTTTCAATCACTATCAACAATGTGATTGACATTACTTCCTGCGTGGACTGGATTGTGCTTGGGCTCGAGAGTTGGAGACGAACTGAGATTGATAACTTAGGTATATGTATGGGCATATACATAAGTAGGGTTGGTTGTTACTTTGTGTCGTATCTTTATTCGTTTTCTTATCCTTAGTGGATATTGTGGGACCACACGGGTCTCAGGGTCCCTACTGAGTATCGTTATACTCACCCCTACACGATCTATTCCCGCACTTCGTTGTGTTAGATGCAGATGACAGAAAGTGTTGACGGAGGTCGAGAGTGAGCCAGGACCAGACGGTACCTGGAGGTGGACCACACGACGAGATGGTACATGGATTGGACCAGTAGTCATGGAGTGTAGAGGTGGACATCTGTACCTACCCTTCAGGTAGGATACTTGTCATACATTCCAGGAGCTATACTTTTTAGCTATTGTCACTTTTTCATTTGTAATTTTATTCCATTTTACCTGTACCTTTCTGTTGGGCTTGTATTTCTGGCCCCTTTACTTTCAGAGAAAATTTTTGTGTACATTATTCACGTAGTTTTTACTTCCTGTTGCGTACTCTCTTGTGTTTGTTTACTATCATTAAAGAAATTCCTTCCCATCTTAGGGAAAACACCTTTGGTGCTAGTTGCTACCCTCTGGCCTATGGAAGGCGGGATTGGGGTAGTAACAACACTAGTTCCGAGGATGGGTCGTGACAATAACATTTTCCTTTGATTAAATGTTTCAAATTTAACTCTATTCATACTAAATTTACATATCAAAATATGATACCTATACATTTAGAAATTAGGAAATGGGGATCCAAAACCTTCGGCCTTCCACCATTTCTATATGATTGTGAGTATTTAGTGACCATATAGATCCAGAGGTAAGAAAATGTTTTGTTCTTCTAAAATTATTAAAATTTATTCCCTTCACTCAAAAATTAATGAATTTTGGTTAAATATTAATTTTGGTTGAAAATGAAATCATGTATTTATTTTGTTTTGAAATATTACTTTTATATATTTTTTACCAGGGATGTTATAGAATTCCACCACTACATATGTGTGTCATGTGGTTCTGTTATGCCTACTTGGTTTCATTCAATACATTATTTTTACAATTTCATTCATGCAGATAATGCATAGTTGACTTACTGATTAGTGTGGTTTCCCCCCACTTTAATAATTTTTATTTTTTCCCTTCAGGGCGTGAATTAGCATTTCCAGTTAAAGAAGCTTTGTTTAAACATTAACAAGATACATCTCAACATCTGATTATCCAATTACACATTCTCATTATTTTTCTTGGCGAATGTTACTTAATTTTTAATTTTCACTAAGGTTATTATATATCTCCACTACTACATCAGAGCACTGTGAATATTCAGTTGCCTACCTGACATCTTTCGATACATATCTTCTTACAGTTTTATTTATGTAGATTCACTATAATTTTCATTGAATTTTTTATTACAGTATTCAACTTCAAGGATAGTTGAAATATTGATTTCATTTACATGCAAAATTTCATTTACTATGCTTAATGTTTACATGAATATTTGACTTATCAACTACATGAATATTATATTTTTTGATTTCCTTTACTGTAACCCAGTTTATATTTCTTTCTCATCGATCCTCTAGCATTTATTGTACAAAAAATATATTCTATGTACTCGATTTATGTCTAGTACTGACATATTTTCTACTCTCATATATTTTTACTTCATTCTATATGTCAATTATTATGTGTTCAATGAGTTATTCCATGTATTCCATCATTTAGGGACTGGTTATACATAACTGTTTCCCAATTAGTCATGGATATGAATTTTTATAGATTGATTATGCATAATTGTTTCCTGATTTCCTATAAATCAGGGTTGATTTTCTCTTTTAGTAACTATATAACTTTTGGTAATCTTGTCCATGCCACAATCACAAGATACTATTGATCAACTTTTTATAGGTTATTAATTACATTAAAACATTAATAATTATGATTCTCACTCTGATTTATATTATTACAGGTCAAATATTAAACTACTATCTTTTTATGATGTTAAATGAATTTTTAATAAAGTCTTTCTATTTTTGACACAATGAATTTTCCACATGTTCTATTATGACACATCTTGGCATGTACAACACTACACCATTTCTCCTTGTATTTGTCAAATCTTACAAACTCCTTTATATGAATGTTTTTTATTATTTGATTTTTATTCACATGACTAAACGAAATAGGAAAAACAATACAATTGTTTTTCTGTTGCAATATCAAGGTATTACTAAATTTTTATTGTTTCTTTCTTTTAAAATTTTGTTTTTTGAATTGTTATATATGGTACGAAGTGTATTTAAAATTCTAGTTTATGTAAACCATTCTTGAACATATTTTTTCCACAAATATAAAGTTTAGAGTTTAAATTGCATAACTGGTGCATAGTTAACCCAATTTTCACATAGACCCTCTAGCATGGATTGTCCACAAAATAACTCATTATTATATATTAAGGAATAGTATTTCATATCATTATTATTCCATGTGTTCTCTTGTAATATGTAATCAAATCTAAGTAACCGAAAAATATTTCTTATAAGTAGACCTATATTTTTATTACAATGCAAGAAAACCCACTATGATTATAGAGGAGTTTATTCCTTCTCTTGAAAATTTAATTCTATAGTGGTTTCTTGATGTAATCTTGGTGACATTTTGTTATTTTTTATTTTGTATTAACAATTATGAATTCTAGAAAACAGACTAATGGTATGAGAATATTTTCATTCAAATAAAAGGTGTTATAAAAGGTAATGTTTGTTGAAATATTGGTGTTAAAGGTTTAAAGTTAATGTATTATTATTTTTTGTTTTTTTTAACTCATGAAATTCATTGGGAATAGTGTTGTGATTGATTTTCGAAAAAAAAGAAGACACTCAGTCTAGTATGGTTCAATTAATGTTATGTAATTCCGATTTTTGTTGATATTATTTTTAATGTTTGTTCCCTTGTAATGGTTCCCACTTCACCAAAAAATGGTTGTAATTAGTCTTTAATTATAAAATACTAAAAATGGAATTTGAGTAACATGTGGTTTAGAAAAACAATGCGAAATGTTATCTTTTTTTGTTTTGGATTCCCTATTACTCATACATAGATATTTATGGATTTCATATTCAAGTGTTTCCTAATTCATCATACATAGTACATTAATATAAATATTATCCTTATTTATCTGTTTCTTATTGAAGTGTTTACCTACCAGTTATACACATTATGTATTCTTAATTTTATAATTTTTTTGTATCTTCAGGTAATCATATTTGATGAATCTGGAGGTGCTAAGTTCCTCGATTATTAACTATTATTCCACAATTATAAGTCTTCACTTTTAAAAATAAAGGTATAATAATATCTTAAATTTCTTGAAAAGATTTCGTATTGGTCATCCAGAATTGACCTGAATGGCCCAGATGCCTTTTTTTTTGGAGAATCCACCTTTTAATGGTAAAGGTGGGAAACCTCACATAACATTAAAGACTTAAAAAAAATTACAAAACCAAAATCAATAAAGTCAGATCAAGACTGCTTGGAATTAATCCTCCCTAGTGTGAATATTGTTATGAAAAACCTCCACCATCGCATGGCTGCTCTGCTAGCTATCCCGTGTAGAAATACATGATCCTGGTACCGATGGAATGTCATAACCTCTCATTCATAAAAATATAGACAGCCATGCGGGATGAATTATACATGCTCTGAATCATCGTATAAAGAAGTTCTTTGTAGTAAGTCTGGCATATGCCTTATCCAAGAAAAAAAAACAATCCATCGAAATCACACTTCATTCCACACTCTATACAACATTTCCACCAAGGAAAACCATCAAAAAAATTCAAATAACTCTATTGCGAAAATACCCATTCAAATTCCAAAACACCAAACCACCGCATCGGGGAAAAGATATCACCATCAACCTGCCTCAAACAGCACGGGACAAGAATTGGTGCTACCTTCTGGGACACCATGGCCAAAAAAACACACATCCCAAATATTTATTGCAACCAACATAGACAACTAACTAGGAGAGCAGAGAATGGAGATTGAATCCAGAGCAGCAAAAGGTTCAACCAAGGCTTAATCTAAGAATCAACCACCAAAATAACTATCCTGAACTGATGAAGTCATCACCAGAAGGAAATGAAACTCAAAAAACAATGCATTCAGTGAAGAACACCACAACATGAGATAAGAATGAGTGCCGCCTTCTGGGACAGCATGACTGAACAAATTCACATCCCAAATCTTTCTTGCAACTAATGTAGCCAAATGACTAGGAGAGTAGTGAAAGGAGCGTGAATCCAGAGAAGTCAATGGTTCGACCATTGATTCAATGGAGAAACTACCACCAAAACCACATCCCGAACTGATGAAGTCATCACTTGAGGAGAATGAAACTAACAAACATAGAAAACATCCATTCAACGAAGACCACTGCCACATAAATCGAGGCCAACATGAGGCATATGTCCTAGAGCACTAATGACCATACAAACCGCACATACCAAAGCCTCCGAGCAACCACCACAGCGAACCAAATAGGAGGGTGAATTCAGAGAAATGTATCATTTTTAAAAACATTTGATATTTTAATTTCATTGAGTATTGGATCATGTATTGTATTTCACCATTGGATAGTTTTTTAGAGTAGTGGAGAATGTTTTTCCTTTGATGCAGAAATTGACAGTTCTGATGGAGGAGATAAGGTTGTAAATGATTCCAAGAAGTTATTATTTCTGTAAACTTGATTTAAAATCATATTATGGGTTTTGGAACATCTTATGAAAGATGATATTGCTCATTGTGTAACTTTTATTCATCAGTTTCTATGAATTTTATTCCTAGATAGACTATCTTTCTTTTACATTTTTTCATTCATTATAATTTTGTTTTATAAGGTAGCTCATTATGGAGCTTCTATTCCTCGAAATACGTAACTTTTAATCCATTTTAAATTTGACATTACTAATTTAAATATATTCAATATTAATATGAATTATTATGTTTTAAAAATGGTATTCTAATTATAATAATAATAATAATTAATTTATAGTGTCATGAGAATGAACGGGTGGAGTTATAGTTTTTTATAAAATAACATTCAATTATTTAATTCCACATTTTAAAATTATTATCTGAAGGAATTTTGAGGTCCTTCTGTAATGGTTTAATATTGGATGAATAGTGAAAAGTACTGATTTTGAAAATAATGCCACTTTTTGGAAATTATAAAAATAAAATAATTATTTTAATTTTTATGAAATAATTATATAAAAATTATTAATTTATAAAATAAAATAGGTAAATTTACAATGATTGTATTGAATTTAAAATTCCCAAGTGTAACTATTTATAATCATAGGTAATATTATACTCTTATAAAAATTATTTCTATAATGTTATAATTAACTAAGTGTCCATAATCTGTAATTCAATTATGGATTATTATTTAATCCACATAACCATTTTTTATAATAGTAGTCCACTTAATTTCGTATAATTAAAACAAATCTTAATCTAATGTAAATCATATTGGTTATGCGTAAATATGGATTTTTTCTTAAATTATTTTTGACTACATTTCTCAATCAATATTATAATTACTATTTTATCTCACATAGAAATTATATTTTAAATAACTAATTATATAATTTTGATCATTAATTCAAATTTACGTAATAACGCCCATTTATTTGTTTGGCAATCAAATTCGCTGACTTAAGAAGAAAATATTTGTGATCAAAAAAATAAAAAATGGTAAAATCTAAAAAATGTATTGTAAAAGACTTCATAAAATGATACAAAAATATTTTTAAATGAATGATTCAGTATTATTAACAACAAATAATCCAAAACTTCATTATTATACAATATTAGTTTCAATTTCCTCTGAATAGTGACATCCCAATTTATATTATTACCAACATTCCTCTTATTTACCATATAAACAATCCACCCCCACCCTGACTTCACCAAACATCCAATACTATTTTATTCAAAAAAAACATCTAAAAAAGGCTCCAAAATACGTGTATCCATGTTTTTAAATATTTTTCTTCTCAAAATACAACCTCTCATTGACTTTATATATTTTTTCAATGGATCTAATCCAATGAGTAATGTAAAACTCTCAATTACCCATTTAATATTTATTTAAATTTAATTCATATTATACCTATAATAAATATAATAAAACCATGTTAACATAATTAAATTTACAAAATATTTTATTAATTTTATTTTCTATTTATGTGATAATTATTTCCTATGTTCCACCCAACCATTAAAATAATAAAAATGAGATTTGTGTAATGTGAAGTCTCCTATTTCATTAAAAGTTTTTATCTATTTTTCATAATTTACATACATCAAATTATATATGATCTTTTAATTATTAGATATGACATTTTTATAAATATGAATATTCATATATTATAAACCATCCCATGTCTCCTTCTATTCTATGTAATCAAATTCATCGTTGATGTGTATGTGAGGACTACAACCTTATTGAAAGAGGCACATTTAGTTTTTCATCATGAATTTAATTCTTAATAAAACACTACTAAAATATGATTGAAAAACATGATGTCAAAAAATATTATCATTATGATATTATGATAATGATTTAATTAAAAATATTAAACATACTAACCAATATACTATATATTCTTTTATTGGGGTCTATTTAACCACCCTGTTACCTTATTGAACAATGTATACATTTCATTAATGGATTAATAATGGAGAATATCTAATAATATCATTATATATTAATGTGAAATTTATTTCTTTTACTTTTTAATGAACGATTATATTAATTTTTATTTTATTATTAATTTATTTCTATTTTTATCATTAAAATAATCCAAATAATAGTCACCACTTATATCATTGTCAAAAATAGTAACTAAAAGACCGATGAAATTAAATGATAAAATTATAAATAACAATAAATAATAAATTCCACTGACTATTATGATGATTTAATTAGTATCATAAAATATATAAGCATGTATTGATATGACTATTAAAAAACTAATACTAAATATTAATCGAACCTAAAAACTCTAGATGATGAAAATAAATTATATCTAACTAATATATTTGTAATTAAATATTATAAATAATTATTATATAATGTAATATTAAGGAATATTGTAATTAAATAAAATAATAAGAATGTTATTCTGATTGCATTATAAGTTATATTATGTTCAGTTCAGTGGGTTTAAACTAGATGGGGGGTTTTTGACAAATGTTTTTCATAATGTTATGATTTTTATTCTTGAGATTTTTTTTTGTTTTATCATCCCATTTTATTTTATTGTGCCAAAATTATATTTTATTTTATATTGTTTTAAATTTCATTCACATTAACCCATTTTCAAATGTCACATACTATATGAATTATAATATTTGTAATGGATCTTCTTGACCACCATCGTGAAATCCGTGTAACATGTTCTCTGTCTTTCTCTGCATTTCCAAATATCCCCTCCTCCGAAATATAATATTAATTTTTATATATTTTTCTTATATATGATACTTTTTTAAAATACCTTTCTTTTTTTTGGGAAAATCCTTTTTGTTCCCATTGAAAATATCACTTTTATGTGAACCTTGTTTAATAGAAAATCCCAATTTTTTTTCATGTCATGTTTTACCACAATGAAAAATATTTTGATTATTGAATATTTTGAAATGAAATATTTATTTTATATTTAATAAAATAGGCTCAACCCCGGGATTATGTAAGGTATCATTCTCTTTCCTTGTTTAAAATATACTACGCATATTTTATAATTAATTACCTATGTTGATTGTGTCTATTCATCATTTTCCATTAATTATCATTAATTTCAAACATTATAAATCAATTCTTAAGACAATGGATTTATTATTAAATTATTAACATAAAGATTGATATAATTCTTTCTTCTCCAGGTAATACTTATAACAAAACCTTCTATTATGATTTGAGAAGATATTATGAAACCTACATTATTATAATAGTTTTTATGAGGCTTATGATTTATATTTGGTTCTATTGCATTATGTTTAACATGTATAAATGAATATGATATGATTTTTAATATGTGATGGGATAGATGGAAATTTCAATCCCCCTAATTCATTAAGTTATTTTTTATCTCATAAGATACCATGTATGGGGAAAAAGTAGTTATCCTTACAAACTATCTTATATTTTCTTGGATGTGAACCATGACTAATTATTATGCATTTTCATTTGATTATTTTTCATCATATTAATTGTTCCATGAACATATTATATCATTCAATGATTCTCTCAACTATTAATCCATGCTAAATTTATGTTAATAGAATATTTCCTAATACACTATCATAATATATAGAAAACTCATAGTTTTCCCTATTATTTTTAATAAGATATTTCTCCCAAGAAAATGGTTTTATAATATGATTATGATATACCCATTAATGAAATTTTGATTTTTTTTCTATTTTTAAACATTTTAGCTCACCTCTTTATAAAGTTTTCATTCACTATAAAATGAATATGTATATAAACAGTATGGCGTATTCAACTATATCTACAATGGTTCAATTATGTGGATATTTTCAAAATTATTTTTAAATAAATTTCACATGTATATTATCTACAAATAAAATAACTATTGAAACTCAAACATTTCATACAAATATATAACATCCTATAATATTAATAGTCAACACATAATGTAACGCTCAATGCCAAAATCATATAATATTAGTGCGTTTTGAAATAATGACACATAATAATCCATTTAGTAACATATATATATATAATCACCTACTATTTTCAACATATATAACCCATTTTAGACATATATAATTTTAAAAATATATTCATATACAAGGGAAAGAAAAAATAGAATGTTTGGGCTCACATGATCTTTATGGGCAAGAAAGGAAGAAAGTAATGATCACATAAATATAAAATGAGAATAAATATATGATAATGTGAGCTTCATATTTTATTATCATACCCAAAATATCAAATATGATAATAATAGTAAATTTCATAAATCATATCAATCCATACAAAATGAATCAAAAAATATGTAATAGTACATGATCCATGATAACATAACATTTTCAAAAGATATAATTTTTAGGAATAAAAATTAGCATATACAATCATTTATGTATTATTCACACTCACTGTCATGATAATAATAGATTATTGGGTTCACTGTCCAAGACACTGTATTTGTATTCATGGTTCAGTCCCAACACTATCAGAGTAGGCACAATCCCTTTCTAAACAGGGTTCACTCTAGTTTCATGTCATAATAATCTCACGAGATATCCATATTTCCCAAATTAGTTGTTAGATTCATAATTCTTGTCCCATAAATAATATAAATAAATTTAAAAAAATTACTTCCATAATATGATAAATAATTAATATTATCATAAGTAATCGATATGAAACGAATTTGATAAATATTTCAATAATTCACTAAATCAAAGCCAACAGAAAAAATAGATTCAATAAAAATAGCATCATAAAAATCATAAACCATCTAAAGAATGAATAATTATAGTATATTTATATCTTATCACTTATAAAACATAATTTAAATCATTAGATATTTTTATATATTTAAAATAATTTAAAATGAAACATCAATATTTCTTGAGTAAAATACCCTTTTATTTTGAAATCACCTATTTAAAATTTACAAACCTCAAAAATATTACTGAATTTTTTTTAAACGAACATGTAAAAATTAAATAATGATTCAATGAACCTTGTGTTTATCATGGTGGTAAATTATGTGCGTGACTTTTGTATTACAACAATGATTCATTCACATTTTCGGTTAAACTAAAAATTACCACATTCAAGAAAAAAACAAGAATATTCATTTTAATATATTTATAATAACAATAATATCTGTAATAAATTAATTTTAATAATAATATTATAATATTTATAATAGTATTGAAAATATTTTATTGAAAACATGGACATTGAAGAAAAAATTCGTAACTGAATAGTAAAACATTGAATGTTATCCTAAAAAATGATTTTTTGGTCTCTTTTTAACATAATTAATTTAAATTAGAAGAGTACAACTATTTTTTATAAATAACAAGAAGATGAAAGAAATTATGGATATTTTTGAAATATAGATCATATAATTTCATCTCAAAAATTTAAACCATAAAAATATAGATTATAATTGTATTGAGATACACATCCCTTACATCAAATATCATCTTCCATTACATGCATTGGATAATCCTTTATTAAAATTATATGTTTATTATAAATATATTGAAAAAAAATAATTATATAAATCATACTATTTTTTAATTATATATGAGATTTTATTACACACATATTAATAATTATTCATAATAATAATTATTCCAAGTGAGTATTACTCCACTTTTCATGCTTGATTTATTTCTACAGTTCAAGGCCTTGTAAAATGATCTGGGCTAAATGATATAAATAGTGTTAAACATGATATAAATATCAAAATATATATATATATATCCCAAAAAATAGATTATAAAATTTATTTACTCCATTCTTGGAGACGGTAAACCGAACATATGAATAAACGTTGTTTTCATTGTTTTGATGGATGGAAGGAAAGAATGATAATAAGTAATTAAACTATAAATTATCATAATAATATCAAATATTACATATATATTCATTAAATCCATATTTATAACCATATAATTGACATGGTTATGGAAAATTAATTACACCGCTATTTGGAGAGAGCATCTAATATGTAATCATGTGTAATATTTTTGATTTTAATGGGATAGAAAGAAGGTGGAAAATTATTCTTAAATTTAAATTATAAAATGTCAAAATATTTAAGATAATGAAGTAAATATTTAATAATATTTACCATTAATTTATATGATGTATAAGAATAAGTGAAATTGAAAATTTCTATAAAAGAGTGACACCACTATAATGAGAAACAACTTTTTTATTTCCAAATAATTCTTGAAATGATTGTATCATAAGGAGGAAATAAGTTCCAAAATGTGGGAATGCAATATATAAAAAAATTATGGTATTAATTTTTAGTGATAGAAGGATCATGATGTTTGGGTAAGAGGGGAGAGGAGGTATAATTTTATGGGTGAGGGAATATACACACTTGGAAGTACATAAAATATTAAAAAATCAAATAAACCATATTTTTTTCATATAACACAAGGGAATAAAAAATTATTAATTATGTATGAGATGGGTTTAGATAAACAAAACCAATAACATTTGGTAGTGTAAAGGATTATATTTAAGAAATATCCTACAGAAAAAAACTTTTAATCCCATTTCTAAATTACATATGATAATTTACATTTTTACCATGATAACATAATTATATGACCCCAAATGAAGGGAAATTAAATTTATATTAGTTTTTTATTCTATATTTTGAATCCATTTTAAGTAATTTAATTGTAGAAATTACTTTAAATATATTAACACAATATGCATGTAAACCATTTTTAGGAAAACACCTGATTTCAGAGTAAAAATAATGTTACATTGAAATAAATTGATAAAATGATTTAAATAATTTATGTGGTTAAAATTTATATTAATGATTGTTTTTATAAACTCTGGGAAATAAAAAACTTTATTTAAACTTATAAATATTCCATTAAATGAAAATACCCAAAACCAGTCATTTATTTGAATTAAATATTACATATCATTAATGATGTCAAGTTAGGTTTAACAAACATGAAATATTCATTTTAAATAATTATCTATTAGATTCCATAAAATTGTTTTATAGTATAATACAATATTCATTTGTAATAAACTCTAGTTGTTCAATTATAAGAAGATAAACTAATTTTCCCCCATTATATATAGTCATTTTGGTAAAAAAATGAGGATATCTCTATTTCATCACATCCTTATGTTCCTTTGTTGCTTCATGAAATTTCAAATTACTCAATGAAAAGTTTAAATTATGAATAGTGTTTTTTATATAAAAAATTATCTATATGATAGATGATATGAGAGAGATTCAGTGGATCTTTCAAGTGATAAGATATCATATCTTCTCAATCATGAATATAAAATAGGCCAATATACATATGTTCCAATATTAATTTTTTCAAAATATCATCATGTTCATCCATGGATAAATTCATTGGAATACCTTCACACTAACATAGAATTCCTGAACTCATATATGATTTCTAGTATAACATTTCTATTTTCACTAGTGACCCTTGAAGTATTGGTGAATGTCACTATCATTATCTACAATTTATTAGTGAAATCATGTAGAAATATCATTACATTCCAAACATTTATTTTAACAATATGGATTTATATAATTTGTTTTATAGTATTGTTCATAAATACGGATGTGAATTCTCGAGTGAAATATATGGTTTTACGAAAACAAAACCGGTGGATGATGTTGATATCAAGAACCTTTGATTTCCATTTTACAGGATCTAAAAATATACTCTAGTTGGAATGAAACTCTTAAAACAAACATCTATCATAAGATGGTATTGAATAGTGAACAAAATCCTAATACATATCTGGTTGAAGACTACACTAAAAATACATGGTAAAACATAGATTCAGATCATATACAACAGAATTTTATACTCTATTCAACATTAAGAATTAATGTATATCATGTAAATTTGATCAATATATAAATATTATCTGATGAAAATGATGTGTTCTGACTTCATAAGGTGATTTTCAATAACCCAAATATAATTTTTTCCATTAGATGTTTTTTGATTAATTTGGTGATAAAATATGTGGTAATGTTTTAACATTTCCCTCACATAATAGGAAATTGTTCTAAAGTCAACTTAGAAATATCAATCTTATCCTGATATTACTAATATAATAGGAAACATAAAATATATTATGAAATGTACATTTTATTTTTGTCCCACTATAAAAACTCTTTTATATCTTTATCCATGTTTTTACATCCCAGGTGGATAGAGAATGTTAAACAATTGGACTTATCCAGTAACATCCTACAAAAAATTTTGAATGGAAGGAACACATACTTCTAACAATTACTATTTAATAATAATAAGGTTTTAAATTAATAACACTACTAAATTTCTATTTTAGTTAAACATCATCCTTGTAATCCAATTTAATGCACATATGGTTTGACAGTTGAACACTCATGTAAGAAATATTTTGTTTCTCATTCATTCAATATTTCCAGATCAATCCTTTGAAAATATAGAAATAATTGATCTTTTATCATCCCCAAAACTTATAATTGAGTATAATCCTTTCAAATCAATACATTGGATACATTGTTCACTTTCCCAGGGTGGTAAATTATTGAATAATTTTAATATTTAATCAACTCTATCCATGTTCTATAGAATATATTCAACTCATTTTGAGTTAATATATACATAAAAATTTTATTACTGATATATTTCTCCTTAAATTATCCATAATGATATCTACTCCATATATTCAATGAAAAAACACCATAGATAACTAATTTTTTTGAGTTTTGTATCTTTTTACATGAAAATTCAATTTTCAAGAGGTGTGAATGAGGTCCATATCATTATACACGATTATTATTCCCAATACCATATTTAATGCATCACCATTAATAAATACACTTCTCCACTGTTTGTTAGTTTTAACTCTGGTTCCCTGACTACCATTATTTTCATTTCCTTTTATATTTCAACAAATTCATCATTTAAATTGATCACGTATCCCATAAATATTTACATGGCGATTTAATTAGAGATTTATGAAAAATTAACCATAATTCTTTATTAATAACTAACAAAATCATGAAAAATACACATTATAGTAATAGTGGTCAATATGGTAAAATATTCAATAAATTATATCTCAAATGATCCACTCATATACCCTCACATGAAATTTTATGACATAGAAATGAATATTTTTATAGATAAAATTAACACTATATAAATTATTCAAACAATATTCCAATTATTAGGATTATCAGTATAATCCTCAAGTCATATTTATGCCCTTATTTTCTATTGGAATAAATAAGAATATCAACTGTAAGGAATACATTAAATAACAGAAATATGTTATCACTAAAGACATTATTCATTAAATACATAAAGATATAAATGGAATTATTAATAAAAAATTAAATCACTACAAATTCATAGTGTCTAAAACATTTATGAAAATTCCTATTAGATATTTTGAATTTCATAACTCATTATTAATGAGTTTTTGTGAAATGGAAAATCAAAGAAAATTATTTAGGTCCACAAAATTTATCAAAATAGTCAAAAAAATATTGGGTAGGGAATACTTATTTTTTATTTTAATCTTGTTATGTTTCTAATTATTGGAGTAGATTAAAATATATCCAAAGTTTATCTATAAAAAAATAATTGCACCCCAAAGTGACAAACATGGTCGAAAAAATTCATTTTTAGTGTTCTCTATGTGTTTCTTATTCATTTACTATGAATCAATCATGGAAATTATATATATAGTCTTTTAAATTTGTGTATTCATTTGTATGTGTTATATTTAATCCTTAACTTCACTATTTTGTGGAAGAATATAAAATTCTTCTAGAAAATCATTAAAAAAAACTCATAAAATAGGCATATCTATGAATTTTATTTCCCCAAGACCATTTTAGATTAACGCCTTTTTTGAATAGGAATAATGTAAAATTAAAAGGATTAAACATCCATTTAAATTTAATATTTTTCATTACACCAAAATAAAATCATATTTCGGTTTAGAATATCTATCAGGGGTTTCTATCTTTTAAATTGATTTGGGGTTTATGGAAAAAAATAAAATCTATTAGTAGTATTACAATTAATTAAACCCGAGGGAAAATAATTTGATATTCAGGAAGTGAATTCCCATAAACATCAATCATATAAAAATTATAGAGTTTTATTGACATCATAATACTATAATGAGTTTTCAATATTTATTTCTCATGTAGTCCTTCTGGATGTAATGTGATCCCTTAAAAAATTATTTAGATATATATAATAGTGAGTAAATATAGAATCAAAAATTACATTTCCATTTTAAGGGTGGATATTATGTAATCCATTCACCACTTTGTTATCTACATCTGTAATATTTCTTTTAGGATATTTCGATTTTCATCTAGAAATAAGTGGTTTATACATTCATCATCATAATTAACCTTATTATTTGAGAATTGTTTTTAATAATGAATCTACTACTTGTATTTCAAATACTAGATCATTGGTGGTCCATTCTGTCTATCTTTTTCTCTATTAACATATTTATTTATCTATTTCAATACATAAATTCAGAATTCTATTTCTTGAGAACCTTCATTTCTACACAAAATAACAATTACCAATCCATTTGAGATAATTTTCACTATTATTACATCCTCACATGAAGAATAATGGATATATAATCATTATATCTCCATGTATTTTAGAATATCCATTTAATTGCATAATTTTTCCTTTTAAAAACCATGATATTGAACGGTAACTCCAATATTCATTTCAACAATGAGAGTGCATCAAAAAATTATTAATTTCCATTAAATAATTTTATGGATAATTACTTTGATGGAATGAGTTATAATACAATCAGTGTTGATCAATATAATTTCATGTTGTAAGATAAATTAATGAATGACCTCACATGCCATGTAGAATTTTTCTCATAACTTCTAAGGGATGCATCATCATTCATATTTGAAATTTGGAATTCAATATCAATCATCATTTAAATGATACAATTATTGAAATAATTAAATTATATGATCCATAACACATCTAATTCCTTGGATAAAATTTCATCTTTTTTTCACATCTTCATCATAAGAATCCACCGTTGATATACATATCATTCTAAAAAATAAACACCTAAAATAATATTTTCATTTTTCAAACACTGGAGAACATAAAATATATTTTCATTGGTACTGGCCCTATTAATCTCCCAATAGTGGATCATTTAATCCATTAAAATATGGTTGATTTTTCCCCAATAAGGACTAAATATAACATCATTCCCTAATTTTACCATTTGCAATCACAACATGATTCATACCTAGTTGAATTTATATAAACATTTAAATATTATTTTTAATTTGATCTCTCATAAAATTTTGTTTTTCTAGAGTGAAATCATTTATTTTTTCATCATATTTAGAATTTAATTTGATCCTTCATGTTCCATGAATTAAATAAAACAAAAATTCATAGTGTGATAAATAATATTCCTGTTGGGATACTACATAATATTTAATATATATAAAAGGACTACTAAATCAAGACTAATTCTTTTCAATCAACAACACCTTTGGTTTAACGTAGACAGTTCAGGTTCATTATCTATTAAAACCCTTTATAATGGTTTAAATTAAATAGTTAATTAATCCATGAATGTACACTAAGAGTTTTAAAATTGGTTCATAGTAATGTTAAATTTACCAGGCACTTGAATTATGGTTGACATATAATTTACCAACTCTTTTTAGGGTTATTATCTTTAGATGCATCTATTCAAATACTTTCTCTAGTTGTAGTATGTAGATAGAGATTTATTTCTTGGAAAATCCTATAATCTCATTATTTCTAAAAAAATTGGATTCTATTATATTCATTGTCTTATCACTTTAGAATGTCCACATTTTATATAATTCACATAACTATATATTGATTTATAATTTAATCTAATGGAAATGATAATGGCTGACAATTATCATACCTAAATATTATATTTTATTAAATTTATATAATATACAAAACATAATGTTCCCCACTCGAATGAAACAGGTTTGGGTGTCTTTTAATCTTTTATACATAAAAAACTTGTTTATAAGAGACATTCATCATCAACCACTATGATCTTTTTAATTGGTTCCCCTCTTATACATATCATACATAAAATAAAAATTCATAATTTATGGAAAGAGAATATAATAAATGGTGTGATTATATTCTCAATAAGGGTAAGATAGGTGTATAATAATGTTCACATAAACAGAAGAGGATCGTAAGGGTATAATAACATGAGCGTATAATTTTAATACTATTACCAGTATATCAATTATTTTTATATTAATTAAAGGAATAAAACATGGTTGTAAATAAGTCTTAAATAATAAAAGTGTCAAAGAAAATGAGTTATGAGATACTAAAATGGGAATAATGCGTAAGGTTTTGGAATATTTATAAGAATAGAAAACTATTTTATTATTAGTCAAGGATTAATTCATAGTCAATCATAGTTGATTGATTTTTCTCAACAGAAGATCATATTCTTAGTTAAGGTTCACTCCAAAGACTGTCATAGTGGAAAAATACTTACAAAACATAGTTTAATCCACAATCCATTGGGTATTATCTCTTAACATATACATCATCACCCATTGAATTTTTTGGATATAAAATTAGGGTCCAACCCATCACATAATGAAATTTATATATATGTGTTACATTATATCATTTGATATTGATCAAATTATAACCTACAGAAAAGAAATAACATTCAAAAAATAATTTACTATTTTTACCATCACATAACTCATGGAAAGAAAATGGGTTTCATAAAAATATAATAATTATAATTATAATGCCTAAAAATATATAATTAATGTGAAATAATTCAATCACCTCACTTGAAAATCACAATTTTATTCAATGGATGTTACTATAGACGGAAATTACATTAGAAGAGAAATTGAACATTTTTTTGACAAACATAACACTTTCACATTGAAATAACCTATCCAATATCTAAATTTCCCAAATATTTAGGATACATTTTTTCTTCAAATGAAACATCAAAAAATTTAATTTTAGATTCAAATAATTATGATATCCTGATGGAATAAAAATATGTTCATGTAATGTACATAAAAACAATGATTACATTAGGATTTTTGGTAAAACATAAAAAATACCACATTTGGATACCAATAATGAATGTTATTTTTAAAATTTTTTTAAATAATTCCATAATGTTAAATGAAAATTAATATAATAATACTATAATACATTAAAAATTCTTGAATTGTTTATAATGAAAACATTGACAAGGAAGATAAATATTGCAGATTGAATAGTAAAACATAGTTCGTTTTCTATAAAATTTTATTTTTGTATATTGAGTTCAAAAAGAGGAAAAAATAATAGGAAAAGATGTTTTTAATTAAAATGTATTAATGAATAAAATGAAATTTCATTTATTAGATTGTGATCTTAGAATTTCCACTATTTTAAATTAACCCATAGAAAAACTCAATAATTATGTGATTGAAACATAAATCTCTATCCACCAATATCGCATTTCTTCATAGGTGTTAGAAAATAAATTATAATAAGTATATATTTATTATAAATATATTATATCACCATAAAAATATATATATTACTATATATCGTTAACTTATAACTTTTATTTCACCCATGTATTGAATGTTTTTTTAAAATAATATTCAATGTGATAACAACTTCTTTTTTCATGAATGATTCAATTATGTTGTTCCTGATCATTTTCATTGATTATGGCCTAATAATATAAAAACATTATCCATTATTTTAAATTCATATAAATTCATTATATATATATATTTATATTCATCCAGAAAAGTTGTAGTGAAAAAATAAATTACACCATTCATGGAGACATTTGGCATTTCGTATGTCTGGACACTATTTCTATTTTCTAATAGATTGGATAATACCTTATTCCTTAAAAGATAGTATAATGGAAATAATTTGACATTATTAATACTAGGTAAAATAAAATAAGGTATTATAATAGTTATTGGATAATCTAGATGGCTCATTAATTAAGGGCAATAGGGGATAAGTGGTATCCTTTTACATAGTAGGGAAAAGAGATACTTTGAATAACATAAAATATAAAATAATAAATTCAAAATAATAAATCTAGGTTAAACCAAAGAACCCCATATTTTAATATATGAATATATAATATTTAGATAAAAAATTAATATTTTAAAGGTTTTATATATATAATTTTCCTTATCATCTTGTTAAACAACTTTAAACCCTTTATATGCTTAAATGTGGCAATTTAAATTTTTCCATGATTACATAATTAAATGACAACGAATAAAGGAGAAATTATAATTTTTTTTAAAAAAAAGTATTATAATTATGTAATACATTTTATGATGTTTAATTTTTATATGTGGTACATATTTCATTTAATATAACAACATAAAACATAGTTACAAACTATATTTAGGAAAATAACTGAATTAAGTGTAGAAAATGTTTTTCAATTAAACAAGGTAGTAAAATGATTTTGATGGTTTCTTTGTTAAGTAATTAAATAAAAAGGGTTTTTATACAACACCATAAATCTATATAAAATGAAATCATCCAAATATTCCATTAAATAAAATTACCCAACTATATTACTTAATTTGATTAAAATATAACTTCATTTCATAGAGGTCAAGCAAGAATCCCCAAATTCAAAACAATGACTTAAAAATAAATCATTAGACATATTGGATATGTATTTTTTTCAAAAACCACTAATTTATTAGTATTATGTTCGTTTTTTGGATTATATTATGTTTTTAGCACAAGGTTGTATCCATATTTGAAATGATTTACCAAGGTGACAAATAATTACTTTGGTTACAATTCCTAAGGAAGAAAAAATTATTATATATCTTGTAAATTATATTATTTATTAGTAATTTAAAAATTGAATAAATTTTACCAAATTGAGGTAATAGAAGTTACATATTTTAAATTAATATTAAATTATAAAAAAAGTGAAAAAAGGGTTTTATAGAAAAAAATGTCATCTTATGTATAAAATATTATTATACAAAAATACAAGATAAAATTGATTCTAATGACATTATTAGATTATTATTAATGTATATTTACTAGTGTTAGTTTGAAATCATTTAATATTAAAATTTAAATTTTAATATTCATGAAATGAAAATATTGTTTTGAATAAAAATCAATATTTCTATTATTAATCAAAAAATCAATCGTTTTAGAAAATTATGAAAAAAATATAAGATAATAGTGACATGTAGTTTTAAAAAATATAGTAATTTTTTATAATAAATAATATATAATTTTTAAAAATAAATTATTTAAGTTGTTAAAAAAAATTCATAGAATCTATTATTGAGAAAAATGATTTCTTGAATCATTTAAAGGATTTACCACAAAACTAATGACATAAATAAGAATATATTTTCATGTTTTATAAACATTATATATATAATTTTTTAATTCATATTTTATATTCATATAACTAATTTAAAATACTACATAGAACTTCCATAATTAATAAATAGTATTTTAATTGTGTAATGTGGTTTATTTAAACCAAATGTTATCTGTAACGAATGATTTTAAAAAATTAAATTTTATTCAATTAGAAATATATTCTTAAATAATTGGTTGTTACATTAATTATTTGGTTATTAGCGTTATAATGTTGTTTTTGAGTTGAAATGTTTATTTTTTGTACATGATTTGAAATATATTTATTTTTGTATTAGATCATCACACATTACATACATGTGAGTATTTAATGAATGTGTTTTTATAATAGAACCCAAACTTGTGGATTTGGGACCCGTAAAATATGCAAGATAATTTCTATATCATTAATGTATAAACTATCAAACATGTACCCTAATATCCACCAAATTTACTTACAATGGGCATGATTAAAAGTTATACAACCTTTAGTGTATCCGATTGAGTGATAAAGTAATGAAATTAACACATAGGAATACAGAGAATAATTCTTGGTGGACAATTTTCTATCATATAAAACTCACTCCTCATGCATTATTTGTATAAATATTTTAGATTTGAGGTATCCATATATAAAATTATCCCAATATCTAGTCTAAATAACCATATATTGAAGATTATATATATATATACATCATAAAAAACAACCACAAAACCAATAATTATAAATAACTATATGTAATAATAAATAATGGTTGATAAATCCAATTAATTAAATTATAAAAAATATTGATCAGTGAAACTCATACACAATGTTAACTCATAAAATAATGATATTTTTAGGAATCATAAAATTCATCCTCTTCCATGTCTCCAAAAAATTGTCTAGTTTAAATCTCTAAGGCTAAAAGAAATCATCCATTTAGTAATATCAAAATGCACACAATATATACATTTGTTAATGTCATTCTAAATGAGGTGAAGCAAAAATTTAAAAATAAATCATATATACTTATGATGAATATTTAATAACTATCATAATAATACATTCCCCCCTCACTATAAGGGTTTAGTTTCTTCTAGCACTAGTGATGTAATCATCGTATTCCATGCATGATCTTTCACATATCCTATAAATTTTATCGCAAACTGTACAGTTCATTAACAAAACCTACAAAAGACATTTATTTATAACATAGAAAATGTGGATAAATGAAAGGTTAAGATTTTAATCCAAGTAAATTTAATCATTAGAAATATTAATAATTTATATTATACAAGATTATAATGATCATAATGTTAAGATATCTATTTATTAACATTTGAAATTCATAAACAATAATTCATTGATCATAATATTGAAATAAGGATTTTGTAGATCATAATAAATTAATCATATAATAATTAAAATCAAAATTTAAAAAAACCATAACCATATAAACATCTCATATAGTATGGAATAATCATAATCTGTGAAATCTTATGTCATGTATTCCCACTAACTAAATCATCGCATGTTTGGAATGGCCTAACAACCATTATACCTAATTAATGATTTAAATAACTATAATATAGTCTCAATTGTTCTATCTGTTTGTCTTGATTTAAAAAAACTTGTATCCATTGATCTTATACACATTAATAACAACCTCATCCATTGTAGGGACTCAAAATTATTAACAACCACACAATAAGTTAATATTTTTGACATGAGGTCATAAATAAATTTATCACTTCATAACAGCTTAACCTATAGAAGATAAAATGGTTTTAAGGATTCTAATATCTATATAATATTAAACCATCAAGAGAATGGATAAAGATGATATCATTGTATTCTATCATCAAGATGTATAAATTAAAAAAACTATATGTTAACAAAGATTAAAATACCTCTAAAATATCACATCAAAATTTATTAATGAAAACAAAATTTTCATTTTTAAATAACATATTTAATATAAAAAAATCAAAAATTTAAGGGAAAACATTTTCAATGTAAATAACCTTCGAATAATGTCATGAAATATTAGATAAAAATCGTAGTCATTACTGTGGGAAATGAAATTTGTGTTGTATATGTTAATACAATGATTCTATTCACACCTTTTGAAAAAAGTACATCATTCCGAAAACTATATGAATATTTATTTAAAAAAGGATGAAATTAAAACATGTTTACAAATGAATTTAAAAATTATTCTCAGAATAGTAAAAAAATGAAATAAGGAAATTATGGGAATATGGACATGGATGAAATGATTCTTAGCCAAAAAAAATTATTAATTTGAAATATTGTTTTTGTATTTTATATAGGTAAATGTAGAAAAATGAAAGTAAAATAGTATATATTTAATAGTAACCAAAGGATAATAATTTTAATGATATTACAACATATATATAAAAACATCATCATTACATGTTCAATCACAAAGAATCCTAGAAAATAGTGTGAGTGTAAAATATTCCCTTACCAATTTGGTATCATTTGTATCTTGAGCCTTATGAATGATGTGGATAGAAAAGAAAATTCAATGACCAATAATATAAATATAATAATTTTATTTCAAATCAAAAAGTCATTATATACATTCCATAAATTAAACAAGTGTTTATTTTAACATATATATCGAGATAAATAATGCGAGTTGAGAAACCATTACCTTAACTACTAAATTCTTCATAAGCTATTTTAACCTCCAATAAAAAATAAATTAATTATAAATATACTATATTACCATATTCATACTTATATTACCATATATGTTTTTCTTTTAAATTAATATAACTCAATAATTAATATTCTTTCATTATCACCACCATTTCAGTTATTCAATACTTTATATTTCTTGTATGTATTGGTTCAATAGTTGTGGTCCTTTCACATTGTCCATGGTGGCATAATATATATATTTATATTCATCATAAAATTATATATTATATATATTACATATATAACCATTAATATAAATCAATGATTATAAATGAGTGACATCACTACTTTGATATGGTTGTACATGCATACACACGAGTGATGTTTGAACTTTTTGATTGATAAAATTTAATAGAGTTGAAAAATAATTTATATTTTTAAAAACCATAATACTATCAGAACTAACCTACTTATTCCTTAAACTCATAACTACAATCATCATTTTTAATTTTACATAGAAAATTAATCACATCGCTATGTGGACATGGTAGTCTACAAGCATGCATGAGTGATATATTCATTTATAATTTTATAGAAAGGATATTTTAACATAATAATAAAAATAAAAAGAACCAAAAAATAATATATTAGTATATCATTCATACATAGGTCAATATTTTAGGTTAAATAAAATATATTTAATGGATTTATAATAATTAAAAATAATTGATGTAGTTGTATAAGACAATTACCTCTTCTTAGATAGATCTCCTTTCCATTTTAACATAAGACATATCATGATAGTATTAGTAAAATAATATAAGATCAAGAAAATATAGAAGTGTTAAAGGAATGGGTTATGATAGTCATTTTCTGTTATAGAAATCATAATCATTTTGAAGAAGGGGGATATGTGGTTTCTTTTTATAAGTGATGATATGCCACCCTAGAAATTAAATAAAAAATTAAATTATAATTAATGGATTTTCCAATAATAATGATTCAAAACAAAAATGGATATTTTAAAAAAATAAAAAAAGGTATAAATATGATCACATAATAAAATTTAGAAAATATTTCTGTCATATTATGCTATATAATTCAGTTTATCCATTTCATTGACCCTTTTTATATATAATCATGTTAAAGTGTTATTTTCCTTAAAAGACCATAAATTTACTTTTAAGTTTAAAATGGGAAATAGGGTCCATGTATGAAACTGTGGAACATTCTTCATTCCACATATTAATAGGTAAATGACATAAAATATTAGTAACATAAAATATCATTATATACATTTTGGGACTACTCATTTAATTTGAATATAAATTCATCAAGATGACACCATATGTATAATATAAATTCAATTACCGAATATTATACAATATAATTAATAAAGAATCATATGAATCAAAAATTATTTATCAAAATATTATTTTTATGTTCTTTAAAATCATTTACTAGATTTTTATTACCACATATAAAATCACTAATTCAGTGTCGTTGACATATTTTATTTAATTATATAATCACTAATAATATTAAATAAATTGACATTATAACAATAATTTATTTAAATTAAAAAAGTTATATTCTATAATAAATTCTTTTTATTTCTATTAAAATATTTATGATAAATATTAATCATGTGAGTGACTAGTTTATTTTACTTTTCATATATTAATATAAATGTTATATTTAATGAGAAGTAGCTTGAAATTATCCTCTATTCATATGTAAAATGTATTAGTACAAGAGAATCATCAAATATAATAAATTAAAAGAAATAATATAATTAAAATCCTTGCCCCTTAGATTTAATCCAATTATTGATGGTTTACCTTAGCATGGTAATATATCATTATTAGGGTTACTATTCAGAACGAAAAATGAAATAAAATGGAACAATTTAGAAAAATATAGCTTCCTAATTTCAAATATGTAATATATTTTAAATGATTAAAAATATTGATGGTTAATAAATCAATTTTATTATAAATTCATAAATGGAAATAAAAAATGTTACGCAAAAATGTACTTTTAAGCAGAAAAAATGAACTTATATTGAAAAGATATTAATGAAAATTTTTATATAATAAATTAGATTAATTAATATTTAAATGAGACATTCGTTACATTAAGTTGAAAAAATTTAATTATATTTTTTAGTTAATTTATTTATAAAAATGAAATTAATATTTTTCAAAATTTTATATTTTCACTATTAACATAAAATTGATTATTTTTAGAAAAATATAAAAATTCTTCATAAGATAATTTTATAATAATTTATAAAAAATTTAATTCAATAACATATATAATTTTTTGAATAATGATTGAAATTAATTATAATTTTATAAACAATATTCAATAAAATCAATTCATGAACGAAATCCTATTTTTTTGTAATTAAATAACATTGTCAAATATTGAGTACTTATTTACTTTGAAACAATCAATACAATTAAATTTTCAAAAACATAAATATATATTTTATATTGTGTTCTTATTCTTATTCTGTCCCCTATATTTAATGTGTTATTTTTAAATTTCATAATATTTATTTGTTCATTAAGACTTATGGGGGAATTTAATGAATGTTATAAAACACATAAAAATTTATTTCAAATAGATATATGAAAAGTATCAAGATTTTCCATTATTCCCCAATTAAAATTAATTTTTCCATTTATATTATTTCCCATTGATGATGGCATATAAATATACATGTTCATCATCACATTCTCATGTTTCCACGTACCGTCCTCAAATTTTTTATTCCTTTAATGAACATTAAATAGGTGAGTAGTATTTTTTCATTAAAACATTTCTTCAAAATCCAATATTTCTACTAGTTATTCATCAAATAAGATTTTAGGCTCTAATGGTATGACCATTGAGTCTAGTACATTTTAATGATTTTGTATATACTTCCACTAGAGATATACACGGAACACATCGTGTACATTAGAGAGAAACAACATTATGGAAATGCTGAAAAAATTTCCCAAATACTATCAAGAATATTGAAGGGACCGATATATAAGAGGATATAATTTCCCTTACATTTAAATACAAAATCCTGATTACATGTAGATATTCATAAGAATAACATTTATCCAACATTAAACTATAGATATTTTCGATTATTATCAATATAACAACACTATTTACCCTAAGATGGATTGATTTGTTGATTAATGGATCTAACCATATTTGAAATTTCAGAATCTTTCATAGGTCCCAATATCAATAATTTTTCAACATCATCCTAAAACATTGGATTCCATCACTTACTTCCATAAGGGTATATATATGTATCCGTTTAAATTATCTTGTGCTAAAAATTATTGTAATTAAATTATATGAATAGAATTTATTGATTCCAACCCGATTTGAAATCCATATAATTTGATCTAAGCATAAAATTTAGGGTGAGAATGGCCTTCTTAAAGTAGTCATTTTACTAGGATGACATGTATAACTAAAACAAAGTCACATATCTCTTTCCTATCAATGATATCTCTTTGACATTAGTGTAATACTTGGTTCACAATCAAATATAATAGAATGTGTTACACCATGTAACATTATCGGTTAATTAATATATATTTGGGTAGCATAAAAATAATAAATAACTAATATTATTGAAATTATGTATAATAATAAAATAATCAGATCATGTACAACCCAAATAAAATTATGCTCAATAGATATTTTTTGCATAAATATAATGAAATCTACTGTCATATTTATTCCATATTCATATAAGTTAGTGAAATAGTTATAAAACCACCTTAAACATAATATTCTCACTTTTAACATTTTTACCTACCAGATAAGAGATACATATTACCCAATATCAATATTTATGCCATCCCATATAATATTATCTTTATGTTCACTATACATATTCATACATACATAATTAATATAGAATGGTGACCTATGATCTACATCCATCAGAACCTTCTTCAATTTTGGTATAGTTTGGAAAAATACTATTTAAAGAATCGAATAATTTCATAATAATTGTTATTTTAATCAAGGATATTTATCACCATATTTTTCATAAATAATTAATCATTTTTCATTAATATTATCTACCTAGAAAGTTTTATTTAATAATATTTTGTTAAGATAATATTTCTCCACCTAATTATGAATATCAAGGTCAATAATTTTCAAATATAAAAAATTAGATCTTATCTGATCTTAATCATAGGCTGTAAATATGGACCTTTCTTACTCAAATAATTGAAAATCTTATTTCTCATACTAGTTTGGTAATATATAATTATTCAACAATATTTAATTAAATTCCGCAATATTTTCTACGTAATATTAAATATTTTTGGTTGAATATATAATTAATATTTCTGATCAATATATATATATATATCACTCCATTCAACAGAAATATAAATCCTCTCAATGTTGAATAAAAAAATTATTTTTATCTAGGTCATGGTTTGTGTTAATTTTCTCATAGGACATTAATTAATGAGTGGAATATGTTTCCACCAGGTCATTCAGAATGAGGATATGTGCCAGTCGTTTTATATATGCGTCACTAACAATAAAAAACAACTCTCCCCAATAGGGTATTATATGAACAAGTGAACAATCCAATATTCAATTTCTTAAATGAAAATTACATCACATTAATTTATTCAAATAAACATGATAACCTTCAATATAAAAATGGTGTTTCTATTACAAATCCATGAGAAATTTTTCACATAGTGTTGATAATACCTAGTCAATCATAGAAAACAATATATCATAATCACAGTTGTCAGTCAGGGGAATTTCTCAATAATATTTTTAATTTAATGACACAACGATATAACCTCACAAGAATTTATTTTCCCATGAAACATTCCTTTTGTAAAAAAAATTAACACATATTATATTGATCATATAGTTTTTCCATTTTCATGGTATTCAAATTAAATCCTCAAATGATTTTCCTGATCTTCTATACTCATTGAAAGTATATGTTTATCATTTATAAATACAACCACAATTATATTAATGTGAAATATAAAAATTTCATTCACTTTCTACATTAATGTACAAGGGTAATTAGTTTTTTCAAATGGTATCATGGTTAATTCATAGTGTCCATACCTCATATGGAAGGCCTTCTTAGGGAGTTCTATAATTTTTACATTTAAATGATTTTATATGGATGGACGATTAGTAATGGAATATTATTAATCTCTCATAGTTGATCGAAAAATTTAACATAAATGATACTTATTTTTTACTATGATCATGTATCACTCAAAATATTCTTTAAAAATCCAAACAGATCAATAATTATTTTGAAAAAAATATCTTACTCAAAACATTATGATACAATTGGATGAATAACCCACTTATTAATATTATTGTTGACTTTATATAATAATACTTACATCTTGGATGGGTATATTATCTATAGGGACTTTGAAATTGGTGTATTAAAAGGTATGAGGTTAGTTGATAACAAATCTTCATGATTAATAGAAGGTCTAGGTTACTCTTTTGGAAAGACATCAAAATACTCTCCAAAAATAAGTATATAGTCATTGTTGAGTCTCTCCCAAACCGTCTAATATAAATACAACTTATGAATAGGAATCATAACCCCTAAAATGGATTTTCAATACATTAGATTCACATGTTCATCTCCACATGATTGAAAAATCACACGTTTATTAGAATTATGAAATGTTACTTTTATTATATTTTAATTGACATGATATTTATATAATGATATCAAATCCTGGAAAATAACATAAAATTTAAATAGTGGGAGGAAAATAAGATTTAATTGATGAAAAATAAAAAAAAATCATCAATTGGATAGAAATCATATACATGATATGAAATCATCACAACATTTCAGGTTTTCCCTTCTTATTCATGATATAATTATTTCCATGAAAAATTTATAACCTTACAAAATTATTTATATTTAATGATTTTTATTACCGTAATCATATACCAAAAATAATACTTCTAAAGTGTATGGTATTTTCACCATTCGCCACTTCATTATCATAAAACACAGTAATAATACTGATATCATTACATTTCCCATTAGCTCAATGTTATTTCTGACATCAATCATTATAATTATCCCTAACATTTGAGTAAGGGATATAATAATTCTCAACATCCTTTTATTTCAATCACTTAGGTTTTATTGGTGTATTATATATATAGTTCATTCTATTGACAACATTATCTAACCAATTCCCATTACATTGATATTGGGTTTCATGATGACCTTTCTTCTAATAGATTAATAAATTTCTAATCCACTTATTTTAATTTCCACCATATTAATTAAAAAAATCTCCCACAATATAATTTTCATCTTTATACAGCAATGATGTTTATTGTAATTTCAATTCAATCTAATATTTAATTTCATACATAAAACCATTAATGTTATGGGTGAATTCAATATCTATTTCAACTATTATAGCACATTGAATGATTTATTCTTAACTATAGATTTATATTATGAAAAATAACCTTCATAAAAAAGGTATTGAGCTATAAAATAAAACTTCAATATTAAAATAATGTCAAATTATAATACTGGAATCATAAATGGGTGTTATTCTAAAAATTTCCACATAGGTATTAATTGAACCATCATCCATCCAATTCATCTTGAGGAATTCCTTCTCCATTTTACAATAAATAAAACATGTAAAATAATAATATAATAATAACCTTGTAAACACATAACACACCACAGATCTAATTTCATTATTTTTAATTATGTTCTTGAAAATACCCTATTATTAATAAATTTCCCCTTCTAAATGATAAAAGAAATATTATTCATGCAATGAGAATATGGTAATAAAAATTTCTTTTCAATGGTACAGATCCACATTTTTTAATTATTAGATAAATTTACCCACTAAAATAAGTGGGATGCTACCTCATGATGAATAAATGGAAAGTATCTACCTCCATTTAAATTTTATAATCTCATCATGATTTATATATTTAAAATGTTATGTAATCATAAAATTAGTATATTAAATTTTATATCCCATTACATTCATTTTTCTATAAGGATATACATTCCATTATCCTTCATAATAACTATTTACTTGATTTTGATTGTCCATGTTATTGAAAAAATCTAAAATTCTTAGTTTGAGAACTGATAAACATAGTGACAAAACATATAATCATTAAAAATTATTCATTGTATATTTAAATCATAACACCTTATTTTATGTCTATTCAACATTAGTTTTAACTTGGGTCATCTGTGGTGATTATCTATTCAAATCCAACAAAATTTGTTGTAAAAAATTGAATAAAAAAATTATATAACCCAGTAATACTTATCCCGATGTCTAGTATAATTCTAACTCATCATGTACTAGTGATTATCAATGTAATACCCAATACTTCCTATAAGTAGTGGTTCCCCTATGCCTCTCCTTTTACAGGATGCATCCACATTTCAGTATCCAAAAAGGGCTGTATTATCAAGAAAATCTAGAACATATCCAGTTTACCAAATATTTAAAATTTTATATAATACATATAATAATACCTATGGTTTTCATATAATTTCCCAACAATTAATCAACAAAAATAAAAAATCCTATTATGATTTCAAATGAGGTAACCAAAATATTATATTCATAAATATTACATCATTTTAGAAGAATATTCAATGAAAATAATAATAATACATTTAGTAAACATTAAAGGGTTAATATCTTTATATACTACACATAAAATAATATTATTTCTGGAAGTATCCTCAAAATCTACCATAATGTTCTTATCATATATAATACATCTCAAGAATTCCCTACTGAAAACATTTCATTATATAATCCGGAACAAATTCAAAAGAAAAATAAATCTAATACTCCTAGTAATGGAAAATATGTGAGATATCAATCTATGATCATATGTATTCATATCCTAATAATAAGGGTATGTGAACATTATCATATATTTATAAACTCATACATAAAAAATCACAGATCATAATAATTATATAAATCATGTGGATATCATAATACATGAATCATCGATTATGAAAGATCATGATCAAGTATATCATAATCATAATTAAAATTCATTTATATTTTCCTATTGTGAGTGAACAATCATAATCACATATATATTAAGTAAATGCCACCCTCTAGGCCATTAATCAAATATTAGCATTCTTTTTACCCCCCATGTTCTTTCTTGTGGATTGTGATGACCTCTAATGTTCCATATTTTAGGATTGGGATAAAAAACAAGTATATTATTTTATTATTTTGATAACCGACCATGTTTCCTTTTATCTCATAGGAAATAACCATTATCAAATTCGTTGTTAGAATATAACAGAACAATCTATCACCTTATCCATTAATATGTATGACACAAGATCATGAAATCATTTATAAATTCATCATTGGATAACCCGTGTAATATAAAATGTCTATCATTAATATCATACAATTATAATTATAAAACATATAGTGAACAAATTACATGGTATCAGATGATTATGTCCCTAGATTATTTTTAAAAATATCAATGGATTTTTATCTAATTTAAAATACCTATAATAGACTAATAAAAAATTTATTATGAAAAATAAAGTTCTCATTAAGAAAAAAAATTTCGAATATATATTTTTTAAAAACATATTTAATTTTTTTTTTCATTAAATAGAAAGATGGTAAGATGTAATAATTTATTCATAAAGGGGTTATTTATGAATCTTGGAAAATTTGTTCTTACTAGGTCATTTAAAATAAATATTACAATCAAACACATAGTAAAAAGTACATCACTTTGTTTAAAAACATGACGATTCAATTAAAAACATTTTAATATATACAAAAACATGTAATGAAAGAATAAATAATTTTCATATTTCGCAATATGATTTATATATTAATATTTGTAATGAAAATATTATGTAAAATTTTAATCTAAAGGTTATTTATTTTGATAAAACAAATTTCAAATATAGTTTTATATAATATCAAAATATTAATTTTTTAAGTATGAACTTGATAAAATTAATCAAAAAATATAAATAAGAATACAAAAAAATTAATATGGGAGAAGTTATGTTATTTTTTTGAAAATATAATATTTTTAGTGACTAGTGAAAAAAATTGATTTTTCTAAAAATTATTTTATTTTAAAGAAATTAATAAATTTTAGAGTCCAAATTTTATTTCAATGTAATTAAAAGTATCAGAAGTATTATTTATGATATATTTGGCCCGTTTAATTACTTTTTAATCAATAGTATATATGATCTAATATACATTTTGGGGGGTTTTATATATGGGTTTCTTCAAAAAATAATTAAAATGCACAATCATTCACCATTAAAAATTGATTAATATAATCCATAATGTGGTATTATTTAATTGAAAATTATATAATACATATCAGTAAATATTAATTTTTTAAAAATTATTATTATTATTCATTGTGTTAACATAGAATCTCTTTTTGGTTAAAAAACCCAATAAATAAAAATATGGTGTCTCGCCTTCACTACAAGATTAATATTAAATTAATACTTTCCACTTCTATGAAATGAATTTATAGTAATGGATTAAATATTTTTAATAATCATAATTTATAATTTATAATATGGTTAATATAAATTTTAAAAAAAATTATTCATGAAAACTATTAACATTAATCAAAGTGATTCTAGGGAAAAATATGTTCACTATGGGACAAAACATTAAACATAAAGGACCAAATGACTTATAGTCTATTCAAGAACCCAATTTATGTCCGTATTTAGACCTTATACATTATTTTTTTTATTTTTCTTCAGTACCAATGCTACCTATCACACTAAAAATATTCGTGGAAATCACACTTTAAAAAATTTACAAGCTCACAACTCAACTCCCTTAAAAAAGGTCACCCACTCCGCTCAACTATTCAGACATTTAAATTTATTTATCTCATACATGAACGATCCAAATAACTTATACCCATTACTAATATCATCCAATAAACCATGTGTTTCAGATAAAACCAAACAAGGAAGGATTTCAGAGTATTCCAAAATGAGTAACCTGAAGAATAGGTAATATCCATCAACATGAATTTTTTATTTATTTCATCATCCATCCAATTTAATTATTCATATATCATTATTATATAATAATATTATTAAATTTTATTCTATAATGGTTATAACATTCAAAAATACGCCCTTCTCTAATTTGGGATATAAAATCATCATTCATGTGTACGGAAGACTACCACCTCAAGAAACAATTTCATTCTTTTTTACATTAACACCTATCATAGTTGGTCAAAATGATGGAAATATTGTTTATATATAATATTTATGATATATAAAACATAATTATACATATTTATTATATATATAATCAAGAAAATAAAACATTACATACCATATTAGATATGATAACATTGCTCGTGTTTATGACAAACTACCACCTCACGTAGGGATGTGAATAATTTTTTAATAACTTGTTACATGGAAGGTAATAAGGTCAACAATAAAAAATATATATGAAATAAATGAAATAATTATGATATTAATGAAAAATTAATTTTATATAAATATAATATATCATTTTCTTCATTCCAATCCACTCATTGAAAAAGTTATAATGTTGTAAACAGACGTGTGAACTATAACCTCCCTAAAGCAATGTGATTATACTTTTCTCATAACGATATAATAGAAAATATTTATAAAAATATATAATAAAATAATATGTTATTTAATATATAAATGTTATTTTTGAATGATAAATTATACTTAACTTCTTTTTATAATAATGATTTCAAAAACTGAAACTTTATTAAGCCATATATACTGCCTATAATCTCCAAGAAGGTAACGTGAGATAATTTTTCATAACCATAATTAATAATTGATTTTAAAAGTACATTTTATTTATAAATCTGTGAAATATGTGATTATTATTATTTGTGATATGTTTAATTAACGAACTTGTTGACTATAGTTTACATACCTCTATCATCTTTGACACATTAGATAAATATGGTAAGAATATTTGGGGACAACTTAAATGATTTTGAAATTGAATATAAATATAGAGTAAATGAAATAAAATTAATAATAAAATTGAAATATATTATATAAAAAGTAAATAAGTGAAATAATTTGTTTATCCCAGATGATAAATAAAAATAAAATTTTTGGAATCACGGTAATGGACTTCAACTCAATCACCTTTCATTGAGGCGTATTATTATTATTTTAATACTATATTAATTTTTGAGGTGTATATATAAATCCATTGATATTATTTATCAGAAATTTTTATATTCTAATGAAATTTACTGTTTTTATATGTTATTATTTCATAGGTATTGTGATTGAAATACTTTCCAATGTGATAAGGGACATATCTACTAAATAAAGTATCTTTTAATTTTTTCCCTTAAAACACTCCTTATATTCTCTATCCATGTTTTGAATTTTATTTTGAAATTTATTATAAATACATAATATAATTATAATTTTCATTTTATGTTTATTTTTTTTAAATTTAAATGGTTTTAAAATGGAATCATTTTATGTGTTTTAAAAAGGACATTTTGAAAAAAGAAAAATGAAATGTACTATTTTAAAAAGGATAGAGACAAAGACTTATCATGTCATCATGAATTTCATTTGATTTATACATTAATTTTATATATTATATGTTTTGTTAAATGTAATAGAGATTTCAATTTTTGGGTATTTTTGTATCGAAAATATTTTTTGAAATGATAGTTTTATTATGTATTGAAAAGTGGATATGAAAGTATATTTTTATTTAATATCTCATAGTTTTTTTATGAGTACAAAATTGATTTTCAAATACCCTTTTTTTGATTCATGTTGTTTTTCATGGACATTATATATAATGGGTGAACCCATAATGCAGTGGGAGGGCCCATTAATTTTTAAATAATTGGTTCATTTTTATAGCGCTCTAATTCTTCGGGTAATGACTATATTCTGTTGATAAATATATTGGATGACATTGTATGGTTATTTCATATTTTAGGGTTCTTTAAGAGTTCTATGATATGATGTTCCAACGTAGCTACATGAATTTTATATTCTATTTAATATATATTTATGGAAATCATTTTTTTATATTGTAAAATAAATGACATCTTTTAAGGAATGATATTTCCTTTAACATGTTAAATTTTGTGTTTTTAGAAAATGGTTCCTCATGAATTATAATGTTTTTCACTAGACTAAGGCTTTCCATATTTTTATATCCCCAACGAATATTTTATTGTAATTGTAAATTATATATGTATGGTATTTAAGTTGGGGTACGGGATAAAAAGTGTTCATGTTGAAATTCATAATGATTTTTTATGAAATTATTCCCTTTTAAATGTTTTTTATTATGGGATAATATATTTATAATCATCACTGACAAATTTGTATTATTTTGATTTTTATATATAATTTATGACTTAATTTTATAAAAATATATACATGAAAATTTCATCAATGTTATATAAATTAAAAACCATGTACAACACTCAACATTGTGTAATTTTTATGTTTAGGGCCGTATAGTTGAAATAAATAGATGATTTTTTTATCAATTTATTATTTATAATAATGTTAATAACTTTATATTTAATTGTTTTACGTTAGGAATAAGATAAAATGATATATAATTTAATGATAACCATGTTGCGTCATCTAACAATTTTCAGGTTATGAATGGTTTTCCATTGAATAAATGGAGAAGTAATTATTAAATGGAATTGACTGAAAAATATCCTTCCAAATATGCATCTTTAGATGGTAAGAATCATTATAGGATAGTGTGGAAATGATGCATCTGGTGGGACATGAGATAAATGGTGGTTGTATCCCTGATAGAGGGTAACTGAATCTACAAAAAATAACATGTATTTTATAGAGACGATCTTCAGAAATGTCCCCCATCATCCATTGGATCTTTAGAAGAATTTGTATTCAATGGATGGATCAATTCAATGGAAATTATATTTGATTTCCTGGGATGTTCAGAATGTCAAAAGGTAACACTTTCCATTTTCCATTTTGCATTAGAAGATAATAAATGGCTGTCTTTGGTTAATAATACCAGAGAGAAAGGTGATATTAATTCCAAGTAATAGAGAAAGATTTATGTTATTATCAATGGATAATATTTCATTATGGTTGTTTGAATCTAGTTGGAAAATAAATTCCATGAAATAAGGCATAATAATGAATACTTTGTAGTGGAATTTATGGAAAACATCACCATATTGTCCATTCATGTGCCTAATTTTATTTGGGACACTAAAATATATATTAATCAGATTTCTCAGTGTTATAATAAGGTTCAACATGAGACTTTCCAATGTGAGAAGTTAAAACATACGAGAAAGTGGTTTGTTATGTTTATAAAGTAATGTTGGAGTTCGTTAACACGTATGTTCCTTGAGATGAAAATATTAAATAATGGTCATGTTGTATTGAAACAAAGAATAATATATATAAATTTTTTTATTTAATGCCAGAATATGTTACAAGTGTGAAAAACTATTTTTAATGAATCTTTGATAGAATATGGGATGTGGTTTTTGGTGTGGTCAGTTTGGTCATATGATTTTTTACAGGAATGAAAATTTCCCTGAACAACCAAATAATGGGTTAAGAAAAATTCTTCTAACATAGAGGTGTTTTAGTTGAAATGAGATAGATAATTATGATAATTCATGACCATTGTTAGTTTTATAAGATTTAAATCATCATGATAGGAAATATAGTTATATTAGAAAGCCATTTTCTACTAGTACTCCCAATGTTGGTCCATCGAAGGATGTGGTGAATGGTCTGTTACATATGTATTCTAATTTTCCCAATACCATGTTTGACCATGGATCTTCCCATTATTTCATTTCTAATAAATTTTTCATTTAATAGGTAATATCCCATAATGAATGAATTATAGAACATTTGGTGACAACTCAATGTGGAATTATTAAAGAAAAAAATATTTATAGGAATTTATAATTGTTATCCTAAGGATTTACTTTATAGAAAATCTGTTTAAACATCCCAAAATAGATTTTTATATCATTCATGGAATGTATTTTACTTCATTTTAACATGATAATTAATATTTATGTTTTAATAATGTTTTATTTAATGATTTAATTTCATTGATAACTTACTAGGAATCTCGGAAATTAATTATGGATGGTAGTGAACGTTACCTATCTCATTTTACTGAAAATAAAGAAACTATTAAAATTAGTGGTGATCTAGTAAAAAAAATAGATGTTTTTTAGATTGTTTTTCTATTTTTATTCCCAATAATGTTGTTGATATTACTATTGAAATGGTACCAAATGATAAGACAATTTCAAAATACCCTTATTGAATCGATCATGTGGATCTTTTAGAATTGAAAATGCATTTTATGGGGTTATTAGATAAAGGTTTCACATGACCTTTTACTCGACCATAAGGTTCACTAGTTTTGTATTTTAAAATAAATATAGTTTAATGAGAATTTTCGTTGAGTTTAGGGCCTTGAATAAAATAATTGTTTTGAGAACGTATCATTATAATAATATTAATTGTTTTTTATGAGCTCCATAGAGAAAAATACTTATTGAAGGTTTTCCTAAGGGTTGGGTTCCATCAGTAAAATTTGAATGATTTATTAATTATGTATAATAAATTTTGGACTAGATTTGTGAACTATGAGTTCATTGTTATGTTGATTGGGTCATCCACTGCACCAGTTGTATTTATGAAACATACAAATAGAATTTTTTTTATTTTTTGTTCAATTACTTTTTTTGGTTGTGTTTATTAATGATATTTTGGTATGTTCCAGTGTTCAAAAAGAGGATTAAATACTACATGGGTTTTTTATCAACAGAAAAATATATAATACTATAAAAGTTGTTTAGGATGTGTGAATTTTGGTTGAAAAAACTTTCATTACATAGTTATATTATTTCAAAATATGGAATAACTGGTTACCCTTCTAAAATAATTAGTTTTATATAATGGATAAAAATCAAAAAAATCATCATAGATTCATATATTTCATGCATTATATGGTGACTACATGAGTTTTGTAGAATTTTATTAATGATGTTCTATAACACAGAATATGTTAACTCAAAAATGAGTTTTATTAATCTGGATAAATGAATGTGGTGAATGTTTTCCAGAAACAAAAATAATATTGTAAGATGCTCCATTTTTTCCGTCCCTTAAAAAAATGCTAATTTTTATCATTTATATGGATGATTTATTGAATGTAATTGGTTGTTTCCTAATTTCTAATGATTAGGTAATTTTTTTGTTGCACGAAATTTGAAATATATATTGTTAAACCAACCCACACATTATTCTAAATTACCAGTTCTTATTCTTTAATAAAAATTTAGCATCATAAATTTTATGGAGTGAATTGTAAAATATAACTACTCAAAATATTATTATGTGAATTTCAACTCCGAAAAAATATAACTTGAGATCGAGGAGATGGATTGAATTAATCATGGATTTTTATTTCAAGATTCATTATTATCCTTGAAAAATATAAAATTGGATGATGGTTTGAGTAGAAAAAATATTTTTACATTAACAATGATAATTTGGGAATATTACCCTCTATTTAGTGATATGATGAATTTTGGAATAGAATTTGTTGATCCTGGGTAAACCTCTATATTAAATTAGGATTTAGTACAATCAAAATAGTAAAAAATAATTAAGAGTGCTAAGAGGGATGATTAATCCATTATAGAAATGGTATAATCCTTTATAATGGGTAAGTTACCTTATTTTAATATAGAATAATAAATGTATTTATGAATTAGAATAATATTATATATTTTCATGTGATTCATACTTCAGTAAAGTGATACTGACTGAAGCTCACAGTTCTCCATTTTTTGTTCATTTGGGAAGCTGTAAGATGTGTAGATACTTTATAGAGTATTACATGAGGGATGGAATTAAAATTAATATTTATAAATTTACTATATTGTGTTTTACTTTTTAGTAGGGTAATGAATTATGATAATTACCATAAGGGTTTCTTCATACTATGATAGTTCCATAGTGGAAATGTGATAATATCTCAATGGATTTTGTGATATATTTATTAAAATAATTAACATTGCAATTATTTGATTTGAGTTATTATTGACCAATAAACTAAATAATAATTATTCATTCCCATATGAGAATAAATGTGTTTATAACATCTTTATCAATTATATCTGATGGATGTTTTATAGTTACATGAATTTTATATATTTATATTATTAGACCATGATCATAGGATCACATCCAAATCATTTTAGAGGAATTCAGATGTTGTTAGGTAATGAATTATTATTCATTACAGTTTATCTTCCTCAACCAACTATTTATTTTTAGTGGAAAATTATAACTCTCTAATGTATTTATATTTAATATTCAATGTATTGTCAGGGAAGATGGGATTTATATCATTATTTTGTTGAATTTTCATGTAACATTAGTTTTCTTTATTGTATATAGATGGAAGCATTTTATGAATTAAATGGAATTTGGTACCATACAATAGAACTTTAGGATGTTTTATGAGAATGGATGTTTATGGGACCATATCTGGTAGAGGGGATTTCATAAAAAGTATATTTAATTCAATAAAACATTAAGATGGTATAAATTAAGTAGAAAATATATGCTGATAATCACAGAAGAGATATTAATTTTTATGTAGGTGATCATGACTTTCTAAATTTTTCCCCCAATAAACGTTTGATATTTTTTTGTAAGAAGGGGAAGCTGAGTTCATGATTCACTAGACCATACGAAATCCTAGAAAATTTTGAATTACCTTTTAACATAGTGGATTTACCTCCAAAGTTATCTCAGGTACCCAACATATTCAACATTGCAATGTCAAGGAAATAAGTGATGGTTCATCTCAAACATTAATCCATGAATCAGTTATATTGGAACAGAGTATTTCTAATGATGAATATCCAATTAATGTTATTCCCTATTGAGATCAAGTCTTTTTGAAAAATTTGGATGGATTTTCCCTTAAAAATTGAATAGTCTAGGGACTTTTTACTAGAATTCATAGTATTTCATTCATAAATATCCATTTGGTTTAGAGTGTTAGAGAATAGGGATAAAATCTTACAAACTAAGTCACACATTACAAGTGGAAACATATACTCAGTATATATTTTTTCATCAATGTAAACCATTTTAAAATAAATTATTATTTATTTTCATAAAAAATATTGAAAAATTATTTTCAGGACTTCATACTTGTTTCTACACTTCCTTAAAAACTGTGATTTTTAAAAAAATACATTAGATGACCAAAAAAGCATAGTAAGTGAAAAAATTAATGAATCCATTAGTCTGGTGAAAACTCATATGAAAATTTTGTAAATAAATACCTTTTCCCACTAAAATGAAACAATCATTTAAAAATGATCATTATGGTACATTTTTTAAATCAAATTATTTTTACGAATAATTATAATAAATCATATAAAAGATTAGTAGGTACCTTGTGACATCACATTATATATCACTATTACAAATATTGTACTTATCCCAGCTACACAGGGATTAACATTCATAGTTACATTTGGAATAGTCACTAATATATTAGTCCTATAATCTCTTAGTAGAAACATGATTGATTAACTTCATCTTATTACCAAATTAATTTTAGTGCTATAATGGGATCATTCACCCGCAGTATATTATAGAACAACCCATTATCATTAAAAATCATAATAATCATAATGTGAGAAAATTTTAAAAATCATGCAAAAAAATATTTTATCCCTTTTCAAAATCACATTGATGTTCTTTTTAAAATATACATGCAGTCAAAAATATAAAAATTAAAGAGTAAAACAATATTGTAAACATATAAAAGAAACATCAACTTATTATTGAGTCATAAAGGCTAGAAATATTTTCCTTCCGTATAAGTTATGAAATATCATTAATAAAAAAATTGTAACATTGTATGTGTATATTTAAAACATAATGCACTTTCATTAAAGATTAGAATTATATCTCTTTGATGATATTTGAAACATACCAACTAAAACAACTAATTTTCATATATATATATATATTCATAAAATCTATGTTTATATATTTCACATGAAAGGTAAATATTTTTAATAACAAATAGATTACCATTTAAAACAAGGATTTTTAGTTAAAGTTCCCCTTATCATATGTTCAAATTCCTTTAAATGTGTTCAAATATCCCCTTATTTGGAGGGCTTCCTTTAAATATCTTCTTAAGGGATCAAGGGTTTTAATTTTTTAAGGAGAAGAACATCTATAGCCTGGATAATGTTTTTGGGAGGAGAAATGGATAGGGATTATTCATGATAGAACTATAAATATAGTTAAATTAAATTTATGAAGGAGTTCCCTATTATAATTGACGTGAGGTTCACCCATGAAAATTATTAAAATATTAAATTATAAAAAATATTTTTCTATCAAAATACCACCAATATTATATGGATTCAAATATGAGATGATATTATTTTATAATATTATCATCCACTATAATTTAGAATCATTTTGTTATTATTTTAAACCATATCAGTTATGGTTTTGCTTATTTGTATATTTGTAATTTTTATTATGGTAATAATATTTTAATATTAAAATGTGTTATTTCATTAATTATAATATTAAAAGTAGACTAAAAATACAAAATTAATGATATTTTAGACCAAAATATAATATAATTAATTTTTTAATTATTTTTAATTATTTTAATTATTGTAATAATATATTATTTTGATAATGTATTATTATTTTTTATTTGACAATTTTCATTACATTGGTCATTAGGAAAACAATTCAACAAGATAAATTTTTAAAAAATTTAATACACCCCAAATATGTCATAACAATCCAGAAAATTCATGTATCACCTTAACTAATTCCAATTATATTTTTATTAAAGCTGTAATGTCATTTAATTTTTTTTCATTAATAAAAAAACACTACATTATCATTGTTTATTTATTTAAGGATTTTTATTTTAATTAAAATTTAAAAATAAAAAATTATGATGTAAATAAATCTATTAGATTTAAAAATAATATCAATAGTGATTTATATATTTATAAGAACACTATATTATAAATAATATAGTCATTACAAATATGAATGTGAAAAACTTATGATTTTATAAATATAATTTTATAAATATCCGAACCTCATCCAAATGGTCCACAAAAATAATAAATAAATTCATATCATGAAAATATTTTTTAATGATAAAAATGGAAACATATATTCCTTTTAAATACAGCATATTCTCTATGATGATAGATATGAGTGGTTTCAGACAATAAATGTTGCATTTTGTGATTTTTTTCGTTGAAATAATGTCAAATACATTTTCCTTGAAATGTGTTTATTAAATTATTCAAATTTTAACCTCATGTGTTCGTGATCTATTATAAATCATCTAATTAAATTTGGAAAAAATTTGGGTAATTTTATAATTATTATCTTATTATTTTTATTCTAAATTACCTTATTTACTTTTATCCATGGTAATAAACATTTACCCATGATTCAAAATATTTTGACCAAAAAAATAAAAGGATCATATTTAGATAATTAGTATTATATTATTACCAATATTTTATCCATTTATAAGAACTAAAAACTCATAAGGTGTACAAAATAATTTCAAATTAAACCAGTAAAATGCAATGTTATATAGTTTTTCAATAAAATAGTTTTTAAAAATATAAAATATTTTTATACAAAATTCATGTATAATATACATTTCGATAACCAATTGATTTATTTTAAAAATAATTGATCAAATTAAAATTTATAAAAATATTTGAACAAGTATATATGTGAAAATATATTTTTTAATAAAAATTTATTTTTTCACTATTCATTTAAAAATCAAACTATTCATAGAATTCTCATCTTTTTACAATAAGTTCATTTTGACTTTATTATTGTAATAATAATTTTTATTTGGTTACATTATATTTATAAATGTGTGAATATTTAGTTTTCAAACTTTTTTCCCTCAAATGTTAGAAAAACAATGTTTTTGAAAAAACGCATTTATTGCCTAAATTTTAATTTATCAGGGCAAGAAAATATATAGGATTAATGTTACAAATTAAATTGAAAACATTCCATATATAAATATATATTTCATTGAAAAATCCAATAAGAGTGGTTTCTTAATTTTATTAGTTTAAAACACACTTGTGTGCACTTAAATAGTTATTTCAGAAAAATATTTCCTTTTATTTTCAAAAGGGTTTTATTTATATTTATTAAAATTTTTGATGCCAAATAATTATTCGTGACATATAATTTTAAAATTTAGTCAATTATGTTCATTAATTGTATAACAATGTCTATCTTCATTATGATAAAATAATAATATTTATTTTTTCATTTAACCTCAATGTGTTGTATCATTTACACTATCAAAATTGAAGAATCCTTCTTAAATTCTAAATATGTTACATTCTCCCCCATTAATAAATTACATCCTCAAAATTTTAAAATCTATTTTCCAACTAATTTTATACCATTAAAAACATATTCACTAAAATACCACTATGGAATAAGGGTCAATAAATATCCATTTTAAGGGAGAGAGAAAATTATGAATGTAAAATGAGATATCACATATTTTGATCACAAGTAGGAAAACATGGAAATAAGATTTAAAACTAAATATTATGTTTTGAGGAAGATATAACGAGAACATGTTCAATATAATTTTATCCATCAAAATATCAAAAATATATGATGGGTTATAAGGCCATTTATTTCTCATTAATAAATGATAGTGTTGAATTTTTTTATTTCAAGATATTTTTTTCTTTTAATTGAAGAATTATATTTACATATATACTCAGAACATATGTATACGAACACATAAAAAATTTAGTTTCATACTATAGTAAATTTTCCTCCAAAAAATCCACTTTTTCTCAAAATGATGGATATGAATTTTTCATTTTTGGACACTAGAATAAACATGTATATCTCTCTAAATCCTTAAAAGGAAAAATTAAATCCCTCTAGTATTTAGGAATAAAAAACAAAATGTATACAATAAGATAATAAAACTCCCAAAAATAATATACCATTATATGGTAAAAACTATTTTAATATCCAAAATTCAATAGTGATACCCATTGATCATCTTAAATCATTACACCAACAAAAATACATAAAATTCATAAAAAATAGTCTTTGTAAGACTAAAAACCAAAAATAAAATGGATTTTGGTTGTATGACTTTAAGGATTCATTATTAATAACACCAAAAATATAATTTCAAATCACATTATCTCCATGATATGATTAACATTTCTATTAATAACCTAAATCACCATAACTCCTCAATAAAATTATAGTTGTTTTTGAAAGAGAATTAAAACATTATTCCCCAAAATTCTACCATAATAACATAAAAATAAAATATCAAATAAATCCTAAATGTTATCCATACATTAATAATTATTTCCAATAAATGAAATTTTAATTATTTCCAAAATAATGTTTTTTCCAGATAATCATAATAGTTACAAATAACCCAATAAAACCATCCATATATAATATAATCATCAATAGAGTATTAATAATTTTAAAATTTTGATCATCCATAGATCTACCATAACTCTTGAAGTCATTATATGTATATATCGTAACCATTTAACATGCTTCGTAATCCCTTAATAACAATTTTCCTTTATCTCCCTTAATAATTCCGTCCTATAAAAAATCAATCATTTACTAAGATTTAGTTATGTCAAAAAATGAGATAATAAGTAATCTATGCCATTATATGTCATTATATGTTTCTCCTTATTCAATTGAAATGTTATTAAGTATTTCTTAATAGATATTATTATGTTTGTACTAATCCATTTCCTTATCCTTTTTTCTAGGACATCTATGTTCATAATAAAAATACTCCCATAATTTTAAACATTAAATTGGTAACTTATAAAGAACTTCATTCCACTTAATTGGATTAAATAAATACAACTTTATATATTAGATGTAGATTTCATTATGACCTCCTTTACATAATATTAATCATCATCCCTTCCATTTATGACATTTTATTATGTTCTTTTTTCCATATTTGTACATCATAGGTCATTGAATATATTAAGCTTTTTGATCGTTGTCACATGAACATCCATAGGGACTCATCTCTCCTATATTTTATGTATTAGGAAACTCACCAAGGATTATGTGGTTAATAATTACAACTGATAACTATTTTAGAATAACCACAAGTGTTCCGATAACAATTCGCATTTCGTTGGGTTTATCAATCGGAGTACTATTGTATTATCTTTAACATCAATTGTTATTTTGGTTTCTTCTAGATAAATGCATTTTTTAATGTGAAAATGTTTATATTGATAATATCTATAAAATTACCATATACCATCTTGTGAAGAAGATGGTTACTAATATTTTTTTCATGTTATCTCAAAATCATACAATTTATTGAAAATAATAATGACTCTCCCTACCATGCTAACCACTGGGGTTATGTAACACCCATCATCTTTAAATAAGTTTTTCTTCATTTTTTTCTCTGTATAGGGTAGTGTGGGGTTTATCCAGACATAAAATTTTAGGTTTTTATGTAAAAATTCTTGTAATGGTCTTGAGTGCGTCCAGCGCATCGCGTTTGAAGTCTTGCGACCTCACTACGGTCGCCGCACAACCTCGCCCGGGTAACCACACTACCTGCTCGGTGCACAATTAATTAATTAATTATCAAATTAATTAAGTTAATTGGTTAACAAAATATTTAAATAAAAATGTGTTAAAGATAATAATTTTATTATTTTTATTAATATTATCATCGTCTTTCTGAAAAAAAAATTATGGGCCACGCAGAGTAACCGCGTAGTTGCCTGACTCTTTAAAAATAAATATAATCAAATGAATTTTAAATAATTATTATAATGATAATGAAAATAGTAATTATTATTATTATCATTACAATTATTATTATTAATATTTTTATTAATATATTCACTTTGGTTATTAATATAAGGTATATTATTATTAAGTTAATTTGATTGACTTTAATTTTATTAAATTATGTTAACCTTATTATGTTTATTTATATCATGTTATGTTTATTACAATTATTATTATTGTTATTATTACCATCTATTTTGATTTTATTTTTATTTATTTATTTTTATTTTTCATTATTTATTTGTTTTTTTTCTTTATTGTGTTGGGACAGAGCCCCCCCATACACCGTTTTTTTCTCTCCGTCGAAGTCCCCTCCCCCCTCCTAGGGTTTTGCCTGTGCCGCCCCCTCCTTGGAAGACACCGCCGGTGCCATGTTTTGGGCCGAACCCCCTGCTCCCTCTTCATCCCGCACTCCACGCCCCTCTTCTCCTATCCGGCAGCCTCCCCCTCTCGGCCTGGTCGAAGCGCAACCCCACCCGGGTACCCTGTTCGCCCTCACCTCTGCTTGCCCGCACCTTCGCTTGAGCCGCAGGTACCCTCCTCAGCCAGCCGCTGGACCACCCCTTATAGGTTGCACCTCCGGTGAAATACCCTCCCCTCTAGCATCCATCTTCCACCACACCCTGCTAGCCTCAGCATGGCTCGGCGCCTCCCCTCTTGCTGACTAGCGGGGCTTCAGATCCTCCACCAGAGCATCTCTCCCCTTCCACGCACGCCGCACCCGGTTCCTTCCCTATTTTCTTTGAACCTTGTTTTGTTTTTTTTTCTCCAGTGGGTTGGGTCTTTTAGGTTCCTTTTTAATGAATTTTGGTTTGAATTCTTGTTTTAGAGTTCAATTTGACCCTTGTGTGGTGTGTTCGTGGCGCGATTAGAGTTTGGCATGAATTTGTGGAAAATTCAGTGCCGAGGTAGGTGGTTCCAGGACATACCATCCTTAGATAATTGAAATTGCTCATTAATTAAATTATAATATGTTCTAGTGATTAATTGAGTGATGAAAATTTTATTTTTATACGTGCTTCGATATGTATATTGATGAATTTGAGTTGTTTTTAAGTAAATGCCAATATATTTCATGTGCATTTTGTTGGTGAAATTTTCAGATGCGTTTACGTTAATTGTTTATGATGTGAAATTTTTTTTTCAAGAACTCTTGAGGTACAGATGATATTAAACTGATTTTTTCAATATAAGGTAAACTATTTTGATGTATTAATTTTTATTATGAACCTTGAGTATGTTTTAGGGGTGCGAATGAGGTTTTAGAAGGGTTGAGATGTGAAATTGATTTTCAAATGGTTCTGGTATTTAAAATTTGTGTGTTTTAAAGTGAGGCCTTGTGGTATGCATATGTGATGTTTTATTAATTGAAAAATTGTTTAATTAGGTGTCGTTTGAGATTCAGAATATGATTGGGAAGGTTTTTGGGGTTGTTTGGTAGGTGCGAAATGTGTTTTCATGTTCTTTGAGGTGTATGTGTTATTAAATGTAGATTTTCAATGAGAATGAGTAACTATGGGTGTGTTTGCAGTGTTGCGTACTTTTGGAATTAAATTGAAAATTGTTTGATCAATGGGAAAACATGTTTTAGTTTGTATAAGCTGCACTTTTGGTTTTAAAGTGACATTCGTATATGAAATCGCATTCTTCGTTCTAGTGAAAACCTTTTCTTTCTAATTTTAATTGTTTTATAAATTGTTAATTGCACTTATTAAATTATATGTGGAGCACGTGAGTTGTGTTTGACAGAATTATGTGTGCGTTAAGTTTTTAAAGGTATTCATACATGTGAAACTGGACATGTCTCATGTGAAAACTCCTATTGTGCTATTTTTAAATGTTCTTCTAATTGTTTAAATACTTCATCATGTCACCCAAGTGATATGAACTATGTGATAAAATGGTTTTGGTGTGCGTGTGTTTTTTTAATGGTGTTTGGGTATGCAAACAGTGATGTGTATGTGTAATGTTTTGTTTGGTTCGGGATATGTGAAAGCGATATACATTATGTGAATGTGAAACTTGATTAAGCACAAGGGAAAACCCTGGGTATCTAGGTGGGCAGACTAGAACTAGTGCTCTATGAGGCGGATGGGTATTGTCCCTATCACACATAGTTGGATTGACGATTACAACACTAACTAAACATGTGATGACTGAGGGGAGTGGCCTTCTAAGCCATGTTTTCTGAGGGCCATGGTCTTCTAATCCACGCTTATGAGGGTCATGGTTTCTAAGCCACGTTTCAATGAGACACGAGGTTCTAGGGTCCCACTTGAGCTAGATGAACCTTAGGGGGTGTACCCATAGTGCACTACCATCTATGGCGTGGTGCCTTCCGTCGGCATATGGAGGACCACTTGGCTGGGAGTGTGTGTGTGTGTGTGTGTCTGTGTGGGAGTATGTGGGCATGTGTGTGTGTGTGTGTGAGTATTTGTGTGTGTGCCCATAATGAACTTTTCTCTTCTTCTTTAAATATCATGTTTGTGTAATGAGTTCTTTTTAGTGTTTTCCATTAGCATTTGGCTTGTAAATGTTTTCTTTAAAAGCATTTTGAATGTATAATATTGAATAAGAAAAATGAATTTTCTTTTTGATGTGGTGGAATGGAATCTTTTTATTGGGTGATGAACTACTAGGATTTTGGCTCACACCCTACATACTCCTTTGGGTGTATGTAGATTTTGTTTCTTGTGTATTCTATGGTGTGACATCATTCTTAGCGATGGGGGTTTTGGTGGCTGTTGGTCTTCATGTGCAGGTTGGTGTTGGTATCTTGGGGATGCAACTTCTCGTGTCGCGTGAGGTTGGTTTTGGAGTCTAGTCCTCTATTATTGTTTTTGTTCATTTTGGATTTTTAGTTGAATTGTAGACCTATACCTGTTTATAGTTTAGAAGTGTGTTTGGTAGTCTGTTTCCAGTTTCAGTTTATTTATCTTGTTAATTGTTTTTCTGTCATTTATTTCTTGTATACTGTTCCCACTTGTTACTCTTGATACCTAAAAATTGTGCCAGCCCGTGGGGATCAGGAATGCCCTTCGGGCCTTGGCGCGGACCTGGTCGGGCGTCGGGTCAGAAGGCGACCCAGCCTAGTTCGGGACAAAATGGTATCAGAGGGAAAGGTTTTCTATCTTGGATCATTTTCTTTTGGGATAGAGTCACGGTAGACTTGAGTTAAAGTTGTCAGGAATTGACGTCCTAGATAAGAGTTAGGTGCCTTGCCAGCACACCTCATGGCAGGACTCAAGTTACAAAAGTATGTTGAGGTTTGTCTGAGTTTTTGGGTCCTTGTGGTTAATCATGTCTAAGGTAAATGTAAATGGGGTAAGGCCAATGGTTCTAGTGAGATCACAGGGTCTGGAAAGCCATGTGGAGCTGGGGACGCTGTCCTATAATACCCTCTATGGCAGTGGCATGATTGGCATATGACCGCCAACTATATGTTCCAGTCACCCATTGACACTAGTTTTCTCTTGCACTGTTCCTCATTTCTTTGTTATGGAAATTGTGGACATATGAGTTTTTAAGTAAAAGTGATTTTGTCTTGGAAAATATTTTAGAAATGTTTTGAAATAAAGAAATTTAAAAATAAAATGAGGTATGAGGTTTGAAAGATGTGGGTTGGATGTTTTGGTTTTGAAAAAGATGGAAATCTTTGGTTTTTATTCATGGTGTTCTCGTGGGAAACCACATGCATGAGTGTATATGGAAAGAGAAAGGGTTAATAGAATGAGCTGATGAGTGAATGTATGGATATGAGGTGGGTACCAGTGCGGCACAAGAACATGCATGTTTGAGGCCCATGGCACACCATTGGTGTTTGTGTAACCCACTGGATTTGTTTATTTTAAATTTTTTTGTTAAAGTAAAATTTGGAGCTTTTAAATAACCGGTGATTTTGTGGTGTGTCCTTATATTTTTGAAAGGTTGTATGTGAGGAGTTTTGAGCTGAGAATCCTTTTTAGATGATTTGTTTCTTGATTTTGAATTCTAATTTGTGTGTTGGTGTGCAAACGTGTAGTCAATGGTTTCTATCGAAAAGTGTTTCGGGAAGCCCTTGTCGTGGTTCCCCCTGCACGTTTGGTGTCCTCTTGTGGTATGTCTTGACCATTGGACCAGTTCAGTTGGGTCCACGGTTTTATTTCTTGGCTAGTGTATTCCCCAAATAAAGAGTTAATGTGAGAATGATGTGCGACCATAGATGGTTAGCCATTGGCCGACCCTCCAGTTGACTAAAGTAAGGAATCTTCCTTTTTAGTGACAATGCTAAGTCTATTCCTTTTTCATTTAGTTATGCGGATCATCTTGTAGCGGAATGATAGATGATAGGGGAGCTGAAAAGAGTTTTGGTCTTTTTGATTTGTCTGACTTGTCGTGTATGAAGATGACATCATTGTGTATAAAGGTCCCCTTGGAAGTAGTGAATGAAATTCCAGTGGGGAAAGTTGAAGGCGGTTCAGAATTTTCGGTGTTGAGCAGTGTCTTGAAGGGATTTTTGGTATTTTCATCGGTGGCAAGGGTCATGTTCGGTGACGTCTTGTAGTTTAAGTTCTATTTGATTGTCAAGGGTGATGTTTGACCTCATTATTTTGAAATTTCTGTTTGGAAATGGTAAAGGTGATTCCAGTGGGGAAAAGGTGGAAGTGGCCTAGAGTGGTCGGTGTGGGCCACTAATCTAAATGACCTTTGGTCCTTTGTTGGTTTCGTTTAAGAAAGGGTCTACGTTAGACCACTAGTGTGGAAAACCTTGTCACATGGGTATGCTATGATCAATTACAATAGTCATGTGTTGTTTGATACTCAGTTTGAAGTCCCTCTCCATATACTGTTCCTCTCAACATCAATGGTCATGTTCAGGTGACGATTTTTGGTGTCGTGTTCTCATCCAGTGTGACAAAGGGTGATGTGCATGCCCCATTTGAGCTCTTTTGTTGGTGAATGTTCCGTGTATGATCAGTTGGATGTCGTAATGTTTTGTGTTTGCTGGTGTTGTCTCGGTTGCAGTGTGGTTGCGGGCGATGCCAAAAAGGAGAAGCTCCCTTCAGGATTTCTCAATACCTGACTGCGAGGCAGGAGATGCTTCAAACATCAGGACTCCAGCCAAAGGCCTCAGAGTGAAGCTGGCACGTGGTCAGGAACCCCGGGAGTGTAGGGAACCCCAACTTTATTTCTGTCATTGGTGTTGAAAATGAAAGCATATTAATTTGTTTCCTACGGTTTTTCCGTTTCAAACGAACCATCTGGTTGCATAAGGTTTTCATGACCATGTGGGGGCGTGTTCGTCTCATTTCCTTAAAACTCTTGGGGGGTTGCGTCCCACTGGATGCAATCGCTTTAGTGGTTCTTATGGAAGTATTCTGGGTAAATCTATCTCAAATTTGAATAATTCTCATCTAGGAATGTGAAAATGCTAGTTTGTCTTGGGTCATGCTTTTGACACCCCGGTATTCGGGCCCCTCCCTCCCCGCCCCTTGTGGTGGGGTGTTTGGTCACCATCGAGAATTTCTCATAGTTCTGCATCCTCTATTCATTCTGATGGTGGAAAGATCCACGATGGGTCTCGCACAATGGTTTCTGGAATAAATTAGAGTTGTCCTTTTATTAGTGGTAGGGAGTCCACCCAGACTTCCCCATGTTGGTTTTCTAATCTCGCCGTGGACGTTGGTAGGTTCTTAATGGCGGGGAGACACACATTAGGTCTCACATGAATGTCTCTAGAATTAATCAGTGCTGGACTTTTCTTTAACGTTAGGGAGTCCGCTCGAACCTCCTCGTGTTGGTTTTCCAGTCTCTTCTCGAGCGTCAGTGGGTTCCTTAGGGTGGGGAGCCCCTCAGGCCTCCACATTCCGATCTTCTGCTTCTATTTTGAAATATGGCTTGATGATAAGTGATTAGAGTGTTTCTTGGATGTGGTTAGACCATTCAATCCAAATGATGTGGTTTTCTTTTAACAATGTTTGAGTTTTTTTGTCTCGTGAGGTTCATTTTTTCCGCGGGTGTGAGAGTCGTTTTCCTTGATCTATCAAATGGAGGCGTTCGAGCTCTTTGGGGCGGGCGACGCATATCAGAAAATCCTTTTACGCATTTCTTTAGGTTTTCGTTTGAGTCACTTTCTCTGAGCACAATGTCGTTGCCTCATCTCGCTTGTTGTTTGTGCGGATACTCTTTGAGCCTTAGTGGGGTAACCATCTTTTTTTGGGGTTCAGCCTTAGTTGTGGATTTCTGGGGATAGAAAGCTTTATGGTGGGGAGAATTGTCACAACCGTCATCTTTAAAAAAGTTTTCCTTTATTTTTTTCTCTACGTCGGGTAGTGTGGGGTTAATCCTAACATAAAATTTTAGGATTTTATGTTAAAATGCTTGTAATGGTCTTGAGTGCGTCCAGCGCATCGCGTTCGAAGCCGTGCGACCTCAGTACGGTCTCCACACGACCTCGATCGGGTAACCGCACTGCATGCTCGGTGCACAATTAATTAATTAATTATCAAATTAATTAAGTTAATTGGTTAAAAAAATATTTAAATAAAAATTTGTTAATTATGATAATTTTATTATGTTTATTAATATTATCATCACCTTTTTTTAAAAAAAATTATGGGCCGCGCAGAGTAACCGCGTAGTTGCCCGACTCTTTAAAAATAAATATAATCAAATAAAGTTTAAATAATTATTTTAATGATAATGAAAATAGTAATGATTATTATTATCATTACAATTATTAATATTAATATTTTCATTAATATGTTCACTATATTTATTAATATAAGGTATATTATTATTAAGTTAATTTGATTGAATTTCATTTTATTAAATTTTGTTAAGTTTATTGTGTTTATTTATATCATGTTATGTTTATTCCAATTATTATTATTATTATTACCATCTATTTTGGTTTTCTTTTTATTTATTTATTTTTATTTTCATTATTTATTTATTTTTCTTTGCCGCATTGTGACATAGCCCCCCAATACCCCATTTTTTTCTCTCCATAGAAGTCCCCTCCCCCCTCCTAGGGTTCTTCCCACGCCACCCCCTCCTTGGAAGACACCTCTGGCACCATGTTTTGTGCCGAACCCCCTGCTCCCTCTTCATCCCGCACTCCGCCCCCCCTCTTCTCCTATCCGGCGGCCTCCCCCTCTCGGCCTGGTCAAAGCACAACCCCACCCGGCTACCCTCTTCTCCCTCACCTCCGCTTGCCTGCACCTCCGCTTGAGCCGCTGGTACCCTCCTCGGCTAGCCGTCAGACCACCCCTTCCAGGAAGCACCATCAGTGAACGACCCTCCCCTCTAGCATCCATCTGCCACTGCACACATCTAGCCTCGGCTTGGCACGGAGCCTCCCCTATTGCTTTTTGGTGTGGCTTCGGATCCTCCACCGGAGTATCTCTCCCCTTCCATGCACGCCGCACCTAGTTCCTTCCCTATTTTCTTTTAACCTTGTTTTGTTTTTTTTTCTCTAGTGGGTTGGGTCTTTTAGGGTTCATTTTTAATTAATTTTGGTTTTAATTCTTGTTTTAGTGTTCAATTTGACCCTTGCGTGGTGCGTTCGTGGCACGATTAGAGTTTTGCACCAATTTGTGGAAAATTCAGTGCCAAGGTGGGTGGTTTCATGCCATACCATCTTTAAATAATTTAAATTGCTCATTAATTAAATTATAATGTGTTCTAGTGATAAATTTCATGATGAAAATTTTATTTTTAGACGTGATTCGATATTCATATTGATGAATTTGAGTTGTTTTTAAGTAAATGCCAATGTTTTTTCATGTGCGTTGTGTTGTTGATATTTTCAGATGCGTTTTAGTTAATTGTTTAAGGTGTGAAAATTGTGTTTTCAGGAACGCTTGAGGTACGGATGATATTAAACTGATTTTTTCAATATAAGGTAAACTATTTTGACGTATTAATTTTTATTATGAACATTGAGTATGTTTTAGGGGTGAGAATGAGGTTTTATAAGGGTTGGGATGTGCAATTGATTTTCAAATGGTTCTGGAATTTAAAATTTGTGTGTTTTAAAGTGAGGCCTTGTGGTATGCATATGTAATGTTTTATTAATTGACAATTGTTTAATTAAGTGTCGTTTGGGATGCGTAATATGGTAGGGAAGGTTTTCGGGGTTGTTTGGTAGGTGCGAAATGTGTTTTCAAGTGCATTGTGGTGTCTATGTAAGTAAATGTAAATTTTCAAGGAAAATGATTCACTTTGGGAGTGTTTGTCGTGTTTTATACTTATGGAATTAAATTCAAAATTGTTTGAACAATGGGAAAACATGTTTTTGTTTGTATAAGCTGCACTTTTGTTTTTAAAGTGACGTTCGTATATGAAATCGAGTTCTTCGTTTTGGTGAAAACCTTTGATTTCTAATTTTAAGTGTTTTTTAATTTTTTAATTTCACTTATTAAATTATATGTAGAGCGCGAGAGTTGTGTTTGAAATAATTATCTGTGAATTAAATTTTTAAAGGTATTCTTAAATGTGAAATTGGACATGTCTCATGTGCAAACTCTTATTCTACTATTTTGAAATGTTCTTCTAATTGTTTAAATAGTTTATCAAGTCACGCAAGTGATTTGAACTATGTGATAAAATGGTTTTGGTGTGAGTTTGTTTTTTGATGGTGTTTGGGTATGCAATCAGTGACGTGTATGTGTAATGTTTTTTTTGGTTTGGGATATGTGAAAGCGATATACATTATGTGAATGTGAAACTTGATTGAGTACAAGGGAAAACCCTGGGTATTTAGGTGGGCGAACTAGAACTAGTGCGCTAGTGAGCCTGATGGGTATTGTCCATGTCTCACTTAGCTGGATTGATGATTACAACACTAACTAAACATGTGATAACTGAGGGTTGTGGCCTTCTAAGCCACGTTTTCTGAGGTTCGTGGTCTTCTAAGCCACTCTTTTGAGGGTCATGGTTTCTAAGACACGTTTCACCGAGATACGAGGTTCTAGGGTCCCACTTGAGCTAGATGAACCATAGACGGTGTACCAATAGTGCTCTACCACCTATGGCGTGGTTCCTTCCGTCGGTATATGGAGGACCACTTGGGTGGGTGTGTGTGTGTGTGTGGGAGTATGTCTGCGCGTGTGTGTGTGTGAGTATGTGTGTGTGTGCCCATAATGAAATTTTATCTTCCTCTTTAAAAATCTTGTTTGTGAAACGAGTTCTTTTTAGTGTTTTCCTTTAGCATTTGGATTGTAAATGTTTTCTTTAAAAGAATTTCGAAATATAATTTTGAATAATCACATTGAATTGCCTTTTTGATGTTGTGTCATGGAACCTTTTTATTGGGTGATGTCCTACTGGGCTTTTGGCTCACACCCTACATACACCTTTGGGTGTATGTAGATTTTGTTTCTTGTGTATTCCAGGTTGTGACATCATATTCAGTGATGAGAGTTCTGGTTTCTGTTGGTCTTCGTGTGCAGGTTGGTGTTGGTAGCTTGGGGATGCAACTTCTTGTGTTGCATGATGTTGGTTTTAGAGTTTAGTCCTCTATTCTTGTTGTTGTTCATTTTGGGGTTTTAGTTGAATTGTTTACCTAAACCTGTTTATAGTTTAGAAGTGTGTTTTTAGTCTGTTTCAAGTTTCAATTTATTTATCTTGTTAATTGTTTTTCTGCCTTTTATTTCGGGTAAACCATTCCCACTTGTTACTCTTGATACCCGGGCACATGTGCCAGCCCGTGGGGATCGGGAACTCCCTTCAGGCCTTGGCGCAGACCAGGTCGGGCGTCGAGTAAGAAGGTGACCCAACATGGTTCGTGACAGGTTATATATGACTTGTATTTTGGTCATAAATATCATATTAACCTCTATTTTGTCTAAAACATAAACTAACACCAACATAAGAATCCGAAAATAATCATTAGATATTCAAGTGACTTTTAATTATTATTAATTTTATTTCATTCTAAATGGTATTTTGGATATAAATATTTAGATAAATAGGATAAAATTTTACTAAATAATCCTAAACATTATATGTTGAATCATATTATTAGTATCCATTTTATTACTAAATGAAACTATTTAAAAAATGTTTATTTTCATGACATATCTTCATAATTTTTCATCAAGACTATATAATTTTCTCTATACATCCTTAGTCCATATAGAAAAAAATTAAAAACATGATATGATAACAAATGTTCAATATGGGACATAAAATAAATGAATCCATTAGTCTAATGAAAACATATATGTAATTTTTAAAAAAATACCATTTTATATTGAAAACTAAATCATCATTATAAAAATATAATTATGTTATGCTTCTAAAATCAATCTATTTTCGGAGAAAATAATAAGCAATCATATAATATATAACATAATAGATAATTTTCCCTATCTAAATTAGAAATATAGTATCTATCTTGGCTACAAATGGAATAATCGTCAAACTTACAATTGAAATAGTAACTACATTATTATTCCTATAATTACTTAGGATAAACCTAATCAGTTAAATCTATCCAATTACATAATTCATTAGAGATCCATAATTTTATTACCCATCCTCATTTTGTCACATAACAACACATCATTATAAAATAAGGCATATGAACACTTAGATAATGATACCACACAAGTATTTATTAAATAATCATTTATGTGGAATATAAATTTTCCATGTGGAAGTCACATTTCAATTTTTTAAAAGTCACACACACATAAATAAACACATTTTAATTGAAAATATAATTTTATACATTTGAACTATTATTAAAATTAATAAGGCATCCTAATATTATGAATATTAATTAATACCATATTAATTTTAAAAAGGACTTTAGTAAAAAAAATTAACTTGATAGGGGAAATTTTTTAAATAATTTCACTTATATAAAAATTGAGAAAGATATATTATTGAATAAAATAAAAATTCCAAATTTAAAAAATTAAACTTCATATATGTACATTCATTAATGTTTTTGAAAATAGGGAAACAAAATAAAAAAATATAGAATTTTAAAACTTTAGAAATATTTAAATAATGATATTTAGTTACATTGTCACTTACCCTAGGTTCAACATTCATCAAACAGGTTCAAATATTATCCTCTTCAGATGGAATCATTTAGAAAAAATCTTAATAGATTAATGGCATGTTATTTCGAAAGAATAGAACCTCTTGAAATTTGTTAATGATATTGGGAAGAGTAATGTATAGAGTTTTTTAAATATAGAAGGATCGTGGTGGTGAAATTGAATAATTGAAAGAGTTCCCTTTTGTAATTGACATGATGGGAGCCCTTGGAAATCGTCAAAATATTATATTATATGAAATTTATTTTCTATACAAATTCCATAAAAATTTCATAGATTCAAAGGTGATATGATATAAGGTGGTAATATAAGATTCCAGTAAAATTTAGAAATATTGTGATTTTAATTTTAAGCCTAATAATTTTGGTTTCCCATTGTAAAAATATTTTAATTTTAATTAAGGTAATAACTTATTTAATATTAAATGTTGATAGTTTTTACATATATAATCCAATTGTACAAAATAATAACTAATTTATGAAATTTTAGACAATAAAATATACACATTTTATTTATTATTAATTTTTTATGATTTTTATGTAATTTAATAAAATATTATTTTGATAAAATAGAATTACAGTCAATTTGAAATTATTTATTCATTTGGAATTAAGAAAAAAACACCTTTAGATAACATTAAAATACTTAATACACATCTAATATATCAAATCTATCCAAAAAATAATGGAACTGCCTAAAAATTATAGATTATATTATTTTAATATTTTTAATATCTTTTATTTGATTTCCACTATAATAATACAATTATTTCATCATTGTTGTATTATTATTTATGGTGATTATTTTTTCACTAAAAATTAAAAATTAAACACTATGATATATAGAAAAATATTAAATGTCAAAATATTTTAAATAGTCTAGTATATATTAATAATGACACCTTATTAAAAATAATATATTTATTAAAAATATGAATGCCATACCCTTGACTTTTTAAAATAAAATAATATAATTGTTAAATCATCATTGAAATGGTCCCCAAAAAAATAAAGAATTTATATGCTGAAAATAATTTTATTAACTGTAAAATGGCAACATAGATTCATTCTTAAGACAAATTTATTCCCATTGGGAGACATTATAAACATTTAAGACAAAGAAAGTGATATTTTATGATTTACTACATTTTTAATAATATAGATCCTATTTTCCTCAAAAGTTTTTCGTTAAATAACTTCTATTAAAAAAATAGGTTTAAAGGTTCTAGTAAGAATCATCAAATAAAATTGGGAAATATTTTGGGGTAATTTCTGAATCCTAATCATATTATTTTCTATCCTAAATTACTCAATTTAACTTTTATTATGGTTAAGAAAACATACCAATGTTATTATTCATATTGACCAAAAAATAAAAGGAAAATATTTAATAAATTACCACATTATGCTTTCAAATTTGAATCCATTTTAAAAAAATAAAAAAATAAGTGACATTAATTTATTTAAAATTGAACTAGCAAAATGAAATGATAAAAAGTTTTTCTTAAAAATTCCCTTTTAAAATATATAATGTTTTATAATAAATTCAATTATCAAATCCATTTAAAAACTCGTATTTGAATTATATTAAAAAAATAACAAAATAAATTTTAAAAAATAATTTCAACTTGTGAATACTTGAAAAATATGTTTTTCAATAAAATTCATTATTTTTCAATATTTAATGAAAAATAAAACATTTCATAAATTTCCCAAAATTTTACCATAAGTTAATTATTACATTCCTATTTTAATAATGAAGTTTATATTTATCAAATTAAATTTATAATTCGGTAAAAATTAATTCTAAAACATGTGTGTCATCAAAAGGAATTAAAACAAAATTTAGAAAGAAAATTCATCATTTAATAAGTAAACTTTTATATATCAAGGTCATAAAACAAATAGTATGAATATTAAAATTTAAATTTTAAAATATTTTTTATATATTTGATTAATATAATCTTAAATGATATAATTGTTTAATTTATTAGTATAATATATACTTGTTTATGGTTAAATAGTTTTTTAGAAAAATGTTTAATTTTTATTTTAAAAGGGATTTTATTTTAATTTATGATTAATTCGGCCCCAAAATAATTATACATAAAACATATTTTTATTCTCCATTGAATCATGTTCATACCCTCCATTCTAATATCTATGTTGTAATGGTTACATAATATTAATTAGTTGTTAATTTAGGCTTAATGTTTCATAATGGATTGAAAACCATATGACCTACAAGGAACAAGCTCTATAAAGATGTTGAGGAATGAGCATTAACCACCACAGAAGCTAAACGGATTGCAAGAATGAGAGGGTATGGCACCTGCCGTCAGGAAAAGCCTGTGCATGCATAGGAATGCCTAGCCGAACAACCATGAGAAGGTGGAGAGCTGATTTCATGATGATGATGCTAGGGAGGAGCAATTCCAAGTAGTTAGTCTAGGTTGTATGTAATGATTGATGCCTACAAGAAAATGAATTCCTCTAAGGCCTCTGGGCCATGTAATAATTATGCCTACGGGCCTTGTAAGGGTTCCACCTCACCCCATTAGAAATGGATTATAAAAAATTAATAAAAAAATGAAGGCCTTCAGGCCATTGGATGGAATGTTATATAGGGAAAAAATATGGATCAAGATGCAGCATGGGAATCTAAAAACATTTTGTGGAAAAGGTATCCATATTCATTTAGTAGGGAAGTAAAATTACAATGATGAAACATATAAAAGGGGGAAAGGATGTAACAACATAGATAATGGTAGATAAAAACCTTTTCATATTTATTAATATGAAGAACAAGGTAATATTAGTTATATAATATTATGTAACTTTTAATCAAGAAAAATGATTTTTTTGTTAAAAAAATTTCCTTATAATGTTTTACCCAAAAGATTAATTTATTAATTTTTTAATTGGAATTTCATAAAAATAATATCACTTTTTAATTAATAATATCAATATTTATATTTGGTAAAATATTTGAATTTTTAAGAAAATTGTGATTTTTAGTGAATAATGAAAAATATTGTTTATTTTAAAAAAATATTTACATTCTAACAAATTATTATATTTAATAGTCCCAATTTTTTTAATGTTATTCCCACTTAACAATGTACTATTTAGTATATATTTAATATACTTATTTACTATTTAATTTATTTTTTATTGGTTTAAAATATAATTTGTTTGGGTTTAAAAACTATTTTTTCTAAATATTATTTTAAAACACATAATGTTTCACCTTTTTAATTAAATATAATAATCCATAAAATGGATTTTTTAAAGTTCATATTATATAATATATAACATAAATTATTAATTGGGATTCATAAAATTAGTACTATTAGTCATATATTTAATATAGAATGATATTTTCCTAAAAAATACTCTTCTTAAAAACTCGTTGTCTCATGGAGACAGCGTGATTGATTATAAATTAATGTTTTTCACTTATGTGAATAGAATTTAGAAAAATGGAATCATTATTTGTAATCATAATAATTTATATTTTATATTATGTCCAACCTAATTTTTTGACCTGATTTATTATTAAAAAAAATTAAAACTAATCGTGGTGTTTATTATAAAAATCTGTTTACTATGTGACTAAACATTAAACATAAGAGGCAAAATAACTAATAAAATTTTCAATAACCCATTATATGGACATAAATATACCTTATTAATTTTTTTATCACGTTATACCATTATTTTAGAAAATAAAAATCGAAAAAACATTGGAGGAATTAACTCTTTGAACCATTTATACATTTTCCACTAACCAATATTAGAAAATGGCACCCCCTATGATCCCCACTTTAGAACTATCAATCCATTTGGATCAGAAATATATACCAGAAAAAATATAAACTTACCTCATCTCATTCTATAGGCCATAAATTTGGATTAAATCCATCCAAGGATGTCATTTTTTGAAAACCGAAAATTGTCTCTCGATGAAAAGGTAACAGTCATAAACATACATTGTGGTTTTATTCATTATCCACCCCCTTAAAATATTATTATAACATTATTATATATTAACCATATTTTTGATAATATAATGATATTTTTTTAGTTAATGGTATTATCTACAACCACACACACATCCATAAAATGGGGAATGGAATCAACATTCATGTGTGTGATGGACTACCACCTCAAAAGGCTATTTCATTCATTTTTCCATGACTGCCATTCATGGTTTGGAATAATGATGGAAATAATTTTTATATATTATATTTATGACATATATATAACATAATATTACATTTTGATTCAATTTTTAAAATACACCCTATTGACATTTCATACCGTCGGTGATACGTTAATGTTACTCTTCAGTACGACGAACTACCACCCTACGCTGTGACATAAAGTGTTTTTCACTAACATGTTACGTAAATGTAAGAAAGTTGAAATTAATTTAATATAAATGATATAAATGAAATAATTATTATTTTAATTACATAATTATGTATCTATAAGTTAAATAAATTATTTTCTAATTACTATTTAAGAAAATGAAAAAGTGATAATGTTTTTCGGGGATTTGTGGGCTACCACCTCCTTAAAGCGATGTGATTATTACTTTTTGAACCCCAAATTAGAATAATTATATATATATATATATATAAATAATTTGGTATTAATGATATTATTATATCTCTTTAATGATAAAATATACTTATTATCTAACAATAATGATCATTGGGAGAACTGTAGCATTTTTACTACCTACATATGGCCTATCGTCTCCATGATCATAATAGTAGTTTATTTTTCATAAGAATATCTCATAATTTAGTAAAAAAATAAAATTTATTTATAAATATTATAAAAATTATATGATTCTTATTATGTGGATGTTTAGATAAGGTCCGGTTTGTTATAGTTGACCTTCCAATGGTGTTTTTCTCCCATAATTCTAAAATGGTCTGACCATATTATATAAACATAATAATTATTTAATTGTATATAAAAAGTTAGTAAGTTAAATAAATTTAATAATAAACATAAAAAAGGTGTCAATGAAAAAAATAAAAATTCAATTTTTTTGGGATAATAAACACAAACATGGAAATTCAGACAGAAGGTAATGGTCTTCATCTCAATCTTCATTAATTGAGGCTAATCCTGATTTCATACTACTCTTTTATGAGGTGTATAAACAGAAACATTGAGATGATTTAACATGAATTTATCTATTACAAGGAAATTAATTTTTTAAATCATATTATTTGATGTGGATTTTTATTTAAATTCATTATAATATGATAAGAGAATTTAACTCAAGATAAATCAACTTTTAATGATTTCTATACAATTCTATCTCTCTTATGTGTCTATGATTCAAAATGATTTTTAATTGTTTTATAATGACATAAAGGATTTTAAAGGCTTAATATATTTATTTTTAATTTATTTTAATGGTATTCACTGGGAATATTATTCTGTTTTTTAAATGAAATGTTATGACAAAAAATTTCATATTTTTAAAATAAGATGTAAATGATATTTAATTTTATCACAACTATTATTTTATTTATTTATTCCATTTTAGTATTAAAATTTTTCTTAAATATAAATCCATTTCCAATTTTTTTACTATTAAAAAAATTGTTTTTAAAATGGATGTTCTGTATTGTATTCAAAATGGGATTTTGTATGAAAATAAAATTTTAATATTTAAAAGATATTTTCATGTGAGTTTAAATGTTTTTTTAATATGAATTTTTTTTAATATTTTTTTTCAAGGACATTATATATGATGGGTGCACCTATATTCGGTAGGGTGAGATCAATATAGCATAAAAATGGACACACCTAGATAGTTCTCTATTTACTTAGTTAGTAATAATACTCTATAGAAAATAATATTGGAAGTTAGATTTATGGTTATTCAAAATTGTAAGAATTCAATAGGGATTAGGTTTTCTTATACTATATTATGTTACAATGTTTCTATATTAGTTTCTCATGTTTTTTAATGAATTTTAAAATAATTAATTTGTTTTCAAATTGTAAAATAAATGATATTTTTATTGAATTCTATTTACCTTTATGAGTAAATTTTATATTTTCAATGATGGGATGTTTATGGGTTTTAATGTCTATGAATGGACAAATGGTTTGGATTTTTTACCCCTTACTGAATATTATTTTATATTCCCTTATATTTAATTTTTTTTCCAAATATCTATGGAGGGGTAAGGGATTGGAAGAGATCATTTTGAATGTCATGAAGAGTATTATGAAAGGAAATCATGTTTTTCTTTGAAACAAATTATGTTGAAAAAACTAGATACTAATAAGAAGCCACCTATTAGAGTTATATAATTATTTTTGTATGATTTATGCCATGATTCTCTAAAACTCAAAATCTACAATTATTCTCAAACTAAATGAAATTAAAAATCTTGACTAAAACTCAAGATTATGTAATATTTAAGATTTGGTCCTTATTTTAAGAAGAATAAAATGGTCAAAATTAAATTAATTAATAAGTATAGTGTTTTAAAAATTTTATTTAAATTTATTTATAGAATATATGGACATATAATATAATATATTCAACTGCACAAGCAAATAATGTAAATTTTATTAAATGAAATTATTTCTAACATTTGAGTACATAGTTAAGGAAAAATTAACATAACAAAAGTAATATATGGATATAACCATAGGATAGAAACATATAATATATTTATGATATATTTTCAACATTATTTCATTATTTAAAATATTAGTATAAACAATTCCTCTAAATAGTGATATTATAACATAAACCCTTATCGTTTTGGTGTATTTTGAATTCATACCCACACAAAATAGATGAAAAAAAATTAAACATTAAATAAAATGAATATATTTTGGATAATGATATAAGACAAAAAACTGGTTGAGTATACACCACATTAAAAAAACATGTTGTGAACATACTATATGAATCAGAGAAAAAATGTGAGAAAAGAAACCATTACCTTTTGTATTACTTCATTATTATGTGATTTTAAAATCCAATGTAATAAATTTTAATTTGTCATACATATAAACTATATCTATATTCATACTAATAATATCATTCATAGTTTAGTTATACAATCTTAGCAGCTATTAATTTACAATATTTCTCTATCATCCTAATTTTCTATGTTAAATAAAATTTTCAGGTTTGTTATTTGGTAATTTTGGTAGGCAAAATTTGGCTACATTTTCATAACATTCATAATGTTAATATTTATATAATTATATTATATCTTATTTATACACATATTTATAATAATTTCTATAAATTATTGATGAAAAATTAATTATATCACATTGTAGAGATAATATTCCTTACATACGAATGAGTGATGTTTTTACACCACGATGGATAAAACATAAAAATTATTAATATTTCGTAACATTTTCAAAATAATTTTTATACAATAAATATCATATATATTATAGTACCCATGATTTTTTGTATGTAACCCTATATTGATGCTTTTCATGGTTTTAAAGTTAAGGGTGATAATGGGAGAGTCAGGAGAACTTGAAAGATATTTGGAGGCAAAGGGGAAGTTTCACGGACGACACACGGTTTGTCTGAACTGTGTGGTAAAACTATGTGTAGTTGGTCTTAGAGGCAGTAGCTTCTACACGGGCAGTGCATAGTCTGTCTAACCATGAGGCCAAACCGTGCGGGGAGTTTCTACCAAGGCAGTGGATAACACACAGTTAACACACGATTTGTCTAACAGTGCGGGAAAACCGTGTGGACACTTAAATGAGATCCTTTAAAAGTGGATCTCGCTCATTTTTTCTTATAAGTTCCTTTTTTAAGATTCTAAGCATCCATAACTCGTGAATTTTCTCCTCTTAAGGTCATAGAGGATTCTACCATCATTCTGGAGGTGATACAGAGGCTTCTCTTGGTGAATCAAAGTCAAATTCTTGAGGTATGTGATTGTTCTTCTTTGTTCATGATCGATTTCTTATATCTACTTAGATATACTTCTCCTCTTCTCTCATATTCTTAGATCTATGCCCTTTATTGGTAGATCTAAGCATGTGGATTCCATATATGATGATATTTGGTCTTGATCTTCCTAGGAGAAGATATCTATGGTGGGTTTTTGAAGAAGCAACCCATTCTTCTTAATCATTCTTCGACCGTTGTGGTTTTCTTCAAAACCATTATGGTAGGGGGCTTCTTTCTCAACTCCACTTAGTAGTAGTAATTGTCATGATTTCAAATTGAGTGTGTGGTGTGGAATTTACTTTGAAAAGCATAGAATAAATCTTTTTTAGTAATGATATATGGATTCAATGAAATTGAGAAATATTGATGAATTGTTGTGATAAGTGATTTGGCTTCTTGAATTTAAATGTTGATTTTAAATTACGGATTTTCAGAAATTGTAAATGGTTTGATGAAAAAGGGTTTTTTAATGAAAATAGTTTTTTATTGAAATGGTTTGATATTGAAATAGTTTTTATGGAAATGGTTTTTAATAAAAAAGTTTTTTTATTGAAACAATGTTTTGGAATGATTGATGGGTAGATGTGCTGAGTGATCATTTTTCCTTCAGGATGGATAAGGGTTATGTGTCTCCCACATCCGTGTTGGGTTGGATAAGGGTTAGGGTGCTCCCCCTCTAGGTATTAATATTGCATTCGGGACGGATAAGGGTTAGGGTTCTCCCCCATCAGGGTTGGGATGGCTAAGGGTTAGGGATCTACCACGTCAAGCATTCAAGTGAATTTGGGTTGCATAATGGTAATAAGTCTCCCCCATCATTATTGGGATGAATAATTGTTAGGGATTCCACCTTATTCAAGGAAGAATGAATGGTCGGTTGCACGTGTTTTTGGAATGGATGGGTATGCGAATAGGAATTTTTGTGAAATCTTTTTTAAGATTGTTTGGTTATTTTTCTGGAAAAATATCATGATAGAAAAATTGTTTTCAATTTCTCTTGGAATGCCTTTGGTTATGAATGGTTTTGGAAACTTTTTTATATTTATTTATAATCTTAATTTGAGAAAAAATTTATATAAAATGTTTTTATGTAAATGTTCCTAACATTTCTATCCTAGTGTCATGAGTAAAAAATTAATTGGGACAACCTATTGAGTTTTATACTCACTCCTACTTTGGCACATTGGTGCTTCTACAGATGTCGTATTCTAGGACATAGGTAAAGGTAAATCATCTTATTGATAGTGGCTTTTTGTGATTCTTGGGAGATGTTATGGATCTTGGAGCTTGTGGAGCATAGAGTTGTAGTGTCTTTTGAGAGTCCTGAGTTGTTCATCCGCTATGTAATTTTATGCTCAGTTTGGTCTTCCATTGTTGTGTACATTGATGTGGTTTGATATAAATGGAGTTTTTTATTGGTCTATCATTTGTTCATGCATCATATTGATAATTTTTTGTTATGCTTGGTTGGTTTATGGGTTACTTCATCAAGGGTAATTCACCCCCCAAATTGTATTTGAAACCCTTTAGCATTTATTTCCAGCCTTTGGCATCATGGGGAAGTCGCATAAGGCCTAGGAATGACTCGTTTTACTCTCATGCCAATGAGAATTAGAAGTTCATTACAAATTGTATCAGCTTGTTCGGTCCTTGACTAACAAGTAGTCATCAATGTTCTTGGTCTTGGAGTTGAAATCTATTCTTGTCTATTCCTTGGGTCAAAATCAAAGTCATGAGTAGCATCATCAGAACATGAAATGTATAGCATAAAAATATGCAGCTAACCCATCTATGATGAACATCAAGTTACTAGGGTGTTCGGTACATAAGTGTTTTGGATACACTTCTATAATGTTTGGAAATATCATTGTCATGGGTTTAGCCAATGAGATGAGCATGAAATACATTTTAGATGAATTAAATCCCGTTAGGATTTCATATCTCATTGTGATAAATGAGTAAGGATGTTTTTCAAGGTGCGAATTTTTTAAAAATGTAGAAATAGTTTTCAAGTAAAAGATTTTGAAAATAATTTATTTTGTGTATTTAGAAAATTGGTTGATTTTCAAAAGGCATGAGTAATGTTTTAAAAAATGATTGAACATGGGGAAAATGATGTTTTGAAAACAATGTTTTGATAAAATTTGAAATGCTAAGCCATCAGTGTCTAGTGAGTGAGATTTAAGGAGTCTGTTGTTGGTTTAGAAAATGTCACCCGATAGGCGTCGTCGGAACCAACATGAAGAGGCTGCAAAGAATGTGGTAGCACCCAAACCACTGGTGAAACAAGAGCTGGTTCATAGAAATTTATAGGATTTTCATGTTGTGGATACGGGGAACCGGAGGAATAAACCATGGAATGTGGATCATACCGTCCAGTTCATGAACCTGAATCCACTAAACATTTGGGGTGATGCTGAAACCGAGAAGGTGGAGGTGTGGCTATGTAGGATGAATCTTATCTTTTATTTCATCAACACACGAGTAGAGCTTAACTAATTTTGGTGATATATATGTTCAAGGATATTTCACATATGTGGTGGGATTTAGTGGTACATGCTAAATTGGATGAAGGCCTTACCTGGGAGGATTTTGAAGAATTGTTCAACAAACAATTCTATCCTCACACATTCATGTTCTAGAAAACAGCGGACTTCTTCAGCTTGAAACAAGAGAATCTCTCTATCACACAGTATGTGGCTAAATTCATGAATTTATTCCATTTTGCACCAGAGGTCGTGGCTAGTGCATCATTGAAGGAACACATCTTTGAATCAGGGATAAGGCAAGAGATTCGACCAAAGATTGTGGTGCTCTGTATTACGGATTATACAGAGGTGTTGAACAGAGCAACTGTTGTAGAACGTGATATCTCAGGATCAATAGGAGGATGAATGATGATACCTATGGGAAATGTTGAGAACTCAACCACTGGGATCAAGAGGAAAATGGATACCTATTTCCATGGTGCGAGTGAAAATATGAACTAGATAGAGGCATCAGTGAACCTTCCCCCATGACCCCAGAGCAAACTAGGTTTCTCTCAATGTGGTTCGACTGACCATAGAAAGAGAGAGTGTACGACGCAACATAGAGCATGTCACAATTCCTAGAATATGGGGAATCTAAAGTGCAATTGTTGGAATGCTCCGAGGATGGGTGCACGTGACACTTCTCAGGCGTCGCAAGCTGCATATGTTTCAACAAGATAGGGACAACAGAATTAGTCTCGTCAACATAACAGAGTTAGCCATGGTGATTATCGAAATACAATGACTCCTCAACCAGGGAAATCTCAGCAAGGAAATAAAGAGAATATTACAATGATGAAGAGATTGTATGGAGCTAAGTAGATGATTGACGATGATCAGGCCACAACATCTATGGTTATAGGTACGATTCGTTTTAATTCTACCCTTGTGAAAGTGCTCTTAGATACTAGTGCATCACATTCCTTCATTTCTTCTCGTGCTGTTGACTAGATATGTTTAAAACTAGAAATTATGCTTTTTTTTTTGAAACAAAAAACAGCTCTTGGTGAATGAAAATGTAATGACATTGTCTATAGAGTATGTATTATAACTGTTGATGGAGATGAGTTAAAACATGACATATCGATGTTGGACATGGATTTCTATGACGTAATCCTCGGTATGGATTGGTTTATGGGTTTTAAGGATCACATGAACTATTATAGGAGAACAGTTAGTTTCTCGACTGATGACGAAATTGACAATCTCTTCAGAGTAGAGAGGATGTTAATGAAAGGTGCACAGAGCTTGTTGGCACCAATTGTGGGAACGATATCTTACCAAATAGCAGCGTTGAATTCTTCATCAATGGAAGAGATTGAGGAAAATTGTTTTTTAGTTGTTGTGGATCAATTTCTAGATTTCTTTCCCAACAACTTCTCAGGGTTACCACCTCTTTGGGAAGTGGCGTTTACGATTGATATTATTCTAGGGACCAGTCCTATTTCCCTTCTGTATTATAGGATGACACCAACAGAGTTATAGGAATTGAATGTGTAGTTAGAGGAGCTCGAAAGCAATGGTTTTATTCGACCATGTACTTCTCCCTGGGCAACAATAGTGTCGTTTGTGATGATGGCAGATGGAACTCTTCGGCTGTGTGTTGATTATCATATGCATAACAGAGTTATGATAAAGAATAGATATCCACTTCCATGCAATGATTATATTTTCCATCAATTAAATAGAGCTTAGTGGTTCCCCAATATTGACTTGTGATCGGGATATCACCAATTGCGAGTTCAGAATGAGGATATTACAAAGACAGATTTCAAAAGAAGATATGGCCACTACGAAAATGTAGTGATGCCTTTCAGTTGAACGAATGAACCATCGGTCTTCATGTCTTTGATGAATCATATATTTCAATGATATCTGGATTTTTTTGTTCTGGTATATTGTGATTCTTTAGTATCAGGTTTGGGTTTTGGTTTCATGCAAAGAAGATCATTTTGATTCTTATGGTTCAAGGTAGTTGATGGTGCATGAGAAAAATTACCCAACTCATGATTTTTAGTTGGATGCAGTCATCCATGATTTGAAAACATGGAGACATTATCTCTATGGTGAGAAAATTAGTATGTTTACGGATCAGAAAATATTGAAACACATTTTCTAATAGTGATATTTTAATCTAAGGAAAAGGAGATGGATAGAGTATCTTCATATGTTTGACTTTGACATGATGTACACACCAGGAAACGGGAATTCAGTTGCAGATACATTGAGTAGAAAGTCATATGCTTAGTTGAAGAAAGATGTTTCAGACAAATGGGAGTTGATGTCGGTCTTAGCCAACATGAATGTGGAATGTTAAGACCTAGGTGATGCTTTTTTTTCCTTTCAGCTAAACTTGTTCCTGATTTTGTAATGTTGATCAAAGAAGCACAAACACATGATGTAGAATGTCTGGTTGAATGTTCAAAACTCGGTGATGTGGAGACCATTGATGGCTAGAAACTTGATGGGGGTTTAGTTTTATGTTTTAGAGATCGAATGATTGTACCTATGGGTTTTTAAGAACAACATTTTCATTCTTACCACCATTCAAGATGGGTTGTACATCCTGGTACACAGAAGATGTATAAGGCGTTGAGAGTGAAATTTTGGTGGTGTGGCATGAAAAGGAATGTGGAAAAGTTCGTCTCGTGGTGCATAAATTGTTAGCAGGTTAATGCAGAGAATTAGAGACAAGTTAGTATGTTACAACCTTTACCTATCCCTGTGTGGAAATTAGATAAGATAGAAATGGATTCTGTTACAGGTCTTCCAAGAATTGTCTAGAAACACGATGTCATTTGGGTGACAGTGGATCATCTAACCAAGTCGGCTCATTTCATCCGTATTCATTAAACCCATAAGGTGGAAGCATTATCAAAAATATATATTAGAGATGTGGTAAAGTGGAATGGTATACCAATGTCTATTGTCTCAGATAGAGATCTGATGTTCACATCTGGTTTATGGAAATCATTACGGAAAACCCTTGGAACACAGTTGACTATGAGCACGATGTATCATCCCCAAACGGTTGGGAAATCCAAGTGGACGATACAAACATTGGAAGAAATGTTGTGGGCTTGTGTAATATATTTTTTTGGCTCATTGGATGATTATATACCCTTAGTGGAGTTCTCATACAATAATAGATATCATGCCTCAATATGCATGGATTCGTTTGAAGCATTGTATGGGCGTCCTTATTGTTCTCTACTATGCTGGGTGGAAACTAGTTAAACATCACTTGTTGGACCAATCATTATCCAAGATACAATAGATAAGATCGAGATGTTTATAAAGAGGATGGAGACAGCTCAGAGTCATCAGAAATATTATACCGATCAACATCAAAGACCATTGTCATTCATTGTGGGTGATCATTTCTTCTTGAGGATCTTTACAAGGCTTATACATCATCATTTAAGGAAGCATGGGACGTTATCCACTAGATACATTGGCCCTTTTGAGATACTAGAATGCATTGGAGAGGTTTCATATCAGTTAGAATTACCACCACAGTTCAATTTGGGGTATAATTTATTCCATGTATCTCAGTTGAAAAAGTTTCAGCCTAATCCTGACCATGTATTCAGATGGGATCACATTGACCTATATCCAGATTCTTTGTTGATACATATCCCGATATAGATTCTGGATAGGGAAGAGAATTTATTGTGGGCAAAAAAGCATTGGTCTCGTGTGAGTGTTATGGCAGCATGGTTAGATTCATGAAGAGACTTGGGAACGTGAGAAGGAAATGAAAGAGCTGTGGTGGGAACTCTTTCAGTAGGTTGATGTTTTTCAACATTCTGGGGACGGAATGACCAAAGATAGGGAGAATTTAGTACCCCCAGTTTCTAGTATGTATCCCTTTCTTGATGATTTTCATGGTTATAATTTTAAGGGTGATGAATGGGAAAGTCGGTAGAACTTGAATGATATTTTGAGGCAAAGGGGAAGTCGCATGGACGACACACAGTTTGACTAAACCATGTGGTAAAACCGTGCGTAGTTGGTCATTGTGGTATTAGCTTTCACTTGGGTGGTGCATTGTTTGTCTAGTCGTGCAGCCAAACTGTGCGGGGAGTATCTTCCGAGGTAGTGGCTAACCCACGGTTAGCGCACAGTTTGTCATACCATGTGGGAAAACTGTGTGACCAATTAAATGAGATCTAATAAAATAGGATCTCACTTTTTTTTCCCTTAAGTGCCTTGTTTAAGCTCTTATACTACCATAACATGAGATTCTACTTCAACTAAGGTTAGAGAAGTTTCCCCCATCTTTCCTGAGGCGATCTGAAGGCTTCTCTAGTCAAATCGAAGTCGAATTCATGAGGTATATTATCGTTCTTCTTCGTTCATGATTGGTTTCATAGATCTACATTGATTTACTACTTCTATTCACTCAGTTTCGTAGATATATGACCGTTATGGGTTGTTCTATGTGTGTGGATAAAAAATATGATGACATTTGATCATTATCTTACTGGGATAAGATATCTAAGGTTGGTTCTTGAAGAAGCAACCCGGTCTTCTTTAGATTTCATAGACCGTTGTGGTTTTCATCAAAACATTTGAGGTAGGGGGATTCTTTCTCGACTCCACTAAGTAGAAATTATTTGCATACCTTTAAGATGAGTGTGTGGTGTGGAATTTATTGTGAAAATATTAGAATAAATATTTTAGTGATGATTTATGGTTTTAGTGAAATTGTGAAATCTTGGTGAATTGTTGCGCAAAGTGATTTGGATTCTTGAATTCAAAATATTGATTTTAAATTATAGATTTGCTAAAATTGTAAATGGTTTGACGAAAATTGGGTTTTCAATAAAAATGGTGTTTTATTTAAAGGGTTTGAGATTGAAATGGTTTTTATGGAAATGGATTTCAATAAAAATATGTTTTTATTAAAATGATGTTTTGGCATGATTGATGGGAAGATGAGGTGTGCGTTCATAATTCATTTGGGACGGATAAGTGTTAGGAGTCTCCCCCATCAGTGTGGGGATTGATAAGGGTTTGGGGAATCCCCCTTAAAACATTAATATTGTATTTGGGATGGATAAGAGTTAGGGGTCTCCCCCGTTAGTGTTGGGATAGATAAGTGTTATGGATCTCCCCCGTCAACCATTCATGTGAATTTGGGTTGGATAAGGATGATAAGTCTCCCCTGTCATTGTTAAGATGGATAAGGGTTAGGGATTTCCACTTCTTCCTAGTAGCTTGCATGTTCGGTTTCATGGGTTTGTGGAATGGTTGGGTATGCCAAAAAAGGAATTTGTGTGAAATGGTTTTTAACCTTGTTTGGTTATTTTTCTTGAAAAATAACTTACTAGAAAAATTGGTTTCAATTTTTCATGGAATTCAATTGGTTATTAATGGTTTTGGAAACTTGTTTATATTTTGTAATAAACTAATTTTGAGAAAATGTTTTATATAAGGATTTTTTTATAAATGTTTCTCTATTTTCTATCCAAGTAGCATGAGTAGGATAGTCATTGGGAAAACCTACTGAGTTTTATACTCACCCCTTCTTTATCACATTGGTGATTTTTTAGATGTCGTATTTCGGGACACAGGTAAGGTAAAGAATCTTATTGCGAGTGGCTTGTGGTGATTCTTGGAAGATTTTTTGGAGCTTGGATCTTGTGGATCATGGAGTTGTAGTGTCTTTTGAGAGTCTTGCGTTGTTCATCCAATGTGTATTTTTGATGCTAAGTTTGGTCTTCTGCTCTTGTGTAATTTGTTGTGGATTCATAAAATGATGTTGTTTATCGGTCTTTCATTTGTTCATGCATCATATAGTGAATATCTGGTTATTATTGGTTAGTTTATGGGTTATTTCATAAATAGTAAATCATCCCCTAACTTGTATTTCAAACCCTTTGGCATTTGTTGCCATCCTTTGGCTTCTCGGGGATGTCGCTTAAGCCCTAGTAATGACTCGTTGTACTCTGAAGCCAATGAGAATTGGCGGGTCATTACATATATTCTATAAATCCATCATTATATCCATCAATGTGATGAGGTAGTGTAAAATGTATCACATTGTTATGAGGAGTTTTTAATCACCATATACACATGGAAACACTTTTATTTCTCATTGGATAGAAAGGAAGTAAAATTTTCTATTACCATAATCATTATATTGTATATGTGTTTTAATGATACAATATTAATTTTTTTTACGATGGATATAAAATATTAATGATTTATATGGGAAAATAAACCATTAAATGTCGGGTAAAATGATAACCTATTCATTATGTGACCACCTTAAACTTACACATTAATAGTTCTTATGATGTTATAAGTGTAATTATAGACACACAAGAAATAATGGACAACATATTTGATGGTATTAGGGTAGGTGTAATGCCCCAACCCTAGAAGCCCAAAGTCAGTGAATTATTTTAATATATTATATTGATTACAAGGAATCAATTCCTGAATGACAGATCCATTTAGCTATCTAGATAAATAGATTACATACATTAACATTACATTACTTATTAGAAAATAATTCACAACATTAATTATACTTTGAGAATTACATTAATCCCCTATCTTAACATTTCTTAACAATCATAATACACAACTTGGAATCTAGGGAAAATAAAATATAAGAAATCGGTGAGATCAGATGCTTATTAAGGATACCCATATAGTAGAAACATTCATAAATAATCATAAACATTTAAAGAAATGTATAAGACTAAAACAGAAGTCTTTTAAATTTAAAATTTATCATAATCTGGAAAATATAAATCAAATAATTACTTTTACCTATTCTGATGGATATTCTACTAGTCAAATAATATAATGTAATATCAATAGCCAATTTCATAAGTATTAAAGGCATAATTCCAGCCTTCATAACCACAAATTCAAGTCCTTGTGCCAAAAATAAAAATAATATTTTCCCAAGGCCTTGTTCCAAGACAGTAGTTTGTCTCATGTGACCTACCGATGAATCGTGGAGCAATATCGGGCTCCCCCCGTCACTTACTAACTCCAACGCATTCCTTGTGTGAAAAGGTTTAAACATAACATAAACATTCATATTTAAAATTGCGTACGAAATGTCAACACATTATCTATAAACCATAAATGGTATAAAAATAACATATCCACAATCAAAAATATCACAAAACCATCAATACAATATGGAATATTTTTATTATAATAAATCAGCCTCAAAAAAGTTTAAAATCCATCAAAATATGTTCACATAGATGAAAATGATTAGTAAAAATCATTGAGATAAATATCCCTTCTTAATGAAATCATTTAAAATCACGTAATTTATATAGTAATTAATTTAAGGGATAGTTTTGAATCAAAGTGACTCATACTACTTTTAATCATTTAAATGGAATTTTTATTTTAAAATATTCATGTCCATATAAAAAATTCCTTAAAACCATTTTGAAAACATGGGTATAAATGAGAATGGTTTAGAAGAATAAATCATTAAAACATTTATAATGATGTCTTAGTAAAAGATTCCCTTATAATGATTCACCTTGAAAACTATTTTATGAATCATGGACATAGATAATAAATATGCCCCATTAGATATTTAACTAAAAATAACCTCAGATAAGAAAGAGATTATGAAATTAAACCTTACCTTGTACTTTTCCTAAGTTGAGGGTACGCTATCCTTCTATATAATAACCATAGAATCTTATTAAATTATACCAGAACCATATTCATATTTATTATATCATACATGATTCATTTATTACTTTATAATACAAATTTAATAATGATTTCCATGTTAAATTAACATTTCGGGTAATACTTGCTTTCTTTATCATACATATTTTAACATGATATTCATTATCGTATCATTTAGATCATGATTTACATAAATCAATAATATAAACATGATTTATATATCATATATATTTTGAATATAAAAATTTATAATAGATAGATATATTAAATGGAAAACACCTTTTATATAGACGGTAGGTCGTACGTACGCAAAAACGATGTTTCCGTTTTCATAACGTAATGAATAGAAGAAAGTTAATAAGATATATGTATGTATATATATAGTAAGTATCATTATTATTTCATATATTACATACTTATTAATAATATATATTTTTATAATCTTATTTGAATGGTGAATATGGAAATGAATCTCATCGCGTCGTGGAGACAGTAATTCGTACGTATGCCCGGGCGACAATATCATTAAACTGATGGTGAAATCTTATGTAATTCTATGTTATATCATAATAAATAATCATTAAAAAGTTATATAAATTATTTACATCAGTTATAATCATTATCATAACCATCCTAATAATTAAGTGTTTGAATAACAAACTACACCACGACATGGAGATGGTAAGTCGTACGCGCACACATATGAGGAATTTTTCAATTATAGGATGAATAGAATATCTAATATGGTTGTACCAAATTTATAATAACATAAAATTATGTAATAGGTACTAGATTTATTATTTTTTTATGTAAAAAAATAAGAAAGTGGATGTGGAAGAAGAAAAGAACTTGAAAGAGGGCTGTGAAATTATTTCCTCTTCTTCGGGTGAATCCATTTGAGTTGATCAATAGGGCTTCATAGGTTATCTTTCTGATAAAATTAAGGACTATTGGTTGATGTGATGGATTTATTAGGATATCTGGTCATGGTTTGGACAATTCCAATGGATTTGGTGGTGTCATTTTAAGAGAATGGGAAGTTCCCTTTTATAAGAGGGGTGAGGGTCACATTAGAAAAATATTACAATATTAAGTTATTATACAATCAAATTCAGTTTATAATGGATCCAAATGAATTTATTTTGAGAATTTTGAGGTTATGGGTTGAAATCCTCTCAAATAATAGATTTTATACTAGATTAGGTAACTATTTTTACCTTATCGTCTTGATTTTACACTTAGTTAAATAGTTTATCTTTTACCGTGTCTTCTTGTATTCTTACAATATCTAGATAATAAACTTACTATAAACATCCAAAAGAACATCAAGTGGGTAATTAAAGAAATATATAATAATATTTAATCCCTTTGGATTACCCTTCAATATTTAGGAATATTATATAATTATATAATATAATATTTGTTTTGAAAACTCATTTATGTTAATTTTGACACTATTTAGTATTTGGTTATTATGATAGTCATCAAAACTTAAATACATTAAACAAGATGAATTTAATCAACCATAAAATGTCATATTCTACTAGAAAATAATTTTAGGTCATAAAAACTATGAAATTATATTTATTTTAATATTTATAATACAATTTATTAGATTTGTTAATTAATAAGGTAATTACGGCATAATCATTTTGTCATAAATAAACATCATCATTTAATGTCTAAAAATTATAAATAAAATACCATTGTATATGAAATCATCTCATGTTTCTAAATAATATTTATATATGAATTTATCTTATTTATAAACCTATTTTAAAAATGATTAAGTTATTAAACATTGAATTTAACACTTTTACCTCATATTTAAATTACAAAATAATAAATGTCCTAATCTAATCCAAGTGGACATAAATGATAATATTTTATTCCTAAGGTTTATTTTGGTCTAATTACACTTATCCAATATAATTATGACATGTTTTAGGGTAATTATAATATCATTTTTACACTTAGTTACCGTATTTATTTATAACCATGGTAAATAAAAATCAAAAGATACTATTCACCAATAATTATTTTCATCTTACTGAACCACATTTTACATACTGATGTAAACCATTTCTCTTTGATTTTTTAAATTAAAATCACAAATGTGGTAAAATTAATTTTTATGAAAATTTTCAAATTCTCCTAGAAGGTGGGTTAAAAAAGATAAAAAGGTCAATAAATCTTTATACATAAAATTTTATAATTAAATGACTACATTGAATTAAATTGAACATATATAGTTATTATATATCTATTTTGACTTAAAATAATTATAATTAAAATAAATAATTATTTAAATAAAATTTATGTTTTAAATAATAATGAAGCGTTTTTCAATATTCATTAAAAATTGCAAGTTATCAGAAAAATAACAAAAAATATCCATAAGATTATTATGATATTATGAAATAAAAAATGAATTATATATTAACGGATTCTAAACATAGATGTTTCACTAATTAATTTAAAATTAATTCTGTTGTTAAAACTAAAAATTGGGTTTTTAAAAAATAAATACTATCAAAATATTGACATGTGTGGATGTCGAATTTAAATGTGAAATTACATATAATAACCTATATTTTATTAAATGATAAAAATATAATCTAATTATAATTCCATTCTATTCAAATTTATAATTGGGCAATATAAATTATTTTGATTAAAAAATATTTTTTCAATTAAAATTTATTATTTTTAACAATTTTCCCAAATAAGAATGTTTTCAGAAAAACACCAAAAAATTATCAAAACTAAATTTTTTTGTCCTGATTCTAAAGAAGATGTATATTTTGTCAAATTTAATATATAAATGTTTAAATTATTAGATTTAAAAAGGGTTCTCCATTAAAATATTGTAAAATTTCATTTTCTGAAAATCACTTCCTTTATCTGAAAATAAATAATTTGTTCCTATATTATGTCTAGGATACACATAATATGGATGTTAAAATTATATGGAATATATAAAATACAAAATCATGTTCATACAATTCATAATCCCTTTTTAATGGAATGTTTCGTAAGTCATGGTGCGCTTGAACTCAGTGTTGTATGTAGCACAAATTATTGAATTACATTAAAGAAATAACCTACTATGAAATCGTGGGGTGTTACATTCTCCCCACCTTCAATAAATTGTGTCCTCTAAATTTGACATTATTCTTAGAAAATAAATTTTTAAAAATAGATAAATACCTTTGTGGAAAACTCAAATCGGGAATTGGGTTAATAAAATTTAGTTATAATAAGATGGAAAGGGAAATGAAAAAGTCACCACAAAATAAATGATCTTGATTAGGAGAAAATTTTTGGAAATTAGAGAAATATAATTTAAGGAAAAACGTACATATTTAAAAGGAGTGATTGTGTTCATCAATCACAAAAAAGTGTAAAATTAAGGGCCTCAAAGCCATGAATCAATGATAATTTAAAATATCATCTGTTCAACAAAAAATAAGGTATTAGGATAACACATTTTTGGTTTTTAGATCACTTACCTAATGTTTAGGAATTAATTTATTCATAAAATAAGAGGAAAAAAATATACATGACAAGTTGAGTTTCATCCTGCAACTAATTCTTGCCAAAAATTTATCTTTCCCTCCAAATGATAATAGAATTACAAATATATTATATTTATCCTAATCTTATATGGTTCCAAAAATAATGAATTTATAATTCATTTTTTAGACAATTTAAAAAACATCATTACACAATCCAGGCCATCACGTTGGCCAGTGGTAGGTGATTCACCCTTCTCTCCCTTCGATTGCTGGTTCAGGTCTCACGGCCTTTCGGAATGCAATGAGTTATCTCCCAACCTCTGGGTTGTCATTTTTATAAAAATCCAAAATTAATAATAAGGAATGTTTTAACAATAATAATAGTATTCAATGCCATCATTAATCTTTTCAAACATTTACACTTATCCAAAATACTTCTGTCCAAATTCACAGTTCAGAATTTATAAAGAATGTAAACACAATGAAGATATTTTTTCCATGTAATAACATTTGAATAACTTCATCATGTATTCTATTAAAACACAGTATCACCCTAAATTACCAAAAAACCTTATTGGTTACATTAATGCTCCCTTTTTCCTTATAGAATACTGGATTCAGTCCTTCTATCCAAAAATGTTGGAAACTCCAACAATTATGGAATATATAAATCATTATTCTATTTCATGTTAGTCATGAATATCCAATATAATTTATCCAAAGAAATAATATGTTATTCCAAAATCAATACTTGAGTATCAGAACTATATTATGGTTTATCTTTCTCCCAAATATATATTTTCCAAAAAAATTAACCTTCTATTGAGTTACTTATCATGGTTCCACACAATCTCACGTCCTTAATGGAATTGTACTATAGTGAAATCCTTATATAATATATAATTCTAATAACATGTAGATCATTAATATAATACTCAAAGGACACAATACTTTAATTACAATATAAGAAATATAATCATTCCTCCTCTTCTTCGGTACCATCATAACAAGATTATTATCCAATAACAGTATTTGTGGTATACTCTGATGATTTGGGCATTGATTCGTGTCGTGTCCCAACCCCTTAGAGATGAAGCATTGTACATTTGAAACCCTTTTCTTACCCTTTCTTTTACAAACATTGTATACTTTTTCTCCACACATATAAAAAACTTTCATTCCCTTCAAATATTTACCAATTTTATTCTTTCCACCATTATCACATATGGGAAAATCCATTTTTCCCATCTTCCATTTTTTAATCTATCTCTATTCCATTCTTTTATTCTTTTTCTTCCCTTCAAATCTATAGGGATAAGAGAATCCTTTACTTATCTTATCACACATGATATTATTTCTTCATATAATGAGAATACACGGGAGACAATTTCCCATTTAATTTTTGGATTAATATTATAAAATATATGATCCTTTTTAATCTTTTGATCATACGGATTGTAGGAATTCTTATTCCGTCTACTAGTATCCATTTCTAAAAAATGGCACACACTAGGTTTGTTTATGAATTGAAATGAATTATTCCAAACATGTAAAATACCTAACGTAAATTGAAAAGATTAATATTATAATCCACAATCTTAAAATTTTTTCTCTAAGGATGTATTTAGTTTTAAATCCTTCATTATGGATTTTAATGAAACTGTGAATTATCCTATGCATATCCTCTGTGAGTGTCATAACCATGAGTTCTGCAAGGCCCGTTTTCATGTAATAGGATACCCCAAGTCACACCGAAAACTCATCATTATAGTTTTCACTCCTATGTACATCGGTTTTAGAGCCACCTCTGCCTGTTCGTATCCAGACAGGGATGTATTGCTTAGAAAATAAACAAAAACTCTACATTACAAAATTTCTAAGAAGTTATTATATACTAAACGTCAATGTCTATCTTAGGGTAATGTTCTCTAATCACAGTTTATCTAAATCAATTTTTAAGGTTGTTTATAAACATCCTCTAATACCAACTATAATGCCTCGACCCTAGATGCCCAGAGTTGGTGAATTTTTTTAAATACGTTGCCTTGATTACAAGGAATCATGTCATGAAATACCTATCAGTTTAGAAGTCGTGAAAATAGATTAAATACATTAATGTTGCATTATATATTAGAAAATTAAACACAACAAAAATTATACTTTGAGAATGCCATTAATCCCCTATCATAACCATATTGATCAATCATAATACATTTCTTGGAATCCATGGAATATAATACATAATAAAGTGGTGGGATCAGATGCTCAGTTAGGATAATAAAATATAAGAAACATTCATAAATAAGAATAAACATTTAAAGAAATGTATTATACTAAAACCAAAGACTTTTAATCTTAAACATCATCATAATATGGAAACGGTAATTCAAATAATTCCATTAACTTATTCACATGGATATTATACAAGTCAAATAATCACATTTAATATCAATAGCCAATTTCATAATGATGGAATGAATAATTTTAAACTTCATAAACATATAGTCAAGGCCTTGTCCAAACTACATATAAGATTTTGTCAAGGCCTTTTTCCAAGACACTACTTTGTCTAATGAGACCCATCGATGCATCAAGGGGCTATAGAGGGCTCTACCCATAAATTACTAAGTCCAATGAATTTCTCATATAAAAAGGTTTAAACATAACATAAACATTCAAATTAAAAATTTTATAAAAAATGTCAATACATTATCTATAAACCATGAATTGTTTAAAAATAACACATCTGGAGTAAAACATGTCAAAAACCCTTAAATAAAATATAGAATATTTTTATCATAATAAATAAACTTCTAACAAGTATAAAATTCATCAAAGGATATAGACATATATGAAAATGATTAGTAAAAATATTTTAGAAAAATAACCCTTTTCATGAAATCATTTAAAAGTCACATAAATTATAAAGGACTTCATTTAAAACATATTTTTGATTCATAGTTCCTCATACAAGTTTGAAACACTTAAAAGGAATTTTAATTTTAAACAATTAATGTCTATATAAATAAATACTTATAACCATTTTGAAAACAAGGACATTAATGGGAAAAGTTTAAAATAATAAATATTTAAAACATTTAAAATGATTTTTTCGTAAAAGATTCCATTAAAAATAATCCCTTTGAAAACTATTTTATGAAACCTAGACATGGATAATAAATATGTCCCAGTAGATACTTACGTAAAAACCACCACGGATAATAAAGAGATTGTGAAATTAACCCTAACCTTGTACTTTTTCTTGATTGAGGGTATGTTAACCTCCTTTATAATAACCATAGTATGTTATTAAATTATACCAGAAAAATATTCATATTTATTATATCGTACATGATTCATTTATGACTTTATAATACCCATTTAATAATTATTTCCATTTTAAATTAACATTTCGGGTAATACTTGCTTTCATTATCATACATATTTTTACATGTTATTATTTATCATATCATTTAGATAATGATTAAAATAAATCTGTAATATAACACATGATTTATATATAATATATATTTAGAATATAAACATGTATAATAGATAGATATATGACATGGAAAACACCATTTATGGAGATGGTAGTCCATACATATGCATAAACGATGTTTCCGTTGTCATATCGTATTGAATGGAAGTATGTGAATAATATATATGTATATACATCTTAATATATATATATATTAAGTAGAATTATTATTTATTATATTACATAATTATTAATAATATATATTTTTATAATCATTGTTGAATTGTGAATGTGGAAGGTAATCTAATCGGGTCGTGGAGACGGTAATCCGTACGTACGTAGGAGCGACAATATCATTATATTTATTGTGAAATCATATGTAATTGGATGGAATATCATATATAATTAATAATTAATATGTTATATTTACTATTTACATCATTTATACTCATTATTATACCCATCCAAATAATGATGAGTTTGAATAACAATATACACCACGACGTGGAGACGGTAAGCCGTATGTACGCACATATGATGACTTTTCATTTATAGGATAGATAGAAAAATAAATATGGAAGAAACATTTTTATAATAACATTACAGTATTTTGGAGATTCTAGGGTTATTATTTTGGTATGGAAACAACAATTAAAGAGGAAGTGAAATAGGAAAAGAACTTGAAAGAGGGTTGTGAAATTATTACATCTTCTTCGGGTGTTTCCTTTTGAGTTGATCAAAAGGGATCCTTAAGTTGGATTTTGGAAAAAATTAAGGACTCTAGGTTGATATTATAGATGTTTTGAGTATATTTGGGCATGGTTTGGCTGATCCAAATGACTTTAGAGGTGTGATTTTAAGTGAAGGGAATGTTCCCTTTTATAAGAGGGGTGCATGTCACTTTAGGAAAAGATTAAAATATTAATTTATTATACAATAATATTGAGTTTATAATGTCTCCAAATTTATTTATTTAGAGACTTTTTTTGTTATTTATACGGATACTCTCAACTAATAGGTTTTATAAAAGTTTATGTTACCATTTTAACCTTATTTTTTAGATTTAACTCTTAGATAAATAGTTTAACATTTACTGTGTATTCTTGTATTCTTACACTATATGGTCAACAAACATACTCTAAACATCCTAGTGAACATAAAGTGGTTCATTAATGACATATATAATATTATAATTTCCCTTTGGATGAACCATCAATATTTAAGAATGTTTTATAATATAATAATATAATATTTGTTTTAAAAACTCATTTGTTTTAATTTTGACACTATATAGTATTTGGTTTTTGTGAAAGTCATCAGAACATTATTACTTAGAAACATATACATGTATTCAACCCTAAAATCTCATATTCACTGATAAAATTAATGTATGTCATAAGAACTCTGAAATTTTATTTATTTTAATATTTATAATACCAATTATTTGATTCTTTCATAAATATACTTATTACTGCTTCATCATTATGTCATAAATAACATTAATTATTTAATTTCTAAAAATTATAAATAAAATACAACTATGTAGGAAATATTATTATATTTCTAATGAATATTTAGAATCGAATTTATCTTATTTATAACCCTACATTAAAAATGGTTTAGTTAATAATCATTGAATATTACACTTTTACTCTTCTTGAAATAAAATTATAATAAATCCCCTAATCTAATCCAAGTCGACCTAAAAAATCATATATTGTAACTAAGGTAGTTTTTGGTCGAATAAAACTTATTCAATAAAATTATGACATGTGTTAGGGTAATTATAATATCATATTTTCCCTTAATTAAACAATTTACTTTTAACCGTGTTAAATAAAAGTCAAAAGTTACTATTTACCAAAAATTATTTTCATCTTATTGAACTAAATTTTACATAATGATGTCAACTAAGTCACCCGTATTTTTAAAATTCAACTCACATATGTGGTAAAATTATGTTTTATGTAAATGTGAAAATGCTCCATGAATGTGGGTAAAAGAATTAAAAAGTTCAATAAATATTTATACATATTATATTATTATAAAATGACTCCATTGAATTACATTGAAATTTTATAGGTACTATATATAAATATTGACTTAAAATAATTTAAATTATATAAATAATTATTTAAGTAAATAGTTGGTTTTAAATAATAATGTAGGATTTTTTACAATTCATAAAAAATTGATAGTTTTCAAAAAAATACCAAAAATTTACCCTAAGATAATTTTTATATACTAAATTCAAAAATAATGTCTATTTTGCCGAATTAAATACAAATAATTTTCACTTATTAAAATAAAATTAATTCCCATTTTCAAAACCAAAAAACAGGATTTAAAAATGTAAAAACTATCAAAAGATTGACTTGTGTTTATATCAAATTTAAATGAAAAAACACATATAATGACCAACAATGTATTAAATGATTAAAATATAATCTAATTTTACATCAAAACCATTCAAATATATAATTTAACAATATAAATTATTCCGATTAAAAAAACTGTTTTCAAATAAAATTTACTATTTTTCACTATTTACCCAAATATGAAAGTTATCAGAGAAAAAACAATAATTTATCAGAACTAAGTTTTATATCCTGATTCTAAATAATAAGTTAATTTTTTCAAATTGAATATATAAAATTGTCAAATATTGTATTTAAAAAGGGTTCTCCTTTAAAAGGCTATAAAATTTCATTTTCGGAAGAATAACTCCTTTATCTAGAAAAAATTTATTTATTCTTATATTATGTATAGGAAACCCATAATATGGATTTTAAAATTATATGGAATATATTAAATTCAAAATTCAGTTAATAATATTCCTAACCTCTTTTGAACATCTGGTTTGGTATGTTATGGTATGCTTGAACACAGTTTTTCATTTAGCACTAGTTATTAAATTACATTGAAGAAATAATGTACTATGATATCTTGGGGGTGTAAAAGTTGATAATATATGTTCATTAAGGATTACGTTTTTGAATAAGATAGGATAAGAGGTTCCCATTTATATGTGGGGATGGGACATACAATGAATTACAGAAAAATATTTAAATACAATTAATTAATTTTTATATTATAATTAATCTCAATGTATATATATTAAAATTAATAGAGTTTATGTTCGTAACTTCTTCATCAAATGGAATTTTGACATGTCTTTTATCATCATAAATATTTATTTGGATCATCCCTATAGTTATCCATTTTGAACTGCTACCCAGGTAATATATTGTTTAGCTTTTAATGGTTATAAATATAATTTTATTTTTAAAAGCCAATAAAAACTATTCATGGAAGAAATTGTGTTCTATTTAAAATCCCTAACAACCTTTTTCTATTTTTTTAAAATTTTTATCATTTAAAAAATTTTATTTAACATAATAATCATTTTTCATTTTTTAGAATATTAAATTGATTTTACTATAAATTATTAATGATAATAATGTATTTCTAATTTGAACACATTTAAAATAAATTCTTCACTTTTATTTCCAATTAATCATTTTGAACACCAAAATTCGTCAACATCATCATTCTATTAATAACATTAAAATAATTTATATAATTTTTTTCAACAAATTTTCCAAACATCTAGTCTATATTGTGTAATTTTTTATGGTTATTATAAAATCAACAAAAAGTAAAATTAAATTTTCATCATTAAAAAATTATTTTTGATCATAATAACTTATTATATCTGTTAATAAATCTTTTTATCCCTATAAAAACATATTAATGAAATTAAAATGAAGGGATTGACAATTTGTTGTCAATTTATTAAAATAATAATATCAATATAATCAATAGAAGGTGGAAATAAGTTGAAATATTTTATTGTATTGTATTTACATGGTTTAAAAACACACATATAATATAATAATGTTATCTTTTAGTAATATTTTATATAATAACCCATAGTTTTATCCCAGTTATAAGGGATTTTCAATTCAAAGGAGAAAAATCTTTATCATTGTTATGATACACCATGTCAAAAAAGGGTTATACTGAAAAAATAACAATTTAAATGAAAATGTAGAATAAATTTAATGATTAAATTTATATATACTGTTGAAATCAATTATAATATAAACATATAAAACAAAATGATTTTTTTAGAAAAATTAATGATTAATCCCAAAAATGAAATTATAAAACATCAAGTACACTGTTGATTTTTAATTAATTTATTATATTATTTCCAATTAAACATGAAATGTTTTCAATTATGTAGAAATTTTAAAAATAATAGTACCTTTAGATTAATTTTTATAATAAATAGAATGTTCAATTTTAAAAATCAGTATATTCCTTTTGAATAAAAAAATATATCATTTTATGAATTTCTCAAAAAGTCACAATAAGAAAATATTGATATGATGATTTAAAAAATTAACATTTTTTAATAAAATTCAAATCTAAAAAGGGTTCTTATTAACTATAATATCGATTAAAATAATACAATAAAAACCAATTTTTGTGAAAAAAAAATTAAGAATAAATTGTGTTAACTTAAAATATTGTTCCTATTTATTATGCATTAATTAAAAAAACTGTGTTTGGTGAAATTTTATATATGAGAATATATTTCATAATATGGTTAATTATATTCTTACCCACCAATAAAATTAACATGCTATATAATTTATAATACTTCTTATTTTAATTAGATTTAATATTGTATGATTATAAAATTATCAAATACATAAAATTTATTTCAAAGGAATACATACAAAATCTCACGGAGTTATATATAAGGGGTGTTATTAGGACATAATATAATATAATGGATTCAGTCTATAGATTATACATATTATAAAAATAACATTAAATATATATGTGTTTTAGAAAATTACATCCACTCCATTAATATTTATAACACCAATATAATGAATTTCACATTAAAATAATAACTTCGGTTTTATAAAATAATAAAAACCCAGATATTTATTCATAGCATTTAAAATCCTCTCACACAATAATCATTTATTATAATTAAAACAAAATTAATTACATTATCCATGATGAAAAAAATGGGAACCTCTAACTTGTTAGGTGAGGTACTATGGTTACCCTCATTATCATATTAACAAGTCCCTTACATTGAATCTTGATTTTCCTCAATTAATGAATAAAAAAAATGAGGAACCCACACGAAAATTAAAAATTGAAATATCATAACCATGATCATATACAAAACAATTAAATAATAATCAATATCCATTATAATTTCATTCTAACCAAAAAACCAAGAATCCAATAATATCCCAATTACCTAATTTTAATTAATAAATTCCCTCATTTTCTATGAAATATCCCATGTAATAAAAATTTCCGAATTATATTTTAATCCTGTCTAGTTGAACCAAAAAATAAATTTATAAATATAAATATAAATATAAATAAATACCAAAAAACATTTAAAAATTGTAATTAAGTTATGTATCATGATATGAATGAATTTATAAAAAACATATATTTTTGAGAAAGCTACCAACATAAATATAAAGATGAATCACACTACCAAACCATACATCGACATTCTCCTAATCCTTATTAAAAGTATAACTACTATCATCACCATAATTTTTTAGAAAAATAAACTTATTTATCATGAACTGTATTTGTATTCCTTTTTCAAAGAATGATATTAGAAGAGGTAGAAAAGGTGATGTTAAAAGGTGTAGTGCCTTAGATCTAGAACCAAAATACTCTAAGAAGTAATTGAATAGTGAATAATGACAAAATGTTGTCCAATATATAACAGTAATATCATTCACAATTTATTGTAATATTGAAGTCCCAACATTGGAGGCACCATAAGGACATCTTGGTTTCTTACTAGGAATCTAAATGGTCATCAATAAGGATGTGAATATAATATATTCAATTTACTTCCAATTTCATGAAATTAATAAATTATTAATAGTTTACTTCATTTTATATACTATATTATATCTAAATTTAGATTATTCACATAATTTTTCACACAAAAATACGATAATGACATTGTCTCCCATAAAACACCTGATAGTGATCCCAATCAGTTGTGATCTCATAACTATTATAATATGAGAACTCTTTAAATGGAATATAGTACAACTAGCATACCCTGAAATCATTGAAAAATTATATAATAATGTCCTCCAATATCAATATGATTTAATTTCATTGGCCATATGTCTATGTATGGATGGTAATACTAAACATTAAATGTATACACATTATCATCTATATGAATTTCTATAGGATAGTATTAAATAAATAATATCTATATGAAATGGTTTAATCTTTTATTACATGATGTTTATTAACATACAATATTTATACATATATATAGATATTATTCCATTATCAAATATGTCCAAAAATCAATATCAAGAGATATTATATAGTTTATATATTCAAGAATCTAAAAATTAAATCTTGATTCTTCCATGTAATCATTGATGAAAAAATTGAAATTATATAAACTTTGTTTCACTTTACGTGTAAAATAAATAATTGTATTATCATTACTTTGAGAAATTTATGTCTCCCATTTTCTGATAAATTTCCATAATTACAGAAATAATGAAAAACATATAAATTCATAAGCAACAACCAAAACTATTACATGATGTCATTATATATATAATTTTTTACCTTAGTAAAACATCCAATTTAAATTAATAATATATTTCAACATTTACTCATGTATTAAGGTGGGATCGAAAAATGGTTCTTAATGAATTATGTTAAAAATGGTTTCTAATCCTAATTTCTTCATTGTCTCCAAAACTTTAATATAATACATTATTAATATGATTTATATTCCTAAAATTTGAAATCCAATGAATCAATCTATCATTGATGTTTCACTAAATATGAACTACAACACAACACAATACACCAACTCATCCAAAAAATGAATGTTCATGGATATGATCATGATTGTACACTCATAAAATGATTTGTGGACAAAATTAATGTCCAGTTTATATATTATATCATTAACACCCCTATTTAATATCATCGACATATATGCCATATTACTATCATAAGTCTGCAAATATTTCATATATATTTAGAAAATCATAGTCAAATAAATTTATAAGATGATACAATTAATGATATAATTGTTTTTATATACATTATACTTATTTCTATTCAATTTGTTACAATTAAGTTTCCAATAATATACATCCAAAATATTTTTTAGGTGGTGTCCCTGATAATTTCATTCAAAGATCATTTGGTGATACATGCTATATAAAACCTTATTATAACCCTATAGATGGAAATATCTATGTTTACATCCTTAAGAATCATAGTATATGTCATAAGTATCATGAAATTTAGGTAACTTATTGATATGTTTTTATGTCTACCTAAACATCAACACTTCTGTATATTTTGAAATTATATATTCAATATGAATTTTATATCAATTTAGATAAATGATATAATTAGCGATTCTATGTGTAAAAAATCAGGAATGAAGCCCCGATAATACATGTATAACCCTAAAAAAATATTAATTAAACAAATTATTGCGTAGTTTCTAGGATATAATCTATTCATTTTTAACATGATCCAAAAAATCCATATTTGTAAAATCAAATTCTATAAAATCATGACATAATGTATAAAAAATGTTCATTTGGATAATAATTTATATAGTAAATATTCCCACAAGTCCTCCAGGGATCCATTATCACACACTATTTTTTCCCTTGGATGGTTATTTGAATTTTTGTAGAAATAGATAAAGGTATGGGCATCATATAGTCTTGTTTCTCCACTTGGGTGTCATATATTTCTTATTGTGATTTTTTGTTGTGAAAGATTGTCATAGGGAGTAATTTTATTTTTATTTCTTTATTTTTCTTTTTAAATTGATGTTGTATGTCAAACAAATGTATTCAATTCTCTAACATTGCACTCTTTTTGTTTTTCTATTTTTAGTTTTATATATGACTTGTTTATTTCTCTTGTTGAACTCTGCCTTATAAAAGGGAATATTAGGAAATATATTCTGTTAACCATGGATTTTTCATTTCCCAAAGGAACTATTCTATTCAAAATTAAATCCCCTAAATGAAGTCTATAAAAAACAAATATAAAGAAATACAAAGATCTGTTAGGTGTAAAAAAATTAATGTCTTCCAATTTCAATTTTCATTTTATCCTTTCGATAAATTTATTTGATAATAATTACCATCTATATAGTTTTAGTTTCAATATAATTTCATTTATATAGAATTAAAATATTTATTATTTATTTTCCTTCCCTTCTCAAAAACAACATTCACATATGGTTATTATATGCCCTCAACAGAATAATGATGTTTTGTTGTTCAATTATTCATTTAATGGATATTGTTAAAAATTGTCTATACATTTTTAATAATTTTAATAGACAATAATATAATTTATAAAATTATATAATGAAAAAATATAGGTAGAGACCCATAGCTTGACATACATAGATATTACATTACTTTTTCGGAATACTTAATTCATGACAAAAACAGACGACCAAAGACCATATTAGTTTAGTGTCTTTTGAAAATCAGAACATAATCTTCTAATCATGGTGGAAGATCTTCATCATCTCCTATAAATACCTTCTCCTTTTGTTTTCTTACCTATAACCTTTATTTATATCCCGGTGAAGAGAATACATAAAAAGGGTGAGCTCAAATTCTCAGTAAGGGTAAACATGGAGCACATAAAAACAATCCATAAACATTTGAATGTAAAAACATGAACAGAAAACATCAAAATCTTGAGCAATGACATAAATCTTGGTAGTACATAAGGAAGAGATCATAAAGGATCATTAATCATAAAAAAATATCATGGTAATAAAGCATTTAATTTTGGAAAATCATTAAGAACATATTATTATTTCCATAGAATCCAAGGCATTGTTTCCAAGACTATCTTAGTGGACAAAGTCATTACTAAACTGGGTTTACCTGCCGTTACAACCCTATATTACTGAACCAGATTAACTTGTCATTCTGGCCATGACTATCTCATGAGATTAAAATCTTTACCCAATGAATTTTAGGGAGATATAGGTCCCACCCATCTCATAATGAAATCATTCTTACTTGTGCCACAAAATAATCATAAATCATTCATCATAACCCAATGAATAAAATGGGTTTCATAAACATTATCACATCATAGCATAATCTATATAAAACAAATGGATGTCATTTCAACATAAGAATAATAAAATATTGTAAATAATAGGGACATTATACCTAAAACATAATCATACTAAATAATGTCATCTTAGAGGGAAAATAATTTTGACAAAACACTTGAAATGAATTCTTGAGGAAAATATCTTTTCTTCTACAAATTAATTTTTTTACAAAATGCTATAAAATATCAAAACGAAATGATTTTTCTGAAAATAATCATGAAATCTTATATAGGAAGCTTCATGAAAATTAGGCATTATAAAATATTAAAAATCTTTTCATTCAGTATATGTTAAAAAAACATTCTCCTCATACTTTTTTCGAAAAATTGAAAAAGTAACTCGTATGGTAAAAAAACAAAGAATCCTTCCATAGCACAATGTAAAAGTAAAAGAGGGGTAAAAATGAATTTAAACATAAATGGATGAATATTAAACACTTTACGAAAATCATTCTATGGACATGGATGATAAATATAACCACATTAAATACATTCATATAAGCAATCTTGGATAAAAATTAGATTGCAAAATTATCCCTTACCTTATGTTCAATTTCTTTCGTATGATTCTGGGACTCCTTTATAGTGCTTTTAAACAAATTTTTAACTTGTAACAGCTCCATAATAATATATATCATATCATGTATTGTTCACTTACGAATTTAAATTACTCATTCATTTGTCAATTCTATGTTAAAGTAGTGTTTTTGGTAAAATCATTTCATTTATCATCAGTGTTTTGACTTGTCATTATTCATATGATTACGTAGATCATGATTAATTACATCCAGAATTTAAAACATTATTTATATATAATATATATTCAAAATATACATATATATAATAGACCGATAAATGGAAATAAATACATTGTTCAGGGGGACGGTAGGCCGTACGTACTTATAAACGCTATTTTTTTTCCTTATTAAATTGAATGGAAGTAATTAAATAACATATAAAAAAATAAAGTATCATCAATATTTCATATATTTTATGATTATTTATTATATATACTTTATAATCATTCTTGAATTTTAAACATGGGGAATTAATCGCATCGCGTCATGGAGAGGGTAATCTGTACGTACGCACAAGCGATGATATCATTCCAATAATTATTGAATGGAATTAGAGTGTGTGATATAATATCTCAGAATTAGTATCATGTTATAATAACCATATATAGTTATTCTATACACCATTATACCAATCTAAGAATAGTGGTGGTGGAAAAACAGATTACTCCACGGTGTGGAGACTGTATTTCGTACATACGCACGCACAATGATTTCATTTTCTGTAGGATGGATAGAAGGTGAAATAGGGTTGGATAATATTTATAATAACATATCAGTATATTAGTGATAATTATGTTATTAATTTATTATGAAACAAAAAAAGACATAGATGAAGAAGAAGAAATGACCTTGAAAGAATCGGTAAAGGATATTACCTATTCTTCGAAGGGCATCTTCTAAACCTCCTGTTAGGGCACTAAAGTTGGTCTTTGAAGAAGACCGGAACCTCTATTATAGTTTTAAGAAAGTGAAGAAGTGAAATGGGCAGGTTTTGGACGAGCTTTAAGGCTAAAAGTGGTGTGTGGAGAAGAGGGAGGAGGTGCCATTTTATAAGAGAGGAGATGGGTACTTTAGGAATCCTCTAAAATATTAATTTATAATAAACTCAAACCCCACATAAATACCTCAAAAAATGAATCAAATCTGAATATTAGATGTGATAGGGTTGTAATCTCATCAACTAATAATATGTAGACATGTTGTTAATTTATTTTAAGCCTTATCAACTTGATTTATCGTTATTTAATCTATTTAATTTTTTTGTGGTAATAATACTCTAAATTTTAAATTCTTATAAATAATGAATTATCTGAGGTTAATTGTTAATAATTGGATACCTTATGACATTCTAGACTGTCTAAATTTAAATTTATAATTTTTAAATATTTTTTTCATTTTTAAACAATTTTATAATATGTTATTTTTATAAAATAACAATAGTGTCAATTTTGACACTATTTATTTATTAGAATTTAAATAAAATCCACAGAGAGGATATATTTGAACCAAAATATTTAATAGAATCCTAAAATTTCATATTCATCTATAAAATTTGTTTATAACATTAATTATTTAATATAACATTTATTTTAATTTTTTAAAAACCCTTTATTTGATATTTCAATAAATAAAATAATTTCTACATCATTATTGTGTCATCATTAATGATAATTATTTAATCCCTAAAAATATAAAACCATTTTCATGATGTAGATAATTTTATTATGTTTCTGGAGAATATGTATACTTTAATATTAATGTGGTTTAACACTGAATAAAAATTATTACACTAATAATGTATAAGAGAGTGAAATGATGTCACTTTCTTTAGTTTCAATAATAATTACATCTTATTCAGGGTCAAAAGACCATGAAATAATTATATTCCGACCCTCAGGTGATATGGATCGAATTTAATTCATGTAATAGAATTTTGGCAGGTTTTAGGGTAATTTTATAATCATATTTTTACCCTTAATTACCTGATTTACCTTTAACTTTAGTAAATAAAAATTATCGTAGTTAATATTCATTATATAAAAAATATTAATGTAACCTATTAACATAATGTCGACCCACTGAATAAAAATATGGAATCCATTTTTAAAAATTTCAGACACATAATTTTTAGTAATTAATTAAAAATTAATCCTGTTGTTAATAAAATAGGTTTTAAAAGTTAAAACATTGTCAAAGATTGAAATGTTTTACCTATGAATTCAATGTAAAATAAATTTTAATGACATAAATTATATTAAATTGTAAAAATATATTCTATTTATACTTTAAAACAATTTTATATTATATGTTTACCATATAAATTATCCCGATGAAAAAAGTTTGTTTTAAGTAAAATTTAGTGTGTTTTTACTATTCATCAAAATAAGAACGTTGTAAGAATAATATCAAAATGCTATCCAATGTAAATTTTAAAATCTTTATTCAAAATAATAAGTTTATATTATATAATTGAACCTATAAAATTGTCGAAAATTAGATTTAAAATGGGTGTTCCATCAAAAGGTGGAAAAACTCCATTTTTTTTAAAATACTTCTTTTATCCGAAAAATTGATTTTGTTCTCAGACCACATTCTAGAAAATGTGTAGGATGAATTATAAGGTTATGAAATTCAAAATTCTATTAATACTATTCATAATGACTAGTTCATAATAATATTATTACAATATATCTTTCTTTAGTGAAACTCAGTATTACGTACAACAAACGTTATTGAGGAAGGTCGCTCTTGTGTCTAATGCATGCCAAGTCAGGTTTGCATGGATTGAAATACTATTTTGGTGTTTCATATAACATACTCACAATATAGTTCAGTTATACATTGATCAAAATCTATACTTGGTGTTGTGTAAAAATAATTTTATTCGAAAGAACATGAAATTGTGTGCATCACCAGCCAAGAATAATGTTGTGTATACTACAAGCTAATACAGTGTTGTGTATTGCACAATCTAATCTTGGTGAAGTGTTCAAAAAAATAAATCAAAGAACATAAAAATAATAATTCTCATAAAATCTATGGGTGTCACATTCTACCCCTCTTAAAATGAATTTCTCCCTCGAAATTCGTCAGCGTTATAAATGATTTTCTATTTGAAAGTTGCTTTAATAGAAACCACCATCGTAAAAATGAATACTAATCATCATTTTAAAATGGAACGTTAGAAACATAACGGATTCCCAAAGTAATGCATCACTGGGTTTTCACGTTTCATAATAAAGGTGAAAATATGGATATGGAAGAGAAATATAACCATCATGTTTGGATGAAGCGTGGTAGAGAACATGGCTATGAAAAAATCCAACAATCACAAAGCCATATATTTGTGATGATCTAAGGTACTTTCTGATTTATCAGATATGAGGGTACTAGGACATCATTTTTGGTTTTCAACATCATTTCTCTAATGTGGATTAATTTTTAAATTAAAATAAATACTTAGTTGATTTTTCTACAATCAAATTGTTGTTTGTACCTTGAAAGATTTCCACATCATCTCTTAAATAAAAGAAGTTGAATTTGTCTTCCGTGAAGTGTTATAAGATCATAGGATAGACTGATAGGTCATTCCATTTGTCTCAAAATTATGGTTTGGTAATGTTATATACATAAGTCCATCTTATGGTGAGATTAATCATATATGGGTCAAAAAAGGACTTATACATTATCTATCACACCTATTAATAAAATAAAACTAGTTTCTACTAACCAGGTATGTTATATTGTCCAATGGTATGTGATAAAGGCATGTCACACTTCTGTTGTGGGTTCGATTCCCGTAACATTGTCCGACGCGATGGGTTGTCATCTGCCCTTCATGTTGTCCTTTTTCAAAAACAATACTATTATAACATTCTAGAAAAATTCTTAGCGTTAAACAATACTATCTAATTTTCATCTTAATCCATTTATACCTTTAGGCTTATCAAAAATATTTCTGTCCAATCTCATAGTATAATGAAAATGATTACTAGAAATGTCATCTACCAAGCATGTGGATACCAACATTTATCCGCCATATATTATAAGATATATCTTGTTGGTCACAGTCCAAACAAGTGAATACCTTAATCATGTATTCCCTTGAAAAATGAATTCCCATTCAACATTAGTGAGAACAGGAATGCTGTCAAAAGTAAACTCTTTCCACATACCAAAATCCCAATATTTCTATATACTCAAACCATGATATATATTTTTCCTTATATCAGTAATGACCTCATTAATACTATGAATCATTTCATTTTCCTTTTATCCCTTCATTATGTGCATATCCCATGCATTCAAAAAATATTTCAATCACTTTTCATGGTTACCGGTATCATACAATTATTGGAAAGAAATACATTGATATTCCAAAATTCCATGATACTATAAATCAGATTCCATGATACTATGTTGAAATCCCATTACATAAACACTTTATCATTCCACAACAACGTTATCATAATCCACATCACAACTAGTGATCACATGTAAATTTCTTTTGTCCTTTGCCTTAAGAGGTTGCTCATGTAGATCATCATTAACCCTGGGATTGGGGAATTGATTAGCATAATTCCACATTTCATTGCTCTTGAAGAATTAAAGTGTTGGTGGATCATTATCTATAGTCTTTTAACTATTCACGTCATATGAAATCTTTTTCCCATTACATTGGAAATCAGCTGCTCGATGACCTTCTTTTCCAAACATGAAACATTTTCTAGTATCTTTTAGACAATCTCCAATATGCTTCTTTCCACGCATTGAGCATAAAAAACATTCCCCTTATTTTCACCACAATTCTGAGATTTTTCATTAAACTCCATATTTTATTTTTTGTCAAAACCATGAGATAGATATGTAACACCAACTTCCAGTTCTACCTTGATATCACAACACACAATTTCTTCATAGCTACTGAAGTCTCTTATAGCTAATTCCCTTCGAATACTTGGTTTTAAGCCACTGAAGAATCAATCAACATTACTTTCAGTTTGGATGATAAAGCTAGAGGCATACCTTGCAAGCCATGTAAACTTCGCCTCATATATACCAATAGATTCTTCATCCTTTTTCTGAAGCTCAAGGAAATCCATTTCCATCTTTGTTCGATGAATACAAGGGAAGAAATTGTTGAAAAATAACTTGTTCAACCCATCTCATCCCATGGATTCAATTTCATCTTGGAGCCTCGCATTATTAATTAGAGTCCATCATTAGTCAGCTTCACCTTCTTAATGGTAAATAGACATAATGAATTTTTCATGTTCCGAACAATAATGTAAGAAAAATATCTTTTCAATGGTATTGATCCATTGTTCAGAAACAAGTGGATCTAAAGACCTACTGAAAGATGGTGGCTGTTTCCTCATGAAGGACTCAATGGAATATTGTTCCCATCTCTACTCATTTGGAAGTCCATAATGATTCATAGCTTGTGTAAGTATAATAATAAGATTTTTCACTCCATCTCCCATAACATTGGTTTGTTTAGGAGGTCAATCATTGCATTTTCCACTACATTGATCAATATGGTTCTTTCAGGTTCCTGCCATCGTCTATAACCCAAAAGAATAGTGTGAGAGGCAAAAATCATGCTAGTAAAACAGAATAATAAAGGGGGAGTACCATCAATATATATCATCTTAGGTTTAATTCTAGGATCGTTACCGCAATTCTTGAACTATAACCTATACTTATACTTATCCTTAGAGGCATCCCTAGACATAACTTAGAAATATCTCTAGGTATTTCACTAATGTTTTCTTATCCTAGATTCCAAAGGTTAACTAATCCTTCGCTCTAATACCAAATGTAGATACCCAGAGCATGATGTACATAGTCATTACATTAATTTTACGGAATACTTAAAACATGAAAAAATGAATTCCCAAAGACCGTATTAGTTTAGTGTCTTTGGAAACTCAGAACATAATCTTCTAATAATGGTGAAAGATATTCAACATCTCCCCTAAATACATTCCCCATTTGTTTTCTTACCTAAAACCATTATTTATATCTCAAGGAAAAGAAATGATAAAAAGGGAGAGCTCAAATGCCCTTTAAGGGTAAACATAGAAAACATAAAAACAATTCATAAATATTTGAAAGTAAAAACATGAAAATAAAATATCAAATTTTCAGCACTGACATAAATCATGGTAGTACATAAGGAATAGATCATAAAGGACCATTAATCATGATAAAATAGAATGTGAATAAAACATGTAATTTTGGAATACCATTAAGCACATGTTATGATTTCCATAGTACCCAAGGCATTGTTTCCTTTCCATCATAGTGGACAAAGTCCATTACTGACCTGGGTTAACATGTCGTTCCATCCCTATATTACTGAATCAGATTCACTTGCATTTCCAGCCATGCCTATCTCATGAGATATAAATATTTACCCAATGCATTGGATGGAGATATAGGTCCCACCAATCTAATAATGAAATCATTCTTACTTGTTCCACAAATTTAACGTAAATCATACATCATAACCCAAAGAATAAAATTGGTTTCATAAACATCATACAATCATAACATAATCCATATAAAACAAATGGATATCATTTCATCATAAGAATAATAAAACCTTTAAATAATAAAGATATTATACCAGAAACATAATCATACTAAATAATATCATCTTATATGGAAAATAGTTTTGAAAAAACACTTTGAATGAATTCTTAATGAAAATATTTTTTCTTCTTAAAAATCATCTTCTTTTCATAAAATGCTATAAAATTTTAAAATATAATGATTTTGTTGAAAATAATAATGATATCTTGTAGATTAATCTACCTGAAAATTAGGCGTTATGAAACAGTAAAAATCCATTGATGCCGTATAAGTTAAAAAACATTATCCTCGTACTTGTTCCGAAAAAGTCAAAAAGTTCCTTGTATGATAATCAAAAGAATACTTCATTCCATAACACAATTATAAAAGTAAAAGAGGGGTAAAAATGACTTTAAACATACATGGAATAATATTAAACACTTTATGACAAACAATTTATGGACATGGATGAAAAATATATCCCCAATAATAACTTACATATAAGCAATCTCAGATAAAAATGAGATTGCAAAATTATCCCTTCACTTATGTCCAATTTCTTCCATATGTGTATGAGACTCCTGTATAGTTTGTTTAAACAAATTATTAACCTGTAACAGGACCATAATAATATTTATGATATCATATATGATTCACATACGACTTTATATTACCCGTTCATTTGTTAATTCCATGTTAATGTAGTGTTTTGGGAAAAATCGTTTCATCTATCGTCCATGTTTTGACTTATAATTATTCATATGATTACATAGATCATTAATACATACAACTAGAATATAAAACAATATTTATATATGATAAATATTCTGAATATAGATATATATAATATATCGATAAATGGAAAGAAATACACCATTCATTGAGACATTATGTCGTATGTACGCATGAACATTGTTTTTGTTTCCTTATTAAATTGAATGGAAGTAATTAAATAACATATAAATAAATACAGTATCATTAATATTTCATATATTTCATGTTTATTTATTATATATCCTTTATAATCATTCTTGAATGGTTAACTTGGAAAATGAATCTCATTGCGTTGTGGAGACTGTAATCCATATGTACGTACGAGCAATGATATCGTTCAAATAATTATTGAATGGAATTAGAGTGGATGATATAATATCTCATAATTATTATCATGTTATAATAACCATATATAGTTATTATTTACACCATTATACCCATCCAAGTTAGGTGGTGGTGGAAAAACAGATTACACCATGGCATGGAGACGGTATTCCCTACATACGCACGTGTGGTGATTTCATTTTCTGTATGATGGATAGAAGGTGAAATAGTGTTGTTTTATATTTATAATAACATATCATTATATGAGTGATACAGATGTTATAACTTTATTATGAAACAAAAAAATAATAGGAACTGGAAGAAGAAATGAACTTGAAAGAATCGGTAAAGGATATTACCTCTTCTTCGATACACCTATTCTAAACCTCTTCTTAGGGAACTAAAGATGGTCTTTGAAGAAGACCAAGAACTCTATTATGTTTCATGGAAAGTGGAGAAAATAAATGGGTAGGGTGTGGACGAACTTGGAGGCTCTAGTTGGTGTGTGGAGGAGAGGGTGGAGGTGCCCTTTTATAAGAGAGGAGATGGGCACTTTTGGAAACCACTAAATTATTAATTTATAATAAACTCAATCACCACATGAAAACCTCCAAAAATGACTCCAATCTGAAGAGTAGATGTGATAGGATTGTAATTGAATCAACCAATAATATTTAGATATGTTTGTAATTTATTTTAAACCTTATCAACTTGATTTATCCTTATTTAATCTATTTAATTTTATTTGTGGTAATAATATTCTAAATTTTAAATTGGTATAAATAATTACTTATGTGTTGTGAATTGTCCATAATTGGATTTTTATGACATTTTGGACCATATAAATTTGAATTTATAATTTATAAATATTTTTGTGATTTTTGATCAATTTTATAATCTGTTATTTTTATAAAATAATAGTTGTGTCAATTTTTACACTATTCATTTATTTGAATTTAAATAAAATCCAAAGAGAGGATATATTCGATAAAAAATATTTAATAGACTCCTAACATGTCATATTCCTCTCAAAAATTTGTGGAGAACATTATTTAGTTCATATAATATTTATTTTAATATTTTTAAAACCATTTATTTGATATTTCAATCAATAAAATAATTTATTCATCCTTATTGTGTCATCATTAATGAAAATTATTTGATCATTAATCATAATAAATAACTTATCATGATTTAGATTATTTTATTATATTTCTCGAGACTATTTATATTCAATGTTTAAGGCGGTTTATCACTAAATTAAATTTCTTGAACGTATAATATATAAGAGAGTGACATGTTGTCACTTTCTTTTGTTTTAATAATAATTGCATTATTTTCATGGTCAAAAGTCCATGAAATGTATCTATTCCAACCCTTAAGAGATATGGGTAGACTTTTATTCATAAAATTGATTTTTTTAGGTGTTAGGGTCATTTTATAATCTTATTTTTACCTATAATTACACGATTTACATCTAACTATAGTAAATAAAAATTAATGTAGTTATTATTCATAATATCAAAAAAATTAAAAGTAACATAATAACATAATTTGGACTCACTGAATCCAAATATGGAATCCATTTTTATGAATTTAAATGATATAAGTTTTAGTAATTAAATTAAAATTTATACCATTGCTAAGAAAACAGGTTTTAAAAGTTAAAACATTGTGCAAGATTGAAATGTTTTTACCTATGAATTCAATGTAAAATTAATTCTAATGACATAAATTATATTAATTGGTAAATGTATATTAAATTTATACTTAAAAAAATTTAATAGTATAATTTTACCATATAAATTATCTCGATGAAAAAAGTTGTTTTTATGTAAAATTTAAAGTGTTTTTACTATTCATCAAAATAAAAACGTTGTCAGAAAAATATCAAACCATTATCCAATGAAAATTTTAATATCATTATTCAATAGAAGAAGTATATTTTGTATAATTGAACTATAAACTTGTCAAAAATTATATTTTAAATGGGTGTGCCATCAAAAGGAAGCAAAACTACATTTTTTATTAAAAAAAATCATTTATCAGAAAAATTTATTTTGTTCTCATACATCATTCGAGAAAATGTGTAAGATGAATTAAAATGTTATAAAATTAAAAATTTGGTTAATACTATTCATATTTTCATTTTCATAATAATATTATAACAATATATCGTTGTTTAGGGAAACTCGGTACTGCGTAAAACACATGCTATTGAGGAAAGTTGCTCTTGTGTGTAATGCAAGCCAAGATAGGGTTTCCCATAGGGAAAGCATCATTTGGTGTTGTGTATAACATATTCAAAATATAGTTTAATTATAAATTGAAAGAAAATCTATACTTAGTGTTGTGTAAAATAAATTTAATTCTAATGAACTTGAAATTGTGTGCATCACAAGCCAAGAATAGTGTTGCATATACTACAAACTAATACGGTGTTTCGTATAGTGAAAGATAATATTGTAGAATGGTACACAAAATACATCAAAGAAATTAAAAAGAATAATTCTCATAAAATCTCAAGGTGTTACAACATATTCATTGTAATAATGATATTTAATGTTATAATTCATTTTCCTTTTACATTTCTTAATGCAAGAATAATAAGGATGTTGTTCTAAATTATAATCATCTAATATGATATAGAACATGATAATTTTAGACTAGTATTAGACATATACAATGAAACTATTAGAGGTTACTGAACTACTATAAAGTGACCTTCAAATATAACCACTAAAAATGTATATTTTGAACTATGAACCGATAAAAAATATCGATGATGGAAATATTAATTAAATAAATTAATAAAAATGAAAAATCGTTTATAATATATGGAATAAATATTTAAAATATCGAAAAATAATGAATTTTTTAATGTAACATTACTATTCTAGATCATAATGGAGGATTTAAAACAATATATAAATTTTTAAAGGATTCATTTTTACTCATTATCATTCATGACAATAGGTTTTCTCAATCTCCGTTTATCTCTATATGTTCATATTTATATTCTTCTAATTTTATACCCTTATTTACTATAGGGTTCATTTAACTTCATTTTTCATGGGTTTTATATGCCTATTTATTTACCGTTATATATTTTTTAATCAAACAATCAGAATAATAAAAGGGATGTTTTTATAATTTCATTTTTGATTATTTCAAATATTCATTTGTTATTATTATTCCATTTTTAATTATTTAAAGACTTAAAAGCATTTATTAAAATTTTAGTCTCGCCATGGATTATCTTGTATGACATATTCCCTTTATATTTTTGGAAATCCAAATAATTCCTTCATTAGACTAAGACTTTAAACATCAATATGTAACTCGATTCATTTCAGTAGCATATTTTGTTAATTTGGATTAATATATGTTTATTTTATATGTGGAACACAAATATGTGATTTTTTATAGTTACATGAGATTATTGATGAATACATCTTATTAATAAATATTGTAATGGTTTTTATCACCCAAGATCATTACGATCATGAATGTTTTTGTTAATATGGTCAAATATATTATTATTATAAGGTTATTTTTAGTTTTTCCCATCATGTTTTAATATCAAGGAGTTGTGACATGATCATTTCTTATAATGAAATGAATTATTTTTTCTATGAATTATTTTTCCACATGATTACGCTCATCCCATCAAATCGTTTATAATATTTTATATTTCAAAATAATAGTTTAAATTCACACCCTTTATGAATTCCACATAATGATTATGGACTCTAATGACATATTACCCCACATTTATCATTTTGTATAATTAATGGATTTTATTATTCTCCCATTCATTAATACATGTCGGAAATATATCTCTTATATTTGTAAAATATCAATGATCTTTAGGAGAAAGTTAAAAAGATATAAATATAATAGTATATAGTTAATTTAAAAAGAACTGTTTTTGGTTTCAAATTTCAGAAATACATAGAATATAAATCATATGGTAGTATTTTATGGAAAATGATTTTTAAACTACTTATTTTAATCTTAATGAGTGTGTACCACTATATTGAACATTATATGATAAGTAGGTAAAGATATGTACTCAAAATTATTACCGAATAATATAGTTAATATGGAATGTGGTGCACTATTAGATGAAGATCATAAGTATATGTTTTATAGATCCAAATAAATCTATGTGACATGGGAATAATTTTATAAAGTAATCGATTAAAATGTTATCGCATTTAAATCCAAAATTTTAATGTTGAATTATTTTTCTAATGTAAAACCATTATATTTGGGTGGTTATTTCAATTTAAAATATAACATGTCTTAAGTGATATTTTTGAATCTTGTGATGGTTAATCCTTGATTCCAAATATATATGAAGGTGTATTAGTTTATAAAAGTGGGATTAAGATAATTTTGGTTCAAAATGTACCACACTAGTCTTGGGTAAATGTAATTTAGGATATGGTATGATCCTGTGTAAAATACGGAAGAAAAAAAGAACATGGATGAGGAGTGATTGTTGGTGTCATGATCCAAAATATCATGGCCATTGAAAAAATGTCCTATTATAAGATATTTTTGTATATCATGATCATGAAGACCATGACTAAGTCAATTTAATTATTGAGGTGATATCAATTGTTGGGATAGAATTAAACAAACAAAATAGGATAGGCTACTTTTTGGATTCTGACCTAATATATGAGGAAAAGATTGGTGGATAAATGAGGGGGTTTGAATGCATTTATAAATCATTTCCAATAAAAATTAATTAAATCAACAATAATTATGAAGTGTATTTCTTATATGTATAAATATCTTGACACTCCATAGATGAACCAAAGAAACAATCCTTCTATTGATATTTATTCATTAATAACCTCATTTCATCTCAGAACTCATGATTTGTCCACGTTAAAAGATCACACCAATGATTATTGAGATTTTCTCATTGATTCAGACTCATAAGTTCCTATATTACAATAAATTGTAGCCTTACTACAATGATTGATGTTATACGTTATTAATCCATTACTTAATATTACCATTGAAGATAAATAATATTGTGTTTGTTTTTTCTAACCATGGTTTTATTTTTACGTGAGACTCATTATGAAAACAATGTCATGATGGATTATAATATGATTTAGGATAGTCATGGCATGGAATAATGATCTAGTTGGTGCGAGAATGTGATTTAGGTAACAAATCTCATGATAATTCAAAATATTTACATTTGAAAACCTGATGTTGCAAGTTCTGTCACAATATGAGGAATTTTATATGATGTTTTAAATATTTAATGGTTTATCATTGATGTTGCAATTGATGAATATACCATATTGGTGTGTGAGTGGACCTTGATACCCATTCATGAAATGTGTTCTTTTAAATTGTGTGTCTTATTGAGAACCATTTCATATATGAATTATAATTCCTTAATATATAAATTTTTTATTATGTTATTTCAAATTATATGGAACCTTACATTAGGTAATTTCTTGAACAAGATACATAGTATTAGTTAGAGTACATTGAGGGGGAGCGCCATGATGTGATAAGGGCTATGCATTATCTCTCACTTGATGGTGTGGGTCAGATCACAGACATGTCAATTTACATGGTAGAAAACCATTTATGATAGATGAGTATCATTAGACTACTTGATGATATGGTAGATGTTCCTATATTGTTGATGTGTATATCTATTTATTTCAAAAATGTCATGTTAGACTTAAAATAACCCGAGGACAATGACCATTGTCAGAGAAAGGTATGTCGTAATCCTAGTTACAATGACAATCATTGGGGGGGGATGTAGCCTCCCATAATGGTGGATTATTGGGATTGGACTAACTTGTGTATGGTGAAAAATGATGTTGGATTCTTTTAAAAAAAATTTGGTTTTCAAGTGACCGACATTCATGTCCTTATTGACAATGTGATGATGTATATGTAGATGGGGTTTGTGGTAGCTTAATGGGTCCATGATCCTTAACACTCTGCGTATCTTTGTCTTTACTTAATAATTTACCTAATTTCATGAAATTAATTAATTTATATTTGTGTGAAATAATGCTTAGATTATTTAGTGATGTCCTACTAAAATTTAATGCTAAAACTCTTCACAATCATCTCGATGCATGTGATGACTTCATGACTTGGGATACATTGAAGTGAATGTTACATACAGTAGGGAAAAGATGATAGGAATACATAATGTTAGAGGTGATATTTATACATACTCTGGAATATAATAGGGTATTTTATTTATATTTTCAATTTGATTCACTATGTCTGACCCCCAAACAGGGGGGAACTTGTTTATCTATACTGTATGACTTTTATTACTTACGTTGCCATTTTTTATAGAATTTTTTATTTATTTTTGTTATTTTATTCTCTCTATTTTAATATATATTGATATTTTTTGGTATTTTATCCCCACATAATTATTGGGTATTCGTATTTATAGTCTAAAAACTCTTGTGTGTGGGGTGGTTCACATGAATACATTAGGCCTATAAAATCAAACCTGATTTTTTCAGTAAGGGAATTAAAAAATATTATCAGACGGGAAGGTTTTATTTTCCTTTCTAATTAACTATGTTTTGGTGGTATGGTAGAAAGGTTCCTAGTATTAATGAGTATTTAATAGTGGAGTGATAAGTGTTTTCTGGTAGAAAATGTATATCATACATATGTGTTACCGTTGTTGGGACTACTACTATAGTTGTGTTGTTTTTATTTCATGACAATCTGAGTACACTGGGCTACTACTATAGGATTTTTATTTGGTTATATATCATGACTAGGCTTATAGTATGACATGATATATATATATATATATATTAATGTTCAGTATATCATTGCGGTTATGAAATTATATTTTTTTGATTTATGATATTTGATTGGGATAGTCTTATATTTCTTTATTGTCTGATATATTTACATTATATATTATCTTAGTACATATGTATTTTCATTATTTAGTTGAAAATTATTATGTTTTTATGCTTTGTGTACTTATGATTATCAATAACATAGATGTGTAATGAATATAAACATTGATGTGGGTAGTTCTAGGATGGATATAACATGGTTTATGGGTAACCTCCATATATAAACACGGTGTTACCCTATAGAATATTTTTGTATTCTCTTGAAATAGAAAAAAATAAATTTTATAAATTTTATTTTGACATTTTTCAAATTCCACTATAAATATATTTAATTAATCCATTGAAATATTCAACCTATTATACCGTTGTTTGAGGGGGTATGCATGTACCAACAATAGTGGTGTAAGATAGAATACCATAACATGCCCTAGTACCATCGTTGGTGATTCAAGATGTATATTTTGGTAAAAATTATTAGTTTAGATAATGATATTTCAAGGAGAAATGTTTAAAAACACCTTGAATGGTAAATATTCGGGCCTATTGAACTCTCATCACCTAATATTTCAAGATATTGGAGGATTTAAAGTTGTATTAGACTAGATAGATATCATATATTAAATTTTCAACCAAGTCTGGAATCTTATGGATATATGATTGGTAGTGGTATAAATCATGTTCCATGGATATTCTAAGAGATGGTGGACTGTAGTGAATTAGGATTGAATAAAATAGGGACATAATTTCATGACCATCAAGGCATTTTTCCTTGATAAATATTTTCTAAGCAAGATAAAGTTAAAAACCGCCTAAGAGATCCTGATGTTATAGTAGGTATCTAAATCTATCCCAACATATACTACTCCTTTTATAGAGATTCTATACTTTTCCAATATTTTTCATAAAAATAAGTATCAACTAATCTAGAATATCACGACAGGCCTCTATCATGTTATCAAATGATAGGTTTGGATCTTTCATTTTACATTACACTCAATAGAATTACTCAATGATCTGACAATAGATAGGGATATCAAGGAGGTATTAAAAAAACTTCTATTTATTGAACATTTAAACATGATTAAATACCTAAAATAACACTTAATACAATTCATAATATTGAGAGTCCTAGTGTCTTAGGGAAATTAGTTAAATTACATTACCACCAAAAACATGGGAAACACCATCATTATTGAAAACATAATTATCAAGATCAAAATGTTCATTGTACTTAACCATGTATAGGATAACCTTATTAAATATATAAGACTATGGTGAACTATAAAGCCAAATAAGAGAATAAGCAATGCATACCATGATGATGATAATACATGTTATAAAATAGGCATATAAATGGAGGATAAAATGAGCATGAATAATAAGAAATGATATAGTATTACAATCATAACATGGGAAATGTTGAAATGACATAAAATAATGCATCCTAAGCATAATTCAAGAATAATCCTTCCATGAAATCATGGTGGAAAAGTCCATAAAGTAATCAGGTAATCTCCATAAACCCATCACTTTCAATTCCTTCTCATTCTAAAATATACCACATATATCCAGCAACATGGATTCATTCATCATTGTAATTTATTCAATTATCAAGTAGTTTTTAATAAATAAATTATTTACTGAATAAAAAAATAACAGTTGTATAAATTTGAAACCCCATAATAGAAAATGGTAATTGTATTTATTACTCAACTGATTTTGAATAGAATATTATGGTGGAAATTCGTCAGCATAACGATGTCACATAAAAATCCATAAAATGTGTTTATTTTAGATAAATGTTTATATAATAATTTATATATGAAACTGAAATTAATATAGAAATGGAATGATATATACCAACATATAGAATTGTAAAAATAATGCGTTACATAATAAAGAAACATTATGAAATATAAGAATGGAAAAAAACCTTACTTGAATACATGTCTTGAAATTATTTTGAAGGGATTCTAGAAATCTTGGGATGCCTTGGGAGGACTCTAGGTATTTTAGAGAATATTGTTTACATGATATAATTAATTTCATTGAATTTATATTTGGGATTTTGTGGGATTATATAAGAGATGAGCGGGATTTATTTCTTATTTTGTGTTTGGACACAACATAATAAAATATCCAAAACCCAAAACCATACCTTAATTTTTCCAATGATTTCATCAAAATTGGAGTGGTTTAAATTATTTTGTATATCCATGGGCTTAAATTTTTAAAATAATACCATAGGAGTGTGGAGGTGAGTCACACTCTTGATGAAATGATTTAAAAATCATAAAATATATTATAACTCATGGAGGATACATAATTTATATAAAAAATAAATAAAATAAACATAATTTACATTATATTAAAATAAATTCATATATTTTGTAGTGTATACTATTTAAATTTCATTTCACATCACTTTTGGGACATTTTGATGTCATAAAACACATGGTATATTGATACGAAATTCAAATTTCATGATTAGATTTAAATGTCTCAGAAAAATAGAAAAAATTCACCATTGTATAAAATAAAAATACTAATTCAAAATTTAATATTAAATTTCTTTAAATATATTCGATATATGTGAATTTTAACCACTACATAATAAACTAACATTTATTAAAAATGAATGGTTTTGGAAATTAACTTATTTTGGAACCCTTATAAAAACTACAATTTACTTTACAAAAATTATATGATCATTTATATTTTTTATAAAAAATTATTAATAATACATTATTAAACAATTATTTATTTAAAAATATAATTAATCCATAAATCCGTTAATTGAATTATAATATTAAAAAAATAGAATTTTTGCTTTAAAAATTATTTACAAAGTAACAATAATAGTACTAAAATATATTCCTTATTTTATGAAAATATTGTAGATATTCATATTTCTAGTTTCTTGATAAATATCTATTTAAAAAACAAACATACTCCCTAAGAGTTAGGTTCATGATGGGGAGGCATTTATGGTGCCATTCGGCGGACATTGTTTGAGTCGTGATCTCGATGTTCTTGAACATCTATCTTAAATCATTTCACTCTTACTTAATTTGTTAATATAATCATGGAATTGGTCTAGGAAAAATAATAGGAATTGTATCACCCTCATATTCTCTAATAAATGGTTTACATAGTTATCAGTCCTTCTTTTTTATGACATTACATCCTTTGCCTATGTCAAAAGGACTTTTTGAAAGCTTATTTTTAATCTAATGATGTGATCACAGTTAAATTGCTATATTATTAATGGTAATGATAATTAAATGTAATCTAAATAAAATTCAATATTATAAAACAAAATATATGCACCTATTTTCCCTAACCATATGACATTTAATAAAATCACAATGGGAAATTTTATACAAAATAGTTTAGGCCGTTACAAGACATCGTAATGATACTCTTTCAAGATCATAGTGGACTAGGAAATAATATTTTTATTTATACTACAACAGCATCTCTTGGTATTTAGAAGAGGAAATAAGGTCATGGGAATCATTATAGTAGTGAGGCATGGTGGATCTAGGCTTCCTCAATTTCCTCTATGGGAGGCGATTATACGATGTTCTACAATCATATAATGAGTTAGAATTTCAATATTTTTTTATAGAAAGCCATCGATGGAGTATAAATTTTGGGGATGGGATGGTTATTTTCAGTACTTTTTCATTGGGGATTCCTAGAATATTTTTGGGAAATTAGGGAAGGATGGGAGTTGAGGACCTCAGTATAGGATACGAAATCCAAAGACATTGAAGATTTTGAAGTAAGGGAGAGGAACTATGGTGTGTTTAATATTTATAGTAGATCTAGATCTAGAAAATAGAAATGAAAGATAGAACAATGATTGGTTTATGGTACTGATCACCTGAATTCTGTCTATTATTATTTTTGATACGAGGTCTTCATATTCCTTTTTGTCTATTATATTTTTATATTGACTAAACATACAAATTAAATTATCTTCAGAGATTATTTTTCTCCGGAGACACTTAATGTCTATTGTATACCATATTTTGTTTCTACTATAATATTATTTTGTGATCACAGTCTTTTATAATTATAATATTACATGATCCTATATATGAATTTCAATGATAATATCATTTAGAATGAAATTTTTATATCTAGGAAGCACAAATCAACTACCATCTGGGAAATAGTTCCTTCACATAACCTTAAGTGGAATGGATTGTACTAAATGATTAGTGTGACTTGGGAATTTTTTATAGTGGGCCATGATTTCAGTTACATTTCTAATATTATGATTCAATTTTTAGGCATATCTCTTTTTATCAGAACATAGTTATCCTCTCTCAGTCCATCCATATTTATGTCATTACCCTGATGCGATTTCTGAATTCATTTCAGGTTTACCACATTATAGAGGGATTCATATCAAAATAGAACTCATATTGGGATACAACCGATGTTGATTCTACCATATTATATAGTGATTAATGGTATTAAGGAATTAAATTTTTCTATTGATGATTTAGAATAGAATGTATTTATTAGACCCGTAATATCCGCATGGGATACTATGGTGTAGTTCTCAAATAATAAAAAATATACACTTTGAATATATGGGTATTATAGAATATTTATTTAGTTTATAGTGAATTATAGGTTCCCTGAATTTAGGATTTATGATCAATTCAATAAGTTAGAAGTAGGTCATAGGTTATCCATGATCGACATACATTTATGCTACAATATTCATTAGGTTAAGGGAAAGACATAACAAATATGTTTTTAAGAACAGGTAAGGGTTATATGACTTTTTCAAATGTCGTTTGGTTTGATAAATTATTCACTTGTTTTTATGGATCTAATGAAAAATATATTTCACCCATGTCATGAATCAGTTGACCTGGTGTTCATTCATGACATTATAATCTATTCAACGAACGTAGAAAAACCTTCCTAACATCAGGTGAAATTATTTAGTCAACATTGAGTGCACCAAATTTATTCTTAGATTATACGGTTTAACAATGGATTCCTGATATCAATTTCTAATGAAATATTTTGATATATGAAAAAATTATAGTGGACCTTAGAAGTTGGAGGTGGTGATTTTTTGTACTCGCTCAAATAAATTATTCATGATAAAGATATTTCTTGTTTTAATAGTGAACTAATGATGATTCATGTAGGAATTATCATCGAATGATGCTCAATTAAAGGCTCTAACCATGAATAGTATGATGTTTGAGTTGTCAGATCAATGTGAAGAAATGATTACTTTAATAAGAAGATAGTTTGACATAAATCTAGTGTTAACATTTTTGGATCCTTGAATTGGTTATACAGTCTTTTTTATGCCTCATGAGAGGATTTGGGTCATGTGTTAATTTTAATGGTCTTGGTAATGTCTTCTAGGTTAGATAAAATTTTCCCCTTGAACTGAATAACTCTATCCATAACCTAGTGACAAATGATATTTTCCAACCATTATAGTATTAGGCCAACTATCAGTTCTAATAGAGGTTTTCGATCAACACATAACATATGATTCATTATTATATTATCTCAAAGTGATACGTGAATATAAGGAATAGGTGTTCGATGTATTATTTTTTTATGTTTTACATTGAGATGGGTCATTCACTAGGTAAGGGTAATGTTGTGGTAGATGATCACAATATGAAGATAATGGATTCCAAGGAGCATGTATAGAAGCATTCAGAATAATTGCAGAATCTGGTTTGTTTGATGGCCCTTCGTAGGATGGAATATGTAGAGGAGAATGTGTACATGACATGTCCAAAATTGATTAGAACATCTACTTTAGTTGATCAGTTGAAGTCTAACCAAGAGAGAGATTACAAGTGCGTGGTAATGTAAGAATATTTTATGGGAGATGGTCTAATAACATGTTGGCTTTTATATTATGATGATGATTATTTTTTCCATGGTATTTTTGTAGTACTTATTCATATTCGGGATATTATTTTGACATAATACCATGAATCATGGTGGAAATTATATGTTTTTTAAATTAAGATGTATCTTCACATCAAACAAAAATTTTGGTGTCTAGGTTTGAAAAGGAATATCACCGGTTATGTATTGAGATTCCTTACCTAAAATTTTTTTTATGCCAATAATCATTAATGTAGGGGATTACTCCAAGAATAGTTTGTCCCGTTTGTGAAATTTAAAGATTTCATGGTTGATTTTTTGACTTGGTAACAGATAACCTAATGAAATCATGATGTTTTTATGTGTTAGATGACCATCTAATTAATGTAACAAACATCAAACCAATTTAATACAAAATTTATATGGATGCGTTGGGAATTATATATATTTTTGGGAATTTATGTATTCATGGAATTATCTTGAGAATTGTATCATATAGGGATACATGATTCAATTAAACGTTTTTTAGGAATTGTATAAGGCTTGGCGGACCCAACAGGGTATGAATGAAAATCTCCAATTGAAAGAAGTAATGTTTCTAGAGATGATCCATATTCTATAAGATATAATTTTTTCTTGGCTATTAGACTTTGGAATTTCATTGTTTGAGAATATATCCTTGGTGGATTTTCCTTATAATAAAACATATTAGTATATTATCAATTTAGTACCCAACGAGGCTCTATATGATCATCCATTACAATAATAATTGTGGTGGAATGATATTTTCGAGGAAAGTATAATGGGACCATCCATAGTGTAAGAGAATTTGGATTGAGTGAAGAAGATCTAAAAGGTGGTGGTAACAACTCATATTAAACTAAGACCATATACTAACCATAAGTGAAGATCATTATTATTCATAATGGGAGAAGATATTTTCTTTTTGATGAATCATCAGTTGGGTAATTGATGCCTTTGAATGAAAGTAAATATTTCTCCATGAATTTTTGGACAATTTAAAATCATTGAGAAAATAGGGAGATCATCTTACCAGTTTTGTCTTCCTCATTGTAGCCATGTTATGCATGTTGTTTTCATATAACTAATATTCAAATGTAAATTTCTATTGCTTCTCTTGATTTAATGATATAGACTGTTAGGAAATTCAGATGGAACTATACTAATATTTTAGGGATCCCTTAGTGAAAATCGCAGAATTGGTATATAATGTTCTATAATGGAAAATTTATCAACATGGTGGATCATATAGAGGAATTAATTATACTAGGAGGAATCATAGAGGTGGTAAAATGAAATTTGGGTTTTATGGACCATGTTATTTGATCTCAACATTAGAGATAGATATGGGTGTTAATAATTTTTTAGAGGGGGAGAATTGTGACAACAATATTTTAGGAAGTTTTATTATGATAATACCTGACAAGTCTCATGATATGTTTTTGGGACATGTGATGGTAAAATATTAGGTCCAAAATTATTTGAATTTTCATGGATGATTAAAAGTTTCTCTTTTAGGTTCTTATACATAAAAGTTCAACACCATGACATAGTGCAAGATGTTTTGACTCTCATGTGATCTTGTGTAAAACAATAATGGGATAATATCTTTTATATGTCATTGACTAGATATAGTGGTCCAATAAATGGTTACAAAATTGGAAAAATTCCCTAGATGATTCCATTTTAGTATAGCATTGTCCTAAACAATACAACCAATGACAGACCATGGTAGAGGGCATAGAGAATGGGTTAATGAATTTGAAACGACCATATTTCTAATTAGATATTGATAAAATCATAGAGGTAATGGTTTTAGAATAATTTAGGGGTTTAACGGGAATAATTAATCATTTTTCAAAAATATTAATCAGAAATACTGACTTTTCAGGTTGATTTTTTTTATCTATATGATTTCGAAATACTCCTTGGAAGAAACTGGAAAATCCAACATGTGTTGTTTTGAATTCATTAATAACCTCATTTTTTGTCATAACTCTTTGAGTGACATTAAAAAAAGATTTAAATATGGAATATGGGAGTTTTCATATTGATTAGTTCTAATCAGATCCTCAAGTATCTTCTTTTACAACTCTACAAGAATGCTGAATGTTCTATTTTCATCAAATAGTCATCAAGATTATCATTAACAATAGTAAATGATAAATATGTTTTTGCTCAATATATTGTTTAATACGTCATTTAGTATTCTTCTAGAACGCATGTAAATTTTTATTTGAATTAGTTTCATAATATTATATACATTCATGATGTTTTTAGTTGGTGTTCAAATGTGGTTTAGATAATGTCCTTCATGAAAAATTTTGATGTTATAATTGAAATCCTTGAGGCATGTGTTTCCTTATTATTATGGGAGTTTTATATGATGTCATCATTATTTTATTGTATAATCATGATACCCAGGACTTGTCTATTTTTCTTTTTTATGGGGGAGTGCACGTCAAGACCCATCCTTGATATATGTTCTTATGAACTTTGTGTAGCCTCTATAAAATTTTTATTGATATATATTATTGTTCCATGAGATGATAGATTTTACTTATGGTATTACATAGATGGTGGAGCCTTTCTTCAGGTCCCAATTTGAATAGGGTTCTCAATATTTTTGTGATAACCCCTTGATGGCTGTTCGTGACCATTTCATAAAGGCTATAGACTATAGATCATTTTATGTTATGATTCGGTTTATATAAATATCTATTTGTGTTTGTTTAATCCATACATGGGAGATGTGTATCCTTCAGCTAAATTATTATATGGTAGATTTCCCAGTTGGTTTGACCTGTATATCCATTTATGTTAAACATATTAGTTGGTACATATAATCCTTTGATTACAATGACCACCATTATTGTCGAACATGTGCTAATATTATTAATGAAAACCATCGGGGTTCCGTGTGTGACATACCATAATGTTAGATCATGGAAACAATAAAAACAACCATATGTTTCGAATAAGAATTTTAAATATTGAAACATTTTCTATTGTATAATGAAAATCATTAACATCCTTACTAACATCGTACAAAATTAGTTGGGGTTGGATTTGTGGAATCTAGTTTAGTGTATGATACCCAACACTTGTGTTGATATATGATTAAATTACAATTTACCTTATGTTATGAAATACATTATTCTATATTTATTTTCACATCTATTAAATAAATTTTTTGTTGTCCTACTATATTTCATTACTCACACATTTGACAGGCATCTCAGTGAACATGAAACCATCAGGACCGAGGATCTAATTTCGGAAAAGGGTCCGATAGTAGAGTGTTAAGGATATTAAGACTCAATGTTGGATGTGATATTTGGACATAATCAATTATTTTTTAGATTTATTTATCGAATTAAATTCATATTTAATGAATTTTACCTACAATAGTGAATATATTTTTTATTTTTTTTATATTATCTTGGTTTTTTTATGTTCCATTTTTTATAAATTTTATTTTGGATTTTTTCATATTTTCATATTTTACTTTATCTATTTATTAATACTAAGGGTATTGTATCCATACTAATGTAATTTGGACCCTCAATTAAATGTGGAAACCTCTTGAATATGTGGAGTTACACATCAATCCATGGGGACTCCATATCAAACATAGTGTTCCTTGTGAGGGCACAAAAATTAAAATCATTGAAGATGTAACATATCCATAATAAGATAAATTAAATTAACTATTAAATTAGTATAAAAGTTTTAGGGTACACATAAATGAATAAAGATATTCATTAAATGAATTGAAAAATATGGTTATAGAGAATGTTTCTTATATCATAGAAACCCTAGATGATTTGATATTTTAAATTATTTCATGATTAAATTTCTACCTAATTTTTATTTGGTTACTTCAATAATTAAGGAAATAGATTACATGAATGATTCACTTGATAGTATTCATATTATTATTATTATATATTAATTAAAGACTAATGTTTATGATTTAATGGAAAAATGATAAGTATATAAAATAAAAATTTAATGAAATAATGAATCACTTGGTTGAGTATGAAAAAAATAAATGAGGTTATAAAAGTACATTACCCAAATATCTAAAGGGGAAGATGAATGATCAAAAAAACTACAAAAAATAATTTAATATAGAATTTTTTTATTTAAAAATATATTTAGATTTATTTCTTGATCATATATCATATAAATAATCCTAGAATAGTAATATTTGGGTTCATTCATGGATTAAGTGAAATTTTATTTTTTTTATGGTGAAAAAAATTAGATTTTAATAAGGATACATTGTTGTATGATAGAAAAATAGCATACCCTAGTCATCATGTAATCAAAATAACATTATAGAAGTCAGATATGATCCTCTTAGATTATACTGATATATATCAATTATCTTTTTTATTTCATTCATCAATAAATTTATTTATTCACAAATTATAGAAAATATTCATGATTCTTGTGCAGTTGTATGATAAAGGAATGTATTATTCATGAGGTGAAATTGATTGGATTTTGTTATTTATTAACCTTCTCACTCTAAGAATGAGATATAGTATGGGGGGAGTCAAAATAAAACAAATGATCATATTATATTTGTCATGGGTCAAAAATAACATTAATCATTTGTAAATATTATAAGAACTATATTTTTGTCCTTATAGAATGGAAAACTCTTAGAAACATAATAATATGAAAAATGAATTATTAAAAATATTCTACATTATAGAAATATAACATTACACACCTGTGATTATCGATTAAAACATGTCATGAAATATCATAACAACCCATTATTCACATATATGGATATTTAATAAATTTTTAATGAATATTCAACACATTATAAAAATATAATCTTGGAAACTGTAGTCGTTTTGGGTGTTTTGAAAAATAGAATGAAACATTATATCATAGTGAAATATAATTAAATTTTCTCAAAAATATATTCTAATTTATTGATAATATTTAAAATCCTTTTCCATAAACTAGGGAAAGTAATCATAAGTAATGGGGAGCACATATTCTCAATAAGTATAAATAATGATAATCATGAATATATGGTTTGAGAACCTGAGAATAACAATTTAATGTCACTCCCTGCAGATCAATTGTAATAATACAAAGTCAAGAAATTAATATTGATGGCTCATAAGACATGAATCATATTGAAATAAAATAACATTATTCTTTGGAACATAAAATTATAATAAGACATAAAGTAGGGGAATGCACACCAGATTATAACACTCTGAACATGTGTAATTATAGTCCAGTTCAGTAATGAATACAAGGACATGAAATAAAGCTGTCCCACAAATGTATGGACATGAAAATAGTTACATACATAACATTATTAACATGTAATAATGTACACTCATAATATTGTGAACATGTAATCAGGTTCAGGAATAACATTGGGAATATATAATCAGGTTCACTCATAACTTTGTGAACATGTAATCAGGTTAACGCATGACCTTTGTACTCCAGATTTATCCATAATTACACAAATTACTGGACGGAGATATAGGTTACACCCATCACAAAATAAAATAATAAATATATGTTCCATAAGATCATAAATCATTCATCACATCAGAAATAATTAAAATAAATTATATTCAAAATCATTTCTTCATAGAATATCTAATTCAAAAGTATCATGATACATATAAATCCATATATTGAGACATAAAACATTCATATGATGAATATGAATGGTTTTAATATATCATATACATAATATTACATGACTAACACCCATAGATGTCATCTTAGATGGAAAATAATTTTAAAAGATCATTTAAAACACTACATGACGAAAATATACTTCCTTATTTGAAAAACTCATTTTAAATCATCAAAATTAAAGAATTTTTTTTTAATTTAAAAAAACATGAAAAATATAAACAATTATTTAATATAATATTAAAAATATTTAAAATCCTTTTCCATTAAAATTCTAAAAACATTGATTAAAAACATTTTTGAATACATTCTTAGATAACATAGTTTTTAAATTAAAAAAATATATATATCTAATGATATTATATAATTATATAAAACATATAATATTTTTAAAATAAGGATATTAATTCCAAAAAAATTAAAAGGTAATTATAAAATTCTATTCAAAGAGCATATAATCATTACCGAACTTATTTCACAATGATGGAAAATTGAGGAACAAAATACCTTACGAATTTGATTACTTTTGAACAATAAGAAAAATAAAAGGGAGTAAAACAAATTTATATGAACATATGAAAACATTTATGAATATTTATCATAAATAAAAATCATGGAAATTATATTTACAACCCAATAAAAATAGGTGTTGAATGTGGCATAAGTCTCACAGAAATAAAAGTTAGACTTTAAATCCCCTTACCTTTTTTATTGAATTCCTTCATATATGTTCAGATCTCCCATATAATATATTTAATTTAAATTTATTCCTATAAGATAACCATATTCCTAACTAGATACATTATTTACTTCTGAATTTATTATAATCATTTTTTAATAATCTCATGTTAATGTTATGCTTAGGGTATTAACCACTTTGTCATTTATATATGTTTTGAATTTTTATTATTGTCCTGTTTACATAGATCATGACTTAATCGACTCTAGAATAATAACCATGATATAGTTATCATATATAGTCTATATATATGTGTGTTTTTGTTGATTAATAAAAGTTATTGGTAGAAAATAAAATACACTATTCATAGAGATGGTACGTTATACATACCAATGAATGTTGTTTTCATTTTCTTGTAGGATGAAAATAAATAAAATTATATGATCTATATCATTACGAAATAAGGTTTATAATATATATATATATATATATATATATAATATAATTTTTTAAATACATCCATAATAAATTCTATGTAATTTATGAATGAATAAAATCAATTCGATAGGTGGTAGTCAACCGTACACAAAAATGATATTATCGCATTCATACAAAATGGAAGGCGTGAATATATGTGTGATTTAAAAATAATAGAAAAATAATATATAATTCATATTTAAAATATAAATCTATCATTACTCCAATCTATGAAAATTGTTATTGGAAAAACGAACGACATCTATTTGTAATGTGGTAGTCTACTGTACCCACAAACGCTGATTCTATATCCCTTTTGATGGATGTATGTTAAGTTGTTGGTCATAGTCTAAACATAAAAAATCATATTAAATTTAAAATAATTTTGTAATTATATAATCTTGATATGAATATAATTTAATGGTTATTAGGAATAAGTCTAATAAAAACATTTGTTAATGAACATTACCTATTCTTGGGGTATATCATTTTGGTTTGCACCAATGGAATTACTTCTATGGAATTATTCCCAAATTAATGATTTTAGTATAGTGAGACAGAATTTGAGAGGATATTTGGATAAGGTTTTTTCGGAACCAAATTTTTTTTTATCTGTGAATAAAATAAAATAATATTTACTATTTTATATTTGAGGTGATAGGATCTTTTGAAACGTATCAAAAGATTGATTTATAATAAATTAAATATCAATTAAAATACCCCATAAAGGATAAGTAATAAAATAAAATAAAATATAATTTTTAAGATAATAAACCAATATATTTTATAAATTTTTTGGCATTATTTTAAGCCTTATCATTTTGATTAACTCTTAGTTAACCTATTTTAATTTTAACTACGATAACAATTTTTTATATTCTGCTTTTATTAATTTTTTACACAGATTTTGTAAATTTAACATAAAATAAAAATATAGGAAATTTTATTCCATTAAAATTATTTTAAAGAAAACTTTTTCCATTATTTTTATATAATTTAATGATATATTATTTTCATAAAATATCATAAGTGTCAATATTGACATTATTCATTAAATTAACATTATGAAAATAAATAACATAATAAAAAATTGAAAATAATTATTTAATAAACCCATAATATGTCATCATCACTATGAAAATTATCACACTACTATAATTAATTCAATACATATTCCATTTAATATTGTTCATATCCTTTAATTTTTTTTCATTAATTGAATATTTACTACACCATAAATTTTTAATTATTGTAGTTAATTATTTCATCACATACAAATTACCCTAATGTAGATAAATAAGTTATATATCCGTGAAATATTTATAGATATATATATCTTCTAAAAAACCTTATATTAAAAACAATATACTTATTAAATGATTGAGTGTGGAATTATATAACTCTCTTTGAGTTTTATAATATATAATTAAATTTTATATTTATGTTTCCATTAAATAATTAAATTTATAACCATAGGTGTTAAGGTCCTAATTAAGATTATGAAATATAATATTGGCAAGTTTTTGGATCATCTTATAATTCATAAGACTTTATTTTTAATCCAAATTACCCAATTTACGTTTTACCTTGGTAACAAAAATTACCAATGTTAATATTCATATTGGCCAAAAATTATATAGACCATTTTAAAAAATTGAGACTTTATAAATTAAAATATGAAAAAATAGAAATCCAAAATATAATAGTGCATAAAACTAATTTAAAACTATTCCTTTATAAAGGGTGATAAAGTGAGTTTTTAAAGTGAAAATGTTTAACAGTTTTAATGTATTTATATCCAATTACAATATAAAAATGATTACAATGACCAAAATATATAAATAATTTATCTAATTTTACATTAAATATAATTTGAAATAAAATTGATCATTATGAAAAATTTATATAAAATGAGGGTTTCATATTAAAATGTAATATTTGTCAATATTCATCAAAAAACAAAACATACTAGTAAAAGAAAAAAACATCAATGAAAGAAAATTTTTATATTCCAATTTTAAGAATATAATTAAAAAAAGTTTAAAATTTTTGTTTTAAAGTAATTTCACCATTAAAAGGAGATAAAACTACCTTAAGAAAAATATAACATTTATGCATAAAATAGGATTTATTCTTATATTATACCAATAAAATATATTATTTTAATTTATAAATAAATATAGAATAAATTATATATAAATTTAATAATATTATTAATATAATTCTTTCCATCTAATTTAAGAACTATGTTATAAGTTTCATAATATTAATAGAACATTGTGGTCCAGTATGACTTCACCATGCATGTGACAAATGTTATAGAAGAAACTAAATTCTACCATAAAAATTAGATAAACATTGAGTTCGGTATAATGAAAACTGACCTATCCATTTGAATCTAAAAAATATTATAATTTATTTTAAAAATAATTTTCATAAAAATCTCTTGGAGTAACATTATACCCCCTTAAATGTAATTTCACACTCAAAATCCATCTTATTCATCAAATGGACTCACATTTGATAATTAAATTATAGAAACCCAAATTTAAAACTTAATAATAAAACATCATCTAATCATGAAAATTTGTAATGGTAAATATTACCCAAAGTAAATCAAAACTAGGTTTCTTTATAAGATAACATAGGGGGATAGTGAAAATATTGATATAGAAGATCAAACATACTATAACATTTTCATGGAGATTAAAATATAAAATGGTCATAATAATTTTAAGAATAACATAATTATAAATCTATAAATATTTAATAGACCTTTAGATTCATCAAAAATGGAGGTAATATGAAAAAAAATATTTTCCAAAACATGTATAATTTTCACACAAATATATACTTATGAGATTTAATTTTAGTTGATATGAAAAAAATCATCCATAATTTTTTAATTGATCTATTTCCTTTTCAAATCATACTACAATAAATAATATATATTATGTTAATTTTTATAACTAATGGATCGTAATCTCCATAAATAGAATGAAAAGTTATTTGGTTTATATTTTTTTATCATCAAAATAAAATTATTATCATACGTTATTGACCATGCATAAATCTTCTTATAGTGAAGTAAAAAAATATTCATCCAAAACATTAGCCATAGTTCAAATCAGAAAACATTCAATAATTATCATTCTAACATTTCTAAAGTACAATTAAACTTTTATTCCTTAAAAAACGAACATTATTTTTATCAGAATCTTAGGCCAATCCTTATACATATATATCATTTAATGTTACTTTTATTAATCCATAATTAACATAAAGGGATATAATAACATGAAATTTCACTAAATGAGGGAAAATAGTATTTTCATATGGCTTATTCATACAAAATAAAACATGAAATTCCCTAATTATGTAATACATGGTATGTTTTATCAAATTATTGTGATTAAATTCATATATTATGATTGAATAAGAATTACCTTTTTTTATTATCCTCAGTTTCTATGGATTATCATAAATATTTTCCACTATATTGTGTAATTATTCATATAATTCCCCAACTACTTGCACCTAAATCAATGAATTGTGGTTTCTTAAATTTTGTTGATATCTATCTCTATTCATTTCATTGATGTTCCTTTTATATCACCTAAAAATTCTTTTTGTTGATATCCAGGCTTCCAATACATGAAAAACCTTATTTATCATTTTTTTTAACTCACATAGTTCTCTTTCACAATATTTTTACAAGTAGGATTTTGAAACTTTTTCATTACTCTATGTGAAATAGCATTGGATTTTCCATGGAACCCCATTTCCTTTTCTTATTAGTAAATCTAAAAGGGTATTCAACATATATTTCCACTTTTAGTGCACATTGAAGGATTTATTTGTAGCATCGACTGATCCATAACTATAATTCCATTTTTAGAAATGGTATCAAGGAAGTGAATAATTAATAAACCATACTGTCATGATTAATAATAATATTAGAAGAGTACCTTGAAAGACTTGTAAAATTTTATTTAGATGAACCAATAGATTCATCATAACTGATCTTAATCTCCAGGAAATACTTCTCTATTTTTTGATGAATTAGTTGAAAAAACATATTAAAAAAACAAATTTTTAAACTCATCCCACATGATGGAGATTATTTCTTATTTTTTCCATTTATTTTCATAAATATTCCACCATTTATTTGCCTTAGCATCCGGATGGAAGACAACAAGAGTGAATTTTTCATGTGATGAACACTGAAAAATGGATAATGCCTTTCCTATGGTACTAATAAATTTTATTTCTACTAATAGATCTAAAAAAACGTTGAAATATTTTGGACATCACCACATGAATAAATCAGAAGAATGTTGTTCTCTATATTTCTCATTTGGATATTATCAATGATTTATTTCATGAGAAATTTTTGTGATATAAGAAATGATGTTATTCAATACGCCTTTGATAAATATTTTTTCTTATGAGGAAATCATTGAATTGTCTATTTCATTCCTCATTAATACAGTTCCATGAGGTTCCATCCTTTTACTAAAACCTAAAACAAAGGGCCATCTACACCATCGTAGTATAGAACCACATAAACATGAAAAACATACTTATAGGATGTCAAAATAAAGACACCTACATCATTAATATATAAATCCTATGGTTTATCCAAGATTATTCATAATCATATTCTATTAAAATCATTCATGATGGTTTGTAAATAGTTGGTTATTATTTAAATCATAGCCCCCAAGAGTTTCAAACATTGTATGCTTAAAGAACCATTTTCTTGCACTGACTCTCGATCTATTCTAGCTCAATATGGTATTTTTTTGGATGTTACACCTATGTAAATATTATCTTGAGCTACATCCACTTTTATTATCCCCATAGGGATGAAAATTATTCAAAACCACTCTCTCAATCCTAACCTAAAATTATAGGTAATTTTAAAAAACTTTAACTCATCAATATAATTATCTTTATAGACACCCCTAGAAATGTCCTTAAAAATAACCCTAAGGTTCTCAATAAAGTGTTCCCATCTTAGATTTTAATTATTTACTAAACCATTAATTTTATACAATCTATAATGACCCATGATTCATATTTTAAAATTATATGTATTTTTAATGAATATTAATTATATTATACAAACCCATTCATGAGGATTGTAATATTGTAGTGTCTTTGGAATCAGGGAACATAATATTCTCTCTTAGTGAATAATATTCAATGTTTCCCAAAAAGATAATATTTTTTATTGAACCTACGTAAAACCATTCTTTAGAACCTATGGAATGGAATCATAATAAATGGTTATCTCAGATGATCAGTGTGGTAAATAAAAGATATCATGAATAATATGGTATGATAACATGAAAATAACAATTGATGATCATACCATGCATATCAAATATCATAATCACGAGTCATAAAATAAATATTGGTAGTCCATAAGACATAAATCATATGAAATGCAGAGAACATGATTCACGATATCATAAAATTTTGAAAATCCTTATACATGTGGAATACTCATTAGATTATAATATTTAGAAATTTTTTGAATTGATAAAGGATCGCACACTAAGATAAGGACTTGAAATATGTCCCTCATATAACCTTATGGACATGGAGCTAGGTCGATGTATTTAATTTTGAACATGTAACTAGGTTCATGTATAAAATCGTGAATAGGTAATCAAAATCATGTGTATCATTATCAATATTCAATCAGGTTCACACATAATATTGTGAACCTGAAATTGAGTTCATGCATGCCATATATACCCATGAGTTATCCATCATTAACCAATGCAATGTAGGATGATATAATTCCTACCGATCAAATAATTAAATCATACATATTGGTTCTATAAAATCATAAATCGTTCAACACAAAATAAATCATAAAACTAAAATGTATTAATATTCATTTAATAATAGAATATATCATTGAAAATTAATATTATTTGAAAACATTATTACATCGAAACAAAAACATTTAGAGAAAAATATCAATTGTTACATAGGGTTATATGCCTAGTAAGTCATGTTTAAAATGAACATATGACATCATATATGGAAAATAATTTTGAAATATATTTTTAAAACATTTTATATGGAAAATATAATTTCCGCGTTTAAAATGGTTTTTAAATGATCAAATATTTTGAATAAAAATTCATTAAAAATATCCTAAAAAATTTATAAAGTAATCATTTAAAAACATTTTTATCATCATTTGAATTATATTCCTTTAATTTCATTAATATAACAATAAAAATATTTTTATGAAACATTGTTTTTGAATAAATGTTTTTTTTGAAATAAGAGAGAATATAATTAAATGAACCATATAATAACATTAAAAAAATTAAATTACTGATATAACATCACATAGGGAATTATATACACCTAATAAAACAATATGGTTGCATAACATAACAAGTGTCTGAAAGGTGGAATGTTGATAACCAATTACCTTACTAATTTTGTCACTTTTGAACATTGATCCCCATGAAATAGAGGTCTTAAAATGGTTTTGTAAATAACAAAAAACACTATGGAAATGATAAAAGATTAATTTCATGGTTAAAATATACAGCACCAAAAATAAATTACCGGTGAATATGGATGAACTATCACAAAAATTAAAGAGACATAAGAAATCCTCCTAGTCTAAGTCTTAGAATCCATCATATAGGTTTATAAATACATTATAATAATTACTTTATTATTATAAATTGACGATAAGTCCATATTCATAATACAATATATGAATTACTTATGAATTAGGATTTACTTTTTCATTAATTGTCACATGTTAATGTTACATTTTGGGTGGCCATGATATATATACCATATATATTCATTATATATATATATATATTAGTGAATTTATATATATATATATATATTGATTCATAACAGTTTGTATTAGAAAATAAAATTCATTATTCATTGATATGGGAGGTTGTACGTACGCATGAATGCTATTATTATTTTCATTTCAGATAAATAGTACAAAATTTATATGATTTATTATTATTATGGAATCATTTTTATGTCATATATAAAATATTTTATTATTCGAATAATCTTTAATAAATTCCATGTAAACAGTGAATGAATTAGATCACTTCGGGAGGTGCTAGTCCATTGTACACATGAATGACATTAAATAACTCAAACAAACTGTAAATCATGAATATTATTATTGAATAAAAATTATTTAAAAATAATATATATCATATATAAATGATAAATACATCATTATTCTAAACCATTTATAGTGGTAATGGAAGAATGAATGACATGAGTTCGTGACGCGGTAGTTCCACGTATCCAAGAATGTTGGTTGTGTATCACATTTTAAGAAAGTGTGAGAAGTTGAAGGTTATAACCTTATCATAAAGAAATTTCATTGTTTTTAATATACAACATATTTGTAAAAAATATATATAAAAATAATTTAAGGTGTTTATGAATGAATTAAAAAAATTGGTGAGAAATTTTACCTCTTCATTGGGTATTTTCTTTTGGATTACACCAAAGGGATTCCTTTGTTGGAGTTATTCTCAAAGGAAGGATTATAGGATTAATGAATGGATTTTTTGAGGATAAATGTATTTTTTTCCAAGGCTAAAATGTTTTATTATTTTATAAAAGAAAATAATATGATAAATTTTTATAATTGAGGTGAACGGACCTTTTGAAATTTTCCCAAATATTAATTCACAATAAATTTCGTCTCAATTAAAATACATTCCAAAGGTAAATGATTTCATTATAAGATAAAATTAGGTCTTAATATCAAGAAAAACAAATTTTAGATCTGTTTTTGTAATATTTTAGACGTTATCATTTTGATTAACCATTAGATGACTTATTTTAATTTTAACTATGATAACAATCTTTTTAATATTAATAAAATTGGAATTTTTATGTAAATGGTGTCCACTATCCAAAAATGTTAAATTTATGAAATTATATACCTTATAATAATATTTCTTTATTTCTATATATTTTTTGTATTTTTATTAAATAATTTATTAATATTTTATTTTATTAAAATATCATTAGTGTCAATTTTGACATTATACACTCATTTATTTTAAAAAATTTAATAAATTAAGAAAAATTCAAAAAACATTCATTTAATATATCTCTGAGAGACATAATAACTTATAAATATCTTATAGAACCTTAATTAATACATATTAGACTCTGTTTATGTTTTTAGTGTCATTTAATTGATATTTTCATTATTTGAATAATTAATGCATCATCATATTGTAATTGATTATGTTAATTATTTATTCACAAAAAAAATTATAGTTCCATGATTTAGATAAATATGTTATACTTTAGGATAATATATATAGTTCAATTTTTACATTATATTAGATTATATTAGAAATATTAAACTTATTTAAAGTAAGAGTGTGACATTTTTTCGCTCTCTTTCATCTTAATAATGTCTAAGTCATTTTCATGTACATGATTAAATTAAATAATGAAACATCAAACCATTGGTGTTTTAAATTTATTTAAATTTATCCAATAAATATTTTGATGCTTTAAGGGTAATTTTGGAGTCCATATCTGTTTAATTTTAACATAAATTACTAAATTTTCCATTTATAGTGGTAAAAAAAATAAAAATGTTACTATTAATATTGAAAATAAAATAAAATGGAAATATTGATTAATAATAATTTTATGAGTAAATATATGGAATCCTTTTATCAATAATCAATACAAATTTCTGTATAAAATTTATTTAAAATTAGTTACATAGCTGGTACAAGTAGGAATGTTTTTAAAGTAGAAATATTAAGTACATTGAAATGTTTTTATATCCAGATTCAGTATAAAAAATATTCCAATGACAAAAACTGGATAAATAGATGTATAATTTATATAATTTTAAATTAAACTAAATTTAAAATATAATTTAACATTATAAATTATTTATATGAATAGTCATTTTCAATTAAAATGGATAATCATTCACTATTCCCCAAAAAATGAAACATAGTAGAAAAAAAATATATAATCAAAAAATTGATATTCTATTTTTAAAAATGAATATATTTTTTTAATTTTATTTTATAAAATTGGTAAAATTTATATTTGAATTTAGTGTTGCATTAAAAGGATTCAAAATTTCCTCTAGAAAGATATAATTTTTTAAATGTAAAATTGGATTTGTTCTTAACTTATTTATATCATATATATTGGATAAATTTCAATAAAAATTGATTGAATATATAATATATAAATTTATCATTGTTGTTAATACTATTAATTACATCCAATTTAATGGCTAGTTTATAACTCTCATGATATTGATAATATTGTTTGGGTTGGTAAGGTCGGTTATGCATGTCACAAAAATTATCGATGATAATTGATTTTATGTGCAACACAATATAAAATTGGTGTTGTGTACAAAAAATATAAACAATGAATTTTAAAATACAAATGAATTTAAATTATTTTTAATATTTATTTCATAAATGTATTTGGTTATTGGAAATAGAAAACATTTACTTTTTCTATTCATATATATGAGTATAAATGACTGGGATAAATTAACAATCATTAAACAATTACATATATAATCATATATTAAAATGATTATTTATTGAATAATATGAGATATTAATTAAATTATGATTATACAAATCTTGAATAAAATATATTTAAATTTAATAACTATTTACATGTAATCATTCTCTGATGGAAATTCACTAACACACACACTTAGGGTTGAAATTGTGAAAATATTTAACTCATCTATATTGGGGGAAGAAATGAATAAAAATTTAATTTGAACCTATAGAAAAATATCTCTACTGAATGGATTCATACACATATACCAAACTTATTATTTAAATGTGTAATAGGTCCACTAAAGATTTAATTATAACTAGTAATAATTTAAACCTCATATGAAAACATACTATGTAATATAATATATTAATATAATAAAATATTATAAAGAAGGGGTCATACATTTTCTCATAATACATTTATAATTTATTTAGATTTATTTTACAATATTGGAAAGAGTTACCTTCATCTACCAATGCCATAATTATAGTCAACAAACTAAAATCCCTATAAAATTGATAATGATATATTCTTCCAATATTCCATATAGAAAAATATTCCCTTTATCATTTAGTAAATTTCATATCACCAAAGATTCACTAAACACATTATACCTCACAAAAAATAAAAACATCCATGCTCTTAATCATGCACAAAATAATTTGAATGAATGATACCCATTCATAGTAACCTTATCTAAAGAGATAAATACACATTATATTTTATTGTAATTAATAATTGTAACTACATATGGATTCTAATGTCATTATTTGTTTGATAGATTTTGAATGTGTTGTCCAAGAGTAGATGAGTTTTATTGAACAGTGATTCAAATTGGGAATATGATCATGGGGGAATATAAAGGATATATTTTTTTGACCTAGAATGAGAAATGGGACGTTATTTGAGTGATCAAGTGAATGTTAGAGTGATTTCAGTGTGAGAGAAGTGCTAGGATGTGGCTGAATGTTGCGGAATAGACCAAATCCTAGGAAAATATTTAATTGTGTGTTCTTTGTATGTGGAAAATTTTTTATTTATAGAGGACCTTGTTTTATCATGAGTTTTTTTATCACGATGGTTTTGGGGGGAAGGGGGTTGGCCATTTCATGGAAACCATGGTGGTTAATCCTTACAGAAACCCAGGGTGAAGGGTTATCACCCATGCAACCTATATATATTTTAATTATGGGAAGACTCATAATTTAGTAGGTGTTACCTAACATGTTTTTTCTAGTGGAGGTGGTTGATGAGGTACAATTGTCCGATTCCCCCCCCCCCTCATCCATGCATTCAAATATAGGTTATGTGTTAATTACACTATTGAATTTTGAAATCTAGTCAGAAATATAGGTTGTTTTATTAACATGGGTAGAGGATGTGTAAGGGGGAATGCATCACTATGAATAACAAAATTTGAGTTGAGGTAATCCATTACCCAATGTTATTTAATATTTTTCTCATGATCTATATAAAATTAATCATTGATCAAGTATAAATTATTATGTGAGATTCTTGGTATAGGGTTATAGGTATTATATGTACCTTCTATTAATGGTTGGTGAATTTTACTATCTGTTTTTCTAATATGGTGATTCCTAATTATTTGTTTTCTGATAAATTATCATTATAATAGATATAAACAGTTATTTTTAATTTTTATAATTATATTTTGGTTTTAATGAATGTGATAGTATTTCATGTGGTGGTATGGGCTTCCTTTAAGAATGAATGCACAATGACAGGTCAGTGAAGAAGTTAGAGTAAAAAAATACTCTTTGCTGGAGTAACACATTCCCTTTAATATAATAGAATATAAATTTTTTATGCTTTATTTTCTTCCTATATTAATGTTTCATAGGATTATTTAATGGTATATAAATAAATATTTCCCTTGAAAATATATATTTAACTTCATTTGGACTTTAATGTTTTGAAAAAGTTCTTATTATAACGTATGTAATCCAATATCACTGAAAGACTATTTCACGAGGGGATGGATGTGAATTTTTAGTTAGTGAGAGGGCTTAGGTTGGTATCCGGATGTGGGGTGAATTTAAGGAAGCCTTTTTTCCACTATAGTGAAATTTTTTCAGACATAAGTGCCATTATATTTGAAGTGGTGGGAGAGAAGGTTATATGAAAAATGTTTGATGAGTAACACCATTTATATTTTAGAGTGGAATCATGGAATATTCCATATGTGTAACTGAACAAAGGGTAAACTATATGTGTTTCATTGAGTTTTTTAATCTAGGTGGTTGTTTTTGACATCTCTTATAGGAGATGTAACATTGGACAAAGGTGTCAGATATTGGATTTTATCCGGACTTGGAATTTTGTAACAAGGTTTCTATAATGGGATATATTGATATAATTCTTTTTGAATTGATCCTAGGTATTAATGAGTTTTATTGGAAGCAAAAAGGGACTGGGATGGGTTGAAAGGAACAGATGGGTCCCCTAATAGGTGAAATAATGATGTTGAGAGGACTATATAATAATAATGCGTGATCATAGAAGTTTAAGAAAAATCCTTATGACTGGATGGATGATGATATATTTTGGTAAAGGGGGATTAGTCCTACATGTGTAGAACATAATGGATAATCTGGTGAGATTTCTGGATGTGATTCTTTCCCTTCTTGTGATGCAGGTGTGTGATTATGATAGGAATTGTTCAATATAATTATTTACATAATATCTTAAACGCATGACATTACATGAGAGATATTTTTATAGGACCCAATATTGAGTGAGAAATTAGTGGTAGTGTATATTTGATATGATTACCTAAGTGATAAGGTATAACATGGGACCTTTTATCATCCATTCTTGAGTGACATGGCACTAGTAATGATGGACCTTAAATTGAAAGACATGGTACGAGTTCTAGAATTGGATTACCTTCAGTGAGAATTTGTGATCGACAACCATAATAGTGAGTAGATGTGGGGGATGGTTTTTGGGCCCTTCTAAGACTAATAAGATGGATACTAATACTTGAACATGAATCCCAACCTTGAGTGAAAAAGTTAGTTTCTATACCATGATAGATAACATCCCTTATTTGATTAACTATGGACTAGGGGATAGTTGTAATAATACTAAAAGTGATAGTGTGAGTCTAGATAATGTATATAAGACATTAACAAATACTTTTACGTAGTATTTGGTACTATGAGAGACTCTCCACCATAGATCATTATGTATGGGATGGGGTTGAAGTATGACAGTCTGAGATGACTGGATTCTACCATAGGGAGGAAAACTATAAACCACATGTCATTATGTCGTCATTATCATATGAAGACAAGCTGAAAAATTATTCATAGTGGACAATATATAAAATTTCATTTCATTCACACTACCTGAAAACAGTGTCATACTCATTGATTTGGAAAAACCTGTTGCTATAGTTCACCCATATAACCATGGTAAAAGATTCATAGGAAGGACCAATACGAACTATACACCTAAAACCATAAGTATAGGTCACCCCTATAATGGTTGGACAATACAATTTTAATGGATTATATTGGGGCCGATTTTGTTTAGCATATATTTTTTAATAAACAACATATACCCACAATTTTACCAAAGCATATGTATAGTTTAGAACATTATTTTTTCATAATAATAACAATAACAATAAATATATAAATAAAAATAATTTTTTTACATGTACACACACACAGATATATATATATATATGAATATAATAACACAAAATATTATATTTGATAGTGGTAAATTCATATAAGAATAGGCAAATTGTGTTGGAATCAATTACATGTGGTGGTGTTTTTAAATAAAGGACCTATATCCATGGATTTTTAAAAAAATGGGTATAGTTATACCACCACGGTTTAACCAAACTAGGGGTATATAAATTTCCAATGAAATTTTATAAATAAATGTTATATAAACAATGGGTATATGTATTTTGTGATGGCTTAAGGATCCACATTTCATTGAAAAGTGGGTATAGCCTATAGCCCCAATTTTCTTTTCTATATACCTATTTTGGAACCATGGTCATTGGTAATGATTCTAGCAGTGTCACATGCGTGAGAATTTTTTTTTTATTTTCCACATGCATTAACAAATATGCAGGATTATATTTGGGGAACATTTTTAGACACTACATAGATGAATTTCCAACACTATTCATGGGAACAATAGTGATCATAAGGATCTAATAACATATTCACATTTCATTACATTGGATGTGAAATGGACTAGGTTGGGGAAGAATTGTGTGAAATTACACAATGAAAATGAGTAGGGTTTCATTAATAATGTAAGAGTTCATATTTGATCTAATTACATTATTCGACTTCGATTTGAGAGTAAATTATGATTAAATATATATATTATATGGTATAAGGTAGAATGTAAACCATATAATGGTTTATATGATAGTGTATGGGTATACATAAAATAAAGTTTTTATATTTATTTTATACATTATCAATGTTTTAGTATCATGATTGATGTTTTATTTTTCCATTATCTATAAAATTATCACCCAATATCATTATGGGAAAAATATACAATTTGATTAAAAAAATTAACCTACAACTCTGTAGATGTGATGATGTATTAGATTTAATAATGTGGATGTTGTGATGATCTAATTCATGATTTTTTGTTAGATTTTTATGATTAAATCAGTACATTTAAAATTTATATATACTTTGGTGAATCAGATGATATTTTATTTTAAGGTCACTAGGGATGTTTATATATTATCCTAGTTGTGAGTTATACTATTTTCACATATAATATGATTAAGGAGAGAATTATTTCAGTGAAACATGATGTGGGGTGTCTATGGATCAAAGTGATTCCAAATATAAGTACTATATAATATATGGGAATTCTTAATTTTTTAAATTTTATTTGGATAGACACAATTTTAGATTGTCATAGTAGTTTAAAGATTGTTTTATGGTATTATGGGTATTTGGAAAATTCTTAAATGTTTATTTTCATTAATCTATGCAATGACCATTATTTATTTTAAAGATAAGAGTTACTATATGTATCTTTTGGAAATTAATAGAGGTCCACTATGTTTTCAGTTCCTTTAAGAGTCACCATCATTATATTTTTCCCATTTCTTTATTTTTTATGGGGTTATTTTATTCAGATTTGGTATTTTTTAAATAGTCTAGTTATTGGGAGGGAGGGAAACCCATCCAACCATATATCTTTCTCAGATCTCTCACCTTTTACTAGAGTTGTTCTAAGTGTTTTCCCCATCAAGTGAAATAATATATCATCCCTTCCACTATTCTATTTATTTAAATATAATTTTAACATTATTATAAAAAATTATTTTCTTATAAATTTAAAAAAAGTGTGTCAAAATATGATCGACATGATCTGGATTATTTATACAATAAAAAAGGATGTCAAATTGAGAATCCAAAAAATCCATCTCACACCATCAATAAATATAATATAATCATTACATTGTTCATTCACATAACATTTAATGGCCTTACATTAATGGAGAAATCCTTATGTGTTTGGGAGTTGTGAGAATGGTTATAATATCTTGAATTAATTATTAATGGCTATAAGAGAAAGTAGGTTCCTTCTATAAGGCCCTTTTAAATATTAATATAAATGTTGTGTGACTTGCTAGTTTGAGATATTTTTATAATAGATTAATGAATTAGATCAGCTGGTTTTGAAGATTCACATAAATGTTGTGTGACTTGCTAGTGTGAGACATATAAATGTTGTGTGACTTTCTAGTGTGAAATATTATCAGAAAACTATTATTTTGGTTGTTTGATGTGTTTTATTGGATGATTGAAGATTTTACTATGTTATTTGGAGATACATATAAACTATAGAAAACTTTTTACAACCAAATAGATGATTCTACGGTGTAATCCATTATTTTATGGCTTGACTAGCTGGTTGATAAGGCTTATGTGTACTTAGAGGGAAGATTATAAATTGTTTTATTCAAAAATATGGTGGTTTATCCCAAAAGTTTATTTTTTCCATGGTTCCATCAATTTTCTATGAAATTGGATATATGTGGATTCATGGTTTAAAGGTTGTTTTTTAAATGTCTTTTTTATGGAATCTGTGTGATTTATTCTATAATTTGGGAGACTACAAGGATGATAATATGTTCCCCTTTAACCAACTCCCTCTTCATTAGGACAATTTATCTTTCAATATTTAAAATATCCTTAATGGATATGGGAGATATTCCATCCCCAACCCCAAACATTTATCTATTGGTTCTAGTGTTGGAATTTTGGAATTATTTTACAATCCCTCTCCCCTAATTAGTTTGTTTCTTGAATTGTTCATAATGTGTTACATTAATGCCTTTTTTCTTTCTATTTGACATATTTAGGAATTCATTTTTGATATCCCCTTGTTGTGGTGTAGGTTTATCAATGATTTTCTTGTGTGGTTTTAGTTTTTTTCCATTTTTACTTTTCCCTATGGAGCGTAGTAGGATGAAAATGAATCTCTATGGAAGGGGACTCTCCTTTCCATATTTTTACATTCTATGTGTGGGATTTTCATGCTTCTCAATTAATTTGGGTGGATATTAAGTGTTGGAATATTATTTTTATTTAATTAGCATAACTAAAATTTATGGGTATAGGCTGATATTATAGGCTTTAATACATAGATATAGGTTTTTGATGATATTATGTATTATTAATTCAAAGAATAAAATTACTAACAATTGGGAGACTTTTTTATGATTTTTTTATTATGACCAGAGACCCATTCTATTTTTCTACATGATCTCATCTTGAATAAATGGTAAATGAATATATATTTTTTAAATAATTGTAATTACAAGTAAATCCCTGTATGGGTGATAATACCCCTACTAAATAACAAAGTGTAATAATGAAATCCCTTGAATAATCTTTTAAATGTTGAGATATAATACTTGGTTTGTCTTTGTTTCTTAGGATTCCATTTTTTTTAGGGTGGTTGTGTGGTGGTTGTCGAAATTGGATGGGATGTGAGATATGTGATGTCATGTTGTGATATTGAATACATGGGGTATGGTGTTGTATTTTTTGTGATGAGGTGGTGTTGTGGTTGTGGTGTGTGAAGTGGTTGGTTTAAATGGATATGTTTTGGTAAGATATGGTGTGGTTATAGTACATAATTGTTTTCATGTGCAGTGATTATGGTTTGTAGTCATTGTATTATGAATAGGTTGTAGTCTGCATTAGAAATTATGTGAGGATGTGATATATGGTGGTGATGTATGGTTGTTGTGTGTGATGGTTTTGTTGAGTAATGTCGTTGAGTTGAAAAAATTATGGATTCAAAATGGATATGCTCATGTTTTTGTATAACGACAATGGTGGTGGATTTGAGGTGTAGTTGTGATGGTTGATTTGAGATTGACTAGTTGTGGTGAGTTATGGTTTTGTTCATTTCACATTTTTATATGGAAATTTATAATGTTGTAATTGAATATTAATGGATTGGAACTGATATGTTATAAATTGATTAAATGATATTAATTATTAAATGATATTTGAAAATGTTAATGAAGTTGATTAAAAATGAAATATAGTGGAACTTGATATATCAGTATTGTGTGGAAACTTTTAAATGAAAGTAGGAAATTGTCCAGGGATTTTGTTTTAGTAGATTAATTCATTTCATATTGTAGTGGAAGTGATTATGATATTCTATGTGTTATGTAGTGGTTTTTGTGGTGTTTTCTAGTGAGGTTGTTGTTAACCCATAGGTTGGGTGATGTGTGTTATCTATATATCATGCATTTAATGTCACTTCATTGTGATCCCCACTAGAGTTGGATAACCTTAGAATCCCTAATATGCTATGGGTTATGGGTGTCTTCTCCATTATCTAGGATTTTTGTGACACTGATGAATATAAACCCCACATCCCTACTTTTTCATGGACATCAGTGATTATACAAGTTGTTTTGGGAGATTACCTAGATGTGTTTTCAAAGCTATTTTAGCGTGATATGTGAAGTGGTGAGGTAGTGATGTGATATGATATGTGGTGGTGGTCATGTGTGGTCGTATAACATTGTGGTGTTAATCTTATTCACATTTAGGATACCCTAATATTTTTGTTATGTGATTATATGTGGTGTTAAGATCTAGGAATCCTTATGTTATATGATATGTGGTGGTTCAGGGGTCTTCATTTGATACATTTGGTTGTGATTCCTAATTCTAGTGCATGATACTAGAACTTTCAAGTGAAGGGTTTATAGGGATGTGTCCCAAACCACATCAAATATGTACCAAGTGTCTTCATGTGATATGTGATGTGAGATGATGTGATGTGATGTATATAGAAGGGATGGGAGCATATGAATTTTATTTTGGGACATGAGGGTTCAAAATCAGAAGTTATGTAGCTATTGGGGACCTTTCATAATTATGATCTCAATTATACATTATTGTGTTGGATGTGTGATTTTTTATAGAGCCTTATGGTGGTGTTTCAGTTATTTGACCTATTTTGGTACATGTTGGTTCTATGATTTGTTCACTAGCACATCAGTTTTCTCATTTCACATGGTCATTTTATAACATTATTATATATCGAATGAGTCTACATTTTATTCACATCCTTCAAATATAAACTAATATTAAAGATTAAATGATGGATTTTTGGACTAGTCTGGACGTTACTAGTTTGGGTTTTAATCTAATATTATTAACATGATGTAGACTTTTTGTTGGTATATATTGGTGAAAGGTTTACTCACCAATTCACAATATTCATTCATTGTGGTATGGTATTTAGTTTACATTTTTTATTTATTGTATTTTTTCGATGTTTTTTATCCTATATTATTATCGTGTTTTATATTGTAGAATAAAATGACTCTCATTTGTGGTATTTTTATACCCTAAGATATAGTTATAAACTTGAGAAAAACTATTGGTGGGACTCAAGGGTCATTATCTCTCTCCAATCATTTTGGAATACTCGGTGGACGGGGAACATGTTAGAGTTGTATCAAATGTTGTTTATGATATAATTTTAGGATTAGAGTAAAGAAAAATGATGTTTTCATGTTTTGGTAGGTAATAAATTCTATATATTCATGGTTCCTGGAATAGGTTTGGGAGACCATTTAATTAAAGTTATATTAGGTTGTCATGTGATCCATTTCACTAACTATAATATTTCTAAATGACCAAGTGAGGTGGACATTTCTATAGCGTAGATACATTGTAGAGGTACATTGAGCAGGAGTATTGTGGTTCATTTAAAAATTTGTGTTTTTTTGGAAAATAAATTGAATTAAATAATTAAATCATGTGGAAACACAATGACATTGAGATTATGATGTTATCATTTATTTTAACTAAAATATCGTATTCATCGTCCGTGAGTGGTTTAGGATGTTGAGGTTCGGTATGATGATCAAGTTGATCATTGTAGAGTAAACCAAATATTTTTAGATGATTCATGGAAGAGGTCCTTCTGTTCATTTTAGTAGTAGTGTTTTAGAATGAATATGGGGGAAATACTGGTTAACAAGATAGGGGTAGATATAGGTGATTAATGTCATTTTTTCTATATTCCAATCGTGGGTTGTGTTTTGGGTTCCATTAGAAAATAGTTCGATGTGGGGATATACAGTTCAATTGTGGATACTCATACATAGTGTCCTGAATGAGGTAGATGTGTTATGGAATCAGTTTCATATGGAGTTATAGGTAGAGTTAGAATATTTATTGAGCATGTCAACCAAAAAGTATGGAATGATATATCTTCAACAGTTGAGTTTGAATGTGTGGGATATTTGTATTAGGTCTAGGGACATAATGAAATTTCCTCTATAAGTTATACTGGATTAGGAGTCTAGAGTGTGAATCTAGAGGAGGTGTCATGCACAGTGATCATGTTTTGGGTCACCCTGTTTAATATCCTAACATATAATGAGAAATTGAAAAAGGATTTCATTATCAAACAGATTATTTCAATTGGAGTTGATCCTGGAGAGAGTTTCCAGAAGTGAATCTCAATGGGTAGGGATTTAGGAATTATTCCATGGGTGTTTATGAAGTCTTTGCTTCGACCAGCAAGGAACTGGACACAGAAGTTATCCGTATGTTATTATAGGGATGTTTTTCCAAAGAACCCATAGGGTTTCAATACATTCATGTTTTTTCTATATAGGACATGGGATTAATAAATCATTGTGTTAACCTACTCAGGGGTATTATCATTTGTGTGTTTAGGACCCTTTATTAACTAATAGTATTTTCAACCGAGGCAGTTTTAGTGGTAATGAACATCAATATTTCTTCGTCATTTGATATAGAAGTAAATGTTATTAGCGGATATCTTTTTGTTGTATATGCATCAAAAAAAATTATCATCAATATTTTTTTTATTCCATTAATATATTCATAAACTATTATCATATGAGATTTTTTTTATGTAGAGGGTCAGTGATTAGAATTCATTGGTAATTGATTTATCATATGGGTGGTTGGAAAGTAGAGAATCTGTGGTCATAGTTTGGGATTCTATTGATTTAAGAAACATTTGGAAATTATCCCAAGATTGTGTAATACGTTTTTTATGTTTTCATAGAAGAGGTTATGGCATTAACCCATTGATGAATAGTTGATTTCAGGATAGTGTTGTAACAAGGAATGTCTCTAATTTCAATGGATACCTATTGGATAGATCTTATATAGATGTGTGAGTATTGGTTTTTGTGTATTATCTAAATATAGGGGTTTCATCTAGCCTAGTTTGTCTCCATGGGATGCTCTAGTATTACACACCAAGAAGGAATATGGTAGTTATTGGATGTGAATAATTTACTAGAGAATGAATCATCTAACAGTCAAGAATTGTAACCATCTTCCGAGGATTAATGATTTTCTCAAACAGTTGAGAGGAGTTGGTTAGTTTTTTGAGAGAGACATGTGAACTTGATATATCCATTAGAGTGTGAGGGGTGGGGATATCTTGAAGACTAGATTATGGTGGCATTTTGGTCACTTCTTATTTATTGTAATGTTGTTTAGTGTTACAAATGTATTATATATGCTTACGGGGCTAATGAGTTCTATTTTCCATAAGTTCCTAGACTAGGTTATAATTTTATTTCACCAATGATATCATTGAATAATTGAAAAATGATAAGGATCATTTTGAAAACCTAAAATATATTTTCTTTTCCTTTAACACCACCATCACAATATAAAGATATACATGTCTGTGATTTAGATGTAAGAGGTGAATTTTCATTTTCATGTCATGTCGTAGTAGGGTGTGGAAGTGGACCTATCGAATTTTGCAGCTATTTTTTCTGGAGAGGAATCCCTGAATGTGGGATAGGTTACTTATTTCCTTTGTCTCAATGGATATTATCACTAGTTATTACCCATTTTATCTAATTTTATTTTCCCCCTAAAAATTTTATCATAGAAAGACCAGAATTCTGTGTGGATTGATCAGTTTCATGACTTATTAGGATACCTATAGGATATTTTGGTCAGTGAAATAGTTCTTCTATTTCTTAATAAGCATGGGTTATTTGATATTTTTTGTGATGTTTTATTTTGGGTACTGGGATGTGTTTTCTAACATCATATAAATGTGATCAATAATTATTTTAGGAATTTATTTCACCTTTGAGTGTAACATAGAAACCAATATGTGGAGTTTGTGGAATTTTCTTTTGAATTCAATTTCAACCTGTATAAATGCATTAGTATGAGTCTTGTGGGTTTTGTATAATAAAAGATCTTAGAATATTATTTATCTAAAAAATATTCAACTCCTTGTGATTATATGTGTATACAGTTTTTTTAGGGTTATTATTTTGAAATATCTAACACCACAATAAAGAGGAATGTGGTTTCTAATGATGTTTAGACATATTCCCTAAGGGGATGTGTCTGGGGAGTCTATAACTGTTTGTAATGTGATGAAGTAGATTGTAGCGATGAATCGTAACATCAGATAGTGGATTGTCCATGCTTTTACGTTTTAGACGAATTTTGAGTTATAATATATGTTTTAGTGGGAGGAGTCTCATTAGGTATACATAGAGTTAGTGGTGTTGCAAGACCATTTTGGCCATGGTAATGATATTGAGGGATGGTTAGAGGTTGGTCAAAACTTGATGATGTACCATGGATGGTTATTAATTCCATCGAAGATGCATCTGGGTGTTCCAAATGAGTTTCACATATCACCTTTTGGAATGTATAATTGTGTGAATAATTTTTATTGTGGATTCAGAAGCTATCTCTTGTGTCTAGTAATTATATAGTTAGTAGTAGTTATTTGGGAATTATGTTTTGTTTTTCAGTACGTGAATGTGGAGAACCATGTTCCTGGTTTTTTTTCATTTCATTGATTTTTATGGTTGAAAATGTGAGTAAATATATATTGGTATCAGCATAGGGTTACCCTAGTCTCATGTAGGATTTCATGAATTTTGGGTGATAATAAACCATATAACAAAATAGGTTCACTTTTTGGTGATCCATGAATCATGTTCCATATATATATTTTCAAGGTTTTATGTGTTTACGCTGCATAGAAAATGATGTAACACCATATTTTATCATGATCCTTATTATATATTTTGATTTTGGAGGGTATTTAACCATGCCTTTGGCTCCTAATTGTACTTTAGTGAATATTTCCACCATCAGATAGATGGGAAGATAGAGCATACCATATGGAAATTGGAGGATATTTTGTGTGCTTGTATCCTAGGATATTGTGGATACTAGTGAGGAATATGAATCTAGTTGATTTTTAATTGAACAAAAGATGTCACCCATCTATTTTCATGTCCCCTTTAATGTGTTGTATGGGTGGATATTTCATTCTCTATTATGATGGACAATGGATGGGGAGTTTACAGTTCTTGATCCTGATGTGGTTCAAAAAATGGAAGAGATTATCTAGTGTTTTTGAGATAATATAATAGAGTTATAGGACCATAAAAATGACTATGTTTTTTGTGGGTGGAGTCTCCTAGTGATTGAGGATATATACCATGTGTTCTTGAGATTATCCTGTCGATGTGGTAAGTATTGTGTGGGTAGGAGAGTAATATTTTTTCTAGGGACCATGAAACCATGATGGTGTCGGTGAGAGTTAGAGAGGAGAAGTATTTATTAGAATTTCCACCACAATTATAGAGGATCCCTAATGGATTATTTTTGTCTTATCTTCATCAATATATTCATAATGAATACCATATTATTGGTGATGGATAATAAGTTATCGAGGATGATGAATCATTCATGGATATGCTAGTAAGGCTCCTTGAACGTTATGTGAGAGTGTTTTGCGGATGATCCATTACCCATGTTTTTATATTTTGGAGGCATAATATTCTGATGGAGGGTAAATTAGAGGGAGGTATGAACATCTGTACCAGATATGTTTTTTTTGATATTACCATTTCCTTGTTTTGTTTTGAGTATGTGATAAATAGATCTTTTGGTTTAATTATAGGTGATGTTTCCCTTGATGTGTGATGTGTGATAGTTTGTAATGGTTTTAGCACTTGAAATGGGGAGAAACTAAATACTAATAAGAACATGTTATTCTTTTTATGTGATTAAAGCCATGTATGTGAGTCAGTATTTCCCAAATTGGATAGTATCTTAACTTGGAAGAATGAATTATATAAATGGTATAGTCAAATATATTAATGTGTTTTTCATAGTGTCTTATTTCAGATTTGTAGAAGTAGATAGGTTTATGTGGATGGGTTTATAGAAAGTGATGTCACATGTATGGTATTAGATAATGAAGTGTTTTTCCTAGTGAGTGGTTTATATGTGGTTGAGTAGTGACATGGTTTCACAAAATGTTTATGGGAGACTCAGTTATTATGCTTGGTTGTTGGTTTTTGAGGTGTAATGTGATCCTTGGTAATTATCTCACTTATTGGTTTTTCTAAATTATAGATACCTTTTTTTCTTATAACAAATTTAAATATATCATAGAATATTTTTAGATCCATAAGCTGTGACAGTGTGGGATTATATGTTCGGGTATACCTGAAATTAATTTCTATGAAAATAGTAAATATATTTTATAATTCACATTTATAATATTTCAAGAAAAATTTTATTGTTCTTAAAACGTGTCTCCTATTGAGAATACAAAATCCCTATTTAATTAAGAGTGTGGGGTTTACCATAGGCCTCAGATAATGTTGGTTGGAATGGGGTGTTCTGATAATTAGGTGTTAGTGGGTGTTTTCAGTAGATTAGTTAATTAATTAATTAATTAAATGACCTCAAACACAATTCCATATATAAATATTATATTATTTAATGTCTCAATTGATAGATATTGAAACATGGGATCTTTTATAGTGATGTTCCAAATTATTCGTCAGGTGATTGAGATCAGATTATGAAAATATTCTCTAACAACCCATGATTGTTATACATAGACATTGAATTTCTCTTAGGGGATACATAATAAATTACACAAATAGATGGCAATGACCATAATAGTTTAGTGTCTTTGGAATGTCAAAAAAAAATTATTCTAGCTGGGTGAAATATCTTCATTATCTCCTATAAAGATCATCCCCTTTTTTTACTACCTTAAACCGTCCATTATATCCTAGGGTGAAGAAAAAATGAAATGGGGGAGATCAAATTTATAGTAAGGGAAAACATATATACAATCAAACCAAACAAAATCATATGAATTTAAAACCATGAAGATATATTTTGAATTTCAAAATCACGAGTCATAAAATAAATCATGACAGTACGTATTTCATTATTCATAGAAGAACACTAACCAAGATAAAATAACCTTAGAAAAAAATATGGAGTTTTAGATAACACATTGTCCTAGAAAATAATTTTGGTATTATCTAAGTCTCATTTCCAAGATAATCATACCAGACAAAGTCCATTATTGATCTGAGTTCACTCCTGTTTTTAGCCCTGTATTATTGAGCGATATTTATATTCCATTTCAGCTCTGTATTACTGAAGTGGATTTACTTTTTGTTTCAACAATCTCTATCTCATGAGATAAATATTTACCCAATTCACTGGAGGGAGATATACGTTATTCCAATCACATAATGAAAAGTATATATGTGTGTTTCGCAAATACATAATTCATTCATCATAGCATAACCTAAGAAAGAAAATGTGTTTCATAAACATAATTGAATCATAATATATATAAAAAAATTTATCTGAAAAATATAATTACATATAAAACTCAATAAAATCATACTAATATTAGGGCAAAAAACATAAACCCATTTAGATATTATCATCTTATATGGATAACATATTTCTGAAAAACACATGAAATTAATTCTAGAGGAAAATATCCTTTATTCTTCAAAAATGTTATCTTTTCAAAAAATGAAACCTAATTTAAAAAGAAAATAAATTAATTGAATATTGAGTTTAAATCCTGTATTATAAGCTTCGTGGAAATAATATGTCATGAAATAAAAAAAATAAATTGGTGATTTATATGGTAAAAAATATTCTCCTCTTACTTTTGTCAGAAAATAAAAAACAAATACCTCATATAATATAACAACAAAATATTCCATTCATAAAGTTGAGTAAAAAATTATACAATGGGAAAAATTGAATTGAAACAATATTAGAAGAAAATAAATTGTATTAAATATTTATGGAACATGTATTTGAAGCATATATAATCCGTAATAACTAATTACATATAACGAATCTTAGATAATAATGAGATTGAAGAAATTATCCCTTACCATGGGTCCACTATCCTTAGTATATATCTGAACCTCAAGTATAATGATTTATACAATTTTATTGAATTAATCAATATTCATATTCATTTTTATGATATCATATATGATCATATTACCTTATTTCTTAGTAACATTTCATTATCACTCGTTATATGTATATTAACTGCTTTATGTTCTTATAAAAAATTTTAAGATAAGTTCATGTTAAACATGATAGGTTATAGTTATATAATTTTGTTGAATGATATTAGGTTAATATATAACATATTTATTTATACCATTCACATATAGAATTATGGTTTAATTAAGATCATTTTGAATTAATCCCATCGCATCCTAGAGAATGTTGGTCGTACGTACGCACGAGCGACAATATCATTCACTTAATGGTTAAATGGTATTGAATTGGATGGTATATAAACTATAAAGAATAATTATAATTTTATATTCATTATTTTCATTCATTTTACTCATCATTATTCCCATCCAAATTATTTATGTTTGAATAATAAATTACACCATGACATGGAAACGATAAAATGTAACCATGCATGCAAGGATATATTGTAAATTGTATGATTGATAAAATGAGGTATAAGGTTTTAACATAATTATAATAAAATAATATCATTTATAAGATACAAGATTTCTTATATTATTATTAAATAAAAATTATATGAGGATGTAGAATAAGAAAATAATTTTGAAATAAGTGATAAAACAATTGCCTCTTTTGACAGTATCTCGTTTTGATATGAAAAAAAGAAAATAATTTGTAGGATAAATTTATGCCCAAAGTGTGTCCTCTATGAGGAATTTTGGGATTTATAAATATTATTTGAGTATAATTTGAATTATACAAGGGGCATGATAAGAGTGAGTAAGTGGGTAGTTATAGTGGCCTTTTATAAGAGGGAGGAGAGGCACTTTAGGGATGTCTGGAAATATTATTTTATTATAAACTTATTTTAGAGTTCTAATAGCTTAATATATATATATTTATAATTTAATATTATTATAGTTCAAAATAATCTCATCCCAAAAAAATTATGCCTTTATTTATATTAATTTTAACCTTATCTTTTCAGTTGAACCTTAAGTACTCTAATTTATTTTTAATTCAGGTAACAAAATTTTTACTATTAAGAGGGTATTAAGATAACATAATGGGGTAAATATTCCATAATTGAACAATTAATTAAATTTTAGACCTTATCTATTACTTTTTTAAATTTTAAATGATTTTAATGAATTTTAAATTGTTTAATAAAATGTTATTTTAATAAAATATCAATAGTGTCAATTTTTACACTATTCATTTCATTGAATTTAAAGAAAATACAAAAGATATATAACATCTATCCAATGAATTTAATAGTCTTACACAATTTCATATTCTCCTTGAAAAAAAATTTATTAAAAAAATTATGTCAAATAATTTTTTTTTATTTTAATATAATATTTAATTGATAACTCTATCAATAAAAGAATTTTTGTATTATTGTTGTGTCAATATATATGGTAAATATTTAATAATAAAAAATTATAAATAAATATATATGATTTTGAAAATTTTATTATATTTCTAAATACTATTTATATTTGATGTTTTATCATGTTTATCACTACATAATAATTATTGTACTTTTAAGAAATAATAGGGTGATATGTGATCACATTCTTTTGTATTAATTATAAATACGTTAATTTCAAGGAATAAATTCCATAAAATAAATCATTTCAGACCATTAGGTAATATTGTTCGACATTAATTAATCCAATAGTATTTTGGTAGGTTTTATGGTAATTTTCTTCTATATAATATTGTTTGTTAACCTAATTTACTTTATCTACCATAAACTATAGAAATCAAAATTACCAAAATTACTATTAATAATATCAAAAAAAAATTGATCTATTAACATAATTTGGACCCACAGATTAAAAATATGGATTCCATTTTTCAATATTCAAACCCTTATAATTAACATTAATTAGTTTATAATTAATTACCATTATCAATGAGAAAACAAACTTTTTTAAAGTAAAAACCATCAAAATATTGATGCGTGTTAATATCTAATTTCATTGTGATATTACATCTAATGAAAAACATAGACATAAATTATCAAAACACAATATAATTATAATATATAACCAATTAATAGTACAATATTTATATAAAAAATAGGATGAAAATACATTTCTAAATTAAAATACTATATTTTTTAATATTCATTGAAAATTGAATATTAACAGAACAATTCCAAAATATCAAACCAAAGTAAATTTGAATTTACATGATCCAAATAATATGTTTATTTAAAAAAATTATCATATAAATGTGTAAAAACTGAACTATAATCGGTTCTCAATCTAAAAGTAGTAAAGCTGCATTTTTAAAAAAACATTCATTTTATCCGTAAATTTGTTTTTTTCTTTTATCATGTCTATAAAACCTATAACATGAATTTTAAACATTAAATTAAATATATTACATATATATTCCACTAATAAATCCATAACTAGGGATTTTATTATTTTATAAACTCACCTAAATGGATTCAAATAGTTATTGAGAAAAAACTTTTACTTTTAATTATAAAGGGTTTTATTTTGATTTATTAATAATTGTTCAAAAAATATTTATTTAATTGAATGTATAAACAGTACTTTAATATATAAATTAATAATATTTATTCCCACCACATTAATATCTACTTTATAAGGTAACATAATAATATTTAGTTATTTACTTATATTTGGTCTGGCGTGAAATGAATTATATCCAAAGAACAAGATTTTTTTGAATAAAAGACATGAAAAGTGTTGGGTATACCGCAATAAAATATTGTGTTGCATATAGAAAAAAATAATCTAGTATAGTATAAAGCATAAGACCTCAAGGAAATTAAAAATAATCTATCTCATAAAATATTGGGGTGTTACGTTCTACCCCCTTAAAATTAATTTCACCCTCGAAATTCGTTGGGGTTATAAAAGGATTAGCACATGAATGTTTCTTTCAATGAAACCCACATTTTAAACAGCAGTACTAAAACTTCATTTTAGAATGGAAATTTATAAACATAACGATTACACATAATAACTCATCACTGGGTTTCCACAAAAGAGATCATAGGTGGGAAGTGAAAACATGGATATAGAATAAAAATATAACCATCATGTTCTGATGGATAGTAATAGGAAAATATATTATAGAATTTTAACAACTAGAAAGTCAAATTTCTTTTGATGATTTAAGGGACAACATGACTAATTGAATATGAAGGTACCTGGATAACATTTTTTGGTTTAAAGATTATTTTCCTAAAGGTGCATAATTTTTATTAGAATAAATACATATATTATTTAGATACAATATCACAATTGGTTGTGTGTCGAACAACATACACATCATCTCTTATTTAAAGAAACGAAGTTGAATTTGTCATTCTTGAGGTGTTAACAGATCATGAAATCCATAAATAGTATTATATGTCAATCCATCTGTCTCAATATAAATGTTAGAACATGTTATCACATATGAATAAGTACACCTATAGAGAGATAATACATTAATGTAATAAACATAAACCGTAGTATTAGTTATACTATCCATAAATAGATAACCTTACAATACTTACAAAAACTAAAAATCTACAAACTTTATAAACATGATAACTTAATTTGGATAAAATTTATGTCCCATATCTCATTAAGAAGTTCTTATTTGTCACATTACAAACATGTGAATACCTTAATCTTGTTTTTTTAAACACGGTATTAACTTGAATTACCATAAAACCTTAGTAAAAACATGTTTTCTATAAAAACATAACTCTCAGATAAACCAAAAATCACAAAATTTCTATATACTCAAACCATGATATCACATTTTCCATATATTATTCATGAGTTCATTAATACTATCAGATATCTCATTATCTCATTATCCCGTCACTATTCATGTATCATGCATTTTCCATAAATATTCTAAAAACATTAATTGGTTTTTGGTATCATTACACAAATACTTTCAAATACATAAGAAAAACAATACGTAACAACCATTATATGTATCATTAGTCCATAATACCTTAAAATTACTTTTAAATTATTATTATATACAAACATCTAATCATTCCACTAACTTCTTAATCAATTGATAGAGGTTAATCGTTTTATCACATAACACTTATTCCATCTCAGGTATCATTTGCAGTCTCTTCATCATCAGTAACATAAATACTACTCATACGACTTTTCAGATTATATTCATGAGATTTCCCTTAGGTCATAAATTTTTTTAATTCCAATACATTCCACATTTAAAACATTTATCCATAGTTGATGTCTTAGCAATACCATTATCCTTATCCATTGTGTTAATTTGACATTTTCCATTGAAATTACTTTGTTTGTGTCCTTATTTTCTACACCCAAAGCATCTTCAATTTCCTTGGAAACATTCTTCGTGATTCTTATTCCCGCATTATTTTCAAGTGGAAAATTTAAATTTCTTTACTCTAGGATCACCGTGAAACTCCATCTTTCTCTTATAAGAAGGGTCCAAAAAATCCCAAAATTTTATATTAGTAAACCAATTATGAGATTATTGATCAGGAAAAATAACGATGGTTTTCTTCCAACTCAAATTTCAATTATTTTTTAATGAAGAATATCATTCTATTTTCCATAATATTCTTCATTATAATTAATCCTCCTATTTCCATAATTTTTTTAAAACCCAAAAGATTAATGATAGATGAAAAAATCATACTATGAAACCCATAAAATCTAGGGGATAATATCAATATCTAACATACTAGGTTTATTCATATATTATTCATGGTCATTAACATAATTTTTGGAAAATAACCAATATTTAAACTTATCCTTAGGGACATCCCAAGATAAACCCTTAGAAATGTCTATAGGGATGTCACTTTGTATACTAGTGTTCAAAGGTAAACTAATCCTTCAATATAATACCAACTCTAACAACCCAAGCATCTTGTACTTTGAAAATTAATTTTTTTTATGTAATACTTAATAAATAAAAAAAATTTATTCCCATAGACCATATTTGTTTAGGGAATTTGGAAACTAGAAATACACTATTCATTTATGGGGAAAGATCTTCGAAATGTCCCATAATGATATTCCAATTTAGTTTTCCTACCATAAACCCTTATTATATCTGGGGAAAGAAAAAATAAAAAGGATGATCTCATATTATCATTATGATTAAACATTTAGAATGTCAAAAAAATTTAAACATAAAAAATTAAAACATTGAACATTTATTTTTAATATCAAAATCATGAGTCATAAAATAAATCTTGTAAGTATGTAAGACATAATACATAAAGTAACACTAACCATGCTAAAATAACATTTGAATAAAAAATGGAACTGTAGAAAAAATGTAATAATATAAAATCATTATAATATTACCCAAGGATCATTGTCAATACCATCATAGAAGACAATGTCAATTTCTGAACCAAGTTCACTCCTCCTTCCAGCCCTGTTTTACTGAACCAGATTTACTTTCCATTTTAGTCATATATTCCTGAACCATATTTACAATTTATTTCAACCATGTCAATATCATTAGATATAATTCCTCATACTATTCATTTGAGTGAGATATTGTTCCCACCAATCACATAATTGAAACCATATATATGTGTGCTACCAAAACATATTTCATTCATCATATCATAACCAAGGGAATAAAATGGTATTTTTGAACATAATTCACCCATCATCCCTACAATACAAATGTATATAAAAAATATCATTCCATAATAAACTCATAAAAATCATAATAATAATTGGGATAGAAAAATCACCCACATTTATATAATGTCTTTTTATATGTAATATTATTTTTTGTAAAGCAGTTGAAATTAATCCTTTTGAAAAAATATCCTTTCTTCATAATAAATGGTTTCTTTTCTCAAAATTCCACATAATTTTAAAACAAAATAATTTAATAGATAATTAACTTGAAATATTATAAATTTGTATTCATAGAAATAACGAATTATGGGAGAATAAGAATACATTCATGTGATATAGATTAACAAAACATTCTCCTCATAATGTTTTCGGAAAAGCCAAAAAAAATACCTCATATAGAATAATTAAAAAATATTCCATTCATACACATTAGTACAAAATTTACCAATGGGTAAATTTTAATTTTAATATTTTATATGAATATAAATAGAATATCATATTAAGGAAACTATGATGTGGATGAAAAATATACCCTAGTATCTAATTACCTATAAATAATATCATATAATAATGAGATTAAAAAAACAATCCCTTATGATAGGTCCAATATACTTCATATATATATAATACACTAATTTAATGAATTAAATAATGTTATTTTATTATTACTGAATCATATTAATTTTTATGATATCATATACGATCATATTAACATTTGTTTGTTAGTAATATTTCAATGTCACTCGTTATTAAGATGTTAAAAACTTTTTGTTCTTATGCATGTTTTTTCATATATGTTTATGATCCACTACTGAGGTTTCATCTATATAATTTAAAATAGTGAATTTATTATAACATATATCATATTTATTCATTCTATTCGTTAATAGGGTCATGGTTTAAGGAAGATTCTGTAGAATGAATCGTATCGCTTCATGGACATGGCAGGCTGTACGTGTGCACAAGCAATGATATCATTCACTTATTGTTTAAATGGTATATAATTGGATGGTAAATTTATCATAAAATATATATTCATTATTTACATATGTTATACTCATAATTATACACATCTAAAATATTTATTTTTGAATAACAAATTACACCACGACGTGGGGACCGTCAGTCGTACGTATGAACGCATAGTGAAAATGTTATTCATAGGATGTATAAAATGCATTATAAGGTTGTTCCATAATTATAATAACTTATATGAATGTATAAGATAATAGATTTATCAATTTTTTTTGTAATCAACATAAGAATAAAAAGAAGAATAAAAAAATAATTTTGAAAGTGTTGATAAAATAGTTACCCCTTTCTCGAGTGTCTATTTATTATTTTCACAATAGGTCACCATAGGATGGATTTCATCCCATAGTATTGACTTTAATAAGAAGGGAGGGATTTTGGGAGCTTATATGAGGAGAATTTGGATGATTAAAGGGTCTTGATAGGTGTGAGTGAGTGGGTAGATGTGGTGGCCTTTTATAAAATGGTGGAGGGGAACATTAGAAATGTCTTGAAATATTATTTTATTATAAATTTATTTTCGAATTATAATAGATACAATGTGATATATTTCTAGTATAATATTATTTTAATTCATATTAGTGTCATTATATAATTTTTATACATGTAATAATTTTTTAAAGGTTATTTTTTAAGTTTAGCATTATTTACTTTCATTAAACTTTAATTGAGGTAACACCATTTTAATTATTAAGAGGATATTAAGTTTACATATATGGGGTAAATTTCAATAATTGGAGATTTTATTAACATTCACACCTTATAAAATCCACTTTCTAATTTTATATTTTTTATGACATTTATATAATTTAATAAAATAGTATATTAAAATATTATCAATACTGACAATTTTTGCACTATTCATTTCATTGATTTTAAATAAAATCCAAACATTTATATTACTTCACATAATGAATTTAAAATTCCTGTTACATGTCATGAACACCTAGAAAAATCATGGATGAAATAAATTATTTCCAATAATATTTATTTTACTATTTATAATATTATTAATTTTTATTACTCTTAATAAAAGAATTATTTTATCACTATTGTAACATCCCAGGTAAATAAATAATAAATGATTTTCATATTTATTAATATTTACGAATTAGATATTAATTTTACTTTAAAGGGGTTTCTATGTTCGATAGTGTACTCGATATGCAACAAAGAGTTTCATTAAAATCTTACGTTGCACACTAGTAATACAATAATATTATATTAAATGGTAGTTAACATGTAGTCGTTGTATTGGAGGTAATGGATAGAAATAACTAAAATAGGATTATATATGTTTTTTAAATGTTTTTACATTTATCCAATAAAAGATAAAGGCTTAAAATAATGAAATATTTCAATTTTAGGCGTATATGCCCGAGTTTTCACTAAAGGTTCACTTATCGCCTTTTGATGGCGAACCGTCATTAAATATGGTTTTTTTCACTCTTATACATTCTATTGGGCCAAATAAAACTTTTCTTTAGAATTGGGACATCAAAATTTACTTTGTGGAAATTTTTGGTATCTGTCCGATAAAGTTCATTTTTTAATGAATAGTGTAAAATGTTGTATTTTAATTCAAAACCTCTTTTTAATCTAATTTATTTATATGATTATATTACCTTTTCAATTGGTTTTAAAATGAAATTAGAAAATATTTTTACCATTAAATCCAATAGTGGTCGTTGGAATTAATTTCTCTTTGAAATCGGATTTAAACTAGTGTCAATCTTTTGATACTAATTGTTTCATAAAAACACGCTATTTGTCATGACAGCGGAAATTAATTATTAAGTTAATTAATGTGACTTATATGTTTTGAATTATGTAAAATAGTCTTAATTTTTGAATTCGGAATATCATATATATCTTAGGGTGAATTTTTGGTATTTTTCTGAAAAACTTCAATTTTTGATGAATAGTGAAACCACTAAGTGGTACTTATAAAAACTGATTTTCCGTTTAAATGAAATTTTACCACTTCTATGTTTTGAATTTCAAAAATCCGACATACATGGTTGTAATTATGAAGTAAAATTTGGTTCAATGAGATTAAAATAATTTTTTTGGTGAATAGTAACTTATTAAGTTTTTAATCGCGATTACAGGTAATTAGTGTTGTTTGAGGTAAAAATAATGTTTTAATAATATGAGATGAGCTTGAAACATGTCCTAACCTAATTGTATGTGTCATGGCCGACCAAGAAAATCCATGAGTCAACTTGGGGACCCCATGGAGCCACTTTGGTTGGGAAATGACATAAATAACTTTATATTTAATGTTAAAGTAAAAATGACACAAACATGTAATTGTTTACTAAAACAATTTTTACATGGGGTTATACAAGTCATAATTTTGACTACAAATATTCATTAGAAAGATAAAAAGATTTAATACATCATGATATTTTTTTTATAATTTTTAGACAATAAATAAATTAAATTATTTATGACATCATGATGATGCAGTGATTACCTCATTAATAAAGCAATTAAATAAAATGAAATGATAATGTAAAATCAATGACTTACACATGTCCAAAACCTATTGGATGGGTGGATTTAAAACCCTTATCACCATATACTCGAATTATATCAATGTGGGAGCTCTTAAATCTAAATATCATTTTAAAATAAAGTAACTTTTCTTTACTTTCCAAGAGTGCCCCTCCTCTCCTCTTATAAAAGGCCCCCACCTCTACCTCCTTACCCACACTCCCAAAGCCTTTGGCTCGGCCAAACCCTGCCCATTTTGTCTCTCCACTTACCTCTATTACTCCTTGAATCATAACTTTGGGCATAAGTCTTCCCAAGGAAGCCTTTGATCTCAAACCAAAGGGAGATACCCGATTTTAAGGTAATGTCTTCACTTGAGTACTTTTGTTTTATTTTTCTTCTCCTACCCCCTAAACTCTTTTTATTCATTTCTTTTGTAAAACCTACAGTATCATAAATATTCTAGGATGTCTTTATAAGAAGGATTCGATCTACACTTACAGACACCTACATCTAATGGTTAAAGAACATACTGTTTCCGTGGATGGTGAATTTCGGCCTCCCAAAACGATGATTGTTCAACCTTCTTTTAACACCTTAAATGGTGGACATTAAGATGAAACTATATTTATATATGATATATAATATGTTTATGTTTTCCTTAAGCTTCTGTATGTTTCATTTTGGGCATACCTTTATGGTTTCCATTATGGGTAAATGTGATATCTTCATTTAAGGAAGTGCGGACTACCTCCCCCTCAAAGTGATTTGATTCGTTAATGCCATATGTGGGACATATAAAGGATGGATTTAAATTTATTATATATGATGTTATACTGGAATTATAATATACCTCTATATCATTATTATTTATTCCCATTAAATTATGAGATAGAAATGAATGTAGCGTTCATGCGTACATACGGCTTACCGTCTCCATGAATGGTGCATTTCATTTCTTATCCCCAAATGTAATGTACTATTATAAGTACATGTATATAATGGATATATATTATGAATGATAAATCTAAATGATGAATATAATTCTGGAATTAAAATATACATACCTCTCAGTTAGTTTTAATTCCATTAATATGACAAAGAAATGAAAGTAGCGTTCATGCGTACGTACGGCTTACCATCTCCATGAACGGTGCATTTCATTTCTTACCTCTAAATGATTATGTAATATTATAAATGCATGTATATGCTGGATATATATGATATATATGATATCCAAATCAGGAATTTCATTCTGGATATAAAAAACCTTTGACCACATGAACAACATCTAATTGTAAGAAGTCCACTTTCGACTTAAGAACCAAATATCGACAAAACAAACATTATTAACTTAAATGGTTACATAATGTTTATAACATCGAAATAAGTGATATAAAAGGAGTAATGAACATGAAAAAGGTTCTAAAGAAAGTATAAACTAACTCATGTTTATTATTCAGGACGTTAAAGAATGATCGAGTCAAGTCGGACCCGTGGTAAGGGACTTCGTCTCAATCTCCTTTCATTGAGGCATATTTCCTTTTATACACAACTTTATTTTATACGGTGTATAAAACCCTTTGAATTTTACTTTTATTCAAAAGGAATCTTTTTATACGAATCATTTTAGTAAACGACAAAAGGGGATGTATTTGTCGTACGTATTCAGCGACAATGACTTCTCCACCACCGCGAGTATTATTTGGTCTTTGGCTTCCTCAACAAGCCATAATGTTTTTAAAATAAAATAAATACCATATACTATTTTATGTATTTTTTTTTGAAAATGGTTTTGATAAAGGATTCTATTATGTCAATATATTTAAATGATATATTGTGATTGAAATGTGGAAATGTTAACATTCCTTTATATTGGTTTTATGTTTTATGATTTTATATTGGTACTTGGACATTTGACGGGTGGTTTTGTGATAAACCATATGACGGGTGGTGCCGTGAATACCAGGACGGGTGGTTACATTATAACCTCCAATGCATTGGGTATGGCAGTCGGCCGAATGGCTATTCCATTAAGTATGTATGGAAGTTGGCCGTATGGCTATTCCATTAAGAGATATGTGTGGAAGTCGACTGTATGGTTATTCCACTTAAGTATGTTTATGTCCCAAGTTACCTTTATATGTTATGTGTTCTTTATATGGGTTTTATGGTAATCCTTTGGTTACAAAAAGGTAAGTAATGATCTTTTATTCATTGAAGAGTTTTTACTAATTCATGAAGGTGAAGGTATTACGTTGATAAAGTTATACATGGTTTACTTGATATTTGAAAAACTAACAGTTTTTATTCTTTGTGTATCCCTCACTGAGCTTTTTATGCTCACCCCAAGTTTTTTTTGAAATGTTTTTCACAAGACTTAATGTGGAATATGGTCAAGGATGGGATCAAGGGAAATTCATGCTATATAAAAAATGGAACTAGACATGTTTCTTTTTAAGACTTTATTTTATGGAATCTTAGTAGAAGTGTCTACTTGGTAATCTTTTGAGATGTAATAGTTATGTCCTAATTCTCTAGAACTCTAAACCTGAAAAGATCCTCAATGTGAATTATTCATTTAATTCAATATTAAGTAATGTTTAAGGTCGGGGCCTTATAGTTGGTATCAGAGGTCGGTTTAGACAACTTTAGGAGTTAGAGAATTGTTAAATTATAAGCTAATTTATGGTATGACTGAAATGATACAGTATTTAAAGATTACCATGTTCCTTCACCAAAGATATTTCTTTGTTTAGAATGGTTTTTCGTAGAGGAAACAAAACATCTTTTCTGGGAAGGCATACAGAGGGAAATGACCTTTCAAATCAGTATACGGAGATGGTCAGAATTAGAATTGAGCAGTTTACTGCAGTGATGGCTCAGTTGAATCAGGTGATAAATGGTGGTTGAGTTATTGATGATATTTTGGAGTTTTCTAAATGTAAAGAAGAGCATGAATGTAATTTAAGGTTTATATTGAAAACATTAAAAGAAAAGAAACTATATGGAAAATTCTGCAAGTGTGAGTTTTGGTTACAACAAATTTCGTTCCTGGTCACATTGTTTCAAAAGATGGAACAACTGTTGATCCCGAAGGTTTGTTGAAAATTTTTCACAGTTATCTAGTCCAATAACTAAGCTAACTCAGAAGGGTGTTAAGTTCATCTGGACAAAAGAATGTGATGATTCTTTTCAGGAGTTGAAAAGAAGATTGGTGAATGCTCCAGTTTTGGAACTTCCTTCCCGGAATGGTAAGTTTGTTATATACAGTGATGCTTCATTGAAAGGACTTGGTTGTGTCCTTATGCAGAATGATCAGGTAATTGCTTATGCTTCAAGTTAGTTGAAAACTCATGAGGTAAATTACCCTAAACATGATTTGGAATTAGCTGCTGTTGTTTTTGCTTTGAAAAATTTGGAGCCATCATTTGTATGAAGTAAAGTGTGAAATATATACTGATCACAAAAGTTTAAAGTATATATTCACTGAGAAATAATTGAACATGAGACAAAGGAGATGGCTAGAATTAATCAAGGATTATGATTGTACAATTCACTACCATCCAAGAAAAGCAAATAAAGTTGCCGATGCTTTGAGTCGAAAAAGTAATGCTTCATTAACCATGCTACATTTGGAACGAGATCCTTTGGTTTTTGATTTGATGAAATTTTTCATAGAAGTTGTTGGTGCAAGAAGTTCTTATGTTTTGTTTCAAGTATCAGTGAAATCTTCTCTATCAGACAAAATCAAGCAAGCACAGAAGCAAGAAAGTGAGTTGCAAAAAAAGGTAGAGTTGGTACAGAAGGGTAAGTTGCCTTAATTCAACATTGATAATGATTGTGTTTTGAGATTTGGGAAGAGATTGTGTGTGCCTTGTGATTCACAGTTGAAGAATGAGTTGTTATGTGAGGCTCATAGTTCCCCGTTTTCAGTTCATCCTGGAAGTACTATGATGTATAGAGATCTGCGGGAGTATTACTGGTGGGATGGAATGAAAAAAGATATTTCTGATTTTACTGTGAAGTGTTTGATTTGTCAGCAGGTTAAAGAAGAGCGGTAGTTACCGAAAGGGATGCTTCAGCCTTTACCAGTTCCATAGTGGAAATGGGAAATCATATCCATTGATTTTGTCGTGGGATTACCGAAGACATCTAGAGGTAATAATGCAATATGGGTTATTTCTGATCGCTTGACTAAATCTCCTTATTTCCTTGCTATACGAGATACTTTTTCCGTATATCAACATTCTCGTTTGTATCTTAAAGAGATAGTCTGGTTACATGGAGTTCCTCTCTCCATTGTGTCCGATCGTGATCCCAATTTCACTTCTAACATTCGGAAAAGCCTTCAGAAGTCGTTGGGTACTAAATTAAATTTTAGTATAGCTTTTCATCCGCAATCAGATGGGTAGTCAGAACGAAAAATTCAGACCTTGGAGGATATGCTATGAGCTTGTTCGATGGATTATCAGGGAAGTTGGGACCACCATCTTTCTTTGGTTGAGTTTTCTTATATTAACAGTTTTCATTCCAGTATATAGATGGCACCATTTGAGGCATTATATGGGAAGCGGTGTCGAACTCCATCATTTTGGGATGAAGTGGGTGAAAGGAAGCTGATGGGACCAGAATTTGCAGAAGAGATGGCGGAAAAGGTTCAGTTGATTTAGAAACACATGAGAACAGCTCAGAGCAGGAAGAAGAGTTGTGCGGATAACCGGAGGAAGGATCTATCTTTCAAGGTAGGTGATCATGTTTTTCTCATGGTTTCTCCATGGAAAAGTGTGATGCGATTTGGTAAGAAAGGAAAGATGAGTCCAAGGTTGATTGGACCATATGAAATTCTGGATAGAGTTGGATCAGTTGCATACCGAGTGGCATTACCTTCGAGTTTATCTCTGGTACACAATTTTTTTCATGTTTTGATGTTGAGGAAGTATATGCCAGATTCATCTCATGTTTTGAGTCCAGAGGTAGTTCAGTTGGAAGAGAATCTCTCTTATGAATAACAACCAGTCCAGATTCTTGAACTAAGAGATCAAGTGTTGCGAAATAAGGTAATCCACTAGCTAAATATTTTGTGGAAAAACCATATGGTTGAAGAGGTAACGTGGGAATCTGAAAATTCTATGAGGGATAAATACCCCCACTTATTTTGATAAGTGAATAAAATTGCGAAGAAGGAATTCCCAAAAAGGGGGAAGGATGTAACATCCCAGGTAAATAAAGAATAATGAATTTTCATATTTATTAATATTTACGAATTAAATATTAATTTTACTTTAAAGGGGTTTCTATGTTCGATAGCGTACCCGATACACAACAAAGAGTTTCATTGAAATCTTACGTTGCACACTATTAATATAATAATAATATTTTAAATGGTATTTAACATGTAGCGGTTGTATTGGCGATAATGGATATAAATAACTAAAATATGATTATATATATTTTTTAAATGTTTTTACATTTATCTAATAAAAGATAAAGGCTTAAAATAATGAAATAATTCAATTTTAGGCGTATATGCCCCGGTTTTCACTAAAGGTTCACTTATCGCCTTTTACTGGCGAACCGTCATTAAATATGGTTTTGTTCACTCTTATACATTCTATTGGACCAAATTAAACTCTTCTTTAGAATTGGGACATCAAAATTTACTTTGTGGAAATTTATGGTATCTGTCCGATAAAGTTCATTTTTTAATGAATAGTGTAAAATGTTGTATTTTAATTCAAAACCTCTTTTTAATCTAATTTATTTATATTATTATATTATCTTTTGAATTTGTTTTAAAGTGAAATTAAAAAATATTTTTACCATTAAATCCAATAGTGGTCGTTGGAATTAATTTCACTTTGAAATCGGACTTAAACTAGTGTCAATCTTTTGATACTTATTGTTTCATAAAAATGGGCTATTTGTCATGACAGCGGGAATTAATTATTAAATTAATTAATGTGACTTATATGTTTTGAATTTTTTAAAATAGACTTAAATTTTGAATTCGGAATATCTAATATAGCTTAGGGTGAATTTTTGGTATTTTTCTGAAAAACTTCAATTTTTGATGAATAGTGAAACCACTAAGTGGTACTTATAAAAACTGATTTTTCGTTTAAATGAAATTTTACCGCTTCTGTGTTTTGAATTTCAAAAATCCGACATGCATGGTAGTCATTAAGAAGTAAAATGTGGTTCAATTGGATTAAAATAATTTGTTTGGTGAATAGTAACTTATTAAGTTTTTAATCGCTATTAGAGGTAATTAGTGTAGTTTGAGGAAAAAATAATGTTTTAATAATATGAGATGAGCTTGACAATGTCCTACCCTCATTGTATGTGTCATGGCCGACCAAGACAATCCATGAGTCATCTTGGGGACCCCATGGAGCCACTTTGGTTGGGAAATGACATAAATAACTTTTTATTTAATGTTAAAGTAAAAATGACACAAACATGAGATGTTTTACTAAAACCATTTTTACATGGGGTTATAAAAGTCAGAATTTTGACAATATATATTCATTATAAATATAAAAATATTTACTACATCATGATATTTTTTTTATTATTTTTAGACATTAAATAAATTAAATTATTTATGACATCATGATGATGCAGTGACTACCTCATTAATAAAGGATTTAAATAAAATGAAATGATAATGTAAAATATATGACCTACACATTTCAAAAACCTATTTTATGGGTGGATTTCGAACCCTTATCACCATATACTCGAATTATATCAATGTGGGACCTCTTAAATCCAAATATCATTTTAAAATAAAGTAACTTTTCTTTACTTTCCAAGAGTGCCCCTCCTCTCCTCTTATAAAAGGCCCCCACCTCTACCTCCTTACATACACTGCCAAAGCCTTTGGCTCTGCAAAAACCTGCCCATTTTGTCTCTCCAAGTCCCTATATTACTCCTTGAAGCCTCACTTTGGGCAGAAGTCATCCCAAGGAATCCTTTGAGCTCAAACCAAAGAGAGTTACCCGATTTTAGGGTAATGTCTTCACTTGAGTCCTTTTGTTTTATTTTGCTTCTCCAACCCCCTAAACTCTTTTTATTAATTTATTTTGTAACAACTCCAATATCATCAATATACTAGGATATTGTTATAAGAAGGATTCGATCTACACTTACACACACCTACATCTAATTGTTAAAGAACATACTGTTTCTGTGGATGGTGAATTTCGGCCTCCCGGAACGATGATTGTTCAACATATTTTTAGCACCTTCAAAGGTGGCCATTAAGATGACACTATATTTATATATGATATATAATATGTTTATGTTTTCCTTAATCTTCTGAATTTTTCATTTTGGGCATACCTTTACGGTTTCCATTATTGGTAAACGCGATATCTTCATTTAAGGAAGTGCTGACTACCGCCCCCTCAAAGTGATTTGATTCATTAAAGCCATATGTGGGACGTATAAAGGATTGATTTAAAGTTATTATATATGATGTTATACTGGAATTATAATATAACTCTATATCATTATTATTTCTTCCCATTAAATTATGAGATAGAAATGAATGTAGTGTTCATGCGTACGTACGACTTACCGTCTCCATGAACGGTGCATTTCATTTCTTGTCCCCAAATGTAATGTACTATTATAAGTACATGTATATAATGGATATATATGATGAATGATACCTATAAATGATGAATATAATTCTGGAATTAAAATATACATAAATATCATTTAGTTTTAATTCCATTAATATGACAAATAAATGAAAGTAGCGTTCATGCGTACGTACGACCTACCGTCTCCATGAGTGGTGCATTTCATTTCATACCTCTAAATGATTATGTAATATTATAAATACATGTATATTATGGATATATATGATATATATGATATCGAAATCAGTAATTTCATTCTGGTTATAAAGAACCATTGACCACATGAAGAACATGTAATTGTAAGAAGTCCACTTTCGACTTAAGAACCAAATATCGACAAAACAAACATTATTAACTTAAATGGTTACATAATGATTATAACATTGAAATAAGTGATATAAGAGGAATAATTAACTTGAAAAAGTTTCTTAAGAAAATAGAAATTAACTCAAGTTTATTATTCAGGACGTTAAAGAACGATCGATTCAAGTCGGACCCGAGGAAAGGGACTTCATCTCAATCTCCTTTCATTGAGGCATATTTCATTTTATAGACAACATTATTTTATACGGTGTATAAAACCCTTTTACTTTTACTTTTATTCAAAATGAATCTTTTTATACGAAGTATTTTAATAAACGACAAAAGGGAATGTTTTTGTCGTACGTATGCAGCGACAACGACTTCTCCGCCGCCGCGAGTTTTATTTGGTCTTTGGCTTCCTCAACAAGCCGTAATGTTTTTAAAATAAAATATATACCATATACTCTTTTATGTATTTTTGTATTTAAAATGGTTTTGATAAAATATTCTATTATGTAAATATATTTAAATGATATATTGTGATTGAAATGTGGAAATGTTTTCATTCCTTTATATTGGTTTTATGTTTTATGATTTTATATTGGTACTTGGACATTTGACGGGTGGTTACGTGATAAACCATATGACGGGTGGTTACTTTATAACCTCCAATTCATTGGGTATGGAAGTAGGCCGTATGGATATTCCATTAAGTATGTATGGAATTTGGCCATATGGCTATTCCATTAGGCGATATGTGTGGAAGTCGACCGTATGGTTATTCCACTTAAGTATGTTTATGTCCCAAGTAACCTTTATATGTTATGTGTTCTTTATATGGGTTTTATGGTAATCCTTTGGTTACAAAAAGGTAAGTAATGATATTTTATTCAGTGAAGAGTTTTTACTACTTCATGAAGGTGAAGGTATTACTTTGATAAAGTTATACATGGTTTACTTGATGTTTGAAAAACTAACAGTTTTCATTCTTTGTGTATCCCTTACTGAGCTTTTTATGCTCACCCCAAGTTTTTTTGAAATGTTTTTCACAGGACTTAATGTGGAATAGGGTCAAGGATGGGATCAAGGGAAAGTCATGCTATATAAAAAATGGAACAAGACATGTTTCTTTTTAAGACTTTTTATTTTATGGAATCTTAGTAGAAGTGTCTACTTTGTAATATTTTGAGATGAAATGTTTATGTCCTAATTCTATAAAACTCTAAAACTGAAAAGATCCTCAATGTGAATTATTCAGATAATTCAGTATTAAGTAATGTTTTAGGCCAGGGCCTTATAGTTGGTATCAGAGGTCGGTTTAGAAAACTTTAGGAGTTATAAAATTGTTAAATTATAAGTTAATTTATGGTATGACTGAAATGATATAGCATTTAAATATTACCATGTTGCATCACCTAAGATATTTCTTTGTTAATAATGGTTTTTCGTAGAGGAAACAAAACATATTTTCTAGAAAGGCATACAGAGGGAAATGACCTTTAAAATCAGTATACTGAGATGGTCAGAATCAGAATTGAGCAGTTTACTACAATGATGGCTCAGTTGAATCAGGTGATAAATGGTGGTTGTGTTATTGATGATATTTTTGTGTTTTCTAAAAGTAAAGAGGATTATGAAAGTAATTTAAGGGTTATCTTGCAAACTTTAAAAGAAAATAAACTATATGGAAAATTCAGCAAGTGTGAGTTTTGGTTACAACAAATTTCGTTCCTGGGTCACATTGTTTCAAAAGATGGCATAACTGTTGATCATACTAAAACAAAAGTTGTTGAAGAATGGCCAAGACCCACAAATGTAACCGAGTACCATAGTTTTCTTATATTGGCAGGTTATTATCGAAGGATTGTTGAAACTTTTTCACAGTTGTCTAGTACAATGACTAAGCTAACTCAGAAGGGTGTTAAGTTCATCTGGACAAAAGAATGTGATGATTATTTTCAGGAGTTGAAAAGAAGATTGGTGAATGCTCCTGTTTTGGAACATCCTTCCAGGAATGGTGAGTTTGTTATATACAGTGATGCTTCATTGAAGGGACTTGGATGTGTCCTTATATAGAATGATCAGGTAATTGCTTATGATTCACGTCAGTTGAAAAGTCATGAGGTAAATTACCCTCCACATGATTTGGAATTAGCTGCTTTTGTTTTTGCTTTGAAAAATTTGGAGCCATCGGTTGTATGGAGTAAAGTGTGAAATATATACTGATCACAAAAGTTTAAAGTATATATTCATTGAGAAAGAATTGAACATGAGATAGAGGAGATGTCTGGAATTAATCATGGATTATGATTGCACAATTCACTACCATCTGGGAAAAGCAAATAAAGTGGCTGATGCTTTGAGTCGAAAAATTGATGCTTCATTAACCATGATACGTTTGGAACGAGATCATTTGGTTTTTGATTTGATGAAATTTGGCATAGAAGTTGTTGGTGCAGTAAGTTCTTCTGTTTTGTTTCAGGTATCAGTGAAATCTTCTCTATCAGAAAAAATCAAGCAAGATTAGAAGCAAGACAGTGAGTTGCAGAAAAAGGTAGAGTTGGTAGAGAAGGGTATGTTGCCTTAACTCAACATTGATAATGATTGTGTTTTTAGATTTGGGAAGAGATTGTGTGTGACTTGTGATTCACAGTTGAAGAATGAGTTGTTATGTGAGGCTCATAGTTCCCCATTTTCAGTTTATCCTGGCAGTACTAAGATGTACCGAGATCTACGGGAGTATTACTGGTGGGATGGAATGAAAAGAGATATTGCTGATTTTACTGTGAAGTGTTTGACTTGTCAGCAAGTTAAAGCAGAGCGACAGTTACAAAAGGGATGCTTCAGCCTTTACCAGTGCCAGAGTGGAAATGGGAAAACATATCTATGGATTTTGTCGTGGGATTACCGAAGACATCTATAGGTAATAACGCAATATGGGTTATTGTTGATCGCTTGACAAAATCTGCTCATTTCCTTGCTATACGAGATACTTTTTCCCTAGATCAAATTTACTGTTTGTATCTTAAAGAGATAGTCTGGTTACATGGAGTTCCTCTCTCCATTGTGTCCCATCGTGATCCCAGTTTCACTTATAACTTTTTGAAAGGCCTTCAGAAGTCGTTCGGTACTGAATTAAATTTTAGTACAGCTTTTCATCCGCAATCAGATGGGCAGTCAGAACGAACAATTCAGACCTTGGAGGATATTCTAGGAGCTTGTTAGATGGATTATCAGGGAGTTTGGGACCAACATCTTTCTTTGGTTGAGTTTTCTTATATTAACAGTTTTCATTCCAGTATACAGATGGCACCATTTGAGGCATTATATGGGAAGCGGTGTCGAACTCCATCATTTTGGGATGAAGTGGGTGAAAGGAAGCTGATGGGACCAGAATTGGTAGAAGAGATGGCAGAAAAGGATAAGTTGATTCAGAAACACATGAGAACAGCTCAGAGCAGGCAGAAGAGTTATGCGGATAACCGGAAGATGGATCTATCTTTCGAGGTAGGTGATCATGTTTTTCTCAAGGTTTCTCCATGGAAAAGTGCGATACAATATGGTAAGAAAGGAAAGATGATTCCAAGGTTCATTGGACCATATGAAATTCTGGAGAGAGTTGGATCAGCTGCATACAGAGTGAAATTACCTTCGAGTTTATCTCAGGTACACAATGTTTTTCATGTTTCGATGTTCAAGAAGTATATGCCAAATTCATCTCATGTTTTGAGTCCAGAGGTAGTTCAGTTGGAAGTGAATCTCTCTTATGAAGAACAACCAGTCCAGATTCTTGACCGAATAGAGCATGTGTTGCGAAATAAGGTAATCCATTAGGTAAAGGTTTTTTGGAAAAACCATATGGTTGAAGAGGCAATGTGGGAATCTGAAAATGCTATGAGGGATAAATACCCCCACTTATTTTGATAAGTGAATAAAATTGCGAGGACAGAATTCCCAAAAGGGGGGAAGGATGTAACATCCCAAGTAAATAAACAATACAGAATTTTCATATTTATTAATATTTACGAATTAAATATTAATTTTACTTTAAAGGGGTTTCTATGTTCGATAGCGTACCCGATACGCAACAAAGAGTTTCATTGAAATCTTACGTTGCACACTAGTAATATAATAATATTATTTTAAATGGTAGTTAACATGTCGCCATTGTATTGGCGGGAATGGATAGAAATAACTAAAATATGATAATATATGTTTTTTAAATGTTTTTACATTTATCCAATAAAAGATAAAGGCTTAAAATAAGGAAATAATTCAATTTTAGGCTTATATGCCCCAATTTTCACTAAAGGTTCACTTATCGCCTTTTAATGGCGAACCGTCATTAAATATGGGTTTTTCACTCTTATACTTTCTATGGGAAAAAATAAAACTCTTCTTTAGAATTGGGGCATCAAAATTTACGTTGTGGAAATTTTTGGTATCTGTCCGATCAAGATCATTTTTTAATGAATAGTGTAAAATGTTGTATTTTAATTCAAAACCTCTTTTTAATCTAATTTATTTATATGATTATATTATATTTTGAATTGGTCTTAAAGTGAAATTAGAAAATATTTTTACCATTAAATCCAATAGTGGTCGTTGGAATTAATTTCACTTTGAAATCGGACTTAAACTAGTGTCAACCTTTTAATACTTATTGTTTCATAAAAACACGCTATTTGTCATGACAGCGGGAATTAATTATTAAATTAATTAATGTGACTTATATGTTTTGAATTTTGTAAAATAGACTTAATTTTTTAATTCTGAATATCAAATATAGATTAGGGTGAATTTTTGTTATTTTTCTGAAAAACTTTAATTTTTTATGAATAGTGAAACCACTAAGTGGTACTTATAAAAACTAATTTTTCGTTTAAATGAAATTTTACCACTTTTGTGTTTTTAATTTCAAAAATCCGACATACATGGTTGTCATTAAGAAGTAAAATGTGGTTCAATGGGATTAAAATATTTTTTTTGGTGAATAGTAACTTATTAAGTTTTTAATCGCGATTAGAGGTAATTAGTGTAGTTTGAGGTAAAAATAATGTTTTAATAATATGAGATGAGATTAACACATGTCCTACCCTCATTGGATGTGTCATGGCTGACAATTAAAATACATGAGTCAACTTGGGGACCCCATGGAGCCACTTTTGTTGGGAAATGACATAAATAACTTTTTATTTAATGTTAATGTAAAAATGACACATACATGAGATGTTTTACTAAAAAAATATACATGGGGTTATACAAGTCAGCATTTTGACTATAAATATTAATTAAAAATATAATAAGATTTACTACATCATGATATTTTTTTTATAATTTTTAGACATTAAATAAATTAAATTATTTATGACATCATGATGATGCAGCGATTACCTCATTAATAAAGGATTTAAATAAAATGAAATGATAATGTAAAATCTATGACCTACACATGTCCAAAACCTATTGGATGGGTGGATTTAGAACCCTTATCACCATATACTCTAATTATATCAATGTGGGACCTCTTAAATCCGAATATCATTTTAAAATAATGTAGCTTTTCTTTACTTTCTAAGAGTGCCCCTACTCTCCTCTTATAAAAGGGCCCCACCTCTACCTCCTTACCCACACTCCCAAAGCCTTTGTCTCGGACAAACCCTGTCCATTTTGTCTCTCCACATCCCTCTATTACTCCTTGAAGCCTCACTTTGGGCAGAAGTCTTCCCAAGGAAGCCTTTGAGCTCCGACCAAAGGGAGTAACCCGATTTTAGGGTAATGTTTTAACTTGAGTCCTTTTGTTTTATTTGGCTTCTCCAACCCCCTAAACTCTTTTTATTAATTTATTTTGTAACAACTGCAGTATCATAAATATACTAGGATGTTTTTATAAGAAGGATTAGATCTAAACTTACACACACCTACATCTAATGGTTAAAGAACATACTGTTTCCGTGGATGGTGAATTTCGGCCTCCCGAAACGATGATTGTTCAACATTCTTTTAACACCTTCAATGGTGGCCATTAAGATGACAATATATTTATATATGATATATAATATGTTTATGTTTTACTTATGATTCTGTATTTTTCATTTTGGGCATACCTTTATGGTTTCCATTATGGGTAAACGTGATATCTTCATTTAAGGAAGTGCGGACTACTGCCCCCTCAAAGTGATTTGATTCGTTAATGCCATATGTGGGACGTATAAAGTATGGATTTAAAGTTATTATATATGATGTTATACTAGAATTATAATATACCTCTATATCATTATTATTTCTTCCCATTAAATTATGAGATATAAATGAATGTAGCATTCATGCGTACGTACGGCTTACCGTCTCCATGAACGGTGCATTTCATTTCTTATCCCCAAATGTAATGTACTATTATAAGTACATGTATATAATGGATATATATGATGAATGATACATCTAAATGATGAATATAATTCTGGAATTAAAATATACATACCTCTAATTTAGTTTTAATTCCATTAATATGACAAATAAATGAAAGTAGCGTTCATGCGTACGTACGGCTTACCGTCTCCACGAACGGTGCATTTCATTTCTTACCTCTAAATGATTATGTAATATTATAAATACATGTATATGCTAGATATATATGATATATATGATATCAAAATCTGAAATTTCATTCTGGATATAAATAACCTTTGACCACACGAACAACATGTAATTGTAAGAAGTCCACTTTTGACTTAAGAACCAAATATCGACAAAACAAACATTATTAACTTAAATGGTTACATAATGTTTATCACATGGAAATAAGTGATATAAAAGGAATAATGAACTTGAAAAAGGTTATTAAGAAAATAGAAATTAACTCAAGTTTATTATTCAGGATGTTAAAGAACGATTGAGTCAAGTCGGACCCGAGGTAAGGGACTTCCTCTCAATCTCCTTTCATTGAGGCATATTTCGTTTTATACACAACTTTCTTTTATACAGTGTATATAACCCTTTGAATTTTACTCTTATTCAAAAGGAATCTTTTTATACGAAGCATTTTAATAAATGACAAAAGATAATGTTTTTGTCGTACGTATGCGGCGACAACGACTTCTCCACCGCCGCGAGTATTATTTGGTCTTTGGCTTCCTCAACAAGCCATAATGTTTTTAAAATAAAATAAATACCATATACTATTTTATGTATTTTGGTATTGAAAATGGTTTTGATAAAGGATTCTATTATTTCAATATATTTGAATGATATATTGTGATTGAAATGTGGAAATGTTATCATTCCTTTATATTGGTTTTATGTTTTATGATTTTATATTGGTACTCGGACATTTGACGGGTGGTTACGTGATAAACCATATGACGGGTGGTGCCATGAATACCAAGACGGGTGGTTACATTATAACCTCCAATGCATTGGGTATGGAAGTCGGCCGTATGGATATTCCATTAAGTATGTATGGAAGTTGGCCATATGGCTATTCCATTAAGTGATATGTGTGGAAGTCAACCGTATGGTTATTCCACATAAGTATGTTTATGTCCCAAGTTACCTTTATAGGTTATGTGTTCTTTATATGGGTTTTATGGTAATACTTTGGTTACAAAAAATTAATTAATGATATTTTATTCAGTGAAGTGTTTTTACTACTTCATGAAGGTGAAGGTATTACTTTGATATAGTTATACATGGTTTACTTGATGTTTGAAAAACTAACAGTTTTCATTCTTTGTGTATCCCTTACTGAGCTTTTTATGCTCACCCAAAGTTTTTTTTGAAATGTTTTTCACAGGACTTAATGTGGAATAGTGTCAAGGATGAGATCAAGGGAATGTCATGATATATAAAACATGGAACTAGACATGTTTCTTTTTAAGACTTTTTATTTTATGGAGTCTTAGTAGAAGTGTCTACTTTGTAATCTTTTGAGATGTAATAGTTATGTCCTAATTCTCCAAAACTCTAAACCTGAAAAGATTCTCAATGTGAATTAATCATTAAATTCAATATTAAGTAATGTTTAAGGCCGGGGCCTTATAACTATTGTGTACACATTTATGGTAAATAATTAATAACTAAAAATTATAAATAAATTAAATGATATAATTAATTTTATTATATTTATAGAGATGATTTATGTTCAAATTTTTATCAATTTTGTCACTATAGTAAAATTATTGGACTTATAAGAGATAAGAGAGTGGGATTTTGTAACGTACTTTTGTTTTAATTATATTTACATCATGTTCATTTTAGAAAAGTCTATAAATTGTTTCCCATCCAAACCTTAGGAGATATTTCTCCAATTTAATTCTTCCAATATGATTTTTTATGAGTTACGGTAATTTTTTTAACTTCACCATATTGTTTGATACCCTAACAAACCTGATTTACCTTCAACAATTGAAAATAAAAACTATTTTAGTTTATATTCATAATATAAAAAATAACTATTAATAAAAAATGAAACCATTGATTCTATATATGGAATCCATTTTTCCAATTTCAAATAATATAAGTTTTATTAACAATTTTAAAATTAATTCAAATTGTCAAAGTGAAAAGTGGTGTTATTTAAAGTAAAAACCATCAAAAGATTGATGTGTCTTTATATATTATTTCGATATGAAATTACATCAAATGAGAATTGGTAAATAATGAAAAAAAATATAATTTAATTATTCATTCCAACCAATTAAAATTATCTCCTTTCTGTAAAAATAAATCGGATGAAAAAAATATTTACTCTAAAATGCAATATTTTTCACTATTCAACAGAAAATGAATATTATCAAAAAATTAAAAAAATAAACAAAAGTAATTTTTATATCATTATTCAAAATATGAATTTTATTTTTCAATAATAACTTATAAATGTGTAAAAAATTGTATAAAATGGGTTCACCATCATAAGGATGTAAACCTGCATTTTTTGAAAAACGTTCATTTGATCCATAAAATTAAATTTGTTCATATATAATGTCTTAAAAACATAAAATATGAATTTTGAAAATTAAATTAAATATATTAAAAATATATTTCATTAATAAAATCCATAATGAGGGATTTTATTATTTTATAAATTCTTTTATTATCATTTCAATATGTTTTATAAAACATTTCCTTTTAATTAAAAGTGTTTTATTTTGATTTATAAAAAAATTTCACAAGATATTGAATTAAATGAATGTATTAAAAATATTCATTAGTAAATTAATAATTTTAATTCCACCCATTTCAACAGCTGAGTTATAAGGTAACATAATAATATTTAGTTTTTCACTAATACTCAGTCTTGCGTGAAATAAATTTTTGAAATAGAACCCAAAATATTTTATAACACAAGCCAGAAAAAGTATTTCATATACCATAAGATAATTCATTGTTTCATATAGGGAAAACTAATCATAGTGTATTGTATAACACAAAATATCAAATAAATTAAAAATAATAAACCTCATAAAATCTGAATGGTTTTTATTTTACCCCCTTCAAATGAATATCACCCTCAATGATAATTTGGGTTATTAAATGTTTATTAGTGGAATGTTTTATTCATAGAAACCCACATCGTATAAAGGAATAATAAATCATCATTTTAAAAAGGAATGTCTGAAACAAAATGGTTACACAATGAAACTCATTACTGGGTTTCCAAATATGAGAACATAGATGGGATGTGAAAACATGATATGGAAGAATAATATAACTATCATGTTCTAATGGATAGTCATAGGGAAAAGGTTTGAAGAAATTTAACCACCATAAATCCATAAATCTATGATGATTTAAGGGAAAATATGGTAAATCAGATAATAAGGTAATAAGATAACCTTTTTGGTTTCATGATTATTTTCCAAAAGTTCAAAAACAAATACAATAAGAAATACATACTTTATTTTTATACAATGGCATTGTATGTCATTTTTTGAATAATTTTCACATAATCTATTATTCAAATAAATGATATTGAATTTTTCATTATTGATGATTTAGCAGATACTGTAATCCATAAATATAATAATAGTTTATTCTAGTAATCTCAACCAAAATGTTAGTAATGGTTATCATATATGCATATGTCCACCTATTTAGCGATAAAACATTTATCTTCAAAAATTAAAATAGAGCATAACGTACACTATCCATAAATGTATAACCTTACAAATAATCCAAAAACTAAAAATTAGCAACTTTATAAAGAGGCAATCTAAATTTTCTTAGAATTTATCTGCCATATCTCTTTAGGATGTTCTTGGTCATCACATTCCAATAATGTGAATAAATATCTCATGTATTTTTTTAAACATGGTAATAACTTAGATTACCATATAACCTTATTAAAAACATTCATGAAGTCAAAAATAAACTCTTTATACATACATAAAATCAAAAAAATTCCATATAATCAAACCATGATATCACTTGGTCCTTGTATCCATTCTAAGGTCATTAATATAATCAATCATCTCATTATATCATTATCCCTTAATTATGAACATATTCTTCATTTTCTAAAAATATTTGAATAACTTCTCACTGTTACCAATTTCATTCAACATATATATAAAGATACTTTTGAAAACAATAGTGTAACAACCCTTAGATGTTTTATTTTTCCATAAAATCATAAAATTAATAGTACCTCATTATTCTTGATAAACATAAAACCATTCCAATGTCTTCTTAAACCAATCACTAAGATTCATCATTTTATTCCTAATCAATTCTTCTTTTCACACATATCACTCATAGCCTTTTCATCATCACCAACATAAATACAATCCATATAAACATTCTGATTATCTTAATGATATTTTCAAATAGGGAATCGATTTTCATAATTACTATACATTCCACATTTCAAACATTTAACCATCGTTGATGAAATTTCAATACCATTATCATTGTACATTGTGTTATCTAAAACATTTACTTTGCATTTATGGAATTTTTTTCCTTTTTTCCACACATAATGAATATTTTAGTTCATGTGAAAAAATTTCCTTGATGCATCTTCCCACCTAATTTACATAAGGAATGTTGAACATTCTATTCTCAATGATCCCCACGAAACTCCATCTTTCACTTATTATCTGGTTTAAAAATTCACCAAAGATGAGAATATGGATCATATTATAAGATTTATTATTAGGAAAAATACTGATTTTTTACCTTCCAAATACCATTTAATTTGGTTTCTCATGAATAATATCATTGCATTTGTCCATCATATACTCAATTAACCTGAATCATCTGGTATCTAGCAATTTGTTTTAACCTAAAAAGATTAGTGTGTGAGGCAAAAAGCATACTAGAAAAAAAAACTAAATCAATGGGGATCACATTTAATCTCTAAAATTTTAGATTTAGTTTTAGGTTATTCATGATCATTAACATAATTATAGGATAGTAACCTATAATTTGACTAATCCTTAAGAACATCCCTAGAAAAAACATTAGAAATATCTCTAGGTATCTCATTTTGATTTATAGTTTTGATAGGTAAACTATAATTTAACTCTGATACCAACTCTAATGACACATTATTGATGAATATGGACATTACATTTTTTTTATGAAAACATAATACATTTAAAAAATAGATTCCCAAATAATGTATTATTTTAGTTTATTTGGAAACTCAAAACACATTCTTCTTCTATGGTGAATGATCTTCAACATCTACCATAAATATCATCCTCTTTAGTTTAATTTCTTAAAATCAATTTTTTTATCTTGGGGGAAGAAAACATAAAAAATATGATCTCAAATTTTTAGCAAGGGTAGACATGTAGAACATTAATCTAGTCATAAACATTAGAATATAAAACCATGAAAATATTATTTTGATATCAAAATCGTGAGAAATAAAATTATTTTGTGCAATTTGTAAGGAATAATTCATAATGGAAAACTAACCATGATAAAATTTAATTTTCATAATACATGGAATAGTGTCAAAAGAATAAGAATAGAAAATAATAACTAGATTAGCCTAGTCTCATTCCCAAGGCAATAGTAGTGGACAAAGTCAATTACTGAATTGAGTACACTCCACGTTCCAGCCCTGTATTATAGAACCTGATTTAGTTGTAACATCATCCATGTGTCACTAAACCATATTTATAATTTATTTCAACCGTGTATATCTCAGGATATATAAGTCTTTACCTAATGTATTGTAGGAATATATAGTTCACACCCATCACATAATAAAAACAATACATATGTGAGCCACAAAAACACAAATCATTCATCAGATCATATACTATGGAATAAAATGGGTTTCATAAACATAATTCGATCACATTCCATATAAATCAAATGTATTTCATAAATATCATTCCACAATAAACACTTTCAAATCATATTAATATTAGAGATAGATATATAACCCCATATATAAAATGTCATCGTAGATGGAAAATATTATTTTTTAAAAACAAATGATATTAATTATGGAGAAAAATATGTTTTTTTAATGTTTTTTCTTTTCTAAAGATGTATCATTATTTTAAAATAATAGAATTTAATTAAAATTAAAATTAATTATATTAAATTTTGATTCATGGAAAAAAGTAATTATGAAAGCTTAAGGGTTCATTCAAGATGTATAAGTAAAAAACATTATCCCCATACATTTTCTGGAAAAGTCATAGAAATACCTCCTATCAAATAATGGATAAATATTCCATTCATACTGTTTAGTAAAAAATTCACCAATGGATAAATTTTTTTATTAAAAATTATAGATGAATATAAATATTAAAACATATTTATGGATCATGGATGCAGATGATAAATATAATCCAGTAACTAATTACGTTTAAATAATACCAGATAATAATAAGAATCAAAAAATTATCCCCTACCTTAAACCCAATATAATTCGTATGTTTCTGATCTTATGATATAATGATTTAAATAATTTTACTAACTTATTCATGAATTTTTGTCATTTTTATTATATCATATATTATCATCTTATCATATGTTTGTTATTAACATTTCATTGTCACTCGTTATTCAGATATTAACTTCTTATATTCTTATGTAACTATTATCAGATAAGGTCATGTTCGACATCATATGATATAGTTATATAATTTTACATGATGATATTAGTATAATATATTTTATATTTATACATTCCATTCATTTATGTAATCATGGTTTAATGAAGAACAAGTATAATTAATCACATCCCATCGTGGAGACGATAGGTCGTACATACACACGAGCGACAATATCATTAACTTAATGGCTAAATGGTATGGAATTGGATTGTATATTAATTATAAATAATAAATATGATGTTATATTCATTACATACACACATTATATTTTTCATTACACATATCCAAATTATGTGTTGTTGAATAAAAAATTACACCACAACATGGAGATGCTAAGTTGTTGTAAGAACGCATAGTGATATTGTAAGGACCCAGCCCCCGAGTTATAGGAGATGGTGCCCATGAGACATGATGTACCATAACCATAATTATTATATCACATTAATTTACAAAAATGACAACATTTTCCATGCTACAGATGATCGTGAGGTTCATGTTATAGGAAACAAGATGCATTCTGAAATTTCATTGAAGACATGACTGATACCTGAAAAATTATCATTTAAAATGTAGGGAGAGAATACGAATTCCCAGTAAGTGGTTTAAAAATAAAATATTATACCCTAAATAACTTTTGAAAACATTATTTAAAACATTCATAAAACAATATTCTTAAATAAAAGCTATAACACATGTGAAATGTCATAATAAAAGTGATAAATTAGAAACATGCTAGTAGAATTACCAGGACACACAATTCAGACATTAGCATGCTGAATAAAAGAAATTCTAAACGTGTATGTCATGAGAATATGTAATCAAAAATTAAACAGCTAAGGGTAACGAATAATCAGAGTTACTCATAAAATAAAAACATCAATTCCATATGTTGAATACTAACTGACTGAGTTCTAAACATATGCCAGGCCATAAAAAAGGACATTCTGAAACATTTAATCAAGGCATTGGCCAAGACATATAATGATTTATGTCCTCGGCCCAAAATCCATAACCTCTTTTAATTAAATATTCTACAAGTCAAATATTTTTTGGTTAATTAAATTACATAGTCATATTGAATGATGTGTATATGCTTGACCATGTCAAGGCCTCGTGCCAAGACGTAGGGGATAACAGTAACCGGACCCCAACCAGGAGAGCCTCTGTAACCGAACTCTGACAAGGAGTGCCTATATACCTGTACACCAAGCCGGAGTTCCTCTGTAACCGGACACCAACACGGAGTGCCTCTATAACTGGACACCAACCCGGAGGGTCTGCTATAATCGAACCCGAACAGGAATGGCTTACTTTTAACGCTCCCCAACCCGGGACATACTACGTCCAAGGCATTCCTAATATCTCTAAATCAAATTACATATACCACATAGATTTATTAATTACATATAACATATCAAACAATGTGTATTACCTACATGGTTTCTTATTTCACCTCACATTTTATTCTAGATGTCACACACCACTTTGAATAATTAAATCCATAAACTAAGAATAGGTCATATAAGCTTAATATTACAGTCATCCACTTTTAATTATATGTAATGGGTCATGCATGAAATAATGAATTTTTTTCTTAAACCATTAATTATTACCTGTATTAAGTGTACCTATGATGCCAACTAATACACATGAAATACCATTTTGATCGCTTAAAATGACCAAGTCCTTAACCATATTAATCAAGAACATTCATAATTAAATAAAAGACAATGATAACATAAAAAATGATGAGGTAAACATATAATTTATTGTGTTTTAATAAAATCACATTATCTCATAAACTTAGGGTTAAAACATGAACGTATAAAAATCATCCGTAAACATTATCACTTCATATAACTTGTAAAGTGTAATTACTAATAAAAATATGTGGTCACGAGCTTCCCATATCTACACTCATGAACTCATCATATCAAAAGTAAGCATTTGGAAAACTATTTATAGGGTTTCATGTGGTGTAAAATATTCATTCAACTTATATGTTCTTAAAAATAGTTATTATTCAAGCTAAAAACATTTGGAACTTTTGTGGAGTACATTATTCACATTGTAAATTATTTTATATGTCAAAATGGAAACCCATATTGGTATTCTCAAAATCAAAACCTAACAAAATCCTTTATCTACTTATGAAGTTCATTCGAATAATTGAGTCGTGTATTTTATAATTTTATATTTTCGTATACATATTGGTATATATTAATACATTCACAAAAACATTTTAAAACATGGACGATTGAAGAAATTCAATAAACCCTCTACAACAATATGATTTTTGGTGAAATATAATTTAAATCTTGAAGTCATATTATATATATATATTATATTAAGAAGATATGATATTATAATGACAAACACATTAATATATAACTATGCATATATATATATATATATATTCACAAAAATGATAAAATACCCTTCAAACATTGTTTATACTAAGTATATCGGTTTTCATAAGATCATAACCGGTAGATATAAAATGCATCAAGGGGCCATAATTAGTACATTCTTGACAACGCTTCGGAAACTTTGGTAAATACAATTGGGGATTCATAGTTGGCTTACGTCCCTTCATATTCATAAAGATCTCAATCCTTTCTTATTCGACACTTGCATGATTATTGAAATTATTATCTGAAAGTATAAAAATGAAGTTCATAAACCACATGTATATTCATTGTCAATATATATTTAAGAGAACATTTAAACAAGTGTAAAACATTTTCTTAACAACAACTCCATGGATTTCTAAATTCATTAATAACTTGGAAACTCAATGTTATAAGTCTTAAATCTAGGCTCATGAAAAAAAACTGAGGGTAGGGTACAATATACCTACATATATTTTCACAAACACATTTATCACATAACTGATATGTTTTTAAGGCATAGATTTTCATGGGGAGTCCATACTTAAGGTTTTTAATACATTGTATTCAAGATCCTGTAACATTTAAGGAATATAAACTCAAACTGTATGATGATTTTTACTAGTTGTACAAGTATATATAAATATTCGGATATATATAAATGTTTATACAACATACACCAAGGAAGAAAAAGTCTAAACCCTTACATAGCTTGAGGAGGAAGGTGGAGTTTGGGAAAGAACTGGAGAAGTAGGAGGAAGATTCAAGGTCAACTGAAGGCTCCAGTGCAAGGAACCATGATAATTCATTAAATGCCTCAGAGAATTTTTTCATAAATGATACCTATCATTGTTATTTAAAGAAATAAAAAAAAGATCTGAGGCCACTGGACTTATAAAAATACTACGGAAAGAGCTATCTGTGGAAACCGTTCAAGTAGAGGGTCTAGTGGATATAGGAGTGAAGAAAAAATGGTGATAAAATATAGGGTGTATGGTTGCTGTAACAAGGCACACCGTGGGGAAGAAGACATCAATGCTGGAGAAAATCGGGAGGAAAATGGATGGTCCAGAACACATCTGACTTTATCTGAGATATGGGGTACTACCATGGTTTATAAAGGTAAGTATGTCTTAGCTTTAATACGTGCCTGGTCGAACAGCTCACATAAATGTAGTGATATGCCGAAATTTCTGAAAGCCAGATTCCGGATCGAGATCAGTGGCCCAGATCATGCGTGACGTGATCCGACGTCCAGGATCTCAATTCACCCGAAATTTTGAATCCCACATCGAAACGAGGAGTCGTTTTTCCTCCCTTATATGCTTAGAACTCCCGCAATGCTGGTAATAACACAACACACACACAAGAGGCCTTATACATGGGCCTTCGCCTCCCCGGTAGGCCTTGGCCTACCCCTATGCATAACGCGGCCTTGCGCCCGCACTACACACACCAACGTGCTCATGCGTTCTCCCATTAACACCACGGCCCCACGCACATGCTGCATACACACATGCGCTCCATGAGAGACCCATTCCTGATCTCGGGCTGGCCCAGGATTGGGCTGAAGGACAGGCTCGGCCACCTTGAGTGAGCTGGCTCCCTTGGCCAGGCCAAAAGGGCTATCCCTAGTGGGCCCGTATTTTTTATAAAAACTTACCAAAAAACATGAAGTCTTTAGGGGTAGTAATAATATATAGAAAATTTTATTTTAAAACATGGACTTTATTAAGCATTAGTAGTTAACTGTGCACATAGAATAGAGTTTTGTTTTCTAGAAAAAAATTGTGTATAAACATTAAATTATTAAAGTGAGAATTATAAATTGAAATTTACTAACCTATATGATAACTCATATATAGAAAACTAGTTCTTAATACAAAAAATAGATTGATTAGTAGATATAAAACCTAATTTTTAATACTGTTTATGAAATTAAACTCTTAAAATTAAAATTGAAATATTTGAAAAACTATTTTCAAATTACTTAATATTTTTTTCAAAACATTAATGCAACTCAAAGTATCATATCGTAGATGGGGTTTTATCTTATAATTTCAAAATCATATCATAAAGTGGTATTTAATTTTCCTTTAGTTAAAACATCATAAGACTAACAACTATAATTATAGCCATTGGGTTCCCAACCGTTACTCGAGGTAACGGTCGGATTTGTGCCATATAAAACCTTGTGTCATGGTGTCTTAAACATAAACTGATTTAAGAATAAGACGATGGTTCATGTCATAACTTTGGTTCTTAGTGTGGTCGTGGTGGATTCCACCATTCTTATGTTCATTACGACAAACTCCAAGGATCCATATTATTTCATTGGGGTTCTTATTGTTTTATGTTGTCTCCCTATAATTTTGATAGGGTTCATAATAGGTATATTTGATTAGTTTGATTTCCCCGTTAATTTCATCTTATTGTAACCACTATAGTGATCTTACTTGAATAAAACACCTTGAATCCATTTAATGTTCTTATTTCATTGCATCAAATTATTATTTTTTATATGAGATACATTTTGTTCAAGAAATAGATAACATAAAAACATAGAATTACCATTACAAGAAGAAAAAGTTCTTGGGGTGTCACATTATTCCCCCTATAAAGAATTGTGTCCTCGTAATTCTATTAACAAATTGGAAGAGAAAATTACCCGATGATAATCATCACCAAAATGAGAGGTTCATCTCGGTCAACAGAATACCCAGGTTGGTATTTATTTCTTATGCTTCTCTGGCCCAGATACACCTCGAGCAGTACATTTTGAAATCTGTCCTGGGCATTCTACACTCAGTCTTCTATAGGGAGGCTCGAGCGGTAAAAAGTTTGGAGATGTTTGAATGGACATATTCTCGGATGCCCTACCAGAATACATCTTTCTCGAGATAATTGATTGGAATAATGGGATTAAAAATAATAATTTTTAGGATCTGGAACATAAAGGCTACTATGAGGATCCCACCTATGGCAGCCACTAGGAAACATACTCTGGCCGAAAAATTCTGTGCTAGAGTGAAACAGTGAAAAAGTCCCTCTAAGTACCTCCCCCTTTGCATATAATAGGTAGGTTGGGTAAATGCAATTAAGTGGAAGATGTGGTCATTCCCATGAAAGGAATGAATGATATTAGGGCTATTAGAAAGTCTAAACATGCATTCTCATGACCCACATAAGTTGAGAAAAGAGAAATAGTCCATAATGAATGTTTTTATTAAGATATCCACCAATATCTCGTTTTCTTGTGATGAGATATTTGTTTGTCTGACCATTTGAAAACATATTCATGAGAATTCAATTTGAAAGTTTAGATAAAGTAATGATAGGAATGGGAAATCAAAAATTTCCACAAAACATATGTTTATTACAAAACATCAGTTCCCGAGTACCCCAATTGACCTATTACATGAACTCCCCATAGAGAAGCAAAAATTCCAATATCCTCAAAACAAACACAGGCTGAGCATTTAGGGTTAAACTGATGGGGGCACCAGTGATGTCTCTTCAGTGTAGCATGATGGGTATGATCTTGGGAGACGTCAAAATACACTTTTTGCCTGTAAGGCATTTGGGTGGACTCATCTTATAACATTAAAAAGTCCAACAACTGGCCCCAGAATTTGTAGTTCAAGATTTGACAAAATATGCTTCTCAGAGGTCACCGACAGTAGAAGCATCTTGAAATGTGTCGAGGGCCATAATGCCAAATTCATCACCTAACGTGAACACATGGAAAATTCCCCCATGGTACCTTCTCTGACGTAATTAAAAGTGGATTTGTGTCATCATCATAAGAAGGTAATACAATCATAATCCCCAGTTTTGTTGAAGCACCCGAGTTGAATTTGACACTTCATACAGGTGTTTTCATGTCATGCAGATATGAGGATAGTTAGAAAAATTCTCTCGACTAGCTAAAGAAACAATGATCTCGAAGGCCTTGATCGGGAGTGATAGTAGATTGGTAGACACAATTTCATCTTCCATTTGAATATTATAATAAAATCAGATAGTAAGGTTCGGTCATATCTATATATGTTTTTATAACCCGGTTTTCTAGAATTGTCTGAACCTACAATCTGATACCAACTATATGGACCCAGCCCCCGAGTGCCCGGAGCTGGTGCCCATGAGATATGATGTACCTTAACCATAATTATTACATCACATTCATTTACAAAAATCACATTAGGTCCCATGCTATTAAGGATCGTGATGTTCTAGTTCTGGGAAACCAGCTGCATTCTAAAACTTCATTGAAGGCATGACTGGTACCTAAAAAATATTGATTTAAAATGTAGGGTGAGAAAACGAATGCCCAGTAAGAGGTTTAAAAATAACATATTATACCCTAAATAACTTTTGAAAACATTCTTTAAACCATTCATAAAACAATATTCATAATTAAAAGCTGCAACACTTGCGACACGTCATAATAAAAGTACTTAATTAGAAACATTCTAGCAGAATTGCCACGATGCACAATTCAGACATATGCATGATGAATAAATGAAATTCGAAATGTTTTTTTCATGAGAATATGTAATCACTAATTAAACATCTAAGGGTAATGAATAATCAGAGTTACGGATAATATAAAAACATGAATTCCATATTTTTAATACTAACTCACTGAGTTCCAAACATTTGCCATGCCAAAAATACACATGACATTCTGGAAACATTTTATCAAGGCATTGGGAAAGATGTCTAATGATTTATGCCTCAAATGAAAATCCATAAACTCTTATAAAAAATATTATACTAATCAAATATATTTATGGTTAATTAAATTACATATTCATAATGAGGGAAGTGTATATGCAAGACCATGTCAAGGCCTCGTTCCAAGACATAGGGGCTAACTGTAACCAGACCCTAACCTAGAGAGCCAGTGTAACCGAACTCTAACCCAGAGTGTCTCTGAAACCAGACCCCAAGCCGAAGTGCCTCTATAACTGGACACCAACCTGGAGTGCCTCTTTAACCAGACACCAACCCGGAGGGTCTGCTATAACCAGACCCCAACCCGATGGACTTAATTTTACCTATCCCGAACCAGGAACATAATAGGTCCAATTCATTCCTCATATCTCTAAATCAAATTGAATATACAACTTTGATTCATTAATTACTTATCAAATATCAAACCAAGTGTATTAGCTACTTGGTATCTCATTTCACCTCCCATTTTATTCAAGATGTCACACACCACCTTGAACAATTAAATCTATAAACTATGAATAGGTCGTATAAGCTTCCTTTACAGTCATCCACTTTTAAGAATATGTAGTGAGTCTAGCATAAAACAATGAATTGTGTGCATAAGACATTAATTATTACCTGTATTAAGAGTACATGTGATTCCAACTAACACATAGGAAATACCATTTTGATCGCTTAAAATAAAGAATTCTGTAACTATACTAATCATGAAAATTCATGAATAAATAAAATATAAACATAAAAAAATAATTGAAGAGGTAAACATATCATTTCATGCGGTTTACTATACACACGTTATCTCAAACACTTCCGGGTAAAACGTGAAGGTATAAAACTCAACCTTAAACATTATCATTTAAAATAATTGGTAAATAGTAATTAGTAATACAAATATGAGGTCATGAGCTTCCAATATCCATACTCATGAACATAGCATATCAAAAGTAAGTGTTTGGAAAAATGTTTTTAGGGTTTCATGCGGTGTAAAATATTCCTTCAACTTATACGTGCATAAAAATAGTTATTAATCAAGTCGATAACATTGGGAATGTATGTGTAGTACGTTCTTCACATACTAATGGATTTTATAAGTCAAAATGGAAACCCATGTTGTTATTCTCAAAATCAAAATTTTACAAAATTCTTAATTTTCCTATGAAGTTCATGCAAATCAATGAGTCACGAATTTTATACTAATATCATTTCAACTACATATAGGTATATATATACATTCAAAAAAACTTAGTAAAACAATAATGATTGAGGAAATTCAATAAACCCTCTACAACAATAATATTTTTGAGGAAATATCTTTTAAATCTAGAAGTCATATTATATATATATATTGGATTAAAAAGATACAGTTTTATATAGACAAACAAATCAATATATATCTATTCATGTATATATATATATGATCATGAAAATGAAGAAAATCCCCTTCATACTTTGTTTATACTAAGTATATCCATTTTCATAAGTTCATAAAAACTAGATATAAAATGCATCGAGGGGCTATAATTAGTACTTTATTCGCAAGGCTTCAGAAACATTGGTAAATACAATTGGGGATTCAAAGTTGGCTTACGTCCCTACATATTCATAAAGATTTCATACCTTTCTTATTATACACTTGCAAGATTATTGAAATTATTATCTGAAACTATAAAAATGAAGTGCTTAAACCGCATATATATGTATTATCAATCTATATTAAAGAGAACATATAAACAAGTGTAAATAATTTTCTTAATAATGAATCCATGTATTTCTTAATTCCTTGATAACTTTGAAACACAAGGTTAGATGTCTTAAATCTAGTCTCATGAAAAAAATTTCGGGTAGCGTACAATATACCTATATATATTTTTACAAACATGTTTATCACATAATTGATATGTTCTTAAGGCATAGATTTGCATGGGGTGTCCCCGATTAGGTTTTTTAATACATTGTATTCAATATCATGCAACTTTTATGGAATATAAACTAAAATTGTATGATGATGTTTACTAGTTGTACAAGTATATAAAAAATATGTATATATATACATGTTCATAAAACTTAAATCAATCAAGAGAAAGACTAAACCCTTACCTATCTTGAGGAGGAAGGAGGAGCTTGAGATGGCACTGGAGAACTAGGTGGAAGATTCGAGGTCTGATGAAGGCTCAGGTGCAAGGAACCGAAAGGGTTCTTCAAATTCCTTCGAGATGTTTTTTATAAATGATACCAATAATGGTTATTTAATGAAATAAAAAAAGGATCTAAGGAAGAATGACTTATAAAAACACATGGCGAAGATCTGTCTGTGGAAACCGTGCATGTGGAGGGTCCAATGGCTATTGGAGTGAAGAAAAAATGGTGATAAAAGATAGAGTGTAAGGTTACTTTAACAGCGAATGCCATGGGGAAGAAGACAATGATGCTGGAGAAAATCAAGAGGAAAATGGATGGTCCAGATCGCGCCTAATTTGTTCCAAGGGCTAGGGTACGACCGTGGTTTATAAAGGTTAGGACATCATAGATTTAATCTGAGCCTAGTCAAACAGAACCCATAAACACAGTTATATGCCGTGATTTCTGAAAGCTGGACGTGGGATCATGATCAGCTGCTCTGATCACGCGCAAGGCGATCCGATGGCCATGATCTCATTTCACCCAAAATTTTGCTTCCCACATCAAAACGAGGAGCTGTTTTCAGTACTATAGAAACTTCATCCTCCCACAATGCATGTAATAACACATCACACACATAGGAGGCCTTATACATGGGCCTCCACCTCCCCTACAGGCCTTGGCCTACCCCCATGCATACAGTGGCCTTGCGCCCACACTGTGTATAGACAAGAGCTCCTACATGCTCCCATGCCCACCACGGCCTCATTCCTGCACTTCATACACACATGCACTTCTTGAGAGACCCATGCCTGATCTCGGGCTAGCCAAGGCTTGGGAAAAGGGCCAGGCTCGACCACCATGAGTGAGTTGCCTCCCATGGCCCGACCAAAAGGGCTGGCCTGAGTGGACCCAGATTTTTTATAGAAACTAACCTAATAGAATGAAGTCTTTAGGGGTAGTAATACTATATTGAAGTTTTTCATTTAAAACATGGATTTTATTAAGAATTAGTAGGTAAATGTGAATACATATTAGAATTTTTTTCTAAAAAAAATTGTGTATTAACATTACATTTTTAACATGATAATTATAAATTGAGATTTACAAACCTATATGATAATTCTTATATAGAAAACGTGGTCTTACCCAAAAACATAATTTCATTAGTAAATATAATTCATAAATTTCAATATAGTTTTATAAATGAAACTATTTATATTAAAAATGAAATATTTTCCAAACAGTTTTCAAATTACATATTATTTTTCTCAAAATGTAAATGAATCTAAATGTTTCATATTGTAGTTGGGGTTTTATCTTATAATGTGAAAATCATAACGTGAAGTTTTATTTAATTTTCCTTTATTTAAAAAATCATAATACTAATGTCTATAATTATAGACGTTGGGTTCGCAACCATTACCTGAGGTAACTGTCAGATTAGTGCCATATAATACCTTGTCTTGGGGAGTCTTAAACATAATGTGATTGAAGAAGAGGAAGAAGGTTCTCATCATACCTTTGGTGCTTAGTGTGTCCGTGGTGTCTTACTCCATTCTTATGTTCATTATGACGAACTCTAAGGATCCATATTATTTCTTTGGGGTTCTCATTGTTTTATGTTGTCTCCTATAATTTTGATAGTATTCTTAATAGGAATATTTGTTTTGTTTGATTTCCCCCTTAATCTCAGCTTATTTTAACTACTACAGTGTTCTTAGTTGAATAAAACTCCATGCGTCCATTTCATGTGCTTATTTCTTTGCATCATATTATTAATTTTTTATAAGAGAGACATTTTGTAAAGGTAATAGATAACATAAAAACATATAATTACCATTACAAGAAGCACAAGTTCTTGGGGTGTCACAAATATTGATATCTGTTGGATGGATAAAAGGAGGTATATGTTTGTACCATAATTATAATTAAATCTTATAATATAAAAGTTAAAGGATTTATTTTTTAGTGGGGAAGCAACCTAAGAAGATGAAGTAAAAGAAGAAAATAATTTTTAAATATGTGATAAAATAATTACAACTTTTTCGAGTATCTTCTTTTTATTTGAAAAAATGGTATCCATGGGATGGATTTGATCCCAATGTGTGGCCTATAAGAGAATGTGAGGGATGTTGGCAGATTACTTGGGTAGATGGCGGATGATTCAAGGGGTTTTATAGGTTTGTTTAAGATAGTAATTTTGGTGGCCTTTTATAAGATGGGGGAGTGGAACTTTGGGAAAGCCATGAATTATTATTTTATTATAAAATTATTTTTGAATTATTATAGATCAAAATTAATATATTTTGATGATAATATGATTATAATTCGAAATAATCTCATCCAATAAATTTATTACATGTATTAATTTTCTTTTAAACATTACCTTTTCAGTTTACCCTTAATTACACTTTTTAATGTTAATTTAGGTACTGAAATTTTAATTATTAAGAGGCTATTTAGATTACTTATTTGGGGTCCATTTTCTATAATTGGACAACAAATTAACCTTTAGAACATATCATATAGGATCTATAATTTTAAAATATTTTTATGCTGTAAAATAATTATATACAATGTTAATTTAATAAAATGTCAATATTGTCAATCTTTAAACTATTCATTTCATGGAATTTAAATGAAAACAAATAAAAAATTGAAAAAAAGAATTTAATAGTCTTATAATATGTCATATTTACTTTGAAAAATCTTTTTTGACGTATATTATTTCATATAATATTTATTTTTCAATTTATAATAACATTTATTTGATATTTCCCATAATAAAATAATTATTGTATAACTATTGTGTTAGTATTTATGTAAATTATTTAATATCTAAAAAATATAAATTATTTCACATGATGTATATAAGTTAATTATATTTCCATATAATTTTTATGTTTTATATTTTATAATTTTTATCAATACATTAATATTATTTTACTAATAAGAGATGTCATTGTCAAATCAAGAAAATAACTTTTTTAAAAGCAAAAACCAACAAAAGAATTATATGCATTTATATATAATTTCAATATGAAATTAATTAAAATAAATAACATTGGATTAATGTTTAAAATCATAATATAATTATTATTTAATAAAAATTAAATGGATAACCTTTCTGTATAAATAAACTAGAAGAAAAAAAAGTTTTAAATTAAAATGCAGTATTTTTCACTATTCATTAAAAATGAATATTATCAGAAAAAGTCCATATATTAAAATTAATTAACGTTATATGTCCTTTTTCCCAATAAGAATCTTATTTTTTCAAATAGAATATTTAAAATAGTATAAGGGAATATTTAAAATGGGTTCTCCATCAAATAGAGGTAAAATTGTGTTTTTAGAAAAACACTCATTTTATCTGTAATATTGAAATTGTTCTTATTTCATGTATAGAAAAAATGTAAGATTAATTATAAACATTAAATTGAATATATTAAATATATTTTTTACTAATAAAATCCCCAATGTGTGATTTTATTATTTTATAAACTCACTTATTCTCATTTTAATATTTTTTCGGAAACAAATCATTTCCTTTTAATAAAAAAGGGTTTTATATTGAATTATAAATAATTGTTTCCAAAATAATTAATTAAATACATGTACAGACTATATTTTAATATATTAATTGATATTGTTCATTCCAAGAATTTTAATAGCTAGGTTATAAGGAAGGATAATATAATTTAGTTTTTCGATTATACTTGGTCTTGCATGAAATGAATTATAGAAATAGATCACTAAATTTTGTGTAATTCAATCCAAGAAAAGTCATTTATATTACAAAATTTTTTTATACATATATTGAAAACAATTCTTGGTTCTTCATATAATATAATACATCAATGAAATTAAAATAATCAATCTTGTAAAATATCGAGGAGTTATAACATCTATATCAAGGGGAATCAAGTAACAATGAACACAAATAGTTGTCACCAATTTGGTTCCAATGTTATTCATTATTAGGAAATAAAATCTTATTATAGGACAAATCATTAATTATTTTCCACCCATATTGATAAAGGATTAAGCATAATAAAATTAATTTCATTGATCAATATTTCTGTTGAGACATTGCTTCCACCCAAGTATTTAATTTAATAATTTTTTAAATTAAACCCATTATTATATGACTTCTCAACCTATATATCTTTTATTTATTACATTTTTCAATAATCCATGTCCAATGATTGTTTCACCTTTTTTATTTTTCATTTCCCCAAATATTTTCATTCCCTTTATCATTAATTAATGAGGTCCACAATTCAACATATCTATGTGGTAATGATCACGATCAGACCCCCCCCCAAATTATGAAATTGTCATTTGAAATGAAAATGTCAATGATTATATAATGTATTAGGATGTTTTTATGGATTATGTTGACACCATCATCATTTTGTAAATCTAGTAATGCACCAGGAGGCCCCATGAGACATAGTGGTGCGTACGAGATTTGACCAGTGGAACAAAATACCATTTTCATCCCCATGATGGTAAAAATGAATGTTAGATGAGGTTTCTACCATTTAAATGTGGTAAAATAGTGGGATTAACAGGGGAGGAGGATGATCTATAATGTATAGATCATATCTGGATTTTCTATAATAAATATGACTACATCCAAAGTTGTCTAAATAACACATAGCTTGTAAGCCCCTAGATGTGGATTTAGGGTTTTTGGGTGTGTTAAATGTATCACACAATGTGGGACCCCCCACATTCTATATGACACGGTGCATGAATCTTGGAGTGTATTATATTATTACACAAACATGGGAATGGATAGGCACACTACTAGTGTACAAGGGCACAAGAATGATTACACTCCACAAACAAGAAAACATGGGGGGGATTGGGTGGGTGGAGAATGCCAGTTGAGTCTATTAATCTTTTTTATACATATATATGAACATATATCACTAGTCTTGCAGGGACATTACAAGAAACAAGAGTGGAGACACATGACATGTGAACCGCTTGCATGCAGTGTATATCCTATTTATTGATAATTTTATACCTCTCATGCCTCCTTTATTTGGACTCATATTTTTTCCAATGAATATCATACAAATGTTTTTCGATTAAAACATAATGGCCTCCTTAACTAATAAATTTGGTATACATTGTAATATTTTCTGAGCATGAAGCTTCATTACGAAGTATATGACGAAGATAGTGATTAGGCTAGACCATCGGATTGAAACCCAAATATCACGTCATTCAATAGGTCCAATATCTATAGAAAATTTAGAAACCATATTATAGGATGTGGTAGTGCTCCTCTCCCTATACGGTGTAATGACCACCATAAAAACTAGATAACGTGTCCTCTATCTTTCAACATAATGGAACACACGAATATGTGCATGGTATGTGACCCCTTCCAAAATAGTGTAACCCCACCCCCTGACAGAATAGGGAATGGGTTCTATATATATCCATTTATTGGATCCCTCTTAGTAGAAAATTCCATGGATCCTCCACATATAGAGTGGAACTGCCTGATACACAAGGGCGTAGGTTCCCTATATACTACCAAATTAGAGTCCTTCTATTTTGATGGGGAATGGGATCTCTAACCATAGAGTGTAACCCCATGATGGAAAAGGGTGTGGGTCCTCTATCTATGAATATTGGGTAATCCTCCTATTCAGATAGGATTGGGTATTCAACCCATAGAGTGGAAGCCCCAAATGGGCTTGGGTGTCAATCCTCTGTCTATCCCCATAGTGGACCCCCCTTACTATTATAAGGCATGGGTCGTCTATCTATCTATTGAGTGAAAACCTCTTAACATTCTAATAATTGTTTATCAACCCATAGTTTATGTCCCGTCGATTTTTAAACACAATGGTGAGGCATGGATCAACATGGATACTTATGTTGGACAGTGGCATGCAATGTTGGGAATCAATGACGGTCCTCTAGAACTTATGGAATATTATTTTACTCATTTGTTCTATAAAATGGAGAGACTCATTCTCTAAAATTTTAGTTCCCATATGAGAACATATATATCACTACTTTTAGTATTCATTTATTACTTACTATTGGTGCAACAGTTTACTTATATCATGTCTTTTATTGTTTTCCCCATCATATTTTGGGTTATCTTATTGGTGTGTATATAATCACCCCTTCACGAGTTTTCATACATTATTTTTTCCTTATAAAGATAATGGATATGTTATTGACCATTTAAAAGAATCATAAATATACACTAGGGCATTTGACCATGTATTATAGATGAGGATTAGAGATATATACACATGATCGATCAACATTTATCTATTTTATTTATTGTAAGGCTGGTCCATCTTTCTAGTTCACTGTGTATTTTTCCCCATTAAATTTTAGATTACAAATTCATACTCTTCTACCACTTTTAGGATTTAGATGCAAGCTTTACCCTCTATTTGTTACATTCTTTGTTACTATTCATATAGAATTATTCAGGGATATGGTTTTGTGTGTTCATACATTTACTTCTACAATGTACTCATATATTATTTATGTCGTTTTGTGATTTTGACCAACCCCTAGAATATAGAGGTTATATTGTGGTAGATACATATCTTAGTCCATTGGGTCTAGTCATAATAGATTGTTATTAGTATAGATCACTATAGTGGACAATGTTAGAAGTTTCCCCTTATTATGATTTGGTTGGAAAAAAATGTAAATAATTTTAATGTGTCTCAACTGGGGATTTCAGGCTACAGAACACTTTTTCAGTGCATTGGATGATGTATCTATACACTAGGACCCAAACCATCATTTTATGGATTTTTAATTTTGAGATATTTGTTGCAGGGTACATTGTATCGTGATTCTTTTTTGATTGGGTATTGGAATATCATTCTTAATTTAGCTCTCAATTTTTATATTATCATTAGAAATTGTTTTGTCTTGATAAAATTTCCTAGATACCTTAGTGATGTTAGCTACCCAGGTTACTGGTTCAGGATCATGAAAATGATTTGATGAGGGATAAGGCCACATTTCAATGGTCATCTCATGAGTTCATTCATCTAGTTGCAGAGGTGGAATAACCCCAACATGTCAAGCATTAGATTACAATAGAATTTTTGGATGAGGATATTCACATGCTTAGATCACTCAGTATGTTCTTACCCTAGATACCAATTATTTTTCACAGTGACCTAGATACCATTAGAATAATTTGATTTACTAGAGTCATTAATTCGAGTATTTAAGCTTGTAAGGACAATGAAAGATCATGTGATTGCATTGGAAGACATAATTTTACATGAAGTAGTTTGGTGCTGGTAGAGTATATCCACATAGACATAGAGCGAGTCAATAATCTCTTGGACTAACTTCCAACTAATGTAAGAGTTTTATAGAGGTTGACCATTATAATTATATTCCCTTGAGAGGTATTCTATGAAACTAGAGCAGGAGGTGGGCATCATGGGACTTAGTTATCTTCAATAGCTATTAGGCTTGAATATATATAATCTCAGGGAAGGTAATATTATAATGACTAGAATCAAACACATTTTTAATATGAATTGTGACCTCATAGAGGACCAAGGGATCCTTGAGAGGAGTGATGTTAGGTTTGTGATGGGTGAGGACACATGCAAAATGACTTCCCTACCAAACACAATGTGGATGGAAAAGTAGTGGATGAACCACCAATTGAGAGGAAGCATCATTATCACAGATCTCCCAAGAAAGGATAGGGTGGACCCTAGTATGGTTGAACTAGAATTGGAGTAAGTTGTTCTCTAGGAGGAGGAGTTGTGGGTACAGTAAGATTAGTTGATCTCCTTCCACCACCACCAAAAGGCTATATATTTCAGCCTCATGGAGCTAGTTTTCAAGGCCATGGTTAGCAACAAGCTATGGAGTTTATGACTCCATATCTCATTTGATGAATAGGGGTATTATTTTTAAATTATACACGTGACTCTATACTAGTATACATATGTGTGATTCATTCCATCAAATACTAAGTCTTGATGTGAAATATGGAGCTCACAATTTAGTTGATAGTCTATAAAACTTCTCTTGAAATTTATATTGTGAAAGATTTCATGATCTATTTTATCTTCTAGAATTGTGATATCTCTCTTAGTGGAGATATATAATCATGAATACTTTTTCAGCATGATGAGAAATTATGATGTCATCATGGGTATAGACTTGTTTTTTGTGGTCCGAGCCCAGATTGACTATCATCGTAGATGAGTTATATGCCTTTTTATAGATGAAATTGAATTCCTCTTTATTGTAAAGAGTGATATCATTGAGTGTGTAGTGTATTTTAATTACTTTGGAACTGTGATCAATTCTGTGTCAATGCGAAGAATGGCAGTGATCACATATCAGTCTAGGAAGTTTAGGCCCTATTAGTATAACTACTCGAATCATGTCATTGAGTTAGTACTGGCGGTATTCTCTAGGAGTATATTGAGGCCCTATATTCTAAGATAGAGATTTTTTTACTCATCATATTATAGTCTTAGGTATGTCTTCATTCAAAAAGGCCTAATACTAAGAAAGAGGCACTAGTTAGAGTTCCTATAAGAACATATCTTTGAAAAATTATATTACTTCTAGGAGGGGTAATTTTCATCAATATTCATTTATAAGGAAGTCTTGTTCTGGATTGGTAGAGGAGGTGAATGTGTGGTTAGCTTTACTGAAGATGGTGTTTGTATAGGATGAAGGAGAAGTAGTTATCTAGTCAATGGTGTTTACTCCACTACTCCTCCATCAAGTGATAAATTCTGAGTTGGGAGAGATAAATTGTATGGTCTTACATGACCAATTATATTTTAGAGATTCACGAGATGGATTTTATGAAGGAGGTGATATGTTCATATTTTTAAATAGACAAAAGGTGTTACCAATCACGATCCATTAGGTGATGAAAGAGATTCACACATCTCTTTTTGATTAATATCATGGTGTATGGAATATTTATACAGACCTTCATTTTTAATTTATATTGGTTTGAATGAGGTGAAGGGTGGTTGATTTCATCTCTTAGTTCCACACATGATAGAAAGTAAAGGCGGAGCACCAAATTATAGATGTTTTTTGAAACCTCTTAAGATCATGGATTAGAAATGGGATGGCATATACATGGATATTCGAACTAGTATTCTGGGAAAAGTATGTGTAAAAAATTTCATCTGGAAAGTAGTTGACCAGATTATGATGTTGTCTCAATTACTTTTCATCATGCAGTAGAGTTTGGTGGTGTGTTTGGGGATGATCTATATACAAGATATTTTCCCCCTTCATGGGGTGCCCTAAAAATTTGTCTCAAATTGTGATGAATGGTTGTTTTCATAGTTGTGGAGAGTCCTTTATGGGGAATTTAAAACCCATTTTAGTATGATTACAATGCTTAAACCCCATATAGATAAGAAGATCAATAAAATTGTCTAGGGGATTGATGATATATATAGGGAATCTATATGGAATTTTTTCTTGTGTTGGAGGGTCACTAAACCTTTCTATAGTTTTATTGTAATAATAGATACTAAAATAATATTATCATGGAACTTTTCACGGTCCTTTACGACAAACCCTATACATCACCCTTAATATAGACATAGATTTGTGAGGAATCTTTTGTCAGGCGAGAGATGGTACAATCGACGACGAAGAAGGTCTATGTTATCTGAAAGAAGATTAGGATATCTTTTAGAATGAATGATATTTTCTGATTGAAGACATCATCCCTTCCAGTTTGTGTGGGGGGGGGGGCTTGTTTTCCTATGACTCTCTCCATGATACAGATTTTTTATCATTTACTAGTGAGTCCTATTATCCCAAAAATTAATGGAGATATTTGATAACAGAAAAAGGGTTTGAAATGAATATTACCTCCACTCATTACCTACATAGTTAGAGAGGGTACACAATATCTTCCATGTGTCATAGCTGAGGTGACATTTCCATGATCCCATACAAATTATTGACTAGTGTGGGTGGGACATCAACGATGGTTCCACCATCCTGGAGTACCTAGTGGTGAAAATAAATTGGTATGGCATGATAATGTGTTTATTGTCCATTTCCAGGATTTTTGTGTCATGGATGCATAAGAGAATGTAGGAGACCTCATACAAAGAGGGACATGCATATATGGGATTTCTATTCCTAGTATTTTGTTTATTGATTTCATGGATGAATATAGTGAAGGATGTAATAATTTAGAGACCATATTATTCTTTATAAGACTTTGAAATACATCAACGAATATTTTTAAATCTAGAAGCTGACACAATGAGTGATTCTAAAGATCAGTGTGCACAACATTAATTTTTAACATATATTACATAGATTTTATATTCCATACACATAGTTTTTTTTATCATAAGTGTGATAAATATTAAATAGATACCTGAATGTAAAATCCAAAAGAATGGTTAAATCTAAAGCATGGGGTTTACCCTTATCATGACATGAATTTTGTTTGAGTGGTGCATTTTAATATAGCTACAAAAAGTGGGTGCGTTCAGTGGAATAATTAATACATTATCTTATTAATTCATTAAATGAAACCAAACATAATTACACACACACACATATATATATATATATAAGATATTATAGAAATTTTAAAAGGTTTTCCACATGACCCTAGGATCTTTTAGATAAGAATCCCACATTCATTGTTGTGGTATTGAGATCGAACAATGGAGAGATTTTTTGTCCAAGGTAATCAAGGCGTAGTGAATAAAATATATTCCCGCAACCAATGAATGATATTTTCTCCATCCTAAAATGTTCCATTCTCAATATTGGACTCTTCATTCAAAATTATCTTCCATTATGATTAATGGATTTAGTAAAATAAAATATTTTTAATTCAAATGATTTTTCAGTCTTTTCCTATTCCCACATATAATATTTAGTTAATTATTTGATTTACACCATTTTCCGTGATATATAACCCCAATTGTCTAATATTTAATCCATTTTCCATCATCTATTGGCCAGAAATTGTATCACATTTGTTTCATGTGAATTTTCAGATTAATCTTCATGATCACCAATGTTAACCTATAGGATCCATGGTTCGACATTTCTAGGTGGGATTGATGAAGATCATAACCCCCCTAAATTCATGGTATATTCACATGTGAAAAATGTATACAAGAATAGAAGATTTATCTAGATTATTTGGGTGATTATAGTGATTATATCATGGTTTTGGAGATCTAGTGATGCAGTAAGAGGTGCCACAAGTGACATTGATTCATTCAAGCATCGAGTGATAAAAAAATTCAATTTTCAGCTATTGTAATGTTGGAATGAATGGAAAGAGGATGTTTTCACCATTTTTCATATTGGTAGACAATAGGATTCATAACGTATGAGATAAATTTGGAACACAAAGAGAATATTTTGTGTATCTTTGAAAAACCCAACTATAAAGTGTGCTAACTAAAGAACACATGGAGTTTTGTCCCCTGGATGTGGCCTCAAGGGCTTCCAAGTGAGATTGATTTGAAAAATTTTGTGGGACCCCGACAGAACCTATCACCCAATGTGGGAAACATAACATGTCATTTAAGAGGAAGCAAGCACATACATGTCTTGTAATATGGTCAATGTTCACAGTAACAACCCATATTAAATGATACAACTAGGATAACATGGTAGAGCCCCATTTGTATAAGGAATTCCATCTGAGTCTCAAAAATTACTTATAAACCTATATGTATTTTGCTAAATGAATTCGTAGGGAAATTTCAAGGTAGGAGAGTGGAGCCACATGTTGTCTTGACACCATGCGTATCATGTAACTTCATTATATTACGAAAATTATAACTCTCATATCTCATTTCTTTTATAATCCTAATATAGCTATTGAGTATCATATATTTTAGTGACTTTCCATATATAATGTGTGCGTGTAATTTGGGATACAGTTTTCATTGTTCTAATCACAAAACCTCTTTTGGCAGCATTTCACAATGACGATGAACATGTAGGATCATCATAGCGGCACCCTACTGCTGGGTCTAGATATGGGTCTTTAATATATTCATAGAGTTAAAGAGTCCTACTAATTTACGGCCCATTCCCTCTACTTTTAGAGTGCAACCCCATGTGGTAGATAGGGGCGTGGGTCCTCTATCAACCCACATAGTGGAACACTCATTCAAGAATAGGGCATTGGTCCTCTATATATTGAGTGGAACCCCAAGAGGAAAATGAAATCAGAACTTTATATATCCATAGAGTGGAACCCATCTACTATGATTGAGAATGGGTGTTGTACATATATAGGTGACCCCCCTAGAAGACTAGTGAATGTGTCCTCTATCTATCCAAAAAGTTCAACCCTCTGGTTTCGGAAGTCCATGTGCCCTCTATTATAGAGTGGAAGCACCCTAATGTATTTGGGTATGGGTCCTCTTTGAATCCATATATTGGAACCCTCCTTTTGGGACATAGCATGGGTACTCAACCCATTGAGTGGAACCTCCATTATTTAATATGGGTTAGATTCTCTATATATCAATAGAGTTGAACCCTTATGTTGGCATAGGTAATGTGTCCTCCATTTAACTACTAACTGGATCCTTCATAAAAAATCAATTCATGGGTCATCTACATAGATTTTTTGTCCCATTGACTATACATCACAATCCAACAGTCTCACTACAATTTTATGCCTCTTCTGGAAAATCATTTGAGATTATAATAATAATTATTGGTCATTTAAAAGTAATGGAGGAATCTATTCATGTGCTATGATGTCAGATGGGATCCCCTATCTCACCCATTTCCATTTCTAATTTGAAAACATTTATCAGTTTATTGTTGGTTTTCTTTTCACTATTGATATACAGTGACCTTCCTCCATATTGGATGTCTCAAATATTTCCCCATAAGATTTTTCACTTCCATAGTGGGTATGTATACACTCTCTTATTTATAGGGTTTTCCTAACTGTATAATGTCATATGTAGTCGATGAATAGGTCAGCAATGATTTCAGAGGATCATATGGATACCCATATGCATTTTCCTTCACACAGTGGTGGATTCCTAGAGATCTAGAGCTAGGTCGCCTGAACAATTATAATTTTTAGCTGTTACCATTCTGGAAAACTTTCTATTTGGGAATGTATGTCTCCCCATTACAATTCTGATTACACTATCGTACGCATTTTTCCCTTTTAGTATTTTCATGCATGGTTTACTCTCTATGTAAGGATTATGTTATTTTTATTTCTCTAAACATCATCCATGATGATGGATGAGTGTGTTCTTATAGGTACATAATAAAATTCCTTCCATATTAGTTATTCCTCAAGAGCCTCCCACCATCCATTGGCCTTTGGAGGTGGACTCACAGTAATTGTGGCTCGAGCCCCATTAGGTCAATTCTTGAAATGATAGATCCCATTTGTCAAGATTGGTTTTTATTCTCATGGTCAATAATCATTTTATAATATTGTAATGTAATGTTTTGTGACATTGTGTCTTGTCACACTACCAATATCAGGGTTATATTGGTTTTAAAGGGGGCTTGATGTTGTACTGTACATGTTGTATCTATAGTACAATTATAGTATTTTTTAAATAGTAAATTAAAACATTTTGAAAGATAAATTGGTTCTACATCTTGTGTGGCCTGTGGATTATAGGACAGTTGTGCCGAAAGCAATATACCATAATATGGGATTATGTTGTAAGATGGGGGTTTAGAATTTTTGTTCATTCTAGACAAGGAAACTTGAATTTCTGTGGAATCCAACAATATGAGGATTTACATCTTGAAGGCTAGTTTAGGGCATATATTTGGTGGAGAATGTGGGGTTTCCAAAATAAATGTTTTATTTAATCCATAATGTGGGAAACTCCTAGGTTTTTTATAATTTTAAATTAATCCAAATTTATATTGAATCTGTAAAATAATCTACCTCATTATGGAGAAACCATTTTGGCCCTAAGATATTTTCAACCCCCTCAACACTATTTCAATTTCTATGATCTGATGGGTGAATCTTCACATTCCATGATATTAACTCTTCCTTTCTCAGTTATTTATAACATTTTTATTTCAGTTTTTATGGAATTTTTGATTTTTGATTGAGATATTTGGGTTTTTTTGTATCAACAATTAAGTGCAGTTTTGGTTGATCCATCATTTTCTTGTGTGTATTTGGTTTGTGGGATATTTATTCTCTATATTGTAATACACATTGAGATCAGAATAAATCACCAAGGTAATGGATACTATTTATCACCTATTCATGTTCAATGTGTGGTATTTCTATGGATTTTCTATCCTTTCAGTGGATAATATGGTTTGTTAGATTAAACATTAATAATTGAAAGAATTTAAATTGATGGGTGTGGGGAGATATCACATGATTTACTGCTTCAATATATTTTGTTGATCATATTGTGCAATCTTGTTTCCTATACTACAACTAACATAATTTATGATCCTTATTTTAACATTAGGTGTTATACAATGAGTCTCATTGTAGGTAGTTGTGTGATTTCATGCTAAATAATTTTTAATGAATATATATTTTATTAATAATTATCAATTCATGGAAATATGGTTTATGTGATAATACACCTGTTATAAAAAGAATAAAAATAATTAAATCCATTGAATAATGATTTTAATGCCCGCATGTGATAATTTGTGTGGTTGTGATCCATGTCGTACCTTCTTTGTTGTTGGACGTTGTGTGGTGGAGGTGGGGACCACCTTGACTATAGGGGTTTTTTGGTAGTGATTTGATGTTGTACACATTATGTGTGGTGCAGGTTGTGGTGTGATGCGATGGTGTGGAAGTTTTCACATGTGATATGGATAGTTGGGAAGGATATGATAAGGGTAGTTATGGTGTAGTTGTAGTTCCTAGAAGTGGTTGTGCATAGCGGTTGGGGTAAAAATTGGTTCAAAAGTTGTGTTGAGAGGTGGAGATGATGTGCATTGTTGATGTGTAGTAATGATTTTTCATTGGTGTGTGGGAATATTAGGCTATAAAAGGTCATTGAGATGCATGATTTGTGAATGTAGTGGTGATATGGCATTGTTCAACACTATTAGAAAAACTCTCTTATGTGACCGGCCTAGTGACCCTCACAAATACTATTAAATGAACATGTATTTGCGACAAGAAAACATACATGTCACAAATATGTTTTGTACACCTTGCCTCTAAAATATGGGAATGTGTATTTGTGATGGGACATGGATACTATCGTAAATACCCTTGGTCAAGTAATGGTAATTTTGATGGGATCATTCTCCCATTCTGAATACTCTATCGGCAAATGAGTATATTCAAAGGGACCCTTCACAATTAGTTTTTTTACTACAACCTCAATTATTTTTTGTGCGGACTATTTCTTCGCAGGAACTGTTGCAAATAATACTATATGAGATGTGGTTCTAGTCGCAACTAATCTTACCTATATATACCTTTCACCCACATTTTTTCTCTTCATTCAACAATTCACCTCTTCGTTTTTCAGTTTTCCCATTTTTCGCTTCCCTAGTTCAAGTATAAGTATAAAGTTTCATGGGGAAGTGAATTTGGAACATTGATGCCTAGAAAAATTTCAATTTTCAGTTATTTTTTAATGTTTTAATTTTTTCTTTTATTTAATTTTTATTAGGTTTTATTATTATTAATTAGTTTTAATTAGTGTAAATTTTAAGTATTTATTTATAATAATAATTAACTATTTATAATTAGAAGTAATTTTTTATATTTTACAATAGTTATTTCAAATTATAAATATTTAGTTATTATTAGTGGTGATTTTATGTAGTTAAAAATTAAATAGATTTAATTTTCTATAATTAGTTTTACTTAGCGGTAAATAGTTACAATTAGATGTAATTTGTTATAATTAATGGTAAGGACTAACCGATAGTGTTAAATAGTATTATTTAGTGGTAATTAGTAATAATAAGTGATAAATCAAAATAATTATTATAAATTAGTTGAAATTATAAAAATATTGTTATCAATTAATAAATATTTTTGATAATAAGTGTTAATTAGAATTAATTACTAATAATTAGTGGTAATTAGTAATAATTACCAGAAATTGGTAGAAATTAGCACTTATTATTAAAAATTGGAGGTAGATAGTAAAAATTCTTGGTAATTAGATAAATATAGTTGCAATTAGTATTAATTTAATTTTATTTCTAACAATTTTCCATAAATCAATATAATTATTAAAAATTATAGATAATTAGTAAAGATATTTTCGAAACTAATAAAAAAGTTAAAATAAATGGTAATTTTTTATAATTAGTAAAAATGAATGGTAATTAGTAATAATTGGAAACAATTTGTAATAATTTGAAGTAATTAGTTGTAATTAGTAGTAATTAATAATAATTTGAAATAATTATTGTCAATTAGTGGTAATTAGTTATAATTAGTACTAACTAGTAATAATTTGTTATAATTTGTAATAATTATAAATAATTACTAATAATTAATTGTAATTCATAAAAATTAGTGTTGAAAATTGGTAATTAGAAAAAAATTAGTGGTAATTAGTAAAAATTAGTGTTAATTAGTGATAATCAGAAATTGTTAGTAAAAATTTGATTTAATTATTGGCAATAAGTGGTAATTAGTTGTAATTAGTTGTAATTAGATTTAATTAGTGGTAGTTAGTGAAACATAGTAATAATTATTTGTAATTATTAGTAATTAGAAATAATTAGTAATAAATAGTAATATTTCAAAATAATTATTATAAATTATTAGTAATTATTAGTAATCAGTATTAATTAGTGTAAATTAATAATAATTAGTTTTAATTTGTAACAATTTGTTGCAATAAGTAATAATTACCAATATTTGGTAATAATTATTAAAATTTATTGATAATTAGTTATAATGTAATGTATCGGAATTCCAAGAAATTTTTTTAAATTGTATTTGATTTTTCGGAGACCAAACAGTAAGATTGTGTGCGATTATGAGGTACATAGTGCCCAAAATGGTCCGTCAAAAAAATTTATCTTTCAAATAGCGTGCATGACCCATTTTAATGAAAAAGTGGAATAAATATTAAATGTTTACACAAATCAGAAATATAAGGGCATGGTTGCATTTAGGATGGAGAGTTTACCCTAGACACGACATAAGTTTAGTCGGTGTGGACCTTGAGTGAGAAAATCCAAAAATGGAATAACCATAAATAAAATTATTAAATAAAATTATTTTATTTTTCAAATAATTATAACTCAAGAATAGTGAATCAAATTTAAAATTTGAGACAACCATTTATCTTGTGAGGTTATGCATTTCTTAGGAACAAACTAACATTTTTCGATGTGGGCCATCAGTGGAAGTTATTTTTCAGCTTTGAATAAAATAATTTATAAATAATATTTTATTTTCAAATTATTATAACTCGTAAATTGAATCTCAAATTAGAAATATAAAATATTTGTTGAGTTCGTGAGGGTGTAATTCCTTTAGGGGGAGCCTAACATCGGCCAGCGCGAGCTGACTATGAATGTTGGTTTTTGGGACATAATTGTTAATAAAATAATTTAAATAAAAATTATTTTACTTCATAATCCTAATAATTCACAAACATAACTCAGATTAAAAATGTAAGGCCCCAATTGAGTTTATAGTGAGATATTGTACATAAGTTAGGCCTATCCTGGACCGGCACAGCTCAAGGGAAAAAGCTAATTTTAGGACTTTTAAATGGAAAAAAAAGTAAACTAAATTTTTTTATTGTAGTAAAATATTTTCCCCTGTAACATAATGACAAGCCCACTATTTCATTCCACAAATGAAATACTACAACAATTATACAATGAAAAGTAACATAAATGTTGTTTCCAAAATAAAATAGCCTAACCGCAATGACTCACCAAATAGAATGTTTGTAACACATTTTCTCTATTTAATGGAATAACAGAAATTGGGGACGAGAGTGGGTTCTTAAAAATTAATCTGAATCTCTGGAGGATCAGCAGTTACAAATGAAGAAGAATGGATAATCACCAATGATATTGGATCATGGGTTGAAGGTCGATGAGATGACAGATTTTGATGTCTTGTAATAGATCACCAACGACAATCGTACCCCAACATCGGCCAATCCTTTCTCTGGGTAGGGGTTCATCATTATTCATTGTGAAGTACATTTCCCCATTCATTATTTTATATGATTATCATTGGTTATCTAACAAAAAAGTTATCCTATTGATCGATTGTTCATGCATGATGGTTAATGATGCAGGATATAAGGGGATATCTATTTTTTTTGATATTCCACCCTTTTTAGTTCATCATGATTCTTCTAATAATGAATTTTATAAGTATTTATGAATAAATACCTAAATCCATCATTAGGTGTTATTATGTAATACTCCTTCCCCTCACCAATTCTTGTGTTCTTCTCGTTCTTCTTGACACACTGAATTTGAGTGTGCTAGTCTCCACGGTCGAAACTGCACCATAGTGGCACATCAACCCGTGGTAGGAGTCCACAGGGGAAGACAACATCGGGTGGGAAGTGTCATGTCTAGGTGGCCCACAACATTGGAAAGATGTCACAACATAAATCTGAAATGGTTTTAGGAGACCATGATATATAGTAGCAGTGGAGGTGGAGGTCGCCGACTCGAAGGTCAATGGTGGATGCCTCCATGATACCCAGCAGAAGGGTCATAGAATTATAGGGCTACTAAACATAGGTCATGGTGGAGGTGGAGGATCCGGCACCACCTAGGTCGGGGTAGAAGTGATAGGCCGCAACACAAAGCCGTGGAGGATGGGGGACGTATGGCAGCGATGAAGGTTGCTACTAGCCATGTTGACCGACCTCGTTAATCTAGTAGGTTAACCCCCATGGCTGCTAACCATGGGGGAGAGTTTCAATGCAGATTTAAGCAGCATTAACTATAAGGGGTCACACAGTCATAGACTACCTCTCTCAAGCTGGAGGAAAGTTGTTTGTTCATGCATTCTTGCCTCTACAGCGAAATGGTTTTTTGGGCAGCCCGGGCTAGAATAGAACCGACCTACCATTACTGGCTAGTCTGAATGTGTAATTAGGCTGAAGGGAAGCCCGGTAGAACAGTACTAGTCCGACCATGTTTGACGGGCCTGATGAGAATAGGGTCACTGGGCGACCCAATAGATTGGACCCACGCCTGAACCGGGCCGGTTCTAGTAAGGCCTAATGGGCCTGGCTACTAGGCCATGCCGATCTAGCTCAGCCTAGAACCAATCGGGTAGGATCAGGTCAACTGAAATGGTTAAGGTTAGGTGGGACACCCTGATCCAGGTTGGTTGGGCATGCCCAACCAACTTGGACCAGGCCTGGATGCAATCAACCACTATTTACTAAAACACCAATATCTTTCAGACAATTGACCCAATAAACATGTAGACTGCAGCATTGGGACCCTTATGATGAGTTTTTCCTTTCTGTATTCTCTATGTGAGTTTTGGTGGCATTTGAGATAAGATAGATGGATAGGGGTATATTCTCCTTGAATCAAGTGCACTGGAGAGTGGGAATTCTATGGATGATGGTGACATGAATGATATGAAAAGAGGAAAATAGTGGTCCAAAAGAGGAAGAGATATTATTAGTCTAGCAGAATAAGAGGCCTCAATGGTCTATCATAAGAGTGGACCTTATTGGTCCAGTAAATGAGGGGAACTCAGTGGTCCATCAAAAGAGAAGACCATAGTGGTCTGTTAGATGAGCAAACCATAGCGGTCGAGTATACTAGCAGACCTCAGTTTTCCAGCAGACGAGTAGACCTCTGTGGTCTTGTAGACGAGCAGACCTCAATGTTCCAGTAGACGAGAGGACCTCAGTGGTCCAACATACATGAAGACTATAGTGGTCCAACAAATGACTAAAACATAGGGGTCCAACAAATGAGAAGACGTCAATGGTCTAGTAGCATATTTGACCTAAGTGGTTCAGAAGCAAAGATGACCTCAGTGGTCTAGGAGCCGAGTGGACCTCACTGGTCCAACAACCGAGTGGACCTCAGTAGACTAGCAGCTGAGTAGACCTCAGTGGTTCATCATATGATTTGACCTTTGAAAATAATCATGAATGTGTCCCTCAGTAGTAAAATATGTTTTATCTATACTACTAATATTCTTACTTTCTATACCATCAGTTTTTCATGATGTGAGTTTTCTTTTCGTTGTGGTCATTTCCTTATGGTCTTGGCTTTTTTGTCTTACTTTGTGATATTTTTTTGTTCACTCCTTTTTGATTTGTGGTTCCTACTGAGTATTTTATTAATCACCCCTACAGGGGTGTCACCCACACATGTCTTGTCTCATGCAGGTGATCGATGCTTCGATGGATACCTTAGTGGTTCAGGACCAGGTGGTGCTCCATGAGATATGATAGATGAGAGTACTTCTATGACTATAGGTAACTACCCTTCACCTACCCTTCAGGTATGATATTGAGCAGAAAAACTGTGAAATTTTATAATTCCTTTGTGGTTTATGGTTTCTATTCTGTCCCCTATGGTACATTAAGTTTGTATTGTACTCTCATTAGTTGTCTCAGTGAGAGTTGTGGTTTACAATGTGTTCAATATCAAAATTTTCTTCTTTTTGTATGTGTACATGTTTCGAGGTAATGAATTCACATTTTGGTATATTCCTACTATATGCAAGTCGTCATACCCTAGGCTCTAGATGGTAGTCTGAGAATAGTCATGGCACAGGCCCAGGGAGATGGGTCATGAAAAAACGGTATCAACTGGCCGTTAGTTTTATGAGAAAAACTAGGATTCTTTAAATTTTTATGGGGAAAATGATAAGTGTTTTCTTTCAGGATTTCATGCTAGAGAGTCATGTGTTTGTGTGATTGAAAATATATCCATACACTAGGACAATGAATTATTAATTTTGAATCTGTAAATGAAAACACTGGTTGGATGCATCTTTGAATGTTTTATCCTAATATTTCTGAGTCATAGTTAGCTCACCATGTATAATATATTAATTGTGATTCATCATGATCCTTATCAAGATGCCTCAATGTAGGAAACCAACCAATATTCAAGTGCATGACATCGAGGATGGTCCACAGAGTAATGAGGCAATGGTAAATGGACTGTTGCCTGAGAAGGCACCATCGGGCGTTGTGCCAGCTTAACCAGAACCTATTGGAAAGTATTTACTACAGGTGAAATCAGTATAGGATGCGCATAGTATTAGTAGATTTCACATGTTTTATAATTAGATACTCCTCAATATCTGTGGAGAGTCTGACTCATTGGTCGCTAACGATTGACATGATGTGGTGGTTGAGTCTTCCATCTAGTTAGGGCAATAATATATCAGATTTAGGTCCTAGTAGTGATACTTAAACATGGCCTAGTAGGGTTATGTTGGGGTATATATTACCTGATCTTAGCATTAGTTTAATTTTACATGGATAGATACATCAGAACTTTCTCAAGGAATGGGATATTGAAAGAAAAGTTAAGGTATGTGTGTTCCAAAGATCTTCTATAGCTTATGTATGAGATCATGTAGGTTACTGAACATTAATCGAGGTATACAGACCATTTTAGGTACTTGATGAATATTATATGACCAGTGCTTCATTGTTCAGAACTCCGAGTGAGATGTGTTTAGAGACATATATGCAGGAAGAATTCTTGTAGGCATTTCAATTTATTCTAGGGTGATAGAGTGAAAAATTATGGTTAAAAGTCATTTTTATGAGTAGATACAACTAGTGGAATTCGGAAGTGGGGAAGTGGGAAGCTGACGCCAATCTCAGATTCTTGGAAAAGTGAGACATTCCGAGAAGAGGCCCTAAGACGGGGGATCTAAATCTCATGGATCGTAGGGTAATTCCATTCGGCATAGAAAGAAGTGATTATTTTTAAAATACAACAAGGCACATCTTTCTAGAGTTTTCCAATACCATCATTCTGAAAAAGAAATGGTTGATGGACCACTAGGGTAGAGACAGTGATAGGAATACATTAATCAATTGGGCTGTAGACATCGTAAAGGAGCTGGGAGAGGAGAAGGAGGTGGTATACATTTCATAATGTCACAAACACTACTCCTAATGTGTTCCACACAAGTATCACGAAGATATAGGATAGAGGAAGGGGGTTGTTGGATACAACCATCCTTACCAGTGTGGCAGTGGAAGTTTTTTGTTATTTCTCTATTGTGGTGGAAGAGTATGAAGGAGTATTTCTAGACGATGTACTAGTAATACCTCCTTTATGAGAGGTAGAATTATAAATTTATCTATACCCCTAGAAACCATAGATATCTACACCTACATATCAGATGGCTCCCTCATAGCTCTGGGAGATGAGGGTACAGTTGGAGGACTTGAAGAGGAAAGGGTTTGTAAGGCCCAAAGTTACCCCATGAGCAACCTCAGTGTTGTTTTCCAAGAAGGAATACATAAGATTGAGGATATGTGTGTACATTCAGTGCTATAAATATATGACCTTGAAGAAAAAGTATCCTCTACTAAGGATTGATGACCTCTTTGATTAGATAAAGGGGGCGAGATGGTTCTCAAAGATAGACCTCAGATTAGGCTATCACGAATATCATGTACGGGATGAGTACATCTCAAAGACAGATTTTAGATGTTGATATGAACACTCTATGTACTTATTGACGATGTTTGGTGTGAAGAATACCCCAATAGTGTTCATGGGACTCGTGAATAGAATCTTCTATCCATTCTTAGAAGAGTTTATAGTTTCCTTCAATGATGACATCTTAGTGTATTCAACGCCATGGAGGAGCATGTGATGCACTTGAGGATAGATCTGGACAGACATTGAGAGAACCATCATTCCAAAAATATCATGAAGTGATATTTTTTGAATCAAAAGGTCTAGTTCTTAGGACATGTCATCTTAGATGTTGGAGTGGTGGAAGATCAAGCCTTGATCGAGGAAGTTCTAGCATGTGATCTACCAAAGAGTGTTACCGAGGGGGAGGAGATTTTTTTTTATGTTGGCTACTATCAGAGGGTTGTACCCAACTTCTTTATAGTGGAATCACCCATGAAAACATTTATGATGAAGGGAAACCCCTTCAAGTGGATATAATGATATCATAAGATATTTCAAGATTAGATGCAGATCTCGACGAGTGCTCCAATCGTGGGGCTACCAAAGTAGGGATCCAAATATGTGGTGTTTTTTGATTCATCTATAACTATGATAGGCTATCTCCTGATGCAGGGGAATGTAGTGATAGTTTATGTTTCAGTACAAATGAGATTGTATGAGAAAAACTATGTGACCCATGACCTTGAGTTTTTAGTGGTAGTCTCCACACTGAAGATGTGGCGATACTACCTTATTGTCAAATGATTCATCCCTGACTCTAAAAAAAGAATCTCATGTATATATATTCTTTGAATGATAGTAACTTGAGATAGTGACATTGGATATAGTCCTTCCAAGATTGTGACTTCACGATAGTCTATACTATAGGGAAGGGGAATAAGGTGGAATATTCTCTCAGTAGGATATTTAGTTCAAAGTTACTGAACGATTCCCCCGATTTGTTTGAATTCATTCAAATATCCTTCATAGATAGAGAGGAGACAACTTTTCTTCAGTTGATTGTAGTTTCCCCTCCACTTTTATAGTGAGTAAGGGAGGTGAACATTAAGATTCCAGTTTTGAGACTACAGATGCCCTGTAGTCCATAGGGAATGAACCAGAAGGATATTTAAAAGGTGCGAAGATTGTCATATTTTTTAGAGGATTCACTATAGTACCATTTCCATTATAGGATATGATGTTGAGGGAGTTCCATACATCACCTCTTGCAGTACATACCGTAGTGGTGAATATGTAACAGGACCTTAAATGTTATTAATGGTGGAAAGGGGTGAAGAAGGCTGTGGAGGAGTTTGTCTAGAGTTTCCACACATGACTACAAGTAAAGGCTGAGCACCAGGTTCTATCAGGTTTGACAAAACCCCTCGAGTTAACGGAGTGGAACTAGGATGGGATATTGATGTACTTCATGATTGGCTCACCATGTATGTTTAGGATACACGATACCAGTTTGGGTGATCGTTGACAGACTCACCAAGTCGACCACCTTCCTAAATACCCAATAAATGAGTTTATTATAGATATCATTTTCCTCTACGTGATGGTGATTTAAAGACAAGGTGATATTTGTAGTGTACCCATTGCAGATAGAGTATCTACATGATAGGAATATTGGTGGATGGTTGTTACCTCTAGTGCGTGTTCATAGATAGTTTGGGAATCTCCAGGAGAGGAAGTGGTTGTGGGAGGCTCAGATTCATTCTTAGTACCCTAAAATTTTTGATTAACTATTTTTGTCTTATGGGGACTTAAAACCCTAATGTTGGAATTATTGTATGGTCCTAGAATTCTATGTAATTTTTTTTAATATTATATCTAATTTTTTCACGACCATACACTGAGACGATGTGAGATATTGAGGCTCGTAGTTCCCTGAATGATCAGTTCAAAACCGTTATGTTCTTAATAGTGGTCATGAGATGTTTTCTAAATAAAGAGGAATATCTATTAAATAGAAGCCTGAATAAAAAATAGGGGGGCACCATTGTGTTCATGATGGTAGGGATACTGTTGGCATGACTTCTGTTCAGTAGGTGCAAGTCTCTACTGGGAAAAACTGAAAATCGAATAACAATAAAGAGAATAATTAAATAAGATTATTTATTTTTTCATTTCCTTATACCTAATGAATAGTGTCTTTTATTCAAAATACTAGTCCACCATTGAGCCCATGAAGTTATACATAGGGATATCCTAACATTGGATGACGTGGGTCAATAGTGGAATTTAGTATTTGGGAATAATAAATATAATTGAAAAAAATAATTTTATTAAAATATCATTATAACTCATAAACAGTAACACAGTTTTAAAATCTAAGAGAACCATTGAGTTTGAGAGGTTGGTATTCCCTTAGGAAGAGCCTAACATCGACCAACGTGTTCATGATATGTGTATTTTTTTGGGATGTAAATTTAAATATAATATTTTAAATAGAAATTATTTTATATCTAAATCATCATAACTCAAAAATAATAACTAAGATAAAAAATCAAATACTAAATTTTAGTTTGTAATGAGATGTTCTCATTATGCAGGGTCTGACCAGAAGCAACATGAGTCATGGGAAAAATTGAACATTTGGACGTTTTGTGGAAAAATAAAATAAACATAAAATGTATATTTTATTTGAATTTTTTTCACTATAATAAAGAGACAATCCAAAATTTTCATTCCAAAAAATGAAACGGTGCAACGACACTACAACACAAAGAAATAAAAACACTATTTCTTAAATGAAACAGTGTTACTATGCTTACTTAGTTTAAATAAAATGTTGCGACACATTTTATCTATTTAATGGGATAACAAGATTTAGATATTAGAATGGGATCTTACAAATCACTATAAATCCTTATAGGATGATCATTAACAAACAAAAATGAATGACCAATCACCTACCATGGCTGATCATAGATTGATGGATGACGAGATGATGGATCATGATGACTCTTAATGGATTACTAACGATGATCGAACCTTGATGCTGACTGATCCTTTATCTAGTTTGGGGTTTTATACATTTTTGTATGAGTTTATATTCCATATTCATTTTTTTAAAATAATAATTCATGTTAACTCATGAACATGTTATCCCACAGATCGATCATTCATGCGGGATTGCTAATGATGTGGGATAAAAGAGATATTTATTTTTGTGGTTATTCCTCCATTTTCGGTTCATTGTGATACTCCAAATACGAACATATTCAGGTTCATAAGAAAAAAGTCTTGAATCGGTATTTGGGTGTTCTTATGTGAAACTTCTTACCCTCTCATCTTCATGAGTTCTTCCCATTCAACATGGAAAAATAAATTTGGCAGTGATGTTATCAGTGGTCCAGATTGGTCTGCAGTGGCGCATCTGGAATCGACCCACAGTAGGAGGCCATGTGAGATGAAAGCATCAATTGGGATGGTTTGCAGCCATGTGAGCCATGGAATGAGTCTATAATAGTTTGTAGGAGACAGCCTCACATTGATGCGGCAGTGGTCGACACCGTTGACTAGAAGGTAGACGGTGGATGTCTACGTGGTACCCATCAATAAGGTGGCGGATGCACATGGGTGTGACATAGAGGCTATGGGTGGTGGTGAAATTCCATGGAAAGAAGTTGCAGTTTACGAGGTACCCGCCGTAGCACAATGGGTTGGCACTGGTGACGCGGACCATTCATGTTCATTAGACAGAAGAACCCCTAGGGCATCCGTCTATGGGGAGTGGGGAAACACGGCTTTAAAATCCGTTGAAAAGGAATGGGCGACATGGTCACTGATCTTGTCTGCATGGTATGAGAAAAATTGGTAGCTCAATTGGATTTTCCTGTGTAGAGAATCAGGCTGCTAGGTGGCCCGGGATGGAAGAGAACCAGCCTACTATTGCGGGCCAGGAAGGATGGAAAACAAGTCCTTAGGGCAGCCCTGTGAGGCAGTATGTGTCTGACCTAGTCAGATAGGGATGGATGAGAATCAAGTTGTTGGGTGACCTAGCAGACTCAACATACATCCGAATCAGGTCAGGTCTAGTAAGAATTAATGTGCCTCACCACTAGTCTATGCCAGACATGGTCTACCCAGACACAACTGGGTCACGTCGGGCGGCCAAAATAGGTCAGGTCATGCCGGATCATCGAGACATGTTGTTCTGATCGATATGACGACGTCGGACCATGCTCGGATGCAACTGGACCATGTTTTCTACATCTCCAAATCATTCTGACCAGGCATCTGATTGGCACATTGTCTATGGTGTTGGGACCATTGCGAGAGACGGTCCATTGGTTATACTCTATGTGAGTTTTCAATACATTTGGGATACTATTGAAGGATCAAGGATTAGATTCTCCTGGAATCTAGATCCTTGGAGAGTGGGAATCCATTGATTATTTGTGACAAGAAAGATATGAAATACTGACTTCAGTGGTAAAGTAGTGGATAAAACCTCGGTGTATGAGAGGACCTCAGTGGTCTATCAGATGATCAGACCTTAGTGTTCCAGTAGACAAGTATACCTCAGTGGTCTAATAGATGAGAAGACCTCCTTGGTCCAGCAGATGAGCAGACCTCACTGGTCCAGCATAGTTGTGGACCTGAGTGGCCCGACAGAGGTGTAAAACTAAGTGGCCCTGCCGAAGAATATACCATAGTGGTCCAGCATATGAGCAGACCCCAGTGGTCCAGTAGATGAGCGGACTTCAGTGGTCCAGCAGTATAGAGGACCTCATTGGTCTATTAGCTGATCAGACTTGAATGAATCATCTAAAGGAACCAGGCGTGCATCAGAATCCCCAAACATGTGATATTTTATAAATATTCACCCAGAATTGATTTAATCTGGTCAACGTCAATGAATAGCATCCTGATTTTAAAATAGTACAACATATGAAGAGTTTTTAGGCAAAAAAATAAACTCATAAATACATTGTTTATATCTGAATATGTGCATGATGTCTGTTCATCATAACGATCACTAATTGATGAATCTAATGTCAAATTTTTCTAGATCATCCACATATGCTCCATGAAACTATGGGAACACTGTTTGTTGAAATCTGTGTGCTAGAACAAAATTTGGATGATGCCATTGATGCTCCAACGATCAGAGAATTTCTATTCTTGCAATGCCTTAGAGAGAGCTCGATCCGAGGTCCTTGCCTCTAATTTCTTTCTCTATAGAACATGCGATATAGGAGAGGAGATATAATTCTCATTAATTGTCATTAGAAAACTCGTCTATTCTTATATTATTATCATAATGTAATTACCTAAAAATTCCATCCCAACCCTAGAATAATCAACACACTATTACTGACATTTTATGACTACTAATCTAATTCATAAATATTATTATCACTCACTTGTAATATATTAAAATATATTATGTGATAATAATTGAGTCAATAACTCGAATCTTAATTCCCCCAATATTAATTGAACATTGTATATTTAATATTCAGAAATTAATATTTCTCATATATTTACATAAATCTAATAAATACATTTAATAAATAATTTCAATGCTTATAATTCTAAACACTAAAAATTTGAATTTATTTATATCTTTGGTGATCATATTTCATGGAAAAATCCCAAACCATAGTTGTGGGGACCACTGTTCCCAAAACTCTAAAGATTTCAAATTCCTGAATATTCTATTTTTTTCCTCTAGGAACGTATCTTGATCGATGTGAATATTATTCACAGATCAATAGCGGGATCTAGTAACCCATCATTGTCCCTAAAGAGATAATGATTGTCATAGTAGCGACAAAAAACCTATAAACACACACTGTGTAATATAATCTCTCTATCTATAATATCTCATAAATCCGGTCATACTCACATGTCATCGACCTTTTCTTGCTTTATTTTTTTTGGATATAACTAGAGGGATTTACCATTGACTTACATTTCCATGGTCTTATGAAGGTAATACCATACAAATCAACATGGTCTGAGAAATATTACACCCATAATACGGAAGAGTAAAATCAATTCTTGACCATTCAACTAATGCCATGCCACCAATGAAACACCCAAGAGAAACTACCTTGCCCCATCTTCATGGCCATGGTTTTTGTCTTCTATCAATGTACTCAATCAAAAGACATACATTTGAAAAGTTCTCAAATCAAGAGACTATTATACAGTATCGTAGATAGGAACATCCAATGATACCAGAAACATGTGGTGATACAATTAGAGGGTCTATCCTCATGATCACACTATAAGAAATATCCATGTGAAATCTTAATGTGATGAAGTCTCTGTACATATGAGCCCCCAACACCTGATAGTCATGCATCTATAGTGTTTTTTTAGTGAGATGAATCTTGACTATAAAACATATATTTAAAATTAATTTCATAGTATTTATTGGTTCTTATTATATCCTAGTATCATCTATAACCTTTCTATACAATAATTATTCTTTGGACCTTAGCATTTCAATAGTTGATGAAGAAAATTCTAAAATATTATGGTATGATGACATCATGTATAGTTAACTGTATAAATGATATTGTAATCAAAAGTACTGAATAGTTGGTTATAGGTCACCCAATATTTCAACACTCCCAATTTCACTAGATCCAACTTGCTAAAAAAATGTTAGCTAATCCCATTATGAACATCATTTTTTTCTGAGTAATGACATCAGCTACTGGGTCCTCTACGGTTCCACCATATGTCGATTCTATTATTGTGATGTTGTCTCATTGAGTTAATGTTCTCAAGAGATGATATCTAGAGTATATCCAACTAATCCAATATCATAACATGAAATCATGGATTTTTGTAATATCATAAGTTACATTAGAATAATACTATTCTTCGAAAGTGTGATTTTAAGAACTAGAACAAATCATTGTATTTAATAACTACATCGTAGCTACTACAGAAGCTAAAACATACTCTGTATTTGTAAGTGTGGTTAACACTAGATTATATGATTTTTACTCACTCATTCTCTCTATCATAACTAAAATATTATATCACATTGATATAAGGAAGACTAGTATGTATCCTCGAAAACTAGTATTGTTCCTTCTCCACTTAAAATGTATATAGCTTTTGTACTTGCCGAAGTACCATTAGATATTTCAAACTACATCCCTTACAGTTCACCAAGATTTAACTGATATTTTCATATTATATAGCATATCCAAGAAATATTGATTAATTTTAATATCATGGAATATGTGATAAATCCATATCTAAAAAAATAGGCTTCATATCCCCACTTATATTTCTTCCCATGTCTCGTACATGTGATCCTGAAGAGATTGTACCCTATGACCTAGGTAATAATTCAACACGTGAATGGTTCGAAAATTTATTTTTCAATACAGTGTTAATATTTTATGATTAACTAGGAACAAGAAACCTATAGATAAAACTTATTAGATCCTATTCCCTATAACATTCAGTCAATCACTGGAGAATACATTTTTTCTTTGTATTAACTAACATGAAAACCATCTTTTTTCCATATGTTTTCAAACATACTTTGTTTGGAAAACCCTATCACTAACACTAACCCCTGGTAGACACCTATTGTCATTCATTCCAAATTAATATTCTTTGATCTGGTAGATTACTTCAACCCTATATATGATTTCATTATCTTTCAACCTTTATTAGAATTTTGTTATGTGACCATGCCTTTCAGGTTGCATCGTATAGGCATCTTCCATGAATGATGGTCATTACAACCAATTCATAATATAATTATCATAAAAATGAGCTATGATAAGTAAAACTCTAATGTATTTAGACCTAACAACATGGTGAGACCAATTCGACCACATTGGTACAGTGCTTGTACCATCCATGTATCAATTCACTTGAATACCCACTATTGTATTCAATTTATAAGCCCATTTTCACTTGGAAACATTGAAACCAATATTTTATTTTTGATTGGTCATGTCAATAGCAACTTGTTTCCATAAAATACTTTCTTGTAGGAATTTATCATCATCTTTAGTGAACTCAAAACCATCAGTAGGTATTTATTCTTCCTACACATTCTCCATCTTTGGAATATACATTGATGCACAAGTGCTTGTGGAACAAGTTCTTATGCAACCCATATGTGCATGTAGAGCGTTGACTAAACCAAATTCAATCTTCCTCCCACTATCTCAAGTAGATATGTTGAACCTATTACAGAATTTATTCTATCATTTGACTAAAACATTTCTATTTTATATTTTTTTGTAATATCAAAATCAACGTTTAGGATAATAAGATGCACAATGTGTTTATCTTGAGGGAAGTTTTCTTGTATCCGAACAAACTATTTTATTCCAAACACATTTCCTTATGAAATAATATATTTCTATCATTATAAAACTCATATGAAATACATTTTTCATTATATTTTACATATGGTTGTGGGATATAACTTTTATTTTCCCAGCACATCTTGAAATATAATGGATGTTTTTGCAAGTTGTAACATTGATACTACTTAAATCATATATTTGATGTACAACATATGTATTTAATAATTTATCCCTACTATTATTTTGTTGATCAATATTGACATGTATGATTTCATCATCAATCCTCCTCATTAATAGTAATGTTGTTATGTCAATTAGGTAATGTGGATTTATGAATTTCTACACACTACATTATCATGATTGATGAATGTTTGGTCAAGATATTCATTAGTATTCTAACCCAAATAAAATCATATCTTTTGATCATGTAAATATTTCATAGTGTCATTTCTTAATTGATTAAATTAATATTATGAAGCATAAATAACTCCATCCTATCCTTGGAAGAGTTCCTGCTTTGTTGCTGAACTAATTTCAAATGTTCTATGACATACTTTAATTTTTTACGGTTTCCTTACCCAAACAAAAGAAATTAATGATACCAATTTTGTTTAGAATTACCAAGCCTAAATCCCAAATTTGGTATATCACTGACATCCAATTTTAGTATTTCATGACAAATAATTATCATTCCTCAACTGGGTATATGTCTTAAATACATAATCATTAATCATTGCAAATTATTAATTTATTATTGAACTACATATCATGTTTCAAATACCAAAAGAAACATTCATTTCAAAACATTGAGGAATGTCTCCATAGGTCCAAGGACATATGATAATAATGTTTCTAGTTCTTCTAAATAATACTACTATAGGAACTTTTCATGTGGAAATTAAGAAGTTATGTACTTCTCATAATTAGCCTAGGTATCACCCTTTATCAACCACTTGTAGAATATATATGACATCTAGTAAGGTTTCTATATTTACTTTTTTACCATATTATAATTCATCTGTCACCACAATATTATATTTAATCGACAATAAGTAAAACAGAAACATTACATTAGATGAATAATTTTCGAAGAAGATGCTCTAACTTGCATCTTTAATTGAATTAGTTTCCATTAAACATATATTTCTTTATTTTAAAATAGGCAATGAAAATGACCTTTTTTAATACCTCATTCATTAAATAATGTTGGGATTGTGACATGGAAATTGCTTTCCTTTTATCATTTTCATCTTGTCTTTCAATTTCTTCATGAAAAAAATTAAAGGTAAAATTGTCTTTCAGATATTATTCCCATGGTAAACCATACATGAATAGGTAATGAAGCGTTTACGCAATACCTGTTCATTTTATAACATAAAAAAACCAAAGTAAAGCATTGAAAATAATTTGATATAGGGATCCATTAAAATATCAGGATCCATATTTAAATTTTCACATGATAGTGTAACCATTCCCATATGTATATCATTTCTTCCTTTTCTCCTTAAAAAAATCTCTGAGATGAGAATTCATGTTATATCAACCATGTCCTAGTCTAGAGACCATAAATGACACAAGACATTGACTATTTCATACTGATATAACTAATATATTCTTTTTTACATTAGTCTCTGTTAAGAAATTTCACCATCACTTCTTAAGGAGGTTTAATAGTGTTGGGGACACTGGCGCCTTGATTTTCTTATATCATAATACTATTAGAAAGTTCCCATATTATTATTGGATACTAATGTCAGTTTGGACATATAATTTTTCCAATATAATATTGTAGTTTTTAAACATGTATTATAAAATTATTTTTTTTAAAAAAATAATATATTAGATGACTAGATCTTTTATCATGAATACTATTTAAAAACATTTAAAATAATTAAATAAATAATTTAATGACTTCCAATATTTCATATGATTATAGGAACCCACTTTGCTAAAATCAGAATACTATATCACATGAGTATTTTAGTGCTACTAGAAAATAGTTCTATACCCACGGTTTTGCAAAAAACATTGGGTATAGAGTACCCCTATGCCCACGGTTTTCCAAAACCATGGGTATAGGGATAGTATGTGAACCTATACCCACAGTTTTCCAAAACCGTGGGTAAAGGTCACCTATACCTATGGTTATGCCCAAAAACGTGGGTATTGTTTTCTTTTAAGACCTATAACCATGGTTTTGGAGAAAACCGTGGGTATATGGTATTTTTTGAAGACTTATACCGATGGTTCTTCAAAGACGTAGGTATTGCGGTTTTTTTTGAAGACCTATACCCATGGTTCTCTAGAACCATGGGTATAGCTATTCCACATTATGGAGGGAAATAAACATTAGGCGAGACACGAAAAAAATTTGGCAGGGAGACATTTTTTCATGGATCATATTAATATATATAAGCAGATGAATGTTTATATAATAAGTAACAATGTCAGCTCAGTTGGTGCTTTACTGAAATGCGGTGTTGAGTCCCATTCTGAGACGTCAGTTCGAGTCTCCATAGCAGCGGTTTTTGAATTTAATTATGTTTTATATTAATATTTATAGCCCGATATATGAATAAATAACAGATTAAATTAACAGCTTGTTTGGTCTGACGTGGGGAGCTGGCGGGACGAGTTGTAGGAGGCGCGGGTTCGAATCCCTGAGGCTGCATTTTTTCAATCCGTGATGTGGAGAAGATTAATATATATTAGTTTATATATGTATATCTAACATATAAAATTCCTAGCTCGGTTGGTTCACGGTCTCGCTCTCAGGTATCAGGTGCAGCCTTCAAACCTTGATGGACGCGTTTTTTTAAAATGAATATATTCCCCACGGTTTGAAAACCGTTGGGAAAGTGCCTGCCATGGTGTACACCGTGGTGTTTCTGTGTGACACACCTATACCCACGGTTCTACCAAACCATGGTTATAGGTCAAAACCCCTATAACGACATCGTTCCAGCCCACGGTTCACAAAACCGTGTGTATAGCCTATACCCATGGTTTTGGGGGATATACCCATGGTTTTGAACAGTGGGTTTAGGCCCTTTTTCCAGTAGTGGTCCAAGAACCACCCCACATTGTCTACAAGCTATGACTACACCACTACATTAAGTGTTTATAGTGGGTTTTGGCTGGCCGGCCACATTATCTTCCAATTCCATTATCGGTTGAGTGAAGTCCCAACTTTTAAAATAAGAACATGATTTACACAACACATGCCTATTAAATTATTTTAGGTTACCTATGGCTAATATTTTCTATCACGTGGGTTATATCGACCCATAATTATTATAATAACTCCCTGATAGTAAGAGGAACCCTCATCTATGGCATGACCGACACATCAAATAGCCAGTTTTGTACAAATTTGATTGATGGAAGGAAGTAATGAAATAATATATCTTTGAGAGTTTTATTATTTTTAATGTGATGAAAGAAATCATTTTCAATTATTATAAGAATGTACTATGTGATCACACTCACAAAAAGCCATGTAATAAATAGAAAACGTCATCACATCTCATGTTCATTTTTTATTGCATTCTTGTATATTATTATTCAATGTGATCACGCATTAACCACATAATTACAGAAATAATATACCCAGAAAAACAAAATGATGACCTGCTCAAGATCATGAACAAATGGTATATCTATTGAGTTAATAATGGACCAACCTGGACCCTAGGTGATATACCTAGAGTCACGTCTCCTACAACTATAAATGCAACATATTCCCCTAACATGCATGATATCTTCTGTCTGGTATGTATCCATGAACTGCCGTGAACTATGTCACAACTAATCTCATTATTCTACAATTATACTCACACACATGTGAGGGGGTCTCGAGTAATAAAAATATAACTCTAAGAATGGGAACACATGACCTTATACATATAATGACTTAGAGATGATAGAAAGGTCTCATTTTAAATTAATTAAACTAATTAATATAGAATAATTCAATAATTAAATAATTAAATAATTAAATAATTAAATATAAATAAATAAACATGCACTAGACATGAATTGCTTGGTCTCTATATCATGATCATCATACGCATTAACTCACGTATATAAACTAAAGGCAGAATTAAAATTTAATATGAATTAAAAATAAACTTGAGGGAATCTTATTGAATTAAAATTTTCAAACAAATTTTAAATTAAATAATGATTTCATTTAGTAAAAATTAATTAATTTAATTTTAAAAATGAAAAAAAATTAAATTAATTAATTAAATAAATTAAAAATTTAAATTAATTTATGCAAAAATTGTAATTACTTCCAAAATTAATCTTTATTTAATTTAATTAACAACTGAAATTAAATTAAATAAATTAATTAATTTTTGGATTAATTAAAACACATGGGCCACTAAAAATTTGGGTAGGCCAGTTTGGGTTGGGGGAAACCTGCACAGGCACAATTTGGACTATATCAACCCCTTGCACGGGTGATTTGGGCCATGATGGTCTTTCCAAGCATGGTCTTGGCTGGGCCGGCCTACCAATTATCATTTTGTGGATGGTATGGTCTATGTGGAGTGGTAAGGGATTACCTCACTGAAGTGGTGCTTCATATTTGGTCATGCTAGGAGGAGGGTCAGTCTTCCAGAGGTGATAGTTAGAATGGAGGCTCCACGCCGGTGGTTCAAGGGTAGTGTACACAAGAGTTTGTCGTGGGTGAGGGGGTGTGGCCTAGCTGTGGGGAACCGAGGGGTAGTCTAGGCAGAAGTGGTCACTAGTATGATGTAGCACAAGGCCAAATGCAGGTCCTGATGAGGCATGGTCTGGTGTTCCGTTGTGGTGGGCTGGGACAGGGTCGATCTGGGCGTCGGTCGACGTGCGTGACTTTTAAGTGATGGAGTTAGTAGGGGATTGGGTGGAATTCTACCAGAGGCACCCATGCGGTTCAACAGAGGGATTTAAGGTGGCGATCCCAAGCTTGTTCCTTTGTTAAGGGCTCGTAGTTGGGAGTTGGGCACCTCCAGTAGAGGGGATGACTTGGAGCAGAGTAGGCTTGGATTTGGATTAGCTGGGAGAAGAGATGACAAGGAGTGGAGCTTTTCGAGAGATGGAAAGTTATCATGACTTGACCCTACCCGTTCTTGAGCTGCTACTACCACAAGCCCGCCTCTATAGGCCAGGGGCTAGCGACCAGCACCGAAGGCACAACAACTCAGGGGGGGATTTTTCCTAAGTACTTGAATACACACACACAACCCACTCAATTCAGGAGTGCATAGTAAAATGAAAAGTAATGTACCCACTTCTATAAATAAACCACAATGTGCATCGACCTCTAAACAGTACAAAGTAAAATCCGAAGGTAAGATGAAAAGTAAAAGGAAAAAACACATGCCCAACCAGGAAAAGTTCCACAACCCAGCAACAGGTACCAGAATGTAAACTACTAGGAGAGTCCCACACCTGGAACCCGACTACGACAACCACACGCTGTCCATGTTCTCGAACTCCTAAGATCCATTGAAGTCACGACCAACATGATCATCATCTACAAGGGAAAAACAAGTGTGGGAAAAGCCTAATAAGGAGTGAGTATAAAAATACTCAAAAGGATACCTCGAAGGCTCTAGGGAGCAACAAAGGAGGTACCTAAGGGTGAGCAGTAGATCGAACTGGGAAAAGTAAAGGAGTACAACCGAGAGTGCAGTAAGAGTATAACAAAGAGTGCAGTAGGGTAATAGTAGAGAGTCCAGCTCAACCCAACAAGAGAAAGGAGTTTGACTCGTCCAGACACAAGGAGCTGGAAATGGTGAGAAGATGAACTTCTCGTCATGTCTTCGCTTCGTATATAAGGAGAATAGACTCATACAACCACAAGAATCTTTACCCGGAAATCATGTGGCATACTCCACGCATCCTCGCCTCTCATGGATGGAGAGTGAACAAATCCCAAGAAGTGTGTACTGAAATAAGGTATACATACATACATACACACACACACACACACACAAATATATATATATATGCTCTGTCAAGAAACCCAAAGAAGATCGTATGGGGATCTCCATCCCATAGCTCAGCCCAAGAAAGTGAGTATCCAACAGTTCCAAAAGTATACACCATCTATGACCAGCATCCCGTACGTCTGCCCCGAACTGCATTTCAAGGGGCTCAAATCACCACACCTTAAAACTATCTACTTTGGGAAGCACTGACTTGCCCTCACGATTTTAGGTCGCATCTTAATGGCACATCTTGGTGGGGAAAGTGTCCCTAATTCTTGAGTGTTCTGGGGGAATGTCAAGCCACACCACATCATTTCCCCGAAGTCGAGAGGTCTACTCAAATTTGATAGGGAACCCCCAGCCCAGCCCCACTGAAGGGTAATCACTAGAAGTCGATGGGTTCCCACTAGAGTGAGACCTGGAAAAAGTCAACAGGTGCCTCACTGCCTAGTCCAGTAAAAGGGTAATCCATAGGAGGGAAACCCAGCTAAAGTCATCGACGAGTCCCAATGACCTGTTACATAAAAGGGTACTTCACTAGAGGGAGGCTCAGAACCGTCATCGAGGAACACTTCACAGCCTAGTAGGAGGTAAACCCTGCATCATCGACCACTTCCCATCAACACTGGATGTAAACCCGGAACAGCTCTGGCCATCCCTGCTGGATGGTACTGCTCAGTGAACACCGCTGTACTGGCCATCCCTTCTAGATGGTACAACTTCCTGGCCATCCTTGTTGGAAACAACCTCTTGGGTAGAGGATCAGTTCCCACGTAATGTGTTGGTCACACCGAATCCACAAGAACTCTACTAGGGAACATGAAGCAACTCTGCCGGCCAAACCATCAAGAATAGAACTAGGGGAAAACCACAAAACCCTACTGGTCGAAACCATCGTGAACAGGACCAGGGGGAAACTCAACCCTGCTAGTCAAAAAACAAGAACAATACTAGGGTAAAACTCAACCCTATAGATCCAAAAACGAGAACAGAACCAGGGGAACTCAACCCTGATGGTCAATAAATGAGAATAGAACCAGTGGAAAACTAAACCCTATAGGTCAACAAATGAGAACAAAACCAGGGGAAAAGTCAACCCCGCTTGTCAACAAACGAGAACAGAACTAGGGGAAAACTCATCCTTTCTGGTCAACAAACGAGAACAGAACCAAGGGAATACTCAACCCTGCTGGTCAACAATTGAGAACAGAGGGACCCTCTACGTCGCGAGAGGTCAAATGTATATAAATCAGAACATGGCATGCACATGGGGCCCACATGATGTGTGGCCCTAAGTCAAATCCAACCATGCACACAAATATTCTCATGTACAAACAACCACATGTACCTCCCAGTGTTCCCGTATACTCTCAGAGTATACCACGTTTCCAGTCCAAAAACTATCGTGCACACGTCACCCAACGTCAACGCGATGGGAGTAAACGTAACAACTCCAAATTTCCACCTCATCATCCCAGGAACGACCAACTACATGTCCTAAAATAATTACTTCACCCACATGGGAGTGCACACGATCACACGCCAAGGGTTCTCTACAAACACCACAGGAAGAAACTCCACTGGTACACCATTCATATTTCCACATTTGATAAGATCATGTAAGAGGCTCCGCTCTCCAAAATAGATTACACTGTTGTAATCCTCATGAAAAAACATGAGAGATAGACTACTTACTCACCTACAATGGATAACCAATGTAAATGTCATCTGACACCGCTTTATGCCCGAACGACATCCCGTGGTCCCAAGCCTTGGCCCCGAAAACAGTCGTGTACATCAGAGCATTGCAATCTCCTCAGAAAGGCACGTCAAATTGACTGCTCACTTGAGTGGAATAGATATCCAGAGAAAAAGATGCATTCTTCCACTCCGCACACGAGCAGTGCTTTGGGGGAACCACTTCCCAGTCCTGAATCACAATGAACGGATCGCACTGCTGCGATCCTTTCAAAAAAGTACACAAGTTCGACTAATCACTTGTCTAAAACAGACACCCGGTGAATGAGCTAAAAATTCTCCGTCAATGCCCAAAACGACCCTCATGGGGCCCACACTGGAATGCTTAATTAAAGTGGGTGTATTTCTCCATTGTAATTCCCTCAATGAAACACTCAAAATCGACTGCCCGCACACCCTGAACGGACGTCCGATGAAAAAGCTGTGAAATACTGCTCGCAGCTTAAAAGATGGGTTGTGGGTACCACGTATCAACACCAGTTTCAACGCCCAAAACCATATTGTAATTCTTTTCCTCGACACCAGGGTCCCAACGCCGCTGACGGCGCTCAAATCGGAAGTCGGATGCGTCCGCGCCGCCCAAAACACAAACCCCCAGAAAAACCTCAATCCGCTTAAAGGCGTGACATGCCACTGAGGCCCTCCTCTTGGGAACTAAAAATTCCTCAGGCCATCTCCAAAAGTTTTCCTCGATCCAAGGATCACGTCTCCATAGACAGTACGCGAATACGATAGATGTATTAGGAGTTAAGCCTGCTTAAGCATCTTCGGACGCAGGTGGGGGTGGACCGTACTGGTCCGGCCAGTCCTCACCCCCTCGACTGGCCTAAGCCGGCCAGGCCGTGGCTCAGGCGGCCGAGCGGCCGCAGCCCGCAGTTCACCCACGCGGACCGCGGTCCTCCAAACCCAACGACCATGTGGTCTGTCACTGTTCCACATGGAGACCGTGTTCGGCAGGCCTCTGTCTCCCGAGAGGGGTCACGCGCTACGACCTCGGTCCCCCGCGTCAACCGGTCGTTGCAGCCGGCCGACCCTTTTGGTCCACACCCCCAGCTCACCCGGAGGATCCCCCCTGCCCCACGGTCACTGTCTGCAACCACGCCTGCAACCCCGCACCGCCAACTGGAGTTACCACGCGTCGCCGCCAACACCTGCCGGCCGGTGCGCTGAACCGCCAGAAAGGCCCTGGACCGCCATAAGACCACCGTAAAACCCACTGATCTTCGACGGATGTTTGCGAGCTCCTCGAAACACGGATTTACATACCGAAATAGGTGATGTAAAGATAAGAAAAAGTTCTATGCATAAATGGGATTTTTTCAAATATCAAACCACATTTAGAGATTATAATATGGGTTCAAAGTTGGGGTTGGGATTCAAAAACTCAAAACAACGACAGCCTACCTTGTTGGGGATAGCCCAGAGCTTCGTCGTTGATCCGCATCCCACTTTGGCCTCTTCCACATTGATTGGGATGGAGGAGAAGGAGGTGGAAGGAGAGGGGAGGTTGAGGGTGAGGGGGTGCTTTTCTATGGGTGGAATGAGAATGGGGGAGAGGGAGAGGAGTTTAAGTAATTAAAATCCTTAATTAAAAAAACTTGACCCCTGAAGAAAACCGCATCCAGAACCCCTGATGCTGTTAAAGTTAGGCGACGCCTAGGGTAAACACCACCTCCCGATCACAACAACGTTCTAGGAATTTTAATTTGAGGCCCTGTTCAAAAGTTATTAAACACTACTCCCGATGCTGCCAAATTACGAAAATTCCCCTAGAGGCATTTTTTACAGAAGGCCCGCACCCACAAAAATTACACCCCTCCTATGCTAAAAGGCATGTTCCAGACACAACGATTCCCTCAGGTTTCCAATCCGATCTACTATTTAATAGATACTCCAGTTTAACCATTAAACAAATAAATTAGTTCTTTCAATTAACTGTTTAACGTTTCATTAACGAGAAGGGGTCCAAACATCCTGCGCCGACATGTTTTATGTCGTTCCTAGGGTAAAAACCACATTTCGGACACATCTGTACTCTCAGATTTAGGATCTGAAGCACCATTTAGGAGTTATCCCATTTCTTGGGCATACCAAGTGTGAACGCACTAAAAATTTAATTCTGGCCACCCCGGGGCTCAGAATCGCACGCCCTCTGAAGGTGCTACTCTAGAATAACATCAAGAATATTACAAATTCTTTTATAGAAAAAAACATGTTCTTACATCATTACCTCCTTCATGATTGTTTTCCCCAAAAAGAAAACCAAGGGAACAATGTAGGGTACAAATCCCACACTTGTCTCTCCCGTACCCAGAAGAACTCTTGCACAGCCCTACGTCACCGCACACAGACCAAAGGATTTGATCTGTTCACGCGTGGTCTTCCCTTTCTGATGACGTGATTTGGAGAACACACACTTCTTATCGGGTGAGTCACGTGGGAGATTCTTTTCACCCAAACCAGCCTTTGGGGTTAGGTAAAGGTAGTTGGGAACCTCGACATCCCCTTGCACGGTCTCTTCTGGATCAAAGGCTCTCGGGGGTAGAAAACCTCCCCAATTGAACCCCTACATCGCCCGCTGTGACTGGAATCACCAGATGGACCTATGACAATGTCCAATGAATCACTCCTTCAGAATACCCATATGGTGAAACACCCAAGGATATCTGGTCATGCATGGTTTAACAGTCGATGTATCACAACTAAGACTCTCTTACATGCTTGGAAAGTGATGGAGTTGACCCCATAGACTAACATAAATGGTTCTTCTCCTTCCACTCTACCAACACAGGGTTACACCAACGCCCCACGACACCCTGGTAACAGCTCAAGCAAGGATCATGGTGAAAATAATTTCACGCAAAGAGTATAAATATTCTACTGTATGATGTAGAAGAGTCGTAGAGCATACCTTCTACAACCTCATGCTCTGCGGGATCATAGACATCCAAAGCTCGCGGCTGTCCATTGTCCCAACTATCAACTCCTGGATCCTGATGTGGACTGCCTAGAGGTGAAGCGAAGTACTTATAAGGTATTACTACACATCCAGCTCTTCTCGCTCCTCTGGAAGCAGCTCCTCTTTGGGCGTGACTCCAATCACGACGTTTCCTCTGTTGTGATGGTGAACCTGATGCATGCCCGATATTCTTAGTGCACCTAGTCGGGCAGTCCCATGCCTAGTGACCTCTCCCATTGCAAGCATAGCACTGACGTTCTTCGGGCTTCCCTGGTGCCCTCCGACACTATTGTGGTGTACGACCACGCCCCTATGTCCAGTTATCAGAATGCCACCTACGTCGAGGTTCTATCAGCCAATGCCCACTAGCAGTGACAGACGTCTCAGCTCTGTCATTTCTACTGCCACCACAAACTATAGAACATGACAGAAAGATCTCTATCACCAGCTCCTGCTCTAGAACCCTGACATAAGTGGGAATAACTAAGGGTACTATGAAAACATTAATCTCTCTGCAGAGACCCCACTCAATCATCCATGCGTGAAAGTTGCCATCATGGACCATGTCCAGGTAAAAGCATGCATTTTCTGCGAAACAAGTCGCGTACTCAGCCACTGTCATCCCTCCCTACTGAAACTACAGGAGCTCTTGAATCTGAATGAATCGTAAGAAGGAGGGGAAAAATTCCTCATGAAACAACAACTGAAATTTACCCCACAAAAGCGATGAATCGACAAGAAAATAAGTCACCATACTACACCAACACTAAGCTGATCTGCGGAAAAGTTTGGTGGCCAAATCCACCATAAGATCTGTCGGTGTCTACATAATCCTAAAAGGCGAACAACTATCTCTCACCAAACCTATGCTGCCTGAGGGTCTGGATCACCACTGAACCTCAGTGGTATCTAACACTAGAAATCATGGAGCATGCTCAACCTATGCTCAAGCTTATTCTTCTCTACTGAAGTTGTCTTCTTCTCAACAGGTGGGGGTGTTGCTACCGGCCCCCCCAGTGAAAGGGACTCGCATGATGAGTCCTGGACTAAGGCCTCGTCATCACAGGGTCATCGTCACGTACCAAAGCTGTAATCCTAGCTGGCTGTCTTTACAGAAACATCCTAAATATTATCAAGGAGTGAAAATGAGAATATATGTATATAAGAGTAACAACAATGGGGAGCTGGCTCAAGAAGGATAGTCAAAGACTCAATCCTATGTGATGCACCAACTAATTTTCCCTGAAACACGTGTCTCAGCATGCTGAGTTGATAAGCGGGTTATCAAGGTCCTGTGAATGGATACGTCAGCCGCCGCACCATCAGTGGACTCCCTGGCCAGAGAGCCGCTCTCGAGACACGTTAAAACTGTTTCCCTAAATCCCAACCAATTCATTTTTAGGGACTTACGAGCAACGTCGCATGGAATGAACCACTGCTGATACCACTTTGTCACAACCCGACCTGACCCAGTCTCGTGCTGCAACTACCCCAAGCCCACCTCTATAGGCCAGAGGCTGGCGAACAACGCCGAAGGCACAAAAACTCGGGGAGGCCTTTGCCTAAGTACCTATACACTTACACGCACCACACTCAAAGAAGGAGTGCAGAGTAAAAGGAAAAGTAATGTACCAACTACTATAAATAAACCACAAAGTGCAATGACCTCTAAACAGTACAGAGTAAAAGCCGAAGGTAAACAGAAAATAAAAAGGGAAATTAAGTGTCGAACCATAAAAGTGCCATGACCCGGCTACAGGTAAACAAAAGTAAACAGCTGGAGAGTCTCACACCTGGAACCTGACTACGACCACCACACGCGGTCCAAGATCCCGAACTCCTAAGCTCCACAGAAGTCACGACCAACCTATCTGTTGTCTGCAAGGGCACACCATGTGCGGGAAAATCCAATGAAAGGGTGAGTAAAAAATACTCAGTAGGATATCCTGAAGGCTCGAGGGAGCAACAATGGAGGTATCAAAGGGTGAGCAGTAGATCAAACAGGGAAAGGTAAAGGAGTACAACCGAGAGTTCCATAAGAGTACAACAAGGAGTGCATTAGAGTAGCATTAGAGAGTCTAGCTCAACCCAACAAGAGAAAGGTGGTAGACCTATCCAAACACAAGGAGCTGGAAACGGTGAGAAGATGAAATTCTCATTGAGTCTTCGCTACCTATAGTAGGAGAGTAGACTCCTCCAACCACAAGAAGCTAGACACGAAAAGCATGTGTCATACCTCACGTGTTTTCGCCTCTCCTGGAAGGAGAGTAACCAAAACCCAAGAAGTAGGTACTAGAACAAGGTATACATATATATATTCTCTATCAAGAAACCCATACAGGATCATATGTGGATCTCCGTCCCATCGCTCATCCCAAGAAAGTGAGTAGCCAACAGTCATAGAAGTAAACACCATCAATGCCCAGCATCCCGCACGTATGCCCAAAACTACAAGTCAAGGGGCTCAAATCAGCACACCTTGACACTATCCGCTTTGGTAGTCACTAACTCGCCCGCACGGTTTTAGGTCACGTCTCAAGGATTCATCTTCGTGGGGGGATGCACCCCTCGTACTTGAGAGTTCTAGGGGAACGTCAAGCTACACCTCATCACTACCCCGCAGTCAAGAGGTCTCCTCAAAGTCGATAGGAGACCCCCCCTGCCCAGCCCCGATGAAGGGTAATCCTAGGAAGTCGATGTGTTCCCACTAGAGGGAGACCCGACAAAATTCGACGGTTGCCATACTGCACAGTCCCGTAAAAAGGTAATCCACTAGAAAAAGACCTGGTTAACATCTTCGACGAGTACCAATTCCCAGTCCCGTAAAAGGGTACTCCACTAGAGGGATGCTCGAAACAGTCAACAGGGACCACTTCCCATCCCAAATGGAGGTAAACCATGCATTGGTGACAACTTCCCAGTCCCACTGGTGGTAAAACTGGAACCTCTATGGACATCCCTACTGGATGTTACTTCTTGGTGAATACCATTTTACTGGACATCCCTACAGGATGGTACCCCACTAGTCATCCCTACTGGATGGTAGCTCACTGGCCATCCCTACTGGATGGAACAACTGTCTATCCCTGCTGGATGGTACAACATCTTGGCCAGCCCAGCTGGAAGCAGCCTCATGGGTAGAGGATAGGTGCCTGCGTAATGTGTTGGTCACACCAAATCCACAAGAACAATAACATGGAACATGAAGTAACTCTGCTGCCCAACCCAGCAAGAGAAGAACCAGGGAAAACCACTCAACCCTGCTGGTCGAAACCATCGTGAACAAGACCAAGGGGAAACACAACCCTACTGGTCAACAAATGAGAACCAAACCAGGGGAAAACTCACCCCTGATGATCCACAAACGAGAACAGAACTAGGGGAACTCAACCCTACTAGTCAACAAATGAGAACAGAACCAGGGGAAAACTGAACCCTACTGGTCAACAAACGAGAATAGAACCAACGAAAAACTCAACACTCCAGGTCAACAAACGAGAACAGAACCAGCGGATAACTAAACCCTCTTGGTCAACAATGGAGAACAAAGGGACCCTCTACATCACAAAAGGTCAATGGTACGTAAATCAGTACACATCACGCACATGGGGCCCACATGAATTGTGGCCCCAAGTCAACTCCAACCAAGAGAAAAAACGTTATCAAGTACAAAAACCACATGTAACTTCCTGCGTTCCCGTATACTCCCAGAGTATACCACATTTCTTCCCCAAAGGCTATCATCCACCCGACACCCAACATCAACGTGATGTGTGTAAATGTAACAACTCCAACTTTCCACCTCATCTTCCCAGGCATGACCAAAAACATCTCCTCGAAAATTTACTTCACCCACACTAGACTGCACCCGATCACATGCCAAGGGTCCTCTGCAAACACCGTAGAAAGAACCTCCACCGGTATACCTTTTATATTTTCAAATTTAATAAGATCTCATAAGAGGATCTTCTCACCTGAACAGATTACACTGTTGTAATCCTTGAGGAAAAAAATGAGAGATATAATACTTACTCACTTACAACGGAAAACCGATGTAAAATTCATCTGACACCGCTTTACGCCTGAACGACATCCCGTGGTCCCGAGCCTCATCCCCGAAAACAGTCGAGTGCATCACACAATTTCTATCTCCTCAGAAAGACACTTCAAATTGACTGCTCATTTGAGTGGAATAGATATCGAGAGAAAAAAATTCATCTTGCTGCTCCGCATAGGAGCAGTGCTTCTTGGGACCCGCAACTTGGTCCCGAAGAAAAATGAACGGATCACACCACTGTGATACTCTCAAAGAAGTACACAAGTTTGACTAATCACTTGTCCGAAACGAACACCCAGTGAAGGAGATAGAAATTCACCGTCGATGCCCAAAAATGCCCTCGTGGGGCCCACACCAGCATGCTGAATTAAAGAGTGCGGATTGCGCCATTGCAATTCCCTCGGAGAAAAACTCAGAATTGACTACTCACACACCCCGAATGGGCGTCTGATGAAAAATTCATGAAATGCTGCTCGCAACATAAAAGACATGCCCTAGGGCTCATGTCTCAACTTTAGTTTCAATGCTCGAAACCATTCTGGAAAACATCACCTCGGCACCTGGGTCCCAATGCCGCTAACGGAACTCAAATCAGACGTCAGATTCATCCACCCCACTCAAAACACGAATCTCCGGAAAAACGTCAATCCTCTTAAAGGCACGACACGCCACCAAGGCCCTCGTTTCAGGAACTAAAAATTTCCAAGGCCATCTAAAAAACTTATCCTTGATAAAAGCATTGTGTCACCACAAACGTCACAAGAATCTGATAGCCGTCTTAGGAGTTACGCCAGCTTAGGCGTCATCGGACGCAAGTGGGGGTGGACCAGACCGGTTCAGCCAGTCCACACCCCTAGACTGGCCCAAGCCGACTGGCCGGCGGCTCCACCGGTCGAGCCACTGTGGCCGCGGTTAACTCACACGGACTGTAGTCCTCCAAACAGACCAGCCACGAGGCCGATCGCTGTTCACTGTGGAGACCCGTGTTCGGCGGGTCTCTGTTTCCCAAGTGGGTTCATGTGCTATGACCCCTGTCCCCAGCGTCAACCGGCCGGTGCAGCCGGCTTTCCCTTCCTCTCTGCGCCCCCAGCTCACCTGGAGGAGCCCCCATACCATGCACTTGCCATCCGCAGCCACGCCCACAACGCCACGCCGCCGCCTGGACCCACTGCGTGCCGCCTCCAACACCTGTCGTCCACCGTGCTAAACCACCTGAAAGGCCCTAGACCACCGGATGATCACCCTAAAACCCACTGAACATTGGCAGATGTTTACGAGCTCCTCGGAACTCGGATTTACAAACCGAAATAGGTGATGGAATGTAGGGAAAAATTACTAAGCATAAATGGGATTTGTTTGAAGATAAAAAAGAATTTAGAAACTATAATTGGGGTTCAAAGAGGGGTTCTGGATTCAAAAACTGAAAACAACGACCGCCTACCGTGTTGGGCATAGCCCAGAGCTTCGTTGTTGAACTGCACCCCGCCATTGCCTCTTCGACCATGATTGGGAGGGAGGACGAGGTGGTTGAATGAGAGAGAAGGTTGAGGGTGAGGGGTGGTTTCTCCAGGGGTGGAATGAGGATGGGGGTGGGGAGGGAGAGGAGTTTAAGTAATTAATCTCTTTAATTAAAAAAACATGACCCCTGAAAACAACTATGTCCAAAACCCCTGATGTGGTTAAATTTAGGCCAGGCCTAGGGTAAACACCACCTCTCGAGCACAAAAGCAGTCTCAGAATTTTAATTTGAGGCCCCATTCAAAAGTTATTAAACTCAACGCCCAAAGCAACCAAATTATGAAAATGCCCCTGGCAGCATTTTTCATAGAATGCCCGCGCCCGTAGAAGTTACACAACTCATAGGGTAAACTGCACGTTCCAAACTCAATAGTGTCCTCAATTTTCCCATCCGAGCTACCATTTAAGAGATACTTGAGTTTAACCATTTAAAAAATAAATAAATAATTTTAATTATCCATTTAACTTTCTGTTAATGGGCGAGGGGTCCCAACGTCCCACACCGACATGTTTTATGTCATTTCTAGGGTAAACAAACCATTCTGGACCCATCTGTACTCTCTTATTTAGGATCTGAAGCAATGTTTAGGATTTATCCCATTTATTTTGTGTGACTTGTGTAAACTTAATAAAAATTAAATTCCGGCCACTATGGGGCTCGGATTCGCATGCCGTCTGCTAGTGAAGCTCTGGAATAACATCAAGAATATTCAAAATTCTTCAATAGAAAAAACATGGTTCTTACAGAAGAGGCCAGGGGGATTCGTGTGGAAGTCAGACGATGTCTGTTCAGAGTGCAGTTACGGTGTGGTGCACCACTGTGGGAATAGTAAGACCTAACAGGGAGGAATGTTGGTCCACTGGTCACTGCACCTAGGGTTTCTCTGTGGTGGATACGAAGAAGTGTGTGTGTGGGGGGGGGGGGGGGGTGCTCGACCCCCAAATATTTTTTTATCTGAGACCAGGAGGTCTCCACCCCCCTTTTGTCTACCAAGGCATGAAAAGGAGGTCTTCTTTTTTTTGACAACTATGACATGTAATGCAGTTCTTCCTTTAAAAATTTTATAAATCCTATTTAGGCTATGGAAAATATTAATATTATTAAAAAATTATTAACGATTTTTTAATAATTATATTATTTTTATATTAAAATTTCTAAAATAATAATAATTATTAATCCTCACATGAAAAACTCTATTAGGAATTTAACATGCATTCAGATGATCAACAAAGGTTCATCGATTTAAAAACTCATTTGTGTACTGGTTCAAATCTGCTCATAAATATTAGGATGACCACAGAATGGTCAAATGTTGTTGGACTGAAACACGGTCTGTGGAGATGGGACAGTAATGAAACCATCTACTATATTAATTTTAAATTTAACTGTCACTTCTTATCATAAAATCAATAGGCGTCCCACTAATACGACATGAAGTAACCGAGAATGAATTGGAAGCCCCAAAAATTAATAATTTTTAAAAAATTCATAGATTATCGATCTAATATTGTTGATGTCAGTGAATAGACTCCCATTTTTAGCTGAGGAACATGCGTGAAGTGTTTTTAAGGACAAAATAAAACCCTAAATACCTAGTTTATATCTGATGCCACGAATGAAATATGGTTTTTTATGGTGATCACTTCTCAAATAATCTGAAGTCGAATTCCTCTAGATTGTCCAATCACGCTCTAATAAAATGCAGGAATGCCATTCTTAAAAATCTAGTTGCTAGCGTAGAATACTGATAATGCCTTTGATACTCTAACAATCACCAAATCACTCTTTTCATGATTCCGAAGAGTGAGCCTGATCAGATCTCTTGGGATAGAGTGAATCTTTCTCTAGAACACCAGAGAAAGGTGAGGAGAGAGAATTCCCATGAATGGTATTTGGAAAACTCCTCTCCAATTATATTTATAGATTCATGAAATTATATGAAATTTCGAACCCATCCCCGAAATAATAAACACACTTTTAAAAACATTTAATAACTACTAAACCAAGTCATAAATATTGTTATCAATCACTTGAAATATATTAATATATATTACGTAATAATAATTAAGCCCATAAATCGACTTGTCATTCCCAAAAATTTTAATTGAACATTGAATATCTGATATTCATCAATTAATATATTTCATGTATTTATTAAAACAGATAAATAAATTTAATAATTAAATTTAAAGCCCATTATTCTAAATTCGAATAATATGAATTTATTTACAACATTAGTGATCATATTTCATGGAAAAATATCAGATCCCAAGTGTGGGTCCCAATATGTCCAAAACTCCTATTCAACAGAATAAGGTAGATTCCTGAATAAACTATTTTGGGTGACCCTCTTGGTACTTATCTCGATATTCGTGAATATTATTCATAGACTAAAGAGGGATCTTGAAACCCATTATAACCTCGAAAGAGATAAAAATTTTCATAGTAGCGACAACCAACCTATGAACACATACTACGTAATATGATCTCTTTGTATGTAATATCTCATAATGTAGGACACACTCACTTTTCATCGCCCTTTTCATGCTTTATTGTTTGTTGTTCTATCTAGACAATTTACCTTCAATTTCCATGGTCATGGTGTTATTAAGGTAATACCATCCAAATCATCATATCCTAAGATATATTACTTCCATAATGCAGAAGAGAAAAATACTTTATTTACCATTAAATGAATACCATGCCACCAATGATGCACCCAACCCAAACAACCATGCAACGAATTCATTGCCATGGTTTTTATCATGCATCAAGGGAAGAAATCAAATGACATACATTGGTAATGTTCTCATGTCAAGATACCATTACACATGATCATAGAAAAGATCATCCAATGACACCCGAAATATGTTGTATTTCTATTGGATAGATTTTTTTCATGATGTCATAACTAGAGGTCACCAACTAAAAACATCATTAGAAGAATCCTCAATGATTATGATCCCCATGAACCTGATAATAAAAAATATAATGTTTCTATTCAGTAATATATATCTAGACCGTAGACATATATTTAAGATTAATTTCACAAAATCTACTGGTTCTCATTATATCTTTGGACCTGATATAACTTTCTATACAACAATTAATCCTTGGATATTACCATTTCAATAGTGGACTCTGAAAAATCTACATAATAACGTTAAGGTAACATCATGTATAGTGAATAGTATACATGATATGGTAATGAAAAGTACTGAGTTTTTTGGTCTAGGGAACCCACTATTTCGACATCATCAAGGATGAGTCCCTTAGTTTTACAAGATGGTTCATAATTACAACTAATAATCATATTTTCTATACCTTGATTTATACATGGTTTGAGCTGTATATGCTTTTTGGTCATTACTTTTTTCCCTTTTTGGTCTTTCTTTTGTGGTTTGGGGTCCCTAATGTGTATTTTGTTACTCACCCCTGTACGGGCTCGCCTGTATGTGTTGTATCTCATACAGGTGATCGAAGATTTGACGGTGATCTTGGTGGTTTGGGACTAGGTGGTGCTCAGTGGGATGTTACGGACACTCATACTTCTACCACTACAATATGATATGCTACACTTACCCTTTAGGTAGGTCCATGAGTGGAGGGACTATGAAAGTTTTAATTTCCTTTGGGCTTTTGGTATGGTATTCTAGCCCATTTTTTACTTCACAGTTTGAAATGCACTATCAATTGTTGTCTCAATTAATGTTGTGGTTTACTTTGTGTTTGTTTTCCTAAGTTTGTTCTTTGTGATTGTGTAAACGTTTAAAGAAAATGAATTCCCTTTTTGGGATATTCCTACTTGTTACTAGTTTCCAGCCCCTAGCCTATAGAAGGTAGGTTTGGGTTAGTCCTGACATGGGCACTGGGGGATGGTTCTTGAAAAATAATTAGTTATAATATGTAATAATTGTGATAATTTGGAATAATTAGTGAAAATTATTTATAATTTGTGATAATTAGTAATAATGAGCGATCATTAGTATTAATTTGCGATAATTAGACATAATTATGATAATTAGAATGAATTAGTGATAAATAGTTATAATTAATTATAATTAGTGGTAATTATGAGTAATTAGTGATAAATACAGGTAATTAGAAAAATATAGTTGTATTTAGTAATAATTAGTCATAACTACTAATAATTAGTGCTAATTAGTGGTACTTAGTAATAATTAAGGGTAATCCAAAATAATTAGAACTAATTATTATAATTAGTAATTATTAGTAATAATTAGTAATATTTAGTGGTAATTAATTGTAATTAGTAATAAATACTGGTAATGAAAAATAATTTGTCGTAATTAGTAATAATTATTGTTAATTAGTAATAATTAGTGCTAATTTGTAATAATTATTTGTAACTAGTAATAATTAGTTGAAATTAGTAAAAATTTGTTGTAATTAGAAATAATTAGTAATAATTTGTAATAATTTGTATTAATAGGTATCAATTAGTGATAATTGCTATTAATTAGTTGAAATTGGTCAAAATTAGTAATAATTATTGATAATTCGAAATAATTGTTGATAATTATTAAAAATTAGTGGTGATTAGTAATTACCTTGTTTTAATAAGTAATAATTATTTTTAATTATTAATAATTTATGGTAATTAGTAATAATAAAAAATATTTATTACTAATTTAAAATTATTTTATAATTCCTATAAATTAGAAATAATTTGAAAAAATTTGTAAAAAATCAGGGTAATTAGTAATAATTAGTAATAATTAGTAATAATTAGTAAACATTAGTTTTAATTTTTAATAATAAGTAATAATTGTAAACAATTACCATGATATAATTGTAACTATTAAAATTTTGTAATAATTATTGGTAGTTGGTAATAAATACTGGTTTTTAGTAATAATTAGTGTTAACTAGTAATAATTAGTGTTAATTATTAATAATTAGTTTTAATTAGTAATAAACAGTGTTAATTGTTAATACTTTGTGTTAATTAGTAATCATTACAGTTAATTAGTGTTAATCAAGGTTAATTAGTGGTATAAATTAGTATATGTTTTATAAATTACTATAAAATAATTTAAAATCATACAGATTACTTGAAAATTAAAAACTAAATTTTTCATCAGTTTTCATGTCATTAGAACTGGAAAATTTTGGATACTACTAACCCATATTTTTCATTTCTCATCACCTAAAAATATAAAATTTTATGATTTAATAATTTTTCTTAATTTATCATATATTTTTTACTTTACATAAAATTATTGACAGGTGTAGCATTATATGCCAAAAATAGTTATAATTAAAAAAATTATCGATAATTAGCAAAAACATATTATTGGTACATACCTGATGCGAAACGTTGATGATAACAACAACATAAGAAAGAGGAGATACATCTATGATAGGACATAGATGGAATGAATTGGTGTAATGAAAAATTTAGACATAGTTAACATAATTTGGTTTCATAAACATGGTGATTCTAAATTATATGATTTATACATCCGTAAATCCTAGAATCTTGAATCTTCAAGTAATTATAAATTACCAATTTATACAACAATGTATAATTTTTTCATTAGGTTTCCAGAACTAGGACATATAGAATATTACTTGTCATTGTCAGTAGAAACTATAGAAAGAGGAGAAGATGATTCAATGATAGGAGGGTCAACATGATCAAATGATGGTGTACTTTCAATTATTAATATGAAAAAGAAATATTGAGATTTTGTTAGTTAAAAATAATGATCAATTATTAATATTTATAGGTAAATTATTATAATTATAAAAAAGTTGTGGTAATTAGAAACTATTAGTAAATACTAATGTTAATTAGTAATGATTAGATGAATTGAACGTTAAATAACTATAATTTTTTAATATTAAATGTTATTAGTAAAAATAAGTGATAACTAAAAAACATTAGTAAATTTTTAAAATTTAAAATATTTGTTAGTAAATTGTGATTGATTCATTTCTACTCTTTTTTGATCAATTGTTTATTATATTAATCTAATATTAAAAATTATTTTTAATTTATATTTTTAGAGTAATATAAAGAATGGTTTTCAACTATTGTATTTTAAACATGATAACAATTAGGAAAATCATCCAATGAATCCTAACAGTTCTGATATAAATCAGGTATATATTAACGGTGGTGAAGATTTTTGTCTTTTGCATCATCAACATGAGAACATGTTTTAGAAGGAACAATTATGTTTCCATGTTTGAAATAATGTCTATAAGGGAATTAAAAATTTCAAAATTTTGGGGGTCATTTATTGTGATTTGGATTTGGAAATGATTATGTTTTTTGGATCAACATGGTGAATGAGGTTTTTAGAAGATACAAATAATTTGGTTCCAGATCTATCTTTGTTTGAAAATATAGTTAATGATGTGGCCAGTTTGTCTTTATAGAAAACTGTAACTCAAAATGTTAATGATTTAATTTGTAAGTTAGATGTATCCCAATATTATGAATTATTGATGTTTTATAAGAATTTCTTCTATCCTAGTTGAATGTTTAGAAAATTTGAAGCAGTTAAAATATTTATTGATGTTAAATCATATGAAAATGTGTTTCATAAAAAATACCATGACAGTAAGATAATGGTTCATAATTTGGGTCATAATTATACAAAAACTCCTGAAATATTAAATGAATGAAATTATATTGTTGTTAAAATGAGTCTTTAGTTTGTTTTCATACATGTGGAAAACCAAGGGACCAAGAATATGAAATAGGTATTTTTTGATAGATTCTTGAAACATTGGTGATGTATTTCTTGCTTACACCCAGATTGCACCATTTATTTTTGTCTCAGAACATAGAGTCATTCATGTTGTTGGAAAAAACCAATATTTTAACAAGTATAAGATTAAATCTTCCCTATAATGGTGATTCATGGAATCATTTTAACCATTATACCCATATTTTTTTTAATAAGAATGAAACATGTGATTGATTCTTTCTACTAACAATTTATGTACATTTGGTTCTTACGGCAGTCAATATTCAGATTGTCTTGTCTTTAAAATTCATTGAAATTTACCACGTTGGATGTTTCTGAAGGATCCGTATATTTTTTTCCTACTAATTTATGTACATCCAAATAAAAATAACAATGTTTATTTTAAGACATTGATTTTTGATCTAATTTTTCTATGGATTAATAGTGTCTATAAATATGATGTTTTTGGGTATCAAATTTCCTAATAAAAGGTTCTTTGATGGGGACAATTAGTGACTTACTAGCATATGTTATATTATATGGATATAATATACAAGGTCTAAAATAATTATCATAATATATGAGATATAAAAAAGAATTTATGATCATAAATGGAAGAAAATATTATTTATTGTCTTTTATCATAGATTTATACTAACCGGTCATCTTTTTTGAAGAAGTGGATGTAATTTTAGAAAAGTAACAATTTACTGAGATGGAACATGAATAATGATCTCATTTATTGATTTAAAATTTATTGTCTCTTCGTTACCTCCCATTACATTTGGACTCACCATAAACCAATATAAAATTGAGAGATTTAGGAAAGATCCAAGTTGGTTAAAATGGGGAATATTTTTATATCAATCATATTCATATTATTTATTGGTTCTTCATAAGTGGTATGTCATGAAAATGTAGAACAATGTTTTGATAATATATTTTACACAATTTTGGACACATCCGGAAAGATAAATGATAATTTAATGGCACGGTTAGATATTTACAAACATTATAAGTGAAAAGAACATTAACTATTTTAAAATGTATTCGCAGAGATGTTTATGAAGCCAATAGAGGCTAATACATACCCACAATAAAAGTCAATATTATTTAGTCATTGGACTGCACATTTGATACATTTATATGGTTATCCATCCAATTTTTCTGGGTGGGTCAGAAATCATAATATTACTAGAAAAAAAGTCATTTTACATGTCATAATAGAATGACTTATACCAATTGAATTTGTGGTTTTTAAAATTTTATAGTTTAGGATATTCTAACAAAAATATTCTATTTTTTTGTAATATATTTTTGTAATTACAAATGAAAAATATGCATTATGTATACTATAAGAATATTTTGTTTTAATATTATGTAAACTAGGAAAAAATTCCCACCGAATTTCATTACTACAAGTAATATTTTATGTTATTCTTTTTTATGAAGAAAATTATAGAGGTCCAGTGTAGATCTGAGAGGTTAAATTCTATGAATGATTCATGTTGATATTTAATAAAAAGTTATATAATAAAACATCAATTTGATGATAAATTTCATAACATTATTTTGCAAGCAGAATTTTTTTATGTTATCACTATTTTAAAACATAATATCCCTCAAAACATAATTGGATTGTCTATAATGAGAAATTTTTTTCGATTAAATGAAAAATAATTTATTATTTTTTAATCACCTAGAACAGGGATTGTGGAGTTCATGAACAATGAATTTATCATGAGGAACATTAAATACCTCCTACATATGTTCTTCCCAACTACGAAGAAATGAATCTATCTATAAATTTAGTGCTAAAATCACTTATTATATAAATTTTTTAAATGTAAATTAATATTATTTTATTTTTATGTTATTTTATTATCATATCAAGAAATAGTTTCGACAAATTTTAGTAGATTCTCTTAAAGAAGGCCAAAAAAAATTTCAGGCAAGTATTAAAAACTGGTAATGTAAAATTTTTATTGTTTAATGTATAAAATAAATTTATTACTTGATACCATAATAACTGGTTTTCAACATTTTATGTATGTTAACATACTGATAAAATTGATAATCAATTTTCTGTATTGAGTAACCCACCATCCAAAATGGTTGAATCTTATAATGCATATGTGGTGAATGGTTTTAATTTTCTTACATATGCATATATAGAATCAAAAAAACATTGAATCGTTGTGTTTTCTTCAGAGGATTTCATTATAGAGAATGTGACATTGAGTTTTAGGGCTGGATGGAAGAAATAATTGATCTTCTTTATTTAAGATTAAAATATTTAATGGTGTTTAAATGCCATTAGTTGGATAATAATAGAGGATGTCAGATTCATTTATGCCTTGGAATCATTGATATTAAACATAAAAACCCTTTTTCAATTAATGAACAGTTCTTATTGTCTCATCAATCCTGTAAAATTTATTTTGAAAATTATTGTGTTGTTTTAGAATGTTATGTGATTGGTAGATCATCCTAAAAAAGAAATATCAGGAAAAAATACTATCTAATGTGAAACTGGTTCTTCTCATGTACATGGAATTAATATTTATTAAAAAAACATCAGATTCATATTTTCCATGAAGAGACAGAAATATCGATTGGAACACCCCACTATTATGGGTTGATAGAGGCGATGGCATTGCCAATGTAAAATGTGAATTTGATATAGTATGAGATGATGAAGACAAAACTCCCAAGGAAATTGATGATCCAAATGATGAATGTGACGATATTGAAACCGTCATATAGAAGATGGGTATGAATACAGAAACAATTTAATAATTATTATAATCCTTAAAAATATGTATTATACTTGTTTTTAGTTATTTGTTGATAAACTTCATTATGTGTTTCATATGGATGATGAATGTTCATCTGATATATATTTGGAGTTGTATTATGTTGTACTATATGATGAAGATCTTAATGCTACATAATCTAACACACATACTGTTAGTAGTACAGTGAGGACTCAGAGGGGTCATTGTCTTGTGGGATTGATGATTTCTGACCTTATCCTCTTGAGGAGTCCACATCGTCAGTTCAATACATTCATGTGGATATATGTGCAGTTGTATTTTTTAATTTATTTTCTTTAATTTTCATTACTTTTTATTAATTTATCCATATACTATATTCTGGACTATCTAATCTAATTTTTTCACGTCTTTTCCCATAAACGTGTAGGATGGGAAGTTTGATATTGTAGAATTATTTTTCTAGTATAGGGGTTAACCGGGTTAATGTTCCCATTGATGTTTAGAACCACATGTTTGATCATTGAATGGTACATAAATAATTAATTTTTATTCTAAAATTTATTTAATTAATAACATGATATAAATTATTATTTTTTGGGTTTATTGTATCTCATCTATGATAGAATGCATGAATATATCTACGAGGCATGGGAGGTCTGTATGTCTGAACATTGTATTCAGTTTTGGAAAAATCATAAGAGGATATCAATAAAGAAACCTAGAATCAAAAATATTGATCAGTCTAGCTATACCCACCATCCATATTATAACTCATCTCATATTTGGGATGGATAATGTTCATAATTTACTAGATATTCTTTTTAGAGTTGAGCATAATAAGGTAAAAAAACTAGGCGAGGAAGGAGGTGATGCATAGAGTTTGTAGTCATACATTTAGTATGCATCAAAAACATATAGTAAATACATTTTAAATAATTTATATAACATTAAATGTAAAAAATATATTTTACACTCATATAGTCAGTGGAGAAACTGGGTATCATAATGTTTGACATTTATAAGAGAATTTACATACATACTATCACTATAGGTATTAGAGGTGATCACCAACATCATATTTTTGTCAGTTTAATTTCTTTTTGAGTTTTAGAATTTAATAACGTAATATTTTAATGATTATAATATTAAATTGCAATGGAAGGGGCCATATGAGGCCAAAATCTCTCATATATAGGTTGAAAGTCACCCCGAGACCAAGGATCAATCCTATAGTGTAGTTGTATTTGATGATCCAGTAGTGGTGAAAGTGGCATAATCTTCTTTCGATAAAGGATAAGTTATTTCAATAAACTATTGATTGATGTCTTGGTCTTATAATGATACCATTGTGATGTCATAATGTAGCTCAAGGGGAGCATGTGGAGAGTCCCAATCATCTGTAGTATTGTATGACGTGCTTCTATGAGCCATGTGCGATCTTATAGAGACCACGTGTAGGGAGCGGGAAGAGATCCGTCGACACTAGTAGTAGTTGGAGGAGGAGATGTGTTGATGGAATGAGTAGCATCACAAGCAAATGATAGATCACATGCGATATATAACTCATGGTTTTGGGACTGAGTTCCCTCCACAAAGCTCCTCTGGCTCCAATAGATCCTCTAAATTACCCCACCCCTACGGGATATATGTATTTTTTCCTATAAACATTTGAATGTAAATATTTTATTAATAATTTTATTAATCCATATATTTATATTTTTATATAGTGAGTTGTTTATATTTTCATTATTATTTCATTATTTATGTATTATTATTATTATTCATTTTTTTATTACTTTCTTATTTTTAATATTTATATATATATTTTTTGAATACTAGGTTCTTTATTAGTATATTTTTTTTAATTTTTTATGATTATTTATTATTTTAATTTTAGTTTTGTTAATTTTATTTTTAGTTTTAATTAATTTAAAATTTTTTTATATGTATTTATTATTTATTATTACTATTATATTATTAAAATTTTTAAATATTATCTTTCAAAATTTTTTAAAATTTTATATTTTTTTATTATCATTACTTTATTAAGATTCATTAATAATATTATTATTGTCTTGGATTTTTCCTATGGGAGGATATTCCTGTCAAAAATATTTTTTTATGATGGCCATATCCACCCAACAAAAAGTAGTTTTTTGAAAAAAACATTTATAATATATATTTGTCGGGATTGACACTTGTCAAAAATTGTTTTTTAAGATAACCCATCAAAAATGTGTTTTGTGAAGGGATATCATTGAAAATACATCATATTCTAGTTGGGTGTGTTGCAGGATGACTATGGTTGATGTGAGGTGTTTTAGAAATGATTGATGTTACTTGTTATATTAGTGGTGAGGTGTGGTTATGTTTGTTTCAGGGTATTCCTTGGAATATTTATAATTTAGTTATCAAATATGAATGGGATGGAATTGATATGTGGTTATAGAATTAAATGAAATATTTAAATAAATAATCTTTGTAAATGTTAATGAAGTGCCTTAATAAGAAAAGTTAGTGGAAATTTATATATCTAGAAAGTGGAAATACATGTAAATGAAAATGGAAAACAATGTGTGGCTTGATTGGTGGTTCTATGGTGTTTTTCATAAATAATTGGAAGTGTTTTGTACAATAGACGTTTGGTTCAATAAATTTTCTCGTGTGATCTAGTGATGTTGTGGTGACATGGATGAAATGCTACTCCCTCTTCCTAACTCTTCCATTAGTAGTGGTGATGATACAGGTTGGTGTAACGCCCTGACCCCAGTTACCCAGAGTTGGTGCATTATTACGTAACATTGGAATGATCACAAAAGATCGAGTCTTGAAAGACCGATTAGTTTTGTATCCTTAGAAACACTAGATACATTCATAAATGTTACATTACGTCATAAAGTGAAAAACTACAATAACATAGTCTTCATAGTCCACACCCATATCCCCTTCAGACTATCCCTGCAGGTCAATCATATAATATTTCTTCACATCTTGGGAAAATAAAACATAGAAATGGGTGATCTTTGATGCTCAGTAAGGATAACAATATAGAGGAAACGTTAATAAATAAACTTAAACATTTAAGGCAATGTATAAATAAAACAAAAGCCTTTTAAACTTGAACTTCAGAATAATATGACAAAAATAAAATAAAATAATGCCATTTACTTATTCAAATGGATATTATACTAGTCGAATAATAAAATGCAATATCAATAACCACTTTCATAATGATGGAATACATAATTCCTGACACTCATAACAATATCGTCAAAGCCTTATTCCAAGACACAAGTGTGTCTCCAGAGACCTACCGATGCATTGAGGAGCTATAGCGGGCTCCACCCATCACTTATTAAGTCCAATGAATTCCTCATATGAACAGGTTTAAACATATCATAAACCATAACATAATTGTATCACATAAAACATGCATAAATGAAACATAACATTTCCACATGTCAATCACAAGATATCAATACAACACATTGATATAAAAAACCATTTTCAATAACAAAATAAAAGAAAATTAAAACATGGTATTTATTTTTCATTTAAAAAAAGTTATGTCTTGTAGAAGAATCTGAAACTCAAATAATGGTCACGACAACAGAGAAGTCGTTGTCGCCACATACGTACGACAAAAAACCATTCCCTTTTGTCATATAGAAAAATGATTAATATAAAAAAGATTACTTTTGAATAAAAGAAAAAGAAAAATGGGTTTATACATTGTATAAAATAATTTTGTGTATAAAACAAAATATGCCACAATGAAAGGAGATTGAGACGAAGTCCCTTACCTCGTGTCTGACATGACTCGATCGTTATTTAGTCTACAGAATAATAAAATAGAGTTAATTTCTACTTTCTTAATAACCTTTTTCAAGTTCATTATTATTTTATATCACTTATTACCATTTTATGAACATTATTTAATTATTTAAGTTTATAACGGTCGTTTTGTCGATGTTTAGTACATGAGTCAAAAATAAACTTCTTATAATTACAAGTTGTTCATGTGGTAAAATATCCATTATATCCAGAATTATATTCATGATGAAAATATCATATATATCATATATATCCAGTATATAAATACATTTATAATATTACATAACATTTAGAGGTAAGAAATGAAAAGCACCGTTCATGGAGACGGTAAGCCGTACATACGCATGAATGCTACTTTCATTTCTATTTCGTATTTAATGGAATGAAATCATAATTATATAAAGGTATATTATAATTCCAGTATAATATCATATATAATATCACTTATTCAATCCTTTATATGTCCCACATATGGCATTTATAATTCAAATCACTTTGAGGGGGCGGTAGTCCGCATTTCCTAAAATGAAATTATCGTGTTTACCCATAATGGAAATCATAAAGGTATTCCATAAATGAAAAATATAGAAGCATAAGGAAAACATAAACATAATATTTATCATATATAAATAAAGTGACATCTTAATGTCCACCATGAGAGGTGTTAAAAGAATATTGAACAATCATCGTTTCATGAGGTAGTAATTCGCCACCCACAGAAACAGTATGTTCATTAACCATTAGATGAAGGTGAGTGTAATTTTAAATCGAATACATCACATAAAAATATCCTAGTATATTTAATATACTGGTTTTGTTACAAAATAATGAAATAAAAAGTGTTTAAGGGGTTGTAGAAGCAAAATAAAACAAAAGAACATAAGAAAAGACATTACCTTAAAATCGGGTAACAATTTTTGATTTGGGCCAAAGGATTCCATGGGAAGACTTATGCCCAAAGTGAGGCTTCTATGAGTAATATATTAAAGTTTAGAGAGTATTTTGACAGAGTTTGTCCAAGTAAAATGTCATTGACAGTGTGAATAAGGTGGTAGAGGTGGGGGCCCTTTTTAAGAGGAGAGGAGGGGCTCTTTTGGAATGATTGAAATGTTACTTTATTATGAAATGAATTTAAGATTTTAAAGGACCCAAAATAATATATTTTGAGTATAAGGTGATAAGGGTTCGAAATAAACCCATCCAATAGGTTTTATACAAGTGTATGTGTTAGGTTTTACATTATATTTTTATTTTATTTAAATCATTCATTAATGAGGTTATCTCTGCATCATCATGGAGTCATAAATAAATTTATTTATTTAATGTCTAAAAATTATAAAACAAATATCATGATGTAGGAAATATTTTTAGATTTCCAATGACTATTTATAGTATAAGAGATCATTTACAAAGGAAAAAACTAAAATTGTTTTACTTGGGTGATACATACTTTTGTTACATTTTCCTTTCTTTAAAAAAAATAATATAATAATATGACACTATCCCCAAAAAGTGATTCTATGGGGTCCCAGTGTTTTTCACAATGCATAACATGGTCGTTCATGACACAAATAGTAGTATTAGGACACATGTTGTGGTAATTGAATATTATTATGATATTATTTTATTACCCTTAACTACCCGATTACTAATTAATCATGATAATTAAAGATAATTGTCATCATTACTATTCATAATGTCCAAATTCAAAAGAGTATTAATTACATAATTTGGACCTTATGATTCCAAATATGGAATCCATTTTACCAAATTCAAAACACAGAAATTATAGTAATTAATTTAAAAATAATTCTCGTTGTCATAACCAAAGATGGGTTTTTATGAAATAAAATCTATCAAAAGATTGACTTGTTTTTACATCCAATTGAAAAGTGAAATAACTTCCAATGACAAAAATAGTATTAAGTAATAAAAAATTATTCAATTATACATTAAAACAATTTAAAATGACAATGTAACTCTATAAATAAACTTGATAAAAAGGCAGTTTTGAATTAAAATACAACATTTTTCACTATTTATTAAAAAATGAACATTATCCGAAAAATACCAAAAATTTACCCTATGATATATTTGATATTAAAAATTAAAAAATAATGTAAATTTTACCAAATTCAAAATATATAAGTTTCATTAATTAATTATATAATTAATTCATGTTGTACAAACAAATTGCGTGTTTTTAAGAAACAATATCTATCAAAAGATTGACAATTTTTTATGTCCAATTTCAATGTAAAATTAATTATAATTACAACGATTGGATACAAAGGTAAAATAATATTCTAATTCAAATTTAAAACCACTCAATAGTATAATTTATCACTATAAATTATTTTGATTAAAATAGTTTTTTTATGTTTTTTAACTATTCATCGAAAATTGGATGTTCTCAGAAAAATACAAAAAATTAAACATAGGATAATTTCGATATTCGGAATCCAAATATGAAGTCAATTTTGAAATATATAATTTATATAATTCAAATAGTGGGTATTACTATTCATAACGGCTATTTTGATTTGTCGCAGTGTGTTAGAATCTCAAATTTGCGTACAATGCAAGCTATTGAATTATTGAAATAGAAGTGTATCATGAAAGCTTGGGGTGTTACATTATCCCATCCTTCAACAATTTTCATCCTTGAAATTTGAAATTGTTATTCAAAAATAAAAAGTTGAATATATATAATACCTTTGTGGAAGCCTATATCAGAAATAAAGTTAATAAAAATATAACTTTAAAAGAAAGAAAGAGAAGTATAAAGGTCACCGGAGATAGCGCACACTAGGATTATATGAAAACATAGATATGGGTGAGAAACAAACCATCATGGTCTGATGGACAGTTGTAGAAAATAGGATTAGGAGAAAGTTAAATACAATAAAATCACAAACTTTTGATTGGATAAACAGTCATTGATTCCCCAGTTTGAAAAGTTAACCGACAATGTTTTTGTTTTAAGTTACCTTTCATAATGTTGAGGAAATTATTTATGAGATTTACTAAGAACGTAAGGAAATATACTTACTTGTCATGTAAACTTTCATTCTTTAATAAATGTTTACCACAAACCCGTCATTCACTCCAAAAGGTAATAGAACTCAAAAATATTATTTTTATCCTAATCGTACAATGTTATAAATATTAACACATACCATTTAGATTTGGAAAACTATTTTGTAATAACCAGGGACTTCTTGTAGGATAGTGGTAGGTAATAAATTCCTATCACACGATGGTTGTGGGTTCGATTCCTACAGCTTTTTCCGATGCGACAGGTTATCCCCCAACCTGCAGGTTTTCTTTTTCCTAAAACTATAGTATTATAATATTACAAAGATAATATTCAGAAATGTTTTAACCTTAAAAAATATTATACAAAGATCAACTTAATCTATTCCAACCTTTATTGTTATCCAAAATACCTGTGTCGAGACTCCCTCTAAAAGGACTCTAAATTCCAAAATCAATTGTAACAACAGATTCCCCAAAAAAAGTAATGTTTCTCTTATTATCACTTACTAAAAGTATGATTACCTTCATCATTTTAAAACCATAATGAAAAAAACAAGTAATTCAGTAATATACTTATATATATCACGTTATTATTATAACCATTATATAGTCCATGAGTCCAAAAACACAAAAACAATGATTATTCCACTCCAATTGTAGTAACAACATAAGATTGGCCTTTCTCCCTTGGCCTTATCTGAGGTAAGTTTACTTGGAGCTTAGGGAATTTATTTGCATAATTACCCATTTCTCTACAATTGTAGCATTCAACATTGATATCCTCTTTCTTTCCCTTACAATCACGAGCCTGGAGACCTTTTTCTACACATTTATAACAAACTCCCATTCCTTTTAGGCAAGTACCAGGGTGATTCTTCCCACAATTATCACATAATCAAAAATCCTTATTTCTCATTTTCCCTTTTTCTTTCTCTTGTTCCAACGTTCTCTTCTTCTATTGCATTACTTTATTGTCATAAGATTTAGATAATTACTTATCTTTCTTGATAGAACACAAGTCTATATCATCATACGACGAGAATCATTGTGAGACTATGGCTCGATAGAGAAACGGTTTAAACCCTTTAAAGAAACGATCAATCTTATTTATTGGGTTACATATATAATCTGATGCATGCCTCGCTAACCATGTAAATTTATCCTCATACTTTGAGACATTCTTATCCTCCTTTTTTCCCAGACTTAGAAATTTCCATTCCATACCTACTCGATGGTCACGAGGAAATTATTATTCTAAGAAAATACCTTTGAACTCTATCCATTCCATACTTGATACTTCTCCATCTTCCTTTTTATTTTGAATCAATGACCACCATTGATCAACAACTCCAGTGTGGCGGTAAACTGCAATGTTAACCATTTCCCTTTCTTTACTCCCCAAGGAATGAAATATTTTCGCCAAGGAATTTATCCATTTCTTAGTTAATAAGGGATTTGTGCTCCCATTGAATGTTGGTGGTTGTTACCTCATGAAAAGATTTAACATTTATCATCCTTGCTATGGATCAGGGTGCTCCATATGTGTAAGGTTATTATTCATTACCTGAGTGAGTTGTCCTAGTATGGTGATAAGCTGATGAACACCAGTTACATCACCAGCTCCACTATAATTATCTTGAGTAGGAGGGGAATCCCTATATTGAGTTCATGCATTGATACGGTTTCCATTTCATCCACTATGAACCATTTCTAAAAAATGGCATAAACTAGATCATTTTATGAATCATAATACATAATTCCATACTTGTAAAACATTTAACATAAATTTAAGAGTTTATGGATATAATCCATAATCATAAAAATATTTTCTTTGAGGAGGTATATACTCATAAACCCTTCATAATGTTTTGTAAAGAAAATGAGAATTATCCTAATCATATCCCCAGATAGTGTCGTAATCAAGAGTGAAACAATGCCTGTTCTCGTGCACCAGTTCCCATTCGAGTCCAGATTAAAGCAGTGTTTTTGGGTTTTACCCCTAGGTATATCGTTGCCAGAGCCGCCTCTACCTGCTCGTATACAGACAGGGATTTATTGCTCCGAAAATACACAAAATCGATACTTTACCAAGATTCTCGGATGTTCTCTTATACTAATCATCAAAGATTATTATAGGGCTTTGTGCTCTAATCAGAGTTTATCTAAATCTAGCTTCCAATGTTAGTACTAAACTGCCTCTGATACCAACAGTACATTCCCGAACCTTGGTACCTGGAGTCGGTACATTATTACGTAACATTGGAATGATCATAAAAGATCAAGTCTCGAAAGACTGATTAGTTTAGTAGCCTTGGAAACACTAGATACATTCATAAATGTTACATTACATCATAAAGTGGAAAACTACAATAACATAGTCTTCATAGTTCAGACCCATATCTTCTTCAGACTATCCCTGCAGGTCAGTCATAAAATATTTCTTCACATCCTGGGAAAAATATAACATAGAAATGGGGGAGCTCAGATGCTCAGTAAAGATAAAAATATAGCAGAAACTTTCATAAATAAATATAATCATTTTAGGCAATGTATAACTAAAACAATAGCTTTATATAGTTGAACTTAAGAATAATATGGAAAAAATAAAATGAAATAATTCCATTTACTTATTCACATGGATATTCTACTAGTCGAAAAATCACATGCAGTATCAATAACCACTTTCATAATGATAGAATGCATAAATCCAGACTATCCTAACCACATAGTCACGGCCTTTTGCCAAGACTACAAATATGATTTTGTCAATGCCTTGTGCCAAGAAACTAGTTTGTCTCATGGGACCTACTGATGCATCAAGGATCTATAGTGGGCCCCAATTGTCACTTATTTTGTCCAATACATTCCTCATATGAACAGGTTTAAACATACAATAAACCATAACATAAACGTAGAACATAAAATATATATAAAGGAAACATAAAATATCCACATTTCAATCAAAAGATATCAATATGACACATTGATATTAAAAAACATTTATCAATACCAAATTAAAATAAAAGTAAAACAAGGTATTTACTTTTCATTTAATAAATTTTATGGCCTGTAGAGGAATCCAAAACTCAGATAATGGTCACGGCGGTGAATAAGTCGGTGTTGCCAAAAAAGTACGACAAAAAAACATTCCATTTTTTCGTTTAGTAAAAATCTTTGTATAAAAAATATTCCTTTTGAATAAACTTAATAATAAAAGGGGTTTATACACCTTATAAAATAATGTTGTGTATAAAACAAAATATGCCTCAATGAAAGGAGATTGAGACGAAGTCCCTTACCTCATGTACGACTTGACTCGATCATTCTTTAATCTCAAAAATAATAAACTAGAGTTAATTCCTACTTTCTTAAGAAACTTTTATAAGTTCATTATTCCTTTTATATCACTTATTACCATGTTATGAACATTATGTAAATATTTAAGTTAATAACGGTCGTTTTTTCGATCTTTGGAACCTGAGTCAAAAATAAAATTCTTATAATTACAAGTTGTTCATGTGGTAAAATATCCATTATATCCAAAAATATATTCATGATGTAGATATCATATATATAATATATATAAAGTATATAAATTCATTTATAATATTATATAACATTCAGAGGTATGAAATGAAATGCACCATTCATGGAGGTGGTAAGCCATACGTACGCATGAACACTACTTTCATTTATATTGTGTATTTAATGGAATGAAATCATAATGATATAAAGGTATATTATAATTACAGTATAATATCATATATAATATCATTTACTCCATCCTTTATACGGCCCACATATGGAATTAATGATTTAAATCACTTTGAGGGGGCGGTAGTCCGCACTTCCATAAATGAAATTATCGCGTTAACCCATAATGAAAATCATAAAGGTATGCCCTAAATGAAAAATACAGAAGCATAAAGAAAACATAAACATAATATATATCATATATAAATATAGTTACATCATTATGGCCACCATGAGAGGTGTTAAAAGAATATTGAACAATCATCGTTTCATGAGGCAATAATTCGCCACCCACATAAACAGTATGTTCTTTAACCATTAGATGACGGTGTGTGTAATTGTAAATAAAATCCAAATCATAAAAACATCCTATTATATTTAAGATACTGTTTTTTACATAATAAAGTAATAAAAAGAGTTTAAGGGGTTGGAGAATCAAAATAATACAAAAGAACATAAGAGATGACATTACCTTAAAATCGGGTAACTCTTTTTGATTTGAGACAAAGGCTTCCTTGGGAAGACTTCTGCCAAATGTGTGGGTTATAGAAGTAACATAGGAAATTTGGAAGAGTATTTGGGTAGAGGTTGGCTGAGCCAAATGGCTCTAATTGTGTGAATAAGGTGGTATAGGTGGGTGCCTTTTATAAGAGGAGAGGAGCGGCTCTTTTGGAATGATTGAAATTTTACTTTATTATGAAATGATTTTAGGATTTTAAAGGTCCGAAAATGATATATTTCTAGAGAAACATGATAAGGGTTCGAAATAATCCAATACAATAAGATTTAGAAAAGTTTAAGTCTTATATTTTACATTATATTTTTATTTTATTTAAATCATTCATTAATGAGGTAATTGCCGCATCTTCATGGTGTCATAAATAAATATATTTATTTAATGTCTAAAAATTATTAAAAAAAATATCATGATGTAGGAAATACTCTTGGATTTCCAATGAATATTTATAGTCTAATAGATCATTTACACAGACAAAAATAAAATTGATTTACTTGGGTGATACATACTTTTGTTATATTTTCCTTTCATTAAAAAAATAACATAATAAAATGTCACTATCACCGAAAAGTGATTCCATGGGGTCCCAAATTTTAGCACAAGGCATCCCACGGTCTGCCAAGACACAACCCGTAGAATTAGGTCACATGTTGGGGTCATTGTATTTTATTATGATATTATTTTATTATCCTTAACTACCCGATTACTAATTAGTCCTGATAATTAAAGATAATTGTCGTCATTAGTATTCATAATGTCCAAAAACAAGAGTCTTAATTACATAATTTTGACATTATTATTCAAAATATTTAATCCATTTTACCAAATTTTAACATCGAAATTTCAGCTATTAATTTAAAAATAATTCTCTTTTTCAAAACCAAAGATGGGTTTTTAAGAAATAAAATCTATCAAAAGATTGACTTGTTTTTACATCCAATTTAAAAGTGAAATAACTTCCAATGAAAAAAATTCTATTATGTGTTAAAAATATAATTCAATAATACTTTAAAACCAATTAAAATTACAATCTAACTATTTTAATAAATTGGATGAAAAGGTAGCTTTGAATTAAAATACAACATTTTTCACTATTCATTAAAAAATGAACATTATCAGAAAAATACAAAAAAAAATCAACCAATGATATATTTGATATTACAAATTAAAAAATTATGTCCATTTTAACAAATTCAAAACATATAAGTTTCATTAATGAAATATATAATTAATTACCGTTGTACAAACAAATAGGGTGTTTTTAAGAAACAATATCTATCAAAAGATTGACAATTCTTTATGTCCAATTTCATGTAAAATTAATTATAATGAACACCATTGGATAAAATGTTAAAAGTATATTCTAATTCAACTTTATAACCACTCAATAGTAAAATTTATCACTATTAATTATTTTGATTAAAATAGTTGTTTTTAAGTATTTTTCAATATTCATCAAAAATTGGATATTCTCAGAAAAATACAAAAAATTCAAATTAGGCTAATTTCGATATTCCAAATCCAAAAACGAAGTAAATTTTGAAATATAAAATTTATATAATTTAAAAAGTGGTATTACTATTCATAATGACTACATTGATTGGTCGTAGTGTGTTAGAATCTCGAACTTGCGTACAATGCAAGCTATTGAATTATTGAAAGAGAAGTGTATCGTGAATACTTGGGGTGTTAAAGTTGGTTTTGGAGAATTACTAGCAATTTTAGCCTTGGAATTTTCAATCAATACGTGATGTGATGAGGCAGTGATGTGATGTGATATGTAAATGAGGTCATGTGTTATTATAGGATGGAAATAAGTTAATTTCATTCACATTCATGATACCCTACAACTCTTGATGGGTAATCAGATGTCGTGTGATGGAATGGGTGTCTTCTAGTGAGGTAAGATTTGGTGGATGAGGGATCATCAAGTGAGATTCGTTGTTGTGAGGGTTTATGTTAGAACAAGATGTTTGACCATGTGATAGAGGAATATGTAGGGATGCAACTCGACCCAGATCAATGATTTTAAATTTTTATTTAGGGGGAGAGGTGATGATATTTGATATGGTGTGATGTGTTTTTAAGGAAATGGAGAACAAGATGTTCAATTTTGGGGTGTTAGAGTGGAAAATTAATGGGAAAAAATTCAAGGTGCCTCACCTTGTTATGATCATAATTCTAAATTACTATATTGGACACATGGTTCTTTGATAATGACTTGGGGATGATGGGTTTGGTGATTTTAATAGATTATGTTTTTATTTGTTTTACTATTAGTTTACTCAAGCAATAGTAATATCATTTCACATGTGCACAAAAGATCATATTTATTTTCTTCCAAGTATACATTTTCTGCATCCCGGATGTTTGTAAACATTTTTTCATGTTTTATAGTGGACTTTGGGGACCAATATAGATATTTCTTCCTTGGGTTTGAATTTACTATGGGTTTTTAATGTAGACATGCCTTTTGGTATATATTGGAGACTTTTATATGCAATGGTTCACATTATTCATTCATCATGGGGTGGTTTTTATTTTACCTTTATTTTATCAACTAGATTATCTTGGTGTGGTCATATCCAAAAACTAATTTCTTTTTAATATTATATTGTTCAATGCCTCCCATGTCTGATATTTTTATACCCTTGATGCTAGTGGCCAACATGGGGCCTAAAAGAGGCGGGGTTGAGTCATTTTATATCCCAATTCACTTTAGAATAATTGGTTAGAGTGGTTAATGATAGTCCTATATATTTTCAATGGGAGTTTTATATTTACTTAGTTCCTCTTTCAGGCTACACACCATTGTTATAATAAATAAAAAACCAATTGTGGGTTTCTATATTTGAGTAGAAGATTGTGTAACCTATGTATTATAATATAATGTTTTAGGATTCTCCATACAGGGTTTATAAAAACATATATTGAAAATATCTTGTTCACATGGTTGTCTTTATGTTAAGTGGGTTCACAGATATTGTTGTTGCCTAGACAGTCGATGATTCATTCACCTTAGGGCTTTGAATATAGAAATTTTATGTGACTAGGAATATTAGCTATGTCGTATTTTGTGTTGTCTTTTATGATGAATATCTACTTTGGTTATAGAGAAAGGGGTGGTTTTATTTGAATTTGATGGATAATTTATCTAGTGTAGAGAAAGAATAGACTATTAAAAAATATGTTTGATCTATGAAAATAGAGTATATAACAACAATGTCCTAGAAAAATGTCATATCTCCTATTAAATATGACTATTATGAGAATTGAAATTTTCCTGAGACATATAAGATTAAAAAATGTGGGTATTAATATTCTAATGATATTCAGAAATTTTTTTAATATATTTTTAGTTGAGGTCAAGGATGTGGTTTTAAATGAATCTAAATGATTCTAATTATTTCCAATTTTTTATATTTTTTAGAGTGACAGATGAATCATTGGGGGACTAGTGATTATTCAATCCACTAACACATAAGATTACATAAGGGGTTAGAACCAATACAAACCAATGACTATGAATAATTAAATCACGGAGGCATAAACATTCTATTGTTGATCAAGTGATATGTTTTAGATTACATTCATATTCAAAATGATATGTATAAATATTAAAATTAAAATATTTTAAATAATTTTAATTTTTAAATTAATATATAATAAATGAACACAAAATTTTAGATCACATGGGTTTAATCAGTTTTGATATTATGGATTTAATTTCATCAGGTAAACTTATTTATTAATCAATTACAAAAAATTCTCAGCACATGGTTTTTCATAAATGTAATGCCTTTGGAAAATGGTAAATTTAAGGAGTGGAGATAATCTCTATATAAGTGAAAAAAGTAACAATGATTCATATTGTGTTACATAAAAATAATATGGGGAAACCTAAATATGGGAGAAATATATAATTTAGAAATTATGTGATCATAAGTGTTAACAATAAAACATGATAATATTATATTAACAATAGAATGGTAATATAATACCATAAAAGGACACTCATGTTGGTATAACAAATATTACATATAATGAAAATATGTGATTATTATTATACAACATGGAAACATTATATAAGAATGTACCACCAAAATAGGTATTAAAAAAATGTGCTACTTTTAACCCCCTACACCATCATATCATAGTTGATCAAACATCGCAACATATGTCTCAAAATGTTGTGGATCTGGGAACCCTATGTGTATCATGGAAATATCATTCAACTCTACATATATCCCGAAATTAAATGATGACATATAAAACATTACCAACACATTAAAGGTATATATTACATCCATAATTATCATATTATTAAATTATACATATGTTTTCCACATGAAATTAATCATACATTTTATAATGAAAAATATGTGTAAATAATGTGGGTATATAATCCTTTCAGTTGTATCACATAAGATTAAATCATGAATTTTATTAGTCGATACCAACATTTAAAATACCCAAAATAGAGATATTAGCCAAGAATTTTGTGATTGATTCTTGAATAAAAAAGTCAGAAGAGATATTTCTTTTGGAGATATAGTATAAAATAGAATAAAAACCTAAAAATGAATTTTCTTAATGATTTTCTATGATAGTTAAAATATAATGGATTTGAAAGTCATCTAAAAAGTATTTTTACAAAAAATATTATTAATGAAGACTTATAAAACATAAAAATAATTCTATAAATTGGACCATAGAGTTGACCAAAGGTAAATAATATTATATTTGGAGTGGAATCTAAAAAATTTAAACTAAAAAGAAATACAATTTTAATATATTAGATAAAATTAAAAAAAACTAACATCAATGAATGATTTTTTAAATTTAAATTTTATGAATATTAAATTTAACAAATATTTTGATTTTAAAATATGAAAGTATAATATTTTGGAATGAATTTAAATATAGTTGGTTGAAAAGAGCTCTTTTATTTTGGGTTAAAAATTATTAAACTAACAATATTATTATAAAGAATTAAATCCATCAGTTATGAAGATTAAAAAAGAAATTTAATTTTAAATTGTGATAAAAAATAAAATATTATATATATAAAGGTAGAATATACAAATAATATAATGATAGCATATCCAAAGAGATATTAAACCTCATGGAACAATGATTGAGTCAAGAAAAACCTGACCATTAATTCCATATTGTTTGGATATATCTAAACATTAGAATAATATATTTATGTTTATTATTAATCTAAAAAAATAAATTTTTATTTATTTTTATTTATACCAATTATTTTTAATTTATTATTTCTTATCTATATTTTTTTATTATTAAAATTAATATCTATGAGTTAATTTTCCAATTTTTTACATCTGACATTAGTTTACTTGTTTTAGTCCATAATAATTTTTCATGTTTTCATAATATTCTTAGTTAAATGTAGGTTTCATAGGTGTTTTTCATATATTTATGATGAACAATATAACTTTTATGAAATTTATTTTGAATTTATTTCTTGAGTGGTTGAAATGTACATTTTCTCATAATATTGATCCAATGATAATAAATTCATTTATTAATAAAAATTACTATATATATTTCCATTAAAATATAAAAGCCTATTAAATTAATCATCATTATAACATATTACTTCTATCAATTTTTTTCCTATTCATACATTTGGTAAAAAAATATAACATCATTCACATTGATGGGAAAACAAACCAAAACATGAACCTGATATGACAACTAAATGGGAAAGAAAATTTAATTAAATAGTGAGAAAATAAACATTGATGCACCATTATGCTTTCAATTTTTTTTTTCTAAGTGATAAATACAATTTATGAATAGTGATATGTGGAATAAATAGAAGAATGTTTTAGTAGGGGGTTGAAATTTTATTGAAGACATGAATCTTCTATTACGGATCTTCTTATAGAAGAATTATTTTCAAATCCTTATAGAGACCAAATGTTACTATATATATAATATGATTTTTATAGATAGGTTTGGGATATTGTTAAAGATGAAATTTATGTAAATGATTTTTGTGTGTTGGGTAGTGGAGGGGTTGTTTTATACTTGAACTTGTTCTGAATTTTCAGAAATACACAATCCTTATGGAATAATGAATGTAATTTAGCATAGAATCCTAAAAAAGTCAAGAATAATAATTGAGATAATATAGGAGAGGTCATTAATGACCTCATCCACTAATTTATAGATTGTGTATAATGGTGTACTGTATTTGTACCTCTTAGTCTAACCTACTTACCCCATTTACCTTTACAGTCATAACAAAAATTTTATATCCATAAATTCTTTGTATGTGATAAAATGAAAGTGACCCTATCAACTTCATTATAAATGATGATTAAAAATATTAAATTCATTATATTGGATTAAATTTATAATATAATAATCTTTTACACATAAACAAATAATTCAAATAAATTTTGTTGGGAAAAATTTATTTTTAAGTATTGAAATGAAACATTTATAGTATTCCTAGTAATAATATTGGGATGAATGTTAATTAATATATATAATAATAATAAATAAATTTAAATTAAATATTTATTTATAAGTGACTAATTTATGTATGTTAATACATTTATTATATATAAATAAAAATTGTTTGAAAAGTTATATATTTATAACGTTTATTGATGTCATTAATAATTATTTAATATTAAATATCTATTCACTAAATAATAATTTAATTTTAACAATGATTTTTTAAAAAAAAATTTATGATTTTATTAATTTCATTATTTAAATGTAAATTTATAAATATTCATTATTTATAAAATAAAATTAATACAATAAATACAAATGTTTTTTAATTATATTTTATTTCATTAAAAATTAAACCGTTTTTTCTAATCATATATCATGCCTTAAAAATAAAAAAAATACTTCATAAATAGACTGTAGGTTAATATATGTAATTGTTAAAATCATGTTTCATGATTCAACGAACCTAAATATTATAGTTATTTCCACGATACTGATCATCCCCCATAAACATTTTTGTTCAAGGAATTATTCTTAAAGATCATCTTATAATGAGACATGAAGAAACCCTAATGATATTACCAGTGGTACATTCTTGGACTAATGAATTTCATTAAGAAGCCTTATACTACCTATTTCCATTCCATATATATTCTATATAGATTTCTTAATGTATTTATGTCTATTTATAAACAAAAATTAAATCATTTATGTTATAACAATAAATTAATAATAAAATATACCATCTAATTTATCACTTTTTTTATTATATCTAATTATGGTATCAACTATCATACATTACCAGTGGATATAAAGGTTTAATGAATTTGCAATCCAAAAGGACATATGTTAAATTAGGATATTTCTAATTACTAAATACATGATATTAATACCACATTCCCATATATATCACTACATAAATATATAAATTCATTTATCATATTATATAATTTCTTTTTGAAGCTGTGTGTTTTATTTATAATGTGTGTTATGCATTTTATTTTAACAATATGTAGCTTGATACTCATGGAAATTCTAGATAAAGTAAATTTCAATCTTGTTGTACATTTTATTGTATGTAGATTTCCTCATACTAATAGTTTCTATTCCTAGGTTTCATTTTGGTAATATTTTAATTTATTTCAATTTTTATATTCATTTGATACCGCAATGTAAAAAATAAATATTTATTTTAGTTTCATGTCTTTTGTAAGACAATCCAACATACCTTTAGTACTGAAATAACATTATATGTTTTGTTTGTTACATTCATTATCCAATTAGAATAATTTCTCCCTCTAAATATGATTTCTCAAATGAGAAATTTACATACTTTTATCTTATTACAATAGATTATTCCTACATGGATTCTTCAAATTTATTATTTCTCTACTATGTATTGACAAGGTTTGTGGTATTTTTTCACATCAAATTATCTCTAAAGTCCACTATCACAAAATTTTGTTTTTTCAAAATGGATATACTGATTCAATTAAATATATTCAATTTTTCATATGTGTGATTGATATATAATTTAATTTCTTAAAACCGAATGATGGGACATATCATTCAATTTTGAGAGTTTTTATGTATGTTTAATGTGATATTATATATTCCCAACATGACCATGATTCTTTAAGAGACCAATTTATCTTAGGATAGACTTTAACATATTCTAAATTATTATTATCCCATTACAAATAGATATTCAAATGAACACCTGGTCACTAATTATAACCTCTACATTTCATTGATCATTATCATAATATTTATTTTAAATAAATTTTTCTACCTTGATATGTCATAGAATGGTTTAAAAATAAACATCAATTCAGAATCATGATTCAGTCTTAATACATACCTCTATCTTAATTCATCCAAGAATATTAGAGTTCTATGTCACTTCACTTATATATCCTTGTATAGTTCCATTACAATAATATATTGGAAATTGTTATTATAGTAGAACTAAACCTGAGGAAAATATTTATCCCAAATTTAATTACACATTATTTATAATGATAATTACATATATTCTAATGTCTAAATGATCAATTTAAATTGAACTTTATGTTGTGCATTATTTGTAATGATAATATTTTATTCAATATAGAATAGATGTTTTAGACATATCTAGATCACTGACCTAAAACCTATATATAAATAACATACAATTTAATATATTAAACCATACATCCATTCCACTTCCATTATATAAAACAATAATAGTTACTCTGGTGAGAAATCCTATTGATTAATAATGAAGTGGGATAACATCATAATTTACCCAACAACATCCCATTTGATGATTTACCATTTACTAGACATAGGATGACCAAAAATGAAATAAATTAATTTATTCTACTAGTTGAATTATATTATAGGTATAGGGTGTATAATCCCATTATATTTAAAATATTCATTCTTTACTTGATGGCATACCAACCATGGGGATATATATACTAAAATCACTCTTTTAATATTTTCCCTAAATAGGTACAACATAAGATCTCTATACATCATTAGTCCTCCAAGGTTAGTAGATAATGATGAGTAATATACATGGAAAAAAATAACATTTTTATAAATTAGTATTTGTAGGACAAGTATCATGTATCCAAATAATAAAACCCCATCTCTATCAATTTTGAACTCTCGAGTATTTTCTATATTTTTCCTTGATTTGTATTATCTTCTAATGCCTCCATAATCATATTATATATTTTTGGTTGTGAATTAATTTTTTATTATATGATTTCATCACTTCAATTATAATTTCCACATCCACCATTTGAATGTTCATAAAAATTTGGTGTATGATCTATGATTAATAATTTGAGGTATGTGTCATATAATTTCATAAACCCTCGATATGATTTATATATGTATTATTCTCGGTAACCAAAATATTAGGATTATTAAATGTTTAGATAATGTTATTATTTTGTTGGATCTATCTTCAAAACCTAATCAAGAAATAAATCCAATTCATCACATGAATGAAATTCACAATGTGTGTTCCTCTTCCTAGACACTGATTAGGATGTGAATTTGTTTTACTTAGGGGAAATAAATTATTTATTAAATATTTTAATCACATTCACAAAACAAATATGTCACTAATTGTTTTATAAAAATCATGAAAGAACCCCACTTTTACCCCAAATCACTTATCTCTATTTTTTATATCTGCTCATTCAAGGAGAGCTCCTCTTCTCCATTCTTTTGGGCATTAAATCTTCTCCCTCACCCAGACGTCATTTTCCTAACTTTCTACGATGTTTAAAGAATATGATTCTGATATTTTGTATATTACCTTATTTTCTCAGTTTAAAACACCTTCCTAAAAGTTGATTTGGTTCAAGATAATATGAAAAAAACTTAAGCCATTTTCTTATCTTCCAAATTCTATCATTCTAGTATGAGTAGGATGATGAAAGAAGATGAGTACTCCAAAAACACATTATGGTAGGTTGTCTTATAATTATACCACAATTTTATTTTATTTATCTTATATGAAATTATGTTATACACAATATTTTCAACACATTTCAATAGAAATAAGTTCTCATTTATATGATTTTTTATCCTTATTATAAGGGAACTTGTTCTTTATTCTTATTGTTGGAAAATTTGCTCGTCGACTAATGAAACCCCATGATAAGTTATTATATAATAGAAATTTGATATTATGAATTCAAATGAAACCAATCCACCACTAACTTATATTTTCTTGGATCTTAGATGAAATAAAATTAGTAAATTAAATTGAATGTGAGTGGTATTACCATGTCACATGTTTTTAAATAAATAATGGTTATTCTATTGTTTTAGATTAATCTTAATGAAATAGAAACAATTTTTTTACTAATTATAAATATATTCTTTCATCATATAACCTATTATTCTCAAGAATAGAGTCCCTATATATATGTAACTTTTGATCATTTACCGTACTGATATGATACTCAAGCACGGTGTCCTCACATATGTTAATAAGACATGGAATACCTAGTGATATGATACTCAGTTATGACATCCATAATGATAAGTTACTTAGGCATGAAATCCCTATTAATATGATACTAGGAAATGGAATCCTAACTGACATGATACTCAGGTATGAATACCATTATGATTTGGAATAGATATCATTAAGTCTTTCATTACATAGTTTGACACTAGTGACTAGACATAGATGCTTGAGTTACTATTCATGTCATTGTTAGTACGACGTATATATACATAAATATTTATATATATTTCTAAAAATTTCATTATGTATATAGTGTATATTAAAATATGTATATGACCATGGTGACAAATGTTCGGTAGTGTCCTGGCACATGTTGAAGCAGGTAATGTCATCCTATTTTTCATCTGGAAGTAGTTCTGTACCTATAAGATCTTCATAATTAATGAATAATTACTATATATGAACACTTTTATTTATATAAAACATATATGGATTATTCTATAGAACATTAGTGGTGGACCACTAAGTACATCTCACACACTATTTGGTCCAATGATGGTACCTATATATGATTTTTATTTTAGGTATGGAGGAGTACTGGAGCATAGGTCTGAGAACATGATGGTGATTCCATTATAGATTGGTTATTAACATTTTGAATTTTAGTATAACATTAACTACGCAAATCCTTGTATTAAAACGACCCCATTTTTTTATAACATATATAGATGCATTCATTTTGTATATGACACTTGTTATGGTTTCTTACATTATTTTATTTGATCAGATGATTTACCAATTACTCATTTTTTCCCTAATAATATATATATTCTCCCTATATAATATATTTTACATATATTTTACTTTTAAATAAGAGGTTATATTCCCCATTCAATATCTTCAAATACCCTCTCTGTTATTTTGTTTCGTTGAGTTTTTTGGGTGTTGATCATGTGGTCATGTGGCCACCAATTTGGAAAATTTTATTATTTTTGATGTGAGGGGATGCCACAAATTGGTATAATAGGTATCATTACAATTAATTATTGATTTTGGATTGTTTAAAGGATATTATAATATAAAAATTGTTTAATGAGATTTTCTGTGGGAGTACTTAACCATATATAGATAAAACCCCAATTATCATGGATGGAAATTTCTTTTTTGGATTCCACTTATTACAGTTTAATTGATTTCATTATTGGGTGATAAACATGATATGATATGTTTATTTGTATTAACCCTTTGTATTCCAATTAACCCATGTTTTGGTATAGAAAGGAAGTGTTGAATCATGAGTCTTTATATGCATGTAGTGATTCACATGTGATGCATTATGCCATTACATATTGGTTCATCTCAATTATTATATTACAATCGGTTTCTATGTGTTCCTTTAATTCCAAATAATGAATTGTGCAAATGTTTCTTGGTGGGTAATCAGAAACCTAATTGGTTACATAATGTTATTGTATCAACCTAACCATTTTTACACAATTTCATGATGATAAATCATTAAGTTTTCAATTATGGATTGTTGAGTCATGGTCCATAAATTTTATGGATTATAATGTGTTTATATTGTTATTAAATGGATTCCACCATTCCATTTACAAGTTTTATAGTTATTTATAATATAGAAATAATGATCAAAATAATTCAATCATTTAAAAAATAATGTTTATAAATGAGTACCAACATAAATGAACCAACATTCATAAATGAAACAAATTTCATTAAATAAGTATGTAAATTGAAACATAAAGTGTTTTATCTAATATAAAATTAAATTACAAATATATATCGAGACCCCTAACTTATAATAAATATTTTTACCCTAACCTGACATCTGTAGTGGTTAGTAGTCCAAATCTCTGGAATTTCATATGACCTCTATTTTTACCAAAACATGATTTAGGAGAATGCAGATGGGAGTTACTTTTATATAAAAAAGATTTGTACATGTTATATTATTATACCCATGAATTATGTTGTTACCAAATCTTATTCTGAAGTATGTGTTTGGAAATTGTATATTTGATCAACCATGATTTCCATTAGTGGACAATCATGAAGGAAATGATGACCATGCTCTATAGGTGGTGGGATCTATCCCTCTGATATATGCCTCATATGGGATATATTATCATACCAAACATGGGTTCCAATTTCAAATTTTTTGATAGATTCCTCTGGCTCATGCAGACCATGTAGGGATTCCCATATCCTACCCTTATAATGGAAGAGTTAACGAGTGAATTTCAGAAATATAATTCATCAATGTTTTTCTGTGTTTGCACCCTAATGATATAGAGTCATGGTTGGGGGTTCATGCCTACCATCATCAAACACCTTGAGAGTCCTCCTAATTGGAGAGTAAATATTTTTTATGTATATGATTCAAGACTCTTTCAATAATTGGTTGATTTGTTATAACCTAGGTATATAATTATCCGGTTATTCTCTGTGCGGGTTTTTAGATATTAATATATGACTATTTATTTCCCTATATGTTGATATAGGACTATGGTAGAGGGTTTATTCATCAATAGTACGACACTATGTCTATTATTGTATACTCTACTATCATTTTATAGCTACATTAAATAAAAAAGACACAAATTGCTGATTCGTTAGTTGAAATGAAACATTTTGATGATGGAGTCATATAATCTATCTTATATCAAAAGAATTTATTTCAATTGACCAGAATTTCAGAAATAGTAGACTAGGCCATCATCACCAAGAAGAATGAGATGGATTCTGATTGTGTGGGATTGGGTTGTTTAGAACTGATATTGGGAATTAGATCGAATAGTAGCTCAAATCATCACATTGTGACATATTTTATGGGAATTGGAAGCCTGATTACACCCACTGTTAGTTACATGGTTTTTAAATTTTTTGGAAAGTCATGCATAATATGACCTAATATCCCAAAACCCCATCAATTGATGAGTATAGTGTATGTTGGGGAATCATTCACATTTTCTTTGGAACTTCCCATCTACAATAATTGGGAGAGGATCCATATAAGGTCCACCTTTAAGACCTTGATTAGTAGAACCTCATCAAGAATGTAGATAGAGTACTATCAACCATTCAAGAAGAGGAGGTGACCATGGATGAGGTGGAGAAGCTTCTAATGTAGAGATCCCATAAGTTATACCTATATAGGATAGTCAGGTTGTATCTTAGTGCTACAAATATATCCATATATATGTAGCGTATCCTTTTATGAATAAATAGAGTGTTGATATATATAGTGTTTGAGGTGTTATTCAAGTATAATATATAATAGTTGTACATTATTCTACATTGGTGCCTCATTTTTTTTCATATATAAGGAAATTAGGGAGTTTACTAGACAAGGAATTTGGTACCTTGGTTATGTGATGACCCTTATAACCCCACCATATATATGTTTAGAAAATGTATGATAGTGTATTGTGTTTCCAATTGTATAGGAGACCATCATTTTCAATAGACCTTTTCATCCTCAAGATGAATGAGTTCAACATCATTCTTGTGATGGAATGTATAGTTCCTTACCATGACTACATGGATTTCTATAATCATAGGTTACATGTTACATCACTAAATGGTGGTGATTATAATCATAAGGATGAATGTGATGTATATGATATTATATTTTTTCTAGAGTAATGTAGACTAAGAATATTGGAAATCAAGATTACATTCCTTTTTTAGACAATCAGGGTGTGTGTCAAAAATGATTTCCCTGTGATAGTTTATTGCTTTAGTGATTCCTATATTAAATGTTTTTCCAAATTAAAAACTAGGAGATAGGTTATGAATTATATCCAGATTGTGAAAAGAGGTAAAATTTGATCTATTCTACTATATAAGAAAGCTACTACAAATTTAAAAGGGCTCAATATGTAGCTAGATTATTTGGAGTCTAAGTGTTTTATACAAATTTTCACTTCATCACAGGATCCATATATTATTTTCTCTAAGAAGGTCAATGTTACCCTTATAATTTCTATGGATTATCATTTGTTAAAAAATATTATAGTTAATAAATTAAATCTGTTGCATAAAATTTTTGTCCTCTTCAACTAGCTCCTAGGATCAAGGGTTTTATATATAATTTATTTGTTTTTGATCTACACTCAAGAATGAATAAAACAATCATATATATCATCTACTTTATTGTGATGTCAGTTACATTTATAATTGTATTTATTCATTAACTTTGGTCTCACAAACACACATTCAATCTTTTTGATATTGATTAATTTTGTTTTAAATAAATATTATCATTCATTTATTGATTTATTTTTAGATTTTTTCTTTTTAATTATCATACATGACACAAACATTCCATATATCAAGAGATGAAATTGTATAAAACTAGAGGGAACTAGTTGTATGATAATATCACAAAACTCCACTTATGGATTGAGGTGGTCCACTTTTTTGGGCAATATAATTTCAAATAATTTACTATCACTTGTGTCATAGATGATGATTATTGTTGTTTATTGGCTATAGCCCAAGAATGTATTTGACGTACAAAGATCCAATGGGATAGTTGGTATTGTATGTTCTTTATATAAGACCTATCATCCTTTGTATCACCACCACCAACATGAATTAAAAATGTTTAATTTTCTTATGGGATGGCGAATGTGGGAAGGAATTTTTAGAGCTAAAATAAATATTGTCTCTACTCCTCTTTTGATAATTCTAAATCCAAGAAAAAAATATGGTGTTTTGTTATGCATAAGGTACTAGGATGGAAACATTATGATATAGGGGGATCAATTCATTTTTTATAGATCTCACCAGTTGATGACACATGAGATAAATTACCCTGCAATGATCTAGAGCTTGCGGAGTTCTTTTATGCCTTTTATATTTGAAGACATTACCTTTTGGTTGACCCGTGTGTTGTGTTTATAGACAAAACAATACTAAAATATATATTGAAATTGTGTGACTTGAAACTCAAATATTGATGGTGTATTGAATACATTTATTCCATTGAATTTTATCTTTCTTATATGCCCAGTAAGGGAAATATAGTTTCTAATTCATTGAGTCAGCAGACTTAGACCATGTTTTTTATAAATTAAATAATGAATGAATGATGATTGAATTTTCATCTAAGATTAGTGTGGTGTTTTAATATAATTATGAGAGTCCTTTCCTTATTGAAATAGTTGTAAACTCTTCAATTTTTGATAGATTTAATATGAGAAAGTTCATTGATCCTAAGGAAATAGACCTATGGAATATCATGTATGTTTAGATCCACTACATGGTTAGTCTGTAAAAGGATATTTGACCTCAATTATTCATTGGATATTCCAGATGCCTATAAAAATCAATGAGGTATCGATGTTTGAATCCCATTATTTATATTTTTCTATAAACCCAAGTATTTATAAGGTGTTGTGATATGAAAAACACCAATATTTTTGGCCTCAGATGACATATCATATCATGTGTTTTATCTGATGGAGTTCCACCTATCATTATGTGAAAGAAGAGAAACGAAATATTGATGGATTATTATAATTGTTACCTATCCCAGAATGATAATGGGATGTTGTATTTATTGACATGGTGATTAGTATGTTGATGACTCCTTGAAGTAGAGACATAGTATCTATTTTCTTCGAAATTTTGATGTAGGCCACCCATTTTCTACATATCAAGGAGACCATCTTAGTGGAATATATTAGGACAATATTTTTCTATGATATTACATGATTATAGGATCTTCCCCTTACAATCGTTTCAGATATGGATTTTAGTTTTACATCAACGTTCTAATAAGTGTGATAGAAGGATCTAGTGAAATAAGTATTTTTATGGACTTATTTTTAATAATAGATCAAATTCTAGTAAATATTGATGATACTAGTAGTAGAGGACATTCTATGGGCATGTATCTCTGATTTTTGAGGATCATTGGAGAAATATATAACTATCATTGTGTTTTTTGGGAAAAAAATATTTATATTTACTATATATATGGATCCTTATGAGGCATTATACAGTAGGTAAGGTTGTTCAACCATGTGTTGGTTAGAGGCTGGAGAGGCAGTGTTAATGGGACCTCATCTCACCTATGATATTTCCCAGAGGAAAAATATAATTAGAAATAAATTTTTTCAAACAAGCCTATACCAAATTCGTTTTCTGACTAATGTCATAGATCTATAGAGTTTAAGGTAGTGGATCGGTTTTTCCTTTATGTTACTCCAAGATGACGGTATATCCTGAATTAGATATAGGGAAATCTATAACCTTTTTATGTTGGTAATTTTGATATTTTGGGGAAATTTTGATTATTATATTAATAGATAGCTCTTTCATAGATGAACTAATCCATGAATGTTGTCTTCCTTATATGATAGCATCACTGATGTCATGTTGACCTGTTTAATACATTAGATCATAAGAAAGAGCTGTCTATTACTATAGTAGTCTAAATTTCCCCAAAATATCAAAATTACCAACATAAAAAGGTTGTAGATTTCCCTATATCTAATTCGTGATATACCCTAGTCTTGGTGGTATGATCTTATTTTGAGTGGTACCTTATTAGTAACATTGATTAAAGATCAATGTCCCTCTGAGGAAGGTTTTCACATCTAGTATAGGTTCTAAAGTAGTACAAGAATGTAAAATATGGTACATGGGAGAGAGATAGGTTGTTGTACGTGCGTAGTGGATGAAGTTATTCTGAACAGAATATTTACCATTCATGGAATTGAATGATGGGGATGAGTTCTTGTAATTGATGATTAATGTAATATACCTAAATTTTAATATGGTTTATGGATCCCTTAATTTTGGTAAATTATTTTAAATCAATTTTTTTATTAGACTTGATAACCACACCTTTATGTAGGTCAATTTATTTTTTAGAGATGATAGAAGGTGGAATAAGCTTGGTTTCCGAACCAATTCATTATTTGAATCACATTAACAACATCAATATGTCATGGATATTATTTAAAGTTATAGAACAAAAATTTTACCCAAAATATATTGTGCATATTTATTACATGCCTCTTCAAAATGTAGACTATGTCTTCTCCTTCCATATAGAATTTGAAACCTCTATGTTATGTACAAATAATTTTTATCCCCATCTATCACATTGGATGTGGTTAAATATGATATATAGTTCATTAAAATTTTTTCATTGTTATCCCCTCCCACTTAAAATATATTTTGGTGCTCAACTGTATAGCTTATTTATAGATTCCGTTTCAAAATTTTCAATTTCATAAATTCTAGGAAATATTGTAAGAATAAGTTTTTTTATTACACCTCCACAACGATAAGGTTGGTTGTATAGTAAATATGACTCTTGTATTTTTACATTATGTTATGCATCATGAAGCTTCAAGCCATATTATCCTTGAGTTTTATTAAAAATACACTTTTTCATTAAATATTTTATTTATCTTTATACCTCTTTATTATTTTCGTAAGGGGTCCCCATAAAATAATTACACCCAAGTGGTGTGATTAAGGAATTTAACCTTGATATTAAGAATTATTATGTGACCAAACCACCAATTATTTGGTTGGTCATGGAATCAAGATTAAATGAAAATATTCAATTAAATGGAATGTGATTGGTTTGACCATGTTGCATGATTTTTCAAAAATATAGTGACACCCTTATTTAAGAAGAATGATAATTATTCTTAAACTATTTTTTAAATATTTATAAGTACTATTTGACTACTTATTTACTTTGTTACTTGGGAGGGGCATCCCGAAAGATATAAAACTCTGGAATGGATTCCTAAATACTATGATACTCAAGAATGGTGTCCCCACATATAATACATAGTCATTGAATCCCAATTAATATGATAATCTAGCATGGATTCCCTAATGATTTGATACATAAGAATCTATTCCTTACTGATGTGATTATTGGGTATGCCAACCCTTATGATGTATGATAGATAGGCATGTTATCCCTTATTACATTATATGACTCTAGTGTCAAAACAAGGATTCCTGAGTTAGGCCTCAGGACCATGATACAATTGCTTATATATATGTTTCTATAACCAACATTATTTATATTGTGAATATATATATATATATATCTGTGTGTGTGTCTGTTTTGGGTGATATCTATCCAATGTATTCCCATCATAGTCCAAAGCAATTAGTTTCAACCTAGCAACATTTAGGGATAAGGAATGACCTATTTCAATTCGCATTATGCTAAATCATCACCACTTTTGTAAACATCTAATATTATTTGGAATAGTTGGATAATTCTAGGAAAATTTAGTAGGGGACTACTGATAATATCTCACACCATATTTGGTCCACTAATGGTACCCCCAGAACATCCTGATTTTAGTTGTGGTGGAGTAAATTAATAGAGGACCATGAGCATGCTCAGAATTTAATTAGTTATAGTTGTTAGGAATATTAATTTTTTAATAGAATATTGTACCTATATTCTACCATGTATTCCTATTTTTTCCTATTTCTTATAGCATACAGATATTACATCATATTTTTTTATATGTCACTTGTTATGGATTACACAGTTACTTTAGATGATTAGTTGATTTTCCTATTCTCCGGTGTTTCTTTTTTATTATTATGAATCCACATCCAATGTCATCAATAATTCCAATGTTCTACTTTTAAAAAAGAGGGTATAATCATTCCATTATATCTATATATACCAAAAAATCTATTCAGTAGCCTTTGGTATTTGGGGTGGCTCTCTTGAGGTTTGGTGGCCACCAGTATGGATACATTGATTATGTAAACCGGGCTAGGACATCACAATATGGTTTCAAAGGATTATTTTCGTTTCTTTATTATTTTGGGATTGTGTAAAGTACATTTCAGTGTCAAATATTTGAAAAAATATTATGCCTGAGAGTAGCTGACCCTTGTTGAATGAAAATCCAAATTAATAGGGATGAGAATTACAATTTTAAGATAATTTTAATTATAGTTGTTTTATTTCACCATTTTGAGATACATTTGATTATATATGTTTTTTGTATTTAAATATTTTATTTAATTTTACACTTATCCTAGTATGGAAGGGAAGTGTTTATTCATGCATCTGCATATGAATATAGAGATTCTTATTTCATGAATTAAGTTATTCCCTACGAGTTAATCTCCTTTTATAGTATTTCTAGGTGTTTATATGAGATCCTTGATTTTTTACTATGACATCTTCATATGATTCATATATAGGAAGGAGAAACCTAATGTGTTACATATTATTCATTCATTTACCAAATAGTGTTGTCAGGCCTAGCTTGACGATGGAACATTAAGTATTCATTTACTGATAGTTGATTTATGGACCACTGGGGACATAGACTAGAATGTGTATATGGTTGTGATTAAATGGGAAAAATATTCATTTTTTAATGTTGGTGGGCCTTTATAAATTATAAATCACGATCTTTATAATTCAACCAATTTAAAAAAATATTTCATTATAAAGTAATATGATTTTAAATGAATAAAAAGATAAAATTAAAGGTAAATAATTAAATAGAGATGACACTTGAAAATAAAATTTTGTTCCCATATTTAACATGAATATAAATCTATGAAAACTGGGACCCCTGAATAACAGTAGATAAATTGACAATAACCCAACATCTGTTGTGGGAAAGAGGATATATCTATTGTGTTTCTTTTTATCTATAATTATCATAGACTGTGATTTTAGAAAAATAATAGGGGTGTAACTTTTATATATAAAGTATTTTTACCGATTCTTGTATTATAATAGTAGACTACATCATTTCCAAATATTATTTTGAGGAGTGTGTTTCAAAATTTCTTTTTGTCTCACCATGATGTCCTTGGGTTGATCTCTATAATGTTTTAAATGAATATCCTCTATAGATTCCTGGGCCTCACCTATTGAAAGTTACATCTATGGAACATTATATTGTACTCGAGCTCGGAACTAGTTACCAGTATATATTATATTTATTAATGGTAATTTGGTCAATACAGGGTGCCTAATTTCGATCCCCCTCTATGGTAGGGTTGATTAGATAATTACAGTTGCAACATCCCCCACCCAATTTTTAGTGATGGAATCTCATATGATATAGTGTCTTGGATGGGGGGTATGATGACTATACTCTAAATCTCTGAGACACAACATTTTGGGGGAGTGAATCTATTTATGTTTAATATTCATGATTTATACTTTTGATGGTGGGAAATTATCACCCAGGCGGATCAATATCAGGGTATGGAGTGGGAGGACAATTATATATACTTCTATGACTATTTCTTTCCCCAGACATAGAGAGAATCCCAATATATTGAGTTCATGTATCGATGTAAGAGTATAATTTACCTTATGGGATACCTGTTTCCGTCATGGTGCTCTAGATATTTAAAAGAACAATTTCTGGTGACTGGTTAGTGGTAATGAGATATTTGGATTATTGTCTCATATAATGCATATGGTATTATGTGATTGAATATTTGTTGAAAAATATTTTAAAAATAGTAAAATAATCCATCTTCACTGTTAATAATATAAGCACTGACAATGGTGTGGGATAGGGTTGTTCAGATATGTGACAGTGAAGATTTATGACTAGAAGTCAGAATTTTATCATTGAGCCTACCTATAATGGAAGTAAAAAAAAGATGACACCCACTAATAGTAATGTTGTTTTTCACCTATGTGAATATCAGGACTCGAACTTAAAACCTTACATAATCATTAATTAAATGAATAATTCACATTTAAGATCTTTCAAGGTTTAGAGTTTTAGAGAATTAGGTCATAATTGTTACATTACATCCCAAAAAATACAAAGTAGACACTTCTACTAATTTCCAATATTTTTGGCAAAATAAAAATTCTTTAAAAAAATGTTCCTATCTTGTTCCTTGTTTGAGACAAAATGTCATTTACTTGATCCCACCCTTGACCCTATTCAACATTATATCCTATAAAAAAATTCAAAAACGTTTCATGGGCATAAACATCTCAGTAAGGGATACACAATGAAGGAAAAAAGTTTTTTTTAAAAATAATCCATTAATACTTTTTCATAAGTAATATTTTTCACCTTTATGAGATAGAAAATACTATTCACTAAATAAAATATCATTTATCCACCATTTCTAACCAAAATATTATCATAAAACCCATATAAAGAACACATAACATAAAAAGGTAACTTGGGACATAGACATACTTAAATGGAATAACCATACAGTTGACTTCCACATATATCACTAAATAAAATATCCATACGGCCGACTTCCATACCCAATGCATTGGTGGTTATAAAATAACCACATGTCCTTGTTTTTCATGACACCACCAATCATTTGGTTTATAACATATCCACCCTTCAAAATGTCCATCTACCCTTATAAAATCATAACAGATACAACAAATATATTGGAATGTAATCATTTTCACTTTTCAATCACAATATATCACTAAAATATATTTACATAAAAAATCCATTATCAAAACCAATTTCAATAGAAAAATACATAATCGAGTATTTGGTATTTGTATTCATTTTAAAAAAAATTACGGCTTCATATGGAAGCCAATGATCAAATAATACTCACGGTGGCTGATGGTCGTTGTCACCGCATACATTAAAAGAAACATTATTTTTTGTCATTTAGTGAAATGCCCCATAGAAAAATATCCCTATTGAATAAACTGAAAAGATAATGGTGTTTATACAATGTATAAAAGAATGTCTTGTATTAAAACAATATATGACTCAATGGAAGGAGATTGAGAAGAAGTCTCTTACCTCATGTCTAACATGACCCGTTCGTTATTAAATCTACTGAATAATAAACTAAAGATAATTTATAATTTCATAAGAAATTTGTTTCCATGTTTATCATTCATTTTAAATCACTTATAACCGTGTTATAACATTATGAAATAATATAGGTTAATAATTGTCATTTTTTCGATATTTGGTACTTGATTCAAAAATGAACTTCTTATAATTAAGAGTTGTTCATGTTGTCAAATATCCATTATCTCTAGAATGATATTTATGATTTTGATATCGCATATATCATATATATCTAGTATATGTATGTATATATAATCGTACATTACATTTTGAGATAAGAAATGAAATGCCCCGTTCATGGAGACAGTAAGATGTATGTACACATGAATGCTACTTTCAATTCTATTTATTATTTTAATGGAATTAAAATAAAATGATAAATATATATATTATAATTATAGTATAGTATCATATATAATATCATTAACTCCATCCATTATACATCCCATATAAGGAACTATTGATTCATATATCTTTGAGGGGTGGTTGTCCGCACTTCCTCAAATGAGATTATCGTACTTACCCACTATGGAAACCATAGTGGTATTATATAAATTAAAAATACAGAATCATATAAAGAAGATAAAAATAATATATATCATATATAAATACATATCTATAATAATTATCACCATGATAGGCGGTTGGAGATATTTTGACAATCATTATATTGTGAGACATTAGTTCGTCGTCCACAAAAATAGTATGTTTTTTACACATTAGATAGAGGTGTGTGTATATTTAGTTAGAATAATTATCATAACCACAAAATAGTATATTTTGGATACTTTTTTTATAAAATAATGATTTATATAGAGTTTATGAGGTTGGAATGTAAAATAAAACAAAATAAATCAAAAGAATTTAAGAGAAACTATTACCTTTAATTCGGATAACTCCCTTTGGTTTGAACTAAAAGGACTTCTTGATGTTCTTTATACCAAAGGTAAGGATTATAGGTTGAAGATAGGGATCATGAGAGATTATTTTGTCAGCGGTTGGATGAGACATGGGGGCATGTGAAGTGTGAGGAATGGGTTATAGGTGAGGGATTTTTATAAGGCGGAGGAGGGGCACTTTAGGAAAGTGTGAAAATATTTTTGTATTTTATAAAGATTCATGGTTTCTAAAGGTCCATAACTTATTATATAAAATATAAGATGAATAATGGTAGAAATAAAATCATCCAATAAGAATTATACTTGTATTGTATATTATTTTAATCTTTATAATCTTATTTATTTAAATCATTTATTATTGATGTAAACACTCCATCATTATTGAGTTATAAAGAAATTTATTTATTTCATGTATATAAATTATAAAAACAATACAATGATTTAGGTAATAGTTTTACCTTTCCAATTAATATTTATAATTGAAATTATATCTTATATAACTCTATGATAAAATTATTTTACTAAAAGATATTTTTTTATGTCATTTTTGTCTTTTCTTTATGTTAATGAAAATAAAGAGTCATTATCACTATTAAGTGGCTCCATGGGGTCCAAAAATCGTCCAAATGATGCCAATTTCCAGACATTACACATCCAATAATGTTATAACAATTTTTAAGGTAATTTGTAATTATTATGATATTCTCTTTAACATGAATTACCCTATTTACCTTTAAGCGCTGTAAATAAAAGTCAAAAGTCACTATTCACAAAAAATATTTTAATCTTATTTAACAACATTTTACATTATAATAACAACCTTGTGTGTCTTATTTTCTAAATTAAATTCACTAATGTGGAAAATTTTAATTTAAATGAAAATTTTAGCTTTTTAACTACTACTCAGTGTTTTCACAATTCATAAAAATTGATATTTTTCGGAAATATACACATAATTCAGCCTAAGATATGTTTGATATTATTAAATCAAAAATGATGTCTATTTTATCAAATTAAAAAATTATAATTTGTATTAATTAATTACAAATTAATTCTCATAATCAAATAAAAGGCGTGAATTTAAGAAATATTAACTATCAAAATATTGACACTTATTTATGTCCAATTTCAAAGTGAAATAAATTCTATTGACCATATTGGATTAAATGTTTAAAATATATACTAATTTTTCATAAAATACCATTAAAAATATTATATAACCATATAAATAAATTAGATTAAAATGCAGCTTTGAATTAAAATATAATATTTTCCAGTATTCATGAAAAAATGATTTTTATCTGAAAATTTCCCAAAATTTACCCTATGTAATATTTGATATCCCGATTAAAAAGGTGAATTTTATTCAAAAAAATATAATATATAAAATTGACTAAAACTACCTTTAAATAGGGTCTTCCATCGAAAGGTGGTAAATCAACATTTTAATGTAAATTATGCTTAAAATTAGATTCCATCACATTTTAAGACTATAAATTTTATTGGATAAATGTAAATACATTTAACAAACATGTATAATAATATTTTATTTAGTTTTGTTCATTCCCTCCAACATAATGGTTAGTTTTTAATGAATATTTAAAATAATAATATTATGTTTTTATTGTGCAACATAAGATTTCAATGAAACCCATTGTTGCATATCTGGTACGCCATCAAACAAAAAAACCCCTTTAAGGTAAAATTAACATTTAATTACAAAATATTAATAAATAAAAAAATTCATATTTCTTTATTTACACGTGATGTTACATTCTACCCCTTTTTAAAATTATATCCTTGCAATTCTATTAACTTATCAAATAAATGGGGGAATTTCTCCCTCATAGCATTTTCAGATTCCCACATTGCCTCTTAAACCATATGTGTTTTCCACAAAATATTACCTTGTGAATTATCTTATTCCACAACACTATCTCTCTTCGGTCAAGAATCAAGACTGGTTATTCCACATAAGAGATATTCTCTCCTAACTAAACTTCCTCTGGGCTCAAAACATGAGTTGGACATGGCATATACTTTTTCAACATTGAAACATGAAAAACATTGTGTACCTAGGAAAAACATATAGGTAAAGCCACTATGTACCCAACTAATCCAATTTTCTCCTGGATTTCATAAGGTCCAACAAACCTCAAACTCAACACTCCCATCTTACCAAAATGAATCACACATTTCCATATAGAAACATTAAGAAAGAACTGATCACATACCTCAAAAGATATATCCTTTCTCTGATTATCCACACAACTTTTCTGTATGCTCAGAGATGTTCTCATGTGCTTCTAAATCAGAGGAACTTTTTTTTCCATCTCTTCTACCAATTCTGGTCTCATTAGCTTCCTTTCAGTTACTTCATCCCAAATTGATGGAGTTCGACAACACTTTCCATATAATGCTTCAAACAGAGCCATCTGTATACTGGAATGAAAACTGTTTTTATAAAAAAAATCAACCAATGAAAGATATTGGTCACAACATCCCTTGAAATCCATAGAGAAAGCACGTAGCATATCCTCAAAGGTCTAAATTGTTCATTCTGACTACCCATGTGTTTGTGGTTTAAAATATGTACTAAAATTTAATTCAGTACCCAACGACTTCTGAAGTCCTTTCCAAAAGTTAGTAGTAAACTAGGGATCAAAATCAGATAATATAGAGTGAGGAACACCATTTCACCTGATTATTTCTTTAACATACAACCATGAAAGTTGATCTAGAGACAAATTATATCAAATAATAAGTAAATGAGTTGATTTAGTCAATCAATTGATAATAACTCGGATTTCATTGTTAACTCGAGATGTCCATGGTAATACCACAATGAAGTCGATTGATATATTTTCACATTTCCACTCTGGCACATGTAAAGACTGAATCATCCCTTTCGATAATTGTCGTACTTCTTTAACATACTGATAGGTCAAACACTTCAGAGTGAAATCATCAATATATCTTTTCAATCAATCCCACAAGTAATACTCTTGAAGATCTCTTTACATCTTAGTACTACCAGGATGAACTGAAAATGGGGAATTGTGAGCTTCACATAACAACAGATTCTTCAACTATGAATCACAAGGAACACATAATCTCTTCCCAAACATCAAAACACAATCATTATCAATGTCAAAATCAAGAAACATACCCTTCTAAACCATCTCTACATTTTCCTACAACTCACTATCTTCCTTCAACGCTTTCTTAATTCTTTCTGGTAGAGATGATCTCACTAATAACTAGAACAAAACAGAAGAATTTCTCAAACAAAAAACTTCTATGCCAGAGATCATCTAATCAAAAACCAAAGGATCACGTTCTAAATGTATAATGTTTAATGAAGCATGAATTTTTCTACTCAAAGAATATGCCACTATATTTTCTTTTCTCTGATGGTAAAGGATCATGAAATTATAATCCTTGATTAATTCCAGCCATCTCCTCTCTCTAATGTAATTTTTTTTGGGTGAATATGTACTTTAAAGATTTGTTGTCAGTATATATTTCACATTTTACTCTATAAAAATGATGCCTCCAAATTTTTAATCAACAAACAAAAAAAACTAATTCCAAATCATGTGTAGGGTAATTTAACTTATGTGGTTTCAACTGAAATGAAGCATAAACAATTAACTGATCATTCAGCATAATGACACAACCAAGTCCATTCAACGAAGCATCACTATAAAGAACAAACTCACCATTTTGGGATGGCAGTGCCAAAACTAGAGAAATCACCAATATTCTATTCAATTCATGAAAACAATGATCACATTATTTTTTACAAATGAACTTAATTCCTTTTCGAGTTAACATATTCATTGGACTAGATAATAGTGAACTTATTTCCACAAAGCACATGTAATTACCCACTAAACCAAGAAAGCTATAGATCTCGGTGATATTTGTGGGTCTTTGACATTCTTCCACAACTTGTTTTTAGTTGGATCAATAGATATGCCAATTTTGTCGAACAATGTGACCATGGAATGAAATTTATAGTGACCAGAAGTCACACATGCTGAATTTCCCTCAGAGGTTCTATTATTTTAAGGTTTCCAGATAACCCTTAAATTAATTTAATGTTCCTCTTTTCATTTAGAATAAACCAAAATATCATCATTGAAAACAACTATAAACATATCCATGAACTAAATAAATATTCTATTTGTAAGATCCATGAATACAATAGGTCCATTGGTTAATACAAAAGGCATACCTAAAAATTCATAATGGCCATCTTTAGTACGAAACACGATATTCAGAATTTCAATTTCCATTACATTCACGTGATGGTACCGTGTCCTAAAGTAAATATTCAAACAATAATTAGATCCATGGAGCTAATCAAACTAATCATCGATATGAGGTAAAGGATAGTTGTTCTTAATAGTGATGTTATTCAATGCTCTATAATCAATTAATTCTCTCATTGAACCATATTTAGTTTTTAACAAACAATACAAAATCACCCCATGGTGATGTGTTAGGTCGAATGAAACCTATATCTAATAACTCATGTAATTTTTTATTTAACTCTAAAATCCCAATTTGAAACATTTGATAAGGGAGCTTTGAAATTGGGTTAGCATAATAAACTATTTCAATAGTAAATTCAACTTCTAGATCAGGTATGATTCCGGGAAACTCATCAGGAAAAACAACAAGGTAATCATTTTCCACTGGCACATCATTAATCAGAATAGTTCCTTTATTTTCAACAGTATGTGTAAGGGAACATTCATTTCTATATTTTAATAGTTTCTCATCTTCCTGATATGTAATCAAAAATAAGGGTTCATTCTTGTATATAAACATTAAATCTTTCTAAAAAGAATCTTCTTTAGCTCTATAGTCATTCTTAGCATGATAAACAGACAACCAGTCCATGCCCAAAACAACATCGAACTCTACTAGAGGTAAATTAATAGGGTTTGTAGATATATTCTTTCCACACACAAGGACATGAAGGTTCTTATAATTTCTTTTTGTCTCAATATTTCATCTAGGTTTTTTACCAAATGTTCAGGATTCATATCTTGATATAAAATTCCCAATTTACTAGAAAACATATCATAAATGAATGAATGTGTAGAAAATTAATAAAAAAAGACATTGGAATAATCTTAACAAAAAAATAGTGTACCTGATATTAATTCATTTGATGGCGCATCATCTGATAAAATATTTGCAATGGATTTCACAACCCCTTTATGATTGTAGTCTAGCTACTTTTCCTTAGATGAGTTCTTTGTTGGACAATCAATTTCATAATGACCCATTTCATTGAACTTAAAACATCTTATCGCTAGCTTTTCTTTTCTTTCTAGATCATCTTCTTTATAGTTATGAGTAATTTGACCAGACATACCATACATGATGCACTTTCTGGAAATTGATAAACATTCTCCGAGATTCATTTCACCACACTTCTCACAAGATGAATATTTAGATTTCTTACCTCTAGGCTTCGTTGAAGAATTCATTCCCATTTCCTACAAATTGGACCTCTTATTATATTGTTTGTCAATGAACACCTGATCATCAAAAAATTCTATTTCCATCATCTCCGTACATCAAAATCATTTTTCATAACTTTTGAGCTCACGAGAGGAAAATGCTCTTCGATATCATGGATTATATCCTGAGTATAATCGATTTATCTTACTATCAAGATATCATATGAATTTGGTGCATACCATTCTAGTCGACTAAACAATATTTTGTAAGCAGCCACTGAGTCATCCTCCTACATCAATTACATGAATTGTTTTTCCATCCTATGTCGAACCACCATAGGAAAATATTTCTCTAGGAACATACTTTTCAATTCGTCCCAATCAAGAGAATCAATCTCCTCACTATCCTTGATATTTTTCTCTATCGAACACCACTTATAAGATTCACATTCAAAATGGTAAACAACAAGACTAACATTTTGATGTTCTGAACACCCCATGAGAAAAAAAATTATCCAATGATTTAATTCACAATTCAGCTATCACAGGTCTAAATGATACCCCGAATGATTGGGGATGTTACCTAATTAAATGATTCACTAATAACATGTTCCTATATTGTGTATCTGGATGATCTCATGCATGGATACTAACACCATTTATATCCTGAGTCAGCTATAAAATCACTAAAACAAACTGTTCAGTTCCGATTCAGACCATCTCTGGTTGCTGATTTGGATGGTTGTCTTCCACATGATGTAGTCCCATCATAGATTCCTTGATTCCTATACGGAAAACAATTCTAAACACAAAAATTTCTTAAACGAAGAAACATGGAAATCTGTAAAAGCTATATCACTTCTATATTATCATAAATTAATTTTTGGATATTAATTTAAAAAAACCAAAACTCCAAATGTTATCTAAACCGACTTCTGAAACCAACTATAAGGAATCGACCTTAAAACATTACAAAATCATGAAATATATAAATAATTCACATTGAGGATATTTTCAAGTTTATTTTTTTATAGAATTAGATAATAACTTTTATATTACATCCCAAAAATTACAAAGTAGACACTTCTACTCAATTCCCATATTTTTAACAAAATAAAAAATCATGAAAAAAAGAGTCATGTCTAGTTACATGTTTTAGATATCATGAATTTTACATTATCCCATCCTTGACCCTATTACACATTATGTCCTTAAAAAACCATTCAAAAGATTTGGATGAGCATAAAAATCTCATTAAGGGATACACAAAGAAGGAAAATTGTTAGTTTTTTTAAAACAACTAATAAAACATCAATACATTAACATAAATTATACTTTTAAACATTATGAATTATTAAATAATCATCACAAAATAAAATATAATTTGACACCATTTTGTAAAAAATATATTTCTATAAAACCCATATAATGAACACATATCATATAATGATAACTTGGGATATAAACATACTTTAATGGAATAACCATACTATCGAATTCCACAAATATCCCTAAATGGAATAGCCATACGGCTGACTTTCATACCCAATTAATTTGAGGTTATAACGTTACCACCCATCCCGGTTTATCATGGTGCCAACCATTATTTGATTTATCATGTAACCACCCGTCATATGTCGAAATACCATTATTAAATCATAACACTTACATCAAATATAAAGGAATGAAAATATTTCCACATTTCAATCACAATATATCACTTAAATATATTGAAATAACAAATCCATTATCAAAAAAAATTTCAATCCCCAAATACATCCAAGAGTATATGGTATTTATTTACCTTTTTAAAAAAATTACGTCTTGTTAAGGGAGCCAATGATCAAATAATACTCGTGGCGGCTGAAGGTCATTTTCAACGCTTATGTTTAATGAAAATTATTTTTTGTCATTTAGTAAAAAAGTTCATAGAAAAATATTCACATTAAATAAAATGAAAATTCAACAGTGTATAAATATCATATAACTTAAATTCGAGTACTGAAACAAAATATTCCTCAATAAAAGGATTTTGAGACGATGTCCCTTACCTGGTGTCCAACTTGACCTGTTCATTCTTTAATCTCATAAAAAATAAACTAAATTTTATTTCTAAGTTCTTAAGAACATTTTTTCAAGTTTATCATTACTTTTAATTCACTTATTACAATGTTATAAATTTATTTAATCATCTATGTTAATAACAGTTTTTTGTCGATATTTGGCACTTGTGTAAAAAATGAACCTCTTATAATTACAAGTTATTCAGATGGTGAAATATCTATTATCTCCATAATTATATTCAGGATTTAGATAACCTATATATAATATATATTTAGTATACGTATGTATTTATAATAGTACATAACGTTTGGAGATAAGAAATGAAATGTATTGTTCCTGGATATGGTAAGTCGTACGTACACATGAACACTATTTTCATTTCTATTTCATATTTTAAGGTTATTAAACCAAAATGATGCAAAGTTATATTATAATTCTAGTATAGTAAAATATATAATATCATTAACTCCAATCTTCATACGTCCAACATATGGCATTAACGAGTAATATCACTTTGAGGGGGCGGTAGTCCGCATTTCCTGAAATGAGATCATCGTATTTACCCACAATGGAAACCATAAAAGTATTATATAATTGGAAAATACAGAATCATTGAAACAATATAAATATAACATATATATAATATATATATATATACAGTTCCATCATAATTTCTACCAAGAGAGGCAGTTGGAGATATTTGGACAATCATCATTTCATGAGGCAGTACTTCGCCATCCACAGGAAAAAATGTTCATTACCCATTAGACGGAGATGTATGTAAGTGTAGTTAGAATATATCACTTAACAACCACCTAGTGTATTTAGGATACTATTTTTATTATAAAATAATGGAATAAAAAGAATTTATGGGGTTGGAGAAGTAAAATATTACAAAATAAAACAAATGAATTTAAGAGAAACAATAACCTTTAATTCGGGTAACTCACTTTGGTATAAATCAAATGGACTTCTTTAAGTGCCTTATACATAAGTTAAGGATTCTAGGTGGATGAGAGGGATTTTGAGAGCTTATTTGGGTAGGTTATGTTCAATCCAAGGGGCTTTTGAAGTGTCAAGAATGGGTTATAGGTGAGGGATTTTTATTAGGGGTAGGAGGGGCTCTTTAGGAATGTGTGAAAAAATTATTTTTTTATATAATGATTTTCGGTTTATAAACATCTAAAAAATTTTAAATTCAAAGATAAGATGACTCATGGTAGAAATAAAATCATTCATTAATAATTGGACAGGTAACAAATATTATTTTATTCTTTATAATCTTATTTATTTTAATCATTTATTAATGAGGTAAACACTACATCATTATTATGTCATAAATAATTTTACATATTTTATTTAAAAAAATAAAAAAATTACAAAGATGTAGGAAATATTTTTATCTTTTAAAATAATATTTATAATATAAATGATAACTTATATATCTTTGTGTACAAATTAATTTAATAAAAGATATTTTTTTATTTCATTTTTGTCTTTACATTAAGTTAATTTTAATAAAGTGTCTTATCACCCTCAATTGGCACCATGGGGTACCAAAATCGACCCATGGATGACCATGATCTGCCATTACTCATCAAATAAGTTTAAGAAAAATTTTAACATAATTTTATATTATAATGTTATTCTTTTTACCATGAATTATTCTATTTACCGCCAACCACGATAAATAAAAGTCAAAAGTAACTATTCACCACAAAAATATTTAAATCTTATTAAACCACATTTTACTATTTAATAACAACCATTTATATCAGATTTTTGAAATTCAATTCATAAATGTGGAAAAATTTTATTTATTTGAATAAATCATCCTTCTAACTACTACTAATTATTTTAACTATTCATCAAAATATGATGTTTTTTCAGAAAAATACAAATAATTCAGCATAAGCTATATTTGATATTCTGAATTAAAAAATGATTTCTATTTTACCAAATTAAAAAAATATATATTGGATTAATAAATTTAATATTATTTCCCGTTGTCAAAATAAAAAGGCGGGTTTTTATGAAATATTAACTATCAAAATATTAACACCTTTTTATGTCCAATTTCAATCCGATAATAAATATAATGATGAAAATTATAATAAATAGTTAAAATATAATCTAATTAACCTTTAAAACCAGTTAAATTTATAATATAATCATATTAATAAAATATATTAAAAAGTATTTTTGAATTAAAATACCGTATTTTCCAATATTGATTAAATAATGAATTTTTTCTAGAAAAATACAAAAAATTTACCCAAAGTAAATTTTGATATCCAGCTTCAAAATAAGAATTTTATTTGTTCATATAGAACATATAAATGTGGAAAAAACTAAATTTGAAGAAAGTTCTCCATCAAAAGGTAGTAAATCAACCTTTGAATGTAAATTATGCTTAAAATTTGATTCATTTACATTTTAAGCCTCAAAATTTTATCAGAAAAATGTAAAATCATTTTATAAGCATGTATAATTATATTTGTGTTAGTTATGTTCATTACTTTCCATAAAAAGTCTAGGTTCTAACTACAATTTAAAATAATCTTATTATATTTTTATTGTATAACGTAAGATTTCAAAGAAACCCGTTATTATAAATCAAGTATGCCATCAATCATAGCAACATCTTAAAGGTAAAATTAATATTTAATTCACAAATATTAATAAATATAAAATTTTCATATTTCATTATATACTTGGGATGTTAAATTGACAATTTGGGAATAATAAGTCATAGTTCCCCGAAGATACATTTTAATTTTGATGATTTTAATGGTTTGGGAATATCCAGTGTTTTTGCTGGACAATGCCAACTATTCATAGTTTGAGAGGATCTATATCAGATCGTCCTTCATGAGAACTATTAGTAGCACCTCATCGGTAAGGTATTTATAGTAATACCAGTTATTCATTCAGAAGTTGGGGCTGTGGAAAAGTTATCGTAACATTATATGTATAGCTCTAGCATTGTCAATCTTTACATGTAAGATTAGTTTTTTTAGTGTTACAGATATTTCCATATCAATATAGTGGAACAACATGAAATTCTAAAGTAAGAACATTATAATTAATACCATGTGTGACACACATAACCCTGAATTTCTAGGAATATAATCTCCAGTGACATTATAATAAATTTAAAATTTAAAATTATTAAATTCTATATCTTTTAATTAATGAATGACTAAGTTATCATACATTACACAAAATAATGACATTATTCTGTAGTTTTCATTACACAGAAGACTGAGTTTTACTTAAAAAAATAATTCTAAAATTTAATGATTTAATATAATAAGATAACACCTATACATCTAATTGATTTTAATAAATATGAATGAATAATTTAAAAATATATTGATGAATTCATTGGTTAACAACTAAAAAGAAATTAATATCAAAACTAATTGAATATGTAAGATATACTTTTACAAAAAACCATTTATACACATCCCTAGGATTTTTTATATGATTAATTAAATTAAATATTATTAATGAATGATATTAATGTATTTTATATATTATATATTAAAAAAAATTATATTGATCCAAAATATTTTATAGTCATAAGATGCAAATAAATCTAGTTTTCTATTTACAAATTGTATTATTCTAAAAAGGTAATTTTTCCATATTTTAATGCTTCACCTAATCTAAAAATAAATTTTAAGAATCTATTAAATTTTATATGTCAAAATAAACTTTTTTTTAAAATTAAAATTTAAAATAATATTAAGGTCATTTTTTTAGGTTTTTTGAGAAGTTTTATTTTTAAAAGAATAGTAAAAAATATATAATTTCAATTCAAAAATACTTTTCCAAAGAAATAATTTATATAGTAAAATTATGTTTCAAATTATCTAATATAAAATTATATATATTATAGATCAATAAATACAAATTTTGTCATTGAAATCAATTTAACATTGAAATTATATATAAAAGTAGTTCAACAATTGGAAATTTTTTTTTAGTAAAACCCTCTTTTTTATCCCGTCTGTGAGATTAATTTAAAATTAATTTCTTAAAATTATCTTTTTGTAATTGGAAAAAATATATGGAATATTTTAAATTAGATTAATAAATAATTTTTTATTTTTTTAACATAGTTTTGACAAAAAATATTTTTATATGTAATTAAAATTAATTACAACAATTAATGTAAAATTATTTTAAACTATGGTATAAACCATAATCATAGTTTCAAAGATACCTAGAAACATGTGAAAAACATAATTCATGGCTACATATATTTCATAAATTCACTTTTATTTAATATTTTTAATTATTGGTGGCCCATTATGTACATTAGACCTCTCAATTGTGTTTAACTTTTTAAATTTATAAGAATTCCACTTCTCCACCACTATAAAATGCCACTCGCCCGTCCAATTTATTCACAAATATCAATACCTTTAGCTTTTCTAAAACCTACCCATATAATATAAAAAAATTCCTCCCAACCTCTTAAAATCCCCACATTGGGAAATAATCCATCCGAGTATTTGTTTTGGAATAATCCAAAAGGACTTACCTAAAAAAGAGGTATTATTCTTCAACGATCACTTTTATATCATTTAGATCTCCACACCTTTAATTATATTTATATCGTTATTATATAATTAACTAAAAATAATTAATACACATATAAGTTGTTATTATAATATTAGGGCCTACACATTCATAAACATCCATCAAATGGGATACATAATCATCTTTTGTGTGTACGGTGGACTAATGCCTTTTGAACCAATGTCATTCATTCTTTCGTTATCTCCATTCATAGACAAAATAATGATTTATTTATAGGATATATATAATTTTAATGATTTTTATGTTCTTATTTAATTTTTATATAACACATTTTTTAGGCTTCCAATTTTTTGGGAATACAATAACATCATTTTTGGACATGTGGACTACCTCCTCCTTAAAGATATATGATTTGTTCCCACTATAAATGGAATATATTAATGATGATGTTAATAGTAATATGTTACATATATGAAATAAATATGATAATGGAAATATTATATACATATATATCATTTACTTTTAATTCATTTAATATGATAAGAAAATATAAGTAGTGCTCTTGCATATCTACAACCAATTTTGCCCATAAATGGTAAATTTCATTTGTGATCAGGAAATTTTATGGATTATTATAAATTAATATATAATTAATATTTATGATATATAAATACTGTTTTATCTTATGTAAAGGATTAAATCGTGATATAATTAACAGAATGAGTAAGTAAAATTAAAACAAGCTCAAAAAACTAGGTAATTTATACCTGAATTAATGAAATTAATTAAAAATTGTTCACAATCATGTAATAAGATATTATAAAAAGTTAATATATTTTGTTATAAATATTATAATGTTTATTTTGATGGGTATTAACATTATTAAAACCATTATACGTGAGGTTAATTTATTTTCATCAAAATGTAAATTCTAGTTATGGGATTTTAGCCCAATTTAAATTCAATTGAGGCCTATTTGTTGTCATGTACCTATTAATATTAATGTGTTTTATATACATAACCATTTAAATTTAATATAATGATTAACTCATACATTGTAAAACACTGAAACCAAAATCCTAGATCTAATGACTTCATTTAATATATTGGCATATATTCAAGTAAATAATGTCTTAAAGGATAGATCAGTTTAGTAGTATTGGAAATCCAGATACATACTGATGTGTTGTCTTTCAAATGAATACAAAAAATAAAACATAATTAATTTTTTATTATTTTTTTGATAACATTATTCCTTATTGATTAAACTTTCATATCATCTATTAGAATACTTCTGGGATTCCATGGGAAAGAGAACAAAATTGGGGATTCTCCATTTCACAACAATATTTAACTAGAATAGATGAAATGATGAAATAATTAACATAATAAATATGGAAGGTTAAATATCTAAAAAAATTAAATTAAATCATGAAAATTTGTCCATATATTTTTTCATATAAAAAATATAACGGATAATAATCACTAAAAACTGAATGAAATGAATTATTTATATATTGGACGTCATGTATTTGGCATATGAACCACAACCATTCTTTCCAACAAGACATTCATTATATTATTGTATAATAGATTTAAAAATAGGTTTTGAAATCAAAGTATCCCATACCAGTTTTATAAATATAAATTCAATAATGAAAATGAAATTCATGATTTGATACATTAAAAAATTATGCTACATAAACTAAAAATAATGAAATTTGTGGTGAATAGACCATATATGTAACAGATGTAAATTGTTGGAAGAAAAATCTCTTATAACTTTGTAGTAATTTGTTTAAACCATTGAAAATTTAAAAAAGAAAATATTTCATATGAAAATATAATTTTAAAAATGTAATTTAATATTCCAAATATTATTAATTAATGATTGGGGAAACTCTTTAGATTTCATATAAGTTAAAAAACATTAATTTTTCTTTTCTAAAAAACGACATCAAGTACCGTGTTTTGGAAAACGATCTGAAGATTCCATTTAAATAATATTTAAAAAATTAAAAAAGGGAAAAAATTAAATTAAAATATAAATTTATAATAGTAAAAAAATAAAAATATTTTTAGAAAACACTAACATGGAGGGGAAATATTCCCGGGTGAATACTTGAACATAAAAAATCTCAAATAATGGTGAGATTTTGAATTAAATACATATCAATTTACAATATATAGTATCATATGCTCATGAAATGATATTATATAGTTATGGAAATACCATATTTGTTATAATAATACTCATAAATTGAAATATTGGGTGGTATATTCACCATATAAAATAAATAAGTTGTCTATAAGGCATGTGTCCAGCAAAAATAGAAATGAGACAAAGATCCTTACCTCACACTTGAATGTTAGTTATCAAACATTAACATGTCATATAATTGAGTTATTGATGTTACTATATTATTAAATGACTATATTAAAATTTATTAGGTCCCATATGATCATCATATTACATGTTATTACCTGTTTGATAACATTATTTATTTATTATCTCTTTTGAAGGAGTTAATGGCCTAGTTTCATGTGTATGTTTTGACGTGTTATTTCATTTTCCTATTAACTATATAATAGTTTAATAATATACATAATATAAAACATTATTTAATTATCATATATATCCATTATATATGTATTTAAAATAATTGATAATATTTGGAGATAGAAAATGAAATGCACCGTTCATGGAGATGGTCGGTCATACGTACATCAGAAAAGTACTTTAATTTTATTACTGTATTAATAGAATAAAAATTAAATTTTATATACGTATATTATAAAAAATTTATCATATATATTTCATATATATATATATAATTTTTAGTAAAATAATCTTTAATATGTTTCTTTTATAACGTGAACGATTCACATCGCTTTGTGGAGGCGGTAGTCCACAATTCCCAAAACGATGTCATTAAATTTATAAAAACTAGAAAAGAAGATTATATGTGCCATTAAAAAATTAATATGCGTAAATAGATAATAAATATCATATATAACACATATAAATAGAGTTTTCATTCTAATTTCCATTAATTAATGGTGGTCATGGAAAAAATGAACAATGAACAATTTGTGATGTTGTAGTTTTCCATAAAAATAAATAGTGTGTTTGTAATCCATTAAATGGAATTTTTTGTATGTGTAGGTAAAAAACTAAGAAAAAAATAAATATATTGAGTGTACATTTTTATAAAATAATGGAATACAGGGAGTTGATGGGATGGATAATGATAATGAAACTAAAGAGCTTGAGGAAGGATGTTCCATATTCTTTTGGTAACTCCATTTTGATTTCATTAAAGGGATTACATGGATTGATTTATTCATAAAGGGGGGATTTTAGGATGATTATATTGATTTGGGGAGATTATTTTGGTTTATCATGGACTATCTAGATGGATCAATGTGCTTTAATGAAGTAAGGGAGGACGTTCCTTTTTATAATTTAGGTGAGGGGAACTTTTAGAGACTCTAATAATGTAAAATTATTATAAATTAATTATCTATTTAAAACATATAAAAAGTCATATATTTACCAAAAAAATAGTATTATGGGTCTAAATTATCTCAACAAATATAACTATAATATTTTTTGTCACATTATTACACTTATCTTTTGTCTTTAACTCCTAGTTAAACCCTTTAACTCTTAATGTGACAACATGGCCTTCTCATTTTAATGGATAATATATTAATTGTAAAATCAATACTAAGTTATAAAGGGATTATTTATGACATTTTTAGCAATATAATAATATGTTGGTGTAATTTATAATTTTTATGAAATATATTTCATTTAATAAAATATTTTTTATATTAAAAAATTATTAGTGTCAAATTTGAAGTTATTCATTACTTGAATCTGTAATAATATCTAATAATTTATATATTTGAAAAAAAAATTAAATCATTCAATATATGTCATCATCATCTATAAAATTAATTTTTGAAATTAATTTTATCAAATTATATTTATTTTCATATTTTTAATATCAATTTTATGAATTATCCATTAATTACACAATTACAAAAAAATCATTGTGTCGCCACATAATTTATCTATTTTTTGCCTATTAATTAATAATAAATATACATGTTGTTGAATGATGTTTGGGATTTCAAATTCTTATATATAGTTGATTATGTATTCTGTACAACCACATATAAAAATGTAATACTTATAAAATCATAATTGACGTATTAGACATCATATAGAAAAATATAAAAAATCCTTAAATTCATCCAAGTTGCTCCAATATGCCACAAAATATATAGAAGAATGAATTTTTCACCATTAAATCATCCAATAAAATAAGGGAAACTTTTAGGTTATTTTTTTAATATTTATAATATTGTTTTTGCGTTTAATTAACCAATTTTCCCTTAACCGTGGTAATAATAAATATTACTAAACATACTATTCCTATTATAAAAAATTAAAACGGCCAAATTTAAATAATTTAGTCCTTATCATTCCAAATATAGAATTTATATTTTCAAATTTCAAACACAAAATTATCATAAACTAATTCAAAATTAATCCTTTTGACATAATAAGAAAATAGTTTCTCAAAATAAATATGTTCAAAATATTGATAAGTTTTTTATATAATATTTCAATGTAAAATCTATTAAAATGACCTAAATTAGAAGAAATGATAAAAAATAGTATAATAATAATTTAAAACAAATTAAAATATAGTTTCATGCAATAAATTAATTTTATTTAAATATATGAATTCAATTAAAATTTAGTATTTTTATTATTCATCACAATATGAAACTTATCAAAAAATACAAGTAATTCAACCAATATAAATTATTATATCCCAATTAAAAAAAGAGAATAATATTCCACCATATAATTTATAAAAAATATTCAGAAACCTTATTTTAAATAGGTTCCCTATTAAAATGAGGTAAAACTTCTTTTATAAAAATATTAGGTTTTATGTGTAATGTTTGGTTTGTTCTTATCTTATGAATATCAATTACCTTGCATGAATGTAAGAAATAAATAATAGAATATATATCATATATATTTCATTGATTTCATTCACTTATAGTAGTTAATTTAATTTATTAGAATAAAATGACTTTATGAGAACAAAAATAGTTCATTATAAAAACATGTTCTATATATTTAGTTTGTTCATATATTCATTTATAATAAATTTTTAACTAATGAGTTAAATAATATATAATTATATATTCTATTTAATACTATTAATAACCTCCAAAATAACTTCTAGGTTATATATTATTATATTAAATGATAATATTTTAATAATATATGGTTGTTTGGATGAACTCTTCCTTGTGTGTAACACAACACAACTCAATATTGTGAGTAATGTAACTTCAAAATGGTATTATTATAAATAAATCTATATGCATATTAAATTTATCAAAATTAAAAAAAATTCGGAATTCATGTGTTTTGACTCACTCCCCTCATTCAAAAAATAATGTCCCCATAATTTAATATCAGGTTAAAAAACAAGGGGGTTGACTTTTAAAAATAATTTTCCTCAATTCCAATTTAGAAAAAGGTATTAATGATAACTCACATTAAAATAATGAAGGTAATGTATGAAGGTCATAAAAATAATACATACTATTATTCCATGTACGAAATGATGGATATTGTAGATAAATATAATCATTAATTTATGATGGAGTGTGATAGAGATCATAGTTAAGAGAAAGTTAATAATCAACAGGATAAAAATATGTGATGATCTAAGGGGCCATTTAATTGAACAAAAAAAATGGATCTTGGATGTCATTTTTTTACAGATATTTTCCATAGAGATAAATAATTCATCTAATTAGTATACTGAAATCATAAGAAAAAATATTTACTTGAATTTTAGACTGTCATTTTTAATCAATTTCCACAAAAAACTCATCTTTTAATCCAAACTATGAGTATTTAAGATGATTTTTCCTGGATAATTCTAAATCAACTTCTACAGAGCAAAAAAATCCAAAAATTTACTATATATTCTGAATTTTTTTAACATTAACCAAAACCAAAATTATTAGGATAATGTAGAATAATTAAAAAAAATAAACAGAAATAGTCAATAGTGAAACTACAAATTTCAACATTGATCATTAATAAAATAAAATTCTTTCCCCGAAAATAATCTTATCTAATATTGAATCCCAAAAATTTGAAGTATTTAATCATGTTATTATACCAATAACATAAATTACCCATAATGTCTGAGACAAAAAATATAATTTCCTAAATCTCGTAATCTCCATGGTTTTATAATCATTACATATATAAAACTATTCATCATATGTCCTCAATAAAATAATATTTGACTTCAAATTAATTTTTTATTCTATTTCTTTTAATCGTATAAGATTTCCAAAATATATTTCATTTTCAAAAATAACATTAATTACATAATCCCCAAACCAATTTATAGTCAAATGGTTTTATATTTGATAAAACAAATTTCCCCGAGATAAAAATAACCTTTATCGATTATATATTTTAACATAAAAAATATCAGGATAACCAATACATGTCGTAGGCTAGTGGTAGTTGATACACCCTTGTATCCCTTTAGTTATATGATCAATTCCTAAATCCATGTTGGTTGTGAGGGGTTTTCACCCATCTTAGGAGTTCTCAATTTTCAAAAATAATATTTATATAACTACATAAATATATATGATTGATATATTTGAAATAAGGATAATCACTAAATAATTATTTGACTAATTATTTAAATGAGACTTCAATACATAAATACATGATCCATTAATTTACACATATGTATTTCATTGGTCCAGTGTTTATCCATGGTCATTAATTATAATTATTTATTAAAATATCTCATAATTATATCTAATGATAATGTGAAATATCCAAAGCATATCCACATGATGTTCCAATCTAGGTGTGTAGTAAGACCAATTTTTGTATACCATGTATTTCTCATTTCGGCCGAATGCACCATATTTGAGTTTTTACCAATGATACATCTCTTCTAGAACCAATCCCATATTTAGTATCTAGAAATGGATGTATTGTGATGAAAACAAATAATATTTATATAACTAAAAATTTATTATGATATTAGTTACTTATCCCCAAATTCCAAAATAATGATATGATCACTAATCTATTTGTAATATATTTTTTATGTTTTCATATAAAAGACATATAATATGATCGATAATGCATCAACTGTAGAAGTTTGGCATTGATGCCTTACTTTATTACATTCGAATAGATACTAGAAAATCATGTCCCAAGGGATTTATCAGTTTAATAGTATAGGAAATCTAAGTACATACATGAACATATATTACAATTTAATGTACTAATTATGACATAATAATTTATGTTTTATTTTGAGGATAATTTTATTTCTTCTAGAATAACCCTCTATATCATTACATTCTACAATTCATGGATTCTATGGGAAAGAAAAAAATAATGGTGTGTTGTGGTGATTAATAATAGTTATGTACAGTTGATGATATAATTAATTAATGAGAATAATAAATATTGAATGCTAAATAATTTGGAAAACATTACATTTAATCATAATAATGTATCGAATAATTTTTTCACAGTTAAAATGAACTGTATAATAATAATTGAATACTTATAGGAATGAATGCTTCCTATTTAGGGATGTCATGTATCTCACACAAAAACAACTATAGTTAATACCATTCACATGAATTATTGATAATTTTGGGTATAACCAAATTAATTTGGCCACATTATTAATATCAATGAGACTACTGATGCATCGATTGTATTTTCTACATGCAGTCCCCACCTATTTTTCTGTCCACAAATTTAATTATATATCAATTAATTGACATAAAAATATATATTCAAATAAAAGTGTCTCAAACCACATTGATACATATAAATACCATGAATAAAATTATATTTTTAATATTACTCATAAAAATTAGTATAAATACCCCACAAACAAGATAATTAGTGTCTAATAAGGCATATAAGTCAAATAAGTAAAATCGATAGATGAGAGAGCCCATAGAACATTGTAGTTTTTTATATCAATGGACACACATTTATTAAAAATATATATTATTTATAAGAAAACATTTTAATCTTCTATAATATGATTTAAGATATTATGAAATCATAACGGTAGGATACTATGCTGATGCCGTATAAGTTAAAATACATTCTTTTTTTACTTTTCTATGGAATGTTATAATGTACTTTATGTAGGAAAAATGACTTAGTTATTCCATTTAAATAATTATGTAAAATGATAGAAATGATGAAAAAATTCATTAAAAATAAAAGGAGAACAGTAATTCATTATTATTTTTATAATAAACTAACATGAAAGAGAAATATTCTATAGTGGACACTTTAATAAAAAAAATCCTGAATAGTGATGAGATTATGAAATAAAGAAATAACCCATTACAAATAGTATAATATTTTTCCCTTAAAATGAAATAATAATTATACAAAAATAGCATATTCTTTATAATAATATCATAAAACGAAATCCTGGGAATTATATGTAGTACAAGAAATAAATAAGTAATTAATAAGGCACGTGTCCCTTAGAAAAAAATTCGAGGCAAAGATCCCATACCTTACTTTTTCTTCTAGGTGATAATACTCTAACATAAAATATAATACTTTTAAGAGTTATAATAAATTATTAATGAACCATAGTAAATTTTTTTAAATCATATATTATCATCTAAGAATTTCTTATAACAAATTTGTTAAAATTCATTTGTTATTTTAAATTTTTCGGTCGTTAATTGCCTAATTTGATGAGTATGTTTTCACTTGGTACTTGTTATTACTATTAATAGGGTAATTGTTTCATCATATAAATAATATAAACCATGATTTAAATGTCTAATATATATATTATATAATTTTTTATAATATTCAATAATATTTTGAGATAAGAAATGAAATTGATTCTTCATGGAGATGGTAGGTCGTATATGCACATGAATTCTACTTTCATTTTAATAAATTATTAAATGAAAGAAAATTTAATGATATGTGTGTATATTATAATTAAAATATCATTTATTTTTTATTTGTATATCATATATTTATTAAAATAATCCTTAATACATTTCATTTGTAGTGTGAATGAATTATATAGCTTTTTGGAGGTAGTAATCCACACATCCACAAACGATGTCTTTATATTTATAAAAAGTATAAATAATAAGTGTATTTGTATTAAAATAATTAAATAAGTGTAAATAAATAATAAATATCAAATATATCAAATTTAAATATTTTTTATTTCATAGTTCCCAACCATAAATTGTGGTAAAGGAAAAATTAACAAACATTGTTTTGTGAGAAAGTAGTTCACTATACACATAATTATAGGCTCATTACCCATTATTTCAAATTTTTTGTAAGTGTAGGTCGAAACATTATCATAAAAATATCTATTTATATTTAAGATAATTAATTTTTATATAATCATGAAATAAATATAGTTTTGGGGGGGAGGTGGATAATGGAAGTTAAACTAAAGTGCATTGGGAAAGATGTTATTACTATATGGGGAAACTCATTTTGGATTACCCCAAAGGGATTTATTGGATGGTTTTATACCCAAAGGGAACCCTCTATGATAAGGATATAGATGTTGTAAAATTATTTGGGTAGAGTCTTTTTGATCTTGATTTCTCAATGAGGTGTAAGGAAGCAAGGGAGGATGTGTCAATTTACAATTGTGTAGAAGTGAACATTCAAAAAACAATAAAAATGATAATTTATTATAAATTAATATTAAATTAAAAATGGGTAAAAGGTAGTTATTTAATTTATCATGTTATTATGGGTCTAAATGACCTCAAATAATATTTTTTAGACATGTTTAGGTAACATTATTACCCTTATAAATTGTCTTTAACCTATAGTTAAACCCTGTAACTCTTATCTTGATAACATGATTTTCTACTCCTAGATTATTAATATAGTTATTCTAAAATTTCAAACGATATATAAATGAATAATTTATGACATATTTAAATTAGTCCGGATATTTATGATGAATTTATTATTTTTAGTAATTTTATATCATTATAAAATTTATTATTTATTTTAAAATATCATCAGTGACAATGATGACTCTTTTCATTAATTGACCTTTTAAAAATATAATAAAAACATGGTTTTATTGAAGAAATTTTTTTAACTCATAACTAATACATCAAAATAAAATATGAAATTACTCTAAGATAATCATTTTATAAAATTATATTTTTTTAATTATTATTATTATATATTTTACTCTTCCATTAGTTACTCAATTAATGCTTCATCATTAGTTAAGAATTTAATTTAATTATATATATACTAAAAATTAAAAATAAATTCTCATAATATATATAGACTCTTTAGAATTCAAATAAAAATTTATAATCGAATATATATTGTTTATAATAATATATAATAATGTAATAATTATTAAAAACACGTGTTTGACATATTGGACATCCATTAAGAAAAAATAAAAAAATAAATGAAATCGTAATATTGGCTCCAAGAGGTAGTAAAATATTCCCAAGTATGAATATTTTAGAAATTAACTCATCCAATAAAAATGTAACAAGTATTAGGGAAGATTTATATTATTTATAATATAATTCGAATTCATAGTTGGCCAATTTTCCCTTAATTGTGGTAATAAATTTTTTTACCAATGATATTATTCATATATTCCAAAAATAAAAGGTATCTATTTATAGAATTGGGAACTTCTAATTTAAAATATTTAATCCATTTTTCCAATTAAAAAAATATATTTTGTAGAAATTTATTAATAATTAATCAAATAGACAGAAACATAAATTTTCTTGTTAAAGTAAAAATATTCAAGAGATTAAAATGTTGTTATACTAATATAAATATAATGTTAATTACAATGAAGTAAATTGGATTAAATGATAAAAAAATCATCTATTATGCATTAAAATAAATCAAGAATTCAATTAAACTCTAAATATTATTTTTATTTGAATTTGTTTTTTGAAATAAATTATATTATTTTTCACTATTCACCATGACATAAAACTTATTAAAAAATACTAATAATAAAATGAAACTAAATTTTTATATTTTTATTTATTATAAGATGTTTATTGTGTTAAAATAATTTATATAAAACTATTAAAAAATGGATATAAAATATTATTTATTCAATTAAAAGATGGTGAAATTACTTTTATTAAAATATATGTTTTTATATGTAGTATTGGGATTGTACTTATATTATGCCCATAAAATACATGGGTTGAATATAAAAATGTTTTATTGAATATATAAAATAAATTTTCTATTGATATAATTCACTAATAGTGAGTAATTTTATTTATTATAATAAAATTACTTTGGGAGCATAAAATATTTTTTCATAAAAACATTTGCAATATATTCAGTGTGTTAATATTTCCATTTCTAATCAATTTGTATCAAATGAATTCAAACATATGTTTTCATAATTTAGATAATATTATTCATAAACTTCAACATAATGTCTAGGTTTTATCTTATTATATAAAATAATAATATTTTCATAATATATTGTTGTTTGGTAAAACTCAGCCTTAAATATAATGAAAAAATACTCTATTGATTATAATGTTAGATTAACATGGGGTTTAATATAAATAAATATAGAAACGAATTTTTTTATTCAAAATGGAAATTATATAATATTCATGGGGGTTTACTTACATCATAGTAATATATGTTTTCAATTTGAATTATCTCACCAAACGGGTTTAGCTAAGAAATAACCCTATGGTAATAGCATCCTTTGTGATATTACATTATTTTGTTATAGTTAACCTTATATTGAAATTCTCAAATTTTTTAATCAATTATAAAATTAAATTTCCTAAAATATCCTCATTTTTCCAAAATGAGCATTATTATTTCCTAACATATGTTTCATTTTTAAATATGGTGTTTACATAGAATATTATTTGAACCTATGGGAATATATTGTTAAATTAATATTATTTATTCAATTCAGATAATTGATATAGAATAATGATCATTAATTAATTATATTACTCGATATGAGGAATTCCTTGGACTGGATATGTATTGTTGGGATTAGAAATTATATTACCCCGTGATGCAATGAAAGGTTCTCATGAGAAAAATTAGTTAGGAAAATTAAATGGTTTTCTACCTGTAGTTTTAAACAATCTTACAAAAGTTCATGGAAATATAAGTTTTCAGTTTCTTTTGACATGAATTAAAATAATTATTAATTTAAATCATATATATTAACATTATTATTATTATTATCCATGATACATTCATGTGATATAATATATGGATGTATTTAATAAAAGATGGAGAAACCACTCTTGTCAGATATGATAAAATACATTCTGTTTGACATTTAGTTATTCCACCATATATAGAATAACATTCCTGAAATGGATATCATTTTTATTCAAAAATCATAATTTGAAATCAAATAATTAATAATGGTGATGAATAAATAAATACATATTAATCAAGGATAATGTTGGACATACGTACACACAATTAACGTTTCCATTTATCAATGATTCTTTTTGAATGAATTAAATTATTATTTTTCCATTAAAAATTAATAATATTATCATTAATATCATATTATTACTTCAAATATACTTATATATATATATAATCCATGTTATTTAGTGATAAAAACGAATCACATCACTTCATGGAGGTGATAGATCACACGTATGCATGTACAACATTATCATTGTTATGTGTCTAGAAATATAAGAAAATAAATGATATATTATTCATTAATAATGATAAAATTTTCATTAATATTGTATATATACATTAACTAATGAATTTTGACATTTATTTTAGATGAATTTATGGAAAAAGAATTATATATGTTTGTGAGGTTGTAGTCTCCAAAATGCACGAAGGATTAAATATTTTACAATTTGATGGAAGTTTAAATGGATTTAGGTGATGAAAATAACATAATAAAATAAATTTATTCTTAGGATAATAGAGTTATTATTTCATCATGTTGATGTAATGTTTGTAGGATGTGGTAGAATAATAAAAAAACACATAATTAAAAATGACACATTTTCATTGGAGAATCTCCTATGATTAACACTATAACACCTCTAAACGAGTCTTATGCAAAAAATAAGTTCTCTATAAAGTTATTATGGAATGTAGAAATGTATTCGGATAGATATTTACCTAAAAAATATGTTTTATGTGTGAGTAATTGATAACAACATGATCACATTTATAAGAGAACATATAAGCACACATGGAATTTTTCAAAATATTAAATTAATATAAATTAATTTTATTATTCAAATGACTCCAAACTATCTTATTTCTAAAATAAGATGATGAAGGTTAAAAATAAATGAATCCAATAAACATTTTATGGGTTTTGGTTATTTCTTTAGGACTTATCATTTTTTTAACCCATATTTTACCCAATTAACTATTAAATTTATATAATATAATTTACACTATGATGGTTAATATGATAACTATTTCATGAAAAAAGACCAATAAATTAGTCATTTATGAAATTATAAGCCTTATTATTAAAAGTTTTATGAAATATAATTTATGAATTTTATATCAGATATTAAAATATTTGTTATTTTTAAATATCAATATTGTCAATTTTGAGACTATTCATTACATGACTTTTTAAAATATCTAAACAAAATTATATCTCCTAATTAACTCTTTTAACTCATCAATAACATGTCTAGGTATTCTCTAAAATTATGGGATGACATTAACTATATCAAATTATATTTAATTATATATTTTTGATATCTTTTATTTGATATTTCCATTAATTAAACAATTACTTCATTATCATTGAGTAAGCCTTTACGATAATTACTTATTTCATAAAATTTACAAAAAAAATACCATGATAAATATAATAATTTTATATTTCAAATGACTATTTATATACGAACATATAACCAATATATCATGATAATTAAAACCATTTATTAAAAAAACATGAGCATGATATCTTTGACTTTAATTTAAATAAAAAAATTTAAATGTCATACTCTCATCGGATTATATTCTAATTGAAATAATTTCATCAATATGATGATTTTTTATTCATCACCCACTCATACAATTAAATTAGTAAAATTTATATGGTAATTTTATAACATTAGTTATATTAATTTTTCCATTTATTATCTGATTTACCTAACCGTGTGAATAAAAAAATTACTAAAGTTTCCTTTAATAATATCTAAAAATAAAAGGAACTATTTTTTAAATTTTTTCCTTAGGAATCAAATTATTTATTCAAGTATTAAAATTTAAAAACATATAAATATTATAAAATAATAAGAAATTAACCCATTTAATTGAATTATAAAACAATGTTTTAAAGAAAAAACCTTCAAAATGGTGATTTGTTTTTATATATATATTCATTGAAATATTGATTATAATTACCTAAAATGGATTAAATTAAATAATTATATAATTATACTTTTAAAAAATTCTAAAATATAATTTTATACAATAAATAAATTTCTTGAAAAATCAGTTTTCAATTAAAAATTAGTATTTTTTAGTATTATTAAAAAATGGCATCTTAATAAACAAATTAATAAAAATTAAACCAAGGTAATATTTTTTTATAAAATTTAAAATTTTAATTTTTATATAAATATAAATTTTTATATTTTAAGTAGTTTAATTAAAAACAAGTGTGCCAAAAAAATATGAAAAAATATCCTTTTTAGAAAAACACTTCTTTTAAGCATAAAATTTGATTTGTAATTTTACGATGTTTAGATATTTGATAATACGGAGGACAAAAAATATTTTTAAAATATTATGAATATATATTTTATTAATATAATGTAAACATATTTATTTGATTATTTTCTAGAATCAATTTTAATATTTATGTACCTTTTCATGAAATAGTTTTCTTTTATTCACGAAATGGTTTTATTTTCATTTATAATTAATTATCACAAACGAATTAATTACTTATAAATTTGTAAACCATATTTTCATAGTTTATCTAATCCGTATCATATACATAATTCTAATGTCTAGGATATAATGATAAAATATGAGTAATAATATTTAGTTATTTGTTCATGCTCGATGTGGTGTATCATGTACGCTAGCGAACATGGTAATTTATTTTAAAAAAATTTTATGTGGTTTTCAGAGAAATGGTATTTATTATATATAAAAACCTTGATAATATTATGGAATACCCCTATGAACTTAATTTATTTTATTATTGGATAGCCACAAGATTCATACCATGAAAAATTGAGTGGCTGGTCACCATGATCCACTCGGCACACTAATCTACACAATGGTGATCAAAGAGTTTCTTGTTGGGTCCACATACACACACATTAATTGTAGAAATTTTCATCCTTATAGGTGGTATTATAGAAACCTCAATTATAATTTATTGGTTGGATAATATGTTTTAGAGATATGCTTTCATATCTCTTTCATTCTCACTTCATCCACTATTTTTAGGATGTCTTTTAAGATCTTTTGTTCTCTATTTGAGGTTTGATATATAAAATTTTGTTCCCATTTTTATCAATCTATTTTATATATACCAATTTGTTAACTTCATCTATTAATTTATGTAATATTTTAGAGGACCACATGTAGATATATTGCACAATTAAAGAGGATGGGTGAGTCAGGGTGTTGAAATATTTTCTATAATTGTATATTTTTATCCAGTTATATTCTATACCTATTATAATATGGATTAACCTATTTTAATATTCTTATAAATACATTTAAATTAATTATTACAAAATATTTAATATGTTATTTTTACATGTTTCCCCACACAATATGTGTAGTTATTCTTGTCTCAAAAAGTGGTGACCAATAAATTGATTTTCCAATTTAATATTATATAAAGATATAGTGGTTTGGATATAAACCAATTCTCATCCTACTTATGAGGCCATAAAAATTTTCACGGGTTGATAGAATTAATTTTAAATCCCGAAAATGGTGATGAATTTTCCCTTGTTGAAACTCCATGAGGGTTCTTTATACTACCTCTAATGTTAGCGTAAACAATAATTTTAGGATACATTGTAACAGTAAGAAAATACATCACTAAATAAGACCAATATTTTATGTTATAGTTCAAATATTATATTATGTTCCTTATTATTTACACATTACTTTTATAGTAGTAGAAAATAATCATTTCTCTCATATGCACCTTCCTCTTCTTCTTCCTATTCCAATTCTCATTCATCTAGAAACCATATATCTAATTCAATATGTTTTATTTATATTATGATTCATTATATCTGATGATGATTATTGTAATGGTCTGGAATTACTTCCAGTGGAATATAATTGATACCCATCAGGGCACTCCATGGGCGGCTACACCCCCTGGGCCGGACACACCACCAACCCCAGTGGCAGCCATTTCCTCATGAAAACCTTGGGCAGAGAGCCATGCTTCTTCCAACACTCACATGAGAGAGTTCCCAAGGATCGGATACATTCCTACCTCCTTTGCCTCTGATACCAACTGTAGAGACCCGAAGCTTAACGTAAATTGAAATTACATTACTTTTACAGAATACATAGTACATAACAAAAGCACACACAAGGATCATAATAGTTTAGTGTCTTTGGAAACATGGAATATAATATTCTAATCTTGGTGAAAGATCATCAACATCTCCGATAAATATCTTCCCCTTTTTTTACCTAAAACATTTCTTTATATCCTGGGGAAATTAAAACATAAAAGGGTGAGCTCAAATACTCAGTAAGGGTAATCAAAAGAAATATCAATCACATCATATTCATAAGAACATAACATTTTGGAAATCATAACCTGGAAAGAGATCAAAATATCCTAACATGGGATAAATAATAGTAGTGAAATGTAATCACAATAATCATAACATAAAACATTAAACTTTGTGTCATACACACATAATCATAGAGAATCATTTCTTATTAGTCAAGACTCATTTCCAAGACTATCTTAGTGGACAAAGTCCATTTCTGAACCGATTTCACTCCTCGTTTCAATCCTGTTTCACTAAACCGGTTTAACCTTCCGTTCCATCCATGTCTATCTCATTAGATATAAAATCTGTACCCCATGCATTGGAAGGAGATATGGGTCCCACCCATCTCATAATGATACCATTCTTATGTGTCCCAAAAAATAATAAACCATACATCATAGCATAACCCATGTAATAAAAATGAGAATCTTAAACATCATGACACCATAAAACAATTCATATAAGATAAAGGAATTCATAAAAATATTTCCATCACAACATAATCAAATCAATTTATTAATAGGGGTCCAAACAGAACACTATATTATATTAGATGGAATATAATTTTGATAAAACACTTGAACTCCATTCTTGAGGAAAATATCCCTTCTACTTCAAAAACATTTTTCCTTTCTTAACAGTCATACAATTTTAAACAAAAATAAGTTGATTAAAAATAAAATTGAAAACATGTAAAGGGAGATTCTTGGTAATAATGTTTTCAAAATCCATTCATGCTGTATAAGTTAAAAAAACATTCTTCTCGTACTTTTGTCGGAAAAGTCAAAAAGTACCTCGTACGAAAAACGACAAAAGATTCCTTTCATATATTTTACTAAAAAGTCACCGAAGGGTAAAATTTGATTTAAAAAATTGACGGTGGATGGAAATATTGTTACATATTGAGGAAACATGTATGTGGATGATAAAATACACCCCAGTAAATTCCAAAGTATAAACAATCTCGGATAAAAATGAGATTGTGATATTTCCCTTACCTTTGGTCCGATTTTCTTCGTAAGTGTTCGAACCTCCTGTATAATTATTTAAATAATTTCATTGACTTATTCCAGAATCATACTCATTGTTATGATATCATATATGTTTCACTTATGACTTTATATTACCCGTTCTTTTTTAATTTCGATGTTAAAGAGCGTTTTGGGTAAAATCGTTTCATTTGTCGTCCGTGTTTTGACTTGTAATTATTCATATGATTACTGAGATCATGATTACTTAATTACAGAATATAAAACTTGATTTATATATAATATATATTCAGAATATACATATATATAATAGATTAGTAAATGGAAATAAATACACCGTTCATGGAGACAGTAGGTCGTACGTACACATGAACTCTGTTTTCGTTTCCTTATTGAGTTGAATGGAATTAAGTAGATGACATACATATATATACACATAAATCCAGTATCATTATTATGTCATATATTTCATGATTACTTATTATATATACTTTATAATCATTCATGAATGGTTAACATAGAGAATGAATCTCATCGCGTCGTGGAAACGGTAGTCCGTATGTACGCACGAGCGATGATATAGTTCTCATGATCGTGGAATTTTTTTGGAATGTATGTATACTATTTCAGAATAAATATCAATTTAAAACAATCATATATACTTATTATGTACTCCATTATACCCATCCAAATAAGGTGGTGGTGGAAAATAGATTACACCATGTCGTGGAGACGGTATTCCGTACAAACAGACGTGCGGTGATTTTATTTTCTGTAGGATGGATAGATAGTGAAATAGGGTTGTTTCATACTTATAATAACATATCATTATATCAGCGATACTGATGTTATTACTTCATAATGAAACAACCTATGAAGAAGAAGTGGAAGAAGAAATAATGTTGAATGAATCAGTAACATACATTATCTCTTCTTTGAAGCACCTCTTTGAGTCCTTCTCTTAGGGCACTAAAATTGGTCTTTGAAGAAGACCAGGACCAGTAGGATGTTTCTAGGTATGTGGATAAGAGAATTTTTCAGGGTTTGGCAGATCTTGAAGGGTCAATGTTGTGTGAGGTAGAGAGGGATGAGGTTCTCTTTTATATGGGAGGAGAGGGGCACATATGCAATAACTAAAAATATTATTTTATTATAAAGTCCTATTCAGTTATTAGTAGCTCCAAGTTGAGTTATTTCGAAGCTAAGGTTGGGATGGGTCGACATTCTCTCATCCAATATAATTTGGACAAGTTTAGTATACTATTTTAACCTTATCATTTAGTTTTAACTTTAAGTTAGATAATTTTTCTTTTACCGTGTCTTTTTGTGTTCTTACACTATAAGGTTAATAAACATACTATAACAAGAAAACAGAACCCCAAGTTGTTTATTATTAATATATATAACCATATCAAAGTCATTTGGCCGAACCTTAGATTTTTAGGAATAAAATAACAGTTAATAATATAATATTTGTTTTAAAAACTATTTTTTTGTCAATTTTGACACTATTTAGTAATTGATTTTTGTGAAAATCATAACAGAATAATTACTTCGAAAACATTTACTTAAATAAATATTAGCAAGTCATATTAACCTTGAAAATTAGTGTAATTCATAAAAAGTCTCAAATTACAATTATTTGGGTATTTATAACATCAATTATGTCAATATTTCCTTAATAAGATAATTACTGCATCATCGTTGTGTCATAAATAATTTAAGATATTTAATGTCAAAAAATTACAAATAAAATACAATTATGTATTAAATCTCTTTATCTTTTTAATTAATATTTATAGACGAATTTATCTTATGTATAACCCTATATTAAAAATTATCTACTTATTAAACATTGATTTTAACTATTTTAACACTTTTTTAAATAAATTAATAATAAATATACTAATCTAATACAAGTGGGACTAAATGGTCATATTTTATTTCTAAGGTTGTTTTTGGTCGAATACCACTTATCCAATAGAATTCGTACATTTGTTAGGGTAATAATAATATCATTTTTACCTTTAATTACCCTATTTACTTTTAACCGTGGTAAAAAAAAAGTAAAAAGTTACTATTCACCAAAAATTATTTTCATCTCATTGAACCATATTTTACTTACTGACATCAACCATGTCTCATTTATTTTTGAAATTCCATTCACAGAAGCGGTGAAATTTAGTTTTATGTATATTTGCAAATTCTCCTAGGAGGTGGGTAAAAGACGGTGAAAAGTTCAATAAACTTTTTATATATCTAAAAATATTATAAAATGACTCCGATGAATTATATTGTACTTATATAGGTATTATGTATCAATTTTGACCTAAAATAAATTTAAATAAAATAAATAATTATTTAAATAAAAATTCGGTTTTAAATAGTAACCGAGTGTTTTCACTATTCATCAAAAATTAAATTTTTCCAGAAAAATACAAAAAATTCACTGTAAACTAATTTCGATATTCTGAATCCAAAAATGAATTCAATTTTGAATGATAAAATTGACAAAATTTCAAAAAGTGGGTATTACTATTCATAACGGTTAGTTTTTATAACATATCATTGTTTAGCAAAACTCGGTATTGCATACAACACACGCTATCATGTAAGGTCATGATTGCATGTAGTGCAAGACAAGTTAGGGAAGCATTTTGTGAAAGCTCCTTTTGGTGTAGTGGATAACACAAGACATTAATGAAATTAAAAATAATATTTTTCATAAAATCCTGGGGTGTTACATTCTACCCCCCCTTAAAATGAATTTCACCCTCCAAATTCGTCGGGGTTATAAATGGTTTACTACTCAAAAGTTTCTTTAATATAAACCCACATCGTATAATGGAATACCAAAACCAATCTTTAAAAACAAAAGTATGAAACGTAACGGTTACCCAAATAAACTAATCACTGGGTTTCCACATAGGTAAAAATATGGATATAGAAGAGAAATCTAACCATCATGTTCTGATAGAGAGTGGTAGAGAACATGTCTATGGCAAATCCAGCAATCACAAATCCATAGATTTGTGATGATCTAAGGTACCATCTGATTCATTGGATATAAGGGCACTGGGACAACATTTTTGTTTTCAACATCATTTCCCTAAAGTTGAAAAATTTGAATTAGAATAAATACTTTCTTGATTTTGGTACAATCTCACTGTTCTTGGTGCTTTGAACAATTTCCACTTCATCTCTTAAAGAAATTAAGTTGAATTTTTCATTTATGAAGTGTTAGCAGATCATGTGATTGAATGATGATTCATTCAATCTATTTCAAACAAAAGGTTATAAAAAGTTATCAAATATACATAAGTCCATATATGGTGAGGTTAATCGTATACGATTCAAAAAATGAACTTATACTTCATATATCATACCACATAATAAAATAAAACTAGTTTCTACTAACCAGGGACTAACTATAGGCCAGCGGTATGCAATAAAGGCCACTCACACTTCAGTTTTCGGTTCGATTCCCACAGCCTTGTCTGATGCGATGAGCTGTCGCCCGTCCAGCAGGTTGTCCTTTTTCTAAAACATTATTACTATAACATCCCACCAATAATATCGAAAAAAGTTCTATCCTTAAATAATACTAAATTATTTCCAACATAATCCATTCCAATCTGTAGGGTTATCTAAAATACTTCGGTCCAAGATCATAGTATAAAGAAAATGATTACGGGAAATGTCACATAAAAATCATGTGAATTCCATCATTTATCCACCATATATCATAAGATATATCTTGTTGGTCAAATTACAAACATGTGAATACCTTAATCATGTATTCTCTTGAAGAATGTATACCCATTGAACCTTAGTGAAACATTAATGCAGTTAAAAGTTAACACTTTCCACATACCAAAATCCTCAAAATTCTTTATACTCAAACCATGATATCACTTAGTCTTTATATCAATCATGAGCTCCTGAAAACAATCAAAAATCTCATTATCTTCTTATACCTTCATTATGCGCATACCATCTACTTACCAAAAATATCTCAATCACTTTCCATGATTACCAATACAATAAAATTATTGAAAACCACAATAGACCAATACATAAATATTCCAATATTCCACGATACTATATACAACATTATTTTGGAATCCCATTACATAAACACTTAATCATTCCACCACATCGTTTTCATATTCAACATCGCCAATAGTGATCGCATGTGACTTCCCTTTGTCCTTTTCCTTAAGTGGTTGCTCATGTCGATCATCATTAACCCATGGATTAGGGAATTGATTAGCATAATGCCACATTTCATTGCACTTGAAGCATTAAAGTGTTGTTGGTGAATTCTCTGCAGAATTTTCTTTATTCACACCATTAGAACCTCTTTTTACATTACTTAGACACTCATCTACTCGATGAACTTCTTTTCTACACTTATAACATTTTCAAGTCCGTTTAAGACAATCTCCACCATGCTTCTTTCCACACTTTGAGCATAAAGAAAAATTCATCTTCTTTTCACCATTATTTTGAGATTTCTCCTTGAACTCCTTCTTTAATTTCTTGTCAAAACCATGAGATGGATATATAACACCAACATCAATTTCTCCCTTAATATCACAACACAAAATTTATTCATAGCTACTTACGTCTCTTATAGTTAATTCCCTTCGAAGATTTGTTTTTAATCCACTGAAGAATCGATCAACTTTACTTTCAGGTTGGATGATAAATCCAGATGCATACCTTGCAATCCTTTTAAAATTCTCTTCGTATATACCAACAGATTCATCATCCTTTTTCTTTAGTTCAAGAAACTCATTCTCTATCTTTGTTAGAAGATTCCATGGGAAGAACATATTGAAAAATAAGTTCGTGAACTCATCCCATTCCATGGACTCAATTTCATCTCTTGGCCTCGTATTCTTGATAATATTCCACCATTGATCAACATCACCTTCCAAAAAATACACTTCTAAGAAGAATTTATCATGTTCAAAACATTGAAGAACTGAAAATATCTTTTTAGTAGTACAGATCCATTGTCCAGCAACAAGTGGATCAGAAGACCCACTAAAAGAAGGGGGACATTGCATCATGAAGGACTCAATAGAGTATTGTTCAATGCTCTGCTCATTTGGATGTCTAGAATGATTCATAGCTTGTGTAAGTATAGCAATAAGATTTTCATTCCATCTCCCATAACATTTTTTTGTTTAGGAGGAAAATCATTCCATTGTCTATTACATTGATCAACATGGTTCCATCGGGATCCAGCCATCATCTAAAACACAAAAAGAATAGTGTGAGAGGAAAAAATAACGCTAGGGAAAACAAAATAATAAAGGGGGAGTACCATCAATATCTAACATCTTGGGTTACCGTAATTCTAGTACTATAACCTATACTTATACTTAACCTTAGGGACATCCCTAGACATACCATATAAATATCTATGGGGATCTCACTACAGTTCTCGCATCCTAGTTTCCAAAGGTTGACTAAACCCTTCCTCGGATACCAACTAAAATGGTCAGTAATTATATCCAGTGGACTATAATTGATACCTATCAGGGCAATCCATGGGTAGATACACCCCTTGGGTGGGACACACCACCATCCCCTGTGGCAGCCATTTCCTATTGAAGCCCTTAGGTGGATAGCCATGCTTCGTCCAACGCTCAAATGTGAGAGTTCCCAAGGATCGGATACATTCCTACCTCCATTTCCTCTGATACCATTTGTAGAGACCCTAATCTTAACGTACATGGAAATTAAATTACTTTTGTGGAATAATTAGTACCTAACAAAAACACAAACACAAAGATCTTAATAGTTTAGTGTCTTTGAAACACGGAATATGATCTTCTAATCGTGGTGAAAGATCTTCAACATCTCCCATAAATATCTTCCCCTTTTTTTACCTAAAACCTTTCTTTATATCCTGGGAAAAAGAAAAAATAAAAGGGTGAGCTCAAATTCTCAATAAGGGTAAACAAAAGAAATATCAATCACATCATATTCATAAGAACATAAAATTTTGGAAATCTTAACCTGCAAAAGAGATCATAATATCATAACATGGGATAAATCATAGTAGTGAAATGTAATCCCAATAATCATAACATAAAACATGAAACTTTGTGGCATACACACATAATCATAGAGAATCATTTGTTATTAGTCAAGTCTCATTGCCAAGACTATCTTAGTAGACAAATTCCATTTCTGAACCGAGTTCACTCCTCGTTTCAGTCCTGTTTCACTGAACTGGTTTAACCTGCCTTCCAGCCATGTCTATCTCATGGGATATAAAATCTTTACCCAATTCATTGGAGGGAGATATATGTCCAACCCATCTCATAATGATACCATTCTTATGTGTGCCACAAAATCATAAAACATACATCATAGCTTAACCAATGTAATAAAAATGGGAATCCTAAACATCATGACATCATAAAATAATTCATATAAGACAAAGGAATTCATAAAAATATTTCCATCAGAACATAATCAAATCAATGTAATAATAGGGATACAAAAATAACCCTATATTATCATATATGGAAAGTAATTTTGATAATACACTTGAACTCCATTCTTGAGGAGAGTATCCTTTCTACTTCAAAAACATTTTCCTTTCTTAACATGTCATAAAATTTTATACTAAAAGAAGTTGATTAAAAATAAACTTGAAAACTTCTAAAGGGAGATTCTTGGAAATAATGTTTTCAAAATCCATTCATGTCTTATAAGTAAAAAAAACATTCTTCTCATACTTTTGTCGGAAAAGTCAAAAAGTACCTCGTACGAAAAATGAAAAATGATTCCTTTCATATCCTTTACTAAAAACTCACTGAAGGGTAAAATTGGATTTAAACAATTGTAGGTGGATAGAAATAATATTACATATTGAGGAGACATGGATGTGGATGATAAAATACACCCCAGTAAATTCCAAAGTATAAACAATCTCGGATAAAAATGAGATTGTGATATTTCCATTACCTTAAGTCCGATTTGCTTCGTAAGTGTCCGAACCTCTAGTATAATGATTTAAATAATGTAATTGACTTATTCAAAAATCATAATAATTGTTATGATATCATATATGGTTCACTTATGACTTTATATTAACCGTTCTTTTGTAAATTCAATGTTAAAGGGCATTTTGGGTAAAATTGATTCATTGGTCGTCCGTGTTTTGACATGTAATTATTCATTTGATTACTTAATTACAGAATATAAAACATGATTTATATATAATATATATTAATAATAAACAAATATATAATAGATCCGTAAATGAAAAGAAATACACCGTTCCTAGAGATGGTAGGCCGTATGTACGCATGAACGCTGTTTTTGTTTCCATATTGAGTTGAATGGAATTAAGTACATGACATACAAATATATACACATAAATCCAGTATAATTATTATGTCATATATTTCATGATTACTTATTATATATACATTATAATAATTCATGAATGGTTAACATGGAGAATGAATCTCATCGCGTCATGGAGACGGTAGTCTGTACGTACGCACGAGCGATGATATCGTTCTCCTGATCGTGGAATTGTATTGTAGTGTATGTATCCTATTTAATAATAAATATCACTTGAAAATAATCATATATAGTTATTATGTACACCATTATACCCATCCAAGTAAGGTGGTGGTGGAAAATAGATTACACCACGGCATGGAGACGGTATTCCGTACGTACGCGCGCGCGGTGATTTCGTTTTCCGTAGGATGGATAGATGGTGAAATAGGGTTGTTTCATACTTATAATAACATATCAGTATATTAGTGATACTGATGTTATTACTTCATAATGAAACAACCTAATAATAAGTGGAAGAAGAAATAAATTTGAAAGAATCGGTAATGGACATTACCTCTTCTTCGAAGCACCTCTTTGAGTCCTCCTCTTAGGGCACTAAAATTGGTCTTTGAAGAAGACCATGACCTATAGAATGTTTCTAGGGAAGTGGAGAAGGGAATTTTTCTGGGGTTGTCCGGTCAGGAAGGCTCAACCTGGTGTGAGGAAGAGATGGAGGAGGTTCCCTTTTATAATGGAGGAGAGGGGCACCTTTGGAATAACTAAAAATATTTATTTATTATAAAGTAATATTCGGTTTTTAATAGCTCCAAATTGAGTTATGTCGAAGCTAAGGTGGGGATGGGTCGAAATCATCTCATCAAATATAATTTGGACAAGTTTAGTTTACTATTGTAACCTTATCATTTAGTTTTAACTTTAAGTTAGATAATTTTACTTTTACCGTGTCTTTTTGTGTTCTTACACTATAAGGTTAATAAACTTATTATAACAAGCTAAAAGAACCCCAAGATGTTTATTATTAATATATATAACCTTATCTAAGTCATCTGGATGAACCATTTATTTTTAGTAATAATAAAACAATTAATAATATAATATTTTTTTTAAAAACTATTTTATGTCAATTTTGACACTATTTAGTAATTGATTTTTGTGAAAATCATAACAGAATGATTAGTTCGAACAAAATTTATTAAATAAATACTAACATGTCATATTAACTTATAAAATTATTTTAATTTATAAAAAGCCTCAAATTACATTTATTTGGGTATTTATAACATCAATTATGTCAATATTTTATTAATAAGATAATTACTGCATCATTGTTGTGTCATAAATAAATTAAATTATTTAATGTCCAAAAATTACAAACAAAATTCTTTTATATAGGAGATCGTTTTGGCTTTCTAATGAATATTTATAGTCGAATTTATCTTATGTATAACCCTATATTAAAAATTATCTACTTATTAAACGTTGATTTTAACTATTTTAACCCTTATTTAAATAAATTAATAATAAATGTCCTAATCTAATCCAAGTGGGCCTAAATGGTCATATTTTATTCCTAAGGTAGTTTTTGGTCAAATTAAACTTATCCAATAGAATTAGGACATGTGTTATGGTAATAATTATACCATTTGTACCCTTAATTACCATATTTACTTTTAACCGTGGTAAAAAATGTAAAAAGATACTATTGACCAAAAATTATTTTCATCTTATTGAACCACATTTTACTTACTGACATCAACTGTGTCTCTTGGATTTTTTAAATTCCACTCACAGAAGTGGTAAAATTAAGTTTTATGTAAATTTTCAAATTCTCCTAGGAGGTGGGTAAAAGAGGGTGAAAAGTTCATTAAAATTTTTATATATTTAAAATTATTATAAAATGACTCCAATAAATTACATTGAAATTATATAGGTATTACATAACAATTTTGACCTAAAATAAATTTAAATAGTATAAATAATTATTTAAATAAAAAGTTGGTTTTTAAATAGTAACCCAGTGTTTTCACTATTCATCAAAAATTGAAAGTTTTCATAAAAATAAAAAAATTTCACCCTAGGCTAATTTCGATATTCTGAATCAAAAAATGAAGTCCATTTTTGAGAGCTAAAATTTATAAAATTAAAAATAGTGGGTATTACTATTCATAACGGCTAGTTTTTATAACATATCGTTGTTTAGCAAAACTCGGTATTGCGTACAACACACGCTATCGTGGAAGGTCGCAATTGCGTGTAGTGTATGCCAAGTCAGGGATGCGTGTTGTGCAAGCTCCTTTTGGTGTATCATACAACACAAGACATTAATGAAATTAAAAAGAATATTTTTCATAAAATCTCAGGGTGTTACAATTATCCAATGTAATTTTTTCACCACCATTGTTTGAAAGGACTCTCTCCATTCCTCATTATGTCTAGGACTGATTGATGTAGATTCGTGTAAAAAAATATCCATTCCTTTATCTGGTCTATCTGGGAGATATTTTTATCTCATAATGTATATATGATAATGTATTTCTAATGTAGTATTTTTCATGATAGTTCCACTTGTATCTTTTTTTCTTCTTCTACTTCCATTTATTTTAATTATTCGATAATTTATCAACTAATACTTATTTTTCTTGTGTTTCTGAATCATAAAATATTATCAACTAATTATGGTAGTTGTACATCCAATTTTACCTCTGTTCTTTGTCTAAATATTTTTTTGATACATATAATTTTATTGAACGGTATGTTACATAGTTCTTATTTTTGTAACATATTCTCATGAACCCATGAACTAAATGAGAATTGTTTAGATATATTTTGGTCATCTCATTCTTATAGTAAATTTATTTTTCTAAATAATTCATATCTACAATTTTGGTTCCACATTCTACATGAATTTTTGATCCTTTATATAGGATATCCTATATATATTTATGACAGAATTGTAATGATTTTCCTTCTCAATGAATATGTTAAGTTTTTTGTTACCCTCCTAATTTTTATATCCTAAGAACTGTTTTTATTATTATTGAATATTTGATATGATAAAAAATATTCATGAATTTCACAACATTTTACTAGAGTTATACTATTATTTTTATGATTAATCAAATATTGAAATTTCATCAAAATATCATCGTAATTGATAATTTCCCAAAACACAATAACATTATTTAAAAATTTTGATAAATCTTCATAACTAGTTTTTAATATAATGAAACAATATCCAGAGTTAGATCATAATTCAAAGAAATCTATTATAAAACTATTTCAAGATACACCAATTAGGTGACTATATGTTCTAAAAAACATCCATATGGTACCATAAATATTTTTAATACATTTTTATTCCATCCATTTAAATGATTGTCTAGAATAATTTCATAGGTTTATTCCTCTACCTATTTTATTTATAGATGATTCATTGTTTTCCTAAAACCATTAAATCCTTAGAAATATTCTCTTAAAAATCCATTTAGTGAAATTTTAGAACATCATTAGATTACATCATAATTTTCAATATAATGAAATTGTAACACACTATATACTAAAATAATATAGATACCACTCTCTTATTCAATTTTTCCAAAAAAATCAATATCATCTATCCTGTCATCTTCATTCAAAACTATGTCTAGTGAAACATATCTAAATCATCCATCCAATGAAATTGTGATATATTTTTTTTATGTTCCACTGTATGATAGAAGCTAATCTACATATTTCACATCCTTTCTTCTATTCAGATTTACTCTATCCAATATTTAATATTTTTATGGACTAGATCTAAGAAATTATTACCATAATTACTTATTCGTACATGAAAATCCATAATATTTTTATAAAATTACAATGTTCATAACTATATCTTTCCACATTTCAATCAATATATTGGTGTGATTCAGGTTTACTACTACCTCTATATACTTTTTTACTCAATATTTGAATAATTCTACTTGAAATTTTTTTATAGTTCTTAGTTTGGGAACCATTAAAATCACTATACCTTTTTAAGCATCATGAAGAATATAAACATTAATTAACTATAATTTTTGGTTAATTAATAAAATTTTAATTAGGAAAAATTAATTATTCATTTTTTAATTATCCTACACCGATGTAACAAGTGAATATAATCACCTAATAATTTTCTCACATCATTCATCTTATTGCTTCATTTCATTTTCATTTGTCTAGATAATTTTTGAACATCCAATTGTTGGTAGACCAAAAATTACTCTACCTATTTGGAAATTTTAACTCAATCTATCTGATAGGATATGTTATATGACTTTTTATTAATGATAACAAAAAATATTTTTATTTTAATGGGGGAGGTTAAAAATTCTTAGTGAAAAAGATGATATTTGTATACAGGGATCAAAAGTAATTATGACCAAGGGAATCACTGCAAATGATATCCATACCATTAGATGTAATGAAATCCAAATCAGAGAAGAAAGAGACTACTACACCATGATGTGCTTGTGAATCCAAAATCTCTACCACATTATTTCTCTATCACAAACTTTAAAATTCCCCAATATGGTTTCTAGTGTCACTCATTAACTCCCATATTATATAGGATAATTCCCATGGAGTTTCATAAAGGACTAGAAAAGTGGTGGTGGGAAATAATGAGTCATTCAATTCCATAACCAGGTGGATGTTTTTTGGACTAGATAAATTATGATATGTGATCACCTCCATAGCCATCTCATGATAGGAGTCATCGTTAATATAGAGTAAAGTGAAAAAAGGAATAACTTACCCCTTGGAATCACATACTAGGTCATCACCAAACTTGCTTCCCATTTTGAATGTAGCATCTGTGTTTAGAATGTACCCATTTTGGTCATGGTGTTGGATAATACATTTTCCATGATGGTAATTATATTATTATAAGATATATGAATATCTATTTAGAAGAATACATGGAGTGGGATCCATGGTGACTTTTTTATAGAATAAGAAAAATCGATGTGAATTCTTCTAGTCTTCGAATTAAGATCCATGATTGTGAAAAAAATTCTTCTATAATATTTTGTTTCTAAACTCCCATAAGAACCAACATCCATAACAATTATACATGTTTTATCCCTCCTTTTTATGTTTTTACTCTTTGCACAATAAAAATAGAGGTTCTGAAATGTCTCACCCAATGATTTATGAGATGGAAAACTAGTTAACCCCTAGACCACACACTACAACATGTGTGACTAGTCACAGTAAAAATATGATCATAGAACTATTCTGGGTGTTTCCCAAAATATGGTCTCCTAGATGAATTACTTATTCTCGTTTTCATGACAATATCATCACTCATGAGATCCTTATTGTGTATATTCCAAAAAAATCTAAGGATTTATTTTCCCCATGTAATTTCACCTCTCCCATTTAGAACAATGGATGTAATGTGTATCCAGCGATACCCCATCCTTTGAAAGCACAACTAAAACTAATCCTAACTAAAATTTATAATAGTCGTATGGTAGTTCAAAAAAAATAATATTCCACAATTCATCCTTCCAGATGATATGGGAGAAGGTAGTATACACATTCACACGCATGAAGGTCATATCTGACATTGGGAAAAATGAAAAAAATAGAGGAGAAGTCCTATTTTTGTTTCTCGAGGTTTACTTCACCTATTACACTGAGACCCCCTAGAGTTTTGCGGACAAGCATGCATGTTTGAGTGAATAAATATCTATAAAGGGGAAGAGTTTATTCTAATTAGTTCTCTATTATTCCTGTATTATTGAGCTAAAATCCTTCTCCATAGTGGTCAATCATTGATAATTTCTCAATAATTTGATTCTTTCATCAATGAATCTCACCCTTCACAATCCTATTATTGATCCTCCATTATGTGTTGACTATTCTAGCATCCACTATGATTCCAATTTGTTATATCAATTCATGTTAGTGACTAAAATTTATTGAATATTCACAATTACTATTTTTGTATCCTCATGGGAATATACATCACATATGGGAATTGAGGTAAGTAAAATATTAGCTTCTGTTACATAACCACTAAAATATAGATTCTTGTTTTACTAATTCATTGTTCAACCAGTGATTTTTTCTTCTAAATTTTTGAAATGATGAAAATGTATCATATTAATAAATATAGTTCCACTCTGATAAATAATTAAAATCAATCATCAATACATATCTAGACACAATCCTATGGATCTGACCCTCCTTTCCGAACATCTCATCCAGATATAAACACTGATCTTCCCTCAGTAAACAAGTTGTCCACTACATTTCTAGTAATCCACAATGATCTGGTGGATTTTCTAAATGGGTCATCTAGTACCATTGAGAAAAATAATTTTTTCATCAGCATACATTAGGTGAGATACATGTCTAAGGATTTCCCATAATAACTTTGAATAATACTTCCAACCAAAATCCACATATTGATTTGCCGACTAAAAGTACCCTAGATGATGATGAAGAGACTGTGAAAGAGATGATCCCATATATAAGGCCCTAAACAACATTTAAGAATCCATTTTTCTTCTCTAAGAAGGAAATGGGGATATTGGTCATACTGATTAACATGTACTGATGGTCAAGAATCTAGGTGGGGAATTTCATGCATGGAAGATCCCAAAAACATAAAGTTCCATTAAAAATATATAAAAATATTTAATCATATCGAACAAGATCAGTACATTATAACTAAAAAAAATATTATTTATGTACCATGTCACATCATACTGTATCTTGATTACTACCTAAATTAATATACCTTTAATGAAGCTGTGAATCTTATACTAGATATAGTAGGGTAGGTGCAGTGATATCCTTCGATTTATGATAGTCTCCAATCGTTTATATGGTAGTTACAAAATCTTATCGTGTCACAATGATCAATATTGTATTATTACATGATCTTATAGAGAATAATAATAGAGTTAAAATTTTCTACATGTGGATGATAACACCTAAATAAGAATTCTTGCACAACAACAACCAAGTATCCCCTGATCTGTAGCCATGGATCCCTAATAAAAACAATGGGAATCCATCAGGGCCTACAAATCATTATAGTGTAAGGATCTGAATATCCTCGTATATTTCTCCCTTATCTAGTATTAATGAGATGAATAGATTATCTTGAGCCAAAAAAAATCATGTAATAGAATCAAACAATTCATGACATACCCTTGGGTATCGTCCTTCAAGGTGCAGATTTAATCCTTCAAGAGGATATGTGGAATGAAGAACATCCATACCCATGACCAAATATTGTCTATAAGTGAATGTTTCTATGTCCAAGAGAATGTTCTACATAATAATAAGCTTCCTTTCATTTATATGGGATCAGAATAGTTCCACGTTTCTATCAAAATCCTTCAACCACATAATCCAATATTGATCATGTTCTATTATTTCCTACTCAATAATAGGATCTACCACTGTATTTTTCTTGAGTATAATACTATTAAATATTCCCTCTATCCATTATTTTTGTAGAATCGATTCCATATGAACAATGTCATCTTTGATCAAGTATATGAATTTCTAACATTAAGTATGAATATTATTCCAGGATTAGAGTTGTATTTTAAGGTACCCAATCTTATTGTGGAATATGTTCCCCTATCATCCAAGTGCTTCATTATTCCAATATATACATACAACCTGAAGACTACGAGGGATGAAGACCCACTACTGAGATAAAGTATTTTGATCCACACTTTTGATTTTGGAAAACAGAAGCATGAGAAATGGAAAATGATCTGGGAGTGGTATCACATGTTGGGTAACCATGGAATATAGAAAGGTGGATATAGAATTAATTATTATAGAGAATTGGTCAATGAAACACCACGTTTTTGGACACTAGTACAGTTATTAAATTAGGTGAAATTTTCACCTTTTTATCAAAATTCATGGATACCATTATTTGAAATGAATGATATGATGTCATGGAATACCTTATGAGAGAGGAGTATCAACCCTTTATTCTGAGACCTACAATACAATGTTGAGGTCAAGACCCACAAGACATGGACAATTAATTGAATAAAAGTGTCCCATAGCATTCCCTAGGGACTCCCATTCACAAGAATCAGTTTTTTAATTAATAAATGTGAAGAATAGAAATTGTACCCCATATTGGTCTCAATTGTTATAAACTAATTTGAATCCATTTTCATCTCTAAATTGAGGTTGGATTTAAATAACATCCAAATGAAATTTTAATGTGAACATGATTCCCTGTAATCAGGGACACTTATTATTATTATTTAAGGATCCAATTTTGGAATACTTCTAATTGTGATAGAATACATCTACTAAGGAGGAATTAGATATGTGAAGCTCATTGAGAGGGATGAAATTTTTTACCTGTAGTCCCAAGTTAAAAGAATTCCAATTTAATAAGGGAATTACATGACAGAATTACATGGTTTTTTAGAGCCCACTAATATATCTATGGATGGGACATAGGGGTTGAAAACATTACAATATGATTGGATTATGGTGGATAAATCAACTGATTGGGTGATAGGGGGATAAAATAAGACATTGGGCTATAGGAAGTGAGACCTGGGTTTCGGGAAATTAGTTTATTATAGAAATTTCTTGATTGAAAAAGGGATAAATGAATGGGAGGTGGGGAAGATAATAAATCACTAGTTATTGACTTGGAAACTCTTGCATCGGGGGATGTGGAGAGATGTTATAGGGAGGATCATGAGGTGATACACACACGGATTGATGGATCATAAAGAGGATGTTTGTATGGAGAATTCTCATAATTCATTTTCAACAATGTGGGTGAATACAACAAATTATAATAGTATATATAGGGGTAAAACATAGTTGGTAAGCAATAGAAAATTATTATTACGCTTTCTATAAAATTTTATTATAACCCTAAATCATTCAATGGTAATTGAAAAATAATTTTTCAGAATTAATAAAAGGATACCCTTCTCTTTTCTTGAGAACAATAGGGATGGTTGGGTGATCATGGTTTAATTACCAAACATTGTATATGGTAGGTTTCCCTTTTATATTTTATATAGTAAAAGGGGATTTAAATGTTGTGTGACATATTAGGATGGGAAAAAATAATAACTTATTAAATAATTAAATATTGCAAGTATTTATAAAAGATAGAGTGTAGGTTCAACAATTAGAGGTTGTGAATACACTATCATAGGTAGTTTTTCCATGATTTAGAGAATCAATATGGAATTTTTTTAGATGGATCAATGACTTAAATTAAAAAGAAACACACAATTAGAGTTAAACATTGATCGATGAAATAAGTGGACTATGGAGGCAAAGTGTTATTATTATTCACAATATATTTGGAGCCGTGAAATATATATGAGAAAATAGAATAGTTATCTTAAATGTGTTTCTATGAAGAAGGTCCACTGAAATGGTTATGTAATAGAATTATATATATTAATTTTTATGATATGACTTAAAAATAATTGAATGAAAAAAATGGAATTATATTGAAGATATACATACTAAACCATGACATTTACACCAATTATTATGTGAATTTAGGCATAATTATCCATTAAATGAAAACCATTGATTTAAAAGTTTATTATATATGGAAGAATATGTATATAAATAGGAATATTAACTCTAGAATGGAAGATATTTATTTAACCTCCATAAATAGCCCTAAACAACCTTGGAGATCCAAAAAATATATAGGATAAAATTGGGAACACTTATACAGAACGGGTGAGAAAAAAATTGCATTACCAGGGAATTAACATGGAAATAAATCATAAAACATGAGTTAGAGGAATAACATGATATAATAGAAGACATGTATCATAAGTGTACATAGGGATCCATATCATATAGAACCAGGAAAGAAATGATCAGGGTTAAATAGATATGTGGAAGAAATATATATCATGACAAATACTTGACTCAAGGCTAACAACCATGAATGTATCACATGGTTTATAGAGTCCAACAATTTACTATCTTTACACCATAATCATATACATAATGTATCATGAGACTAAAACATTACCCAATTAAATGGATCATTATATTGTAATATCCATTCAAATATGGGAATGAATATGTTTTTATATAATGAACCAACTATAAAAAATAAATATAAGGCTTTCCCATGGAATGAAATGGGTTTTGTAATCATGTTATAAGGAATAACCATAATGAATATCATAATGTTATCCATGAGATAATGGATTTAAATCATTCTTGGAAACCATAAAATAAATATAAGAATTGATATTGAAAATTTAATTGCAACTAACATGATAACATAATTTGTTTTGTAAATTTAGAAATTAGCATCTTAAGAATGGATTTATGGAGAATAATTGATCCTTTATGGTTGATAAAAGAATAATTAATTCCATAAAAAATGAAATTAAATGAAATATTTTTTCATGTAAAATTGAATCATCCTTGAAAAATATTGGAGTTATAAAATAGTTTAGGTGGTTTACCTAAACAATTGTATAAAATATATATGTTCCCATTAATTTGGATTGCTAATCCTAATAAATTGAGAATGGAACCATATATAATATGTAATTCTTAATAATATAATGATTAATTGAGATAGATAATTATTTACTGTACTTATAAATTGAATATAGGAGAATTATTTCGGAAGAATGAATAAATATTTTTTTAAATAGATGGAAAACAAAATCGAAAGGAAATATGGGGGTTTAGAGAAATCCCACACATGGTGCATTCTATTAATTCAATGAGCATTTCCATCATATATAATTGTTTAAATAAGGTAATTTTTTTATCTCATAACAATATTTATATTTATTTTGTCATATATAATTATTATATATCCTCCTACCACACGCTAATCTATAATATTACATTATTAATATTTTTCTCATGTTAACAGCTTCATTTTTTCCTTTATTTTTTGTCATGTATGCTATTGTTCATGTGATTGGAATATATAACAATCAGATACATAAAATTTTTATTTATATAATTATTATATTTAATTATTATACAAATTTTTTTTAAATATTATTTAATTTTGCATTTTTAAATTCATCCATATCGCTTCATGGACACGGTAGGTCGTACGTACGCATGACCGAAATTATCATTACCGTAATGGTGAAGGGGTAATGAAATGGAAGATATATTAATTTTCATGAATAAATATAATGTCATAATTATAATATATATTAAATTTTTATATCACTATTACCATCCATGTAAAGTTGTTATGGAAAAAAATTACACTTCCCCATTGAGATGGTATGTCGAACGTACTGACGGGCGGTGATTTAATTTTTTATATGATGGTTAAAAGGTATAATATTATTGTCTCATGTTAATAATAAAATATCAGTATTTATAATATATTTGATTTATCATTTTAGGATGGGTATAACATATTAATATGAGGTAGAAGGAGGCAAAAATTTGAAAGAGTCGGTAAAGACATTTACCCCTACTCTGGAGGCCCTCCTTTATAACTATTCTTAAGAGTCCTAGGGTGGGTATTTTAGAAGGAAAAAAATATAAAAACCTAAAAATAATGTTTATAATATATATGTTAATATTTTTTATGGATATAAGGCTCTATGAGGTGTATAGAAGTGAAGGAAGGGGCTCCCTTTAATAATCATGGTGAGGGGTATGTTTGGAATTTCTCAAAAAACTAAAACATAACAAGAATATTCTAGCTCCAAATTTATCCAAATATATTATAACAGAATATTTAATGAAAATTTAGACCTCATATTATACCCTTTTATCTTATTCAATATTTTTTATAAATTAAAAATAATTATTAAAAATTTAATCCAGTCAAATAGCATTATTGTCCATTTTGATACTATTCATTAATTGGATGTTTTATTATGTAATAAAATGATTACAATTCGAAAAATATTATATAATATCATTAAAATATCATATAAATGAATATTATTTTTAAAAAAATTAAAAAATCAAAATTATATGTATTTTTATATTATGAATAAAATTTATTTAATTTTTTCATTAATTGAATAATTTCTCCCCCATGGTATGCATGAATTTAAGGTAATTATTTCTTCCATAAAAATAAAAAATAAATTACCATGATGTATAAAAATATTTTATATTTTTGAAGAATTTTTATATTTGAACATATATTTTGGATAATCACATATACAAAAGGTTATACATATTAAAATGAAGAAGGTGGATTTTAAGGATATTTATTAAAAAATATATTATAAAACTTATAATCCCATATAAATGAAATGTAATTGTCCTATAAATGAACCTTATATAATTATGGAAGAAACATAATCATAAATTAAAATTGTGAAATGTGTTCTAGTCATCTTATAGTCCTTATCATTTTATTTTTACCCTTACATGCCTAATTTCCCTTTATGACGGTAAATTTTTTATTAAACTTACTATTAACACTGTCTAAAAATAAAAGGAGTCTATTTAAAAAAATTTGACATAATAATATCAAATATGGAATACATTTATCAAAATTAACAACATTTAATTAGTATTATTTAATTTAAAAATAAAATATAAAAAATGAAAAGAAATATTGTTTTTCAAAAAAATGACCACTTAAAAAATATAATATTTTCAAACTAAATTATTGCATCACAGCCTTTTCTTACATTACTATTAAATCTTTTTACTATTAACAAACATAATAGTATTACACATAGAGGATCCAATTGTTTAGTTTCTTGGGAAAACTAGGACCAGACATAGCAATTACAACATCGTGCACAAAAATTTATTTAATTTTTTCATCTCTATCTTTTTATTGGCACTTGACATCTTCTTAATACATGTCACCACCTATGGATATAAATCAAAATGGGTGAGACAAAAGCCCAGTAAGACTATAGATAAGAACAACATAGAATATCGTGATCATAACCATAACAAGGGAAAAATATCCTTAACATGAGAGGAATCATAAATAAAAGACTTGAAATGTTGTAATGCATAGAAAATCAAACATCATGTCTTAGTGGTTAAATACAACACATACTTGTGAAAAAATATAGAATCTTATTAACTCATAATTTCACATTTACTCAGGAGATTCATCACTTTACCCAATGAATTGGAGTGTTGTATAATTTCGGGTGTACCAGTCACTTTGGAACATTCATATTGAGCTATATAATTCTAGGCGCACCCATCACATCATAACATTATCATTATGATGCTTGCCACTTGGAAAATATTTCAAAAGTAAATATAAATAACCCAAGGAAAGTAATGTGTTACATATCATAAAAACACATTCATAAACATTGGGTTCCAAAAAGAAAGTGGGGATAGCATACATGTTACAAGAACTGTCCACTTTGAGTGAGGTTTTAAAAGGTGTGTTCATAAAAGAAGTTTTCTTTTGGAAATTTTTTTTACATAAATACTAGGTAAAAACATGTATATCCTCAAAATATAAATTAAATTATGAAGAAATTATCTTTAATTAGTAACCATACCAACAATCGAATGAAAGAGGGAGAACCTGAAGGATAAAAGTTGGGTTCAAGAATTTCCCCTTACCTTGATTTTGGATGCTTCCTTCTATTTAATGTCCTGTGTAATGACATTATATTCATAAATTAGAAATCCATAACCTTGTGTACATTAATATGGTTAATTATGGTTTCATTATGTTATTTTATTTTCTTTTGGAGGATTTATGGAGTTTTAAAACTTTTTTGAAACTTTTTTGTTTTTATGGTTTTCTTGAGTGGTTCACTTGTATTCATAAATTGATGTTTAGGTAGAACATGGGTAAACATAAAAAACTGATAATAAATGTTATTAATGATATTATAGGAGTTTTAATGATCTTATAATGAATCATATTTTATCCTTTTTGGTGAATCATTAGTTAATAATTAAATGATGATTGTTTGGGTTAATTTAAACGATTTTTCGATCATAAGGAACTTGTTTAATTTTATCACTAGTAATATTATCATAAGATAGTTATAGAACATTAAATAGGGAATAATACATATAAAAATTTATGTTTCAACCATAATAATGGTTTCATGACCATATCTGAATGTAGAAATGTAAGAAGAAAACATGTCATTCTGGAACGTGATAAATTAACACCTCACGAACAACGTTCTCCATAATAAAATAAAATGAAGATGGAAAGGGGTATGTATGATATAATATCACATTATCATCATAACAATACAGTAAATTTATAATACTATAGATATAATACCATTTTAATTATGATATGTGTGAATAGATCAATAAATTAACATGAACTTAAAAAGAATTTAAAGGAGAAGAGGGGGATAAATTGCCTCTTAAATCCTCCTCTTGAGATCCGTCTTAAGGAAGCAAGGCATGGTCTGATGATGAGACCAGCAACTCTTGGATGTGGGATAGGGGCTAGAGAAGATGTTTTTTTAGAGTTTAGAGAAGGCATGTAGCTTGAGAGGTGTGAGGAAATGAGGGTGTGAAGGTTGTATTTATAGTGGAGGGGGAGAGGTTTCCTTAAAATAAAATTCATTATTTTATTAATTTACCCTAAGACAAAAAATTGTGAGTTTTCAAAGGCCATGAATAGAAATTTTATCATGTGATCCCGAACCAAGTGAGCTTACATTAACTGAACAGCCCACATGACTCTATAATTAGCTTATTTATCTTATTTTGTAAATTATGGTATTTCACTATTGTAATTTTTTTCAAGTATCTCAGGAAAATCCCAAAAATTTACCCCAACCATTTATCAACATGTAGAATCCAGAAATGAAGTCCAATTTTAAAAAATAATTTTCTAAATTTTATAAATTTAATATTTAATTAAAATCATAATTTACCCATAAAATCAGTTTTTAGAAGATAAATATGATTTTATAGTGCTTTCAAAAATTACATAGGGTCTTGTAAAATTATCTCAAAACTATAAGACATTTTTTGGATAATTTATGAACAAATATAAAGATAAAAAAAATTATTTTAAATTAATTAATTAATTATAATCAATTATTTATGACTTATAAAATAGCAAAACGTTTACTAAGGTCAAATTGTCACTTTCTATTATGTCTAAATTTTATTTAATTATTCATGGGTAAGGATACTCTTATGTTGGATGATTTACTATTCATAATGGTCATATTACTATTCATAAGTATATGTTACTATTCATAAGGGTATGTTACTATTCATAAAATTTTTTTTTGATTCATTTGACACCAAAAATCATCTTGAACACAACCGTGTATGTCAGATTTTCGAAATTTAAAACACAGAAGTGAAAAACATTTGTTTAAAGGTCACTTGGCACATAGTAGTTAATTATGTTTTGTTTTCATGTGATTTTATACAATATTTATAAGAAGGTAAATTCCATTGAAAACCATTGGGTCGTTACATAAATTCAATTGTAAAATCCATTTGAAATCGATAATTTGATTATTTTAAATAATAAATTAACTCATTAAAATTTAGAGCTAAAAGAAAATATAATTTGACCAAGTAAATAATTTAAAATAAATTACAGTACTATATAAAAATCATTATTTTTCATTATTCCTTGAAATAGCATTATTTTATGATAATTATAAAATATTTTTCATATGATAATAAAATTCATTTAATTAAATATTTTCTCAAATAATTCTATAAATTAATTATAATAATATCTCAAAAAAAAAAACCTATTTTTGAATACAGTTTATTTTCTATGAATAAATTGATTATACTAAATATTCATGTGATTATTTACAAGTAATTAATTAATACAATATAAATAAGTATTACAATTTCATATTATATAATTTCATTATTACTGTTAATTCCTACCAAGTTAATTTCTAGGTTATGAAAACCATTGTCAAATAGTAATATTATTTTGTTTTAACATGGTGTAATATATCATTCATGATATAAAACACAGTATATATTTTAAAAATAACTGGATGTTACATTCTTCACCGCTTATGAAATTTCACGATTGAATTGTTTTTACATACTAGGGTCAACATATTTGAGGGTACATCTCCATAATTTCTTACTCAATTTCCCATGTTCCCCCTTTATATTTATGGTTCCTTCATAGTACTCAAGCGAGGTGAGGGTACTTTTTGCGTAGAACATATCTCTACAATCCAACATCTTCACCCAAAAATCATCAAAAGAGAGACAATTTTTCATATATAACACCTCTAAAATTTTTACACATGATTAATGTATTACATACTTCCTAAATAGGGATATTTGGAATAAAAAATTTACTTGAGACATGGTTGGAAAAAGTTATTCTTGATATTAGAGAGCTCTGATGTGATCAAAAACCACAAAAAGTAGCAGTAAAACATGGAAATAACCTTACCTTATTAAAAAATATCATGTCTCCAATCCATGGTGATATACATAAGAATAACTTATCTCAATCCTGAAACACTAAGTCCCATTAATGAATGTCTACATATCCCTTTTCCGACCATGGAAAACCCTCAAGTATTGCATAATGGTGATCACATTTTAAAAACATTCATTATCCATTTCATATCAATGTAGTTTATGTCAACTTATGTCATAATTATATATATATATTTTAAATCTCATCCCATAATTGGATTTATATGTATTCATTTGGATTCTTGAGTGGATACAATATTTGTTAGAGAACTTGGTCACAAGAATATGTTGATATTATCCTTATTCATGTCCAGGGAGAATTATCTCAACATATCTTCTAGTGTCTAAATGAAATAATCATAATGACCATCAACTTTAGGGAGAAATCCAAACTAAATATAATCATATTTATTATATCATTTAAGAGACTTTTTTATAACATAGTTGTAAATCTAATATATCGATTGGACATAATAAATCATGGTACTCTAAAAAATCAGAACGTCTCAAATTTATATTTTTTCATTTTTTATCGAGTGATATGTCCTCTTGAATTCCAATTAAGGAAATATTATTTGTATGAAAATAAAACAAAACAATATTACCTTATTTCCTCTAGATGTATTATAATTTCAATTGAAAAAATACATGGTAATGTTTTCCCATTTCTATGTAGGTATAGGTAATGTATGAATTATCCCATTATACATTTTTCTCTCTACATTTACTTTATAAAAATCGACACACATTGATGTATCTATAGAAATCTTCATCATGATATTTTCACACAAATAGTTCTCTTAGAGTTCCATACATATCTTTTTACTCCTGAGATGAATGGAGAAGTTCAATCTTCTTGAATCATCAAAAATATCCCTCTTTATTTATGGATATTTTTTTTCTACACATAGTTAACAAATCTACATATGACTCCTTCCTAAATTTTTTTAAACCCCAATTATTTATGATTTCTAAAAGATTCCTCCTTCATAATAATATCCTCATAATTTTAATTGGAATCCATTATTTTCTCACTAAAAAGATATTTGAGAAATAATTTATCAATTAATTGATGATTTTAATTTCATTATGATTCCCAAATCCATCCTTATTTGTATAAAATTATTAGATCCTACTCATTTATCAATGTTAATAAAGTTGTGGAAAAATTACATCATAAATAATGTACAAAATTATTTTCTATAGCATGATGGTAGTGGATTGAGAGATGATTGTCCATGATGATATATAACCATATTCACTCCATCAAAATTTTATCATTCTATAGGAACAAATATTTTGGATTATTTTTAATGTTATATATCTCTCACTTCTCCCCATATAGATAACACATCAATATTTACAGTATAATGATCACAACCAGAAACTCTAAATCATGTGTTGGATATATTTTCTCATGAACATTATGATGGCTTGAGCCATAGGGTGTTAATTTTTTTTTTCATATGTATAAATCCTAATCCATTATTTAATGCATCGTGGTATATGACAATGATTTCCACATTTGTGGGTTGTGTAAAATTAGTTGTAGTGTTAATACTCTTTTTCAACTCTTTGAAGGAGTCACCAAAGTCACTGGTCTAGAAACATGTTAATGTCTTCTGAGTAAGTGTGGTTAGTGGGTTTGAGATTCATTATAATTTCCTAAGAAAAATATGTAATACGCAGCTAGAATAAAAAAATGCGGATCTCATTTACAAATATTTATTTGGGTCACCCCACTATTTTCTTTTCATAAAAGTGTCAATAGATATCCATTTTATAATGATATAATTCCCCAAGAATGATACTTCCTATGTCCGAAAATAAAATTTACTATAATTTTTCAATATTTTACCCCTCCATTGTATCTTCAGAATGATATTAAAATAATTTTCCTACTCATTTCCCTTGGAGTGTATCGAAATATCACCAATAAAGACTACAAAAAATATTTGGAGGAAAAATGTACAAACAGTAGTCATTAAGTGTGTAAAAATTTATAGAGTGTTTTCAAGTTAGAAGAAAATCACTCTAAAATCAAAGTGTCTGTACCTCGATTGAAAGACAGTCATTGGAATATCTTCCTTCATAACCATTAATTGGTGATATCCTGAATAAAAGTCCACCTTAGAGAAATAAATGGAACTGTGATATTGATCAAATAATTTGAATATACAAGGTTGTAGATGATTGTTCTTTATCTTGATTTTTTTGACCATACGGTAATCAAAAAATGGGTGAATTGATCTTTCCTTCTTCCTAATAAAGGGGTTATTGCACCCAACAATAATGCACGCAGGCTTATGAAACATTTTAATTGATTTTCCTAATATATCTTATAATATTATTACAACTCAATAGTGGACATCCAATAATGTTACATTGATGTGGTTAGATACCTAGTAATATGTTTAAGTGATAGATAAAACTCTCAATTAGGGGTAACGTTAGGTAATACATTTGTGAACACATTGGTGTAGTCCCTCACAATAGGAATGTATTTATGAATAATCCACTACATTTCCAAAATAATTTGATCCAAATAATATTTTTCATAATGAAATAATATCCACATATTATTTGATGATTATGAATGAGATTTATCCTCCTCTTTACACATGTATTTCTTTGAAGGATGGCTTATTATGTGAAGAGTCATCTCTTGATCCTAGTAGATTATATTGGATTTGTATAAAGATAGACAATACATGGAAAATATAGTATCTAACACCAACAATGTATGTGTGGAGATATTTTTTAAGAGTATAAACCAACAAATATTAGCTAGAAAAGATTAATATTCATTATAATAAATAGTTTCTTCATTAATTTCTCTCATATATAACTCAGCATCCTTAGTTTCAGGTAGTGTTTGAATATTTCTACTATGATTGAAAGATATGATAGATTTTTTAGAACAAAAATAGTGAATTTTATTTTCTATTATTGAATGAATAAAAATCATACCTATCACCACAACATTTTATGGATCCAATTTTAGAGTAGTGATATCATATTCTCATCTTTTATTCCATGGTGGTTTTTGTTATTTACTGTACATGTAAAACCTTGGATTAAGGTATTGTATCAAAAAATAGCCATGTTCATTTTAGTTGATACACTATACTATAGGATGTATGTTGATATGAGCCTTCCCTTATTCATCATAATTAGTGGCATTATTTATATAATTTTGGAATATAACAGCATGATTTTCCTCTTTTACACATTTTATTCATCTCTTAATACCCTTTTGACAATTTCCGTGTTGTTTTTTCACTCTTTTGACACCTGATATGTTAGGTTTTATACCATGAATGGATTTATTTTTTGATCATCTTATATTAGAATAAATTTTATTCTTTTTATCTAAGATATTATGAGTCAACTGAGAGTCTCAAATTTCCATATCAAACATAAGGGCCCAATAGACAATCTCCGCATAACTAGTATGGTCTCGAATCACAATTTTTTTGTAGACATATAATTAATTAACTAAATAAGTGATCTACCTTAATTTAATTATTCTTGACATATATTGATGTGTATAATGAATTATAATTATTGTTTTCCATATAAAATCCAATAGAATCGTCCTCTTTTTGAGTTTGTTAAATGAACTCCCCCTCTATCTTATGACAGAGAGTTCGGGGAAAATAATTTTTGGGAAATATTTTCTGGAATCCATTACATTCCATAAAATCAATTTCCTTTTAAGAATTATTGTTTTTGATCTGTGTACCCCACTATGTAGAATCCCCATTAGAATGGTTGACCGCCAATATGAATTTTAATTATTCTAATAAATGGATGATATAAAATATAATCTCAATGGAGCTAATCCATTTTTTACAGTTAGATGTTGCAAAGATACACAAATGGTAGGAGAACTTTTTTGTTAAGTGATTCGACATCTTTTTTTTCATTCTTAGGAGAATGATGGACTTCTATAGGGGTCATGTTATTATTAATAACCGAATACAATTGAGATATCACATACATGACATAATATCTCCCTTTCACATTGGGGTTGAAATCTAATTGGAGATATCATCACATTTCATATCAGATTATTTTTTATATCGAGTTCTCATATTTTCATCAAATAACTAATAAAATATGGGGATGTGGTCTTGAATACATAGTTAACTACAATTTAAAATAGAAATAATGAAAATATATGGAAACTTTGTTAACATAAAACATATCCATTCTTTTGATTCACTATGTTTAAAACTATATTATTCATGGATATATAATTATCTCTAGGGTTATTAGTCATGTTATCTAGTCCAAATCCCACAAAATAAATATAGCAATCACCGATACCAACTGTAGTGTGCCAATAATTGTTTTTGATAATGTTCCATGACCAAATAGGCCAATGAAAATTCATTAATGAAAATCTATACAAAATTCTAAAAGATTGGATTCTAAAAGATTATATAATATAGAGAGTGATGAACTATAAGGGAATATCATCCTCCCATGTAAGAATCATTATTGAGACCCAAATTTAAATACATTAACATTATATAAATTTTGCAGAATACATAAAACATTATAGAAATGATCAACCAAATACTGTATACGAATAGTTTGTTTGGAACCTTGGAAAAATAAGCACATGTAGTTGATAAGTCCGAAATCATAATCTAGGAATGAAAAAAAGAAAAGCGGGTTCTCTCAAATAGCTGATAATGGTTAAAAATGGAGACATTTATTCATAAGCATTTGAATATGGGTACAAGAATGTGATCATATCATTATAATATGGTACCATTCATTTTTAAGATCATAAACATGAGTAAAAACATAAATTATTGTAGTTGATAAATCCTAAATCACAATGAAATAATGATCATAATGCATTGAAGGTTATCATAGTTATAAGACATGGGATTTTTCGAATACACATAAACACAGAAAATAATATGTCAAGGCTACCTACTAAGGCATTTACAACATGTTTGGATAAGGCTATGACCAGTTTACCTACAATTGTCTTGGGATAGCAACTTATTTGCCCTATAATATTTATTATTGGGCTCCCACCCATGTTCCATCTTACATTAAGAATTGGGATACAACCCATATAACTTATTTTTTTGGAATGGGATACAACCAATGTACCTAAATGTTTTTTTGGTATTGATCTATAACCTGTGTACCCTCTTAGTTACATGATTTGGATATAGCCCATGTAGTTTCATGTTTGGTGTCTTGGGATATAGCATTTTTTCCTTTTTATATCTTATACACTTTATCATTACGTGATGCATTTTATGGAGATATATACCACACAGATCAATTAATAAAATCATACATACCTTTTACACATGAAAACAAAACAGTTATCATATCATGACCCATAAAACAGATCCCATCATATCCAATGAAAAGAAATAGGAATAATAAATTTCTTATCACTTCATGACCTATGGAAAGTATATAGGTTTCATAATCACTTCACCCAATAATAAAATTTGAAAAGAATAGGGTTTCATAAAAGTTTATCATGGAATATCCGATTGAAGGGAAATGTGTTTTATAAGAATATAACCTATGTAATATGAATGATATTCTTAACAATATATTATATAAAAGAGAAACATGTTTTTATAAAAAATATGTAATAAAAAAACCATCTAGAGAAATAATATTAATAGAACCATTGGATCATTTACAAGAAAGGATTGAGTAACATAAATAGATATAATATTAGATTCATAATAATTTGTAGATATCTTTTAAAAATATTTCTTATGGAAAATATAATTTCTTCATTAAAAATTAAAATTCAAACCTAAATCCTTCAAAAAAATCATTTTCATTGAAAATAAATTTACAACATAGAAAGAATGTTTAAAATCATTTTGAAAACCTTTTTACATTAGAACATGTTAATAAATATTGAACAATTTTTTTAAATATTTTTCACTGAAAGTACATTGAAAACATAAAAATAATTCTTGACATCATTTTCAAAAACCTTTTCTTTAAAACACTTTGAAAAATTTTAATGACAACCTAAAAATATTTTGAAACCCACTTTCCTTGAAAAAATTTCAATTGAAATTGAGATCATTTTGAAACAATTTTTAATAAAATAAATAACAACATGTAACTAAATCATGAAAGGGTTTTTAGAAAACATAGTTTGAAGGGACATGGATTTCTAACTGAAGAGTGGGTAATGACTGGAATTCTAAAAAAACCAATACTAACGATCTTATTTACCAATGAATAAAATAATGGTACCAATACATGAGATTATTATGAATTTACATAGGATAAAAACAATTATGAGTTTTATTTAATAGGTGGATCATAATATTTTAACAATGGAATCATAATATTAAAAAATCTTGAAACGTGAGGAGATTATTTCAATTAACACTTACCACTAATTAACATTGAAACATTCACCCCATTTAAGAAAATGAAATTTCATGAATCATAAAATTTCATGAATATAAAAAATTTTAAGATATATTAGTACAATGTATGTATAAACATATCCTGAAAAAAATATAGGTTCCTAACATGGCATGTGTCTCAACGCAGGAATAATGAGGAAAAGTTACTTTACTGATTTGGTAACATTTGAAACATTAAATAAATCCAATAAAGATCCTAAAATGGATATGTAAATACCCATAAATTTATGTAAAATAATTATATAATTCATCAATGTGTAGTATACATTCCACTCAAATGGAATGCGTTTTTTTAATAAAGAATGTATCTGATGAAAATAAAAACAGATATGAAATAGCCTTACATTTTGTCTTGACGCTCATCATACACGTACAAAACTCATATATAATTAACATATTTTTTTAAAAAATTATTAATAGAACCATATTATTACATATAATACTATATATGGTTTTATTATGGAATTGTATAAAAGGATAGAAATAATAATGTAGATGCTAAATTAATATTTGATGGGTGAATTGTACGTTTAAAAAATTTGTTTCTAACCTTAAGGAAGACTATGTAAAACCAAGATAAACCAGGTAAATTAATAAGAACTCTTTTATTTCTACTATACTTAAATAATAGGATTGGTATATATGGTACCAGAAATAAAACCTAATGTAAGATTATATTTAAAATATTCTACCTATAAGCGTATAAAATCATAATTATCAGAGTAAGAAAAAGGTAAAAAATTATAAGAAAGTGATACATTCTTCCTTTATCAAAATGAAGTGTAAATAAACTTGAAAAAAAAACAAGTAACATGTAAAATAAATATTAACCCAAAGATTTGGATGTACAAAAACCTCAAATAATGGTCCCTTTATTTATAATTTCAAGAATGTAATTCATAACCACACCAAGGTAAGCCCTCGATAGAAATATCGAAATCTTTCCCGTTACCCCCACAATCCCACAAACATTATGTTTGTCATCACCAATTTCTTCATATCCCTAGAGTTCATCAAAAATTAATGTAATAGAAACCACTTTCTTCTTATCCCTTGAAATCCTCGATTTTATTCAGCAACAATCAGAGTCGCATGATGTAATCTAAACAAGATATCCAAAACCACACAAAGCATGAGAGTCTCTCTCTCTATAAATCACTTCAGCAACATGTATTTTCATTAGTGATAAACATATATTCTAGATAATGATATAATTAAAATGAGCTCTTACTTATATGAACATCTCCAATGGTCGAATCCCTCCTCCAACAGTCATATTTTACTTGAATCTTGGAGGGACCTATAAACGAGTCACTCAAACAACGGTTAGTTAGAAACAGATTGTATGACATCATTTCATAAAACGTTTATGGAAAATGATGTTAATTAACCAAATATTTTATTCAGAGTTTATGGAAAAATAGAATTTAGTGTTCATTAAAATAATCATTCAGAGTCTATAATACATGGATATTCAGATTCTATTTTAAAAATATTTTAGAATCCAAATTATTTATTTTGCGAAGTCTGAATTCTGAAGAATTTGGAGGATGAATTATGAGGAATTAGGAGTCTGAATTATACAAAATATGGAGTCTAAATATTAAAGAATTCAGAATCATAATTTTGAGGAATTTGAAGTCTAAATTATGAGGAATTTGGATTTTTAATCCTCAGGTATTCAGAGTCTAAATTAAAGAAAATTCGTAATCTGAATTTCAGTGAATTTTCATTTGTAATTTCAGAGAATTCAGAATCTTAATTTTAGAGAATTCACAGTCTAAAAATAGATTACTCTATATCAACAGAATAATATGATTTTGATGTTTTACATAAGAATCTTTATTTCAGATATAATAATAAAATGGTCCTGATTTAGAGTGTTTGTAAAATGAAACAATGAGTACAATGTTATGGATTGAAATTTCCACAGAGAATGAAAATTTTCTTAAAAAAATAATTCTTATGGAAAATATAATTTTCATTAACATAAATTGGTTGTGATTTTCAAAAAATATGGGAATGAAAAGGTCATAAATAACCGTATTAACTCAAAATATATTATCTTCTAGTTAATAATCCAATGATAAGGTTTCATTTCATGTAATATTCATATTTATTATCATATGTGTCTTAATTTGTTATATCATTTCTCCTCATACTTATATCATGATTAAACGCATTTAAACCATGTTATAAATATCATATATATTCAACAAATTCTTATTATAATATTCTATGCACTATATATTTTTTAAATTTTATACACCATTCATGGAGATGATTGGTAGTATGTAGGCATGAATGTTGATTCCATTTTATTAACATATAAAAAAAAACATGAATAAATATATTAATAACATAACGGTATATGAATATGTGTATATATAATTATTATATTAGAGTAATTATATAATATATAACATATAATTTTATTAAACCCATCCGTAATTCATTCTATATAGTGTGTGTATGAATCACATCCCTTTGAGGGTATTGTAGTCTACACTTCCTCAAACAAAATTGTCCTATTGACACAAAATGAAATGTAGAAAGAAATGTGTTGTAAAAGAATTAAATATGATAAAATATATAATATATACCATACATATCATAAATATCACATATAAATAGTGTTTTTATCATAATCTCCAACCATGAATAGTTTGTAATTGAAAAACAAACAATCAACATTTTGTGAGGAGGTAGTTTTTCGTACACCAAAACAGTATGTTTTTACAAATTTGATAGAAATGTTAGTATGTATAGGTCTGACTATTAAGATTATTACATTTGATTATATTAATGAAAATATTTTTTTAATCATGTAATTAGTAGATTGGATGGGGAAAATAATGAAAATACGATAAAGAATCATGAGGAAGGATGTTGACTTTTCATTGTGTAACTCCTTTTGGTTTTCCCCAAAGGGATTACATGGATTTATTTGTTATAAAGGGATAATTCAAGGAGAAAGTTATGTATTTTCTGAATTGGATTTTTTATATCATTTCCTAACATATTTGATTTGATAGTTTTGAGGAAGTGGGAGGTGTCTTTCCATTTTATAGTGGAAGGGGGTGTCACTCTTGTAAATACCATAAGGTATTCTTTAATAGGAGGTATTATTTAACGAATGTAACTATATATGGAAATATAAGGGATTAAATAGTAATTATTTTTAATAAAACCCATCACCATAATAAAATATGTTCATTTAATAATTTGGATCCTTAACTATTATGTTTCCTGAATTTATCATTTTGGGTTTTATAATCGACACATGTTTTTTAACGTCTAGAGTTTTACCATTAATAATAAATAAAGTGATAATTTTTTTGAATATAAAGATACACATAATTATAAATAAGATTCATATATTAAAAAATAATAATCTAATGTTTTTTTAATTAATATTAAAATGAGCGCATGTGATGTGAAAAAACAATACTTCAACTCAGACCATGTAGAAAATGTTTTTACAATCTACTAGTCAATATGAAAATTCTAAAAGAGAAAATGTTCTATTAGAATAAAATTAATAATATTTATTAAAACATAAATTTTTTTGTATGGATATAGTGTTTTCATTATTTCTAAATCATTTAATAAAATATAATTTTTCACAAAATCACATTAATGTCAATTTTGACATTATTTATTTAATTTCAATTTTATAATTTACGGACAATATTTCATTTAAAATTTATTAATTGTACATAGATTTGACTCTTTATATTCATATACAAAATAATTAAAGACAATAAGGAATAAATTTACATAACTTTTAATATTTATACTATCATTTATTTTAGATAATTATAAAATAAATAGTCACTAGACAGTAGTTTCATAAGAATTTAAAGTTACAAAAGCATTTTTAAAATTTTTTTGAATGTCATTTTAATAAAAATAACTCATTTTATTTTAAAAATTCTATGTATATCCAAAAATATGTTGTTTTTTACATATATAAAGATTTTATAAATTTATAATGTAAAGAAATCTCACTTTTGTCGTTTCCATTACATAACCTTTTTAAAAGGAAATAATATTTTATAATATCCCAATATCCTATAAAATATTAAAAAGTGGGGAAATCGTCAATTTATTACCCTAAAATGTCCTATGGAAATGTTTCCCTATCATTATGGTCCTTAAGATTAATTTTCAATTCCTTATTGAGCTTAATTTTTCCATAATCACAATAATTAATTTTTAATCACATTCATAAATATTTTTGGTAAAAAATTAAGTTTAAATTATTAAAAAAATTATTTTAATGATTTGAAACTTTTTAGGTCAATTTTGTTAATTTAAAATCTTATAATTTTGAAAAATAATTTTAATTCTAATTTCACTAAGATGGAGAGAAAGTGGGTATTTAATGAAAAAACATTCAATAGAGTAATAATTGTTTATATATAATTTATATATGAAAAGTATTCTAATGACAATAATTGGATTAATATATGTAAAATTGAACTTTTTTAGTTTAATAACCAAAATATAATAAAGTTTAGTAATTATTATAATTTTAAAAAAATGGTAGTTTTTAACTAAAGTAAAATTTCATCACAATTCATCAAAAATGGAATTTTCTTAGAAAAAAAATATCAACATGAAATAATTTCAGCATTATAAGCTCAACAAATATTTTCGTTTTAAAAAATAAATGTTCTATATGTTTGTAAAATTAATTTTTTTCTTTTCACATATGTATGTGAATTGTATTTTCCTTGACAAAATAATATTTTCAAACATATAAAAACATTAAAAATATTAAATGAATCTTTATCAATATTTTTTACTTATATAAAACCGTTATAAATAATACTCAAAAATACATAATTCAAATTCATATTACTTATTTTTACACCAATATTATAATTACCTTGTTTGAATAACTATAACATCAATAGTATGTTTCGTAGAAACTCTGTATCGCATGTAACGAATGGCAATTCATTTTGGGGTGAATGGAATGATTAAATTAGTGAAATTCAAGACATCATGGAAAACTAATTTATTAAAAAAAAAATTCACAAAAATTTTGTCTTGTTAAATTCTATCACATAAAATTAATTTCTCTCTCAAAATTCATATTAGTTACCAAAGGGTTAGTTCTTTAATGTCACTTTCTTTGAAACCCACATTATTAAAATTAATATTAAAACATGTAATAAAAAATAAAGTTGGAAACCTATCATTTAACCAATGTATCACATAACTATGTTTCCTCATATGAGAACATATGTGGTTTGTGAAGATTGTACATAGAATAAAATCATAACTTATCATTAATATTGATAAAGATTATTGATAAAAAAAATGTGGGTGAATGAGAGATTGAAAATAGTCCAAAAATTTTAATGTGAATAATCATTATTGAGGAATTGATATCATAAAAAATAATAATAAATGGACCAAATTTTATTTCAAGTACCTTTTCCTATATCTGAATACCTTTTCTTCAAGAAGACATAATTTCCCAATTCCATTCCATTTCAGATGTAAAATATCACACTTTTGTTGTGCCTTTATATATTTCCACTTCATATCCTACCATGAAAAATGAAGGAGAATTTTTAATTCATAATGTACAAATAGATCATGAGATCTATGATAGGTCAGCCCATATTTCATTAGATACCACTAATACCGTGTGGTTAGAATAGGTCATCCAATATGCATATGTCCTGATGTGCTGAGAGAATAATTTAATCTAAAAAAATTATTTATTGTTTAACTTAAATATCCCATAAATGGTAAACCAAACCTTATAACTATTATTAATGATGTTAATCCAAAACAATAAAAATAATGTCGCTAAATCATCTAAACGTTGATCCCTTATATATCACAATGTATTTGTTGGTTGGTATATTCCAACCATGTGAATACCATCATCATATTTTCTCTTGAAACAAGGTAATAACAAAAAATACCAAAAAAATTTGGATGAAAAACATGATTCCTTATTCTAATGGTTACTGTATATAATCCTTAAATCCAAGTAGTTGTAAAAAATTTTCATAATGATAAAGAACGCGTTTTCAAAAAAACAATAATCAGATCGAGGGAAATTAGTGATATAAATTTTACTTTTTCAAAATAGATCATCACTTTATCCAAGATAAACCTAATTTTGTCTACATCTTGATCAAATTAAGGGTTTCCATCCATTAATCAAAATATCACTTTTAAAATATTCATAAGCATTCAAAATATAATTTTCAATACATAAAAAAATCATATACTGAAAATACTTATATATTTCCTGATTCATATATCACAGTCATTCTTTTCTAAAACTAAATACTTCATCCATACAACATTAATCTAGAACCATTACTATAGATTCATTAACAAATTCCTCAATTCCTCAATCCTATAATATGAAATATGAATCATGTCACATGTTTCATCAAACTTAATATAATCAAGCTTCATATGATTAATTTAAAATATACAGGAATAACATTATGTACCATTGACATGACATTTGTGGTATCTTTATCTTCAAAAGTATTACAATTACTCATACAAAATTCTGGATTCTCATTATGACATATACACATGGGATGTCAATTTTCATAATTCTAATATATTCCATATCAAAAAAATTCAATTATAACCATGGTCCTTTTAGGTCCCTCCTCTGACTAATTCCAGAAAGCACAGTGTGAGAGAAACTTATCATAGAATAAAAAATCAATATTAGGTAAAATTGCATATAGGATTTCAATATTATAAAACCGCATTTTTAATCTATGAAACCATATGGTAATCCTAGGTTATTTAATAATTGTATTCTATTAAAATCCTTAATAATAGTTTGTAATAAGTTATTTAATTTCTAAGGAATATCACATTGTATTGTCCAACTAGGTGTGTAGTAAGGCCAGTTGTAATCTACAAGGTTACATGAAGCCTAGATTGATTCAGATTTTGGGTGCTTTTAACACTAGGTATATCTATTACAAATTCACATCGACTTGTACAATCCATAAATGGATTTTTTTCTAGGAAACCACTCACTATATCCTTTACCAAAATTCCAAGACATTTTATAAAACATTAACTATTAAATATACTTATCCTTAGAGACATTAGTTGACATATCATTAAAAATAGTCCTAGGGATCTATCTAAATCTTTATCATAATGTTTTCCAATAGTTGGAAAACCCTTTTCTCTAATACCAACTATAACGACTGATGAATTTCATACGTTAACATTACATCACGTTTGTGGATAAATTAAGAAATTATAGAACACAGGCTCTCAAAGACTGTAATATTTTATTTTATATCAAAACATGCAATCATAAATACTTATACATAATAGAGATTCGTTATCTACCAATAGGTTATTAATTAATACCATACATCTTAAACACAATATAATTAATAAAAATCATAATTACCAAGGGGAAAAACATAAAAATGGTTGATCTTAGATGCATTTTAATGGTTAAAAATGGATATATGTAAGAATAATCCTGAGTATATGGGTATATGAACATTATCATAACATTAGAAGATGATACCCTATATATTAAAGATCATAAACATGAACTATTTAATAAATTTTGGTTTTTTATAAGACATGAATCGTAAGGAAATAAAGAACATAATCCATGAATGAATAGTATAAATACAAGACATGGGATTTGTGGAATACAAAAATAAATAGTTAATATTATGCCAAGACAACCTACGAACAACTTCAAAACATGTTAGGATTCATATACAACCCATGTACCTACGTTGGGATTTGGCTAACAACCCGTGCACCCTATATGTTTTAGGGATGGGAACCACACTTGTGCCAACAAAGATTCAGGCATGTGAAATAATCCACGTACCTTATTTTTATGGACAAGGGATATAACCAATGTACCCTATTGTTTTTTGGGCTTTCGATAGAACCCATTTACCCTCTTAATTTTTTATGGGATACAACCAATGTACCTTCTTGCTTTAGGTCTTGGGATACAACTGATATACCCTTTGAGCTCATATGAAACTTATCATTACACAATTAATTGGAGGGATATATAAGATCCACACTTCATGAAATATAATCATACATATATGTTTCATAAGATAAAAAATATTCATCATATAATAACCCTTGAAATAGATCATATCATAACCCATGAAATAAAATGGATACCATAAAATTTTAATCATTTTGTAACCTATGGAAAATAAATGGGTTTCAAAGTCACTTCAATATATAATAAACCATAAAAGGATGTGTGTTTCATAAGAATTTATAATTTCATAACCCATTGATGAGAAATGGGTTTATATAATAATATAACTAGTGCATATGAATATTTTCTATAAACGTATAACCAATGAAATAGAAATAGGTTTATATAAACGCCATTCCATCAAAAGAACCATTTTGAAAAAGAACACGAATGGAACCTATGGATTATTTCCCATTAATACATGAGTTCAATTAATAGATCTCGTCAAATAAGGATAATAATTTTGTGATATCTTTAACAAAAATTCATGATGAAAATATGTTTTTTTCTTGGAATAATGATTTTTATAAATAAAACCCTTTATGAAATTAAATTGAAAATACTTTGGAATATTATTTATAAGGCTTAAAATAATTTTAAAAACAATTTTCCATGAAACATAAAAACTAATATTGAAAAACATTTTAAACCCTTTATAATTGAAAATTCCTTGAAAATATTTATATAATGCTTCAAAATATTTTTTAACCAATTTCATTAAAAAAACATTAAAGATTTATTAATAATTTTTTAAAATGTTTTGAATACCATTTTCCTTGAAAACATAATAACAAAACAAGATTTTTTTGAAATCATTTTCATTTAAAATAAATAAAAAATATAAATAAATATTCAAAATATGTTTAGACAACATGGTTTAAATGAAAAATCATTTTTGATTGAAAATATAGTAATGTTGGTCATTCTTAAAAATACATTATTAACGATATAATGTAACAAAGTGTGGAAAAAGTTTAGAATTAATTGAATATATCATGAATAACCATATGATAATAAACTAAATGATTTTTCTTGAGATGAGTATCATAACATTTCATCAGTGGAAACATAATCATAAACAATCTCCAAAAGCCATGATATTATTTCAATAAAATATTACTATTTAGTAAAACAAACCGTACTACTGATTAAAGATAATGAAATTAGATATAATCATAAAACATAGTTAAAATAAGGATATTCATGATATAACAATTCAAATTTATTATATACATCTCCTGGAAAAAATATAGTTGCATATCATGGCATGTGTCTCAAAGAAGGAAAATTGAGACAAAATTACTTTGCCGATTTGGAATATTTTTAAACATAAACCCCATGAATGAAAAATAAAAAATGGATATTTAAATTGCCATAAATTTATGTATATGAATCAAATAATTCATCAATGGTTTGTATACACTCCAATAAAAAGGAATGGGTGGTGAATAAAGCATGTATATTATGAAAATAAATAGTGAGATGAAATTCTCTTACATTATTTATTGACAATCTTCACACTCGTACCAACATCTAATATAATATATATTAGTATATTATACATATATCACAGAACCATATTATTTTATCTAATACAATATATGGTTTCATTATGACTTTAAATTTCTCGCTTGTTAACAATTCTATGTTTAGGTTGTACTTCATGTAATATTAATTTTTTTTTCATGTGTGCTAGTTTGTTATATATTTGGTCCTTATATTTATATCATGATTTCCAAATTGTAAAACATGATATAAATAACATTTATATTCATTATATGTGTATTATAAAAATCTATATAATATAGTTGTATGAAATGGAATACATGGTTCATGGGGACGGTAGGCTGTATGTAAACATGGTTTTTGTTTCCATTTTATTGTCATATTGAAATTATTGGAATAAATAACATAAAATTATATATATATATATATATATATATTAATAATTAATTATTCGATTAGCACAATTATATCATATATATCATATAATTTTATTAAACCCATTCACAATACATTCCATGTAGTCTATAAACAAATCACATTGCTTTTAAAGGGCAATAATGAACACACCCTAAAACAAAATTTTCATATTTACAAAAAAATGGAAAGTATAAAGAATTTTGTAGTAAAATAATTATTGAAGCATAAATACAGTAACATATATATAATATATAAATATCATTTCTATAATAATTCCCATCCACTAAAAGTGGTAATGGAAAACTGAACAATCTTTGAATTGTGTGGTGGTAGTTCACTGTTCACATAAACAGTATGTTTGTTAACAATTATATGAATGTGTCTATATGTGTTGGAAGAACCATGAGAAAAAATAAATATAATTACATTTAGTATACATATGTTTTAATATATTCATGGAATAATTATACTAGAAGGGTGGAGAGTGAAAATAATATAAAAGATCTTGAGGAAAGATGTCACCTTTTCTTTGGGTAACACATTTTGGATTCCACCAAACAGATTACATGGATTTCATTAGGATCAAAAGGATACCTCAAGGAGAAGTTCAGGATTTTTAACTGGATTGGATAGATCTTGGATAAACTTAAGTGGATTCATAAGTGTGAGGATGTGGGAGAGTTCATTCCATTTTATAGTGGAAGGGGGGGGGGTGCACTCTTATAAATATGAAAACATATTCACTAATAGGAGGAATAAATTACATAATGTACCAAGAAATGGATATATAATAGAGTAAATGGGAATAATTGTTGAGAAAATCCTCTGTAAAAAAATGTGCTTGTCAATAATTTAGATCATAAACATCTATGATTCTCCAATTATATAATTTTGGTTTTAATTAACGACACTATTTTTCTAACATATTTTGTTTAACCATTATTACTTAATTAAGTGATATATATTTTTCAATATATATCCAAGTAATTATAAAATTTATACTGAATTTAAAAAATATAAAACATGTGTTTTTTTTAAAACTAATTTTAAATCATGGGTATATGACGGTAAAAAATATTAACTAAACCTGGACCAAGTTAAACATGATTTTAAAATATATGGGTCAATATATAAATTATAAGATTTCAATTGGACCATTAATAAAAATTATTTAATATTTAATAACACTCACAAATACGTTCTATTAATATATGATTTTTATTAATTTTAAATCATATTATTAAATATCATTTATCATAAATTATCATTAATATCAATTTTGACATTTTTTATTTAATTTTAGTTTTAAAACATCAAAAAATTATTGTAATTAAAATATGTTATTTTAAAATAATCTTATCATGTTATATTCATCTAAAAATTAATTTCATATAATTATTATATACATTTTCATCACATTTAATATTTATAGTATCATTTATTTTATTTAGTTATTAACTAAATAATCATTAAAATAGAGTTTTTATGCTTTTTATGTAACCAAATAACGTATAAAATTTTTTATAGTTCAATATGATAAATACAATACATTTAATTTTAAAAATAAATAAATATAATATGAAATATTTTGTCTATTCAATATCTCAATGTTTTCTAAATGTTAACATTTTAAAAAGTTACTTTTTTGACTTTTCCATACATAACCTTCTATATTGTTCACTTCCATTTAATAATTTCCAAATAACCCATAAGATTTGAAACAAGAGTGGATATGGTTGAATTATTTGAGTCAAATTTCGTTTTTAAATGATTTCAAGACATTTTATTCCTTGCGATTATGTTTTAGTCCCATACAATACATAATTTTACCTTAATCAACATAATTAATTTTAGTCACTATCACAAATATTTTTGGTAAAAAAAATAATTTGATGTTATTATTGAAAATATTATTCTAATTAAGACCATATATGTCCATTTTTTAATATAAATCAATAAATTTTGAAAATTATGTTTAACACTAATTTTGCAGACGTGGAGATAAATTGGGTTTCAAAAAAACAATCTAAAGTTCCATAAGTGTTTATATTTAATTTACATATAAAATTGATTCAAATTATGTAAATTGATTTGATATATATACAATTGATTTTTTTTAATTCAATATCAATATAAAAATATACATTTTTTAATACTTATTTAAATTTTATAAAAACCCAGATATTCATTTAAGATATAGAGCTTCTTTTTGGGTTGTTTTTTAGGAAAAAGAAGGATTTGGAAATTTTCTATGTACGCGTTGTGTACCCCTAAGTAAACATCGTGTACTCGGTTTCTATGGGTATCCATTTACAAGTCGTGTGATGGCCGAGTACATGGTCATGTGTACCATCTAATAGAGAGTAGGTGGAGGCTATTACATAACATGTTCATTAGATGAACACACCGGGTACATTTTTTTTTGATTAGTCGGACCAGGGTCAGGTCTCATCCTCATAACACCTTTTTTCTTCTTCTGTCTCTTACAAGAGAGAGATTTTTGACTGATTTTCTATGAGATCCTCTTGTTCTTCTATCTGCGCATTGATTGTGGTGTCACCAGGTGCATTGTATTCCCCCCAGTGAGTCCACTCTTTACCTAGAGTCTCTCTTCCTAATTTCTCTTCATTCTTGAGTTATTCACAGTTTAGCGTTTTATACATTTTTTTAGATCTAAAAAATCTAGACCGATTAAAAGGTTTAGGTTCAACTATATTGATTGTATAACATCAAATTAGGTGGTTTGTTCCCTTCCTGAGTTTGTCTTTCAGTTATATATTCCTAAGTGCTGATTACCCAAGATTTTGGTATTTTGTGCTATGGAATTTAACCCTGTTATCATCTAACTTAGACTCAATGATAGATTAAGGTATTTCATTGATATTTTATCCTTAATTTCATGTTATAGGGGGGGGGGGTGCATTTCATTGTTTGAATTTTTACGACCGTTTGGTCCAGGTTGCATGTGGTGCATGCCTTGTTTCCTTGCCTTACTTGTTAGATTGAAATTGATTACTTGTTTCAGCTTACTAAATGATTCTGTTAAGAATTATATATACTTAGACATGTAGTGGTTGAGATTACTTTGTGAAGATGGATATTGTTTGTGTACGATTGTATTACACATGGCCTTGAGAACCTGGTGTAGTTAGACTATAGAGTGAATTGATGTTGATGGCTTATGAAGAGTGTCTTTTATATTTTACCATTTTGAGGATATATGGGGATTGATGGTGAGTGATCCCTCAGAGTGTCTATAGTACACTATTATGATACAACTTGGGGAATTGACGTTGAGGGCTTTATCAATGAGATTGTAGTTTATCGATAAAAGAAAATAGGGGGAATTGGCAGAGAGTGCTTCATCAGCGAGTCTTTATTTTTGTGAGACCAAAGAGGATACACTATGTTATAATTACTAGAGGGTCATTTAATCAATATAGAATTAAAAATATGTTAAAACAGAGGGGTTTGGCTTTGAGGCCTTTCTTAGAGGGTTTCTTGTGAATAATTTATTGATTGTGATGAGCCTTCCAAGCCAAAGAACAATCCTAAAATATGTCATACTTGATTGTTAGAGAGACTTCTAAGACATCTTCTTTATATTACATAGGGTATATAGAGCAGAAGAATGATCCCAATATTTCATTATTTAATGGTATTAATAATTAATTAATTTTAATGATTGTAATTGGAACCTTTAGTGTTCTTTACTTTTGAGTACTTCTATTTTTATTTCTTCAATTTGTATATTTATTACTATATATATTCACTGACAGGTAGGCACAAATCTATTGGTGGTTGAATTCTGGGGTTCATCTCACATAATGTTTGAGTCATGAATTTCATCCCTAATATATGTTATAGTTACATGTATAGATATGGTAAAAGACCCCTCTACATCAGGTATGTGATTGTTGATGGAGTTGGAGAGAACGGAGCCAAGCTATGGATTACAATGATAAATAAGTTTAATTGTTTCATTGTACGTGGGTATAATAATATATTTCTATATTGTGACATTTTGGCTATTTTCCAAGACATATGTGACACAAATAATTTAAATATGTGATCTAGTTATGTATTTACTACAAGTCATCTGCTATTGTCATCTATTTTATGGTATTACTGTTTTTGATGTTGTTTGTTATTGTTAATCCTCTGTGTTGTGGTTCCAATGATAGAATATTTTTCCCACTATCATACCTAATGCCCGCATTACTAGTCATCCGCCTCTATCATTTAGGTAAATTCTTTTCAGGCCATGGGACCAATGTCGTTTGGGAACATTTGGGCGGCACCAGGGTCAGAGACATTACAAAGTGGTACCAATGGAGGTTCTTTTATGATTTTTCATACTATTTGTTGACTATAGACAGGGATAAGAAGAAATATGTAGTTGGGAATAAGATTTTATCATGAGTAGATGATCCATGTCAATGGAAAAGCCATGTTACTTGAAATATTGGAATTTTTTTGGTTTTTCAATCATTGCAGTCGATTTGACTTCACTGTTTGGTGACAAAAATGTTTTGTGTTGTTATGATTTATATCATTGTGGTTCTATTTATTTTTAAAACGAATGAGATGATGGTATTACATATCATTCATCATATAGGAACGTACCAGATATCGCATGTCATGCATTCTTTTAATGCCATTTAGGGTGGATTACTAATTGCTTGTTGTTATGATAGATGTTGTGCTTGATATGCATGTCGTTGTGATAGATTCATTGATAGAATACCATCTATTTGATAGGGTATTGATGATATTTAAATTTACATTTTGATGGAAGCCAATATTCTGTCCCTTAGGTGTTATGGGTCCTCTTTGATCAGAATTTGGTGGATCATGTATGAGCATTAATTTAATTTTATCAAGTATGGTGTGAATAGAGGGGAAAAACATTTATTCATGGGATTATGGGATCCCACAGGTAAAAAATGTTCCTTTAATTGACATAAGATTATGTTTTTAAGCATTCTAGAGATGTTTCATAGGCCTACTATCTAGAAACCCAGAGAAAATGACATGTGGTGTTATGATCAGACGACATGTTTTCTTATGTTCTGGAAGAAACAATTTTTCTTGAGTACATGTATTTTACTCTATGTACACTCAGTGTAGTCTTTAACCATGTGACTGACTGACATGGGTTGGTAATTGTTTTCAAGAACACCCAATTTACTGGTAGTACACACCATGCTATAGAGGCCTTCTATCTGGCTGTGTGACTAAAGATATGGTGGATAATTCTTATGTAGTACATGCCATTTCTAGGGTTAACACATTGTGTAGTGTTACCCAGGAGGGAACCATGTGGTTGAGATTTATAGAAGAAATCAGGAAGGAGGAAAAGATGAAGCACACACTGTGTCATATAATAAACATGTTCCGGTTATGGGTGTTACATGACCAGGTTGGGAAGAGGTACATTCCCATGTTGAAACATGAGGGAACACATAATGTGGAGGATATACACACTATGTAACCCTATTTTAATAAACATTAATGTTACATTATTCTATAATTTCTTGAACTTCTAATTTTTAGTCCTTCATAATCATTAACTGAGGTTTGATCATGATCTTGTAGAGTCATTCCATAGAGACGTCCTTCAATTTTATGCCAGTTTTAGTGAAATGTGTAGACATAGTAAATGGTACATCATGGACTATAATTACATTCTCTCATCATGCCAGCCTTGGCACCGGCTATTACACCAGACATATGTGATGATGCACAGTTATGAGAAGGATTCATGAGGTTTATGTAGACCTACCAGGAAGCATCCTACCCCATCTATAGATGAGTTGATTCGGGATTTTTTAGCTGTAGCATCCTCCCACATTCTTATAGGATAGAGTACCTCAAGCTGTATATTCATGGTTTGAATACATGTTGTCTAGCTTCAACGAACTCAAGAAACCCCTTGAGAGGAGGGCCAAGCTTTCATCCAAAAGTCTTTGAGATTCCGCCAATACATTGTGGGAAGTGATATCACATGGTGTATGGCAATGAGTTAATTCTTGAGAAGTTTTCTAGTGGACCATAAATGACAATTTTTACCCAGAGACCCTGAGGGCCAACCAAGCCCAAGATTTCATGGGTCTGGAATAGGGTACTCTTTCAGTCATGGTGTATTCTTCTCTATTCACAGTGTTGCTACACTTCCCACCAATTCTGGGGGATGATGAGTTAATTCTGGCCTTGAATTTTGAGGATGGTATTAGACACGACATCATACCCCAGGTGAGTATCTTTATGTTGACATCAATATCTTCTATAGTCAACCAGGCATTGATCACTAAGCGTAATATGAGTGAGTCTTGTGTTGCGATCCTAGGTGGTTCGGCATCTAGAGTTGGTACTTCTCGAACTTATAGTAGGAAGCGCCGCATGGAGTCTATGTGCCATGATCCGAGTTGACATTATATTTTTTCAGGTAGCCAGGTGGTATGCTACTAGAGTGTTAATAGTGGAAATAAGAGACCTCAGTTTTCTAGATAAATAGTTGAGTGCTAGTTTTGTGGAAAGACGGTCCATATTCAGCTTATATTTTCAGTTTTTTCACTCAAAGCTGGGGATATGGGTTCTACTATGACTCCATGTTTAGGAGAATGGCCACCGGTTTCTCATAAATTAGGGAACTGGAGTTCATCTGGACATTCATCCTGAGAAGGACATCATGGCCATGGGAGATAGGCTATTGTTTTTCAGTGATCCTAGGGTGGACCAGCACAGTGTAGTCATGCAGGGTCATAGGGCTTCAGTATAGGTTTGAATTTTTTAGTGTAGCATACCGAGTAGGACTTGGATCCCACACCCTCTACAGTTAGAGGTATGATTTTAGAAGACTCATTTTTATCTTCTACTCTTTTTGATATAGGGGCATCCCATAGTTTTATATCTATTGTTATTTTGGATATCCTTGGGGTCTATATCATTTCTTATGAGGATTTTAGGATGCTAGACACATTATTTTTGGATTATAACGGCTACTGTACGTTAGTGCAAGTAGTGCCCTCTTGAGGTTGGTGGGTGTCACTTTTTATGGGACCTCTATGTCTTAGAGATAATAGGCTTCGATGTCATTCTCATGATGGAATAGTTATTCTCTTTCTATGACTTTGATGATTTATACTATCATAGGGAGAGTTTCACATCACCAGATGGTGGGTCTTTTCTAGACAAGGGTGAATGGAATGTCCATGCGATTAGAGTGGGGCCGGAATATCATGGGTTTGGCGAAGTTACATCACATATTTCTAATTTAAATATGGATGACTAGGGGACATAATAGATGATATTTCATCTAGTGATGAAAAATTTTAGGGATTTTTTCGTAGACTACTCTTCATGTTAACCTATATAGAGAGTTTAATTTTCTCTATTGAGATTGTTCCAAGAGTTCCATTGGTGTCCATTACTCCATATATGATGGCTACACCCGAGTTACATGAGATTAAGAAGATGATAGAGGAGTTTCTGGAAAATGGTTTCATCCGAACCAGTACTTCTCCCTGGGGTTCTCCTGTCCATTTTTATAAAAGGTAGATGGTACCCTCCATGATTGTGTATATTATCATAAAATAAACCAGTTGGACGTTAAGAAATGATATCCATTGTTGAGTATTGATGATCAATTTGATCAGATTAAAGGATCCCGTGTTCTATAAAATAGTGAATTGAGATATGGTTATAAATAGTTTCCCAATAGACCATCATATATACATCTTACGACCATTATATTTAGTTATGGTCTATACAAGTATGTGGTTATGCCTTTCCATCTCATGAACATGCCTGAAGTTTTCATTGAATGGATGAAACCATTTTTCCATCTATACAAGGATTGTTTTTTGGTAGCCATTGTAGATGATAATATGATGTAATCTCACACTCGACACGAACATGCCACCAATCTTGAGATCATTTTGAGTACTCTAAGAGAGAATGAGTTAAAGAAATTATCTCAGAATGCCACTTTTGGATGGATGTCATTCACTTCTTGGGAAATGTTAACCCAAATAGTTGAGTATCAGTAAACAAAATGAATGTGAGTGTTGTAGTTTAATTGGAGAATATGAAGAATGTATTAGAGGTATAGTTTTTTCTGGGGATGGATGGATAGTAAAAATTCATTATTCCAGAATTCTCACACAAATAACTAGTAGTGACCATCCTAACTAAGGAGGGTGTGATGTAATTGTGGAAAGATTCATGTGAATCAGCCTTTCATGAGATGAAAGGGAGATTAAAATCTACACTGATACTAATTTCTTCAGATCCAGACAAGATTTACACCGTTTACGACGATGCATTAGGTATCAGGATGTATGTTGTGATCATGCTGGGGGAAGGATTCATTGTGTATGTGTCTAAGAAGATGAGGTCACTTGATAGAAATCATGCAAAGAATGATCTCCTGTTACCTGCAGTTGTTCTTACTTTACATTGTTGGATACATTATCCATTCTGAGAGTATTCTATGTTTTTCACTGACCAAAAAATTCTCCAGTATATCATTACTAAATGAGATCAGAATTAAAGATATCAATGGTGGGTTGATTACCTTCATTATTTTGAATTTGGGCATGCCTACAGTCTTGGAAAATGCAATTTACTTGCTCATGTGTTAAGATAGAAGTCACAGATACATATAGTTCAGAATGATATCAATGAGTTGCATGATATGGATATGTTACCAGAGATGAATTTAGAGGTGCATGATAGACATGGGTAGATGTTTCTTTCTTCTGTAGTTGTTACCCCTACCCTTGTGGATCATGTTCTAATTAGGCAACTATTAGATTAAAAAGGCCTATTCCAACAGAAGAGTGTGTTAGGAGAGGACCCTACTCCTGGGTGGTCTATAGGTGAGGATGAGGTCTTGCATTTTCGTGGATGAATAAGGGTGTCAGCACACATACATGAGGATATTTTGTGAGATTTCCATTCAGAATCTTGGGATTTTTATCCTATTGTCACCATGATGTACTGAGATCTACACCTTTAGTATTGGGGACCAAATATAAATAGAGATTTTGCTGGTTTTGTTATGAGTTGTTCCCCCTATTAGTTGCTGAAAGAGAAGCATTAGTGACTGGAAGGGATTTTACAGCAGTTAAACATTCTCGAGGGGAAGTGAAAAGATGTTGTGATGGATTTAATGATAGGGTAACCAAGGTCACTTTAAGTAAATGACGTAGTTTGTGTTTTTATTGACATACTTATGAAGGATTCACACTTAATACTAATCAAGGAGACCTTCGACGATGATGAGCTTAGTAGGTCATACATCTGAGAGATTATATAGTAGCATGGGGTTCTGCACTCTATCCTTTCTAATAGGGACATCTTTTTTACTTCTTGTGTCTGGAAGTGACTATAGAGGGCATTGGGTATACATGTACTTATGAGTACTACTAACCATCCCCAGATAAATGGATAGTCTGAGCACAGGATTCAGGTCTTAGGGGACATTCGTCAAGCATGTGTCCAAACATTCGAGTGCTCTTTGGATAGACATATACCCCTAATGATGTTTTCATATAATTATAGTTTCAAGGAGACAATTCAGATCGAACCTTACAAGGCTTTGAATGCTAGGCCATGTTGATCACCCCTACGTTGGATAGAGATAAGAGGAAAAGATATGCGGGGACCACGTCTTTTCCAAGAGACCTCAGATTAAGTGTAGTTTATTCGGACGATTATTTTTATGACATTGTCTCTCCAGAAATTATATTCTTTTCATCAAATACGTAATCTAGAATTCAAGGTTAGAGATAAGGTCTTCTTGCATGTCTCACAAATGTTAGGAGACAGGAGGATTAAGAGGTAGGGATGGTTTTCATCGGGTTACATTGGGTAGTTTGTGGTTCCTAGGAGAGTTAGGTTCATTTGACTATCATTTGTAGTTATCTCAGAGGTATCAGGCTATACACGACGTATTTCATATTTCTTAGCTACAATGTTACATTTCAAATGCATCTCTCTTATTACAACCCGAGGATGTTGAGTTTTAGGTTCACACATCCTTTGGGGAGAACACTATATGGATTTTCTATCATATCATGAAGGTTCTCCATGGCTATTCTATTCCTTTGGTTTGGGTTCTATGGAAGCACTTTCCAGTGTAGGACCAGACAAGTGAGAGGAAGGCCGAAGTTTAATCATAGTGGCTATAGTTGTTTTATGTTTCTTCATCGCCACCCTTGTATGGGAAATTCAAGGATGAATTGTTTTAAGTATGTATTTGTATAAAACAACATCATCATTTAAATTACATATATTGTTTCATTTTTTTAGAAAAAAAGTATGAATTTGAAATTTTTATGAGTACACATCGTGTACCCCTGAGTACACGCTGTGTACCATGTTTCCATGGGTAGCCTTGTATTGGTCAAGTAACGGATGAGTACATGGCTGTGTGGACCACCTAAAGATGGGTCCGGTTAAGGCTAGTACACAACATGTACATTAAATAAATATGTAATTTTCTTTTCTTTTTATTTTATTTATCAGACCAGAGTCGAGTCTCATATCTAGAACCCCTTTCTTCTACATGAGTCTCATTCAGAAGATTGAACTATGGCTGATTTTTTTGAGCACCTCCCATTCCTCCTTCAATGCTCCGATTGAGGCTCTTCTAGGTGCGTTGGATTCTTAATGGTGTGTTCTCTCTTTCCCTAGAGTTTCTCCTCATGATTTCCCCTCATTCCTGAGTTATCCAATGATTATCATTTGTGATTTTTTTAGATATATAATTTAATAAATGAATTAAAATCATTAGGTTCAACTATATTGATCATACAACATCTAGGTAGGTGGTTTGTTTCCTTTTAGGGTTTTTCTTTCAGTTATATATGCCTAAGTTCTGATTATCCAGTATTTGGGTATTTTGTGTTACGTATTTGAACCATGTTATTATATTACATAGATTGATTAATAAATTAAGGGTTTTAACTGATATATTATCCTATTTTAAGTTTTAGGGGACACCCGAGGAGTGAGTTTCATTGATTGAATGTTAATAAACATTTGGTACAGGTTGTATATGAGGTTGACCTTGTTTCTTTACCTAGGATGTTAGGTTGGAATTTATTACATGTTGCTACTTGTTAAATACAAGTTTTATGAATTTTAGCTACATATCCTTGTAGTATTTGATATTAATTTATAAATATGGATATCATTTTTGTATGATTGTATTACACTGGTCTTTGAGAAACTGGTGTAGTTAATCCATAAGAGGAATTAACGTTTAGAGCATCCCAAAGTTCCTATTATATTTTACTGTTATGAGACCATTGGGGTTATTGAAGGTGATTTCTCGCTTAGTGTGTTTATAGTATACCTTATGATACCACATGTGAAATTTATGTTGAGTTCTTCTTCAGAGAGTTTGTATTTTATCGTTAAAATACCACATATGGAATTGACGGTGAGTGCTTCTTCGGAGAGCCTTTTTTTTGTGAGACCAAAGGTGTTAGACTGTGTGAGATTTCCCAATGGGTATTTATATCATTATTGAATTGATTATATGTTAAACCAAAATGGTTAGGCTATGATAACATTCCCAAACGGTTTCTTGTCAATGATTGATAGATTGGGATGAGCCTGCTAAGACAAAGCACAAGCTAGACCATAGTCAAACGTGATTGTTAGATGGTCTTATGAGACATTTGCTATTCATTTTCATAAAAGATATAGATATTAGGCTAAATCCCTATATTTCATTATTCAATGGTTTGATTAATTAATAAATGTAATTCGAAACTGTAAAATTGTTTAATTTTGAGTACTTCCTTGTATATTGCTTCATTTTGCTTATTCCTTGCAATATATATTCACTGATAGTTAGGAAAATATATTTTGGTGCTTTCCAAATTCGATTAGTCTCACATCCTATTTGAGTCATGCATTTCGATAAAAATAGATTATATGGATGCAGGTATAGAAAAGGGAAAGTGCTCTTATACATCAGGTATATCATTTTTGATAGAGTTGGAGAGCATGGGAGCGAGCTAAGGCTTGAGATGTTGTAAGAGTTTACTAGATTCTATGTACTTTGGTTTAGTATTGTATTTACATAATTGTGACTTGTTTGGATTTTTTCTTAGAAATAAGCAACACACATAATTTATATATGTGCTCCTGTTGTATATTTACTAACAGTCTTCCACAGTTTACTTCTATTTTGGGGTTTTACTATTTCTGTTATTGTTTATTACTGTTATTGTGCCGTGTTTCTATGAAAATGAAGGCATAGTTTCTCCACTATCACACCCAAGGACCTCAATCCTTGTCAACAACCTCTATATTTTAGAGAAATGTCCTTGAGGGCATGTGACCAAATGGGTACAGGGCAAATTTGGGCAGAATCCGGATCACAGACGTTACCAAATAAATGGTTTTTTAACTATAATAAAATATTTTTCATTATTCATTAAAAATGTAATTTTCTCATGAAAATTTAAAAAATTCTTGCTAAGATAATTTCAACATTATAAATTCCAAAAAAATTATTTTATCAAATTAAATTCTAATATTTGTTGAAAATTAATTTTATCGTGTTTTCCTAGAATATTAAAAGTAGTTGATTTACCAAATAGTATTTTAAAACATATAAACACTTTAGTAATATCAAAATTTTTTTATAAGAACGTTTTACTTATATCAACCACTATAATTAACATAAAAAATTAAGTTATTTCACATTATATTACTAATGTTAAGTTGTAGGTTATAACTATCTCGTTTAAATACTATTAACAAAAAAATAATGTTTTGTAGAAAGAAGGTGTTGAATGTAGCACATTCCATGTTCGTTCCATTTAAAAGTAATGTTTTAATTATTGATGAATAAGAAACAAAGGAAAAATAATTTATTTAGAAAATGTTTTATAGAATATCATTGTGTTACAAATGTGCCAATTCTAATAGTATAAAAAAATTTAAAACATAATTCACCTCTTGATAAACATGTATAATGTCTTCATTGAATTTTGAGAGATATTTCTAGAATTCGATAAATTTAGTTGTAAGAATCCATGAAAGGAGAAACATAACATTTTTAATGGCATGAAAATTGGTAGTATAATTTATCTCAATCAACTTGTTATTCTAGACTTTGGATTTACAAAACTTCATCGAATTAATAACTCTATGAATGTCAGATACCATATATGGTGTCGATTGAGAAAAAACATAAAAATAACAAATAATTTTCTCATTATGATCCTGATAAAAATCGTCACAAACTAAAGGTCCATGATTCCCTTTATAATCCCCATGAATGTTTATTTTGTTCCAATTATGCTTAAGAGAATAAAATAACTCCACCAATTCCCCTGTATAAAGTTTTTATTTCCCATAACACACAAAAATATATGAATAATGTTGTCAAGAATGATATTACATTAAAAACCCGATTGTTGTATGTTATATTCCTGGATGACAATAGTTATTTTTTGTAATCACTAAATGTATATGGATGGGATTAATTATAAGGGTAATTCGATTTTGGATAGTCCATACGATATTTATCACCTCAAAAACATCTACTTGAAACTATATTGAAAGTTATATGGAGAGATATCCCATTTCATTATTCCATAGAGGCTCAGGAGAAATAAGCATCAATAGAGGATCTTTTAATTGGTTATGAAAATTCATCCAAAGAGTTGATGGAGTATCATAATTGAGAAATCGTTATTCTAGATCATTGTGATTTTGGTTTCATAATCTAAACCTATATTGAAGATAGAACAAATACTTTTTTAAGCATATCTCTAAAGGGGCATGATTGTGAGAATGCCTACATATCTATGTGAGGTGAGAAGGCCGAATTATGGCCCAATTGAGTCGCCTATGCTAGTCATTACTCTAAAAGGGATTAACAGTAGTGACCTGATATAAAGTAACACAAGTGAGGATTATTTTTTTGAGAGTACCAAAATAATGATATCATTACATGGAGAAGATGTATAATTATTAATTACATCTCTAATTTCATTGTTTGTATTCAATGAAGGGGTTTCAGTAAAATATCTAATCGATGCTATAATGTTTGTTTGGTGATGGTAATCAATAATAAGAGGGGATCCAGTCTAGTTATCTATCAATAACCTTATAGATTTATTTTTACTAGAAATCTATTTCGAATATGTCAAAATATTGGAAATAAAATTTTTAATACATCAAAAAATATTCAAGTCCATGTAAGAAATATTTCAATGCCAAATTATTTCTAGGAATCTGCCATAAAGGAATCCCAATTCCAATGAACTGTTATTAGTGAGCCTCTATGTAAATATATCAATGATATCATAAATAATAAGAATATAAATTTTTGGCCATTTCCTCTATTGACAACATAATTATATAAATTTTTATTAGGAATCCTTACCATATTATTCTCAATGACACTACCACTCAAATAAATATCCAAATATTAGCATTCATATTGTTGATAATTTCCATGGTCCATTAATATATCATGAAAGAGTCAACCAACATAGAAAAAATTGATTATTTGACAAGACATATATGGTCATCCATTAATAAATCCATTCCATTCCATGAATAATGTTTATTCCGGACCTAAAAATCTATATTATAGAAAAAAACAATCTCTCACCCTCCCCTAATAAAGGGAAACTATGATAGAAAAAATGGAATAGGACACACTATTATCCCTATTTCAATATTAATACAAGATTTTATTGAGGTTTGAATATACTTACCTATGTAGTTCAAAGACATATCTTAATTGAAGGATTGTACCAAGATATTATCATAATGATGAATCATTTATTTAAGTTTTGGTGTGTTACTCATGGTATATTGAGTCCTCTAGAAGAATTTTTTCTAAATATTCCCACGTACCACAATGTGGTTATTGAAATAGTTGATTTAATCATTAACAATAGATATTAAGATAACTAACAGAGGATATCATTACCTAACCAATTAAAAAAAATAAGTAATATTCCTTTTGATTACCATTGATGATAACTGAGTTGTGAGATGAAAAAAATAAGGACTTTACCCAAACAATGATTATGTTGTCAAATCTATAGAATTGTAAAATATAAATGATGTATACCAATATATGGTGTGAAAATATTTCATAATTTCAAATTTTGGAGAAATGTTACCACCCCTATTATCTATCCTGAGTACATCAACACACTTAGAAACCATTGCAATACCGTCTTAAATACACCTTCAATTAATATATAAAACTAAATCTAGGTGACAATTTTATTATTAATATGATCATTATTTCATTCATAAATCTTACTAATAATTATAAAAATACATTCGACAAGGTAATTAGGCCTGGAAATTTGAATTTCATATGCATTACCAATTATTGAAATGAGATTCAATGGAAAAGCATTGACCATTCAGTAATATTACATGTAATAAAGAAAGAGGTGACATGCTATAGACATCCAAATTAATTAATTCCCAATACCTCAAAAATATATCTTATAAAAACCAAGAGGGTATGGAGTACTATTATAATATAGGATGAAAATTGTATAATAAGTCTCATGATTAAGAGGAATGCTAGTGGTAAAAGTGTTATTTTATGGGATAATAAGATTTAGAATAATTGTATTAATATGGTAACCCCTTATACAATTCCAATTTGAATGATTAGAGTAATATGAAACAATTTGATCAGTGATGCTCTCTTTTTTATGAATTATATTTCCCTCCACCTTTAAGAAAGTGATAGATCTGTAGGGTTTTTGAGACCATTGAAGTGATTTATAAAATTTATTTTTTTGATCAGAATCATTAATCCATTTTATTTTGAAAGATTCAATTTTATCCATTAATTCAATGAAAGAAGTGATTCATGATCGAAAGAAATAACAATCAAATATCAGAGGATAGTGGAGATGTCCCAATTATTAATATCTTTCTACACATAATTCATAGAGGTATCAAGGGAAGAAATATATTTATTCATGATTCAGAAGTAATCCTTACACAAACCCTCGATATTCTAATTAATGATATTTAATTTAATAATGAAAAAAATGGAATCATTACCATAGTAAATAGACTTCCTAAAATTACAAATGAACTTATCACATTTAGGGTTAGAGTACAATGTATTATTTAAAATAATATAGAGTGATGGCTTCATACCCCTTTTAAAGGAAGTGATAAGATTTTGAAATTTACATGAGGTGAGCTTGGGAAAAATTATATAAGAAATAGTGTCCCTTATATCAAGAGAGAATAAATTTTTAAAAGAACTATCATGTTTAATAGAATCTTTTTTAATTAGGTTCCAAATGGATTAATTTTAGTTGAAATAACCGTGTTGATATATAAATTATTATTATCCTCAATGTTGTCCCTACACCCTCTATGATAGATAAGAGAGTGAACATGTCCAATTTTTTACTTAGGGGAAATTTTTTTTATGTCTCCCAGGAAAATACCTGATCCTATTATGATTCCACTAATGTTATCAATGTTTTTCCAGATCTTCTTGGCCCTTGGTATTTATTTTTTGCATCAAAAAATGAAAAAAATGAAAACCATACTGATAAATTTCAAAGGCAACAATATTACCATCAATATTGACGATATATTTATTTCACACTAAATGATGTGCAATATACCATATGCCTTCCAAAATGGTATCTCTATTATTAACACCTAATAAATGATAACCAGACCTATAAAAACAATTTTATTCTATGTATATGAGTCTTTTCTTTTTTATATGAATTACCCAAATCATTAGTTTTAGGATGTTAATGAAATTATATATAGTGTTGACCATTTCATGGATAGAAACCCATTGGAATTCGCAAAAAAAGATTCTTATAAGATTATAAATTAATTTAAAATCACCAATTTTTTTATTCCCCTTTGATTTATTATTTGTTGATGTAATTATTTAAGGAAACCAATTTGGATGAACTCCTAGTTTGTATGTGTTTCCCAATACTTGTAAGAGATTTTGTTTATGTGTAATCCACACTTGGATCAGTGGTATTCTCATTAATCACTAATTTAGTTGTAATGAGTTGGTAAATCAGAAAGGAGGAATGTAATTTCTGTTATTCATATTAAAATTAAATATTCTTGATCCAATATTTCAAAGAATCAGAGTTGGAAACACATGTTTTTATTGGATATAATACATTCGATTTCGGGTTAATATCAGTGAAAACATCAGGGGAATCATTATACTTATCATTCATGTTGGGAACAATATAATATGCAATAGTGAAAGATTTAATATTTGATAATGAAGAAGGATGATCCATTACATCTAGGATATATGATTTGGTAGAATAGACTTGCATTCATGAAAACGAATACGGTGTATGTGATAGGGTAGTTCCACCCTTTTTTACTGAAGCTCCGTAATTACAAATAGATTCATATGGAACAATATAATTAATAGTATGGACATTAGAGGACTCTCAATTGAACATAGTAGTATATTCTTAAATAATAGAAGGATTGATATAGAGGTCACTAGTGCATTACAAAGCTCTATAGGTATTATAACTTTTATTATGAGAATTATCATCAATAGAAGATGGGATGGAATAAACTAATTCATTATTATAATAAGACTCTATAGAGATCTCCCATTTCAAAAAAATAATTGACATTCCTATCAACATATTTCGCAACTCTTTCTAAGTAGTAGGACTGTCTGCAATGGGATTCTTGACATGTTATTAAATGAACATGCAATTAGTAATTGAGTGAAAAAATTTACAAACAGCACATAAAGAGGGATGTGTTCATCCTCCACCTTAACAAAATAATTCCAATAATTATATACAATGATTAACACATCTGATAACTTTGTATTAATTAGTGCCTCAACCATAAATCGAGCATAAAATACATGATCTCTACAAATGGAGTGCTAGTCCATATTTATCGGTGTGATTGTACAATAATTATGGTCACATAGTATTTTAGTGTTCCTGAACATTGAATTTAGACCATATTATTTGATCTAGATATGTTTCATTGTTTTAGTTCATGAAAAATGGATGAAATTAATAACTCATTACAATATTCCGAATGTTCTGATATTAAGATAACCATTAACATTTTTATCATCATTATAGAGATCCTCGTGGTTGTTAAATAATCATGAATTCATCCACATCCATTCCAAACAATCCTATAGTGGGAAACACCCCAAAAATGAATGATTTTAGAATTGAGAATAGGATTACTCGAGGGCTATCCCCCTTTACATGAGTTATGTTTTTGAGAGTTGAACAATTTAAAAGATCTAGTCTCTTTTGGGGAGACATTGGATCCATTAAAACAGAGAGGAGTCCATCATCCAATTTACAATCAACTTGGTGAAAATAATCATGTCGCATCAAGGGAGATCCCCAAATCACATATAAAATGGAATCCCTTAACTCCAGGAGAACAAAGGTACTTAGGATATGAGGATGAGATATCCTTAGAAATCATTAGTGAAGCTGATGTAAGATCCCAAGCTAGATCAATGGCTTCAATGAGAGCATGCTAGAACATGATTCATGGCTGGATGAATATATATATATATATATATATATATATAAACAATAATAAAACATATATTTTAATCTCTATTTATATTTATTAACTATGATTTATTTTCTAAAACTTCATAGGATAAACTAATGAACTCATAAAAAAATTGGTGACCTAAATAGAGGTTAGTAAGGGAATAAACATAGAAACTAATCATATAACACATGTTATTAATAATAACTTGTTAACATAACTGGAATTGATATTAAATAAATAAATGGTGTAATATCATATATAACACATATTAGATGATCATGAAATAATAGTAATGTGATGAAACATATATCATGAAATAAACATGAGTCAAGCCTAACATCCAAGACCATATAACATGTTTTAAATTTTCATATAATTGATTAGGATTACACCCTAATCAAAGGAAAAATGTATCATGATAATAAAACATTACCTCATGCATTACTTCACAATCTTGATGCACCCATCATAACATTTACATGCATATACATTCCATATAATGATTCAAACATATTGTTTACCAGTTGAATGAATTGGAATTTATAATTGTATAATAAGACATAAGAAAATGGAGTATCATAATGGAATCCATTATATACAGGATCTAACTCATTATTTAATATTAATAATTATATATAATAATAAATCATGTTTAATTAAGTATAAATAAAGTGAAAATATTAATAAATGGTTAGGTAACTTTTGAAATCATCCACATAAGAGTGGTATTAAGAAAATAAACATAGTATTTAAAGAGGATAAAGAAATAATTACATCCATAAAACCAGAAATTAATTAATTTATTTTCATGATAAATTGAGTTATTTTAGACAAGTATTAATATCTTAATAGATATTTTGGAGTGTGTATGAAATGGGTATGAAATAGAGATGTACCCATCAAATAGGCTTTCTTATCAAGAAGACATGCGAAAGGAACATCTTAAAACATTAGACTACCTATAAACTAAAGATGAATTGATATACATACATGTGATTGGTATATAAAAACACAATATAGGAGAATTATATTAGAATAATGAAGAGGTAAATTCTATGAATTGTTGATAAATCCTAACCAAAAATAAATATGGTGGTCTGGATATATCCCTTACATTGTACTTTGTGTTAATTGAACATGATTTAACATCAAGTAATTTTTTGAAATCATGTTATTAATTTATATCAAAAACGTATTGATATTTATTAAATCATATATGATGATTATATAACATCTTTCCTCTCATTGATTAAAAATAGTTCATTATTATCATTGTTTTGGTTATTAGATACTTCTATTTTTTCATTCATGTTTTTTCAATGTAATATTCAGTTCATGTAAATGGGATATAGAATTATCATTTATATAAATTCTAAAATTATTAATTATTAATTATATAATAAATTTTTATAACATTTATTGAAATAGGTGTATAGAAAATTTATCACATTGTTTTGAATATATGGTGTGCCATACGTACGCATGAGTCATAATATCATTACCATAATGGTGAATAAGTAATGAAATTGGGGATAAATTTACTTTATATAATATATATAATTTAAAAATTATCTTACATATCCATATTTATATCATTATATCCATCCAAGTAATGTTGTGATGAAAAAATAGTTACACCGCTAAGTGGAGATGGCAACCTTCACGTAAATTTGCATGAATATTTTGTTTTTTATATGATGGGTAAAATATAGAATATGGATTTATAATAACAAAAATAATATTTAATTATATATATTATACTTGAGTTATTATTTTAGGATGTGTCTAACATATTAATAAAGGGTAAAAGAAGAAATAAATTTGAAAGAGTCGTTAAAGATGATTACCTCTTCTATAAATGACATTATTTATATTTTATCTTATGGGAAATAAGGTATCTCTTTTTCATTGTAAAATACCATAAATAATTAAATATAAATTTTTATAATAGAAATTGGATTATTATGGTCAATATATATTTCTCAATGTGGTGTAAGTAATTGAATTAAGGATTTCCCTTTTATAAAAAATGTGAGGTGTGATTTTGGGATTTGTTAAAACATTAAAATATAATAACACTAGTATTCCAAAAAATGCTACCAAATGGCCAATAAATGAGTTTATTTTAAAATGTATATCATATAAAATCATATTTTTCTAATTTATGTGTTTTTAGTTTTATCAATAATTTTAATAAAATTAATCCAATAATATATAATTATTTTTTAATTTAATAATATTTATTACCAGGACATTAAATTCATCATTATAAAATTGAAAATTAGAACCAAATATTATATTATATAAAAATTTTTCCATTTTAAAAAATATATTGGGTTTAAAACCTGAAATATTTGAAATTATATTTATGTTAATACTTTTGGAATCATTTATTTGATTTTTTAAATAATTTATTTATTATTGATTTTTTGTTGTGATTTATATTAAGGTAAATATTTAATTCCTAAAAATTAAAAACAAATTACCATGATGAATATAAAAAATTATCCCAAGAAATAATATTTATATTGTATAATATCATTTGGATAACTACATATTAAATATTATATAACGATTTAATTCATTAGTGTGATATTTTTGACTTTTCATTCAATGAAAAAAGCTAAAGGATATTATCTTATCAAAAAGAAATAAAATAGTCATTTAGTAGAACCATTAATTTTCTTGGACTCAAATTACTTATCAAATAAAATATAGGCATGTTTTAATGTCATTTTCTAGTCCTTATCATTTTTTAGCACTTAATTACCCAAGTTTATTTTATTATGGTAATAAAATTACTAAATATAATATTAATATTGTCCATAAATAAAATGAACCTATTAAATCAAAATTGACCTCCTGATTAAAACTATATAAAATATTTTTCAAAAAAAAACGCATAAGTTGAAATTATTAATTTCAAATTAAATCAGAAAAATGTAATGAAATTTTTTTTCCAGAAAATATGATCCTTTTTAATATATAATATTTTCATACTAAATGAAACTGAAAAATATATATAAGAATAATATTTGAATTATTTTTAATAAAAAATTCTGGAAGGAATAGTTAAAACTATGTCAAGATTTAATTTTTCCTTTTAATCAGTTTAAAATAAAACTGAACAGCCAATAAAAATCATATATTTGCAACATTCCTTGAAAAATCAATATTTTTTGAAAATTATAAAATATTCATCCTGAAAAAAATTATTATATTATTCAAATTCTTATTTTAAGACCTTTATAAATTAATTATAATATTATCTCATTAAATAAAATAAAATCTATTTGTAATGAATTTTTTTATGAATAATATGACTTTATAAAAAATTATACTGATTATTTAAAGAACATTAATGAATATGAAATAAATTAGTATGAACATTATATATTTTCTAATGTGGTTAATACTATTAATTCCAATTAATTTTCTTGAAGGATATAATTTTCACATTTTAATTACAATATTTCTTTATTCATTTAAGCTCGGTGTTGTTTATCCAATATTCTATTAGACACAATCTATATATTTTCAAACTTTGTATACTATAGTATATTAGGTGGTCTTTTAGACATTAGTTTTATACCCTTAGTTTCTCATTTATTTTAATTTCTAAAGACGAGTCATATTGGTGAGGACACCTTTGTAGGTGTCCTACAACAATAATGTGGGTTAAGGGTGTAGGCTATAGCGAGATCATCTATAACTATATTGGTCGATATGATAATGGTTGATCCTTGAAATATTAATTAGTAAATATTTTTTATATGTTAATTATGTATATTACTGATAATTATATAACATCCTAGGATTCAATATATATTTATTTCGAAATAAACAAAAACTATTTGATATCATGTCAAACATGCAACTATAAATCTATAGGAATCATGATATAGTAAACCCTTATCAAATTACCCTAAAATTAGATGGTGTGAATAGATATGAAAACATCATGTTATATATGTATAATGGTTTTTAATAAATAAAATTAATTTTTTATATCATAATAAATTATTTCTAAATTTTCTAGTCAAATAATTTTACTCTTGAAAAGTAATTTCTTTTTTCCAAAACTTTTTTTAACACAATTTTACACTTGAAATAATAATTAATTTTTATCATATATTTAAATATTATTAGATTAATTAATATAATTTTTAAAATAAACATGTTAATATTATTGTAGGGTTAATTTTTAGGATATTTCAGAAAATAATTTTTTTCAATACATTTTTGAAATACATATTTTTTAAAATTATCATTTCTATTCATTAAAAAGACCCATTATAATTTTAATTTCATATTAAAGTTACCTAATTATGAATTATATATATTCTATCTTATAAATTATATAGGGATCATCAGAATACATTTTTTATATGATAATTTATTAGATTAGAAGAACATTTTACTCAAAAAAATCGTTTTTATGCGTTAAATATGTTTTATCAAAACACATTAATTTAATCTCCATTAATTATTGTTTTTATAGGAATTTATTGATTATATAGTTGATAAAATATTTTATATTTTTGTTTTTGGGGTTTCCATGTAAATTAATTGACGTAAATTTAAATTTATTCATAAAAAATAATTTTTTGAAAATAGGTTTTATTGATGTTTGAATTAAAAAAACATAAATTCTTATAAATATTAAAATTCAATCATGAAATTTTAATTACATTTCATCTTCATAATTAATATAATTTAATTGGATCGTCTTATTCTTCGGTCGTAATTAATATTAAAATAGTAAAATTTATTTAGCAGGATTATGGTTAAAATAAGTTTATCAGTGGGCTAAAAATAATAGATAATATTAGTATTTCCAATGAATCTGGAAGAATTATTATTTTATGAGTCTATATAAACTATATAGTATCATACATTACAATAACATTACTTTTGGTTCAGCATTACAATGAATGTGACATTAAATCATTGAATCCATTGATGAAATTCCATGTGGGTCCTCCCCTCAATTATAAATGGGAACATCTTCTCCTCTCTTATACACACCATTTTAGAAAAACTATTTTATATATCCTAGCTCTCAAACTAAATTATAAGCCTAAAATTTATCCTAGAACATTTGTTCAAATCATAAAAAAAATCATTTATGTCAAATGTTGTAATCCATAATAGGTCTATCAAATAATAGGTAGTGGTGTTAACCATGATCTTTAAATATTTTTTCTTTTTCTACATCCTATAATTAATTTTTTAAATAAAATATAATTAATATTGTATTATTAATAATATTAAATTATATTATGATGAATTACTAAAAATTTACCTACTATTCCTTATCAAATGAGAGATGAAAGTAGTGTTATTGTGACTATATGTAATATTGCCTCTATGTGGTGATAAAACTCATTTCCCACCACCATCAATAAGGGTTTTTTATTATTATAAATTATTTATTATATTTTATACTTATGTTATATTAATTAGTCTTAAATGTTTAATTAATTATTACCTTTGTTTCTTTCCATCAATCACATAATGGAAATGTATCTCATGCATGTGTACAAACTTCCATATCAACATAGTGATGTAGTTAAATTAAACTACATATTTATATGAATGATTTAAAATATTTACCCAAAAATCCAAGAGACAGGAAAAAAACCTTCTCCTAGGAAGATGAATTAAATAAAAATAAAATGAACATGATAAAAGTGTCACAAAATATCATAACATATGTAGGTATATACCTCCCCATTAAGGTCATCCTAGACATGATCATTACAAAAATCAACTAAGATGTAGAACCAACTAGAACTGACCTCCAAAATATCTCTCTTAGAGAGATCATGTGCAACCCAATTGGCCTCACGATAAACATGTGTAACATTAAGGTAAATTACATCCCCATTCCTAAGGCATTGAATCCATTCTGGTAGGATCTTCCATGGAATATTCTAAAAGCAATAATTAATAATTTGAACAACAATAGTCAAGATGGACCCCAACCATAATTGATGCAAATTAAAATGAATAGAATATTTAATTGCTTGAATCATAGCCTAACGATACGGTTCGAATGTGAGACAATATCCAATAAAATGGGAGAAGAAAACATTAAAAACCCCTTGGGATATTCCAAAAACATTATCGCCTCCAGAAAGGCCTTGAGAACCCAAGGCTGCTCCATTAATATTGAATTTAAGCAATCAGGTGATAGGTGGTATCCATCAAACACGCATCATCATTAACTGTTTCAGGGACCTTCCATTCCCACTATGTGATCTCAAAAGAACAAGGTCAGAAACGTCACTATCCATATAGCTTGTTTGAATAAGGGAGGTAGACTGAATTTCACGATGTAGGAATAGAACACCATTGTGAAAGGAGGGCTTTATGTTGTTGAAATCTAAATAATTTCATGCCTTCCAAATTAAATAGAAAACACTAATAGGGGAATACAACCAAAGGGAGTGAATATACTATTTTCACACATTTATAAAGAAGGAATTTAAAATATCCCATATGGACTACATGTTCATGCAACATGTGAAAAGAGAATGCAGATACATTGAAAGGCAACATGTGAATCTGTTGGAAATGAACAGATGCTGTTGAGTTTCATGCACCTCTCAGAAAAGAAGACAGACTGGGGACAACTGGATGCTAGTGCGCTGCATCAAATACATCAATGGAAGGTGTTTTTTTCCAAATTTTCCTGAAAAGGATAGATGATGCAGGTGGGATAAAATAATTCAACCCGCCCATAATTCATGTGGGTGGGTTCAAGTAGAGGCCACAAAGAATTCTGTAACAATCATTGGTAGAAAATATCCCATTCAAATAGGGAATCCAAACCAGAGTATCAGTATCTATTAATATTTTGGATAAAAATTACCCAAATTCAATGGTAGAGGATTATAACCCAAAAACCAAAATAAACATGAAAAATGAAGTAGTTGACACATGAAATAATAATGATAATGTAATATTATTAATGGAAAGGTGAAAATATGTTATAACTTGACCATTAATGGTATTATAGGTCTGAGTATAGTTTCATTATTCCATTATAATAAATTTAAATGTTTTATATAGATTTTTAGAACACTTAAAAATCAATATGGACATGTGGTAAGGGTTTTTTGTTACAATATCATTTTATAAGGATTGTTTATTATTAATTTTTTTGATAATGAATTATTTTGATCTATATCTCGTAATTGTAATATAATTCATTCTACACTATTTATTTCTATATGATTAATGATTTCCATTCATTCCACTATATTAAAATGCACAATAGACTATAATAATGATTCTACGTAAAATCAACCATTTTTTTATATTTGTTCAAGAATATTTTCATCTATGTCCATATTTTTTAAATTAATTCATAAATGTTATAAATATTCTACAAAGATTAATTAAAGTCAGTTTTTCTTATTTTAAGTTATAATAAATTTTTTATGTAATATTTTTCTATGAATAAGAAACATCTAAATTTTATCCCTCAATGTGAAATAAATTTTGATCTTATTATACTCAGGAGGAAGAAATTTCTCCACCACTATGAATAAAATATTATTTGATGCTTAATTTATATGTTCCATGTTTCATTTCAATGAAGGTAATTTAATTAATATTTTATATTTGTATATGTTAGATAAGTTATTTTATAATAAAAAGAATATTTTCCCAAGGAATGGTTGAAATGATCTTTTAGTAAATTTTTTTTCTATTACCACATAATTTGATGTATCTAATGATTTATATGGTGATATTATCTAATATTAAAATGTATATTATTTTTTTGGATGGGTTTTTATTATGATAATGAAATTTTTATGAATCCCTTATCCATTTCATAGATTTTGATTTTATGATATGATTATTATTTTATGACCATATTCTACACAAATATATGGTTTTAATTATGTGAATGGAAGAAAAAAAATATTCTTATAATGAATAATTTAAAGAGGTAAATTTCTGGAGATAATATATAATAGAAACAGGATGGAATGTAATTTTTTATTAGACATTGTTTAATATGGTATAATTGGGAATGAACTATTACTTTGGATATAATGTAATGAGGAGTGAACACAATCTATAGTGATTGTCTCATAAGTGATCCATTTCAATTTAAATGAATTGATATGATTAATTTCAAGTAAAACACTAATGTCTTATTTATATGATATGTTTTCCTAAACTCTGATTGATTATTGATGGTTCTTCACTCTTATGTCTTATCCTTTATTCTGATAAAAAATTATTCCATGATCTGGATTTTGATATATGATTAAATGGATAGTAATTTATATTGTTTATCTCATGTTCTCATACCCTTATTGTTATATTGTACTCACATATGATTATTTATTTATCTTTTATGTCTACCCTTATAAAACATCTTATATCACCATTTATTTTTCTACCACCCCATGTTATGGAGAAATATTTTTATTATGTTATGTCTATGAAGAGATCTAATTATGAAGGAATAAATGGTAAATGATGTAGATATTTTATTATTTAGTTACTTATGCATCCATGTATCTAAATTCAATAAACTTTTATGGTCATAATGTTTTAAGAAGTGTGAAATTTATTGATTTTTCATATAATATAATGTAATATTTATATATGAAATGGGTGGGTAACTATAGTTGTAATTAGGGGGAACATTTTGTGTGTATTTTTAAACATGAATGTGTAAATTTTTTTGAATACCCATTGAATAAATATTTTTAAGAAAATTATAAGTTATAGAAAAAATGGATCACGTTTTCCCTAGGAAAATACATCCATATTTGGATACTAAATGTTTTTGTACACCTAGAAAATATGAATCCTGGTGTGGTAACCCTGAAAAGAGTTTTTGTAGTATGTCATCGATATTATCTTGGTTCATGAAAAATGATCCCTTACTCTTCACCTTTGATGTCACCTTTCCATAATATGATTAAGTTAATTCACATTTTTATAAGGCTCTAATACTAAATATTTTAATATATATTTTCTAGGGATGACATAGGTAAAATATATAGTATCATAGATACAAAATAAGGTGACACATTTTATTTACCTAGAGATTGATCTTTTAGAATTTATATAAAAATTTAAATATTATTAATGATCATTCTAACCATTAAGATCCTATAATCGAAATTTATTATGGTATGATTATGTTCATGTGGTTGTATGTATTCTAAAAATTTGAAGTACATTATTTGAGATTAGTTATGTGAATTTCTATAAATCATGAAATGTCTCAATGAATTCAAATTAATATCCTTAATGACTAGATATTGAAATAAGAACACAGAAATATAATCTAATAATTATGAAATCTCATGTTTCTCAATATTCCCCAATTTATGTGTGTGGGAATTTTATTTCTAAATTTTATATTATTCTTCCTCTAGTTGATTTTTTGTCACAAATTTCCCTTAACTATATGAATCCTCTAACAATAGTTCAATAAAGGAAGAAATATTTTATTTTCTAGTAACCAATGATTTTATATTAGTGAAAAAATAAAAATTTAACAACTAATGAAAATATGATTAATTTCATGGGTCTTTACTCATATTCCATTTTGGTATTTATCTCATATAGTTATAGATAAACTCAAAATAGATGATATACCTATTTTAAAGGATTTTTTACATCTTTCCAAAATAGTTCACTTGACTTCCCCCAAAGAATGATTTCATTTTTTCAATATAATGCATTCTTGGTGCTTGAAAAATTTTATAGAAGCCTTTTATAATTGACCAAAATGAGATATATGAATTCAAGAATCAACTCCAAGATAATCTTGATAAGGGTTCCATTTATATAATTATGTCCCCTTGGGGGTTAAAAGGTACTTCATATTACGAATAATGAAAATTAAATGAGGCTCTACATTGATTATCAGAATCTATACAATATCAGGATCAAGAATGAATATAATTTTCCACATATTTATGTATTCTATGAACTTTTACTAAGAGGTTATTATTTTTCCATTATTGTTCATTGATCATGATACTATTAATTGATTGAAAAAGGTAAATACATACACAAGAGAAATTTTCATTCATGGTATTGAAATAATGATCATATTTTGATTCCATTATGTATTAATAATTATCCCACTATCATAAAAGATTTAATGAATATAAATATAATATATTACTTTCATAAATTTATGGTAGACATTATAGATGATATTATTTTATATTATAATAAAAAATAATAAAAATAATATCACATTAAGATTATAATTAACATACAAATGAAGGAAATTTGAATGGGAAATTTCCCAATAGTGAATTTTTATAATATATTGTTTAATTATTGGGTAATATAATCTCATGAGAAGGTATATTAGTGGGCCAATCAAAGAACTATGTAATTAAAAATTGTTCCAGAATAACAATCGTGAATAAAAAATAGAGTTTCCATGGATTATAAGTATAATATTATTATTTTTAAATTATTATTCACATATATCTGATCCAATAAAAAATATATATTTAGAGTTTATTATGTTATTTTGGATAGAACATTGTTATGAGAATATCAGGCAACAAAAGAGAAGGGTGGTCACTATATCTTTTACCACACTACCCTTCATTGTATAAGTTTTTTTAACAATAATACATGAATGAATGCCATCTGATATTTTATATTGATGAATGATATGTTAATATATTATGCCCTATGAAATGTTATGGTTCACAAGAAAATAACTTCACTCATTATATAGAGTTAGTATAGGAAATATTTTCATAGAAGAGTTGGATTCATTATCATTATTGGGAAAATCTAGAAAGTTATTGTGATCACAATATATTAATGTAAATATTAATTATTAATTATTTTATTATGCACCAAATATTATTGTTGTAGTTGATTAAATATTAATATTTTACAATACACTATCACCCTATGCATGTGAACAAGGTGGATGATGCTTTGAGTTGAAAGTATCAAGATAAATTATCTATGATTATGAAATAAAATATCCAATATTTATCATTTTGGGAGGATGAAATTGAAATATTTAAGGATTCATAGAAACATATCTTTCTAAGATGACTATTTTTAAATTCACACATATAATGATTATAGAAGTGAAAAATGAAGATGTAGATCTATAAAAAATCTGGTAAATGATCCTGAGTTTTTCCATGATTATATTAGAATAATATGATTCAAGAGAGATTTATTTATCCCACTAAAACATAATGAGAGGATGTAACAATTTAATGAATCCCTCAACTCATCATTCTCTAAAAACCATTGAAGGTAATAGATGTATTGGGATATGAATGTAAATTTATAGTAGGATAACATGAGTAAAGATAATATGGAGTATGAATATAGGTGCTTGGAATTTAAAAATTTTAATCATGTGATACATGATTGAAATGAGTTTTTAGAACTATTACCCATACTATAAGAGGAATGGGAAAACATCAACATATATTTAAATTTTGTACACCCTAAAACATCTAATACCCATAATTCTATCTATGATGTAGTTGACCGCAAAACAATGACTAAAATCATTAATTCAATCATATTATTTTTCATTATTTATCATCATTGTATTATATATTTTAAGGAAGTTCTATGGTAACTTGGGGAGCCAAATTATTCTATATTTTATTAGTATTTATGTATACCTCAATGTTTTAGAGTAGTATTTTACATGATTTAGATATAATGTTGTGTTTTAGTAAAACTTTTCCTTCTCATGTAGATGTAAAATCTAAGGGGACAAGTCAAACCCTAAAGGATATGTTGATATATTGTCAAATAAATTTAATGGTTGTTGGGATTAAAAGATTCCTCTAATATAGTCTTTTTATAAATACATATTTTACATGATTATTCAGATAGATACTTATAAATAAATATATGTAAATAAATGTAGATATCTAATGTACTAGTTATATTTTGTATAATGAATGATATTAGGACCTAATGTAGCTATTGAAAGTATATATATTGTTAGATCCATTAATGATCTCATTAAGGAAGCTCATATTCAATATATATGTTATTTTGAAAATCATTGGATAGATCTTGAATTATTTGTTGGTTATAATTTTTTCCTATAAATATTTATATAAATGAATGTTATATGATTTAGGAAAAAAATCATATCATTGGGTATATTTGTCCCATTTAGATTCTTGATTGAATTTGTAAACTTTTATATCACTTATCACTCCCGCTAAACGTTTGTCATGTTCATGATGTGTTTCAATTATATATTCAATGTAAATACATGATCCTTCACATGTAAAAAAATATGTATTCATTAATGTAAGGAATGATATTTATTATTAATAAAAACTGTTTGGATTAATCTACCATGGAGAAAATGTTATATAGAACATGTCTTCTCTCCTGGTTAATGTATTTATAGAGGAATAATAAATATGGGGATGAAACATGGGATCATAAAGATGTAATGAATCATTGATATCCCAAGTTTTTTTATTATATTTATTGAATGAAAATTGATAAATTAATTTTACTGGGTTCAGATTGTAACATCAAAATATTTTATATATATTTCCTTTCAAATAAACATGATTTACTCGGTAACTGGTCTTACATGAAAACATCAGTTTATATAAATCATGATATAATAAAATAATAAAAACATGTTATTAAACTGTTAGGTCTGAATATTAATAAAAAATTTATGAATAATATTTATAATGTATTTTAATAATTCATATTTTTTATTTAATGCTAATTAAAAAATATAAAAAATTCATTAAAGTCATTTTCAATTCAATTTTTTTCAAAATGTGTTTTATTTGCTTTCTTCATCAGAAAATATTATTAACTTATACTATTTATATAAATTTTTCTTAATTATAATAATATCATTTTAAATTCATCATGTTACTGTTATCTTGGGATAAACTTGTATAATTTTTCTAAAAAGATTAATTAATTATTAAAAATTTAAAATAACATTTTTTTAAAAAAATTATTAATTATTTTCTGATATATTTATAATTATATTTTTTTTCGAAAAATCTAAGATAAATAAAATTTAAATATATATACTATTACTAATTACATTCCAATCATCAATATAATATATTTTGGAATATGTTTAATGACATAGAAACAAATTTTTCTAAAGAATAATTTTTTGAGATCAATGGGATATTATCATAATAAATAATTTAATTCTCTATTAGTTAATAGTCTTATTTATTTTTTATATAATTTATATCCATGATAATAAATCAACATTTATTTAATATTTTTAACTATAAAATTAATAGATGAAAATTATGGTTTGTGGTTAAAAAGCATTTTTCAGAATTGTCTTTTTATTAAAGTTTATGATTGTTAATAAAATTAAATTATATACCATGAGGATATTTAATAATGTTAAATGGATTATATATTATTTAAAAAATTATCTATATAAAAAAATATGTTCAATTTTTTAAGAGTTATTAGTAAAGATAATAAAACTCTATTATCATGATAAAGGATTAAATGGGTTTACTAATTTTTCAAACATTGATATTAGGGTATGATTGCCTTCCAAACCTAAACAATTATTATTACATGAATTTATCTCATCCTTATTTTATCCTAAATTAAAATCCAAATCCATTTGGAGTCACATTAAAAAGATATATTCTTCGAATCATTGAAATATTTTAAGAAATTACGTGTGTGTCCCTCCGATCAATTAAAAATGGGAACCTCTTATCCTCTAATATTTAACAAATTTTTCCTTATATATCACCAAATATATATTCCAAAACATTCATATAGTCATTAAGATCATGATATATCTTCTAGTACTATCCTAATACCAATATTACAAGGCATAAAGAGTAATCTATAAGAGGTCTCTCAATGAAGATGTATAGATTTCAAACAAGATCATTCAATTTTATTACATATTATAAATACTATAAACATTTTTTCCTTTAGAAATATAAATAATATATCATAAAGATATTGGAAAGTTATTATGGTGATCAAACATCCATTTTTCATCTATTCTCATTCGACTAGGAGATGAATGTATAGTTCATGCATACGTGCAGACTACTACAACCACATAGTGATATGACACATATTCCATCTACATCATTCAAGGATTATTATTATGAATTTTTTTTCATATATATGATATTTATGTTGTAATTATTATTCTAGAAATTTGAATTAATTTTCCCTATTATTTCATTCCATCTATAGAAAATTGAAGTATAATTGATGTTCATATAATTACTATTGTCTATATGTTGAGTTGTTGATTATTTTTCATCACTAGTTTAAATGAATTTTTAGAAAATTTCACATAAGTAATTTATAATATATTAATATAATTATTATAATTGATCATTTTAATTAACCATGACCACAGTTCAAGGACCATAACCACCATACTAAAACCTACATGAATGATGAAGAAGATAAGCCATAAAATAAAAATCATAACGAAATATTTTAAAATAAATGGTGTTATAATGTTATAATTAAACCATTTTAGTAAAAATATCATTGGATATCCTAAATTTTTATGTATGATAACCAATTCAATAATTTTATAAAGGTCACTCCCAATCCCTACAAGCATGCGACTATCACATGGGCATCAAACACAAACTAGAGAGAATTATTTCCCCAAAGAAAATGAATCATACAAGGAATATATATGAACACCATGAAATGAAATAGTGGAATAATAATGATGAAAATATTTTACATAACTAAATAATTCACTAAGGTAGCAATGTAAATCTAAATTAATTAAATAAGTCCCCATTTTATAAGTATAGCAACCCAAAAGGGAAAATAATATAAGAAACCACTACTCTATGATATAAGGTAAATGCACCATAATCACACCACTATCAACCTATAGAAATCTAATATGATCCTGACCATCTTCCTACCATGTCTATCCTTTTTCTATATCTAATTACATTACATGGCCTACACAGTACCCAAAGGGGGTGGATGGTGTGATCTAATAGGCTTAGTGCCTTACCACCCAACTATTCCAGATGAATTCATTGTATAATAACCTGATTGTAATCAATTTAAAAAATGTTTTGGAATGATATAAAGTTAATATTATTATATCAAATGTCTGGTGAACAGTTCATATTTCCTATAGTTCTCAAACAAGATAGATAAAATAGTTTTAATTCATTTTTTCCACAATCATTTTAAAAATTAATAAAAAATAGTTATATAAAATCAAATATAGAACAAGGACATTGATAAATAGATAAAATAGTCCATGGAAAAATCATAATTCAATTATCTTGGACACTCATAAATATAATTACTAGTTCTCACTATAAATACATGTAACACATGTATTTATTTCATTAGATCATAGGAATACTGTAAAAACATTAATCCATCAACCATGTTAATAAAGTATTAAAGAGAAATGATTCTTGATGTAGGAGTAGAAGAACTCCCCATAAAGTGAACTATATGATTGTATCATTTGAAGAGTAGTATTATTACACACCCCACCTAAATAGCCAACAATCCCATTTTTTGTATTTAAAATCATTTTAATGGGATTATACACATAGAAATACATTTTGAAACTCCCTTATCATAAACTATTCGTCAAAAACCCCATTTCAAAAAAAATTTCTCCATTCATACAAAATGAAGATTCATTTTATAAAAAATATTGGAATAATGTTTTCTCAAAAACCCATTTGAACACAAAAATTAATGAATCATACCTATTTATTTGGAAAAATATTTTCATAACAATAGAAATTGAGGTTCAATAAACATTATAATAGAAATAGAAAACCCTATCTCAATAGTGGGTAACACACTACCTACAACGGTATATACACCCCCAAATAAATTTAAAAAAACAAATAAATTCCTTAGAATAAGTTAAAATGTCTTAAATTCAATTACATATGAAAAGACATCAGTGGATAGCGTATATAAAAACATCACTCAAGTAACTCACATGATGAAATATAACCAACACAAGGGCTGGACACCAGAGGATTATCACACAATAGAAGTAGAAGGGACAAAAAATAATCATAATATTATTTAAAAAGCCCTTAAATTCCACCCAATTTCATTTATTCAACCATATTCAACAAAGAAGAAAAAAATTCACACATAAATTAAGGGAACAAACCAACCCTGTTAAGTAAAAAATACCAAATTGAGGTCAGAAAAATATTGGATACCTTCCAAAAAACATTTGGAGGGAACCTATGGTTCGAGAGATAATGATACAAAAATAAATAGAATTAGTAATTATACGATAGGAAGGAAAAAAGAACTATGGGAAATTATGGGATTACATCCTAAATTATAGATTTATGACAAAAACTCCTTCTCTTGAAAGATCAACTAAAAAATAAATCACCTAAGGTTAATTTATCCCAAGAGGATATTTGATTGTGTAAAATATCATTAAGGAATAAATAAATTTTATTCCATAAACCATTAATATAGTTTGTTCCTAGAAACATATTTATTTAATAAATTATAGATTTACAATGTATAACTATGTAGAAGTTTTTGTCTAGCATAGGTTCTAATAAACTAACAAAAATGAATCCCAGAACCTCAAAAAGAATTAATTAATCTCTTAATCATTAAAAAGATAATATATTATTATCGAGGATGATACAATCTCCCCATCATCGTTATTATTTTCCCCTAGAATTCATGTATAATAAGTGTTCTCTAGAATGAGGTGATGACCCTACTCCGACAACCAAAATTCACTATTCCATGCCTAATGAGAATCCAACCCATGTCTCTTTTGTTATCTAATAAATGGAAATGAAATTATAAATAAGGAATTCATATGAGAATCCATGATCTCCACACATTTCTCCATAAAAAACATTTGTATCAAATGAAATCTCATCCCAACTCAGAAAATGAGATGGAATGAGATGATATATCCTAAGATGAGATAAATGAAGGAAATCATTTATACCTATCATTTAAGCACATAGTAATAATAGTAAATCAATGAATCCAAATAGTTCAATGACCCCAAAAATTTCAATATATCTCAGTGTCAGGTTTCATAGTTTCCGAAGATGATGGTGACTCCAATATAGCTGAAACATGAATGATAACATAGCCAATAATTGAAAACACCAATGGAAAATATTGATTATTCTCATATGATTTATGTAGAATCTATGTTGTATCCACGGGTTGATGTAAATCATGTGTCTTCACCAATGACTCCAATATGAGACTTAGTCATTCCAGAGAGGCCTCACCCATATCTATATATCAAATAGGGAAACCTGCCTAGGAAACCAAAAAAATCCTGTAAGGTGAACATTTTAATTGATTAATGGTATATTTTTTAAGGGGAAATCATATTTTCCAATATAGTTATCCAATCATCAACCAAAATAAAATATTGATGCATGGTAAATATCCTCCAGGATCAAAATAGAATGTTTCACATGATTGTCTAAATAGAGATGATAAGAATTACATTATTGGATGTGGGTACATAAGAACTCATTAATACTCTTCCAGAATACCGATGTAACCATAAGATCATAACCTATGAAAATAGTATAAGTAATAACATGTGTCCTCACATTCCACTAAATGTAAAACATACACGATGAATCAACCATAGTGGTGTACCTAATAAAAATAAATTTATATTATTTCATTAGTATATCAATAAATTTATTTATGGATTTATTCCCTCATGGATTTCCTAGAATTTAAATATAAATATCCTTGGATCTGTCATACTTTATCCAAACCATCACCAGAAGTGGTTGGAGAAAAATATAATCCTTAAAGTGCTCTATCTTTATCTAATGAATGGTGTAACAATATGACACATAGTCAGAATATGTTATGCTTAATACCTAGCCACAAAAAAACAAAAACTAATATTATAATACATTTTCAATGATTTAGGAAAAAATAACTATAATTAATATGAAAAAAATGAAATACAAAATTTATTATAGATGATGGGACGATAAATTGGTTCTCAATGTGAATAATACCATCAGAATATGGATTCCAAGATGAAGTTTTCATCCCACAATTTATTGATTCCCTTATTACTATGAAATAATTATTCCACTACTAAACCTATAAAAGAAAGTCATGGATTTCCAATGATAATATATATATGCTCAGAACCAAACATCAATAATATTCCTACACATCTAGATGTAACTATGTAAGGATTATTATACTTTTGATCACTTTAATTGATTCCAAAACAAAATATGGTGGAACATTCTGACTAGGATTATTTTCACGGAGATTACCCTTCCTCGAGGTGTATGTGATGATGAATTCAATCATCTGAAGGTATTCCACCCACCTCTTATTCTCGATAATCAACTACATATATGAAAATTTATAGAATATACATTTATTATTATATATTACTCTGAACCCCTCCCTAATAATATTGTGTCCTCAATATTTCATTTCAGGAATTAATGTATAAATACTTAAATTATTATTAGGGTAATTATTTTAATTGTATTTTAAGATGATGAGATCAATATACAATAACATAATCATCTTTCATAAGTACATATACCATACATGAAAATGAATAATCTCAGTAGAAAAAAACCCCCATGCTAGGAATTAGAATGTTGAGAATAGGTTGAAAGGTTAAAAAATTTTACCACCCACTTTCATTAATCACATGTAAACCACCACTAAAACAAATACACTAAATGAAGGATCTTCCCTTCGTAGTCCTATGTTTGTATCCCTAGAGACATTATTGAATCTGATTGTTTCATAGTAGAACCCAGAACAAAAGATCCAGGAAAATATGGGGGGTTTATACATATATTGTAAGAAATTATATAGATGTCTCTATTTTCGAAAATCACTTCAAGACTTAATATGTGTGGGACATGTACCCCTGGTTTTCCCTTCCTTAAAAAACTCATATAATCCTGTAGAATAATATTAGCTACATCTAGTTATAGAGTTGAATCTTTCTACTAAGAACCACATCCACCATCCTTGTGATTATAATGACACCCACTCTTCTTCCCATGTCTGCTGTTGAATCTATTGTTTGGAGGAGGAGGATAACCAGAAGATCCACACAATCCATAAATATTCATTTATTCCATTATTTTCAACTCTTCCATATCATCATAAGTGGTATGAATTATACAATAATTCTATGATTCAATATCTAGGCATAAACCATGTAGGTATTTCTAAGCAGTCAGTTGATCATTAATCAACCCTACAAGCGGAAAATAATCCATATCGCAAAAATGATGTTGTCTCCATACATATAAACCTCTCCCTAAAGTAGTCAGTGGTTATTCAATGAATTAAACAACATTAATGACTCCAGTATGAACTGTTGAAATAAAAGAGTCTCAATTCCCTTCCAATCCTACTTATTTACTGATCTGTATATTCAAAGGAATCTTTTCATCTCTTTTCTCTACCATAATTTATGAATTCCTCACACACCACCTTAATAGAATTGTATTTATCTATAAATTAAATAACATGATAAATATTTTCATCCAGTCATCTTCCTCTAGAGTTTCATTTTTACAACTAAAGGGAATAATATTCTCATTAAACAACTCTCAAATGTGATCATTGTATCCTTTAGCACTGGTATATGAATATACAGACAGTAGTAAACATTTTATACATTACATTCCTTGATAATATTTTCCCAAATAATATCCTCAATAATATTATACACCATAGGAGGATTACCTTGATGATCATTGAATGAACCCTCTTATGGTTCTCTTAGAAATATGTATTTTAGGATTGTTTCTACAAGCCATAAAGAAAAGAAATTTATCCAAAAATAGAATATTCTCATTTTGTAAAATATAACCAAAATAAAAAATTGAGATCATTTCTTATAATAAATATAGGAGACATGAATAAAAATATCATACGATAACTTTTTGCATGTCATAGCAGAAACTGGATATGAACTCAGTATAATCTACTTCTAAATTTTTTAAAATATAATCTGAGAACTAAAAAAATACCATGACTATGTATAACAATTTTTTGATACCAATTTTCAAAGAATAATCTTAGTATACACTCTAATGATTGGTAACCCAATCCATTCCCTAGTAAAATGATGGGAATTCCTGAACCCCATGGGATGATGTATAGAACCCAGAAATCCATGACAAGCCCAAGGGATTGATTTCAAAAAAAAGCTGAAGAATACAAGGAATATATATGGGGCTGAAAATCCACACTATAACCATAAATAACACATAACATCATTAAATAAACCTCTCTAAATCACAATAGTGCCCTGCATTTTCATCCATTTATGATAATACAAGGCCTACACACCTTCGAATGAGTGTTCGATAGGTGAAATAAATATGATCTATAGCATCCCTCCTAGGTGTTACATATACAACATTGATAAAATAATCAAAACATGTTGAAATTATAATAATTATGGTCTTGATATTAAGTAAAACAATTTTATAACAAAATCATGGAAAATTATTCATTGTTTCCCATATTTCCAATATAGGCCAAATAAAAATGTTTCAAAATGTATTTTCTATAATCATATATCAATTTATCAAAAATATGTATATCAACACAAAAGAGTAAAAATCCAAAGTATAATATATAATACAATCTATGGATAAATCATGGTCATGAAATTAAGGTCATCCATACATATATATGAATAGATCACTCTTCAAATCCATTTAATACATGCATAGAGGTCTTTGGAAGATGAGAACACCCTAGAAAATGAATTTGCATACCATGTCAATAATGAACAATAGTAAAATAACATTAATCTAGGAATTATTGAAAATACTATAAAGTGAACTCTCTAAAAGAATTGAATTATTTTTATGACTTATACTCCTTGCACCTAATTTCTTAACACTCTCATTTCCAATATTTCAAATAATTATAAATGGCTTGAAATTTAAAAATACATTTTCAGACACATTTTTGCCACCAATTGTGATTTGAAACACCATTTCACACTCCATTTCTAAATGATTTAAAATAAATAATTAATATACCAATATAATAGGATAATCATAATTTCTCCAAAAGCCCATTGGAAGAAAATCAATTTATCATTATAATTTATTTGGAAAACCTTTTACAAAACAAGAGATTTCACAGTTCACCCAACATTGTCTTAGATACAGAAAAACCAAACTAAAGCTCAGCCACACACTACCTGACATTAGATCTAGATAATAGAAAGAATGAAGAACTAAAAACAGATGACCCAATAACAATTACCACATATCAGAATCAATTTCATTAGAAAAATACTCAGATGAGATGAAATATCAAAACATACATAAAAGAGCTCACATGTTTCACTATAATAAAACACAAGATTTTAAATAGAATATGACCACAAAATAAATATAGAATGATTAAAAAAATCACCAATATATGATCCAATAATTCAACAAAGGTGTCCATACATCAATTCCATAATCAAGAGAAATAATATATTAGAAATTCCCCACTTAACTGAAAGGATACAACCAACAACTGTAATGAAAGAATGAAAATGGTGGAACTCAAAAGAGAATAGTCACCCAAAATCGATTAGAATGAACCTACCATTTAAGAAATATAGCTTATCAATGAATCTATAGTGGTACATATGAATTAAGTGAATAAAAAAATACTAGTCATAAGGCATTTAAATTGTAAATCATAAATTTATGGTGAAAATTCACCTTGTTACATATTCCATCAAAAAATTCATCACCTCAAATTAATTTATCTTGATGGATGAATTTATAGCATAAAACCACATTATTGGGAAAATGATATTTACACCATGTAATATTCCTATTTCATAATCCATGCATCATATATAAGTTGTAAATTAGTTTCTTATAATGTAAATCTATCTGGCTTGTTGTGTCAAACCTAGTTTATACAGAAACAAAAAATGGACCCCCACACCATCCAGAACTGTGATAAAATATAAAAACCATTTAATTTAGCATATATTTTTATCCATGATGATATAATGAACCCATAATTTGTATTTTTGTCCCTATGTTTTCATTATGGTGAAGGGATCTCTAATAAGGGATGAGGGCCCTGCTTCGCCAGAAAATGATTCATGTAAAAAAATCTCATGAGAATAAGATTTGTTTCACCATAGCACTCTTAACTACAAAATATATTTCGTGCACAATACATTCATATGAGAATCTATGTTCTCCAAATATTTCAATTGAATGAAAAAATAGATCTAACACATTTTCTCCCCAACTCATAATGTGAGTGAGATTATGATGGTATCTCTAAACTGGGTTATATGGAAAACATAATGCATTACATTCAACCAAGATTATAATGATAGTATATAATAAACCTTCACAATATTTTCATTGAACACAAATTTTCCAACATATCATATAGTGATCATTCCCAATTTTCGAAACAAAAATTTTACTAGTTGAAGAGAAACTTTTATGAAAAATCAATCAGCAATAAAAAATTCAATTGATGAAAATGATAACAAACATACTATTTAATTTATAATTGATGTGTAAACAACATTACATGTATATCCTAAATCATTTATGATATCATTTAAATAATACATCGTCATTCTAGGGAGGCATCAACCATATCTTCCCAAACAAAATGAGACCTTCATAAGCACATACAAAGCTTCAATGGGAGACATTCTCATTAAAGATAGGTTAAAATTTTTGTATAAAATCTCAAAAAGTCATAGATTGTCTTCTTATGATCCCCTAAAATCCATATCTACGTATTAGATAAAATCCTCCGAGATCTGAATAGAACATTTGATATATCCATCCTTCTATGGAAGATACCCTATAATGAACTGGCCCTATGTACCATCACCAACTGGAGACTCATCTAGAATATAAATGTTAAAATATGATCAATGACCATGGAAATGGAATAATTAACCCCATGTAACATCAAAATCTCATGTACATACAGTTTACGAAGATTTTCAAGCATAGTGGTGTCCCTGGTCAGAATGCAATGTGATGATATTTTCAACTAGTCATTTGCCACCAAAATATCTTCCTTCTCATGTGGAGTCTATAGAAATTTCAACTAAATATTACATGGATAAATTGTCCCTTTTATAAAATGTAATTGAAAAATATTGTATAAGAAGAAAATTATTTTGGTTAAGTTCTTTTTTCATTCATCATGTGTCATAGTGGAACACATATTCTGCAATTCCATGCTTCATACTCATCCACCAAAAATAATATCTCATGTAATAATATATATTTGTTAGTTCTATTATGTATAAAAAATAAATAACTATGACAATAATGAATTACAAAATTACTCAACGCTGATGGGACAAAAAAATCTACATAGTGAACAATTCCATCATAATGGATAGACTAACAATAAGATGTATCCATATATTTTAAATATTCTATTATTAAAATGATATAAATATCTTACTAATGAACAATTAGAATATAATCAAGGAGATATCATGAAATATAAAAAGTTCGTATATCCCAAAAATTACCTTCCTCTTTCACATCCTGAAGAAAATGAGAAAATATTCATATTGTTTTCCAATTTTTTTTGTTTCAAAAACACCATGAGGTGGAAAACTATAAACTAAGATCCCCTATGATGAAATTACACTTCCTCGAGTTTTAGGTTAGGTTGAAGTGAAACCTCTTGATTAATTCCACAAAACTCCTCTACTTGATAATAGATTCATTCTAATAAATGATATTGATTCAAATTTAATGATTTTCAATAGATTGTAAAACTAAATCCAAAAAGATATTTTCACCAACACCTAATCTAATTCAAAACTATGTCATTCTATAAAAAAATTAATGTGGGTAATAATTTGAATTTGGTCAATATTGAAGAGTTACAAAGTCTAAAACATGATAATCATGCATAAGAAGAAGACCTACAATATCACCAAAAGAATCAGAGTATACAACATTCCCCTTACTGGGATCATGTAATATCAGAATAGGATTTTATATGAGAATCAATTTCAACTCATCAATAGATTCCACTCTTAGTCACCCCATTTGAACTTCGCCCTGTTCTATGTAATAGTACAAAAGTTGAGGAAAACCATAAGAAATATGTAATGATCAGCTAATATTATCTATTGGGAACTATTAATAATTTTATCCAGTTGAAATTCTTTGGTTCCTCCCATTAAAAGGAATATTTCACATTCTTTTTATCAACAGAAAGTAATCTTTTAAAAATTACATGACCCAATTAATAACTTCTCAAATCCAGAAAATATATTTTGAAATCTTACAATAATATTTATGGATCAGTAAGATATCCAAATTAATATTTATATTGTTCTCATAATCATAAATAGATCTCAAATAAACTAGTATACAATCCATAAAAACATCAAGGGGTAGAGATACTATTTGAATATTATAATTATTATGGATATAAAAACAGTATGAGTATTAGTCATAATAAAAGGGATAATTATATTTTAAAAATTGTCATTCCAGATCTTGAATCAGTATTCGAAATATCGGACTCTCAAACCTAGTGCTGATAATAACCTCACTGAAGACTGATTTCTGAAAAATAATTTTCCATCATCAACTAATCAAAAAAGTCATCCTCTTGGGGAAAATGATACATACTATTAATTTCAAAACTGTTAAACATCTAGTATTCCATTAGAATAATTGATCCATATTCTGTAATGTCAATGATTATGAGGTAAGAACATTATAAAATACTCAGGTGATGAAATACATTCTCTATCAAATCATCAAACTGGATCTTGATATCTTTTAGCACAGGAGGCCTGATGTGATAAAATTTCATTATGATAGTCTATGTACATAGGACAAGATCAATCATAAACCCTACCTCTCTTTATCTACTAATATATGAGTAGTGTTATAGGAATACATTAATAAAATCATACTCAACCATGTTGCTTATAAAAAAAGGAAATTTCATCAATCACAATTGCCATAGTATAAATAAATATAATGCATTTAAGTGGGGAGGTCCTTAATGACCATATTTTTGGTCAAAATCCCTTTGAAACACATGAGAGATCTTATATATCATATGGAATAAAATATGTAGATAATATTAATCAGTCTCATCATGGTGTAAACTAGTTAGTCTATCCCAATGATGACTTCAAATAGATCTATATTGAAAATTCGAAAATACCCGACCAAATTTTTGTCACTTATTTATTGTGTAGATGATGGAAATTGACAATATTACACTTTCCCCAATTAATGAGGTGTCTCTATCACCATTACAATGGACCTGATATCTTTTCGAAATATAATCATCTCAATATAATTGGTAGATATTAACAAGTGAGAGGTATTATAATTAAATAAATTTTTCTGTTGATTTATGGAAAAAATGTAACCATCACTATCATGGGACCCAAATCAACCTCCACCTAAAATGAACTAAAAATTGTATGGTTCATCACTCATGAGGCCTATTTCTAGATTCTTATATTATTTAATGAATATCTATGTTTATTAATTTCCAATATTGATGAAGATCCATAAAAATAATGAGTTATATGTGATGCCTATAAAACCCTCTAAATGTAGACATGTTGGCAAAAAGAACTCCATATCATTGGGGGTATGTGGAATGTTTGACCGGTGTTCCCTTACTTGTTTCACAAACATAAATTAATTGGACACTACGAACTATTGCAACTGGTAAGGAATAAGAAACTGCAAAGAAAGAACATAATCAACCCTGCGATTATAATTCCCCATCCCTTTTTCCACAATGTGTGGCTGATACAGACAATTTGAGGAAGGGAATAAAAATAATAGAAAATAATTCCTTATATATTAATCCCATCAATCATTTCCCAGTCTATAATTTTACTATATGTTGTCTGATTGAAAAAAATTAAAATGTGGTCATAATATTGTGAAAAACCATGATAGTATTTCCAATAACACTAATAATAATTATTCACCATGTCCAGATAAAAATGAACCATCTATAAAAAATTATTTGTGTTTTACAACACTAAATTCTCTCCCTGCTTAATATGGGGTATCATAAGAGACATTTTTATCATTAGAGAAACAAGGAAAAATAGTTGAACGAAATGATTTTTGAGAGACTATAATTCCAATCTTATATACTGATCCTTTGTTATGATGGAATCCTACCAATACATATCGGGATCCTAAATTTCAACAATCATTAAATTAAATTTATTACATCAGGTGTATTAATGGATTTTAATAACTAATCAATATTTTCTAGTTATTCCTCTACTACATGAGATTAATTCAAATCCCTAAAAGGTATGGGATTCTCATGTTGGAACTCTCGACCATGATATTTATCTCATATAGCTCTACTATACACATCAATAGATTAGTTTTAAACACAATGTAAATTCTGGTCTATAACAATAACCCCTTTAGGATAGCCCCACTATGATTCTAATCTTGGATATGTATTCTCATGTGAAGCATATCTACCACCTTCTTGTAAAACACTTGAAAGAGTTCTAGGTGGCATTATACTACACAACATAAATATAATAAATAATTCTATTAAATTAAAATCTCAATTTAAACCAAAAACCCATATTCATAAAAATAAATTCAATACTACAACTTTACACATGAATCAAACATCCCAATGTCCATTGGTAACATGAGGGCTGACATAGTAAGATCTTGTTAGGCACTCACGGTAACAGACCTCTGAAGTCCATAAAATCCTATCTTCAAGTTTCTAACCTCACAAGACTAGTCATTACCATTCTATAATAATAATTTTTAATTTACGTACTTATTTTACCCAACAATGATTGGTACTTGAACCATTTCAATTCTAAACATAGGAGAATAAATTTTCCCCATGTGTTTGTGACTACCAATTAGGAATCCACACAAACTAGAGTTAATTTTCTCTCACAAACATAATCATGATATATCGTATATATATATTCACATTGGAAATTAATAGTGAAATAATTTTAAAAGGAATATATTGGATAGAATAATTTGTGAAATTTTTTGTGATTCAATTCAATGTATGTTATTCAAACCTGAAGGTACATATCCAAAAACAAAATGAACAACGGAATAAGAAACCACCACTCCATGTGATATGTGGGATATATCTCATAATATCCCCAGAAGAATCCCATACCCAACATACATGAACCTACCCACTATAAAGTGATTCGTTCAAAACATGAAAGTGAATTATTTATGAGGGGTTTTTTGTGAATTGATCCCAACACAAATGTCCTGTTGTGGAAAATTATATGGTAAAAAAAAAATTATCTGATTGACCATCATAAAAACTCATTTTTAAGTGATGTTGAAAAAATAATAATTAATTTTTATCGGAAAGAATATCATTTCAAATAATCCTTCCTGGTATTTTAAAAAAGATATTACAACTGGATGATTGGCCAGTTTGAAATAATTATTTTTAGCGGGTATGTATCCCATAGAAAATATGTTTTACCATTAAAAATGTATTTTTATGGGAATAATTCCACATAAAAAATAATTATTTTCTATGTAAGATGTTTTATATCATAAAAACGTAACTAAAATATAAAACATAAAAATTTAAAATATAAAAAATATTTATTATATTATTAAAAATGCACTAAGTATAAACTATATTCATGTGAATTAATAAAATCATTCCAAAAAATATTTTCAATCAAATGTTCATCAACATAAATGTGAAACAATACTTGAATATCTATGGAAGAGGTACATCCAGGGGAGGTGGTGGAGAGAAATCTATCCCTAAGCACTGATTCAACCATTTATTATACTATATTGTGTGCTCGTGTTGCTACTCCTTCATTCGGCACATCTCCTCATAATCCTCCTCATAATATCAACAATTCTCTTCTATATCTGTATGTATAGTCTTCATAAGATAATTCTAGACATTAAGAAACTCCTCATACTGTTTATGAAATGATTACATATCTTCAAGATCTCCCCTTGAGTTGGATGATGAAATCACAATCAAACAATAATATATAACTCGTGTCAATCGAGATCTGATACAAATAACTCATCCTCTCTAGAATAGATACTGATTATCCTACATCCATGTTGTGTCTTCAAATTTTATTTTTCTAGTTCTATGATACTCAATCATAGCTCTATCCTCATCCCATTTAAGTTAAAGTGTGGCTTCATATGACTCCTTCAATAGAAATTTAAAATAAAAAACGTTTAAAACATTATTTTTAGTTAATTTTTAAAATTGAAAAAAAATTATATTGAGCACAATGTGACACCAAAGAATAAATATAATCTCTAAAGAGATAGAAATGTTTAATATACTTTCATAAATAGAGAGCTCTGTAATATCAGGATTTTGTACTATGTATATAAGTATAGAATAAATAGTTTACATTTAATGATTTACAAATTATAAAAAAGGTTCATACCATGTGTTGTCGATGAATACTACATGTTTGACTAACAGCTAAATATTCCACCTTCATCCCATCCCAGTTCATCCAACCTAATTATATTATCAAATGAAAACTAAATCCTATCCAATATGAACATAATCAACCCCAATCAGGATATGATATGTGCATTGATTGGTGGTTGAAACAAAAATCATCCAAATCATTGAACATAAAAAACATTTTACTTCATTATGTATGGTGATTATGAATTTTTTATAATTACTGTGAATCCGCCAAGGCCAAATTAAAAATTCTGGTTCCAAATGTTATGGTGTCAATTCCACAAACAACTATCCTATAATACTCTCAAATGTAATTCCTAATCCCAATATTCATAAAATAATTAAGTCAATTAATGGATAAATCATTCACCCTCACATATTTAAGATTCATAGATAATATAAACTACTAATAAGTTATTTTCCTTAAGAAACAAGAAATTTATATATATTGTGAAGCCTAAAAAATAAAAAAATTTAATTTTTTTGAATATTTTTACAAATTTCTATAAACAAATATTAGAGCTTTGGGAATTGACTGGATTCCATTAAGCATAGATATGATCAAGATATGTTGACTACCTCCCTGACACTTAAAACATAACTTTTTCCATTAAGTTGAATTCAAATATATAGAAGACAACAATTTACTTTTAAATATCAAAACAAATTTTCAATTAAAAAGATTAATGATGTGTTTAAATGGTCTCATTGAATTTCAAACATAAGTTATTTCCACAATAATATATTTATATTAAAAAAATTCACATGAATTTTCATTTTGGCCAGTGAATAAATATTTCAATTAATTTCAGTCATTAGCACATGAAACATGTAAGTGCCTAGAGAAATTCATTTTAGAATATTTGAATATTTGATTCAAATAGTATCCTATCTGTGTATAAAAGATTTATCTAAACACACACAAAATAAGATAACAATCAATTAAAAACAAATTTAAATCATTAATATACCCCTCACACTTATTTTCAAGTTTTGATGATATTATAAATAGAAAAAATAATTCCATCAACAATCATATGAATCAGAATTTTTTTCAACATATCAGCACAACCAAAAATGATTCCAAGAAATGATACATGCAACAAGTTATTTTAGTATAGTAGCACATGCACTCATAATTTTTAGCAAATAGATGTGTAGATTTTTTTAACATAAACTCAAGAAAATCACTGACTCGCTAAAAATAGTATCTCTGACTGAAATGCATTAGTGACTTAGTGACTTAGTGATAGTAGTTGAACTGTGACATATGAGTGAATTATTTTGTAAACATAAATTTATCTGGAGAATAAATTAAAAGAAAAAATTAGATGACAGAACATCCTAGAAAATGCCTTAATCCATTAATTCTCAATATGAAACTCCATGTTAATTGAAAAACTATAGGAACACTACTCCTCTATTGACATGAGGAACATACATTGTTATCCTAAAAATAAAGTATAGGAAGACCGAGAAGAAAAATCTAGCACACATAGTGATTAAAATGATAACAAAAAACAAAACTTTATTCAATGTAAAACATGATAAAGAAAAAACTTTAAAAAATTACTAAACATTGGTTGACTCCCATGAATAATGGAATATTAAAAATTCAGTTAGACATTATTAATGTATGAAAATATATTTTTATTATTTATTTTTCGAAAAAAGAAATATCCTTTGTATCCTTCCATGTCAAGCTATATTTTATGTCCCTAACCAGAATCCCCTGGAAAATAACCAAAGTCAAAAGGTGGGTGTGATTTCTGGTCCATAACCACCACATATTTACAACCCTTATTATTTTAAGAAAATAATTGATTTTATGGGCTCTAAAACTTACAAAAATCGAATCAAGATTTTCAAAAGCACTAAAACCTCTTATGAAACACCCTTTGACAACTATGAAATACTTATAGGTGTTATCAGGTATTGTAGAAAATTCATTATCTGAAATAATGTTTTTAGTATTTTTATTTTATATAGATTCTAGTGAAATGTAATTGGATCCCTTAATCTCTTCCCAGAAGCATTTATGATATTACACATCATAGTGTATCTTGGAAGAGGATCTCAATTTTTTTTAATTAGGTTCATATTTGACACAATTAACATTTATAAGAAGGGACAACAAATAGTTAGGGGATTCAAGGTTTTTGGAATTTTCCACACAATTAGATTTCTTGAGTTCAACTCTAACCAAATAATATATAAGGATTCCAATAACTGAGTGCATACTATCATGTTCCAGGGGGGGATAAAAAATGTAATGAGCAGATTCATGAATATTAGAACCCATGGGTTTCTCCCATACTAAACTACTAATAGTTTCTAAATTTTATTTCTCACGTGAATATGTTGATGTTGTAAGTGAACAACAAGGAAGAGAATTTATTTCACTATTAATATATTCATGTTTCAAAAAATTATAAATTTAATCTAAATGATCCTCATCAGTTATTAAACACTCAAATTCTATTGCATATGAAAAAAAATTCTGCCTGAATTAAATGTGTGTTCAACCTACCCAAGTTCACATTCAACATGTTCATTTTCCATAACAATTTCAGCTATGTGTTTCAATATTTTAATTGGGGAATAATTGTTCATTTAATATTAATAAAATTCATATTCTATTTTGTTCAAAAAAATACTCTCATAAAACAACATTGTTTTCAATTTCAGTACACAAAATTTTAGAAATTGGTTGGATTAAATTTTCTAAACAGGGAGGTGTAATTTTCAGTGTAGGTAAAAAAATTTCAGATACTAAAATTTAAAAATTAAATATTCTCTTCCAACCAATACCCAATTTTACATTCAGGTTATTTATTAAATGTTTTATAAATGTTTGGTGAACATTTTTTAAAATTCCAATTTACATTTATATGTTTCCATTCACCCTGATTGATTTCATTTTCAAAAATCCTAAATAGTGAAATTTTTCAAAACTAAGGAACATTTACATAATTGGGAAATCTTATTCAATATGACACAGTTCCATTTTAATATTTTCCATGTTCACACCAATTCAATTAATAAAAATTTTGTTAGATTTTTTTCATCATTTAGTGAGTAGGTAATGTCCATATTTTGTTCATCAGAATGATATTATTCAATGTATATGGTATGTTTCTTAGGTTCAGAATCACTATCCACTTTAATTTAGTTTTCATGTATTCTATTGACATTTTCTTATTCATTGAATTCAAATTGATTTTGATTTTTTATATTCTCCTATGAAACCTATGTTTAGTTTGGTGAATTTCTTATTGTGAAAATATATTATTCTATCAATTTATAAAATATTCCTCTGTTTTGTTTATATAATTTCATCAAATTCTAAGAAGTATTTGAGTTAATTTTCATTACTATCAATGTATTCCTTATATTGAAAGGGCTTTGGTAATACATTATAGACACACCACCAATATGTGTTCCCATAGTTCTTATAATAGACATAATAAGGTACATTTTGATGAATCCAACCCTCATAATTTTCGATTTTTTAAATAGATCATAAGTTAAACTATAATGTTTTCACAAAACTAATACGCAAAGATACCAAACGAATATTCCAGACATAAAGAATATCCTTAATATTAAAAAATTATTTTAATTAAAATTTTGTAAATTATACAACAAATAGAATTTAGTAATTTTGAAATGAAAATAAAGTACTATTTTTCAACAGAATTTTTTTATATTTTTTGGTTTTTTTCTGTGCGTGCTTTTTAATATGTGTTTTCATAGATTTTCTAACACATAAAACAATAATCACATTGAATCCCTAATAGTGGAGCTGAATTTTGATAAGTTTATGAGGTCTTTATGGCCATCAAAAATAAATTTATTAACCTAATATATCATAGAAATATAGGGTCAATCCACTGGGAAAACAGGTGAATGATCAAATGCATGGAAACGAGCCCACTATTTTCAATAGTGGGTGGGATTTAAAAAAAATATATCGACAATTTTTTTTATAATTATTTTTGAAAGAAAATATGAGACATTAAAATTTTATAAAAAAAGAGTGTAAAATGGCTATGGTAAACAAGAAATGCATATAGAGGAAAATGAAGGTTATTAAAGATTACGGCTTAGGGAAATTAGTAATACTAGTAATGATGATAAATTGTTCATAGGAAAATAAATTTCACACATGACCGCATAAAAAGGAAGGATTATTATCACTTTCCATAAGATTAATCTCTTAGAATAGCGATTAATGATGTTCTCCATAACGAGAAACACCAAACTGATAGAGTGTTTCAAAAAGTTATGATGTTGGAATTAATCTCGGAGATATATTATAATAGCAATGATATTATATTTTAAAAATTAACCCATGATTCATTCTTACTAAGAGGATATGGAATTATGAAATTAATTTTCTTGATGTGCGAATAAAATTTTGATTAGGGTGTAGAATTAGTCTTGTCAATCAATTCTAAGAATAAAAATGATGTTATGTGAAAAAATTTAATATATTAACCAAATGTTTTTAACCACTAGCATGAAAAACTATATAAATATAATTGTAGAAACTGAATAAAATATATTTAAAATACAGAAATATAATAAGAAAGAATAAATGTAAAAAATATCCCCTGTAAATCTCCCTCGTTGTTGTTCTGTTATACTCTTCCTATTGTTTCCAGTTTTGTCTCTCTCTCTCTCTGCTGCTTCTGCTATATAAGTCTCTGATAAGTAAAATATCTCCAATTATGTGTCTCCTGAAATGTGAATGAGGTTACCCATTTTTTTGTTTCTCTGTTTTATTAAAAAAAACTATCATCTAATTCATCTCACTAACCTATTCCAATAACATAGATATGTTCTTCACAGTCACATGACATATGTGTTTTTTCAAAAACAATTGTTACTCTATCAATAAACTTATAACTAAATCCCGACCAGTTTGATGAGTGACTATAGAATTGTACCTAATTCCCAAATGAATTCTTAAAATTAATAAAAGTGGAAAGTTAAAACAGATTTATATAATAAAAATATTCAATAAATAATTTCTTAATTAATTAATCAATATATTTACTTGATTAATTTAAATATTATTTTATTTTGTTTATTTTAATTATATTATGTTATTATCAATTATTTGGATTAATTTAGAACTTTTATTAGTAATTTTAATTACTAATTAAATGAAATTAGGATTACTAATTTATGAATATTTTTTTTTAATATAATTATAATTAATGTTATCAATTTAGTTATTAAATTTTATATTTTTTATAAGATTTATTTACAAAGATACTTTTTTTAATAATTATTTAAATTATTTTATTATAAAAAATTGATTTATTTTTAATTATTATTATATTTTTATTAGTTTTATTATTATTTTTATTATATTTTTATTTATAGAATTATATTTATTTATTTAGTTTTTATTTTGGTTTTTTATCTCATACCTTTTACTCCCCCTTCTTCTCCACAAAGTACAGGTGGAGAGGGTTCCTTCTCGAAGTACCCACATGCAATAGCATCCTACAACCCTACACAACATCATTTTCTCCCTCCATCTCTTACACAGGAGGTCCAATGACATCAATGATTCCATCATCTCTTTGGTCGAAAGTTCTTTATTGAGTAGTGTTCGGTGGCTCAATATAATAGTAGTGCGGTGCCTTCCTTGGACACTCATGATGGCTCGATGCTTCTATTTTCCATCAGTGTATCCCACTTAAGTAGATGATGATGTCTCACTAAATCTAGAGAAAAGGGGTTTATCCAACGGGTAATCTAAGGTCGTGGTTCATCAAGGAAGTGGTTATGAGTTCATTGATTGGAGTCAATAGGTTCTCCAACCGGCTGTAGGTTCTCCTTGAATAGAATATTATTATTTCAGCGTGTAGTGATTTCTAATACGTGAGATATCGAAATGAGCCTTTATTAGTGGAAATTTGTGTGTGGTTTTGTCTCATTATAGGTACGGTGAATGAATTTTTGATGATGGAGCTCTTCTGGTGGTGTCATGTGGCATGGAGGCAATGGTGAATTGAATGGTAGATGTTTGTAGTACTGTGGAAGAGCGATTTGTGAGACCAAAAAAGGTGGAGTATGTGGAATTAAAATGATGTTAACTCATGAGGGTTTGTGGAAAGAATGAGGTACTGACAAGAGGGATGCATCAGTTGTTGGGGTGTTTCAGAAGAACCAAATTTATCAGTAGGACAATATGTCGATGTCTCATTTAGTAACCAATAGTGGTAATGGGATCTAATGGTAGGCTAAGAAACCAACATGGTGTTAGTGACTTAATGTTTTATCCATATATATAAGAATTAATAAATTAACTAAATTAAACTAAAACTAATATTTAAATTAATTAATTTAATCAATTAAATTATTAATTAAAAACATAAAACTCAAAATACTTAAATTTTTAAAAAATATTTTGGGTCCCCGAGGGGCCCTTTGGGCTTAAAATGGGATTTCAAGCCTTTTATGTTTGACACTTGGCATTGCGATTTTAGGTTATATAATGGGTCTCCCTCTACCTAATTAAAATATGTCATTGCTTTAATAATAAAATGTGGCTTCATCCCTAACCATTAAAATAATTAATAAAAAAATTATAAAATTTAAATAATTGAAATATAAGTAGGAAAAATAACAAAAATTCTTTTATTAGCTAAAAAGTGAAAAACAAATAGTTAAATCATTAACATGTTAATAAAAATATGAGAAAGACTATGTAAAATTCAAGACATGTCATGATACCAAATGAGATGATGACTGATGTAAATGATATTATAATTATTCATAATTTTTTATTCCAAAATATGATTAAAAAGATATAAATTTACAAACTCTTAGACTCACTAGAGAATAAACGGATGGAGTACACCAATATCTCAAGTTTTGAAGACATTAAGGGAATTATTGCCTAATTTCCTTCATGTATGAAATGATGAATGTGATATACATGAATTTTCCTTAAAAGAACATGAAAATGTATTATGTGTTGGAAAATAGGGAATAGTAGAATGAATTAGAAAGAAAATAAATGAAGATTACTATGGAAGGAAATAAATAACATCATCAAGATCCATTTCTAGTACATTTTATTAAATGTGGGTAACCTAGGCATTATCAGAGTCAACTCCCTCTTTAAAAGATTAACCCCTAAACATTGGAAGGATCCTTGTGTAAATAAAATGTATGAACTATTTATGTATTAGGACCAATGAATAATTTGTAGAAGTATTTTTACTATGGGTATTTTGATTATAAGACTCATGGAACATATTAATATTGTGTTAAATTTTATAATCATATATTTCATGATTATGTTATGAGTTTTTGATAAGATCACCAGTTTATGAGATTAATATTGATCATATGTTCAAAATTTTAAAATAATAATTTTTAGTAATTATGTTATACAATTATACAAAGATTATGGATATTTTGGGAAACATATATTTTAATACAACTCATTGGTTTTGTATATGTAAAAGTGATAATGTATTTTAAATAATAATCCAATTTATATATTATGTATAAGTTTAATGTTATATTTATATATTATTTTTTATCATGTTTTCCATGTTGAGGAAATTATTGTTTAATAAAAGATGGTAATGTTCTAGATATTATATTAATATGGTTGTATAAATAGAAAACCATGAATTCCAAGTGAAAACATGTCAAATATGACAATTCCTTAGGGCTTGAACATGTAACCAAAAGGTGACAAGGGTGATACAATGTACATTGTCCTAAGCAATATTTTAGTTAAAAAGAATTTTTTTACTTAAATCATTTGAAGGATAAATATTTATTTGGGACTAATGGTTTTGCTATTATATTTTATATATTAATGTGTTATATTGGATAACTTGGGCTAACCATATCGGTGTTGGAAAATATTTAGAGATAGATAATTGTAAATTTTCCCTATTTTCTGGATCTTATGATTTTTAAAATGTTAACTTTAGTTATTTAGGTGCAATTTTTTTAGTTATTCATTTCATTGAGTATGTGATAAATTGTAAATTCATCAAGGAACATCCAATTATTAAAATTATGCCTATGAAATAAAATGCTATCAATTATATTTCCTTATATTCATAGAGAGTAAAATCATTCTTAAAAATTATGAAAATATTCTAGGAAGAAAAATATCAACCTATTAAATTCATATCCTATGAATCGAATGGTAACATAAACCATTATATATTTATGGTTTTAAGGCACTTAGCATTCAATTGATCGATCAATTTTTTGTGATCAGTGACCACTATCAGGCTCTTTTATAAGTTATGAATTTATTTTATATCCATATCTGTAAATGAATCCAATGATATCCTGCATTAAAAAATAGTTTGGTTTTATTACATATTACCTTTTCTACTTCCCTTTATCTCTTATTAAGAGAATATTTTAATTAATCCTATTATGATGTGGGAATTCAACAAATAAATTATCAAAAACTGAACACTTGATTTCTGCATGGATGATAAAATTTTAAGGATGAAATTTATTTAAATTAGATATAATTTCACACCCAAATTTTTTTAAAATAACATTTAATTTGATATTTTATGTGACATGGAACACTAAGCCTAATTTACTTATGAATTTTATTTCTGTAAATTTCATCTCTTCAATAGCTGGTGGAACATGGATGCTCGAGCTTAAATTAGCCTTAATATAGTCTATAATCTTATCCTATTCAATAAATTGGATCGTACTAATAGTAATAAATAATGTAAAAAATTATCATTATCCATTGATTATAGATAAAATAATAATCATTTAAAACAAATTGTAAAAAATGTATTTTTCTAAAAGACAGTTTTGTCTCTCTTTGCGCACATAATATAAAATTAGTTTTTTCCACTCATAGAAATTGTGTTTCATAAAATTAGCATTAATTTTTAAATCATAATATAAAAACTATATTAGGTTAAAATTTTTGAATTTTTTTTGGAAATGGGACATTTTTCAATATTTAGTGAAAAATAGAAGTTCTTATTACAAACTTCCATTTTCATTATATAAATTACAATGATAAATTATATTGTAATTTTTTAAAATTAAAATATTTAATTGTTATTATAGTTTATCAAATTTATATAAATTTAATTAATATGATATTGGTTTTTTATATTAAAACCTTTTATACTTTTGAGAATTTTAACTTTATAGACATGCTTTTTTATCATATATGTTGGAATAATTTTATATTAGATTGTTCATCTTCTATGATTTTAATTTCAAAAAAATTAATTTAATATTTTTATTTACAATAATTTATAATATAAAACTAATTATATATAATATTTTAACCATTTCAAATAGTAAAATTAATAAAAACTCCTTACTGTGGTCTTGGTAAGAATATGTTTCTCAAGGGGTTAAATGAAGAAGAAAGGTGTTTAATATGTACTAAAAACATCCATAAACCAGTGCATTTACATATTTGTACCATATAACAAATAAGGTTAGTTAAATTCCAATTTTTGTGTCTCTTTATTCATTAAATTGTATGTGTAATTGAATAATTTGAAATCATCCAATTGTGTCCACTCCCCCACTTATAAAATGCCACCACATCTATTTATACATTTACACATCCTACTCCACTTCAACGAGACATTACCTAACCAAATAAAATAAATAAATCCCATAAAACATCATATATACCTTCTTTTATCTAAAATAAAACATATGATTTCTTTTTCTATAGACATAAAGAAGTTGTCTAAAGATGGGGAAATGTTCTGAAACAATCCTTTTAATATTTTTTATTATACAAGCTATATAAAATTATATTAAAATTTGATTATATAATATAATTATTATCATAAATATATTGATATTTTTTATTTTATGCTCATAAAATATGTCCATTTACTCTTCAATCAAATTGGAAATGAAACTTTCAATCAAATGTAAGACAAACTACCACCTTATAAACCAAAGTAACTTGTTTACATCACCAACAGTCGTGGATGGATATAGAGATAAATTTAACTATTTAATTTGATATTTATGATATTTTTATGCTTCTTTAGTTATATTATCACATATACAATCATACATTCCATGTCTTTTAAATTATGAAAACATTACTTGTGTGTACCAAAGTCCATTGCCTCGATAAGGAATGCGATTCAATTTTCACTGATAGTTTCATGTAATATAATAATGAAAAATTAAAAAATTAAATGTTAAATAAATGATATTATAATTTTATATAATATTAATATATCACCCACTTCGTTATATATTCTCATGTCAATGAAATCATATCAACTCGTGTGCATTTATACAGTCTATGTTCTCTATAAAGTGATGTGATTAAATTTATTTATAAAACATTCAATAATGATTCTAAATATGTAAATAATAATTCAATATGAAAATTATGATAATAATATAATTTATGGGATGATGCATTTATATAATAATCCTAATGAACATATCTTTAATTGAAAAATGTCCTTGATAAAACAAGGTAGTTAACACCCAAAACAATGGTAATTATTGAGAATTATTAATGAATTGTTGATAAGATGTTATTAATGGATCATATTTGATATTATAAATATTTATATTGTTATAGTATAAAGTAACAACCATATAAAACCTTTAACATGTTGGTTAAAAATATATCAACCAAATGGAAGCATTATATAAGGTAATTCATATCAATTTCCCTTCATTAATTAATATTTTAATGGATTGAACCTAATTTATTTTATATGGTCTATATAATAAAACATTGATGTATAATATCATGATTAATTAATAATTCATTGAATTTTAGGTGTATTTTTTATTATTTAATCCATGGGTATATGGCATAATTGTTACAAAGTGGTAAATAATTTCCTAACAAAATTTTAATTGATTGGGTTATATTACATATTCATTTATTTGATATTATATGAATAATTTTGTAATTACTTTTCATTATCTTATTTAATTTTTTCACATATATTATTTGGATTTAAATATGATGCACATTATATATTCATTGAATAATTGTCACATTACGGTTCCAATATTTTTGTTAGTTTATTTAAAAATCTCATTTTATTCGTATATTTTAATGGATGAATTTAAAATAAAAGAAATTATTTTACCATTGGATAATATTTCTATTTTATTTTCAACTACTATGGGTATTCATTAATTGTTCATGCAATCATACCATTTTTTCAACTCATTGGTGCTTAAATTTTTGTTTAAAAAATGTTTTAATAAAATTAGACTCCATTTCTATATTTATTAGAAACCACATTTTTATCCAAATCCATTATTTTTTTGAGAATAATCTGAAATATTTCTCAACATTCTACATATAATATATTAAATGAATTTTTATCCTATTTTACTTTTTTAAAATGTGTTGAAATAAATCATTCACTCATTTTCAAAAAAAAAGATTCTTTCCATTTATAGGAAAATGGAGAGGAATATTTGTTTTAATGTTTATAACATAATTTGAATTTAAAATAGTCCTTACAACACAATGTATTAAATATTATTTTATATGATTCAGATTTTATTTTAAGAAATATTATTTCCAAATTTATTTCTGAATATTTAGTTTTAAAAGGACTTTTTAATGGTAAAAATGATTGTGTTTCTAAAATAAATTTAAATATCTTTGTATAATATTTTTATTCATCATGGAAAATACCAATTATTTTACTTATAATTCAATATGATAATGAGGTATTAAAACCATCCTTATTATTTACAAAGATGTTTTATTATCATTTAGTCAATGGTAGGTATTGATATTCCTGTATTTGATTTATTTTTGTGTAAAAACACTCTCGTGAAATATTCACATATTGGAGGTCGTTGAATATTAAATTTACAAAAAAAATATAGAATATTTATCAGGGATATATTTATTTATTAAATAGTATATCATTTATAAATTTGGGTTTCTACATTAAGAATAATTGTTTTATATGGAGAACTATTTATAGATCCTTATTCATTCCTCTATATGGATATTTTATGTTAATGAATATTATTCATGAATAAAATTTACTATTAAATATATTTTTAATTATTTTAACATACAATGTAATGTGGGGAATATATTTATATATCCTTCCATTACATTGGTATTCTCATGAGGTGAATCATTATATTTTCATAAAATTGGGTTTCACCAATTATTTTTAATATAATTCTGAAAGGTCTTAACATTAGAGGTATGAAGATATCAAATAATTAATTATTTCTATCATTAAGAAATTAGTTTTTAAAATCCATATGATTTTTCAATGATATATTCTTCGCATAAATTTAATATTTATTTATTATTTATATTACATGTGTTTTTAATTTTTTATCATTCTATATAGATTATTCATGATTTTATTCATTATATTTGATCTACTAAAATTGATTTTTTTACATTTATTTACCATTCCAAATTTATTTTTCCATACTTTTTCTTGATTGTCATGTTACTTAATTAGAATGTGTTTTCAGTTGGTTACCTCATAATATTAATTATTCCTTATCTAATCATGACAGTAAAATTATTGATTAAATTGAATTATATATATATATATTCCCTACCATATTGATTATTTATTTTTATTATTATTTATTTACTCATGATAGTTTCTACTTTACATAACTCATATTGAGAACTTGATCATTCCCTTTTTGTTTCATTTCCTAAGAATCCATGATGTTTATTAATAACGATGTCAAAGGATATTCTAGAGGGAATAATTTAATTCCCAATAAAAAAATATTTTAATATTTTATTAAAATTTATCTTTCCAATCATTTTTTTTCTAGTTTAACAATACTACTACTCTTTTTAGTCCACTGGGATGATATCACCTGTATCAAGTGCCAATGTGATAAATAAAACACCATATCAGAGCAACCAGGTTTACGGTTTTTATTATTGATTATATATATAAATATTAATGAAATATGTATCACTAAAAAAATTAATATATCTTATATTTTCATTCCACTCCATTCATGGAAAAAAGAAAAATTTGTTTATTATTATGTGTGGATTACCACCTCATGAAACAATATGATTATTTTTTCATATCAAATTTACATGGAATCTATATATAAATTTATTTAATGTTTTAATAAGATATTTTGTATATAATTATCACAATATAATGATAAAATACCACTTACCTTCTTCCATCATTATCATTGAATATGGAATCATTACTCATGCTTTAGTACAACCTATTGTCTCCATGATTTAAACATAATTAATTATTCATAACCATCATTCATTATTCGGTTTAATATTATCAATTCTGTAAGAAATGTTAATTATGTCATTATTATTTCTATATATATTATTACAATACAATCTATATTACCTTAGTCAACTTTCAAATGATATTTTTGACATATGAGATTAAATTTATCAAAACATTTTACAAGAACCAAAATTATTAGGTAATTTGATATAACATGAGAATAAATAAAATAAAATAAATAATGTACGTAAAAATGGATCTTAACTAAGTTAAAAAAATTATAGGTTTATGTATATGATGATAAATAAAACACATGATGAATTGGGATCGATTAATGGATCCCTATAAACCACCATTTCTTTTGTATTATGACTATTCTCTCTATAAATCAATTTCTCAATATCTCTATAATTTTATGGAATGATTATAAAATTTTTATATATTTATCACACATATTTACCTTTATTACACATCAATCCATTGGTTTGATAATACCTACCCTATGTTTATTTCTCCAATGCATTCATTATTACTCAAAAGGTTCAGGAGACCATAGAACATTCTCATAGAAAATTTGCTGTAAAATAATAATGATAATGGAAACAAGGAAGGGTGGGGTCAAATTGAGAAAATCCCTCATACATAATATATAAAATCAAGTGAAGGGAATTAGTCATCATCCGCATATTTTGATTCTGACTATGAGTGACTCCAATTAAAGAGCACACAATACCTATACCTAAGAATTTTTGATCCATAGTGAGTTTAATCATATAATGGCCACACCCCATTGTTTTTACCCCATAATAATGACCATATCCCCTATCAAAATATTTTTTATGAAGAAAAAATTTCTATGACTTGGGTTTCTGATATTCCCCTTCTAATGAATCCATCCCCCATTCAGGAATTCGATCAGTCAAAATTTTGTTGTGCTCACCATGCCCAACATCACAAAGTGGGATATAACCAGGAGCTGACAGAATAGTGGTATACTCCTCGGTAGATATAATCCCTCAATGGGAAATTCTTATTATTATGCCTTAGGATTGGTAAACATTTTTGGTAAAACATAAAAAGAAACATAATATAGTGGGTTCTCCATGACAGTACTCCAATGCATTGAGTAAATATTTTTTTATCAAGATATGTCATGTTCAAAATTATGGGGAATAATTAATACATTATGGACATTTTACCACCATGGGTTATTTTCTATGATTTTATTCCTGACACCTTTTTATGTAATTTTATATGTTATATAATCCTTTAATATATTTCTGTGATCTTATGATACCACATTGTTAATGTTTAAATTCAGTGTGATTACTCACAATCCTTCTCTTTTAAGACATAATATTATACATTGGATTCACATGTTATGTTTCATTATCATATTAATTCTTTTATGGAAATTTTAGAACCCCCTATATTATTTTATTCAGTCTTTAATTTATATATTGTAGATTTTGGATAACAAATGGATTTTTAATCTCATCATTGGTAATAAAATAAGGATGTATTGTTTTTTTTCCTTTTGAATTATTATAAACATATCCATCCAAAGAAATTGGGCCTCCTAATCATTGGGATGTTCTTATTTAATATTTTTGTATTAATATTTTAATAATGAATCGGTCACAATGGTGGTATCATAGGTATATCTAGTTATTTTTGGAATAGAATTTGTGAAATTTAGTTAAAACCATGAGGATTAGAATATGTATATGAAAAATCAATAATGTTTTGTTAGGGAATAGATTATATGATTTTCCTAGAAATTCATCTATGTATGGATACTACATGTTAACATGGATTTATCATAGTTTCATCTTGGGGTAATAATCCAAAAAATATTTTATAATGCTTATATCAATAATAATTATAATACAAAATGACTGTTCCCTAATTGTACACTTGGTTTTTCAATTGTAGGGTATATTCATAGGTTATTTTGTATATACTATATGAACCATTATGATGACTTATAAAATAAAATCTATGAAAAATTTTATAATAACAATTAGATGTGGGATAAAACTAATGGGATGTGGTTGGAAATTTATATGTTTTATATTAAGTTAAAATGAATAGATTACCATTTTGAGTTATAATGTGATTGGAGTTTAAGATGGTTACAGATATTTTTGGGAGAAATTTTAGAGAATACAGCCCTTTGGATAGATGATTATTTGTTATTTGATTACCAATTTTTATATTTTATTGATAGGTTATTAATTTTATTAATAACATTAAGGGTTAATTTTATCATCAATTTTAAGACATATAATTTAGTTAAGATTTTATGATTTTTTTCAGTAAATTATGATTAATTAAGACTATAGTTGTTTAAAAGTAATTTACAAATTAATTTTATTTATAGGATGTCATATAATTATTGATAACATTACAATAATTGTACTAATTTACATTTATAAAAGGACAAATAGCATGTCAAAAAATAAAATTTCGTATCTGGCATAAATCTGCAATTTTAACCCACAACTAATTGGCGATAAATGTACAATGATTTATATTGGCATATATGATGTCCTGGTTATTAGGGAATTTTTTTCTAAAAACATCCATGGATAAATATAATTTTTACATTAGGAAATGTATTAGAGAATGATATTTTTTTTATTTTTCTATTTTTAGGTAAATAATTATTTTTCTGAAAAATCATTAAATTGATTATGTCAAATAAAACCCAATAGTTTAACATGTTACCATACATTAATTATTTTTTTGGAGGAAAATAATTATATTTTTTTATGTTTTGGTTATTTGAGATTTATACTCTCAATGTCCCGAATGACTTATTTTTTATTAATTTTTGATAACCCCCCTTTCATGGGATGGGGAGGAACCCTTACAAGCCCCATAGGTTCAAAGATTACATGGCCCGTAGGCTTAGGAGATTACATGACCCGAAGGTCTTAGGAAATTTAAACAGACTATCTACAAGGAACTGCACCTCCCCTGCATCTGCATCCTGATAGTAGCTCTCCACCTTTTCATGGTCGTAGGGCAAGGCTTCCCGTGCAAGCACAAGCTGGTCCCAATGACATAGCCATACCCTCTCATTTTGAAAAATACATTTGGTTCTGCTTTGGTGAGGGCACCAGCTCTGTATCCTCTCCTAGGGCTGCTACTTTTTGGTAGTGTGTCTGGGGAAACTACATCTGGCCCAAAGTCCATGAGGTGTCTGAAGGCCTTAAAGGTGGCCTAAGAGACCTAGTGACCCGAAGGCCTGGGTGGCCCGAAAGCCTTATGGACTTCAAGCCCAAACTGGAGGCCCAAGGTAAATAGTTCTACCTGCTACATTACCGAACAATACCTACTTCAATAACTACTATAGTGCCTGCTACAGTACCTACACAGTGTATAGTTCTGCTATAGTCCTGTACAGTGTATAGTTCTGCTACAGTACCCACACAGTGTACAGTACTTCTACTGTACTGTTACAGTATCTGCTATAGTACCAGCTACAGTACTACTACAGTACTCAGAAATAATCCTACACCTGGTTTTGAACCTGGGACTTGTGGATGCACTTAAGGATACCTCATCAATAAGGATAAGGATCATGTGCATTTATGATTTATGGTTACTTATATTTTTTAAAAAATCTATGTTGAATCTTATGTGGTAATTTTGATGTAAAATGTATTCTATCTTTATATGGAAGTTAAATATATTTTTTATTTTTTCATACATTAATGTAAGAATTTTAGTTTTGATTAATATTTAATGAATGGAAGAATATAATATTATTATTTAATATATATTATGATGATTTGAAATTTAATTTTATTTCTTTTTAAAAAAATCGTATGATATATTTATCCATAGGAGTAAGAGATGAAGTTGAAATTTTTTGAAGCACTACTATAGGAGGAAATTGTTCATATAAAAAAAGAAAGATATCATGTAAGGTTATTTCTTTATGTTAATAGTTTATATGGTAAATTAATTAATAATCTATAGAAAATTGATCTTCAAACAATAATTTTTTCTGATTAGAATCATTTCTGAAGAATTAATTATAATTTCCCCAATAAAATATATATGGAATTGTGGTGGTTAACTTTTTTATGATCAACACATTTCTTGTGATCAGTTATCTTTGTCACTATCTATAATAATAGTAGAATTAAAATATTCTTCAATGCCCATGTTTTTTACTTCTATCTAATATTTTTATACTTGAAATCCAAGATATGTGATATTTTAGATGAACTTTATTTTTTCCATTCTCGAATTTCATGTGGATATTTTATTAACCGTTTTATGTTTTTCTTTTCAATAGAAATATTTTATAATTCCAATCCATGTATAAACAAGATCCTGATAAAAACATAAATAAAAATTTATTAAATGACTGTAGAATTTGGCATCATAAAATTTTAGAATATACTTCTCCTTAATTATTTTTATTTCCTAGATATCTTAGGTCACACATAACTCTGATATTAAATGAACTGTGATATACAATTAAAAAGATTAAATGTTAATGTTAAAACCTAGTCATTAAAATCAGTGGTATGAATAAAAAATAAAAATTTAATAAAAGTATTAGTAAATATTCTAGATAATTTATTTTCATTAGCTTATAATTAATTGATGCATAGTAAAATATTTACCTTCTTAAAAATTATTTTCCATCAAAATTTTCTTTGTTTCTAATTTTAAGAAATATTATAATTTTTAATGTAAATATTATATAATTTAACTAATAAAATTAATATAATTTTTGAAGTATTAATTTCAAAATTAATATTGGGTGATATTTTGGGAGTTTTCTAAAATAATTCATTTTAAATGAAAATAGAAAATTAACAATTCATCAAATACTACAATTTATTTTCATTAAAGTAATAAATTTAAAAGTAAAATTAGATTTTTTAAATAGTATTATTGTAAATATGATCCATTTTAAATATTATAATTGTATTAATTTCATTAGAATCATTAATTTTCAGTATTTTCTTATAAGTTAATTTTGAATCATAAAAACATAGTTTTCTCCAAACTCTTTTAAAGTCCACAATGTTTCTCAATTTAAATTAATTATCATAATCTATAAATTAGAATAATTTAATTGAAATTTATATAATATATATGGCTATTTATTAATTTAAATCTCTATGATGAAAATTATTAGTCTTGGAGTTAATGTTAGACTAAATTACAGTTGGAAAATACTTTTGTAGAAAAATAGATTTTAACAAGCTAAGAATGTTCATTTTTTAAATTATATTATGCCACTAAAATAAATTAAATTTGATAAAATCGATTCTATATATGTAATAATAATATGTAATATTTTTTAATATGGTCATTTTCTATTTCTCGTCACAATGAATAGTAAAAATTTTATAAACTTTTCACTATAGTGTAAGGGTAAATCATGTCTACCAAGGTTTAAACAATTTGATTATAGCTCAATTTTTCACATTAATTAGTATTTGATGAATTTATTTATAACATTATTACCATATCCATGAGATTATAATATTTATTATAGTCTTTCCCAATAAAGTGACCAATATAATTATCAAAATAATGAAAGAGAAATAAATACTAATCTCTTTCTATTAAATATCTTATATATGATTACATATAGATAAAAATAAGTGAAAAATGAATATTAATTTATTTATTTTATAGAATAAATTTAATTTCATTATGGTAAAAAAAATATTAATTTTGGGTTATTGTATATTTACATATGATTCTTATGTAATGCTATACAATTCCTATGAAAATTGTGAAAACTCAAAGTAACTATTTTTAAAAAAAATAATAGTAATTTATTTAGGATTATTTATATATAAAAAATATTTTAATAGTTAATAATGAAATATTATGGGTTTAAAAATGGATAATATTTAAAATTCAGACTTATATTATTCTCATTAAAGTCATATTAAATGAATAGTGTAAAAAATGACACAAATTATATTTTATGTAAAAAAATATATTATTAAATTATTTATAAATACTAAAATCATGTAATAGGAAACTTTGTAAGATAAATTGTATAAAATATCATCCATATACTATCCAATATACAATATTTATATTAATATATTGTTATAACACTTTCATTTTAAAATAATTGTTACCATATTAATGGTTAAAATGGGTTTAACGAGGGTTAACAAAGAGATAAAGGTTAGTTTTCTTACTAAAATTATATAAATAATATAATCATTATATATTAAAAATTAATAAAATCTTAAATTAAAATATATATCGAATTAAAAAAAATTCCTGGAAATCGGTTTATCATTTTGTATTATTTTTAGAATTTTATGAGGTTGTTCTCTCCCCCAATTATAAAAGGAAACCTCCTCCCTTATACTCTGCATAATTTCAAAACCATTTGGTTCCACCAATAAATATATAAATAAATTAATAATATCCCTTAACATTTTATATATGAATTTTTTGATCTGAAAACCATCCTTTGGAGTATTTTTGTGCAAACAATATGAGGATGTCCAAAGTGGAGGTATATTATTAGTCAAAATGATTTGTATCATTTGATATTCCAGCACCAGAAAATATTTCTAAAAAATGTTGATATAATAAATATAGAATATGTATTATACTATGGTGTAATTATTTTCATGTAGTTACTAAAATAAATCTCTTCTTCTATAAAATGATAAATGAGTCCATCGTTCATGTGTATTACATACTACCACCTCACCAACCGATGTAATTATTTGTGCATAACTCTCTATAAAATATATTTATGATTATGGATTTAATATATATATATATATATGATATTAATTCAATATTTATCGATCTATAAAAGTAACATATCATATATTTTCTATATTTACATTCATTTTAAAATAGTTACATTGTATGTACGTACGTGTGGATTGGCCCCACCACAGAGTGATATGTTTCATTTTTCATTAACACATCACATGGATGGTATATAAAATTTTACTTAATGAGATAATATTATATTCATGATATATGGGTCATTAATTAGATATAAAATAATACATAAATTATATCCATCATGATTGATGTGAAATTGAAACGTTACTCATGGGTACATATGACCTACTGTCTCTTTGACTGTATCATATTTCATTTTTAATAACCATCCTTCATGATGGGGGTTAAAAGTATAATTGTTGTATAAAATTATTTTTATTTCATATTTATTGTTATTCTAAATATTAATAATTAATAATCTCATTTACATTAGTCAATATTGTAATGTGATTATGGACATATGAGCTGGACATTATCAAAACATTTGACTTAAAACTATATGATTATATAATAGTACATACATTGATAATAAATAAAATAAAATAACTAATAATTAGAAAATATATTCCTGATATATTATATAAATAAAATATTATTATAATTTTTTATAAATAAGGAATGTCTTGAATTCATCTTAAGGGATGTGATCTCTCTAACCACTATTTTCTTTGTTTATAGAAAATATTCTCTCTCTATATCATTAATGATATATAATGATTATAAATCCTCTCTCTCAATATATATATATGTGTATCTCACACATATTATTATTATTATTATATTTTCTATTAATGGGGTAATACATTCTTTATAGGATTTCTCAAAATCCATTATTATGAAATTTCATTTGATTATGAAATGATGTAGGATTAGGATACCCATTTTAATTATTTAGGTAATTACAATGATAATTCCTTATGATTGATTTCATTTTTAAGTAACTAATAATAATGAATGTGGTTTTATGGGTTATCCTATATAAAACTAAAATACAATGGGAAATTATTTTGACTCATGAAACATTATGAATGGTATTAGGGAGTAATACTAATCAACTATAGGATTTTTTCCACCATGTGATATTATTGAGTTTGTTAGACTTGAATAATTTTTATTTCATGTCATATGTTACTACCACATAATATATATTTATATGATATTTTTATACCATGTTTATTATGTTATACATCCATGTGATTATTCATGAAACATCTCATTTATGACATCATATTATACCTTATACTAACACATTATGTTTCCTTATCATGATTACTCCCTTACTATTTTTTTAGCAATCCCATTTCATTAATAAATTCTTCAGGTTATCTTGTTCATTTTTTGGAGTTGAAATGGATTTTGGAGATTATCACAGGGTGTATAATATAAGTGAAACTCTTTAGATTTCATTTGATAAATTTTGAATTGAATAAACTAAAGACACTAGGGATTATTATATCTAGGTTATAGTTATTAGATATTTATATAATATTTTATATAAATGGAATTTATTTATATTTTAATAATATTGGTTCTACTAAAATGTGTACTAATATTTGAGATAAGGGATTCATCTAACCCTTATTTCAACAAATTAGGTTCCTCAGGTACCAATAATATTTTATCAAATATTAAAACAATTTCTTAATTATTTAATTCCATCAATTTATTTCCCTACACTACTTTAACATTGTATTATAAAGTATTTCCCTCTTATTGAATCTTTTTTTCTTCTCCATAAAGGATATATAGGAAATTAAATAATTAAATAATGATATTTACCATTATAACATCAATGACCAATTGTTAAAAATATAAGATTATTTTATCCTTTTTAATCATTATCATCTATATACTTCTGTGATTCATGAAAATCAAGGCATATTAACCCTACTATTCCTTCTCATGGGGGAATTGTATTGTTTATTCACTGTATTAAATTATATCATGTTTTATTATTTTCCTCATGTAGATTTATTTCATTATTAATGATTACATATAACTCATGTGATCTATATATATGAAAAATATTTCACTATTATAAAAGAGACTCTATATAAATACCTCAATGGTTACTACTTCCAACAGTAGATCATGTGTTAGATAATTTTTTAAAGGGTCACTAATTTCATTGAAACATAACAAAAAGAATAATATTTTTTATAAGGATAGATCTCAATCATATCTACGATGAATCATTGAATACAAGAAATAAACCTCTAATGCTAGTTGAAATAGCATTACATTGAATATTTTATTCTTTAGTTTATTACAATATTCGTCAGATGCAATCAACCATTTATATTTGACCCTTTATATTCCAGCATTACTGTAAGTTTAGTTAATTAGAAATATTTTACAAATCACTAATAATATCATTATTATATTTTCAAAAAATTATTTAAATAGTGTTCATTAGTATTAGAAATTCATTAATTTCTGTTTTCATTAAAGGATCAAAAACATTCTTTAGAGAAAACATTTATAATATATTTCTTTAAATACAATGTCTAATTTATGGTTTTTATAATATAACTCATTACCATTTAGTTTTTATTAAAAAATATTTACATTGCCTTCATACTCTTCATAAATAATTTATAATATTGTGATATCATCCTTCAATATTGAATATAATAACAAGATGATCCTATAAAGGGAAAATATTAATTTTCTTTTGGTAATGGGTTGGGTGGTTGTATAAAAAAATATACCATGTTGTTGAGACTATAATGTAGTGTTTACCTATGGATTGTTTTCTCATAATTATTATATGATTTTAATTCATTTCTCAAAAGTGTAGATAAATTTTATTTACAAAATAAATAATTAAATAATCAATTATATATACAATGAACATGTTTCACATTTTTTTTGTTCATACTTTTTTTAAATACTATAATTATTTGTGGACTAACCATGGTGGATCTGTAGGATCAAAGAGTGAAAATTGAGGGATCATGGCTGGATAATAATCATGTCGCAAGTAAAACATATTATTCCTTAAAAAACATCTGATGTTTAATCCTATTATTCTCTATTATCATTTATTTCCAAACAATTGAAATTTAAAAACAAAATTATTATATATACCACTACATCAAAAAATGAATCTAAATTACTTATATTCATTAAAATATGATGTGTGAAATTTTTTATTTTATAAATAAATTTTATTTTTAATATTTTATATTTATTAAAAAACATTTCTGAATTAATCAACAAAATAGAAAATCATCTATTTAAATCCCAAATGATCGATAAATAATCCCTTTGGAATGACTAAAATTAGATTTTTAATTTGTGAGATAATATTATGAGACTGTATTGAGGATTCATACTTGACCCTAATATTTGAGGCACCAACAGACCAAATTACATGAGAAAATAGAAAATTAAAATATAGGGGTCGTAAAATACAATGGAACAATGTTTTGTGAAATTTTATGGCACTCGATTATGGCTAGTCAATGTGAATTTTTATTGAGGTTATGTGACAACAACAAAGCGAGAAGAATATTTTTAGAAAAAAATATCCATTTTATTTTCAATAAAATGTTATAGTTCGTGGTACATGGCCATTAATTGGAGAAAACAATATAGATTTGGGAAATTTATTTTACCCATACATAAATATTACTAAAAGAATTGGGAATAACTCTATTATCCCAAAGGTGACACTCATGCTATGTAATAGAAGCAACCACTATGAGATTTAATTAGATCAATCAAATGGTTATAAACATGTCCATGATTCCATGAAGAAGTGGAACCCAGGATATGATAATTGGTATATAATGTTATTTATTAGACATTTACCATGTTTGACATGTTTATATATGTTTTATATACTCATCCAATTCTATGCTGATGAATGACTGGATTCTGATTAAATATAAAGATTCTAAATGAAGTTCACACTATTGAGAAGTGTGAATAGTTGGAGTAGGATCCATATAGATCATGTTTCTATCCATAAGAAACATTCATATGGGATAAGGAATTATTTTTCTTATAAGGGTGTGATTATAGGAGGTTTTCACTGATAAAAAATCTTTTGGAATCCATGTGAAATAAAAAAATTAATTGAACCCCATTTTTTATTTTGATACATTAGGGTTTATTAGGTAGGTAATTTGTGATATAATTAGATTGGAGTTTGTTATTATAAAAGTAATTATTAATGAGATTTGCCATAAAATTGTGTTAATGTTTTTTACCATAACCTAATTATTAATTATAAGAATATCAGGTTATATGAACTTAGTGAATGTGAATTATTTGACCAGGAAGTTAAAATTTCTAAATTAAGAATGTAATAAGAATATTTATTAAATAATAAAAACATTTACTTTAATATTTTCTAGAATAAATGAGTGTATCAATAATTACTCACTTGAAGGATTTTTTTATCAATAATAGATAGTGATAGGACTACATTGATTATTCTATCATTCTGAGAAGATGATAATATGAATGTGAAAAATATCCTTAAATATATTTAGACACTTTTTGAAATATAATAAATATTTATTTTTTGATTATTAATTCATTATGATAGAAATATTTTTACATGATGATGTGGTATAAGAAGAATTAATTAGAAAAAAATTATTTTAATGAAGGTGGTGATGTGATATTTATAAGATAATGGTTGATCATCATGATGTCTTGTAATATTTTAATAGAGAAAGATAACTACATAAATATAAATATTATATTTCAAAATTAATTTATTATTAAAATATGTTTCTGGATATAAATATATGGAGTTATCTAAATAATAAAAATGTGAACAATTATACAAAAGCATGTAATTTTATTTATTGGAATAATAAATGAAAGTAGGAGAATTAATTACAATGTGGGGTAATTGTATCGATTGTGACAGAAGATAATGATGAGAAGATTTCATAACCCCATTGGAACCCCTCACAATCACTGGAGAAGTGGATAAATTTTATAGGTCACACGATATATTTTATAGAGGAAGAATTTTATATTTTTAAAATTCAGTAATTAGTTTTGGAGTGTCCTCATATTAGTATAGACATATCCCAGTTATAGATTAAAAAATGTACCATCAACCATCAACTATTACATGAAATACTTAATTTAATGCCAAATTTTATGAACACAATGTGGGAACACATCATATATCATGAAGGACACAAAGTAACCAACTATATAAATAGTAAAATAAACTAGGACAAAAATCTCCCTATTTATAAATTAATATGCTAATCAATTTTGAAGGATTTAAAAAAGTGATCTCAATTGTAAATCATCTATTATAATAGATCACAAACATACCTTGTTCACTATGAAAACCCATGTCATAAGAACTCTAAATGTTTTCACCATTGATCCATGATCTATATATGTATCATAATTATATTGTATGGGACATCCCCTCTTCCTATATCTCGAGTTAGAGGGTTTTAATTCATTGAAAATTGGTATCTTTTAGGGTCATGGTATAACAAATCAATAGGATATTTTAATCCCACCCTTCACTAAATTTCATTACCTACGTCATTTTATAATGATATAATAGAGCTAGGGTAATAATAATGAAACTATAATCCTATTCCAATAGGTAAATTTGGATTATTTTGAAATTTAGATTATAAATACATAATATTGGGGAATATATACTTGGATACCAGTATCAATCCAAGCTCACCATGTGAGATGATACCTTTGACCCATCACCCAAGGAGAGGTAGATCTGATACAAAATAATCTACATGAAAAATATATATATACACTAAATAATATAAATTTATGTTAGTAGTAATGTTTTTCGACTAGAAATATATGTAATAAATGAAAGGGAAATTTGGTATACCATGTAAGTGTAATATTATTTTCTTATTCCATTAGGAATATGGGAGTGTTTTTTACTACTCTTAAGATTAATATCTCATCCATAGTTCTAGAAAAAGTTTATTGATTCTTTCCAAAATTAATTATACATCTAGTCTAGAATACCTTCATATTTATCATATAACATAAAACAATTTGTTCATTCATTCCAATAAAATGTATAAAATTTAAAAAATATTTCATAAAATTCTAAAAAGTTGTAGAACATGGATTATAATAATGAATGAACATGAAAATATATAAAAAATTTCATACATAATAATTATATTCTTATTTCGTCACCCCGTAATCATAATTAATCATGGGAAATGTCACACTATTAAATATGATATTAAAGGCATTAAATTATTAAAATATAATTGGATTGAAAATATATGATAAATAATGTACACAATATAATAATAATTTTTCCCAATAAAATATTATGGGAACAAATTATATATAAACTCTTCTTTTATTTTGGGTTTTATTATGCCCATACCAATACTTATTAATTAGTATTCTGTCTTAAGAGAAAAAATGTATGAAACAATAATTTATTTATAGAAGGGTTCATGACATCAAAAAATAGGAGTTATGTCACCAATTCAGAATTAAAATATAACGAATATAACATATTTATGTATTTAGTATACTGGTTTTAGGAAAATTCAAATTAAAATATGAATCCCCATGGTCGAGTTTTAATTTACTAGGATAATGATAGGAATGTACTATCCCAAAATTAATTCAATGAGTATCAAAATTTTTATGAACCCTAGATATTTCATTATAGTTCATCATCTTATATTTTGAGAAAATAATAATTTGGATAATTGAGACGATTCATTCCCTAATTATGTGAAAAGAAATTTTTTATGGCCAAAAAAAATCCCATGAATCAATCTGGCATAATGGAATAGACTTGTGTTTTTTTGGGAAAATTGTGATTCTTAGAAGATGGAAAGTGGCTAAAAGGTAAAAAATCCACAAAACCCAAATATGTTGTGTTAAAATTGATTATGGAATAAAACAATTTCCAATAATTAGTGAATCTTTCAGAGGAGTATCCTAGTATATTTTTACTAAGCCTTTGGGTACCTAATTTTTCAAACATAATTAACTATCCACTTAGGACCCCATTTAGTACATGGTATGGGGCCCTGAAATACATGTTGGTTAATAATCCTTAAAGAACTACTCTTTCCTATTCCTCTTGAAATAACTCGAAACAAAATATTAATCAAAATGGAATAAAATTATGTTAAATAAGAAAATTTAAATTAAAAATCAACTGATAATTGGTAAAGGAATCTATTTCCTTCTTAGTAATGGTATTTTCTTCCCAAATAAGCTCTAAGTATATTCCCAAGTGAGAAATACCACCCATTCCATCGTCATATAATACTCTGACATCCAGGTATCTTATTAGAGAAACCTATGTTACCCATTTATATAAACTAGATGAATAGCCTCACCCAATTACACTATTAAAATTCCATTAAGGATGCATATATTATTCTTAGTAATGACCACTATTACCGTAATCTCAATATTATCAAACCAAATTACATTTCCTGGAATGGTAATTACCATTATAAATTATATATTTATGAAAATTGTTATGTATGGAGATGAATATTTATGATAAGGCTATATGAAAATTAACTCTTCCAATTTTATCTAAATTTTTTAATAGCAGATTACACCTTGGGTTAAATAGAAATTCATTTCATATTTATTAGTAAACCATCCATGAAATATCTCATATAAATACATGATCACACACATTGAATACCAAAGTTCTCCTTTAGAAATTTATAATAAATATTTAGAGATTCTATTCATTTATAATAAATATTTAGAATATCTTTTTTGGAACAGTCATCACATGGATGATTATAGGTCCAATCATAGAGGAATAACCTATCACTATCCCAAAAATGGGAGAGAAACATTGTCACCAACATAAGTAAATACATGGTGCAATTTTTAGAAAATATTTGTAGTTGTTGTTAAATTTAAAAAAATTAGAGAGAGGTGATTAATCTACTTGAAACCAGAATTTTGATTTATTTTATAAACAATTTATTAAAAATAAAAATGATCAACTCATACTAACAATAATTTTGTGTGGGAAAATCAATTCTTATCATTACCTTTCAACAAAAAATTCACTCAAAATCCCAATAAGAAATGCAGCATTAACCTAGAATCATCATTTGGGAAAATGATATAATGTAAACCTTAAGTTTTTGTTAATAAATAAAAAATATATATTCCTATGCTAAAAAACATTACTCATCTCTTATTTTTTGAAAGTGGTCAATATTGGTTTGGTGATCCACAGCCAATTATATTATATCCCAAAGAGATTGCGTTACTAATAATTCAGTCATTATATCCATTTTAATTTAATATAAATTCAAAATTGTTAATGACAGTGGATACATGTTTTATATAGTCCATTGGTTTTTCATCATTATCTATTTATATATTGGGAATTTTTTAATAATTCTTATCATCTTAATATTCATGATCGAGATCTAAAAATTTTTATATGTAGTGTGATAAATCATCATGATTACAATATTCATATCCCATTCAAAATAATGATATTATTTAATAATACTTTAACTTATTATAAATTTGGTTAAATATATACCATATTTATATAAAATGGATGAATAATCTTGGAACGATCGATCAAATATATCTAAACAATTTAGTTTCTCTAAAAGTGAGAATATTGTTATGATATCTATTTGTCTTTGAGTCCCAACCTGAGTGATTATATCTGGAGTATTTATTTAAAGTTAATTCCACTATGATAATTGGTTTCATACTGTTGGGGTCTATCGGTGAGAAACAACATACTCCATTCATCCTTAAACATAAATTAAATTTAAAAGGTGTACCTTTCAGATAAGGTGATTTCCAGTTAATTTTATGATTTTTATGAGTGTTTTGAATATAAAAAAATTAATTGTGGTATATTACCTAATATAATATCCATAGATTTATGTCCCATTGGGAAAATATATACTTCATATTTTGGGTATTTTAAAACACCACAAAATGATAATCGTATAACTAGTGTCTCTATAACATTATGTATTATTAAACTATAACTCATTCTTTACCATGGGAAATGATATTCCTTTAATGTGGATGATTTTTTCATGAAACATAAAAATTATTTAATTATATAATATTAGTATCCATCAAAATAGTAATGACTAAGCACTAGAAAACCCCAAATCTGTCACCTGTTGGAGGTTTAATAAGGAATATCGATGAGGTAATCCAATTAATAAAATATTCAATTTCAAATATGCATTGTTCTAAAAAAACATGTAAGATTTTTTTCATCAATGATGTCATATGAGTAGAGATGTTATATCTATTTTGAATGTAGTTTTTGAACTACCCTAATAGTCCAAGAAAACCCTATACCTTCATTATATTTGTTTTGACCATCCAAAACATAATTGTTCCCACATTCTCTAGATTTATAGAAAAAAAGTATTTAAATATATGATTCCATAAGGTCCTGACCTATTGAATTCAAAAGGATCATTTAGAAAAGATATCATAAATATTATGTTCCCTAATGTTATCCACAATTTTTTGAATGTAGTTTCCACACTAAAAACATTATATATAATAGAAAAATGTATCATACGTAATAACTACAAAAAAGTGTCTAAAATGTTTGAAAAAATATTTGGCAATATGGTCACATATATAGAATATGTAATAATAATTCAAAAATATATTAAAAAGTATGTATTCATCGTTTACTAATATAGAAAAAATTTATAGGGATATCATATATCCCAACCAAAATATGGTGGTATCTTAAATTGAGTTAAATATTAGAAAAACACGTATCCCCCTTTTAAATTATCATAGAGATCATTAATTCGTGGAAAATTGTATCTGTTATTAAATATAAAATCATTCAAAATAAAATTGTCTAAAAATGTGTATCATCCAATATAATTTCATTGAAACAATGAAAAAATTACCCATAGTGAAGTTATCATTCAACAAAATAATTTTGAATTATTATTTTTTAGCTATTTCATTAAATCCCAAGATTAATTTGGATGTATAGGATAAATGATAAATAATATTGGATTAATTAATGGTAATAAGATTTTTATAAACGGAACATCCCACATTTGTGAAACTCAAGAGTATTCCCTAGGTAATACATCAATATTTAATTCCACTGAGGGAGATATTTATTTTTATACATTGGAATAACCCTATTATAGAATAATAAATTCCATCAACACTTTGATTGAGTCGATTTTTCCTTTATCTAAACATATTCAACCAAATAATAAATCCAACAATCTATATAGTGTGTATTGAATTATATTTGGGTTTTTGAATGATATTCTTCTATCTTTAAAATTAATAAATTTCAAAATCTTCATAACTAGTCTATTCTAGAGAAGGTATCAATTGTATCTAAACTAAGAAACAAGATATCCAAAATATTCTCATGTTATGCCACAATCGATGCATAATTTTTATATATCATGTCCTAATATACCCTCTTACCCTTTTGAGTATAATGTCTCATATATGACCTTAAGAATACCTCATGATGATCAAGTATTATGTTCAATATCATATAAGATAAAAAATTCTGATTCTCCAATACAAAATATATTTTATGATAAAGTAATGGATATAAGGAAAATATCCCTTGTAATAGATGGATTGACTCTATTTTTTTCTACAAGTTGGTTTTTGGGAAATAATATACTAATATCCTTACACAATTATTGATGTATAAATCCATAATTATAAGGTTTCACTACATCAAATACGTTATTATCAGATAATTGGCCCTCTTAATCATACATTCCATATAAGGGAAGATCATATCAATTATTTTAAAAATTTCCTTTTATAGGATAGATAGGTAGTGTGTGGATGCATCTTATCATAATACAAGGTAACTCATTGGAAAATATCTAATGTATAATATAATTTCCACCATATTTTAACTATTTTTGTTTAATAGTGTACCTAGGAATGATGCAACCTATATTCCCACATTGATGACACTAAGCATGATGTCTTCCTAGGCTTGGTTTTTATAGAAAACTACTCCCATGTCATACTTGATGAGGGACACCCCTATTTTCCTCATGTTATTATTCCCTCAAAACAATAAAATTGGTATCACCGAAAATTTGGATAGGCGGTGTAAAATCCAAACCAAAACCACATTTCACACAAATATATAGGGGAAAGACATTTTAAAAAAATTATAAAAATTATTATAGCTTAATGATCAAAAATAGTGCTTTCAATGATTTTTGTTTCAATTTACACATTGGATTGGATTGAATTATTCATTCCTAATGACATATCGATAAAATATTTAATACAACTAATGATAGTTCATACTTACACTACCATTATAAAGACATTATAAAGGTTTTGGAATTTCTTCTACATCACCCAGCATAGGATGCATTAGTAAAAATAACAATGAAAGGGATCATGGAATTTGATATATATTAGTACAATGTCCCCATTGTCCTAAATAAAAACATTCAACCACCATAAATAATCTATTTCTAGTATATATTAGGATTTAAAATCATTCCATTCATTGGATTTTGGATGGTTTATGTGATATAATATAGATGATTATCTAACTCATTACACTCCTAAAAAGATTTCTATCCTTGAAATACAAGATGTTAGTGAAATTGGATATATATCTAGATTTTAATTGATTTGAGATCCTTATGTAGACTTCCATGGAATACTTCATTAATCATGTGAGGAAATCCTTCTTCAGCCTATATGTAAACTTGAGGTTAATTTATGGGAACAATGTCATCCACTCTTTCATTCTCAGTGGGTTTTTGTTGTCTAGGATATATTCTTTATAATTAATTTTAGATTAATATCACTATTATCTTCATAAAATATAATACTATAATATTTTATTATATATATATATTAGGTGTATCCCAATCAATTTATCAATTAATTAAATTTACCAAATAACTTTTAAATTTAAATACCATTTAATAAAAATTTAAAAATGATTTTTTGTAGTCAATGAATCATTTATAATAATTTAAATCAATTATCATAGTATATAATAAATAAATAATTTTTTACATATAATGTGTTCATAAATCAAGTAAAATGATTATTTTCCAATAAGATCTTGATAATTATTAATAATAAAAATTTAAATATAATTTTTTTATTTTTAATGATTAAGTTTGTATGACTCATAAAATAGCTACAACAATAATATAATAAAATAAGATAGGATGTTTTACAATAATGAATGATAATCTATTCATTTATACTAATTGATAGGTAATAGGATATGTGATACCTAAAAATTGAACAAAAACACCATGTATAATATAAAAAATTGACTTTTTCGTCCTTGGTAACAAAGACTTTGACCAATATTAAATTGGATAGAAATATTTATGGCCTGAATTATATGTTCGGACTATTATATTTTTTGGGATACATTTATATCCTATAACCCAGATTTCTAAAAATAGGATATAAAGTATTTCTTTAATGTATGTTACCCATGTTAGCTTTATGATACCCAAGTGATTTCATCACAAGACCTCAGGTGAACCTCTTAATATCCAATGGTTAGAGTAAATGGTGAGGTCAGGTTGTTAATTGTTATGGATGTTATTTTTTCAGTTTTCTAATATTTCTATTATTTTTAGTTTATTAAAATATTTTTTGTGACTTCTCTTCTTCATATTTAAGATTTAGATAATACCTAAATTCATTCCCTTTTGTTGTGTACATGAACATTATATATAGTAGGAAAAATATAAAGGATATATAAATTGTTTTCATATGTTTTGGAAAATCATAATTGTATAGATGGGATATCATACCACATTATTAACCCTATCATATCATATGATATGGTGGTATCTCATGTGATAAATATATCAATCAAATTATACGTTTCCTGAGAAAGATGAACATTTTTATTAGGGAATCATACATTTTGGATATTATATATCAAAATTTTCATATAATGTAATATATAAATAAATAATTATATATTTTATTGAAATTATTTATGAGATAAAATGGAATTTACCAATTATTTATAATATAGAAGTAAATGTTGTTCATATATATAATTTCATGCGGTTAATTTTATAGAGTTAATCATAGTGATATTGAGTGGGTATAGAATTATTGACCCTTCATTTAACTATCAATATTTACCTTTTTCACCCTATTATATTTCAATAAGATATATTTTATAATCATCTAATACAGGATGATCACACTGAAGAATTTGATGATTCTTATGATCGAAGGAGGGAGTTCATTAACTACAACTGAAGGGTTACAATAAATAAAAATTTTAAGATATTTTTTATTAAACTTACGTCAATGTTATGATTTATTTATTTTATATTGACACTTTCATTTTCAATATATTATGATATATATAAATTTGGTATCTAATTTTGTATTTTGCATTGAACAAATGACATTCAATTGCTGAAAAACATTTTTTCTACAAGCGATTCACCATGAATAATAAATTAAAAATATTATGTTAAAAATGAACAATATATATATCATATAGATATAGTATATTATATCAAAAAAACTGAAAATATATTTTCCCTATGAAATGTACTATAATATTGAATATCATAATCCTTGTCTAGAATGATCATTATATTATACGATATCATAACATTAAATTCTATGAAATTATTCACTTATATTTAAATTTTAATGTTCGTTAAATTATTATGTATAGAATGATAACATTGTTTCATATGATTAAAATATTGAATCCTAACATCATTCTTACGTAAATGAAAATTTAAGAGGAATTTTTTCTAGGAAATGAATGGTTACTCTTTCTAATATAACAAATCATAAGATTTGATAGATTATAAATTATTGGATATTATTATATTGGTCCCAATACATAGATTGATTATTATGAAGGTCATGTCATATAAGGGGACTGTATTCATGCACTATGTTAACCTAAAAGAAAATCATGTCACAAGTGGTTAATTTCCATGGGCTAAGGGAAACTCAGAAGAGTTTTTAAATAGTCATAAAATATGATCTCTTGGTCCAAAATAGTTTTATGTGTTTTATCCAATCAATCACCTATTGAAATATATCATATATTGTATTGTATTGTATTATTATTTATTAATATTTTTCATAAATATAATTTTTTAATATAATGTGTTAATTTATAAAATGTTTACCATTTTAGGAAAAGTGAATTTTATTTTTTATTTAACTTATCAAATATTTTTATTTTATTCATATATAAAATGATTATAATTATATAACTAAATGTTTTGAATTTTTAACTAAATATACATAATATTAATTTTTAATCTGAAATACTATTTTAACTTATATTCAATAACTATTAATTTTATTGGAATTGTTAAAATGAAAAATGTACATATAATTTATAATGATTATGTAATATTTAAAATATTCTAAAGAAATTATTTTATATTTAATTTTTTTTTAAAGTTTCTACGAATTTGAAATTATCAAATTATAAATTTCATAATTAGGAAATCATTTTAAAAATATAATTTTTTTTGATAAATGATATGAGCATGTTTTATATAATTTTAAATATCATATTTTTAGTTACTATAAATAATTTATATAAAAAAAGTTAAATATAAAATTTTTAAACTTTATTTACCATAATATATAAAATGATACATCTATTTAAAGGAAAATATTTTTTTTAGATTTTAAAATCATAAAAAAAATTTATATTTATTTAGTTATAAAATATTCATAAAGAAATCATAATATTAAAAAAACATTGATAATTTCCAAATTTATGAATGTTTCATAAAAGAAATCATATACTATTTAAATATAAAAATAATCTATTATTTAATAATTATCCATGCCTTATACGTGAATAAATAATTTATACTATGAATTGAAGTAGGATTTAATTTATAGTGGTAATGTAGTATTATAAATTGTGATACATGTATATAAACTATTCTATGATAGTTATCATAAATTATTTTTTTCCCATAGCTTCACAATATGACTATACTAGGTTATGAGATTATATATACAATTATATTACATCCTACACATTTTAGGTTTATGATTTTTTTTTTCAATAGAGTCTTCTATTTTGTAAAGTATTATTCTGTTGATGGACTTTTTCTTGGATTGGTCATTAGCCAACACATTTATCCATTTTCATGTGGGTAGATGGATATTTGTACCTCCAAGATTACACTTGTGTATATTAATGATTTAAAATAATTAGAATACTTTAAATTTATGTGTTCCATGTACATTATTAATGCGATGGATTTAGATATGTATAAATATAGTTGGATTTTAAATTGTTTTTTTTCAGAATATATGATTTTTATAATGTGTTATTCATTAATATTGTTGGTAAATATTGATTTGGAATAAGGTATATGATTCTTAAATAAACCATTAGAGGCTTTCATACATAAAATTATTTACCTTAAATAATATGTTGAGATTAAATCACATAATATTATATATGTACAATGTTTATTCCAAACATAGCCCTATCATTTCTTCAATCATTTAATGCGGTAGTTTCTTCCAAAATAGCATGCCCCATAATTTTTTTCTATATTTTAAACATGTAATGTGGATACCATAAGAGTTAGACTCCCATTTTTTCATATTTAGTTAAATCATTTTTGCAATCGCCTATGTGTTATGGTTAAAGAGGAATGATGTTTTGATTAACTCGAATATGGATTAGGGAAAAGGTTTTCAATAAACCATAACTGAGTAGTATTTTATATGATTCTAAACAATATGTACCTAAATAGTTAATTTTCATGATAAACACTAAATTATATACATTTCATCATGAAATATTAATTTTCTCACACTAATTGATATGTTGTAATCTAAAAGGGGATGTCATTTTAGCAGTAACACATTTTATTAAATTTAAAAAATTAAATTTTAAACAAATTGATACGTATATTATAATATGTTTACATGGAGGTAAATGAAATAATCATCATTAATAATGACATTAATATTAATCCTCCAAGACTAATGTATTCATTTTCTTTGTCTGGAACATAATAAATGATTTTTAAAAAATATTAATGATTGAAATATAATGTGTTAGGGAATCCACCTACTGAGTTACCAAATGATTAATTTTTTTCAAAATATAAATTTATATACTTATCATATCAATATATGTACTCAATTAAGGTTTTAAAAGTATAAAATGCAGTATGAACAATGTAATTATATTCCCTTATCATATATTTAATATTATTGAGTTTTATAACTACTTATAGAGATTAAAAAATTATTATGAATTAATATATCTATGTAATTCATTCTGGAATCATTACTCAAAATGTTATAATTATGTGAATGAGATCAAGAAATGATTACCCAATTTTTTAATATTTTTGAGGCCTTATCCGAATGACTTCTAATGGTGGAGTGCTGACTCACCAAGGTCAATCCAGCATAGAGGTGATCTGCAAGGTCAGTGGTACAGTGCCTCGTAAGGGGCCATCCTGATGGTTGAGTGGTAACTGTTATTGTACGCAAACTCTACCAACGGTAAGTGGTCCTCCTAGCTGCGGCCAAAGTCAAGGACACTTGAACAAAGCATGTCCTCTAAGGGCTGAATGGTCCTCTCAATCTGACCATCCGTCTAAGGATAGAATGTGGTGTATAGATATAACTATGTCCCAATAGCCTCCTATAACCCCTTACAATGCTGGGAAGTGAATCAAGCATCTCGATTTGAAACGACAGTTGATGGAACACCGTGAAGCTGTACGATCTCTTGAACATAGAGGAGTCCCAAGCTCTCTACTGAGCCCTGCTCTCTGATCAGAAGGAAGTGGGCCGACATGGTGAGTCGGTCAACGATCACCAAGATAGAGTTGTTCCCTTGGGATGTACATGGAAGCCCCATGATGAAATCCATGGATATCCCATCCCACTTCCACTCCAGGACCTCTAAGGGATAATACAAGCCTGCTGGTATATGGTGTTCCACCTTAACTTGCTGACAAGTGAGGCACCGTGAAACAAACTATTCTACAACATTCATCATACCCGACCATCAGTGCTATCGTCTAAGGTACTGATACATCTTCATCACTCTTGGATGTACCGCTAGAGGGGAAGTGTGGAACTCCCTCAGTACCTCTTCCTATAATGCGACTTGTACCATGGTACATACCCTAAAGAGGATGACATGCTCCTCTCCTTCAAAAAATCCATCGGGTGCCAGTCCTGAGGATATCTGAGCACATCGTGTCTTGTAGTCAGCGTCCCCTCACTGTTCCTCTTCGACTAACTAAAGGAGTAGAGGAGTGACTATGAGTGACTAAAGAATGGCTGCTCCATCTCTATCCACAAAGGATATCTGCAATGCGGCTTGTTTCTCTGTCGCCTATCTTAGTAGCTGATTTCCTGATCTCATACTGAGAGAATCAGCTACAACATTCCCCATCCTAGGAGTATAGACTATCTCAAAGTCATAGTCCTGGAGGAACTCGAGCCATTGACGCTGTCTTAGGTTCATGTCCTTTAGAAAGAAGATGTACCTAATACTCTGGTTGTCTGAGTATACTGTAAAGTGCTCTCCCATCTAATAGTCTCGCCAAATCATCAAGGCAAAGACCACTACTACTAACTCTAGGTCATGGGTATCATAGTTCTTCTTGTGCTACCTCAACCTCCGTGAACCATATGTGATCACTGCTCACTCTGGCGTCATAACACATCCGAGTCTTGTCCCCGATCCATCGTAGTAAACTACGTAACCAACACCCTCCTATGGGAATATCAAGATGGGCGCACTGGTCGACCATGGCCTCAGCTACTTAAAGCTCTGCTGACATCAATCTGAACACATGAAGGGTTTAACGTTCATCATCAAGGATGAATGTGGTGTTGAAAATATGGAGATGTCTGACACAAATCTCTGATAGTACCTTTCTAGACATAGGAAACTCCGCACCTTCGTCACGCACCTGGGTGGCTCCCAGGAAAGCACTACCTCGATCTTCACACAATCCACTGCAACTCCCGCCTCTAAGATGGCATGCCCCAATATTTTTACCTCTCATATCCATAACTGACACTTCACGAGATTACAATAAATATGGTGCTCTCTGAGTGTATCCAGTACAACCTGTATGTGGTATTCTTCATCCTCCTCAAAAATCGAGTAAATCAGAATGTTGTTGATGAAGACTATGACAAAATGATCAAGTTAAGGCTGGAATATCCTATTCATGAGATTCATGAACACTTCTAGTTCTTTGTTTATGCGGAAAGGGAATAACCAATAACTCGTACTGGCCATACCGACACCTGAAAGTTGCCATATGCACATCCTCGTCTCGAACTCTGAGATGATGATATCCTGACCTGAGGTCTATCATTGAGAACCATCGTGCTTCCTTGAGCTGATAAAAGAGGTCTTCATTTCTTGGGAGTGGGTACTTGTTCTCCACGGTCACTTGATTCATGTGACGGTAGTTGAAACACAGTCACAAGCTCCCAACCGCCTTCTTGGCAAACAAAATTGGAGAGGACCAGGGTGAATCACTAGGTCGGATAAATCCTTTCCCAAGCAAGTCCTCCAACTCTACCCGCAGCTCACGAAGCTCAGCAGGAGAAAACCAATATGCTGGAGTAGATATCAGTGTTTCCCCGGGTACATGTTAATGTAAAAGTCTAACTCTCTATGAGGAGTTAGTCCTGGAAGTTCATTAGGAAAACATCTGCATAATGATCCACCACAGCAGGAAAACTCGGACTCCGCACATCAACTACTCCAAGGATGAGACTAGCCAACTGATGTGTGATCGACTGCCCTCTCCCCTGCGTAAGTCCATCATGTGCTACTAAGGCTCCCTTCTCATAGGTAAAGTTTAACCTACTCTGATCCATTTAGATACACCTCACATTGTGTCTAATGCAGTCGATCTGACCATGGACTGTAGAAAACTAGTTCATACCCAAGATAACATCGTAAGGCCTCAATGCCACTTCAAGAAGATCCCAGCCGATGCTCTCTCCTCTAAGAGTAAGCTCACACTATTATAACTAGTGTTTAGTCATCAATTATACTCCCATATGAACCTCTAGCCATAAGGATCAATCCAATGGCTCCGTCGGAATCTCCAAGCTCCGAACAAGGGCATCGACAATAAAACAATGACACAAACCTGTGTCTATAAGTTCTGTAGCAAGGGTGTAGTAGATGTAGATTGTACCTCAAATAATCTTAGGTGCACCGTGGTCGTAAGACTTCACTGCCTGGATCTGAGCCTACCTCTGTCTGCTAGCTCCCTGTGGTTGGGGTGGACATCCTGGTGGTGGTGGTGGTAGAGCCTCAGAACATCGTCCACCACTCGATGCTCGGCCAGCTCATCTGCATTGTCCGCCTTCTCCCTACGGACCTCCACAGTCGAACCTTTGCATCTGGATGAGTGTTCCCTCCATTGTATGCTTCTAATATACAAGGCGGGTCAGGCAGTCTCAAGCCATGAGACCATGCCCGCCGCATGCATAGAACTACATACTCCTCGTATAGTTGGATTTGTTTCGGGTGCCCCGCACAGCTGAACCTGTATCCAGAGGTCTCTCTCTTAATGTACTACTCTGAGTGGACTTCTATGAAATCCACCTACTTACGGCTGAAGAGGACTACGCAACATGTCACCCTATGGTGGGTCTCGCTGCTAGTGTCGGTTCAGCGAGAACGCTCTCCACAAGAAGGCCTCACTCCATCACTCCTTCCTGAATCAGAGTACTGATAGAGATCATCAAATCCCTGATCCAATTCCATAGTCCCTACTCAAGGGTCTATGCCCTAAATAATGGGTTTCATACCATGTTCATGGAGTAACACAAGAGGTCAATAAACCTCACTTAGTATTGAGATACTATCATACTGCCCTGCTGCAGGTGAAGTAACTCCTGAATCTGCACTACACGAAGGGTGGCTGGAATAAACTCTGAGAGGAAGTGACTCTAGAAGTGTTTCCAATGTATAGATTCCTCATTGAGCACCTGGAGAATCAATCTCCACCATATACTTGATGTTGCGTGAAGGAGACGCGTGGAAAGGATCACCATAATGTCGGCTGGTGTCCCTACTAATCTGAAGACTCTGATGATAGCCTCCAGCCAATCCTTGGCTACCTGAGGGTCCGTCTCTCCATGGAACATGGGCGGCCTCTGTTGCTAAAACACATGAAACACACTCAGGTGGCGTGCACTTTCTACTGCTGGGGTTGGTAGTATCAGTGTCTCAGCGGATAGTGGTACCGTTGGGGCCTCCACTCTGATAGGGCCATGTACCGAGGACTCGTCGCTCGGTGGGCTCCCAACTCACATATAACTCAGAATCCTAGCTGGCTATCTTCGTGAGGTCATACTGAAAAGAAACAGGTGGACCATGGTCAAAAAATATACCTGGTGAGCTGATACAATGTAATCACAAATAAAACATTTGAAACACACATGAAATCAGTGTTTTCGTGCACTGAGTCAGAAATCAGAGGTCAGGGTCCTGGTGTGTGGATATGTTGTTCGCCGCACCAACACTGGACTTCCTGGATTTAAAACCGCACTCAATACTCTTAACACTATTGCTTCACAAAAAAGGAATGATTTGAGTCCTGAGTTCTATGGTAGAACCGACTCCTCTGATAACCCTTTGTCATGACCCGTCCTCAGGGCCCGTGTTGTGACTACCCCAAGCCCGCCTTCCATAGGCCAAGGGCTGGCAACTAGCACCAAAGGCATAATCATTATAAAAAGGGAAGGTGTTGCCTTTATGATAGTAAACAAACACCACAGAGTACTCAAGCTGATGTAAGCACAAAGTAATACTAAATATAATGTAAGTGATAAAAGGTAAATGGGACAGAATAAAAACCCAACTAGAAATTATAGTACAACTAAATGTCTAATACAACAGAAAAAAGTAAAACAGCAACCACTAAGTCATCCTCTAGGAATCCCACCTGATGGGTGGGTTCAAATGATCTCCTCCGCACCATGGGTCCGTCCGTCCACTCTGTTTACGTCTCACCATGTGGTCCACCCCTGGGTACCTTCCAGCTCCATAAGCCTCTACCATGATCAGTGATATCCATCATCTGCATCCAACACAATGTCGTGCAGGCATTGCCCATGCATGGGTGAGTATAACAATACTTAGTATGAACCCCATGACCCCCGAAGGTCTCCCATAATCCACGAAGAATAAACCAAAAAGGAATGAAGCAATAAAGAAGTATCAACCAAATCTACTTCGGTATATGCCCATATATATACCTTAGTCATCAATCCCAGTTCGGCTCCAACTCTAGATCCCAAGCACAAACCGGTCCACATAGGAAATAAGTCAATCACATCGATGATAATGATTGAAAATCAAGACTCAGCTCATAGAGGTATACATCTTTCGTATAGTGATAATGATGATCAGATTTTGTCACTGATTTTTCTAAGCTGTCGGACCGACATAAGATACTAGACCAGCTACGATGTCAGACCCACGTAGGATACTAGACCAACAACTATGTCGGACCCATGTAGGATACTAGAAAAAAAGTAAAACTGTTAGACCCAAAAAGGATACAAGAATAGTAATCATCACCATTGAACCCATGGAGGATTCTAGTACAGTAGTCATAATTGCAAAACCCACTAAGGATTCTAGTACAGTAGTCATCATCGCCGAACCCATGGAGGATTCACGTATGGTAGTCATTGCAGTCGCAGCAAGCTCTAGGGTTCCCACACACGACACGCTCGATTCCAGGAGGGTCCGATCATCGAGTAAAGTGGACAAAACATCAACTGCCATGAATTCCAGATTTAATGTATCCTGATGTTCCGTCTCATCAAAAGGAACCAAACACGATAGATGGTTTGTCAATCAGACGCCCGGTCTTAGAGTTGTTAGAATTTTTTCTTCTAGTGCCCGGTTGGAAATACACTCATTCTAAACCCGTCCATTTTCCAATGTTTTCCAAAACTCACTTAGAGTATCACAAAAGGACCTCTTTGTTGCTAGGGTCCCAGTGCCATAAACGGCGCGTCGATCAGATGCATGTTCTTGTGGTTATTCATGTTTAAGTAAAAATGGGCACGGCCTATTATGTCCAGTTGGACTATGGGTCTAGTCAACCCAGTTTTGGCGTGTCCGAACCGACAGAGGGTCAGACGGGCCTGAGGAATCACGCGGCCCGGCCCGAGGGGCACGACCTGGCTCGAGGGGGCCCGGCCCGGGCCGGCCTGAGGGGGTGCGGCCTAGCCTGGCATAGCACGGCCCAACCCTGCAGGGCGTGGCCCAGTTGGTCACAGCTCAACTGTCTTGACGAGTAGTCTGAGTGGGGGAATGGCCCCCTGCTTTCCCAAAATAGATGCTCCAAGCTGCGCCGCCCTCCCAACCATCCGACCTAAGTCGGCTGGCCTTCCTGCCGCAAGAGGCCCACTCAGGCAGGCCGCAATCTTGCTGGGCGTCACCTTTAGGTGCCTCAGCTCCTTCACCTGGCCAGCCGCCGAGCCGGCTGGTTCACCTCCGAAGCGGCCCGCGGATTACGGGTCATCGTCCACCGCAGCGCAAAACCCCTTGTGGTTCCACGATCTTCCTTCAGCCCGACCGGCTTTAGTCGGCATGTTCTCCTTCTGCTGAGCAGCCCGCAGTTGCGTGATGCAGTTCCTCCGCATGCTGCCGGCATGCGGCTGCTGCCTTCAATCGTCGCCTCTTCCTATTGCGAAATAAAAATTAAGAACAATTGAGGGTCGTTGGGGAGTGTTCATTCAGCCCAGGGCCTCCGAGTTAGACGGTAACATATTTCCATGAATATTTAAAATAAAACAACACAATCGAGATAATTTATTCACATATAAATTATACAAAAACCCTACAAAGATAATTGATGTTTCACGCCATCGATCCGTGGAAGACGAGCATCGCGGTAGATGGCGTCGTAGAGAAAGGTGTCATCCCGTCAAGGATAGAGGAAGAGCTGTTGTCGTAGAAGACTCTCCTTGCTAGCGGTGTCTTCCTGTTGACGAAGAGGAATAAGATGATGTGAAGGCATCCCTCACAATCATGTTCCGGTTGAAATGAAAAGTGGAGAGGAAACACTCCCCATTCATCAAGTCATGGAGTGTTCTTCCCGGAGAGGTACACTTCTTTCTAATCCTCCATAGATTCCACCACAATATATTTGTCAAGAAAATATTTTGTTAAGTCTTCTACTATTTTAATAAACTTTCCATGCATCTTTAAAATAAATCAAATCCACCCAAATTAATTAATTAAATTTTGGAGTTTAAAATAATTAATTCCAGGTGTTGTCATATTAATGACCAAGTTGAAGGTGTAGAGTTTAACAATTAAAGAGGGGAGTTGCAAGGAATTAAACAAGGGGGTTTAAGGGAGTATAGATGGAGTAATGGGGAGATAAAATGTTAGGTTAATGTGGGCCCCACCTCACAAATATCATCTCATGGGAGGTTTTGTGGGTGTGGGACCCACCTCTAACTCCCATTGAGAGGAACTAACCATCTTCCATATAAAATATTGTGTTCCACAAATTTTATTTATTTTATTCTAAATTCCAAAATATTAACTCTCAACCCACATAAAATGCAACTGCGGTATAGGTCCCATTAAGCGAATTCCGGTACTGCATGTTCATCGATGTCCTCAGATTTCAATTCTGAGCATTGGTTAAAATGACAGAAAAACCCGCACATACATTTAGTGAACATACCAAAACTAAATATTATAAATAGATTCTGGGCACATTGGGCCTTAGAATCAAGTGCCCTCAGAAACCACAGACTCGAGAAATATGAAAGTATTTATGAAAAATATTTCCTTGAAATTTCTAGGTCTTCACAGAATTTTTTTTATTTATTTATAATGTAATGAAAAATAAAATGTTATTACAATAGATTATTTTTTGGTGAGAGATTCTGGTAAATGGTGTCAATTTGATCCATAAAACAAAAGAGGTTGGTGAAATGAAAATTATGGAATAAAAGAATTAAAATGATATTCATAGAAAAAAATAATAAGAAAAAAATGATTTGAAATAGAGAGGATGTTTTTTACATTAATTTTGATAAAATAAGTAATATCTCATGTGTATAAAAGATAATTACAAGATTACCCCTATATTATACACATTATATACATAATCTAGAAAAATTGATTAATTGTTACCATTATGTTCTAAAACTGAGCCTCAAGAGGTCATTGTTTTTTATAATATATATATATATATATATGGTGATATAGTATCAATTTTAATCTATAACAAAAAAATATTTTCACGATATTATATACTCATGTGGATCCATGAAAACAATAGGTCGGCTAAACACTGTGAACAATGAAATTTTTCAAGGAAGAATAATGGGATGAAATGACTTACACCATGTTATAATTATGGAGAGAAACATATATTTATGTTTTTAAAGGGACGAAGAGTAAGTTTCAAATGTGGATAAAAGTTTAATAAGGTAGATGAATGTAAGTGTATGAATAAAACCTCTATAATATAATTCATCAATAGTAATGTGATATGATTTTTTTAATTTTTTACATTTCAAGGGAACCGTTAGTAGATGTGGTTATAAGAAGAAGTCATTGAATTTTTAATCACTACAATGATGTCAATGTGAGAAATGATGTTGGGGTAGGTAATTGATCATAAAATATAGTTTAAATACTAATTTATTATATTCTATATATTCAAACTCTTTTATATATTTTATATCTTCAAATAATTTTTTTATTCACATACATCTATAACATGGGAGTTTTTAATAAAGATTCCTCGGTCATTCACCCTCATGAATCCCTGGGTTCATGATGGACTCATACATGGCCTCATGCGTGCATCACCATATTCAAGAGTACTAAAAATACCATCAAGGGAATAAATGTAGTCAGTGGGGAGACTATACACTCTTTCTCAACAAATTCAAATCCTAAGTAATAACATAGTGGATAAAATATAAAATTATAGAATAGATGTAATGAAAGAAATCTAAATTAAGGAAAAATAATAATCCCAATACCACTAAATTTTAAGGTCAAACTGATCCTAATAATGGAATATTAATATTTTCTAATGTTACTGTGTTTTCCATCCCAACACCAACTCCAACCACCATGATCCCTTTCCATGCCCATTGTAACTATGAATTATTCATTTCTTATGTAAATTATAATGTTGTATACCTACTCATCTATATTACCATGTTTTTTGTCAGTATAACATCTATAAGACACAACCACTTCATCAATAACAAGAGAAAAATTACAGTGGATATCCTTTCATGATAATAAATAAATGTGATAGTAGGAAATATAAAATCATGTATTGATCACTAATGTGAAAAAATATTCCTCAATCCCATAATTTTTTCTATTTTTTCTCTATGCTGAAAGGATGATGATAAAAAAAATTAAACAAGAGACCACCCCAATTTTACCCCTTGTATCTAACAAATTTAGCAAGTCCAATGAATCTTAATAGCCACAATGATAAAGATTCATAGTGTCAATATGGATAATAAGTATCATGTTGAACCCCAAATCAAGCATTTTATGAAAATATCCATTTACAATACATGGTATTCATTAAAAATTTATTCTTCAGGTCATGAAAAGTGAACTCTTGAGTACTCTAGAGTTAGTGGTAACATTATTATATTTTCAAGAGATACAAGCAGTCACATCCCAATAGAGAAAATATTTTATTATTCTTGGTAAACATTATACATAAATGATTCCCACATTACATTAGAAATATAAATAAAGGATTATAAACATGATTGAATCCTTAATATGTTATATATTATACTTCATAAATCTATGGGGAAAAAAATTAATAATTCATGAGATTATATTTTCAGTATTGTTTATATGAAATTAAAATTATCTTGAGTAAAAAATGAAATAATTAATATGGAATATTGAATAATCAAAACACATAATATTATTTCAATAAAAGAATTCAATGAGAATAAATTGATAATATCAACCTATAAACACCATTTTTTATGAAAATTCAATTGATTATAAATGAATTTAATAATTTTGGACATTCTTAATAAGAGAATATGATCCATAAAAAAATTTATATTACTACCATGATTTCTCAATCTATAAATTTTCATTCCATAAGGAATTTTCAACCACGAAATTTACATTTTTTGGGACCCGATTCTTTAAATATGAAATTATTATGATATAATTGTATAGGACCAACCTATACATAATTACTATGTATTTTTCCTCACAAGACCTAAAAATAAATGATGTTGCAATATATATCCTTGTCTCACCCATCACATGCACATCACATGCATTCCTTTTATTTATAATAGTCAATATAATTAATTATCAAATTTCTTTTTATGTAAAACATTTTTCATAGGGTATTAAGAATATAGATCATCAATAATTTCTCATCATAAACCATCAAGAGAAATAATAATAATCAAATCATTTAATCGTATCCTCAGTAACATTAATGGGTGTTTTTTATTTTATCAAAATACCTTTAAAATATTAATAATACATTTCTTGATGAAAATACCTATGTATCATTGATCTATGTTAGTAAAATAAAATAATTATCAAAATTTATTTGAAAAAATATTCATTGAAAAAAAAATTGGAATCATTTAATGGATTAATTATATTTATGAGAGTAAATAATGGTCATGAATTCCTTTCATGTCCTATATGTTATAATATGGATTCATTTTAAATTTTCTGTAAAAATTAAGGAATAAAAAATTTACAATATGAAAAGAAACATCATTTTAATGCGTTTTGAAAAAAAAATAATGTGTAAAAATGATTTTAAATAATTATATTGATATATTAAAAACAATCATAATATATTTTTTGGAAACATGGACATGAAATAAAAAATTTCAAGCAAAAGACGAAGTATTGTCTACTTCTCATGAAATATTTCTCAATACTTTTAAGCAACAAATATTTTAAAATATTAATATTATATGAATATTCCATGATTAAATACAATAGAAGAAAATGAAAATATTTTATGAGATATGTATAATTTAATTTCCGACAACAAAAATTAAAAAAAAACAATCATAAAATAACATTTGATATTAAAAGAAATCTCATACTACTTTGGTATCTATTGAATCATAAGGCCCCTGAATAAGTGAAATCAAATGAAAATTTAAATTAAATAAATTTAAGGTTAAAAATAATATATAATAATAATGGGGAAATATATACACCACATGAAAGAAACAAATATTGAATATGGGATTGGTCTCACAGAAACAACAATGTGACAAAAAACCATTTCCTCATATTTTAATTCCAATGTATGTGATTTTACCTTCCAATTAATTATTTTAAATTTTATTATATTTTAATAATAGTAAAATAAACATCGTTAAAATTTCATATATGACCCAATTATTAAATTTCATCACTTTTTTATTAAAAATGGATTTTTAAAATCACGATATCCAAGTGTTATATGTTTTGTTATTTAATAGAATTTAGTAATTAGTTCAAAGAATTGTTCTTTGACTATGCTACCATCATCTCCAAAATTATAATAATGAGTAAAATATTATTTAAATTCAATACATATATATGAATTCATACCTAATAATTATATATAGAAAAATTATATACATGATTCATGGTTACGGTAAACCTTCTGGGTTCGTGGATAATAGTTTAGAATTGTAAAAGGTGAAATTATTGAATATTAAATAACAACTAAAAAATTAATATTTAAAATTATATAATTTATATAATAAATATTAATTTAATAAATCCACATTACAGTCCTTGTAACATGATAATGAAAAATAAAACACATCGCTTCTTGGAGGTGACTCTCCAATGGATACGAATATATGAAACTAGATATGATATTATAATTAAAGGGGAATAATTGATTCGTAAATGTGAAACATAATAATTAATTAAATATTTATAACCATCCATGTAATCTGGTGATGTAATGAGAATTTACCTGGTATGTGGAAATAATAAGTTGTATGTATACTTGAGAAATGTTTTCATTTTCCATAGGATGGAAAATATATGAAAACCAATTGTTCCATAATCATTATAAAATATTAGTAAATTTTTTATACAAGATTAAAATTTTTATTATGGGTACAAATAATTAATAGTATTTATAAGAAGACATATATATATAATATTTGACAAAAATGGTAACCTCTACTTTTGTAGAAACCATTTAGATTCCTTTTAAAGAACCTTGAATTGTTGTTTTATGAATTCATTATCATATAATTCATGGATAGATAAGTTTCTAAAAAACAATGTATAGGGTTTTCTTGAGCAAGGATACTCAATGTTGTGTAAATAGAATAATTACGGGGTGTCCTTTTATAAGTGAGTGGATAGAAACTCTTATAATCCCTTAAATTGTTTTTTAGTATAAATATATAATTATTAAAAAATGAATAAAATTTGATAAAATTTAAATATAATAGGAGGATCAGTCAAAATACTCTCATCCATTAATTTTTTTTAATTTTTTGGTATTTTAAACCATTATCTCTTTATATAAACTATATGTAAAAGATTTGGACAATTACCATGATTTTATTGTATTTAAGTATCCAAGGGTCAATATATTTACCATAAATTGAAATGTTACCCATAAATAAACAATGGTCGGTATTTTCAACCATATAACATATTCATAAATAATTGAAGAATTTTTATGAATATTAAACCATTTAATTAATTTTTGTGTGTTATAAAATATCATTAACATCTTTTTTCGAAATACATGAAATTATATAATGTAATATGTTTCTATATAATTCAAAATAGTTTTATAATGATAAGAATTAAATAATTTTGAATATCTAAACTTATTTTAATCACCCAATAAAATCTAAACTATATTATATATCATTTTAATAAATGTATTTTGGTCTATCCAATTCATTAAATAATTTTAATATTAACTATTGTATTGAATTTTTTAATATAAAAGGGTTCTAATTTTAATTATATGTTAAAATTTTGGTTATACATTATTAGGGGAATAAATTTTAACCGCGAAAAAGACCAATATATTATGATATTTGAATAATGTAATAAAATATATTTAATGTAAAATAATATGAATTTCATTTTAAAAAGTATTCACATAATTTTCATTGAAAACCAAATGATTACAAAGGATTAAAATAAAAACAATTCAAAATTGATTAAATATGTTAATTTTATATTTAAAATTCATAGAAAAGAACAAGTTAAATTTTTTTGTTACATATAATATTTTCAAAATTATTTATTTAATTTTATCATTAATAGAATTAATAACCTATCGACATTGTGAATTTATTTAATGTAATTATTTAATTCATAAAAAATTAAAAATAAATTAATATGATAAAAAAAATTAATTTATAATTAATGTAATTATATAAAACCAATAAAATCCTATTTTTAAAATAATTTGAACAATTTATTGATATTTAAATCAAGAGTGTGAGATTTTATATTTATAAATTTCTTAAAATAATTTAATTTTCATAATAAATGAAAATGGAACTATGCGGCCATATATTATATAAATGAATAGAAATGGTTTAAATCAACCCATCTAATAGTATGGAAGCATGTTCTAGATACATTTTAACGTATTAACCCAATATATTCAAAATACATTACCAATTTTACCCATACCTTGATAAAAAATAATTATCATGGTTAATATTCATAATGATAAAAAATAAACATAATATATTTTAATAAAATATATTAATTATTCCCAAAATGGAATAAAACTTTTTTTATTCAATTCACCTAATTTTATTAATTTATTTTATTTTTAAAAATGAAAAATTTGTATCAAAATTTTTTGTAGAATTTTTTTAGAATTATAAAATGTTTTTATACCAAAATACAATATATTGTTTTCAATGATATTAAATATATTAGTAATAAAAATAATTATATAATATTAATTTTAGAAAAATTAAACAAAATGAATAATTATAAATTCATTAAATGAAATCATGGGTTTCAATGAATAGAAATATCATTCACTATTTGTCAAAACATAATTCATTTTAGAAAATTATAAAAATTTAAACTTATATAATTTTCAGAATTCTATTTCATAAGTAAGATAAATTTTTTAATATTAAATTTCTAATTGTGCTTGATATTAATTATAATTTTCTCTCACAAAATTAAATAAAAGAATCTTCAAAAAATTTCATTGTATAAGAAAAAATTGACTTTATTAAAAAATTGGGAACTTATTTAATATAACTGAATCAAAACGTTTTTATTTAGTGTCACCATTGAAAATATATTTCATTACGTAGTTATTCATATAAAAACTCTCTAATGAAATGTATTTGTTATAATCATAACATTAATATAATAATATTTTTATAATATGTCTCAATTCCCTTAAAGATCGATTTTCTTTGTTAATAATATTATCATGTTTTTTATTATTTTAAAATAAATTTTTATGGTGTTATGCTCTACAACCCCTAAATAATTTTTTCCCTCATCAAATTATCCCTATCCTCAATATTTTATAATTTTTTTAAAATCCACTTCGTACATAGGTATAATATAACATCTTTTGAAAAATTGAAATTGGGAAAGAAAATTGATACCATAGATATCACATATTCAACTTACAAAATAAGGAGATCATTTTTGTGAATTTAAAATATAGCAATAGAAGATAATAATAATTTCAAGGGAGTAATATAGAGCTATATAGAACATGGTAATGAGTATGATTACCACTACAAATCCCTAAATTAGCCAGGGTATAAAATACTACAAATTTATTAAAAGTTAATATAAAAGAATTAATTTTTTATTTCAAAATCCTATTCATATATTTTTTATGCATCAAATAATAATTAAAATACCCTAGAAAATATATAAACCTAAAAAATGAGGATTATTTTAAACCTAAACATAATTATTATAGTTGTGTTTATAAGTATGGAATAATTTTTCATCTTAATTGAAACTTCTTTATAATGAGATTTACACACTGTGTATTTATTGATAATTTTATTATAATTTTGTCAAAGGATGACTAAATATAGTCTGTAGATATTGAATCAAATCAATATTAATTTAGATATATGTATAATTAAAACATAAGGAACATTAGATTTAGATGTAGGAATTTTATAATCCTGAAACTCTCCACTTATATTTTTATATGGAAGGTTCCATTGATACTTGATACATCAGTTTGAATAATACACCATCTATTTACAGTAGAATAAATAGATAACAATAGTAATTTTCTTTTACTTATATTAAAGAGCATTATTAACCCATTTAATTCACCTAAAATAAACTCATGTTCCCATAAATTAAGAACTTATGTGTTTCTTTGTACAATTATTACATGTGTGATGTTATATCTTACCCTTATTTTACTTTTAAAAATTTATTTTTTCATGGATCTCATTCATACTATCATTAACAGGATTTCCATTGAAAATATATCCCTTGTAGAAATATTTATCATGTACAATGATACTCAATATCATCTAATCAAATGCTTGAGCATAAGAGAGACTAGTGACCTACAAATTCATTGCAACATAACATAAAATCAATGATAAATATTAAATTCTAGATTACATAGATAGACCATAAAATGAATAAATAATCCAATAAATATTTTCTAATAATCCTCAATAGTTTCCTCTTCCAGCTATTTTAGATTAGAGAATTCACTTTCCATATCATATAATTTCTAATGGAGAAATTATTTCTCAAATAATATCATATTAAAAGTTATCAATTCTATGCATTCTATTTTATCAAACTCTTTTTTATTCTGGATCAATGGAATATGTTGAACAAAATATCATTCAAATACTACAAATAAACATGCAATATATAGTGTTAGACATCATCAGCATAGTAGAATAGTGCTGATAATGGATTTCTTTTTAAATGCCCAAAGTGTTGATAATGTGTATTTTTTGTGTGATTTATGTGTAGATCTAATAAAGGGTTACCATTATTAGAATATTTTCTAGTAATGATAATGATATTGAATGTTGCATGACTCCCACATTGAACTAATGATTGTTAAAAAGACTCTTTATATACGATTTGACCATATAATATTGTCAGAAGCCTTCTATGGGTATTAGATGCTACATGAACTCTTCAAACATAATTTTTATGGACCCAGTATACCACACATATATTGTGCCATCCTATCTTTCCCATTGTTTATCCCATCTGCATACATCTATGTCCTACACAACCTGGCCCAATAGCTCCATCATTTGGGCATATACACGGCAAAACCATATATTTTATTATATATAAATATATTTTTAAACAACTGAATGTATTTATTTTTCAAAAAATTAATATTAAAGAAAAAAAAATTAAAAATGAATAAGTTTAAAAAAATAATAATAAATTCTTCATTATTAAATTTTTAACCACATTAATATACACATATATATATTTTTATTATAATAAGAATAAATATTATATATTAAATATATATATAATTAATAAATATTAATAATTAATAAATGAAAATTAAAAATGAGTACATTAAAAAATATTAAAATATTTATTAATTAAATTATTATTTATAAATAATTAACAAATATAATATACTTAGATTTAAATAATAAGAATTAATAAATATTATATATTAAATTTAGATATATAAAATAAATAAGTTATAATAATTAAAAATATTAAATATATTTAAATTATAAAATCATTATAAATTTAATTAATTAAACAATTTAAAAAAAAATTATATATATATATATTATTTATAAATAGTATTTAAAATATATATTATATATAAATATAAGAAATTAATAAAATGTAATAATTGAAAACATATTATTGTCTTCTTCATGTTTAGTGTCTTCTGTGTGTAATTATTCATTAATATGTTTAATATTTCTTACATAGAAATATATTCATACTTATTTCTATATATATATATACTAGTACTCACCTACGCATTTGCAACGTGATATAATTCAATTCCCAAAAAATGATCCAATGCACAATAAAAATTCATGATCCACTAATCAAATATAATACATGTTGCAATTATCATAAAAAATATTCAATGCTATAATTAAATACATTTTCCAATACTCAAATAGAGTACACACGCATGATCCAGTCATCTGAAAAATGAATCAAAACATTTTTATTACATGTAAAAGAAACTATTAACTAACACAAAATAAAATGATCCACCACTCTAAAAGATACCCTTCCTCCAGTCTTCTAAATGGTGTATTTCTCCAGAATCTAGTGTCACATCACCCTATCCACAAATATGCCTGATCAAAAACCAACATTAATATTTTATATATTTAATATATTTAAATCATAAATTAGTGGTACAAAATATTCCGATAAAACTAGGTTAAACATAGATGGAGTTAAAATAGTAGAATAACTAAAGGATAATCACCATAGTTGAGGGAGGGTATGTTGCATACCTAGGAACCTGAAGTTAAAAAAATATTGAATTCGAATTAATAGAAAAAATAATCAAAAGATATAATAATCAATATATGACATTTTGTATGATTAGAAATTTATCCAAGTCATTGATTGAAATTTAAAACCATCAATGCACAAGATTAATACATCTATAATAGAATGATTTAGGTAATTAAACAAATGTAAAATCTGATTTTCTAAGGACATGGAACTAGAAAGGAGGGTATATGGTAACGAAAAACCATTCTAATTGGGTTGGGGAAGACAATTTGGATCAACCAGAATATTCCTAATAAAAAAATAATATAAAATAGATTATAAAATGGGGGCAACACGACTCTTTATGTTAGACGTACCGAAATTTGGACATGAGGATAGTTTCCTTGAAAATAAATCCCATGAAAGGATGAATTTTCATGTTTTTTGGGGCACTATCGATGCTGAAGAGGAAGAAAATAGGGAGGAAGTTTGAATTAAGGGGGGGTTATATTTTTTATTGTTTTTTTGGGACACAGGTGAAAGAGAATGAAGTGGCCTGTAGTTTACATCGTTTGAAATTTTTGGCGTGTGTTAGGTAGATTTGATTGGGTACTTTGAGTTAAAGGAAGTTATTTTTAACTAATTATAAATGATACATGTATTTTTTATTAATTATTTGTACAAAAATCATCCTATGTATGTACATAGATGTTGTTTTTTGAATAAATTTCTTTATTTTCTAGCATGATTGTGAAGTAGTTTTTTTAAAACAAACAAACTAAAAACATTTAGCCATATTACAATGAGAATTAAGAATGTAGACATGCATTTATAATAATATTAACAACTAAATAGATAACTTAATTCATAAGAATGAAAATTAGAAATTAAACTATATCAAAGAAAAAATTTATATACATAACTAATTGATAACTTATATAAAACTTTAAACGGATTCAACAATATAAATTTTACAGCATATTTGTACTACATGGAGACATTGGTAAAGGATGATGGATGATGTTATTAGTTATGAGAGCATACATAATTGGTTGAAATATCATTCAGAACAATAATTGAATATTTAAATTAAGCAATGTTTCACAACACGATGGATATATAAAAAAGAATAAGGAAATTGAAATGTATAGGTAGTGGAGGAAGTGTTGAACTTATTCTCTATCACATCACCCAATCTGCTATCAATACCCTTCTGTAGCTACATCAGGTTGAATCAATCAATCCCAAAAGATCCTCCCCCTCTACTATCAATGTTTTCGTCTTCCACGGAATCATCATGTGAAAATATTGTCCGACCACAATTATATTTATATATATAATAATAGTTTATAGATATGATTTATACATTATCAACTGAATTAATACTTAGTCTAGTGGAGTTATCTGACTCTAAAAGAAATGATGTATACTAACATGATTAGATGAAACTCAAGATTGGGTTGTTCTAGTTAGTTTATGATTATTGATCACAGATAATTTATTTAAACTATCTCTATTATGCATCAAGGAAACCAAATTATAAATAACAAGTCTTAGAGATCAAAAATTAAGAATCACATATCATCAGTTGTTATATCCCAACTAAAATAATGTATTCATTTACGAAATTTGAAAGGAATGATAAAACTAAGGAACAACATCACCACACATCAATAATGGACAATTTCTTGTAAAAAATACTATAAATAATGATAAATTTCATCAAAAAATTGTGGATAAAAAGAAATGAATTTGAAAATAGATTAATAAAATGTGTAAAAATATGATCAAAAACCCTTCTAAATGGGTTGAAAATACAAAAAATAATGATTGAAAACATGAGAATACTTATCAAAACATTATATTATGAGGTAAACCTAACTAAAAATAAATCACCTCACCATCTGACTCTCCAAAAATGTTACCAACATTGTCCGAGACTGTTTTTATGTTTTACTGTATTGATAGTGGATTGAAATGGGTGGGAAAATTTTTGGGGATGTTCTATTTTTTAAAAATTTCTATTAGCTTCAATAGATTTTCATTTCAAAAGAAAGATAGAAATGGCTAAAAAACTCTTCGATTGATGATCTTCAAAGTAAAATATAGCTTTTGAATCAACATTGATAAAATAAAAGACCCAAGAGTTTTTAATAACTGGGATCATATTTTTTTGGATGTGGGCAATAAAAATTTCTTCAAGTGGGTGTATCATTGAATCATTCCCACCACAATATGAGGGGATTGTGTCATTTGTACATGAATCTAAAATATCTACACAAAGGAGGTTTCATTATGTTCCTCCACATATTAAAATTAAATAATAAGGTTATATGTTTGAAAACCATGTCTATAGGAATATACATTAATGGAATCTCCATTCTTGTCTGATTGACTTGGTCAATGTGGTCTCCAAATGATTAAATAATCTAAAAAACTATCCAATGCACAATTCAATTCAATATACACATTAAAAATTAAAATATATTTTACATGGAGCATGCACAATGGGAAGCCTTTCTATGGCCCGTCATCTAGTGAAATAAATGAAGAAGTAGTGCCCTGGAACCATATCTTTCCCAATGAATCAGCCATATCTATAACCATCTTCACCATTATTCTTGATTCACAATACATGACCAGGGAAGAATCCACTACCTCAACACCCACATTGAAATCTTCAATTGAGTACATACATTTCTCAAGATATCTGGTTTGGAAAATGACTTTAATTAAAATTATTTTTCTATAAAAAACTAAGGATATTCTAAAACATTTCATTTCATTAAAAACAACAGATGAATCATATAGTTCACCATTGAGACACAGACCATATATAATAGTATTATAACAATAATAATTATCACGAAGCCCTCTAAAACTAAAATCCCAAAGAAGATCCAAAGCAATATCAGTATGTCAAACACTGAAAATACAATAGATATATATATTATAGGTTACTAAAGTAGGTTTCTTTCTATTAATTTTTGATTCTTTTAAAATATCAGAATCTTGTGAAAGAAAAATTTCACCCTGAACTCGAAGCGACTTATAATAAAACTTTATTATAATTATGTATGTGTAAACATTTATTGATGGTCCACACTTCATTAATTCATCAAAAAATATTTGACGAATAGATATAAAACTACATATTCATTATAATAAAGAAGAAATATAATACAGCATATTTAAGTGTAATTTTTTAGTTTGTTACTAAACAAGATGCAGTGTGAAAATATATGAATTAATCTAAACCTTTTTGAAAAAGACATCAACCTATGTGAACATGTTTTATTAAACATAATTTAATGGGGATAAAAAACAAGATATAATTGGAAAAATATAAACCTATATATTAAATTGGAATCAATATTAAAAAATAGAACTCTGTAAAATTAAAAAATTGTTAAACTTAAGTACAAAAAAATAAGAACATGAATGAAAAAATAAAACTGATTGAAAAAATATGAACCAATGAGAAAAAATAATAAACAATGAAAAAATTTTAATATATAAAACATTCACCATTCTAGCAGAATGTAAACACCTCCACTATGGGATACACCATAGGAGTTTTTATGCTGACATAGACAACAAAATATTGGTTCTAAATATTATCATACATTTTAAAAATAAAATATATCACAATCTAAATATACGAAAATTAATAAACAAAAATTTGAATATATAAATAATACAAACCCACCATTCTAACTGCACTTAGACACCTCCACCATGGGATACACCATGCATGATTTGATTCCCATAGATTCAATAAAATCATGGATAGAAATACTTTAATACATAAGTAATAATTAAATAGATATGAATTTAAATAAAAAAGAAGCTATAGATAAAAAATTAATCATATAAAAAATGAAACTCTCTATTCCACCAGTACTAAAATTATTCCACCATGGGATATGCCACGAGTGTTATAAATCATAGAGAGTCAACCAAAGCACAATTAGAAATAATTTTATACCTTTGTAACAATAAAATAAATTAGAATAAAAATATATTAGATTCTATAAATAAAATATACTTTTCTATGTAATTTTAAATTGGATATTGCTAAGTGAATTGAATATTTTACACTCATGTCGTTATATAATAATCTCCTGGTGTGTGCTTATGTGAAAGGGGTGATATGGTTACAAATAAATATAGAAATAATTGTAAAATGGCTTTTTCCCAAAATCCACTTTTATTTTCTTCGTATGAATATAACTATATAAAAATACCTTCATTAACAATATAATTAAATTTGTTTTTTTGTTAACACAAAGAGAAGTAAAGGGGAATTTTCATTGAAATTGAAAGTATTAAATGTGAAAAATACCTGATATAGCATTTATGAAGATATTGCGAATTTTCAATGATTAAAAATCCAACAGTTCCACTTGTTTTCAACATTATATTGTATCTAGAGAAACCACCAGGCTAAAATAGTCTACATTAATTCAAATGTCTATCCATTTATAGAAAACCCTTGTCATATTCATGCCCCACTACATGTGGGATAATCATCTCATGCGATGTTGGTCAATAAAAATGAAACATCACATGTTTTAATAATGAATCATAAGGGGAAAATGATTTTTACAAACTTATTATGCATGTTACGATAGATTAAATGCATGGTTACCTTAGATTAATGAGTCCAAAATCATGATCTGAAGCTATATCCTTGGAATGGAATGGAATTAAATTGTTGGAAATGGGTGTATGCTAAAGGAAAAAATATGAACCTTCATATTAAATTATAATCAATTATAAAAAAATTACTCTATATAATTAAAAAAATAGAATACTATAAATCTTAAAAATTACAAACCAATATGGGAAAAAGAGAAATGATTTAAAATATATTGACAAATTAAAATAAGTAAACCTATTTAAAAATTTGAACCCATAAAATCACAATACTAACCATTCTGGCAGAACATAAACACCTCTGCCATAGGATACACCACATGTGTTTTGAATCCCATAGAGAACCAAACTCTGGTTGTAAATTCATACATACATTAGTAACAATAAAATATATAGGAATAGAAATATAATATAATCTATAAATAAAATCAATGTTACCATGAATATTAAACCATTTATAGAACATTATGTCCCAATGAAAATACTTTAATTCATTGTATAATTTAGTATGTTGTATAGTTGTAACTAAGAGATGTAATGGTGTATTTTCAACATAATCCAATTACTAAAAAGTGAAAACATCCACATAGAGTGTTCATTAAGATATTATGAATTTTTTAATCAACAAAATCCAAAAACGACACTTTTTTGCAACATCATTATTTATCTAGAGAAACCATAGTGCTAAAATATAGTCTACATCAATTCACCTATCTATCCCTTTTCTGAGAAAGATTTTTCAAGTTAATTCCCCACTGCATATATGAAAAAACCATTCAGGCGATGTTAGACAGTAAATCGGAACCATCTCATACGTTAATAATGAACCATAAGGTAAAAATGATTTTTAAAAAACGTATATGAAGGTTAAAATAGTGTAATAGAAAAGTTAACATTGATATAGGCGACACAAATAAATAGTTGATGTTGTGTTGAAGGAAAGGATTGAAATCATTTGATATTGATGGATGAGGAAGAGAATCATTCGAAGTAGACCATCAGAGCTCGACACCAACCTTTAAATGTCAATACTTCAAGAGGAGAAGGAGATTTGGGTGGAGGTTCCTGGGGTGATGGACTCAGATGTGGGGGACTCAAATGTTGAAGAGAATGCTGCAGAGGATCCGAATGAGGTGGATCCAGATGAGTAGCAGCCAGTCAATGAGCGGGTAGTTTGTTGTTTCTTCTGACATCATTGTATGGGTAAGGGTTCTGAACAATCAAAAACATCAGAAGTCTAAGTATGAGTCTATCTGGGCTTTCAAAACTAATGTTTTGAATAGTCAGTTATGAATTCCAAATCGAAGGAATTTCACTTAGGTAATCTTTATGAGATGAAATGAATCTGGAAGGGTAGTAGGCGATGAAAATCATGAGCGGGAGTGGTGCAGGCTGGAGGGGATATTCATTAAGGGGGGCGGTTGAGTGTAATCATGGAGGGGAGTGGGAAACCTTGGAATGCTCGTCGACAGAGGCCCGAATGCGGAGGAATCTGGCTTCAGCATCCAAGATCAGGGAAGAACAATGGAAAACATAGATTAGAGTGAGGAAATGAGGTAGCGTGGGGGATGTGTGAAGGCTGTAGCGGGATGAAGGAATACTGGAAGAGGAATATTGAATGGTAGGTGATGTGGAGGATTTTTAAGGTGACACATCTGCTTATAGAAGACAAGTTTATTACATATAATAGATCTCATTTTAGATGTTATTCACGAAAAAATGAACTATATAATAGAAAATATATATGCATAAATTTAATAAGTCATATATTTAGTAATAATTGATTATAATTTAAAATTTACATTAATTAAAAATATCGATTAATTTTATTGAGAAAATGAAATTTTATTAAATTTTCAATTAAAATTTGTCAAACAGGTGTTCTATTTTTTCACACATACATATACATAAATAATACATTTTTATAAACAACATAAACACACAAAATAATTTTTAAATTTATTTAATTTTTATTTTCATGTTCAAATGACATTTTTTAACATAATATATTTAATATATATTGTTCCTAATCTTAAAATTTTATAAATTTTTATATATACATCAACTAGATTAATTTATTTTTTATTTTACTAATTTTTGTTCATATCATCATCACTTTTAATTTAATACATTGTTAATTAATAAATATTGTTTTTCTAAAATATTTTGTAATTTTTTTATTTTCATTTTTTCATTAACCAAAATGTTTTTAGTTTTTCCATTTTCAGTATTTCTTTATAAAATATTGTTGCTAAATTTAAATTTTTTTAAACCTGGTATTAATATATATTGTTAATTTTTATTCATTTTTCTTTTTTACACACATATATATTCTTTGTCAAATTTTTAAAATTTTCTATAAAATTAAAACTATTATTAATCTTTTAATGTTTTTTATTATAATTATTATTTATTTCATTGAAGGATGTTTCATCTTATATAATTTCACTATTAAATTTAACAAATTTCAAACATGTATGTACACACACCACAATTTCACACACTTATATATTTATATATTTAATGGAAACATTAATTGAATCTCATACACATAATATATATGTAGTTATATAAAATTTATTATTCATTTTTGAATCTCATTTAGTATCATCGTATATTTAATAAGTCGTTTCTTTATTATTTTAATTTTCAATTTTTATATATATATTTTTAAAATTATTACAATTAGTATTTTCTATTCATTTTTTATATTTTTTTAAAATTTTATCAAATTTTAATATATATTTATACCTATTTATATAATATATTTTAATATTTTAGATATATATTCTTCTTCATTTCATTATATATCAATATTTAATTTTCTTGTTATTTTTTTAATTAATATAATTTAACAATTTTGTTAAAAAATTTACAATATACTTTTATTAATTTATTCAATTTCACTCATTTTAAAAATTCATACATTTAAGATTATATATTCATTGAAAATCAAATTTTTTTAAATAAATATTTATAAATAAATATTTTAATTTTTTTATATGTTATTGTATTTCTAAAATTATATATTTATAATTAAAAAAAATATATAATATTACTTTTTTAAAAACCCTTAATATAATTAAAAAAATATTTTTATTCTTCTTCAAATATTTGTAAATTGATGATAAATATATTTATTGTATTTGTATTTGTTAGATATATATATAATTATATATATCCATTTATAATTATTTAATTGTATGAAATATGATTAAATAATGAATAAATTTACAATATTTATATTTATATTTATTTAATAAATTTATATATATTTCGGTTAATATATACTATTATATAACTATATTTATAAATATATATTTACTTTATTTAGAAAATAATGTATTTATAATAATAAATTGAAAATATATATATTTTCTAATTTTATTTACATATTTATCAATAACTGAAATTATTTTAAATAATTTAAAAATTATAATAAATATATTTCAATAATTAGTATATTTTGTATATTTATATTTATATAAAATATATAAAATGATATAAATATATATATTGATATATATATATATTAACTATTATATAATAGTTTTTATAATAATATTTGTTTACAATTTTAATTATAAATCTGTATCATTTCTGAGAATGTGTGACAACCCAAACCTGGATTCCACTTAATTGGTGCTCCAAGCCAGGTGGTCCACATGGCCTCATGCAAATCTACATAGCCGCTAGAGGCTACCGACAACCAGCATAGACCAATAGTGTGTCCTTAGAGAAACTATGCCCTCATTACCAGAGTGTAGCATATAATATAAATTTGAATAGAGGTATATAGTAGAATAAATACAAGTAAATAGAAGGCATAATGGAAAATTGAGACATTAGTAACAATAAATGAAATAACTGAATAAAATACATGCATACAACATCTGATGATGATATTCCATGTCACTGGAAAACTAGAAATCGGAGATACAAGACAATGGGCATAACATGTTCCATAGAAATATAAAATAAATCAAAATACTATCCCAAAAATCCTGAACTCCACCTCTATAATCTACTATCTTGCTCAATCCTAAACATAAATCAATCAAGTGTTCGAATCCTGATTCTTCTTGTTATCCACACATACATTCATGTAATCTACTCTGAGTACCAAACATCTCTAAAATAGGGATTGGGATTAATCTTAGTTAAAGACAACTAATGGTGCCTATAACTTCTAGCCTGAGTAATAGAAATGTTACAGTGTGAATAATGTATATTTAAATTAAATCAGTGCAATGATACTAAATAACAAAGTACCTACTTTGTCCCTCAGTTTGCGTCTAAACATAACTAGTCTATTTATTTATTATTTACAGTTTATAAATGAGTCACATGTAAACAATAGTGATGGTTCCATGTTTTTACAAGGAAACCAGTTCTGACATTAAATAATAAATTTCCTATGTAATAACTAGGGAAACGTTGACATCAAGGGTCTCCAACACCATAATAATTATAGCCTGGCTAATGGTAAGAGTGTAATCCAAGGAGAATATTCCAAGGCATTCCATAATAATATTCCTATCAAATTCTAGGTGATCACCCATGGATAAATGGGGTGAAGCAATGGCAGGGTCCTATGGGCTTTAATCATGGATACTACTTGTCAAAGTTGGATCCAATTAGTGTATCCAATAAATCCTCAAATAATATATGAGGGATCCTATGTTGTCCTACCAGACAAGTATTGGGATCTTGGTGGGTCTCAAGATAAGAAATATGTATCCTTGAATCAAAATGGGGTTCCAAAGTTCTTAGGGAATTCCACAATAAGAATATAAGGTGATCTCAAGATATTCCTTTCCTATTTAATTTTTAAGCCATGCTATATTAAATTTGTTTCAAGCCTTTCCTTTCATTAGTTTGATAAGGTCTAGTAGCATTAAACCATTATTAAAACCATTAATGGAATATTTCATAATTAAGAATCATTCAACTACATTAAAATAATGTTTTAAGGGGTTCTGTGGGCATGCATCCTATATTTCAATCACATTTAATGAGGTCAAGTCATATACGTAGTATACATTCCAATTTTAATTTGACATTTAATTATTAAATTGAAGGACTTACCTAAGCTGTGTTAATTGGTGACTATACAGGGTCATTTTCATTCTTAAATTCACAATATATATAATTCCATTTAATATAGAAAAGATTACCCTTAGATGGGTCAATTCATGCCACAACTATATTCGGCCTCAAACATGTCAAATTATAAAAACCCAGTTATGGAATGACATCTTTCTTGGTATGGATGGAGTTGTGGTCTTAACCAAAAAAATGTAATAACATAATTGGAAAGTGGATAAGCATATGGTTCTAACGATTATAATCATGACATATAAATTTAATAAGCAACACTCTATGAAATCATTTGACCTCACAAGACAATTCCCAAAGTCACTAGATTAACGGATGAGTTGTAGACAGCCCACCTTAGGCTGGTATGACTCTACTCCTATGGTATCAAAAATTGATTTAGTTGGGATAAGAGAAGATCTATAAAATTTGGAAAACCATTTACACCATGATAACATGGTTGAGATCAAAAGATAAGGAAAAAGTATTAAATAGACCCGAGTACTTACTATTTCACATCCAACATATTGAACAGAAGATCGATTGGATACCTGACGAAGGAGATATTTCAATCCCTAGATATTTCCTTCCAAAATATCCAAAATGATATCTATAGATATAAATCTTTCTACAAATATTATTAGGGTATAATAGGAGTATTGATTCTATCATTAAGGAAAAATAGACATTTTTCCTAGAAAATAGCCATAGCACGGTTTGTCCTCAATGTTTGAAAAACTGTGTTCAAACCATGAATGGGAACATAGGAAGCAAGGGAACCTGCATGGTTAGGAAACATGGATGTGTTCCAACTACGAATAATGGTTATACCCAATAATAAACCATCGTCATGTTAAAGAAAACCATTCCCCAACCATTTGATATGGCCAGTTTCCCAAAACGATGGGTTTCATGCTCCGTATAAGCCTCAAACACACCTAAGAAATTTTTTTAGTCATTAAAAATCAATATTATCCCAATAATGATGAATTATACAAAAAGTTAAATTATTAATACCTTAGATAGAAATTGGGTTGTTACAGTGTTTCCCCCTTAAGAGAACATGTCACCGAGTTCAAATCCAATGGGTGTTGAAACACTATTTGAGAACAATTCTACTGACTAAACATTTTTGTTGGCCACTCAGACCAAAGTCTCAACATGCACATGGACATGTTTCCACATCACTCGTACAACAGGGTAAAAAAAGCCTCAAAGAACCTCCATTCTCTGGTCTATGATGTGTTCTTGATACTCCTTAAATGTAGTATCAATATATATCTCAACTTCCTTGGGATCAAAGGTATAATATGGGTTGGAAAGATATTGGATATGCTGTAAAACCTAGATGAATTCATTCATGGCATGATTAATTTGAGGTAATAAAAACTAATATGATACAAATTTTATTCCTTCATGGAACTAAAAGAATCTTATATGACAAGGTGAAATATTCACATTCATCTGTAACTGTTTAAGCCCTATCTTGGGTGATACCCGTAGGAAATAATGATCCTTGATGTAAAACACTAGAAATCATATATGGAGATTGGTATATGATTTTATTCTATACGGAGAAATATTCATACACTTCCTGATTAGCTAAACCAACTCTGAAGTCTCTTGAATGAGATGAAGACCTGGTAGGCCTACCACACCTGCCTCTATCTAGAACATGGGTGAATGACATTCCTTACAATATAAGGCCTCAAAATGATCCATATGAATTGTTTTCTGAATTATATTATTACAGGTGAACTCAATTAGGGGAATATTACTCACCCATGAACAACCAATATTATGGACACATACTTAGTGAATAACCTCTAAAATTTTATTTTCCATTTTGAGGGTCCATCTGTCTCTGAGTGAAAATTTGTTCTTATAAGAACCAATGATCCCATAACTATCTATAATCCCATAAAAATCATGTCATTAAATGATAATCCCTATCTAAAATTATATTATGTGGGACCCCTTGGAGTCATATTTTCTCACTGACATACATCCTTCCCAACTCATCAACTGAGAAAGTCTCCAAAATATGAATGCAGTGGGATAATTTCGATAGTCTATCAGTGATAACCCATACAACGTTCCTGCATTTAAGAACCCTTGGTAAAATAACTGTGAATTCTGTAGAAACATATCCCCATTTCCATTCAAGGATTTTAAGTGTATGTAACACACCTATAGGTCATTGGTTCTCCACCTACACATGTTGATAGGTGGAACACCATGCGATAAATCATGCTATCTGATGGTTCATCCTAGGACTCAAATCCTAGAGTCACATGTCTCAGTACATGTTCAAGATGCTTGGATAAACATCCAATTTAGGGGCATAAGACTCTTTTAGAAACTCATCTATAAAATCTCTTGGTACCCAGTGACATCCATGAATATGTTGGATTTCATCTTTAAGTCAGACCAATCCCTAGGTTGTTATCTCTTGATATACTCTCATAGATTACCAAGCCCTTTTGGATCAAAATTTTATTCCCTTAACCTTATCATGGAGGTAAGAGGTAATTTTCAATGATGATATATAAAAATCCTCATGAATATCATGAATCACTAGGTGCAACTCAGAAAAGTGGGACATTAACTTATTTTAATCACTAAAATCCCATAATATTGATTCTTGAGTTTTATAAATCAGTGCATCTACAACCACATTTCCCTTTCCATGCATATAACCAAACTCAAAAAAAGGATTGTAGATTTTTGACCCAAATTCATAGTCTATGGTTCATGTCATGTTGACTAAAAATATATTTGAAGTTATTGTTCTTCATGTACACCATGATGAACTCACCCAAACTATATGGCCCCCAGTGACGTAAGGCATATAAAACTGATTCTTGATCACGGTCGTGCGTCGGGTAATTTCATTCATGAGGCCACAACTGCTGAGATCTATATGCAATGACTATGTCTTCCTACCTACGAACTTCTCCTTGTTTGATTCTTGAAGCATCAAAAAATTAGGTATAACGTACAAATAGATCAGGAAAAATTAGAATAGGGGCATTGGAAAGCCTCACTTTAAACATATGAAGGGCTTTCTCACACACTCTTGTCCACAAGTAGTTAACACGCTTCTTTGTATGTCTGTTTATATGTGAAGCAAGTCATTATATGTATATTATGAAAAGCCTGTAAAATATATTCAACCCCAATAAAAACATTTTATCAAACACATTATTGGGATTCTCCATGGATACTACAACACTAAACTTTTCAGGGTCAGCAAACACGCATGATTTTGACAGTTAAGCAGGTTCAAATCTAACTCCTTGCTAGATATAGAGTTAATTAGCCCACACAGAAAGGTGGGTCTAATGAGGATATTTTTCCACTAGATGCTGGTGGTAAGGTCCTACAGAAACACTCAAGATTCCCCATACGATCTATATACAACAAATACATTGGTCTCTATCACAATAGGCTTCAGGACCCCCCATCATCCACACCGATGACATACATTAGACATATCGAAATGGGATCACTAGTTGTCACTCCCCTAATGCTAAATCTCAAGAGAATATTTCATTCCATGGAATAAATAATGGCCTCATGCAGTAGTGTTCCTCTATGCCCGATATTATTTCCTTCCCATAGGTTTTGCTCAGTGATAAGATCCGGATTTAATGTTTGATTAAAGTTATTAAGGAGAAAGAAATTCATCTATGGTCGAAAGGAATACTAGAGCACTTCCTTGATATTTCTATCATGTGAATGATTATCAGTAGCTAAAATAGGGGGAAAGTGCTAAAACACCACATGACATGATGAATACTCCATATCTAACATAGAACACTATTTTTGATGCATGAACTCTATAACTCTGTCATCTCTTAGTGTCTGAGGAAAGAAATGATCATTGAAGGAAGGCTAAAAATCAACCCATAACAATACATGATGATTACCATTTGGGGTAATGAAACCCACCAGCACTTGGAAAAATCCTGAAGTGGGTGTGTTGATTGATTGGACCTCCACTATGGAGGCATCTCTAAATTCTCAAAGACAGATAGGGTGGCCTATATCAACGAATCCAAAGGATGCAAACCACCATGCTCTATGAAAGTTGGAGGATGATGTTGTTGGAACACACTAGTCTGATTATCCATCATAGGTGCAAGCCCTGGAGCACAATTCTGGGACTGCATCATATGTATGAAATGATTATGTACTTGGAAATGAGTTCCTAGATCAGGTACAACATGTGGTTCCTCTAGTGGAACTCCTAGAGATAAGAGAGGCGGATCAGGGACCACCACGTACAGAGCATGGTCTTCAACACCCCCTTGGAAAACGATATGAGGATGTTGTGGAGGGATTGTTCTAACAATGATAGTCACAAAACACAGAAAATTATTAAGCAGAATGATATCATAACTAGAAGAGGTTGGATGTAATAAAACACACTACCGAAGGAATAATACCCCTTCTACCAATATAGATGGCCAAGTATCCATACGTGATCAAGTATATTATCCAATTCATTTTACATTTAACTTCTAGGTTCACACATTCACCATTCATAAATGTGACAAGGTGAGATGAGGATGTATAACCAATTCATTTTAGATGTCAAGATTCACTTTGTAATGGATATCTGTTTCCAATGGATCATTTCCGATACATAATATCAATGGAAATGAAAAAATTTTATAATTAGCGCAATGGATCAACTTTCTAAATTACTCATCTCAACCCATGAGGGCCCATACACCTCATGAATTGAGACATGCAATCACTCAGCCGCAACCAAGAAAAATTCGAGCATAAGATAACTATCACAAGATTACTCAACAATCAAAGACATATCATGTAATGATGAATAGTTAAATGAACCTATGGGGCATGCTGATATGCATGGCATGTGAATTAAAGGTGACTATAATGATGTACACAACACTGCTTTATTCCAACATATCATAGGGAAAATGATGAGTGGAAATCCTCAAACATAGTAATAATCAACAACACTAAAAAAAATTCATCACCAAAATGTTAAATAATGTCAACTGTAATAGGAAAAATAGAATGGAAATTATAATTTAGGAAAGTTTGATTTTACCCAAAACATCGGATTGTGGCACCTGAAAACATATTATGGCCATGTTCCATTTATTCCTAACCTCTAAATTGTTGTCTCCAAAAAGCAAAATAAAAATAAAAATAAAACTCCTCTAATAAAACATGGTGATGTCCTAAACCATGATACCTCTTAATAGGTTCACTATACCCAGTGGAAATCATTACCTCAAGCACATCTCCCCAAATGCTAGAGGGTGTTGACTAGCTGTGAGGGCCTACTGTGTGTCTATGGTGAGAGATTTCCGTCATTACCAAAGGGTAGCACAACAGATAAATACTAATAGAGGTAAATAGCAGAAGTAATAAATGTAAACGAAAGGAACATTAAAAAATAGAGACAAAAATAATCATAATTAAAATAACTTTAATAACATAGAACTAATCTACAACTAATGACTATATGTCTTGTCACTAGAAAACTGGAAAACATTGAAACAAGACAACAAGCATAACATGTTCCAAAAAATAAAAAATGAAATCAAATATATATTCCATGAATCCCATGCACTAGATCAATCATATTCTATCATGATCCATCCTAAACATCAAGCAATCAATTGTTCAATGCCGCATGATTCCCTTTATCAACACCATAATTCATGTAATCTACTGTGGGCACATAACGACGCCTATAGAGTGAGTGAGAGAAATCCCAATGGGCAACCACCAATGGTTTCTATAACATCTGGCCCATGTAATGGATGTGTAATAATGTGAATGAATGAATAATTTATATAAGGATGTTCAATGTAACAGAATACCCATGTACAAGATTCAACACATGGGTGGTGTCTCGATATTACTAGTACATTAATTGATTATTACCAGTTTATAATTGAGTCTCATGTCATCAATTATGAAGGTTACATGTTGTGAAAAGGAATCCTTCAAAGACATATGATAATAAAGTTCAGAGACAATAACCAAAGAAATGTATAACTCAATGTTTGACCACTCTATAAAAACTATATCTTATCAAAGAGTAAGAGCATAATCCAATGAGATAATTACAAGGAATTCCTGAAGAAGATTCCTATTGAATCTTAGGTGATTGTTTAAGGTAAAATGGGGGCTATGTAGAGATAGGGACCTACATGATGTAAAAAGGGCATCTACTTTTCAGTGATGGATCCAAGGACTGTATTTATGGCATGATTTAATATTGTATGTTGGATCCTAAATTGTCCTATTAGGAATCCATGAATAGATAAGGATTATGATCTAGGTGGTTCTCAAATTATGAAAGTCATATCCTTGAATCAGAATTGGGTTACCGAGTGGTCATAACTTTCCCTGATATGAATCGAATGTGAGCTTTAGTCGGTCCATTATGGTTTAATTATAAATTCGTGCAATATTTCATATGTTTCATGCCTTGACATTCATTAGTGTGATTCGATAACATGTCATAAAACCTTTATTAATACCATTAAAGGAATATTCAATAATTAAGTTTCATTCCACTACCTTACATTAATATGGTATGGGGTTCTATGGACAAGAATCCTTAATTTCATTCCCATTTATTGTGGTAAATACACAGACATAATATAATTTTCAATTTAACTTTCACATTTAGTTGTAAATTTGAAGCACTTACATTAGGTGAGTCAAATTATGAGCATACATAGTACATTCCATTATTCAATTCACAATATAAAGCAATCCATTTAATATGGTTTGGATTACCCTTATAAGGGTTAGTCTATGTTACACCTGAATGATGCCTCAAACATGTCAAATAATAAAAACCCAATTATGGAATAACATCTTACAAGGTATGGATTGATTTGAGGTAATAACCAAGAAAAATTAATCACATATATCTAATTATTCAAACCATATTGTTCTATGGATTATAATCATGGCATAAAAATTCAATAAATGGGATGAGATGAAATCAATGGTCCCCACATGAGAATTCAAAATTCAATAAACTTATAAACCACCCAACATAAGATTTTACGACTCTCCTCCTATGTTATCAGACCTTGATTTGGATCAGATCAGAGTATATCTAAGAAAATATGAAACATCATCACACCATGATAACTAGGTGGGGGGGAAATGATATGGGGAAAGGCGTAAACATACTAGAGTATTTATAGTTGTGCATCCAACCTGATGAATGGAGGATCGGTTGGATCCCAGATGAATTAGATCTTTTTGTAAATATATTCTGAATTAAAAAATCTCCAAAATGAGATCCATGGGGGTAAATCCTGATGGAAATCATGTTATGAAAGAAGAGGTGGTTTAATTAGATCAATGAAGGAAAAAATTACATTTTACCCAAAAAGTAACCTGTGCACAGTTTATCGATGTAGTTTGAGAAACATTGTGCTAACCATGAATAAGAATATAGTAATAACGAGAACATGTAGGGTATAGATTCATGGTAACGTGCAAACTGTGTGATATGGTTCTGCCTGAATATAGACCATCAACATGGTTAGGCAAAATATGGTCCAACCATTCACCAACAAGTTAATGTGGCCAGTTTCCAAAAAATATGGCTTCAATACTAAAAAAAGCCCTAGACAACCCAAAGACCATTGATAACTCGTTATCCATCCATATTCGGACCAAAATAAATAATTATACCAAAATATAAATGATCCAAACATGATTGAAAAATTGTTTTCTTACAACAATAACTGGGAAAGATTTATCATTATGAGTGATAACAAGGGATTACAAAGAGGAAATCTATTAGTTCTTATTATTTTAGAGTTGATAAAAAAACTCATTATTCAACCTTTTTTTGGATGTCTCTATAAAACAATTCTAGGTATTTCAATGGGGTCCCTAACCAAACCATTATCAACCGCACCATTCAAGCTTAGGTGGAATTCCAATGCAGCTGTTCGTCCCCCTCAACATTTTCTTGGATGAATACAGCCTCAAATTCGATGTATGTTATCATTTACACTCCTCCCTGGTATGAAGCATATTAAATTATTATTTTCATTGCATTTAGTTTCCACCTTTCTTTTAATAGTATTTTTATGATTTACATAATATTATTTTATATCTTGAGGTACATTACATCATGAGAGTATGTGTAAATGGCATGAGTTTTGATATAATGAGTCAACTATAGGTTTAACATCTTGGATTTGAATTTCAAGGATGTGGGATTTAGAGATGGAACATTTAGTAGAAACATCATTATTTAATAATATATATTATAATAAATTTTAATTATTTTAATGACGATGAGGTGATACCAATAAGATTTCAACACATTTTCAATTTGGTCGTCTAACGCATCAATTGTAATTGTGATCCATTTTTTTCATTCACATGATTCATTATCATGTTTAGCATTTCATTTCTGACAAAAATTCATTAATTTTAGGTTTATATTATTTATTTTTATACACTAAATCATTTCAATCCTTTATCACGGGAAATGACCAAGCCCCTTCCACTATAGTTTAGTATAGGTAATGAATTAATTTTTTTTGGGAATGACATGTTTAGAATCATTTTATCATTATTGGGAATGAATTAAAGTACTAGTGGGGAAATTTAGTAAATATGAAATCATATATTCACTATAAAAATATAATCAAACCTATGGTAAGTGTACTAAATACTCAAAATCTTCTTGTTCTTTATGTGTTTTAGCTGTGAAACTGGTTATTATTATTTATTATTTTCCTTAATGATTTTCACAGATAATCATATTGATTGAAACAATTATTCTTCTATTATGATACATTTTCTTTATTTATATTATTATATTCATTTTGATTGATTTATTTATTAATTAATATATATATTTACTTATGTGGAAATAGTAATTCAATTGATTATCTTAAATCTTTTTTAAAATTTTGAAATTTAAACATCGAGATGAATGTTTTCTATAAAAAATGTAAATAATAATTTTATCAATATTAAAAATAAAAATTTTAATTTTAATGATCAAATTTAAATTTTTGGATATAAATATTATAAATTTCCTTTTATGATGAAAATTTTAGGATAAAATTAATGTTTTGATATTTTTTTTGAAGGAATGATATATTTCTTACAGTTCTATTAAATTTAAATGTGATAACATGGCTCAAATTGGAAACAATAAAATTGATTTTGGAAATTTTTTACAAATTATTATAAATAATAATTATATTCTAATTAAATGATTATTATTATGCAAAGAAATGTTTTAAATTATTAGTTTACGTAGGTAGTAGATAGAGTATAATTATAAATCAAATTGTAAAAGTGAGGAAAAGTAATTATTACTGAATATAGAATAATTTGTTTATATTAAACTAATAATTATTTTTAGATATACATATATTTTTATAGGATATTATTTTTGAATGTTTTTTGATTCTTTATGAATTAAATTTATTAATGTATTTTTATTCAGGTATTTTTATTTCCAATAAAAAGTGTTTAAGTCCTTCACTACAGAAAATTTCATTCATTATTTATTAAAAAATATTTTTTTTAATAAATGAGATTTGTTAATTTTTTATTAGTTTAATGTTTATAAAATTTTGTTTCATCAAATAATAATGATATATTAAAATCATGTTATGTGATCATTTCTGATCCTTAGCTCCCACTAAAACATAGTGGTTATTTTTTGTTTTCCAAAATGGTTGGAATATCAAACACAAAAGACATTATAATTCCATGATCCATCACACTGATTACCCTCCCAATATCTCTCACATTGATCCATTATTAGTTCAATATCTCCCTCATTTTAAGGTTTAGTTTCAATTATTAGTCATTATTTCTCACAATGATAGAATGGATTTCCAATCTAAACACGTTAAACACACATACCACATATCATGTAAACTGGTGGTTCGTAATAATTTGTCGATAGTATTTTTTTCAATTCATAGATTGTAATATCCTCCCTGATTCTTGTATACCTCTGGCACCCATGGATTGAAAAAAAAATCTTCCCAATTACTTCCAAGATCCCCACCAACTCTTTAGGATTAAAACCACACTGTCTTTTTAAAACATTTCACTCCCTTTTTTATTTTATTATCAGAAAAAATTACATTATCACCATTTAGTATTATTTATTTTTAGGAAAAAAATATATAAAGAAATATATATCTGTCACAGAACCAATTTTTCTTTTAATTTTATATATTTAATGATTAATTAATAAATTATGTATTCTTATTTATGTTTTTACTAAATTTGTAAAATATTTAATATCATTATAAAAAATTTATAAATTAGTTTTATATTAATATATTATGAATTATTATTGTATGTGTATTTATAAATTTTTATTTCTCTTTCCTTTAATTTTAACTAAAATAAAATATTCATATTTTTTTAATTAATATATATGTTTTTAACATAGAATATATGTACACAATTTTATTATTATTTTGATCTATTATGTATAATTAATAATGGCTGGAGTGTCAAACATAAACATATATAATTAAAAATAAATTTTTCTTTAACATACATAGAATTTAGAATATACTGGATTAATTTTACAATGTTAATTATAATCTCCCTTTCAATAACAGTTGTATGGATTTTATTATGTTTCTATATAATAGTTTTGAAAAAAATGTTAAATTGTTTACTAGTAGATGTGGGAGATATATTATAGTGATCTTTTTCATAGTTAGGGATGGAATTATAATTATTTCATCCCAATAATTTTAAATTCATTCTTACCAAATTTTTAATAATGTTTATTAATCGAATGTATTTTATGAATTTTTAAGGATATTGAATGGAGGATTTGGATGTTGTAGTATATCATAAATATACCTATGATTGATAACAATACTATTTTTGAAAAATGGTTTCGTTAGTGGGATATAGTACAAATAAATATTTCTTTATATTTTGATAATATATGGTCTTGAATAATCTAAATAATGATAGAGAATCATAAAATCCAACTTCACTTCTATCACCAAGAACAATATCATACATTCATTTAATTAAATTCCAATATATTTGACCCTATTTCAATATCCAGTCACATGATCATTAATGTTATCAGGATTGGTTTTTTTACACAGATTTAAAAAAAACATGTAATAATTAAAAAGAAATAAATATGAAGAATTTCAAAGGGATGTATGACATTAAATATTAATTAATTTTTTTATGAACATATTTATTGCCACCGTTTTTACAAAACAAAATCTAATTGAGAACCTAGACAAACATCCATATTTTTACCTTAGGTTGTTTAGTTTCACATTACCCTTGTATAAAATGATAAATTCATAGGAATTATGACATATAACATTCAAATTTTGGGATCCCATAAATTGAATTATTTGTAACATTCTATTTAGATTATTATTATATTATTTTTACTTATTTATTATATTTGTATAATGATTATGTATAAATTTAATAGGATAATTTTTAATTGAAAATGGAAAAATGATAATCAAATGATAAAAGAGTATGATGATGGTGTTAAAGACGTAATCATTTTTTCAATTGATTAACTCAATTAGATCATTAAATATTCTCTTAAAATTGAATCAAGAATCTTTTAATATTATTATATTACTAATGTTGCGTTGTGTGAAGTTTTATATGAGTTATATTTATCAACAGTCACACACCACCTTCTTGTGAGTGGTATGGTATATAATATCTTGGTTGACAAGCTACACACAAAAAAATCCCAAAATATCACATGAGTGTGAGTATGGGAGTATCTCAACATCCCATCGATTAGTTTCATATTCCACATTATTATCTTGATATTACAATGGACAATGATTCTATTGTAACTTTAATTTCACGTATGAAAATTTTTATAAAGATATATGAGATATGAATTTATCAAATGTTTCAAATAAAATACCTATAATAATTAAGGTATATTGTTTTTATGTGGGGAATTATATTACATAAGGATAAAATAATGTTCATGTAGAAGGTCAGATCAAGACAATTGAGGGAATTAACCAGGGAAAAAATTACCTTCTAGGAGTACCTTATCCCATAACTTCCACAATCACATATATTATCATTATAACTTTGTGTAGACATTGCATCCAAAATATAGGATGTTTCCTAAGTACCATATGAAAACTAAATATTTAAAAGTTTCTTTATAGACATGGTTTATATAGAGATTAAAAATCGGATTATAATGTTTGAATGGTTGGGAGTATTAAGTTTCAATACATACATAAGTCACACATTCATAATACATCTATCTAAAAAAATTCTCTAATATGTTCATTAATGTAAATAAATAATTTTATATTTTATTGTTTTTATATTACTTCTATATAAATAAAAAAACAAACAAATTTTGTTTTGGATTAGTGAAACTCTCTATCATTTATAAGGAAATAACTTCATTAGAGTTGAGAGAAATTAATAAGAAAAAATAAGAGAAAAATAAGGTGTTTGAGAAGAAAATATTAGATGATACACTATTTTTATGCCTATAATTTAGGGGTAAAAATATCAAATTTTTTCAGATATAATATATTTATTTATATTCATTAATTAATTTTTTGGTTTTTTTCAGAACCAATAGATATTAATCATAATGATTCTAAAAAAATACTTATTATTTGTAAGAAATTAATGGATTTTGCAAAAACTAACAAGACATGATGTACATATTGAATTTTTAATAAACTAAAATCAATATTTTATAGTTAAAAATTGAATTATATAACACATTTTTTGTTTTAAAAAAATATTTATTATGATGTGGTGACAATAAAAAGTTGTTAGAATCATGGTATCATGTCAGTGACTAAATCATTGTATCATGTGGGATACATAAAATTTAAAGGAATTAGTGTATATATAATAAGAAATAACTATAAAAAAATATTTCCAAACAAAGTACTTATTTTAGTAAATATTTCCTCATTGTATGTAGAAAGATAAAAAATGATTGTGGATATTTTGCTTTCAAATTTATGAATGACATGATATACAAAGAAATTAAGTGATTCCATGATTAATTTTTCTAGGTAACTAGAATCTCATTTGAAAAAATTATAAATTGTTTTTATCAATATTCTCTCATTACTTTAAAAATTTATGACAATATACATATTAAAAATAATATTTATATTTTGTGGAGGATGATTGGGAAGCATACATAGGGTCAAAATGTTTTCCTTCATTAGTTTTTGGTGGTTAACTATACTGTTGTTTGATATATTATGGGCTATTATAATAGAAATATATTTGGGATGTAAATAATTTATATCAGAATACTTATATATAATTTTTGGTTAGTTTCTCAAGGATATGTATAATATTGGAAAATTAATTATCTATAAATAAATGAGTACAATACATGGTGTTTGTATGGATACAATCATCATTAATAAGATACATCATAATAATTATTTATTTATGTTTCTCATCATATTATCTATATTTATTAGAAAAAATCAGTATCAATTTTATTTGATTAATTTTGTTTAATAATTACACAATATTTCAAAACAAATTTAAAAAAAATTATATTATCTCAACACATTAGGATAGTGGTCCCTAATTCATTTTTTATTTCTAGGATATTACTGCACATAAATCAACTGCATGATTTGGTCAGTATGACTCAAAGTGTATGTTTTCATTTTAAAATGATTTTTCTGGAAAATATATGTGACATACACAATACCATGAAAATGAATTCGTAATATTTTAATAATATAGGAAAAAACCCATATCCCACATGTGACATGTATGTATCATCTACATCTCAATCTGATGCACTATGTGATTTGTATAACTCTATGTTTTTGTTATCAATTAAAAATTAAAATTTAGATAATAAATGTGTATGAATATAAAAACTAAGAAAAATTCTCAAATTAACATGATAATTTAAAAAATTGATCCATATGGAATTTTTATTTAATAAATTATTCATTTTCAATCCAAAAAATCATGTAGTCAATATGAATGATAGTTTTTGTTTTCAATTTAAAATGTGATTTTATTAAAAAAAATTGATATAACCAAAACCAAGAAAAAACACATTCGTATTTTTTTAATACTTTAGATCAATGATCCATAAGGCATTTGTAATGTGTATAAATTATTCTCATCAAAATTTGATGTATAGTGTGACTAGTATTACTAAAATTGATTGTATTCAGTTTAAAATTGACATTTTAGTATAAAATTAATGTCACATAATCAAAACCAATAAAAAATTTATATTATCATGTCATGCTAATAAAATTATCCATTTTTCATTTTTATGAGTCTGAATCATCCGCAGAATAATATGATAAACTGTGTGCCTGGAATGACTAAAACTATCTGTTATTAGTATAAATTTATAATTTCATTCAAAAAATGTTTCACTCCATGAAAAATGAGAAAACTATATTAGAATCTCTTTTTAATTTATGAAAATTATTCAGAATATATTTTTGGCATGTATGAGTATGTATCACATGAAAATGACACACGATGTTACTAGTATGTCTCAATGTGCATGTTATATTTTTGAAATTATATTTCAGTAAAGAACAGTGTTAGATACTAAAAAATGAGAAAACACAATTACATTATTATGATACAATAGAAAAATAAACAATAAGTCACTTGTGACCTGTTGGAATTATCCACACATCAATCCGACACAGGGTATAACATGAATGACTCAAAATGAATTTCATTAGTTTAAAATGTCTTTTTAGTAAAAACAACACGTTAAATTATCATAACGGATGAGACACATTCATATTTTCATTATATGATATAAAAACAATCCATATTGAATTTTTAACATAAAAATGACTAAACCTCAATCCAATACAAGGTTATTTCTGTATGACTCAAAATGTGTGTTTTTATTTAAAATTGACATTTTAGTAAAAACGAAAAGTGATAGACATAAAATTATTCAAACATGTTCTTTTTGATTCAACACATTAGGACAAGGATCTATACGGTATTTTTTTCATCTAGGAATCATCCTAACCAATATTTGAAACATGGTGTGTTTAGAATGACTCAAAGCATCTGCTATGAATTTAATGTTATTAATATATTTAAAAACATGATTTTGTAATTGAAAACCAATCAAAAAATCTTGGATTGTATTTATACTTTTGGAGAAAGGTCTGGAATTAATTTTGGATGTGTATGAATTGTCCTGGTATCAATATGTCACCTGATGTGGTTGGTATGACTTGAAGATAATGTTAATGGATTAAAATGATACTTTTCTATATAAACAAGTGACCTACTCAAAACAATGAAAATGTATTCATATTATTTTAATACATTAGAATGGGGACCCAAAAATCATTTGTGACATGTACAAATCATCCACACCATAATCTAGTTCATGATGTGACTGGTACTACATATATTGTGCGGGATGAGTTTAAAATCGTCATTTTTGTAAAAAGATTGGTGACATATTAAAAGTGATGAAAATGCATTTTTTATTTTTCGGATAACATAGGAAAATGATCAAAAAGATATTTTGGGAATGTAAGATCATACATATATCAACTAGATTAATGATTCGACTAATATGACTTAAAATGTGTGTTTTCAGTTTAATGTTTTTTAAAAAACAACAAGGGTCATAATCAATACCAAGAAAATACATTCATATGGCCTTTATACAATAGAACAATGATCCATATGGCAGTTTTTACATATTTAAATTAACCACATCTCAATTAGACACATACATTGAATGGTATGACTCAATATGTGTCTTCTTTATTGAATTTAAAATATTAGTAAAAAATCAATGTGACATACTAAAAACTAATAAAAAATTCATATTATTTAAATAATTTATGAAAACAAAAAATATGTAATTTATTATGAGTGAGAATCATCTGAACCATAATCTAATTCATGATGTTCTAAGTATGGCTCATTGTGTTCGTTATCAATTTAAAAGTTACAAATTATTTAAAAATAATCGTCCCTAAATAAGAACTATGAATATACAGTCAAGTTGTCATTATATGTTACTATTGTGGTCTATAGTTCATTTTTTATTTTTAGTATTAAGTCTCATGCCAAACATAATCATTATTTTTTAGATATGACTCAAAATACATGTCTATATTTTATAATGACAATTTAGTAAAAAAAGTGACATACTCAATGTTAAAAAAACACATTCATATTGGTTTGAGGATTTGAGATAATGATCCATATGTATTTATAATGTGTATGAATCAAACTATCCTTAATCTAATCCAAAGTTTGATAATTAATACTAAAAATGTTTTTCATTTGTTTAAAATTTACATTTTTGTTGAAAATGCAGGTCACAAACACAAAATTGAGAAAACACGTTATGATATTTTTAATACTCTATAGAAATTACCCACAACTTATTATTGACATTTATAAATAATCAACACTTAAATTAAATACACATTGTGACCAATATTACTCAATGTGTCTTATACCAATTGAAAATAGAAATTTCAGTTACAAATGATTGTCAATCAATAAAAAAATTAGAAAACACACTTGTATTGTCTTTATTATTTTAGAAATAGACACATAAGTCATTTAAGACAAATATGAATTGACTACACATTAATATGGCCCATGATTTTTTATATAGTTGTAATGTATATAATTAATTTGTATTCATTTTTATTTTTTGAATAATATATTTATTTATTCTTAATTTCTTAAAAGTACATATATAATCAAAAACTAATATGTTTTGAAAGTATATTCATTATTATTATTATTTATTTAATTACTCGATGGTAAATATTTTATAATTTCATTTTTCAATTTAAAATATATCAACTCGTACATAAAAACACACATTAATTTCTGACACACAAATATTTACGTAATTAATGAAAATTTATATTGAAACACATTCACCTAATATTTAATTAATTAACAAAAATTTTAATATTAATTATTCAATATCATTTAGTAACATAATATATTTAAAATATCAAGTTTTAAACTTTCAAATATTAGGTATTTATTTTGATAATTATTGTAATTATTATTTTCTATTCATTTTTTATAGTTTTTTCATTTTTACTTTCTTGGATTTTAATCATTTTATAATATTTATTTATAATATTTATTTATTATTTAATAATATTTTAGATATATTTTCATATTCATTTTATTATATATCTATATTTTATTTTTTAATACTTTTTTAATTAATATGATTTATCCATTTTCTCAATATTTTCATAATTTTCTATTTTAATTACTAAATTTCACTATGTTTTAAAATTATTGCATTCAAAATTATACATTCCTTAATAATATTAAAAAATATATTAGAAAATAAATTTCTTAATATATATATATATACACTATATTCATAATATTATATTTTTATATTTACATATAAATTAATATTATCTAATTTAAAAAGTATTTATATAATTAAAAATAAATTACTATGTATTTAAATAATTATAAATTTAAAATATGTACATATATTTACTATGTATCTATATATATATTTGGAAAATATATATATATATTTTATTATATCAAAATTATAATAAATATATATAACTAATAGATATTTTTAATAAATTTACAAATATATAATTATATATATATTATAATACAAATATTTTGATAAATGAATATTTACTATATTTAAAAAATAATATTTTAATTATTATATGTACATAAAATTTTTATTAAAACCCATTTTATATAATTATGTCCAATTAATTAGAAATAATAATTAAATAATAATAATAAATATATTTAAATTAAAAGTGCATTAAATATTATATATATTTATATTAAATATATATTTATATAACTATATATATTGTAATAAATATATTTAATATTATATAAAAATATTTATAAAAATGTTTATTTATAATTATAATTATAAATATTTATGAGGGTTATACAAGTACTATGGAAATATTAATTTTTTAGATCTAAAAAAGGATAATAATGAGATCTTTTATCAGTGCTTATTATTTTATTGCTGATAAAAAACTTCTTTATCATCACTTTTCTAGAAGTGCTGATAAAGCCATTCTTGGTCTTAAAAATGACCTTTCCCGAAATAGTTTCAACCAAACCATTCTAGCTCTCATTGAATTCAAATGCACCCATCACATCTCCTCAACCATTTCTTGGATGAATCAAGCATAAAATCCAAGGTATGTCATATATTTTCCTCCATACCTATTCAAATCATGTGATATTATTATGTCATTTTATTTGTCATTTCCCCTTTCTTATTTGAGTATTTTTAAGGTTTTACACAATAAGTGTTTTTATCATTAGTACACTACATCCAGAGAGTTTTTCTGAATGACATGGGTTTCTACATCATGAATCATCTATTGGGTTAACATCGTTGATTTTCATTACAATTATGTGGGATTCAGAACAGAACCGTTTAATTGAAAAATCAATGTTCAATGAAACATAATAAAATAAATGCTATTTATTCCTATTAGTATGAAGAGATACCAACTATACATTGTAACATTTTTGGTTTTAACTCCCCTTACACATTAATTTTTAATTGTGATTTAGATTTATCTTATATATGCATCATTCCCATTTTTTCTGCACTTTTTCAAAAACATTCATAATTTTTTTAGATAATGTTTTTGAATATCCTAAAACACACCCACCCATTAATATGGGAAATTCCCCTACACCTTTATAGTTTAGTGTAGGAATTATAAAATTTATTATGAAATAAAATATTTAGAATATTTTTTCAATTTTAGTGATTGAAAAACACTACTTAGGAAAAAAAATTATAGACTAAAATGATTTTTAAAAAACATATCAAAAGTGTACTTGTTCCTCAAAATAAACTTGTTGTTTAGTGTGCTCCTGATGAAAAAATACTTGTTATTTTTTTTCCATAACGGTTTTCATTGATAATTTTTTTTAAAACATTTCTTCAATTATTTTAATTTTTTTTCTTTTTTTATTTTATGATATTTTTTATTATTGAATGATTTATTAATTAATATATATATAGAATGATTTTTGTGGATGCAAAAAATAATTGATCACATTATTAAATTTATTTTCTAAATTTTAAAATTTAAACATCTAGATGACTTTTAATTTCCAATAAAATTTAACCATTATATTATGAAGATTTCAATTAAAATGGGAACTATTAACAATTCATTGAAATTTTTTTATTCAAAGAATATAATTTTCACTTCATTATGAATTTTATTATGATATAATTACTGTTTTTATATTTAATTTTACTGAATGAAATTATGTTTTATTGTTAAATTAATTTTAATTGTGATAAAATAATTTCAATTTGGTTTCAATAAAATGAATTTTGGAAAATTATTACATTCTATCATTAAGGATATATTAATTTTTATTAAATGGTTCTTATTAAGTAATTATATGTTATAAAGAATTAGTTGAATTATGGTTTTTCTTTATTAAATTATAAATCATATATCAATTCTGAGTAAAAGAAATTATTATTGAATATATTCTAATTAAAAATATTAAATTAATTATGATGTTCATATATACACGAATTTTTATTATATATGATATTTTAATGAGTTTAAAGTATTTATGAATTAAATTTATGAGTGTATTTGTTTTTGGGCTGTTTTATTTATAATAAATGGTTTTTATGTCTTTCGATGATGAAAATTTCATTGCCTCTTTGGTTTAAAATGTTGTCGAGGAAATCAATGAGTTTCTGTATATTTGTGTTAGTATAAGATGAATAAAAAAATTCATAAAATTATAATGATATATTAAAATCACGTTACGCGATAAATTGTGATCATTCACTCCCCGTTGAAAATTGTTCTTTGTTTTGGTTTTCCAAATTGGGTTGAACACAGAAGAGTAGAAATTGTTTTCATTTATCTACCCCTCTGATTCTCCGTTGAATTTCTCTCACATAAAGACTTTATTAGTTCACCATCTCCCTCACATTCATGTTTATTTTCACTCATTAGTCATTATTTCTCTCTTTGATTGCATGAATATCCTATTTGTGAATAGAAAAAACACACCCCATATATCCTCTAATGTGGGAGCTACAAATCATAAGTCGGATGTGTTTTTTCAATCCATGGTTGGAAATCACCTCCACCTTTCATATATACCCCCATCTCCTATAGATTAAAATAAAACAATTATTCCAATTTTCTTCCAATAATCCCTCCTACTCCCATGGATTTGTTTTACTACAATGAATTTGGAAAACATGTTACTAACTTGTGTAATTTATTTTTAGTGAATATTAAAGAATCATCATTCAATATTGTTTTATTCACAAGAATAGAAAATATAATGAAATATATATTCTTTATATACTTAATTTTCTTTCTGATATTAGATATCCCATAATTCATTAATAAATGTTGTTTTATTATTTATTTTTTACTTTTTTTACTAAAATATTAACATCATTTTTAATATTATTTTAATTAAATTTTTATTTAAATGTTATGAATTATTATTTTTGTAATAATTATATATTTTGAATTCAAGATCCATAAAATTTAATTAAAATGAAATATTCTTGATTTTTATATAAAACATAATTCATTTTAACATAAAATATAGGCACAAAATATTATTATTATTTTGACACATTGTGTATAATTACGAATACTTTTGTGATAAAATTAAATGTATCTAATTTAAAAAAAATTATTAGACACAAACCCTATTAAAAGAGAGTGGCAGAATTTTATAATGTTAACTATAATCTTCCATAACCATTAATGTTGTATGGATATCATTATGTTTCAATATAATATTTTTGATACACCTCTGAGGGATTTGAAAATTATATGTCGGAGATTGATTATTGTGATATGTGTCATGGATAGAGGTGGAGTTATAATGTTTTGGATCTAAATGATATGAAATTAAAGCTAACATTATTTTTTATAATTATTATTAATGGAAAGTATTTGTGAAATTCTTATAGAAATTGAATATTTATTTTGGATATTTTAGTAATATTACTATGATCGATAACACTATTATTTTTCAAATTGGGTTTCATTAGTGGGATATAATACATATATATTTGTTTTTATTCAAATAATATGTGGTCTAGAATAATATACAGAGAAACATAGTATCATCAAATCCAACTTCACTTCTATCATCAATAATAATTTCATTCATTCATTTCATGAAATTCCACGCTCCTTGCCCCTATTTATATATCAAATTTTTACATGACCTTGAATTTCATGAGGAATGATATGTTTAAAAAACATAGAAAATAAAGTCACAATTAAATGGAAATAAAGAACACTAATATCACAGTGAAGTATTGCATATAATATAAAATAATGATTTTTTTGAAATTATGTTTGACCACAATTTTTTCCGACAGAACATCAAATAAAGAACATATTAAAGAATCCACATGTCTTCCCCATGATGTTTATTTTCATATATCACTTATGTGAAATGATAAAATGTTCTGAATTATAACTGATAACATTTACTGGCTGAGTTCCACATAATAGAATTATTTATAAAATTAATTGTTTATTAAGAATATATTATATGTATTTTTTATATAATGAATAGTTTTTGAAAATTATCGGATAAATATAAATTGAAAACAGATGAATACAAATAATTTAAAAATGTTCTTGATGATGGAGTTAAAGAGTTAATCACGTATTCAATAGATCATGCAAACGATCCATTAAAAATAAAATTTTCATGTTTACATAATATTTATTCAAGAAAATTTGTTATGGAAGAGCATGAATAAAAATTTATTTTTCTAAAAATAGCCTATAGGTATAAATTATTGAGTAAACATGGGGAAAAATAGAACATTCACAGCAATTGGGATGAATCTATGGCTTATGGATTTGTAGATATGAATAAATGTGTTAAAGATGATGGAGATCATATAATGGAAATGAAAATGGAAATCGAGGACGACCTTCATGATTGTATAATGTTGTATCATTATATAAATAGATGAGAGAAAAGAATATTATAAATTATAAGTACTAAATACAAAACATTTTCAGTTTTATTGGCGTTATAAAATTTGAAATCTGTAAGAGGACAGAGATACAACATCTTTACATAACTACATGATTTATGAAGTTATAATCTTCCAAAAGAAAATTTATTTCTACATCCATAATATATTTCTTAGAAAATTATACAGTAATTGGACGTGATGTTCTCAATACATCTAATGGTTCATGTATTCAATATATAATTGACGTTTTAGCATAAAAATGCATCACATATCAAAAACTAAGAAAATGTGATCATATAATTTTCTCACCATTTTATCATATATAACAAAATTTATTTCATAGAAATATTTATCTTATAGTAATTAGTTTATTTTCATATTGAAAATTATTGATAATGAACAAGTAATGGTGTGACAGTTAAATATCTCTCTCAAAATGAAAGTACTATTGAATTAGATCTCATCCATAGTCAGTTTTATTATCACCATTGATGAGAGGCCATTAAATAGTACATAATTTTGAGAAAAATAATAACGGGTGTGATGTATATGAATCAACCACAACTCAATAAGAAATATGGTGTTCCTAGTATGACACACTGTGTATGTTTTTTAGTTTAAAATTAAAAATTATGTTCATTTTATTGCTTTATATTATTACTAATATAAGAATTGGCATCTTATATAGGGGATTTAATTTTATTGATATTGGATGTATTTTTCATCAACCTATAAAATGACCTCGGGTAAAGGGTCAGGAGACAATTACTACGGGAAATTTAATGTTTTTTATTATTTGTGATAATTTTTACTTGAACACAAAATTTTATAAACTAATGATTGAATAATATATAATATAGTGTATAATCCTTTTTTTAATGATTATTTAAATTGAATTATATATCTTTCACTTGAATTTATAGTTTTTTCTACAATAGTGTGCAGTAATTTAAATAACACACTACAATAGTATATACCTGAATGAGTTCTAGTTGTAACACTAATATAGGTTCCCTTTATCGATTCTTGAAAAAGTAATGATAAAGGAAACATATGTATGGGATACTAAAAGAAAAAATAATGGATATATTTATTAACTATTTTACTAGTTCTTAATTGGGGTCCCTTTATCAGTGATTTTTTTAGTACGGAAAATGTTTCATGTTTCAATGATAAATAAAAGTTCTAATAATGAAGGAACATTATCCACTCTTAACGAATCATTGATAAAAGACTCCTTCATCTTCAATTTTTTTTAGTTCTATCAAAGTGTACATTTATTATCCATTTTCATGTCCTTATATAGGACTAGATATTTTAAATATCCACCGATTGTCCACTATTTTTTGTAAAGAAAAATGAATATTTTAGTGATGAAATATTAATAATTTGTAGTTGTGAAATAATAAATTTCTAAAAAAATATATTCATTTAATACACCCCAATGCTAGGAATATATTTATGAGGGACTTAATTCACTATTTAGTTACCAAAGGATACATAGTTTCATTAATCTATGGAGGATTATATTTCATTATGAATTATGAAATAGGTGAATCACACTATAGAATAACATATTATTCCATATAGTTAGTGTTATTCATCATTACTATAGTTAAAATATGTAATATATATACGATATACTCAGTTCCAACAGTAGTTGTATTTTTTTCTATGACGAAAATCCCAACATTGACATGGTGTGTTGATCCCTTTTTTCCATTAGGGGCGATTGCTAAATAATATCACAGACAGAGTTAGATCATAATCATTAACAATTAGGCCACATATATTCAAAATAGTTATTTTTTTATATTATTAAAAATTAATATAATAGATTATCATATTTGTCTTATTTTTTTTGTTCATAAGAATTTCAGTTTACGAAGTTTCTATTAAACATTATTTGATACCAATTGAATGAACCTCAACCGTAACGAACTAGAGTCTGTGATTAAAATATTAAAAAGGAACTAGATACATGTGATCACATTACAATGAACTAAATAGATTATTAGTGTTTGAAAACTAGATACACACATTATTCACAAATTACATTTGAAATATAAAAACATATCATAAGGCACAATCTTATATCCCTCATTCCATTTCTAATATCAGCCATCCTTTACTGGGGAATGAGTGATATATTTGATTGATATCATATTTATATGATTGGTTACATAAAAAATGATTCAACTAAGAGTAAAAAAAATAATTAACATATAAGGGTAGACTGTAGTGCCCAATCCTGAATTTCCACTCAAACAATGAAGCAGTTTGAGTTCCACTAGTCATTAAACATGCCTCCCCGAACACTATAGGCTGACAACTAGATGTGTGCATGTAAGAGGTGATAAGGTAGAGACTACACCATCTTATTATAATATAGTAATTCTATATATAAATATAAAAATTAAAAATTAAAGTCCATAATGATAGACTCAAACACGTATCCCTCCCATGGAAGAAGAAAAAATGATAATATAAAATAGAAAAAGCATATCTAAAAAACATCAATTGATTTAAATAAATAAGTAAACATTCCATTTTAATAATCTATAATAGAACATGGGTGAAATTAAATTCAAACATTACAATATCATATGTATTTCTTTTGGATGACCAAAATACATATATATATATATATATATTCATGATGAATTTGAAATGAAAACATTAAAAATATGACTTAGGATAGAACAAATTACAATTTTCCTTACATCCTATGCTTATTACCACTATGATATTAATCCTAAAACCATACCATTTCATGAATGAAAAAAATTATATATTCTACACACTTCCTCATGTGACCTTGTAAGGAGTTAGAATGAGTCTTAAAACGTCACCAAAAACATGTCCCTAACTAACATTTCTGATTAAGAAGGCGTGTGATAAATATAATGAAATCATGATGATGTGAATTCATACATCATTTAATTTTTATGTCTTGTGTTCCATTAAGATTTTATTATTTCTGAAACATCACATACTATAGAGATATTGTAAAACAATAGTCAAGGTTTGATCCAATTATGAATTGGGAATGAAGTGGAAATAATTAGTTTGTAACACATTTGGATTGGATTCCCCCAAAATAGTGTTTTCTTTGGGAAAAATTATATAGTGTCAGGGTTTGAATTAAAAAATAAGGATGGGATGAAGATTAATTTTATGGTTCTGTATAATAGATGATATTAATTCTTACTTGGTTGGATCATTGAGTTTTTAATATAAAGAAAAAATATGATACTTGTTGACTATGATTAAACTAACTATTTATACCTAAGAGGAAGTTATTCCTTGTCATACAGTTAGCAGAAACCTCTAGGTTTCTATCTTATATTCTAAAGAATAAAGTGTCTCATTCTATTTGTTATAGCTTAATCCACTTCAACTATATTCAGGTCCATCATTCTAGTTCCCCATGGTAAATGTTGTTAAAATAAATTAGATATACAATCTTTATATATCAAAATTAATAATATTTAAGGTTACCATGTTGATAATTAATGATTTTTGAGTTCTAATACTCCTACTCTCTATCCATACACTAGATGGTGTAGCCACTCATTGTAAAATTGAATGCAGATAAATGAGGAATTGAAATCATGATTAACATTAAAGAAAAAGATTACATTAAATGGTTGAAAAAATACAGTGATTACTAATAACATATTAATGATCATCCGACTTGGAATATGAAATATAGATATCAAATATAGAACCATTCAATTAACTATATACATGAAATAGTTATTGAAATGAGTGTAGAAATTGTTTGTCGATGATCGTTTCTTATATTAATGATGAACAAAGTCAATGGATTAAAAAATAATGAATAATGAAATTGTAAATGTAACACCCCGAGATTTTATGAAAAATATTATTTTTAATTTCATTAATGTCTTGTGTTGTAAGCTACAACAAAAGGAGCTTGGACAACATGCATCCTTGACTTGGCTTGCATTACATGAAATCACGACCTTCCACAATAGCGTGTGTTGTACGCAATACCGAGTTTCACTAAACAATGATATATTATATAAACTAGCCATTATGAATAGTAATACCCACTTTTTGAAATTTTATTAATTTTATCTTTCAAAATGGACTACAATTTTGGATTCAGAATATGGAAATTTTCCTAGAGTGAATTTTTAGTATTTTTTTGAAAACTTTCAATTTTTGATGAATAGTGAAAACACTCAGTTACTATTTAAAAAATGACTTTTTATTTAAATAATTATTTATTTTATTTAAATTTATTTTAGGTCAATATTGATACATAATACCTATATAAGATCAATGTAATTAATTGGAATTATTTTATAATAATTTTAGATATATAAAAATTTTATTGAACTTTTGACCGTCTTTTACCCACCTCCTAGGAGAATTTAAAAATTTACATAAAACCTAATTTTTCCGCTTTTGTGAATGGAATTTCAAAAATCCGAGAGACACAGATGATGTCAGTAAGTTAAATGTGGTTCAATTAGATGAAAATAATTTTTGGTGAATAGAACCTTTTTATTTTTATTTACCACGGTTAAAAGTAAATAAGGTAATTAAGGGTAAAAATGATATTATTATTACCCTAAAACAAGTCCTAATTCTATTGGAAAAGTGTAATTCAACCAAAAACAACCTTAGGAATAAAATATGACCATTTATCCCCACTTGGATTAGATTAGGACATTTATAATTAATTTATTTAAAAAGGGGTTAAAATAGTTAAAATCAAAGTTTAATAACTAAATCATTTTTAATATAGAGTTATACATAGGATAAATTCGACTATAAATAAAAATTAGAAAGATAAAACGATTTCCTACATAATGGTATTTTAATTTTAATTGTTATACTTTAAATAATTTAATTTATTTAAGACACAATGATGATGCATTAATTATATTATTAATGAAATATTGACATAATTGATGTTATAAATACCCAAATAAATGTAATTTGAGATATTTTATGAATTACATTAATTTTATATGTTAATATGACATGTTAGTATTTATTTAATTAAATTTTTTAGAAGTAATATTTCTATTATGATTTTCACAAAAATCAATTACCAAATAGTGTCAAAATTGACATAAACTAGTTCTTCTAAAAAATATTATATTATTAATTGTTATTTTATTCCTGAAAATATAATGTTCAGAAAAATGAATTATATATGGATATATATATTAATAATAAACATATTTTGGTTATTTTGTCTTGGTATAGTAAGATTATTAGCCTTATAGTGTAAGAAAATAAGTAGACATGGTAAAAGTTAAATTATCTAACTTAAAGTTAAATCTAAATGATAAGGTTAAAATAGATTTCTAAACTTGTATAAATTATATTGGATGAGATTATTTCTACCCATCCTTACCTTAGATTCTAAATAAATCAATTTGGAGCTATTGAAAACAGAATATAACATTATAATAAAATAATTGTTTTAGTTTTTCCAAAGGTGCCCCTCTCCTCCCTTATAAAAGGGCACCTCCTCCCTCTCTTCCACAAAACACATTGAACCTTCATTCTAGGCCAAACCATTCCAAATTATCTTCTCCAATTCCCTAGATAAATCCTTGAGGAACTGGTCTTCTTCAAAGACAAAATTTAGTTCCCTAAAAGGAGGTCTCAAAGAGGCGCTTCAAAGAAGAGGTAATGTACGTTACTGATTCTTTCAATTTTATTTCTTGTTCCACTTATTATTCTTTAGTTTTTTCATTATTAATTAATAACACCAGTATCACTAATAAACCGATATGTTATTATAAGTATGAAACAATCCTATTTCTCCATCTATCCATCCTACGGAAAACAAAATCACCGCGCGTGCATACGTACGGAATACCGTCTCCACGCTGTGGTGTAATCTATTTTCCACCACCACCTTACATGGATGGGTATAATGGTGTAAATATTAACTATATATGATTATTTTAAAGTGATATTAATTCTGAAATATTATACAAACACTTCAATACAATTCCACAATCATGGGAATGATATCATCGCTTGTGTGTACATACGGAATACCGTCTCCACAACGTGATGAGATTAATTCTCCATGTTAACCATTCATGAATGATTATAAAGTATATTTAATGTGTAATTATGAAATATATGACATATTAATGATACTGGATTTATGTATATAAATATTTATGTCATCTACTTAATTCCCTTCACTTCAATAAGGAAACGAAAACAGTGTTCATGCGTACGTACGACCTACGTCTCCATGAACGGTGTATTTCATTCCATTCATCGATATATCACATATATATATATATGTATGTATATGATGAATATATATTACATATAAATCATTTTTTAAATTGTGGAATTAAGTAAATCAGGATATATGTTATAATATCAACAACAACAAGTCCAAACATGTACGATAAATAAAACGATTTCACCCAAAACACTACATTAACATGGAAGTTACAAAAGAACGGGTAATATAAAGTCATAAGTCAACCATATATGATATCATAAAAATGAATATGATTCTTTAAAAATTAAATGACATTATTTAAATCATTATACAAGAGGTTCAGATACATATGAAGCATATCAGACCTAAGTTAAGGAATAACCTTTCCAATCTCATTCTTATCCGAGATTGTTTATACATAAGTATTTACTAGGGTTACGTTTATCATCCATGACCATGTTTTCTAAAAATGTTTTTATAAAATGTCTACTATTCTTAAATGAATGTTTAAAGTCATTTTTACCCTATGTTGACATTTTACCACATTATATGAATAGAGTCTTTTCTTTGGTTACCATATAAGGTACTTTTTGACTTTTCCGACAAAAGTAAGAGTTGAATGTTTTTTAACGTATATGGAATGAAAGGATTTTTACGGTTGTATAAAGCCTTATTTTCATGAAGCATCCTCCAAAAGATTTCAGGACTATTTTCAACAAAATCATTTTCTTTTAAAATTTCTTGACATTTTGTGAAAAGAAAATGATTTTGAAGAAGAAAGGATATTTTCCTCATGAATTCATTTCAAGAGTTTTATCAAAACCATTTTTCATCTAAGATGAAATTACTTAATAAGTGTATATTTCAATTATAATGTCTCTATGATTTAAAAGGTTTCACATTTCTTATTATGAAATGATATCCATTTCTTTTATATGGAATATGTGATGATGGGATGATGTTTATGAAACCAATTTTATTTATTGGGTTATTATGAATGATGTATGTTTATTTTGTGGCACAAGTAAGAATGATTTCATTATGCGATGAGTGGGACCTATGACTCCCTCCAATTAATTGGGTAAAGATATATATCTCATGAGATAGACATTGCTGGAACGGTAATTTAATCTGGTTCAGTAATACAGGACTGGAACGAGGAGTGAACTCGATTCAGAAAGGGACTTTGTCCACTATGATGGTATTGGCAGCAATGCCTTGGCTAATATGGAAATCATATCATGTATTTAATTTTTTTTCCATAATTAAATGTTTTATTCCAATGCTATTTTATCATGATTAACGTTTCTTTATGATATATGCCTTATATACTACCATGTTTTATGTCATTACTCAAGATTTTGATGTTTAAACATTATGAACATGTTTTTAAGTTCAAATGTATATGATTTGTTTTATTTTATCCATGCTTACCCTTACTGAGCATTTGAGCTGACCCTTTATATGATTTCTTTTCCCCATGATATAAAGAAAGGTTTTAGGTAAGGAAACAAAAAGGGGAAGATCGTTATGGGAGTTGTTTAAGATATTTCAACATGATTTGAAGTTTATATTACGAGTTTCCAAAGACACTATACTATTACGGTCCTTGTGTGTCTGTTTTTGTTATGTATTAAGTATTCTGCAAAAGTAATGTAATGTACATGTATGAAAAGCTTTGGGTCTCTATAGTTGGTATTAGAGGAAAGGTTTAGTCAACCTTCAGAAACAAGGATGCGAGACCTTTAGTGAGATCCCTAGAGATATTTCTAAGGTATGTCTAGGGATGTCCCCAAGGATAAGTATACATATAGCTTATAGTCATAGAATTTCACTAATGATCTTAGAATTAAACCTAAGATGTTAGATATTGAAGGAACTCCCCCTTTGTTATGTTATTTTCCCTAGAATGATTTTTTCCTCTCACACTATTCTTTTTTGGGTTTTAGAAGATGGTTGGAACCCGAAGGAATCGTGTTGTTCAATGTAATGGAAAATGAAATGATTGTCCTCTTGAACAAACAAATGTTATGGGATATGGAGTGGAAAATATTATTTCTATACTTACACAAGCTCTGAATCATTCTGGACTTCCAAATGAGCAGAGAAGGGAACAATATTCTATTGATTCATTAATGAGGAAACACCCACCTTCATTCAGTGGGTCTTCTGATCCACTTGTTGCTGAACAATGGATCGGTGCCACTGAAAATATATTTTCAGTTCTTCAATGTTCTGAACATGATAAAGTCATCTCAGCAGTATATCGTTTGGAAGGTGAAGTTAATAAATGGTGGAATCATATCAAGAATACAAGGAAAAAAGATGATATTGAGTCCATGGAATGGGATGAGTTCAAGAACTTGTTTTTCAGTAAGTACTTCCCGCGTATTCTTCGAACAAATATAGAAAAGGAGTTTCTTGAGGTTAAGCCGAAGGATGATGAATCTGTTGGTATATACGAAGTGAATTTTACAAGACTTGCAAGGTATTCATCTAGCTTTATCATCCAACCTGAAAGTAAATTTGATTGATTTTTCAGTGTCTTAAAACCAAGTCTTCAAAGGGCATTAGCTATAAGAGACTTCAGTAGCTATGAAGAAATTGTGCGTTGTGCTATCAAGGTAGAAATGAAAGTTGGTGTAACATATCCATCTCATGGTTTTGACAAGAAATGAAAGATTTTGTTCAAGGTGAAATCTCAGAACAATGGTGAAAAGAATATGAATGTTTCTTTATGCTCAATGTGTGGAAAGAAGCATGGTGGAGATTTCCTAAAAGGTACTTCAATATGTTTTAAGTATGGAAAAGAAGGTCATCGAGTATTTGATTGTCAATTTAATAGGAAAAAGGTTTCTAATGGTGTGAATAGAGAAAAGATTACAAAGAAAACTCCACCAACACTTCAATTCTTCAAGTGAAAAGAAATGGGGCATTATGTTAATAAATGCCCTAATCCACGGGTTTATGGTGATCAATGTGAGCAACCACTTAAGGAAAAGGATAATGGGAATTCTCATGCGATCACTATTAGTGATGTTGAGTATGAAAATGATGTCTTGTAATGATTAAGTGTTTATGTAATGGGATTTCAAAATAGTATCATGGAATCTCATTTATGGTATTGTAGAATTTTGGAATGTCTATGTATTGGTTTTCAATTATTATATGGTACTACTAACCATGAAAAAGTGATTGAAATATTTTTGGAAAGTAGATGAAATGCGCATATTGAAGGGATAATGAGAAAATAATATGATACTAATCATGAGATGATGACTAAAATAAGGACAAAGTGATATCATGGTATGAGTATATAGATATTTTGGAATTTTTGTATGTGGAAAGAATTAACTTTTGACAGAATTCATGTTTTCGGTAAGGTTCTATGGTAATTCATTTTTCAAATGAATGCATGATTAATGTATTCACATGTTTGGAATGTGACCAAAAAGATATATCTTATGATATATGGGGGGGAAAAGAAGGAATTCACATGCTTGGTAGATGAAATTTCTAATAATCAGATAGAAGTATTTTCGATAAGCCTAATGGTTGGAATGGAAATTATATAGTATTGGTTAAGGATATATCTTTTTATTTCTGAAATGTTATGATATTATAGTTTTAGAAAAAGGATAACCTGCAGGACGAACGACAACCCGTCACGTCGGACAAGGCTGTGGGAATCGAACCAACAACCGAAGTGTGACAGGCCTTTATTTCCTACCACTGGCCTACAGGAAGTCCCTGGTTAGTAGAAAATAGTTTTATTTTATTATAAAGGACGATAGATGAGATAGAAGTCCATTTTGTAACCATATATGATTAATCTCACCATAGATATAATTATATATATAACTTTTGCTAAATTATTTTTGAGACAGATGGAATGATCTATCATTCTATCACATGATCTGCTAAAACTTCGTGAAAGAGAAATTCAACTTAATTTCTTAAAGATATTAAGTGGAAATTGTTCAAGGCACGAACAACAGTGAGATTGTACCAAAATAAATTAAGTATTTATTCAAATTCAAATTCTTTAACTTTAGGGAAATGATCTTGAAAACCAAAAATGCTATCATAGTGCCCTTATATCCGATGAATCAGATGGTACCCTAGATCATCATAAATTTATGGCTTTGTGATTGTTGGTTTTTTCATAGCCATTTTCTCTACTACTCTCCATCAAAACATGAAAGTTAGATTTCTCTTCCATATCCATATTTTCACTTATGTTCTCCTATGTGGAAACCCAGTGATTAGTTAATTTGGGTAACCATTACGTTTCATACATTGGTATTTAAAGCCAAGTTTTGGTATTCAATTTTACGATGTGGGTTTCTATTAAAAAAACTTTTGAGTAGTAAACTATTTATAACCCTGACGAATTTCGAGGGCGAAATTCATTTTTAGGGGGGTAGAATGTTACACCCCGAGATTTTATGAAAAATATATTTTTTAATTTCATTAATGTCTTGTGTTGTATGCTACAACGTAAGAAGCTTGCACAACATGCATCCCTGACATGTCTTGAATTTCACGCAATTGCGACCTTCCACGACAGTGTGTGTTATACGCAATACTGAGTTTCACTAAACAATGATATATTACATAAATTAGCCCTTAAGAATAGTAATACCCAATTTTTGAAATTTTATAAATTTTATCTTTCAAAATGAAATTCATTTTTGGATTCAGAATATTGAAATTATCCTAGAGTGAATTTTTGGTATTTTTCTGAAAACAATAATTATTTTATAAATAGTGAAAACACTAGGTTACTGTTTAAAAACCGACTTTTTATTTAAATAATTATTTATTTTATTTAAATTTATTTTAGGTAAAAATTGATACATAATACCTATATAAGTTCAATGTAATTAATTGGAGTCATTTTAGAATAATTTTAGATATATAAAAAGTTTATTGAACTTTTGACCGTCTTTTAACCACCTCCTAGGAGAATTTGAAAATTTAAATAAAACATAATTTTACCGCTTTTGTGAATGGAATTTCAAAAATAAGAGAGACACAGTTGACTTTAGTAAGTAAAATGTGGTTCAAATAGATGAAAATAATTTTTGGTGTATAGTAACTTTTTGCTTTTATTTACCACAGTTTAAAGTAAATAGGGTAATTAAGGGTAAAAATGATATTATTATTACCCTAACACATGTTCTAATTCTATTGGATAAGTGTAATTCGACCAATAACAACCTTAGGAGTAAAATATGACCATTTAGGCCTAATTGGATTTGATTAAGACATTTATTTTTAATTTATTTAAAGAAGGGTTAAAATTGTTAAAATCAACACTTAATAACTAAATCATTTTTAATATATGGTTATACATAAGATAAAATCGACTATAAATATTCATTAGAAATTTAAAAAGAGTTAATACATAATGGTATTTTATTTGTAATTTTTATACTTTAAATAATTTAATTTATTTATGACATAATGATGATGCAGTAATTATATTATTAATGAAATATTGACATAATTGATGTTATAAATACCCAAATAAATGAAATTTGAGACTTTTTATGAATTCCAATATTTTTCTATTTTAATATGACATGTTATTATTTATTAAATTAACTTTTTTTATCTAATATTTCTGTTATGATTTTCACAAAAATTAATTACCAAATAGTGTCAAAATTGACATAAAATAGTTTTTAAAACAAATATTATATTATTAATTGTTATTCTATTCCAAAAAATCTAATGTTCGGCAAAATGACTTATATAATGTTATATATATTAATAATAAACAAATTCCGGTTCATTTTACTTGTTATAGAAAGTTTATTAACCTTATAGTGTAAAAAAACAAGAAGACACGGTAAAAGGTAAATTATCTAACTTAAAGTTATATCAAAATGATAAGGATAAAATAAATACCTAAACTTGTCTAAATTATATTTTATGAGAGGATTTAGACACATCCCCTCCTTAGCTTCGAAATAAATCAATTTGGAGCTATTAAAAACCGAATATAAATTTATAATAAAATAATATTTTTAGTTTTTCCAATGGTGCCCCTCTCCACCATTATAAAATGGCACCTCCTCCCTCTCTTCCTCACACCACCTTGAGCCTTAATGCTCGGCCAAAACCTGCCAAATTCTCTTCTACACTTCCCTAGAAACATCCTAGATGTCTTGGTCTTCTTCAAAGACCAATTTATTTGCCCTAAAAAGAGGTCTAAAAGAGGCGCTTCAAAGAAGAGGTAATGTCTGTTACCGATTCTTTAAACTTTATTTCTTCTTCCAATTCATATTCTTTAGTTTTTTCATTATTAAGTAATAACATCAGTATCAATAATATACTGATATGTTATTATAAGTATGAAACAACCCTAATTAACCATCTATACATCCTATGGAAAACGAAATCACCGCGCGTGCGTACGTACGGAATACCGTCTCCACGCCGTGGTGTAATCTATTTTCCACCACCACCTTACTTGGATGGGTATAATGGTGTAAATATTAACTATATATGATTATTGTAAAGTGATATTGATTATTAAATAGTATACATACACTTAAAAACAATTCCACGATCATGGGAATGATATCATTGCTCGTGCGTACGTACGGAATACAGTCTCCACGACGCGATGAGATTCATTCTCCATGTTAACCATTCATGAATGATTATAAAGTATATATAATAAGTAATAATGTAATATATGACATAATAATGATAGTGGATATATATATATATATATATTTATGTCATCTACTTAATTCCATTCACTTCAATAAGGAAACTAAAACAACGTTCATGCGTACGTATGGCCTACCGTCTCCAAGAACAGTGTATTTCATTCCATTCATCGATCTATCATATATATATATATGTATATTCTGAATATATATTACATATAAATCATGTTTTACATTATTTAATTAAGTAAATAAGGATATATGTAATAGTATCAATAACAACAAGTCCAAACATATACGATAAATAAAACGATTTTACCCAAAACGCTACTTTAACATGGAACTAACAAAAGAACGGGTAATATAAAGTCATAAGTGAACCATATATTATATCATAACGATGAATATGATTCTTTAATAAGTCAATGACATTATTTAAATCATTATACCAGAGGTTTGGATATGTACAAATCATATCGGACCTAAGGTAAGGGATAACCTTTTCCATCTCGTTGTTATCAGAGATTGTTTATAAGTAAGTATTTACTGGGGTTATGTTTATCATCCATGATCATGTTTTCTAAAAATGCTTTCATTTAATGTATACTATTATTTCATGAATTTTTAATATAATTTTTACCCTTTATTGACTTTTTACCACATTGTATGAGTGGAATCATTCCTTTGGTTACCATATAAGGTACTTTTTGAATTTTCTGACAAAAGTACGCGGTGAATGTTTTTTTAACGTATATGGCATGAAAGTATTTTTACAGTTGTATAAAGCCTTATTTTCATGACGATTAATCCAAAATCTTTCATGACAATTTTCAACAAAATCCTATTCATTTAAAATTGCATGACATTTTGTGAAAAGAAAATGATTTTGAAGAAGAAAGGATATTTTCTTCAGTAATTCATTTCAAGTGTTTTATCAAAACCATTTTTCATCTAAGATGATATTATTTCATATGTGTATGTTTCAAGTATAATTTCTCTATGATTTAAATGGTTTTAAATTCCTTATTATGAAATGATACCCATTTCTTTTATATGTATTATGTGATGATGGGATGATGTTTATGAAACCTATTTTATTTATTGGGTTATTATTAATGATGTATGATTATTTTTTGGCACAAGTAAGAATGATTCCATTATTAGATGGGTGGGACCTATATCTCCCTCCAATGCATTGGATAATGATTTATATCTCATGAGATAGACTTGGTTGGAATGGTATGTTATTCTAGTTCAGTAATACAGGACTGGAATGAGGAGTTAACTCGATTCTGAAAGGGACTTTGTCTACTAATATGGTCTTGGCAGCAATTCCTTGGAAAATATGGAAATCATATCATGTGTTAAATGTGTTTCCATAATTACATTGTTTATTCCGATGCTATTTTATCATGATTAATGTTTCTTTATGATCTATGCCTTCTGTACTGCTATGTTTTATGTCATTGCTCAAGATTTTGATGTTTAAACATTATGTTCATGTTTATAAGTTAAAATGTATATGATTTGTTTTATTTTATCCATTCTTACCATTACTGAGCATTTGAGCTCTCCCTTTATATGTTTTCTTTTCCTTAGGATATAAAGAAAGGTTTTAGGTAAGGAAACAAAAAGGGGAAGATCATTATGGGAGTTTTTGAAGATATTTCAACATGATTAGAAGTTTATATTCCGAGTTTCCAAAGACACTAAACTATTATGGTCCTTGTGTGTCTGTTTTTGTTATGTATTATGTATTCCACAAAAGTAATGTAATGTCCATGTACACCATGATTCGGGTATCTACAGTAAATAACTCCTGGTGCATGTATTAAATTAAAATAATAAAATGAAACAATGAAATTTAGTGTTTGGGTTAGAGGATATTGTAGGGAATGATAGATAAATGAAAGAACAAAAACTAACCTCTACAGAAACTATCTTCAATTTTGTGAGAAAGCTTCTATATTTTTTACTGAAATATAACACAATGTGTAATAGGATGTCTACTCATGTTATTATATCTCTACAAATCATGAATCGCTGGGTATCTTTCATATATATAATTTGAGATTTGAAACATTAAACCTTTTCAAAATGTGAAATTAGGACCCACGACATGTATCTTTCATCAACTAGAGGGTAATATATTTTGAATATGTGACATCCTTACCTTGTATTTTTTCTTCTGAAGGGATGTATCACATCGTTTACTAATGGATCATTCTATTAAATTAAAAGTTATTACCCAATACTCATCAGGTCATTCTTCATGGATTATAGCATGTGATGAAATTCCACTACACAATGTGTAAAGAGGTTTCACGGTGTTTAATAGGAAATTTTTCTCATTTTTAGCATTTTCTCCATTGAATCTTTGGTCACCTAATTACTACAAAAAAACACATACCTACTGCTTAATCATAAAAATCAGTGAAAATCATTAATAAAAAGAAATATATATATATATATATATTTCAGTCTTATCAACTTATCCCTATTACTGAAGAACTATTTCTCCGCAAGAAAACATATCTCAACAATTACTTCAAATAGGTAAGAAATTTTTAAAATTTGAAATTCTAATTATATATTGTTAAATAAATCTATCTATAAGATGAAATGGTAGGACTATAGAATCATCCTTGCATTGAAATTAGTCATTCCTCATAGTTGATCTTTAAAAATTTATTCTTTTAAAAATAATTTTTTGTGGTTCATTAAATTAAATAGTCATTTATAATTTATAATATAATAATTTGTCCCTCATCAGTTAGGGTGAAATGAAACTAGATTTATACGCATACCCTGATTACATTCTTCATACCGAAAGCGTATACTGGTTCTATCATCATCTCTTCATAAAGAAAAAAATATCAATCTAGAGGGGTTAAAAAATGTCTTATAGTGACGATGTGAATGTGGGTAGGTAATCACTTAAAAATAGGCTCAAAATATTTGTTATTCTCTAGAGTATAATTCATGATTTTCATGAAAAGTAAAATTAAATGATTCCTCCATAGCTAATAAAGTATACACCCTCCCAACAGCTTAATTTTGATCTATGTATATATATTAAGTGAGTGAAATGGGTATCATATTCCATTCTTTTATTTTATAATTTCTATTTTTTTAAAATCATATGTATGAAAGATCACTTATATATCCATTAACCACTATGATGTTTCATGGGATCATCTATCTAGAAATGGGGATGTTAAACCTTCTTATAACATATCCCATTTCATTTTTTTGTTTCATATTTTTCAAAGGATTGGGAATTATGGGAAATGATAAAAAGTATACATGGATTAGAATCAATTGCCATGATAAGGAACATAATACATCCTTGTAGTAATATCATTCTGTGTTAGTTGAAAAACTCCCTTGTAGTTGTTTAACGTATAGTCATGAATTATACAAAGGAAAGGGTAGGGAAGGATAGTCGACTTGGAATCATTTCATCCTATAACATCATTCCTGGAATCTATGGTTATAACGAGGGAAATATGAATTGTGGGTAATAGAAATAAGTATCTCAAAAAATATTTCCTTATGTTTTATAATATTTAATTTTTTATGTCATGGCCTCAATAAGTTCTCATAGTATGTTGTGATAGGTTTACAAGTCTTATGATTCAATCAAGAAATTTCCTCAAAAAAGAATATGCATTTGTAGGCTCATAATACACATGATAATGGGAGTAAATAAATAATTAGAAATCGATAATGGTATAAAATCATGTAATTAGGCATGTGACATTAATTTTGGATATATTGAATTTTTAATACATTACTAATTTCAGAAATCATTCTAAATATCTAAACTGGGAGAAAATGTGAATTTCCAAAATCTTATAACTTAATGATTTCATTTATTTATGTCGGTCTAATAATTATCATTATAAATATTGATTCCATATTAAAAACTATCTCGTAGAAAGATAATAACAGAAAAAAATCATGTGTATTAAAAATAAAATTCACGAAAACACTCCGACACATACAAGGAGATAGTGTCCGCACATTCCATGGAAGTATTATGGTAAATAAATCACATATAAGTGAATTCAAAATTCAAAAATTATAGACTTAGGGAATAAAGATCTCCATTTACAATGTTTTATGCCATGTGGGAAATTGGCTATGGTGATTTTGAATTTTGGATACTACAAAACTTATTTAGATTCAAATCCAACTATACATAAAACATTAGTCCATATGTTTGGAAATATTTGATAGGATAAAACAAGGCTGGTGCCAATTATAATGAAAAATGAAAAAAAAATTATAGGAATATAGATAGGTTTGTATAATGAATCCTAAAGTGATTAAGGTGATAATTATTATAAATACTCACTACATATAAAATATATGTTTCCTCCCATAATGTGCTATGAAAAAACATCATCATCAAAACTGATGGACTTAAATATCATGCGTTGAGGTACATCGGATCATTCTCACCCCAATCAACGACAGCTACTCATTACAGTGTCCTCTATCTCTAACAGTAATTTTGATGGAATGAACACTTTAGGTGAATACCATGCACTAATTTGATGTGTAAGAAAGGTATCTATTTTTGTGGGGTTTTTGTGCATGAATACCTGATGATTTTCTTAAAGATGACACTCAATCTATGCCACATGACGAGTCAATTGTTGAACTGATGAAGATGGTGGAATAAGTATTTCGACAAACATAGAAGAAATAGTGGATCTATCCATGGCTACTATAAAATTATAAATATTTAAATTAATCCATGTAGTAGTGAAAAAAATTAGTTTCAATATATTGAATAGTGCTATATTGAAAAATTAGGGGATATATAAAATAAAATATGAAAACAACCCACCCTAATACAAATTACTAAATAAATGATCATAGTGGGCAATTATTTTAATCTATAAGAATAAAAATGGTCCTCTAATATTCACCCTTGAACATGTGGTGGTGGCAGAAATTCAGCGGGGTCAATAGTGGTGAAGGGAACAAGGGATGGTTGATTAACTATATAGGGAATTGTTATGGCACTATATAAATGAGTTGGGGTAGCTGGTGGGGAGAGGTGCAGATATATGGTGGGGTTGTGTATCTAGATGTTGGAGCAACCAAAGACACATAGGTGGATTCTGACATGGAAAGACCCTTCCCCTACCAGGTATTCTCAACGAGGTACTCCAACTGTGAAGTAGGGTTAGAGAGCTCTGAGGTCAAGTCAGTGTTTGATGTAGGTGGGGCTTGTGGGGTGGAAGATGAGTAGACGAGAGGTTGTGGTGGTCGCTAAGACTCAATTGAAGATGGGTTTGGAGGATGGGTGGTGAAATAGTAAATCAATGCAAATCTATGTTGTATATGATTAGAGATATATCTCAGATTCTCCATGATGCATAGTTGCATGGTAGTGAACCAGGGTTATATGATGTGTAATTCGTATTTTCTCTTAGTTTTAGAGAAATGTTTGGTCCATTTCTCCTGGAATGTTTTTAGATTCCCCAAGTCATATTCAAACATAATATACTCTAATATTACATATCCTTGGTTGCTGCATAGTAATGTCTTCTTTTTTACATCGAGATCATGACAATAAGACATTATGATGAATTTTTGGATGATGAAATAACCTTCATATAAGTATTCATCATAGTTTTTTATCTTTTTCCATTGACATTAAGTGTGGTCGATCATCCATCGGAATTTAAATGGTCCGATAGGGTAAAACTTGAATGAATTCAAAGGGTCTTGACCCTATAGATTTTTGCATCGTAGGTAACAATTTGAATATGTAATTGAATGAGAATGCCTTATTTCTAGGGACACTTTTACATCTTACAATGCATTGAACAAGATATTTCTTTATTTTTTTTATATATTTTTTATTTTCATAAGTAACTTTGAATATTTCATTAATGTCATCAAATTCCAGAATTTTTTGCTTCTCTATTTTCTAAGAGTCCATATTCTGATTCTTAATTTCCCAGTATGAGCGATTCACTAGTTCAACTAGATGATTAAAATTTTTTCTATAAAACAAGTTGAATGGTATGGTACCAATTGGTTTATAGTATGTATTGTCATATTCTAATAGTGTATCATCTAATTTAAGTATCAAATAACTTCAAATTTTGTTCAAAATCATCTCTAAGATTTTTTTATCTTCCCTATTTGATAATTCATCCTTTCCAGCTGTTTGGGGGTTCTAGGATGATCCTTTGACAGACCATATTCCATATTTTTTATTAATCCTTTAATAAATTTAATTCTAAAATGTTTTCCTCAATCAATAGTGAGTAATCTAAGAAATTCAAATATTGATACAACCTTATTATTATAGAAATTGAGGACCACATTTGTTGATTCATGTGACATAGATTCAGTATCTACACATTTTGAAACCTAGTCAATTATAACTATAAAATAGGACATTCCATGTGAATTTGGAAATTTTCCCATTAAATATATTCCCTATATATTGATGATTTTTATTTCCATGAAAGGGTTTTAATGAATTTCTTTCCTTATTAGAATGTATACAATACATTGATCACTATCATAGCTTTGACAAAAATCTCTTCCATATTTTTGTGGGATGAGAAATAAAATCCTACTACGTATAATCTTATATACCATGTTCTTGGGTCCATGATGTCCTCTGGTTGATGATGTATGACGCACATCTATCCAATTTGGTATTTCATTTGAAATAATGTAATTTCTTAACAATCCATCAACACAGTTCTTGAGAAAGATTGGTTCATCCAAATAGAAAAGTGTTCTTTCAGATAAAAATCCTATATTTTATGGTAGGAGAGGTATTAATGAATAAATACTATGGTAAAATAATATTCAATATCAAAAATCCATGGTTGTACCTTAATTATAAATAGTGTTTCATTAGGAAAGTCAACATCAATGTGGATAACAACGTCATAAATGATGTGTGGTAGAGGAAGGTGGGATAGATGGTCATTGATAAAATTTTACATTACTTCTGTTTAATTGATGAAAATATAAAATTCATATATTAGGGGGGTCCACTTCATAATAATTGTTTGGGTATCCTTTTTTCATTAAAAAACTAAGGGTGACAAGATTGTTGTGCACAATCACATTGAATTGGAATAATAAGAGCATAATTTTTCAAAGTAATATACAACTAATAAGATATCTTAACAATAGTTTTTTAGTTGATTTGATCTTAATTTAGTGTGTGGATAGCATAGTAGAAAATATTAAATATGTTATCAACTAGTTTTGCCAATACAACCCCAACACCAATATTGCTAGCATCACACATTAATATAAATTCATTATCCCAGTCAAGTGAAATAATTACATGGGATACTTTGAAGAGTTTAATTAAATGTATGAATCCCTATAGAAATTATTTAGTCAATTAAAATAGAAATTCCTTTGACCATAGGTGTGTTAGTGTGTGGGATTCTTTTAAAAAATATCTTACTAATTTCTTGTAGAATGTTGCATGGGCCAGAATGGTCCTTATACCCTTTACTATTAAAGGATCTTGTAAATAATTTCTGACCTTTATCTTATTGGGATAGACTTCTATTACAAATTTGGGGTTTTTATGTTCTCTTAGTATTCCTAAATAAACCATAATATTTTTCCTAATTCAAGTCTATACATTTCTATTAATAGAATAAAAAGAATAACTCAATATCGAATATGAAAATATGAAAATATCTTCCATAAATTTAACTGAATTCCATGAATATTTCAATAATTCATCTACCATATCGTGGAAGAAATTAATAATGCATATTTTAAATAATTTCTGTGAATTAAACATACTGAATGACATGTTTCTGTAGGATAAATTCCCAAATTGACATGTGAATATGGTTTTGAAGTAATAAGATGGGTCTATTGAAATCTGATTTTATAGTTAATATTCATCCATGAAATAATAGATTTCATGTCTTTCTAGTATATAAAACATTTGTTCCATAAATGGAAAATGAAAATGATTATTATAAAATTTACCATTTAAATTTATATAATTAATGAAAATTATCCATCCAGTGATGGTGCATGTTGAAATCAATTAATTTTCATCAATTCATTCAATGTGATCACACCATTCTTGGGAACTACAAATAGAAGGCTCCTCCACCCACTATTGGATATTCAAAATATTATTCATGCATCTTGATGTTTCAAAACATACTTTTTAACAACTTCATTCATTATTCATGTGAGTTGACTTTGAGTTTGGCATTCGGTGTTTTCTCCTTCATCATGAAAACTTTTGTGGGTGCATAAAGTACTATTGATTACATTAATGTCATCTAATCCCCACGAAATTGAAATATTTTGTTTCACAATAATTCAACAATTTTTTCCTCTTTTAACTATGATATTTCATAGTTAATGATTATTGGTAAAGATGATGAATCCCCTAAGTATGATTACATAAGATTACTGGGCAGAGGATTCAACTCCAATGTTAGCAGTTGAATGATTTATGGTTTGAATGGTGGGAATGGATCCCTTATTGGAGGTTCATTGATTTTAACTACATCAAAATCATACTCCTCTAATATATATAGGAGTGAATCCTCACTTTCTTATTCTATGGCCATATATTTATTTTTCTCTTAGGTAGGAGAGATATCATTGTAATCAAATTCATCATCTGATTGTTTTTAAAACATAATAAGGTGGAAAACCACCTATTATTTTCTAAATTGAAATATTATATTCCCTTTATTTACATCTATATGTTCCTTTCTTGATGCATATAATGGAGTTCTCAGAATAATGGTGACGTCACCTTCTTATTCTATGTTTCAAACCAAGAAGTTTTCTAGAAATATTAACATGAACACTTTAACTAACACATCCCTAATAATTAATCTATGTCACTTTGTTGATATGTATTAATTTTTTAGTGTTACAAGAGTTTTATTGAGATTGTGATGTCCCATCTTGGAAAATACTCTCACAAAATTGTGGTTAATAGTTGCATTGAGAACGCACAGATCTCTTCAAAATTTACACTCCCAAATAGAAACATAGACTGAAAAAAATCTAGGGTCTCTTATCTATGGTGTATTTTCATGCTGAAAAAATAGATTATTTTTCATTTAGTGATATTACTCAATGATCTTCAATTTTTTATTTTTTACAACTTAGATCTTTTTGGATTTTTGCAAAAAATGGCATCTAAGAAATAGCCTCTACAAAGTGTATGTTGATATGAAATTTCATGAAAATATCCAAGAAAATCTTGTATTGTGCCAAATTTTTCTATTTCATTCTCTTTCTAAAAAATGATGAGGTGGATATTATGGTGGTGGGGAAATAAGGATTTTCTCTTTTAGTTGTTCAGGTGTTTGTGTGTTTATGGGAGGTAATACTACTTGGGGTATTACTTGAGTGTTCTCATAAAATATTTATTCATCTAATGGTCTCATATTTTTTAGGTTCCTCAATTTCTCTTTCATTTCTTTTGCATGGTTTCTCAAAATCCAACAAATATCCACACATCAACACTACATCCTCAGCTTTATCCCATGGGTATGTCTCTATATTACCAGGTTCAGTACCTAGTAATCTATCTAATAATGTATTTGAGATATGAATCACATAAATTTAGAGGTTGTATATGGTATATCAATTTTATTATGTCTCTATGTTCAGAGTATTCATTCACTATAATTATTATTGAAAAAAATTTGAAATAATTATATCTATATTACTATAAAGGGGAGAAGTTAATGTTTGAGGTCTTGGATGAGATTTTTGAAACTGTTGATGTGATCTTAGAGGGAATGGTTGTTGTTGTTATTGTTATTGTGGTCTAGGAACATTGTTTATGGGTAGGTAACATGGTGTTCCATGGGTATGAAATGGTTCTTGACCACTTCACTGTTGTTAAAAGTCATAGTTCTTTTAAGGTTGTTGTTGTTTTTCTCTAAACTGATAGTACTGTTGCATCTATTGGAATGGTTGATTTTGCTGATTGTAATTGATTTAATTATCTTCTTGATTTTTTTTAATCAACTCCATCCATATAGTTTTGGTATAAGTTTGGGCCACTTGACTTTTCACATGACTCTATCTCCATTACAGGGGATAGAGGTGGTTTTATACCAGGCAGTTGGAATGACACTAATTTCAATAAGGGTGCTACGACTTGTGCTACTTGTATTGTATTTTCATCCATTTGGTGAATTCTATGTTGGGGTTGTCCAAAATCTCTCGATAGAATACTAGAGTTGTGAGATAATTCATCCTAAAGTGCTCGACCTTCCTCAAACCTCATGAACAATAGTCCTCCATCGATAGTAGGATCAATGATTATGCATGTGACTGGTTTGAGGGCTTGGATGAATATTTGGAGCATGATCCATATGAATTTTACATGATGTGGGATCTTCCTCATCAGTTCCTTAAATAAATCCCAAGCATCCCATGTGGATTATCTGTCAGTCTGAGTGATGTTTTGGACATCATTTCAACAATTCCATTTCCATATTGGTGAGATGTATTTGTCTAGGAAAATTTTTTCTAGATCATCCAATGTGATGATTAATTAGGGATATTGAATGTTGATCCTTTAATTTGATCGATATAATAGTGATAATAGAATTACAAAGAGTCTAATATCACCAATATCATCTCCTTTTTTTGGATAGTGTCACAAAAATCTAGGAATATTGAAATCTATTCATGAGGATCTTAACCTTGATGTCCATTAAATAGGACCATGATATAGATCATGTGAATGAGTGCATGTTTTATTTCAATGTTGTGGGATTGAATTAGAGGGTAAATAATACATGGTAAAACATTATGGATTGATGGAAATCCAAAATCTATGATAGTTCATTATTGATTTGTCAGCTACTTTCCATGAATTAAATGTTTCATTCTTATAGAGTTAGGTTAGCTGGGTTCTGCCTGATTGTTTTAGTCAGCCATGTTTGGTAGGAGGCATGCAGAGAGATCATTCCATTTTTGGATCTATGGTTCATTATTATTGTTAATCAAGGCTCATCGAATGAGTTGAAGTTACCCGATGCATGAAGTATACCATAAAAAGTAGGGATATAATTGACACATGATGAATAGGGAAAATAAATGTGAAATGGGGAAAATGGTTAGGTATTCTCATGTCTTTTTTTCAGAATGTTTCTACTACCAAGCACATCAGTTCCCTAAAAACAGTTCCAAAATATGACTTGAATGAAAATGTTGTTTAATTCCCACATTTTGTAGTCAGATTAGGTTTCAATGGTTCCAAATATTCACTTTTTCGAAGATGTAGTATAAAAATAGTCAGTGGTTAATCCCATGGGGAATTTGTCAGGAAATGGAATACATTTGCATGAATCCCTTTGGGGTAGGAGTCGGTATGCATTTGGATCAGTGTGGGGAAAATAAATCTAGAGAGTTTAGGATAGAATTGAGGTATATGGAAGGGATCAAGATCAATTTCAGGGATCTATTGAACTAATGATCTTAGTTATAACATGGGAGGATCCAATGGATTATGCTATGAATAAAGAAGATGTTATTAGTTGACTATAGTCAAACCAACTAGTTCCACCTAAGAGATCATTATTCCTTGGTCTAAATATAGTGTAAAATTATATGAATTATGATTATATTCTAATGAAGAAAGTGTCTCTTACTATTTTAAATAGCCTAATCCACTTAATCGAGAATATGGTCATTCATTCAATTGTCCCACGGTCAAGGATGTTCAAATTAACTATATAGAAATTAATTTATCCTGATTACAAATCCTTAAGGTTAACATGTTGAGAATTAAATATTTTTTGAGTTTGGATACCCCTAATCTTGATCCCTAACCTAGGTGGTTTAGCCACTCATCAAGAAATTGAATGATGATAAATGAGGAATCGAAATCAATCTTAACATTCCAGAAAAAAGTTAAATTACATTGTTAAAAAACATGAAATGATTTATGATAACCATTTAATTAACATTAGTCTATGAACAAGAAATATAGATCTCAAATAAATAACATTTTAATTAAATACATACTAGAAATAGGAAAAAAATGAGTGAGGAAAATGTTCTTCGATGATCAGGGCTCAAAACAATGATGAAAATTGTTGATGGTGTAAAAAGTAATGAAGAACGGCATCAAAAACAGGTCATAATTTATTTATTAAATTAAAAAAATAAAAGTAATCTTTTAAATTTTGATTTTGTGGTAGAGGGTGTCATAGAGATTGACAGATGAATCAATGAACAAAAACTATCTACTCTTGAAATAATCCGTAATTCAATACATCTGGTAAAATATTTATAGGGGAAATATTACAAAATCGGTAATAAGAGTAGATGTAGTGTAATGTCTATCTCTACATATATGGAATATATACATCTAATGATTTAATCTCATCAGTAATTTGAATCATTGAACCTTCTCCCAATTTCTAACTTAGACTCATGATGTTTATCTTCACTTAGCTAGTGAGATTTATATATTGAACAGATAAAACAATTGTGATTTATGTGTGGAAAGGAGGACTCACATCATGTTCTGATGGGGCAAGTCATGAAAGGATTATGTATGGATCAAAAACACATCATGGATGGATTCATGTATTGGAGTATGTGATTAAATTACAATACATGTCATGTAACATGGATTCATAATGTATAATAGGAAAATTTTATCCTTTCTTAATTTTATCCTTTGAAACATTATAGGCTTAATTCTTGTAATAAATAACACACACAACATGCAAAATTGAATAAATCATTGAAAATCCTTAATAAAATGACAGAAAGTTTATATATATTATAATCTTATCACATGTTCAGGATCATAATGTATATAAATCTTCCCTAGTGATCAAAATGCACCTAGAATATATAAACTTCCTCATGAAACATAGGAAAAACACAACAGAGAGGATCCTTAGACTGAGCCCAAGGCATCCCCTAATATATAAAATCCAGGTGAACCCTCAGGTTCCACCTCTAAATATGTTACAAGGAACCACGTTCCTCCTTACACCTTCTGTACATGTATATTAACCATATTTTCAAATTCATTTCTAAACAAATACAACTATAGTTCCTTATACCCCTACTGAAAATCACCCATCGGCTCGAAGCTCAACATCCGGAGTTATAATAATATCTTTTCAGAAATAATAATAATCATCTGATTTGTAGATGATTTCATGAAAATCTATGATATCCATCCTCAAAAATGAGTCTAGGACCATTGGACACATTAAAGGAGAAATTTTTCACCCAATTGATAACATCTACACAATCATTTGATTGCATTTCAACATCCCAGAGGCTTTTTATGGAATGCAATCCCATCTTATTACCTAAATCGAATTTTTTGGGGTGACTACCCACAAAATTGGTCAAACCTAGCTCATTAGTGATTCAAACATTGTGCATGTGACTCGAAATAATCTTTGGCCAACAAGGGAAAGAGACATCTCAAATTGAAACATAAACCACACCAATTCTAACACCTCATGCCCGGGTTACCATGTCACTCAATTCCAATGGCCATGCCATATAATATATGTCACTCCATTCATGTATTCTAATGATTTTTTCACCTAAATTGATTACTCAATCACCCAATATATAAGCAACATTAATTAAAAAACATATTTAATATGCCATTCGCATCCTAATGGCCACATATCCTAAATAAAGATATCCATCGATATCTCAATACTCGAGCTGAGACCATCACATTACATTAGAACATAGTGTCATAGGGAAAGAAATTCACATTTATATAATAATTATATATGATTGAATTCACTTACAAAATTAAAATAAATAATTATATTTAGAACAGAATTTTTTTTTAATATAAAGGAAACATCACCAATTTCTCTACATATGTTTAAACCATCCTCACATGGATCGACTATTTTTAGTATTGGGAACGATTTACCATAGGAATATAATAAGTTTCAATTAAATTAATTAAAATAATCTAGTTGAATTCTAAGGTCCCTCTCCATTAATACAATGGAATTCTAAAATTCCCACCCCTAGGAATCATGTGAAATCATGAATTAATGTATGAACCACGTACCACATAGACATAGACATAGTCACATATGATCTCATCATCTAAATCTGATAAATTTGGAAGCAATTGATGTCTTAGGTGAATTACCTAAAAATACGGGAAAATGGATTGAATGGATTATGTGGCCCATGAGGCATGGGAAAAGGAAAATGGATGTATACGAATAGTGTGCTTCATCAGGACATATCCAACACTGTAATGACTTGAATAATGGTGAAATGGAGATGGGGTAAATCAAATCTGAAAAGAGGAGGACAGAGATAGTTTCTCCTATACTATGAGTGACCCAAAAAGATTTATGTATAAGAGAATTAGGTTCATAGCAGGAGGTAAAAAAGGTAATTTCACATCTTTAATGATCCTTATGGTCAGTTTTAAGGGTTTTTCGAATCATGTGGTAACCATGGGGCTCCTTTTGTTTAGGATCCAGGCCCCACATGGTTATCCAAGAAAATTAGTCATAATCGTGAACAAAATTCCCATGATACAATGAAAGGGTACTACCCAAATTGAATTAACAATGTGACTTGTGTACAGTTTTTGTTATGACCAGCATATTTTTTTCTTTTAATTATGGATCTCATTCCACCCAATAACTTTTTCTTAGGTTTTACAACAGAAACACATATATTGAATTTATATTTCATGAGAACATCAAACATCATTAAGAAATTTGGATTATTACTTCTATGAAAAAAAATTATATACACATTTATTAATAGTTTTTCTTAATAATATACATGTTCAACTATGTAAAATTTGATTATTTGATTTTAGAATTAAAAAATTTTACTCTTTTTCTCATGCATAGAGAATTATTATGGGAAAATAAACATACCATTTGAATTTCAAAAGTCATAGTTAATTTTGGATAAATATATAGGAGTTTTTTATGCTAAATAATGTTTTTTGTATTAGATGAATATTTTTTTGATGAATAGTATTTTATGAATAGTTTTTTTTGAATAATAGTAAAAATAATTAATTATTAAATAACTATTTTTTTTCAAATTAATTTCAAAAATTCAACACAAATGATTGTAATTAGAGTGACAAATGTTGTTCAAAAAGTTTAAAATAAAATTTTGTTGAATAGAAACTTTACCCTTTGGAATTGTAAATTTTCCCTTATGAATGGTAATTTGACCGATGGAATAGTAACCTTACCCAATGATGTATAAACATGTTTTAGTCATATTAAGTGGTAATGTGACGTAATTTTATCATAGAATAAGTAAATAAATGTTTTAGAAGTTATTAGTTATGTATTATTATTTTATTTATATATTTTAATTTATAAGGAAATAAATTTTTATAAAATGGAGTCCAATTTAAAATTCTAAACATCAAAAAATTATTAGGGCATATTTTTGGGAATATTATGAAATGATTGATTTTTCATTGAATAGTAGAAATACAGTTTGGAGTTATCAATATGTTTAACGATATCCTAGCTATGTAATAATAATGTAATCATGATATAATTATTATGGTAGACTATTATGGATTAATATATAACATGAGATGTCCCATGTGTCCTATACACTGGGGAAATATAGTGGGAATTCCCATGGCTTTGAAAATTCCACTAATGATGTACCCTTTGAAATTAATTAATTCTAAGCACATTTTTTCTATAAATACATACCCGTTCCATAATTCTCATTTATTAAAAAATCATTCTCCATGAATTTATACTATTTATACCATTAATGGTGTCCCACATATGTTTCATCAATCCCCAAGGTCCTGATAATAGTGTTTTAAATGTAACACTTCAAGTAAAAGAAATTTTCCCCTTCTCTCATCCTTTCAAGTTCCCTTTTATGTGGTATATCATTCAAATTTCTATACCATGTTCTTATTTTCTTTTTATTATTTCCCTCTAATATATTTTATGTCATATTTGGATATGATATCCTTGTACCTTCTATTTTTAAAGTTTTCTAAAACCATGTTTCACAGTCGTTATGCTATCGAACATTTGTCTCTTAGTCTCACTCTTTTTATCCAGACATTGTTATATTTTCATTATTTGAATAAAGAAAAAACATTTATTTATTAGGGTTTTCCTCATTAAAAAATTATTATATTTAAATCAATAATTAACAATCATAATACCCTCATTCCCTTCTGTGGGTTATATACAATATAATGATCATGTTTTTAAGAACCTTTTTAAAACTCCAAGATTTTGATATGAAACAAATAACTTTTATTCTCTTAGGATTATTTACAAAAAAAATTTATTATGATATATGTGTATCAATTTAATATAAATACATATTAATGGCATTCCCAGATAGTTCTATAATGCATTATGTAAAGAAATTAATCTCTAGAGATGACATGTTTTACGATACCTTGGTGAACAACCTTGGTAATCTTTATGAAACCATGGGTATGGAACATTGTGATATGCTTATTAATGTATAAATTAAATTTTGTTGACAAATTTTTATGTTATTATTAATGTTATTTTTATTTTGATATGAATATTTTTCCATTTGTCATATCTTTATATATTTCAACATGTTCATAATGATATCTTAGGTAAATTGTTTCCCTTTTTTACGCTTACAGGGCCTTCTTCTCACCCTTTCCATTGATATATGTCTACAAGTTATGAGATGTAGTAATTGAACTAAGTATAAACCTGTTATGAATCCTTACAAGGGGATTATAAGAATTACTTCCATTTTCATGTAACATTTATCTTATTTCGAAGACACTAAACTTTATAGATTCTCTGTTTGTAAACTATAATGAAAAGTTCTATAATAAAAGGGAGGTATTCCAGAGTTGTTATCAAAGGATTTATTATTTATTTGTGACAAAAAGGATTTCAATACATAATGAAGAGAAAAGAAAAAGATTAAATATAGTAATGTTTCCATGTATTTCGGTGAAATATTATGAATGTGGTTTCTAATGAAATAATTACATTTCTAGATATGAAAATGTAGATGTGGGTCTATCACATATATATATTGCAGTAAAACTCAAGAACAATACATTGATTTATACTCAAATGTAAAATGGTGCAAGACAACAGGCATTGATACACATCTTGTTTGACACTCACAGAGGATATGTTTTGTTAATCAACGGATTTTTATGAAGCGCTATGAATGATTTATAGAAAATGTAATTATTATTAATGAATAACAGTTTTTTAAGAACAATTTTTTAAGACATAAAATTAATTTAGAATTAAATTATTCCAAATGGTATGAACTTTTTAATAAGAAAAATTTGTTAGGACGAAATTTTTTATTGTTGAAGAATATAACGACCTAAAAAAGGTACTTCTTTTATTTTGGGATCTCTTTTCACCCAGTAAACTTTTATTATGTTTTAAAAATGTATCTCATAGAGTTAATTTTTATTTCATGAGAACATATAAATCATACTTAAATTTAGATTAGTATAAAAATGTACAACAAACTGATAAACACATTTATGAATTGTTTTTATAATATAATATATATTCAACTATCAAAAATATGATAAATTGATTTTAGAAGTAAAAATTTCACATTTGTGAGATTTCTCATAAATAGAGAATTATTATGGGAAAATAAACCTCATTTATGAATATAAAATGTCCAAATTCAAATAAACTAAATTTTTAGAAATTTTCTTAGAAGTTTCAATTTTTAATTATTTGATGAATAATATTTTATGAATAGTTTTATTGATTTATTTTATACGATTAAAATTTTGTTTATGAATGGTAAAAAATATTTTATTATTTTTTATCATTCAATATGAGGTTATTTTTGAAAATTAGTCATACGTGAGTGTGATCGGGGAGAAAAATGTGCTTCAATGAAATTACTATAATGTTGTGGTGAATAGTAAACATTACCTTTGGAATAGATATTTTAATGTTATGAATGGTAATTTGACCAATGGTATAGTAACCTCCCCTATGGAAGTACAAATATTTTTTAGTCATCTGAAGTTTTAATGTGATATATTTATATCACAGTATAAGTAAATAAATGTATTAGAAATTATTGGTCATGTTTTAGTATTTTATTTATTTAATTTAATTTAAAATGAAATTATTTTTTATAAAATAAGGATTTATTTTGAATTATACATGTTGTTAAATGGTTTGGGATAATGTTTGGGAAATTTCTGAAACAATTGATTTTTCAGTGAATAGTAAAAACATAGTAGTGAGTTTTTGATTAGTTTAGTGACATTATAGCTATGTAATAATTATATAATCATGATTTAATAAAATTTATAGACTCTTAAGGATTAAAATATGATATTATGTGTCCCATGTGGCCAATAACATGGGAAAATACCATGGGAAATTTCATGGATTTTCAAATACAACTAATAACGTGTCCTTCGAAATTAATAAATTATTCCTTCACTTTTCCAATAAAATCCAACCAATTAAAAAAGTTTAAATGATTCACAAATTATTATTCATAATTTTCTGGTAGTTAAACCTCCCATGGAGTCCCCTCAAGGTTTCATAAATCCCCATGGTCCTGATCATACAATTTTAGATGTTACTCTTCAATATAAGAGAATTTTCAACTTCTATATTCCTTTCAAGTTATATTATAAGTGGTATGTCTTTAAAAATTCCATACCATGTTCCTATTTAAATTTAATAATGTCCCAACAATATATTATGATTCATTTAAGGACGTTAGACCCTTGTCCCCTTCATTTTTAATGATTTGAAAAACCATTTTTCATAGATGTTATGTGGTAGATTTTTAATCTCAATATGATGCTCGTTTTATCAAGAAATTCCTTAATTTTCTTTATATAAATACCAGAAAACTCCTTAATTTCAAGGGGTATTCATCATTACATAATTTGTTTTTTATACTATATTTTACATACATAAAACCCTCATTCCCTTTATGTGGGTGTTAAATGAAAAAATGATCATGTTTTTAAATAATTTTTATAACTCCATTATTTTGATATGAAACCCATTTATTATATTCTCTTTGGTTTATTGAAGAAATTATTGATTATTATATATGTGTATTATATGTATATAAAAATATATTGCTGGTGCGACCTGATATCACTCTAGTGCATTGGGTAATGAAATTAATTTTTAGAGATGACATGTTTTACGATGCCTTAGTGAACAACCTTGATATTGTTTTGACAGCTTGGGGATGGACCTTGGTGATATTCTTATTAATGTATAAATTTAATGTTTTAGAACCATTTTCATGTTACGATTCATGTTATTTTTACTATTATATTCATTTTTTCCATTTACCTCATCTTTATGTATTTCATCAAGTTCTTACTGATATCTTAAGTAAACTGTTTCCCTTGATTAACCTTATTAGGCCTCCTTCTCACTATTTATTTTTATGTATGTCCCCCAATTATGAGATGTAGTAATTATAAATAAGATTAAACTATGAATAATCCTTATAGTTTTATTATAATATTTATTATGTTCTCATTTATTATGTATCTTATTTCCAGGACACCAAACATCAAATATCCTCTGTTTGTAAAATTTAATGGAAAGTTATGTAATAAAAAGTTGAGATACCATAGTTATCACAAACCATGCAGAAAACATATGAATCCCACTGAATAAAACTATAGGGTTTCAACCATGTCCATTACACTCCCCCTCAGAAACGGTATCCCAAAGCATGTTTTTTTAATTTTGGGCTACACGTGTGCACAAAGGGGCCTCATGGTTAAATCTAACTGTGTGCCTCATCCAACTCTTCTCCAAAACTAGTTATTTGGGCCTCTAACGTACCAACACCCATTATGAATTCATGATGAATTTTAGATACCTCTAAACCTATGAAAATTTGTTTTTGGGTTAATGTAAAACTTTTAATTATGTTACGATAAATGAGAAGTGGGATGGCATAACCACAAAACTCCAAAATTTCAAAATGGTTGAGGTATTCATTATATTTCCAAAACGTGAGATGTTATAGTCTCACCATGATAAAATCTCATGTCACTAAGATGTCAATAAATCCACAGATGGTATCAAACATATCCATCCAATTAAAATTAAATGAGACTACTTCGAAAAAATCGACACAAGTCAATTACCTTAGGGGGGCTCCCCACAACAGGAGTGACCAACCCTGGTCACATCCTGACTCAAAAATCAAACAAATATTATGGTCCATAAATAATCATTTCAATCAAGACCACATATGATGCATCAACACTCTTGAACCATAATAGGTACAACAACATCATACCAAAAAACCATCAGAACCCTACACCACATCAATGAAAACCTCATGTTTCTCCACACCCAATGAATATATGAATTCCTAATTCCCAATATATTCTCAACAGACATGGTACCTCACACCATAGTCATTTCCCACATCAAATTGAATCATATATGGAACTCTACCTCATGTAATCCAATGTACTCGATCCTTCAATGACAACACTCCTCAATAATCATGAATCCAATGAATCCCACTTAAATGTCTATATTCCATGAAAATAATGTGTGTGTATATATATATGTGTATTTGCGTATATTTATGTATTGAATCAAAAATGATGTACCCTTATAACCAGTGTCATGTTAGTCCAATGATACAACTTTTTTACCTCAATCTCCCAAAAACATAGATTCCTCTAAATATTCCATGCCAAAATAGAACCAAAAAGACACAATTATTCCTACAAAAAACCTATGACCATAGTCAGCTCAGTAGCCTTCTTTTACCTTGATTATAACGACCAATACTTTAAATACATTGTTAGTGCTTCAAAATTGATGTACACTTATTACAACATATAACAAAACCATGAAAGGACCATATAGGTATAGTGTCTTTAGAAACTTGGAAACATAAACAACTGGTTCATAAAGCGTCTACACTGTATACCATTTATTTCATCATATCTATAGTAACTTTTGGCATATCTTACCTAATAACCTACTTCCTGACTTGGGGAAAGAAAAAAATACAAAAGGGTGACCTCAAATGCTTAGTAAGGGTAAAAAAAGAAATATCCATCAAATCATGTTCATAAGAACATAACATTTTTGGAAATCATACCCTGCAAAATAGATCATAATTTCATAACATGGGATAAATAATGGTAGTGAAATTTAATCCCAATAATGATAACATAAAACATTAAACATTTTTTCATACACACATAATCATAGAGAATCATTTTTTAGTAGTCAAGACCCATTGCCAAGACTATCTAAGTGGACAAAGTCCATTTCTGAACCGAGTTCACTACTCGTTTCAGTCATGTTTCACTGAACTAGTTTAACCTACTATTCCAGCCATGTCTATCTCATGAGATATAAAATATTTACCCAATTCATTGGAGTGAGATATATGTCCCACCCATCTCATAATTATACCATTCTTATGTGTGCCACAAAATCATAAACCATACATCATAGCATAACCCATGTAAACAAATTGGTATTCTAAAACATCATGACATCATAAAACAATTCATATAAGATAAAGGAATTCATAAAAATAATTCCATCACAAAATAATCAAATCAATGTAATAATAGGGATAGAAACATAACCATTTATTATCTTAGATGGAAAATATTTTTGATAAAACACTTGAACTCCATTCTTGAGGAACATATCCTTTCTACTTTAAAAACAATTTTCCTTTCTTAACATGTCATACAATTCTAAACTAAAATAAGTTGATTAAAAATAAACATGAAAACTTGTAAAATAAGCTTCTTGGAAATAATGTTTTAAAAATCCATTCATGTTATATAAGTTAAAAAACATTCTTCTCGTACTTTTGTTGGAAAAGTCAAAAAGTACCTCGTACGAAAAACGACAAAACATTCCTTTTATATCTTTTACAAAAACTCACTGAAGGGTAAAATTGGATTTAAACAATTGTAGGTGGATGGAAACAATATTACATATTGAGGAAACATTATGTGGATGATAAAATATACCTCAGTAAATTCCAAAGTATAAATAATCTCGGATAAAAATGTGATTTTGATATTTTCCCTTACCTTAGGTCTGATTTGCTTCATAAGTGTCCAAACCTCTAGTATAATGATATAAATAATTTCATTCACTTATTCCATAATCGAAATAATTGTTATGATATCATATATGGTCATATTTTTTGCTTATTATTAGTAATATTTCATTGCTACTTGTTATTCGGGTGTTTATTACTTTTTGTTCTTATGCGTGTTTTGTCGAATAAATTCTTATTCTTCTTTTTAGGTTATAGATACCTCATTTAAAGAATGGAATTAGTTTAATATATATCATATTTATTCACTCAATTCATTTATGTAATCATTATGTAATGAAAATCATGTAGAACAAGTCGCATCACATCGTGGAGATGGTATTCTGTACGTAGGCACGAGCGAGGATATCATTACCATGATCGTGGAATTTTATTGGAGTGTATGTATACTATTTCATAATCAATATAAATTTAAAATAATCATATATATTCATTATTTACACCATTATACCCATACAAGTAAGGTGGTGGTGGAAAATAGATTACACCACGGCATGGAGAAGGTATTCCGTACGTAAGCACGCGCGGTGATTTCGTTTTCCGTAGGATGGATAGATGGTGAAATAGGGTTGTTTCATACTTATAATAACATATTACTATATGATTGATACTGGTGTTATTAATTAATAATGAAACAACTATAGGAGAATAAGTTAAAGAAGAAATAAAGATGAAAGAATCGGTAACCGACATTACCTCTTCTTTGAAGCGCCTCTTTGAGACCTCCTTTTAAGGCAATAAAATTTGTCTTTGAAGAACACTAAGACCTATAAGATGTTTCTAGGGAAGTGGAGAGGATAAATTTTCAGGGGATGGCCGATCTTGAAGGCTCATAGTGGTGTGAGGAAGAGAGGGAGGAGGTTCCCTTTTATAAGGGAGGAGAGGGGCACCTTTGGAAAAACTAAAAATATTATTTTATTATAAATCCATATTCGGTTTTAAATAGCTCCAAATTTATTTATTTCGAAGCTAAGGTGGGGATGGGTCTAAATCTTCTTATCCAATAGAATTTGGACCAGTTTAGTTTACTATTATAACCTTGTCATTTAGATTTAACATAAAGTTATATAATTTTACTTTTACTGTGTCTGTTTTTGTTCTTAAACTATAAGGATAATAAACATACTATAACAAGCCAAACTAACCCCAAGTTGTTTATTATTAATATATATAACCTTATCTAAGTCATTCGGCCGAAACATATATTTTTAGGAATAAAATAACAATTAATAATATAATATTTGTTTTAAAAACTATTTTATGTCAATTTTGACACTATTAAGTAATTGATTTTTGTGAAAATCATAACAGAATTATTATTTCGAAAAAAGTTAATTAAATCAATACTAACATGTCATATTAACCGATAAAACTAGTGTAATTCATAGAAAGTCTCAAACTACATTTATTAGGGTATTTATAACATCAATTATGTCAATATTTCATTAATAAGATAATTATTGTATCATTTGTGTGTCATAAATAAATTAAATTATATAATGTCTAAAAATAAAAAATAAAATACCATTATGTAGGAAATATTTTTATCATTCTAATTAATTTTTATAGTCTTATTTATATTATGTATAACCCTATATTAAAAATTATTTACTTATTAAATTTTGATTTTAACAATTTTAACCCTTCTTTAAATAAATTAATAATAAATGTCCTAATCTAATCCATGTGGGCCTAAATGGTCATATTTTATTCCTAAGGTTGTTTTTGGTCAAATTAAACTTATACAATATAATTATGACATCTTTTAGGGTAATAATATTATTATTTTACCCTTAATTAGCCTATTTAATTTTAACCGTGGTAAATAAAAGTAAAAAGTTACTATTCACCAAAAAATATTTTCTTCTCATTAAACCACATTTTACTTACTAACATCAACCATGTCTCTTGGATTTTTGAAATTCCACTCACAGAAGCGGTAAAATTATGTTTTATGTAAATTCTCAAATTCTCCTAGGAGGTGGGTAAAAGTCGGTGAAAAGTTCAATAAAATTTTTATATATCTAAAATTATTATAAAATTATTCCAATGAATTACATTGAACATATAAAGGTATTATGTATCAATTTTGACCTAAACTAAATTTAAATAAATAATTATTTAAATAAAAATTCGGTTTTTAAATTGTAACCCAGTGTTTTCACTATTCATCAAAAATTGAATGTTTTCAGAAAAATACCAAAATTTCACCCTAGGATAATTTTGATATTCCGAATCCATTAATGAAGTCCATTTTGAAAAATAAAATTTACAAAATTTCAAAAAGTGGTTATTACTATTCATAATGGCTAGTTTTAATAATATTTTAATAGCATATCGTTGTTTAGTGAAACTCGGTATTGCGTACGACGCAAGCTATCAAGGAAGGTCGCGATTGCGTGTAAAGAAAGCCAAGCTAGTGTTGTGTGTAGTGAAATATTCCATTGATGATTTATATAAAAAAAAAATATTTCTTATAAAAGTCTCGGGTGTTACATTCTACCCCCCTTAAAATTAATTTCACCCTCGAAATTCGTCACTTGTAACAAACAGATGAAGATACCTCTCCCTCATCATATCCTCAAGATCCCATGTAGCTTATTGAAATTGGTGGTTCCTCCATAAAACATTCACCATGTGAGTGGTATTGTTCCATAGGACTTTTTCACTACGATCGAGAATCTCTAATGACTATTCTTCATATGAAAGATCTTGTTCTAGCTGTACAACTTCTGAAATGAGTACATGTGAAGGATCAGGTATGTACTTTCTCAGGAGAGATACATGGAACACATTGTGAACTTGAGAGATATTCGGTGGAAGTGCCAATCGGTAAGCTACCTTCCCAAAACGATCCATTATTTCTAAAGGACCGATATACCTAGGGCTCATCTTTCCCTTCTTTTCAACTCTCATTACTCTCTTCCAAGGAGATATTCGTAAGAACACTTTTCACCCACTTCAAACTCTATGTCTTTTCATTGGTTGTCGACATAACGTTTTTGTTGACTGTGAGATGCTCTTATGTGTTGTTGAATATATTGGACCTTTTCTGGCATCTCATCAACAAGATCAGGTCCTAATTGAATTCTTTCCCCAACATCATCCTAGAAAGTTGGAGTCCTGCATTTCTTTCCATTGAGAGCTTCATAATGAGCCATCTGAATACTGGAGAGAAAGCTATTATTATAAGAAAATTCCACCAAAGGAAGGTGTTGATCCCAACCACCTTTGAAATCCATAGAGAAAGCTCTCAACATATCTTCTAGAGTTTCCATTGTCCTATTAGATTGACCATCTGCCTGAGGATGATAAGCAGTGTTGAAACTCAAATCTGAGTCCAGAGTATACTAAAGACCTTTCCAGAACTTTGAGGTAAACCTTGGATCCCAATCAGATATAATAGAAAGTGATACTCCATGCAATCTTACCACTTCCTTTACATATATCCTGGAAATCTGATCCAGAGAGAAATCATCTCTAATAGCAATGAAGTGTGCAGACTTTTTAAGACTATCATCTATGACCCAGATAGCATTATTGCCTTTGTATGTTTTAGGAAGTCCTATGACAAAGTCCATAGTGATGTTTTCTCATTTCCATTCGGGTATGGGTAATGGTTGTAACATCCCCTTAGACTTCTGTCTCTCAGCTTTAACTTGCTGACAAACCAAGCATCGAGAGACAAATTTAGCAACATCTCTTTTCATGCCATCGCAACAGAAGTACTCTTTTAGGTCCTTATACATCTTCGTGCTTCCAAGATGAATAGAGAATGAATAACTATGAGCCTCATCCAACAGCTCCTACATTAATTATGGGATGGGAGGAACACAAACCCAATTCCTGAACATTATTATCCCATCATAATAAAGGTTGAATTCAGGAACATTTCTCACCTTCTTTTGTTAAACTACATCTTCTTTCTACTCCTCTTTAATATTGACATGTATTGATGGTCGATCATTCATTTGAGAAAGATACAATTTTTCCCCATTCATTATAATTCCACGATCTATCCTTTGTAAATCCATAAATATTGGATCTTTTGTGATCCTCATCTTGGATAAAATGGCATTGTCTTGTCGACATAATGCATCTTCCACCTTGTTTGCTTTCCTGGGGTTGTAATGAATTGAGCAGTCGTAATTCCTAATCAGCTCCAACCATCTTCTTTGGCGCATATTCAGCTCCTTTTGTGTGAAAATATACTTTAAACTTTTAGGATCAGTATAAATGTTACACCATTCTCCATAAAGATAATGCCTCCAAATCTGTAATGCAAGGATTACCGAAGCTAACTCCAAATCATGAGTTGGGTAATTTTGCTCATGGATTTTCAACTGTTGTGAGGCATAAGCTACCACCATATTATTTTGCATAAGAACACACCCCAATCCCTTCTTGGATTCATCATTTTATATCACAAACCATTCTCCACTACAAGGTAGTGTGATCATAGGTGCACTGGATAACCTTCTTTTCATCTCCTTGAAATTCTCTTCACATTCCTCCATCCAAACAAACTTAACTCCTTTCCGAGTCAACTTGGTTAGTGGATTAGATAATCCTGAAAACTCTTTCACAAAACGTCGATAATATCCATCCAAACCAAGAAAACTTCAGATCTCATTTACTTTTGTTGGTCTCGACCATCATTCGATAACCTCTGTTTTTGCGGGATCCACAGATATCCCCTCTTTTGAGATTATGTGACCCAAAAAATGAAACTTTTTGAAGACAAAATTCACACTTGGAAAATTTGGCATAAAGATTCTCCATTATTAGGGACTTTAATATAATTCTCAAGTGATCTCCATGTTCTTCCTTACCCATTGAATAGACAAGAATATCGTCTATAAAGACAACTAAAAATTGATAAAGATAGTATCTAAAGACTCTATTCATTAGATCGATGAAGATAGTTGGGGAATTACTATGACCAAATGGAATCACTATAAATTCATAGTGTCCATACCTTTTTCGGAAATATATCTTTGGTATATCCTCCCTTTTGACCCTTAATTGATGATACCATGAACGAAGATCAATCTTGTAAAAATATTGAGCTCTGCGTAGTTGGTCAAATAAGTCATCAATGTGCGGGAGAGGATATTTGTTCTTGATAGTGATCTTTTTAAGTTCTCGATAATCAATACAGAGTCTCATTGATCCATCATTCTTCTTAACAAACAGAACAGGTGCTCCCCAAGGTGACGCACTAGGGTGTATGAATCCCTTATCATTAATCTCTTGGAATTGCTTCTTCAATTCCTGCAACTCAATTGGAGCCATTCTATATGGTGTCTTTGAAATAGGTAAAGCACCCGGTATGAGTTTTATTGAAAACTCAACTTCATGATTTAGTGGAAAACTCTATAATTCCTCTAGAAAGACATCATAAAACTCCCGTACAATGGGAATATTCTTAATCGCGAGTTTCTCACCAACCATTTGAGCTAAATAACCGTCATTTAGTGGAATCAATACCCATAAGATGGAAGAAATTTCCACTAGAAGGTAATGTTCATCCTTGCATCGATATACGATCCAAGATTTATCTGGAATATGAAATATGACTTCCCTTATTTGGAAATTGTTATGAGCTCCATATAGAGAAATCCAATCCATTCCAAGAATAACATCAAATTCCACTATAGGGAGGATCACAAGATTTGCAGGAAGCACATTCCCACAAACTTCAATCGGAGAAGAATTATAAACTTTTGATGTGACTGTTGTGCCATTAGGGCTTGTCAAAGCTAACTCAACATATAATTGTTGATGTAATATGGTGGTAACCTTAGAAAATTCGTCAGAAATAAAGGAGTGGGTGGATCCAAAATCAAATAAAACATTTTCTACTTTATAGTGGATGGAAAGTGTACCTTTCACCACTTCGTTATCGTACTCCACATTGCTGATAAAAATTTCATGTGAATTTCCTTTTTCTTTATCCTTAAGAGTTTGTTTATGTCGGTCATAATCAACAACCCTTGGATTTGGGCATTGATTGGCATAATGCCCCATTTCCTTGCATTTGTAACATTGAAGTGTAGGAGGTGCACTATGTGTAGCCTTTTCATTGTTCGCATCACTAGACATCTTCTTCCCATCATTGCGGCATTCAAATTCCTGATGACCTTCATTTCCAAATTTGAAAATTTTACTTGTCCCTTTAAGATAACTCCCTCTATGTTTCTATCCACACTTTGAGCATAAGGGAAAACTCATCTTCTTTTTAGTGTGCCCTTTAGATTTTCCTTTTAATTCCATTTTCCTCTTCTTATCAAACCCATATGACTGATGGGTTCCTCCAATATCCATCTAAACTTTAAGAGAACATCGAAATATTTCCTCATAGCTATTGATGTCCCTTATAGATAACTCCCTTTGAACACTTGGTTTTAAGCCACTAAAGAATCGATAGATCTTACTCTCAGGTTGGATAATAATACCAGAAGAGTACCTTGCATGTCTTGTAAAATTTTCTTCATATGTACCAACAGATTCATCATCCTTTTGCTTTAGTTCAAGAAACTCCTTCTCCATCTTTTTTCGGAGAATACGAGGGAGGTACGCATTGAAAAATATGTTTTTGAACTCGTCCCATTCCATGGATTAAATTTCATCTCTTGGCCTTGTATTATTGATAAGATTCCACAATTGATCACCTTCACCTTCCAAGCGATACACTACTAAGATGACTTTGTCATGTTTAGAACATTGAAGAATTGAAAATATATTTTTAGTTGTATTGATCCATTGTTCGGCCACTAAAGGATTTGTAGACCCCCTGAATGAAGGTGGACGCTGCCTCATGAAGGATTCAATAGAATGTTGCTCCATCCTCTGCTCATTTGGAAGTCATGCATGATTAGTAGCTTGATAAAGTTGTGTGATCATGGCTACAAGATTTTTCATTCCATCTCCCATAACGTTTGGTTTCTCAGGGGGACAATCATTCATTTCCCGTCACATTCCGCATTAACACAGTTCCTTCGGGTTCCAGCCATTTACTAAAACCAAGAAGAATAGTGTGAGCAACACTAATTATAATAGGAAAACCATATAATCCAGAATAAAATTTCACACTTAAGTTCTTATCCTAGGTTATTAATGGCCATTTCTAAAACACTAAGATTGTGTTCTATGCTTAGACTTGTCCTTAAGATTCTTACTATGGCTTTCACATCCTAGTTTTCAAAGGTTGACTCTACCATTCCTCTGATACCAACTATGACGACCCATACTTTACATACATTGTTAGTACTTCAAAATTGATGTACACTTATTAAAACATATAAAAAAACCATGAAAGGACCATATAGGTATAGTGTCTTTAGAAACTGGGAAACATAAACAACTGGTTCATAAAGCGTCTACACTGTCTCCCATTTATTTCATCCTATCAATAGTCTCTTTTAGCATATCTTACTTAATAACCTTCTTCTTGACCTGGGGAAAGAAAAAATACAAAAGGGTGAGCTCAAATGCTCAGTAATGGTAAACAAAGAAATATCAATCACATCATATTCATAAGAACATAACATTTTGGAAATATTACCCTGCAAAAGAGATCATAATTTCATAACATGGGATAAATCATGGTAGTGAAATGTAATCCCAATAATCATAACATAAAAAATGAAACTTTGTGGAATACACATATAATCATATATTATCATTTATTATTATTCAGGACTCATTACCAAGACTATCTTAGTTGAGAAAGTCCATTTCTGAACCGAGTTCACTCCTCGTTTCAGTCCTGTTTCACAGAATCGGTTTAACATGTCGTTCCAGCCATGTCTATCTAATGAGATATAAAATCTTTACCGAATGAATTGTAGGGAGATATAGGTTCCACCCACCTCATAATTATACCATTCTTATATGTGACACAAAATCATAAACCATACATCATAGCATAACCCATGTAAAAAAATTGGGATTCTTAAACATCGTGACATCATAAAACAATTAATATAAGATAAAGGAATTCATAAAAATAATTCCATCACAACATAATCAAATAAATGTAATAATAGGGATAGAAACAGAAACCTTTATTATCTTAGATGGAAAATAATTTTGATACAACACTTGAACTCCATTCTTGAGGAAAATATCATTTCTACTTCAAAAACACTTTTTCTTTCTTAACATGTCATACAATTCTAAACTAAAAGAAGTTAATGAAAAATAAACTTGAAAACTTGTAAAGGAAGATTCTTGGAAATAATGTCATAAAAATACATTCATGTCGTATAAGTTAAAAAAAATTCTTCTCGTACTTTTTTCGAAAAAGTCAAAAAGTACCTCGTATGAAAAAAGACAAAATATTTCTTTCATATGACAACCCTGCTTTTTATTACAACTTAAACATGATTTATTACATAAAACATCACTTGATAAAACAAATAAGATCAAGAGGTTTAGTTTATTTGTGGCTTAGGATCATTACATAAAATCTTAAAACATGAAATACAACATCTTTATTGAAATCATTCTTTACATGACCACTACATTCCCTCGTACTTAGCATTGCATGGGATAACCTGAGGACATGCATAAGAAAAGGGTGAGCTATAAAGCCCAGTAAGGGAGTACAATGGAATAACATGAGGTGTACAATACATGTTAGGCAATAGACATGTCAATATAGCATAAGAGAATCATGAACATAAAGACATGATAAAGCATGATAATCATAACATGGAAATGTGGCAACAACACTTAACATTGAATTAGCATGAGCCGTGGCTCATTGCACATGGAGCATGAGTAAACCCTCATTGCACATGAAGAATGAGTAAAACCTCATTTCACTTGAATTATCATTAGTCAAAAATCATTGAACATGACATATTGTGATACAATACTTTACCCAATGCATTGGAGCGCTATAAGGGTGCACCCTTCTTAAACATTTCATTTCATGCATAAGTGTGCCACATGGATCATAAAAAATGGATTCATAAAACATAATAATTTATTCCACGATAAAGGAATGTGGAATTCATACATGAAACATTATAATAAATAAGTAAATGTGAATAAAGGTGAATACCCTTGATGTAGAAATGGGCATGGTATTCACTACACAATGACATTGGCTTAGAAAATCGGTGCGATTTTGGCAGCGTAACGGCGTGACATAAGAATTCATAAAAAGGGTTGATGAGAGAGAAAGGGATTCATCATAATATTTAAATGTAATGTAATGTAAGGTGGTCAAATAGATACATGTCCCAACAATTTTAATGGAATTTAGATTCCTAATACAAATGTATTGCTTGAATGTAAAAGAGGAGAAAGAAGTTCCTTTCAGAATTTCGGCATAGTAACGGGTGTACATGGGAGGTATTTAATGAGAGAGAAAGGGGTCTCCCATCATTCAAAAAATAATAGGGAAGTATGGGGGAGGTTCGAAACCATACCCCAACATTCATAAATGAAATTAAAAGGGAAATACAACTTAAAGAAAATTGACAACAATGAGAAAGGATGAAAAAACCCTCACTTGGTAGTGTGCTTACAAAGGCTAGAGTGAGGATTTTGAGAGGCTTCTTGGGAGCTTGGTGAACCTTGGGAGGATTATAGAGATAGTATGTAAGAGGTTGGATGAACTCCAAGGGATTTTAGTGAGGAGGAAGTGGGATCTTGGGAGGGTTTATATAGGAAAGGTGAGAGAATTATTTATTATTTAGGTTTGGGACCCCTTATATTATAATAATCCAAACCACAAACCATCCCATTGTATTTTCACATGGTTTCTGGAAAATTAAAGTGGAAAAAAATATTTTAAAAGGACAAGGTCCGAAAATATTAAAAAATTAGGGTTGCTTATGTGGAGGTGAGTCACACTCCCTTTGAATTTAATTTAAAAAGGCAAAGTGTTGAATAAGTCTTGAGGGGTTCATTAATGCTTTGAAAAGTAATTCAAACAAACCCAAAATCAAATCATTTTAATGATAAAACATATATTGGCCGAAAATAAGGATTATGGTATTTTATTACATCACCATTGGGTCATTATGATGTCATAAAACACATTATATAATTAAATGGTATTTAATTTTTACCCAAAAATTTGACTGTCTCAGAAAATTATGAAAAATTCAACGATGGATAATTTCGACATCATGATTCCAGAAATGACATTTATTTTATCTAAAAAAATTTACAAATATGTTAATTTTCACTTTTAAAATAAAAACCAACATTTATCGAAAATTCACGAGTTTTGACAGAAATGGCTTTCAAACATTAATAAAAATTTTAATTGCATTCATAATTAATAAGATCATTTATATTTAATAAAAATTAATTTAACATTAATAATTATATTTTATTAAAATATTATTTAATTCAAAATCCCTTAATTTAATAAAATATATTTCTTAATTAAATAATAATTAAAAACACCATTTGTACTTTAAAAACTATTTACAATGTATCAAAAATGAATAGAAATTATATTAATTATTATATACAAATATAATGTACATGAACATAGTACTACTTATTTGTTACATAACCCCTTAAAACAACCTCATAAGACCTAAGGGTAAGGTGTGCAATGGTGACAGACTCTTGGGGCGGCTCGGATAACATCGCTCGTGTGGTAATTTCAATCAATTTCCACTTTTCCCATAGACGGTCACGTTCGAGCTTGACATAATGAAGCTCAGATTGGGCTTTGTCAAGGGTGAAGCCCAAAGACGCCACCACTTTTCCGAGCTCCGACAAATGGGCTTCGTATAGGGCAATTCTACTAGATGAGGCCATTGCTCCATTTGTTGAGTAAAAATTGGGTTCGTTAAAGCATTACATTTATAATAATCATGTGATCACTGTTCAAAGACTATAAAAGTAACGGTCACAACTCTTATCATAAAACCAAAGAAGTTGACATCTTTTAAAATCGTTTTTCATAAAGAAATATTTAACTGGATCAAGAGGGATTTTCCATTAATGAAACTTTGGGTCATTACAATATTCCCCCCTTAAGAAATTTCGCCCTCTAAATTTTCCTTTTCCAACACTAAAACAAAAGTAGGTAACTCAACTTCATCATATCCTCTGACTCCCAAGTTGCTTCTTCAAACTTGTGGTTTCTCCACAACACCTTGACGAGGGGCATTGTCTTATTTCGTAGATCTTTTTCTCTACGATCTAAGATCTTCACTGGTTGCTCCTTATAATAATGATCATCTTCCAATTGTACCACCTCAGAAGAGAGTACATGTGAAGGGTCTGGTATGTACTTCCTTAAGGGGGATACATGAAAGACATCACGCACCTTGGCCATAGTATGTGGAAGTGCTAGTCGATAGGCCACAGCCCCAACACGATCAAGAATCTCGAAGGGGCCAATGTACCTTGGACGTAACTTCCCTTTCTTTCCAAACATCACGACCTTCTTCCACGGAGATATGCGTAAAAACACCATGTTTCCAACATTAAACTCAAGGTCTCATCGACGATTATCTACATAAATCTTCTATCGACTCTAGGATTCCTTGATATGCTGCTGAATGGTTTTCACATTCTCCACCATTTCCTCGACCATTTCTGGTCCAAGTAGCTTACGTTCAACAACCACATCCCAACATGTCGGTGTTCTGCACCTTTTCCCATAAAGGGCTTCATATGGCGCAATTTGGACGCTCGAGTGGAAAATGTTATTATAAGAGAACTCAACCAGAGGGGGATGTTGATCCCATCCTCCTTTAAAGTCCATTGAGCATTCTCTCAACATATCCTCACGTGTTTGGATAGTCCTCTATGATTGTCCATCAGTTTGAGGATGATAGGTCGTACTAATGTTCAGTTCAGTATTCAGAGCACGTTAAAGACTCTTCCAAAACATAGAGGTGAATCTTAGATCTCGGTCGGACACAATAGATAGTGGTACTCCTTGTAACCTTACCACTTCCCTAATATATATCAATTCCAGTTGATCCAATGAGAAATCCTCTCGAATAAAAATGAAGTGTGCAGTCTTTGTAAGACGATCCACAACAACCCAGATTGCATTGTTGCCTTTGGATGTCCTCAGAATTTCGGTGACAAAGTCCATGGTGATGTTATCCCATTTCCATTCTGGTATGGGTAATGGTTGCATCATCCCCTTAGACTTCTTCCTCTCTGCCTTGACTTGCTGACACACCAGGAACACCGATGTATATTCGGCGATCTCCTTCTTCATATTATCCCACCAAAATTTTTCTCGGAGATCTCGATACATCTTTGTGATCCCTGGGAGAAGAGAGAAATTTGAACTATGTGCATCATCCCAAAGTTTTTTCTTCATCTCCAGACTTGATGGAACACGTAGTATTTTCCCAAACTGCACAATTCCTTCTTCATTAACATTAAACTCCAAGGATTTCCCCTTTTTAATAGCTTCCACTTTTTCTTGAATTCCCACATCATCATTTTGAGAATCCTTTTACCTTTCCTAAAGAGATGGTTGAGCAATAATTTGTGAAAGGATTGATGATGTTCCCTTATTTATGATTCCCACGTCCATCTTCATAAAGTCTAAGAAGATTGATCCTTCTCAATTCTCATCATTGATAGAATCGCTGGATCCTTTCTACTTAGGACATCTGCCACCTTGTTCGCATTCCCAGGGTGGTAATTTATTGAACAGTCATAATCATTGATGAGCTCTATCCATATTATCTGGCACATATTAAGCACTTTCTGTGTGAATATATATTTAAGACCCTTGTGGTCAGTATATATCTCACATTTCTCTCCATAGAGATAATGCCGCAAGATTTTCAAGGAAAAGATCACCGCCGCCAACTCCAGATCATGCATTGGATAGTTTTTCTCATGGATTTTCAACTACCATGAGGCATAGGATATCACTTTATCATTCTGCATCAGCACACAGCCTAAGCCCTTCTTTGAGGCATCACTGAATACCACAAAAAGTTCACCACTTGTGGGTAAAGTGAGCACGGGCACAGTGATAAGCCTCCTTTTAAACTCCATGAAGCTTTATTCGCATTCATCACTCCAAGAAAACATTACTCCCTTTCTAGTTATCTTGGTAAGAGGGTTGGACAATTGTGAGAAATTTCTCAAAAATCGTCGATAATATCCAGCTAACCCCAAGAAGCTACGGATATCTGTTACCGATGTTGGCCTCGACCATCCCTCAATTGCATCTGTTTTGGAGGGGTCCACATATATCCCATTTCTTTTGATGATATGGACCATGAATGAGACTTACTTCCACCATAACTCACACTTGTTGTACTTTTCATAGATCTTCTCCTTGAGCAAAGTCTCTAGTACAGTTCATAAATGCTCCTCATGGTCCTCCTTGGTTTTGGAGTATATTAGAATATCATCTATAAAGACTACCACAAATTTGTCAAGGTAATATCTAAAGACTATATTTATCAAGTCCATGAATATTGCTGGAGAATTGGTGAGTCTGAAAGGCATTACTATGAATTCATAGTGCCCATATCTTGTACGAAAATCAGTCTTGGGGATATCTTCCTTCTTCACGCTTACTAGATAATACCCTGACTGCAAGTCCACCTTAGAGAAGTATTGTGCTCCATGCAACTGATCTAACAAGTCATCAATTTTTTGGAGTGGATACTTGTTCTTTATCGTGATTTTGTTATGTTCACGACAATCGATGCAAAGCCGCATTGACCCATCCTTCTTCTTGACGAAGAGGACTGGTGCACACCATGGTGAAGCACTTGGGCGTATAAACCCTTTATCTACATTCTCCTATAGTTGTTTCTTCAGCTCTTCAAGCTCAACAACAACCATTCTTTATGGAGTCTTGGATATTGGTAATTCCCCAGGTATAAGTTTAAATGAGAACTCAACATCTCTTCTAGGAGGAAGACCATGCAGTTCCTCGGGAATCACTTCCACGAATTCCCTCACAATAAGCATTTCTTCAAGGATGGTTTCTTCTTTGGACTCAATCATCTGAGCCAGATACGCGTGCTCATAGGGCAGTAATATCCATTATTGAGATGATGGAGCTAAATGAGATTCATCTTCCTCCCGACACATGTAAAGAATCGGGGATCAATTCTCCATATGGAGTGTGATTTCCCTCTCCCGACAATTTATGTTGGCTCTATATAAGGAAATCCAATCCATGCCAAGAATTGCATCAAATTCCACCAAAGGGAGTATGACGAGGTTCACCGGGAAATTCAATCCATAGATTATAACAGGGGAGGACTTATATTCATGGGATGCAATGATTTCCCCATTTTCCGTACTCACCGACATCTTTACTTCCATGATTTGTGGTGGTGCTGGGATTGTTCTACTAAACTTTCCAGATATAAAATAATGTGTAGAACCTGAATCAAAAATTACGTTCACTATATTTGAATGAATAACTAGTGTACCTGTCACCACATCGTTGTCGGGGTTCACTTTGGTAGAAGTGATGGCAAAAGCTCTTCCATGCTGTCTTGGAGGTTATTGGTTGCCTCTGTTTACCATTGGACTAGGGCACTGATTTAAAAAATGACCCGGTTCTTTGAATTTGTAGCATTGAACAATGTGTTGAGGTTCGAACAGAGCGTTCCTCTCCTCTGTCGCAGCTGTGGGTCCTTCTTGCTGACAGTTAATAGCTAGGTGCCCTTCTCTTCCACACCTGAAGCATTTTCTCGTCCCCTTAAGGCAATTTATAGGGTGCTTGTTTTTGCACTTTTGGCAAGTGGGGTGCTAAAACTTCTTAGCGTTGTTGGATTTGTCCATCGGACCACCAGCATTGAAGTCCACCTTATTCTTTTTCCCCATGATACCCATGTGATTCTCCGATCTCCATTTCGACCTTGAGGGCACATCAGACAATTTCCTCATAGTTGTCGAAGTCACGGATCTCTAATACTTTCCGAAAGCTAGGCTTCAGCCCACCAAAGAAAATGTCAAGCTTGCATTCGGGTGTAACGACGAAGCCAGAAGTGTATCTTGCAAGCCTTATGATGTTTACCTCATACGCTCCAACAGATTCCTCATCTTTTTTTCTTTAGGGAATGGAAGTCCCTTTCCATCTTAATACAGAGGGTGCGCGGAAAATATTTATCGAAAAACATCTTTTGAAATTACTTCCATTCCAAAGCCTCGATCTCCTCCTCAGGCTTCGTATTTTTTTTTCAACGCCCACCATTGATCAGCTTCACCCTCCATACGATAAGCCACCAGGAGAACCTTCTCTTGTTCAGAACATTGAAGGATGGAGAAGATCTTTTCAATGGAGTTGATCAATTGTTCAGCGATCGTGGGATCAGATGATCCACTAAAAGTTGGAGGCCTTTGTCTCATGAAGATCTAGATAGAAACTTGTTCATTCATAGGGGGGGTTGAACGTTCCTCTTGACCCGTGTTTCTATTAAAAACTTGAGTTAGCAGAGAGAGAAGCATAACAAAGTTCACAATTCCCACTCCCATTGGATTGGGCATCTCATTATTACAATCATTACACTGATCTTCACAATGGTTGTTAGCCCGAGTCCTCCTATTACCGGCCATTGGCTGGAATAAAAGGAATGTTAGGGGTAAAAAATAAAGGGTAACCCAAAGACAAAAGTTGATGACTTATAAATAAACTTTAATCTCTTTAACTCATGAGTCTATAGTATTCAATCCAGGCTTTTCATGATGTACTTTCTAACATAAATTATTAGGGGCATTTTTACCTTAATAAGGGATCAAACCAATATTGTTAATTTATCAAAACATATCCCCGGGAGTGTCGTAACCAAGAGTGTATCAAGTCCCATTGTCGTGCACCAGTTCCCATTCGAGTCTAGCTCAAAGTGGTGTTTTCGGGTTTTACCCCTAGGATACATCTGTGCCAGAGCCGCCTCTACCTGCTCGTATCCAGACAAGGATGTATTTGTTTGATAAACCACTTACATAGTATTTACCATAACTTAGGGATGTTTTCAGTATACTTAGTCTTGTATCCAAGGATTTACTAGGGTTTCCTAATCCCAAAAATAACTAAACCTATCCTCTGATACCAACTATGACAACCCTGCTTTTTATTACAACTTAAACATGCTTTATTACACAAAACATCACTTGATACAACAAAGAAGATTGAGATTTTTAGTGCATTTGTGGCTTAGGATCATTACATAAAAACATAAAACCTGAAATACAACATCTTTATTGTAAACATCCTTTACATGACCACTACATTCCCTTATACTTAGCACTGCATGGGATAACCTGAGGACATGCATAAGAAAAGGGTGAGCTATAAAGCCCAGTAAGGGAGTACACATGGAATAACATGAGGAGTATAATAGATGTTAGGAAATATGCATGTCAATAGAGCATAAGAGAAACATGAAAATAAAGACATGATAAAGCATGATAATCATAACATGGAAATGTGGCAACAACACTTAACATTGAATTAGCATGAGCCGTGGCTCATTGCACATGAAGCATGAGTAAACCCCCATTGCACATGAAGCATGAGTAAACCCTCATTTCACTTGAATTATCATGAGTCAACACTCATTGGACTTGACGTATCATGATACTATACTTTACCCAATGCATTGGAGCGCTATAAGGGCGCACCCTTCTTAAACATTTCATTTCATGCATAAGTGTGCCACAGAGATCATAAAAAATGTATTCCTAAAACATAATCATTTATTCCACGATAAAGGAATGTGGAATTCATACATGAAACATTACAATCAATAAGTAAATGTGCATAAAGGTGAATACCCTTCATGTAGAAATGGGCATGGTATTCACTACACAATGACATTGGCTTAGAAAATCGGTTCGATTTCGGCAGCGTAACAACGTGACATAAGAATTCATAAAAAGGGTTGATGAGAGATAAATGGGTTCCTCATCATATTCAAATGTAGTGGAAAGTAAGGAGGTAAAATAGATACATGTCCCATCAATTTTAATGGAATTTAGATTCATGATACAAATGTATTCCTTGAATGTAAAAGAGGAGAGAGAAGTTCCTTTCGGAATTTCGACATAGTAACGGGTGTATATGGGAGGTATTTAATGAGGGAGAAAGGGGTCTCCCATTATTCAAACAATAAGAGGGAAGTATGGGGGAGGTGAGAAAACATACCACAATATTCATAATTGAAATTAAAAGGGAAATACAACTTAAAGAAAATTGACAAAAATGAGAAAGGAAGAAAAATCCCCTTACATGGAAGTGTGCTTCCAAAGGCTAGAGAAAGGCTTGTGAGAGGCTTAATGGGAGCTTGGGGCACCTTGGGAGGATTCTAGAGAGAGTAGGTCAGAGGTTGGACGAACTTCAAGGGATTTTAGTGAGGAGGAAGTGGGTTCTTGGGTGGGTTTATATAGTAAAGGTGAGAGAATTCATTATTATTTAGGATTGGGACCACTTATATTAAAATAATCCAAACCAAAAACCATCTCATGGTATTTTCCCATGGATTTTGGAAAAGAAAAGAGGAAAACAATATTTTACAAGTCCATGTTCCTAATTTTTTAAGAAATTAGGGTTGATTATGTGGAGGTGAGTCACACTCCCTTGGAAATTAATTTAAACAGGCAAAGTGTTGAATAAGTCTTGAGGGGTTCATTAATGCTTTCAAAAGTAAGTCAAACAAACCCAAAATCACATCATTTTAATGATAAAACATATATTGGCCGAACATAAGGATTATGGTATTTTATTACATCACTATTGGGTCATTATGATGTCATAAAACACATTATATAATTAAATGGTATTTATTTTTTACCCAAAAATCTGACTATCTCAGAAAATTATGAAAAATTTACCATTGGATAATATCGACATCCTGATTCCAGAAATGAAATTTATTTTATCTAAAAAAAATTCTAAATATTTTAATTTTCACTTTTAAAATAAAAACCAACATTTATCGAAAATTCACTGGTTTTGACAGAAATGGCTTTCAAACCTTAATAAAAATTTTAATTGCATTAATAATTTATAAGATCATTTATATTTAATAAAAATTAATTTAATATGAATAATTATATTTTATTAAAATATTATTTAATTCAAAAATCCCTTAATTTAATAAAATAGATTTCTTACTTAAATAATAATTAAAAACACCATTTGTACATTAAAAACTATTTACAATGTATCAAAAATGACTAGAAATTATATTCATTATTATATAAAAAAATAATGTACATGAACATAGTACTACTTATTTGTTACATAACCCCTTAAAACAGCCGCAGAAGACCTAAGGGTAAGGTGTGAAATGGTGACAGACTCTTGGGGCGGCTCGGATAACATTGCTCGAGTGGTAATTTCAATCAACTTCCACTTTTCCCGTAGATGGTCACATTCGAGCTTGACATAATGAATCTCAGCTTGGGCTTGGTCAAGGACGAATCCCAAAGACGACACCTCTTTTCCGAGCTCCGACAAATGGGCTTCGTATGGGGAAATTCTGCTGGATGAGGCCATCGCTCCCTTTGCCTGAGTAAAAATTGATTTCATTAAAGCCTTACATTTATACTAATCATGTGATCACTGTTCAACAACTATAAAAGTAATGGTCAAAACTCTTATCATAAAACCAATGAAGTTTACATCTTATAAAAACATTTTCCATAAAGAGACATTTAACTGGACCAAGAGGGATTTTCCATTAATGAAGCTTTGGGTCGTTACATTTCATATATTTTACTAAAAACTCACTGAAGGGTAAAATTGGATTTAAACAATTATAGGTGGATGGAGAAAATATTACATATTGATGAAACATGGATGTGGATGATAAAATATACAATAGTAAATTCCAAATTATAAACAATCTCGGATAAAAATGAGATTGTGATATTTTCCCTTACCTTATGTATGATTTTCTTCATAAGTGTCCAAAACTCCTATATAATGATTTAAATAATTTCATTGACATATTCCACAATTGTACTCATTGTTATGATATCATATATGGTCATATTCATAGCTTATTATTAGTAATATTTCATTGCTACTTGTTATTTGGGTGTTTATTACTTTTTATTCTTATGCGTGTTTTGTCGAATAAATTCTTATTCTTATTTTTAGGTTATAAATACCTTATATATAGAATGGTATTAGTGTAATATATATCATATTTATTCACTCAATTAATTTATGTAATAATTATGCAATGAAAATAATGTAGAACAAGTCGCATCACATCGTGGAGACGGTATTTCGTACGTACGCAGGAGTGATTATATCATTCCCATGATCATGGAATTGTATTTGATTGTATGTTTACTATTTCAGAATCAATATCACTTTAAAATAATCAAATATATTTATTCTTTACACCATTATACCCATCCAAGTAAGGTGGTGGTGGAAAATAGATTACACCACGACGTGGAGACGGTATTCCGTACGTACGCACGTGCGGTGATTTCGTTTTCCGTACGATGGATAGTTGGTGAAATAGGGTTGTTTTTCACTTGTAATAACATATCAGTATATGAGTGATACTGATGTTATTAATTCATAATTAAACAACTATAGAAGAAGAAGTGTAAGAACAAATAAAGTTGAAATAATCGGTAATGGACATTACCTCTTCTTTGAAGCGCCTCTTCGAGACCTCCTTTTAGGGCACTAAAATTGGTCTTTGAAGAAGACCAGGACTTATAAGATGTTTCTAGGGTAGTGGAGAGGAAAAATTGGTAGGTTTTGGCCGATATTGAAGGCTAAATGTGGTGTGAGGAAGAGAGGAAGGATGTGCCCTTTTATAAGGGAGGATAGGGGCACCTTTGGAAAAACTAAAAATATTATTTTATTATAAATCCATAATCAGTTTAATTAGATCAAAATTGATTTATTTTGAAGCTAAGGTGGGGCTGGGTCGAAATACTCTCATCCAAAAGAATTCGGACAAGTTTAGTTTACTATTTTATCCTTATCATTTAGATTTAACTTTAAGTAAGATAATTTTACTTTTACCGTGTCTTTTTGTGTTCTTACACTATTAGGTTAATAAACATACTATAACAAGCCAAACTAACCCCAAGTTGTCTATTATTAATATATATAACCTTGTCTAAGTCATTTGTCCTAAATATATATTTTTAGGAATAAGATAACAATTAATAATATAATATTTGTTTTAAAAACTATTTTATGTCAATTTTGACACTATTTAGTAATTGATTTTTGTGAAAATCATAACAAAATGATTAGTTCGAAAAAAAATAATTAAATCAATAATAACATGTCATATTAACCTTTTAAATTAGTTTAATGCATAAAAAGTCTCAAATTACATTTATTTGGGTATTTATAACATCAATTATGTCAATATTTCATTATTAAGATAATTACTACATCATCTGTGTGTCATATATAAAATAATTTATCTAATGTCTAAAAATTACAAATAAAATACCATTATGTAGGAAATAGTGTTATCTTTCTAATGAGTATTTATAGTCTAATTAATATTATGTATAACCCTATAGTAAAAATTAATTACTTATTAAACATTGATTTTATCTATTTTAACCCTTCTTTAAATAAATTAATAATAAATGTCCTAATCTAATCCAAGTGGGCCTAAATGTTCATAATTTATTTCTAAGGTTGTTTTTGGTCAAATTAAACTTATACAATAGAATTAAGACATGTGTTATGGTAATAATAATATCATTTTTACCCTTAATTACCCTATTTACTTTTAACCGTGGTAAATAAAAGTAAAACATTTAGTAATCACCAAAAATTATTTTCATCTCATTGAACCACATTTTACATACTAACATTATCTGTGTCTCTCGTATTTTTGAAATTACACTCACAGAAGCGGTAAAATTATGTTTTATGTAGATTTTCAAATTCTCCTAGGAGGTGGGTAAAAGACGGTGAAAAGTTCAATAAAATTTTTATATATCTAAAATTATTATAAAATTATTCCAATGAATTACATTGAACTTATATAGGTATTATGTATCAATTTGTACCTAAAATAAATTTAAATAAATAATCATTTAAATAAAAAGGCAGTTTTTAAATTGTAACCCAGTGTTTTCACTATTCATAAAAAATTGAATGTTTCTAGAAAAATACCAAAAATTCACCGTACGCTAATTTCGATATTCCGAATCCAAAAATGAAGTCCATTTTGAAAAATAAAATTTACAAAAATTTCAAAAGGAGGTTATTACTATTCATAACGACTAGTTTTAATAATATTTTAATAGCATATCGTTGTTTAGTGAAACTCGGTATTGCGTACGACGCAGGCTATCAAGGAAGGTCGTGATTGCGTGTAAAGCAAGCCAAGATAGTGTTGTGTGTAGTGAAATATGCCTTTGATGATTTATATAAAAACAAAATATTTCTTATAAATGTCCCGGGTGTTACATTGATGATCCTAGACATGTAGTAGGCATGACACCCAACAATATGAATCATATCCTCATTGTCATGATGAGCCCGACACCAGCCACTAACCCCACTAATGGGTCCCACAACCTCTTCCATAACCACCATGTGTATCTGAATCAGGGATACCATCACCTAGTACCACTCCTATTCTGATATTAGAGCCCTGATTCTACTCATTGTTTTTGACATCATGTAGTCCTAGAAGGATTTATGCAGAGCCTCTAAAGGTGATTAACCTATCCACATGCCCAAAACTATTTTTTGAGTCCAGTTGATCGAAATCAAAAAATATAATGACTTTATCTACTGGAAACACACCGTTGAAGACGAAAAAATGAGGTGGCCTACTTGAGTCCTTATTCAGATTATCATGTTGTAACTCAGGCCTACCTTACTTCCTACAACATGATGTATGACCAATAACAATGTTAAAATCCATCATCTGGCACAATTATGTATAGCCCATAAAGTTTCCCCCCATCTATGAGCACATTATTCACAACCTCTGAAAATGAGCCGAAAATAAACTTGTTTACCTTCACTCGGATGGTGTGATGTAAAACATCCTTGAAACTCCTCACCATTGTAGAGTCTTTACTCACTAAGATTGGTGAGAAGCGGGATAGTCGAATGAATGTTCTTACATGGTCTATGATGGATATGTCACGCTAATAAATAATTGACCCCCCCCCTTGAGATTGTTCTACCTTCAGTTTCTCTAATAATATGTTCTCAATATACATGGGCTCAATGACCATGCATTCTAGTGCCTCATTCCATCCCACATGAACCAAAAAATCCCTCGAGAAATTTTATGATCCTATGATAATGTAATTCTCCAGATTCACCCTCCTCCCAAGAGGCATCTCTTAATACTTTAATATAATCTACATGGTCTTGATCAAATCCATAGATACCTGTGGAACAGCCTCACCTTAAAAATATTCTGGGTGATTCCACTAAAACTCTCATGTAAAATATTCTACTGGAGGTTGTTCACCATGATCTTCCCTATCAATACCATTTATGATGCATACTAGGCTCACTATGAGAAAATCCTCAAGATACATTATGCAATATATAAAAATATAGGGGTTGACCCCACTACACCTAAGCCGGTGTCTAACCCTTATACCTGTAGATCATTATTTCCTGACCCTCAAGGGCCTCAACTGGTTATTTCTCTTGTAGAACAACATCTATCCCTCCTAATATTCCATATGTTTTTTCTATTTGGAAACATTCTGAGTAATATTATGTAGTCAGATAGATCAGATAAAATATATATACATCTTTAATAGGGAAATCGGTAAAAAGAAGAGTCAACTCACCTCCCTTACACTCCCCACCACAACAATGTCTAATGAAATTATATCTTTATGTCCTCCTTACCCACCTATATATGGTACATGTATCACATATTCCTTTGTTAATGCCCATCCCTACCATCCATGACACCTTTACCTACCAACCATGTCGCCCAACCTGAGAGTCAAAAACCCTACATATAACCATTTATTCATGCTCCTATAATATCCAAACCCAAACGTACATACGAAAATAATTATTACATGGGATGTACCATTTAAAAAATATATTTATCGTATTAAATTCATATATAATCAACCTATTTCACAAGAATAAACATAATATAACATAACAAACAACCCTTTCCATTCTTTTCAATAGTTCCAAAACATTATCCTTTCCAATCCAAACCAAGGATAGTATGCCACGATCCCTAATGAATAACTATAAAATTACAATTAAAAAACTCAAGGTGGAAGTCGTATCCAAAATTAAATAAGGAAAATAGAATAATAATTTATACCCCGTACAACATGGTCCTTCCTAGTATAGGGATGATGGCACCCAAACACATGATATACAACTAGTTTCGAAAAGATTCAAATTTACACACAACCAAATGAAAAATACTAAGACCATGAAAATTGGAAAATAAAATCCTTTTATTCAATTTTTTGTGGGCCCACTAAATTTTTATGAACTCGTTTCATATGTTATGGTATGAGTTTTTTGCTTTTTAAGAGTTTTTTTAGATAACATTGGGAAACATGGAAGTACTTCAAATTTCTAGGATACATGCCATGTACTACATAGTACACGCTGTGTACCATTTCCATGTGAGAGGGTCATAGATAGAGTACATGGGTGTTGGTCAGATAGTGATGTTTAACCAAGTACACATTTTTTAATTAATACCCACCTTCAATTATAGTCATGTGTAGGGAATATAGATGGCATTCTGCTATGTCTATGAGTTAGAGGGGAAAACCCAAGGACACACCGTGTATGGCCTCGTACATGTTGAGTAGTCATGTTAGTCGGTCCTGAGTGAAATATCAGCCATATAAGGAATTTTAAAACCAAACACACTGCATGTGATCATATAAAAAACATGTGTTTTTCTTTTTTTCATTAAAACAATTCATAGCATATTATTATGTTTTTGGAGTGGAACCCTCAATGGGTTTGTGTGAGGAGTACCACCGGAGGAATAAACCCCTCCCGATTGTCTGTGTGAAAACCGTTTGTCACACCATTTTATCCATTGGACCCCCCTCGGTAGGGCCATGATTATTCTTGATACCTTCTTCACGATTTATAATCTAAAATGAGTTATAGGTTTTTTATCATTGATGATAGTTTTTTTGATCTACCTTATTTTAGATTCAATTAAAGAATGATATCGGAGGAGGATAATCATACTAGATCGAGGTAGGTGGTACATACCTTGATTTGGGCTTTCGTAGACATTTGAGTGGAATGGCCTTTCGCGCGTCTTCTAGTATTTTTGAGTGGGAAACATTTTATCTTCTATTGCATATTTAAATAATTGTTAGACCCATAAGATGACTTTGCACATATACTGTTGCCTAAATTGTTTGAGCAAGGCTGGGCGAGAGGCCAACTCTCATTGGGACATTCTGGCTTGGGGTTCCAAAATGGTTATAATTATTCTGGATTGTTTTTAAAATAGTTTATTTATTTTGGTAAAGAAGTATTATAATTATTATATGCATTCAATACATCAGTGATGTTGTGTGATAATTATTAGGCTAGTGCAATCCAACTATTTAGATTGTTTTTTCAGTTGATTTGATTTTTTAAATGTGAAAAATATGTAATTGTTGAATTGAATATGATGGAAGAATTGGGATTTTTTGTGAGTGTCTCATATATTATTTAATGATGTTAATAATAGGTTGGGATTTTCTCGGATTATTGGGTGGTTTGACTAGAAGATCATGTGTTGTGGACATCAGATCGAGGAAGTCTGACTGCCTGGTTGGGCTTGGCCGGGGTTACATGGATGGAAAGGACATACATTCTGAGTGACATGGACGTAGAGGAATGAGGTTCCAAATATGTTGAGTCTTGGGTTCTATTTTTTTGGTGATTACTGCTCACCCATGACATTAGGTCATGTGCAATCATATGACTCTGTGATGAGGTTTTTTTGACCAATGGTGTGGGTATAATCCCCTGATTGTTGCAGTTTAGTTACTATTGGTTTAAGGGTACATTCCATATAAATCCACATGGAAGGAGAGGAGCCTTCATATTTTTTTGGCGTGCCTACAAGACATCTGTACATGAGACAAAAGGTGATAAGAGGCACATGGTGCTGGGTTACTACTGCTTGGGTGTGCCTCTGGGATGTCGGTACTTGGGACACGAGGTGTCAAGAGGGACATGGTTGCAGGTTAATATTTCATGGGCATGCTTTTAGGACATTGGTATGGGAGGCACATTATGTCAGGAGGCACATGGTGCCGTGTTACGTGACTGTGGTTTTGACATTGTCCGAAGTAGGTGATACATCATTGTGGCTATTCGGCACCGGTGGAGGTTGTGTTTACATTGAGAAATGTGCAGTTTACTTTTATTATGGGAGTATGACTGCTTAAAAACTTATACTAGGTATGCACCATTAGGGGGTACCCTACTAAGATTCATCTCACACCATGGACATACCCTTCAGGATTCATGTAGACATTATGGATTTATGTGTATGAATGATATTAGATTTAGGAGGTGGATCATATTAGATATGCAAGGAGATTTGCTATGTAACCTGAGGTGATGCATAGATGGAGTTTACATTGTTTTTATTTCATTCCTTTATCAATATGCTTACCTTGTTTTTTGTAGCTATAGTTGGTTAGCCATTGACACCATCTTTATATCGTGACTATCTATGGATGCATGTCTTATCTATTATAGTAGTTGTTACATGTGATTTCATCATTTTGTTTTTATTATATTCTGTTTCACTTATTTTTATATTGGTTTTGTTGGTTTATAAGAAATTAATTTTTCATCCACAATGTGAGATTGGTTTGAGTTTTTAGAGTCTATTATACTATATTATACTCTCACTATTACCTTATTTTCCACTAAGAGGGTATAGACTCCACAATATACATGTTTAAACCCTCGCTGCTAGTTGGAATCCTTTGGAATTACATGATGTGTGCCTATGATGGTAACACCCGACTAGTTCTGAACTGTTCGGTGGCTATTCTAGTCTAAGACATTACAATATTTTTTTATAGGGTATTTCTATACCTCAATTTAGTAGAAACACTTGACTGACTACTAATGAGAACGATATACACTTTTTATTAATTTTCGATTATTATTTGGGCTATGGTACACTAGTGATAGGTTGTTATTGGTACTAGGTTTCAAGCTTGTTCTTGGGTGCTTTCAGCCCCATGTACGAGGGACGGACCAATTTAACTTGTGTGGGAATTTCTCTTTATCTTTTTCTCAGATTACTAATTTTGTGATTTCCTCCTTGGGAGACTGCATGGTGGGTGATATAATTGGTTTCGATATGCGAACCTTTACCCAGTGTGGTAGGGAAGAATCGGACCCCTTACAGGTATGTTGAGGTGAGTTTGTGTGTATTTTGATAAGCACATTATTATGGTATTTCAATTTCATATATGCACATATGCTTTGTGATGTTATAATACCTAGTGAATAATATCTATTTCCATGCAATGGAATCATTAAAAATGTGATGGGTGAAATTATGGATAGAATTTATTGTTTATTTAAATGTAATATTCCATTATTTTAATTATGTAAAATTTTTGAAGTGTCATGAGATTTGGAAATGGATTTTATAAGAGAGGGCATTTAATATGACTAATGTGATCGTATTCGAAGTTGGTATGAGGAAATATGAATATCTGGATTGAGCGACTCAATCATTGGTTTGAGTAAACTTTGTTTTTAGGATGGGCATGGGCTGAAGATACTATGATACACGACTTTGTTGAGGGAGGAGAAGGAGTCTGTGGGGCCGGGGTGCTATGGGGCATGGTTGTGGTGGGGAATAGGAAGGTAGTTGTCATGAACTACTTCTTTATAACATTCATTATCTGTGTTATATATATATTGTTATATGTGTTTTTTGTCAAACCATTTATGTTATTCTGTGGATTCTGCCTAGATGGCTCGATGGAACATCAGGTGGGTGATTGTACAGTTTCAAAAGAGCATGATCATGTTCAATCACTTGAGGGATAGGCATAACATGAGATGTAGGTGCAGTCTCAAGGGATGGATCATGTTCAGGATCCAGTCCTGGAAGACCATCCATGTTTGGAAGTTTTTGGTTCATGGCATGACGAGAAACTACAATATAGTCTGGTACATTTATTACATGGGATTTATAGTGGTGCGTAGTTTATAGAGCCCTCTATCGAATATCTGAGGTAGGAGTTCCAGTTGCATCACCCCACTGCTTTTTAATGGAGAGGTTGTTCCCAATGCTGCAGAAAATTGGATAGAGAGATTTCAAATGATCATTGAGCCAATCGAGACACCTCTAGGATGGAGGGTCAAGCTAGTGAAGTAAATGCTGAGATGACTCATGAATCCTTTATGGGATTTGAAGGATCGGGCTTCCAGGTATTAAGTACTAGCATGGAAGGACTTCAAGGATAGGTGTTTTAGTCACTTTTGATTCAATAGACGCTGATGGCAGAGAGATCATGGGTGTTCTTGAGCCTCTAGTAGGGTGACATTTCAATTATGAACTATAAAGCTACCTTCACTAAGCTTCCTCGCTTTGCACCGGGTATGGTAACTGATGAGACCTTTAGGGTGACGCATTTTGAGGTTGGCTTTTGGGATGCCATTAAGTTACAGATAAAAAACTTAAATTTGACCTCATTCTTTGAGGTGGTGAATTAGGTGCTCATAGCATCGGGAATCATTATAGGAGAATAATTTTGAGTCGGTCGGTTTCTTCAGATGATGGTTCAGATAATAGGAAGTGAAGTCGATATGAGTTTCAACAGGAAAGTTAGGAAAAGGACATAGCTAGACCACCTCGTGGGATTTCATCATTGGTTTTAATTCTACATGGATAGTCGAAGAATTTTTGAACTCAGGGCGATAGGTCTCCAAATGAGAGTTATGCTTACAGATAAGTCAGAAATATACAGTGGTTCTGCAGGCATCCTTCTCAGATGGCCGGAATGTAGGGATCAGATAAACGGTTTCATTCAGGTTTTATTTGCGATCGGTACCATGTGAGGGTAGTCGAGGCTTATATACTCATAGGGGACATGAAAACGATTGTGGGACCCATCATAGGGGTTAGTTAATAGTGACTCGAGCAGCATTCCATGGAGATCAGGCATCAGTATGTTGTACATCAGGCCATGTCCATGCCGTGGAGCTGCCAAAGGCTGAGTAGGCTGGTGAGCCAATGTCTGACCAAGGTAAGCCAGAGGTGTGTTCATGAATTTATTGTTTTATTTTTTACATGGAAAGTTAAGGAAAAGCTGGATTGAGTGCATGAGGTGCACATGATTTCATTGGACTAGATAGACATATGTTAGTGTGATAGGAACAATTTTGTGTGTCTGATATATTTATTCATATGTATGAGATGTGTGGCATCAAATGCATGAAGCATGCGGGTAACCTATGGTGTTGTGGGAATCAGGGAATAAAAAATGTAGGTTATATGAGGTGATGTCAGCATCGGGGAACCATAGATGCAGGTTTCATGATTTGTATGGAACCAGGTTTTGATTTAAGAATCCATGGGATGTAGGACCTCATGGAGGAGGACACGGGTGTATTGAAATATACGTTTGGTTGTCATGAATGAAACATGAGCACCTGAAGAGGTGCATGGTAGTTGATGTGTCATGTGAGGACCATGAGTATGGAAATAGGTCGTTGGACTATTTTTATTTTATTTTGTGATAGAATTGGTCTTTAGTTTTCTTTATCTCCCATGTAATGAATGTTTAAGGAAGAATTTATTTAAGGGGGGATGTTTGTATGAACCTAGTTCTTACTTCAAGGTACATGATTTTTTTTCTATTTTTTTGAGTTGTTTTTGAGATAACTGGGTCAGAACTGGGCAGTTCATGAAATTTCCAGGTTACACGTCGTGTACTTCCCAGAACACGCAGTGTACCTTTCCATGTGAGAAGGCCATACATGGCATTTCGGGGTGTTGTTCGGATAGTTATGTTTAACCTTATTCATGCCATTTAATCTTATTACATGTCGTGTATTCTAGATAGGTATGGGGGATATACATGGAATGTGGCTATGTCAATAATTTTGTGGGGAAAAAACAATTATACACCATGTATGGAGTCACACACAACATGTAGTCATGTATGTAGGTCTTTGACTAAATATCAACCATATTTGGAAGAATAAAATGATACACACTATGTGTTTTTATATGAACACATTGGGTCTGTAATATTTTCACGAATATAGGTAATAGTTTCATTTTATGTTTTTTGGAATAACCCATGATGAGTTTGAGTGAGGAGGAGCACCAGAGGATAAAACCCCTCCTGATTTTCCATCTAAAACAAATTTCACCCACTATTTGACTCTTCGAAACCCCCTTGGTAAGGTCTTGATTCCTCTGGATCCCTTCGTCTTGATTTTTATTCATTATTGACTTATAGGGTATTGAGTGTTATTTATTCCTTTTAAGATATACAATGTTATAGACTGAATTAGAGGCTAATACTGGAAATGTATTATTGTAGTAGTTTGAGGTAGGTGGGGCATACCATGTGTTCTGTTTTTGTGGGCATTTGGGTGGTGTGGTCTTTGTTATATCATCGGTTATATTTTGGAAGGACCCATTTCATATTATTTTTAATAATGAACTAATTGTTAGACCCATGGAAGCCTTTGGGAACACCATATTTCATAAATTCCTTGAGCAAGGCTAGGAGAGTGGCCGACACTGATTGGGACATTTTTTCCCGAGGTGTCAAAATTGTTATAATTGGCCTTCTTTGTTTTAAACTATTATGTTTAATTTTTTATAGCATGATTAGGCATGTCTGAGGCCTTCATGACCTGGGTGCTACTTTGTGATAGCCATTTGTCTATAGAAATTCATTTATTTAGATTGTTTTTCCTATTTAGGTGATTTTTTTAATTTGATAAATATTTAGTTGCTTAATTTCATATTTCAGAACAATTGGGTTGTTTTTGGAATGGAACATATATTTTGAATTCTTTTGATCAAAGGTTGTTCTTGGCCCAAATTATTAGGTGGTTTGATGATAGGATTACGTGTCATTGACTATTGATTGAGGCAGTGTGACTACTAGGTTAGGCATGTCTCATGTTACATTGATGACAAGGACATCATATTCTGAGTGACATGGTCATAGGGGCATGAGAAGATAGTGAGGATATGTCTTATATTCAATTTTTTTTGGTGATTACCACTAACCATTAATATTGGGTCGTGCAATCAAATATGACTGTGTAAAGAGGTGGTGTTGATCACTTTTGTTGGTAGAAGCCCCCAATAGTTTCGGTTTAGGTACTGTTGGTGTAGAGGTTATTTTCGTATGAAGCCCTATGGATGTAGAGGAGCCTTCATATTGTTTTGGAGTTCCTACGGGATGTATGTTCATGAGACACGAGGTGTTAGGAGGCACATGGTGACAATTTACTGTTTATTGGGAATGCCTAAGGGACATCGGTACATGAGACATGAGGGGTTAGGAGGAACATGGTTTCAAGTTACTATTATGTGAGAATGCCTTCGAGACATCGGTACTTGAGAAAAATTGTCTCAAGAGGCACATTTTTCTAGATTATGTGATTGAGATTCCAATGTTGGCTGAAGCATGTGAAACTCCATGGTGGATACTGAGAACTAGTAGAGGCTGTGTTTACTTTGGGCATCGTGCTGTTTAAATTTCATATATATTCATGAATGTATAAACACTTATACTAGGAAAGAACCATTGGGTGGTTTCCTACAGAGATTTTTCCCACTCCCTACAGTTTCCCATCAGGATGCATGTAGAAATTATTGAATTACGAGTTGGAATGATAACAACTTCAGGTGCTGGATCAAATTATCTATTTTATCGAGACTTGTTATGAACCCTATGGTCATCCCTAGAAATATTTTAGTTTTTCAACATTATTTCATGTGTTTTTATTCATACGTTGTTTATTATAGCCACTATTGGTTAGCCATCAAAACACTCTTTATATCGTGAATTTCAACAGATGCATGACTTGTATCTTGTAAAAGTTGTAACAAGGTGGATGAACATGTTGTTCTGTTTTCATTCTATTTCACTTGTTTCTATATTGCATCTACTGGATTATCTACTGTTTATTGTGCTTCCACTATGTGGGTTTGGTTCGTCTCAACATAGTCTCTTATTATATATTATACTCAAAGCAGAACCTTATTTTCATCTAAGAGCCTATATCCACCACACTATACCCTTTTAAACCCTCTCTTTTAGTCGGAATCATTTGTCGTTCATGGAGGTGTGACAAAGATGGAATCAATATACCAGATTTTAGTGTTCGAGTGGCTATTCATATCCAAGATGTCACAAAATTTTCACCTAAACCATGTAAGAGGGTGAGTGACACTAGAACATAAGCATGAGTCCTCTAAAGAAAAACGATTCCCACTAGAAAAAAGGGTGTAAGTGGTGAAAGTGGGGAGAGTATACCCTCATGCATGATATAATAACATTCTATAAAAAAATATAGAATTTTAAATAAATACCATAATGGAACAATTGCACCAGTCACCTAACCAAGAGGAAGAATATGAAATAATATACAATTTACTAGGAATATCTAAAAAATAGAAGTGGTGATCAATAAACAAATAAACATGATTTTTTGAGAATTTATAACAAAACATGTATCCCATAAAATTCATACATAACAATATCAGAAGGGTTGTAGATGGATAACAACAATACATATATACCGATAATTATACTAAAATATAATGGTAAATTCAAAAGATATACTCTAACTCATGAAATAATGAAGGGTCCCTTTACTTCCATCACATACTAATAGAAAATAATATATTACTCATAATCTCATCCCTTTACCTAAATAGAAATTAATAAAATCAATATTCATCTCAAATAGATCATGTAGGTTGTAGAATGAGTCTGAATAGATTACCACCAAAATGTTCTTACCTTAAATTTGTGATTAAGTAGGTGTATAATGAAAATCTGTAATGGCCTAACATTCGTTTAAAATAAAAACAAAATTCATTGGTTCTTTACAGCCACGTGGAAGCTATCACCTGCCATGGGCAATTCCAGAAAGATGTAATGGAGATAATAATCAGCCTGAGTCTAAGGAATAAACTGGTATACAAATTTATAGGTGAACCCCCCGGTCCAACATCTAAATAAGTCACCTTGCCCCATGTGCACCTCGACACCTCGTGTCAGCATCTAGTAACCAATATTCTGAAGGCATTCCCAAAAAAACTAATTGAGTACATTAGAAACATAGTTGAAATCACCAGTCAGCGCGATGCCTGAATCCTAGAGGCAGAGTGACATATGTTCTCAAATAACTACCATCGTCAGGTTATATCCCATCGAATGGGAATATCCATCCACCAAAAATATTCAAGGACCTTTGGTCTCAAAAAAGGAAATACTTATAGCAAACAGATATCCTCAACATTTTCATCTAATAGCTCCTCTCCATATATGTGGCCTTGTAATACAAGTACCCAAATCCTTTTACCAAAGACAAAAATACCGGGGGCCTCTTCCCCTGTAAGCGGTCAAATACACCAAATATCTGAGTCAAACTATGTGTACGTCAATCCAAATAAATATTTTTCCTACATGGGTGAGGAAAAATAACCAATTAGAAATAAATACACACCCAATATAACACCTCATTCTACTATGACCATGTCACTCAAGTGTGATGGCTATTCCATCCAATATATCTCAATCAATGACAACAACCTGACAACCTTTTCATCTCAACTAGAGACCGAGTCACCCAACATGTTATATAAATCACCGATGAAACAAATATAATGGGCCACTACAAGATTGATGTTCACATCACCTCAAAATGGATACTCATCACCATATCAATCATTGGGATGAGCACAACACATTCCATTGGAACTCAATAGCACATAATAATAAATTAACTATTATAAAATCATTAAATATGACTGAAATGAGATACTCAATTCAAGTATAAAATTCCATTAAAAAACCAATTTCATTTAATATAATAGAATCATACCCATGATAAATATTCATGGTTAATTTTAATTAATTAAATGAAACTGTTTGAAGTTTAGGAGAAATATCATTAAAATATGTCACATTAATAGCAACCCCCAAAAAAATGTGAAAAATCATAAATACATTTATGCACTACCTACCTCATAGTCATAGATATTGGCATAAATTATCTCATCATCTTACTCGAACCAATTTGAAAGAAACCATTATTTTGGATAAATCCCCAAAAATAGGGAATAGAGAATCGAATATTTTTAGTTGTATATTGTGAAATTGAAAAGGATAATGGATGAAGGATAATGGAAAACCATATAAATATGGATTCAATTCCATAAATGTATGGAATTTCGGAGCACATATGATGGAAATGACTCAAATACCAACGGAGGCAGAGAAAGAGGGTTTATCCTTTTCTATAATCAACCCATGGATTAGGAAGTAGAAGATAATTTGGTTTATAGGAGGAGAGAATAAAGTAAATTTATCATCTTTAATATTCCACAAGGTTTGATCGAATAGTTTTTCAAACCATGGGGTAACTATGTGTCTCTTTATTCTTATGTCACAATCCCTGCATATTTGGGTCTAGTCATGCACAAATCATGCACTCTATAGTGATAGGGTATGTCCCAAATGGCAGAAAATATTCAGATTGAAATTTTCCACTAAACATGCACAAACCATAAAAATTCATTCTATAAAATCTAAAGAGGTTCATTCATGACAATCATTCCCCTCACTAATGGCATTTCAATCCATACTCAGTGAAATTTTTTTTGTATAGTTTTCACTAATAATCTTTGTGGTTGAATCTTACCATGATACATAGTCTAAAGATCATCATAACTAGGCCTTCTAGCCATTGAAACATCTAAGACCCATATGAACTCATGAGGTAGTTGAAAACATATAATCTTATTAGAAAAAAAGTTTCTGGGTAAATGGAAAACTCATAATATTGTTATGATAAATGAGAAAATAGTTGGAATAACCACTAAATAAAAAAAGTCAAAATGGGAGAAGAATTAGGCATAATCCAAAAACTCGTGATGTTACAAAGTCAAATAGAATACATGTAATACAGTTAAAAAAATTCTTTTATGGTAATTCGTGGATAATATCAATATAGATAACACATGGATAATTAAAAATGAATTCTAAAAATAGAATTTCATAATTCTTCATATTCTAGATAAAGGCATCTTAGACAATAAATCATGAATCTTTACATCAAGGATTCTAATCCACAACAATATCATTTTCAAAATCCTCTAATCCAAGATAATATCATTTTGTGAGATAGGATACACTAAATACCCAACTATTATGAAATTATCATATAACCTCATCCAATACATCATTCAAAAATTATTTATCTCATGAGAAATGGTGATGAATCATGGGTCTATATCAAATAAGCACCCACTGATAAAATTTTTTCCAACACATTCCATCTATTATTATTTATAAAAACAATTTACTCCAAAAATTACTTACAATCAGAAAATATTTGAATTTACTAATAAAGATAACATAAATTTTTCATCATCAGTTGTGATCGATATAAATAAAAGAGGAGTTATAATTGGAACATATATCTAGTAACAAATATAGGATATTTTTTCATGGTTGAAAATTTCATTAATAGGTTACTAGAACATTTATTGTGGAGGATACACATTTCACATTGAAATCACATATTAAAATATAAACAACTCTAATATATTAATGAAACTATTTTCATTGAAAATAACATTGGAATCATATAAAGTGACATTCAATTAATTCATCAATCAAGATAGTGAGAAATTTTAATCATTCTATGTTTGTTAAAATAAAGATCATGTTTACATTTTTGGTAAAAATTACATAAGACATCATTCAAAAAATACCAAGAATAATAATTTTAAAACATTTTTTGTTAAAAATAAATCCTTGAAAAAATTGAATTTCAAAAAACATAGGGGAATAAAAAAATTTATCAATTAAATGTTTTTAGAAAAAAAGGACATGGTGAAAAATATACCATTCTAAAGAGAAAATAAATTAATTTTTCATTAAAAAAACATTTAATCAAAATTTGAATGAGCCTAAGTGAGTAAAATGGTGATATTACATTAAAATTAAATTAATAAATATATGTGAATAAAATTAAAAGGTATTTTATTATATTTATCTTATAATTTTCTTCTATTTAAACTTAATAATATACAATCCTAAAATGAGATTTATCCCGACGAGGAATAGCGAGCGGTGATAGAACTCTAGCATGCCTGATGAGGATTCCCCGCCTCCCTCCTAGAGGAGAGAGGGTGGAGGTTGGTCGAAATATTCCACCTCTGAAGCCACAAATCCCATTAATCTCGTTCTCCAATCCTAATTACCACCCAGAGTTACCAGTGATTGCACTATGACCGAAAGTGCCTGATCTTCATATTGGTAACCCTCACATCCCGATATCAGCGTCCGAGTTCACTAATGTGAAGAGTCACCGTGACCTAACATTGGATGCTCAGTTTAATGCTTGTAGGATTTTGGTTGATGAGTTTTTTGGGTTTGTGTTTGGAAAAAGGGATCTTCAAGAGTGTGCAGTTGTCAGATATCTGGATAATAGACACTTCATGATTTGATTCTCCTTAGAGGAAGACCTAATTCAGGCGTGGTCTAGATCCCCCAGGCTTTGCAACCATTGAAAATAATTTCTTCTCCATTGAACATTCATCCTCTGCATGAATCGTGATCCTCCCTCCATCACAATCTAGGTAATCATTCATCACCTTCAATTACCTTTCCAGAATCCAGCGGTTATTCGTATGCTTGGGAACCTAGTGGGCAGTTTCCTATCCACTAATGCTTGTACAGCTGGTGTTTTCCATCTGATTAATCCTCATCTATGTGTTGAAGTATATGTTTCTAGGGATCCAGTTTATTGGGTCTGGATATCAGTGGGTGCAAAATTCAGATTTAAGAAATCAGTGGTCTATGAATCATTGACTGACTATTGCTCAACCTACAGCAGACTAGGTAACTTAGAGTATAGGTGTAATTGTGGAGATAAGGACATGAGGCCTCCTTGTATGGATATGAGGCATAGAAAAAAGGATTCTTGGAGGAGGATGTATAATGCATATGGGTAGATTGGAAACACAACTTATGTGAGTTTGGAAGAGGTTCTGGAACGACCAATAGAAATTCCAAAAAACCGTTTGGTTTGGATTGTGCTGAATTGGCTCAAGCAGGATCTGATCTAGGGGGATGGGGTTGAGGTTGCTGTCATGGGTGCTTCTGTGTCTGGGGGCGAAGGAAATGCTAACATGATTTCCGTTTAGACTGATGGTATGGCCTCACAAGGGATTGTGGCTGCAAAGGAAAGGGAGTAGGAGACATCGACCCATCTTGAGGTCGGCCAGAAGGAGTATGGTCTTATTGAGCGGGATTCTGTTGTAGCTGGTTAGTGGAAAGGGTGCAACAACTGGGGTGTGTCTGAAGGGGAGCAAGATACTTTCTTGGAGGACACTAGTCTGCCTGGTGTAGTGAGGAAAAGTTGATAGGCTAGTGAGGATGGTGGTGTGTTGGTCAGAGTCTCCATAGGGAATCGGTTCCAAGGACTGGAGTATAAGGGAGTGTTAGCCAACTTGCAGGTTGGGTCTCAAGAAGGGTTTGCAGTGAATGAAGAAATAGGAAATGGGATGTCTGTGGGTTAGGAGATGGTGGAACACCCGAATTGACTTATTATGATTGATGCAAATTGCAAGGTCCTGCAAAATGGATAGTGCAGTATCCAGAGATACTTGTATATGTAAAGTGGGGTGACATTTTTGATAGTGAGAAAGAAAACAAGTGTGGTATGGTCAAGACATATTTTAGTGACATCTTCCAGGGAGGGAGGAAGATGCTATCTGGGAATCAAAAGGATATGATTGCTTCCCCATGAAGAAATAAAGTATTAATCCAATCATCCAAAACCAATGTCCAAAATATCTAAAGGTATGTAAACTAATAATTAATTCCATTCATTGGTGCTCTTGAACCTTTGAAGGAAATATGCCAAAGTCATAAAATGTATAAAAGTTTGGAATGCGAGTCGATGAATGAAGATGGAGCTTTTTCTCATGGTGAAGGTGATGGGTCTGATTTTGGAGGTATGTAGTTCTTCTATTTGGCCTTTGTCACCAGTTTTCTGAACTTTTATTTCATTCATAAATAATCAGAGGTTTTTCCTCTGGCGACTTTCTTGGTATACAATCCTAAAATACAATGAGATTAAAATCTAAATCCTTTACCACATTGGATAATTTTGAATCATAATCCCTATGAGAATAAAAAATAATATAAATTTAATATAGCATTAATATAAATTGAATCACCAAAAAACATATAAATTTGTTAGTATATACACCACATGAAAGAAACGTGTTTTTTATATTACATATGTCTCTTCGAAACAGAACTGATATGAAAAAAACATTATGTAAGATTTAAGTGGATCTTAATGCACATTACCACTACAATTTAAATTTATTAAATTTTTTATTTTTATGAATTAGAATTTTATATATTCTTATAACATTATATACAATCCACTTATAATATTTTAACACTCATTTATTAGTAATTGCTTACTAAAATCATCCATTCTGGGTGATACCAATTTCATTCTTCATTAGAATTTCGGTATTTTAGTTCTGGAAATTATACTTTGATTTTGGTCCCATCAATCCCGAAATGTTAATAATGATATAAAAATCATATATATTCAATATATATATATATATTTAGATATTCTTCCATAAAAGATAGTGATAAATGAATGATTTATATAGTTCATAGTGGTGGTAAATCGTCTATTCGCAGGAAAGCTGTTTTTACATTTCTATAAATGTAATAAATAAAAAGTAAATAATAATTAAAATTTATAGAATAATACAACCAAAATATAAATCCAATATAGTAATTAAATCAATATTTAATGAAATTCATTAGAATTAGAAATGAAAAACGATTCCCATTTCTATTTGTAGGTGGTAATCCATATATACTCAGAAATAACATTATCATTTTCCATCAAACTTGATGATATGAAGGAATATATAATATTTCAATTATAGAAAAAATTTCATCTCACAAATATCTTATATTTTAATTATTTCTATCTCTATAACCATCCATGTATATTAGTGATTAAAAATTTATTACATCGCTACTTGAAGATGGGAAGATGTAGACATTACAATGTGATGTTTTCACATTTTATAGGTTGGAAATGTGATTGAAAATGGATATATAATAATAATAATATCTCATAATACTTATTATACATTATTTATCATATATTGATCATTACAACATATTTGGATGATGTAGAAGAAGAATGAACATTGACATAATCGGTAATCATGAATACATTTGGTTGTGGAATTCATTTAGATCACTTGAAAATATCTATTTAAATGAAATCTTATCAATAAAATAACTGATACATAATGATTTTGAAACATTATAATAGGACATGGAAGGTTTTTGTTCTATTTTTTATAATAGTTTTTAAATAAAATTGTGTTTTTCCTTTATATATTTCAGTGGAGGGGCACTCCTCTAATTTTTTAAACTGTAAATTTAATATAAACTTATTTTCAAGATAAAATGGATCCAAATTTATATAACTAGAATTTTATAATAGTATGAGATAAATTAAACTCATAAAATAATATCTGGGAATGTTTTTTTCGTAACTATTATATTTGACAATCTGTTAGGATTTTTTATAATTATCTAGATATCAATGAATTTACTCATTAGGTGTAAATAAAAATACCATTAAAAAGTGACCCATAAAATGTTAATTTTTCATATTTTAAACAATATACCATTCACTTTGATGATTATAGAACATTAATGAATTTTTAATCATGTAATTTTTTTTATTTTCGCATATCATTAAGTATTGTTTTGGAAATATAAGAAATATTATAATATAATGCTTATCTTCCTCATGAAAATTGGTTCCAATATATTCTTACATTAAATGATAAAGAATATATAGTCTTATTATTGTCATGAAATGAAATTTAGACTGGTTAAGATAAAAGTTTATAACATATTTTTTGGATTAACCCATTGGTTATGCAGTTTTATTCTTTACCATGCTAATGAGTTTTAATATTAATGGTTTGTAATTTTACTTAAAACATTAAAATAAAATCATAAATGGATATGGGATGAAATATTTTACCATATTCATCCTGATTTTCAATTTTCATTTTTTATATTATTTTAAACTATTTAATAAAATATATTTATCACAAAAAACTATTAATATTATTTTAAAACTATTCAAATTATTTGACATTGAAAACAAAATGAGTGAGATAAAATGTGAATATTAAACACTAAAATAGATAATATGTTATATTTATCTTCAATATTAATGGAAAAAATAATTTACCCAAATTTTTTACTTCATAAATTTGAAAAAATATTTCTTTTTATCAATGAATTGAATAAATATTCTTTTGACACTGCATAAGAATATAAACTAATTATTAAGACAATAAAAAATAAAAAAATTAATAAAATAAATTACATGAAAAATTATCTTCCATTTATTATAATATAAATATTTTAGATATATTAATGATAAGAAAAATCAAAGTTGTTTTTATTCATGTGTTAATGTAATATAGAGGTGCAAATAAATGAAAAATATCTCCCAGGGGCCATATATTATTGATTTATGGAAATAGATAATTGAAACACATTTAATAGTATAATGGAATGTGTTTGATAAATTTTAAAGTCACTTACCAATTATTTAATGTTATTTTTCATGTTTTACCCTTACTAAGGGGTTAAATACTGGACAAGGTATTTATTCTTAATGAAAAAAGAGAAATTTTTACCATGTTTTATATCATGATACAAAATATTAAATTCTTTTTTCATGATTCAATTAATATATGTGGAAAAATTTATTTTAATATTAAACCTAAAATACACAATAAAAAATTGTTTTCTAAAAAAATTTCCTCTGAATGAAAATATTGTTTAAAACATAAATCTATCATACAATTTATTTCAATTACTTCAATAAGATTATTAATAAAATAAATATATTATATTTACTTTTAAATCCATTTTAGAAAAAAATTATAATTATTTAAGTGATAATACATCTTTCAGTAAAATAAAGTATTTTATTCTATTTATCAAAAAAAAATCTCTTCAGAAACCTATCATAAATTCACTCTAAGTTAACATTGAAATAATTTTTTAAAAATTTTAGATCAATTTATTTTTTAAAATATAAAAAAATAGATTAAATTAATTATATTATCAATGAAAAAAATATAATAAAATCATTTTTTATGAAAATGAAATTTTGAAGAATATGATGACTTAACTATTAATTTCAGACGTTATTTCCTAATAATTTATCAGTAAATTGGTATTGAGTAAGACCACTATAACTACACTTCATAATTTGTTAATTAATTTTCATACAATACAATTCAATGACTTTTTAAAATGGACATATTTGAATAATATTATTTTCATAATAAATCTAAATACTCTTAGAACATGGTGTCATGTGTTTGTAATGAAATCAAGATTCTTATTCTCAGAAAATGAATTTTAATGATGTTACAAGTTAGGCCACATGGATTTTATTTCTTAGTATTTTCCTGGGTAATTCCATTAGTTCGTCATACAAGTATTATTTTTTCCTTGTCTATCATAATAAAAATCACATAAAATGATTCCCCCATCTAATTGCTAAGCATTCCATGATGGTCCACCTAAATATTTCTACTATTTCGAAAAATCCAAAGGCAATAAATCTTATATTACAAAAATTGGAACATAATTATAGGACAATAAAATTGATAATGAAAAATACTACCCAAAGACACATACCCAGGTGATAAAACAACAAACATGGGTCTCATGATCTACACAGATGCACATATGTGATAAAACATCGAAATAGGTCCCCTAAGATACATATTCTCACACATTCACCAATATCCAAGCATTATATATTAATATAATCATATAATTTTGTTTCATGATAAACATGTTAATGGGCTTCCAAACTCAATTGTGTCGACAAAAACATCATGATTCATCAAGAGTACCATTAATCAAAACATGTCCACGTACTATACAGAATAATATTCTTAAAAAGGTTTCCCTATAAATGATTCCAATCCAACATTGTATTGTTATATAATTTATCTTGTGAAATATAAAACGAATTATATAATTTACACATATTTAATGTTTTACACCATTAATAAGAAATCATGAGTCTGATTGAGGGAGGAGAAATCCATCTAGCAATGAATTTCACACAATTGAGAAGAGAATATGTGCCTTGGATAATTATTCTACAAAATAACCTTCATCTACACTGGTTCTATTATTTTAGAAAGTAAAATAATGTAGTTTTGAGTCAAATGAGGTTATTAATGGATGAAACCTCTATGTAAGAAGGGTCAACCAAACACAGCATTGAATGATCTGAAAAATGTCCCGATATATGGAAATCACATGCGAGTATGTATAAATTCTGTAATATAAAAATTTATCACATAGACATGAATTTAATACCCATCATAATGGTCATATAGGGTTTCCCATTGAAATGTTTTGTAATGATGAAAAAAGGTGGGGGTTTCATCCATTGTAGAACCCATGTGACTAATACCATTACCTCTATCATGACAATGGTGTCCTTGAACACATAGACCTTGGTTTCTTAACCCAAACATCTGTATATATTATTTCAAAGGTCATATATATTTTCCCTCACCATTTCCTCCACCAAGGGATATCTGAGGTCACTATGTTGATGTCCTCTAACAGACCCACATATCTACTCACACATGGTCACACCATGGGCTACCATGTTTTTCATTTTTCATTATACACACAACAAAAAATGGAACACAATGTATTTAACATCCCACTATTTTCTTGCACCAGTTCAACAAGAATGGGAAGAAAACACAAAAAATCATTTCAGAATATTACATTCCATTACTCCAATAACAGAAAACCTAGAAACAAAATATTAAAAGATATAGATAATGGTTTACCTATGTGAAAATAATGTTTTTGGACTTTACAATATACTCAATATGGATTATCATCCGTGAGAAACTTGTCTAGTGGCCCTTATAGAAAAAAATTATTCCAATCAACAAATTTTGGTCTCTATCTAAATTGTTTCGACCTCAATCCATAAATATTTCCATTCAGCATAATAATCTGTTATTTTATTACCACAATAGACATTTTCTCTAGTACAAAATTTATATATGTTACCCATGATTATATGTTTCAACTTCATAGTCAATATCATCATTGTCAATGACATAGGAAAGATATGGCATGTACATCTGATGATGAAGAAAATAGAACACATCCTACATGTTTTGTTAAAAAGTGGAATGTCTAGTCAGTAAGACACTTCTACAAGATTATTTTTTATCCCAAAATGTCCAATAACCCCTTATTCTATAATATCTTTCTTTTTTAAATGATGATTCCAAAACCGAGGTTACAACCAACAATAATTCCTAGACCGCAATCATGAAATAAGAAGGTTATCTCCTCTATTAGAAATATATCACTTCTTTATCTGAGTGGTATCCAACCAACTCATGACTAACTACACTCTCCAAGATGAATCATACCACATGGTTGGATAAATGTTAGTTATACCACCAGAAATTTTCTAACATCGTTTTGAGGGTAAGAACCATGCATAAATTTACTCAAATTATTCTATATAAATAGAATTTTAAAAAAAATTATTATATGTGGATAATTAAATTGAATGGTTCTCAAACCAATATAAATTTAAGTCTAGTATTCATGCCCAAAGAATATCCTCAGGTTCAGAATCATTCTCACTAACTATCGATCAGTCTATGGATGATATATTTTACCCAGTTTCAATTGATTCCAAAAATACTTATACAATACATTATAAAATCCCATTGTAAAATGCACATAATTTTTTGATATGACACTGTATGGAACATTATACAAATATGAATTCTACTGAACATAAATATTTCTCAACTCATCTTCAAATTATGTCTCTCAGATCTGCAACAATATTTATACCTTCATTATCCTATAAAATAAAACAAAAATAAAATATTGATTCCCAAAGGATTAGGATTACTCTATCATGAATTCCATCATTACATTTTTTGACATCTGTATTAACACTATAAGTGATTGATGTAAACCATAAATTCATTGATTCAATGCATTTTCCCATTTATAGGTAAGAAGTCCTAAATCAAAATTGATGAGGCCTTTATTAATACTTAAACACTAGTATTGATACTCTCTAAACTAATCCATGATAAATAAATATAGAACTACTACCCTACATTGGAGGTAGTTTCTATTATCCTAATAAAATGACAACTCCAAAACCTAATAATCCCCTAACATGCATTCCCTCATCACCACACACTCAATATCTTAATATAGTGTGTCTTTCACATAGTACAAGAATAAATAAATGATAACCAATGCCACAAAATTGATTACTAAATTATCCTATATTTCATATATTATCAACTCCTCCATCAAATGTCATAATAGAGAATTCATTTTGTGAAGTTCATTCATTAACCTGCTTTACCTCAAATTTATTTATACTATGATCGTATATATTGAAAATATATTTCCCTGAAGAATAATCCATTCGAAAGTGAAATTATTGATTATAATCCACCCAAAATATCCAATTATTAATGAGATATTTACATTATAATATATAACAAATCATATTTTAGTCCATGTATTTGAAGAACCTATCACGAATGAGATAATGTTGAAAAAAAATCTGATGGGTAGACCAAAACAACCTATTCTATGTCTTGAATTATGATGTTCCTCGTATTGGGTCACATTTTACATAAACCATATTTAAAAACCCATTTCTAGTAAATCACCACAACACCCTACTATATACACGAGAGTACACATTACACAGTGTATCCAATAAGATGATTTTAAATTTTCAAAACTAGGGTTGTTACAAATATCTTCTTTAAATCATGTAAGAAATATTCACCTCAATTAGAATAATCAATCTTCATCACATTTTTTTCAATTTTATCTTTGAATCTACAAAACATGTGATGTCCATGATAAAATACTGTTTGTATCCCACCATTCAGATGGATCTCTTAGTTTCAAAAAAATCTAATGTTGATCCTAATGCATAATTTCATCCACATTCTCTTGGTCCTCAAATGTTTATGACTCAATAAAAAATTAAAAATTAAATACACCTCTGGAATTTGAAAGTGATTCATTGAAATTTTGGAATATAACAGATGATCATGAACTATAATCAATATAATAAATGGGTTGAAAGAATAATTTTCTGACATCATAAATTATATAAGGATATTTTCAATGATAACAACAATGAATATATGCTGATATAGATAGGAAATCCAACTTATGATGTCCATGAAAACCACTAATGAATTTATTAACTCAAATTGAATGAAAAGATACCAATACAAGTCATAAATACGCTTAACCACTATATTTGGAATATGTCACTCTTGGACCCCTAATTGATATAAGATTGAATAAAGATTGATCATGGGGAACCACCATGATCCCCATAACCATTCAAATATGCCATCAATCCGCAGTAATGTATTATTTTTCTCAATCACTACCTCATCCATATTTGTATAGTCAATCTGGAGATGTATTATAACGTCTTCCATCATCGGAAACAACACAAGATCACGCTAATTAGATGTCATTCACTAGATATATCCCTTAACATCTAAATCCTTAATTTTCACATAGTTTTCATTAATGTAATCTAAAACCATATGTTATTGGGAAACTATATAGGTTATAAACATTATTTTAGTTTGATATATATGATATACCCTCCATCATAAGTCCATATAGAGAATATTTTTGGGAACACATCATTTTAGAGGTCCACTATAAGAGGAATGAAAGAACAAATAACTTTCTCTATCACATGAACTGTTCTAGCTACCTGTGATATAATAGCCACAATATTTCAATAATCCAGTCCATATATACATGATTCCCCATCCCACTCACCCATCATAACAAAATTTTATCTAATGGGGGAATTAAATGAAAATAATCATTAATAACTGTAATCATGATAATGATATCTTGTCAGCATGTACATTCAAAATTGCACATCAATTATGTTCATCACATGGATCATGAAATCCCATTTATTTTTGAAGCTTGAAAATACAATGGGAAATCATATAACTATTCATGTATGATCAATTTCATCCTATAATGGTGTATCTGGAGACAACAATTCAGAAGATAACATAACATGAAATTCAACACCAATAAAAACTAAATTAGATTTAAATGAATGGGAAGAAGAAATAAAAACCAAGGAAGTAGAAATATTTGATGTCATCATGATCAAAACACAAATATTCAATGGACCCCCCCATACAAATTTTGGCCAAATGCATACACCTATCCTACCGTAGCTCGACAAGATTGTCCCTTTTATACATGAATCACACAATCCATCATCAAATATGGAGTCTAAACTTACGATTGAGGGAATCAGTCAATCTCCTGGGTCAAGTAACTTTTCTAGTATACACCCTAGTAATAACATTTTCGTAGATCTCAGGAAAAATGTACTAAATATGAATTCCCTTCATCCCACATTGAAAAAACAGAACCAATTTCATTGGGAAATTATATGATAATTACCACTCTATCCCCATTCGAATCACTGAGGACCACCTTATTCTAAACAGTGTACTAATCAATCCAGTATTTTCTATGGATATCTCTTACCACTATGTGATGAATAAACTACCATTATCATTCTAATATCTGAAAAATCACATGGATTTCTACAGGAGGTTATAAAAGGACATACAATAGTACTCACCTCTAGACCCATCTCAGTTATTATTTATTTCCAAATAACCTCAATATATATCTTTTTGTTAATGGTCATGAAAAGAGGCCTAAAAATTGTTAAAATGATGATCTTTAACATCCTTACCTTCCACAACTCATTATTAGCTGAGAGTGATCATAAAATGACATTAATTCCTGAAACATGTTTCACATGAATTAATCATCATCAAGACTAGTATAAGACCCATGAACTATTGATAATAGTTTACATTTGTCATACAAAGGAAGATATACTTATAAAAAAGGTACTTGATTTCTATCCATGTTACACATTAAGGAATTCCTTGCTAATTCATGGAAAACAACCACAAAATTCAAAATCCCTAAAGAATGAAGGATGTCAGATTTACTCAATGGTCTTTTGAAGTATCACTAGATCAAGTATTTCCTAAATGAATTCATTCCAATCATCATCACATTAGAGTCCACTTATTCCATTGAAGGATTGCGGGTTATGGAGAAAAAATAATCAATCATAGTCTAATAGTATTGGAAAATACTCTACCTTAACAAGGAACTATATAAAAGATTTTGGTTGAAAAATTCCTTTTACTTGATCTATTGAAGCAGGTGTAGGGGAATTCTCAATAATATTTTCTGATATGTTTGAGGGTAGTACTGGGATAACCCACCATGATAAATAATCCATGAAGTCATATCTAGGTGGTTCTATACGATTGTGAAATGGATGAATTTTTATAAATTCCAACTGTATTCTTAGAACACAAATAAAATTGTTATTTAATAACTCCATTAGATGTTCAGAAATACAAACATGTTATTTCTCTGGAATCCAATCCTATAAGGACAACCATAAGATAATGGCACAAAATTTTGATATTAATTTGAGTTATATAGATATTTGGATTGAATGAATGTTTTTTAATGTCTATATTACAAGAGGGGGTGGGTGAATTATAGTTTTAAAAACAAATTTTCAAAATGTATAAACTAAGAAATTTTACAACCTTCTTTAATTAATGAAATTTGATTCTGACTCAGACCTCTTTCTGATTCAAAAATTATTATAATCATGATTAATTTAAATATAACAAAGTTATAGAATTTTAATTATAATCAATATAGTTAAATTGGAGTGTAAAATTTCAGAATTTATATGGATTCAATTAAATATAGTTTTTTGTCATAATCGGATTTCTTTAAATAAAACAATTGTTAATGAATGATGAATACAATGTTTCATGTTATATTGTTATAATGAATCATAATATTTACTTTAAATGAAACAAGTAATCAAATATCAGAGTATTTAAATAATGACATAAAAGTTTTATAAAAAAATTTACATTGATTATCTTTAATATAAGATATAAAAAATTCCTACACAAAGGTATCCCTTCATAGCCATGGAATCGCTTGATTAAATGGATTAGATTCTCTATATCACTATTACCATAACCCACAGACCATGATGATAAAATTCTCTATCATACTATCCCTAGAAACCCATGATCATAATCACAAAAATGGTAAACAAAATTAAAATGGAAAACAAATTTGAACTATACAACCAGACTAAGACTCCATAAGAAGACTCTCTATAAATACATCCAGAATACAAGAAAAAATGTGTCATTGCTTTGTAAATATTATAATAATTTGAGATTGAATGTGGTCAATCAGCATCTTAGTAATTAGTCATCTTGAAACAATTTGAATGACCTTATATTTGGAGGAATCTTCTCAACAGTCATACTTCCATCCCAATGGTCATGTTTTCAATGATTATTCCAAAAGACATGGACACTTGACTATTGATTTCTCATACCACTCTAGAATAATAGAATGTGTGACATCATACTGATTTACACCATCAGTATTTAAAAGATGATACAATATGATAAAAAATAAGTCTTATATTTTAATCCATCTAATGGCTTGAAGGCCTTCATTTTTTATTGATTATTGTTAATCCACCTTTAAAGGGGTATGGTGGAACCCTTACAAGGAAGGTAGGAATATGTATTGCATGGAATATAGATCATAGAGGAATTTATTGATCGTAGGGTTCAAACATTACATACAACCTAGAGTAACTACTTGGAACTACTCCTCCCCAGCATCTTCATCATGAATCAACTCTCCACCGTCACATAGCTTTTCATCTATGCTATCCCATTCATGCACAACCTTGTCCTGATGGAAGGTTCCATACCCTCTAATTCATGAAATCTGTTTAGATTTTGTTGTTCTGAAAGTTTATTTCTTATCTTTCTTTTTAGAGATTGTTATTTATAGGTTGTCTAGTTTGCATCTGCACATAAGGTGGCTCGAAGGCCTGTAGGTGGCCCAAAGGCCTTACTGGCCTAAAATATTGGGTGGCCCGACGGCTATAAAGGACTTGTGGACCAAATCTTTGGCCTAAAGTCCCAAACATGGGCTAATTATCTGCTGCTACAGTGCCAAACAGGGCATGCTACATTTCAGGCTACAAAACTAGATACAATACATCAGAGTTCCCACTATAGTACCTACGACAGTACTAATATAGGACTTATATATTCAGATTATAAACATAGTTAGTCAAATAGAACTGTATAAAATTTTCATTATGAATATCTATAGGAAGTTTTAGTTCAATGTTTATGGGTACCATTATATTTATATTTGTAAAGGATTTCTTAGCACAAAAGACAAGACAAAAACTCTAATGGATGTTCTGATGAAGGAGAGTCTTTTTTCTACCATTCTCTTAATCAATATGATAATTATAATTAAGATTTTATTTTTTATTTTTTTAATACATTAAAAATTATTTTATGTATCATAAAATGTATTATTTTAAACAAAAACATTCTAAATTACTTTGAATATTAAAATTTTGTAATGTGTTTTGATTTCCAAATATAAAGGAATGGAAGAATGATAAATGGAATTTCATACACAATAATTTTTTATATTTGCAAAGAAAAAAAATATTTAAATAAAGAATAACTACAAAAACAATCAATACTTCTTTTAACTACATTATATTCAGAATTTTTCTTTAATACTATACTCCCCTAAGCTAATAAATCATTTAAATACAGTGGAATATATGATTTTGAATTAAATTAATTTCCCCTTAGTATAAAATCTCCATTTAGGATCATATATTCCCCCTTAATCAAAACTTCACCCACTTAATAAAAATTTATTCAACTTTTAATATATAAAATATTTATTTGATAATAATATATCCTTATTTAAGAGTTTTTTATAATATAAATATTTATTCCCCTTAATAAAAACATCACCCCTTTGTGGTTTCCAAATAATATATGGAATTTCAGGATTTTATTGAGATGTTTTTGAATGGAATAATATAGGAAACAATATATTAAATTAAAAAAATATCCATAAAAATTATGGAAGGACATTCAACTAATAGTTATTGGAAAATAACCAGAAAAACAATAATGTGATGTAAATTAATCCCTTTAGGTTTTAAAAAATATCCAATTTATTTAAAAAAAATAGAATGGAAGTTTGAAAGGATATTAAAATTTCTTCATCAAAGAATTGAAGAAGGACTTCATCATCATTAATTATTTCCCGAGCTTTTATGATTTTTCTAATCATTAATATTAATTATGAAGATTGTCATCATGAATCCAAAGGTTCTCAAAAAAATATTTTTTTTAATTCTTAAAAATGATGATTCCCTCTTGAGAATATTTTAGTCTTAACAACAATGAATACAATTAATAAATCAATCAATTTAGAGTTTTTATTTCCCTAGTATGATCAAAAATTTTAGTACTGATGTCCTCCACAGAGATAACTGTTTCTAAAATATATCTTTTAATTTTATTAAAGGATTCAACGAGCTCATTCTTTAACTTATTTCAATCTTCAATATTTTCATCACACAGTTTTATATCATCCTCATTTTAATCAGACCATTTTTCCACATTATTGGATGAATTTTTTCTTCTAATTAAAATATTTTTAAAACATTTATGTTTGCCTCATTCTGAATTACCGAATATATTAACATATTCAAGGATTATGATTTTTGATCATGTTTTTCATGAAACATTTTCCATATATCTAAAATTCATGGATGATATGAAATTATTACGTCATGTCTCTTTAAATATTGAATTATGTAATATACTCTTTGATTAGTTATAGTTTTAACAGAAATCAATTAATATTTCTCAATATCACGATGTTCAACATGGCTTGGTCAACTTTTAGATTATTTTCATTTTTTAATTTTCATTTGAAACTATTTTTTCAACATGATTAGCTTCCTTGATCTAAAATTCCTTATAATCTGATAAATCAAGTATCTCCCTATCATCAGTATTATGTTTATCATCTTTTTTATTTGAATTTGTATCCTACTAATATTTATTAGATTATTATTTTTCCAATAAATTGTTTGATTGTTTTTTTAAACACTAATGCTTTTTTTATAATGGAATTGCAAGGAAAATATGATGATGAACCATCAGATTATTATTTTTACTTGGTTTTATCATTTTCATCTCCCTATTAATCTTCATCATAGTGTAAATTATCTTTATTTTAATCTGCTTCCTCATTCTCATCATGTTCCTCTTCTTCATAAGAAAAATCATCAGATATTTCATATTATCCTTTTTCACTTCCTTCTTTTTGTTATTTCCCAAATTTAACAATACCTTTAAAAACATTAATAGGTGTCTTATAAGAAAATTCTTGATATTTAATATCTATTCTTAATTATAATAGTACAATTTGTACTAGATCAAATAGATTTTCAGGATCTATATATATATATATATTATTTATATGGTATATGAGCCATTCCTTTGTTTTCTACTTATGGGATATTTGTATGGAAAATTGTAGGCTCCTTAAAAAATGATCCTACAACAAGTTTCACTTAATGTTGAAGAGATAATGGTAAATCAACCATCTTGGATTCCATTTTAAAATATTATAATATATTTTCACAATGTACAACATATTATAACATTTTTATCTATTTATTTATCTTCACTTCATCATGAAATATATCTGAAACATAAATATTTATGGCTTTATCCTTAGCTAGATCATGTTCTATTATGAGATCTCTTAATTTAATTTCTTCTTTTTTCTTCATCCACTGATAATTTTCCTCATTTAGGACATTATTTTATTTATTTTCATTCTGTAGTTGGAATGTTTCATATTTTATTTTATTTTTCATTCAAAAATTATCTACCATTCTTAAAGGCTCTTCCTTTGAAGTGTCACCACAATCAATTTCAACAGATTCATTTTTTCATCAATGTAATGTTTCATATAATTAATTTTATAATCACTAAAAAAATTAACCCTCAACAATTTTTATTTACCTTAAATCATAAATAACGTCATGCTTTCAAACATATGTTTAGTAATCAAGGTTTTAAAAATAAAGATGTGATATTTTATTAAACTTTTCCTAAGATTGTTGATCATAATAAATATGAATACAATAAGATATTTCATCTTTTGAATGAAAAAAAACCTAATATGAAGACATCAGAAATTTTGAGGGTATCACGATATTCTATTCTCATTATTAAAAAACATGGTATATAATGGGATACAACCATGCTATCCAATGTCAGGTGTGAAACCATCATATACTTTTCATACAGTTATAATATTGAATATTCTTCCTTTATCGTATTAAATTATCCAAGATAATCTAGAAGATAAGATGATGAGTAATTAAATTATCCTTTAAATAAAATTAATATTCATATTTAATATCACTTCTAAGAAATCGTATATCATTTTCCATATATCAAGAATGAAATTTTTTGTTTCCCATCCACATTTAAAATATTGATTGAACCAAAGAACACATGAATAATAAATGCATTAATGAAATAAAATTCCTTATATAGATTTACTATACATAAGGATTTATATCATTTCAATTCTATAACCTTCTTCAAAGTAGAATTATTTTTTGAAAAATAAAACAATATCAACTAACCATTCTTAGAATATGATCAAATTCTTGAATTATTTATTTGATGTCAATGGACTGAGAACTGAAAGTGATGTATCCTTAAGAAAACATTCCAAACTGGAGTTTCTTGAAGGTGAATTAATTATTGGGAAAAATAATGAGAAAATAGATTTGGTACATGAGGGTTTCCTATCCTTTTATACTAATTGAGGTTACTATTCAAATTCAATGTTTTTCACTATTTAAGAAGAAAAAACATATGATATGAAATTTGGTATTCATCTAGATAATGATTAATTTTATTATACCTCATGATGTTTTTTAAAAATATATCATGTTTATATTTAATATTATTATATTCTTTAAAAAAGTAAACAAAATTTTATAAATATTAGAATATATAAAAAATAATTATAAAAAAATGTTAATAAAATAGTGAATATTTTTTACATGAATAGAGATATTCCTTTTGGAGTGATGAAATCATTCGATTATAATAAAATATTCCTTATGTTTTAAAAAAATAAATAAGATCACAGTATTATTGGTCACAAAATATTTGAAGAAAAGATTAAAAGAAGTCATATTAAAATATTTTCATAAATTCGAATTTTGATGTTTTCATCAAGAAAAATAATTATAATATATTGTTTTAAATTAATATGATGTTTTTCAAATAGAACATTTTTAACAAAAAATCTAGAAAATTTTAAATATTTTTCATTGTTTTGACACCCAACAAAGGATTCTAACTCGAAAATAATTTACAAAGTTATCAGTTTTTGGAAAATAAAAAAATAGATAAAACTAAATTTTGGAAATCAAATTGTTTTTGAAAAAAAATACTTACCCCCTATGAAATGGCATATAATAATATTGATGATAGTTAAAATTGAATAATATATGACCGATTACATTACATTGATCATTTCAAAATTCAATTTATTATATTCAAATATATCAAGAAAATATGTTTAAAAAAATCAGAAATATATTCTTCGGTTCTTATGAATTATGAACTGATATCTCCTTTACGTTTGAGATCCAGAAGGAAATTGGGTCTTATATTTATTTTCTTATAGAATGAGTGATGTGATGGATTTTTACTTTAGGTAAGGAAACTAGTTTTGTCACAAAGTATTTTTATTTTTTATAAGTTTATGCAATAATCAGTGACTATTTCTTTTATCCACAACACTTGATCATATCAAGATCCAACTATCATATATTCATCTTCAGTAGTGCCACATTCTACTGAGTGTTGTTTCATATAAGAACAAAAACATATGGGGATCCTACAAAATTAAATGTTCATGAATTCTTTTTCCTATCCATTCTCCATATAAAAAAGTTTGTATCTGAATGAAAAATATTTTGAAAGCAAATTTAATACAAACGAAATGTCTTAAATCAATAGTTATCATTAGAAGATTAGAAATCAATTTTAATTATTTTTAATTGGATTATATTGGATTAACATGTTTTCCTACACATAATAATTGTGAAAACATTAAATATAGATGGATAATGTTGTTATATAGTAAAATTCATTTTAAATCCTAAAATTGATTTGATGAACTGGTTTCTTATCCTCAACAACATCATGTTTATTTTAGGTACTAATAGATGAATTAATAATTCTAATATTTTCACATCCAAATTTTTTAAGAATGTATTATATATATATATATATATATTTGGAGTAAAAAAATTTATTTCTTGTTTTAGTCACATTTTAAAACCAACAAAATATGTTGACACACACAACATACACATCTCCATTTCATATTTCTTAAGATCTGCAAAAGAATTTTTTAAACATTGTTAGGTATATATTCATATAATGTTACCAACATAAATAAGAACAATCATATTATTTTAATTTATGATTTTATAATTTTTGTTATATTCAAATCTCACATAAAAATGATGTTTTATAACCTAAATCATGTTAATATATCATCCTAGTCTATAGGTTCTTTTTTTAGTATGTAAAATGATTTTGTATGCCCATTAATGTGTTTAAGATGTTTTTTATTTTCTAAACAAGGGGGTTACAATATAAACTTCCTCCTAAACATATCTATTAATAAAAAAACACTTCAGATCCATTTGAATAAGTTTGTAATTATAGAATGACCAATAGGATATTAAAATACAAATGTCTTTAAGTCGAGAAAGCAGTGCATAGGCTTCTTTATATTCTAAGACAATTTTTTATTATAACCACTATCAACAAGAATATATTTACTTCTAACAATAATCAACTCTGTAACACATTTGTTTCTAAAAACCAATTTTACTCTATTTATCAATGTTCCTTTAGGTTGTTCATCCATGTCCCCAATATTTTTCCTTTTAAACTCATTTAAATCATCCTTAATAGATATAATAATTAACTCATTACCTAAATCCACAAAAATTTTATAGGTTCAATTTAGGATTAAAACACAAGATGTTCAATTTCATTCTTTAAAGAACATCTACTCTTTACTGGTTGTTCATCATCATAATTTATACTTTCACTATGATTATTCTTAAAAAAAACTTCATGAGTTTTGTATTTTATTTTTCTTAAATATAAGGAAAAAATAATCCAAAGTGATAAATATAGAAACTATATATTGATTTATACCATTATGAAGAAATTATATTGGAGGATGAAAATAAGTTTTAGAAATATCATCTCAGAAAGATGTAAGATGAGGTCATTTAAAAAAATGGACATTTTCATCAAACAAAACAAGTATTTTTAACTCATCAGTACAAGAGGTTTTATGAAAAAAATTATATATTCCATATAATTAGATAATAACCTAAAAATATCACTTCCTCATATTTTGGTCCAAATTTATGTAAGTAATCCTTCATATGTAAAATGAAAACCATGGGAAAACATATTAAAGAAAGAAACATTTGTTATTCAGTCATTTAAAAATCATAAGGTGATTTATTATCAAAATGTGTACCCAAAACATGATTTATATTATATCAGGTATTAATAGCCTCTTTAGACAAAAAAATTAGAAATTGAGTATTCAACCAAAAAGGTAAGTTTTAATTATTGATGAAATCCATTTATTCATTCAAAAACACCATTTTATTTAGTGTTTATAAGAGATGAGATGTTAGGTTTTATAAAATACATAATATAAAATTGTTAAAATCAGAATTTACAAATTCTCAACCGTTATAATAGTGAATAGTTATCACGGGAAAGATTTTATCATATTTTCATTGTCTAAAATGTATTGAAAAAAAATCATCAATGTTCATTGTGAGAAAATAAACCCATGTATATATATTTTAATCATCAATCATGAAATAAACATAGTATTTTCCTTTAATATTTCCAGTTAGTGTACGAAAAAATAAATACATGTGCACTAAAATTAAATCATCATAAGTTGATAATTTACTAATATATTTAAAACAAAACCTACGTTTCAGTTTATGTTGAAAAGGTTCACATACTATTGAATAATGAAAATATTGTTCTGGTATTTCCTTAAGATGATTTGTTTAGTATACATGGATAAATTTATAGGGGTATAGTGTTCAAACCATATATTCCATATCAATGACCAATCTTGCATTTCACTTTGGTGTGGTATGTCTTAGATCCTAACACCTTCTATGTTATGTATGTAAACATTATCATGCCGATCAATAAAAAGAATAAAATAATCCCGGGAAGTGTGTAATAAAAACTTATCATTCCTAAAGATCACAAGGTGACCATAATCACATTATTGTATTATGATTATATTATTGTTTTGAAGATCTTTTACAAAATATAATTTGAAATAAAAAATTTACCAATAAGAAAAATGTTACCTATTCTAATAATCTCTCCTTGAGAATTATCTCATTATTTAACATTTCCAACATTAATATTGATAATATTTTGGAAATATTCCATGTTACATATCATATTCTTGGAACATACACTATCAATGTACAATGTATTACATTTTTTGGTATTTTCTTCATTTTCATGAAAACAAAATCAATCGAAATTTGGTAGTTAAGCATTCATCGATATATTATTGTTTGAAAGAATCTATTGGTAACCACATATATCTAATTTGATTTTAAGATGATGTAATTTAATTATAGAAATATTATTTATGACTACATAGTGATTGAAAATTATTAAGGGAAAATTTGTTTTTCCAATTTCCACCACAAAGACCTTTAGTACAAAAGTGGAATTTTAAAGAATAATGTTTTAACTAAAAATACGTTTTCTGAAAGTATTAATCATTACAAAACCAATACTGCAACATCCCAGGTAAATAAAGAATAAAGAATTTTCATATTTATTAATATTTACGAATTAAATATTAATTTTTTTAAAGGGGTTGCTATGTTCGATAGCGTACTCGGTACGCAACGATGAGTTTCTTTGAAAACCTACGTTGCACACAAGTAATAAAATAATATTATTTTAAATTTTAGTTAACGAGTAGCCGTTGTACTGGCGGGAATGGATAGAAATAACTAAAATATGATTAGATATGTTTTTAAATGTTTATACATTTACCCAATAAAAGTTAAAGGCTTAAAATACGGAAAGAGTTCAATTTTAGGTCATATATACTCTAATTTTCACTAAAGGTTCACTTATCACCTTTTAATGGTGAACCGTCATTAAATATAGTTTTGATCACAATTTTACTTTATTTCGGACCAAATAAAACTCTTATTAAGAATCGGGACATCAAATTTTACTTTGTGTAAATTTTTGGTACCTTTCTGATAAAGTTCAATTTTTTTATGAATAGTGTAAAATGTTGTGTTTTAATTCAAAACCTCTTTTTAATCTAATTTATTTATATGATTAGATTATCTTTTTATATGGTTTTAAAGTGAAATTAGAAAATATTTTTACCATTAAATCCAATAGTGGTCGTTGGAATTAATTTCACTTTGAAATCGGACTTAAACTAGTGTCAATCTTTTGATACTTATTGTTTCATAAAAACACGCTATTTGCTCTGACAGCAGGAATTAATTATTAAATTAATTAATGTGACTTATATGTTTTGAATTTTGTAAAATAGGCTTCATTTTTGAATTCGTAATATCAAATATAGCTTAGGGTGAATTTTTGGTAATTTTCTGAAAAACTTCAAATTTTGATGAATAGTGAAACCACTAAGTGGTAATCAAGCAAACTGATTTTTCAGTTAAATGAAAGTTTACCACTAATGTGTATTGAATTTTGAAAATCCGACATACATGGTTGTCATTAAGAAGTAAAATGTGGTTCAATGAGATTAAAATAATTTTTTGTTGAATAGTAACTTTTTTTCATTAATCGCGATAAGAGGTAATTAGTTTAATTTAAGGTAAAAATGATATTATAAGAATGTGAAAACACCATGAAACTTGTCCTACACCTATTGGGTGAGTCCTGGAGGACCAAGACAAGCCATGGGCCAACTTGGGGACCCCATGGAGCCACTTTAGTTGGAAAATGCCATTAATATGTTTTTATTTAATGTTAAAGTGAAAATGACACTAACATAAATTGTTTTACTAAAATAATTTTAGAGTGGGGTTATACAAGTCCAAATTTTGATTATAAATAGTAATTGGAAAGCTAAAAAGATTTCCTACATCATAGTATTTTTTTTATAATTTTTAGACATTATATAAATTAAATTATTTATGACATAATAATGATGCAGCGATGATATCATTATTTGACGATTTAAATAAAATGGAAAGATAATGTAAAATCTATGAACTAAACATGTCAAAAACTTATTGGATGAGTGGATTTCGAAGACTTATCACCTTATCCACGAATTATATCAATGTGGGACCTTTTGAAACCGAAACACATTTTCAAATAAAGTAATATTTCTTTACTTTCCAAAAGTGCCCCTCCTCTCCTCTTATAAAAGGCCCCCACCTCTACCTCATTTCACACACTACTCAAGCCTTTGGCTCGGCCAACCCCTGCCCAATTACTCTCTCCACATCCCTCTCCACATCCTAGAGAATTCCCTTTGGGCAGAATCCTTTCAAAGGAAGCCTTTAGGCTCAAATCAAAAGGGAGTTACACTTTTAAAGGTAATTCATTCTCTCTTGTTCATTTGTTTTATTTTGCTTCTCCAACCCTCTAAACTCTTTTTATTTACTTCTTTTGTAACAACACCAGTATCTTAAATGTACTATGATGTTTTTATAATATTTATTTGAGCTAAACTTTCACACAACTACATCAAATGGTTAAAGAACATACGGTTTCCGTGGATGGCGAAATTCTGCCTCCCGAAACGATGATTGTTCAATACTCATTTAACACCTTCAAGGGTGGCCATTATGATGTCAATATTTTTATATATGATATATAATATGTTTATGTTTTCATTAATCTTCTGTATTTTTTCTTTTTGGCATACCTTTATGGTTTCCATTATGGGTAAACACGATATCTTCATTTAAGGAAGTGCGGACTACCGCCCCCTAAAAGTGATGTGATTCGTTAATGCCATATGTGGGACGTGTAAATGATGGATTTAAAGTTATTATATATGATGTTATACTGGAATTATAATATACCTCTATATCATTATTATTTCTTTCCATTAAATTATGAGATAGAAATGAAAGTAGCGTTCATGCGTACGTACGGCTTACCGTCTCCATGAACGGTGCATTTCATTTCTTATCCCCAAATGTAATGTACTATTAAAATTAAATGTATATAATGTATATATATAATTAATGATATATCTAAATGATGAATATAATTCTGGAATTAAAATATACATACCTCTCATTTAGTTTTAATTCCACTAATATGACAAATAAATGAAAGTAGCGTTCATGCATACGTACGGCTTACCGTCTCCATGAACGGTGCATTTCATTTCTTACCACTAAATGATTATGTAATATTATAAATACATGTATATTCTGTATATATATGATACATATTATATCCAAATCGGGAATTTCATTCTGGATATAAAGAACTTTTGACCACATGAACAACATGTAATTGTAAGAAGTCAACTTTCGACTTAAGAACCAAATATTGACAAAACAAACATTATTAACTTAAATGGTTACATAATGTTTATAACATGGAAATAAGTGATATAAAAAGAATAATGAACTTTCAAAAGGTTCTTAATCAAGTATAAATTAACTCAAGTTTATTATTCAGGACGTTAAAGAACGATCGAGTCAAGTCGGACCCAAGGTAAGGGACTTCGTCTCAATCTCCTTTCATTGAGTCATATTTCGTTTTATACACAACTTTCTTTTATACGGTGTATAAACTCCTTTGACTTTTACTTTTATACAAAATGAATCTTTCTCTATGAAGCGTTTTACTAAATGACAAAAGGAAATGTTTTTTTTTAACATACGCGGTGACAACGACCTTTTCCGCCGCCGCGAGTATTATTTTGTCTTTGGCTTTCTCAACAAGCCGTAATGTTTTTAGAATAAAATAAATACCATATACTATTTTATGTATTTTGGTATTGAAAATGGTTTTGAAAAAGGATTCTATTATGTCAATATATTTATGATATATTGTGATTGAAATGTGGAAATGTTATCATTCCTTTATATTGGTTTTATGTTTTATGATTTTATACTGGTACTTGGACATTTTAACGGGTGGTTACGTTATAAACCATATGATGGGTGGTGATGTGAATACCAGGACGGGTGGTTACGTTATAACCTCCAATGCATTGGGTATGGAAGTCGGCCGTATGGCTATTCCATTAAGAATGTATGGAAATTTTCCGTATGGCTATTCCATTAAGTGATATGTGTGGAAGTCAACCGTATGGTTATTCCACTTAAGTATGTTTATGTCCCAAGTTACCTTTATATATTCTATGTGTTCTTTATATGGGTTTTATGGTAATCATTTCGTTGCAAAAAGGTAAGTAATGATACTTTATTCAGTGAAGATTGTTTTTTACTACTTCATGAAGGTGAAGGTATTACTTTGATATAGTATACATGGTTTATTTGATGTTTGAAAAACTAACAGTTTTCATTCTTTCTGTATCCCTTACTGAGCTTTTTATGCTCACCCCATGTTTTTCAAAATGTTTTTCTCATGACTTAAAGTGGAATAAGGTCAAGGATGAGATCAAGGGAATTTCATGCTATCTAAAACATGGAATCTAGACATCTTTCTTTTTAAGAGTTTTTATTTTATGGAGACTTAGTAGAAGTGTCTACTTTGTAATATTTTAAGATGTAATAGTTATGTTCTAATTCTCTAAAACTCTAAACCTGAAAAGATCCTCAATGTGAATTATTCATTTAATTCAATATTAAGTAAGGTTTAAGGCTGGGGACTTATAGTTGGTATCAGAGGTCGGTTTAGACAACTTTAGAAGTTAGAAAAGTGTTAAATTATAATATGATTGAAATGATATAGCATTTCCGGATTACCATGTTGCTTCGCCTATGATATTTCTGTGTTCAGAATGGTTTTCCGTAGAGGAAACAAAGCAGCTATGTTGGGACGACATCAGGAGAAAGATAACCTTCCAAATCAGCAACCTGAGATGGTCGGAATCAGAACTGAATAGTTTGTAGCAGTGGTGGCATAGTTGACTCAGGCTATAAATGGTGGTGGTATCAATGCACGAGATCAGCCAGATCAACTGCAGAGGAACGTGTCAGTGGTGGAACATTTCATGAGGCAACATCCCCCATCATTCAGAGGATCATCTAACCCTGTGCAAGCTGAAGGGTGGATTAAAGAACTAGAGAAGATTTTTGATGTCATGGGGTGTTCAGAACATCAAAAGGTTAGTCTTGTTGTTTACCGTTTTGAAGGTGAAGCTGATCAGTGGTGGTCGATGGTGAAAAATATCAAGGATAGTGATGAGATTGAGGATCTTCACTGGGACGAATTCAAAGGTATGTTTCTTGAGAAATATTTTCCTAAGGTGGTTCGTCTTAGGATGGAAAAACAGTTCCTAGAATTGAGGCAGGAGGATGATTCAGTGGCTGCTTATGAAGAAAAGTTCACTCGATTGGCAAGGTATGCTCCAAACTTCATACGAGATCTTGATAGTAAAATAAACCGTTTTTACTCAGGGTTAAAGCCAAAGTATCGAAGGGATTTAGCTTCTCGTGAGTTCAAAAGTTATGAAAAACTTGTTCGATGTGCGGAGAAGGTGGAAATGGAGTTTGCCGATGATCAGGTGTTCTATGACAAACAACAGAATAAGAGTTCTAGTTGGCAGGCAAAGGGGAAGAATTCATCAAAGAAGCAAGGAGGTAAGAAAACCAAATATCCATCCTGTGAGAAGTGTGGTAAAATGCATCCTGGAGAATGTTTATCCAAGTCTGGTAAGTGCTTTCGGTGTGGTAAGTCTGGTCATATTGCTCGTAACTGTAAGGAAGATGATCAACCAGGAAATGAAAAGCCAACGGTAAGATGTTTTAAGTGTAATGAAATGGGTCATTATGCAAACGAGTGTCCAACGAAGAACTCAACTGGGGGAATGCAGCCAGACTACAAGCAGAAAGGGGTGGTGAAATCCTTTGCAACAACTTCAGCAGATGTTGGGCCATCGAATGAAGTGGTATCATCTCCAGGGAGCTCAGTATTTTTCGAAGATTGACTTGAGGTTGGGGTACCATCAGTTGAAAGTAAAAGAAGCAGACGTTCTGAAGACTGCGTTCCGTACTAGATGTGGCCATTATGAATTTTTAGTAATGCCTTTTGGGCTAACCAATACACCTGCTGTATTCATGGACCTTATGAATAAAATTTTCCATGAGTTCTTGGATAAGTTTGTGTTTGTGTTTTGAGGTTTGGGAAGAGGTTATGTGTGCCTTGTGATTCACAGTTGAAGAATGAGTTGTTATGTGAGGCTCATAGTTCCCCTTTTTCAGTTCATCCGGGCAGTACTAAGATGTACAGAGGTCTGCGGGAGTATTACCGGTGGGATGGAATGAAAAGATACATTGCTGATTTTACTGTGAAGTGTTTGACATGTCAACAGGTTAAAGCAGAGCGGCAGTTACCGAAAGGTATGCTTCAGCCTTTACCAGTGCCAGAGTGGAAATGGGAAAACATATCCATGGACTTTGTTGTGGGATTACCGATGACATCTCGAGGTAATAATGAAATCTGGGTTATTGTTGATCGCTTGACCAAATCTGCTCATTTCCTTGCTATACGAGATACTTTCTCTCTTGATCAACTTTCCCGTTTGAATCATAAAGAGATAGTCAGGTTACATGGAGTTCCTCTCTCCATTGTATCGGATTGTGATCCCAGGTTTACTTCTAACTTTTGGAAAGGCCTTCAGAAGTCGTTGGGTACTGAATTAAATTTTAGTACAGCTTTTCATCCTCAATCAGATGGGAAGTCAGAACGAACAATTCAGACATTGGAGGATATGCTACGAGCTTGTTCGATGGATTATTATGGATGTTGGGACCAACATCTTTCTTTGGTTGAATTTTCTTATAACAACAGCTTTCATTCCAGTATACAGATGGCACCATTTGAGGCATTATATGGGAAGTGGTGTCGAACTCCAGCTTTCTGGGATGAAGTGGGTGAAAGAAAGTTGATGGGACCAGAATTGGTAGAAGAGATGGCAGAAAAAGTTCAGTTGATTGAGAAAACAAATGAGAACAGCTCAGAGCAGGCAGAAGAGTTATGCGGATAAACGGAGGAAGGATCTATCTTTTGAGGTAGGTGATCATGCTTTTCTCAAGGTTTCCCCTTGGAAAAGTGTGATGAAATTTGGTAAGAAAGGAAATTTGAGTCCAAGGTTCATTGGACCATACGAAATTCTGGAAAGAGTTGGATCAGTTGCATACCGAGTGGCTTTACCTCTGAGTTTATCTCAGGTACACAATGTTTTTCACGTTTCGATGTTGAGAAAGTATATGCCAGATCCATCTCATGTTTTGAGTCCAGAGGTAGTTTAGCTGGAAGAGAACCTATCTTATGAGGAACAACCAGTCCAGATTCTTGACCACAGGGAGCAAGTGTTACGGAATAATGTGATTCATCAGGTAAAGGTTTTGAGGAAAAACCATGTGATTGAAGAGGCAACGTGGAAATCTGAAAATGCTATGAGGGATAACTACCCCCACTTATTTTGATAAGTGAATAAAATTGCGAAGACGCAATTCCCAAAAGGGGGGAAGGATGTAACATCCCAGGTAAATAAAGAATAAAGAATTTTCATATTTATTAATATTTACGAATTAAATATTAATTTTTTTTAAAGGGGTTGCTATGTTCGATAGCGTACTCGGTACGCAACAATGAGTTTCTTTGAAAACTTACGTTGCACACAAGTAATAAAATAATATTATTTTAAATGTTAGTTAACGAGTAGCCGTTGTACTGGTGGGAATGGATAGAAATAACTAAAATATGATTAGATATGTTTTTAAATGTTTATACATTTACCCAATAAAAGATAAAGGCTTAAAATACGGAAAGAGTTCAATTTTAGGGCATATATACTCTAATTTTCACTAAAGGTTCACTTATCACCTTTTAATGGTGAACCGTCATTAAATATAGTTTTGATCACTCTTATACTTTATTTTGGACCAAATAAAACTCTTATTAAGAATCGGGACATCAAATTTTACTTTGTGTAAATTTTTGGTACCTTTCTGATAAAGTACATTTTTTTTATGAATAGTGTAAAATGTTGTGTTTTAATTCAAAACCTCTTTTTAATATAATTTATTTATATGATTAGATTATCTTTTTATATGGTTTTAAAGTGAAATTAGAAAATATTTTTACCATTAAATCCAATAGTGGTTGTTGGAATTAATTTCAATTTTGAAATCGGACTTAAACTAGTGTCAATCTTTTGATACTTATTGTTTCATAAAAACACTCTATTTGCTCTGACAGCAGGAATTAATAATTAAATTAATTAATGTGACTTATATGTTTTGAATTTTGTAAAATAGACTTCATTTTTGAATTCGTAATATCAAATATAGCTTAGGGTGAATTTTTGGTAATTTTCTGAAAAACATCAATTTTTGATGAATAGTGAAACCACTAAGTGGTAATCAAGCAAACTGATTTTTCAGTTAAATGAAAGTTTACCACTAATGTGTATTTAATTTTGAAAATCCGACATACATGGTTGTCATTAAGAAGTAAAATGTGGTTCAATGAGATTAAAATAATTTTTTGGTGAATAGTAACTTTTTTTCATTAATCGCGATTAGAGGTAATTAGTTTAATTGAAGGTAAAAATGATATTATAAGAATGTGAAAACACCATGAAACTTGTCCTACACCTATTGGGTGAGTCATGGACGACCAAGACAAGCCATGGGCCAACTTGGGGACCCCATGGAGCCACTTTATTTGGAAAATGTCATTACTATATTTTTATTTAATGTTAAAGTGAAAATGACACTAACATAAATTGTTTTACTAAAATAATTTTTGAGTGGGGTTATACAAGCCCAAATTTTGATTATAAATAGTAATTGGAAAGCTAAAAATCTTTCCTACATCATAGTATTTTTTTTATAATTTTTAGACATTATATAAATTAAATTATTTATGACATAATAATGATGCAGCGATGACATCATTATTTGACGATTTAAATAAAATGGAAAGATAATGTAAAATCTATGAACTACACATGTCCAAAACTTATTGGATGAGTGAATTTAGAAGCCTTATCACGTTATCCAGGAATTATATCAATGTGGGACCTTTTTAAACCGAAACACATTTTCAAATAAAGTAATATTTCTTTACTTTCCAAAAGTGCCCCTCCTCTCCTCTTATAAAAGGCCCCCACCTCTACCTCATTTCACACACTACTCAAGCCTTTGGCTCGGCAAAACCCTACCAAATTACTCTCTCCACATCCCTCTCCTCATCCTAGAGGATTACCTTTGGGCAGAATCCTTTCAAAGGGAGCCTTTAGGATCAAATCAAAAGGGAGTTACACTTTTAAAGGTAATTCATTCTCTCTTGTTCATTTGTTTTATTTTGCTTCTCCAACCCTCTAAACTCTTTTTATTTACTTCTTTTGTAACAACAACAGTATCTTCAATATACTAGGATGTTGTTATAATATTTATTTGAGCTACACTCTCACACAACTACATAAAATGGTTAAAGAACATACGGTTTCCGTGGATGGCGAAATTCTGCCTCCCGAAACGATGATTGTTCAATACTCATTTAACACCTTCAAGGGTGGCCATTATGATTTAAATATTTTTATATATGATATATAATATGTTTATGTTTTCTTTAATCTTCTGTATTTTTCATTTTTGCATACCTTTATGGTTTCCATTATGGGTAAACACGATATCTTCATTTAAGGAAGTGTGGACTACCGCCCCCTAAAAGTGATGTGATTCGTTAATACCATATGTGGGACGTGTAAAGGATGGATTTAAAGTTATTATATATGATGTTATACTGGAATTATAATATACCTCTATATAATTATTATTTCTTTCCATTAAAGTATGAGATAGAAATGAAAGTAGCGTTCATGCGTACGTACGGCTTACCGTCTCCATGAACTGTGCATTTCATTTCTTATCCCCAAATGTAATGTATTATTAAAATTACATGTATATAATGTATATATATAATTAATGATATATCTAAATGATGAATATAATTCTGGAATTAAAATATACATACCTCTCATTTAATTTTAATTCCACTAATATGACGATGAAATGAAAGTAGCGTTCATGCGTACGTACGGCTTACCGTCTCCATGAACGGTGCATTTCATTTCTTACCTATAAATGATTATGTAATATTATAAATACATGTATATTCTGGATATATATGATACATATTATATCCAAATCGGGAATTGCATTCTGGATATAAAGAACTTTTGACCACATGAACAACATGTAATTGTAAGAAGTCAACTTTCGACTTAAGAACCAAATATTGACAAAACAAACATTATTAACATAAATGGTTACATAATGTTTATAACATGGCAATAAGTGATATAAAAAGAATAATGAACTTTAAAAAGGTTATTAATCAAGTATAAATTAACTCAAGTTTATTATTCAGGACGTTAAAGAACGATCGAGTCAAGTCGGACCCCAGGTAAGGGACTTCGTCTCAATCTCCTTTCATTGAGGCATATTTCGTTTTATACACAACTTTATTTTATACGGTGTATAAAATCCTTTGACTTTTACTTTTATACAAAAGGAATCTTTTTCTATGAAGCGTTTTACTAAACGACAAAAGGAAATGTTTTTTTTAACGTACGCGGTGACAACGACCTTTTCCGCCGCCGCGAGTATTATTTGGTCTTTGGCTTTCTCAACAAGCTGTAATGTTTTTAGAATAAAATAAATACCATATAATCTTTTTTGTATTTTGGTATTAAAAATGGTTTTTAAAAAGGATTCTATTATGTCAATATATTTATGATATATTGTGATTGAAATTTGGAAATGTTATCATTCCTTTATATTGGTTTTATGTTTTATGATTTTATACTGGTACTTGGACATTTTAACGGGTGGTTACGTTATAAACCATATGATGGGTGGTTCCGTGAATACCAGGATGGGTGGTTACATTATAACCTCCAATGCATTGGGTATGGATGTCGGCCGTATGTCTATTCCATTAAGTATGTATGGAAATTGGCCGTATGGCTATTCCATTAAGTGATATGTGTGGAAGTCAACCGTATGGTTATTCCACTTAAGTATGTTTATGTCCCAAGTTACCTTTGTATATTCTATGTGTTCTTTATATGGGTTTTACGGTAATCCTTTGGTTACAAAAAGGTAAGTAATGATACTTTATTCAATGAAGATTTTTTTTACTACTTCATGAAGGTGAAGGTATTACATTGATATAGTATACATGGATTATTTGATGTTTGAAAAACTAACAGTTTTCATTCTTTTTGTATCCCTTACTGAGCTTTTTATGCTCACCCCAAGTTTTTCGAAATTTTTTTCACAGGGCTTAAAGTGGAATAAGGTCAAGGATGAGATCAAGGGAATTTCATGCTATCTAAAACATGGAATCTAGACATCTTTCTTTTTAAGAGTTTTTATTTTATGGAGACTTAGTAGAAGTGTCTACTTTGTAATCTTTTAAGATGTAATAGTTATGTTCTAATTCTCTAAAACTCTAAACCTGAAAAGATCCTCAATGTGAATTATTCATTTAATTCAATATTAAGTAAGGTTTAAGGCTGGGGCCTTATAAATACAATAAAGATTTTTTTTTTAAATTTTATGAAATCTTTCAATTCATTTAGTAATTTAGGATAAATGTTTTCTCAAACATTAGATTTCAATTTTTTACATTTATAAATAAATCATTATCCTCACATAATGTGTAATAGAAATAAGTTTCTCAAAAGTAGTTATTAATATATAATTCTTTGAAATTAATTTTTCTAAATCTTAATAAATAGTACCCATATTACAACTAATCTTATTAAAATATCATGAAGGATCTCATATTTCATTTTTTTAAACATCCATTAGTGAATAGGACATAGAAATTTTTTCCTTATCATTACCATGTTTTTTATCAAAAATATTCATTTAAATTTTATAAAATATTAAAAAATAATAAACTTCATCACAGGAGGTTAAGTAATAATCTATATTGGATATGTAAGATTCTACTTCCAAATATTTTTTTTCATTATCATTATGATAGTTTTTACTATGTGAAATATTTGATTGATTTTCTTAAGTATATAAAATTCTCATAAAACATTGATTTTAATAATGTATTTTAATAAAAATAATTATATTCATATAAGTGGAACATTCATTATCAAAACAATTTTCACATGAATCACTTCAATTGGCACTCCAAATTTGAATAGATTTCAAAAAACTCTAGCACGTTTATATATATTATATAATGGTATTCCTTTTTGAACATATATATTTTCTCTATTTTCTTTTAAACATAGAACAATCTAGTATGAAATGCCATGATTTCTTACCATCGTAACTATTAAATCCTTCATTCATGTCACTTATTTCCTTATTAAATCTATTATATCTATATATGAAATATTTCATAAAAAATATCTTGTTTATTATTCTTGGGAGGTTAGCTAATTATTATTTTTATTTGTAAAAAAACACTAATAATGTTGAACTATTACTTTATTCTTTCGTAAACTCATTACAAATTTATCAAGAGATTGAACATTAGTATGTAATATGGTAGTAGAAAACCCAATTCCTCAATTTTTATTTTTATTCATTTCAAAATAACTTTTTAGTCTTCCTTCATACTGTATAAGGTTTCAAATAAGATCATCATGAGTAACATTGAGTACCTTCCTTATCTAATTAATAATTGATATCCCAGACACCAATTAATTCAGAAATTAATAAATAATTTTCTCAAAAATAATTTCATCATCAATACGTTTTTATCAAATATCTTGTAAACTAATAAAAATAAGTATTCTTCTTTAGATCATCTTAAAAACTAAATCACTAGGTAGAAAATCTAATTCTTATAGTCAGCTCTAACCATATATTGTCTCATTTTAGAAACCTCGGTTGTACCATATTGGGTAATCCATGCTATTTCCGAACAATGATAATAACTTCATAAGATAAAATCTAACTATAGATACATCTTTTCATAGAGATGAAAATATGTATTTGTATCTATATTTTTTAATTAATATTCATTTCTCTATGATAAGTAATGTCTATAAATTTTTATTAGGTGTTTTGGAATATCCAGTGAGCATGAAAATGATTTAAACTCTTGTGTTGATAACCAATGTTTTCAACTTATCCATCCAATACACATAATTAGACCATCAATGATTGGGGCCATTTTTATTTATATTTTATTTAGTTCTGGAATCAATTCCTTAGACATTTGAAATAAAAATAATCATTTTAAATAATATTATTTTGTCTAACATTTGTTTTATAAACAAAATGTATATAAGAAAAATAATCAAAATTATAATATGAAAGAAATGATCAGAAAGTATATCAGATGCCAAATCTTAATCTGATACAAATTATTGTGTATAAATATGACTTATACATAAATAAGTATAGAATGAATAATTGTTTAATAGATTTCTTCAAAACGGGTTAAATTTTATTTTTAAAAATATATTTTAAAAGAGTTTAAACTAGAAAAATTCATGATTCAATTTTTTTAAACTGTTTTATTAAGAATAGAACCTAAGTGTTATTAAAAAGGTATCATAATCAAGATTGATTTCGATATAACATAGTTAAAAAATCATATGATCAATCAATATGATTAAATCAGATTCTAAAAAATTCATAATTGTAAAGTTTTTTATTATATTGAGTTTTTTTGTAATCTGTTTTTTCTATATAAAAAACAAGTAAATAAAGATTAATATGATGCTTCAAATTATTTTATATGAATTCATTGGAATAGTAAAATTTAATTGAAAAATATATACCAAAAAATCAACTATAAATATGACTTGAAACTATTATTAAAATGATAAACATCTTTTATCTTTAATGGTGTGCTTGAAAAAATTTATGTTCAATGGTATCCATTTTTCTGAACTTATAAGAATGATTTTCATTCATCAATAAGGAAGTACCTCCATATTACGATCAGATCTATCTTCCTAGCCATAGATGCCTTGAATCTGATGGATTAGGTTCTCTGTCTCACTATCCTTGTAAGACCTCAATCAAGATGATCAGATTTTATGTCTTCCTATCCTTGAAATATGGTGATCACAATCACAATATCTGGATGCACAATTAAAATAGACAATAAAATTATAGATACAACACGACTAGGTTTCAAGGAAAGACACTCTATAAAAAATTTAAAAATACATGGAGAAAGATGTTCATACTTTTTAAATATTAATAGAATTCAAGAGATAAAGTGATCATTCAAAATCTCGTCAATCAATAAACATGAAACTCTTCAAATGATAGTGTATATTTAGGAATATTTACAATGGTCATTTTTTATTCCCTATGGATAAACCTTAATGTGTTTTTTCACAAATACATTGACACCTAACATTAGATTAGTTGTACCTCTTTGAAATAAGAAAATGTCTAATGTCATATTGGTTTACATTGTCATAGTGTAAATGATGTTTCATTGTGGTATAAATTAGTCTTCAGTATTCATATTATAAACATAATAAGTTAGGTGTAGATTCGTATATTTTTCATTATTATAATATAAATAATGGTTTAGTTAAATGATTATTAGTAAAAGTATCATTATGCATGTTCAAAATTGCTCAATCTGAAAGTGAATAAAAAATTCATACAATGGTTCAAATTAATGCGAGTCTAATTTTTAACATACTCATAATCATTACAATAATCATAATGAATAATGTATTGTCTATACTCATAATACATTATCACTTTTTATATGTATATTAAAATTAAATTTTTCTTCAAAAAAAATCAAAAGTATATTAAAATTGGATAGTTAGTAAAAAATGGTTTCCTGCAGGTGATTATAGTTTCCAATACTAAAGGAATAGAATAGTGGGATATATAATTTCTTACTCAACAACAACCACAAATTACTATTCAAGGCTCATGAATCATACTCCAAACATCGATGATAATCTCATTTATATATAGAGTACAATATAATGAAAAAAATTTAAATAACTAGTTCCATATTGTTAAATAACAATGATTAGTACAAATCAATTCATTAAATTAATGAACTATCAGATTCAATTAACTTGTTTATTGATGTAATGTGATACTATATGCTTATATAAGATTCATGAATCCACCAAAATACGAAAAATCTATAATAGTAATCCCACCACTGGTAACTTAGTTATTAGTTACACATTTATGGTTTAGAAAATCTAAAGTCTCGTCCATGAGTTCCACACATCATATTTCTTTTCTACAGTAATCCCAAAAAATGAAAGAATGAAAACTTAATGGATTTTACACCATTGTTAACACCCCATCCTAAATTTATAGGTTTAAGTTATTGGTCAACATAGGAACCAAATAATATTTAGTGTATTAATTCCATTAGTGTAGAGAGTATACCATAAATTTCAAAAAAGGATAAAATAAATAAAAACTTACAATAACATAATGAAAAAATAATAATTTATATATCAAATGATATTGTAAGTATCCCAAGTCATATTGAATAGTAAACCATGAACAATTACTGCTGCTGAAAAATTGAAAAAGATAATGAGAGTTAAATAAATGAAACACGACAACATCACTCTTGTGTTCATCTTATCATCGTCTCTGGTAACCAAGTTCCATAACATCACTCATGGATGAAGCGGCCATGTAGTTTTCTCTTTTATTAATTCATAAGTATTCACAGGCAATGATTTTCTTGTATAGGGTGTTAGTATATATCTTATAAAAAATTCACCAATGAAAATATAAAAGAAGTTATCATTCATAAAATTTTATGCCAAGATAATAAACAAATGCTACAGAAGACCACATTAAAACATTTACTGGGAGGTCATGTGAACATTTGATCTATGTTATAAGGATAATCATAATAGATATTGTGAATGAGACTATACTACAATGTCCCCAAATATATCTAATAGTAACCACAAGGCCAATGACTGTCACCAAATGAAATGCTAACAAATATAAACAACCACCATACTAATTTTCCTCCATTCATTCCTCAAGCTTGTTATGTGTCAAATCTATTATAGGTCAGACCATAAATAGAAAACCCCATTTCCACAAATAGTAAGACCACAGAGATATCATATCCTAACATTACCATACATCAATCTAGAAGGATTTCATATCCCTACCACATGTGCCTATCTAGAATCACCATCATATGTCCACATGATCCTCCGTTACGTGAATACCTATTAATGATAGACTATCAATCATTTATTAGTGAAATATATCCTCTAGATACCCTAAATTACATATTATAATACATGAAACATTAATTTAAAATATAATTATTAATTATAAAGAATAGTAAAAAAATACACCCATATGTGATAAAACATCAAGCATGGGTGTCTCATTCTACTTGCGACTGCACACACACATGATAAAAACTGATCTCATGAGCTACACATAAAGAAACATGGGATCAAAATCATGAATGGTTAAATAATTTTATAACACAATATCGATTAATTTTATGAATCATATACATGTTTTTCACAAGTTATATATCTTCCAACCTAAAACACATTTTTGTCAACCTCATGTTTTGAAAATAATGTGATAACTTAAACCACATCCTCACACTAACAATAATAAATTTTACACAATGAGTTCTTTAGTTTCAAATCCAATCAAACGTGATCTGGTTCTATAATGTGACTCAAAAAAGAAAAAATCAAGGGTGTATTTTGTTGTTACATTTCATTTAAATTAATCCATTATATAATTCAATCATTTTTGTTAGTGGAAAAATATTTCACTCAAGGAATTATGAAAAAAGGAGTGTTGGAAGGACCCCTATGACTCTTATTATATTTTGGAAACAATCGCACCTACCATGGGTAGATTATTTAAGATTATTGATGAAAGGAAGGTCGAGATGAATGATGTTATTCAAGGGAAAAATATTAATCTGAGAAGGTTAAACCAAGCACACAATATGTCCATCCAAATATCCTTCAGATCAAAGTAATTACATGGAGAATATGGATATATTTTTTAATACAAGAATGAATTTATATGAAAATAATTTATTACTACTCATAATGATCTCATGTATTTTAAAATTGAAAATAGTGAGATTTGAATAGAGTTGTGTTGGATAAGGAAATTTCAAAACCCCTATGACTGATACCATAGACCCCATCATAGCCTCAACCATAGATTTAGTGTGCTTCAACACACCAACAACCCTTTCTTGACACAAACTAGTCATGTGGATTTTTTTTTTGATTTTCGATATTTTTCATCCACAGAGCCCCCACCATGGGCATGGTATAGTCAATATTACTATGTTTCACCCAAGGACCCATAATAATCACCACTTATATCCATATCCAGGACTCCCCCATTTCATATTTAATGTTTTCCACGTTTCTCACTAGGGACCACCATAACATGCACCATTTTCCTGGGGTATCCCTTGTTGGAATATAAATGCATCAAAATATCCAAAAGATACTCTATGTTTTACAAGTATTTACACAAACATATTACAACATAAATTCTTTCAAGGAATTTATAGATACATGGTTTTAAGTACTTGAATATGTTTTGAAACATTACACATTGTGGAAAATTTATTATAAGAAGGATGTTTCCGTATGTTCCCAATATGACACATAAGAATACCTTTTTTATAATGATAACTATTATTTATGTGGTTTTCATTGATATAATATTCTATATGAATTTGATTTCAAATGAAATCACAAAAAAAAATCTCATTTAAAGTTATTTATTAACTATGGAAAAAATATAGAATCCCTTCTCTTCAAAGGGAACAATACATAATATGAATCATGTCTAGATCCTCCTCAAGTGAGTCTCCATAATGTAATTATTGGTGGATAATAGAAGAAAAATCCTTTAAATTCGAAATAAACCCTAGGAATCTATTATGTACCAATTGTATTATAAAACATTGATGTTTATAAAGAAGAAGTAACTAGACTTCAACCGAAACATGTGATGAATAATCAACTGAATGTTTGTTAGAGATAAAATTCATCTAAAACTCTAAATTGTATATAATTAGAGGAATTAGTGGAACTACAGAAACATCTACAATAATTTTGTGTTAATGGATTTATAAACCATAGTGTATAAAAATGGGGATCCACTATCCAATTTTCAAAGAAGATTTACTGTACTGTGATGTTTAAAAATTATTATAGGGAAATAAATTCCACTACTATAAGGAACAAATATCACCCCATCATTGATGACTTGTTTATTTATCATCATAGAGATTAATATTGTACAAAATTGACCTTCATCCTATGTATCATAATTTTTGTTTAAAATAGAATATATTCAAAATAAACAATTTTGAACATATTGTGAGGATTACGAATCTATTGAAATGCCCTTTGATTAAATAACTAACCATCTATTTTTAAGGATATCGTGAACATATGATTTTAGTATTATCTTGATTACTTGAATATTGTATTTAGTGGTGATAAATTGATATTATCAAAATCTAAAAATAAGAATAATTATAATTTTCAAATTATTCATAAGTTTATTAAAAAAATGGGGTTATATAAAAATGTTATTATATTTAAATTAATTATTTTGGTTAATTTTTTGGACATATTGTATCTATGGAAGTAATATCATTTAAAACTTAAAATACAATGGCAGTGATATAATTCACAATTCCAAAAAATATATATGAGGTATATTGTTTCCTATATTTAGAAGGTTTCTATTATTTTCTTGTTTATAATTTTTCATGAGTAGTTTAACGATTATCAAAGATGACATATAAAGTTGTGGTGATTATTTTTCGGAATAATGTAATGAATGTTTTGGAAATTTATGTAATAGATTTTCCAATGCACCAATATTGACTACACCCTCTATAAAGGATGAGTTTGTTACATATAGTGAAACATCAAAGAAAGGAAATCATGGATCCTTTTTCAAAATTATGGATTTATAATATATAAATAAATTTTTTTAGGTATTTATAAATAGAAGTATCAAAACCATGATATAGAGATAGAATTTATTGTATTTTCATTATAGATATGAAGGCCTTACCTATTTGTAAATGTTTGTGAAATATAAATAGATTCATGTTTTAAATATATATTCTCATATAAATATCTCCACATGAGGAAAATTTGATGGATGGAAATAGCCAAAGATCGTTAAATATCAATAGAATACTATTCAAGGAAGGAAAAACTGGTTGTTGATGCATTGTAACAGAATGATCATGGATTTATGACTAAAATTATTATTCAAAAAGAAAATTTATTAGTGGATCTAGTAATGTTTATATGGTATTTATTGAAGAAATGAAAATAACACATATATTACAAAAAATATTCAAAAAATAGATACTATAGAAAATATAATGTCGATATCTTCATAATATCAATATTTATAAAATTTCAATGACATAAATAATGTTATTATTTGGATAACAAATTTTAATATTTTATTATAAAATTTATAAAGGTTTTATGTGTTTCATCCATGAATTTTCATAAAATACAATTATAAGATGAAGCTCAAAGATCAAATTTCACTATACATATTAGTATACCAAATATATATTGGGAATTTAACCAACATTTTTTGTGTGTAAATCTATGAGGTAAAAATATAGACTATGTTAGAGGATATTTGTTTTATTAATACTAATGGCTAGGGCACAACGTCTTAAAAATTTCACATAGCCTCTATATTATCATTTGGATATGGGATGATATTACTATAGACATTATTAGTAGATTTAAATGGATATTATGAAATAATGTTGTTATATGCGTTAGTTTTTATCACCTTACAGTGTCCCAACATTACCATCATATAAGAGAAAGTATCCCTCTTGACTTAATCATGTGGTTCAATATTAGTGATGTTTTGAGAATTTATGCTACTCTAGTTTATATTATATATGATCATCATCTATAGGTCATATAAAAATTCATGAAATGACTTCCAATGAGGGTCAACACGAAGATCAATTTGAGAACTAAATATCATCCTTTGACATATGGATACTGAAAAATATGTTTTTAGTGATTAGAATAATTTTTTAGGTTATCCTCAAATGAATTTTAAGACAAATGGGATAATTATTAAATAATTTTGTAATTTATATAAAATTATTGATTCTCATCAGTAATTTAAATGAACTTCTATTTGGAATAAAATGGAAAAATGTTCTACACTAACATATAGGAATGATTTATATTGAAGGATTATTTTTGGCGTAAACATTTGTAGGAGAAAATAATGAGTACGAGAATAATATAAAGTAACATTGTGGAAACTTAATGAATGAAAATAACTATGTGGATATCCAATGTAATTATTTGTAATTTCAAGTGGGAGATCATGTTTTCTAGATTGAATTTATTTGGAAGTGTGTTTTAAGGATCAGTATGAAATGAAGACTATTTCATAGGTACATAATTTTTTTTAAATTCTATAAATAATTGGAGATATGGATTTGCATTAGAATATTCCCCCTATTAACACTAAATTTCATGATTTCATCCATATTTTTTACTCAAGATCAACTTTAGATGCATAATTCTGGTCATCACCAAAACATAAGTGAAATGGGAACCTAATTTATCTTTCTATAGAGATCCTATCTATATTCATGATGCTCGAGAACTAGTGTAGTGAAAATACTAACATTAATAGTGATGTTACATTGGATTAATCATAAAATTGAAAAGGAAACATTGGAACATGAAGATGTTATTATGAATCACTATCCACATATGATAATGAGGTGGAATTGATTAATTTTTTAGGATGAAATTTTTAATTGAGTAATATAATAACCATGATCAAAATATATAAATTACGATTTTATTTTAAAATAAACTATATAATAATTAATATATAATAATTCAATAATGGGATTAAAATTTAAAATTAATATTTTAATTTAAATAAAGGGATTTAATGTTGAGTATATAAATTAAAAATTAACCATGGATGAATTTTTTATATTTTTTAGAAATAGTATTTTTATAGGTGAGCAGTGAAATCAAATAGTATTTTATAAATGGGTGAGTTTTATGTCATTAAAATAATTTAATAATAAATATTATTTTTATAAAACCATTATTATATAAAAATATATATAATATAATTAATTTAATCTATATAAATTATATTTTTTATCATATAAATATAATTTGAACCTATTGGATAGAAAACTAATCTTTTTCATCAAATAAAATATTATTTTTATCTCCTATATATAAATAATTTGTTTACATTGTAACATTTAGTTTTTTTATTCCTATAAAAATATGACTTTTATTATTTATGATAATCCAATTAGTCCCATTATAATGAATATGAAACTTTATTTTACTGTAAAATAAATTTTTTCTCAAAAGAATCAATCCAAAAATTGTTTTCATTGTGTTTTTTGAAGCTATATTAAAAGTATTTTCATCAAATTATAGGTTTTGTATTATGTTAAATGAATTACATATTTACAATCAGTATAATTAAAATTTTTTAAATAGGTCCAAATAATTTTTTGCTCTTAATGAATAGTTATATTGGTAAATATTTATCACATAATTTAATTGATATATTTGGTAAAATTGTCATAAATCAAGGGATAATTGTTAATGATAATAAATAACAATTTATTAATCCTAATTTCATTATTCTATTTTGGAATTAACCTTATCATCATTTAATATAAGATAATGTTTCCCTGTATAAACAATATAATTACATTATATTATTAAAATATTTTATGTAATTGCATATATGTCCCTCCACTCACCTACAAAAGGGAATCTACACTTCACCGTAATTTAGAAACATTTATCACTATATTTTCAAAATTACTATCTTAATTACTATATTATATTCCATTACTTCATTTATGGGTTCCTGGACTAACCATAATACCTTACAAAATGTTATTTGGTGTGAGGTAAAGGAGGTCTCTTAAATAAGAGGTAATCATTTTACATAACTCTTTAATGGTTAATTTCTTCTTATATATATTCGAAAACTATTTTATCTATAATAAAATATTTAATATAGTGTCAAAAATATATTTATTTGTTATTTTCATTATCGTACAACCATTATACACATCATTTTGACTTTATTGTAGATGAAAATATTTATTGCATGTGTGTACAACACAACTTTTCCATGTAGTATTGTAGTTCATTTTTCATCACTATTTTAGATGAATCGTTGTAAATTTTCAATTAATAACAACTTAATTCTATTAATGAAATAATAATTAATTTTTAATATATACCATATCATATATCTTCTTACCAATCCCACTATTTTAAAAATCTAATGGTAATGACGCATACAAGTAGACAAGAACATCCACGATGTGATGTGATTCGTTATTCTATTAGAATAATGAATTTATGATTATAAAATTTTATATAATGGATAAAATAATATTAATCAATGAAATAAAAATTTAACATTATATCTCCATTTCAAATATCAGTAATCCTTAAATAATTTAAAAAATTATATTTGGAGAAATCAGCCTACCAACCTTACAATGGTCGATCTAAGAAAGAAATATTATATGATTGGATTTAAAATGAATATAAATGTCATATAAAATATTTAATTTAGATGATATTTTTTCCTGGGGTTGTATTTATATAATTTATATTAATTATATAAAAAGAAAAAATCATGTATCATTATGAAGAGACACAATTTAGAAGATTTGTCTTTCAATATCAATTTATATCAAAATGTTCTATTTTTTTATTTCTATTTCAAAATATATATTCTCATAATCTCTAAAACACCATATATTTTCCTCTAAACATTTTTAGGATTTATACTTTTATATTCATTTTCTTCAATTTTGGAATATGATTCATTAAGTATGTTACATGTGATGTATTTTATTATAATAAAATATTTATTTAATGATATTTTTCCATATATTTTTCATATATTACAAGGTTATATTTAATGCATAAATTATTTCCTTATTTATTCTTAAAAATTGTATACTGTTAAATTTCATATATTTTTTATAATATATTAAATTTCATAAAAGGAATCTTTTCTACATTTACCATACGAGTTATTTTTAACATTTAACAATAAGTATAAAGAGAAGGTTATTAGCATATATAACTTTAATAAACTTTACTTAAATTAAATCCATTAAACTATATCATTATTCTATTAATATTTTATATTTTCATTTCAAAAGAAAATTATTTTCTCAATATATTATAAATTTTGAATTAAAATGATATAAAAAAAAGGAATAATTTCATGAAGGAATAAAACAAATTATGATAAAACTTTTAAAACACTATTCAAACATGAGAAATAAAAATTATAATTCTTAATGCATGTATTATTTTACATATAATGTCTTGATTTTACTAAGAAGCCATAATTCTTAATTAATTAATGGTCCTCTAAAATCCTTTACTAAAAATGGATTAAACCTTATTTTTATATCACACACTTTTTTGTGATCATGTTCTCAGTCACTCACCAATATTTATTGGAAATTATTTTTTTCCTACAACAACATATTTTTAATATCATTCATTAATTTATTATCATTTATATTAAATTGTTTTATTATCTTGTATATAAAATTTCTATACGTAATATTAGTTCATGGATTCTAAAAAATAATGTAATTTTATTGATTATGGAAATATTTTATATCACTGATTTGTTACAGATTCTTATTGACTTATTCAAAAAATTTACCATCGGTTATATTGATCACTAAATATACGAGGAATGAAATTTAAATGAATTTGATGGGTTGGACCATTTATATATATTCCCTTTATTCATATATGGGTGTCATAAGAAAAAATAATAGGCATTCTATATTTTATGGGAATCCAGTTTACACCTATATATTTTTTAAAAATAATGTATTGGTCAATTGCATAACATTTATAGTAATGATAACATCATTTTGTCTTTGATGGAATTTTCATGAATTTCTAGGTTTTGAACTTTTTTTCAATAATAATTCAATTTCAATTATAAAAGTCATTTTTTGGGAATTATTAGATGTTGATGTAATCAAAATTCAGGTTATTGTTTATATTTTTTGTGTTTTTAATTTCCAAATTTCGAAATCAATTATTCTTTATTTACTATTGATAGATTTAACTTTTTTAACCCTTTATGATAATCTAATCTCCCCTTTATATAATTCTATTTCCTAGGATATATGGATGTTTATAATTAATGATTTTCAAATATTGAATATTGTTTCTTATGTTGTATTTTTATATTTTTAATGTAATATAAGGCTAAATTATATATCTTGTACAATAAGGATAGTAAACTAATAAATCATTCAAGGGATGGACCCTTTCATATTTTACTAATTTGATAAAGTAAACACTTCATATGGGTTACTGGATTTTTGGTGTTATATGGGATTTATAATATAGTCACATATTTTTGTTGAAGGAGTTACCTAGAAATCTAATGAGGTTTTAAAAAATATAAATGTATTGAATATATAAGGATGATCTGATAGTATATCAGATATTATGTTATGATATTGTTTATATTTATATTTTTATTATTATTAATAATGTAAATAAGGAATATAATGTGAACCATAAAATATGAAATATCAAATTTTACATTCATTCAAGAGGGCTATATATACATATGACGTAAACTAAAAATCATCTTATGAATTTATGACATTAAGTTACACATAAAACATTATCTTTATGGACTATTAATGAATTTCATGTAATTTTATTGTTCAATGTGTATGATTTAATATATCTATAATATAATAGTTATGAGAAAAAATGGTTTCATTCAATGAATTTCATACACAATATAATACATGGATCTCACAACAAGATTCAATTTTTATACAATGTGTGCATGTTTTATATTTGGGTTTCCACATTCATAATGTTAATAAAATTATAAGAAAGAGAAAATTAAAATTTTGGTATCTTTTTAATAGAATCCTTGATTATTTTCTAACTACTCCATGGTTGGGTATGTTTCAAATCTTGTTGTATGTTAGAAAATTGAAAATATGGGATTGTTCATCACATATAATGAGTATGAAATATATTCCACAAAGAGATAAGAGTAATTAATTTTATGAAATTTCCATTTAATGATGAATCATATTATTGTATATTAATTTAATGTCATTTAATATTGAATCCAATAATGTTTTATAACATGTTATGTAAGGATTAACATGGTCATTATATACATAGACCATCATGAATGTATAGGTATATTTATATGATTGATATACTCCATGTAATGTGGATGTTTAGTGTATTTGAAAAATTATAATTATCAAAATGAATTCATATATATGATGGAGATGGAAGACATATTTATCTAGATACAAGTGTTTTATGGTTATCATGATAGATTACATTATAGCTTTCATGGAATGTTTCCTTTGATAGATGCTTCACAACAAATACATTTCGTATTTAGAGATTTAATATATTTTATCAATGTTAAAAAGGCCCACATGGTAACACTTTTTTATTTACTCAATGTGGATTGTGTTTCATAAAACTCAAAGAGATACTCAAAATGAATTTTTGAGTTTATTTATATGTAATTTTCGATGGACATTGAAAAGGTACTATATATGATGTGATACATGGTGAATTTTATAATGGTTATCCAATATTATTTGGGTACATGTATGATATTTTTTTAGATATAGTTTCCTATTATATTGTGTATGATATAATATATGGTCAACGATATTATATCTAGGGTAATTTAGTGAATTTTTGGGACATAAAAATATTGTTCCCAAATCCTTTCACATTTTTTGTGAATTTTTCATTATTGTATGGTGCGATATATAAAAACAAAATATATCATATTTTATTTAGTTTATCTGAATAATATGGGTATATGTTTAATATCAAAATACTAAATTATCATGTTAATTTTACGAGATACAATGATATCACATGCGATTACTTGGATCCATCATAGTGCACATTTGATGTGGTAAGATGAAATTTATATTTTGGAATCATCCAATGATAGATAACAACAATAAAATATTTGTAATTATGAAATATATAGATAATAAATTATATATATATATATATGTATATGATATATATATAGGAATGATCATGAAATTTAAACATAGGTTTTATTACATATTAGTTAATTCTAAAGATATTTGGTAATATCTTCAGGGCCATCTCTAGAAAAATCCACCATGAGATTGTGTGGTTCTAATAGTCCGAGGAATTTTCCAATTTCTCAATATTTCATTCTAGATCCAAAAATTTAATTTGAGGATACTAACATACCATAAAATACATGAGGATACGACCCATGTGATGGGATATTTAGGTGAACTATTGATGTAATAAAGGTGAGTTAGTATGTTTGATGCCTCTCAAATATTATCATCACGAATTTCATTAATGAGAGTTGAACCATCCCTTTTATAAAATGTATGAGTTCATAATTTTGTAAATCTTGTTTCTATTTTAAATTATTATGATCTATGGAATTATTATTTTTAATTGTTTCATGTACCTTGAATGAGTGTCTACTAATCCCAATAAACACTTTCAATAAATAAAAATTTATTATCGACAATTAGTTGATGAATGAAAGAGTATATTACATGTTTTAAATTAGAAAGTCAATGTTATCATGAATAATATATCATAAATGGTATAAAAGTATACAACAATACAAAATTTAGGTAATATATGTTAAAACCACAAGTAAACATAATATTTTTGGAAAGACATTGACTATGGACGTGGAATAGTGCTCCCACATGTGAATTAAATCTAAAATTTATTCGTGTGAATCCCATATACACTTGGATGGCCATGAAACAAAACACAAAACATGATAACTCATTCCCCATGCCCCATTTTTTTACAATATCCACTATTATTGGGATTCTGTTTCACATGATAAAAAATATGTGAGTCTAAAAATGAACAAAATGAGGCCTATACATGTTGTGAGTAAAAAAACGCAGTAAGAAGTATTGATTATAACCCTTAAATCCATTTAAAAACTTGTGGTTTAAAAAAGAAAAATAATATTTATATGTATGATATAATAATTAGAATAATTTACATACATTTTTAATAGGTGTGCATTTTTTATTAGAAACAAAACTCCCAAATAGGGTAGTATCTTTTCATACATATATACACTAAGCCATAGCATAGAATTTGAGATAATTCATCAATTCCATATATTTGGGGAGGAAAATATTTTACCATTTAATACATACCACATGTATATATATTCACCCATATATATATATATATATATTAGTAATAATGATGATAAAGTTGAGGTTCACTCCATCGGGGGATTTGGAATCCATTATTCCTAATTAGGGATATTTTACATCATATACCATAAGGAATATGGAAATGATTACAATATGTTAGGGAATAATGATCACATCCCAAATCTATGTTTGGGAATCAGTATATCTCATTTCCCCTATAACATATATGGTGGCGATGATGTACCTTCATAATTTTAAAATAATAAAATATATATAAGTTCTATCATTATATTACAATTAGACAAGGCTTATAAATATTCCAAAAAATTCCAGAAAAAAGAATAACGTAGAGTATTGTTAGGATTAAATACAAAAATGATTGATTTTAGTAAATATTGCAGTAATATTAACATATCAGGATCTATTATTCGTAAAGAAATCATAATCCTGCAATTAAATGAAACAAAAAGGCATCAAATTTTCCAAACATAGTGGGTCAATCACACCAATGGTTATTACAAATAACATAGAACAATCACATTTTCTATCAAATCAATAGGGAAAATGAAATTATTATATTTTCTAATATGTTTTTATTGGGTTGTTTCATCGCTTTAAATTAATTATATTATATATTTACAAAATGTTTCTTGATTTTAATGAATAAATGTATGCATCTACAATCACCACTGAAGCACCATAACATTTATGATTTATCATATTAGTTCCATATGATTTTTAGAAAAAAAAATTTTACTATCAAACAAGGGTGTTACATTTTATTTTGAATGGTTAAGACAATATAGATCCTCTATCATATTTAATATAGGTAATATATATGATTTTAGTGACAATTTATTAGATTTACATGGTACATTATATTTTAATAACATGAAAATGTGGATATATGAGATAATATAACTCATTGTTACTAGTATATTATTTAAAACAAACATCAATGTGTAAACAAAAACCAATCAATCAAGAGTAGGTGATGGAATCATTTTGGGTTGATGAATGGAAAAAGAGAGGTCTTTGGATGGATAATAAAAACAATAAGGGAATAAAATCCCAATACCAAAAATAATTATATCTCAATTTGTGATGTCAAACTAAAACAGGGCACATTATTAAAGAAATTTTCACAAAATTATACAATATATATAGTACAATGAAATCAAATACCAATTGGCTTAATCAAATGAACCATGTAATTGTGGCCCCCATGGGTCCTTCTTACTAATCCACAAGGAAAAATATTTTGATCCATATATCCCAATTTTGATTCCTCAAAATAATCATTAAATATCGTAATAAATTAGTGATGATATGATATTTTTATTGTATTTATTTTCAATATTTATCTTAATATGTTTTGATGTTGTAACAAGATAATTCCATTGTGTATGGAAAAGAATAAAAGAATAGGATTCACATTTTTAATGAAGAAAATTTAGATGTAAAAAATGATAGAAATAAATTTGAGATACAATAATATATCATAATATTTCATAACTATTCTAAAACTGTGGTAACATGTGACTATGTTGTATATAGGGAAAACATTGTTCAACATGTTGAAATATTGATGAGGGATAATGATCAAAAAATGCAACCTGATGAAATTTTTATAACTGCTTTTAAAATGAATATCATTTTAATAAAATTTTTATAATTGGAATCATTGATTTTATATTTCATTAAAAATAACAATATATTTCTTATTCATTACATCAAACATTGAATTTATAATTCATTATATACGACACCATTTTTTAATTAAACATGAAATTCTATTAAAATTGAATTATTTAATATGATAGTTATCAACTAGTTGTTGGAATGGTGGGAATGAATATGAATAAATAAATTATGAAAATATATTCCATAAACATTAATATATAATTAATTATTTGGTGACCAAATAATTATAAATGAAAAACCCCATCTGGAAGAATTTTAGATCTTTTAATTAATCATTTTTAATGTAAAAAAATAAATTTTACATTAATAATATTAAAAAACCTCTATGTATAAATATTTTAATGAAATTTATATACTATATATAAATTTAATTTTTTACATTTATCTTATATTTTTTATGGAAAATAGCTATTAATAAATAAAATTCTATGATTTGAAAGTATATTTTTCTTAAAAAAATGTTTTTCCCTTTTGAGAACATACTTTAATGGTAAATTTATTAATTAATGAAAAGTAAATCAATAAAATAATTTTTTTGAAATCATCATGTAAAAATTAAATTGGATATTATTTTGTATAATTTTATGAAATGACTAGATTTTCATTGAAAAGTTAAAAATGCTGGGTTTTATTAAGAATTGTAGTTTTGTTTACATGTCTTTAAACCCAGAAAAGTATATAAATTTGATTCTAAAAATAATATATGAACTATTATTTTTCTGTAAATACAATTGTGGTTATTTTAATTTGAACATGATGAGTTTTAAAATGGAAATACTATGTTTGATAGTGTACCTGATTTTCCACATCTAGCTAAATCGAACAACTAATTAATATTTAAATGATACCATTAAGAACTATCCAATAAAATAAAGGGAATAGATAATATTATCTAATTATAGTTTAAATGTATATACATAACTAATTATTTGGCAAAAATTTAATTATAAATGAATATAAAAAAGTTTTTAAAATAAATGGAAATGATTTCACGAATACTATTCAAATGTGCACAAGTCTTTGTTATAACAATAAATAAAAAAATAAACCATTTTTGATTATTAATTATATATATATATATGTATATATAAATTATATATTTTAACATTAATTTTTTTTGTTTTCTATAAATTATATAAGAACAATCCAATTTATACAAATAAAGATGTATTTCTCAAAAATGTCACTTTTGAAACCTTTTAATGGATCACATATTTTAAATCTAATTGATTTCACTTTTATAATTTATATATGAAAAAATAAACATATTCATAGTATTTGGTAAATAAAAATATTCTTTGGTTAATTTTTTTTCTATTTTGATAAGATTCGTTTTGTGATGAATAGTTAAAAATAATGCATTAAAACTAAAAACTACTTATTCATCAGAATTTTTTACAGTGTTAAATAACAATTTTTAATGGTTTCAAATTATAATTTGATTAATTTTTTATAATTTAATCACATTTAGGTCATTTAAATAAGTGGTACATTGAAATTGTATATAACAACATGTTTATCTTTTGATGGTTTTTTACTTTAAAACCCTCTTTCTTATTCTATCAACGACACTTATTTTTAATTAATTTGGAAAAAATAACTGTTTTGAATTTTTTAAAGTGGATTAAAAATATGTAATCATAAGGTAAAAATTATTTAAAATGTTTTCTATTATTTTTGGACACTATTAATACAAATATTATTAATAATTTCTATTACCATGGATACGGGTAAATTGGTTAATTAAATATAAAAACTATATTATAAAAATATAAAATTACACCAAAAAATGTCCAATTAAATTTAATTTTTTATGTCCTATATAATTAATGGGTCTATTTTAAGACCACATTGAACCAAATGGATGGATTTTAATGTATTTATAATATTATATACAATTAAAATCCATTTCTGTTAGACTTTTATTTACAACAAGTAAATTATTTTTTCATAAATGATATATATTTGGTCACTAAAAATATATATATTATTATGAAATATAAACATATTATTTATATAATGGTAATTTATTAATAATTTTTAGGAAATAAATAATTAAATTAAATAGTGACATAATTATTATGCTATAGTTTCTTCATTAATGGATGAATGAAATAAATAATATTGAAAATATTACAACAAAAACAATTTGACATAATTAATGTCAACCAAAATTTAAAAATATTACATTTAAATATTATTGAAGTTTTAAAAGATTTGGTTAGAATATATCATGTTTTTACGATATTCGAACGATGTGAATAAATGAATAGTGTTAAAATTGACACTAATGGTGTTTAAAAATTTAAAATATTTTGTTAAATGTTTTAGATTTTATACAAATACCGATTGTAATTAATAGTTTATATAACTTAATAAATTTAATAACTGACCCTTTTATTGGTTGTTTGGCATGTTATGGTAATTACATTGACCCTAAAAGTTTAAATTACTTGATAAAATATTAAGAGTTCAAAGTATTAAAAAATATAACGATTAAAAATATATTCTAAATGTGACTAATATTCATTTTATTGTTTTTTTCTATATATTACCACCTTATCTTCTAATTAAATCAATTTTTAGAAAATTATAATTTATAATTATTTTAAATTAATTTAATAATTTTCTGAATTCGATGAGTGTCCTTCTCCTCTCTTGGGAAAGGGAACAACATTATATCATTTTCTCACACAAAAAAAAATTGATTAGCCAATTTCTATCCAAATAGATTATTTTAATACATAAACCAAATCTTGATGGCTTAGATTGTCTTGAAATACTCTAGATAGGTGTGGATGTGTTAATCAAAGGTGATCATCCAAAGGAAAGTTATCATTTATAAGCTTGTATTTTTGTTTTATTTATTCTTCCACATACATAAAATTTTCTTCAACCATGATGAAATAATAAATCTAGTATCCTAATTGTACTTAGATTTTATTATGTTAATTTAACCACATAAATAAATCTCCAACTCCATGAAATTGTTAATAATTAATCATCCTGTGTACATGTGAATTACCACCTCCATCAACCTATATAATTCATATTCCATTCCCATCTATCATTACAAGTAATGATATTAGAATTAATGTTTATATATGATATTCTTGAAATATTTATCATTATATAGAATTAAAATATCAATTACATTATTACCTACCATGTAGTTAAAAAAGATAACATTGTTCATGTGTACATGTGAACTATCACCTCGCTGAAGTAAAGTTATTTGTTTTTATAAACCACATCACATGTATGATATATATAATTATATGTGAATTATTAATATTTTCTCTATGATATATTATCATTATGGAATGATAAAATAATAATTAGAATTTTTCCATAATAATCAAAGAAAAATTAGAATGTTACTCATGCATATGCATGGCCTAAAGTATTCATGATTATAACATTTTTCCTTTTTAAAAACTATATATAAATGTGTTTATTTATAAGTTATTATTATTTCATTAGTATTAATATCGAGATAATGGACTAATGAACAAAATGACTATTGACGTCATTCCCATGTCATTTTGGAATCATGCACTGAATATCATTAAAACAAACCATTTGAATTAAATATTTAATTTATTATTATATCATCATAATAAATTATATAAACGGAATAATAAATATGAAATTTTTTATAAATAATTAAAATAATTAAAATAAGATTATTATTCATAATGATATAGAAAATATGTGACAAATCAGACTTGAGGTAAAGGTTTTGCTCTTAATCTCCTTTCATTGAGTAATTATTTGATGATATGAACCATTATTAATTTATAAGGTTTATATATGACTACAATTAAATTCCATAACCACATTTTTTATATAAAAATTATATTTATTGTGTTTTTAATGTATTATTTAATGGATAATAAGAATTTAAAGTTCAAAGTTGTATGTGAAGCCTTAAATGATTAGATATTATATTAGAAATTTTTTTTATCCATGTAATTTTTTTTAAAAATATTTAAAATATTTATTTTTATATATAAATATATCATATGGGAAAATTTATGTTTATTATTAATTTTATTTAAATGTTTTCAAAAAAAATTCTTTTTACGTGTTTTATAAAGAATGTTTTGAAAAACGACAAAATATTGTTTTTTAACATATATGATGAGAAACAATTATCAATTAACATTCTAATTATTTGATATTTGACTTCCTATACAGGAATTACTTTTTTTTAATGAAATATATTCCCATGATACGCTATCCTGGGTATTTTTGAATTGAAAATTGTTTTGAAAATTGATAAATTTTTTCAATATCTTGAAATTATTTTTTGTGATTAAGAATGAAATATTATAAGTGAAATGATGAATATTGGAATATTTTGAGTGTTATTATTATATAATCATACGTGGACATTTAATGAGTGGTTAAATGATAAAACCAAGATGGGTGGTTATGTTGAAACCTCCAATTCATTGGTTTTGGAAGAAGGTTGCATGGCAATTCCATTATTAGAGTGACATGTATTGAGGTCAGTCATATGAATATTCAATTTGTAAGAGTAACATGTATGGATTTCAACTGTATGGTTATTTCATTTTACTATAAATATGTACTAATTTACCTGTATATATATATATATTATTTTTTATGATATTTTAGGGAAATAATTTTGTTTCCTAATGGTTTGATAGATAACATTTTGATATAATGATATATTGATTAGAGTAAAAATCTATGTTTTATTTTTTGGAAATGTTTTATGGTATTTCATTGGACTTAGGGGTTTACATATATAAGTCCCTTACTGTTATTTATGACTCAACCAAATTTTTTTATTTTTTTCACAAGGATTAGTGATTGGTTAGGGAAAAGAGGTGTGTGGAAGAATGTATTGAAGATGTGATATGTATGAAATCCATGTTTCATTTTAAAAATGATTCCAATGAATAAATAAATACTAATTGTATATATCCACCATTAATTTATAGTTTTACTATGTAAGAGTTAGTACTAATTCTCCAAAAATCTAGTTGTAAACGAACATTTGGAGTAATAAAAAATTAATTGTAGTCAAAATTCACTAGAATAAGTTATGTTTATTGTTTCGACCTTATTGTCATTATCAGAGTTTGTTTTAGAAAACATCAGTGATTAGGATGTCTTCTTAAAATATATGGATAACATCATGGGTTTACAATTTTTAGGATGATCATATGTTTAATATTTTAGACACCCATTAGATAATTTAATTAATAAAATAATAATGTGATTAATACTATATTTTTAGATATTCATTTTTGAAGTAATTAAGTGTTATTAATATTAAATATACCACATTTTAAAAATGATATAATAAGGATATAGTTTTAGAAAAAAGATAACTCGTAGGATGGGTGATAAGATATCGCATTCAGGATGTCCATAGTAATCGAACACACAAACTAATGGAAAAAAGGGTGGATCACCAACCATTGACCTATATGACGTACCAGGATAATAGGACTCCTTATTTTAAGTTAAAATATTTGATCATTGATAAATAAGTTCATTTTGTTAAAATAATATTTTATCTAATATATATCCTTGGGATTGGAAATTAAAATTATTTTTATTAAGGGGTTAAAATTATTTAGGAATTTGTTCATTATTTTAGGAATCATGTTGTAACATCCCAAGTAAGTAATGAAAAATAGATATTTTTATCTATGTCTATTAATGATTAAGATAGTGTTATAGAGGCTTAAAATGAAAATAAATACAATCTTATGCATGGAATACACTAATATTCTTAAAAGATTGTTTTACTGCCTTTTGATGGAAAACCATTTTTGAATCTATATTTTGACAATTTTATAAACTATGTTTGTCAAAATAAACTTATCCTTTGTGATTGGGACATCAATATTTACCTTGTGTGAATTTTTGGTATTTTTATGACAATGTTCATTTTTTAATGAATAGTGAAAAATACTGCATTTTACATCAAAACTGATTTTTAATCTAATTTATTTATATGATTAGAGTATGTTTTGAATTGGTTTTTAAGTGAAATTAGAAAATATTTTAACTATTTTATCCAATGGTGGTCATTGGAATCAATTTCACTTTGAAATTAGACTTAAACTGGTGCCAATCTTTTGATACTTTTTGTTTTGTAAAAACACGCTATTTGCTCTGGCAGCGGGAATTAATTATTAAATTAATTAATGTGACTTATATGATTTGAATTTTGTAAAATAGACTTCATTTTTGAATTCGGAATATCAAATATAGATTAGGGTGAATTTTTGGTAATTTTCTGAAAACCTTCAATTTTTGATGAATAGTGAAACCACTAAGTGGTAATCAAGCAAACTGATTTTTCGGTTAAATGAAATATTACCACTAATGTGTATTGAATTTTGAAAATCCGAAATACATGGTTGTCATTAAGAAGTAAAATGTGGTTCAATGAGATTAAAATAATTTTTGGTGAATAGTAACTTCTTAAGTTTTTAATCGCGATTAGTGGTAATTAGTGTAGTTTAAGGTATAAATAATGCTTTAATAATATGAAATGACCTAGACACATGTCCCAACCTTATTGGTTGTGTAATGTCCGACCAAGACAAGCCATGGGTCAACTTGGGGACCCCATGGAGACATTTTGGTTGGGAAATGACATAAATAACTTTTTATTTAATGTAAAAGTAAAAAAGACACAAACATAATATGTTTCACAAAAACAATTTTTACATGGGGATATAAAGATCAGATATTTGATTATAAATAGTAATTGGAAAGATAAAAATATTTCCTACATCATAGTATTTTTTTATGATTTTTATACATTAAATAAATTAAATTATTTATGACATAATAATGATGAAGCGATGATATCATTATTTGACGATTTAAATAAAATGGAAAGACAATGTAAAATCTACGAACTAAAAATGGCCAAAACAAATTGGATGAGTGGATTTCGAACCCTTATCACCTTATCCTCGAATTATATCAATGTGGGACCTTTTAAAACCGAAACACATTTTCAAATAAAGTAATCTTTCTTTACTTTCCAAAAGTGCCCCTCCTCTCCTCTTATAAAAGGCCCCCACCTCTACCTCATTTCACACACTCCTAAAGCATTTGGCTCGGCCAACCCATGCCCATTTACTCTCTCCACATCCCTCTCCTCATCCTAGAGTATTCCCTTTGGGCATAATCCTTTCAAAGGAAGCCTTTAGGCTCAAATCAAAAGGAGTTACACTTTTAAAGGTAATTCATTCTCTCATGTTCATTTGTTTTATTTTGCTTCTCCGACCCCCTAAACTCTTTTTATTTACTTATTTTGTAACAACACCAGTATCTTCAATATACAATGATGTTGTTATAAGATTTATTTGAGCTACACTCTCACAAAACTACATCAAATGGTTAAAGAACATACGGTTTCCGTGGATGGAGAAATTCTGCCTCCCGAAACGATGATTGTTCAATACACATTTAACACCTTAAAAGATGGCCATTATGATGTCACTATTTTTATATATGATATATAATATGTGCATGTTTTTCTTAAGCTTCTGTTTTTTTCATTTTGGGCATACCTTTATGGTTTCCATTATGGGTAAACACGAGATCTTCATTTTAGGAAGTGCAGACTACCGCCCCTTGAAAGTGATTTGATTCGTTAATACCATATGTGGGATGTGTACAGGATAAAGTTAATGATATTATATATGTTATTATACTGGAATTATAATATAATCTTATATCATTATGATTCCATTCCAGAAAATATGAAATAGAAATGGAAGTAGCGTTCATGCGTACGTATGGCTTACCGTCTCCATGAACGGTGCATTTCATTTCTTACGTCTAAATGTGATGTAATATTATAAATACATGTATATGATGAATATATATGATATATATGTTATACAAATCATTAATATAATTCTGGATATAATGAACCTATGACCAAATTAACAACATGTAAGTGTAAGAAGTCCAATTTTTGACTTAAGAACCAAATACCGACAAAATGAACATTATTAACTTAACTGATTACATGATGTTCATAACATGGTATAAAAGGAATAATGAACTTGAAAAAGATTCATAAGCAAGTAGATATTAACTCATGTTTATTATTCAGGAGATTAAAGAACGGTCGGGTCAAGTCGGATACGAGGTATGGGACTTCGTCTCAATCTCCTTTCATTGAGGCATATTTTATTTTATACACAACTTTCTTTTATATGGTGTATAAACCCCTTTGAATTTTAAATTTATTCAAAAGGAATCTTTTTTATACGAAGCGTTTACTAAACGACAAAAGGGAATGTTTTTGTCGTACGTATGTGGCGACAACGACTTCTCCGCTGTCGTGACCGTTATTTGAGTTTCAGCTTTCTCTAAAAGCCATACCTTCTTTTTAAAAGAAAAATAAATACCATGTTTTACTTTTCTTTTACTTTGGTATTGAAAATGGTTTACATAATGTTTTTATTATATCAATGTGTTGTATTGATATCTCGCGATTGAAATGTGGAAATGTTATGTTTCCTTTATGCATGTTTTATGTGATATGATTATGTTATGGTTCTTGGGCATTATTATGAAGACGGGTGGTTCCGTGATAAACTAAGGGCGGGTGAGCCCGATATAGCTCTCCAATGCATTGGGTAACGCTAAGGAGTGAAACGTTATGGTTTCTCCGAAGAGATTTTAGGGAATATACTGTGATGGATATTCCAAACGTAACCAAGAGGGTTACTCCCTAAGTAAGAATGTTATGAATGCATCAAGTTACCTTTATGTCTTGTGATTTCTATGATTTATTCATGATTTTATGAGGTATGTTAAAGTGCCTAAGTTTTAAGGGTAAAGTATGATTTCATTCTTATGTATATATGAACTCATGTTTCCTTTCCATGTTTTTTTTATAACCCATACTGAGTTTTTATGCTCATCCCATGTTTTTGAAATGTTTTTCACAGGTCAAGGGAAAGGTACATGATAAGATGATAGAGTCAAGGATGTGTCAAGAAATAATCCATGTTTTATTTTAAATGTGTTTCCATTTATGGGAATGAAGAATACTATCTTTCTGTAACCACTTTGTTTATATGTGGAAGGTAATGCAAGTTTTATGATCTAATTCTCTCAAACACTAAACCCGAAAAGATCCTCAATGTGAAATCTTGTAATAACTCAAGATTAAGTAAGGTTTAAGGCTGGGGCCTTATAGTTGGTATCAGAGGTCGGTTTAGATAACTTTAGGAGTTAGAATTCTTTTAAATGATTATCCAAAAATATTTTTTTTGAAATGATGTAGCATTTAAAGATTACCATGTTGCTTCATCTAAGACATGTTTGTTCAGAATGGTTTTCTGCAGAGGAAACAGGGAAGCAGTGCTTGGAAGGCATACAAAAGGAAATAACCTTCCGAATCAGCATCCAGAAATGGTCGGAATTGGAACTGAAAAGTTTTTTCCAGTAATGGTGCAGTTGACTCATGCGATAAATGGCAGTGGTATCCATACACGAGATCATCCAGACCAACCGCAGAGGAACATGTCAGTGGTGGAACATTTCATGAGGCAACATCCCCCATCATTCAGAGGATCATCAGAACCTATTCTAGCTGAAGGGTGAATTAAAGCACTAGAGAAAATTTTTGATGTCATGGGGTGTTCAGACAATCAAAAGGTTAGTCTTTCTATTTACCGTTTGGAGGGTGAAATAGATCAGTGGTGGTCTATGGTTAAAAATATCAGGGACGCTGATGAGATTGATGCTCTTGACTGGGATGAATTCAAAGGTATGTTTCTTGAGAATTATTTTCCTAAGGTTGTTCGACTTAGGATGGGAAATCAATTCTTGGAATTGAGGCAAGAGGAAGACTCAGTGGATGCCTATGAAGAAAGGTTCACTCGATTGGAAAGGTATGCTCCAAATTTTATCCGAGACCTTGATAGTAAAATCAATCGTTTTTACTCAGGATTAAAGCCAAAATATCAAAGGGAATTAGCTTCTCATGAGTTTAAAAGTTATGAAAAGCTTGTTCGATGTGCTGAGAAGGTGGAAATGGAGTTTGCTAATGACCAACTTTTCTATAACAACCAGCAGAAGAAGTGACCGAGGTGGTAGGAGAAAGGTAATAATTCTTCAAAAAAGTCTGATGGTAAGAGAACTAAGTTTCCAGTTTGTGATAAATGTGGCAAAAGGCATGCTGGGGAATGCCTTCTGAATTCTGGGAAGTGCTACCGATGTGGTAAGATGGGACATAAGGCTCGTGATTGCACTGAAAAGGATCAAGGTGAAGGTAAGAACAAATTTGATTTACAGTTAGTGAAATGTTATAAGTGTAGTGAGATGGGTCACTATGCAAACGAGTGTCCGACAAGGAGCTTGAGTGATGGGAAGCAGTTAGAATACAAGCAGAAAGGGGTGGTGAAATCCTTTGCAACTACTTCAGCAAATGTTGGGCCATCAAATGAAGTGGTATCAGGTACTTTTTTTGTTTTTTCAGATTATGCCAGTGTGTTGTTTGATTCGGGGTCTACACATTCATTCATCTCTGAAACCTTTTCTAGTAAAATGGGAATACCATCTCAAAAAATGACTCCTGAACTTTTGGTAAAAACACCTGGGGGAAATGTCAAGGCAAAAAAAATTTATAATAATCTTCCTATCCTTATCTGTGGAAAGAACCTACTTGAAAACCTTATTGTTCTACCTCTAGTAGAGTTTGATGTTATCCTGGGTATGGATTGGCTCTCTATTTACCATGTTAAGATTGACTGTAGAGCTAAAGAAGTTTCTTTTCAGAATGACTTTCAGTTTGTTTAAAAGAATGAACCCTTACTTTTGATAACATATCAAGAGGCCGAGAAACTTGTAAAAGATGGAAATGAATGTTACCTTGCACACGTCGTTGAAAATAAAGGAACTGTTCAGATTAATGATGTGCCAGTGGTAAATGAGTATCCTGATGTTTTTCTGGATGAGTTGCCTGGAATAATACCAGATCGGGATGTCGAGTTTACTGTTGACTTAGTTCCTGATGCTAAGCCAATTTCAAAACCCCCTTATCGAATGGCACAAATTGAACTTTTAGAGTTGAAGGAGCAATTGCAAGATTTATTAGAGAAAGGTTTCATTAGACCTAGCACAACACCATGGGGTGCTCCTGTTTTATTTGTTAAAAAGAAATATGGTTCTATGAGACTTTGCATTGATTATAGATCCTTGAATAATATCACTATTAAGAACAAATATCCTTTGCCTCATATCGATGATTTGTTTGATCAGCTCCAGGGAGCTCAGTTTTTTTCAAAGATTGACTTGAGATCGGGGTACCATCACCTGAAGGTAAAAGAGGCAGATATTCCAAAGACCACGTTCCGTACGAGATATGGCCATTATGAATTTGTAGTAATACCTTTTGGGCTAACCAATGCACCTGCTGTATTCATGGACTTAATGAATAGAATTTTCCATGAGTTCTTGGATAAGTTTGTGGTGGTTTTCATTGATGATATTTTGGTGTTTTCTAAAAGTAAATAGGAGATGAAAAACATTTAAGGGTTATCTTGCAAACCTTAAAAGAGAAGAAATTGTATGGGAAATTCAGAAAGTGTGAGTTTTGGTTGCAACAAATTTATTTCCTTGGTCACATTGTTTCTAAAGATGGAATAACTGTTGATCTTGCAAAAACAAAAGTTGTGGAAGAATGGCCAAGACCCACAAATGTAACCGAGATTCGTAGCTTCCTTGGTTTGGCGGGCCATTACCGAAGGTTTGTTAGAAATTTTTCACGGCTATATAGTACAATGACTAAGCTAACTCTGAATGGTGTTAAGTTTATCTGGACAAAAGAATGTGATGATTGTTTTCCGGAATTGAAAATTAGATTGGTGAATGCTCCAGTTTTGGCACTACCTTCCAGGAATGACGAGTTTTTATATACAGTGATGATTCATTGAAAGGACTTGGTTGCGTCCTAATGCAGAATGATCAGGTAATTGCTTATGCTTCACGAAAATTGAAAACTCATGAGGTAAATTACCCTACACATGATTTGGAACTAGCTGCTGTTGTTTTTTCTTTAAAAATTTTGAGGCATAATTTGTATGGAGTAAAGTGTGAAATATATACCGATCACAAAAGTTTAAAGTATATATTCACTCAGAAAGAGTTAAACATGAGAGAAAGGAGATGGGTAGAATTAATCAAGGATTATGATTGTACAATTCATTACCATCTGGGAAAAGCAAATAAAGTGGCTGATGCTTTGAGTCGAAAAAGAAATGCTTAATTAACAATGTTACGTTTGGAACGTGATCCTTTGGTTAAAGATTTCATGAACTTCGGCATAGAAGTTGTTGGTGCAGGAAGTCCTTCTGTTTTGTTTCAGGTATCAGTGAGATCATCTCTATCAGATAGAATCAAGCAAGCACAGAAGCAAGACAGTGAGTTGCAGAAAAGGGTAGAGCTGGTTCAGAAAGGTAAGTTGCCTGAATTCAACATTGATAATGATTGTCTTTTGATATTTGGGAAGAGATTGTGTTTGCCTTGTGATTCACAGTTGAAGAGAGAGTTGTTATGTGAAGCTCATAGTTCTCCGTTTTCAGTTCATTCGGGCAATACTAAGATGTATAGAGATCTACGGGAGTATTACTGGTGGGATGGAATGAAAAGAGATATTGCTGATTTTACTGTGAAGTGTTTAACTTGTCAGCAGGTTAAAGAAGAGCGGCAGTTACCGAAAGGGATGCTTCAGCCTTTACCAGTACCAGAGTGGAAATGGGAGAATATATCCATGGACTTTGTTGTTGGATTACCGAAGACATCTCGAGGTAATAATGCAATCTGGTTTATTGTTGATCTCGTGACCAAATCTGCTCATTTCCATGCTATACGAGATACTTTCTCTCTTAATCAACTTTCCAGTTTGTATCTTAAAGAGATAGTCAGGTTACATGGAGTTCCTCTCTCAATTGTATCGGATCGTGATCCCAGGTTTACTTCTAACTTTTGGAAAGGCCTTCAAAAGTCGTTGGGTATTGAATTAAATTTTAGTACATCTTTTCATCCTCAATCAGATGGGCAGTCAGAACAAACAATTCAGACATTGGAGGATATGTTACGAGATTGTTCTATGGATAATCAGGGAAGTTGGGACCAACATCTTTCTTTGGTTGAATTTTCATATAATAACAGTTTCCATTCCAGTATACATATGGCACCATTTCAGGCATTATATGGGAAGCGGTGTCGAACTCCAGCTTTCTGGGATGAAGTGGGTGAAAGGAAGTTGATGGGACCATAATTGGTAGAAGAGATGGCATAAAAATTTCAGCTGATTCAGAAACACATGAGAACAGCTCAGAGCAGGCAAAAGAGTTATGCGGATAACCGGAGGAAGGATCTATCTTTCGAGGAAGGTGATCATGTTTTTCTCAAGGTTTCTCCTTGGAAAAGTGTGATGAGATTTGGTAAGAAAGGAAAGCTAAGTCCAAGTTTCATTGGACCATACGAAATTCTGGAGAGAGTTGGATTAGTTGCATACCGAGTGGCTTTACCTCCGAGTTTATCTCAGGTACACAATGTTTTTCACGTTTCGATGTTGAGAAAGTATATGCCAGATCCATCTCATGTTTTGAGTCCAGTGGTAGTTCAGCTGGAAGAGAACCTATCTTATAAGGAACAACCGGTCCAGATTCTTGACCACAGGGAGAATGTGTTACTGAATAAGGTGATTAAGCAGGTAAAGGTTTTGTGGAAAAACCACATGATTGAAGAGGCAACATGGGAATCTGAAAATGCAATGAGGGATAAGTACCCCCATTTATTCAATAAGTAAATAAATTACGGGGATGCAATTTTATAAAGGGGGAAGGATGTAACATCCCATGCAAGTAATGAATAATATATATTTTTATCTATGTCTATTAATGATTAAGATAGTGTTATAGAGGCTTAAAATGAAAATAATACAATCTTATGCATGGAATACACTAATATTCTTAAAAGATTGTTTTACTCCCTTTTGATGGAAAACCATTTTTGAATCTATATTTTGGCAATTTTATAAACTATGTTTGTCAAAATAAACTTATCCTTTATGACTGGGACATCAAAATTTACCTTGTGTGAATTTTTTGTATTTTTCTGACAATGTTTATTTTTTAATGAATAGTGAAAAATACTCCATTTTACATCAAAACTGCTTTTTAATATAATTTATTTATATGATTAGAGTATGATTTGAATTGGTTTTGAAGTGAAATTAGAATATATTTTTACCATTTTATCCAATGGTGGTCATTGGAATCAATTTCACTTTGAAATTAGACTTAAACTGGTGTCAATCTATTGATACTTTTTGTTTTGTAAAAACACGCTATTTGCTCTGGCAGTGGGAATTAATTATTTAATTAATTAATGTGACTAATATGATTTGAATTTTGTAAAATAGACTTCATTTTTGAATTCGGAATATCAAATATAGCTTAGGGTGAATTTTTGGTAATTTTCTGAAAAACTTCAATTTTTGATGAATAGTGAAACCACTAAGTGGTAATCAAGCAAACTGATTTTTCGGTTAAATAAAATATTACCACTAATGTGTATTGAATTTTGAAAATCCGACATACATGGTTTTCATTAAGAAGTAAAATGTGGTTCAATGAGATTAAAATAATTTTTGGTGAATAGTAACTTATTAAGTTTTTAATCGCGATTAGTGGTAATTAGTGTAGTTTAAGGTATAAATAATGCTTTAATAATATGAAATGACCTAGACACATGTCCCAACCTTATTGGTTGTGTCATGGCCGACCAATACAAGCCATGGGTCAACTTGGGGACCCCATGGAGACATTTTGGTTGGGAAATGACATAAATAACTTTTTATTTAATGTAAAAGTAAAAAAGACACAAACATAACATGTTTCACAAAAAGAATTTTTACATGGGGATATAAAGATCAGATATTTGATTATAAATAGTAATTGGAAATCTAAAAAGATTTCCTACATCATAGTATTTTTTTATGATTTTTAGACATTAAATAAATTAAATTATTTATGACATAATAATGATGAAGCGATGACATCATTATTTGACGATTAAAATAAAATGGAAAGACAATGTAAAATCTACGAACTAAAAATGGCCAAAACCAATTAGATGAGTGGATTTCGAACCCTTATCACCTTATCCACGAATTATATCAATGTGGGACCTTTTAAAACCGAAACTCATTTTCAAATAAAGTAATGTTTCTTTACTTTCCAAAAGTGCCCCTCCTCTCCTCTTATAAAAGGCCCCCACCTCTACCTCATTTCACACACTCCTCAAGCCTTTGGCTCGGCCAAACCCTGCCCATTTAATCTCTCCATATCCCTCTCCTCATCCTAGAGGATTCCCTTTGGGCAGAATCCTTTCAAAGTAAGCCTTTAGGCTCAAATCAAAAGGAGTTACACTTTTAAAGGTAAATCATTCTCTCATGTTCATTTGTTTTATTTTGCTTCTCCAACCCCCGAAACTCTTTTTATTTACTTATTTTGTAACAACACAAGTATCTTCAATATACAAGGTTGTTGTTATAAGTTTTATTTGAGCTACACTCTCACACAACTACATCAAATGGTTAAAGAACATACGGTTTCCGTGGATGGAGAAATTCTGCCTCCCGAAACGATGATTGTTCAATACTCATTTAACACCTTCAAAGGTGGCCATTATGATGTCACTATTTTTATATATGATATATAATATGTTTATGTTTTCCTTAAGCTTCTGTTTTTTTCATTTTGGGCATAACTTTATGGTTTCCATTATGGGTAAACACGATATCTTCATTTTAGGAAGTGCGGACTACCGCCCCCTGAAAGTGATTTGATTCGTTAATACCATATGTGGGATGTGTAATGGATAAAGTTAATGATATTATATATGTTATTATACTGGATTTATAATATACTCTTATATCATTATGATTCCATTCCAGAAAATATGAAATAGAAATGGAAGTAGCGTTTATGCGTACGTACGGCTTACCGTCTCCATGAACGCTGCATTTCATTTCTTACCTCTAAATGTGATGTAATATTATAAATACATGTATATGATGAATATATATGATATATATGTTATCCAAATCATTAATATCATTCTGGATATAACGAACCTATGACCAAATTAACAACATGTAAGTGTAAGAAGTCTATTTTTGACTTAAGAACAAAATACCGACAAAATGAACATTATTAACTTAACTGATTACATGATGTTCATAAGATGGTATAAAAGGAATAATGAACTTGAAAAATATTCATAATCAAGTAGAGATTAACTCAAGTTTATTATTCAGGAGATTAAATAACGGTCGGGTCAAGTCGGATACGTGGTATGGGACTTCGTCTCAATCTCCTTTCATTGAGGCATATTTTATTTTATACACAACTTTCTTTTATACGGTGTATAAACCCCTTTGAATTTTACGTTTATTCAAAAGGAATCTTTTTTATACGAAGCGTTTACTAAACGACAAAAGGGAATGTTTTTGTCGTACGTATGCGGCGACAACGACTTCTCCGCCGTCGTGACCGTTATTTGAGTTTCGGCTTTCTCTACAATCCATACCTTCTTTTTAAAAGAAAAATAAATACCATGTTTTACTTTTCTTTTACTTTGGTATTGAAAATGGTTTTCATAATGTTTTTATTATATCAATGTGTTGTATTGATATCTCGTGATTGAAATGTGGAAATGTTATGTTTCCTTTATGAATGTTTTATGTGATATGATTATGTTATCGTTCTGGGGCATTATTATGAAGACGGGTGGTTCCGTGATAAACTAAGGGCGGGTGAGCCTGATATATCTCTCCAACGCATTGGGTAACGCGAAGGAGTGAAACGTTGAGGTTTCTCCGAAGAGATTTTAGGGAATATACTGTGATGGGTATTCCAAACGTAACCAAGTGGGTTACTCCCTACGTAAGAATGTTATGAATGCCTCAAGTTACCTTTATGTATTATGATTTATATGATTTATTAATGATTTTATGAGGTATGTTAAAGTGCATATGTTTTATGGGTAAAGTATGATTTCATTCTTATGTATATATGAACTCATGTTTCCTTTCCATGTTTTTTTTATAACCCATACTGAGTTTTTATGCTCATCCCAAGTTTTTGAAATGTTTTTCACAGGTCAAGGGAAAGGTACATGATAAGATGATAGTGTCATGGATGTGTCAAGAAATAATCCATGTTTTATTTTAAATGTGTTTCCATTGATGGGAATGAAGAATACTATCTTTCTATAACCACTTTGTTTATATGTGGAATGTAATGCAAGTTTTATGATCTAATTCTCTAAAACTCTAAACCCGAAAAGATCCTCAATGTGAAATCTTGTAATAACTCAAGATTAAGTAAGGTTTAAGGCGTGGGACTTATACATATAATATTATGATATCTATAATAATTTGGGACTTTCATTGAAAATTTACAATTGTATTATATTTTATAAGAATCTATAATTTTATGGGGTACTTATTGTGAATCAAGGATTTAAAATAAATAATTATCCTATGATAGAAAATATATGATTAGTGTAATTACATTTTTGTATTAATACTAAAGAGTAATTGTTTTTATTTTTAGATAATTGTTAAATTTCTTTCTAGAAGACTATGTGATCAAATTATTTCATATTTTGGGTTTAAGCCTCATTCATTTAATTTTCTACTAAATTTTTTTGTTTAATGGTCCATGTTGAACTTTTGGTTCTACTATTGAATTTTGGAGATTCAGTATGTTTTTCAACTTATGAGGTTTATCCATTTTGGGAATTCTATTCCCTTATACTAATCATTTTGGTAATATTATTTTATAATGATAGGAGAAATATATAGTTAATGTTTTTTATTAGGATATTTTTTTAAGCTGATTGCAGTGCTTTAGGTGAGAGAAATTCAACTTAAATACTAATCGTTTAGATAAAAAATAAGTATGTGGTAGAAATGGATTAATGGATGAGATTATACTTGTCATGTGAATATATTTACATACAATATTATTCTAGGTTGTAATAGAATTACTCAGCTCTTTGAAAATAATCTCAAAAAAAACATTTTCTGTATAATTTCATACTAAAAAGAAAACACCATAATCCCATCACAAATTATAGTTTTTTAAAATATTAAATTTATTCTGAAAAAGTTTTCAATGAGTCTCTATGAGAACCTGATGGTTATTTTTCTCTCTCATATCAATTTCTTCTACATGGAACCCTAATATTTGTTATCTTAAGTAATCATGATAATTCCTTTTATATTTTTATGTGGTAGTTTGATTAATCCCTTTTCAGATGTGGCATTGCAGAAATGGAATTTTGAAAAGTCTCACCATTGTTACTGAACCAGAATTCAAATTTTGATGATTCAATTTTCTAAATGGGGGTCAATTCACAAGTCGTTTTTTAAAAGTAATCACTATGTTGATAGTGTATACGTTACACCACATCATGCTTAAGCAAACAACAAATTAATATGTAAATGTTACAACTAAAAAATAGACCTAATAATAGGAGGAGTTATAAATTATTAACTAAATATAGATTAAAATATTATTTATTATTAATTTTATGGTGAATAAATAATTATAAAAGAATGAAAACCACTTTTTCAACCAATAGGAAATGTTTTTTTGAAAATCTATTTAAATGTGTAATAGTGTGTTTTATTCCAATAAATAAACAGATCAAACTTTTCGAATTACAAAGTAAATATATATATATATATATTTATAATATTAATTATAATGTTTAATTATAATTTTATGTGTTTTCTAGAAATTATAAAAGAACAAATCCATTTTTTCACATAAAATTATTATTTCTCAAAAAGGGAATTTTTGCATCCTTTTAATGATGATCCAATTTTAAATCTTGGGTTTTCTACTTATATAAATTATTTTTGATAAATTAAGAATATTTAATGGAATCACAACATCAAAATTAAATTTTTTTTAAATTATTTTTATTTTTCTTATAAGATTCATTTTTTGATGAAAAATGAATAAAATTATGCATTTAAATTGAAAAAAATATTTTCATAAAATTAAATTATATTGATAAATAATATTTTAAATTTTTTAAAGTATAACTAGATCAATTTTTTATATGTTAATAAAATTTAGGTCTTTGGAATTAATTTTAAATTAAAATTGGATGTCAAAATATGGAAACCATTTAAATAATTTTACTTTCAATAGATGGTTTCTTATTCCATCAATGAGATTATATTTTAATTAATTTCAATGAATTAAGTATTTTGAATTTTGAAAATTGGTTTCTATATTTTTAATAATAAGGTAATAAATTTTTAAATAATTCCCTTTTATTTTTAAACTTTATAAATTGTAACATTAGTATAAAAAATTATTACCACTCTTAACGGAAAATCATTTAATTAATGGTAAAATTATTTTATAATACTATAATAATACCCTAAGACATCCCCTAATTTTCATTTATTAGTGTTTTTAGGCCTAGAAAATCTTGGTTTCTATTTTTGGACCACATTGTTTCACATTAATGACTTTAACTCATTGATAATATTATATTCAATGAAAAGTCATTTCTGTTAGAAATTTATTTTTAACAAGTAAATAATATTTTATTATGGGTTATAATGTGGAAAAAATTGAATAAAAATAGTATTTAGGAACATAATATGATTACATACATCTTGAAAATTTATTTATAATTTTTTTTTTGACAAATAATAAAATTACATGTTTACACAATTATAATGCATCAATAACTTCATTAAAAGAAGAATCAGATAAATAATATTAAAAATATTTTAATAAAAATAATAAGATATAATATTTTAAATCAAAAAAATTTATAAATGACTTTGACATTTTAGGTATTTTTTCAAATAGTCGGTCCTTCTATTCCATGATGTTAGGATAGTTTTTAAAAATATATAATTAAATAGTTTCAAAATCATTTCAAAAGGAATATTAAAATATAAATTACTATATAAATGTTATTAAATTTATAAAAAAAACAAGACTCGGAAAAAATGTTTTGGTATGTTAAGAAACGTCATAATGAACACTTTTATTGTTCTTTTTTCATGTTATGGTAAATATATATACCCTAAAATAGTAAATGACATGATGAAAGCGTATGAATTAAAAGTGTTAAAATAAAATGGTAAGGATTAAAAATTTATTCAAGACATGTATCATTTTCATTGGATTATTATATTTTGACCTATCATCAACCTATTTTTAAAATTAATCACTTTGGACCATTTTTTTTGGAAATTAATTTATATAATGTTAATATTTTGAAGAATTGAAAGAGGGTCTCTACCCTCTCTTATAAAAGGGAACTAATTCTGATCATTTTATCTCACCACAAAACAATTTTAGTTCAGTAACGAACTACCAAAATCGATTACTATAATCCATCCAAAAATTATTGAGTCTTTATTTTATTCACAAAACCCACTTTATAGGTGTTACAGTCTTATTCAAGGGTGATCATCCAAATGAAATGTGTCTTTTCTAATAAAGTATTTATGTTTTATTTCTTCTTAAACCTCCTGTAAATCTTTTTCAACCATGATGATATTATAAAAATAGTATCATATAAATAATTATATTTTATTATGTTAATATCATCACCTAAACCACCTCTAATTCCATCAAATGGGAATGAATTAATTGTTTGTACATATGTGTAAAATACACATCCATGAACCAATATAATTCATTTTCATATATAATCTCTCAATAGTGGATATAATTATCTAATTAGTGTTCATATATGACATAAATGAAAAATTAGCATTATAAGAAAATAATATATCAATTATTTTCTTACCTTCCAGGAACATTAACAGATAACATCATGCGTGGGTACGTGTGATCTATCACCTCCATGAAGCGATGTGATTTTTTTATCTTCACCACATCACAAGTAGGATATATATAATTATATATAGATTATTAATATTAGATTTATGATATTAAGTTAATTATGTAAATTTAATATAATAATTGTCTTCCATCCATAATGATCAAGGTAAAATGGGATCATTATTCATGACTAGTACGACCTACTATCTCTATGATTATAATGTTGTTTATTTTTCATAATCATACATAAATGGTTTTATTGAAAACTATATTTTTTTATAAATGTTATTATTCTGTAATTAATGTTAATTTGGATATTATGGACTAATAGAAACATTGACTATTATAATCATACATAAGACATTTTGGGATCAAGAACTGAATATCATAATAATGTCTGACGTGAACTTAAATAATTACTTAATTGTTAAAAAATGGTAATGAATTATTTAAAAGGAAAAAATATAAACAATGTTATAAATAAGTTAAATAAATTACCAATGTTTATTATTCATTAAGATAAATGGTAAACATGATTAATCAGACACGAGGTAAGGGATTTCAACTCAATCTCCTTTCATTGGGGAATTTTTAATCACATGCACCTTTATTATTTTATGAGGTGTATATACTGCCATAATGACATTAAATATTCATATTTAATCTATACACATTTTATTTAACAATTTTTTAAATTTATTCATTCATAGAGATTAATATTTAAATAATCAATGTTTTATGAGACACCTTGAATGTTTAAATATTTTATTATCAATTTTCTCCATTTCAATGTTCTTGATATTATTTTACATATTTATTTAAATGGTTATATAAGGATTGAAAGTGAAATTTTATGTCTATTTTAAATTTAGTTCAATGTATTTCTAAAAATATTCATTTTACGTATTTTATATTGAAAAGTTTGACAAACAAAAAAAATATTATTATTTTTAGTGTATACGAAGACAACTACTTATCTATCACTGTGACCATGATATGAAATATTTCTTCTTCCACAAGATTCAATGTAATTTTAAAGAAAAAGATACCCCTTATTCCATTTTTTGATTATTTTTACTAAAAATTGTTTTGAAATTTTATAATTTATTTCCATGTCGTGATATTATTATTCATTATTGAAAATAATATTTTATAATTGATAAGATGAAAATATATTTATTTTTTGTGTTATTCTTATATAATGGTACTTAGACATTTGATGGGCGGTTACATGATAAAAAAATAATGGATGATTACATAATAACTTCCAACTCATTGGGAATGGATATCATTCATATGGTTATTCGATTTGTAAGAGTGACATGTATGGAAGTAGTTTGTATGTTTATTCCATTTATAAGAGTGAAATGTATGGATTTCAACATTATGGTTATTCCATTTTATTATAATTACGTCCTAAGATACCTATTTATATATTATTTTTTTCTTATGTGTTTCAATGAAATTTCTTGATTTTCAAATGGTTTGATAATTATCTTATGGAAATGGTGGTCTCTTTTTGGGGTAAAAATGTATTTTTTATTTTATGGGAATTGATTATGGGTTTTGACTAGACTAATTATTTCCTTTCATTATGAAACATTCTAATCTATTGAGTGCATCCCAATTTTTAAATTTTTTTAACATGTCTTAAATATTGGGATTGAATAAATAGTTGTTAGGATGAATATATTGAATATGTGATAAGAGAAGAAACCATGTTTTATTTTATAAGGGATTCCTTTGATGAAAAAATGGATACTGAGTATACGTAACCACATGTATTCTATGTGTTTACTATGTTAGTGTTTTAATAATTTTATATAACTCTAGAACTAAAATATAATTGTGATTGAAAGAAGATAAATTCTATTAAAAATAAATATGAATATTTTATTTTTAATTATATGTCCTTACATTAATCAATTTAATTTTTAATGTTTATGTAAAAACCTTTTTATATTTTTAAATGTTTCTCTTTGGAAAATAATTTTTCATCGCATATGTGAAATTAATTTTATATTAATTCTTTCCACATAAATTTATTGAATTTGGAAAAATAGATTAAATATTATCTATTATAATTATTAATATTTTTTCATAATGTGGACAAATTGTTTTTAAAATTATTAATATTAAAAGTAGAAAAAATTAGTTACTATGGCATAAGTGAAAATGAGTTTTCTAGGTGTTAATCTAAAAAAATAAAGAGTAAAATAACATGTAAAATTTCCTAAAACCAATAATATGAACATATTTCGGGCATATCACATATAATGTAAACTAAATATCTTTTTTGGGGTTTTTATGTGAAAATCTTGGCGGAACTGTTTTTATTTTAGAAAAATACTAGTGTGCCTCTGATCACACTTATAAAAAGCCACACCTATCATCTCTTATTAATAATTACAATTTTTTTTAAAATAATTTTTAAAAAATAACAGATTTACCTAATTCCTCTCATCGTAGATTACTTATTTTGTTTAGAAATAAATTCTTGTAAGGATTTTGGTTCTAAACAAAAGATGTTGTCTAATGAAGAGGTGACATCCCAAACCAAGAATTTTATTTAACTTTTCCTAAATAAAAACATTACTATTAAACTATAATTATGTGAAAAAATATCTTATTTATAATGATATGAAATTATCTTATGTTAATGAGAAACAACTATCTCCACTTACATCAAATGTGATACGAAATCAGCAATCATGTGTATGGAAGGTTATTACCATGAAAACAGATATTATTCATTTTCCATCACCACTTATCTATGATGGATATAATGATATATTTAATTTTTATATATGATATTTATTTTATAATTATATCTTTATAATCATAATTTCTTATCTTCATTCTTACCACCAAACACCTTGGAAAATAAAAATGTCATTCATGTGTGTGGAAGAGTAATGGCTCGCGAATCAATGTTCTGTGTTTTAAATTTATCTACATGGATAGTAAAATATGTTACATGAAATGAATAAATATTTTATTTGTAAACGAAATTAATTTTTTATATATAATATCAATTATAATTTCGATCATTTCAATCATTGGGGGATACAACAACATTGTTTTGTGTATCAGGAACTACTACATCCCAAAGCGATGTGATTTGTTTTCACATGAAATTTACATAGAAGATATTAATAGATTTTTTAAATAAAATTATTTGATATTTATTATATTAAAAAAATTAATGGTTATATTTTATTCACAATTTCGTCTTTATTTCCATTTCGAAATTGGAATCATTGTTGATTAGTACATATGATATGTTGTCTCCAGGAACAATTTATTTCATTTTCTATGTCTATCATTAATGGATAAATATAAATATATATATAGATAATTTTATGCTATTTATGTAATTTTTTATATTATGTACATTATTTAACCATGATAAATGCAATAAAAAAATAAAAAATCACAAAATAAATTAGAATCATTGTAGTTATTACCCATGACAAGATTTTAACAAGAAATTCTTAATAAATAGTTCATAAAATGAAATAGATAATTCATATCTGGGTGGATATATATAATTATGTCTCCATGATAGATCTATAATAAATTTATAATTATTCTACATGAGGTTATAATGTTTAATAAGGAAGTTAAAAATTAAGGTAAGAGTTTGTTTTCTCATTTTTAATATTCTTTGCGACAAATGTTATCTTCACCATATGTTTATTTTATATGATGTATATAATAACCATGAATTTATTTTATAATTCAAATATAGAATATTATTCATATTTACAAAAATCATTATATGATATCTCTTTCATGGGGTTTACAATTCAAAATTTCAAAATGAGGTAATGGATTCTATGTCTTAATTTTCTTTATCTGAGATATATGTTGTGTCAATATCATATAATTTTTGAAGTTTTTTATATACATCCCATTGGACATGTAATACCACATATTTTTTAATATATTTATATTAAGATTATCATTATTTTTAATCTTTAATGGGTCATTTTATTCAATGTTTCCACATTGGTATGGGTTTTATTATACAAATATCATTATAAATGAGGACTGCTTATACTTATGATTACGATGATGAAATATTATTATCTATATCTATTGAAAAAAAAATTTACTTCCTACTCAACATATTCTATAGGGAAACGTGTTTTCACTAAATATTCCTCCCTTTCTATACTTAGTTGTTAAAAATATTTTTTTAAAATTATCTTTATTTATATATATGGTTGAAAATCCTTTCTTATAAAATTAATGAATTATAAATATTTTTTAAATATATCATAAACTTCTCCAAATGATTTATGAAATATATTGATTCCCATGTTTTATTGTTATTTTTTTAAACGTAATATTTATGTCATTCTCAAAAATAATTTATGTTTTAAATTTAAATGATTATTTGAATTAAATATTTAGTTTATTGTTCACAAAAAGAATAATATTTTCTAGAGTCATGTTCGACTAATTGTTGAATAATTCTTTATAAGTTTCAATGTTTATTTTAAAATAAAAGGATTTATTTTTTTATTATTTTTAGAATAATTATCAATAAAATAATTTTTTAGTCATTTCATGATTTAAATGATATTTAAATCCTCCATTTTATGTTTCCAAGTGTATTTCAAAAAAAAAAGATTAAAAAATATGTTTTAAATGGTTTAATTGAATGTCTAGAGGATTTTTTCTTCATTATATATATTATATTTTATTGTTCGAAATCATATTCCATAAATTACGACCTCCATTGATGTTATATAAGCGTTATTAGGGTTATATACAATTATACCATATTTATTATTTATTCAATTGGTTTATGATTTTGATAAAATAATTTTTATTAAACTCATTTTATCTCGAGTTATACAATGATCAAATATTTATGGAACAAGACACCTTTTTCTTGGGTTAGTATATGATTAATATTTTATGATTTTTCGGATCCTAGATGTACAGTTTTTTGGATGGGTGGGTCTATATATTCCAACATGGAATTGGGAAATTATCGATAACTCATGAGTAAATATGATATTTAAAAACATTATTTCATGTTCATAGTGTTAAGTGTGAACCAGATGAAATATTAATGATTTTATGTAGTAATATTACTATAATTTAATAGTAGTATGTATAGACATATATTTCGTGTTTGTAAGGTTATGCATGGAAATATTTGTGGTTACTTATTTTTAAACGAGGGACTAATTTCTTGTCCCTAACATAATGAGTGAACATGTTTCTATTTATAAATTTTCCAAATGATACTTACTTTTTTATTCCAAAAAATTATGTTTTATTCTAATTTTATGGTCAAACGGATCTTGTTGTTTTATTCCAAGATGATTCAAGTCTTATGAACTTCTTGTCTTTTTTCCATGCCACTAGATTTTAATCATTATTATTCATGGTATGGTATTCATATAATATGATCATATTATCATGCCCTTATTCTAATGTTTTGTTTATGTATTGGAAATGTTTACCTTTAATATGCATCTTATCTCACCATTTCATAATTTTTATTTCCCAATTTATAAAATATGGTCTTATATAGGGTATGTATCAATGAAGACAATGATAGAATATATTTGTTTGATATGTTGATGATCATTCACTATATAAGAACATTGTGTCACCAGTCCCTAAAAGAACATTACCATTACATTTCAGGGGTGTGTATTTATGAAATGTAATGAATATTCATCTATTAAGATGTAATATATATTTATGAGAAGTTTGGGTCTCTAAAGGTGGTATTAGAGGAAGGAATAAGTTAAACTTTGGAACCATGGACGGAAAAGTTTTTGTGATATCCCTACCTAATGATATATGGGTATATCTATATAAATCACTATGGATAAGTTACAAATAATTCAATGTTTAGAAAAATGTCCTATTATTTTTTTAAATAACAGATTGAATATAAAAAACCATAAATTCCAGTTAGGATAATAAAATTGTTTGTGACTATGAAATAGATGTAACTAATGGTCAGAACTTTAAAAAGGGTAAATTGGGCTAGATGTGATTGTTACCTAGAACAAAACCACATGCCTTTCCGCACACCTGGTTTCACACCCCTAGGGGTTCTGTTTTGAATATTCACAATACATTACAAACCATCATGAAGGATTTGAATGATGGCCCTGAATAAACAAGCTTATGACTAAGGTATCATATATTGAAAATAATATTCCATGATTTTGACATCCTATAAGTTAATTTAAACAATTATGTGGCTTTCCACAATAATTATTGTTTCTCACACTATGCCTTCTAGTATATTTTCAATGATCATACTATAAAGGAATTGTGTTATTACTAAATGTAATATATAATGAAATGATTTTCCCCCAGTGCAACTAAATGTTACGGATGATGTGATGATAAAACTAAATGTTATGCTAACAAAAATTTCTCATTATATAAATCATCTTTAAAATTAAAATGGGAAAAATAGGGGATAACGTTCCATTAAGTTTATCATGTGGAAATTCCACCTTCTTTTATCGGTTCTTATGATCTACTAGTTTTTTATAAATTTATTTTTACCACATTAACACATTTAAAATTTATGATTTATTTTTTAAAATAAATTAGATGATTTTAATAGATTGTGATGAACAACACACTCTATTAAGAGGAGACATTATACTCTGTTGAAATATTTTATAAACATGAGCATTATAACCCATAAATTGAATTAGAGTGTATGAATATGACTAACTGAATTACAGAAAATATATATAGTTTCACAAAATTAACTTTTTATCTATTGGTTATAAATTAAATCAATAATCATGTGAATGTAAAACAAATGTTTTCAGGAAAAATATTTTTTCAAAGAAAACCTTTTTATCACTTCATGCACATAGATGATTGAGTTTATTTTTCACTAATTTTAAAAAAATTATTTTATAAAAAAAATAATTTTTAAATATTCATATCCAAATTATTTTTTGGTGAATTATTTGAGATATTTTGGAAAAGTATAATTTTGGATAAAAAGTGAAAATGCATATTATATGGAAAACTACATTTTTTATTAAATTATATATAATGATAAATTAAATTTTAAAATGGTTTTAATGTAAAAGTAAAAAACTTATCTTAAATTTAACTAATCTATCTCATTGGGATCTTTTTTTCAATTTAAAAATAAATAATTTCACATTGATGCCAATATCATCTTTGGAATAATTCTTTTTCCTCACATTTTCAAATATTACCTTTAATTGGACTCATCTAGTACATTGAAATTAATTTAGAAAAATGGGTTCCAAAATCTGTATCATCATTATTTATATTATTGAATAATTTTAAATTAATTTTTTCTATTATGAATATTAAATGATGTAAAATATTTTTATCCTTGTTAGTGAAAAAACCGATTTATCGATAGTTATACTAAGAAGATAAGGGTTAAAGTGAGCTAAAAATATCTATGTAACAAATTAATAGGGAATTTCATAACCCAATCACCTCTACAGTACTATAATGACCTATTAAAAAATATTTTTCATGAAAAAGTTATAGGTGCAATTCATTCTTTTAAAATATTTCATATGTGTTATCTCCCCCATTTATAAACGGCCACCCCTCTCTACCATCGTTAACACTCCAAAATCAATTTTCATTATCTAATACCATAAAAATAAAATATTGAATCCCTTAAAAATATACAATAAGAGATTGTTTTATTGTCAAATGAATTTTTTATTTCTTTTTGATTCCATTAGTTTATGAAATCTCAAACACATTCATAAAACATGTTTACTAAATGATTATGTCCCAAATGTTTTAGTATGTTTCTATAGAAATAATTATCATTTACAATACCATGAAAAATTTCTAATGTTTTATGAATATAAACAAACCATTTTACATTATGATTGTTGTATTGAATATGAATATAATTGTTATATTAAACTTTAAGCAAACCAGATATTATAATTTTTTCCTCCCCGTCGTACTAATAAATGTCATGAAAATATGAATCATTCTATTACTAATACATTTAGATTAAAACACATAAGTATTATAACATTGATAATTTATAATTAATCTCGTTGAAAAACTATTGTTTATAATCATTATATAGAAGAATTATTTCTAACATAATGAATATATTTAACAATATAATGGTTTTAATTAATAGGACATCCAATATTTAGTTACGAAAGAGATACCATGCACCAGAGTTCTGGGGTTGCTACAAATTGTTTCGAAATATTACCATTGGGATAAAACCTATAAATATAAATCATTTGAGGAGTTTTTGGCTGGTTGATTACATTATCTTCTGAGGATTTCTCGGTATTAACAAATCATTCATAGATAGTGTAATTCTTTAGCAAGTTTTCATTCAAAATAATACATACCATGTTGTTTCATATAGAAATTTGTTAATTGTAATATTTTTCTAATCATTGATATTATATATGGTTTATAAGTATATGAAAATTGTGAATTTGATCCCTTGGATCAATGGATTATAATGATAGTATGATAGAGAAAATAATCTTATTTAAGGCTATCAAGGATATGATGATATAGTAATTTAGATCATCTTATTGAGGGCCTTCTTGGAAATGAATGATAGTTTTTTTGTAATAAAAAAATATATTCTAACTTTAGTTAAATTTATTTAGTAACATAATCTTGAGTATGAAATAAGTTAATAATTTAATAATAGTTTTAATTTCATTCATACATTTATATTAATATTCTATTACTTATTTCAAAAACTATCAATTTTTTATGACTTTTAATAAAATGATAGTCATCAAACTAATATTTCTATATAATTGGTTTTGTCATATCAACCATTCTTACAAATAATATTTTTATGATATTAATCAAATCTAATTTGATTCTTATTTTCACTTTGATATTATTGAATTCTTTCATATTTTTATTTTTATAGCTTAATAATATATACGAGTGAAAGTATAATAATAATTATATCCATCAAAGATAATTTTTATGATCTAACAATTATAATCATACCAGGATTATAATTCTTATATACTTGAAAAAATTTTACTTCTATTAAATGTTTCATGTTTTATTATATTCGGTTATTAATTATTTGTTTATAAACACTGTAAAAAAGGTGTATCTCTATAAAAGATTTTCTATTGTTTTTATGACTAAAGGTATTAATATTTATTATATAGATAATATAAATATGAATATACCACCTTTTTTTATGGTGATAATTATGAGTACATGGGAGATATTATGAAAACTATTTTTATTAATACTAGGGTTGATAATTTTAATATTCTTACTATTGAATACAATATTCCAGACAAGGAAGTCAACTATTGTGCACATTATGAGAAAAATCGTATCACCAATATTATTTAGTAAGTAATAATAAATTAGGTTTCATAAATATATTTATATGTAACCATATATATTCATGTGAAGATAGAAATAGTGTATGTAAAAATCATGATTTCACATACTTTAGAAGATGTAGTGTTGTTGAGACCAAAAGGTAAATTCTTTAAGGAAAATATCCTAGCTTTTATTTCATTAAATGTGAATCAGTTAAAACATATGATACAAAGGATCCTTATAAGCCAAAATAATTTACAATATATTATAGAAAAAAACATAATGATGAATTTCTTTAGTAAAATATTATTGATATCCTAATAAATGATTGGGAATAAAAAAGAACAACTATTGATGAGATAATAATGATTAATAAAATTTTGTTGAATTATTTATATGGAACCTTAATGATATAAATGGGAAGACGTAAATGTGATTTTTTGAAAATTATGAATAAAGTTGTCCATTTTTCCTTTTCAACAACGACTCCAACTAAATTTCAAAGGTCAAAAATGTTTTTAAATATTATAAGAAGAAGATAGTTTTTATTCAATATAATTCTATCACAGAGGTACATTTTGAGATTATGTTTGCTAATATATTTTAATGAATTGTTATTATTGTGGGAAATAAATATCAAAAATACTGATATAACAAAATTCATAAGTATACAGGTGATAATAATGATTATTATGTCACATTATATGACAGTATGAATGCTGGATATATTCAACCTTATTTTCTAAATCTAAAGAAGAAAGATAGAAAGGATATAAATTTATAAATAAATTCCAAAAATAATTACATGTCGGAAAGAAATAAATTCATGAAGTCATCAAACACATGGAGTGCCTATGCAGTTGATTCCTATGATACATATTTATATGATAAATGAAACTGACATAGGGATATAGTTCATTTTTGGAAAATTACCTGTGGAAACTCAATGTTTTATTTTAAACATATTAACAATAGAAAACCTTACTAATATGTCCCTAAATTATAATTATAGTGATGAGAAAAATTCTACATCATATGATAAATAATAATCCTCATCAATAAATATTTATTTACTTACTAATGAATAAGTTTTTTAATTTAAAAAATATAAAAAATGAGACTTTAAATATTTTTAAAATAACCTAATAAAACAAGATCGACACATTATAAGGATAATTCAATAATTATTGTTTTGAAAATAAAATATCATATCATTCTAAATATATCGGTAAAAATATTTTTGAAAAATATCATATTTTAGAAGATTTAAAAAATTAAATTTTTTAGAAAATTAGTTCTCAAACAAATTTTGAAAAACATATTTCAAATACTATTAATAAGTAGGATACAAATTTAGTTTTTAAAACTATATTAGTAATTTTATTCTTGGAATAATCAGTTAGAAATTTCTTTCATTGAAATGGAAAATTTTGATCAATTTGTAAAAAATTAATCCTTATAGTGCTAATATCGAAATAGGGCATTCTCATAAAAACTAGTTTTCAGCAAAAATTACATTCATCCAAAGTCATCCATTTATCACTAAGTTTAAAAGTGGGGAGAATTGATAAAAATTAGTCATCAAAGAAGTATCAATCCCTAAAAATTCCCAAATATAATTTTTCAAAATAAATTTGGTTACATAAATTATTTTTCTATCATTAATGGACCTAACATGGTTGGGATTCCCAAAAAAACCTTTTTGTATTCATGATAAAAAAATAGCACCAATAGGAAAATTAAATGGGTTGTGAAAATGTATGTTCAAGGAACATGGATGGAAATACCATCTTTTTTAAAAAGATAATCTTAATGATTAGTAGTAATGTATCATTCAGTGAAAATGCTGAAGAAGATATTATCAGAATAGGTAACATTGTTCTTCATTGAAAAACCCATATTTCCAATTTTTTGTTCGTTTTAGATCTTATGAAAAAACCTATGAACATAAGAATTTAATTTTTGGAAGGTCACCTTCAAATATATTTTTTTATATATTATTAATACATAGTTCCATGAATGAATTTAATCGTCCCACTAATCAGTATGAGAATTCTTATAAATTATCTTAGATGAATTTTGGATCCAATACATACCTTTCCTTAGTGAAATGTAAGAACAATATTGTTTTTTTACAAAAAAATATAACCTTATAAATATACCAAAATTGAATAAAAATTTCTTGTTAAAGATATAACCCAACATATTTTTTATAATTAAAAAGTTTGTGATCCATATTAATATGATTAGAAACATAAGTCATGTTATAAATCTATCATTGAACTCTAAAATTATAAATCTCTACATTTAGTATATATATATATATTACTGAACATATTGGATGTATTGGTGGATAATATAATATATATGTATATTTTTATGATTACAATAGATATAATATGGTATATTTTCTATTAAGAATATATTAAGCCTCTTGTTTTTTTAATGATACTATGGAAAATGTAAAAAATTAGAAAAACCATACCTTAATAATTTTTAGAGATCATGATGGGGAATTTGTAATTTATATGATTAAATAATTTTATAGTAGGAATGGTATGTAACGTAACTTGTTAGAACATATAACCACCATGAATAATGGTGTAGTAGAATGAATAAATATAATTTTCATGAAATAACAAGAACCACATAGAGTTAATACTCAGTTGCTATTAATTTTTGGAATGAAGTGGTTTTTAATACATAATATACAATAAATCTTGTTTTAATTATGGGTTTTCTTAGAAAAATTTATTTCTGAATTGTATACATGAATAAAAGAACAAATTACACCAATTAATATCATTGAAATTTGTTGATTATTAATACAAAAGAAATTTTATATAAATTATCATGAAAATGTAATGAAGGAATTCATTTATGTTGTTACACTACTTATAATTCTTATAGGGTTTTTAATAAAAAAATATAACATCGTTTTGGAAAGAGTACATGTTCTATTTGATGAAACTGATCATTTATTTCAAACTACCTCAAACCACATCCTCATATGTTATTTCTAAACGTATTTTTCAATCATTGATAGAAATTACTTCTCATAAGAAAATAATTAAATAATTTTTAATGATGTTATTAGTCCTTATTATTTTCCAGATATTATTGAATTATAGTCTTTTGAAAACCTAATAATTTATTTGATTCTTAAGAATAATTATGCGAGAAGTATCATTTGAGATATAGATAAAAAACATTGGACTAGAAGTTACATAAAGACTGAAATTGAACATCATGATTTGTTATCCTAATTTCAACCAAGGAATATGAATGAGGCCTTAGATGATGAGGAATGGATTAAGGAAATTAAAGATGATATCAATGAGTTTTTAATGTCATAGTCAATCTTATATTATTAGAGTAAAATTAGTTTTTCTAAATAAATTTTATGAGAATGTAATAATTATTTGAGAAAATCAAGACTTATTGTAAAGGGTTACAATAAATGATAAAGAATATATTTTGAATAATATTATGCTCTGGTATCAAGAATTGAATCTATTTTAAAAAATTTATACTTTTCATTATTCTTAATTTTAATATATTTCAATTTGATGTGAAGTGTTATTTTCAGAACAGATATGTTCAGGAGGATTGTTTTGTAGAAAAACCACAGGTTTTTGAAAATAAAAAACATCCATAATATATTTATTAACAGACCAAATATTTATATATATATAAACCTGCTCTGGATCTTGGTAAGATATATTAAATGGATTTATGATTGAATAAAATATTGTTACGAGATCTTTGGATCAATACATTTTTTAAGGTGTAAATTAAAATATTAGGATATTAAAAAAAATTTGGATGGAATTTTATTTGGTTCAGCTAAAAAATAATAAAATTATTCCTTTTTGGATCTGAATAAGTATAAATTTTAAATGAAAATGATGGGTAAGTTAACACATTTACATAGTTTTTAGATAGCATAAAAAATAATGAGATATGTTATATCTCAATATATGTATAAATCATATATTCATAAGAAATCTAGGTACAACAATATGGAATATACTAGTAATTCTATTTTCCCCCCAATACCATAGATCTTGATGAGTTTGAGAAACTAGTTGATCAAAAAACATTTAGAGATATGATTTGAATAATACTTTACTTAATTAATATTTATTTTGATTTAATTATTTCAGTGTTATTATCTTCATGATATCATGAAAATTTATATGATACCCATTTAAAAGAAGTAGTTATATTTTTTCATTAACATATGGGTACTATGGATTTAGGACATTTATATTCATTTAGATATGATTTTGAACGTAAAAGTTTTTCAAATGATGAAATAGTAAATGTGGAATGCATAGAAAAAGAAAATCTAGAACTTATCATTTCTATTTATATTCATTAATTTTAGGGATTTTATAATACAAAACCAAGTAGCACATTCGACAGCTGAAGACGAATTTGTTGAAGCTAGATGTTTTTATGATCAATTGTTGTGTATGAAATAGGCCATCATTGAATATAAAATGATTTTTACTAAAATTAAAATACTTTGTGATAATACATGTTCCATTGTATTAAATAAAAACCCATAACATCACTCAATTTCTAAGATAATTGATACAAGACACTATTTCTTGTTGTATTACACACATTAAGGAGATATAATTTTACACCTCATCATAACAGAAGAACAACTTGTTGACACATTTACAAAACAACATAGTTCTGATGGATATGAATATATGAAACAAAATCAAGTATTGAATAATGTAAAGTAATCATTATTATCAACATCATGTTGATCCATCTCATTACAAAAAGATTCTCTTTTTAATAGGGGGTAAATATGTGTTTTTCTAAAAATATATAGTTTCTATTTTTTTAGTTTTTCAAAATATTTAATGCTAATGAGTTTACTAGATTCATTTTTTTGTAAATTGTATGGCTTTAAAAACCTCCAAAATATTTTATGAATATAAATTTTATAAGAATTTACAAACATAATTGTTTTTATAAATTTTTCATAATGTTTATTTAAAAGAAATTTGTTTATGATATATGGTATTTAGAATAGTATTTAAAAACTATCTTTTTTTTTCTTTTTCAATACTATAATATTCAGTTTTTTATTTCAAAAAAATCATGATTATTTTTCATAAAGAAAATTTCATATTTAGTAATATTTTTAAACAATTTAAATTTGTTCACTGAAACCAATAATAATAGTTTATTCATACTGATGAATCCCTCCAATTTGAAATTGAATCTTCTATTATTTTATTTTTTGGATTGTATAATTATGATTAGTTATATAAATATTTTTATTATACTTTTATTTTTAAAAAAGAATTTTTTTCAAAGGTTTTTGAAAACATTTCTAATCATATTCATGCTCAATCAGCTATATGTGATTAAAACATTGATAGATAAAAATTATTTTAAAACAATCTTTAGATCAGCCACAACTGTCAGATTAGAAAAGTTTTGAATCTAAGCTAAGTGTGGGTTAACCATTGTCGAACATTAGCTATCCAGAGATTCTTCTCATGATTTTATTCTCTTTTCAAAGGCCCCGGTCTGGTAAGATTTCATTTCATGTCATCATTTATTACAATAGAAAATATAATTTTTACCAAGGAATATATTTATATGTGGTATGTGTTCAAAGAAATAATTTTTAATAGATATCGGTTCATCAAATACAATTCAACTCTCATGAAGATTATTTCCTTATATGGATGGAATTATATATGTATTGAGATACACAATATTGATTTTGATCCTAAATACCTTGAAGTTCTTCATGAGTATTAAGAAACTTCATTGTTTTAAAATTATAATAGTATAGAAAATTTATATTTTATAATGTATGGGAAAATATATATTGTATCTTATAACAAGAATGCTGACATGGTTATAGTACGATTAGAAAGTTAATTATATTTCCCTAATCACATGTTACCCAAAAATCATGGAATGTTTAACAAATAAAAAAATGTGGAACCATTGTTTTTGAAATATTTTAATGTAACAAATGATTCCCTCCTAACTATGAATAATAAATTTATATACTTATGGATATATAGATATATGATTCTGAGAAAGTGATTTAGAGATACGTTGAAGGATATAATGTTTTCATTATTGATATTAATTTGATTATGATAAAGAAATACCATATCCAGTTCATCCATATCATGGTGTATAACATCAAGGCAACCTTATTCAAATCAACAATCATTATGTTTTTGGCCTTCTTATGTATAATGGTTGTAAAATGTGTGCAAATATTCAAATATGACGAAAAATAATATCCCTTGATGGGGAAAATTTAATTTATTAGTGAGTATAAAATGGACAGGATTATATTATATTTTGATACATAGTCCAAAAAAATCATTGATAAAGATGATAATATTTTATAATAGGCATAACCATCATGAAAATCCATGAATTTTGAGAAGAAAACTGAATGGAATTCAAAGACCTCTAATCTGGAAAAAATAAATTAATATAATAATATTCAAGATGATGTTTTTTATGAGATGATGAAAAGAAAATATTAGAATAAGTAAAAATACATAGAAAGAAAACATGACCCTACTTAGGAAAAAGCATTAAAAATCTAGAATACTGAAACATTATAAGAATAAGAGAAGAAAAAAAAGTGATTGTATGATTCAAGAATTATTGATTCTTTTTTGAAAGGTGTGGAAAAAGAATCCAAGAATGTTTTCCATCCAACCTCTCATGCTGATTAGACCTGAATAAAAGATGGATTAACATTTCAAAAAACATCAGTGGTCGCATATATAATTCATTCTACTATAGGTAATGGAAAAGGAAAATGTTATTGTTAAATAAGTGATCTGTATTTCTCTATGAAAAGATGCAGCATCAGTATCAACTAGAATGGAATGTGTAAGAAAAAAATAGGTAGTCAAAATATGACCATGAAGAGGCTATTAAAAAAAATAGATGAAGGATAAGAATGGGAATAATAAGGTGAAGTGGAATATAGAGACATTGAGTAATAAATAGAAGTCTATGTAGAAGAGTATGCGGATAATAATGAAGAGGATAATAAGGTGTAAACTCATTCACAAAAAGAATAATCACAATCACTATATTTGTCACGTCTTCCTTAAAATAGAATAATGGGGAAAATGATGACTTACTTGAGTTGAATAATCATATTTAGAATAGTAAGCACTATTATCTTCAAATAAAGTTAAAGAAGATAAAAATAAAAAAACAAACCATAATGAAAAATACAAGATCAATAATTATGTGGACATTATTTAAATATCAGATAATATTCAAGTTTCAAAGATTGATTAAAATTAATGGAATTAATTGAATGTTGGTACAAGCAGAACAAACCCTCCCTAGTCCATGCGTGATCAATAATAAATTTCAAGAACAATAATTTGAAAAGTTTTTTATTATATTTTTCATGTTCTAATGATATTTTGAGGATATATTTATTATTTTAAAACCATAAGCTCAGTTAAATATTATCCAAAATATTCTATTCGAAAATTTTGGATTAATAAATGTATTAAAATAATCTTTGATTTGAAATAAATTTGAGTTATAAACTATGTCATGAATGTTACCATACTCATAAGAGATCATGTAATCAAATGGTGAAATAGATTAACTGTATAGACATATATATCCTTATGAAGGATGAAAAATTTCATCAAATAAATAAAATTATGGAATATTCATTAAGTTATTTCAATAATTTATTGAAAAATATGATAGAAATATTAATTTTTGATGGAAGGGTTTCAAGATTATAATGATGAACATATCCAATATGTGAATTTATTGAAACATAATATTCATGAAATAGAGTTTGAGATGGCCATATTCCAATCTTATAGTTATAAAATTATCTTTATAGGGAGTATAATAAGAAAATATTTAAGGAAGTTAAAATTTTGAATGTTCATGATCTAATTCAAGATGAAGGGATAGTAAAACCATAGTATGATTTTGTGGTGTTCAAGAAGATGAAGGCATTTATAAAACCATGATGAAGAAATATCGATCATTTTATCATTTTATTCTCGATGAATTTTAAAATAATTTTAATGATTTAGTATGGATGAATTACATTTTAACCATCTCAAAATTTTCTTAATATATTCTTTCATATTTTAAATGGATTACTAGTGACATCAATAAAATGTTCAGTTTGTTAATATTCAAACATTTCAAGAATAATATGACAACTCTCGATTCCTTTTAGAAAATATCAAAAGGGTTAGAAAAATATATTATGTTGGAGAATATTTTCAATGGGGGAGTTTCAATATAATGGGTGAGTTGTTTCTTTAATGGGGATATATTTTTTAAAAGGGAGAATATATTTCGAAGGGAATATTTATTTATTGAAATGAGAAAAAATTACATAGGGGTGACATTTTAATAGAGAGGAGAACTATTATAATTCAACATTGTATTCATAATCATATTCAGATGTGTTACTAAATAAATTAGAATTTAGGATTAAATAATACAACAAAATATGAAGTTCTTAAAAGAACAAAAGATTGTAAATTTTTCAATGTTATTTTTTCATTTATGTTTTGGGTTTTGTGCTCTCCAAAAAAGATGACATTTTTGAGTTAGATTTATTACATATTACCAATACAATATATATATTTTGAAATCATAAAAACATTCTTAAAACATGTTTTCTAACATTTCATGTTTCATATATTTTAGTATGTTATTGTAGAAATCATTATTTTTTATCATGAATAGAAAATAATATTAAATATTATGAATATAAACATATTGTTTTACAGAATGATATAAATATTTTCTATTAAATTTATTATTAGATTCATCATTAATTATAAAAAGGGTTGGAATATTAACTTTTATCTCATATTGATAATTATCTTGACCACTAAATTATTCTAGAATTGATACAATTACACCAAACCTCTTATGTATTATGGTATTCGAATTGATAAGGAATTCAAATGGACTTACTAATGATTATAAATATAATATAGAAGAATTATTTATTTTTTATGGAATATCTTTTACACTATAATTGTGTTAGTTAACACATTATTGTATATTTAGTTACAGATAACATGTCGAGCACCCATTGTATCATCCAATGTATTTATAGAATTATAAATTTTCATATCTATTAATGTTTTTTAATTTAATATTATTTTTAGTTTAATAAAAATTCTATGTATGATGTCGTACCAATCACATAACAACATGTTTTTTCGAAATCTTACGTTGCAAACAACATTGAGTTATATCGAAAAATAATACAATAATAATAATAATAGTATTATTTTAAATGATAGTTAAGGTCCAACCATTATATGGGAAAGAATGAATATAATTAACTATATTATGATTTTACATATTTTTTAAATGTTTTTACATTTATGAATTGAATTTTAGAGGCATTAAATTTGAATGAATACAATTTTAAGCATAAAATAATCTAATATTTTAAAAAGGGTGTTTACCAAATTTTGGTGGAGTAATCTATTTAGTATTATCTTATTCACTTTTATATTTTCATTATGATAGTATAAATTCCTATTTTAGAAGAGGGACATCAAAATTTACATTGGATAAAACATTGGTATTTTTTTCTGATAAAATTCATATATTTAATGAATAATAAAAAATACAGAATTTTAATTCAAAACTTGATTTTTATATATTCTACAAATATAAATAAATTTTCCTTTTGATTTGTTTTAATCTGTACTTGGATAATGTTTTTTTTCATTTAATCCAATCTTGGCCATTGGATGTAATTTCACAATTAAATTGGACATAATTACTGGTCAAACTTTTGGTAGTTTTTACTTCTTAAAAACCTATTTTCTAGATTAATAAATGAGAATTCATATTAAATTAATTAATAAAAATTATGTGTTTCGAATTTGAAATAAATTTGAATGCATATTTGGAATTAGAATGTCCAAATTTTATAAATAGGTCACTTATATTTTTTCAAATTATGAATAGTAAATTCATTAATTATTTGTATTTACTGGTGTTAATGGGTATATAAGGATAAAAATAATATTATATTAATATAAAAATACACTAATACATCTCATAATGTTATAAATTGTGTTATAGGAAACCAAAAAAATCTTCAGGAAGAACCGTACTTATTTTGGAGCGACTTGGGTGAGATAATGACATGTTTTAATAATTAATTTAATTTAATGTGAAATATAAAATAAACATTTATCATTTTACAAAAAAATAATAATATAGGGTTATATAAATGATATATATGACTATACATAGTCATTATAAAGAATATATTATTTTTTACATCATTGTTTTTAATTAATAATTTGTATACATTAAATAAATAAATTTATTTATGACCCAATGATGATGAAATGTTTACCTTGTTATTGAAGATTCAAATAAATGATATTATAAATATTAAATTTAATTCCATTTGAACATTTTGATAGCGTCCAAAAATTTTTGGAAGATATTATCATGTTAGGGATGATTTAATGCATTTTTACTAAAGGTATCATGTTTTTATGACATAAAAAATCTATCACTTAATGGTGTCAAAATTAATATAAACGAGTTTTAAAAAAAATACTATTTTATTAACTGATATAATATTTCTAAAAAACTACGATTCATCTAAAAATGTTACGTAATGTTAAAATGTTTATTATTGATCCAATTTCATGTCTCTTAGAATTTTATAGTAATTATACTAAACATATATTATAAAATTATAAGAAGACATGGAAGAGTTAATGATTTTAACTAAATGTTAAAGCTAAAAGATAAGGTTAATTTTGAGAATTTTTTTTTCAAAATCCTATTGGTTGAGAGGATATAAACATGTAGACATCTTAATGTATAAATTTATCACTTTTTAACTATTAAAATTTTAAAATAAATTTTTAATAAAATAATATTTCATGAAATTCATTAAGTTCTCCTCCTCCCTCTTATAAAAGGCCACCTCTTCCGCCCACAAACAATCACATATAAGGCCCCTTGGCTCATCAAAATTATTCTAAAATATGCTCCACAATTCCTTCCCATCCTCTTAAAACCCCTTAGCTTTTACTATTCCTTGGTTGAGGGTACGTTAACCTCTTTAATAATAGTTAAATCATTTTTATAAAATTATACAAGATTTATATACATAAATATGAATTGATAAATGATCCTCTAATATTTCTTTTTTAATAATATTTTACAAGTATCATCACTTTAGGTGTTAACTAATCTTCTTTCCTTTATATACTCAATTACATAAGCCATTTTTGTTAAAGATAAGATGTATTTTATTCATAACTAGAATGATATTATGTTCGTAAAAATTATTTTTAATCATCAAATGAAAATTATTCTTCAATGATTATGATGGGGAATGAATCTCATCGTGTTAGTGGAGACGGTAATCCGTACATACACACAAGTGAAAATATCATAATATTAATTGTGAAATAGTATGTAATTGGATGTTGTATCACATATATAGAATAATTAACAAGTTATATTTATTATTTATATCAGTTATATTAATTATTATAACCATCCCAAAAATGTTGTGTTTTATTAATAAACTACACCACGACGTGGAGATAGTGATCTGTACGTATGCACGTATGGTGACTCAGTCATTTATAGGGTGAATTAAATAATGAATATAGTTGTACCATTTTTATAATAATATCATATTGTATATAATATTCTAGATTTATTATTTTTGAATGTAAACAACAATGAAAGAGGGAGTGGAAGAAGAAAAGAACCTGAAAGAGGTGATGAAATATTTACCTATTCATTGGGTTCTTCCTTTTGATTTGATCAAAAGGGAACTTTAGGATGACTTTCTGACCAAATGAAGGCTAGTAGGATTAATGGATGAAAGTTGGGAGGATATTTTTGTAGGTGTTTTTTGATCCAAAAGGATATGTAGTTGTGAAATTAAGAGAAGGGGATGTGCACTTTTATTAGGGAGGTAAGGGTCACTTTAGGAAAAGCTTGAAATATTTTTTCTTAATAAAACAATTTTAGATTTATAATGGCTCAAAAATGAATTTTTTAAATGATAATATTGGGATTGGTCTAAATCCTTTCAAAAAATAGGTTTTCGATAGGTTTAGGTCATCATATTAACCTTATCATTTAAATTTAACTCTTACTTAAATAGTTTGACATTTACCATGTATCATTAAATTCTTATATTATATGTTTAATAACCATTCAATAACATGAAAAGAGAACCCCATGTGGTTCATTATAAATGTATATAACCTTTTCTGTGTACTTTTTCCAGACCATATTTTTTTTAGAATGTTATATCAATTAATAATATAATATTTGTTTTAAAAACTCAATTATGTCAACTTTGACTCTATTAAGTGTTTGATTTTTTGGAAAGACATAAATACTTTATTACATCCCATAAAAGTTATTACAATAACCATAACATGTCATATTAACCTATAAAATTAGTGAAATTTATCATAAGTATAAATTTACATTTATTTGGATATCTGTAATATAAATTATTTTAATATATCTTTAATATCGTAATTATTACATCATCAATGTGGAATAAATAAATTAAATGAAATAATGTCTAAAGATTATTAATAAAATAACATTATGTAGGAAATATATTTTTATTTCTAATGATTATTTATTTTCTAATATATATTTTGTGTAACCCTATTTGAAAAATGGTTTAGTTATTAAACATTTAATTTAACTCTTTTAACTCTTCTTTAAATAAAATTATAAAAAATATATTAATTGAATCTATGTGAACCAAAGTGGTTAATATTTTATTCCTATAGATTTTTTGGTTGAATTATACTTATCCAATAGAATTATGACATGTGTTAGATTAATTATGATATCATTTTAACCTATAATTACCCAATTTACTATTAACCGTGGTAAATAAAAGTCAAAAGTTAGTATTCACCAAAAATTATTTTTATCTTATTAGACAAAATTTTACTTAATGATATTAACAATGTCTCTCATATATTTGAAATTCAACTAACAGAAGCACTAAAATTAAATTATATGTAAATTTTCAAATGCTCCTGGGAGGTGGGTAATAGAGGGTAACAATTTCAATAAACTTTTATACATGTAATTTTATTTAAAATGACCCCGAAGAATTAAATTGAACTAATATTGGTATTATATATCAATTTTGTCTCAAAAAAATAATATAAATTAATTTTTAAATAAAAATACGGTTTTAAACTATAAAGAACTATTTTTCTCTATTCATCATAGTATAATGTTTTCAGAAAAATACAAAAAATATACCCTAATCTAATTATGATATTCTATATTCACAAAATTAATTATATTTTACCAAATTCAAAATGTAAATATTGCATTATTTTATTTATAATTAATTCTCTTTGTCAAAACCGAAATGTGGGTTTTTAAAATGTAAAAACTATCAAAATATTGACATGTGTTGATGTCAACTTTAAATGTGAAATTACTTATAATGACCTATATTGGAATTAAATTATTAAATAAATCTATTTATACTTCCAAATAATTAAAATACATAATTTAACACTATAAATTATTTCAATTAAAAAAGTTGTTTTCAAATAAAATTTATTACTTTTCAATATTAAGAAAAATATGGAAGTTATCACAAAAGTACCAAAAAAATTTCGAAAATAAATTTTAATGTCCCAATTATAAATAATAAATTAATTTCATTAAATTTAATATATAAATGTTTTAAATATTTTTTAAAAATGTTTTTACATTAAAAGGAAGTAAAATTTAATTTTTGGAAAAATACATCTTTTATCAAAAAAAAGAATTTTTTCTTATATTATGTCTATGAAATACATAATATGTATTCTAAAATTATATTGTGTATATAAAATTCAAAATTTAGTTAATACAATACATAACCACTTTTTTAACAGCTTGTTTTGTAAATCGTGTTATGCTCGAACTCTGTATTGCGTGTAGTGAAAGATTTTGAATTACATTAGAGAAAATAACTTACTACAAAATCTTGTGGGTTATATTATATAAAATTTAAGGCTAGATCCTTATACCAACTATCTGAGACCGTTGTTAGAAATTAGGAAATATGGCCATTAGGATATCATAAATAAATGAAGATTCATTTTAAGATTTTGAATTTTGTTGATTATATTCTTTTATGAATATTCCTTTATGTGAAACTCTCATTCTCAGCCAATGTAATTCTTTAAGAAGTAATCATTCTAATGAATCCTAATTAGGTTGTTTCCATTAGAGGGTTTTTAATTATAATTTTGTTCTTATCATTACTACGAATTAGCGATTACATAGACTGTAATATAATGACATTGATCCCTCAAAATGATGGATTATATTTATAGTAATATAGAGGTGATCATCATGTCAATAGATTCCGAGGATAGGAAAATAAAGAAATTGTGATCATCATTTTGAGGGCATTCCTTGTATATTAAAGATATAATTTAGTATAAGAATAAAGTAGTGGAGTCCTTTAGTCAGGGTCCATGAATACCTTACTATTAAGGATTAATAAAATGAATATTTTTGTAATATCGTGTAATCCATTATTTCTTTTACATAGAAATTATAATACGTGTTTCTATAATTTTTAGTTTCAATGAGTATTTAATAAAAATATTACCCTCGTACATAGCATTACAAAAAATTGGTTTTATAGTATTAACTATTTTTATTATAATGATACAACGGTATCAATCTGATCCATTTTGATTTGGATTTCTATATGATATAATCACACACTTTCTAGTTTTGATTTTTTCTACTTAGATAATCATTCTGAGTATGAGTATGATAATGTTACATTAAAAAGATCGTGTTTTACTTTGTTTAATTATTTGAAAATTATTTTTTAAATTAAAATTAACAGTATTATTTTATTTATATCCACTAAATATAATTCATATGATAATCCCTTTATTTGAAAAATAATCCATCATGGGATGGGTTTTGGTTTAAACCTATGGGGGTCGTCTGATGAGGAGGTGGAATTCCAAGAGGAGAGTTTTTAATTTAGTTGTTTTTACACTTCCATTAATTGATACAAAATAATTATTTTATAATAAAAGTAATATATACCATATACTAATATGTTACAATACTAATGTGCAGACCTATTACAATTTTCCCTTTACATTAAATGTGAACTAAAACTATCAATCTTGTGTACGAATTACTGCCACATCACAAAAAGATTTAATTCATTATACATTACCATGATTCTTCGATATATATTACGATTGATTTAGAAACGATTAATTATATTTATCTGGTAATTATAAATATGAAATTTTAATATCAAATATACATTTTTATATTCCATTATTTTTAAAATTCAACAATTCGCTCTGGTGTGTGTTTGACTACTGCCTCATGAAGGGATGTGATTTTTTTTCTCTTACTCATTACATGTATGGTAACAAGATTAAAATTAATGAATAAATGATATATATATATATATATGAAGTTATATTGATTCAGATAACTTAATATATCACTTAGTTATTTACCATTCCAATTTTTATGGAATGAAGTCATCGCTCAGGCATATGTTTAACCTACAATCTTCATAATGATATGTGATTCATTTTCCATTTCCAACATTAAAATATTTTAATAAAACATTATATACTAATTTTTATGATATTTATATCATTATTATCCTTATCAAGAATATGGATATATATCCTGTGAAAATGACTTATCACTTTTATTTAAAACATACATCAAAAAACGATGCAATTAGCACCAAAATAAAAGAGATTATTGATATAGTATTAATAAAAGAGGGTTTAAAATGTAATAAGAGGAAAATAAATTATATAAAATGTAATAATATATTACTTTTATTAATTAATAATATTATTAACTCCATTATACAATATGATTAATCATTGTAATATAAAAGAAAGTTTGAGGTGATGGACTTTGTCTCAAATTCCCTTAATTGAGTCATATTCTATTTTTGTTCACTTAATTTCATTTATATGGTGTACATACAACCCCTTATAGTTGTAAAATCACGAATTCATGATAATTAATGGATTTTTGTGTTCCAATTTGTATTATGTCATCTAATAGTATTTCACAGGAATGTTATTTGATGGTAAATACTTTCATAAATAAAATTGTTTTCCTTGGTATATATTTCATATTCATTATCATTAACATTTATGATTATATTTGTAAATAATTTTGACTATTTTATGTTGTATTTTAATTTCTATTATTTAGATTTACATTTTATATACATAATCAATTAATTTATTCTCACATCAATATCTATTTCACTGTATGGGATTTTGCCTCAATTTACATTTCGATGAGAAATATTTATTAATAGACACCTATTAACAATTATATTATTTATATACTACCCATTTTCTATTTTCATTATGAATATAATTTTCTTAATAATTGTTAATGATTCAATTAAATTTTTATCCGAATTATTTGTGTCCTAGATATTAATATTTCAAAACAATATACCTTTCTAACATATGGTGCCTACTTGGGATATAATTTTATTAACTATGGAAATAATGAAAGATTATTATTCATTAATCAAGGAAGATATTTGATTATAAGGAATATTATAACTAAATTAAATGATGTCATCAATATATGGTGAATTATTTGGACATATAGAGAGAGGTATGGATAAAAAATATATTACCCCTCGATGCATACACATTTATTATGAGGAAAATTGGATTTTAAAATTACAAATGGTAATACATGTAGTGTAAAAGTCTTTTAAAAGCTCTTGATGGTAGTGATATCATGTTTTTTGAGATCATGATGTCCAATAATTAACCATTTACCTCATTTAAAATTAATTTATTTTTAATATCTATTATATTTTGAAAATTATGTTATCTATGGATGAATTTAATTCTTATATTATTGATTAAATGGAATCTGTGTATAGTAATTTACCTTGCCTTATTTATTATTCCTGATATAACCATGATATCCAATTTATTGAATAATGGAATACATGTTTAATTATTTACCTTTTCATGTTGATAATTAAATATGGATTTATGGTATCTGATGTTAACCGTGTCTCTCGTATATTTGAAATTCAACTCACAGAAGTGGTGAAATTTAATTTTATGTAAATGTGTAAATTCTCCTAGGAGCTAGGTAACAGTGGGTAACAATTTCAATAAACTTTTATTCATAACATTTTATTTAAAATTACTCTATAAAATTACATTGAACTTATATAGGTTTTATATATCTATTTTGTGTTCAAAAAAATAAATAAAATAAATTATTTTTTAAATAAAAAGACGTTTTGAACTATAAAGCAGTGTTTTTCACTATTCAGCAGAAATTTAAGGTTATCAGAAAAATAAAAAAAATATACCATAAGAAAATTTTGATATTCTAAATTCAAAAAATTAATTATATTTTACCAAATTCAAAACATAGATGTTTCATTATTTGATTTATAATTAATTCTCTTTGTCAAAACAGAAATGTGTGTTTTTTATATGTAAAAACTATCAAAACATTGACAAGTGTTGATGTAAAATTTAAATGTTAAATTACTTGTAATGACCAACATTGGAATTTAATTATTAAATAAATCTATTTATACTTCCAAAGCATTAAATTACATTATTTAACACTATAAATTTTTTCAATTAAAAAAGTTGTATTCAAATAAAATTTAATAATTTTCAGTATTCACGAAAATATGGAAGTTATGAGAAAACTACCAGAAATTTATCCAAAATAAATTTTAATGTCCCAATTATAATGAATAATTTAATTTCATTAAATTTAATATATATAAGTGTTAAATATTTTTTCTAAAATGTTTTTTCCTTTAGAATGTGGTAACATTTCATTTTTGGAAAAATACTTATTTTATCTAAAAAAATAATTTGTTCTTATATTATGTCTATGAAACACATAATATGTATTCTAAAATAATATGGAGTATATAAAATTCAAAATTTAGTTAATACAATTCATAACCACTTTTTGAACAGCTAGTTTGGTAAGTCGTGTTATGCTCGAACTCAGTATTGCGTGTAGTGCAAGCTTTTGAATTACTTTAAATAAAATAACTTACTACCAAATCTTGTGGGTTATATTATTTAACATTTAAGGCTGGAGCCTTATAACAACTATCTGAGACCATTTTTAGAAATTTGGAAATATGGCCAATATGAGATCATAATTAAACGTACATTCATTTTATGATTTTGAATTTTGTTGATTATATTCTTTTATGAATATTCCTCTATGTGAAACACTCATTCCCAGCCAGTGTAATTCTTTAAGAAGTAATCATTCTAACTAATCCAAATTAGTTTGTTTCCTTTAGAATTTTTTTAATTATAATTTTTGTCTCATCGTTATTATGAATTAGGGATTACAGAGACTGTAATGTGATGACATTGATCCCTCAAAATGATGGATTCTATTTATAGTAATACAGAGGTGATCATCATTTCAAGAGATTTCGAGGATAAAAAAATAGAGAAATTGTGACCATCATATTGATGGCTTTCCATGTATATAAAACATATAATTTAGTATAATAATAAAGTAGTGGAGTCCTTTAGTCAGGGTCCATGAATACCATACTATTAAGGATTAATAACTTAAATATTTTAGTAATATCAGGTAATCTATTATTTCTTTTACATAGATATTATATTACTTGTTTTTATAATTTTTAGTTTCAGTGAGCATTTAATTATAATATTACCCTCGTACATAGCAATACAAAAAATTGGTTTTATCATATTAACTGTTTTTATTATAATAAAACAATGAAATCTATATGATCCATTGTGATTCCGATTTCTATATGATATAATCAAACACTTTCTAGTTATTATTTTTTTACATAGATAATCAGACTGAGTATGTGTATGATAATGTTAAATTAAAAAGTTCATATTTTATTTTGTTTAATTACATGAAAATAATTTTTTAAATTATAGATATAAGTCCTATTTTATTTATATCCATTAAATATAATTCATATGATAATTCCTTTATTTGAAAAATAATCCATCATGGGATGGGTTTTGGTTGAAACCTATGGGGGTCGTCTGATGAGGAGGTGGAATTCCTAGAGGAGAGTTTTTAATTTAGTTATTTTTACACTTCCATTAAGTGATAAAAAAATTATTATTTTATAATAGAAATATTATATACCATATACTAATATGTTAAAATGCTAATGTATTGACCTATTACAATTTTACCTTTTCATTAAATGTGATCTAAAACTATCAATCTTGTGTACGAATGACTGCCACATCATGAAAATATTTAATTCATTTTACATTACCATGATTCTTTGATATATATTATGATAGATTTAGAACCGCTTAATGATATTTATAATGAAATTATAACTATGAAATTTTAATATCAAATATATATTTTTAGATTCCATTATATTTAAATTTCAATATGTCGCTCCGGTGTGTGGTTGACTACCGCATCATGAAGCGATGTGATTTTTTTCTCTTACTCATTACATGTATGGTAACAAGGATAAAATTAATGAATATATGTTTTATATATATGAAGTGATATTTATTTAGATAAATTAAAATATCACCTAGTAACTTACCATTTCAATTTTTGGGGAATAAAGTCATCTCTCATGCGTATGTACTATCTATAATCTTCAAAATGATATGTGATTCATTTTAAATTTCCATCATTAAAATATTTTAATAAAACGTTATATACTAATTTTTAGGATATTTATATAATTATTATCCTTATAAAGAATATGGATATATATCCTATGAAAATGATTTATCACTTTCATTTAAAACATACATCAGAAAACGAAGTAATTAGCACCAAAATCGAAGAGAATATTGATATAGTATTAATAAAATATGGTTTAAAATGTAATAAGAGGAAAATAAATTATATTAAATGTAAGAATATATTACATTTATTAATTAATAATATTATTAAATCCATTATAAAATATGATTAATCATTTTAATATAAAACAATGTTTGAGGTAAGGGACTTCGTCTCAATTTCCCTTAATTGATCCATATTCTATTTTTGTTCACTTAATTTCATTAATATGGTGTACATACAACCCTTTATAGTTGTAAAATCATGAATTCATGATAATTAATGGATTTTTGTGTTTTAATTTGTATAATTTCATCTAATGGTATTTCACAGGAATGTTATTTGATGGTAAATAATTTCATAAATAAAATTATTTTCCATGGTATATATTGCATATTCATTGTCATTAAAATTATTTGATTATGTTTGTAAATAATTCTGACTATTTTATGATGTATTTAAATTTCTATTATTTGGATTTACATTTTACCCACATAATCAATTAATTTATTCTCACTTCAATGTCAATTTCAGTGTATGGGATTTTGTCTCAATATAAATTTCAATGAGAAATATTTATTAATAGACACCTATTAACAATTATATCATGTATATACTACCCATTTTTTATTTTCATTATGAATGTATTTTTTTAATAATTGTTAATGATTCAATTATATTATCATCCAAATTATTTGTGTCATGGATATTAATATTTCAAAACAATAAGCCTTTCTAACATAGGGTGCCTACTTGGGATATAATTTTATTAACTACTGAAATAATGGAAAATTATTATTCATTAATTAATGAATATATTTGATTATATGGAATATTATTACTAAATTAAATAATGTCTTCTATATATGGTGAATTATTTTGACATATAGTGAGAGGTGTGGCTAAAAATTATATTTCCCCTCGATGCATCAACATGTATTATGAAGAAAATTGGTTTTTCAAATTACAAATGGTAATACATGTAGTGTATAAAATCCTTTTAAAAGGTCTTGATGGTAGTGTTATCATGTTTTATGGGATCATGATGTCCAATAATTAACCATTTACCACATTTAAAATTAATTTATTTTTAATATCTATTATATTTTGAATATTCTTTTATTTATGGATGCATTTCATTCTTAGATTATTGATTAAATGGAATCTGTGTATAGTAATTTACCTTGACCTATTTATTTTGCATGATATAACCATGATATCCAATTTATTGAATAATAGAATATGTGTTCAATTATTTACATTTTAATATTGATAATTAAATTTGGATTCATGGTATCTTCTATTGTACATAACCATTATTGAGAATTTGTGCAAACCCTTTTTTGTTTCATTTACTTGGGAAATTATGATGAAGTCATTGAATGAGTTTTTAGGGATATCAGTAATTTCGTTATGTGACATGTTTTATTTTATATAAAAAAATTTAAATGGGTTTTATGAATGTATATGTCTCTACAAAACATCTAAATTTATCAGTCTTGTGGGATTTTTCCTCCAATATCAATGACCATGTTATAAATTATACACTGGATCTAGGGTAATGAAGTAGGGGTTTTTATTATTGTTATCCGGGGAATTTTTGTGGATTCCTTGTAAAATAGATTGAGAAAAAATGTATTATAGGACATAACCATATTTTAGACCTTGATGAAAAATAATGAAAAATCCTTATGTTTTTGTAGGGAATAGATTTTGTGGTTTCTCTTAGAAATACATCACTTTTTTTGATAGTACAAGATGTAATATATCTAGAATAGATGTACCTAAGGGTATTTCCTCCAAAAAGGGTGCATCAGGATTCACCCAGTCATAATCTAGTTCATGAAATTAGGCATTACCATACTTCTAGATTGATATTCCTAAGGGATATGACTATAATAATTCATATTTTCTTTACAAACCACAATGATATATTTTGAAACAAATATATCTCCAAAAGAATAATGTTTTTGATTCTGAGATTCAACATGAGTAAATATTTAACATTTTGTAATGGTTAAACTATATTTTTAAATATATTTTATGAATTAGGATTCATAATTTTAGGAGCTAATATAGAATATTCCATATTTTAAAAATTTATTTTAGAAGGCATAAGTGTATCAATAGTCATGGTCAAAGTAGATATTTCCCTCCCGAGGAAGACACCACTGCTCGTTCTGGAACTCAAAAATGTTTGGTTATATTAGGGAACCTAAATTTGGTTATAAATAATATTCATTCCGTGATGTAGAAATATATTCAACAAAGGGATTCAACAATATTATAGTGTTGAATGTTATATAATTCTTAATAATATTGTTTGAATAAAAATCTATTAGAGAATGAGATATGGATAAAGTCTCAAGATAATATATTGATGGACTTAGGAATTGATTAAATAGACAAATTTACACTTTTAGTGTATTGTCTCAATGGTGATGCTAATCAATAGTGTCCATTGACCAATTATACTAGTTAGGAAGAAAAATTGGACACATAGAATCTGATCCATTTAAGGAGTTATTAATGAAAAAAAATTCCCACATGAGAAATAAAAAATAATTGTATATAATGTCACTTAGATTAATAAAAAGTATTAAGAAAGTGTTTCTGAGTTTAAGGATAACTTTATTGGGTTGTCAAAGAATACTATAGATTACATATTCAATATGGTGTAAAAGAATGTCAGTTTCTTCGAAGAGATTAAAAAAGTTTTTATAGGTGTTTGTCTCTCAAAATTCTTAATCATATGTTGAAATGGTTTTCTATTCCATCAATAGGTAAGTAATTTCTCTAGATGATACATATTTAAGGGAAATCAAGATAGGAATAGGATATTTGAAAACCATGAAAAAGGTAATGTATTAGATAAGAGTAAGATAATGATGTTCTTTCGACCTTGTAAAATCTAAGGAAAGAATAATTTTGTTTGTGTTTAAAAGGAATAGGGGATTTTTATAAGTATGGAGATAAGGTTAATCAACCTTATGAGTTCTATGGGATGAAAAAATCAATATTGTATTGTGATTTAGTTACAATGAAATGGGGAATTATTCATACCAATGTACAAAGTGTTATGGGAATCTAATATAGAAGAGGATAAGGGGGGATGGAAAATATTACATGATCACTATAGAAAGGTGGATTTTCTTAATATTTTGGTGGTAGAAAATTTAATTATATCTCAAATTTAGTTAGTTATTTATTTTATTCTCAATCCCTACACAAATTTATATATAAAAACGTCACAATGAAAATTAGACATTTGAATTCATAATTTATAATGGTGTTTTAATTCAAAACTCTAAAAGGATGTCTCATGATAAAAATGATGAGTCATGAATCCCCCAATATGGCTCGTAGTCCTTTATAATTTTTGGGCATTTCTGTTAAACCAATGAATGCATTTTATATATAACTTGGTATAGTATAGAAATCAAAATATGAAGTAAAACATTATTACGAGGGATGAAAATTATGAATCATGGTAAAGATGTGGAATCCATATCATTATAGTGGATACTTCATTATTTGATCCATGTTTAGATCTACCCACAATGTATCCTCTGAATGAGATTATTTTGGAATAAAATAAAACACCATTCATTTATAAAGAAAGTAGTTAGAACCCAAATCTTCATTTCATGTATGGATATTTATTTCGGGTTGTTTTTTCGAAAAATGAAGAAACTAGTAATTTTTTTAGTACATGTCATGTACTAGTTATGTAACTGCTGAGTATATGGCTGTGTAGATGACCTCGAAGACCACCTAATGCAGGTGCTGATTGAGGCCAGTACATGGCGTGTACATTAAATTAACATGTTATGTACTATTCATTTTATTTTTATATCATCATGAGGTCATGTATCATGTCCAGAACCATATTCTTCTTCCAATGATTAGTGAATGAGAATGAAGAGAAGACGGAGAACATTGAACCCCTAACAATTCCTCATCATAGACACGATTAAGACACCGTTACGTGAGTTGTATTCTCACAAGTGAGTTATCTCTTTACCTAGAGCATCTCTTCTTAATTTCTCCCCTCTATTGATTTATCCAAACATGATATATTTTAACCTTTTGAAGAGATACATCATTGTAATATGATTCAAGGGCCGAAATTCAAGAGTGTTGATCGTACATCATCAAGGTAGGTGGTTTGTACCATTACTTGGTTTCTTTTGGATTTTATAAGCAAAAAAGGTGTCGAATACCCATGTTTAGGGTTTTGGATGTTTTGGATTTTAACCATTTTTAATACCTTATATGGTTTCATTGAATGAGAAAGGTTTATTGCTTATGCATAAGGTTAAATACCATGATTTTGGGTGTGTTTCCCAAGGTTGATTGATTATTTCCATTTAGACATGAATTGTCAGATTGGAAAGCTTTATTCCATGCCTATTATTATTTCGATGGAGTTACTATTTATTTAAGGTTCACGCATTTTACATTGTGAAAGTAGAAAAAGGGGAATTGACAGTGACACCATCATGTTGTACGGTCATATATGGATGAATTATTGTTATATTGACCAAGAGGTATTGACTATCTGAGATTCGATGTGGTCATTGACCAGAGGGGGTAGACTGTGAGAGCTACCTATAGGGCCATTATTAAATTAATGTTGAACTATCAGTAATTGATAGTGATCACTACTAGGTGACATGATATTATTATTTTTTCTATCATGACATTGGGTATATTGACCATAAGAGGAACCAAGGGGGTCTTTTAAAAATGATTAATTCCATGTGGGAACAAAGGGGATATACGGTGTGATCATTCCAAGTGAGTTATTATTTATTAAATTTATGATATGTTAATCAATAGGGGTTAGACTGTGAGAACATTCCCAGAGGGTTTTTATTTATTAAATGGTTAATTTTGATGAGTCTACCAATCCAAATCACAATCATGGATGCAGTCTTAATTGATAGATTAGGTAGTCTTTTGAGACATTTTCTTATTATATTATATACGGGGATATAAGGAAGAGTCTCGATCCTAAGGATACAATATTGAACAGTTGGAATAATTAATAAATGATTATGAATGTAATCCGAAGTTATAGGATTGAGCACATTTGAGTACTTCTATGTTTATAGATTTTTTCCAAATTTCCTGCTATATAAATTCACAGATAGTTTGGAATAGATCATTTGGTGGTTGCCTACTTGGTTCAATCTCACACCCTATTTGAATAATTATTTTGGACCCAAACATATTATATGGTTGCAGGTATAGATAAGGTAAATCTCCCTTCTTCATCATGTATTTGATTTTTATTTGAGTTGGAGAGCATGGTATCATGATGATTCTTGAGATGATTTTGGAGTTTATAATTTTCAACACATGGGTTTCATTATTTTATTTCCAGCATTGTGGCTTGTTTTGATGCTTTCTTAGATAATTTTTTTTTCATAATGTATTTATATATGATATTTTTTATCTCATCAACCTTCTGCTGTTTACATCTGTTAAATGATACTACTACTTCATCCCCTCTATACTATTTGATTACATAGTACTACTTTTCTATTGAGGTATTTGTTTCCAAACTATTACACCCAAGGCCCTAGGTACTATTATATAGCCTCTGGAATTTCAGAATATTCTCATGAGTCTATATGAAAAACCATGTATGAGGCACCTTTGGGCGGCTCCCAGAATCAAGACAATTCAAAGTGGTGTCAGAGGGGTTTCTTTTCTTATTTTTATTACCATTTGGAGGTTATAGATAAGGATATGAATCAATTTTTAGTTGGTAATAAGTTATTCCCCGGAATAACTAACCCACGTATAGGGAAAATCCAATTTACATCGAGTGTTGATGTTTTATTGTTTTTCCAATTGTTGTAGTTGATTTGATTTCATTGTTGGGTGATTCAATTTTATTTTTGCTATTATGATTTATATTATATTGGTTCAATTTCTGTTACAAACTGATGGGATGAGGGTATTCCATCTCATTCGTCACATTGGAACATTCTAGAGACCACATGTCAAGCATTCATGTAAGGCCATTTATGATGCGTTACTGATTGAATTCTATTGTGATATATATCATGTTATATATGAATTTTGTTGTTATATATTCATTGATAGAACACCTACTATTTTTATAGGGTACTGGATTATGTATTGTTTCATATCTATGGACAATAATATTTGGTCCTTGAGGTGTTATGTGCCCTCTTGGATACAAATATGTTGGATGATGATTGAAATTTAATTAAAATTTTTCATGTTATGATATGAATAAGGAGAAAAAACATTGATTAGCACGAGAATGTGATATCACGGGTCAAAATTTGTTAGTCATTGGACAAAATTTTATGTTTTTAAGGGTTTTGGAGTTGATTCCAAGGCAAACTATCTGAAAACAAAGACAACGTAGAATGGTGTGTTATGAACACACATGTTGTGTTCCTTAGATCTAGAAGAAACAACTTTTCTTATGTACATTCTATGTACTATATGTACTTTCCGTGTAGTCTTTAACTGTGCGACTGACTATGTGAACATAAAAACTGGGTTGGGAAACATTGGTAGAACATTCCATGTCTAGATTATATAATCCATGTTATAAGAACCATGTATCTCGATGTGTGTTCAACGACATAGGTATATGAAACATAGGTTGTACACTCCGTGTAAAATTCATTCTTTCCTTTTAGAGTCAACCGTCTCTCTGACCATGTAACTAATGAAATCTGTGAAAATAAATTCAAGAAGTACATGTCATTTATATGGTGAAAATGATGTGTAGTGTTACCAAGGGGAGAACCGTGTCATTCGAGACCTGTTGAAGAACTTGTGAAAGAGTGAAAATCCTATTACTCACTATGTCTTGGGAGGAACATGTTGTGTGTTATTGTGTTATATGACCTGGTTTGTAATAGGTACATGTACATGTTTAAACTTAAGGGAACAGCCCTTGTAGTGGTTCTAAACATTATGTAACTTTATATAAAAAAAGGTGAATATTTTCCTTATCTTTTTCCTTTTTGAAATTCTAATATGATGTCCGTGTTAATCTTGTACAGAGGTGTGCACTTGACCTTTAATAGTCATTCCACAGAGGCATCCTCCAGTTGAATGTTAAATAGAGGGAAACGATCATACACCAAAAATGATAGATTAGAGACTATCACAAAATCCATAAATTTTTCCTGTCTTGGCCCCAGTAGTTATTACAGAAGCAGTTTCCAATGAATACTTAGATGATAGGTTTTTGAGGATGTTACAGAACTTTTAGGGAGCACCGCATCGTGCCCTGTCTATGGTAGAGTTGACTTGGGTGTTCTGGAAGCACAATCCTTCAACATTTTCTTGTTATGGAGGACCATAAGCAATAAATTCATGGTTGGTGTCCATGATTTCTATAATTGACCATCTGTAGATGCCTCCAAAGAGGAGGGTCAAGCTCATGATGCATATTATAAATGATACCACCAAAAGATTAAGGGATGTTATCTCATAGGTGGGATATCCTCAAGATATGTCTTGGAAAGAGTTTCAAGAGATCCTCTATGAAAACTTCTATCCTGAGACGTTGAGGGAAGATTGATCCCAAGAGTTCATGCATTTGGAGTAGGGATCTCTTTCAGTGATGTATTACATATCTCATTTTATATAGATTCATCACTTCACAATTGTTCTAAGAGGTAGATAGTTATCATTGGCAGAGAAATTTGAGGATGTTCTTAAGTATGACATCTGATCGCAGGTGAATTTTGTCATGCTGACATCCGTAATGGTTTTATTGAACTCGATGATAATAAACGTGCACAATATGAGGGAGATGAGAGCTATGAGTCAGGGCGGTTAAACATCCAAGAATGGAACTCCTTCTACATATAGTAGGATGCACTGCAGGGAGTTTTGTCATATTGTTTCTTCAAGTATCTAGGTTATATAATACTGGTGGTAGAAGTATGGTCATATGAGACCACAATGCCTGAGACACCCAGTCGAGTGCGGATATTGCCTCAAGATGGGACATCTTCATCATTTTTGTCATATTTTCTCACCTATAGTGACTGGTAGTGGTTATATTATGACTCCACAATCTGTAGTAGGATCACGAGTCTCTCATTAATCAGGGAACTAGAGTTCATCAGGCCATTTAGGCTAAGGAAGAGGGTGTGGTCATGGTAGCCTAATGGAACGTTTTCAGTGATAATAGGATTGATCAACTAAGGTTATTTAGGTCGGGTTGGTGGGACGTGGTATAGGTCAGACATTTAAAATTTAGTATACCTAGAATGAATAGGATCTCGGACCCTCTACGGTAAGAGGTACGATTCTAGTTGCCTCAGATATAGCTTATACTGTTCTAGAAATTGGTCATTCCAATAGTTTATATCTTTTACCATTGTGGATATCCCTGGTACCTGTATCATTACATATGAGGATAATATGATTATAGACACTCTAATGTATATTAGGACAACAATTGTACAACACTGCCTAGAGTTACCTCTTTTGTATGGTGGGTGAAAATTCTTATGGGAGATCTATTTCTTAGGGATGTCATACCTAAATTTCTTTCTCAGAATTGTCTGGTTAGTCTCCTTCAAGGACATTTTTGAATTACATTTTAATGGGGTGAGTTTCATGTCACTAGAGGTCATATCATTTCTAAAATAAAATGAATTGGATGTCAAGGAACATAGAACTGGACCAGAGCATCATGGGATGAGAGGAATTACAGCCTACATTTCTAGTTTATATCTAGATGTCCATGGGACTTCAGTGATATACATTCTTAAAATGGTGGATCATTTTAGAAATGTCAATCCAGATGAATTTTCAGGTGTACCTCCATAGCATGAGGTATATTTCTCTACTGAACATCTCCCAGGAGCAACACTGGAGTCCATCCCTTCATATAGTATGGCTATAGCCGAGCTACAAGGGCTTAAGAAGTAGTTAGAGGAGTTATAGGAAAATGGTTTCATCTGAAACAATACTTTTCCTTGGGGATTTCCTATCCTCTTTGTGAATAAGGCAGATTATACCCTCAGAAATTGTGTGGATTATTAGAAGATGAACAGGTTGATGGTTAAGAACTGATACACTTGCCAAAGACTGATGATCTCTATAATCACCTTCACCAATATTGTGTGTTCTCGAAGATTGAATTTTGACTTGGTTATAATTAGTTGCACGTTATCCCATTAGATATACCTCCTAAAACATTTTAGAGAATGTGTGGTCTATACATGTATTTGGTTATGTCATTTGGTATCACAAATGTGCTGACATTTTTCATTGAACTGATGAACCGAGTGTTCAATATTTACATGGATTCGTTTGTGGTTGTATTCATGGATGATATCATGATGTTCTCTCTAACTCAACACGATCATGATATCAATCCTTAGATAATTTTTATTATAGTAAATGATCATCAGTTATGTGATATTCACTCTAAATTCCACTTTTGCATAGAGTAGATTGACTTCATGGGTCATGTTATCTTAGATACAAGAGTATTAGTAGACCTACATAATGTGAGATTAGACGTTTAATGTGAGAATCTAAAAAATTTCATTGAGGTACAATGGTTTCTAGGTCTGTATAGTTAATATACACTACTTATATAGATCTTTTTAGGATTATTAGTTCCACAGATGGGTCTAACTAAGAAGGGTAAAAGTACTAGTGGACATATAATATGATTCATCCTTCCAGAATCTAATAGGTAGAATGAAATCAGCACAAATACTCTTTCTTCAAGATCTAAGAAAGTGTTACAACCCTAACTGTGATACCTCAGTTATCAAATTGGGAGCAGTGCTTATGTAAGGGTAAGGAGTCGTCTTGTATGAGTCTGGACATCTGAGGCCACATTAGAGGAAATACCCAATGCACTATATGGAGTTAACTGCATTTTTGCCTGCATTACGCTATTGGAGACATTATCTTTTGGAAGAGCATTTTGTTGTTTACACTTTCCACAAAAGTATCTTGTATATCACTACTCATTGTGATTTGTATATGAGATAGAGAAGTTGGGTTGAGTACGTTTAGTATTTTGACATTGTTCTTGCCTGCAAACTTGGGAAAGGTGACACCGTGGATGATACATTGAGCAGGAGGACTTTGATACAGGTAGTGGAGGACATAAGTGAGTGACAACATATGTCTCCATTCTCTAAGTTTTATATGGATGTAAAAAGATGCATTGGTAGATTTTTATTTCCTCTATATCTGTTACATATACTCTTCTTGTTTGACTGTGAATGAGGAATAAGTCATAATCTGAATGCCAAATCCTACGAGAGAGAGTGTCATGTGAGAACACTACTCCTGGATGGATCGTAGGTTAGGATTAGGTCTAATGTTTTCATGGGAATGTATGGGTTTCAAAATACATACATGAGGAGTTGATTTGGTATTTTTATTCCTCATTTTGGGATATTCATCGAGGTCTCACCAAGATGTATCATGATATACACTACCTGTATGGATTTCCAGGTATGAAGGGAGATGTGGTTCATTTGGTATGAGATCATCCACCTATCATTAGGTGAAGGTCGATCATCAGTGACCAGTATGGATTTTATAGTAGTTACACATTCATAGGTGGAAGTGTAATGATATTGTGATCGATTCCGTAATGGGTTTTCTGAGGGTGCCTCGAGGGAATGATTCAAATTGGGTTGTTATTGACAGAATCAAAAAGGCTACATATTTCTTGTCAATTTAGGAATCCTTAAGTGTTAAAGAGATGATAATGTTGAATATCAAATAGATATTATGTTTTCATGGGGTTTCATACTCAGTCATTTCATATAAAAATTCTCATTTTACATATCATGTCTGACAGGGACTATAGATGGCTCTGAATATATAGGAACTTCTATGTACGGCTAACCATCCCTAGATAGATGGTCGGTCCATGCACATAATTCTCATATTGGAGGTATTGCTTAGATCATGAATCCTATATTTTGAGGGGTATTGGGAGAGACACTTCCTCCTAGATGAGTTTCCTACAACAATAGTTTTTATGCGACGATTCATATGGAAACATATGCTGCCGTATATGGTAGGATCTTCTTATCACCCCTATAATGGATACAGTTAGGAAAGGTAGCTATGCAAATAACTCATCTTGTCCATCTGAAAACTGACCTGGTGGAGTTGATTCGACATAGAATGGCTACTACATAGTCTCACCAGAAATATTATTTTGATCGATAGAGAAGAAATTTGGAGTTTTATGTTAGAGATCAGGTTTTCTTACATGTCAAAAAAAGGTTGGGACACCATAGGATTAGGATACAGGAAAACCCTTCAGTGAGATGAATTAGGTTTTTTGAGTTTCTTGATAGTGTTGGGATGATTGCCTATTGGTTGAAAATACCTTATAGTAACCAGCAATGCAGAGTGTCATTCATGTTTCTAAACTATAGTGTTACCTTTCAGACTTGTCTCACATTTTTCAACCCAAGGAGGTTGAGTTTGAGGTGGATTTATCCTTCGAGTAACACCCTATTCTAGTTGTGGATTGTAGTATGAATCTTATTCTTGGATGGAATGTTCCTCTATTATAGCTGCTATGGAATCATGGGTGAGTACAAGATGACACATGGGAGATGGAGGCCAATGTACGATCTTAGTGGCTAGAGTTGTTTGAATTTTCATCTTCACCACCCTTGGAACGAATATTCTAAGTTGAATTCCTTTAAGGGGGATATTTTAAGAACCTAGGTATTCATTTCTAGTATGGATCCTTTTATTGAGTTACATTTGAGGAAAAAATACAAAAAGTGGAAATTTTATAAGTTCACACTGTGTGCTTCTAATTAAATTCCATGTACCCAATTGTCGCGAGTAGCCGAGTACTGGAAGTGTAATGGCTGAGTATATAGTCATGTAGGTGTCATAGTAGACCACCTAAAGTAGGAGCCCATTGTGGCTAGTACCTAATGTGTACATTAAATGAACATTATTTTCTACTTTTCATTTTATTTGTTATATTGCTGCAGGGTCACATCTCACACTGAGAACTATCTTCTTCTTCTTGTGTTTCATATAGGGGAGCGACGAGATTGGTGAGAACATTGAACCCATATTGATTCTCCGTCTGATCCCTTATTAAGATTTCACTAGGTTTATTGGATTCACACAAGTGAGTTCTATCATTCTATAGAGCATACCTTCTATATTTCTTCCCACTCATGAGTTACCCATGGTTTACTGATTTAATCCTTTCGGTAGATCTATGTCAAAATTGTCTTATTCAAGGGACCACATTCAAGAGTGTTGATCGTAGAATATCAAGATAGGTGGTTTGTCCATTTCATTGGTTGTATTTGGATTTCATATTCTAAAATTTCTGAATAAACATGTTTGGTGTATTGAATGATTTATATTTTAACCTTGTTTAATACTAACCATGGTTTTGTTGATTGAGAAAGAGTTATTTCTTAGGCATTAGGATTAATACCATGATTTTGGGTTCATTTCCAATGGTTGATTTTCTATGGCCGTTTGGTCTAGAATTGTCTAGTAGGTTTGCATTATTCAATGCCTCATGTAGTTAGAATGTTGTTACATTTCATTTGAGATGCACATGTTTTTCATTGTGAATGTTTATCAAGGCTAATTGACTATGAGTGATTCATAATGTAAGGTCATCTATGGATGAATTATTGTTATATTGGCCTAGAGGTATTAACTATGAGAGTTGTAGAGTGGTCATTGAACAGAGGGGTTTGACCATGTGAGATACCTAGAAGTTAATTATTAAATCAATGATGGTCTATAGGTAATTGACTGTGAGAGCTATGTGGGGTCATTATATTTTTATTATTGTTATGCAGACCATAGTGGTATTGACCATGAGAGCTACCCAGGTGGCCGTTTTTAAATTAATAGTGAAAAATTTGACCATAGGGTTTAGATTGCATGAGCATTCCCCATGGGTTTTTATTTATTGAATTGATTATATGTTAAAATAATTGGGTTAGACTGTGAGAACATTCCTGAGGGTTTCTTGTGAATAAATGAATAATTGTGATGAGATTTCGAAGGAAAATAAAAATCATGGACTTTTTCTTACTTGTATTTTCGGTGGTCATCTGGGACATCTGATTTTTATATTATAGAGGGGGATACAAAGATTAGGCTTCATTCTATGGTTAAATTATTCAATGGTTCGAATAATTAGTAAATGAAAATGAATGGTAATAGGAAACTGTTGGATTGTTTACTTTTGAGTACTTCCTTGTTCATTGCTTCATTTTGTATATTTCAGTCTATATATATTAAATGATAGTTATGCACAGATATTTTGGTGGTTACATACTAGAATTCTTCTAACACACTGTTTGGGTCCTACATTTGGACGAAAAAAGATTATATGGTTTCCGGTATAGATAATGTCAAGTACCCATCTTCATCAGGTACTTCATTGCTATTTTAGTTGGAGATTATGTGACCAAGATAAGGCTTTCGATGTTGTTATAGTATACTATTATCTATAATTGGGTTTTAGTATTGTATTTCCTTCATTGTGAATATTTTGGCTACTTTCCTAGAAACATGTGACATGCATAATTTATTTATATGTGCTATAGTTTATTATACTATCATTTGTCTAATGATTACTAGTTTTTTATGGTATTAAAACTTTTGATAAAATTTAATATTTTACCCACTATGTTACTATGCCAATGAGGGCATAGTTTACCCACTATCACACCACTGTCCATCCCTACTAGCTGGTTGCCTCTGAGTTTTTGGGAAAAGCATTTGAGGCCATGTGACTTACAGAGTACAAGGAACCATTAGGCGGAACTCTATATCCGGGATGTTGCAAAGGTAGTATTCCAATCATAGATTTTTCTATATTATTGGAATACATTATTTTAATTCCTAAATAAATACATAGAAATACATGAAACCTTTAGGTCAAATTTTAAATCAACTCAATCTGTACTGCAAGCACAATATCAATGGAACCATACTGAATGGCCACTATGATGTTGTCGGAGTTAAATAATAAACAAGGTGAGTTATGTGATATAGAATTTATACACACAAGTGTTACATCATCAGATACATTTTTCACATCGATAAAATTAAATTTGGATCCATGATGATATGTATTTATTATAGGGAACTCAATTCCATTGTGATAAATAAAAAGTATCCTCTACCTCACATATTTTTCTTATTTGGTAAAATTCATAAATCTAAATATTTAATAAAGATTGAAATAAAAAATGGGAATTATAAATTGATCTTATAAAAGAATGAACTTCCCATGAAAATATTATATTTAAGTTATCGACATTAAATGTACACAATACCTCAATTTTAATTGACTAATTCAACCAATATTTTTATGGACCTATTAATAAATTATACACGGGATGTATTGATGAGTTTTTTTGGTATTCATTGATCATATCTTGGTTTATTCAAGAAATCATTATGATCATTAAGAATCAATTACAGATCATTCTTGAGTCACTTAATAGAAAAGTATTATAATAGTTATTTATTAAGTGGTATTTTTGGATTCATTATGTGTTACTTCATTTCAATAGTATCTCTATGTATAGAATCATAATTGATCCCACAAAGATAGACGACATAAATGAATAACCTAAAAAATGAAAATTTCTATGGTATTTAGTTTCATTGGTTTGTCTAGTTATTATCTTGGATTAATTGAGATGTTTTCCAGATTGGATAACCACATTAACCAAACATACACATATAAGGGTTATATTAGTTTGATCAATTTAATATATGGAAATATTTATGATTTGTAGAGTGTGTTGTTCCATTTTATGATTTTTACTTCACAATCATGAAATTATGGTTTTAATATAAATAATAATTCATTTAAGAAAGGAATAGTTTTTTTCCTTATGAAAAATGATAATGTTAATGAATATGTATCAATGCAGTTAAAAATTCACAAACCAAACTATAAAACAAACAATAATAGGTTAGAAGATATAATTTTCTTTAAAGATATTGAGATATTATCTCTATGGTTAATCAAATGATATACATACAAAAAATAAAATCCAAAAATACATCTCCTCAGAAAAATAACTCCACATTATGAAAAGAAAATGGATTATGAATCTTAGGGATTAATATTTCTCTATTCACTACCACCAAAAGAAATCAGAAATTTTAGTGTATGCATTGAGTAGAAAAAATCATAGAGTTATAATAAAAATGGTTATTGAGGTAAATCTTTTGTTAATATAATTATAAATAAATGAAATGAGAATTTTTATTGAAGGGTATACATATCCAATTTTTAAAAATATTGAAATCCATTATTATTGTAAAAGATAAAATTGTCTCAATATGATTATGTGAATTCTTAGATTAAAATAAATTCTTTGAATGATGGGAAGCTGGAATAATTTATATTGGATGGTGGAATCCAAAATATTCAAAATGGGAATTTTTGTTCTACATATACCTATGATAAAAAGGGAATTATTGTATGAGTCTTGTAGAACAAATTTCATCATACACCTTATAATCACCATGATGTTAACTATTTTGAGGGATAATTTGTTGGGTGATAACAAGTAGTAGGAAATTTGGTATTCTGTATCATGATTCTTTATTTTATAATAGGTCAAGTATAATGAATAAAATCATATATAATTCATAATACCAGTTGGTTTTAATGTGTTGAAATGGGATGAAGTTTTAATGGAATTTGTTATAGTACTATCAATGAAAACAAGAAAGAATAATAAATCATGGGTCATTGTCAATACACTAATCAATTCTAAACATTTCAAAAATATAAGAAAAGAATATCATATTGATAGATTAACAAGTATCATTATTAATGATGTAACAAAAGATCACAAAGAACCTATTTAAACTATTTATAATAAGGATATCCATTTTACAGAAAATCGATGGAGAGTTATAAGAAGGCTATTAATAATGAGCTTCATTTGAACACCATGTACCATCATAATAATAATTGATACTATGAAAGGATTATTAAAACTATGTTGTATATGGTGAGGTAATTCCATCTTTGTTTTAATTATTTGTTGAATCTATATTTTCAATTGGAATAATTCTCCAATAACAATAATTTTCATTGATGTATTCAAATGACACCATATGAAGCCTTAATTGGTAAGTGACTTTTTACTCCAACATGATAAGATGTTGTTGGTGAAGGGAGACTTTTGGTACCACTACTCTATGAAGGGACAATAACAAATTTAATGATTATATATGCTCAAATTAATCAACTATATCTAGGAAAATGGATATGCCTTCAATTTGATGAATGATTTAAAATTTATAGTGAGAGATTATGTATTATTTTAATTTTCATCAAATAAGGGTGTCATGGGGTTCAAATAGAAGTTAAAGCTGATTATTAGGAATTTATAACCCCTAAAAAATATTTCATTAATGATAATTATAGATTATTTTTGGTAATGCTTCAATGTCTCACAATATGTTTGATATATCACTATTATGTAAGCACATGCCAAAACCAATGTAAAATATCCCAATTTAATATAATTATTGGTTGATATATATTATAATTAAAACCTCATATAGTTTTTGGATACATGAGATAATGTACTGTGAAATTGGGGGAACCGACTACAAAAGAAAGTTAGGAGAAATCAGAAAATAGTGGAATCAATATGGGAACTAGAGAACATCACAGATTTTATAAAAGGTAAAATCCATGAAATTTCTAGGTTCAAATTTTTTATGGGGAAAGAATTTACTAACATAGGTGATCATGATTTTTTCCATCTAAATAAATTCAATCTCATTAATATTAGATGATGAAAACAACATTGGTTTTAATGGAAATTTGAAACTCTATAAAAATATTATTTAAACATGACCAATATAACCTAATTGTTAAATTGGTTAATATGAATATGACAAAAAAGTTATTGGAAATTTATATAGTTACAAACAATAATTTGTTATCTATTTTTTTAAAATTAAAATAAAAAATATTTGAAAGAACAAAAAATGATTTCTAAAAAAACTATAGAGTTTTATTGAAAATAGATTCATCTAATTTTGAGCCCATTTGATATATTTACTTTTTTACACTATCATAAAATTTAATTCATAAAATCAACTTTATTTTTTAAATTATAAAATCAAAATTATCTTCATTTTATGTTTTACTATTATTTTCGAAGTTTTATTTTTTAATGAATAGTGAAGAAACTAATTTTTATTGAAATATTTCATTTAATAAAACATATTTACAAAGAAAAATCAAAAATAATTTTTTTATTCAAAGTAAAACATGATAAATTAAATAAAAATACGACAATTTGTTTTCATTAATATCAATTTTATAATCAATTTCAATATAAAATCTTTTCATAATATTGCTAATTTTTCTTTAGAAATCCTCGTTTTCATTGTGTCTATAGGTGTAATTAAAAATATAATTATACCAATAAATTGAATTTAATATGAGAAAACTAATTCAACTTTTGGAATTATAATACATTATATTATTTTATAAAGTAAATATAAATTTTTATTATAAGGAATAATAAAACCACTAAAATTTAATTATTTTACTGTCATAAAAATTGTTTTCACATATGTTAAATTGAGCTGATATGGGATAAAAAGAACTATAATATTTTTTAAAAAACATTTTATGGCCATATATCGACCATATAACCTCTAAGGGTCAAGATGACCCATTTTGGTGGATTATTCAGGAAGAAAATGTTTGTGTGATTGTTTCATTTTAAAATTTACATGTGTGTCCTCTCCCTAACTTTTAAATGGCCACCCCTACACTATATTATCTACTATCCAAATAATATTTGATTCAAAAATACCAATATAAATAAATTCCACATTTATATATCTTCATACTACAATCATTTTTTTAGAAATTAATCCTATGAAGGAGTTTACTAAAAACCTAATGAGGTCATCCAAAGAAAAGGTAATGTTTCTAAATAAGAATTTTTATTTTATATATTCATCCAAATATTTAAAATAATATTAATTAATGATAGTATTATAACCCAATTATATATCATATACTTATATTTTATTAATTTAATGGAATGAACTACGGGAAACTCAGTTTCTATAAAATAGGATATGAAACTGTTGACAGTGTGTACTGAATACTACTACGTCACAAACAAATTTAATTTATTTTCCATCACCACCATTGTACGATATATATAATTACAGATTTAACCAGAGTATATCAAATTTTACATATAATTATTATTTTGTTTAATTATATTATCACATATATCTTTTTTACATTCCATTTATTTTAAAATAAATTTACATCTCCTGCATTTGTTTTAGAGTACCTCCTCATAAAGATATATGATCCATTATTCACATTTAATATAAATGGTAGGTAAAATAGATATAATCAATGAATATATTTGATATATATGATATTATTTGGATTCTATGAAATTATTATATCCCCAACTTCCTTAACCGTTATCCTATTATGGGAGGGATATCCTCACTTGTACACACGTATGACCTATATTTTACATGAAACGGTGAAATTCATTTTCTATGAAAAACATTAATATATGGATTTATAAATTTATCTATATAATAAATGTGATATTTAATAAATTAATATAAATCTCATTAAAATTTATATATATATAATCTATTCACAATATATAGGACAATCATAATAAAATTCTCCAGATAAAACAATGTAATTAACATCCAAAATAATGAAAATAATGAAATATTATTAAAATAATTACAAAAATTTAATGGATCATATCAGAATACATAATACTTCTTGGTATTTTATTTTTTTGATTTTAATTTTTTATTATTAGTGGATTTTATATGAAAATTACCAAGTGTTACAAAATTTCCTAACACACTTTCAATTAATTGAGTCATATTACATCATTATTATATTTGACAATATATGAATTTGTGAGTAATGAATATTTACTATATTATGTTTAATCATCAATTATTTTATTTGGATTTAAAATTGATATAGATAATTGATTCATTTATTCTCACAAAAAAATTATGAACAATGTAAGGGATTTTGTCTCAATTTTAATTTTAGTGAAACATATTTAATAATATGATGTTATTCACTTTTATTTAGTAAATATTCTACACCATTTATGTATTTAAGATGAAAAATTATTTATTTTTTATATTTATTGTTTTCATTCATGTTTTGTAATTCTATTTTTATCATAGATAAAAATATTTCAAAAACTGTATACAATTCATATATAGAGTGTTTAGATTTAAATTTACTTTATTAATGCATGAAATATTTAAAATTTTTGGTTCTTTACTAAATATTGATATATTTTGATGTATAATAAAAATAAATAATTAAATATTTTATTCAATATATGAGATATTTGTTTGTAATGTAGTGTTGGGTTTGTTATTGATTATATATCCTGTTGATGCATCCAAATGTCTCATGATAAAATCCATTAGACAACTTAAATTGATTTTAACTTGTATTTTTAAACCATCATATGATACATCTCAATGGTAGAGGTATTATGATGAACGATATCATGGAATCTAATAATTAGTAATTTACTCCATTGATAATTTAGTTATTAATATTTTCCATGAAAGTTTCAAAATGTTATAATCCATGGTTGCATTTTATTTTTAGAATATTGATTAAATTTAATTTTTTTAGTTATTTACCTTTCCTCGTGGATTATGACATATCTAATTATCATAGACATGTTACAAATTAAATGGAATGTTTTATTAGTGATTTACCATTTCATATTGATTATTATTTATCAATTCATGATATTTTTTGTTATTTTTATTCCTTTCTGAGAGTATGAACTCAACCTTATTTTCTTTCCATTCTTTAGGATATGAAGAGGAAATTTATGTATGATTTTTCTGGAATTTAGTTCATTTCTATATTGTATGAATTATATTTTATTCTCTATTCACAATGTAAATGTGTATCACATATGTAAATGGTTCTTCAAAATTACGAAATTTCTCTATCTGTTGGAATTTTATCCCCTTCTATTTATTATAGTGTAAAAATTTTCGAACTGACATCGGGTTAACATTGTTAGGGTTGTTACATCCATTGAAAATATATTTTCTATTTTCTTGTGTTTATATCATGAATTTTTCAATTTTCTTCCATTCATTTGGAATGAATAAAAAATTAATTATAGTATCTTATCAAGAATAACTAACATCAGGATAAAATTAACATTATCCAGTGGAATGAGATTAATATATTATATTTCAATTTGTTCTTACATTTTATTCTTAAAATGAAAATAGAAAATTAATTAATTGATCTAAAAAATTATGGTGAATCTATTTTTACATATGAGGAATAATTTACCAGACTAAGGAGGTACACTTCTTATACTATCATCATACCTAAATTTAATGTGGAAAAATTCTTCAGTGGCATAAAACAAAGTATTCAAAGGTTTTAATCCACAAAGTAAATTTTTATCTATGAATAATTATTTATTTTTCGAATCAATGAGTAATAGGATATTGGATATACCAATCCATCAAATTCCTTGGATAATAATATAAATATAGAATTCATGGGATACTCTAGAATCTATAGAGAATGGAAGATGATATTTCCATTATTCTCAATGAGGAGAAGAAATAATAGTTGAAATAATCATAAATGGACTAATAAATTATTTATTTTTGAATTGAATGTCACTTTGAATATTACATTAATATTTATTTAATGAAGATATATATTTATATAAAAAGAGGGAAAACACCATAGAATACACAAGAGAGACTCTAGTTCTTCAAGGGAATGGAGTGTCAGATTTATGTGAGTCAATGAACCAATACAAGGGATAATGTTTACGATAATACACTAAAAAATATGATAAAAAATTCAAACAAAAACATATAGTGAAATTAAAATGGATGAAGTGAATCATTATAATTAGGAAACAATTATACACACCTCCTTAGTTGCGAATTTAATGATTTCTTTTGTATGAACTTTCCCAATGAAAATTATATTGTTTATACATTAGTAAAATTTCATCAAGTTATCCCTATCTGTATAGATTTTGGAATAATCAAATCACATTTGATATTCTTCCGATAATTTGATGATCCTATGATTTTAATGAAAATATTTTTTTGTATATGTTTAGAGAATACATAATAAATAATGTGTGAATTGTCATGTAAAAGTTTATATGTCTACATGAATGATTATGCAATGATTTAGGTACACTATAGAGACCCTATCCTTTTACATATATCTTGACATGATTTTAAGCATAATTAAACATCAATATACAATCCAAGGATCGTAATGTCATGTTTGATGTCATACTAGGTACAGAAAACTAAAAACAAGAAACTAATAAAACGTTTCATTATATAATATTCAAATTGAGCTCCTACCTTCCATTGTTCACTAACATCTGCATAGGTTACCTATGGGAGCACATAACAAATGGTAAGAGATATATGACTCAGTAAGGGAATAACCATAAGAGAAATTCATCATTACATGGTATAGAAAGTAAGACATAAAGAATCATACAAAATCAGTTTAAGAAATTTATTAGAGCACTATCTGGGAAAAATCATATTAAATTTTCATAAATATGTTTTCCATATAAAGAATCATACCTAATCAGTCTTAAATAAACATAAGGATTACCCATGGAAAGAATTGGGTACCATAATCATGTCATAAATCATAAAAAATGGGTGTATCATAATATTTTACATGAATGAATGGAATGAAAATATAAATGATAATTCATTAAGTTAAATAAGCATATATACTGATAATTTATGTCAATTATAAGTGAAAACATGTAAGAAAAGTATTAATGAAATTTGATCATTAAATCATTTTTGTGTGGTCTCAAGGAAAATAATATAGAAGCATCAAAATAGAAAAAGGGAACAATAATTTATATAAAATCAAAAGTGAACTAATAAGGTATTCATAATAAAAAATTATCGATTTTATAAATATAATTGTGTATTTAATATAAGATAGAGTGCACTTGAAAATGGGTAAAAATTCAGGAAATCCCTCAAAATATGTTTGCTTATATGGATGTATTGAGGAGGGAATCACATAAAACATGTATATCCCCAAAAGATAAATATGAAAGGGTCATGATAAATGAATTAGGTAAATTTAAAACAAATTTATTATATTCACATATAAAGATAAGATAAATAATTTTTGGTAAAAGGATGATAAGTAATCATGATGGAAAAAAGAGGTTTGGGTAGAATCCCATACAGATTATGGGCATGGTATCTGGAGTACTTAAGGTAGACTAATGCGATAAAAGTTGGTTTATAATCACCTAAAAATAATTATTAAAGTATGGTATAGGTTCTAAATATTTCACCATCATTATGGATTACACGTAAAATGGCATAACATAGAGGACATTCTTGAATAATAATGAAATAGTTTGGATTCCATACCACAAGTTTGATGGTGTTCTTTGCTTGATCATAATGACCAAAATAATATAATTAGGTTCATTAGTTAATAATTAAAGATCCAATTTTACATATTATTTATTCATTATAACCCTTTATATTTCATTCATATGTTTTTTTGTTTATGAAGATAGATTTAATTGTTTGTGTCTGTTTCTATAAATGGTTTTAATGATCAGCCCAATTATATTCATCTTTAGATAGACATATATGATGAGAGTTGTTGTCTACAATTCAAGATAGATGAGAATAGTGAAAATAACAAAGATTACATGGTTTTAAAATTAATTTAGTTATTTATATTTAAGGTGGATTAATATAGAAAACATTAATGATTAATGTTTTATCAAATATGGAGATTTTTCTCATAATTATTTGTTTTTTATTAATATATTATATCATATGAGTAAAAATATACCATAATGGAAGATAAGATAACATAAATATTAAATAGTCTAGTTCATCCTTCAAAATTTTTAAAAGACTAAAATTGAAGAAGGTAATAAAAATTGATAACTCGTTGTCCTTGAATATTATAAATTAACACATCTCTAATAGTGTTTTATTTCTTTGGTATAAAATGATGGGAAATGATAAATTATAAGAAATTATCCCAATATCATAAAACATTCTAGAACATGTATGGTACTATATTTTTCATACCATTTGTATGTGGAGAGTATATGAATGAAAATAAAAGAAATGAATATAAAATGAAAACGAAAGAAAATAAGAAAAGGAATTTACCTTGTGGTTAATTCTTCATTGAGAGCATCTTAAAGGGAGATGATTTTTTTTGAGGTGGAAAAGGCTTCTGGACATAGGGAAGGCTCTTGGGCAGATATTTGGATTTAATCTAGGGATGGAACACAGTTTAATAGTAGTGAAAAGATGGTTAGAGTGTCTGTGAGTTTTATAGTGGAGGATAGCAGGGTTTTCTTAATATTTCAATCATTAGTTTATTATTTTTCCATAAGTCAAGAAATGGTAATGATTCCAGTGACCATACATAGTAAAAAATTCATGTGAGTTCTAGATAATGGCCTTACAATAGACATAAATCTAGTGATGACATCATAATTCATGTATTTAGCATTTTTCTTCATTATCATATTTTACTATTCACAACAATTAAATATTTAAGAAAAATCCACAAACATCACCAAAACCAATGTTCAATTTGTTGGATCCAAAAATTAAATCCATTTTTCAAAAATATTTTTCTAAATCCGATTAATCTAATTTATAATTAAAATCATAATTTTCATGAAAAATAATGATCATATAACTATATCTGATTTTATAATTCATTCAAAAATTACATAAGGTCTTATAAAATTACATTAAAACCAGATTAAATAATTTATTAAATAATGGACACCTTTTAGGAAAATAAATGTTATTTTAAAATAATTAATTAATTTTAATTTAATATTTATGACTTAGAAATATACAAATACATTAACTATGTTCATATTATTACTTACCAGATGCCTAATTTTTTTATACATTCCATGGTGAGGTTACTATTCATTTATATGATTTACTAATTATAATGCTCATACTATTATTAAGAATTGTAACATTAATATTAATAAGGGTCAGTTACTTTTGGCAAAAATTAATCATGTCTTATCAACACAAAATAACTTACAAATACCAATCGTGTATGTCTGATTATTGAAATTAATGTCCCAGAAGTGGAAATATTATTTTTAAAAGTCACATAGTACTTAGTAGTTCATTGGGTTGTGATTTCATGTGATTATATGAAAAAAATTATAAATATGTAATTTTCAATGATAAAACAGAAGTTCATTACATTATTCCCCCTTATGAAATCCCTCCATTGAAATTTTATTTTTCATTGTATGGAATAAATAGGCATCGATAATTTTCCTTCATTTCTTCCTCCACTTCCCATGTTTCCTCATAGTACATATTGTTCATCCACAATACAATGACATGATGAGTTTTCATGTTATGTAAAACATTGTATCTATGATCTTCCCTGGAAGCTCCTCACATCAAATAAAATTCTCCCACTATACCACCTCTCAAAAGAGAACATGTGAATCATCAGGTATGTAATTCCTTAATAGGAATATATGGAAGACATCGTATTGTATAGACATGGTAGGTGGATGTTTCAATTGATATGACACAACTCCAACTCGATCATGGATATCTAATGGGATGGTATACTGGGGACATTGCTTTACATTCCTCCCAAATATCATGAACAAATTCTATAGATAAATTCATTGAATCACCATGTTTAGAAATTTGAACTTATTGTCTCATCGTTGATTTTCTACATAATTCTTATTCTGACTTTGGGCTGCCTGGTTGTGATGCTGAATAGTTTTTACCTTATTCATTATTTCATTGACCATTTCATGTCCTAGATGCTTCTGCTCACAAACTTCATCCTAACACACCATTGTTTTCACCTTTTTCCATTATGGGCTTTATATGGTGCCATCTAGATACTCGAGAGGAAACTATTGTTATAGGAGAATTCAACCATTAGAAGATGTTGGTCCCATACTCCAATGATGTCCATAGAACATGGTCTCATTACATCTCCCAGTTTCTGAATAGTTTTCTCTAATTGACCATCAGTTTGAGGATGATAGGTCAAACTGATGTTCAATTCAGTGCTTTGAGAATGTTGGAGAATTTTAAAAAATGTTGAGTTAAATCATGGATATCAGTCGAATACAATATATAGTGGTACTCCATATAGACATACCGCTTATTTGATATATATTCATGCAATTTGATCCAATGTGAAGTCCTCTAAAATCAAAATAATGTAATATTTCTTTGTAAGATACTCCACAATGACCCATATAATATTAATTCTTATTGATGTCCTTGTAAGTCACATGACAATGTCTATAGTGATGTTCTCCCACTTCCATGCTGGTAAGGGTTTTTCTTGAATCATCCTCGTAGACATTTTCCTTTGATCCTTCACTTGCTGACATACTAGGAACTTTGATGTATATTAAGTAATTTCCTTCTTCATATTGTCCCACAAAAAGATATATTGGATATCTCAATACAAATTTCTGCTCCCTGGGTGGATAGATAAGTTTGGGCTATGTGAATCATTCTGAATCACCTTATTTACCCTTGAATCATATGGTACACATAATCGTGACCCAAATCTTACAAATCCTTCCCCATCAATCATGAACTATGAGGAATTTCCATTTCTAATTGATTCCACCAGTGTTGTAATTTCCACACCATTTCATTAGGAATACCTTATTTACAATATATGGGATGGTTGAGAAATTATTTTAGAATGTATTAATGATGTTTATCCCTTAATGATTCCCATGTACATCTTCTATAGATCTAAGAAGATTCGATCCTTTTAAATTCTCATCATTGATAAATATGTATTGTCATTTCTACTTAGAGCATATGGAAACATATTTGTCATCACTCGAAATGTAGTGGATTGAGAATTCATAATCCATGATGAGATCTATCCATATTAATTTGATCTTATTAATATCTTTTTTGTGGACATATAGTAGAGACTTTGGTATTCTGCATATAACTCACACTTCTCGCCATAGAGATATTGTTGCCAAATTTTTATTGCAATGATCATAGCCGCCAACTCCATATCATGAGTAGGATAGGATTGCACATGGATTTTCAGCATCCTTGAGTTGTATTCTATCAATTTATCATTTTGAATCATCCCAAAGCCTATTCCATTCATTGATGAATCACTATTCCTCATAAATAGTTCCCTATTTGTTCAGAGTTTGTGTGTTGGAACAGTGATTAGTCTTTACTTCAGCACCATAATGTTATCTTCACGTACTTCAGTCCAGACTAACATTACTCTCTTCAATGACACCTTGGTCAATGGGTTATATAATCCTGAATGGTTCTACCAAATTTATATGTAATACTCGGATAGACCCAGAATACAGTGGATCTTCATTACATATATTTGACTGGGCCCCTCTTAAATCACCTTTATCTTGGATGTGTCCATAGAGATCCTTATCTCAGGAAAATATACCCCATGAAGGATACCCTCTCCATCCAAAAGTCACATTTAATAAAAATTTCAATCAAATTATCAATTTTCAAAGACATTAATACTATATTCAAATGACCCTTATGTTCCTCTTTTCCCTTGTAGTGTATAAGAATATCATCGATAGAAACTACCAAAAATTAGTCGAGGTAGCCTCTCAAGACTCTATTAATTAAATCCTTGAAAATTGTTGTAGAATTAGTTAGTTCAATGGGAAATAATATGAAATAAAAGTTTTCATACCATGTTTTAAGGGAATTATTGGGAGTATCATCCTTTAGCACCTTTAATTGGTAAAAACACGACTGAAGGTCCACCTTAGAGAAAAAGAGGTAACCACAAAGTGGCTCGAACAAGTCATCTATATGTGGCAGGGGATACTTTATCATTATTATAATTTTATTGAGCTCAAGATAATCAATGTAGAGGTGCATTGATATGTTTACCTTCTTGAGGAAGTGGACTGGCACACCACATGGTGAAGCACTCGGGCATATAGAACCCTCCTCGATATTCTCCTATAATTGCTTCTTTAGCTCCTCTAGCTCTACAGTGGCCATTTTATAAAGTGTATTTGATATAGGTAGAGATCTAATAATATGATCTATTGAGAACTGAACCTCTCAATTTGGTGGGACATGAGGAAACTCCTCTGGGAATACATTAGTGTAATCCCTCACTATGGGCATGTCATCAAGCATGATTTTATCATTTTTATCAATCATTTGAGTTACACATGCATGATCATAATGAATTAATATTCACACATGATAAAATGATTCTAAATAATATTCATATTCTTCTTTACACTGTTAATGATTTTTATGATGCTTTACAATGTGAAGATTGATCTACCTTTACTGATATTTGATGTTGTATTTGTATTATGATAGTAAATCCCTGCCCAAGATAGCATTGAACTCAACTAAAGGATGTATGATGTGATTCTATGGGAGGTTCAGTCCACCAACATTAATTGTGGAGGATTTATAAACCATGGGTTCAATATTTTCCCCATTTTATATACTCACAGATAGCTTATCCTCTATATTTTGAGGTGGTGTTTGTATAGTACTACTAAATATGTAAGTTATGAAAGAATGTGTAGTACCAGAATCAAATAGTATGTTCTCTATTCTTGAATGAATTAATAGTATACATGTCACCATCTCATTGTTTGGCTCCACCTCAGCAATTGTAACAACATAATACCATTCATGAATTCTTGGAGGTTGTTGTTTTTGATTTCCACATTCAACCCATGATTTGGGTAATTGCTAGAATAATTCCTATACTTATTGTATTTTTAATTATGCACTAACGGATTAGTGTTGATCTAAACCATCATTTCTTCTTCCACAATATCAGGATTCATCATGTCATGTTGTAAGTTTTTATCTAGATGTCCCAACATTCCATGTTTGATTAAATTATTGATTCCCTTTAGATCGTTCACTAGATAATTTATCCCACAAATTTTACATGTTGGATGATCGGGCTAATTTCCATCATGGAATTTATTTTCAGGACCACCCATATTACATTCTATTTTTATTTTCATTTCATTGTATCCATGATATCACTGAGAGTCTCTTCTCTCCTTTTCAACCTTGAGGGCACAACATAAAATCTCTTTATAGATTTTGATTTCTAAAACTTACAAATTTTTTCATAGAATCAGCTTTATTCCAATAATTAAGTTATCCACCATGATTTTGATGTTCATGGATAGGCCAGAGACATACCTTCCAAGACTTGTAAATTTTGCTTCACATGCCTCAATTGACCCATCAGTATTTTTTGTGTGAGTCCGAGGAACTCTATTTCCATCTTGAGATGGAGGATTTTTGGAAAATAATAATTGAAAGACATTCTCTTGATTTACTCCCAATCCATGGAACCAATTTCATCATGGGGCTTCATATTCTTGTTCAATGTCCCCTGCTGGTCAGATTCCCCAACAAAATGATAGAACACCAGTAAGAATTTCTCTTCTTCTAATCACTGGAGGAAAGAGAATAATGTTTCCATTGAGTCAATCCATTGTTCCTCGAGGATGGTATCAGAAGAACTACAAAAAATGTGTGGCCTTATTATTATGAAAAATTCATTTGAAACTAGCTATTTCTAGGGATGATTAGGGTGTTCCATAAGATACATGTTATTATTCATAACATGAGCCAACATACCAAGTACTATCATGATGTTTTGAGCACCCTTTCAAATCATATTAGGAATATCATTATGAAAATCATCTCATTACCTATCACAATAATTGTTGGCAGGTGTTTTTATATTTCCTTCCATTTATTTAGAAACATAATGTACAATTAGAGTGATGGAATACATAGATATTGATCATTAAAAGGAATCGTTGATCATTAGAGGATAATCTTGTAAAGGATATGTATATCCTCTCAAGAGATTTCATATGGTTAAATCTAGGTTATCTTTGATATATTACAAAAAATATATTCTTATGGGATTTTTTATTACCATAAAAATGGTTTTTACTAAGATCAAGAGTTTACCAAATCATATCATCTGGGACAGTCAAACCTATAGTGTAGCAAACCTGGTTGTCCTGCACCATTTGTTATTCGACTCTATCTCAAAGAGGTGTTGTTGGGTTTTTCCTCTAGAAAAATTTATGTTAGATCCAACTATACCTATTTAATTATTGACAGTGATATATCACTTGATAAACCACTCACTCTATACATACCAAAATTTATGATTGTTTTCTTATACATAGTCTCATCTTAAAGGTTCATAATAATGTTCTCCATTCCTAATTTCCACAAATAAATTGACCATTATATGAAAACTACTGCATATACCCTATCATATTATATATAGCAATACATGATTCTAAGCATAATTAAACATGAGATTCCAATATGAGGATCAGAATGTCTCATGTCTAAGAAGACATCATACCTAAAACTGAAAAAATGGAACTACAAACTTTTATTTATTTAATAATGAAATGGAGATCCTAACTTCCATTGTAATCAATTATCTTCACAAGGTACCCTAGGGATCACATAAAAAAAGGATGAGCTAAACATCCCAGAAAAGGAATAACTATAAGATCAAAGCATTTACATAAGTGATATAAGGAATGACATTATGATAAAATATTAATGTAACATATAGAATAAAAATATATAAATATGGAATCATATAAACATGGAATCATAATAATGGGGAAAAAATATAACGAATTACTTTTTCATGAGTAATTTTTAACTACCAAGACCATTTCACATGTTAGCACAAGACAAGGAAAACTGCTAAGAATATCACACATGGTTACAGAAGCCAAGGCATACCACCAAGACTATCGCACATAATGTCTCATGAGACTCAACATTACCTGACAAATTATAGAAATATATGGATGCATCCATCTTTACTTTTCATTATTAATGTTTCCACATAAATAATTATACAAAATCAATCTTACATTATCATAAGGGCTACCCATGCAATGAATTGGGTCCCATAATTATGTCTAAAAGGATAGAAAATGGTCTTATCATAAAAGATACCACGAAAGAAAAGAACTAAAATATACATGGTAATTAATAGTGTAAAATATGAATGTATCATGGTATGTTATTTCATGTAGAACTGAAAACATGTATGGAAGGTTTTGAAGAAATTTTAGCATTAAAACAGTATTGTGCGGTTTTAAGGAAAAATACTACAGATCCATTAAAATTGAAAAGGAAAAAATACATTATATAATAAAAGAAATGAACCAAGAATATTTTCATAATATAGGGACTGATTTTATGAAGAAAAAGGTGTCTTTTATAGGTGATAGGGTGATCTTTAAATCAAGAAACAATTCAAGAAATTCCATCAAAATATGTTTTTTGATCTTGAATTATTGAGGAGGGAATCACTTAAAAACATGTATATCCCCTAAAGGGAATGATGAAAGGCTCTTGAAAATTGAATTTGGAACATTTAAACATCATTTATAATATTCACATAAAAAAGATAAGATATCTTAATTTTGGGAAAGGGACAACAAGACAACCTATTGGAACAAAGGAGGTTTATGTAGAATCCCATATGGATTATCGACATGGGATTAGGTGTATATAAGAAGACCTAATAATAATAAATGGGATTATAATAATTTATAAATCATTTTGAATGTATGGGGGAGGTTTGGAATCATTCCCCATCATTAGTGATGACACATAAAAGGTCATAACATTGAGGACATTATTGAATAAAATTTAAATAGTGTATATCCCTTACCATAAGTCTGATGGTGTTCATAACATGATCATAATGACCTGAATAATAAAATTATTCTCATTAATTAATAATTAAATAATCTTTTTAAAATATAAATTATACAGTATAAACCTTTTTATTTCATTTATAACCTTTTTGATTGGTTATGTGTTTTAATTTCGTTGTTCGGGTATGTTGGTTTATTTGGTATTATAGATTAGTTCAATTATATTCATGTTCAAAGACACATATAGGTTTAGAGTGATTTTAAAAAATTAATGTTATATGAGATTAGTTAACATCCCAATTATTAAATTATTTTAAAATTCAATTGGTTATATTAAGTGAAGGTGAACTGTTATATTAAACATTAACGATAAATTCATGGATAAATTTGGTGATTTTGGTCATAATTAGCTTGATTTGTTTTTTTATTATTTTACATCATGTGAGGAAAAGGATTCCAGAAAAAGATATATGATAAAATAAATATTTAACAGTCTATAAACAACTATAAAAATGGTTTACTGTCCATAATAGTCGATGGTAATAGAAACTGATAACCCGAAGTACAAGATTGTGATAAATTAACATATATCAGACGGTGTTTTTATTTAATAGGTATAAAATGAGTGGAACGAAGAGATGATAATGATTTATCCCATTAGAATAAAAAAATCCCATAAAATTTATGGTACTATATATTACTTACCATTTAGTTGAGGAGAGGTTAGTAATGAAAATGGAACAAAAGAACACGAAAAGGAAATGAATGATAGAAAAAAAGAATTTACCTCTTGATTAAATAATAATTGAGAATATCATAAGGATGGAGGATTTGGACTTTTTAGGTTACCAAAGGATTATAGACATGGGGTAGGATCATGGGGAGATATTTGGTCAGAATTTAGAGAAGTCCTAAGGCTTGAGAGGAGTGAAGAGAAGAGGGGAGTGTGGGTGGTTTTTATAATGGATGGGTGGAGGGTTTTTCTTAATATTTTAATCATTTCATTATCATTTTTCAAAAAAACAACCAATAGTAAATATTTTTATGTCAAAAAACATTAAATAGTGCATGTGAGTTCTTGATAATGGCCTTACATCAGCCTTAAATTTGATCATAACATCATAATTTTTTTATTTATCAATTATCGTAAATTATCGTATTTTACTATTAAAAAATTAAAATATTTTAGAAAAATACCAAAAATTTACCCTGCCCATATTTCTACATGTAGAATCCAAAAATGAAATCCATTTTTCATATATAATTTTATAAAAAAATTTAATTCAATTTTTAATCAAAAGTATAATTTACATGAAAAATAAAGAATTTAAAATAATAAATGATTTTATTATTCTTTTAAAAATTAGATATGGTCATATAAAATTATCCTAAAACAAGAGGAAAAAAATTGTTAATTTATTAACACGTTTTAGGAAAAATTGATTTTTTTTAAATTAAATAATTATTTTTATTTAATTTTTTATGACTTATAGAAATATGAATACTTTTATTATGGTCATATTATCACATAAAAGATGATTGAATTTTATATATTAATTCAATGGTGAGGTTAGTGGTACTCCATATAGACATACTGCTTATTTGATATATATTCATGCAATTTGATTCAATGTGGTGTCCTTTAAAAACAAAATAAAGCTAGTTTTCTTTTTAAGATGCTCCACAATGACCCATATAACATTGATTCTTCTAGATGTCCTTGTATGTCACATGACAATGTCCATGGGGATGTTCTACCCCTCCCATTTTGGTAAGGGTTTTGGTTGCATCATCCTCGTAGACATTTTCCTTTCATCCTTCACATGCTGACATACAGGGAACATTGATGTATATTCAGCAATATCGTTCTTCATATTGTCCCAGAAAAAGTTATATTGGATATCTTAATATAAATTTGTGCTCCCTAGGTGGATAGATAAGTTTGGGCTATGTGCGTCATTTTGAAGCACCTTATTTATCCTTGAATCGGATAGTACACATAATCGTGACCCAAATCATACAAATCCTTCCCCATCAATCTTGAACTATGATGAATTTCCATTTCTAATTGATTCCACCAGTTTCGTAATTTCCACATCATTTCATTAGGAATACCTTATTTACATTATATGGGATGGTTGAGAAATTATTTTAGAATGTATTAATGATGTTCCCCCCTTAATGATTCCCATGTACATCCTCTGTCAATCTAAGAAGATTGGATCCTTTTAAATTCTCATCATTGATAAATATTTATGTTCTTTTCTACTTAGAGCAACTGACGCCATATTTGTCATCACTCGGAATGTAGTGGATTGAGAATTCTTAATCCATGATGATATCTATCCATCTTAATTTTCTCATAGTAAGATCTTTTTGTGTTGATATATAGTGTTGACTCTAGTATTCTGCATATAACTCAAACTTCTTGCCATAGAGATATTGTTGCAAAATTTTTATTGCAATGATCACCGTCGCCAACTCCATATCATTAGTAGGATAGGATTTCACAAGGATTTTCAGCTTCCTTGAGTTGTAGTGTATCACTTTATCATTTTGAATCATCACAGAGCCTATTCAATTCTTTGATGGATCACTATACCTCACAAATTGTTCTCCACTTGTTGAGAGTGTGTGTATTGGCACAATGATCAGTCTTTTTTTCAACACCTCAATGTTTTCATCATGTACTTCAGTCCAGACAAAAATTACTCTCTTCAATGACACCTTGGTCATTGGGTTATACAATCATGAATTGTTATACAAAATTTATTTGTAATACTCGGCTATACCCAGAATATAGTGGATCTCTATTACATATATTGGACTGGGACACTCTTCAATAAGCTTTATCTTGGATGTGTCCATAGATATCCTTTTTTGGGGAAAATATGCCCCATGAATGATACCTTATCCATATAAAATTCACAAATTTTTAAAAATTTCAAACACCTTATCCTTTTTCAAAGAGACTAATACTATATTCTAATGACCCTTATGTTCCTCCTCACTCTTGGAGTGTAAAATAATATCATCGATAAAAACTACCAAAAATTAGTCGGGGTAATATCTCAATACTCTATTGATTAAATCCTTGAAAATTGTTGGATAATTATTTAGTTAGAAGGGAACCAATATGAAATAATAGTTTTCATACCATGTTTTATGGGTATTATTGGGGGTATCATCCTTTCCCACCTTTAATTGGGGATAACCTGACTGAAGGTCCACCTTAGAGAAAAAACGGTAACTACAAAGTGGATCGAACAAGTCCTCTATCCGAAGCAGGGGATACATGTTCATTATTGTAATTTTATTGTGCTCAAGATAATCAATGTAGAGGTTCATTGATATTTTTATCTTCTTGAGGAAGTGGACTTGCACACCACATGGTGAAGCACTCGGGCTTATAAAACCCACCTCAATATTCTCTTGTAATTTCTTCTTTAGCTCCTCCAGCTCTACAGTAGAGATTTTATAAAGTGTCTTTGATATAGGTAGAGATCTAATAATTTTCTCTATTGAGAACTAAACCTCTCAATTTGGTGTTTGACTAGGCAACTCTTCAGGGAATACATCATTGTAATCCCTTACTATGGGCATGTCATCAAGCAAGATTCTATCATTTGTCTCAATCATTTGAGTTATACACTCATGATGACAAAGAATTAATATCCACACATGATACAATGATTATAAATAATATTTATCTTCCTCCTTACACTTTTAATGAATTAGATGATACTTTAGGATGTGAAGATTGATCTCCCATTCCCGATAGTTGATTTTGTATTTGTATTATTATAGTAAATCCCTACCCAAGATAGCATTGAACTCAACTAAAGGATGTATGATGTGATTTAATGGGAGGTTCAGTCCACCAACATTAATTTATGAGGATATATAAACCATGGGTTCAATAATTTTCCCATTTTCAATTCTCATAGATAACGTATCCTCCAAATTTTGATGTGGTGTTTGTATAGTACTACTAAACATGTAAGTTATGAACGAATGTGTAGTACCAGAATCTAATAGTACATTCTCAATTCTTGAATGAATTACTAGAATACATGTCACCATGTAATTGTTTGGCTCTACCTCAACAATTGTTATATCATAATACCATTCATGATTTCTTGGAGGTTGTAATTGTTGATTTCCTCATACAACCCATGACATAGGGTAATTGATAGAATAATGCCCACACTCCTTGTATTTTTAATATAGCACTAAAGGATTTGTGTTGATCTAAACCATCCATTCTTCTTCCACATTAATGGGTTTCTTCATGTCCTATTGTAAGTTTTTATCTAGATGTCCCAACATTCCATGTTTGATGCAATTATTGATTCCATTTTGATCGTTCACTAGATACTTTATCCCACAATTTTTACACGTTGGATGATCGAGCTACCTTCCATCATGGAATTTATTTCCAGGACCCCCCATATTACATTTTATTTTCATTTTCATTTCATTGTATCCATGATATCATTGAGATTCGCTGATCTCTATTTCAACCTTGAGGACAGAACATAAAATTGCTTTATATCATTTTATTTCTAAAACATACAAAGGTTTTCCTAGAATCGGCTATATTCCACTAATGAAGCGATCCACCATGATTTTGATGTTCATGAAAAGGCCAGAGGCATACCTTTCCAGCCTTGTAGATTTTTCTTTATATGCCCCAATTGACTCATCATACTTTTTTGTATGAGTCTGAGGAACTCTATTTCCATCATGAGATGGAGGTTTTAGGGAAAATAATAATTGAAAGACATTCTCTTGATTTACTCCCAATACATGGAACCAATTTCATCATGGGGCTTCATATTCTTGTCCAATGTCCCCAGCTATTCAGATTCCCCAACAAAATGATAGAACACCAGTAAGAATTTCTCTTCTTCTGATCATTAGAGGAAAAAGCATAATGTTTCCAATGATTCAATCCATTGGTCCTCATGGATGGAATAAGAAGTACTACAAAAAATGGGAGGCCTTATTAGTTTGAAAAATTCATTGGAAACTAGCTCATTCTGGGGATGAGGAGGGAGTTCCACATGATACATGTTATTATTAATAACTTGGGAAAACATAGCAAGTAATATCATTATTTTTTGAGCACCTGTTGTAATCCTATTAGGAATATCATTATGAAAATAATCACATTACCTATCACAATAATTGTTGGCAGGTGTTCTTATATTTCCTTCCATTTATGTATAATCATAATGTATAATATTAGTGAAGGAATACATAGCTATTGATCATTAAAAATAATCGTTGAACATTAGAGGATAATCTTGTAAAGGCTATGTATATCCTCTCAAACGATTTCATATGATTCAATATAGGTTTTCATTGATATATTTCAAAACATATAATCTTATGGGATTATTTATTCCCATAATAATTGTTTGTACTAAGATCAGGAATCTACCAAATCATATCCTCTGGGATAGTAAAACTAAAAGTGTAGCAATGCGAGTTGTCCTACCCCAGTTCTCATTCGACTCAAGATCAAAGAGGTCTTCTTGGGTTTTCCTCTAGAAAAATTTATGTTAGATCAACCTCTACCTATTTGAATATAGACAGTGATATATTACTTTATAAACCACTCACCTTATACATACCACAATTTATAATTGTTTCCTTGTACATAGTATCATCTTTAAGGTTCATAATAATGTTCTCAATTCCTAATTTCCAAAAATAAATTGACCATTACATAAAACTACTACATATACCCTATAATTTTATATATATCATTACATTATTCTAAGCATAATTGAACATCAGATTCCAATATGAGGGTCATAATATCTATTGTCATAGAAGACATCATACATAAAACTGAAAAATGGAACTAAAAAACATTTATTTATTTTATAATGAAATGGAGATCCTAACATCCATTTTGATCAATGATCTTCACACGGTAACCTAGGGATCACATAAAAAAAGTGATGAGCTAAACATCCCAGTAAGGGAATAACTATAAGTACAAAGCATTAACATAAGTGATATACGGAATGACGTGATTATAAAAAAGGAATGTAACATATGGAATAAAAATATGTAAATATGGAATCATAATAATGGAGAAAAAATATAAAACATTACTTTAGCATGAGTAATTTATAACTACCAAGACTATTTCACATGGTAGCACAAGCCAATGAAACCTATTTAGAATGTCAAACATGGTTGTAGAAGCCTAGGGATACCACCAAGACTATTGCACATAATGTCTCATGAGACTCAACACTACCTGATGAATTATAGAAATATCTAGGTGCAGCCATCATAAGTTTTCATTAATAATGTTTCCTCATGAATAATCATACAAAATAAATCTTACAATATCATAAGGGTTACCCATGGAAAGAATTGGGTACCATAATCATGTCAAAAAGCATAAGAAATGTTCATATAATAAAATATTCCTTGAAAGAAAGGAATTACAATATACATTGTAATTAATAATGTAAAATATGAATGTATCAAGGTATGTTATTTCATGTATAACTAACAACATGTATGGAATGTTTTTAAGAAATTTTAGCAATAAAATAGTTTTGTGCAGTTTTAAGGAAAAATACTACAGATCATTTAAAATTGAAAAGGGAAAAATACATTTTGTAAAACTAGATATGAACCAAGAGTATTTTCATAATACAAGGGACTAATTTTATGAAGAAAAAGGTGGCTTTTATATATGATAGAGTGATCATTAAATCAGGAAACAATTCAAGAAGTTACTTCAAAATATGTTTTCTGATCTGGAATTATTGAGGAGGGAATCACTTAAAAACATGTATATCCTCTAAAGAGAATGATGAAAGGGTCTTGATAAATAAATTTGGAACATGTAAACATCATTTATAATATTCAAATTAAAAATATAAGATATGATTATTTTGGGAAAAGAAGACAAGGTAACCTAAAGGAACAAAGGAGGTTCAGGTAAAATCCCATATGAATTATGGACATGGGATTGGGTGTATATAAGAAGACCTAATAATAATAAAGGGGATTATAATAATTTATAAATCATGTTGAATGTATGGGGGAGGTTTGGAATCATTCAACATCATTAGGGATTAAACATAAAAGGTCATAACATTGAAGACATTATTGAATAAAATTTAAATAGTGTAGATCCATTACCATAAGTCCGATGGTGTTCTTAGCTTGATCTTAATGAACTGAATAAAAAAATTATTCTCATTAATTAATAATTAAATAATATTTTTAAATATAAATTATTCAGTATAAACCTTTTGATTTCATTTATAACATTTTTGATGGTTTTGTGTATTAATTTCATTGTTTGGGTCTGTTGGTTTATTTGGTATTATAGATTAGTTCACTTATATTCATGTTCAAACACACATATAGGTTTAGAGTGATTGTAAAAAATTAATGTTATATGAAATTAGTTAACATCATGAATATTAAATGATTTTAAAATTCAATTGGTAATATTTAGTGATGGTGAATTGTTATATAAAACATTAACGATAAATTCTTGGATAAATTTGGCGATTTTGGTAATAATTAACTTGATTTTTTGTTATTAATTTACACCATGTGAGGAAAAGGATTCCAGAAAAACATATAAGATAAATTAAATATTAAACAGTCTATAAACAATTATAAAAATGGTTTCCTGACCATAATAGTCAATGGTAATAGAAACTGATAACCCGTCGTACAAGAATGTGATAAATTAACACATCTCAGACAATGTTTTTATTTATTTGATATAAAAGGTTTGGAACGAAGAGATGATAATTAATTATCCCATTAGAATAAGATAATCCCATAAAATTTATGGTACTATATTTTCCGTACCATTTAGTGGAGGAGAGGTTAGGAATGAAAAGAGATCAAAGGAACCTGAAAAGGAAATGAATGAAAGAAAAAAAAGAATTTACCTCTTGATTAAATCTTCCTTGAGAATATCATAAGGATAAAGGATTTGGAAATTTGATTTTACAAAAGGATTATAGAAATAGGGGAGGATCAATGGGAGATATTTGGTCAAAATTTAGAGATGTCACAAGGCTTGAGAGGAGTGAAGAGAAGAGGGGAGTCTGGGTGGTTTTTATAATCGAGGGGTGGAGGGTTTTTCTTAATATTTTAATCATTAGATTATTATTTTTCAAAAAAGAAATCAATAGTAAATATTTTTTTGACCAAAAACATTAATGATTGCATGTGAGTTCTTTATAATGGCCTTAAATCAGCCTTAAATTTTTTCATAACTTCATAATTCTTGTATTTAGCATTTATAGTTAATTATCATATTTTAGTATTAAAAAATTCAAATATTTTAGAAAAATCCCAAAAATTTACCCTGACCATATTAAAACATGTAGAATACGAAAATGAAATCCTTTTTTCATATATAATTTTATAAAAATTATTAATTCAATTTTTACTCAAAATTATAATTTACTTGATAAATACAGATTTTAAAATTATAAATGATTTTATTATGCTTTTAAAAATTACATAAGGTCTTATAAAACTATCCTAAAACTAGGGGAAAATTGTTAATTAATTAACACCTTTTAGCAAAAATCGATTTCATTTAAATTAAATAAATAATTTTAATTAATTATTTATGAATTATTGAAATAAAAATACTTTTATTATGGTCATAGTATCACTTAAAAGATGATTGAATTTTATATATTAATTCAACGGTGAGGTTAGTATTCTTTTGGACTATTTACTATTCATAAGCTTCTTATTAATATTCCTAAGGTTTAAATTATTATTCATAAGGGTCAGTAACTATTCACAAATTTTTTTGTTTAACTTATCAGACTCCAAACATATTTCCTATCGTAACTGTGTATGTCATATTATCGAAATTAAAATCACAGAACTGATAATATTATGATTAAAAGTCACATAGTACTTATATTTTCATTTTGTTGTGATTTCATGTGATTATATGACATAATCATATGAAGGGAATTTCTATTGTTAAAACATTGGGACATTATAGATTCTATAATTTGATTATAAGCTAAGGTTGTTCATATGTTCAATGTCACATACACACATTTTGAGGTCTTACATGATTGGATTTTTTCATGATTGATGATACATTAAGAGACTCTTATCAAAGTAATACCCTATATTTTTTTATACGTTTTAGTCACAATGTTATTTGATGAGAAATTATTTTACACTTTGTGAATATTTGATTAATGGTACCAATAAACATTAGGGTTTTTATTATATATTTTGATGAGGTAATTCTGTGTTGTAGTGGAATGCGTTTAAAATTGATCACCCTTACTTACTAGTATGGTAAGTTTCTATATGGGTCATATTTCTTGAATATACATTGAGGATGTGGTAATGTTACATGGATTTCCAAATTAAATTTTACCTAATCTTGATATGTTGTTTACCTTGATGTTTTTAAAAAGTATTTAGAAGGGTCTTAATACAATGTTTAGTTTCAACACTGCATAGCATCCTCATGAAGATGGACAGTTCGATAGAATAATTCAAACAGAAGAGGATATTGTTTAATCTTGTTCTATGGACAGTATTGGTGGTTGGAATCAAATACATTCTCAATGTTTGTAGTCTTATAACAATACATGTATGTGGAGAATTCATATGTCTCATTGTGAAGCCATTTATCGACAAACTGGTAGAACACCAACGTAATAGAATGATATTGCATTAATAACACTATTGGGAATTGATATAGTTAATGAAATTGATAGATGAGGTATGTTCTATCCAAAAAAATTCAACGGATCAACATATTTCATAAAAAAATTATGTTGATAATTATAAATGTGATCTAGAATTTTAATTTTGTGAGAATTTGTTTCTATTAATTTCATTGTTCAAAAAATATTGTAAAAATATTCCATAGGGAAATCCATCCCTTTTGATATTCATTATTTTATTTCGACCATTGTGTATCAATTGGTGCTTCAAAAAAACCTCTCTCAAATTAATGTTGTGTTCCACGTATCCCTACTAAATATGTCAATACCTTATCCATCACATATATCGAACCCAATGTTTTTAACACTAAATAATGATGTTTTTATGAGGAACAACATATAGAGATTCTAGATCATAGAAATTTATACAAATGAAGACCACTAAAATTGTAAATGTTTTATGGGGAAACCTAAATCTTGAGGAAGTTATGTGGTAACTTGAAGATGTAATGAGACATAAAAAGTGCATTTATTTGTAAAAAATTGATTAATTTAGTAGATGAAATTAAAATTAATGGGTGTATAAGGTGACCATCTGATATTTTGTATAGTATTTGTTTTTTATCAAATAAATGGTTTCTTTTTCATATTTTACAATATATGATACATAGGGTTTATCATCAGTTACATGAAAAATTGTATATGGATTATGTTACATGAAACTTTAATTTTATATTTTTTTATAGACAACACTATGTTTAGATATAACTACACACAACACAAAATTATAACGATAGAAGATAGATTATTGAAGTATTACTATTTAAAATGGTGTTTAACTTCTAGCAATGTGAATGGTGGGTATGAATATGAATACAAAAATTATAAAATAATATTGTTTAAAAATGTGTATATAATAAATTATATTTTGACTAATTAATTATGATTTAAAATAAAACCACTTAAAAATACATGAAATAATTTTCTAGGAAACAATATTTATGTAAAAAAACTCATTTTACGTTAATCTGTTAAAAATAAATTTTGGTGAATTATTTTAGGGAAATCAAAATTTTATATATCAGTCAAATGGTTAACAATCAATTGTTGTGTTTTATAGAAAATAGATAAATATCAATCCGAATTTACATTTTAAAAAGTCTATTTTCTTTAAAAGAATATGTGTCTCCAAAAAAGAAATTATTTTGAATTTTTTCCAACATTTACAAAATTAGTTTCAGGAAATAAACATAATTTTATAAATGATCATATCAAAATTATACTTGAGTGAATTTTTTTAAAATGTTAAAAATAATAAATATTTACATAATTAGTGAAAATTATAGTTCTTTTATAAATTTTGATTTTCATTTATAGTGGTTATAAAATTAAAATATGTTTTAATATGGATGTTAATGTAAAATTAGTAAAATTATATTCAATTAATCAAATTTTATCTACTCATATAAATTTCATTTTGAATTCTTCTTTGATAATATATTAATCATTTTATACATTTCTCATTTGAAAATTGAATTATCGTGGGGTCCGTTAGATGTATTTTAAATTGAAACTGTCTAAATATGTGAATGGATTGTGTAAAATGGGATCTTATATATTTAATAATGGAAGATTGTATTTTATAATAAATTAAGAATAATTTTTCAAAAATATGAATAATGAAATATGTAAAAATTAAATACTATGGTTATGGTGAAAATGGGTTAACTAAGCTGTAAAATAAAATTATTTAGTATAAAATGAACTATAAATAGTAAAAACCCCATTTGATTGACATATTTATACTTTATTAACTATATGTTTTCAAAATGTACCATTTTAGAGTCTTTTGGAATTTAAAAAACATAGGTTTTCATTTTTTTCTGAATTTACAAGTGTGCCACTAACCCCGCTTATAAATGTCCACACACTCTAATATATTATTCACACATCCCGAACCATTTGGATTTAAAAATACCTAACAAAATCACCTCATTACCTCCCTAATATCATTCTAGATGAATTATTTTGTCTATAAATTCAATCTAGGAATACATTTCATACAAAACATACGACGTTTTATGAAGAAGAGGTGACGTCCCTTCCCTTGCATATTTATATTTAATTCTCCCCCTCTATCAATAATTATTAAACCATGATGAGAGAATAAACAATGTAGATAACATATAATGAGATTTTTTTATTCTTGGGAAATGGCCAGACTATTTCCCCTCTTTGATCAAATGGGATACAAATTCATCAGTTGTATGTTTGACGAACTACCACCATGTGAAACAATGATATGTTTTTTCAATCAACAACACAAACAAATGGGTATAATGAAATATTTAAGGGTTATAAATGGTATATACTATAGTATTATATATATTTAATTATAATAACATATATAATGTATTACCTCACAACCTATTGGTAAATAATAATATCACCCATGTGTACCGTGGACTAGCACATCCCGAACAGATGTGATGTGTTTTTATATTTCATTTTTCAAGGACGGTAATAAGGATATATTAATAGAATAATTATTATATTTTTTATTATAATTATAAATATTTTATTATAATATCACATATACCTTTTAAATTTCTCTTTAATGGGAGATACGATAACATATTTGTTCTGTATTATGGAATAAAACTTCATGTTGTGATGTGATTAGTTTTCACATACACTATATAAGGAATTTTATAGGTAAATGTTTCAATAATAATATGATATATATTAGAGATGAAAATTATTTGGTAATTTTACTATATTATTTTACATTATTTCTTTAATTATTTGGAAAAACAGAAACAATGTTATTCTGTGCATATCGCCTAATGTCTCCATGAATAGTTTATATAATTTTCTATCTCAATAATTAATGAATTAGCCTATATATATATATAATATATATATTTAATTTATATCATGGTTAAAATTTCATATATTATGAAACCATGATCAATTTAATGTTATTAAAAATAAATAATAAAAAATTGAAGAATGGCAAAGTAGTTATTACCCATAACATAATTTTAACAATGAATTGACACATAAAATGAATTTAAAAAGGAATTGTTATAAAATAGGTAATAAATAGTCAAAATTAAATCATATATTGTTGAATATATATAATTATGTTGTATATATACATTGATAATGAAAGTATAATTATTAAATATTATTTTTAAATATGTATAATGAATGTTGATACTTAAGGTTACATATACCATTATCACATATATTTTCAATGAGACAAGTTTCCTATTAACAACGTTATTATTTCATGTGGTGTATATTTTATACAAGAATTTATTTTATGCTTATTTTTTTTCTTTACTTATCCATTTGAGAATATTTTTGTGATGTGGTGTATAGTTCAAAAGAAACCAATTCAGTGAGGGAAGTTTTTCCCTAATATTCCTTCTATGAGACAGATGTTGGGTTATGCTCCTATATTATTTTATGAGGTGTATATATAGTCCATTTGACTTTTAGTATAATGAAATTATTTATTCTCATGATATATTATGTTTTATTTACAATTATTCGTTATTTGATATTATGATTCAATGATACTAAGTTGGTAAGGGATTTATGATATCATCTTAACATTTATCATCAGTTTTTATATTTATTGTTATGATAATGAAATATTATTATCCCTCTCCCAAAAATAAAAAAAATTCTTTTCCTCAATATCATTCATGAGTATACATGTTTTCCCTTATTTTTGTTTCTGTCTTTCTAAACCAAACAGTTTTTTATGAAAAATAAACTGTATTTTTATCTTTGATTGAAACACATTTTTCATTATATACATATTTTATTAACTATTTTCATAAATGTTTAAACATTATAAAAGTATTTATAAAATATAACTTTACCTATTTTTAACATTTGAATAATGTTTTTTGAGGAATATTTATTTCAAATAAAAAATAATAATCATTGAATTTTAACAAAAATGAGAAATTAATATATGTTCTAACAAGTATGGAATTTTTTTTTACTATTCTTCCTTATCCATATAAATATATTAAATCATATATTATATGTTTCTTAATAACATTTAATAGATAATTAGTTCAAAAAATTATTAATTTTAACTTTTATAAATTTATTATCATTTAAATTATATTTTACACAAGAAATGTTTTAAATAGTTTTAAATCCTACATTATCGATATCCATGGTTATATTCAAATTAATTTATTTTAAATATTGATTTATTTTTTATAATATGCTTTTTGAAGTTCAAAGGATTATTTCATAAAGAAATGTCCTTACTTATTTCTTAAAATCATTTTCCTTCAATGGTGATAGTCATTGATGTTACTTGAGATTTACTAGGGATATGATCCAATGATACCTTCTTGATTATTAATTTAGATAGTGTTTATTTATGATTATAGCCTATTAATGAAACACTGTTCATTACATAGGTTATAATATAATGAAATGGTTATACAACCAGACCCCCATTCATGGTTTCGGATTCGATTAATGTTTTATAATCCTTTTGCACCCATATGTATAGATTACTTGATTAACGAGAAATTTATATCCCTCCAAAACATTGGGTAAAGATTGATAGCTCCTGAGATAATATATTTTTTTCATCCTAAATATATTTTAACAATTTTATGTGTGAACCTGATGACATGGTCAAAATGTTATGATGCAACCTGATTACATGTTCAAAGTGTTAGATGTGGACATTGGTTTAATTTCAATAAGACTACATGTGAACTTGATTGCATACTAATAAGTTTATCTTAGTGTCTGATTTCAATTTCCTCACTTAATAAGTTAACCTTTTTTTATTTATTCATGATTAAAATTTTATAAACTTATATGTATTCCATAAAAATATATCTTCACACTACTAGAAATGATATCTATAAATATTGTTTTAAACTGAGTGTATAGAACCTAAAACCATGGGTAATGGTTATGCCCATGGTTTTAAAAAATGTGTCTTATTGAGGAATCAATATTTACCTATAATCATGGTTTCAATTAAAAAAATTGTAATATGTATCATAGATTCTTACATACTGAGGTTTATAATAAAAATATTTGTATACCTTTAAACCCAGGTTTTAAAAAACTATGGGTATATCCTTTCTCATTATAGAACCTATACCCATGACACTGAAAATAATGGGTATAGTTGGATACCTAAATTTTGATGTAGAACCACCAATTTATTATCTAGATAATGAAAATAAAAAAAATTATACATACGATGAAAGAAAAAATTTCTACATTTATTATCGAATGAATAGCTTGTAATAGTTTTCAAACAATATAAATAACTAAATCATACTTATAAAACCCTAAAAATCAATTCAAGTCATTAAATATCTATAAAAATATCTTTGTTAATTCAATAATGGAGGGGATCGATATCTCCATCATAGAAAACATCCTCATCCTCAACAAAATCAGTAACATCATCATCATCATCATAAATAGCAGTTGTAAGATCCTCACCAACAATTTCATCTAGAGAAGAAACCTCATAAAAAAATCGTCACCACTACCTTTGTGAGTCCCTAGCCTAAGAAAATTACTTAACCCTGTTTTAAATCATGAATTAACATTGGGGATTTTTTCCGGTATACAGTTTTAGAGAATTAAGCCATAACGGTTACATTACATCTCAAATAATACAAATTAGACAATTCCACTCAGAATCTATCTTTCATTAAAATAAAAAATCTTAAATGAAAACAAGTATTATTTTCTTTATATAAGTATTATTGAATTATTCCTTTCTCTTATCCTCCCTTATACCCTATGAAAAACATTTCAAAAATATTGAATGCGCATAAAAACATAGTAAGGGTTATAAAACAAAGAAGGAAATCTTTATTCCATTAACACATAAAAAACATAATCTCTTTGACATACCCCATGAAATCATATGATTAATGAATTATAACATGAATTCATAAATCATAATGTTAACTTGTGCAACCAATAACATAATTACGTAGTATCATTCACATCTACATTGAGAGTTACGTTTAGAATACCGATCATGGTATATTACTTAAATTGGTTTGGATAAATATTAAAGGTTTACCTCCTTCACATTACCCAATGGATTTAAGATCTATATTGGGCTCAACCATCCTTGGATTATCTTAGAACCACCCATATATGTAAACGATTCCCACGAACCATAACATATTCATAACAAATAAAATAGACATAAAGAATAGATAAGATTTCAACATTTTCATCACGATATATAATTTCATGATATATAAATAACCAATGCTTTCTCAAAAAAAAAATTCAATTGAAAAATATTTAAAATGGTATATGGTATTTATATTGCTTTTAAAAACATTACGTCTTATTATCGAAGCCAAATATCAAATAATTCTTGTGGTGGTAGAAAGTTCGTTGACACCACGTACATTAAAAAAAGTATTCCATTTATCATTTAGTGAAATAGTAAATAGAAAATATATTCCCTTTTAATGAAATGAAATGTCAAAAGATTTTATAAACTATATTAAATAATGTCTTGTATTAATCAAATTACACCTTAATGAATAAAAATTTAGAAGAATTCCTTTACCTTGTGGCTGACTTGGCTCGTTCATTATTTAATGTCATGAATAATAAACTCAATTTAATTACTACTTGATTCAGACCCTTATTCTATTTTATAATTCCATTAATATCACTTATTTCCACGTCACATACATTACATAATCATTTATGTTAATAACGTTAATTTTTTCGATATTTTGAACATGAGACAAAAATGAACTTATTATAATTACAAGTTGTCTATGTGGTTAAAATTACTTTATATACATAATGGTATTCAATGTTTAGATATCATATATATCATATATATCTAGTTAATATATATATATATGTATTTATAAATGTACACAACATTTGGAGATAAGAAATGAAATGCACCGTTCATGCAGACTATAAGACATATGTACGCATGAACACTACATTCATTTCTATTTCATATTTAATGGAATGAAATATTAATGATACGTATATATATTATAATTTCATTATGATATCAAATTTAATTTCAATATCTCCCACCTTTATGAGTTCCAGGAATGGAATGAACATGTAATAGCATTTTGACGGGGCAGTAGTTTGTACTTTCTCTAATGAGATTATTGTATTTACCCATTATGGAAACCATAAAAGAATGATATAAATTAAAAATAATGAATAATAGAAAAAAAAATATAATATATATCAAATATAAATACAATTTCATTATAATGGCCACTATGGTAGGAAGTAAAATATATTTGAACAATCGTCATTTCATGACGATCTAGTTCGTCGTCCACAAAAATAGTATGTTCATATCCATAAGAAAGTGATTTTAAGTTGTGTAGTTAGAATACTTCAAATTAAAACATACTATTATATTTATAATACTCGTGTTGTTATAAAAAAGTGAAATAAAAAGTGTTTTTGGAGTTGGAGAAGGAAAAAATAACTTGATAGAAGACGCTACTTTTAAATATGGTATCTCCCTTTGGTTTGAACCAAAAGGCTTTATTGAAATTCCTTCTTCCCAATTTATGGCCTTAATGACGAATAGGGGGATTTTGGGATCATATTGGTGTAGAGGATGGATGATCCATGGGGCTATAGAGGTGGGAGTTATGAGTTATAAGTGGTGTCCTTTTATAAGAGGTGGGTGGGGCTCTTTAGAAATTTTTGAAAGTATTTTTTATTATAACATTATTGTTTTCAAAAGGTCAAAAACTCGATATATTAGAAAATAAGATTAATATAATCTGAAAAAGAATCATCCAATTATAATTTGAGAGGTTTTGGATATTTTTGTAGTCCTTATCTATTTTATTTAACCATTTTTAACATATTTACCTATTTTCCATGTGTTCTTTTATATTCAAAATATATGGTTAATATATTTTCAATAAGCTTCCACAAGACCAAAAATGGATCATTAATGATATTTGTAACATTATATATATCATTTGGCCAAATAATACATTTTTAGTACCATTTTATCATTTAATAAAATATTAATGGATTAAAAACCCCATTAATGTAAATTTTTTTTACTATTCATATCATGAATTTTTAAAAAACCATAACAACTTGATAAATTTGAAAAAACAACATTAATTCATAGATAAAAATTAATAATAATCCCTATAAATATTGGATGACAAAAAAAATTTGTAAATAAATTAATTTTAATATCTATAATCCCATTTATTTAAAACATTAATTACTGATGTAATCATTCCATCCTCATTCTATCATGAATTAATTTGTTAACATGATGTATAAAAATAATATATAAAAAAATAAGATGTAGAAAATATTTTTGGATTTATAATTAAAATTTATAGTGGAAAATATCACGTATTTAACCCATTATAAATTTTTTTTCTAAAAGATATATGTTTTTGTAACATTTTACTTACATTTAAATTATATTTATAAAATTTAATTTTCACTAACAACTGGATACATGGAGTCTAAAAAAATAACAAGGATTCCTATAATCATAAATCAATCATCCAATAGTATTAGGACATTTGTTATGTTATTTTAATAATATTATTATATTGTTTTTTCACTTTATTTACTACATTTACATTTTAACTATGTTAAATCAAAAATTTACTGAAGTTACTATTCATAATTCCTTAAAATAAAAGATACATATTTAAACAATTTTTTCAACCTGATTCAAAATATGGAAACCTTTTTCCCAAATTCAATACACAGATGTTGATACATTAATTTAAAATTAATTACAGTTGTCAAAACAAAAAATCATGTTTCAATGAAATAATAACTATTAAAAGATTGATATCTTTTTTCGTTAAATTTTAAGGTAAAACTACTTCCATTGACCAAAATTGGATTAAATGTTAAAAATATAATCTAATTCCACATAAAAATCAATTAAAAAGATAATCTTTCCATAAAAAAGAGTTATATTAAAATGTAGTTTTGAATTAAAATGTAGTATTTTTCACTATACATTAAAAAAGGTACAATATCAAAAAAATACCAAAATTTCCTCCAAATAAAATTGTGATGTCCTGATTCTAAATTAGAATTTTAAATTTTCCAAATGAAAGATATAAAATTGAAAATACATGATTGAAAAGGGGTTCTCCATCAAAAGGTGGTAAAATGAACTTTTAAACATAATATTTTTCTTCATGCTTAAAATAAGATTCATTCTCATTTCAAGCCTCTAAATATTATTAAATAAATATAAAGACATTTAACAAACATGTATAATTACATTGTAGTTAGTTCTATTCATTCCTGCCAATACAATGGCTAGGTGTTATCTATTATTTAAAATAATAATATATTATTATTTTTTATTATGACTTAGCCTTGTGTGCAACATGAGATTTCAGATAAATCAATTGTTATCTATCGGGTACGCCATTAAACATAGACTCCCCATTGATGTAAAATTAATATTTAAATCTAAAATATTAAAAAAATATTAAAATTTTGTATTATTTATTGACATGGGATTTTACAACCTACCCCCTTTAGGAAATTGCGTCCTCAAAAAGCTATTAACTTATCAAATAATTTGGGATTTTTATCCCCTATAGAATTATCAGATTCCCATGCTTTTTATTCAACCATATGGTTTTCCACAAAACCTTTACTTGATGCATTACATTATTTCTCAACACATTCTCATTTCAATCATGAATCTAGACTGGTTGTACTAATAATAAATATTCTCTACCAAATGAACTACCCCTCTACTGAAAACATGAGATTGATTTGGCATATAGTTTCTAAACATTGAAACATGAAAAACATTGCGTATCTAGGATCGACTGGGTGGTAAGTCCAATATGGATGCAACTGATCCGACTTTTTATATGATTTCATAGTGTCTAATGAACCATAGACTCATGTTTCCATTCATACCAAAAAGAATTATACTTTTCCACGGTGAAACTTTGAGAAAGTTTTGATCACCTACCTTGACAGAATGAACCTTCCACTAGTTATCTGCATATCATTTCTGCTACTTCTATGATGTTCTCGTGTGATTATAAATCAAATAAACTTTTTTTACCATCTCATTTACAATTTTTGATACCATTAACTTTCATTCCCCTACATCATCCCCAAAATATAGTGTTTGAAAGTGATTTCTATATAATTCGTCAAATGGAGCTATCAATATACTAGAATGAAAACATTTATGATAAGAAAATTTAACCAATGAAATACGATGGTCCCAAATTCCCTGGTAATCCATTGAGAAAGCATGTAGCATATCTTCCAATGTCTGAATTATTCATTCGGACTGTCCATTTGATTGAGGAAAAAAAGATTTACAAAAATTTCATTTAGTACCCAATTACTTCTGAAGTCCTATCAAAAAGTTAGAAGTAAACTAGGGATCAGAATCAGATACAATAGAGAGGGGAAATCCATGGAACCTATCAATATCATTAACATACAATAGAGAGAGATAATATAGAGACAAAGTATATCAAATAAGATGGAAATGATCAAATTTAGTAAATCAAAAAATAATAACACAGATTTTATTGTTACATTGAGATGAATTTGGTAATCCCACAACAGAATCCATTGATATATTTTTCCATTTCCAATATGGAACAGGTAAAGGATAAACCATCTCTTTCGGTAACTTCCCCTCACCGTTAACATATTGACAAGTCTAAATCATCACAGTAAAGTCAACAATATCTCTTTTCATTCAATACCACTAGTAATACTCTCGATGATCACTATACATCATAGTATATCTAGGATGAACTGAAAATGGTGAACTATGAGCTTCACATAACAACTGTTTCATCAACTGTGAATGAAAATTCACACATAATCTCTTCCCAAACCACAAAACACAATCATTACCAATGTTAAAATCAGGTAACATATCATTCGAAACCAACTCTACCTTTTTTTGAAACTCATTTTCTTCCTTTTACAATGGATTAATTATATCTGATAGTGATTATTTTATTGACAACTAAAACAAAATAGAGGAATATCCTGCAATCATCTAATAAAATATTTATAAAATTCTTAAATAGAGTGTCTTGTTCCAAATGTAACACTATTAATATTTATTTTTTTCGACTCAAACAATCGACCACATTAATTTCCTTTCTCTGATAGTAATGAATCCTGGAATAACAATCCATGATTATTTTAGCCATCTCCTTTATCTCATGTTCAATTAATTTTGGGTGCATATATAAATTTAATGATTTTGGTTAGTAAATATTTCACATTTTACTCCATACAGATGATGCCCCAAATTTTTTAAAGCAAAACCCACTGTAGATAATTCCAAATCATTTGTAAGTTAATTTAACTCATGAGGATTCAACTTATGTGAACCATAACCACTTACCTAATCATTCGTCAATAGGACAAAAAAACTCCATTCAACGAAGAATCACTATAGAAAACAAACTCACCATCTCTGGATGGTAATTCCAAAACTAGAGCATTAACTAATATTCCTTTGAATTCCTAAAAACAATCATCGCATTATTTTTTCCAAATGATATTAAATTTTTTTTTGAGTTAATTTAGTCAGTGGGAAAGATAACCATGAAAAAATACGAACAAACCTTCAATAATAACCTACTAAATAATGAAAAATATGGATCTCTGTAATATTTGTGGGTGTTGGACATTATTCAAACACTTTTGTTTTAGAATGGTTAACACTTTTTCTATTTTTTGAAAAACATTGACCAAATAATGAATTTTTTTGTAACCAAAACTCACACATTTTGAAATTCCCATATAGTTCCCTTTATTTTGATTTTTTCAAGACAACACTTAAATTTCTTTTTTGTTCCACATTAATTTTGGAATAAACAAAAATATCATCAATAAACAAAACAACAAATTTATCTAATAACTCACACAAAATTCTATTCATAAGATCCATGACTATTATAGGTTCATTGGTATACTCAAAAGGTATAACTATAAATTCATAATGGAGATATCTAGTATGAAACATGGATTTTAGAATGTCGGCATCCATTAAATTAAACTGATGATACCCCAACCTTAAGTCAATCTTCCAAAAATACTGAGCTCCCTGGAGCTGATGAAAAAAAATCTTCAATTTGCGGAAAAGGATACTTGTTCTTAACAATTTTTTTATTCCAGGCTCTATAATCAATGCAAGGCCTCGTTGAACAATATCTATATTTAATAAAAAAGATAAGATCAACCCATTGTGATGTGTTAGGTCGAATTAAACCTTTATCCAATAACTCCTTCAATATATTCATTTATTCTAAATGTTCAATTTGATCCATTCTATAAGGGGGTTTTAAAGTTATCTTAGAATCATGTTCTAAGTCAACAATAAATTTGACTTACTGATCAGGTATTATACCAGAAAACTCATCATGGAAAACATAATGATGCTCATTTACCCCTGGAAAATCATATATCTGAAAAGTTCTTTTGTTTTCAACAATATGTGAAAGGTAACATTTATTTCTATCTTTTTTTTTAGTTTCTCAGCTTCCTGATGTGTTATCAATCTTAAGGGTTAATTCATGTACACAAAATAAATTCATTCTGAATGGAATCCTCTTTAGCACTGCATTCAATCTAAGATGATAAACATAAATCCAATCTATACCCATTATAACATCAAAATCTACTAGAGGAAAAATAATATGGTTTTTGGGTAGATTATTTCTGCACATAAGGACGTGATGTTTATTATAATTTCTTTTTGTCTCAATATTTCCTCTTAGTGGTTTTTAAATATTTTTAAGACTCATATAATTAGTTGGAATTCCAAATTTACATGATCTTTTCCTAGAAATGAAAGAATATTTATACCCTGAATCAAACAACTCATTGGCATAATCTCAATAAACAAACAGTTCACCTGATACTACTACATTTTATGGAACAACGTCTATTGTTGTAGTTGAAAAAGATTTCACAAACCCTTTATACTTATAGTCTTCATGGTTCCCATCATTTTAGTTCTTCATTGAAAAATCATTTTCAAAATGACTCATTTCATTCCACTTAAATTTCTTTACTGACTATTATATTTTGTCTTAGCATTACCCTGATCTTTTTTAATGAAATTATGAGCCTTATGTACTAATTTAACACATCATTATCACATACCCGAATTCAAAAGTCATTTTCCAAGTTTTTTTTAGAACAATTTTTGAAAACTGTAAACTTAATATTCTTACCTTTAGATATTTTTTAATAGTTCTCCCCTTTATTCTTCCTCCTCAACATCTTTTTCTATTGTTTTTTAAAGAAAACATGATCATCAGAAATCTATATTCCACATACTACTCACATCAAATTTGTTTTCATAACTTTTGAACTCATGAGAAGCAATATACCTTCTATTAAATGGCTTTAATCCTTATTAAAAATGATTGATTATAATATCAAGATCCCATATGAAATATTTGGCATACCTTCCTAATTGAGTGAATTTTTCTCTATAAGTATCCATTAAGTCAGCCTCTTACCTCAATTACAAGAATTGTTTTTCCATCCTATTATAAACCACCATAATAAAACATTTTTCAAGAAACATACCTTTGAATTCATCTCAATCAAGAGAATCAATCACCCCACTATCCCAGATATTTTTCTCCATCGACCACCAATGATCGAATTCACATTCAAAATGGTAAACATCAAGGAATATATTTTGATATTATGAATAACCCATGACATCAAAAATCTTCTCCATTGATTTAATCCGACCTTAATCTAGAACATGGTCATATGATCCTCTAAATTATGGTGGATGTTTCCTCATGAAATGCTCCACTACATACTTGTTCCTCTATAGTTGATTTGGCTGATCTTGTGCATGGATACCACCACCATTTATAGCCTAATATAATTATTCACTCACAGCAGAAAAACTACTTGGTTCTAATTTTGACCATCTCATTTTTCTTATTTGGAATATTTTTTTCCTCTTAATGATTTCAAATTGTAGCTTCCATGTTTCATCAATGGAAAATTATTCTGAACACTTAAATAAATTCGGAAAAGAAAAATGGTAATCCTTAAATTCTATATCATTTCAATATTAAAATATATTAATTTAAGGATATTAATTTAAAAGTATCCAATCTCCTAATGTTTTCTAAAATGTCCTCAGATACCAATAGTAAGGCACCGTCCTTAGAACATTTCATTACCATGAGTTAAATAACAATTTATCATTGAGTATATACTTAGGTTTACTGTTTTAGAGAATTAGGCCATAAATATTAAATTACATCTAAAATATTAATAATTAGACAATTATTCTCATTAACTATTTTTTTCATAAAATAAAACTCTTAAAATAAAATAAAAATTCTTTTCTTGGTATAAATCATTTTGAAATCATCATTTTCTTACCCTGCCTTATACTATATGAAAAACATTTCAAAAACTTCTCATGATAATAAAAAGATTACTATGGGCTCTAAAATAAATAAATAAAACATTATTCTATCAATACATAGAAAACATAGGCTCTTTGACATATCTAATGAAATCATAATATTTAGGAAGAACACATTGAAATCATAAATCTGAAATCTAACTTTTGGAATCCATAAATTATATACATTGTAGCAATCATATCTACGAATGGAGTTATGATTGCAATAACCATAATGGTATATTCTCTAAAACTATTAAAATAAACATTAACATTTACCTCTTTCACATTAACCAATGCATTGGAGAGCTTTCTCAGGCCCACCTAGCATTTGTTTATCATAGAACCACCCGTATACATAACCGATTCCTAATAACCTTAACATATTCATCACATATAAAACTAACATAAAGGTAAGATAATATTTATACATTTCAATAAAAATATATCATTTCAAGATATATATATATATATAACCAATGATTTCTCAAAACAATTTTCTATACCAATATATGTAAAATGCCTATATGGTATTTATTTTCCATCTAAAATCATTACGTCTTGATAAAGAAGCCAAATATCAAATAATGCTTTGTGCAGTAGAAAGGATGTTGTCACCGTGTACATTAAAAAGTACCATTTACTCAGTTGTTTAGTAAAATGATATGTAGAAAAAAGAATCCCTTTAAATGAAATGAAAAACCAATGGAGTTTGTACACCATATAAAAGAAATGTATTTATATATCAAAATACACCTCAATGAAAAAATATTGAGACAAAGTCCCTTACCTCATGTCTGACTTGACTCGTTCATTATTTAATCTATTGAATGATAAACTAAAGGTTATTTATATTTCTATTAGAACCATTATCATGTTTATTATTCCTATTATATCACTTATTTCCATGTTATAAACATTACATTATTATTTAAATTAATAATGGTCTTCTTGTCGATATTTGCAACTTGAGTAAAAAATATACTTCTTATAATTACAAGTTCTATAAGTGGAAAAAGGCAAATTATATCTAAAAATATATTCATGATTTAGATATAATATGTATCATATATACCAATTATATATAAATAAGTTTTTATAATTTTACAATACATTTGGAGATAAAATATTAAATACACAGTTCATGAAGATGGTAATCCGTATGAACGTGTGAATGGTACTATCATTATATTTCACATTTAATGGAAATAAACCATAATTACACATAAGTATATTATAATTATATTATAATTTAATATATAATTTCACTAATTCCATCCTTTATATATCCCAGAAATGGCATGAACGAGTCATATCACTTTGAGGGGTCAGCAGTCTACACTTCCTCAAATGAAATTATCATATTTACCCATTATAGAAACAAAAAAGGTATGATATAAATGAAAAATACAAAATACTAAAGAAAATATAAATATAATATATATAATATATTAATTTAGTGGCATCATATTGTGTACCATGGGAGGCGGTACGAGATATTTGAATAGTCATGTTTTCATAAGGGAGTAGTTCGTCATCCACAAAAACAGTATGCTCTTATCCATTAGAGGGTGGTGTGGGGAAGGGTAGTTTAAATACTTCTCATAAAAAATCACATAATATTAATTATAATGTTTTTTTCATTCTACAATGGAATAAAGAGAGTTTAGGTGTTTGGAGAAGGAAAATAATTGAAATGAACTTGAGACAGGATGTTACCTAGAAATTTGGTAACTGTCTTTGGATTAAACCAAATTGAATTATTAAATTGTCTTATTCTCAATGTAAGGCTCCCAAGTGTAAGAGATGGATGTTTTAAAATTATTGAAGCTGATTTTGGATGATCCAAGTGTCTTTAGATGGGTGAGTAATGAGATAGAGTTTGTGGCATTTTATAAGAGGGGGGAGGGGCTCCTTAAAAAAGATTGAATGTATTATTTTATTATAAAATTATATTTGGTTTCAAAAGGTCCACAACTCAATAAATTAGAATATACGATTAATATTATTCGATAATATAATAATCTAAAAATAATTGGATTGTTTTGGATATTTTTTAATCATTATATTTTTTATTTACCCATTTGTTAACTTATTTAATTTTTATCATGTCTTCTTGTATATTAATAATATTTGGTTAATATATTTTCTATAAATTGAAAATAAACCCATAATGGATCATTAATGATATTTTTATCATTATATTTGTTATTTGGAAATTATATTAGATTTTTAGAAACATTTTATCAATTAATAAAATATTAAGTGATTTAAAAACATATTTATTTTAATTTTTAACCTATTCATATCCTTAATTTTTAAAAATACATAAAAACATGATGAATTGAAACAATATACATTAATTGAAATATATCTAGTCATAATAATCCACAAAATTCTTGTATGGAATAACATTTTTCCAAATCAATTTATTTTAATATTTATAATGTCATTTATTTAAAACATTCTTTAATTATGTAATCATTACATCATCATTATGTCCTAAATAAATTTATTTATCTTATATATGAAAATTATAAATAACTTACCTGGATGTAAGAAATATTTTTATCTTTCTAATTACAATTTATAGTTGAAACTATCACTTATACAACAGATTATAATAACATTTTTACAAAAAGATAAATGTTCATGTTACATTTTACATAACGATAAATTAATTTTTATAAAAGGTCATTTTCACGTAAGAATGGCTCGTTGGGGTTCCCAAATCCACCCAAGGATATCCATGGTATTATATTTATCAGATAATATGATTAGGACATGTGTTAGGATAATTTAATATTATTATAATATTATTTTTACAGCTATTTACTAGATTATTCTATTAACCATGGTAAATAAAATATTTACTAAAGTTAATATTCATAATGTATAAGAATAAAATTTTCCAATTTACACAATTTGGACCTCATGAATCCAAAATTGGAATCTATTTTTCCTAATTCAAAATGCATAAGTTTCTGAAATTAATTTAAAAATAATTGTCATTGTGAAAAAAACATGTGTTTTTATGAAATAATAACTAGAAAAAGATTGATAGTTTTTTAGGATAAATTTCAAATTGAAATTATTAAAATGAGAAAAATTGGATTATATTGTTAAAATTTAATTTAATTACACTTTAGAAAAATGAAAAAGTTAATATAATAGTATAGATAATATAGATTAAAATTCTATTTTGAATTAAAATGTAGTATTTTATCAAACTCATTAAAAACTAAACATTATTAGAAAGACACCAATAATTCATCAAAATTAAATTTGGAGGTATATATTCTAAAGAAGAATTTTATTTTATCAAATAAAACATATAATGGTAAAACTAGATTTAAAAGGGTATTTTCATCAAAAGGTGGTAAAAGGTGATTTTAAAAATATTATAATTTTTCTTGCATAAAATCATATTCTTTCAAATTTTAAGGCGCTAAATTTTATTTGATAAATATAAATACATTTAAAATTATTGTATACTCATATTTTATTTATTTATATTCATTCATGCCAATTCAATAGCTAGGTATTAACTACCATTTAAAATTATATTAAATTTTAATTTTTCAGAATGACTCAGCCGTGCGTGCAAAAGGATATTTCAGAGAAACCCATTGTTGTGTGTCAGTTACACCGTCCAAAAAAGAATCCCCATTGATGATAAATTAATAATTAATTCAAAACTAATCATAAATTTGAATATTTTATAATCTTTACTTTCATAGGATGTTACAACCTTCAACATTCTCTCCTCTAGGACCGTCATTGGTATCACTAAGGTAATAATTTAATAAACCAAACAATTATATATATGAATTAGTAATATAAGTATCCTATTATGAATTTTATTGGATTATAACTAAGATAGATTTCATGAATTTATTGTTGATCATCTAACTTCATTCACAGTATTTGTTACTTCTTTTTCTCTCCTCAAATGTTATATTTCTTCTATGTATACTTCTACACAAGTGCATTGTATATTGGGGGTCTGAGAGGCATTATAGGATCCCAATGGGGACCAATACCATTAGGTGATGTTTTTTCCCTCTTCGACATCGGACCCTTCCCTAGTGATCATTACTTGATACCGGACTCAAATGATCATTATGAGTGAATTTTAAATCATTTTCATCCTAAAGGGAATATAGTGGAGTGTGTTAAAAATATAAACAAGATATTTAATTATAAATATCATATAAATATTTTACATATAAATGAAAAATGTATAATATTTTCTTGTGATTTTTAATTTATTTCACATCCATCCATTTTCTTCCAACTTGAAAATAAATAATTTAGCACGAGGAACACAACCTTCGATGCCCAATACTAATTTCTAAAAATGATATTTACTATTATACACATATTCAAATTGGGAAAATATTTTAATCCTGAGTAATAATATAACATAATTACTATTAAATGAATAGAAAATTCATATATTTAAAAATATGATAATCATTGATGAAAAATTCATATAAAAAATGGAAATCAGAAATGATTTATAATTTTAGGTAGTCACAATGATCATTAAATAGTGTTGAATATGAATGATTTATTTTAATTTCATAATATAAACTCTAGATTATTAATTATACAGATAATTGGACAATATGCATAATGGAAATCAGACCTATAGGTCGATTTTCCACCAGGCCTAATGGCCAATTGGGCAATATTACAAATTGGTTTTTAGCCTAATAGTCCAATTTTCCATTAGGACAATAGGAATATTGGCCAATTAAGCCAATTGAACAATTAAAAATTGTACTTTTGGAAAATTTTCCATTTGTATTATAGGATGATTAACCATTAGCCCAATATTGAAATTAGCCATTTGGCCTATAGGCCAATTTGACATTAGGCCCATAGCCCAATTGGCCATTACACCTAATTGTCCACCAGGTAAGTTGGACTATAGGGCTATTGGAAAATTGTCCAATAGTTCTAATGTACAATTGGACAATTAGTATTAACAGACAATTAGGATATATTTCTAATGGAATATTGGCCTACAATCCTAATATAAATTTGCCCAATTGGACTAATTTCCAATTGGAAGATAGACCCATTGTTCAATTTCCAATTAGGCTTATAAGAAAAATCTCCATTTGGACTATAGGCGTATTGACCATTAGGCATATAGGCTAATTTTCCATTAGGCCTATATGGAAATTGAACAATAATTCCTTATGTACAATTTGGCATTAGTCTAACATATGAATTGTTTACAAAATCCAAAACACTTAATCCTTGAGAAACAAAGTAAATATGTAAATTCCATACCTAAAATATGTATGAATAATACAATTATATATATATATATATATATTAAGTTATATAAATTAATGGGCATACCTTTGATTTGAACCATGTAGGAAACTCTAGGGTATTTAAATACTCTATCCTTATCAAAGGAAAATATTAGTGTACTATAGTTATAAATTTTTTATACAACATACATATAATGATATTAAATATCTATGGTATATGGGAACTTCCATAAAATTAAATAACATATAAATATCCAAATTACATAATTGATATAGTCATCAAACAAACCGTAGTATAAAAAGATTTTGTGATGTGCCATATCTATCTCTTCAAGGATTAATGATACCAATATATAAAATCCAATAATTAATTTTATTTGGGGAGGATATAGAAACAAGGGATAAATTTTCCACAACTATTCCTCTTCATTACTCATTATTCAGTTATGTCTTTTTCTGACATCAAAAAAAAAATATTGAAAAAAATCCATAAAATCTTGAGACATATTACCTCTCATAATCGAAGCATTGGTACAATTCTCATTTCAGACATATTATTCAATTTAACACATATTTATTTAAGTAGGATACATCCTACAAAAAAAACTAGTCACCTGAGAAATATTTTAGTTTGATGATGGACTATTAAATGTACCATCAATGTGTAAAAGGATGAAGTAATTTTTCCCATATCACAAAAAATTAACGGATCCTCTAACTTAATTTTTGTCATTAATGACTCGGACATCCTTTTTTCACAATGATCTGTAAAAAAGTGACCATAGAATCAATATCGTCCTTAAATTATTCTATATATAATTTAGAATTGATATTGGTCATTAATAAGGATGTGATAATCATGAGTTTTAAGTCGTGTTATTTTCAATTATCATGTGTTGAACCATTTAGATATGTTGCTATAACAGCAAAAAAAATACCATGATATTACTGATTACATATCTTAATTGATATTTATCATATGGTTTAATGACATAAAAATCTCTATGGGCATTCCATTGGTATTCACTGACCCACAAAGGTTGCAGCACTAACCAAATACACCAATCCAACATGTCCCGAAGAGATCCGATGTCATATTTGGCATTCCTTGTGATATTAAGAAGAACTTCTAGAAAAATTTGACAAATATTTATCTCAATGTCAATTATATCATAAAAATGACGTAAAAAATTATAGAAGAATATATAACCTCAAAATGTAACTTCTATTTTTCAAATTATAACTGGATTAAGTGTCAATAATCTTCATCTTTTTTAGTTTTCTATGGAAATTACCCTAACGAAATATTAAAATCATTCAATTCATTATGAACATCAATACCCGACATATGTTGAGTTTTTTGTTCATTGTCATAAGTATTATCAAACCTCTGATGATTCATCATATATTGATGATCCATTGGAAAGAATCATCGAAACCCCATGAAATCAAAACAACGATTATATTTAAATCTTCTCGACTGTATATTCCTCATAAATATAAGACACGATAGGTTTCTATTCATGATTAAACCGGAAACAATTTCATATGTACAGAAATCATTTATAGTTCATTCAAGGGAAGAACACATCAAGAAAATAATTTTTTTTGAATCATCGAATTTCTACACACACATATCCAAATGTTTGTTCTACTCTTTTACTAAAGGTTGTAATTACATGTCTATATAACTGACAAGATCATATGGACCAGATATATTAATACTTAATAAATTGAAAGGTTTTTAATAATCATACAGGATGGAATATTATAAAAAATAATAAAAATAGGCTTGAGTTGTGAGCAATAATCATTTGATACAATAGATTAAAACTATCACAAGATAAACCCAACCTGAAATTACTCTCCTCAACAGAAAAATAAAGATTATGTAAATAAATTTCCTACCATACAAATCCATATATAGGATGAAGAACCTCATAATTATATTCAATTTTATCAGTAACATTCCATCACACGTTGGATGATATTTCTATAAAAATTAATTGATTTTTATGTATGTGAATCCATGGAAAGTTTCATATTACAATATAAGGAACACATATGGTTTTCCATAAGAAATTTACTTCCATTAATATTTTCAAAATTCATTAGTTTAATTATAGTTATTAATTTCCACTAAAAATAAATGGAAATAATAAGGATAAACATGTACTTTTTAGAATAAAATCCAAGATGCCTAAATATATTCCATGCCTGATAATTATATTAGGTAATATCTGTAACATAAAGAATCATGCCCTTAAAAAATATAAGAATAAAATATATTTTGTTATAAAAAATTCCATAAATATTTTTTCCATGATAAAATCAACTTAAAATTTCTATCATGGTCATTATAGTGCATTCCTGGTATACTCGAGTACTGGAGTTATCCATTAAATATGGAAATCTCACAAAATAATCACCTTTAATAATTTCTTCAAGTGTATTGTAATAATTTCATTCTTTAAATGGCATACTATATCTCTCTTGATGATGAAAAAATAAAAAACTATAAAATATCCAATTTTCCCTATTAATTATTTCTTTTCATTATGGAAGAGTATAATATTTTCTCATCTCTCTATTATGATACCGATCAAAATAGTTTCCTTGATATCCAGATTTTGTTATATAGTATCTATCTTATTATTGACTTAACAACTGTATTCCAACAACATTATAGCATGTACAATTCTTAAAACATCCATCTGAAAGGTTATTAATGGAAGACTCCAAATAAAACCATCAAATGTATTTTGAAACTCATTGGAAATGTGATCAGTATAATACATTGATCTTCTATCCATTCTATTCGAAGGAAAATAGTTTATGTTTCAATCAAAAATTTAAACACTATTAATAAAATTAGTTTCTAAAAAATTTTATATTAAACTCATTAAAGAAAAATAGTACATTGTAAAATAAAGAATACGAGAATTAAACAAAAATATAATTGATGACTACAAATAAAAAATAAATGTGGGTATCCCTAAAATTTAATAATTCACTATCATAGTGGATAAATTGTATAAGTTTGACTAAAAATAAATATTATTCCCTTATACTCAATTCTTTTTAATAAGACATCCCTATATATATATATATATATTCTGATACTCGATCTTATATAAAACAAGTATTAAATTTCATTATTGATCAAAAAGGGATACAAATATGTTCCAAATACATCAACTTACTCCATAGAAATGATTCCACCTGATTGAAAATAAAACTAAAAATATAATTACACTAGGGATTATATGATTAAAACATCATATTATTTCCATTAAAACATATCAAATAAAGGGGTTTTAAATAATAAACATACAAATATAAAAAAAATGAAAAATGAATTATTAAATGTACTATAAAACATAAATACATCAAATATAATGTTAATCAATATATTATTTATATATCCAATTATCATATAAAACATCTAAAAATAAATAGAAAACTAATTTTACATTATATTTTGGAAAAACATATAAAAAAACAAGAATTTAATTATATAAAATCAATTAAGAAAAATAAAATCACTTATAAATAATTTTTATTCAACGAAAATATTTTTATAACAATTATGATATCAGTCCTCATTCCAAATTATATATTCACATTTTTAAAATTTTTAATGTTTGTAGGAAAATCATGATTAAATTATTTATTCATTCAAAAAAACCATTCATTTTTGGATTGATTTTTGTTTTTGAGAATGGAATCTCGACCAATCACATTTTAAGTAATTTAATAATAAAAAGATAATATGTTATAACATTCATCAATTTTTGTGTCAAACTTAAATAACCAATTATTTTAAAATATTATTATTGATAATTTGATTATGTTCGTGATAATTATATTTTAATGGAGTTAACTAAGAGGAAAAGTGGTTATGAGATTCTTAGTTGTGGTTGGGTGGAATTTTATAAAAAAAAATCATTAGACTGAATCGAATGACGTTGTCATCAAAAGTGGCCCGATATAGATATTGGGATATGTAATGGTCATTAATTATTCCATACACTTATTTAATTATGAAAATGAAATGAAAAGTATTTTTTAATACATAAAATGGATATTTAATTAGAATAATAATATAAAAATTTGATGAATCATTTAAATAATAATATAATTTTATTAAATATGATATTTTTGTTACATTTATTATCATTTGTGAATTATATTATTTTCAACTTATTTATAAAAATATTCATTATAAATATACCTATTCGATATGTTCTTGTCCAATGATCATATATGGAATGAAATAAGTCTGAATGACCATATTTCTCACCAAATATATCATGATACCAAAAATAAAATAGTATTGTTTAATTTTGATATACATCTTTAAATATATTTAAAAAAATCCTTAATAATTTTAATTTCATTCTATCTAAATATTTCAATTATATTTATTATCCAAAGTGCATGAAAACTAATTTTTATTGATCAAAAAAATAATTGTGAAACTTTTTTCTAACCAAATACATAAAATAAAAGGTAAAATAATGCTTTTTTAATCAATAATAGTTGGAAATGTTTTTAAAAATCATAGTGAAAATCAATTAATTTTTATAAAAGTGACTCATAGTATGGAAAATAGAGGATCTCATGAGTATAAAGAAGCGTATTTAAATAAATTTTACTTCTCAGATATTACATGTTTTCCAAAAATATAGTAACAAAATTGTTTAATGGGTGCAATGGAATCTAGGTGAAATAAAATTTTTCCTGAGGTAGGTACGGGAGGATGAAATCACCTATAGATTGGAGGGGGATGAAAAATAAAATTGAGGATTAAGGGAGGAGGCCAAATTCCACTAAGGGGAAGGGGGAAGTGTGAATGAATGGGGGGAATTGTGTTAGAATGAGGAGGAGTGGAGGAGGATCCCACGTAGGCCTCTAAAACCAATATAACTAAACCAACGGATAAATAAATTGGTATATAAAACCATATAACAATTGTTTCTTATAAACCATTTTTATATTCCTAAAAGTCAATTATATACCCTTTTTGATGTTGTGGGTTGTCATTATAGGTGAATTTTCTAGTAGTGTGTGCCAATGATATGTTCTCAGGGATCTTCTTCTATGATTCAGTTATGATTTTTGTCTAATTAACTACAGTATATTTATGCCAAGACATATTTTTTTATCTTTGAAATATTGGGTATAATATATATATGTTATTATCATGTACTCATATGCTTTTTGGGCCACTATGATTCTGTATTTCTCATCTTTACACTTATAGATAAATTTTTCTCATCTTTATTAAATATTCTATTCCTAGATTATGAATACAACTTTTATGTTGTATTTTTTTAAGAGTATAAATTGGGATGATATTTATTGAGGATATTGTTTATATTTATCTAAAAAATAAAGATTTTTCATGTAGACCCCAATGGTACTAAACCCTAACTTTCCTTAGATGTATATTTATGAAATGTAAGGTATATTAATATTTTTAATGTAATATATATGTATGAGATTTCTGAGTCACTATAGGGAACACCATTTTAAATTTCATTACATGAGGTCTTTTGATGTTATTAATTTTTTTTTTGTATTTTTATATGAGGCAGGACATAACATTATATAATGAATTATATAAAACATTTTATAAGTGTTAATTAAAAAATTCCCCATACCCATTAAAGCCAACATGATTGATTAAACATACATGATGGGGTAGAGCTCCACGTAGGTTAGCTCTCCCACATGGTTATACCGAGGATGAAGGGATTATATCATGACCATATATGAGTTTAAAGCAAGCATACTTGAGTAGTAGTGAAAATCACATCCCCTGGGAGATTCATATATTTATATCATAATTATATTGAATTTTAATTATAAAATGTGGTATTATTGATAATCTTACAATATATACCTCTTTTGAATACTTTTATTTTAAATTTTTTCACCATATTGAACCAACCTACACAACATGTAAATAAATTCCATGTTATTTTCACCCTCATGATCACTGTTTCTTATACATGTAATAAATATAAAAATCTCATCCACCATCATTGATCTCTAATGATAAAACCACATCCACTAACATCTTATAAAGGAAGTAACCTAAACCCTCTTAGAAATGAATAATCACATTCAGTTGCATATATGTCACGAACCAACCAAGGTCGACCAAGATTCAGTCACCAGACCCAGCCCGTGACAAGGCCTGATAAGCATGCTCGATCCCCCCTGGGCTAACAACAAGCACTATATGAATCATTAGAGTGATAATAGGAATTATTTCAACGAATAATAAATAAACTTAATGTTCTAGAATAGTAGAAGGGAAGCCCAAAATAAAGAATAAAATAAAAACACTAAACAATTAGTGAAAAATAAAACTATCCGGACCTGATGACCACTGAATTCCATGTGATGTTGCGGGTCACTCCCTAATCCAAAAACTCATCATCGATCATCACGATTTAGATCAAACAATAACCTGCTTCTGAGACTAAAAACAATTATGATTTATATGTTTGAGTATTAAAACTCATTATATTTTTCCTATGTAATCCTTTACCAATAAAATTACTTTAAATAAAGAATCATTAATTTCACGTTTGATATAAAATATATAAAGGTATGTTTTTCATACATTTTCCCTTTAAATAAAATAAATTTCCATTTTTCTTTTTACCATTCAAACCCATATTATTTACCAAGGAGGAACCATATATATTTTATAGGAGTGATGAAATTTCATTTATAAAGTATAGAGTGAGCATAAAAAAATTTCCTAATCCTTTTTCCATAATAAATGGAATACCCTAAAATTTTAGCTCTAATCAGAACAATTCCAAAATCAAGCTAAATAATCATACTAGGGAAATGGGAAATGACACACAAGAGTATCGGGCCAAAAAGGCATCCAAAAATTCATGCCAGTATACCAGGTAGAAACCTATGAGCTCGTGAATAGTGTTGAAAGTACTATACATGTGACTCATCCTGAAGGAATTCCCTACCCGATGACATTATAATGCATGAATGAGTGATCATCACCCTACCTGGTAGGACTAATGGGTCTAACTCCATAGTAATAATAACAAAACATTTCCCCTACTATGGGCCACTGGCAGTGCTGATTCTATCTTATGCAACAATCATTCAACAAAAAATATCTAACTTTACTAGGTTCCCTTGTCAACATGCTAAACCAAATGCGTTATCCAACCAATTCCAACTGGGAATAAAATCAGGTAGACATATATATATATATATATACAATAGGCATCACGCGAGTCACCCCATGGAAAATTTTCCCTTCCATTCAAACATTTGATCACAGGGGTGTCGAACCCAAAGGACCTCCCATAAAATATAACACTTCCAAATAAAGGGGACCACTTCCAGGGTGAGTTTTCATGAGATAACTAGTTTTAAAAAAGTTCCAACTGTTTCCCTTGTGATTTTCGCATGCCAAATCAATTCATTAAGAAATCACTTACACACCACTTTAATAATTGAAAGCACACTTTGAAAAACATTTTTGAGATGCAAATTATGATTCCAAATTTTTATTAAATTCATAAAGGCCATGGGGGAATTTAAACAAACAATTGATATGAAAAATCAACCCAAATATTTAATGAAATACATAAAAATTAATAAAACTCTCCTACTCTAGACTGGAAATTTTACCAATAAATATATATCAATAAATAATATGAAAAAAGTGTGAAAAATAAAAAAATATAGTTTCATAAAATTAATGGAATATTTGTAAGGAAGCCTACCTCAAAATGGGAGTGGACCTTGATGAATAATTCAGGACCTGACACCATTGATGAAGATATCCCCACAATCACGCACACATACAATCTTATATATATACCCCTTAATCAAATGCACAATTTCCCCACACCATGAGGTAATATGTACAAAGAGGATATATATATATATATGTACAATTTAATGCGTGTGAAACCATTCGAGGAGCCACAATACAATCTAATTATAAAAAAAGGGAACAAAAATTACCCAAAACACTAAATAAAATTGAAAGAATATAAAGCGGTGGAAGCAACCAACCAAATCCATTGGCCATGACCCTTATTAAAACATTACATAAACCATGATCATTTTGTAAACATTACATTAACAATTATAATCATCTCTAATTTGTATTTAAATGTAAAATTCAAGTACACTTCTCAAATATATCATTTTTCTTCAAAAACTAATCCCATTATCATATGCACCTTCAGTTCCATTAAAACAAGGTTTTCACCCTCCAAAATACCCGAAAAAACATTTTCATGAATCGCCACACCAAGAAAATCACATAAAACATAACCATTTTCTAACAAAAAATATATACCCAATACACAATCATGTCCAACCAATAGAAAAAATATATCACATCACTCAAACAATATAATATGGAATTTACACAATTTATAAACCCTTCTCATGAAGGAAAACCAGATTTTATACTTAACATATACACACAATTTCTAGTATAAGATCATTCCCCACCCAATTGAACATAAATTATTCTCAAAAAGGCATTCCCACCACAACATTTATGTATAGAACAAGAAAACAAATTATATATGAAAATAAAATAATTTATAAAATCTAAGGCAAGGATTATACTATATCATATAAAGAAAATACAGAATTCAGTGTGAAACCTCAACCACACTTCAACCACACCACAATCATTCAAGATATAACTCTATAAAAATAATGAAACCAAAATACGGTCAACCCATAATATAGGGTTCAACCAAGGCAAGGGGAGATGGAAGGGGGGAAAATTTATGAAAAAATGACATAGAATGAGATAAAGGGAGTACCTCGAAGGATCGATTGGAGAACCTATAAAAATCAGAAGTTTCCTTAGAGATAAGAGCTTTACCAAAGGGGGGGAGGTCATGTATACCATTAGAGGATTGTGGATGGGGTTTAAAGGTTTTTATGAGGGGGAAGTGGGGAACTGGAGGATACTCGCTTAATGGAGGCTGCCAGAAGTGATGCCAACCGGTGAGGTGGATCACATGTGAGGTGGAGAAGCATGTGAGGAAGGGAGAGGAGAGGATTATATCAGTGTTTTTTCTTTGTTATTTATTAAATTTTATATTAATTTAACTTTAATTTAATTAATTGAATAAAAAAAGTTACTCAAAGATAAATAAAATAACTCAGAATTATCGATATGGGGTGTGATAATACAAGTATGAAAAATGTTCTTCAATGTGAGGCAAAAAAGACGTTAAATGAGTTATGTTGTAGTGGAAATATTAATAGTATGAAATGATATTATTTTAGTCCGTTTTCTTTTTTACAACCATGTGTACTTGATCATTCTATTGATATTAGTTAGTTGGGAAATATACGGGGAAGACCTCAAGGGATCTTCCATATAGATGAGAAACATCAATTCATATGAGATTCAATGGGAATAATTCAACGTATCCATATACAAAAAAAGTTTATAATATTCTTCATATATATTATAATATTAATTTGATTCATTCTACATAAAAACAATATTTAATGAATTTTTCTAATTACAATTAATAAAACATAATGATTTTCATTTTTTCTTTAGTTCACTAATAGATTGTATGTTTTTGAGACACATTTTTTATCCACCAATGATTATAATTTGAATTTAATATTTCTTTTTTATATTTTTCATTCTATAGGGAATATTTCTTCCTTATGGGGAGCCTATATAATCACAATAGATAACCACCAAAATTTTCCATCATGAAAAATATTTGGGTTAAATGAAACATGACTACAGTCAAATCATCTTGATGCTTCATCCATATCACTTCTCTAATATTGATAAAATTTTATTTATATATAGTGGACATCATATTGATGATTTCCACTCAAATTGAATGTAAAAATGATGAGATTTTAATTGAGATCAAATAATTCCAAATTATAGATGAATTTATAGGATATATTCTATGGACTGAAAAATCTACCAACATTTTCATTAATATCTCAAAAACCTAATATACAATTTGGGTGAAATGTCTCACGATTTTAGAAATCATCTGGGGATTCAATTTCTTCATATGTAGACCACCCAGATTCAACCATATAGAATCTCTTTATGTTTCCTCTTTTGGGTGGATGAATGTTCATTGGAATTTTTGGTTAAGGGTAAAAAGGTCAACATTCCTAAAATTTTCCACCCAACTTTGCCAAAATTTATTAATTGAGAAATCATATTCTATAGGTATATGAAACCAAGGATTACTAATTACAATTTAATGTACTGGTGTTGGATGATTTGGAGGGGCTGTGTTTATTTTCAATGTAATGTAATGATTCCAATATTATGTCTTATTCAAATTTCATCAATTATACATTTCCAAAGTCCCCTATGGTTCATAATAATAATATTTTCCATTATATTCTATTTTTTGGTCAACACAATGATAAAATTTCATTAAGGACTTTATTTATTCACATGGTGAAAACTAAAACACTTCACACAATGGTCGAGTTTTCCTTATTTATTATTCTTTTCTCTCCTTCAATTATTCTTCATTATGTTTACTACCACTTTCAATTAATATGCATTAATCAATGTAATTATAACATAATGGTGGGTTTATTCTAAGGAGTTTCATGGGGATAGAATTGAGTTTATTTTATGATCATAAATTCATAAGTTAATTTTTATTTTAATATTTCCAATCAATTACTTATTTATATCATCATCATAATCAATTTTAATGATTATTTATTTTTTGTTCTATTATGATTAATTTTTTCATTGTTCACATTAATGTGCTACTCTAATTGAACTGTGGATTATCCCTGCTTTTTAGGGATTAAATTGGCGAATGATGTTGGGGAATTATCTCAATGATTATAAAATTATAGAACTAGTCTAAGGAACATTATATAGAATAACAATTAAACCTATTATTTTCAAGGAAAAGACATTTTATTGATCCGTATTGTTTAATATTTTTATCTCCAAACATTATGGTTTTTTCATTAATCAATTAAAATAATTCTCTTTGGTACTTTATTATTTTAATATCCCAATTCCAATCAACTTCAATGTTTTCCACTTCAAATCCAAAATCAATAACAAATATGTGTGTCTCAAGGTTACTTTTTCAGTCCCTTTATGTTCAACCCAAACTTGATCCACAATTACTGCTTCTACTTATAGGGAAAATTTTATAAATACATAATTTTTTATATTATTTTAGGGACCCATGTATGTAACCATAGATCCTATCGTTATATTGTCATGATATATAACTATTCTAAAACCAATTTATCTTATATTTTATCATTTATTTTATTTACCAGTTATTCTATCAACTCATCTCTACTGATATCAATTAAAATTCAAATAATTGACATATTAATATTTTAGTGGGATGCACACTGTTTGTGATAGTGTGATTAAGGTGGATGTGCTTGAATACCTCTCATAGAACACTAATGAAATTAACCAATGTAAATTCCAGAATATTCGAACTATTGACCTTTTGTGGAAACAATTCGACAAATTTGTCCTTAGTAGTGAATATTTCTAAACCATTTTATCAATCATATTGATTCTTCTCTATGTAATATCAATGGAGTTTAATTCCAAGAATTTAAAAAATCCCCACAAACCAACCAATTTCAATCCAATGTTCAAATACGATCAGGTATTCTACTGGTCATATAACCAAAATCCTAATAACAATTAATTTTGAAATCTATACCCTTCAATAATATTTTATATCCTGAAATAATTTTAAAACTATAAATCATAATATTAATATCCTAACATTCAATTTTACCACCTACATAGTCTACTTGTAATATATATTCCTAAAAAATTACTTGATCAGTTGTATAAAAAATAGAAAAATGAGTTTGGAATTTTCATCATTAAGATTATAATTAAAATGAATTTAAATGGTTTTATTACATATTAAAACATAGGTTTTCCTTTTAAAAACATTAAATTAAAAATATTTTTACGCATATACATGTAATAATAATGATGAGGATTCATCCTTTCAATTTGAGAGACCAGAAAAACATGAATGAATTATTGATTGGTATTTAAATAAAGAAGAAACTAGTTTTTAATATTATAAAGAGGGATATTTGACATCCTTGATTGAGTTTCTTGAATATCAATCCATTAATGGTTTTTAAAAAAATAATTATGGACCCATTTGGGAAAATAATGAAGTATTATTCTATTAATACTATAAACACTGTTATACAAAATTATGAGAATCATTCATTTTTATAATGGAACAAATTCATTTCAAAAAAATTGGAAATGAAATCCATGTTGACTTATTTTTCCAATCTACATTATTAAATTTCAATCAATCCAAACTCAAAACTATAGTAATTCCTTCCCCTCCAAAGCACCTCTTCATTTTTGATAACCAATATGAATAAGTTTCAATTCAATATTTTCATGAATCCAAAAAATTAGGAATGAACTTGGATTTCTTAGCTTAATATAAAAACAATATCATCATTCATTTTTGATATTACATATATTTTACCAATCATTTTAGAAACTAGGCTTTAAAATGAAGTAAATCATGAAAAAATAATAAAAGTCATTATATTATAATTTTTGAAACAATCAGATCATAAAATGTTGAATTTTCATATTGGGTAATTAGGGGAGGTCCATGTCGTGATAAAAAAAATATTAAAGTCATTTTCATGAGTCTAACAAAATTTTGTGTTGATTTTAATTTATTTTATTATCTGTGAGTTTATGTTTTTTTTCAATGAAGCCTCCTTGAGTAATCTATTGTGATATAGAGTTTCTAGTGTCTGATATTTTTATATGGGAAGTAGTTTTTTATTTTTAAAATAATGATATTCCATCCCTCATTCGAACCAAAATTTTGGTCACCCCTAACGAGTCTATATGTGGAAAGAAGCCAATGTGATCAATTTCTTATTGATGGAAATAAAAATTCATACTAGGTAATGTTATTATGTGATTCTTCTTTTCAAAATTCTTTTTTAACTCATATTCCCTTTATCTCTACCATTCAATATTTCGAATATTAAAAATCTAGGGACAATGTAATTCTATGATGGGTAGGGGTGAAAAGAATGAAAAAAAATTCACATGTCCAAGAAATTTTTTTCTCATAAATATTAAAAATCATTTCTTAATCATTGAACATGATATTTCACATTTCATACACTAAAACCGAATATGGAATAACATTCATGCCATTATTTTGATTTTAATCCATGTTTATAATCATGATCATTATTTTTGGAATGTTTGGTTGTATAATGTGATTCATCACTATTTATATTTATATACATTTCGTAAAACAATTCCAAATTAATGGACATTGGATTTTGGGGAATCAGTTTGAGTTATTATAGTCCCATAATACGTGGCATATATTTTAGGATCAATTTTTTAAATGAAAAATAAACAATAATAATAATAATAATAATAAATTTTTTCCATATATAAATTGAATAACTGAATGTGTGGATTTTGAAAATTGAGAATTATGAATCCGTAGTATACTAGAACATAGTTGGAAATTTTACCACTATTTGATCTAATTTTATTTTATTGTTTATTGAGTAATATCAAGATAATTCATGAGTATGTGAGATTCACTTAGTTCACTTTTGTTTATAATTCTGAGAGACATCAACAATGTATCACAACAGGTGTTGACATGACTAATTGAATTATAAATTATATAAGTAAAATTAAAAATAAAAATCAAAAAATCAAAAAATCAAGAAAGATAGAATAATAGTCTTAAAAATATAATTTCAATCAATATATTTATTCCAAATTTCCACTTTAATAAAAAGTAATTCTTATGTCTATTATGATGCACAACACATCACAATACCTATTTAAAATTTGATGTAATATGATAATGAATTTAAAAACTTATATTTAGAATATGATATTCTTATGAAAAAATATTTTGTTAAATTGTTATGATTTGTGTCACTATTGATTTGTATGATGTCATTAGGTGAGAAATTTTTTTAAAATGATTTTGGAATAGGGAATTCAGGTTCATATTTTTTAGATACATTCTGGTCGAGCAAAAAAAAATCATGTTGGGTTGTGTGATTAGGGACTAAAAAGAATAATATTTATCACATATTTTATAATAAAATTTGATTTATAATTCATAAACACCATTTTTCATGAATTTTACTATTTGAACATTATTTCACATCTTGATGGAAATTGTTTCCAAATGTTCACAGCTTATTGGTATGTATTGAGACACCTTGTTAATCCCATGATGCTCCTAATTTTAATTTTATATTTGATTTTAACATTTCCCAATAAAATACGAGTATTTCATTATTTTGGTCCACTTTATGAATTACTTTGTAAGACCATCATAATGGGCCTTCAGGCCAATAAATATTGGGTGATCTAAACACAACCATAGTATAATTTTCAGCACACATCATCCATTTCATAGCTATAATAAAGTTAAAATTTGATTGGAAGATAGTGGAAATCATTATTTACATTTCACACATTTATTACTATAGCCAATTTTTATTTTTAAACTCATTTCCATGAAGACCAATTTAATGGTGAAATTATGGGCATGTGTTTGTGGCCTATAATCATATTCCACCATTTTGGTCATATCAAGAAAAAAATTCAACTGGGATTATAATTTATATGTATTTATGGGTCATCTTAGGGATCAATTTATTCTTACGTGGTCAACCAAAATTCTTCCATCTAGATTATCATTTCAATATCTTTTTTGGGTGGATTCAAGATAGATCCCATTTAAAATCAATAGTGAAAAATAAAACATTCCAATAATTTTCCACCGCATTATTCCTACCCTAATTAACTAGGAAGACTTGTATTGTTGATGGCATACCTAAGGATTAAAAGTTTTCTATTTTAGATAACGGAGTTGGGTAATTTGGGGTTGCTATCAATTTCATTCTACCGCTGCATAAACATTTCATTTTATTTTTAATATATTGGAGAATAAAATAAAAAATTTAGACACAATGATTTAGTGGTATCGAGAAAAACACCGTGGTAGAGATTGATGTTCCCATGATTAATTGTTATTTTTAATATGGATTTAAATTTGTGGATTAGATTTAATAAACTATTTAAATTTTATATTTGAGGGAAGTAAATAATTATTTAGTGTTATTTCATAATGAATGTTTGATAATTGGAACATGGGGAAACAAATTCATCCAATCATAATATATTGAGTGATTTTCTAAATTTTCATTATTTTTAAAAACATGTTGTTATAATGATTGAGGAAATAACATTCTATAACAGAAATACATATTTATGATTGAATATGAAACGAAAATACAAAAACAAATATTATTGAATTGGGATGATTTAATAGATTATTTTATGGGAATATAATATAGGAAGTTAATTTAAATTATATTTTAATGAATTGGTTTTGAATTTTTTTAGTAATGTATTATCATTACCAGGGAAACAAAATGGGAAGGATCATATGAACAGGTGGGATTAGAGATCACCACATGGGATCGAGATTGAATAGATAGCCTAAGGCAGAAGCTATACTATAATGATAATACCTGAGTTGGGAGAATTGACACAATAGTTGTAGAGATATAGGATTTTAAGACTAGACCTGGATAAAAACTTCTGGGAAACAGAATTATTATGTTGGGTTATCTATAAACCAACCAGATTTGTAGGATCGAGATTATCCACATTCTGTTTAACCTCATGAATGATTTTTGTACTATACATGGTGAATCATTGAATAACCTAATCCCTCATTAGTCTCCCATAATTATTTCACAATCTCTCACTACTATATAAGTAACTAGTATAAACCTAACATGAACGGAACATCCATATGAATAATAAATAACTTCCAATAACCATGAATTTTTATGAGACATCAGGAAAGTTTTATGAGATATTAGATCTTTTAGACATGAATACCAAAAACATATCTCATATAAATATGGGTTATTTTATCGAAATGAAAACAAATATCTTCTATGAATATAAATAAAAATATACATTCCATGATAAAACATCATTGAATCTTATTTGTAGATTAAGATCTTCAAATAGGATGATATTTATTTGAAAATATTTCTAATGATATTTTATATAGAAGAATATTGTTAAGTGCCTTGTTCTACTACAGTCCCTTTTGTGATTTTAATACAGACCCTACATAAGCAGAAGTCATTGAACTATTAGTTTTATGCATGTATAAGGAAAAATAATTGTGTATAAAAAACATTATATTGAATATAATCCATGAATGATCACCATTCAGACCTCTATGCCTGAAATCAGGAAGTTATATCCACAAACAAATGCATGTCACATGATGTAAATGATGATGTCAATCTAATTATGATGCTGAATTCTTTTATATAATTAATACATGTTAGATTCATTCCACATCATTTTATATCATGTATGAAAGTCTAAAAATAAGGAGAAACATTGATAAATAAAATAATTTTTTTAATTGGGATTATTTCATGATAAAAAAAATTAGAGGAACTCTGATTTCATTAATATATTTAATTGTTGTTTTACCTATTTGAAACCGTGTTACTATTTTAATGTATGAAAATTAATGATCAATAATTATTGAAATAGAGTGGAAAATGAATCTATTATATTCATAAAAATGTACATTTATTGAGGAGAGGATAGAATCAAAAGCAATGTAAAAAAAGATTCTTATGATATTCATGAATATTTATAAAAATTTATATTTAAGGTGGTTAAAAAGATAAATCTCATTGTAAAAATTGAGGTTTTATTTTAAGATGAATTTTTATAAGATTAATATAATAATATGTGATATTATAATCTCACATGAATATGTATTGATGATAAGTGTTCACTTATTCAATGTGACATACAAAATAACATAGAATTTTTATGATCATTTTCCATGGAATATTTTATTTATCTATAGATCAAATATTGAATTCTAATATTGAATAAAGATAAAATCGTTTGATCCACATGAAGAAGAATCCATGATTTTAGAAAAAGCATGTTTTTTGGAATGTAATTAAAAAATAATAGTTATATGGGGAGTTTTATGTCCTTGAGTAAATAAAGATGTAAAGGTTGAGTAATTACACATGATTTTTTAAGGAAATGACTATTTATTTATTCTTAAAATACATGTTTTTAAAATATCGATTTTAGTGGTTTTAATGATGATATTATCTCAAGCTTAAATTTGAAGAATGTTAGAGGAATCAGCAGACCACTTCCTAAAAATATTATTATAATAATCATATATTATTCATATAAAAATTTTCGATTTTTTATGTATTTATTTTCGTTATGATTCTTTTATATTGAGTAATAATGAGAGTTTTGATAACACATTGATACTAAATATTCTATAGAAAAAAAGGAAATATTCACATAGTGATATCCTAATGCATTTATGAGTTTATGTGTATTGAAGTAGAATAAGAAGATTGAGAAGAAGAAAATACATATTCTCATACAGTATATCAAATTATTTGAAGTCTCTTAATGTGTAATACCCTATATGTTTATTAAATAATAGTTATTCAATGAGTAGAACACATAAAACATGAATAATGTTTTATTGTTAAAATCCATGTTATTGAAGGATTTCCCATTGGTTTAATATGTTTTCTAGAACTTTTTGTTCTTACATAATAAAAATCATTCACAATGGGTGATTAATATAGTGGGATACCATGTAAGGGAATTATATTACACTTTCACAATCATTTTTTATAACATATAACATCAATTGTTTTCCTAATTAATTTATAGTGATAATAATATATTTGGCTCAATAAGATCAATGAATGATAATGACTTGGTTTTAAAAAATGATTTAAACATGGTAAAAATTATTTCATGTTATTTACATTCATAATCTATATTTTATACTTCTTTGAGGTTCTCAAATTAATTAAGAGATACATATATTTTATCTTGGATATAGACATAATTATAAGAGGGAATAGTTACCTTATTCAACCAATACCACCCTCTATGATTTCTACATAATCCAAATAGGGTATACAATAATTTTCCAAAATATAAATAATTAATATAAATTGAAAATACCAAATGAAATAGGTTATGGACATTATAATAAAGAATTAAATTTTTTAAAGCTATTGATGTGAATGAAATTCTTATATGACACTACTTGTGCGTTATCCCTAATGTAGTGTGAATGAAATTAAACTAGATATTGTATGATTAATGGGAAGAGGAAAAAGAATGTTTTAAAGAACATTATCGAATAATGTGATGTAATTTTTATTAAATCCCATATGATATGAATGAATTGATTTGGAACATTGTAAATGTACAATGAGAAAATTTATATGATTCAAACATGGATTTTATAAATAATTTGATAAATCCACTAATTTTAAGTGTCGTGAATCATATCAAGATAATCATCTATGTCTATTGTTATATAATAAATTAATATATATGTCATTCAAAAGTATAAATCTGTTTAGAAGTTAAAACAAATAGATTTATATATGAGAATTTTTTCTGGATTGATAGAGGTGTCAATGATTCTTATTAAGGTGAATAGTCTAATATAATATTATAATATATTTTTGATAATATATGATCTTTATGTTTCTAATAGAAAATTGATGCAATAATGGGTCTTCTTTATTATCACCCACTATATAGGGTTATATTTATATGTTAATGACCATATTTTTTCTCAAGAAATGATCTTCATCGAGACTAATGATGATATATAAATTGATTTAAAGTTAATCACCCATTCTATTGTGTTTATATTGATCATTTATAATTAGGAAATATATGAATTTTTTATTTCCTCCAACATCACCCATCCGGGATAGGGAGATATGGGAGTGCGGTCATGCAGGATATATTGGGTTTGGTTGTTGCTGGTTTGGCATTGGATTGTGGAGCAGGTGATGCAATGCATATGGTGGATAGGGCAACGGCTTCTGGTTTAGAGATTTGTAATTAGCAGAATATCAAGTTGTGGATAGCGGAGATTGAATCTTTGGTCTAGTGTAATGATTTTAAAGGAAAGGTAAATATTCCTTGGAATATTTCTTATATAATCAGGAGATGCAGAGCTCTAATGGGAAGTCATGTGGTGGTTTCTCATACTTGGAGGGAGAGGAATATGGTTGTAGATTTTCTGGCTTCTATGTCATCCTCGAACCAAGATTTGTTTTCTTTCTTTTCCTTGGGGACATTTATGAAGGAGCAGATGATGTTTTTAGTATATTATTCTCTTAGTTTAAAATATTTTCAACCTCCATGTGGTTTATCTGTTGGGGTTTGTTTATATGGGTAATTTTTTGAAATAAAAAAATGTTACTTTTCAGTCAGATATGGGTAATTCCTCTAGTTTGATGAATTTTTGAACATGAGTAATGAGATAGGTGCATATGATTAGTAACTTTGGTATCCAAAGCATGTGAATGTTATAGATGGTAATTCCACCAATTTAATAGACCCCTTCTGTTACAGGACACAATTTTATTATGTGGATGGTTATGCACTAGATTCTATATAATTTCCTATATAAATCTTAGTTACCCATGAAATATAGTTATAGCCCTAGAGGCCTATACTTCATCTAGTATTCATGTATCAAAATTTATTTTCATATATGGGTATATCTTTTGGTATCCGAAAATCTATTCTCTACTATATATGTAGATGTGTAATTCCTATAATGAGATTTTTTTACCTCCTTGAAATTAGAGAGTGGTGGTGAAGTGAATTTCCTCAAGTGAGTCCATAGTGGGTGGAGGCACACATTCCCTTCAAATTCAAATGCTCCTAGGATTTATAGTGAATTATTTAGTGTAAAATATTATATAGGATATGATATTTTATTACTATCTCTATTGATAATCATTATTAGTTTGGAATTTTATGTACGTGGGTTGTAGGAAGATTATTTTTGATGGGTAATGATTATTACTCTATCTGTTGGTGATTATAGGAGACGTAGATTTTATACACACTATATACTGTCATTGAAAAAGACATTTGATGATTATCGGTTCATGTCACTTTAAGGGATTACCATATCTGGAATTATTACACTCATCCTACCATCAAGAATCTTATCTTGTCATCCATATTTCCATGTATATCAGCTGGTGAAGAGGATGATTATAATTTATAATAGATATTGATTGTCACGACACATCCCTTGGGGCCCATACCATGATTAACCCAACCCCACCTTACATTGGCCAATGTTTGTCTACTAGTAACTAAAATATGTATCCTTAAACTGGGAAGGCCATGATTTTAAACCTGTACAAACACACAACCCAAGAACAACAGAAGATGTAACCACAAAGTAAAACAACAGTAGAAAATGTCTGTAATGAAAGTTAAGGGGCCGGAATAGAAGCCCAACTAAAAATATACAACCAACAACAAACAAAAATAGCTCTTGAGATTTTCCACTAAGGATCCTTCCTAAGGGGTAGGTATAGCTCATCTCATCAGCTCTCCACATAACCTATCACTGACACCTTCGTCCACCGTCATGACCTAGCTCCCCAAATATCGGTCAAGGATGCCCGTCATCTGCACAAGACACAACATGAATAGGTAGAAGCTCATTCAAGGGTGATTATAAATATACTATGTCTGAACCCCAAGACCCTTGAAGGTCTCTCATAATTACACAAATTAAAACCACAAGCATGATCTCAATCACAATGCACAAAAAATAGACACATCTCAAACAAGTTATAACTAAACTACAATAATAAAAATGATTAGTTTTAATTATAGATCGTCTAACTCTCTCAAGTGTAACTCCTACAGACCCACACAGTATTTATAGATTCAAACCCCCACAATACCCACACAATATAGATAGGTGATAATTCACCTAGAAACGTAGGGTGCTGATTCACATAGAATCGATGGGTGATGATTCACATAGAATTACTCGGTTTTGATTTACAAAGAATCACCTGGTGCTGATTCCCAAAGAATTGTTGGGTGATGATTCACATAGAATCGTTGGGTGCTTATTCACAGAAAATTTCAAGGGTTCCATCACAAGATATGGTGCATTAACTGGATGCTTGGTCTGTATGTTATATAAATTTTAGTGTTGAGGGCCCAGTTGGATTTGTGTACGATCCAACCTAGCCAATCTACTACCTTCTGTAAGACTCTCATGAACTTTATAAAAAAAACCTTCTTGCTTCAAGGATCCTACAACTGTAGATAGTTTGTCAAATGAACGTTTTGATTGGATGATATGGACCTTTAAGTGTATCAGGGCCCAAGAGGGGACCAGGTCGGGTCTGACACAGTCAGGCCGACCAAACCTGAGCTGACCTAGCCCTACCTGAGCTGACCCACCCTAGTCTAGGTCTGACCCGTCCCAGCACAAACAGGCATACCCTGTTCAGGTGGGCTATGGCAGTCTCGACCTATTGGGCCACCGACCGTCCATGCCCGCTGGCTGGCATGACCCACCTAGGTGTCACATGGTCCGCCTTCCGAATGGCTCAACGATCTGTTTAGTTTATTAAAGGATGACAACCGTTGCCATCACCTATTCACATGCGGGACCCGCATGGAGTAGGTTCCACACCAACAGACCTTCCATGGGCCACCTCGTGAGCTCGAGTTGTCTGTTCATCCATACATTAATGTATACAACCCTCATGGGATACCGCCATCGAGTCAAAAATCATTTAGTGAAGAACACATCAAGAAACGATGAGGTGAATGGTCTATGACTTGTTAGTTTGGTCTGAACCCTCCACGTTATTATTATCTCAATTGGGAATAATTAATTCATCAATAATAGGCTACATTACTTCCATGATTTGTCATCCTTATTAAGAAAAAGGGAAATATACATTGTATAAATATTTAACAACAAACCCTTCCTCAAGATTCAATTGTGATGTCATAGTGGTGGTAGAATATTCTTCATTTGATGAAGATATCAACGTTCATTGATCTTATTTGGTTACCACTCGAGGTTCCATCTCCATCGGTAGAAGGTGTCAAATCACATCCCCAGTGGTTCTTCACTTGAATAAGTTGTGTCAAAAACTATACCACGAGCCCCATTTAAATAGACTATGAAAAGGGAGGGTAATGTACCATGAAATTAATGAGGTTCATTAATTGATAGAGTTAATGTTCCACATTAATTATCCATGGGTTTTTTACTCAACCAATGTGTAACTAAGCATTTTATATCTCATATAAAATGTCTGACTACCATCATGCTCCCTGCCACAATCGCTCAACTGGTGGGTTAAAAAATTGAAATTAAATATAAATCTATATGTTAATTTATTAGTTCTTTAATATCCGAGAAAACTAACATTTACCATAGACCTCCAATGGTTGAAGTTAAGCCTCCCAAAAAAGATTCCTGGTGTTGTAGACTCAACGATTCCCTCATATTTTTAATACAAGAACTGGTTAAAATTATAGAAAAATATTTCCATGCATTTACCTAACGTATTATTGAAAATTATTAGAAAAACATTATGGGAACATTGGGTCTCAAATTGAAGCTTCGTAAATTTTTTTCATACTCATAATAATCCCAAATAATATTAAAAAAATTACATCGAATTTTTTGGTTCTTTACATTGATGGTGGATTTGTTGTATAGTTTGATCCGGGATCACATGATGATATATACTCTCATGTAATTATTATTTGGGATGAAATTTTTTCCATATAATTTTTTCACATCAATATTCACACATACGAATTCATATTTTATTTAATTTCATTTTTCATATTTTCACATGATATATGTTGTAAAATTAGATTTTTTATTCATATTACGATTATATATGTGTATTATTTACAGTTAATGGTTTATTTGTAATAAATTATCCCTAATTATGTCTGGATAAAATAGAATAATTCAGTAATTCATGTACTATTATATATGGTCTTATATAGTTTACATAATGATGAGTCAGTTCATGATTGATATGTATTTAGGGATATGATAATATTTAGAGTTAGATACAATTGGGGATGTTTGGATAGCTTATATTATGTTATATATGCTATCTCTATTAAATGTAGATATAATAGAATTATATGAAGATGATGTGATGTTTTTTTATATGAATGATTGTTACTAAATATACCCAATTGTGATCACCATATTAGAAAACACATTATAAAGGGGGACTAATAATTATAGCTATTCATGAAATGAATGTTTTACTCCTTGAATTATTTTATTTCAATCCTAAATATACAATTTGGGATGGATGGGTGAGATATATATCAACATGATCATCATTTTCAATGATTTTTTTGTCAATGAGTTGTCATGGAAATAGTTTTTTGTGATTTTAAATATTGAGATATTAAATTTTGAATGAGTAGTTTCTATAGAGAGTTGAGATCAGAAAATTAGATGTTTAACTGATTAAGAGATTTATAGTATTTGTTTCAAGGGAAAAATTAAAATTATTTCCAAATTAGTTATATTTGGTGGGATAGATTCTTTTTGGTATGTAATATTTTTTCTAGAAAAATTGAATTTTCATATTTGTACTATGACATTAATATAATTAGGATTTAATTTTAGTGTGTTCTATAAGACTTATAAGACATATTAATGATTTTAAGTGTTTGATATTTGTGATTATATTGATTTGAGTTCCACCTGTAATTTCTTTTTCAAAATACATCATTTCAATCAATGTAACATGGGTGAAGAATGGTGGGTGTTAGGAAATCATATGTTGTAATTGATGTTCAAAGAAATATTTTTTATAGTGGGATTATTCCTGATTAATATTGTTTGAGTTAACTAAATAAATGAATGAAGTTCAACTATTATTCATTTAAATACATGGGTAATTTCCATGTTAGTTTACAATAATACCTTTCATTCACGATGAAGATGTATGTTGGAATCTAAATCATATGTGTTTTGGGAATAATCATTGGAGATCAGTTTTAATATTCTAAAAATATTATTTTTCAAACTTTTATAAAAACTTTAGTGTTTGTATGCAATCAATATGTGATATTATTTGGTCCAAAATAGATCATGTGAGGTTTCCTTTACGTGGTACAGAACATCTGCCTTATATTGGATGGTAGGGGACCAATTGAACTTTTAATAACTTATACACTAGTTTAAGGGAGCATTGTGAAAATGTGTGCCAACCATGGCAGTAAAATCCATTTTTCAATGATAATGAACTATCAAAATGCATATATATATATATTAATAATTCTTAACTAACATAAGTTAATGTTGAAATATTTTTATTGAAATTCATATTGAATGATGTGGTATTGAATATCATCACCATTAAGTATTATAGTGACTATAGTAAGGATAGAAGGTGGTTATTATTTTAATTTTTTTTGAAATCTATTATTATAAAAACACTCATTCCCTGATTTTCTTGTGTCCATGACCACATAAGTAAGGATATTTTTCTATTTTATGAAATCGTTGTTAATATAGTTCTATGTGGTCATCGGTGTACAATAAAATATTTACAGTGCGATGGAATAATTATTGGGTGATGGGATATTCAATGTAGATAAGGGATATTTTATGTATATAAATATGGGTGGGATGTATTTTTTAACTAGGTTCAACGATGAGACATTTATAAACACTTCTTATTTGATGTAACGGGTTGGAGGTTGAAAAAACATAGTGACTATATTTTATTATTTTGTATAAAAAATTATCTATAATTGGAATCTTCAATGGATTTTTGGGAACCATAATAGTGTTTTCATTGTGAGGGGTGTAGTACAATCCTTTTATCATGGAATATCTCTTATATTATTCTTTGACTCCATAAGAAAAGGGTCTTGGAAGATGTTTTATTTTTATACAATTTGTTTAATGAAAATATTTTTAGCGAGGACTTAATTTTTTGGTCTACTTCAATATAAATTAGTATTGATTTATATAATTATAGGATAGGTTTTAGTGGGGGTTATGTTATTATGATAATTTTTAATTTCTAGATTATGTGTCTATGTTGAGAAATTCAATGTCAAGTATCAGTGATTCTTGATTTTGGTGATGACACATGAGAAGTTGTGGGAAAACGCCTTGAATTTTACTTGATATTTAAATTTATACAGAATTATAATGATACTCCTAAATAGTAGAGATATTTTTCTTTCGTAAATATGGTAGCTGATAATTGAAATAGTAAAAATGGGGTTAAAATGACTTACACAATTATTTTTTGATGTCTCAAATTTGATAAATTTGAATATTTAAATTGATTCATAATGTTATTTTTTTAAATCATTATTTGTGGTACTAACATGGTGACCTTTGAAATTGGTATACTCAATCATGAGCATGGTTCCTTAGAGAGTGATGGTCATTTCAAATTTATTTGGATGATTGATTTTATAATGAAAGGAATATTTGATCTAGATAGATTAGTAATGGGTGAGTTATTATTATTACGTACTACCAATTTTGTGTAATAATATTACAATGTTTTATTGACAAACATTTAGCTCATTGAGAATATTTATTTTTTAATTTTTATTTTATTAATGTTGTTTTTCGAGGTATTTAATTTTTTGTGATGAAGGTATATGCGTGTATTCGTAATTTTCCCTATTATTTTCTAGGAAGAATATTATAAGGTGGTAATGATGTTACAATAACGTTATTTATATAATTATGCATTTTCATTTGAATGGAATTAAAATTTGTAATATTATATTGATGACTAATAATTACCCATTTGAATTACAATATTTTGTTTCAATGTCTTGATTGATTTTATTGAGGCGTTTTTAACAAAAATATTAACTTTTTTTGTCAAAACTAATGAGCTGAAAAATTAAACATTATTATGTTTTCATATTAAAAAACAGAAGAGAACATTGAGTCTTGAAATGGGTTTTTACCCATAATGGCTTATTTGATAATTTTTAAATGATGGAGATTCATAGTGTAATTTTGTAGAATCATTTAAATAAATTACCAAAAATTAATTAATTAATTAATTATTCCATAACTTAAAATAATAAATATTGATTCAATATTTAGAGTGGGGAAATGGTTCATTAGAGGATACAATAGATAGGATCCCCCTGATGGATTTTTATATGTCTGGTGGCCTAGCTATGGGATCACCAATTACCCTATTAATGGTATAATTATTTTAACCAAAACATCATTTATTGAAGGCTGACATTCTTTCTTCTCATTTATTGATATAAAAAATGAATCATATATTGTGTATTTATTATTATTTTTCACTTAAATAGAAAAATCCAATTCCATTTTAATTATTCAAATCTAGTGTGTGGATATCTTTTTATTTTAGACAGAGGATTTATCAGTGAAATTAAAAATATATTAATTAATATTTTTCATTAAATGAATCCCAAAACCAATCAAATAAATATAAAAGTTATTATATGATATTATACAAACACATTTTTATTAACTCAATATATAGGTTTTATTATTAATAAGAAAAATAGATAATGTTTATGTAATTCAAAATTATTTCTATGATTTGATGCAATTAGTGAAAAATTCCACATTCTAAAAAAAATATAAATTCATTAAAATAACAAGTTCTGAAAATTGGTGGGATTTTGTGCTGGTGACTAGTGGTCAGCCACAAAACATGGTGGTCAATAACAATAACTAGGGATGGTTGGGGAGGAGCTCCTGTAATGTAGTGGAATCCATTAAATTGTTAAGTGTATAGTGGAGGTCGTGCTACATGCCTATAACTGAGTGATTTCTGTATGGATCTAGGAGATTGCTCATGTTATCGTTATCTTATATATTATTTATAAATTGAATTTCCATATCATACATAAGTTTATGCATGGTAATGGTGATTGTAAAGGCCATTGGTCCATTTGATCAACCTAATAGAATGTATATTTTTATTACATACTAAATACCCTAAAGGGAAAATTCACGGTGATTGTATCTATGTAATCATATTGATCTTGTAGAACCCTTTGTGACCATATTTCCATATCATGTATTTGATTAGTTGAATTCATATAGTTAAATAATATGTTTCTGATCAAATACCTAATATCCAAGAGTATTCCTCACCATGGAACAGTTGGACGTCATACAGGTAGTCCCCTGTGGAAAGTGGTGTTGCCCTACGGCATTTTCAGAATGTCCATGACTATAAAAGGATTTTATGGGTGCCTAACTGAGAGAATTTTGGAGTAGAATATTTCATTATACTCATTGTGGACTAAATAATTCAACGCTATCCTATTAACGTCAAAAAGATATTTTTTTGATACCACAATATTTTTAAATTTTTTCTAAAGAAATTTAATTTTTCCAATAACATGCATTCCATGGAACAATGAGTTTTAACAAACAAAAAATATATTTTTAAAATTATTAACCATTATAATGAAAAAGTTAAATTTGGTTTTTTGAATAGTAATAATAACATTTCCAAAATTATGTATAATTTTTTGGATAAAAAATATATTTTTAAATAAGTGTAGAATTATTATTAAGGTCTGTATATGTTTGAGAAATACTTTATTCAACAAAAAAATTTTTTTTTTGTTTTTTTGAAAAAATTAAAAAATTAATTTTTGACACATTAATAAACATTACAAGAAAATATTAATTTTATAAATCCATATGTAAAAATTATATCTGGGATACTTGTAGAAAATTTTATGAGTATATTAATTTTTCAATGAATTGAAAAATATTAATTGTTTTTATTATAAACTTTCATGTAATATTAATACTTTACAAGATCGATGTTATTATAGAATAAATTTAACAGAAACCCTTGTTCAATTATATATTTACTAATCCAATTTACTTAATTATATTATATTAAATTTTTAATTTTTATATTAAAAGATTCTATACATATGAAATATTTTTCATTGAAATAATGATTCAATTTCATGTCTACAACATTAGTTTTAAATTAAAATTTTCTATATAAGGGAATTTAATATGTAAAAATGGATTCTATATTTTTAGTCAAAATAGATAATATTATATAAATAATTTATAATAATATTTTTTAAATAAATTGTAAAAATATTTAAAATGATGTACCATAATTTTGGTTATAACATGTTTACTCAGGGGTCAAACTCAAAATATTAGGGTTAAAATAACGTAAAAACATGTATAAGTACCTTTTGTGGACATGTATTGAACTTATCACATCTAAATTGATATACTGATAAATTTTGGTGCCTTTTTTTAAAAAAAACATCTGCACACCATTTTTATTTCAAAAATTCAATCGGTGTCCTCTCCCAATTTAAAATTGGGAACCACATATAAAATCTTATTAATACATCCAAGACACATTATATTATCCAAAATATAAAAAAAATAAATTCCATACATCCCAATAAAAATTATATAGTACGTTTATTGACTTTTAAACCCTCCTATGAAGGAATTAAGTGTAATCATAAAGGGGTTCTCTCAAGAAGAGGTATGGTCCATTACCACTGATTTTAATTATATTTCTTCTCTAAATACCTCAAATATTATTAAATTTTTTTGACATAATAATATCACTATATCAAATATACTAATATTTTATAATAATAAATAATTGAACTATATATATATCTTCTCATACATAAAGCGTAATACAAAACCATCGATCATGTGTACGGTGAACTACCACATTGAAAACCAATGTAAATAAATTTCAATAACCACCAATCCCAGATGGATAAAATATTTTATTTAATATATTTATATGATTTATATGAAACAATTATAATTAATAAACTTTAATATCACTTATAACTACTTACTTATACTCTGTGGAAATACGTTAACATCAGTCGTGTTTATGGTAGAATATCACCTTATGATGGGATGTGATTCTATCTCCACATATGATTTATGTGGATGGTAATAATGATTAATTTAATGAAACTATGTAATATATATGAAAAAATGATACTATTATGGTAAATTATTATTTAACTTTTTGTTTTCATCCCTTGAGAAAAGCAAGCATCATTCATGAATACATGCAAACTATAATATCTATTAATTATTTCATTTAGTATATGTTAATAAAAATAATGGATTACTATAAATACATAAAATATTTAATATATATTCAAATTATATTGTGGGAATAATTTTTTATTATAATTTAACCTTGATTTATTAAATGGGTCCAAAATTTCTAATAAAAAACATACCGAAAAAATTATTAAGTTATTACCTGAAATGTGATTTTTAAAATGAATTATTAACAAAAGGGTAGTAGAGTATTATAAGTAAATTATACTTGGTATGATAAATACTATTATTTTATTATCATATACATATAATAAACATATATTTATTATAATGTATGTTTGAATTTGTACGAAGCATGTTGTGACTTATAGTAGGGGATTTTTCTCCCAATTCGTCTTGTTTGGGACATATGTTATTTTAGAACATATCATGAATGGTATGGTTCATAAACTACCAATTAAACATCCTATATTATTAATTAATATATTATCTTGATATTTTATGTTCCATTTAATCCTATTTTTTATTGGGCTTACGGTTTAATAGATATCATAGCTCACACTTTATTTTTTTCTCTCTTTTATTTCTCTAGGATTCATGCCTTCAAGAACACATATTTTTGATGTGACATATATAAGAACATTTATATATTTTATGAAAACTATCATCATATTTATAGGATTTACATAATTTATATTTTTTTATTATTCATCGGTATCATGATTCAAAAGATAAAAATGTGGTAATGGTTTAATATTATAACATCATTGTTCATTCGGATTGATTATTATTATAATTTTGACGATGATAAGTTACGGTAAAACTCCCTTGGAAAAAATTTATTTTATTATTAAAGTTTTATTTATGAGGAATATATTTTTTCCATTACTTTTCCCTACATTATATTTTTAATAATTCAAAATAATGTTATTAATGAAGAAAGTGAATTTCATTGTCACATTGATTTGTATCCCTATTTCGTAAATGTCAATGGTTTCTAAAAATTATTCTAATAAGTTTTTTCAATAATAAAAAATTATTTATTCAAGAAATTTTCACATGTTTTTTTACTATTGACATACTGGTTTAAAGACAATCTCAATATTAGTTTACAAACGAATGTATTTTCACTTCTCACCAAAACTGTAAATGGAATATGTGATCTTACATTTACGACATGAACAATTTTTCTCTCAATGATGTCCCATCAATTATTTGATGGTTCCCTTACATGTTTTCAATTTTAATTTCATTGAATTTTTTCCCACATTATTTTCTAAATTTTTAGATTTTAAATAAGAGAATTCAAGTGGAAAAGAAATATTCATCAATAATGTGAAATGATTATTAATAGAATTTCTATTCATCAAAGGTAATGATCTTTGGTGATTTTTAAGTTATACAATGGATTTGATCCAACGTTACTACCCTTATTTATTCAATAAATTTATAATTCTTTTGATTATGATGAAAATATATTTTTTAAACTTGTTACATTTCCATGGGATATGATATGATGGATTGAAGAAATTTCCAAGACACCCATTTATTACATTGATTAGGTCATGATGAGAATTTTAAAATACCAACTATTTTTATATGGGTTATAATATGTTTGATTTTTTTTATGAACATTTGGAATAGTATTGAATGAATTTTTTATTGATTGGGGCCTATATCTCCCTTTAAATAAATGGGTAATGTATTATATAATATGAGGTAATTATGGGAAATAAGTTGATGTTATTAATTTTATAAGAGAAACTGGATGATGTTATCGTTCCATAATATGATATTGGTGATGATTCAAGATATATTATAAAATTGGAAACATTTGATGTTATCTGATTACTTATAATTTTATGGTATTAGTTTTTAAACATTTAATGAAAATTTTCATTTACTTATAACAGAACCACACATATATGGCTAGAACATATTTTATATAATATACTTATTAGGATTTCAATCTATTCTCATTCATGTATTTTGAAATTATAACATTATATGTGATCAATAATGTTTTTTATACATGATATATTGGGTATTAAATTTTTATGTTATATTCATAATCATCAACATTTATTTTTATCTTATGCATTCGTTGAATCATTGATTGATAACATCAATTAAAACCCAAACTAAGAATCAGATCTTACACATTCTTATATTTTCTTTCAAAATAATTATAAATAAATTAGTAAATATGGTAATCTATGAATATTAAAAATTTGGAATATCTATATGGGGTATTTTAAATATCATTCAAAAAATAAAAAAGATTTTTTATATATTATCTAAAGATAGTAAACATTTACATTCCTCCTATATTTTTATGAAATGTACAGAATAATCATATAAAAATATGTAGTATTTATGTATAAAATTCCGTATTCTTTATAGTTAGTATTAGCTGAATGGGTTAGCTATCCTTTAGAAAGATAGTTAAAAACAATTAGTTGGTTCACTAAGGATATGCCTATATACATGTGTATTGATAAGTCAAAGGAAATGATAATGCATAGGAAAATGACATAGAGTTTTTGTGATAGACATGGTTAAAGGTTTTAAATAATTAAGACGTCATACTTGATAATACAAGTAGATTTAGATATTGAAAAACTGTAACTAGGTTTAATAACTCCAAAAAGGGAATATTTCTATAGACTCTGTTGACACACGGTGCATGAATATTTTCCATAGTAATCACATGGAATAAAACTCCTCGGTGATATTTTATAGAATGTGAAAAATTCATTACATACCATCATAATGGACTCAAATAGATGAAAATGATTTACCTATGTTAATCATAAGGATTATTATATGGAATTTTTTGTGATAATACTTTGATACACAATACGTGATTTTTATTGATTATTTGCTGACCCCTATGAATTGTTCTCTCTTACACTATGATTTTAGGATTTAGCTAATATTTTTTTAACTAGAAGTAACCATGTTAATGAAGAATTTGATGTAAAAAATAATTATTATCTAATTAGATACCAAATTTCATAGTATATGGAATGGTAAATTTCATTTTCATGACCATAGAACATTCTCAATCTGTTTGTCATGTTGAGATCCCAAATGAGAATTTCAGGGAATAAATTGTATTGAATCCTCCATGTTGAAACACCATTGTTATTTTACTGGTTCTTATAATCGTTTAGTTTCTTAGGAATTTATCAATACCACTGAAATGATATTTTCCATTCACCAGTTTTTAGTACCTGAAAAATTCAATGTGGGTTTTTATCATTCGTAAGGAGAAGAAAATAATTGGCGTACATTTATAAAGAAAACGATGGAACATGATGAAGTTGAATCTATTGAGTGTGATGAGATGAAGAGATTATTTTCCCAATAATCATATTACTTATATTCACAATAAAAATGTGTTGAATGAATTCATTGATCTAACTTTGAAGGATGGTGAATTCTCTAATACATATGGGGAAAATTTTACAACAAATTTGAACTTTGGTTTTGGTATTATCATCCAACATGAATAAAAGGATTATTGATTCATTGGTGGACACTAAAGAAGTCTATAAAATGTGATATCTATAAGATATATATGTAGCTATGAATAAATCCTTTGATTTGGACTCATGGTTGATAGGGAAATTAGAAATTTCCACCATTCACATGGTTTTTATAGGAAATGGAAGATCAAGTCATATGAATAATAAAAAATACACATGGTGGAATGATATTATGTCCATATAATTATAAATAATGATTTTAGAAACAAATGGGAAACACTTGAATAAGAATAGGTGGTTCTATAAAAGTGGAAGTGTGTTTTATAACATCTCTAAATATAAAATAATAATGAATGAGATGGTTGAAAAATATAGAAGAATATACTCCCACAAACACACCACCCACTATCCAATGATTCAAATGTTAATATTTTGGGAACTATATGATTCAATTAAACAATAAATGGGAAAATGTGTATGATAAGATACAACAACCTATTGTGAAAAAGAAATATTTGAATGCTTATAGAATCACAACAGTTGACATGATTCATTATAATATGGGAATCAATTATCCTCTACTCATTAGTTGAGAAATTATCTTTCTTTAATGAATGGGAACTTTGAAAATCATATTTTGCAACCTTCTTCTGAAAATTATGTTTTTATTTCAATTGATTTTAACCCATTAAATAGATTCTAGAATAAGGAAATTACATTTTTTATTTTGAATGAACTTATGATAAACAATCGATGCGTGGATGAACCCATACATTATATGGATGTATTTTTACTATAATAAATGTTAATATTAAATGAAAGAAGTGTGTATTATTTATTGGAATAATTTATGTCCCAAAATAGTTTCAATTTAATTGTTTTCAATACCATCATGGGTTTCTGAGTTTATATTTGATCATAATATCAGTGTATTGGGCACCAATTTTGTGTTTTTATATGAAAAGTTTTTATCAAAATTAATGATATTATAGGATTAACCTATAATAATACATTAATTTTAAATATGTTTTATGGAAAATGGTATTTAATTATGAATTCCATTACATTTTCTAGAAAAAATATTTAATTAAATGGTAGCTATTACAGATTATCTTTTTATTGATTTTGATGTAATTACTTGCTATTTAAATTTTGGTATATTAGAAGAATTCATTTAATTTTTTTTTGGAAAATGACCACTAGTAGGCTGATTAATAACCTATTATATATGGTAAATCAATGGGCCTTGAACACATAGTTGATTTGAGATAAATGTATATTTCCTACCACTAACCAACAAGAAAGATAATTTCTAGTTGGACAATAATGAATAGAGATATGTCTAAATATGGATATAAATAATTGGTATATATGTTTGTTATGAATAATAGAGAAAAATTCCATTTGGATTCTAAAACCATTATTGATACTAGAATTGATATGAGAAAATATCACTATAGATAGATCTTTTTGGACACCCAAAAAAAGTCTAGAGAGAAAACTGATGTATGGGTTATAGTAAATATCCAAATAAAGTATCACAGTTCATTGAAATTAGATAATATTTACCTTTGGATCATCATTCCATTATATAAATTTTCGGATAATATTTAATAATGTACCACATTCTATTATATCTTATTGGTGTCTAAGGTTTACCAAAATGTTCGAGAGATGTTTTCAATAGGATTTGGACATGGAGTTATGTTTCAAAAAATCATATTATCCTCATTTAGACGATCAATCTAACTAAAACATTAAAAATATAGAGGATATGATGAGCTAATTTTCAATGCATTTCAGATGTTGTTGGGACCAACACCACCCTTTATTTGAGTTTTCATAGCACATTAATTTTCTCTAGACAATTTAGAAATATGATTATGAATACCTCAGTCAATATATGTGCATAAATCTAACATGTTTGTATGAAATTTGAGAAATAAATAAATTGGGACAAAAATTTGGGTAAATAAATGTAAGGGAAGGTTGATGATTTTAGTAACATAATAAGGCATCTTAGAGTTAATATAAAAGTAATGTAGACAATTTTCAGTCTATTTTCAAGTTTGAAGTTGTTGAGAATAATTTTCTACAAATATAACCCTTGTATATGGTTATGATATTCAATATGAATATAAATATAATCCCGATTTAAATTGGACACTTTGAAAATATTGATTGTATGAGTATGGAAGCTTATCGATTGGCACATCCACTAAACCAATATCATGTATATGATGTGTTTCATGTATATCTATTGGAAAATTACTAACATGATCCCACTCAATTATTGACCATAGAGGTTGTACAACTGAAACATGACCTTTTCAATGATGAATAATAGATGATGTTTCTAGATTATAGTGAAAAAGGTATATGAAAAAAATCCACTCACCTGGTTATTATTTTACGGTGAAATGAAAAATTTGAAGAAGCTATGACGGAACAAAATGACAATGATTAGGTATAATTATTATCATTTTCTTATATTAATGTTATGAATTTTGTGGGTTAAATTCATTTTAATGGTGTAATAATGTGACACCTGATTATTTTATGAAATTTTTTTCAAAATAAATATATCTTATTCGATAGAATTTGTTACATGAAAAACAATGGTTTAACAAATATTGAGATATTATAATTATTATTCTTGACCATCATAACATACATATTAAATAATGGTGTTTTCATATGAATATATTTTTTTAATGTAATATAAATTTGTTTCAGATATGAAAAATATGTTTATAAATAAGTAATTAATTTTTATTAATTTCATTATATTCTTTGAAAATAATTTTCCCTCAAAATAGAATTTGAGTTGTTTTGTTGAGAAAATAAAAATTTGGAATTTGGAACTTTTATAAAATTTATTTAACAAAATTAACATCATTTTTCAAATATAAATATAAAATTTATCTTTCAATGAATCTCTAATAATATTTTGAAAAGAATAATTTTTGGATGAATAATACAAGAATAATACTTTTTTATAAACATTCTCTTTATTTATATCATTTACATGCTAAATTTTATTATAATATTTATGTATAAGTAACATTACTTCAATTTCATATTTATTAATCCAACTATGTTAATTTTAATCTATTTTATATTGAATTTGTTTTATGAAAACATTATATACATACAAAAATAATTTCTGAGTAAAATTGATTTTTCATTACTTCTACGAGATCAATTTAAAATTTAAAATTTACACTTATATAAAAGAAATTTTTTATACATGTAAAATGACCTATTACAAACTAAAATGAGTTATATACAAACAATTTATAGGTATAAACTAGTTAATATAATAAATATTATGTTTTTATATTAAATAAAAGTAACCACATTCATTCTTGTAAATAAATATAGACCTTAACTATTTAATAAAAAACATTACTTATAGTTAGACTTGTTACTTTTTCATTTTTATAAGACATGTTTTTTTAAAATATAAATTTGTTATAAATATCGATATTATTTTTAATCAAAAAATAATATTGTTTATAATTATTAAATAATGAATTTTAATTATATAAATATCACATAAATATTACATAACATTATTTCATAAAAATGAAATTAACTAAAATATTCACGCACCCCATAATTTTTTACTAATGAAATATCATATTCCATTCAAAAAACATTCCAATATGATAGTGTGCTCTAAAATCCACCTCTAATAAATTTTTAGGTCTCGGTTTATCACAATCGACCTTCGTTTGACCAACACCAATTCAAAACTACATTATTTTTCACTAGGTTCATTTCCTTTCATATTTCAATACATTTATATATTGAGGTCATTCCTTCTCCATCATTTATTGATATCATCCAAATTTGATGGAAATAATTATTAATCCACCATTTTCTAAACTAATGTAAAAATAAGGTTAAAAATGAAAAACATTAATATTGGGTATGAATTAAATGAATTAGACCGTGAATAACTTGTGCAAGCTAAAAAAGTGAAATTTTTTTAATGTTTCTTACTTTTTATCTAGGAATTTTTCATGAATTCCTCTATTTTACATTTTAGTTTTAATAGATTAAATCACCATATGAGTCATTATAAATATGTTTTAACCCATATAATTATTAGTTATGTATGAGTAATTTTATTGTAGTTGTTTATTATACACTATTTACATTTATAAGAACATAACAATTTACATCTGATTGTTACTTTGTACACATAATAATTGATATTTAAACAAGGAATGAGGGACCAAGATAATAAATTGGTAGTTTTTTTAAATACATATTGATAAAAAATCATTTACTATCAAATTAATTGTACAATATTCATTTTAATTGATCTATTATTTTTATTTTATTGGTTATTGTAAATTTTAATAACCACAGAAAAATTTTAATCCTCAAATTTGTGGAGGTTGAATGATTTACTTTTTAATTTACCCCCAACCATTTTTGGTTAAGGGGGTACATTCCTACTTCTATAAATAATTTTTGACCATCTAGTATATCCATAAATTTTATCTATTTGTTTTTTGTGTGGAATGAATAAATGTATTTTTGAATCATGACTAATGAATGATTATTATTCTCTATGATTTGTAAAATGTTTATATTTATTTTAAAATATTAGTAAACATTTGGTCTATTGATTTTTATATTGTTAGTATTTACTTATAAGAGTATTTACTATGCATGTCTGGTTGTACAATATTTATTTAGTAGAAAAATTAATGAAATATGATATCTATATTTAGTTTCCTTTTTATTTTTAACAAGAAAATGATATTATTATGTGATTATAAATTAGCTGTGTTTCATGTTAATGAATTACAGTTTACCTTTTATTTCAAATTTATTATAAATTTTTTTAATTTGTATGATTAATTTTTATTATGTAGTTAGTTTTTTTTCAATTGAAATCTTGTTAATCAATATTACATGTTAATTAAATTTATCACATTAATTTTAATTTATGAGAAATTTTATGTTATAGACTTTTCATCATCATATTATTGTACTACATTTTAGACATTATCTATTCAATTTGGATGCTATTATTGACATATCATTAGGTAATGTATAAAACAATAACATGTGATTCACTTTATAATTTATGGAATTATTATGTTTTTTGAATTTCATGAGTTTTCTATTGTTATAGCTCCATATAATTGATTTTGTACATGTTTTATCATGTAAAACGATAACATCTTCATAATTTTACCATATTATGCCTCATCATTGTTAGATTCATGACCCCACGTTTTTATAATTTTCATTAGTTATTCTTTTTAATGTATGTATCATGTATAAGTTTTAATATTATGTCATCTTATTTAAAATATTATGTTTATTATGAAATTTATATTAGATATTTATTCAATAAATTAGATGATTCAATTTATATTCAATAAGCACTATATTTCATCACATGTAACAAATACGGTATATTCATAAAATTTCAAGATCAGTGGTATACCTATCCCCATTCATAGTTATCAAAAATATTTATTGATTCTATGAATACAAAATTATCAATTTGTTGATATATTTTTTCAAATTATTATTCAATAATGAAACATTAATATATTTACACTTAGTTATTTTAATTTTCCAATCAACATTCTTGTATTCATTATTTCATTAAACTAATAAAACAGGTTTCTAAAAAATGATATTATAATATGTACAGAACCATATATAATACAGACATGCTTGAGTGGAAATCATCCACGCGGATTTAGAAACCATGTATTCAATTCATTAAAAATTGAACATGTGGATTGTATAAACAATTACATTATTGTATATTACTTGTGACACTTTACTATCACATAACCATGGAATATACATGAATTTACATATTGAACAATCACATGGTCAATATAGGCTCGTGGATAATGTAATATTACTTATTTCCATGTTTTCAATTCAATATATGCCATATTTTTATGTTCTTATCGAATTAAAACATGGATTGTTAATTTTTTTTATCATTCTTCATATACATGTACATTGTGGCTGTTATATGTTATTTCATCATGCTTGGTTTATAGTTATTCAGTCACCCATTATTTCATAATAATCAAATTCCAATTTTAATAAAAAATGTTTACTCTAAAAAATTTTACCATTATTTTAATTCATTGAATGTATTTCTAGATGTGGGTTTTGATCAAAAGATATTTAATTCATGTCCTTCCAAGATAGTACTGACTTAGGATAACAACAATGTCTCTACAACTATGATTTAGTTAATATATATATAGAGTCTACGTCGTTTCCTTACAAATAAAATTGAATAGATTTGGTGTCATGTTCATAGAGATGGATATTTGAAAATGAGTTGTTGATACTATTAAAACCACTGACTAGAAGAATATGACATCATGGGTACCTTATACAAGGTGTTACTTCAAACCTAATTCCACTAAAAAAAATATTATGAATAAAAGGATATCATTGAATGTTTATTTTCATAATGTTTCACTAATGAATTTTTTTTATTGAAAAAATAATTCAACTCTACATTTTCTCACTGAGTAATGGAACCTCTATATATAAGATGATCTATTTCTTATAATGATGAATCCAATAAATGGTCTCTACCAAGACCTTTCAGCTATAATATGGGTCTCCATGATGAAGCCACAATTTTGTTCATTGATTAGTGATGTCTATGCTATTATGGAATACATTTCTCTAAAACATAATATAGGTAGTGACCTTAAAATTTAGTTATTATCTACTCATGTTTCAAAATGTAATTTATTGGTGGATCAAAATTAATAAAAGTAAATAAAATTAGATATTATTTATTATATTAATTTTTAGTAATTTTTATGTTTTTAAATATGATGTTTTTCTATTGATTTAACCTGTAATTTTTTTTGTTCCCATGTCCCTAAATCAAAGGGTTCGTGATAGAGAACCATTTTTAGGTTTATATGAAGTTATCTATGATGTATGTGGAATTTGAATACCTTAATTTTAATGACTAACTCAACAAACCTTTATTTTTTTATTATCAATTCCCTTTTTCCATAATCTATAAACAAATTAAAACTCATTAGTAAGACATAACATGAATGATTTTTTATTTTCCAATATTTTTTAATTTCGATTCAATTGTTTTTTAATGCAGTTTCGGAATTTATTCATTGAGATTTTATTTAGGCAGTGGAAGTTAAAATTAATTTTAGAAAACAACATATTCTAAAGTTATTATTTTTTAATTTTTATTTATTTAAAATTAATCTTGGAAAAATATTTCTGGAGAAGAAAAATCAATAACAAAAGGTGGTAAAAAGAACAATGAAAAACACCATTTGATTCTAATTTTCATTGTTGTTTAAGGTTTTGATTATTGTAGTTGATAAATTTTTTCATATTTTATAATGATCCATGGAAAAATCATTTCACAAAAATGAATCATTTTTATCCTTTTGAATCAATGTAACATCCCCCTTAATATATACAGTTTGTCTCAAATGAAAAAATTATGTGGGAATTTGAATACAAAATAAAACGAGAAAGTATTTAATTTTTTCCATTGAATGAATAATTTTTTTGTGTCATTGTATTGGCCCTGATTATTATCATACTATATATTTCATTATGTTCTAGATATTCTAAAATACTACATGATATAAACAATAATATTAATGTTTTTTCAAAACATGTTTTCCTTCTATTTTTCCTTAATATTCACATTTTCGATTATAGTGATATTTTTCCTAAAATACCTATAAAATACACCCACTATAAGTTTCTGTATGGTAGAATATAAAATTTAATGCATATATGTTGTGAAAATTTTCAATTTTGGGGAAGAATAGTTATGATTAAATTATTTTATCATCTTTTCACAAAATATGAAACCATTGAATATTTTCAAGACTCAATTCTATTTGGGATAGTATAACGTTGGAATTTTTTTCAGATCATAATAGAATTTACAACTCTAAACCTTCTTTATTTAAATTCCTTTATATGATTAAATTTGAGTATGATAAAAAATTCAATTTAATTTTAGGAAAATTATATTACCATGTATCATATGTTAATATATTTTATATTATTTTATTTGGTATAATAGTCATGTTTCATGTTATGTTCTATCTATATAAAATACCTCTTTTCATATAGGAACTCTATCTTCTCTATGATAATAAGATATTGATTGTAAAAAACTGACACTACTCCTTTAAATTGAATTTTTGTCTAAATGTGCAGTATTGAATGTTATAAATAATGGTTTTGTAGTTGAAGGGCATGTATTGGAATAATCATTTGATGGAATTAGAATATCATTGTCCCAAATAATAATAGTTTATTTGTTCTTGGATTTTGATTTTTAATCCTTATGTATTGATTTTGAATATTTTGTATGATTTTTTTTAAAATATATACATATAGAATTATTATTGGTTCTATTAATTTTCTAAGATGTAAAAAACAAAAATTCTTGAAAAAATGTTCTTTTATACAGTGATTCATTATCCTTTTTCATTTATGATTTTATAACTAATTTAAATAAGAGGTTGTCTCTTTTTTATTATCAATATATATATTCTCATTTTAATATTTAATATTATTTTTATAGATCATTAATTACAACTGATATGTTTCAGGCCATCAATTGATTTTTGATTTTTTAGATATTTAAATGGATGTAGAATCCATTTATAGAGATTATGTTCCCCACTATAAAAACATTAAATAACTGGTAAAGGGGTATCAAATCACTAGAGACTATGTTTAGGAATAGTTCATTGAAAGAAACATATTGAACATTTATATCTCTCAAACCACCATGATATTTTACTATAATAGTATAATGAATTTGATGATCCAAAAAATGAATGATGTTTCATGAGAAATTAATGTTTGACTAAGTTATCTTTAGCCATGGAGAACATGGTGTGGGTAAAATTAGAAGTCATATATACTAGTTTTCAAAATAATTGTCAAGAAGCATTATCGTGTAAATTTTTTCTGACGTGTTTATAGATTATATTTTATAGTGTTCTAAGAATATAATAATATATAATATACCATTGAAAATGAAAATGAAGACACAAACTATACATAATATAGTTGATATAATAACATATTTTAGAGGTGTCTTTGTTGAAATTTTGTGTTATCCTACACAAGTGGTGAATGTAAATCATTCTAATACGATGTTGGAACTGGGATGTATTTTTGAATGTGGGATTATTTATTTCCACCATGAATAGTTTTCATTTTCACTACTCATATAGCTCATTATATTTCGGAAATATATTTTTAATGTTTCTAGTTTATTTTCTAATATTTGTAGGAAAATTAAATCATTAGGTCTCACTCATCTCATAAATGTTGTCATTTTTTTAAAATCTATATTTATCGGTACGAACCATTATCAACAAATAAGTGGACATGTCACATCTTCCTTGATTCGGGGTCTATTTACTTGATAATGTTCTATTTTTGTGTAATATTATGTAATACCATTTCCATGTACATGGATTCATCCAATTTTGTTTCTGTTAAACATTTAAAAAAACCACCCATTGTCTTTTTATACATAGTTTTCGTGGTGGGAGTGATTGTGTGTTTTTGTTTCATGTGTATCTTGGTGGAAATATTTTTATATATGTACTTAATGATGTTTCCATATTTGGAGTTTTTAACAATAAATATCTCAAGGACATTATCATAGTTGGTTATACCACATGTGTTTTATTGTTTACCACTTCCATAGTAATCTCACTAAAAATACGCTTATTTGTTTCTTCCTCCCATGTATCATTTTTCACCATTCCATAAACCACATTGAAATAAAGCTAATCCAGTAAATTTTCTTGTACTAATAAACACTATTATTTCAATATTGTAAAGAATGTTGGGATTTATAAATAAATAACAGTTATTTTTATAGAAACTATTTTAATTTTATATATTAATTCATTATAATAAACTCCGAATTTATTATTTTATTTTTTATATGCAAACTATTTTGGCTTTCAGTGTGAGATATTTTTTAATGTAATTATATATAAAATTATATTAAATAGAAATTTAATACATGGGAGGTGAACCATGTTAGTGTCAACCATCTCATGGATGTCTACTTATATATGTAAGGGAAACAAAGGGTTCACAAAAACATAAATAAGGGCACATTCTTGGTGATGAAGGTCTGTTAAAACCACCTCCCAAAGGTATACTCATACCATAGAATACTATGCTAAGAAGTGGGACATGAAATAGAAGAAATTCATATATACAGATACTATATCTAGTGAACTAAGGAAATGACACCTAATTTATGAGAGAAAACTATTTATAATGAACTTATTTTTAAATTTAATTTTAAGATGTTATTTCAAATAAGGAATTGGGTTTAAGGATTTTATTATAAGATAAATTTATAATTATTATACAATAAATATAATAAATATATTATATACAATTATATTTTTAAATATAATATAAAATTTATGAAATAAATATTGGAATACCCCATAGTGATATTTTATTTAATATTGAATTTACATATAAATATTAATTTATTATATTTCTTATTTTATTGTTAATAAAATTATAAATTTAAATATAAATGTTTGAATCTGTATTATCAATTGAAAAATATAACATACGAATATTTATATAAACATTTAATAAAACAGATATACATATAGTGGTGCTATTATATTTATAATATAAATATATTATCTAACACCAATACATTTAGCAACATTTTTACCCAAAATTTTGTAACATGATAAATGTTTTTGGTAAAACTATTTACTAATAGAAAATAAACTTTGACCAATAGATATACCTATGTTGGAATAATATAAATATTTTATAGTGATTGTGAAAATATATTATTTATTTAGAATCATAATAATGTATATTATATAATAAGATCAATATAATTTCTGGTCAAAATGAATAGTTAAAAAATTACATTGAATTAGAAATGTAAGGGTTAAAATGAGTTTACCAGAGGGTTAAAATAAAATTTTAAAGATGTAAAATGATGTAATAAATTTTATAGATTAATTTTTATAGAAATATATTGACTTTATATCATCTAATGATCAATAATAATCCATTTTTTGAAGTTTAAAATTTTTTAATATTTGGGAACACCTTTTTCAGTTCAAAAATTACTAATGTGTCCTCTCCTGCACCTAAAAATGAAGACACTCTCTTTTTATATTAGCAAATAAAAAAACAAATTTTATTGAAAAAAAATTATCCAAATAAATTTATAACATCCTTCTATCCTTCCTATATGGATTGGTTTTATTAGTAACCCCTCCAATGAAGGATTTATGCATTAACATAATGATGTTCTTTGAAGAAGTAGTATAGTCCTCAACCCTAAATTGTCATTTTATTTATTCTCTAAATACATAAAATATTCATAAAAATGATTACGTATTATGATAATAATATTTATTAAACTGATATTTTATTATATTAATATAATTTACAACATCTATATCATCTTCTATAAAGTGGGAAATGGAACCATTGATCATGTGTAGGTGGACTGTCACATTATGAACTAATGTAATTTGTTTTCTATATCCACATATCACAACGAGTAAAATGATTTTTAACTATTTTTCATTATTTTTATTTAACAATAGTACTTCTATAATTATAATATCACATATTCAATATTGCATACCATTCCATTGGATTATGATAATGTCTCTCTTGGGTAAAGAAAACTACAGCCTCATGGAGTGATTTGATTCATTCTTCACATATACATTACATGGAGGGTAATTAAAATAGGTATAATTATCATAGGTTATATATAATAAATAATAAGTATTTGAATATGGAAATATATTATTTATATTTCTTAATTTCATCCTTTGAGAAAAATGGAAAAAACATACATGTGTATGTATGGCCTACTATCTCTATGCAAATTATAATTAACATTCTATCTCCAAAATAAATGGATTAATATAAATAAATATAATTAACATATAATTTATTTATATCATGGTCAAAATTCGGGTTATTATGTAACCATGATCGATGAAAAGGACCAAAAACCAAACCAAAACACACATTAAAAATGAAGTTTTCATTTTCTGAAATAAGATTTTTGCAAAGAATTATTAATAAATGTTTAGTAATAAATGGTAATAATTAAATAATATATGGTATTATTTATATTATAAAATTTCTAAAAAATATTTATAGCAATTTTATATTTGTTATAAATAATTTGGGATGTTTATGATGGATTTCAATACTTATGGTTTTTAATTTTATTTTCAAATTATCTACATTGGGACATATATATTATTATTCAACTGTCACCATTTATAATATTTATATGAAGCCCCATTGTTATTTTATATAATGGATTTTATATTTATCATTTTATTTAAATATCCATGTAATTATTTTAATTTCATGGGTCATATGATTTAAATGTTATAAATCTATGTAAGGTATATTTGTATAACTTTTATTTCTATGGGACACATGAATTATACACCACTTGTTTCATTTGTGTGGTTAATATATTGGCCATGAATATGATTTATAATCCTTATATTGATAATTATGGTATATAAATTTATTTATATTTTTCGTTTATTCATTTTATATTAGAATGAAAATATATCAAAGTTGTTAAGGTTTAATGTTACAATCTCATTGTTTCTTCAGATTGTTTATGATTATGTTTTTGATGACCAAATTATATGATATTACTCTGAAAAAAATAATTTATTTTCTTCTAATTTGGTATATTTTTATGAATAAATGTTTCACATTTATTTTCCTAAAATTAGGTTTTCAGTATTCAAAAATAATTATTTAAAGGAAAACATTATTTTTGTATCCCTTCGGTTAAAAATTGTGCTTATTTAACATCCATGTTTTCTAATAATAAATTTAAAGAAAGTATCAACCATTATAAAATTAATTTTTAAAAAGATTTTATCACTTGTATTATTTTAAAAAAAACCAAATTTATTGTACTTTTACTTTTTATGAAAATATTCTCTTTGATTTTTTTACAGAAATTGTGAAATAATTATTTGTTTTAACGTGTATGACATGGAAATAATTATTGCATGTCATGAACTCTAAATTATTTGAATCTTAATTTACATGTTATCAAGGCCAATTTCGATGAAAATATTTTTAAGATAAATTAGAAATTTATATATTTTTTATATGTTATTTTATATTGAACACATATTTTCCTCAAGAATTATTTCCTGATATTTTTAAGGAATTTATCCTCCTCAATTAAAATAACGTTTTTTGTAGCATATGATTTTTGGGGATATTATCTAATGGTACCATTCTTATTTTTTATAGGAATGGTTTTTCATGATTATTTTTATAAAAATATATTTATGAAACCCATTCTTTTTACCTGGGCTATGACATGATGAATTAATGATAGGTTTTTATTCATTTTTTAATGGGTTATGAGATAAAGAAATGATTATTATACATACTTATTTTTTTCTGGGATTGATATGATGAATGTTTTATGATGTTTTCAAACAAAATTATGAGTTATTTAATGGTTGGGACCTTTATCTCCCACAAATTAATTATGTAATGTATTATATCTCATTAGATAATGATTCGAATCAATCTGATCTGATTTATCTTCTTGGAAAAAGTCTTATGTGTATGATCATCTATGGGATAAAAAGGATGATTCCTAATCTGTTTTGAAATAGAAATAGTTTTTGATAAATGGTCCATTATGATATCATTATTTTGTCTCTTAACATTAAAATATTAAATTTATTAATTACTTTTGATGGTTCTACAAATATATGACATGAACATATCAATCCCAATTTATTTATGAGGATTTATCACTCTAATGATTCATGAATCTTTAATGTATATTTTTTTATCCCATCAATCAAGTTTATGATCCTTAATTGATTGGGAATGAACTATGTATATTATATTCCAAATATATTACCCTTTTTCTTATCATTTCTTTCTTATGATTATTTATTAATATCATTCATGTTTTCCCATACTGGGTATGTGAGCTCACCAAAGCTCATATTTCCTTTCACCCATTTTACAAATAATGGTTTAATTAGGGTATGTATTTTGAAGGTACTATATGAGGTGATCATATGGGGTATTGCAATATATTTCATGGAAAAATATTTTTATGGATATAGGGTTCAATGTGAGTAAACTTGTATCATCCTCATGCAATATTTTTAAATATATTTAATAATAATAATAGATTATCAAATAATTATGTGTAAAATCCCTAGGTCTTTATAATAAATTATGGATGAATTTCCTGGCTATTTGAGAAATTATTTTAGAAATTATTTTTATATATTTATTTATAATTCAACCCAGTTCATTTGATATGTTTTCATATGACCTATATGATCATGTCGAGACCAACAAAAGGGAATGGTTTTTTTAATGTTTCCATGTGATTATCATCTTACCTTTTAATCCTACTTCATCCTCCCAATACCTCAATTGAGCATGATGGATTAGGGTATTTTTCATTAGTGATTCTATTTTCTAAAATAACATATCTAATATTTATGATGATTCCCGTTATATAGAGGCTCATGATTGTTGATTTTAACACAAGTCAATACCCATGATATAATTTCTTTTTATTAGGTTTATTATTTTCTCATAAAAATGATAATTGGAGTGATAATTGGATGATTATATCCTTATATATATTTTAGAATGAATCAAGAGGTATATCATGGATTGTAAACTCCGTTTTGATCAAGGAATATTTCCATCATATTTTATGGATTTCATAAAATGTCACGACCCGCCCTCGGGGCCCATGCTGTGACTACCCCAAGCCCGCCTTCCATAGGCCAGGGGCTGGCGACTAGCACCAAGGCGTAAATCCCAACAAAAAGGGAAGGCATTGCCTTTGAAAAGTAAAAAAGCACCACAGAGTAAGCAAGCGGAAAGTAAACACTAAGTAAAAACTGTACAAGCTATGCTGAAAGTAAAAGGGGCCGGAAATACAAGCCCAACTGTAAAGTACAACTGAAATGAAAAACAACAACTAAAAAGGGAAAACTGCAGCGTCGAGCCGTCCTCTAGAAATCCCACCTGAAGGGTGGGTATAGATAGCCTCCACTGCTCCTCGGGTCCACCTGACCGCTCCGAGTACGTCCCGCCCAGTGGTCCACCTCCAGGTACTGTCCTGCTCTGCAAGCCTCAGCCACGATCAACGCTGTCCGTCGTCTGCAACCAACACAACGTAGTGCGGGCATAGCCCATGTAGGGGTGAGTATAACGATACTCAGTAGGGACCCCGAGACCCTCAAGGTATCACTAAAACCAACAAGGATAACCACAAGAAGATCTCAACAGATAACCCCTACTTAGAAATATGCCCATACATATACCTATGTTATCATGTAACCCATCTCAATCATGAGGCAAACACAAGGTCAAAAGTCTCAGCTCAAACCAGGATTTTCATCATCGAAACCGTAACTGCTGAAGAGCTCCGTCTCTGGAGTGTACGGTGGTCCTGTCAGAACTCCGAGGTACTGCTCACTAACTTAAGACTGTTGTAGTACTCCACCTATCGAGTATTGTGGGCCAGCCGCTACCACCATGCGCTCCCATGTGCCGCTACAACTAAGCGCACCACTGTAGTGGGTCTGCCGCTACAACCAAGCGCTCCCATGTGCCGCTACAACCAAGCGCACCTCTGTCGTGGGTCTGCCGCTACAACCAAGTGCTCCCATGTGCCTCTACAACCAAGCGCACCTCTGTCTTGGGTCTGCCGCTACAACCATGCGCTCCCATGTGCCGCTACAACGAAGCGCACCTCTGTCGTGGGTCTGCCGCTACAACCAAGCGCTCCCATGTGCCGCTACAACCAAGTGCACCTCTGTCGCGGGTCTTCCGCTACAACCAAGCGCTCCCATGTGCCGCTACAACCAAGCGCACCTCTGTCGTGGGTCTGCCGCTACAACAAAGCGCTCCCATGTGCCGCTAAAACCAAGTGCACCTCTTTCGTGGGTCTACCGCTACAACCAAGCGCACCTTTGTAACACACTGAGTCGTTCGATCAGCAGTCGTCGGGTCTCAGTTAGCTACACGGTCTCCGTGCTCTGCCTGCTCGTCTCCGGGAGGGTCTGCTCCACGAGCTACTGGTCGATAATCCAAGTATCACAAATTCCCGCAAGGAAGTATCTCAAAGGACCACCTCGTCATAGGGGTCTCAACGCAACAGACGGTGCGTCAATCGGACGCCCGGTCTGTGAGTTATTATCCTTTTCGTCCCAGGGGCCCGGTTGGTTTCGTGTGCGAACCAATCCAGCCGTAACTCAACTATACCCCGAACACTCATAGGGTACACTCATCGGGACTGTTTTTCAACGTGATCACCAATGCCGCTGACGGTTCTTCAAACGGACGTCTGGTCTGAAAGATATCAGCTTTTCCGTTCCAGGGGCCCGGTTGGATTTCGGTGCGATCCAACCCGGCCACTATCCAACTGCATCCAATCTCGGTGAAGGATACCAAAAGTTCCGTATCATCAACAGAAACTCAACGCAACAGACGGCGCGTCAATCGGACGCTCGGTCTGAGAGTTATTGGCTTTTTCGTTCCAGGGGCCCGGTTGGATTTCGGTGCGATCCAACCCGACCGCACTCCATCGGCATCCAAACCTCGAGCGGTGTAAGTCAAAAGATCCGTCTCACTTAGAGGAATTCAAAGAAATAGAAGGCGCGTCAATCGGATGCCCGGTCTGTTATTTATTAGCCTTTCCGTCTCACACCCACCCTGGGAAACTTTCCAGGATGTCACCCATCCTGATCACTACTCTAGGCCAAGCACGCTTAACTATGGAGTTTTAACCATGTAGGCTCCCGAAAAGGAAGGTGAACCTTGAGTATAGTATACCGAAACGACCGTCTCGATCCAAGGATCGTGTTGCCGCTGACGGCGAATCGTTTGGAGGCCCGTAGCCCACGATACGGGCATTTGAACGAAAACCGTCCGAAGACGGGGGGTAAGGGCCCCGGCCGACCCGGCCCGACCCCCCCGTGAGTCGGCCGAACCGGGTCGACCCGAACCGCTCCGACCCGGTCCGGTCCGGCCAGGGCGCGGCCTGGCCCGGTTCGGCCGAGCGGCCGAATGGCCGAGGCGCGCGGGGCGCAACCCCCCCCCCCCCCCCCCCCCCCCCCCCCGCGGCCCGGTGGTGCCGCGGCCCCCCGCGTTGGGCCGCGGTGTGTCATGGACGCGGCTTCAGCCGCGTCTGAGGGCACCGGACCCGCGCGGCCGCGGGACTGCGGTTGCCGCCGCCGCCGCGACTTCAGCCGCGGCGGCCTGTCCGGCGGCGCGCCGGGGCGCCGCCGGTGAGTTCCGCGGGCCACCGGGATCGCTCTGGTGGTCCGAATCTCTTCCCGTCTGCGCCTTTGCCTCTCCCGGGACTCGTTCTTCACTGCGGGATCATCAAACATCCGTTGCGGCACGTTCCGTCGTCACCCGCCAAATCCGCACAAAATGAAGAACGGCGGAGGGTCGTCGGGCCGTGTTCGTTTAGCCCGCACCCTCTGCGTTAGAGATAAACAACCAGGAGAATATAAAATGTTCAACACATGAACCAACAATTTTAATAAAATAAAATTGTTTATTTGATTCCGATTATTTAATTTTTAAAGAACGTTCACGGGAATATAAGAGGGATATTCCAAATCATAAAATCCCCACCTCGCTGGACGTCGCGCGTGAGCGTTCTTCGAGGAAATTACTCGTCGCGGAAGGTGGAGATCGTCGCGTCGTCGCGGAAGGGTGTCGTGTCGTCGCGGAACACGACGTTGAGTCAGCGAACTCAACGCACTATGAAACAACAGTTTTAATATAATTAATTAAATCCGTGTTTTGTTTAAGAACCACGAAGGAGATAAAAAGGAAGGTCTGAGACTCTTACCTCAAGCAGCCGATCGAAGATCCGTCGCGGAGGAAGAGACGTCTGAGAAGAACGTTGTCGGCGTCGCGGATCACGACGTCGCGTCGTCGATTTCCGGGTTCCGTGTTCTTTGCGTTCTTCGCGTTCTTCGCGTTCTTCGCGAAGGAGGCTGAAGGTTCAAGGATCCTTTCTCAACGAGTAATCCTCCAATAGAAAAAGGTTGGTCTTATTTTATTATTATGCCAACACACGAAAAAGGGTAAGTAACGACCCATCAATTCGTTGTATTAATTCAACAAAAGAAACAACTCATTTAATTTACGAAATAAACCGCCCTATTAAATGGTCTGTTAAGAATTTAGAAAACGCGTCAGTTGACTTTCATAATGATGGGTTTTTGCGGGTGCGTTACTTAGCGGAAAGAAACGGCGGGGCTCGTGCGGGCCCCACCTCACAAATATCCTACAAAGGGGATAGGATATTTCTGGATAGCATCCTATCCGGTTCAACTCAGTTCAAGCCGCCTTTAAGTGGCTTCAAGTGGCTTCCAAGTGGCTTAAGTGAAATAAAATAAAGTTGTCGAAAAATTATTTTATTTCTTAACTTTAAGACCAAAAATTAAAAACCACACCCGAGAAAACGCAACTCCGGAAGAGGTGTTTCTAACCGAAAACCGGCACTGCGATTTCATCGGTGCTATCAGAATTCGATTCCGGGCACCGATTGAAAAGTTAGAAAAACTCGCTCGTCCGTTCACTAAAGGTACCCGAGCCAAACATCGGAAAATGATTCCTGGCACACCGGGCCACAGAATCAGGCGCCGTCCGAAACTGCGTTCTTGTAAAATTCCAAAGAAAATTAAGAAAAAAATTTCCTTGAATTTTACAGGTCTTTACATAAAATGTTATCTGGGTTAAATTTATTGAGAGTGATTGAATATCTCTCTGATTGTTCTTGTTATTGTATTAAAAAGATATTTTATGTTCATGTGGATGTTTCTACCTATTCTAAGGGGGTTTAATGGGTTTAAGTCATCAAAATTTCATAATTTCATCCCACATAACAACTTTCATTATGGATTTTCAATAATTAAGGTAGAAGATTATGGATCTATTTATGTTTATTTAAGGTAATAATCGATTTGTATGGTGGTATTAGAGCTAGGGTAAAATTTCTATTTACATGTTGTGTTATTCGATTTGTTTTTACCTTGTTTAATTATACGTGGTTGTAAAGGTCCTTATTTCACTTGAGTTATGAGGTGTGACATGGGATGTGATATGGCCTCCCAATAATTTGATGGGATTGGTAATGTATTCAAGAAAAGAAATCCATTGAGTACGACATGGTGGATCATGGTTATAAAATGATGACATGTTTTATGTGATTCCGTATTATCAATGTTTGACCAACATTATATGATTCTGACATAAAAATCATTATGGAATGAGGCTAAAGATGGAATTGATTAAACTTCATAGTGGAATGGTTATCACATGATGGATCGAGGAGTATTGAATTTATTTATTAAATTCTATATTGAATTCTCTGTATAAATCCTCATTTATATTAATATTTCATTTATGATACCATATCAATGGTTGTATACTAGTGTTTTTATAGTCACGTCATTAATGTGAATCCTGATGCATCGCAAAATTTCATGACCAATGATTCAACCAAGGTAAAGCGCTCTATGATAGACTACTTAATAGATGTTGTTGTGTGGGATTATGGTGATACCAAGCCATATATCAGTTCATTATTAATGATATTACCCATTATTTAATGTTGTCATTATTTTATTTTATATATTTATCTTACAAAATATAGGATAACCTTTTACATGATGTCCTGGTTTTTGTATACTATTTTATATTACAAGGTCTAATTTTTCTAATTACTAATACAATGTTCTAATTCTGTTCACCTTTATTATTATTTCTTCTATATTTGCCTATAATTTTTTCCATTACCTAGTTACTAATATCCCCATGGTACTATTTATGTCATCTCCATAAGTCAACATACTCTTTCACTCATATAGGCACACATGAGTTCATGTGTCCCTCTATTTTTGACCCTTTCATATAGTCTAAAGCGTAAATAAATGGAACATAAAACTAAAATTGTTTCAAACTATTTGGTAAAATGTATAATATTGATATGATCATTATATCGTGGGTTTATATCTATGATTGTGTTTGGACAACATATATTTATTTTAAAACCATGTTATAGGGTTATTGGGATTTTCATTTCATCGTTATGATGTATTAGTATCATATTACCCCTCTCATATTATTGTGTCATTATTGTTTATGTAATTTTCTTATAGAAAAATTTGTATGAGTTTTATAATTAATGATAATATGTGGTCATGTAGGTTCACATGTCAAATAACTATTTTCTAAGGATTTATAAAAGGTTATAAATTATTAAATGATAATAATCATATATTCAGTTGTTTCTTAAATATAATTTTTTTTCATCTAATTATGTTTACCTAAGAAGGACAATATTTTTTATTATTAGTACTACATATGGAATGTAGGTATAAATGAATTTTTCTACTGACATTGTGAAGTCAAAATGGGAATATTCCATGTAGTTATTGGAATCCTTTTAATAAAATTTTTGTAATGTCTTTTTATGAGCATGATACACTTAATTGCTTATTTATTTTTTTACATTTTATGTTTTCTGTGGTGTTTGTCATTATGAAATTTATATATTAATATATTTTTTCCTTTTTAACAACTTATGGTTCGACAAATGGACTAGGGGGGCATTAATTTCTATATGTGGAATATTATTTTTGTACATCAGAACATTCTGGTAGGTATGGTCGAGGAATCCTTGTATATTTGTTCATGTAGTCATAGTAGTAGTGCCTCTTTATCTGGGTGTTCTATAATATAAAAAATGGAAATATTCATCCACCTATATTCAGTTTTGTCTTAGACTATTGCCATATAGAAACTATAAACATAGATAGAAAATTTATTTTGGGTCTAAGGCAGCTAATATTTGGTTCGTTGTAGTTACATATATTGAAATAATGTGGGAAAGAATCATTTTTACAGGAAGTTCATCATAAGGGCATTGTTTTCCTTTGAAAATATGCATATGGATCTAGGCCACCAACAAGGACCCAATAATGATGAAAAGATAAAGACCATCAAGATAGGTTTTCTATACTCGTATGCAAGAGCTTACCAATACTATAGGGTATTGGTTAGGGGACTATAACCATGACCCCATACTGTCCATGTCTATTGGAACACTATATCCATAGGCACACGCACCTAAGACTACAATTATCCCATCGAAAAAGGACTAAATTTTTTTAATATTAAGCTATTTTTTTAAATTATTGTATATAGATTCTATACACACACACACACACACACAGATATATATATATATATATATATATATTTGATTTTAATAATGTGGTATTTCCAATTATATAATTGGAGGCTTCTTTGTTATTGTAAAGCTAGTGTTTTTTATTTATTTCATACCTTGCATCCATGGTTATAAACCTATGATAAAATTCTAGTGTAATAACCAAAATGTTAAATTGTGAACTAGAGATACAACCCATGACCCATAACTATATCTCTAAGGAAATTTATATAAAAAAATAATCCATTAGAAACCTAACCCTAGAAATAAAATTTAAAAATGGCTAAAAGGTATATTAATATGGATATCTTCCATGGATATAGTTAATTTTTATATTATTAGTTCTTTTAATCATATCGGTATGAGATAAATGATCCCATATAGGAAATCCTATGTCACTGGATTTTACCAATCAATTCCCCTATATATCCCCCAAGTTTTATAGGTCATGGTTTATAATTAGGGTTCGTAATATCTGGTCAATATAAATTAAGGATGATTTATATCTATGGAAACCCCATATTAAAATTAGTTGAAATTAGATAAGTAGATGTTATAAGGACGTACGAAGAGGTGGTGATGATTGATTTTTAGGCTTATAGACATGAGCATCTATCATTGTTATTTTTGAAGGAAATTATTAAGAGTTAATTAATGATAAGTTATTTCTATAAGGAATTTACCATTTTATATATATTCAACATTGAATGGCTTATGTAGCTTATAATATGACTCATATTTTGTATTTGATCATATTGTAACCTAAAATTTATAGAAATAATGCCCCAAAGGCCCGGATGAATGAGACTGACCTTTTTCAAGAGGTGATGTGCCCATAATGAACTTGCCCTAATCAAGTAATCTAATATAGTGTTAATGTATCTTACTATTAAAAAGATCATCGAAGAGAATAAAACATCATGAATTTCTCCGTTCATCCTTGTCATCAATCGGAGTGGTGTTTTTTTTGTTCCACTTCTATTCATGTATTGATATGGAAGAAGGTTTTTTCTTGGTAAAATAGGTTTTTAGTAAAAATGGAATTTATATAATTTCTATCTCTTGGAAATAACATTATATTTTTCCTTCAGTGCGTGAATTTTAAGAATTACTATAGGATGTCCATGAGCCATCTAAAAGAGTTCCTTCTTATTGTGGAGTTAATTTTGATCCCCCTAACTCTCATGACCTGTCCCCTGGGGCTGATGCCCTTACATAACCCAAGAACACCTCTAGAAGGCCATGGGTTGGCGACAAGCGTTGAAGGCGTCAACCTGAATGTGGGAGTAATTTTCTTGAGTACCTATACAAACACATAATCCAAACCACGTCCCAAAAACTGAAATGGGAGAACAAGGATACTGAAACATGTGGTCAGTACTCCCTACCTCCCCCAATGGAGAGTAGGTCATCAAAGAAATACAAAAAAATGGATAGCTGGGGTATGTCAGGTGTTTCTCATGAGCAAATTGTTGAATTCCTCATGAGCTCAGAAGAAGAAGTGTGCAATCATATTTTTCATTGAAATAATACTAAAGAAGACTAAATTAAAATGATGGGGAAATATTCATGAATGACTCTCAATTATGAGAAATATACATAGATTGAAAAGTATGAATTGATTTCGGTTGGGGGATTCAACAACGGGAAGATCAAACTTGAAGAGTATATCCCATCCTAGGACAATATGACAATTATGTTTGATGATCTTATAATGGATGAGCTGAACACAAATGTCTAAAATATCCCTTGGAAATTATTTATGGACTTTATCTCCGGTAGTCTTATGTTTACTTTTAATGATTCTATTATTTCCTTTTGTGGTTAAACTTGGGTTTCTAAATTTTTTCCTTAAAAGTGATTGATAAATAAAAAATTACTTTTTAGTCAGAAACAAGTAATAAGAACAAGCACAAATGAAAAATTGTTGGAATGAATACAAACCCTGCAAAAAGAACTGAAAACAGCAATGTACAAATGGACACAGGTAACTAACCAATAAAAAACCACCTAATTGTAAGATTACTCTAGTTACTAGATGCTGAAGTTTTACATTAGGTCTGCCTGATCCTATATGGCCCACCACCTCCTAGGCTACCAAGTCATTCATAAAAACTTATTTTGTCTATTGAAGACACAATAAAAGCACACTAAGCCCATGCGGGCGTCAGTAATGTAGTACTCAGTAAGGGAACTCAGTTCAGTATGGAGAAAAACCACCAAGAAACAACAAATAAACACCATAATGAAAGGAAAAATGACCCCATGTATATTTTGGAGTAAGAAAGATTCATCAGTTATAATGAATTTAGTTTAAAATTTTTTAAGAGATCATCCCTGATGAGTTGTTTAATTATAATAGTCCACTGAGATCCACATGGTTTTTTCTCTTCACCCAAGACATTGAGGTCCAGGAAGCTCTCTTGGGCCACAGAGGTCCACACGAATGCAGATCATATCTGTGCCTGATCTCAAGAGAACTGTTCCCCTAATCCATACATTTAAATTTAATTTCATTGGATGTGTCATTAGATAATAGGAAATGATCCCCCACATCAATACATTCTCAATTCAGCAAATAGTTCATCAATCAGTTGTTCAGTTTGCAAGTTATTAGGGATTTTGTAATCCGGGGCTTGTTGCATCTGGGCCACGTCCAACCAGGTCGGACCGACCTGACCAACCCTAACTGGGGGTCCCATGTTCCCTAGTTTAAGTTGATACCCCTGACTTGATCATGTTTGGTTTAGGGTAGGTATGGTCAGGCTTGGCCTGTAGACCCAGCCCGGCCCGAATGGTGTGGGTTAAGCCAGCTCTGCATATGTCCAGCCCGCCAATGCTGGGTCTAGCCCACCGATGTAGGGTCCTAACCTCCTGCGTGGGGCCTGGATGGCCATTGTGGGGTCTGGCCCACTAGTGTAGCATCCGGCCGGCCTCTTTCATTGTCCAAAAATTGAAAACTTTTCCTGCCTTATCTTTCTAGGATGAGGATAAGAGTTGTGTCCAGCAGCTCTGGAACCACTGGACATCCACTGGGTTGTTTCCCTAGTCGTGGTCGGTTGACCCCCACTCATATACGTGCGACCAGGCATGGCGCTGTGTTGGCACACCGCCAGCCGCCATCTCGGAGGCCACCAACCCCCTCCTACAACATTGCTGCCAAATGCCTCGTCGCCTCCACATGGGACAACGGGTGATGCAGATGTACGGGTCTCCATGGTGCACCACCAAGGTGCCACAGAAGGGACTTAGGTAGACCACCAGACTCACTTAGGTGGTTAATATTTCATGCCACCTATGCCTATGGTCTCAAAGATATGTAAACATCCCAAAATGGCCATGATTATTCCTTTCCATCCACATGAGTATTCAGTCATGAATAACACCATTGAAGAGGGGCTCATGCCTTGATCATGTCCGCTTCCACCCTCTAAAATAGAAATTTAATGAAACTGGTATTCTTAGGTATTTTTATTCTATCAACAAATTTTTAAATCAATCTTGAATATAGAAAGACAAAATAATGAAATGCTACTGAAATACATAATGATATGAATATTAATATGTTTGTAAGTTTATTTGCATATGCCGATTTGAAAAATTATAGAAAAAAAAATAATTTAAAACCCCTACCTTGTGGACATATTCAGCCAAAACTCATCAACCTCAATGGTCAAAAAGGTCGATAGAGTTCATCTTTCTTCGAGGTATGTCTAATTAAATGGCGTCTACTGGGGTTCTTCGTTATTAGTTGGGTAGTAAATTAACATGATATTTTTTAGAAAATCATCACATTTTAATCCTCTTTCCACCAATGCGTCAAATATTAAAATGAAAACATATCACACCATTTCTGTTACATTGCAAATTCGTGTCATTACATTGTGTGTTTACAAGCCATTAATGAGATCTACTGATGTGACTCCTTTCTACCTAGTCATTTCATCACAGTGTACACATGCCTCCTCTCATGGTTGAGAAATGAAATAAAATAACTATTCTGTTTTATTATTATTCAATAAATTTCTGAAAAAAATTTGTTCAGCCCTTCACAGCCGAAGTTAAGGCCTTTGTATGTGAATCTCAACATTCTAAGTTCTATGGGGCCCTCATATTTTAGATCTGAGCACTGGTTCAAATGATAGAAAGACGCACCACCACATTTACTCAACATACCATAAAAAACATTCAAAAATTTTAATTCATGATCACCAGGACCCAGAATCACATTCCATTAGAGTGTGTAGTCTTGAAATAAATCAATATAATCTAAAAAAGATAGAAAGAAATTTTGAGACATTACATTCTCCCCACCATAGGTCTTTATGTCCATGAAATCCAAAATAAGGGTAATCAAACAAATGGGGGTACTGAGAAAAAATTTGAGCCTTCCGCTCCCATGTGATCTCCGAGAGATTTCAGTGATTCCACTGAATGCACACCAATGGAATCAACCCCCAATGTAGGAACCTCTCCTATAAATCCTATATATATACCATGAACTCCATTAACATCTATCCATCATCAGTGTCCACCTCTCACTAGTCGATGACATGGGATGGATCATACACATTTTCCCTCAATTGTGACACCTAAAAAACATTGTGTTCTCAATGTCTAAGTGGGGGAATGGCTAGGCACTACTCCACCTCACTACCCTACTCAAAATATAAAATGTTCCATTGATCCTCGGAGATAACCTGTCGTCCTGGCCAAATCTCCACAATCCTCATCCATGTGAGAACCTAAAGATCCTATGTTCCCTATCCTCAATATCAAAGGGTCTTCATCCCATCTCGGCAGAAGAGATATGCATGTTCTATATTGTCCTCATCCTCTCCTGGATGATCTACAACTTCTTAGTGGTATCACTTACCAAATTTGGACCCATGAGTTCTAACTCCCTTAGTTAATTAATGCATATAGGTTATCTGTAATGTCACCCATACATGGCCTTGAACGTTTCAATGCCAACAGTGGAGTGACAGTTGATTTTGTACGAAAATGATAATAGTGGTAGGTTTTTCTCCCAACAATGTCCAAAATCCAGGTCAAAAGCACAAATCATGTCCTCTATAGTCTATATGGTCCGCTTTGTCTGACCATCCTTTTGGGGAATGAAATCAGTGCTCAAGAACAACTGAGTCTCGAACTCCTCATGTAATCTCTTCCCATTATAGGATTTAATGCGTGCATAACTTTCTATGACTATTGTCAAAGGCACCCCTTGAAGCCTCACTATCTTCTAGATGAAGAGGCATCTCGAACCCTCTATCGGTCCATACTCTCAGATGAGTAGGAATTGAGCCAAAATTGTATATCATTCATTGATCACCCAAATAGAATCATGGTATATAAATGTATATAGTAACCCCATCAATAATTACATCTAGACGCCATCCCATTTTGAATGTAGTTTCTTAAGTGGCTGATCCCAGGCTATTGTAACTTGATGTTCAACCTTCACTTGTGGAAAAGTGAGGCATCTTGAGATGAACATATCCAAATCTTTCTTCATTCTATGCCACCAGTACTAGTGTAGGATGTCCTGGTACATCGTCTCCACTGCAGGATATACCACAAAAGGGGATGTATGGAACTCACTCAACATATCTTCCAAAAAATCCACTGGTACTATGCTCTGCCTTCTAAAAACTATGATGTTCTCCCCACCTATTGAAAATCAATCTAAAGAATGTCCTGTAGATATCTGATAATTTTGTGCCTCATAGTCAACATCCACATGTTGTTCTGTCCTACCTGACAGTAAGATCTGGGGAGTGAATGTCATCTACTAAAGGAAAGATGATCCATCTACATCCACAAAGGATATCTATATCAGAACTAGCTACTTTTTGCCTCACTCACTAGAGGAAAACTGGTCCTCTTTCCAAGAGAAACTACTACCATGTTTTCCTTCCCATGAGTATAGACTATCTAAATGGCTTAGTCCTAGAGTAATTCTAGCCATTTCTACTATCTCAGGTTTATGTCCATATGGGAAAAGATATACCTAATATTGTTGTGGTTAGAGTAAACTGTAAACCATTCAACCATCATGTTTTGCCTCTACGTCTTCATGTAAACGACAACTACTGGTAACTCCAGGTCATGGGTCACATAGTTCTACAAATGCTTCATTATCTTTCGTGAGCCAAAGGTTATCACTATTTGATATAGCATTAGGAAAAAACCTAGATGAGTTCCTAATGAGTCATAGAAAACATTGTACTCAATGCCCTCATCCAAAATTCTAAAGATGGGGTATTAGTCAGTCTCTACCATAGCTCGTGGAAATCCTGCAGGAATTTCTTCATCAATGCGAATGGTTTTCCCATCCGTGTCAAATCTGATAAAAGTGATGCCAGTATAGAAGTGTCATGCATGAACCTCTGATATTAACCAGCAATCCCCAATATACTCTGCACCTTTGTGATGCTCAGAGGTGGGTCCCCTGAGATTACTACCTTTATCATGGCCATATCCACTACAACTTTGGATTTCTAGATTTCATGTCATAGAAAGTGGGAATCTTGTATACAGAACCAGAACTTCGAGAGATTACCTTAATGTTGGTTCTCTCAGAGTTTATTTAATTATATCTTCATGTGTGTAGCTTGGCCCTCCTCTGATGCTATGTACACCCAGATGTCATCAATAATGACTAACATAAAATGATTGGGGTAATGCAGGATGATCCTATTCAGAAGTCCCATGAAAACTGCTGGGGAATTGATTTGGCTGAATGGAATCACCAAGAACACTTAGTGGTCATACTGGCATATAAATATTTTTTTCGGTACATCTTTATCTCATACGTGAAGCTTCTTATAGCATGATCTGAGGTTAATCTTTGAGAACCACCTATGTCCCTTTAGATGAACAAGAGGTCATTAATCATTAATAGTAGATATTTTTTATTCATGTTCATCTTGATTAGTTGCCAAAATTCCATGCATAACCTCAAACTCATATTTTACATATTATAAAACACCCTCAATGCTACCTAGGGGGTAATGTTGGGAATTATGAACCCCTTCTCCAAAAAGTCATCTAGGTGTACTCTCAACATGAGAAGCTCCATGGGAGCCATCCAATATGCTGGTGTGGCTATTGTTGTCATTTAAGGGTATAAGTTGATGAAAAAGTCTACCTATCTATAATGACATAGTCCCAGAACATCCTCGGGGAAAAAATCCTTGTAATCGTCAACCACTATAGTAATGCTTGTACTCCTAGCATCGACAAAACTGAGGGTGGGGCTAGACAACTAGTGAGTGGTGAGATGCCACCACCTCTGTGAAAGTCCATCCTATGCAGCAAGTGTTTCCTTCATTCCAGAGAAGGAAATCCCAATCCCATCCTTATGGACACAAATCACTTTGAACCTAAAATAGTCAATCTAGGCATGGACAGTAGATAACCATTCCATTGAAAATACGAGTTTATATGGCAACAGAACATCTACTAAGAGATCCTAGTTGATATTATCACCTCCTAGAGTAATCTTAGACTGCCAGCACAAGTGTGTGATCATATAATCCCATCCTGTATGAGTCTATATCCATAGAGATCAAGCTAATGGTTCCACCATAATATCTATGCTCTTAATGTGAGACGTGAAAAAGAAATAGTGACTCGAACCCATGTTTATAAGAAATGAAGATAGGGTGGAGAAGACAATTATCATACCTCAAATAAACTCTAGAGAGTCGTGGTGATAAGCCTCTACTTCCTGAAGCTGAGATCACCCATGTCTGCATGCTCCATGGGGACGTGGTGGACCACCTAAAGGTAGTGGCGGTAGTACCTCAAACTTTCTCCCACTTCCCACTTCTCAGCCTTCTATGCTGACACATATTCTACCTTATGACCCTCTCACCTCGAACCTCTACCTATTTCTCAGCAGTGCCTCAACCATATGATGATCTTCTCTTTGGCAGGTCTGGCAGTCATGATCCATGAGTCCCTGTCCACCGCATTAGTAGCACAATCTTCTCTTCTGCTATCTCCTGCTATCCCAGCAGCCTTTCACCACCAATATTGAGTCTTGATGTCGTCCACCAGATGATCTGACCCCCTTGGATTGTTTCTCCATCTATTGGATGCCTTCCACTGATGGCTTGACTTTCTATTTCCCGATGGTGGCACCCACCTTTGGTACCTGATCTGCGAGTAATCTCTCTACTAATAGAGCTCAATCCAATAGTCCAGCTTACATGGGGATGTTGAGAGACAACACAAACACAATAATTTCTGGACATAGACTCTCTTTCAAGGATCATGCACTGATGAAGGGGTCTCACACCATGTCTGTTGAGTAGAGGGAAATATCAGTAAACCTTGATGATTACTCAGTAATAGTCAAGCTACCCTGATGAAGGTGTAGCAACTCCTAAATGTGAAATGAGACCCAAGTCACGGTGAATAACTCCTCCTAGAAAATCCACTCAAAGTATATATAGGTGAGGTTCACCTCATCATGAGTCTGAATATTCTAAATCCACTATCTCCTTGAAGTGACCTGAAGAAGGCTCAGATATGAAATTTCCATCTGGTCGAGCAGTGTCCTCATTATGTGAATGAAAAATATCACCACCTCAAGCCATTCCTTAGTGACAGAAGGTTTTGTATCTCCCCTAAACATGGAAGGTCACTATATCTACATATTTTGTAAGGCATTGAGTCTATGCACATTCTTTACTTGTACTTCCCGCAGTAGATTCTCACTATGGGGTGGTGGTAGCATTGGTGCACCACCCAGTGGGGATATCTTGGGAAGTGGTCTCTGAATGGACACCTCATCACTAGGCAGGTTATCCTCTAAATTGTGTATCATAATTCTATCTATTCATCCTCATAGTTTCATCCTAAAATAGATGAATATAAGCCACATTCGATATATTTAACCTGGTGAGATGAATCATATAAAAAGTTATACATGGAGAATCTTTCACAAACTATGTTTTTATGAATTGAGTTGAATATCTGATTTCAAGGTCCTTATGTGTGGATATGTCAGTTTCCTCACCAATAATAAACTCCCCACGTCTGAAATTCATACTCACAACATTAACACGGCTTCCCTAAAACAAGAAAAACACACTCTCATTCATTAATGTAGAAAAGACCAAAATTGATTTCACTTTTTAACGACCCATCCCCCAGGGCCAATGTCATGACATACCTGATTCCCACCTCTCAATAGACAGGGGCTGGTGAATTGCATTAAAGGCATCAACCTAAAATTCGGATGCATTTTCCTAAGAACCATTATGCATATAAAAGACCAATTATGTCCCACAAACTGAATGGAGAAAACAAGTATACTGAAACAAGTGTTGAGTACAAGTAAAACTAAAAAAAGTGGTCTAGGATACACACCCAACAAAATGAACTAAAAACAGCAATGTACAAAGGGACTAGTTTAGCAGTCCACTGAAAACCCCACATGATGGTAAGAGTAGTGTAACAACTAGAAGCCGAAGTAGTATGTCATATCTTCCTGATCCTACTGCTACCTACCGGCTCCTAGGACACCAAGTCATCCGTCGAAACTTCTTTTGTCTACACAAGACACAACCCGTGGAGGTGAATCCCATGCATGGGTGAGTAATACGTACCCATTAGGGGACCCAATTACACTAAAGAGAAACAAAACCATGAAACCACAAAGAAAATATAAAAATAATATACAACTCACGCTATGTATATTATAGAGTAGGAATAGTTCATCAGTTATAGTGAATAATGTTTCTTACTATTGAGGGACTCATCCTTGATGAGTAACTGAGGTCTTCTAGGCCACAGATGTCCACAAGTCTATTGCCCATCCGCTGGGCCACTGATGTCCACATGGATCTACCTGGTTACTAAGATCCAGACGAATGTGGGTCTGCTGGTCCACAGAGGTCCACGTGAAATCTTGTTTGCAAGGCCCTGGAAGAACAGATGGCAGATTCTCTTATACATGCTTGATCCCAAGAAAACTAGACCCCAAGCCATACGTTCAAATTAAACATCCTCAAAATCCTCTTTAGAGAATAACAAAAGATCCTCCTCATTAAGAGAATCCCAATGCCGTAAATAGCATGTAAATCGAATTCCTAGTTTTCATGCTATTGGAATTTTAGTAATCATGTTTTGGTTACATATGGGACAAGTCCTACCTAGATTAACTGACTCAACCAACCCAACCTGGGGGTCCCACATTACCTGGTTTAAATCGACTATGCCGACCATACCAATTTCGAATCAGAGTAGGTCATGTATGACCTGGATAGTTGGAAAGGCCCAACATACCACACTGGACTCAATCCTATTTGGCCAAGAGTCCAAATTGCTCTTTTTCACAGTGACCCAGTCTTTTCCGGACTAGACTAAATGGAACGTGTTCATCCAGCCGGTGGGGGTCTTGTCTTTTGGACTTGCGTCCTGCCCACTGAAGTGCGGTCCGACCCACATTCCAACGGTTCAACCTACTAAGGCAGGATCTGTCCCACCTCTTGCCTAGTCTCCTCTAGTAGGGATGTGACTAAGATACACTACTGGCACGTCCTACCCTAATGTTCATCCACCGGGCCATTTCCCCAACCACGGTTGGTTGAGGACAGCTCATCTGTGTGCGATGTGGTGCCACGTTAGCTCTCCGACAGCAACATGCTCGGAGGGTGGTGGACACCTCCTAAAGCACTATGGCCAAAGGTCGTGACCTCCTATACATGCGATAGCCACTGAAGTGGCTTTACAGATCTCCGCGGGGAACTACTTTGGTTTGCCGCCATGGATGGTGCACTGACATGGTCTTTATTGGACCACCAGATGCACTCTGGTGGTCCGTTCTCCATGCCACATATGCCTACGGTCTCTAGGTGATATCATATTCTCTATAATGGCCTTGATTCTGCCTTGTCATCAACTTATGAATTTAATCGTAGAGAACACACAAGTAGAGGGGCTCTGGCCTTGTTTTTGTCATCCCTCTCCATCCATGTTTAAAATTCAAAGATATGGGGAGTCATGGGGATTGATGTTCGATGAAAAAATGTATATTTCATTCCTGAATAAAGAAAGACCCAATAAAGAATCTCTCTTTCATTAATTCACGATCTGTGGATTCACCTATTTGTGGGTTAATCCACATTCGACATTTAGAAAAAGAATGAGGAAGCTGTTAATAATTAAAAACCCCAACATGATTGATGTTTTTTTCCAAAGCACTTCATCCTCGATGGAAAAAGAGGTCTATGGAGTTCATCATTCTTTAGGGTACATTGAATTTGATGAATTCATCTGATGAACATCATTCTTCATTGGGGAGGAAATTCATTAGAGGATCGTTAGGGAATCCTCACATTTTAATACTCGTTCCACCAATGTGTCAACTGTTAAAAATAAAATGTGTCACATTTTTTCTATTATGCTAGGATTTCATGTCATTATGCACCCTGTGAACGCACTATTAATGTTATCTATTAATTTTCTTCATCGTTACCACATCGCTGGACCACATCATCACCTTTTCACTGCTTATCAGGGAGAAAAGGAATAAAATAAAATTTGATGTTATTTCATTATTTTTCTAGAAATATCTGAAAATTAAAATTTTCATTCATCCATGATCTGCTGATGTTTTCTATTTTCTAGTATAATCATAGCTTTCTGAGTTCAATAGTTCCCTCAAATTTTTATTCCAATCACCTGTTAAATATTTAGAAAAACCTACTCGCTCATTTACTGAACATACCTTAAAAAAGATCAAAATTCCATTCTGGGCTCACCGAGCCTTAGAATCAAATGCTGTTAGAGATTTTAGTCTTGAAATAATATCATATAATTAAAAAAATGCATATAAATTCTAAGGAATTACACTAACTATATGATATATTTTTAATTGATTAAGATAAAGAAAATTGTTGAGGATCATTAGGTGATGGTTTATATCTATTTATGTACCTATCTTTTGTGTTCCCGAGATAAATTCTCTATGAAATTGTATTATTTAAATGGGATATGTGAGAACTATAAATAGTTGATATAGGTTAAGTAGAATAACCAATATCCATTTTTGATATTTGATGATCTATTGACTTGCTCAGTGGATACTAATGGTTTTCCATTATTGATATATACTATTCTTTTGATCAGTTATATGTTACTATAGAGTATGTATCTAGATAGATTTTTGGAGCTGATATATGTTTTTTTATTACCCCTTGTTGTCATTTAGTATGAAAATGAGCTACTAGGAATTAAGGATTACATAAACACCAATTTGTATCCTTAGCAATAATAACCCGTATCATTATTAAACATTAACAAATGATTTATTAAATAAATTACACATAATAAAAACCAATATATAAATAATTATAGTGTCTTTGTGAATTTGGTAAATGGAATAACATCGTGAAAATGGGATACAATAACATTATTAAAAAAATCATTAACCTTCTACTAAAATTTCATGAATTTTAAAACTGAACGGGATATCCTAAGGGAAAACATTAGATAGTTGTGAGATATATATCACTCTAATGAAAAAAAGGAAAAAATGAAGGATATAATACATGTTAGACAATAGTAATATTAATGATGTATAAAAAGATCATAAATAGTAAGGCATTATATAATATGATAATCATAACATGCGAAATTAGGAATCAACTTAAAAAACTAAACCATAATCGTAGGTCAAGGGTAATCTCTTGAAGACATAATTGTGGAAGATGACCCATAAATGAATGTTGTCAACTCCCTATACCGACATGAAATATCATGATACTAATCATTACCCAATGCATCATAGAGCTAATTGGGAACACCCTTCATAATCATTTACTTCTCATGATTATGTGCACCACATAGACCATACAACATGGGTCCATTCATAATCATAACATTTTACATGTAAAATGAATGTTTAATTAATATAATAATGCCAATAAAATTTATATGTGAGTAAATTTGCACACCCTTGATATGAAATGGGTATGATAATCACTATAAAATTGTTTTATCATTGGAGATTGTGTTGATATTTTAGATGCCTAATGTCATCATGTAAAGATTTTTAAAAATAGTTTGAAGAGATAAAAGGTTTATCTCAAAACATATAAATAATATGGGTAGTAATAGGGATATGTAATATTATATACCAACATTATAAATTTTTAAATATAAGGTATAGTGTAATATAAAATCATGAATAGTGAAACAAATACTAACTATATTTTTGTATTGTAATAGGTGTACATAAAAGATCATGGGAGTCCTAAAGAGAAGGAAAGGGGGATCTAATATTTTATATAATATATGTATAGTTATAGGAATATTTAAGAACAATTTCAAACGTCATAAAATAGAATTTATGAGACATAACATAAAATAAGTTCTTGAATGAAAATGAGATAAGTGAAATCCCTTATAAAATTTCTCTATAGAAATTCGTGTACATAAGGGTTCATAGGAGAGATTAATGAGAGTGAAAGGTGTATCAATCATTTAGACATCCAATAGAAAAAATGGAAATATGTAAGAACATATCCCAATATGAGAAAAATGTTAATTAAAAGTCATAACATAAAATAAGTTCTTGAATAAAATGATCACAAGGAGATTCCTTACAAAATTTCAGCATAATAATATGTGTTCAAAAAGAATCATGGAAGTCTTAATGAGAGTGAAATTAATTTATCATTGTTTATAAATAAAATTTATTGTAATGTGAATATTTAATAATTTATCCTAACATAACAAAAATTAAATTTAGTGACATAACAAAAAGACGTTCCATAAAAAAGTGGATAGTGGAAGATTCCGTACCGAATATTAACCTAGTGACAGATTATGTAAGGGACAATAATATAGATGATAAATTATATCTCATTTATATAATATAAATTTTATACTAATTTAAATATAATAAATGAATGGGAATATATAAAATTTAAATTAAGAAGACTATTTCCAATGAATGTTCTTGAATTGAAAGGAGGAGAGGAAGGTGAGGACCCCTTAATTGAGTGTGTGAGTCCAAATGCATGAGATGGGCCTCATGAGATCGTAGAGGAACCACAGTGGGGCTTTAGATAAGGGAGTGAAGAAATTTTACTTTCTCTAGGGAGTTTGAGTAATGATAAATTGGATCTTCGATGTGAGTAAAACTCTTAATGAAATGATTTTAATATCATATAATATATTACATGTTTAGACGATTAATAATGGATTTATAAAATAAAAAAAATAATATTAAAATAAAATTATTATAAATTAAAAACATATATGTCGTCTTTTATTTCCATTATCTAATTTTTTTTACAACAATTATTTGTGTTTATGAAGTTATAATAAAAAATGTGTATTTATATGGTATTTAATTTTTTACACAAAAAATAAATTATCATATAAAATTATGAAAATTTAACTATTGTATAATTATATAGTAATGATTCAAAAAATAATATTCATTTTCTCTAAATAATTTTTCCAAATATGATAATTTGAACAATTAAAATAAAATGGACATTTATTAAATAATGCTTGGTTTTTAATATTAACATTTTTCAAACCCTGATTAAAATATAATATGAAATCATAAAAATTATATGATAATTATATTTAATAAATAATATTATACAATAATATATATATTTTATAAATATCATTTCATAAGAAAACAAATTCAGAAAATGAAATTGCTTTATTGAAATTTAAATTTATATGAAAATAAAATTTCTGTTTTATCAAAAAAAAAATTATCATAGTTATTATAAAATCATTTATTAGGTAAAAAATAATTAATTAATATAAAGAAATTTTTAGATGGAAATATAAATATTCATACCATTATAGTTACATTGTTTCAAGTCATTGTTAAATTTTTCTTATGTAATGCCCTGACCCTAGAAGCACAGATTAAGTGAATTATTTCATTGAATTGACATGATTATAATGAAGTCATACACCAAAGGACCAAGTAGTTTAGTACCATGGGAAAAAAGATACATACATATGTTTTCCATTACAACCTGAAATTAAAAAACAAGATATAACTTTCATTGAGAACATTCCCCACTATATGATTATCCCTCTATGTCAAACATAATATACCTATTCTTGTTGTGCGAAAAATAAAACACATGAAGGGGGGAGCTCTGATTATCATTAACGGTAAATAAAAAAAGTACAAGACAATATAAGAATTAGACATAGTGAATAATTGAAAACAGAATCTTTTAAAAATAAACATGATGATAATATGACTAGAATATGAGCTGAGTAACTATTTCCATAATGAAAATTTTTCATTGGTATTCTACTAGCTAAAAAATCACATGAACATTGAAATTAAAGATTTATAATGATGGAAATTTGAACACCACATTCATGTAATAAATTTTTATCAATTCATATATTTTAAAAAAGTTAATGTGAGATGAGAAAAAAAACATTTTATTTTTTAAATATGTGCTCTTTTGGAATATCCTTTGTATTTTCCATAAATATGGGTCTAAAAAAGTATATCCCAAAAAATAAAAGGTTAATAAATGTATATTACAATTGAGGCATAAATTTTGTCCCACATAAGTTAAATCATGTAAAAATTGTCTTAAATCAACTTCATAATTATAAGATTATATTGTGGTAAAAGGAATTCATTAAAATGATTTGAAGGTGAAAAGTAATGTTTGCATTTATAAAACCATAAATGAACCATACTTGATTTTTCACGTTAAAATTTGTGTTTTTAGAAAGATAAATATTTATAAAAAATTATTATACAATAAACATTAAAATATGATAGAATTTGAGAAGTTCCTTGAATCAAGCATTCATTTCGGAATAATTTTTTAATGATTATTTGAAAACATGTAACTCCCCATAAAATAAAGAAGGAAAAAAATTGGTCCAAATATATAGAACATTCAAAAAGAATTTTGGGCAATTATATAATAATGAATCTGAATTTTATTGAGGATATAAGAGAATAAGAATAACCTGAATTGAAATGGAGGTTCGGGTAGAATATACTTACAAATTTGTAATGAATTGAATTGTATTCCCCATAATTATTAATAATATATTTACATGTTGAATATTATTTGAAAAAATATTAATGATATAAAACATCAATGATAAGTATAAATACACCATACTCAATCAATAATAGTGAATACAGTATATCTCACAAAAATGGAAGTGATATTAAGAAACCCTTACTTTAAGTCCAAAGGTGTGCTCATCTTGATCATAATGACTGGAATAATCAAATTTATGATCAGTAATTAATAATTCCAGATCATTATCTCTATATAGTTTATGTTTTATAACATTATTAAGGCCACTCATGGCCTTTTTTGGTTTATGAGGTACAATTTCCTTGTTCGGATCCATTTGATTGATGATCAATATAATTATAAACATGAATCAAGAATCGGGTAAAATGAGGATGGTTTTCTAGAACTGATCTAATATTATATTATTTAGAATCGATAAGGGTAAATGGTTGGAATTTTTTATTCAGTTACTTTGAGTGATAATGAATCGTTCTATAAATTATTTAATGACTACTATTTGTGTTTAATGGTTGTTTATGAACACAACAAACACATTTTTATTTATAAATCAAATCCATGTGTACAAAAAGATATCAAAACCATAGATGAGACGTAATACATATATTATAAATTTTTAAACCATAAGAAAGATTTCATGACCATAATTGAGTATGTTAATAGAAACTGAATACCCATCATCCTTGAATGTGGTAAATTAGCACATCCCAGATGGTGTTTCTTACTACTAGCATAAACGAAGGGTAAAGTATAGATGATAATTATTTATTAAATAATCAGAATAAATTATAATATGTGTAAGGTACTAAGGATTTCATAATATTTTCATGAGTGTAAGTTATTATATAATAGAAAACAAATGAACTTTAAAAAAATGAAAAAAATAGAGGAATTACCTATTGAAATAATTTTCTGTAAGATCCTCTTTAGGGGAGAGAATTTGGACTTTTTATGATACCAAGGGATGACAGATTTGGGGTTGATGTTTAGGGGGATATTTTGGTAGATTTTGGTCTAGGAAAAAGGATTGAGTGGAGTGAATAGATGTGGGGGTGAGGGGGTTTTAATGTGGTGTAGAGGAGTAATTTTTTAACATCATAATCACTATTTTATTTTTTTGATGAAGTCCAGAAATATTATTAATTATTCTAACAGAAAATTGTAATATGTGAATTTGAGTTACAAATATGTGTTCATAAATCAACTTTACATCACCTATGACTCATTAAACCAAGTATTTACCATTTATCGCAAATTATCATATTTTATAATTCACCTAAAATTCATGTATTTTTGATAAAATATTAAAAAATCACTATTAACATTTTTAAATTTGTAGAGTCCAAAAATGAATCCCATTTGATCAATAAATTTTTCATAATATATCATATCTAATTTTTATATAAAATTACCATTTAATTGAAAAAATAATATTTTAAATTAAAACTTATTTTTCAATACATTCAAAATTCAATTATAGTCTCTTTAAATTATTCCAAAATTGTTGGAAAACAATATATTTATTTAGGAACGTATTTTATGAAAATTAAATTTAAAGAAATTTATTAATTTTAAACTACAATTAAATATATATCTCTTACAAAATATCAATACATATTCAATATTTTATTTAAAGTTCTCTATATTTTATAATGTGCTTAAATTTTATTTATAACTCTATGGTCAAGGTTACTACTCATCAGGGTATAATAATATCCAGAAGGGTATATTACTATTCATAATGGTATGTTTCTATTCACAAGGGTAGGTTAATATTGGAAATAAATTATTATTGTTCTATTAGACTCCAAAAATCAACCTGAACGCAACCGTGTATGTGAGATTTATAAAATTCAATTCACAGAAGTGGAAATTTTTTGTTTCTTATTTCGAATAATTTATTTTGTTTTATATAGACATAATGCAATATGAATTCAATATTAAATTTATTTAAATATCCTTGGGGTGTTACATTATCACCTCCTTACAAAAATATCATCCTCAAAATTTTGAAATTGAATTTGGAATGTTAATGGTTGATACGTGAAAAATACACTTATAGGAAACCCACATGTGGTTACAATATCATCATTATAAGAGGGGTAGTTTAATAATTTTTTTACTACAAAACTACAAATTATAATTAGATAACAGGGTCTTGGATGAAAAATCAAACCATAATTTTTTATGGAAAGTGATAGAGAAAATGATCATATGGAAGATCATTTTAAGAAAACCATAAACAAAAGTTTTGAAAAAAATGACAATAGGATAATATTCTTTGTGAAGACTGTTTTACTAGAGTTGAGGAATTATTCCACTCCATAAGAGTATTAATATATGTTTATATTTAATAAAAAAGTATTATCTTTTCTTTGTGAATTGATCTATATATACTTCAACTCTTAGAATAGGTTGAATCTTTTGATGACAATAAACTCTAAATTCTCATATAATGATCAGCCTAAACCATTTCAAAAATGGTTTAACATTCTAAAATCTCATTATCCAAAACATTTCAATCATTCCCAAATCCATACTTGTTAGATCAATGTACACATGGTCCTTTGAAATCCCTATTTTGATTAAAATCCGTGATATATCTTGTTATGTTGATATGTTACATTATTTTCATCAATCAACATGATGTGTCCCTAAATTTTTTGCATTCAAAACTTGTGAATTTCTTCATCATGTATCCTCTTTAAATATGGTAATAACTAAAATTGCAATAAAACCTTATAGTAAACATGAATTCATTGGTAAACATGCTATAGGATATATTCATCATATACTAAAATGTTAAAGACTCCATCAATGACAGTATAGACCACTTGTTGAGAAGAAAATAATTAGTTTTCGGTAGTCGGTACTAATCCAAATAAATCATTTCATCATCATTATCATAATCATATCGAATATATTTAGGGTTGTATTTCCCTCAACCATATACTCTCCAAGTATATTTACATTCTATTGAGTCACTTATCCTTGGTAAAATTCATTATACAACCTCAAATACATAATGAAATATTAATAGACTACAATCCTTATATATTATATAATTCTCACAACAAGTGCATTCTTAATAAAATATTCAAATGAAATGGTTCTTCAGGGGGCATATTAATACTTCCTCATTATATATGGATGTATCATAAGATGTTAACTATCCACAACATCATTGGGGGAATATTATTTTGACCTTTAGTACATTGATCAACATAGTGACCCATATCCTTAGAGTTGATGTATTTTACATCAAAAAACTTTTTCTTACAAATGAAATCAAAAAATTGGTTTCTTTATTCTCCACACTTATTAAAAACTCCAATTCCCTTCAAGCATTTACCAGGATTATTCTTTCCATAGTTATCACATTGAGGAAAACACATATTTCCCTTCTTCCCTTTATCTATATTTTTCTATGCAACCCTCTTCTTTTCTCAATTCCCTTCAAAGAAATAAGACTCAATGAATTAATAAAATATCATGTTAACACATGATACTATTTTCTCATATGATTTGGATACTTGGGAAACTATCTTCCTTTGTTATGATTATTTAAGACCATAAGAGATGTGATCCTTCGTACACTTTGCATCACGTAAATTGGTGAAGATATCATTCACGTTGGTTGGCGTCATTTCTTTTCAGTTACATATTATAAATTAGATCATAAAATTATGAACTCTATATAACCTGAAATATGGTATAGTAAAAAACATAAATTTTTTCATCCCAAATCATAGAACCAAATACATTGTATCCCCTAGGGGGATAAATCCTTTATAATGACTCGTATTGAAAATTTGAATTATCTTATAAATATCACACAAGAGTTTTATACCAGGTGCATAGTAAGGACCATTTTCATGTACTAGGTTACCCCAAGTTAAGCCTAAAACATATTGTCAGAGTAGTTACTCGAAGGTATATCTACGCCAAAACTACATCCACATGTATTATCCAGACATGGATTAATTTTTTAGGAAAATCCAAATAATCTATTCCTTAAAAAAATTATACCATGTTCTTGTATTTGTATAATCAAGTCTATCATAGGGTTTTGTTCCCCAATATATATTTTCTAAATCAGGTTTCTATGATTTATACTTATCTTCCTTTGATACCGACTATAATGCCCGACCCTAGAATCCCAGAGTAGGTTTGTTATATCATTAAATTTGATTCATTACGAGGGATTAATATCCAAAATGATGTTGTACATAGTGTCTTTGGAAACAAGATTAATACATAAGTTCATCAAAACGACATGAAATGAGAAAACAACAAATAAATTCTTTTGGGAACATCCACCAATCTAAAATTATCCATATAAGAAAAACATTATAAAACTATTCATGTCCATCAAAAAATGAAACATAAGAAGTGGTGAGCTCCGATTCTTTTTAAGGGTAAACAATAAGGAATAAGAAAACATAATATTTTGGCATGATGAATAATTTAAAACGCATATCTTTAAAAATAAACATCAATAAAATATGGTAGGGATATTAGTTGAGTAAATATTTCCATAATGAAACATAGAAAACGGTTTTCTACTAGTTTAATAACTACATAAACTATGAATTTATAGATTCATAATGAAGTAAATGCATATGACATACATTTTGACACTTACCATTAAGCCATCAGCTAAGTCATCTAATAATTTTTATGGCCTCAGCCAAAATAGTATCTATAAATTGGCATGGCCTCAACCAATTCTATATTTATTTGTCTCATGCGACATACCGATGCATACAGAGACTATAGGGGGACCCACACGTCACTTAATATGTCCTATGAATTCCTCATATGAAAGGGGTGATCATAATTAACAAATGCATTCATATTTAATATAAACAATTGAAATGTAAATAACTTTCTGCAATCATTTAACATAAACACTAAGCATTCAGACTAAAATTGTATCAGGATAGTTCATCCACATTCAAACAATATGAAACCCTTAAGCAACATATTTTATATGCTATCATAATAGATATAAATTAATTATGTACCAGATTAATCATGTGATATTTACATGGATGAAGATACTTTAAAATGAGACTATTGAAAATTTATTGAGGAAATAATCGTTAAACCTTCCATAGTGTCACATTCCCCATTGAAAAAATAAAATAATAATCCATTATATTATCATTAGAATAAGTAAAATCATTATATGATATAAAAAATGGAAATACATACCCCACATGCATGTAAATAGTGGTTAATAAGGTATATATTTTCTAAAAGTTAATGTGAGATCAGAAAATACTTATTACATTCAAAAGTAGATTTCTTTTTGAAATTCATTAGTTTTTTTCCTAAATATGGTTTGAAAATTAATATCGAAGAAAATAAAATATAATGAAATTTAGATTAAATTATAGGAATAAATGATTTCCATTTGATGTCAAATAATGAAAAAAGTGTTTTTAAATTTTCTTTAGAATTATAACATTTTAGTGCAGTTTTAGGAATTCATTCAAGAGATATTTAAATCTCAATTGCATGTGTTATTTCATAAAAAATGTTATTAACCAAAATAGAATTTTCAACTCAAAATTTGTGATTTTAAAAACAGAAATATGTCATGAAACTAATTATATTGTGAACGTTAAAATAGGTAAGAATTTGAGGTGTTCATTGAATCGGTCTTGCATTTCTGAATAATTTCTTAATGAATCTTTTAAAACATGTAACTCCCCTTAAAATTTTGAATGATTCTATTTTGTAAATATATATAACATTAAAACTGAATTTATGAAGAGTACATATTATTAAATAAGAATGACATTGATGTTACTATATAATAAGAGAAACCCAAATAAATATAGAGGTTCGGGTATAATATACATAAAATTTGTAATCAATTTAAATGTATGGCCCAAAAATAATAATTATAAAATGAAAAATTTAATATTATTAAAATAAATAGATTCAGCATATGAATCATAAATAGGAATTATATATACACCATAAACAAGCAATAGTAGTGAATACAGAATGTCTCACAAAAATGGAAGTTAGATGATGAAAACCTTACCATAAGTCTAAAGGTGTGATCCACATGAACTTAATGACCGGAATAATAAAAATTATCTTCATTAATTTATAATTAAAGAACATATTTTATGTTATTGATTTAAAATAACATTATTAAGGCCATTCCTGGCCTTTTTATGGGTTTGGAGGTCCAATTTTGTTGTTCTTGTCAGTTTGATTCTTGATCGGTATACTTATATACATGAACGAATAATCGTTTAAAATTTTGTTGGTTGTTCATAATTTAAGTAATATTTTATTAGTAAACATTGATAAGATTAAATTGTTATAAATTTAATTTGAATATATGTTGTAAATATTATTCATTATATAAATTATTTAATGGTAACTGTTTTGGTTAATTGGATGTTTTTGAACATAACGAACACATTTTTCTTCAAAAACCAAAACCATATGTAAATAATATTCATGTCCCATAGATGAGAAATAAAAAATATATTATAGTATGTTTCATCGAAAATAATTGTTTCATGAGTAGAATTGATGACAGTAAAAGATATTGAAGACTTTTCGTCTTTAATGTGGTAAATTAGCACATATCGGATTGGTTTTTTACAACTAGCATAAAAGATGGGTAAAGGAGAGACGATAATAACTTATTTTATAATCATAACAAAACCAGTGTAAATTTATTTTACTGAATTTTTCATAAAATTTCGAAGAGGCGTGGTAAGGATAGAATATAAAACAAAGGGACATGAAAAGAATATAGAATAATTGAAAAGAGGAATTACCACTTGAATTAATCTTTTTTGAGATCCTCTTTATGGATAGGATTTGGTTTTTATATGAGACCAAGGGTATCTAGTCCTGGATTAGGATCATAGGTAGAGATTTGGGATTAGTTTTAGAAATGAAAAAGGATTCAGAGGAGTGAATAGAAGATGGAGTGGGGGGGGGGGGGGTAGTGGACAAGAATAGTAATGTTTCAATATCTTACTCATTATTTTATTCTTTTTCTCAAGATTAGACATAATATTGATTTTTATAACAATTATTGGTAATATGTGCATGTTCGTTTGAATAATTTTGTATTAAATCATCCATATATCACCTATGACTCAGTAAACCATATATTTAGCATTTATCATAAATTATCTTACTTTACTATTTACCTAAAATTGAAGTATTTTAGAAAAATACCAAAAAATCACCATAACCATTTTTTGACATGTATAATCCAAAAATAAAATCAATTTTATGAAAATAATTATATATATCTCTATTAAATGCAATTTCTAATGAAAAGAATTATTTAATTGAAAAATTAAAAATTTTAAATTTAATACTAATTTTGTAACACAATCAATATTTAACTACAGTATCATAAAATTATATCATAATCATTGGTAAGAAAATATTTATTTTGGAAAATATGTTATGAAATAGAATTCTAAATCCATTTATTAATTAAAAACAATAATTAAATATTTATCACTCAGAAAAATACCAGTACTTAATATATACATTATAAAATGTTCTATTTCATTAATAATGTACCTAAATTTTATTTATACATCCATGGGTGAGGTTAATATTCATAATTTTATATTAATATACATAAGGGTATGTTACTATTCATTAAGGTTGGTTACTATTCAACGAAAAATATGTCTGTTCTATCAGACTCCAAAAATCACCCTGAATGCAACCATGTTTGTATGATTTTAAAAATTCAAATCCTAGAGGTGTAGAAATTATGTTTTTCATTGATTATAAATTTTTTTGTTTTTTATAGACTCAATGTTTTATGCATTCGATGTTAAATTTATTTTCAAATCCTTGGGGTTTTAAATCTTATCCATAATCAACCTATTTCAAATTTATTAGAGTAATTAATATTACTATAATTACTATCCATATGTTCAAAATATTTAGATGATATTAACACCTATTAATAAATTAGATGATTCAATATATGGAATAAATTTTATTAAAAGAAATTCAGATAGTTGGATGAATTTAATTTTAAATAAAAAACACAAGCACAATGGAAATATGTTTTCTAAACAATCCATTTTTTTAAGAAAATAAGATTCTACATAAATGATACAACTAGAAATATTCATTATAACAAATAAAATTCAAAAATATATATTTATAATCAGAAAAATAAATTTAATTCATTTTTCATCATCATTTATATTAATTAATTGTAGTCTAAAAAAAATTCATTTTAAAACTATTTTTAAAATAAATTCATTTTATGTTTAAAAATAAACATCTTCTAAAATCCATTATAATGATGATTTAAAAATTAATCATATTAATAAAATTAATGAATAATTATCATACCTTGAAATAAAATTAAAAGGATAATTATACATTAAATTTAACTAATTTTTCAATATATTAGGCAGTTTTACCTAAATGCTATATTTTTTACTATTCACTAATGAATCAATATTTTCCAAAGAAAATTTCTATTTTTGTACATATTTAAATTATGACATGATGATATAATTGTGATGTTAACTTTTTCAAAAAAATAATTTAAATTTTATAAATAATAATTAAAATATATTTCTTATAATAAATATAAATATAAATCATTTTTGCTGAAAACATACAAAAAGATTATTGATTATTTTAAAATAATTTATCAATATATATATGACATTTTTATTTCATAAATTAATTAATCATAATAATATGTATAAATTCAATAGAAATATTAAAACGATTATATTTTAATAATTATTGTTTATTTAGGTTCGGTGTTGCGTAAAGAATGTCTATCGATCAATGTTTTCACATTGGAAATTATAGTTCATTACAATATTACCCCACTCATAAATGTCATCCTCAATGTTTAAACATGAAATTAGTACAAAATTTTTTGACACTTGTATATATCTTTATTGAAAATATATTTCATAATATAGGGGTCAAAAAAAAAATCCTCTTTAAAAGGAAAAGGAGTTGTACAATGGTCATCAAATATATAAGTTTCAATATAGGAGATCATTAATGTGATGTTAATATAATTAAATGGAATATAAATATAAACCCAAGGAACTAATTGAGTTTTATATACAACATTTTCATGATTAGATTAATGGAAAAAAATACATAAATATGTGATGGATAAAATGAACAACAATTCATCAGTGAAAACATTTTTCATTCATGATTATATCTCTAGAGTTTAGGAATTCCATAATTATGATAACAATGAACTTATAGAAATAATCATTCATGAAAAGTGTAACTAATTTCCTTTAGAATATCATCTTTTTTTTCAAATGATTAAAACTGAATATTTTTTTAATATATGGAGCTCTAGAATAAAATTCAAAAGGACCAAATAATACACTAAATAATAACAAGATAACCCCCCATTCAATACTATATAAAGTCAGATAATACCTTATCACATTAGTTTAAAAAATTCCAAAAAACACAAATGTATAACAAAGATCATTAATTAAATAAATAAACATATATAACAAAAATAACCTAAAAAATAGTAAATAAACCTCATTGGATATATCATAACGTTATTAATACACCATATACTAATATAAGTGAATTTATCTCAAATAATTCAAAATGGAATATTTTACATAATCCAAATAAAAAATCTCAAAAAATATGGATAATTACAACAAAATAAGAAAATCATTTTTAATAATATGTTTCCAAATATATCGTACTAAACATCCAACACATAAATAATCAAATGTACTATCAATTCTTTAAAACATATGATTAACATTAAAAATATCAGCCCAAGAATATTTAGGACTTTCCCATCATCAATTATCAATTAAGGGTTTTCCGTTGCGAAATTTTGTGTTTTAAAAAATATCACTTCCTTGGAAAATTATATTTTTAGGTTTTTTGTATCATTGAAAAAAATATATTTTTATTAATGAAATAATACATAGGAAAATATATACATGTTCCTTGATTCTTATATACAGATTGTTATTGATATAATTTTATTATGAAATAAATCTCAAATTCCCCTATATGAAAATATCTTAATCTAAACATCAATGATTTACAAAACATAATTCATTCCATTGACTGAAATATTTTTCATAGATACAGATTATTCTAGAGAAATTGTAACACCCTAGGTAAATAAAGAATATGACAATTTCATATTTATCGATATTTGTGAATAAAATATTAATATGACATTAAAGGGGATTCAATGCTCGATGGCGTACCCAACACGCAACAACGAGTTTCTTGGGAATCTTACGTTGCACTCTAATAATAAAATAATATTATTTTAAATGGTAGTTAATGCCTAGATGTTGTGATGGCGGGAATGAATAGAACTAACTACAAAATTATTATATATGTTTGTCAAATATTTTTACTTTTTACAATAAATGTTAGAAGATTAAAAATGCGAATGAATCCAATTTTAACCGTAAACATTCTAATATTCTTTAAAAGGTCGATTAACCGTCTTTTGATGGAGAAACTCTTTTAAATCAAAATTTTGAAAATGGTATGTGTTTTACATGACAAAATAAAATTCTTCTTTATAATCGGGACATCAAAATTTACTTTGTGTAAATTTTTGGTATTTTTCCAAAAAAGTTCAATTTTTAATGAATAGTGAAAAATGTTGTATTTTAATTCAAAACGTCCTTTTAATCTAATTTATTTATATTATTATATTATCTTCTTAATTGGTTTTAATGTTAAATTAGAATATATTTTAACCATCTAATCCAATTGTGGTCTTTGGAATTAATCTCACTTTGAAATCGGACTTAAACTAGTGTCATTCTTTTGATACATTTTGTTTCATAAAAACACGCTATTTGTATTGACATCGGAAATTAATTATTAAATTAATTAATGCAACTTATGTGTTTTGAATTTTGTAAAATAGACATCATTTTTGAATTCGGAATATCAAATATAGCTTAGGGTGAATTTTTGGTAATTTTATGAAAAACCTCAATTTTTGATGAATAGTGAAACCACTAAGTGGTACTTATAAAAACTGGTTTTTTCGTTTAAATGAAATTTTTTCATCTTTGTGTTTTGAATTTTAAAAATCCGACATACATGGTTGTCATTAAGAAGTAAAATGTGGTTGAATGGGACAAAACTAATTTTTTGGTGAATAGTAACTTATTAAGTTTTTAATCGCGATTAGAGGTAATTAGTGTAGTTTAAGGTAAGAATAATGTTTTAATAAAATGAAATTTCCAAGACACATGTCCTACCCTCATTGGATGTGTAATGGTCAACCAAGACAATCCATGTGTCAACTTGGGGACCCCATGGATCCCCTTTGGTTGGAAAAGGACATAAATACCTTTTTATTTAATGTTTAAGTAAAAATGACACAAACATGAGATGTTTTACTAAAACAATTTTTACATGGGGTTATACAAGTCATATTTTAGACTATAAATAGTCATTGGAAAGATAGAAATATTTCCTACATCATAGTATTTTTTTTTATAATTTTTAGACATTAAATAAATTAAATTATTTATGTCATCATGATGATGCAATGATGACTTCATTATTTAACGATTTAAATAAAATGGAAAGATAATGTAATATATAAGACCCAAACATGTCCAAAACCTATTGGATGAGTGGATTTAGAACCCTTATCACCTTATACTCAAAATAAATCAATGTGGGACCATTAAAATTCGAATCTCTTTTGAAAATAAAGTAACATTTTGTAACGTTACAAGAGTGCCCCTCCTCTCCTCTTATAAAGGCCCCCAACTCTACCTCCTTACCCACACTCCCAAAGCCTTTGGCTCGGCCAACCTCTGCTCATTTTGTCACTCCACTTCCATATCTTACTCCTTGAAGCCTCACTTTGGGCAGAAGTCTTCCCAAGGAAGCCTTTGAGGTCAAACCAAAGGGAGTTACCCGATTTTAAGGTAATGTATTCACTTGAGTCCTTTTGTTTTATTTTTCCTCTCCAAACCCCTAAACTCTTTTTATTCATTTATTTTGTAAAAATACCAGTATCTTCAATATAATAGGATGTTTTTATAATATGGATTCGAGCTACACTTACACACACCTACATCTAATGTTTAAAGAACATACTGTTTCCGTGGATGGTGAATTTCTGCCTCACGAAACGATGATTGTTCAACACTCATATAACACCTTCAAACGTGGCCATTAAGATGTCACTATATTTATATATGATATATAATATGTTTATGTTGTACTTAAGCTTCTTTATTTTTCATTTATGGCATACCTTTATCGTTTCCATTATGGTTAAACGTGATATCTTTATTTAAGGAAGTGCAGACTACCGCCCCCTTAAAGTGATGTGATTCGTTAATTCCATATGTGGGACGTATAAAAGATGGATTTAAAGTTATTATATATGATTTTATACTGGAATTATAATATACCTCTATATAATTATTATTTCTTTCCATTAATGTATGAGATAGAAATGAAAGTAGCGTTCATGCGTACATACGGCTTACCGTCTCCATGAACGGTGCATTTCATTTCTTATCCCCAAATGTAATGTACTATTATAAGTACATATTTATAATGAATATATATAATGTATGTTACATATAAATTATGAATATAATTATGGAATTAAAATATACATACCTGTCATTTAGTTTTAATTCCATTAATAAGACAACGAAATGAAAGTAGCGTTCATGCATACGTACAACTTACCGTCTCCATGAACAGTGCATTTCATTTCTTACCTCTAAATGATTATGTAATATTATAAATACATGCATATTCTGGATATATATGATATATATGATATCCAAATCATGAATATCATTCTGGATATAATGAACCATTGACCACACGAACAACATGTAATTGTAAGAAGTCCACTTTTGACTTAAGAACCAAATATCGACAAAACAAACATTATTAACTTAAATGATTACATAATGTTTATAACATGTCCATAATTGATATAAAAGGAATAATAACCTGAAAAAGGCTCTTAAGAAGAGTAGAAATTAACTCAAGTTAATTATTCAGGACGTTAAAGAACGATCGAGTCAAGTCAGACCTTAGGTAAGCGATCCTACTCCTCTCTTTCTTTTTAAGTACACTCTTTTATGTCATTCCTTCTAAGATCTTCTTTATTGTGATTGTGATGTTCTTTTATATTACTCCTACTGTAATTTATATGTTTATATGATGAGAGAACCTATTTTATCACATAAATCCATTTTTGGAAGCTTTAAGTGGCGCCGTTAGACTGCCGAGTTTTCGTAAGGGATTTTTCATCTCACATTTATTCCCGTGACATTTATGCTACATTTTCCACTATTTCCTTTGAGTGGTGTATGTACTGCCCATTATTATACACATTGTGTAGTATAATTTTATTTATGGGTATTTATATCTTCATTGTATGACCCTTCTTCCTTGGGGTGTACTTTTTAAATGTTACCCAACTCGGTAAGGGGACCTTTCTTCCTCCTTTTTTTAAAAGACTACTTTTTTATGTATTTTAATTCACATACTATTATGTTGGGATATGTACTTCTATATCCTTATTTATGTAAATTTTATGTCCAAGTGATGAGATCCCCTTTATCTCTCTCATCAAACCTTTTCGTAAAATTTTATGTGACGCCGTTAGGCTATCAATTTTTACCAAGGGAACTTCTTAACCCAATTTCGATTTCTTTGGGTTAAACATGTATTTATTGAATATGTCATCCATTGAATATGTGTGAATAAACATTGATTGTTTTACACTTAATATCCACTTATATTGGGTTTATTTATATTTTTCCCACATAATTATGAGATTGATTTATCCTTAATTTACGGATACCTTCTTTATAATGGATTTCATACCATTTTACATTTCTTTTGAGACTTCATTGTTGTTATGCACCAATTCACTCTTATATGGTGTGTATACTGTCCTTTGATATATTATATCATGAATCCCTTTATTATCATGATATTATAAAGTTCGGATTAAATGTTATTCCGCAGTTACACTACCACAAAACAGTTTTTCGCAGCACCCCCCTTTATCAGCGCTAAAGATAAAGCACTGATAAAGGGGGTCCCTTTATCAGCGCTCAAAAATGCACTGATAAAGGGTGCCTTTATCAGCGCTAAAAAAGCACTGATAAAGGCACCCCTTTATCAGCGCTTTTTTCAGCGCTGATAAAGGGACCCCCCTTTATCAGCGCTTTTGTTAGCGCTGATAAAGGGCCGGCTTAAAAAAAATTAAAAAATATATTAATATGTTAATATATTATTATATAAATATTGTTATATTGTTATATAAATATAATATATAATTTTTAAATATATTTTAGATAATTATAAATGCACATTTACACTTATTATACTTAATATATAAGATATTTAGTGAAAATGAATTCTTACAAAATTTAAAAAAAAATTAATTAATAATTTGATAATGATTATGGAGTAATAGTCATTTCATAACAATTTGAGGACTAAAAAAATTAAAAAAAGATCCAAAATATGTTGAAAACACAACTCAAACTTCAAACGGCCATAACTTTTGATCCGGGTGTCCGTTTGAGCTCTACCACATATCAAATCAAAGTCTGCGACGAGATCTACGTTATTGTGACCGGGATTACCCCTGTCAAGCGTTTCTCGAAGCCAAAAAAGGCCCAGAAGGCCTTCAAAAATGAGTTTTTTGTCAGGGTACCCAGATTTTTTTAACATTTTATGGATTTTCAAACTCGTTTAAGGGGGTATTGTTGGATTTTTTTGGCGGGGACTGAATTTATTCCAGGGTATTGCATTCATATTGATATTATGCCTTTGAAATTTCATCATTTTTTATAATGAACTGCTATTTATAATCAAATATATAACTATATGTACATATTTTTTATATATTCGCACCTAAAAATTAAATTTTTTAAGTAAATAATTAAACATATTTATATATAAAATATATTAGCTTTATCTAAATAATAACTAATATCCATTTTATTTAAAATAACAATATATGAATATTTATATACCTATATATTAATCTAACTATATATATATATTAATCTAATAACTATATATATTAATATAACTACATATATATATATTAGTATTACTATAAATATATATATTAATATCACCATAAATATATATATATTAATATCACTATATATATATTAATATAACTATATAACTATATAAATATATATTCATATATCTATATATATGTTAATATAACTATATATATTTTAATATAACTATATATATGTTCATATAACTATATATATATATATATTAATATCAATATATATTTCTATACGAATAAATATAACTAAATATATATATATATATAAATATAGATACTTATTAATACCACTATATATATATATATATTAATATTACTATATATATTATAATATAACTATATATATATATATTATAATATAACTATATATATATATTATAATATAATTATATATATATATTAATATAAATATATATTACTATACGAATAAATATAACTAAATATATATATATATATATATATATATAAAGATATCATGAATTGGAAAGAAAATCGAAATAGAGTAGTGGTAAGGGCTTATGCGCGTAGGGGGGAGGTCTCGAGTTCAAATCATGGTGGAGGCAGGGGTGCGCGCGCATGGGGAATATTTGAGTAAGCGTTGTTAAAGGGTGGAGGGGGTGCGTGGGGTGTTGTATAGGGACCGAAAAGCGCTGTAAAAGGGGGGGGGGAGGGGGTTCAAGCGCTATAAAAGCCCCCCCGATTGGCAGAATTTTTTAATTTTTTTAAATTTTTTTAATTTTTTTTAACTTTTATCCGCGCTAAAACGAAAGTTATAATAAAAGAAGCGCTGATAAAGGACCCCTTTTATCAGCGCTTTTTTTTTAGCGCTGATAAAGGGGTCCTATATCAGCGCTTTTCGGAGCGCTGATAAAGGGGTCCCCCCCCCCTTTATCTATGCTGGATTTATCAGCACTTTTCTAGCACTGATAAAGGCCATTTTTAGCGCTGATAAAGGCCGTGTTTGTAGTAGTGTTATTTGTATTCAAGAGTCTCGCATTTTGTAATAAACTCTTTAACAAAAATATCGTTTTAATTGTTTTGAAGATTTATTAATCTAAATCATTATCTTTAATTTCCATGTTTTCAAAATGGTTTTCAGTATTTATTTATATGGACATTAATGTTTTAAAATTAAAATTCTAATAAAAGCTTCAAAGTGGTATGGGACACTTTGATTCAAAAATCACTTTTAAATGGTTTTTGAAAATGGATTGATATCTTGGAATTACTTATTATGATTGCAAATGAAATGTTGTTATTGAAATGTTTATATTTAAAATATTTTATGTGTAATGATTGTACTTGGACATTTTATGGGTGGTTACGGGATAAACCATATGACAGGTGGTGTCGTGAATACCAGGACGGGTGGTCACATTATAACCTCCAATGCATTGGGTATGGAAGTCGACAATATGGAAATTCCATTAAGTATGTATGGAAGTTGGCCGAATGGCTATTCCATTACGTGATATGTGTAGAAGTCAATATTATGGTTATTCCACTTAAGTATGTTTATGTCCCAAGTTACCTTTATATGTTATGTGATCTCTATATGGGTTTTATGGTAATCTTTTGGTTACAGAAGGGTAAGTAATGATCTTTTATTCAGCGAATAGTTTTTACTACTTTGAAAAGGTGAAAGGTATTACTTTGATAAAGTATACATGGTTTACTTGTTATTTTGAAAAACTAACAGTTTTCATTCTTTGTGTATCCCTTACTGAGCTTTTTATGCACATCCCAAGTTATTGAAATGTTTTTCACAGGACTTAGCATGGAATATGGTCAAGGATGGGTTCAAGGGAATGTCATGCAACCTAAAACATGGAACTAGACATGTTTCTTTTTAAGAGTATTTATTTTATGGAAATTTTAGTAGAAGCGACTACTTTGTAATCTTTTGAGATGTAATAGTTATGTCCTAATTCTCTAAAACTCTAAACCTGAAAAGATCCTCAATGTGAATTACTCATTTAATTCAATATTAAGTAAGGATTAAGGTTGGGGCCTTATAGTTGGTATCAAAGGTAGGTTTAGATAACTTTAGAGGTTAGGGTATTCTTTAAGCATAAGTGACATGACCATAATGGTTAGGATTTCAGAAAGAGTCATAGTTTTTAGATAAAGTGAATGAGTAAGTATATCTTATTGTTTATCTTCCTCTTTAGTACATGATGGTTTTGTTGATATACTCACATTGACCTTCTTGGTTTTAGTAAATGGATGGATCTAGCAGGCACCAAGGTAACGGTGGATGTGAAGGAAACTATGAATGTTTTCTGAGTGAGCAACTGAATGATATGGGAGCTGCAATGAGAACTCTTGTGTTTATCCTCAACCAACTATCTGGAGTCATGATTGACCACCTAAACCTTTGTGATTTCTATAAGGCATCATATATGCGAGAAACAAATCCCTACGGAACTACAGGTAATAATCATAAATGTGAGTGTGTACAAAAACTTGTGTGTCAAAGATGTGGAATGAAAGACCTAGGAAAATGTTTCAAAGGGACAGAAATATGCTATAGATGTGGAAATGAAGGTCATAAAGCAAGAACCCGCCATGGAAAAAGGAAGCATCTAGTTGAATCGAAGAATGGGAAAGAAGTTATTTCTGAGGGATCAATTGAATGTTTTAAATGTGATGTGCATGGTCATTATGCAAACACAGGTCTTATGAAGAAGTTTCGTGAATGGGATCACCAAGATCGTATAAATATTTATTTACCAATACCTAATGCCATTCCGATTGAGGATGAAGAAACTGACAAAGACCAATCAAAGGTATGTATTATTTCATGACTATTGTTTTCCTATTTTGGAATCTTAGGATATGAATCATGATTTTTTTGTAGGAAAGAGGTATTTTGGAATAAGTTGGAAAGGAATGGTTAATGGATCATGAAGAATTTTGAATGAGTAAGATGTAAACATATAAGGGCTTCAAGAGTTATGGTGAAATTATTAAGAGAATTAAGTCTCTTTTGATGATTGGGTTACATTAGAAGACTTTTTATATTATGTGTAACCCTGATGTTTAATATATGCAAATTTTATTCAAGGAATATTTATCTTTTATTTTGTGGACATAGATATAAAGAAACATTTGGGTTTATATGATCCTTACTTTTGAGGTAGTTATGGGTTACTATATGTTATGATTCAAGTGAAAGGCATGAGTTAAAATTGAGGTTAAATTATTTTATGGTTATTTTTGATGATTTTATCCTTTTTTGGGAAATGATTTGAGAATTATATTGTTTTGGAAAAAGGAAAACACGTAGACCATGTGACTACCCATCGTGTCGGACAAAGCTATGGGAATCAAACCCACAACCAAAGTGCAACTGGTATTTATCGCCTACCACTGGAATACGTGAAGTCCCTAGTTAGTTTGACTGATTATTTTTAGTTATATGATTTAATGAATTAAGAGTAAGTTGATTTTGGGTTATTTATGAAAATTATTAACCTATCATGGAGGATATGTGATTAGGTTAATTACTTTTCAATACGGGACTTTAGGAGAAACTTATGTTGTTTGGAGATAAATGTTACGATTTAACATGGAAGACTATGTGACTAAATTCTTCAAATATTTGGGATTCAATCTTAGATTTTTTTACATTGAAGAATTTTATGGACAAATTGTTTATCGGATGGTCCACGTTGAACTTTGGGTTTTGTTGGACAAATTTTGGAGATTAAGCATAGATTTTTTTAAAGGGTTATCATTTTCTAGATTATTTTATCTTGTACTAACCTTTTTGGTTTTGGTTTTGGTTAAAGCCTAAAGACATGGGAAGTATATAGTTCTCTTTGTTGGATTAGGTGATTCTCTAGAAGTTGATTATAGTACTCTTAATATGAACAAGTCTTCCTAAATACTCGTCTTTTAGAGAAAATATGAGTTTGTGTAAGGAATCTAATAAAAGTTGAGAGTCAACATGATAAGTCATTATGTTTCCTTATGAATAAATTCCTCAATAAAAATAACTTAAAACAAAATGTTGTCTATTAACTTTTCCTACTGGGGAATCAAATATCGTTTAACCCATCACAAGTTTGTGATTTTCTTATGGTTAACTTTCTCCTAGACATGTTTACTATCACTCTCCCTCAAAAACATGACCCTTTTCTTTTTCTTCCATGTCCATCTTTTCCTACACGGAATCCTATTATGGGTTAACTCGGGTGACCTCTGTACTTATCTTTCTTTATTTTAATGTTATTGTTTTACCGACTCTTGTTCCGATGTGGGACTTTCAAGGATGTTTCCAAGCTCAATTTTAAAATTTTGAGGACGCAATTCCCAAAAGGGGGGAAGGATGTAACACCCCTGGTAAATAAAGAATATGACAATTTCATATTTATCCATATTTGTGAATAAAATGTTTATATTACATTAAAGGGGATGCTATGCTCGATGGCGTACCCAACACGCAACAACGAGTTTCTTGGAAATCTTACGTTGCACTCTAATAATAAAATAATATTATTTTAAATGGTAGTTAACTCCTAGCTGTTGTGATGGTGGGAAGGAATAGAACTAACTAAAAAATTATTATATATGTTTGTCAAATATTTTTACTTTATACAATAAATGCTAGATGATTAAAAATGCGAATGATTCCAATTTTAAGCAGAAACATTCTAATATTCTTTAAATGGTTGATTAACAGCCTTTTGATGGAGAACCTCTTTTAAATAAACATTTTTACAATGGTATGAGTTATATTTGACAAAATAAAATTCTTCTTTAGAATCGGGACATCAAAATTTACTTTGTGTGAATTTTTGGTATTTTTCCAAAAAAGTTCAATTTTTAATGAATAGTTAAAAATGTTGTATTTTAAATCAAAACCTCTTTTTTAATATAATTTATTTATATGATGAGATTATCTTTTGAATTGGTTTTAAAGTTAAATTAGAATAAATTTTTACCATCTAATCCAACTGTGGTCTTTGGAATTAGACTCACTATGAAATCGGACTTAAACTAGTGTCAATATTTTGATACATTTTGTTTCATAAAAACACGATATTTGGTTTGACAGCGGGAATTAATTATTAAATTAATTAATGCAACATATTTGTTTTGAATTTTGTAAAATAGTAATCATTTTTGAATTCAGAATATCAAATATAGATTAGGGTGAATTTTTGGTAATTTTCTGAAAAACCTCAATTTTTGATGAACAGTGAAACCACTAAGTGGTACTTATAAAAACTGATTTTTCTGTTTAAATGAAATTTTGTCATCTTTGTGTTTTGAATTTCAAAAATTCGAAATACATGGTTGTCATTAAGAAGTAAAATGTGGTTCAATGGGATAAAAATAATTGTTTGGTGAATAGTAACTTATTAAGTTTTTAATCGCAATTAGAGGTAATTAGTGTAGTTTAAGGTAAGAATAATGTTTTAATAAAATGAAATGACCTAGACACATGTCCTACCCTCATTGGATGTGTCTTGGACGACCAAGAAAATCTATGGGTCATCTTGGGGACTCCATGTATCCACTTTGGTTAGAAAAAGACATAAATACCTTTTTATTTAATGTTAAAGTAAAAATGACAAAAACATGAGATGTTTTACTAAAACAATTTTTACATGGGGTTATAATAGTCATATTTTTGACTATAAATAGTAATTATAAAGATAATAATATTTCCTACATCATATTAGTTTTTTTATAATTTTTAGACATTAAAAAAATTAAATTATTTATGACATCATGATGATGCATCAATGACTTCATTATTTAACTATTTAAATAAAATGGAAAGTTAATGTAATATCTAAGACCCACACATGTCCAAAACTTATTGGATGAGTAGATTTAGAACCCTTATCACCTTATCCCCGAAATAAATCAATGCGGGACCTTTAAAATCCGAAAATCTTTTGAAAATAAAATAACATTTTGTAACTTTATAAGAGTGCCCCTCCTCTCCTCTTATAAAAGGCCCCCAACTCTACCTCCATAACCACACTCCCAAATACTTTTGCTCAGCCACCCTCTGCCCATTTTGTCTCTCCACTTCCCTCTCTTACTCCTTGAATCCTCACTTTGGGCAGAAGTCTTCCCAAGGAAGCCTTTGAGGTCAAATCAAAGGGAGTTACCCGATTTTAAGGTAATGTATTCACTTGAGTCCTTTTGTTTTATTTTTTCCTCTCCAACCCCCTAAAATATTATTATTCATTTCTTTTGTAACCAATACAGTATCTTAAATATAATAGGATGTTGTTATAATAATGATTAAATCTACACTTACACACACCTACATCTAATGGTTAAAGAACATACTGTTTCTGTGGATGGTGAGTTCTTGCCTCACGAAACGATGATTGTTCAACACTCATATAACACCTTCAAATGTGGCCATTAAGATGTCACTATATTTATATATGATATATAATTTGTTTATGTTTTACTTAAACTTCTGTATTTTTCATTTATGGCATACCATTATGGTTTCCATTATGGGTAAACATGATATCTTCATTTAAGGAAGTGCGGACTACCGCCCCTTGAAAGTGATGTGATTCGTTAATTCCATATGTGGGACGTATAAAAGATGGATTTAAAGTTATTATATATGATGTTATACTGGAATTATAATATACCTCTATATAATTCTTATTTCTTTACATTAATGTATGAGATAGAAATGAAAGTAGCGTTCATGCGTATGTACGGCTTACCGTCTCCATGAACGGTGCATTTCATTTCATATCCCCAAATGTAATGTACTATTATAAGTACATATTTATAATGAATATATATAATTTATGTTACATATAAATGATGAATATAATTCTGGAATTAAAATATACATACCTCTCATTTAGTTTTAATTCCATTAATATGACAACGAAATGAAAGTAGCGTTCATGCGTACGTACGGCTTACAGTCTCCATGAACGGTGCATTTCATTTCTTACCTATAAATGATTATGTAATATTATAAATACATGTATATGCTGGATATATATGATATATATGATATCCAAATCATGAATATCATTCTGGATATAATGAACCATTGACCACACGAATAACATGTAATTGTAAGAAGTCCACTTTTGACTTAAGAACCAAATATCGACAAAACAAACATTATTAACTTAAATGATTACATAATGTTTATAACATTTCAATAATTGATAGAAAAGTAATAATTAACTTGAAAAAGTATCTTAATCAAGTATAAATTCACTCAAGTTTATTATTCAGGACGTTAATGAACGATCGAGTCAAGTCGGACCCGAGGTAAGGGATCCTACTCCTCTCTTTCTTTTTAAGTACACTCTTTTATGTCATTCCTTATAAGATCATCTTTATTGTGATTGGGATGTTCTTTTATATTACTCCTACTGTAATTTTTATGTTCATATTATGAGAGACCCTATTTGATCTCATAAATCCATTTTTGGAAGCTTTATGTGGCGTCGTTAGGTTGCCGAGTTTTTGTAAGGGATTTTTCATCTCACATTTTTTCCCGTGACATTTTTGCTACATTTGCCACTATTTCCTTTGAGTGGTGTATGTACTGCCCATTATTATACACATTGGGTAGTATAATTTCATTTATGGGTATTTATATCTTCATTGTATGACCCTTATTCCTTGGGGTGTACTTTTCGAATGTTACCCAACTCGGAAAGGGGACCTTTCACCCTCCTTTTTTTTAAAAGACTAATTTTTTATGTCTTTTAATTCACATACTATTATGTTGGGATATGTTCTTATATATCGTTATTTATGTAAAATTTATGTCCAAGTGATGATATCCCCTTTATCTCTATCATCAACCCTTTTTGTAAAATTTTATGTCATGTCGTTAGGCTGTCGAATTTTACCAAGGGAACTTCTTAACCCAATTTCGATTTCTTTGGGTTAAACATGTAGTTATTGAATATGTCATCCATTGAATATGTGTGAATAAACATTGATTGTTTTACACTTAATATCCACTTATATTGGGTGTATTTATATTTGTCACACATAATTATGAGATTGATTTATCCTTAATTTAAGGATACCTTCTTTATAATGGATTTCATCTCATTTTACATTTCTTTTGAGACTTCATTGTTGTTATACACCAATTCACTCTTATATGGTGTGTATACTATCCTTTGAAATATTATATCATGAATCCCTATATTCTCATTATTTTATAAAATCCGGATTAAATGTTATTCCACAGTTATTTGTATTCAAGAGTCACTTATTTTGTTAAAAACTCTTTAACAAAAATATCGTTTTAAATGTTTTGAAGATTTATTATTCTAAATAATTATCTTTAATGTCCATGTTTTCAAAATGGTTTTCAGTAATTTTTTATATGGACATTAATGTTTTAAAATTATAATTCCAAAAAAAGCTTCAAAGTCCTATGGGACACTTTGATTCAAAAATCAATTTTAAATGGTTTTTGAAAATGGATTAATATCTTGGAATTGCTTATTATGATTGGAAATGATATTTTGTTTTTGAAATGTCTATATTTTCAATATTTTATGTGTAATGATGGTACATGGATATTTTACGGGAGGTTACGTGATGAACCATTTGATGGGTGGTGTCGTGAATACCAGGACGGGTGGTTACGTTATAACCTCCAATGCATTGGGTATGGAAGTCAGCCGTATGGCTATTCCATTAAGTATGTATGGAAGTTGGCCGAATGGCTATTCCATTAAGTGATATGTGTGGAAGTTGACCTTATGGTTATTCCACTTAAGTATGTTTATGTCCCAAGTTACCATTATATGTTATGAGTACTTTATATGGGTTTTATGGTAATCTTTTGGTTAGAGAAGGGTAATTGATGAACTTTTATTTAGTGAAGAGTTTTTACTACTTCGAAAAGGTGAAAAGTATTACTTTGATAAAGTATACATGGTTTACTTGTTGTTTTGAAAAACTAACAGTTTTCATTCTTTGTGTATCCCTTACTGAGCTTTTTATGCTCATCCCAAGTTTTTAAAATGTTTTTCACAGGACTTAGCATGGAATAGGGTCAAGGATGGGTTCAAAGGATACTCATTCTACCTAAAACATGGAACTAGACATGTTTCTTTTTAAGAGTTTTTATTTTACGGAAATTTTAGTAGAAGCTAATACTTTTTAATCTTTTGAGATGTAATAGTTATGTCCTAATTCTCTAAAACTCTAAACCTGAAAAGATCCTCAATGTGAACTACTCATTTAATTCAATATTAAGTAAGGTTTAAGGGTGGGGCATTATAGAAATAATATTTGTTCTTAATTATGTCATACTACCTGCGTGTATTTTTATTGAATGAAAGGGTGATTCGCGATATGAATATTGAGTTCCTTATCCCAACAATTTATACTGTATTTTTAAAAGGACAACCATTCCATCAATAGTATAAAATAAATTTTAGTTAGAAAATAATTAAAATATTTTCAAGAATAAAATTGCAACCAACATCATCATTTTATATATAGTCATTTTTTGATGATGTCCATTAATTTTTGGTGGTGACTCAGTTTTAATAGAATACTTTCTAGAATCCCCTTAGGTATGGAATTGTAATAAAACATGAAATACACAACTATAGAATAAAGTTTACGTGTACATTAGTCATCCTGGTCTACATAATCCTGGAAATTTCCTTATTCCCTTATTCATGGAGATTGTTTATACCCATTATGATTTATTTCTATTGGGATAGAGAATATTCATTAATAATGACCAAAATTTTCAAATATGAAAAATATAATCATATAATGTGCATTATATTGAACCATATTACCATCAATAAATTTATCCCATATTCTATTTAAATTGGCTAATTTATTCCATATTTTTGTACATATAAACCACCTATTATTCCATTTCTGATGTTTCCCTTGGTGCCACTTTGTATGTTTTTTTCACAATGTAAATTGTTTCTTCATTCCCTTATCACCTTTATCTGATGATATTATTTGATATTCCTTATTTTTCTTCCTTGAAATCATTGGGAATTTTAAAATGTGGCAACTATTGATTTTTATTTTTTATTGTTGTTTTTTCATAATCAATATATATGTCCAACATAAGTTCCCATATAATTGGAAATCACATTTGCGTAATAATCACATTTCCATTCACATTATTTTTTACTTTATTCCTCTTATTTCATTACATTGCCTAGAAAAATATAAAAATAATGGATGAGTATTTTTAAACAATTTTCCACATAAAGGGGAATAATATTACATTAAAGATATGAAATATAAATTATTTATATTTCAATAAAATTTAAATTTATCGGATGAAATCTGTGTTATCCATTATATATTTTCCTACATATATTTTTGTGGTCATTTTAATTCTAAATAATGGTTCCTAATGAGCTAGTGGATGTAACAAATAATATCCTCTAGGATTTTTATACTAGGTATGTAGTAATTCCTCTTTTCGTGTACCAGGATCCACCATGTTTGGCCTGATACACTTTATTAGAGTTGTTAATATAGGGTACATTTGTGTCAAAACCACATCAACCTGTAGTATCCAAACATAGGTTTATTTTATTGATAAACAAAATAATATGTACTTAATTTTTTTTGGATTTTTTCTTATACTTATCCTTATATCTATGTATTTCTCTAGGGTTTTATAATTCTAATACCAAAAAACAACTTAAATTTGGGTCTAATACCAACTACAAAAACCCTTCCCTTTATTACACATTAATTTATGATTTATTAAATAAAACAATACATAATAAAACCCATGTTATTGATAATAAAATTGTAATTGGTAATTAGGTATATAGTATAACATCTTGGTCATGGGATATAATAAAAATATTAAAAACAACCTTAACATAATTCAAAAACACCATGGATTGTAAAACTGCATGGGATAACCTTGGAAAAAACATAAAAAAGATGTGGTCTATAAAGACTAATAAGGGAATAAAGAACGAATAACTTGAATATGATAATAAATGTTTTAATATAGACTAATCAATGGATAAAGAAGAAATATGAATAATGTGTCATGATATTGCATGATAATCATAACATGGGAAATATGGAAAAAACATAAAACAGTAAATCATAAACATAAGTTATGGGTAAACCCACCAAGACAACATCGTGGAAAAGGTTTAGAAATGGAATTATGTTCACTCACTATCCCAACATGATGTGTCTTGATACAATACATAAGCCGAAGAATATGAGTACTATATGGGTGTACCCATCATAATAACTTAATTCTCATGCTTAAATGTGCCACATATATCATACAACATAGATTCCCTAATCAGGATAGTTTGTTACATGGTTATGGAGTGTGGAATACATTTATGTGAGTCCCTAAATATTATATGTTCCTAAAATTTAACTCCCTTTAAAATTTATGGTTATGATATTCACTACCCAATTGTTTTGTTATGGATTATCACAATGAAATTTAAGATGCACAATCAAATCCATTAATAAATTGTAAAATGAGTTGATGAGAAAGGAAAATGATTTGGAAGAAGAAAGGATATTTTCCTCAAGAATTCATTTCAATTGTTTTATCAAAACCATTTTTCATTTAAGATAACATTATTTCATATGTCTATCTTGCAAGTATAATGTCTCTATAGTTTACATGGTTTCACTTTTCTTATTATAAAATGATATCCATTTCTTTTATATTTATTATGTGATGATGGGATGATGTTTATAAAACCCATTTTATTTATTGGGTTCTTATGAATGATGTATGTTTATTTTGTGGGACAAGTAAAAATGATTTCATTATGAGATTGGTGGGAACTATATCTCCAACCAATGTATTGGGTAAGGATTTATATCTCATGAGATAGACATGGCTGGAATGGTAAGTTATTCCAGTTCAGTATTACAGGACTGGAATGAGAAATGAACTCGATTCAGAAAGGGACTTTGTCCACTAAGATGGTCTTGGCAGCAATGCCTTGGCTACTATTGAAATCATTACATGTGCTTAATGGATGGCACAATTAAATGTTTTATTCCCATGCTATTTTATCATGATATATGTTCCATAATGATTTATTCCTTATGTACTTCCATGTTTTATGTCATTGCTCAAGATTTTGATGTTTAAACATTATGTTCATGTTTTTAACTTCAAATGTATATGGTATGTTTTATATTATCCGTGCTTACCCTTACTGGTCATTTGAGCTCCCCGTTTTTATGTTTTATTTTCCCCCAGGATTAAAAGAATGGTTTTAGTTAAGGAAACAAAAAGTGGAAGATCTTTATGGGAGATGTTAAAGATCTTTCACCACGATTAGAATATTACGTTCCATGTTTCCAAAGAAATTAAACTATTATGGTCCTTGTGTGTCTGTTTTTTTATGTATTAAGTATTCCAAAAAAAGTAATGTAATATCTATGTACGTCAAGCTTCGCGTCTCTATAATTAATAATTTTTAAATGGGGATATCATAATTTGGACATAAAGTAGAAAGTAATGGGTATTTGTATGAACATTTTCTATCATGAAAAAATGTTAATTAAAATTCATAACATAAAAGAGGTTCAGGAATTAAAAGTAGAGAGGGAGATAACTTATGAAATTTATACATAATAACGGGTGTACGTAAGGGATCTTTGAAATATTTTTTGAGTTAAAGGAAAATGTAATTATTTATATGTAAAAATTATATTATGTGGAATAATTCATAACACATCATAAAAAATGAAATGTATATTTATTGACAAAATTAAAATATGTTCATGATAAAAAGTGGGGAGTGGAATATTCCTTACTGAATTTTGACATAGTAAAGTCATTTGTAACTGTAAAAATGTGAGGTAATAAATGATATGTCATTGATACAAAATAAATTTTAATTTATTTAATTTATTATAAATGAATTAAAATGAAACAACATAAAATTACGTTTTTTAATTTCAAATATTTTTATTTTATTGAAAGGATGGGATGAAGGTGAGGATCTTTTTCTTGATATTGTGACTCCAAATTCATCATAGGGGATACTTTATAGATTTTGGAACCAATGGTGGACTTTATAGAGGTTAGAGAGGATTTTGGAGGTTTTTCCAGGAGTTGGGGTGAAGAGAAATTGGGTCATTGGTGGGTTTATATAGGAAATGAGGAGTATTTTATTAATTATACAGGTTTTGGACATTACATCACAAAATATCCAAAACCATGAACCATACCAAGGGGTTTTTAACATAGAATTTACCAAATAAGAGTTATATTAATTTGTTATAAGGAAAAAGTAGTAATTAGTAAAATAATTCCCATGTTAATGTAGAGGTGAGTCACAACCTTTGGGAATTTATTTAAAACCGTATAATATATTACATGTCTTGGAGAATTTATAATGGATTTATGAAAAAAATAAATTAAACATAAAATAACATTATTCTAAAGTTATAACATATATTTCATCATATTTACCATTTATAGTATTTATTACGTCACTTTTTGGTCATTGTGATATCCTAATACACAAAATATATTTATATGGTATTTAATTACTTACCAGAATATTCAACTATGTTATAAAATTATGAAAAATTCACAACCAAATAATTTTTAAATTCGGTTTCAGAAAATAATATTCAATTTACCTAATTAATGTTTCCAAATATTTGAATTTCCCCTTTTAAAATAAAATTTTTATTTATTATGAATTTATCTTTTTTTTAAGTAATAGTTTTTGAAACCTTATAGAAAATACATTTAACCTCATAAAATTTATATTATAATTTATATTTTATAAAAATTACTTTTTTATAATTAGTTTTTTAAATATCATTTATTTCAAAATTTAATTCACCAAAAGAAATGAAATTATAGATATTAAATATTATATAAAAATATTTTTTGTCTTTTATAAGATAATATTTTTTTCAAACTTATTAAAAATTCATTTGTAAAGTTAAAGAAATAAGATATAAATATAATATTAATTTTAAATAAATTTTAATATAAATATTCAAAAAAATTGAGTTGCATTGTTTGTAGTCTTTGTTAAATTATTTTTACCCTTAATTATCCTATCTTCATTTTACCATTATAATTAATATTTACTATAATTAAAATTCATATTGTTATAATACTTTAGTTATCATTAAAAATAAATATTATATTAATATAATGAAAAATATTTAATCCATTTTAAAATAATTAATTAATATATGCTTATGAAATTAATTTAAAATAAAAAAACCATGCACAATGGAAACTAATTTTATGAAAAATCCAATTTTAAGAAAAAGAGGATTTCAATATTACTATATAACTAGTAATATTAATTATAAGTATTTAAATTCATAAATATAGATATATAATCTTAATTTTTATTTTAATCATTTCCCATTAGGTGATATTTAAATTCATTAATATCGACATACATTTTTCATTTCAAAAAAATTTTCAAAATAAATGCATTTTATGATTTAGAAAGAAATTATATTAAAATACCTTAAAAAGATTATTTTAAAATTATTAAATTATATTTATGTTACCTTGAAATATAATAAAAATAAAAATATTCCTTTATAATTAATTAATTTATCAATATAAGATTCAATATTACATAAGAATTATTTTTTCAATAATCAATGAATAAAAAATTTCCTTAAAAAAATAAAAATTTTACCCTAAGTTAGTTATGATATGATGATATAAAAATGGGGTTGATTTTATCACATTAATTTTGTGTATTTTATAGAAAATAATTATAATATATTTTTCATAGGAGAAGAAAAATATAATTTTCTTAAAAAAATTCAAAATGAAATTTTAAAAAATTTATCGATTACGTTTTAATAATTTATAAATATATTTAAGAAAATATGAATTTCAAAAATTAATAAATCATACACATATAAAAAAATTTAATAAGAAGGTTAAAATGGTAATATTTAAATAAGGATTATTTCTTTGGGTTTTGTGTTGTGTATCACATAGGTTATCTAATAATATTTTCTATTTTGAAAACTCATGGTGTATAATTAGCTTGGGACATTAATCTTTGTGTTTGTTAAATACATCATGGGATACTAATAAAATAAAGGGTTACGTTATAAACACATTCAGATCATATTATCTATGACTTAGTAAAAAAAATTAGTAATAATCCCATATATGAATCTTTTGGATTCCATATGAATGATTTCTATACATGTGATATCATATAAAGGAATATTTGATGACCAAGAGAATGTAGAGTGTGCGATGTCTTGGGATTGACCTAGTAATGTTTTCATGAATTTTATTTTTCATATATTCTATTTGGATTATATGAATATAAATATAAACATCTAATATATAGAAATTCCTATGAATGGAATATATAATAACGGTCTCAGGTTTGAGTGGACTAGAGATTATGAGGAATATTTCATGCTGTTGATGAAGAGGATGAAATCCACACATATTTAGATTATTCTAAACACAAAAAATAGTTATTTTTTCTATTTTAATTCCAAAAGAGTTAGTATATGTGATTTTAAAATTTATAAGGCATAGTTGTTAACATATAATATTATTCATCTATAACATTTTTTTAGTAAATAACTTGTGAATAATCTATATATAATTTCCACAGTTCTTGTATGGATGTAATGGAATAATTACCTTTTCCAAGAGGGTGTTATCATATACACTAACTACAATAGTTTCAACAATATATTCTATTAGTGATATCTATTTCCAGTAGAGTAAATTTGTCCACTATCATCATATGTTTTTTCTCAACATGGAATATAAAATAAGAAATATGAAATTCACTACAGATGTTATTATAGGAAAACCAAATAATTTTGATTTAAAAATCCTAATAATGAGAGTAATCAGATGGGAGTACTCATTTACTTTTAGTTGGATGTTTTTCATAACATGGATACATTAGTTTTTATTTCCATCCTTGTGAGTATATAACGCATTAAACAAGTGAATGTTATCAAGATATCTAAATCATATTTCATAATTATTCAAGAAAAACTCATTGTTTATTATCTACTATTATGTGGTATAATTTTGTAGATGAATTGTTACATGTCTATGGTATGGTGATAGTATCTATATTATTATCGGAAGAGCTGACGAGGTTCTATCACACATCATAATTGGGGATATAACCATGCTTTACTAATATTTTTATGGATGATAGATACTATTTTTACTATTATAGTATAGGGTATTATATCATGGGTCTTGAGGTTAACTACCTTACCTATTATAAAAAAATTTATATCATTAGTAACTAGGTTGGATGCTTTTAACTATTCAAGTTCATGTTTTCAAGTGGGATGTGGTTATGATGGATTTTATCAGAGGACTACCAAGGGAATTAAATTTATATCATGCTATATCGATGTTAGTTGATGAACTTATTGTTGTTATATATTTAATACGAATCTAGGGACTCATTCTGAGGATGATATATGAATCTCTATAATAAAGAGATTATTTGAAACATAATTATCATTGATAACATGCCAGGTCATGTAATAGGATATATGATCACAACTGAATATGATTATGAAATATCTTTGTTAGACGAATAGACTATACAATATAATGATCTTTATATTGAAGGATATGTATATATATTGTGTGATTTATTTTTCAAGGTCATGGGACAAATATATAGCCTTGATTGATATTTTATAGAATAACATCTTTTGGTATTCAGCCCATATGGAACAATTTGAGAATATTTTTAGAAAACTGTTATTCTTATCATTATATCAGATAGTTGGGGATGTGATGGTAATTATTATACCATACATGGTATGAGAGACAATAAGAAATTTGATCAGGATGTTGTTTTTTTACTCAATGAAGGTATCATTAAAATTCAAATTATAGGTAAAGACCCTAGGAGTTAACCATTTAATACTGGGTGTTCTTGAGGGTATTTAAAAGGTAAATAAATTGAAATTTGAGAAGTTCATGGAAGATAAAACAATTATATTTTGAACCATAAATTATTTTTCATGAAATTCAGTATCTTTTGAGTCACCCAAAAATTTTAATTTAAGAACAATATATTGCATAACAAGAATTACACAAAACAGATTGTTTTGAAGGGAACATAATATCCTGATATAAAAAAATATAATTACTATATTATATAAACATAATATAGGATATATCATGAAATTCACAGGAAAATATATTTTATCTTTCTCTATACAGAACACTATGTTTTGTTTTTATTAAACGTAGCAATGTCTTTCTTCGATTGCTTTTGTTAAACACAAGACCATGTTTTACTAAAAAATAATGTATTGTTATTTTTTTAAATATAATTTTATATAAAATAGGATTTAAATTGGATTTTATGGATAATATTATCTACATTATGAAAATATATGGTTTAAAAGTTTTTAATTTGATTTATTTGGTGACTAATTAATTAGAAATGAAAAAAACAATTGAATTTAAAATAAATATTATTATTTTCATGCACACAAATGTATTTTAACATAATAAATAAATTTATTAATATTGGTGAATGATATTAATTAAATATATATATAATTTATTTAGTAATATTTTTTTTACATTCATCTAATGTATTTCATATCAATAAAATTTGAAGAAACAATATTTTAAACATAAAATCTATATATATATAAAGATCTTTTTCTTCCTTTTAATGGAACAATAGTTTTAAAAACCAAATTTTCCACTTCTGTAAATATTATTTGAAAAAAATATTCATTAATTAAATTTGAATGTTAAAATTAAATTCTGGTTAGTTTTTAATTTTTTTATAAGATTCAATTTTTTATGAATAGTTTAAAATACCTAATTTTAATGGAAAATGATTATTCTTCTATTTTATTTATATAGTAAATATATATTTTATTCCCCATTTAATCTATATCTAGTATAATAATTCCTAAATTAATACAATATATTTTATTTTAATAAATTTTACAAAGATATTGGATATAAAAACATTTAAAACATTAGAGTATCTATACATAAAAAAACCCCTTTGTCGTCCCATTTGAATATTTAATTTTAAATTAATTTCATCTAACTATGGGATATAAATTAAAAAAACTATTACATATTTTTAAATACTGTAATTTATAAGTTCTAGTATGTTAATCCAATATTTGACAAAAATGGTAGTGAAAGAAATTATAAATTATCAGAACAATACAGAGAAAAACTATTCAATCAAGAAACTAATCCTTATACAAAAAGGCCAAAATGTCATAGTATCATTAAAAAATACATATTCATTAAATTTTTCGACTTTATAATACCTTTAGTATAAATTAGTTCATTATTAGAGAAAACATACATTATAATTGCATGGGTGTAATTCCCTAATTCCAAAATTGACACGTATTCCACTCATCCACCATTATAAAATAGCTCTCACACCTCAAAATTATTTACACATATCATGCCCTTTTCACATACATACCCTAAAAAATTATCACAAAAAATACTTCCCCAAATTCTATCATAATCACACTATTCATTAATCAATCCAATGAAATTTTTTTGTATAATCTAAAAGGATTTAGCCGAAATAGAGGTAACATTCATCAATGATAAATTTTGTTTCATTTATTTCTCCACCACATAAATTATTACATATAATTAACCTATAATATCCTACATTTCTCAAATATAGAAATTATTTGTGAATGTTACAATCTAAACCCCCAGACACATCCATCAAATAAGATATGCAATCATTTTTCTAGGGTACATCAGACTAAGACTTCACAAACCGATGTCATTAAATTTTCTATAATCACATTTCATGGTTGGAAAAATTATGGATTTATAGTTTATATATTATATATATATATATATATATATATATTTATAATTTATTTATTCTTATTTATTTATATTATAACATATAAATGAATTCTTTAAATTTTGTTGGAATATGATAACATCATTTCTGGAAGTGGGGACTACTGCCTCCTCAGTAAAATGTGATTCATTCAAGCTATACATGGAATGTATGAAGTATGGTTTTAATAATAATATTTGATAAATTAGAAAATAATATTGTAATTTTATTATAATATAAAAACATATTATATAATTTTCAATCTTTTAATATGAAAAGAAAAAGAAAACAATATTCATGCACACATACAACATACCATCTCCATGAATGATGTATTTCATTTCAAATCTCCAAAAATTATGGATTAAACTAAATTAATATAAATGGAATATAAATAATATTTAAATTAAGTTTTATATTCATTATATGATGAAATCACGATCCATTTAAAAGGATCAAAATAGAAACTCAAAACATACTCGAAAAACTATGAGACAAAAACACACAAGAGTGAAAATGATGAATGATTAGTAACAAATGGGAAACGAGATATTAAAAAAATCATATACGACATTTTAAATATTATTATTCATCTAGAATAAAATAATAACATTATTATTGTTATTATACATCGAGATAAATGATGTTTAATCAAAAGGAAATATAAGGTAAGAGATTTTGTCTAAATTTCAAATCCCAATGTAGCATTGTATTTTTATACACCTAGATTCATTTATATGATGTATGTACCTCCATTTGACTTGTAATATCAGGAATGTGGAGTTTATGATTGTATTTTGAGTTTCAATATGAATTATTTCATTTAATGGTTTTGGAATTTAAATGTTACCATGTGGTGAAGAAATTCATAACCCATTCCTTTTCATTGGGGTATATTACATCCTTCTGGTTGTTAATATTATATGACTATGTGTGTAATAATATTTTTCTATCAATTCATATATTCAAACATTTTATGTGGATTTATTTTTAATAAACTTAATCAATTCATTGAATCACTCTAACCTCAATGTTACAATCTATTCACAGGTTTACTTCACAGTTTAATTTTAATTGGGGTTTTTTACAATTGAATTTATAATAATGTTTATTATTAAATCATTTTTAATAAGCACTTTAATTTTTTTATTTTATGGTTGCAAACGATATATCTCAAGTAATACTACTTTTTTCCACTATTTGGTACATAAATGTTTTTAGTAATTATTTTATGAAAACATGAAAATATGTATCTCTTCACTAAGAAATATGTATTCATTTAAACCAATATTTTATTTTTCTATCCATGTTTTGAAAAAATCATTTCAAAAATTTTATTAAAATATAAAAAATTATTTATTAATGTATTTATATTCAAATTTATTAATTGAATAAAATTTTATTTTTCTGAACATGGTACCATTCTATCAATTTTATATTCTAAAAAAAGTGTCCTTTTAGAAATATATTTAATGATATTAAAGATATAATTACTTTACACTTCAATAAATTATATTGTAATTAGTGTATTCTTTGATAATACAACACTAATATATGGATCTAGTTTATCTACATTACTAAACTCTTTGGAACAGCTTAAGGCTTACTTGGGCCATTTCACTATAGTTGGAATCATATAATGTTTAATAGAAAACAAGGGAAAAATATTTAAGAATACATAGATTATAAAACACAAACCTATTTTATAATTTGATGATGAGAATACAATAACTTTCTAAATATTCATTTAGATATGTATTATCTTGTTTTCCAAACAACCCACAACTGTTCTCATACTACACGTTGATATGGTTGTTTCACAAATTTACCATGGGGGAATAACATAGAAAATTCAATTTTAGGAATGACTGAAGTGTAACAAAGAATATTAAAATTATCGTAACAATGAATCTATTTTTACTAAACATTTTTATATACTTAGGGAAATTCACATTTTCATTACAAATCACCATGAAACATGTAAATGGATTACGACAATGATTGACCTAGTATAAACCTAAGGTGTCTTATATATGAAATAACATGTATAGATATATACACCTTGAAAAGAATATATGGTTCGTCCATAATGAAAATTGATTCTCACTATATGTTTTTCATTTTTTTCAAGGGATAGAACCCCAAGAAATCATTTTAGAATTTAAAATGTTGGAAAAGTGGGTAATAAAGTGAAAGAAATCAGATGTTTATAAGAGTTAATGATATCATGTTCAGACCTAATAATTTTAATAGAAATATTATTTACTACATATACCTTAACCAATAATTGAAATCATCAAATAAGAGAATAATTTAGTATTCTAAGAGTGCAAGTAGAGCGGACAATGGATATAAAAGGATCCATTTCCATCTTGTATGTAATATTGAAGTAGACACCCAAAAAAATGCCTCAATTTAATGGGGAAGTGATTTATGTGTGGAAATGTTGAAAATAAATCAAATAATTTCTGAGAAAAATATAATATTACCATAGTAGGAAATATGACTCTTCTTAAAAATATATTTATAGTTTTTTTCCTTAAATATGTGGAACCTCATAATTATTTGATTAATTTAAACAATATATAGGGTCAAATATTGACTATGGAATGACCTATGTTGAAATATATGGATGATGTATTTATGTATTGGGGTTCTATTGAAAACGTTTATAAGAAGAATATTTTTTTTTTCTAATTTCAAGGATTCCAACCTTATTTAATATAGTTTTAGAAAAAGGAAATCATATATTCTAGTTAAAAATCATTAAAATCAATAAAGGTGGTGGGACATGAACCCAGGGTCTCTGTATTATAAGATACTTTTTCCTTCCAGTAGGTTATGTGATATACTAGTAAATAAGTCATGTTTTAGTATAAAAATTTTATGAATAAATATTAATGATGAACCAGTAGTATCAGTATTTTTTTGGGATTAATGTATTAAAAATATAGATTTAGGAAAATATTTTTATAGATATGGAATTAGTATTCACCATTTTATGGATATTACAATCTATTAAAAGTTAATTTTATTTCTCCATAAGAAATAGATATTTATTTCTAATATTCATTTATTAGAATAATGGGATGAATTTGAAATTTATCGAGACTAAAAAAATTATTTAATTATTGATATGAAATATAATATTTTAATGTAAATTATTTACTTAGATTCTTAGGGATTTAACGATTAACACATAATTAAGAGAATGATTTACAAATAAATTTTTTTAATAATACCTTTATTTCAGTTGAATTGATGGTCTTTTAAATCTACACAAATTTATTGATTCAAGGCCCATGACATTAAATTGATCATTCACATATTTTTTCAATGAATTAAATGAAATCATATAGTTATTTACAAATTTCCTCTATGTACATATTTTCACCTAGAAAAAGAGTTCTCTTACATATAATCATAGTTATATGTTATTTATTATGGTCGTTGTACTTCCCATTATCTCTTATTATAGGGATTTTATATAAAATATTTTATGATGTGAGTTTTTAAAAAAAATAAATTTTCAAATATGAACCATTATATTAATGAGATAAATTTGAAAATGTGAAGAAAAAATTTACTTATTGTGGTAAGAATGTAACAAACCCAAATTCTAATAAAATAACATCGAACTAAATAGAAATTGTGACACCCAATACCAAGTATAAAAGGGAATATAATATATATAGAAATTAAAATATATTTAATAAATTATATATATAAATTTATGATATAGCTTGAAATTCATGAAACACAATGTTTATATTAATATACAAAGAACTTCAAGAATGAATTTTGGAATACATAACAATGAAATTATTTAAAGTCATTTGTTGCATTCAACTATTAGTTTTACTAAACAAGAATATATTATCAAAATATTAATAATTAAAATAATTGATAAAACATAGTTATTAAAATTTATAATATTAATAGGATTAACTAACTTATGAAAATATATTGACTGTAGTAATATAATATATAATAGTTTTTCCAATTAATTATAAATTAAATTAAAAACTTATTGGACAAAAAATATTTTCATGTTTAATCTCAAAAATTTGTTTTGTCAAGATAAATTAAATTAATTATTATTAGTGAATTATATTAATTAAATTTATATATCATATGATCAATAAAATAATTTTTCCACTCATATGAAATATTTTATATTCATAAGATATGAACAATCTCAATTATATTCCTATAAAGATCTATTTTTATAAATACATTTTTGATTCCATTAAATAGTGCACTTATTCAAAAAAATCCAATTTTATTAATATTATATTTTTTAGAAAAAACTTATTATTTATATAATAATGATAAAATTATGTGACGAAGATTTTTTGATATTTTTTTGAGGAGATTTATGTTTTTATATATAGTGAAAAATACTAAACTTTAATTAAAATGTCTTTTTTTACTAAATTTTTTTAATTCATAAATTAATTTTTATTTTTTTATTATATCATATTTAGGAAAATAGTATATATTAAAAAATTTATGTCATTTTAATCAATTTAACTTGGAATTTGGATATAAAAAAATTTCAATATTTTCACCATTTTCAATTTAAAAATTCATTTTTTCATTCCTTCTACATTATTAATTTTAAATTAATATCATCCAATTCTGTAATTTAAATTTTTAAATATGGATTTAATTTTTTGAATCAGAATAATTTAAATTTTATAATAATGTAAAATTATTTTCTCCGTAAATTATTAGTGATAAAATAAAAATAATTTATAGTGATTAAGAGAGAAACTAGTTAAAAAGGGTCAAAACCTTAAACATAAAGGCCGAAATGACCATGAATCATGACCAAAATTCATTTTAGAGAAATAAATGTAGCATATACAACCTTTTCTCTAATTATGTTCATTATTGGAGACAATTTATAGTGATGAAATGTGGATTGAATCCGTTATAAAAATACCTCACAAGAATGCCACTCTTCCACGATAATAAAATGGAACTCACCCATCAAACTTAGTGACACCTATAAATACAATTAGATTATCCAGAAAATTATCAAATAAGAAGAAAAATTCCATATCCTATAATCCTAACTTTGTAAATAAGTTAAATAAATGTTTTCCTTTGGTATGAACCAAAAGGAGTTACCTGAATAACAAGTAACTTTCTATAATGATCACTTTTTATTCATTTAATTATTCACCCATTAAATTATTATTATTTATTTATAATATAATATCATAATAATATTATATTTACTGAATTTTTTTTGAATGGATTACATTATAATCCAACACACTTTAGTAAATTGGGATTTTCTATCATCATTTGTGTTTTTGGTGGACTACCGCCTCGTGAACATCTATTTTTTGTTCTTTCATTACCACCATTCATGTATCCAAATTATGATTGATTTAATTTTAACCTATGATATATATGATATTTATAATTAATTTATGATTATTTATTTATTTAATTAAATATACCATTAATTTTTTCAATTTTTTTGAATATGATAACATTGTTTGTAGATGTGTTGGCTACCACCTCCTCAAAGTGATGTGATTCATTCACCGTATACATAGTATGTATAAATGATGTTTTTAATAATTATATTTCACATATATGATAATAATTTTATTATTTATTTATAATATAAACGCATATAATTTGTTTTTAATTATTTTAATATGATAATAAATGGATATCATCGTTAATGCTTACATACAGTCTAGCATCTCCATAAACATTGTATTTCCTTTCATATCAACAAAATTTATTCATTACAGTAAATTAATAAATTTTTAATTTATATAATATTTAAATCATATATTAAATTATGAAGATCATAAAATCATAATCTATGATACAGCTACAAAAAATAAATAGTCATCACAAACCTGAAAACAAAGAAATTAACAATAGAAATTATGAAAACAATAAATTATTATTAACTAAAATTTAATATGATATTATAATAATACATTATATGATATTATAAATAATATTATGGTTCTTCTATAAGTCATTAAACATGTTTAAAAAATTATTCTATAGGTTAACTGATGTTCACCTAAAAGGAAACACAAGGAATGTGATTTTGTTTGAATTTAATTTTGTTAACGCTTATTGTAAGGAGAGACACCTAGTTTATTTTCTATAGTCTACATAGTGATCATTGAAATGTAATATCATGAATAAATATTTATTCAATGTATTTTAATTTTTCATTAAAATTATTTCATTTATGTTTATATGAATTAAAATATTCCAAGTGTTAAATAATATGATAACCTGATTTCTTTTCATTGGGTTATATTATGCCCCCATTTTAAATTATATTTTACTATTGTGTGTGTAATAACATTTTAATAGTTAATTTTTAATTTAAAAATATTTTATATCTATTTTTTTGTTGTTTTATATGCCATTAATTAGGGAAGATCTCATTCTTTGAGTCTAAATTCATTCATGCCCTATTTCAAACAAGCATTTTTTAATACTTGGGTTCTATTTTTAAATATCTAAATTTGAGGATTTGTTTATAATAAAATTTTTCCATAGGTCTATTCTTGAATTTGGAGTTGTGTTTTTGTGGTTTTTCCCAGTTAGGATTGAGGTAATTATTAGAGACAATTCTATGGATTGAGAAATAAACCATTAAAATACAATTATTATTCACCAAATCATGATGAATTGATATGGATACATAATTTTGGAAAATATAAGTAGAATTTAGAAAAAATATATAACATAATAGTAATTTCATTTGTTTTAAGAGAGAGAAAGTGTAATCCAATGGTTTGTTTTTTCAATTTATTATGTAGTCAAATTATTTAAAAGGAATGTGTGTTAAGTTATTTACATTTCATTGTTGTGAATATTTTATTTTTTTAAATAAGACTCATGTATGTATCTAGTTTTCCATGGATTCTAAACACTTCAATACATTGGGATTTGATTATTCATTTTCATTCAAATTTAATGGTAGTGGAAACTAGTTCCAAGCTTACATACATCAGTTAGATAAATATGGAAGTCCAGTTTTCTCTTCCATAATGGCATAGAGTTATTCACTATGTGGTTCATGTGTCGCAACTGAAAATGTTTGAGTCAGAACATTCCAACATGAATGTGGTTAATTATTCCATGATGGATTTATATTCCATTTTGGAGGAGTACCCAATGTGGATCATAGACAGGAGTGAGAAGATAAAATTTGTAATGATGGTGTATCATTTTTTGATACATTTTTTGAATAAGTAAACCATATATGAAACATGGTAGAAGAAGTCATATATGTGTGAGTATTTTCTTGATATATTTATCTTTAATTACCAGAGAATCATCCCATGTATAGGAATCCATAGGATGAGGATATTGTAACACCCCTAAAATTTCATGGTGTATGATTATTCTAATATTTTCTAAATTATATTACTCTTGTTAATTTATTAGTGTTTCATGTGTTTGGGGGAAACTCAAGGGTGTTTTTTAAAAGGATGTTATATACATATAACATTAATTATTAGTTTATATGTTTTCACAGAATAAAACATGTATGTATAACCACAATGGGTTTCATTAATTGAAAGGCCTTTTGTGCCCAATATGTCACACTATGACCTATATAGTCACTCCAAGACTAGAACATCAGTTGAGATTTTTATATTTATAATAGTAATTATTTTTGGATCACCCCATTTTCACCCTTCCCCCAACCTCTATAATCCAAAAATTACAAGGAAAACTTTCGATTCTTCCCAATTTAATTTTTGGCCCCCTCCATCTCATCTCTTGATTGTCTTATGTGTCATTCATTATAGAGTAAATAATTTAGAATGATTAAATTCATTCAATCCTTACATCAAAAATTATTATTTTTTGTTTCTTGGATAGTTTTATATAAAAACTAAATGGGTGTACCTGTCATTAAGATAATATTTTTATAAGCTCGGTCTCGAATCATGAAGTCTGTAGTGGTGGTTGTGCTCTATTAAGATTAAGGTAAGGATTATAGACTATTTTAGGGATTGAGAAATAAACCATTTACAAATGTATTATTCGCCAAATAAGGATGAATTTATCTCGATACCAAATTTAGGAACATATACATAAAATTTAGAATAAATAAAAATAAAAAATAATTTTGTTGATGGTAAAGAGAGTGAATGTGATACCAAATAGTAAATTTTACTGTTCCGAGATATCCCTATCCACATTGTAGTGAATCGAATTGTCTGCACCACAAAATAAATTGTCTAAAAATTAGTCTTCTTATTCCTTTAAAATAAATGAATAAATGATATTATTTATGAAAGGGTAATTATTAGAACACAATACATAGGAAATAACTGTTGAATAAGACATATATTAAAGAAGTTAAAATGAGTTGAGAAAACCATTTATTTATCTCTAAAAGTTCTCTCTCATTATTCTTAATTTCCTTGGAAATAAAATTAGATTCATTAATTAAATAATTAAGAACCTTTAAAAATATATATATACATTAATATAATTTTTTTTTATGTTTATGTGTGGCCATTTTGATGAGTTAGATGATTCAATTTCATCATTCATGGAGTGTTAATTTTCATGGTTTTCATGATTGGTATAATCAAATACAAGTATCGAAGTACCTGATTTTGTAAATAATTATAATAAATTGAAATTATTTATTGTTAATGAACATATAACAGATTAAATGATCTTATAGATATTTTTGGATATGTTCAGATAATTAATCATTAGATAAAAAATTAATTAAATCTATTTTTTTTATTTTGGTTAGTTTTCAAAAATAATGAACTTATATCATTTTATTTAATATCACATTAATATATTGGTAATAAAAAATAATATTACATATAATATATATAATTAAATATTATTTAACCATAATTATTTTTCAATTACCATCCATGAATGTGGTAAAGGAAAATAAACTTGTATCTTCCATGATGGTAGTAAATCAACACATCCTGGATGATGCTTTGATTTTTAGAATAAATGGAAGATGAGACCGGGTTTGGGGATGGATAATCCTTTACCATAATAAAAATAATTTTTGAATAAGATATTTATTTTTTCATAAATTTGAAGATAGAGGATGTATGTGGATTTTAATAAAAGAAAATAATTTAAAATAAATCAATGGATAATGAAAGAGGATTTTACCTCATGTATAGTATCCCCTTGAGAACCTCCATTAGTAACATGGGATTGGTATTTTGGTGAGGAAATTAATACCATGACATGGTTATGTGGTTTTGTAGATGAATTGAGAATAATATGATACTGCACATTATTTTATAAGATGTTAGGGGAAGTGTTTGTGAGGGGTGGTATTTATAGTGGAGGAGAGGGGTGTTGTTTATTATGTTATTCGTTACCTTATTATTTCGAATCAAGAATATAAATAGTTATTATTATTGTAAAATTTTAATATAACTAGTGAATTATATTTTGAACTAATGGTTCCTAAATCATCCATACATATGTAATGAATTACTATTTAATGTATTTATATAATACCGTAAATTACTATATTTCACTATTTACCAAAAATTCAACTATTTTACGAAAATCTATGAAATTAGCCATAAAATTATTTAATGTGTGGATTTAAAAAATTGACTCCATTTTTATAAAATAATCTTCAAAATATGAGTTATTGAATTATTATCTTAAATCCTCATTTATTCATAAAAAATACTGATTTTAAAATTAAAACTGTTTTTAAGACATGCTAAAAAATTTAAATAATTTGTTATAAAATAAAATTATTATCATAAGATGAAAAAATATTTGTTTAGGTATCTAATTTTTTAATGTAAATAATAATTTTATTTAATATAATAATTAGAAAATTTTAAATAATCATTTAACATTTAAAAAAAATTATCAATAAAATTATCAATTTTAAAACATTTATGAACATATTCAATGACATTAATATTTTATATTGTCATTTATTAAATTTTTATCATTTATTTGTAATTTTATAGGTAAGGTTATTATTATAATGAGCACATTACTATTCCAATGACCATGTTAATATTTAATGTTATATAATGAATTTTTTGACATATAAACTATAGTATACATTGAATTGAATTAAGAAAATGAATTCCAAAAAATCTTTGGGTATTATATTCTCTCCTCCTTTAACAAATTAGATCCAATCAATTTGAAATTTTGATTGTTAATCATGGATTTGTCATCTTTAAATACCCTTTTCCAAATCCAATATCGTCAACATCGTTAACAAAACATACTCTTAAATGGATCGAATGGAAAATGTGATGGTCACTACAAAATAGGTTTCCCAATAAGAGAAAATAAGTGTTATGTGAAAAAATATAGATAAAAAATAAATCTAACTATCATGTTTTGATTGATATTGATAGATAATAGGGTCATTAGAATGTCTACCAACACAAAACCGTAAATTATTTATCTGTTAAAAGTCCATAGATTTCATAGTGTGAAAATCATAGAAATAAATTTTTCGTCGCAATAAAATATTCCTATAGTTTATGTTTTATTTTAAAATCCAAATAATAATCTAATAACATAATATCATTTTATTTATTACCATACTATAATCTTTTTTTTCTTATTCTTTAATTTATCTCTACTAAATTTATTGAATATTTAGATGATGTTCATGGAAAAAAATTCCAAGAAGATTTTTTTTGTCTAATAAGATCCCAAGTTATTCATTATGATTTTAATGTTTACTAAAATGAAAATGGTTGTCATATTTTATCCAATATGATAAATCACATAATAATCATAATCTATAATATCATTAATTGATGTTATAATGTTTTATCCTTAAGGCTCATCCCACATATATATGTCCTAATTCAAATACATAAAATGCTAAAGGAAGGAAACAAAATTTCAAAAAAAAACTTATCATAATATTTCCCCAAATAATTAAGATCTTACATTCACATACCACATATTTTAATACCTTAATCACTCTTATACCCTTATGAAACATGAATGATATCAACAGTGAAATCATAGGTTGCTGAATATATTCCGAAAATCCAGACCACTAATAAATTTATCCCAACAAAAACCATTAGATCACTAACTACCTCCATGGTCACTAATATATTCCCATAAACATCATTTTTAATTATATCAACCTAAAAACATATTTATGATTATATTTACCAAGGAATTTGTTTCAAATAATATTAACATATACTGTAGTCACATATCTTCATTACTTGTGTAATTTATTACATGATTCAGATTATATAACGAATATGTTTTGTATTAAAAACAATATATATGTCATGATTTTTATATTTAGAGATTATTGGATGAAATCCTAAAAATAAAAAAAATTAATAAAAAAACTGGTATATTAATCATTATTTTTCATCTATGGTAGTAGCATAAGAAAATAGTGATCCATTATCTTCTTTAGTGTATATTCTTTTGATGATTGAGACATTTATTTTCATGATGTATTGTCTACTTATATTTGATTCATTATACAATATAATCCATTTTTTACCCTTCAAATCAAAAGAGCGGAAGCCTATCTCTCCATACATGTAGTAATCTACCATTACGTTTTTGTATGTACCATTGTGTATCATTCCACAATTATCACAGGTGGGATATTACTTCTTTCTCTTTATTCTATTTTAGAAAATTACCTAGTTGTACTGTTTTTCTTGTACTTCCCTATGATACCATAATAAAAAGAAAAATTCCTTCTTTTTTTCATAGAACATGATATTTTATCCTTATATGATGAGATTATTTGAATGAATTATTCCCTTAGAATGATTAGTATAAGCCCAAAAAGAGTATCATCATTCTTACTCTTTAGATCATGTGAATTGATGGGGTTCCATTTTTTTATTCTTGGATACCTTTCTAAAAGAAATCATACACTATCCTAGATCATTTAATTATGTATAATCTCAAAATTGTTGAAATACAAAACACAAATATAAATATTCATGCATAGTTAATCTCATAAACATAGTTTTTGGGGATTTTATTTTATGATTATTCTAAAATTCTATGTTAGTGTTATGTTTCTGAAATATCAGATTTCATAAATATAGTTCCCATTATTTATACTAAAATTTGTCTAATACCAACTTCAACAACCCCGACCCCAATATCCCGAATTCTATGGTTGTTTTAATTTAATTGAATAGATAAAATAGATTACATCACCAAGGATTAACCAGATTAGTATAATTGAAGAACTATATATATACATGGTTCCCATATTAAATTTTCAAATAAAAATAGTACATAATAATGAAAAAAAATTCTTCCCTAGTACTTATTAAAATATTTCATCTTCATAATCTAACGAAGGAAAACAATAAAAGGGTAACATCAACTACTAAGTAAGAGTTAGATAAGAATAATTAAATTAATAATAAGTTAGAAAATATCCATAATTATTGTAAAAGTGAAGAACTAAATAACACATTCTAATAAATATACTATGAATGAAAAAAATAATATAACTTTTTCATAGTGAAAGTCATATGGATTATAATAACTGAATTCTAAATTCTAGAATTGATTAATTATCAAAAATCATGTATATGAGTCATGAACCATTATACCATCAATATATTCAAAATAATATTTAATTAGTTGGGTATAAATTCAAATTATTCTAAATGGAAGCAAGCATGATGGGTTTCTTTGTAACAAGTTTCGTCTAATGAGACGATCGACCCATTAAGGGGAATAAATTAATTGGTCACTAACCCATAAGGATTCCATTAATTTTTCACCAACCCATGTAATAAAATTTAAAAACATTCATTATATAAGAATTTAATTAATAAATAATCTTCCATATATCAAATATTCATAATAAATATAAATTATATAATTATCAATACTTCTATAGTAAAACAAATAATTATCAAGGAAAACACCATATGTAGAAATTGTAAACATATTACATGAAAATAAAATCAATTATTTATCAATTAAAAAGGGTAAATAAGCCTATATCATGATAAATTATTTCCAAATGAAGTGATAACATGTAAAAATAGTGTTTAATACACTTTAGAAAGGAGACGCTTTAATGCACATTAATGAAAAATATAGAAGATTAATTTTAAGTGGAATAGGAATGATGGTTTTCCTAAAACCTGAAATGACCTATGATATATTTTCACAATAAAAAGATTTATTTGAGAAATGTAACAGTTTATTAAAACATATTATGGATTTTACTTGAATATGGATACCTATTTCGAAAGCTCCAATAATTAGGTTTTATTATTAGGAAGAATTGAGAAGGTATCCTTTTAAAAATATTTACATTCTACCAAAAAAGGATGAATTGATCTTCATACGTGTGTTTGGAAAATATAAATATAATTTATAATAATAATATAATAATAAATAAATATTTCATCTCGTTAAATAGATAGAAATTGTATCCCTAGGGTAAATTTGATGTGTCAACGAGATCACATACCACATTGTAATCAATCATTACATATGCCACATAAAATTTATAACCATAAAATGATAAATTGAATAGAATAAATATAGATTCATTAATGATATGATATTCCAAATGTGAATAATAAATAAACCACGAACAATAAATAATTATTGAATAAGGAATATCACACAAAGAAAAGTGATCTTATAAACCCCATACCTTCTATTGGAAAGTGCTCTGCATTTGTACTTATTTTCCCAGATTATCACATTAGATTCATTAATTACATAATTAATAAGCTTCTATACATTTAATTTATTTATAATATTTTTATTAAGTTCAGGTTTTACTTCTTTTGAGGAGTTATAATATTCAATTTTTTCAATCCAGGAGTGTTCGTTTTCATGGTTTTCATGATCGGTTTCCTTATATTAATATATGGAAGTTCATGTGAAATTGGACTAGTTCTATAACAATTAATTGATTTATTATTAATGAACTTTTAAAAGTATAAATGATCTTATATATCATTTGGTTAAATTTTTTTATAATGATTATATAGATAAAATGTTTTTTAAAAAATATTAATTTATTTCTTTTCTTTTTACGACCATCAATAACATATTTTTTTATTTGAAGTCATTTTTACTTAATGGTGGTAAGAAATTTATATAATTGTGTAAAAAATATTATTTTACCAAAATAATGTTTTTATGATACGATTTGAAGTTTTTAAGTGAAAATAAAAACGCATCATCCATGATATCTATAAATTGAAATATCATAGATGATGTTTTAGTTTTAGAACAAAATTGAGGGGAAAATGGTTTTGATGATGGATATTAAATTTGAATAATAAAATTAGAGTATATATTAGATACTGGATTTATCATGTTTTATTGGATAGAGGAGTTAAGTATAAGATAATAATAGAAAATAAATTAAAAAAATAATAGATAATGAAATAAGATTTTACTTCTTGCATAGAGTCTCCATGAGAACATATTTAAGGAACCTGGGATTTTTCCTTTGGTGATAATATTTAGAACAAGAATAAAGGATGATGTTTGGGAGATGAATTGGGTATAATATGATCAAACTCAAAATCATAGAAGGTGTGAGGAGATAAGTTAGTGTGATGTGTTATTTATAGTGTAAGAGAGTGGTGATTTTTTTTATTTTATTCATTGGATAAATATTTTGGCTTAGGGATATGAAAAGTGATGATTCTCATGATCATTAATATAAACTAGTGTGTGTGACTTTGAAATAATTGTTTATTAATTTTTTTTACATCATCCGTTACTGAATACTTCATTTATTTTGTAAATACCATAAACTATTGTATTTCAATATTCTCCAAAATAGAAAAATTTCAAAAATATCCCAATAATTATCCCAAAAAATTTTATCATGTTCAGATTTCAAAAATAGAGCCCAGTTTTTATGAAAATTTTTCAAATTAATAGAAATTTCATTTTTAATTAAATCAAATATTTATTTGAAAAATAAAAATTTTAAATTTATAATAGATTTTTTTAAAATTGGAAAAATTAACTATTGTCTCATAAAATTATCTTAAATAATAAGATAAAAAAATAATAATTTATATATATATTTTATGAATTTTATGAATTTTAAATTATTATATTGATTTTCATATTAAAAATAAATATTTTTCTTATACCTAAAACCAACAATTAATTTATCATTTTTTAAAAATTTATTTATTTATTCTATGATATAAATATATAATATTTTCTTTTATGAGATACATATTTTTTTTATACACTTTCTTATGTGACATTATTATTATAATGGACATATTTTGATTCCAAACAGTCTCATTTCTATCCCAAGGACCACATTGATATATAATGGTTTGCCTTGTTTTGTTTAATCTATAAGATCTTAATGAAGTTGATTTTTTTTAAGAAGATACATACCTAAATTATTAGAGTGTTATATTTTTTAAATTAGTATCTATAAATTTATATATTTCATTATTTTGACATTTTTATTTTCCTCATCTATAGATGTGTATTTCCTTCGTCACATTAATGATATATTGATACATGTCTTTAGTCCAGTTCTTCTACAATTGGTGGAAAAATGTATTTTCACTATATTTCACGATTAATGTATTTAGGATAAATTATTTTGGGGAAATCAATAATGGGTGATGGGATTGGACTACCATTTCATCGTTAATGAATAATATTTTTTGGATATCACTAATTCTGATCATAGATATATAAGTCTATGTTGAGGTTAAATATTTTTATATCTAGTATTGTTGTCAAAATATATTGGTTTCATAATAGTTTTTTGCAATTAATTTCAGTTAAATAAATTTTTCTATTGGGCATGATCATTTTTTGAGATAACAAAATTGATAATATTTATACTCACCCGTGAAAATGTAATTTCACATTTCCACCTTTTCTGAATGTAGATTATCTAGTGAAAAATATAATGCGATAGTTGATTTAGCGATAATAATTCCCATGTTTTGTGGATAAAAATGTTCTAGTTATAATCCCTAAGACTTGTAATATCAGGCTTGTTGATTTAAACTATTAGTTATCGAGGCCATAAACCTATCACTCCCATATCAAAAAACTAATGTTATTTATAATTATTTTCTCTATATTATTCCTTATGAATTATTTTGGTCTTATAGGATGTTGGATTAGCATTAGTAATGAAATTATTATCAAATTAAACATTGCTATTTGGTTGATAGCTAAGTAATTTCTTTGTGAATAATCCAATATAATCATGAAAAGACAATTGCACCAATTATATAAGTATAATAAGAATTATATATGTCTAATTTTGTATCACATTATATAATAAATTAATTTAGGTGGTCTAGTATTTATTGTTTCTATCATGGAAATGTTATTAATATACCTCTGAAAAAATATATTATTTTATTCCTTCAAAAAAGATTATAAACTCATTTTATGAGTATAATTTTTTAATTGTATATTGAAAGTAAACATATATCGCCAATTTTGTTTAATTAAAATATACAAGTAATAATTGTCTTCTAAAATATAATTTCCATGAATCATGAAATATAGTACCAAATATATTCATGTTATAATTAGTTTTCAATTTTTTACATAACTAAATAATCCATTGTTAATGCATTGGGAAATGACTAGATGAATTCCAAAATCATTTATGTTATATATTAATGTGTATATATAGAATAAAATAATTAATTTCTTATAATAAAATATGTTTATCTATTATAATGAAATTTGGGATGATTTCTTCTTCATCTGTAGATTCATATGCTTGGTCATGTTCAATCATCCACATTTACGGTCAGTTTACATTATTGATAGATCATTGATTAAAATAGTGTTCCCTCACCGTACCAATGATTCATAAAATATTGGAAGATTTTTCTATGTATTTTCAATTATGTGGTTTATTTCCATTATCCCCACATGTGATAAAAACTCCCAAGCCCTTCATCCCTTATATAGATTGATTCTGTCCATAATTGTTACTTTTTATAAGCACCACAACTCATTAATTATTTACAACTATATATATTTATTTAATTAATCATGTTTTCCACGTTTTTACATGCTTTACAATGAAAAAATATGGCATAAATAAATGTTTCTCAGTTTGTATATCTATTTTTACTATCACCTTTAATTTAATGTATGTTTGAGAGACGAACAACCATCAATGAATTGTATTTATTATTTTCAAGAAATATTTTTTGTTACTCTTAGGATTTTATATATAATCTATAGTATTCCTAATTTTTCATGTATTTGTTTCTACCTTTGATTCATAGGTTTCTTTATCTAGTTTTCGTGATTTCAAAAATATCCATTACATAATTAATTTTTTTCCCTCATGGGAAATAAATCTCAGTGAATAATATGATATCGTCATTTAATTCCATAAAATATTATCTTCATATTTAATAGTATTTAGAAGAAATGTCCACAATTAATAAACATCACATATCAGTTACATAAAATCATTGAATCCATATAATATTCTCTACATATAAAAGATATGAATATTGTGTATTTATTTTTAATCAATTTGTATGCCAGCAATGGATTACTGGATCGGTTGAAGCATACTTGTTTTTTTGTCTCAGGAAATGATCTAATGAAGTTACACTTCATTGAGAGGAAATTGATAATCCCAATGGGATTGTTTATTTTTCGCATCCTAAGTTATTTATTCTAATATGGTGATAATTTTATCATACATTTCACAAATATCATTTGTTTAAAATTTTCAGAAATATCAACACTTACTATGTGAGTTGAAACTATTTAGGTTACTAAAAATCTAGTAATAATAGAATTTTATTATAGAAAAATGAAAATAGTACAAGAAAAATACAAATAAGAAACACCAAAACCATAAAATATGGTTAAGGTGAAAAAGGAAAAAACCAAACCAGATAAGAAACACCCATTAAAATAGGGTGAGCTCTGGATTGAAAGCAGAAGAAACAAAAAACTAGTCACCGAGAATAAACCCAGTGATGCTCATCCCCTGCCTCTACTGCCGCCATTGCTCCCGTTGAGGTTCATACTGATTCTGGTATTTTTCTCCTCATCCCCATTGATTCGATAGGATGAAACAACGCCAGTGGTTGTCACAGTGGCCGGATCATAACTGATTTTTCCACAGCTGAAGAAGCTCCATCAGCCCAGTCATGAAAATATTCTTTCATGAAGAGGACCGGGTGTATTACGGTTTTCTCACCAGTTTTCGGGAAGTCCACTACAACTGAATGCAGCTCTGCAGGTTCTACTTCAAACCTGTAGAAATAGAAACAAGACTCTCCAAAGAAGAAAAAAGAATAAAACTAAAGCAAACAGAACGCAAAAAAAAATAAGGACACAAGGATAAAAAAAACCATACGAAAGAGCCACATTCATAGATAAGAGACATCATACAAATGTCTAAAATTGGGAGACTTGTCACAGTCCTTTTTAATAAAAGGAAGGAGATCATCAATAACTTGATCATTCCAAAAAAATAACTCCATTAACACATTTATTTTCCATGCCAATAGCAATATAATTGGCTTCCCTATAAATTTGAGTGACAATATTATTCATGGAAGATAGAGTCTCCAAAAAATCAATCCAATGATTAGTAAGCTTCCAGGACTAGAGATGAAGACCCATCCTTTTGGTAGAAACAATAACAGAATAATCACTCTCAATCCATAAATTATCACAACCACGCTTCATAACATGATCCACAATAATGATAATTCCAAGAATTTTAGCCTTAAGTGAAGAGGCAAAGCCATAATAATCATGAAAAAAACCAAGGACACCCCCTTTATGATTTCAAAAAATAACACCATAACTAGAATGACCTAGATTACACCTAGAAGAACAATCTGAATTAACTTTTAACCAACCAAAAATAGGTTCCTTATAGAAAACTTCTAAAGTACCAAGCAGAGGCCTGAAATTACCCTTAACACTTATCATGTTCTGAACAGACAAATAATCCCATGGATAGTGAAAAAATGGAAATTAATAATCCCATGGATAGGGAAAAAATAAACTCAAAAATATGGAATCCATATTTAAATACTTCATAAAAATAAAATAAAGGCCTCAACTAAGGCATTATACATAAACATGCATGCATAAACTAAAATACTATAATAATTTATCTCATAGGACTTACTATTGAATTGCAGGAAAATATAACTTTGATCCACACAAATCCCGAACTATTTAAATTATATTCATCACATGAAATTGAAAAAAATTAACACATATTATTCCTTATTGAAACAATAATATAAGCATGTATATATAAAGAATAATAATTTATAATAAAATAACATTTAAAAATATAATTAATAATTTCTTTGTCTGGCATCTAAAATAATATTCTATATAAACACCCATCAACAAATATTATGAATTGTGGTGTGTTCAAATCATTTATGTATAGGAGTATATATATTTTCTCAATAACATAGAACCTATAAAGATATTTGATAACATATAGAACATATCTTTTTTATAATGTCCATTAACATGGAATAAAAAATTGATATTTTGTGTATGAGATTTAAAGGGTAGGAGAACATTATCCTATGATAAGAAAAATATTGTGAGATACCCCTATAATCAATATGAGTGGTAATAAGAAAGTAATACCAACAAATTAATTTTAAAACAATTATATATTAATTTATTTTTTTTAATATCAAACAAAGAAAATAGTGTATCCAAAAAACAATATGTGTATAGATGTTGATTATAAGGATAACACACTTACATCGACAAACACTATGGTACAAACATTTTTTGCGACGTTCTATTTATGACAGGATATTCCCTAGTATAGAAATATGAATATCTTGTGACAATTTGCAATGGAAATTATTTCTCATCACAAATAACCCTAAATAAACAAATATTGATATCAATAATCCCATCGCAAAAAACCATTCTACATGAATTTACTCCTATCACAATCACTACTCATCATTATGGATATTTTGTAGAGGTAACTTATTAACTATCACAAATAATGTTTCATCAGATGAGTATTTGGAACTGGACTCATCATAAATAACTTATTTATTACAAACTCTATAATTTATGGTAGTTAATGTTTGTGGTGGGGTACATCAAAAATTGTATCGTCAGTAATAATCTAACATATAGATCTATAAATATTATAATGTCTGATTTTCCACCATTAAATATTATTCATACCTGTCCCCTACTCTCCTCTCCATTACACTTTTCACCTTTTAATTTCATTTATCAAAATTATTAATTTTTCAATGAAACATTATTATTTTCATCCGATTAAATCTTCTAATTTTGATGTATTTTTTTAATGTTTTTATTTTTTATAATTAATTTAATTTCATTAAATTATAATTTAATGTTAGAAATTAAAATTTATTAGTTTTAATCATAAATAATTATTTTTAGTTAGTATTATTTTGTTTTATATAGATGTAATTATTTTTGGTATGAATTATTTGGTTTTAATTAAGTGTAATTATATTTAATTCAATTTAATTAGTTTTTATTATTAGTAATTATATTTAATTATTAGTAATTAGATATAAATAGTAGTAATTATTCTTAATTTTATGTATATGGTTTTAATTATGATTTATTTTATTTAATTAGATGTGTTTAGTTTTTATTTGTAGTTATTGGTTTTAATTATCAGTAAGTAGTTGCATTATGTTCTAATTACTTACAATTCATAGATAAATTGTACAAATTAATAGAACACAGTTATAATTTAAAATAATTTATTGAAATATTTATAAATTAATAGTAATGTTCAACTAGTAGTTATAAACAATGAATTTTAGTAATAAATGATTAATATTAATAATAAAAAAAATTAGTAAAAATTGACAGTATAAATTATAAATTAGTGGTAATTGGAAAAAATTATCTCTAAAAATAGGAAATTAGAATAAATTATTATTGATTATCTATAATAAGTAAATAATAGTGGTAATTTGTATAAGTGAGTTGTGAGGAGAAAAAAGTAAAAATTATAAAAAATTAGTAAAATTAATAAAATTTGCAGAAATGATCTTTTACTATATATAATTAGTGGAAAAGATATTTAATAGGTACAAATTAGTGTAAATGAGTTTTAAAAAAAATAAAATTAGAATTATTGTGCTAAAAGTAACAAAAATTACTGGTAATGAGTAGTAATTAGAAGAAAATAGTCGTAATGAGCGGTAATTAAAAACATTAGAGTTAATTATCATAATTTAGTAAAAATTAATGAAAATGAGCAGTAATTAATTATAATTAGTGTAAATGATCTATAATTAGTATAAAATACTGTTAATTAGTGGAAAAATTTAAAAACTGATATTTAGAGGTAATTAGAAAAATGGTGGGAGGAGGCGACTTCAACTATGATAGATGAGAATGATAATGCCCTAAACCCGATGCTGATGAACTCTTCTCCCCCTTCTCCATCGAAAGTGGGAGATCGGCGTATTCTTGAGTAGGATAACCCATACCCTGGATCGATTTCTCTATTCCCAAGGATACACCTTTCTCGAAAGGTTCCAGATCTGTTTCAGGTAGCACCATAGCTTCTTCTTCTTCCGGATGAGATCAAGGGCTCTGCAGATTTATGCAAGCTAAACATAGTTTCATGGTTTCATCCCCAATGCTCATCAGTTGTTGAGTTCGAGCGATTTTTCTCAAAATCTTGGGATCTATAGGCACGAGCAGTTTTCGTTCTTCTTGTTAAGAGGCATATAATGGTCTGCTTGGGTTTAGTGGTGGATTTGATTGCGGCTTGTTCTCGAGCTCCTCATAGATGAAATGGATCAACATTCTTCTTGTTTCATTGGATCATTGTTTTTCACATGAGACATGATCCTGCAATAATTGGAACATTGGTATGTAACCATGTCCTACCACTTTATTTTCAGAATCCCTTAATTTTATGTGAAATTGGCAATATGATTGGTCATTACTTATTTTATGATTGTTGGACTGAGGTTGTGTGTCACTCGATTTGTCCATGAATCTTTGTGGAGGTCGATGTATCCACACCGCCAATTGACTATGTCTGGATCACGGATTACAAGGATTTATGCTAGAGTCAGGGTGTCATCTTTGTGTCCTGGATGTGTTATTGTGTGGCCTGCTCTAGATTTGTCCATCTCGAACTGGTTTGTTGCCGTGGAAAGTTGGATGGTATATTAAAGATAGTTTAAAGGGGATGTTCTAATGATATTCTATCTGTTAGATTGGACTCAGTACTGGGAACAACCAACTATGGTGATCCTCTGGTAGTGCAAGGGAATGTGAATGAGGTATGGGTGGTGTCCCTATGGAGTGTGGAAGACTTGTCGCAACGGATGAGTCGGGTGATCTGGTGGGAATCCCTTACCTCAATGAGGTAATTATGGGTACAAGAACAAAGCGGGAGGTGCGGAAATCATTTCACACAGAGTTATGAATGCATGGTTGTGCAATGAAGGATGTGTGGGAGTCACTCAATCCTTCAGTGCAGTATGTCGTTGAGTGGATAAAATGTGACCATGGTGTTTTAGACGTACCGTTGCTGGGAGTGATGTTGGTCATGTGCAACTAGTAGGTGGCAGCCTGAATAGAGAAGAATTAGTAAATTCTATACAGTGTGTGTAGGACCACTCAGGTAATATGTTTGCGTTCTTGTAGGAGGAGGATCCACCCACTGTGATGGTCGATCCATAGGTGAATATAGATTGGAATCTGTATATTGGTTCTAGTAGTCTGGACAATGTTTCAGTTGATGTCTCAAAGATGAGGACTCTTGAGGATCTTGGAAACGATGGTAACCCTCAATGTCTTACTCTGTTAGATCATAATATTCTATCTGAGATGATTGGATACGTGTCTCTAACAATCTTAGAAGGTGTCTTGGTGAGGCCAGATTATGGGTGCACAGGTTTCACCCCTTTGAATATCAATGGTAAATGGAAGAATGTATTAGACATTGAGAAAGATAATGACTGAGGGGTTGCAAGACCTTATTTATATGATATAGTTCAAGGTGTTCTGAAGAGATTATCATAATTTGATGCTATGACGACTGATCCTCCAAAAAAGAGGCCACTAATGGACTATTCTTACATACTGAAGTCGGCATCCACCAGGTCCTCTTCCCAGAAGGAAAAATGGAATGTCCCTGATTCTAAAGAAGATCTATGTGAGTAGGAAATAAAATAAAGAGAAAATATCTAAGGGGAAACTGGAGCTCAGATGGATGTATGCCACGGTCTTGAAGCAATATGATACCCTCCGAGTGGGAGTCAGCTACTGTGTAGGATGTGCCTTATTATGGATGTGGTGAGTACAATGATTACTATGGTATGTATCTTCTATTTTCAAGTTAGAACTTCTTTTTGTATGTGAATGAGTTATATGTATGTACTCTCGCTCATTGACTCATGTACTTTTATTTTATTTTAATAAAGGGTCTAAGGCCTTCCTCAGACTGAGCTTTCTTTGTAGAAAAAATGGTGGTAATTTTCATTAATTGGTAAAAAGATTTATAATGAGTAGTAATTTTAATAAACTAGCCGCAATGAGTTGACATTTGTAAAAATTAGTGGTAATGTTTTATAATTAGTTTAAATTAGTGGAAATTAGTTGAGAATTGTTAAATTTAGTATAAATGTGATTAAAATAATAAATTACTAGTAATTAATTGAATTTACTAAAAAATAATGTAATATGTGGTAATTGGTAAAATATATATTTAATGAGAGGTAATTGAAAAAAATAACAAAAATGAGTGGAAATTATAAAAATTAGTTTGAATTAGTTAAAATTATTAGTAATGAGCATTAATTAGTAAATATTAGTGATTATGAGTTGTAATTTTTTTAAAAGGTAATGAGTTGTAATTAGTAAAAATACTGGTAAACGGTGGAAATTAGTAAAAAAATATTGTTCATGAGTAATAATTAGAAGCAAATAGAGGGTATGTTTAATAACTAATAATAATATCATTAATGAGTGGTAATTAGTTGAAAAATAGTAGTAGTGAGTGGTAGTTAGTAAAAAATACACATAATGATAAATAATTAGTAAAAAATAACTATAATGTGTAGAAATTAGTAAAAATTATAGATAATGGTTAGTAATTTGTAAAAATTATCCATAATGAATTCTAATAATTTAAAAAAAATTCAATTAGTAATAATTTATTAATATTATTGACAATGAGTAGTAATTGTTAAAAATTATTTGTAATGAGTGGTAATTAGTATCCATTACCAGTAATGACCAGCATTTACAAATAATTACTTGTAATGTGGGTAATATGTAAAATTTACATATATTGAGAGATAATAAGTTTAAAATATTGTTAATGTGTAGTTATAAGTAAAAATTATCAGTAATTAGTATGAATTACTCTAATTATGAACAATTTACCATAATTAACCATAGATACCCACAAATAAACACAATCTGTAATAGAAGGTCAACCAATGTTCATGAGGGAAGTATAGAGTAAAGGGGATGAAGTGGACACAAGTGTAAAAGAACACTTGTGTCCATGAGTTTATATAATTTAGAGGAGAGGTAATCATGAGTAAACCTATGAGTGATTTAGTATTAAATAGATATTGGAGACAAAAATGATATGCTTTGTTTGTTTTTCCCATTTTTTATTTAGGGATTTTTTATGAGACAATTATGAATAAAAAATAATGATAATGTAAATAAACTATTATTGGTAAAACCCTGTTTTCCAATGAGGATATATTTAACTGAAAAGGGGGTAAATTCTCTAAGAATTTCATTGTTGTCTCTCTGATAAATTTTTTAGTTCATCTTATACAATATTATTCATGTATTTCTATTCCCTAATCTATCTAAATATAGTGGTGCCTAAATTTATTACCATTACATTGCTTACATCGAATCTTCTCCACACATTCGTAGATAGATTGATGAAGTTGAATTGATTTTGGAGACAAAAGAGTGAATGAATTCCAGTTCCCTATATTAATATTTTTGGGGGGAGAGGCAGTCAGGGGTATGCTCTCTAGCTTACAAATGACTGCCTCTCTACCCAAATGTATGAATAGAGGGTCATTGGAATTATTTCACTATTCAATTACATTCATACCCTACACTCTGTGCTTACCTCACACCCATAGGGAAGAGATCAATTTAAAATAATTTTATTTAATTATAATTATAAAAAATTATCAGAAAAGAGAATGAAACTATTTATAATTTACTTAATTATATAAATTTAGCGGTAATTAGATAGAAGTGATAATATTTATATTTAATTTATAATTTTTGGATTTTCTTATTTTTTTGATAGTATTTTCCATATAGCATATTAATCAAAATAAATATTTTTAATTAAAATATAATAAATTTCAACAAGGATGTATAATTTAATCTTTATTATAGGATCAATGTTGGATAAAATATCAAATGAATCCAAACAGTTCAGGTGTAAATCATATATATATTGTAGGTGTTGAAGAATTTTTAAAATAATTTCATCCAATTAAGGGATTGATGTTTTTAAAAAAATATTCCATATTTATAAATACAATAATTTATATGTTCTATTATGTTAAACATATATTTGACCAAAAATAATATTGAACGAAATTAAAATTTATTACAACAATTAAAAAAAACTATCGTAACAAGAGACTAATCCTTATAAAAAAACCAAAATGAATTAGTATCTATAGGAAAACCAATATTAATTAAATATTTATATAATATAATAAATTTAGTATACATTGGTTCATTATCAGTTGAAATATAAAAGAATATTACATGGTTTTAATGCCCTTATTCAAAAATTTACATGAATTCCACTCATCTGCCAATATAAAATGGCTCTCACCCATCAAAATTATTAACACATATCATGACCTTTGGCACATCCAAACCATAAAAAATATTCCATAAATATCCTTCCCCAAATCCTATCATAATCACATTTTTCATAAATCAATCGAAGGAAGACTTTTTTTATAAACTAAATGGAGTTAACCAAATTAGAGGTATCATTCTTCAATGATAAGTTTTGTTTCATTTACTTTACAACCACATAAATTTTTATATGTCATTATTTTATAATATCATAAATAACTCAAATATACTAATATTTTTTCTGTGGATGTTACTACCTAAATCCCTACACACATCCATCAAATGAGATACACAATCATTGTTCGTGGGTACGCCGAAATTGCACTTCACAAACCGATGTCATTCAATTTTCCATAACAACATTTCAGGGTTAGTAAAATAATGTATTTATAGTTTATATACTATATATATATATGAAATTTATAATTTATTTATTCTTATTTGTTTATATTATGACAATAAAGTTATTCATTCCATTTTGTTGGAATATGATAACGTCATTTGTGGAAGTGTGGACTACTGCCTCCACAATAAAATGTGATTCATTCTGGTTATACATGGAATGCCTAAAAGATGGTTTTAATAATTATATTTTTTAAATATGAAAATAAAATTTTAATTTTTTTATAATAAAAAAATAAATAATATAATTTTAATTCTATTAATATGACATGAAAATGAATACACCATTCATGCATACATACGACCAACCATCTCCCTGAATGGTGTATTTCATTTTCAATCACCAATCATTATATATTGCACTAAATTAATATAAATGGAATATAAATAATATTTAAATCATGTTTAAAATTCATTATATGATGAAATAATGATCCATGTAAAAGGTACACAAATAAAAAGTCAAAACATACTCCGGAAACAATGAGATTAAAACCCAAATTAGTGAAAATAATTAATGATTACTAAAAATGGTAACAAGATATTAAAAAAATAATATATGAAAATTTAAATATTATTATTGTTCTGAAATAATATGATAACATTCTTACTATTAGTATATAGTAGAATAAATGATGATTAATCAAACAGAAATGAAATGTAAAAGCTTTTGTCTAAATTTCACATCACAAAGTAACATTGTAATGTTATGGACCTAGATTCTTTTATATGGTGTATATATCTCCATTTGACATGTAATATCATGAATACGTAATTCATCATGGTATTTTATGTTTCAATATGAATTATTTCATTTAATGGTTATGGAATTTAAAAGTTACCATATGGTGAAGAATATCATAACCTATTTCATTTCATTAGGGAATATTACATCCTCATGGAAGTTAATATTATATGATAATGTGTGTAATAATATATTCCCATCAATCATTGTATTCCCACTTTATTATGTGGATTTATTTTTTATACAAATAATCATTTCAACGACTTATTCGATCCTCAATGTTATTTTCTTCTCAAGGGTTTACATCACTGTCTAATTTTATTTGGGATTGATTACAAATGAATTTACATTAATACATATTATTTGATCATTTTTAATAATCTCATAAATTTTCCTCTCTAATGGTTGTGCATGATATATCTCAAGTAATATTATCATTTTCCACTATTTGGTGAATATATTTTTTTATAGTTTTTCTATGAATACCCGACATTATATATCTCTTTGTTCGGAAATCAATATCCTTTTAATATAATTTTTTATTTTTATATCCATATATTGAAAAAATTATTTCAAGAATTTTATTAAAATATATAAAAATAGATATTAATTTATTTTTATTCAAATTTTTAATGGAATCTAATTTTATTTTGATGATCATGGTACCATTCTATCAATTTTAATTGTAAATGTAGTGTCCTTTTAACTTGAATAGAATTTACAGATTTACCCACAATATTTTCATCGAATAATATTTATAAATTTTAAATTGTTAGATTAAAAAAATTAATGATGTTTTAAAATTTAAGGATCTAAATCAAGAAATTCAAAAGGAATACTTTATCTTACACATGATTATTTTCAAAATAAGTTTTCATAGTATTTCTATTCATTAATGACAATAACCCATTATTTTCTGTTCCTCAAGGGACATGTTGTAACGATCCCTTCCTTATTCTTCATCTGGACAGTTTTTGATTTATTTGGAAAATATATTTATTAAATTCACTCCCCAGAATAATTATCAGGATTATTAACTTCCCCATGAGTTCTTCACATGACCATTACCATTGAACTCAAAATTACTTCTAAATGTTATTATAATTTATCAGGGATACTACTAATGTTTAAAATTTATAAAAAATTTTACACGGAGTTTTATTATGATTTTATATAAATTATTTTGTAAATATTTATAAATATATATCTTTTACTCAATATGAATATTTTATAAGGAACATTCTTTATGAATAAAATCATTTATTGGATTTGTGATGAATTCTTTCGACATGTACTATAGGGGTTAGGGAACGGTTAATGTAATCTATTCAATGCATTGGTAATATAATTGGTTGAATTAGTTGGCTATGTTTTGATAATGGGTTTTAACCCAGTATGTCTTAAACTCTATCAAGGATAGATCATGATGATAAAGGTGTCATGTGCCTATGAAAAATGACTTCTAAAAACTATGAATTTCTTTTTTTTGAGATTTATCATTTAATAACAATAATATTTTCACTATAACAAAATATATTGTTGTATTTCATTTATAGTTTATTTATTAAGTGGATATTATTTTCAGTTAATTGTCATTCCATATTTTTTTATTCCATATTTATTCATATTGTAATGTTTTTAAAATGGAATGCAGGTTAATTTATTGACATTCCCATATTGTTTACAAACTTAATTATTAGTTTATTAATTACATATAATATGTGGTTAGTAATTTTTTAATCTATATTTATTATTCACATTTATTCATTATTATATATGTTTTACCAAACCCATATTATCATTTGACCTCACCCTTATATTGATTTTTTTTTTCCGGATTCCATAAAGTTTATTAAGAATGATATATAAGGATATTATATATAGAATAATGTTATGCTATTATAAATTATTTCATAATTAGCGTATACTTTGGTAACACAAGATTCATATATATATCCATCTTATCAATATTACTAATCTATTCGGACCATTAGGATCTGATTACATGCAATAATGCTCATGTAATGGTAGTAGACACCGACTAAGGGCTTACTAGGTCCAGTTCACTATAGTAGGTATCAAACAATGTTTAATAGAAAACATGGGAAAGATATTTAGGAAAACATAGATTATAGAACATAAAACTATTTTTTAATTTGACAATAAGTATACAAGAACATCCTATTGTTACATTTAGATAGCTATTTTGTGGTTTTCCTAACAACCCAAAACTATTTAGATACTACAAGTGGATATGGTTCTAGTACATACGTACCTTGGGGGAATAAATCTGAAATGGACATGTTAGGTAGGACTCATGTGTAACATAGATTATTATAATTATCCTAACAATGCAACTTGTTTAACTAATCATAGGTATATGCTTAGGGAAATTCACATTTTCATTAAAAATCACTATAAAAAATTTAAAAGGATAATGACAATGAATAACCTAGTAAAAACATGGGGTGTCTTAGAAAAAAATTGCATTTCTAGATTTATACACCTTGAAATGATTATATGGTTTTTAAATATTTAAAATTTGTTATAATACAATGTTTTTGGTTTTACACAATGTATAAAACCCAAAGAAATCATGTTAAAATTGGGCATAAAGGAAATGGGGTAATAAATTGAAATAAAATAGGATGTCAATAAGAGTTAAGGTCATCATGTTTATGCCTAATCATTTTTATTGAAATATTATTTATAATATATAACATAATATACATTGGAAATCATCAAATATTAGAATAATGGAGTTTTATAAGAGTGCAAGTAGAGGAGACAATGGATAAAAAATGATTGATTTCCATAATGTAAAAAATATTGAGGCATACACAGAGGAAAGTGACTTAATGGAATGGTGATGAGATTTATGTGGGAAAAGGTTGTAAATAAATAAAATAATTACTAAGGGAAATTAATGATTACTATGGATGGAAATAAAACACTTCCTAAAGACCCATTTATAGTTTTTTCCTTAAATATGGGGAACGTCAAAATTATTTAAGTTAGTTAAAACATATATAAGGTAAAATTTTGACCATGGAAGGAAAAATGTTGAAATAAATGGATGATGTATTTATGTATTTGGGTTTTACTGAAAACCTTTTTTAGAAGGATATCTATTTATTTTCATTATTTCATGGATGTCATCCATATTTAATATTGTTTTAGAAAAACCAAAACATATATTCTAGGTAAAATCCAATCAAATTTAGATGATTGTTGGGAGTTAAACCCTTGAAGGATTTATTATTAGTGATTTGTGACTTCTACTAGGCTATGTGATATCCTTGTAAATATGTCATTTTCTGGTTAAAAAATTCTATAAATAAATATTCATGATGAACCAGAAGTATCACTATTTGGTATAGGGATTAATTTTTTAAAAATATTTGTTTTGGAAAATATTTTTTGAGAGATAGAAATATTATTCACTGTTTTATGGATCTTAATAACTATTAAAATTGAATTTTAGTTCTCCATAAAGAAAGAAATATTCATTTTTTATATTCATTTATAAGAATAATGTAATGAATTAGAAAATAATCATGACTAAAAATGAGGATTATATTTTTTATATGAAATAGAAACATTTAATGTAAATATATTTCCTTTGATTCTTAGGGAGTTAAATATTAACTCATAATTAGGAAAATGATCTACTAATAAAATTTTATAATAATAACTTATTTTTTGTTGATCCATTGGTCTATTAAATCAACACAAATCTATTGAATCGAGGCCCACATCATTAAATTGATTATTCACTTATTTTTTTCAATTAACTCAATCACATCCTACAGTTATTTATATATTCCCTCATAGTACATATTTTAACATTCCAAAAATATTCCCTTTCATAGAATCCTAGAAATATATTATTTATTATGACATTTTCACTTCCCATTCCCACTTATTAAGTGGATTTTATATAAAATATTTAATGATGACAGTTTTTAAACAACCAAATTTTCAGATATCAACCCCTATATAACTAATATAAATTTATAATTGTGATGAAACAATTTACTTTTTGTGGGGAGAATGTAACACCCCCATATTCTAAATTAATAACATGTACTCGATTGCATGTGTGACACACAACACAAAGTATAAAAGGGAATATAATATACATATACATTAAAATATATTAAATAAATTAAATCAATGATATAAGATGAAATTTATGAAAAAAGATATATTGATTTCTCTACATAGAACTTCATGAATGTATTTTGTTATAAATAACAATGACTTTCATCAATGGAATGTGTTGCATGCAAGAATTAGTTTTACTAAACAAAAATATATTATCAAAATATTAATATATAATATAATCGATATAACCAAGATATTAAATTGTACGATATGAATAGGATTATCTAACTTATGAAAATATTTTTTTAAAAAAAAAATATTAACTATTTTTTCTAATTAATTATAAATTTAAATAAAACTGAATTGGATAAAAAATATTTTCAAGTTTATGCTAAAAAAAGTGTTTTGTCAAAATGAATTAAATTAATTAATATTATTGAATTTTATTTATTATATTTAAATATCATATGTTCAATAAAATAATTTTTACATTCATATAATAGATTTTATAGTCATAAGATACGAACAATTTAAATTATATTTTTATAAAGTTATATTTTTATGAAGATAATTTTGATGTCTTTTAATTGTGAACTTATTCAAAAAAAATTACACTTTTATTAATATTATTTTTAAATGTAAAGATAATTATTATATAATAATGATAAAATTATTTGGGGGATACATTTTCTTATTTTTTTATAGATATTCATTTTTTTTCTAAATAGTAATCAATGCAAAATTTTAATTGAAACCTATTTTTTCCAAATTATTTAATATTTCTAAGTTAATTTTATATTTTTTATTATATTATATATAGACAAGTTATACATATATTAATTAAATTTATGTCATTTTAATCAATTTCAATTTGAAATTATATATAATAACATTTAATACTTTTCACCATTTACATTAAAAAAACTCGTTTTGTCATTCCTTCTGCATGGATAATTTTAAATTAATATCATAAATTTCTTTAATATTAAATTTAAAATATTAAATTTGTATTTTGAATGAAAATAATATACAATTTATAATAAGTTCAAATTGTTTTTTCCTAAAATATTAGTGAATCAAATTAAAATTTAATATAGTGATTAAGAGAAAAACTAGATTAACTGGGAACTAAACCTTAATCATAAAGACCGAAATGACCATGAAAAATGAAATATATTTTTAGAGAAATAAATATACCATATACACCCTTTTATCTAATTAGGTTAATTACTGGAGAAAAATAACACTAATGAAACTTGGTTTGAATCTCCCATTAAAAACCTCAAAAACATTCCACTCCTCCTCTATAATGAAATGTAACTCACCCATCAAACTTATTCAAACCTATAATGAAAATTATATCATTCAAAAAATTCCCAAATAATTTGAAAAATTCCATATCCTATTTCTATAATCCTCACAGTGGTAATATGTTAAAACAATGATGTATTTTGGTATAAACCAAAAAAACTTACCTAAATAAAAAGTATCATTCTTCAATGATCACTTTTCATTAATTTAATTATCCACCCATTAAATTGTTATTATTTATTTATAATATAATAGCATAATTATATAATATATACAGTTATTCTTTAAGGTGAATATTTTAGACTATAATCACACACACATTAGTCAATTTGGATTTTCTATCATCGTTCGTGGGTTTGATGGAGTATAGCCTCGTGAATTAATGTTATTTGTTAATCCATTAATAACATTACGATTTCAGAATTACAATTGATTTATTTTTTAAATATGATATATATGATATACATAATTAATTTATGATTATTTATTTATTTTATTACACATACAATTATTCTTTCCATTTTTTGAAATATGATAACATTGTTTGTGGATGTGTGGGCTACCACCTTCCCAAAGGGATGTGATTCATTCACCCTATACATAGTATGTATAAATGATGTTTTAAAAAATTATATCTTAAATATATGATAATAATATTATTATTTATTTATAATATAAACATATATTATTTACATTCAATTTGTTTAATATGATAAGAAACATAGATTATCATTAATGCCTACACAAGGTCTAGCATCTCGATGAACTGTGTATTACATTTCATATCAAAAAAATTTATTCATTAAAATAAATTAATACATAATTAGTTTATATAATTTTTAAATCCAATATTAAATTATTGAGGAAATGAAATCATAATCTATGATATAGTTAAAATTATAAGTAGTCATCACAAACCCAAAAACAAGGCGATTAACCCCTCAAATTATGAAAAAAATAAATTATTATAAACAAAAATTTAATAATATATTACAATAAGGAATTATTTTATATTAGAAATATGATTATGGCTATTTTATAAGTCCATAAACATGTTAAAAATATTATATTGGAGGTTAACAGATGTTCCCCTAAAAGGAAACCCAAGGAATGCGATTTTTTATGAATTTCATTTTGTTAAGGAATATTGTAATGTTAGACAACAAGTTTATTTTATATATTCTATATAATGATCATATAAATGTAATATAATGAATATATAATTATTAAAGTTATTTAATTTTTCATTTTAATTATTTCATTTATGTTTATATGAATTAAATTTATCCAACTTTTAAAGAATTTAATAACCAGATTTGTTTTCATTGGGTTAAATTATGCCATCTTTTTCATTTATAGTTTACTATTATATGTGTAATAAAATTTTAATAGATATTTTTTATTCAAAATTGATTTATGTTCATTTATATTTGACACCTACAATCTATTTATAGGTGTTTTTATATGCCATTAATTATAGCGGCTATCATTATGTGAGTCAAAATTCATTCATGCGCTTTGTCAAACATGGATTTTTTTGATTTGTGGGTAATATTATGTAAAATATTAATTTTTGTATTTAGAACAAATAAAATATTTTTATAGGATTGGTCTAAAATTTGGTGCTGTGTCTTCGTGGTTATTTTCAGTTAGTGTTGAGTTATGGATTTGAGACTATTTTTGGGATTGAGAAACTAACCATTTAAAAACAATTATTATTCACCAAATAAGGAAGAATTTATCTGGTTACATAATTTTGGAAAATATACTTAGAATTTAGTATAAATATATAAAAACAAATAATAATTTCATTGTTTTAAATAGATAGAATGTGAAATCTAATGGTTTGTCTATTTATCTTATTATGTAGTCAAATTATTTAAATGGAATGCCTATTTAATTATATACATTTTTTTAATTGTAATTATTGTATTATTTTTAAAAAGACTCATGTATTTATCTATATTACCTATGACACTAAACACTTCAGTCCATCATGATTTTATTCCACATTATAAATCCAATTAATTTTAGTGGACACTGGTTCTAGGCTTACTTGAATTTGTTCGATAAATGTGGATTATCAGTTTTCTCTTCCATAATGGCATAAAGGTATTCACTATGTGATTCATGTGTCACAACTCAAAATGTATGAGTCATAACATTGATAATAAATGAGGTTAATGATTCATTTATGGATTTATATTCCATTTTCGAGGAGTACCCAATGTGGATCGTATACTAGAATAAGAAGCAAAAATTTCTAATGACGATGTATAATTTTTGGATAACTTTATAGAATAAGGAACCCAAATATGAAACATGGGAGAATGAGTTATATGTGGGGGGGAATATTATTGATCTATTTCTTCATTATTACAAGTGAAACATCCCATTTATAGGAATCCTCTTTTTGGGATATTGAAACTCCCCTAATATTTTATGGTGTCTGATTATTCTAATATTTTCTAAATTGTATTAATCACGTTAATTTATTAGTGTTTCATGTGTTTGGGGGAAACTCGAGGCTATGTTTTAGAGGGATGTTATATCCCTATAACATGAATTGTCATTATGTATGTGTTCACATAATATAACATGTATGTATAACCAGAATGGGTTTAACGAATTGAGAGGGCTTTTGTTTGCAAGATGTCACACAAAAACATATACGGTGAGACAATGACTATAAAATCCATGGAGATTTTTATGGGTATGATTGTAATTATTGTTGGATCCCCCCCCCCCATTTTACCCTTCCCCAAACTTCCAAAATCCACAAATGGCTTGGAAAAATTTTGGGTCATTGTTTGGGATTTTTTGGCCCCCACTATCTCATCTCTTGGTTTTCATACGATCCATTCATTATAGAGTATATCATTTAGGGAGTCTAAATTAATTTAATCCTTATGTCATCCATTAAATTTTTGTTTCTTGGTTACTTTTTTATAAAATCTAAATGTGTGTTATATTCCTTAAGAAAGTGTTTTTATAAGATTGGTCTGGAATCAGGAGGTGTGTCTTGGTGGTTGTGTTGTATTAGGATTAAAGTAAGGATTTTAGACTGTTTTATGGATTGAGAAATAAACCATTTAAAAAATGTATTATTCACCAAATAAGGATGATTTTATCTGGATAAATAATTTAAAAACATATACATGTAATTTTGAATAAATTTATATAAACATTAATTTTGGTTGGGTAAAGAGAGAGAATGTGTTACCCAATGGTAAGGGGATATCCCTTTCAACATTGTAGTGAATCTAATTTTCGGCACCATAAAATTAATATTCATGAAATTAAACTTCTAATGACATAAAAATAAATGGATTAATAATTTTATTTATGAATTGTAATTATACATAAACCATACATTGCAAATTACTGGTGAATAAGGCATATCTTAAATAATTAAAGGTTACTTGAGACAACCCTTAATTTATCTCTAAATGATCTCTTTATTTATTCATAATTTCATTATCAATTAAGATATATTCTTTAATTTCATTATTAGGTATATTTTATAAATATATATACATCATTATACATTTTTTATGTTTATGTATGGCCTTTCTGATGAGTTGGATGATTCAATTTCATCATTCTTGGAGTGTTCCTTTTTGTGGTTTTCATGATTGGTATGATTGTATACAAGTATGGATGTACATGAAATTGGGAATAGTTTTAAAAAATTGAAATTATTTATTATTAATGATCATATATAAATTTAAATGATCTTATTTATCATTTCTTTGTGGTCTTATAAATATTCATTAGATAAAACATTTATTAAATTGATTTTATTTATTTTTGATAGTTTTCAACAATCGTGAACTTATATAGTTGTATTTAATATCACGTTAATATATTGGTTATAAATAATTATATTACATATTATCTTTATAATTAAATATTATTATACTATAATAATTTTTATATTACCATCCTTGATAGTGGTAATGGAAAATAAACATGTCTTCCACGATGGCGGTAAATCAACACATCTTGGATAATGCTGTCATTTTTACAATAAAAGGTAGATGAGATAGGGTTTAGGGATGGATAATCTATTTACATAACAAGATTAATGTTTAAATAAGATAATATTTTTTCACGTAAATATTTATATTGATAAGTTAATGGGAGTATAATAAAATAAAATAAGCTAAAATAAATCAAAGGAGAATGAATGAGGATTTTAAATCCTATATAGTATCCCCTTAAGAACCACCTTAAGGAACAAGGGATTGGTATTTTGGTGAAAACAATTAAGAACATTACATGGGTATGCGGTTTGTAGATGAATTGGGAATAAAATGATAATACACCTGATTCTAGAACATGTGAGGAGAAGAGGTTGTGAGGGGTTGTATTTACATTGGAGGAGAGGGGTGTTTTTTTATAATTTTATTCGTTAGATTATTATTTTGACTCAAGAATATCCATAATGCTTATAATTGTGAAATTTTAATATAAATAGTGCATTCAATTTCGATGTAATGATGCTTACATCATCCATACATCATTAATTACTATGTATTTAATATATTTAGCTAATACAGTAAATTACTATATTTCACTATTCTCTAAAATTTCTATTATTTTAGAAAAATACAAGAAATAAACCCTACACATTATTTAATGTGTGGATTTAAAAAATTGACTTCATTTTTAGAAAATATTCTTCAATTTTTGAGTTATGTAATTTTTATGTTAAATAATATTTTATTAAAAAATTACAATTTTAAAATTATAACCGATTTTTTGACATGTAAAAAAATTAATTAATTTCTCATAAAATAATATTATAATCAAAAGATAACAAATTAATTGTTTATATATCTATTTAATTTAATTAATTTTATTTTTATTTATTATATTAATCATGATATTTTAAATAAACATTTAACTTTTACAAAAAGATCAACCAAAAATTTATCATTTTTAAAATATTTCTGTACTTTTTCTTTGATAGAAATATTTCATATTTTCATTTATTAGATAAATTACTTTTATTTATAATTTTATAGGTCATGTTATTATTCTATTGTCCACATTATTATTCTTAACATTTTCATTACTATTCCAATGATCATGTTAATATTTTATGGTATGTCACAGTTTTTATAATCTATAAGCTATTGAAAATCTTGAATTGATTTTAGAAAATGAATTCCATTAATTCTTTAGGTATTATATTATCCCATACTTCAATAAATTAGAACCTCTCAATATTAAATTTTGATTGTAAATCATGTATTTGTCATTTTAAAATACCCTTTTAGAAATCCCATATCATCAGCAACAGTAACAAAACATCCTCTTAAATGGATCGAATGGAAAATGTGACGGTCACCATAAACTAGTTTTCCCTAAAATAAAAAACTAGTTGTAAGTGAAAACATAGACAAAGAAAATAAATCAGAATATCATGTTTGGATTAATATTGATATAGAACATGGTCATTAGAGAGTTTACCATCACAAAACCATAAATTTTTTATCCATTAAAATTCTATGGATTTCATAGTTTGAAATGTAGATAAATAGATTTTTTGTCTTAAAATAATTTTCCTATAGATGATGGTTTATTTTACAATTCAAAGAATAACATAATAATATAAAATTACTGGATTGTTTTCATTATTATAATCTAATTAATTTTTATTATTTAATTTTTCTCTACTTAATTTCTTGATTATGGTGATGGATATTCATGGACAAAAATTCCAAGTGGAGAAGTTTTGACTAATAATATCACAAGTTGTTAATTTAAACTTTTAATGTTCAATACAAACAAAATGATTATCATATGTTATCCAATATGATAAATCACACAATAATAATAATCTATAATATTATTAAACCATTCAAAAAATGTTTATCCTTAAGGCTCATCCAATATATATATATCCTAATTCAATGTCATAAAATGATGAAAGAAGGAATCAAAATTTCCAAAATTAAATTATTATGATATTTCACCAAATAATTTAGATCTTACTTTCACATACCACAAATTCGAATCCCTTAATCTTCTTTACACCATTATGAAAGATAAATGATCTCAATAGTAAAATAAATTTTTGAGTAACATATTTTGAAATTCCAGAACACTAATAATTTCTTCATAACAAAAACCATTTGATCACTAACAACGTTCATGGTTGCTGATACTTTACCATAAACATCATTTTTTTATTATATCAACTTCATGATCATATTTAAGAATATATTTCCCATGGAATGTGTTTTCAATAATATTAAATAATACCATCATCACATATCTTCATTACTATTGTAATCCATCACATGATTGAAATTATATAATGAATGTGTACTGTAGTAAAATGAATATATATGACATGATTTTTATAGTTCGAGAATATTGGAGAAATCCTCAAATAAGAAAATTATTTAATACAAAAACCTTCATATTATTCATTAATTTTCCTCCATGTTAGTATCATAAGATAACGATGATCCATTATCATTTTTTCAGGTATATTACATTGATTCTTGAGACATTTATTTGCAGGATGTATCATCTATTTATATTTGAATCATTGTACATTGTAATCCTTTTTGTTAACCTTCATATTAGAAGAACAGTAGACTATCTCTCCACACATTTTGAAATCTACCATACCTATTATGTAAGTACCATTGTGCCTCTTTCCATAGTAATCACATGTGAGAGAATAGTTCATTCTATTCTTCCCATTATCAATCATGTCCCTTCCCCCTCCGGCCTGATTGGTCTTTTGTGGGCTGCCTCTAGATCGCCTCTGTGTGTTGCATCTTGGATGGACTCTGGATCGTCTCTACACATCATGGCTTGGTCGGCTTTCTCCGGATCATCTCGGCAGGATGCGGCGTTGATGGTGCATCGCGGTAGAGTTACGACACGGTTCTGTGGTGTCTTAGGCTTCAGAAAAGACTCGTCTGGTGGAACCCCGACTTCATCTCGGTTCATAGGGTTGGTGATGCAGCGTGAGGCTCAGATCGGTAGGGCTCAGTCCTTGTGGCCATTGGATATGGCTTTAGTGCGGTCAGGAGCTTCCGGGCGCTGGATCTGGTGTGCATTTGATGACAGCCGACGTTGGATCTATAGAGGCTGGTGGGGGGAGGTCATGGTCTCTGGAATTTTTTGTGAAGTGTAGGTATGATGATTTGTTGTTGTTTCATTTTTTATGGTTCGTCGTGTTTTTTGTGATCACTTCTGGTTTATGTGGTTTTCTGAGTTGGATTTGGGGATGCGTGCTTATGGCATTGATTCTATCTTCCAGTGTGCAGAATTGGTGATAGTTTGAATGATTTATAGTTTAGTTGAATTTTATGATGGTTTGATGTCGTTTAATATGTTGGAATGGAGATGCACATGGACTTGACCTCATGGATCAGACCTCAGAGGAGGTCTTCATATATCGATGTTCATCTTTGAAGTGCTTTACGGATTTGGATGTTTGAGAGGGCATGTCATCAGCAATCGGATCGAGCATGTGCTTTGACACAGGACACTTGTTAGTCGTTCTTCTATGTATTGATGGATATTTTTATCACACTTTTATACTGGGGAGGGGTTCTCCATGTTGTCTATTTGGTTTGTCTTTTTTGACATTATGGTAATGATTTGTTTTACATCTATGATGTCTGTTTGGGTTGTTCCCATTCTTCCCTTAAAATGGGGTTTGCTTGTAATAAAAAATGGAAGGCCTTCGGGCCGTTGGATGGTTTCCCTAGAACTTGATATTTTATACTTATATGATGAGAATATTTGGGAGACTTGGTCTCATATAATGATTGGTATATGGCAAAAAAAGTATGATCATTTTTACTCTTTGGATCATGTGAATTGATGGGGTTTCAATTCTTTCTTCTAGGCTCCATTTCTAATTGACAACGTACACTAGATTAGATCATTTAATTATGTATAATTTCAAAATTGTTGAAATATAGAACACAAATATAAAAATTACGGCATAGCTAATCTCAAAAACATAATTATTGGTGATGTTCATTTATTGTTATTTTAAAATTCTATGTTAGTGTTATGTTTATAAAATATAGGATTTCCTAAATAGAGTTCCCATTATTTATACTATATTTTATCAAATACCAATTTTAACAACCCGGACCCCAATATCCCAATGTATATGGTTATTTTAATTTATTAGAATAGATACAATAGATTACATCACCAAGGATTGACCAGATTATTAGTACATAAGAACGAGATAAATATGTGGTTCCCTTATTAAATTTTCAATTAACGATAGTACATAACAATGAAAAAAACTTTTTTCGTGATACTTATTAAAATATTTCATCTTCATAATATATAAAAGGAAAAAAAATAAAAGGGTGACCTCAACTGCTCAATAAGGGTTACATAGGAAACAATAATAAATAATTAGTTAAACAAAATCTATATGTCTTGGAAAATTTATGAACTAAAAAAAACATTCTAATCCATAAACTGTGAATGAAAAAAATTCGTTGATTTTTCCATAGTGAAAATCATATTGATAAAAATAATTTAATTTTAAATGGTGGAAATGATTAATTATAGAAAATCATGTTTCTGAAACATGAACCATTATTCCATCAATATATTCAAAATATGATTTAATTAGTTTTGTATAAATTCGTACTATTCTACATGGAATGAAGCATGAAGTGTTCATTTATAACTGGTTTCATCTCTTGAGACTATCGACACATTAAAGGGGAATGCCATAATAGGTTCCCAACACATAGGCATTCCATTAATATTTCCTCAACCCATGTAATAAAATTTAAAAATATTCCATATATATAAATTTATTTATTGAATAATATTCCGTATAATTAAATATTTATAAAAAATATAAATTAGAGAATTATCATTACTTCTGTCGTTAAACAAATAAGGATCAATGTAAATACCATATGTATAAATTGTAAACATATTACACGAAACTAATACACATTATTTATGGATTGAAAAGGTTAAATAGGCCTATATCATGATAAATAATTTCCAACTGAAGTGATAACATGTAAAAATAGTGTTTAATACACTTAATAAATGAGACACTTTTATGCGGTTTAATGATAAATATAAAATATTATTTAAATGTGGAAAACAGAATAATGGTTTTCCTAGAAACTGAAATGAAATAATATATATTTTCATTATAAGAATATTTATTTGAGAAATATAATTTTTTATTAAAATATATTATTAAGTGTACTTGAAATGGATTCAAATTTGGGAAGATCACATTAATCATGTTTTCTTATCAGGATAAATTGACTAGGAATCCTTTTAAAAATATATTCATTCGAACAAAAATGATTGAATTGAGCATTATATATGTTTCTAGAACATATTAATATAATTAATAATAATTATATACAAATAAGAAAAATTCAACTGGTTAAATAGGGGGAAATTGTAGCTCTATGGTAAATTTTATTTTTCAAAGATATCACTTACAACTTTGAAAACAATCGATTCGTATGCCCCATAAAATTAATAATCATAAAATGATAAATTCAATACCATAAAGATAAATTCATTAATTATATGATATAGAAAATGATAATTGTTAATACACCACACACAATAAATAATTTTTGAATGAGGTGTATCTCATATAAATAAATGCATTTTAAGAAACCCCATACCTTCCATTGGAAAGTTCCCTGCACTTGTACATAATGTCATGGATAATAAAAATTGATTAATTAAATAATTACTTAATAATATTTTATTTTTTTATTTATAATATATTTATGAAGTTGAGGTATGATATTTTTATGATATACAATATTTAATATGGTTATTCCAAGATTGTTTGTTTTCATGGTTTTTATGATCGGTTTCCCTATATTCATGAATGGAAGTTCATGTGAAATAGAACTTGTTCTTTAACCATTAATATACTTATTATTATTGCACATGTAAAATTATAGTGGATCTTATATATCTTTTTGTTATATGTTGTGATAATGATTCAATAGATAAAATATTTCTGAAAAATGATTTATTTATTATTGTGTTTTTTATGACCATCCTGAAAATATTTAATTTTATATGATATCATGTTTACATAAATGTAGTATAATATTATATAACTATGTAAAAAATATTAATTTACTATTATTATGTTTTCATGAAAAGAGATGAAGGGGGTATTTGAAAATAAAAAGGCATCATCCATGATATCTATAAATTGATAGAACGCAGATGATGTTTACATTTTTAGAATAAAATTGAGAAGAGAAGGGGTTTGATTATGGATATTAAATTAGAATAATAATATTATAGTTTATCTTATATACTATATTTGTCTTGTTTTATTGGATATAGTATTTAAGGATATCATTTTAATATAAAATAAATCAAAATAATGAAATATGATTTTACTTTTTATATAGTCTCCTTGAGAATTTCCATAATAAACCTGTGATTTTTCATTTGCTGAGAACATATAGAACGAGAATAAAAGAATATGTTTGGGAGAGAGATTGTGTATAATATGATCAACCTCTGAATCATAGAATGTGTTATGAGATGAGGTAGTGTTATGTGGTATTTATAGTATTTGAGAGGGGTATTTTGTTGATTAGTTTATTGGTTATTTTATTATTTGGGCTCAAGGTTGTGAATAATGATTATTCTTGTGATCATTAATATTAAATAGTGTGTGTGAATTTGAAATTATTGTTCATTAATTATTTTTGCATCATCTATGACTTAATAATTCATGCAAATATAGTAAACTACTATATTTCATTATTCCACAAAATTTACCTATTTCAGAAATATCCAAAAAATTATCCCTAACAATTACTTCATGTTTAGATTTAAAAAATAGAGTCCCGGTTTTGTGAAAAAATTTCAAAATAAGAGAAATTTATTTTTTTAATTAAAATCACTATTTATTCAGAAAATACAAATTTTAAAATGATAACAGATTTTACGAAACCTGGAAAAATTAACTACGGTCTCATAAAATTATATTATATTCATAAGATAAAAAATAATAATTTATGTATATATTTTATTAGATTGTTTTTTCTTTTAAATTATAAAATTGATTTTGTAATTAAAAAGGAATATTTTTATTTTACATAAAACCTTCATTTTAATTTATCAATTTTTTAAAAATTATTTATTAAATCTATCATATAAATATATAATATTTTCATTTATGAGATACCTAATTTCATTATACTTTCATCAGTGAGGTTATTATTATAAGGGACATGTTACTATACCTAACAGTCTTATTAGTATCCCAAGGACCATATTAATATTTAATGGTTCATCATGGTTTGTATAATCTATAATATATCAATGAAATTTAATTGTTTTAAGAAGATACAAAAATAAATTATTGCAGTGTTATATATTTTAAACTAGTATCTATAAATTTATATGTTTCATTCTTTTGATATTTTTATTTTCCTCATCTATAGATTAGTATTTCCTTCATCACGTCAAATATATATTGATACATGTCTTTATTATAGTTCTTCTATGATTGGTTGAAACATATATTTTCTCCATATCTCATGATTAGTGTATTTTGGATCAATTATTTGTAGGAAATCAATGATGGGTGATGGGATTGGACTACCATTTCATCATTGTTGAATAGTATTATTTGGATATCACTGATTGTGATGATAGATATATTAGTCTATATTTAGGATGAACATTGTTATATGTAGTTTTGATGTCACAATATATTGGTTTTATAATTGATAATTTCTATTAATTTCAATAAAATTTATTTTTCTATTGATATTGTTAATTTTTTGGTATAACAAAATTTATAACATTTATACGCACCCAAGACAAATGTAATTTCAAATTTTAACCTTTTCTCCATGTAGATTATCTAGTGAAAAAGATTTAATATCTATGATCTAGTGAAAACAAATTGGATGCGATAGTTGATTTAGTGGTAATAATTCCCATCTTTGTGTTGATAAAGAAGTTCTTGTCCTAATCTCATATACATGTAATGTCATGCTTGTAGATTTAAATTATCAGTTATCCAGGCCATAAACCAATCACATTATTATCAAAAAACTTATGTTATTTCAAATTATTTTCTCTATATTCCAAATTATGAATAATATAGGGTTTATATAATCTTCATTTAGCAGTAGTAATGAAATTATTATCAAATTCAACATTACTATTAGGATGATAACTGTGTAATTTCTCTGAGAATAATAATATATAATCATGAAAATTCAATTCCACCACATGTAGACATATACCCTATATTATATAGGCCAATTTTTTTCACATTCTATAAAAAATAAATTTAGGTGATCTAATATTTATGGTTTCTAACAGGATAATTTTATTAAAGTATCTCCAAAAAAATATTATTTTATTCCAAAAATGAAAATTATAAACTCATTTTATGAGTATAAATTTTTAGTATTAGATTAGAAATCAAAATATATCATCAATTATGTTCTATTAAAATATAAAAATAATAATTAGGTGTTAAAATAAAACATCCAGGAATCATGAAATGTAGTACCAAATATATTTCTGTTATAAATGGTTTTCAATTTTCTACATAACTATATAATCAATTGTTAATGTATTGGGGAACAATACGATGAATTCGAAAATAATTTAAGATATATATGAATGTGTATATTCAAAATAATATAATAACATTATTTTACTATGATATGATTACCAATTATAATGTAATTTTTGATGCTTTCTTCATCATCAATACATTCTTATGTTTGGCCATTTACAATCTTCTACATCTATGCTTTGTTTAATTAATGAAAAAAATCATTTCTTGGAATACTGTTCCATCACCTTACCAATGATGCCTAAAAAATTATAATAATTTGCCATGCCTTTTCTATTATGTGGTTTATTTCCATTATCCCCACATATGATAAAAACTCACAAGACCATCATGCCTTAAATAGCATGATTCTATCCATAATTATTACTTTTTATAGTCCCCAACACTCATTAATTATTTCTAACTATATAAATTTTTTTAATAAATCATGTTGCCCATGTTTTTAATTGCTTTATAGTGATAAAATATGTCACAAATAACTATTTCTAGGTTTTCATATCATTTTTTACTATACCCAATAATTCAATGAATGTTTGGGAGACCAGCAACCATTGATGAATTTTATTTATTATTTTTAGATAATATTTTCTATTACTCCTTGGATTTCATACTTACTCTATAGTATAACAAATTTTTCATGTATTGGTTGTCACCTATGATTCTTAGGATTATTTATCGAGTGGTCATGATTTCAAAATTATACTTTATATAATAAATTTATTCCCTTATGATAAATAAATCTCAATGAATAATATGAAATTATCATTTAATTCCATTCAATATTATCTTCACATTTCAATATATTTAGAATCAATTTCCAAAATTGATAAACAAAACACTTCAGTTAGCATAAAAGTATAGTATCCAAAAACTATTCAGTATATCTAAAAGATATAAATATTATTTCGTCATTTTTTATCTATTTGTCTGCAAATAATGGAATACTAGATCAATTGAAACATATAGGTTTTTTTGTCTCATGAAATGATCTACTGTAGTTACATGTCTTTGAGGGGAAAATGATGATCCATATGGGAATGTTTTTTTTCAAATTCTTTGTTATTTATTCTATTATGGATACAATTTTATCATACCTAACACAAATATCATTTGTTTACATAGTTGATAATTATCTACACATACTATGTGTGCTGAAAATATTTAGGATCCTTCTATCTGGGGACATTATGTAAACCATGAAATGTATTATTTATTACATGAAAAATAAAATAAATTCTCAATAATAATATGAAATTTATTTTCATGTTTTATAAATGGATACCAAACATTCCATCCTCTCTATATTTTTTTCAAATTTTACAAGATTTTGAAAATATAATTTTTTTCTCTATAGAGCTTATTATAAATCAAATTACTATGGATTCTACAAAACAAACCATTATACCATATATATAACAATCGTAAATCTATATAATAATATTTGTAAATAATTTATTATTTTATATAATTAAAAAATCCACATACTTCTAGTCGAAGTACACTAGAGAAGCATCTGTACATTAAATTTCCCTCAAACATAAATTGAGTCATAAAAATATTTTATGATTCATTATTCACTTTAGTGCTTATCATTATATCACATGTTTCCTTATTAATAATTTTTTGGGTAATATAGAAATAATATAATGGGGTGTGATGATATATTTAGTATGGGGTACCAAACAATAAATGATATTATAACATCGATAAATTATCTGTAATATAGATGAATCACAATCTAAAATTATTCTATATAGAAGATAACATATTCATAGTAGATCAATGTACTATATAATAATGGAAAAAAATAATTATATGGATTGGGAAAAATATATTCATAGAGATGGAATCCATATTTATATAATTCATAAAAATACATTCAAGGCATCACCTAAGACATTATACGTAAACATGTATGCATAAAACAAGAAATCATAATAATTTATCTCGTTGGATACACAAATGTATTGTGCGACAAAATAACATTGATCCCAACTAATCCCTTACTATTTGAATTATATTCATCATGAGAAATGAATAAAAAATAATATAACACACAGTATTCCTTATTGAACAAATAATGTAATCAGGGATCTATATTGAATAATAATTTAAAATAAAATAACATGTATAAATATATTTAATAATTCCCTTGTCATGTATCTAAAATAATATTCTATATAAACACAAATCAATATATATTATGATTTATGGGGTGTTCACATCATTTAGGGATAAGTGTATATATTTATTCATATAGTAATGTTATTAAAATCGAATGGAGGTTAATTTTTTACCCTTACCATATTGTTTACAAACTTACTTCATAGTTTATTGATTACATGTAATATGTGGTTAGTAAATCTCCATTCATTATTTATTATTCTCATTTATTCATTATTAAATATGTTTTAACTAACCCTTATTATCGTTTGATCTCACTCTTATTTAGTTTATTTTATACTGGATTTTGTGATGTTTATTAAGGATGATATAGAAGGATATTATAAATAGAATAATTTTATTATATAATAAATTATCTAATAATTTTTGTATTCTTTGGTAATACGGTAGTCATATATGTTTCTGGTTTTTCAAGATTTCTAATCTCTTTGTACCATTAGGATTTTACTCCATAAAATAATGTTAATGTAATAGTAGAAGACACCAGCTTAAGGCTTACTAGAGCCAGTTCACTGTAGTTGGTATCATATAATGTTTAATCGAAAACATGTGAAAAATATTTTGGAAAACAAATATAATGAAACATAACCCTATTTTATAATTTGATGATGAAAATACAATAACATCCTAAAGATTCATGTTTATATATATTATCTTGTTTTCATAGCAACCCATAACTGTTCTGATACTACAAGTGGATATGGTTGTTTCACAGATGTACCTTGGGGGAATAACAAAGAAATTTTCATCTTAGGTGTGACTCAAGTGTAACAAAGATTATTAAAATTATCCTAACAATGAATCTTATTTTACTAATCATCAGTATATTCTTAGGGAAAGTCACATTTTCATTATAAATCACTATGAAATATGTAAATGGATAATGACAATGAATGACCTAGTATAAACCTGATGTGTGTTAGATAAAAAATAACATGTCCATATTTATATACCTTGAAAATATTATATGGTTTTTTCACAATGAAAATTGATTCTCACAATATTTTTTTGGTTTTGGTTAATGCATAGAACACAAAGAAATCTTGTAAAATTTGAACATGATAGAAATGGGGGTAATAAAGTGAAAGCGAATTGGACGTTGATAAGAGTTAAAGGTATCATATACATGCCTAATAATTTGTATTGAAATGTTATTTACTACATATACCTTAACAATCATTATAAATCATCAAATAAGAGAATAATGGAGTTTTCTAAGAGTGAAAGTAGAGGAGAGAATGGGTAAAAAAGGCTAGATTTTCATCTTTTAAGAAATATCGAAGTAGAAACCCAAGAAGTGTCTCAATGGAATTTGGAAGTGGTTTTTGTGTGAAAAGGTAAAACTTAAAGCCAATAATTGGAGAGGATAATTTAAGATTACTAAAGGAAATAAAACTCTTCCAAAAGATCCATTTACAGATTTTTTCCTAAAATATGGGGAACATGAAAATTATTTCAGTTAGTTAATCCACATAAAGGGTAAAAATTTATCCATGGAAGGACCAATGATGAAATAAATGGATGATGTACTAATGTATTGGGGTTTTATTGAAAACCTTTTTTATAAGGATATCAATTTATTTTCCTTATCCCAATGATGCAATCCATATTTAATATAGTTTTACAAAATTGAAAACATATATTCTAGGTAAAAACTATTCAAATCCAGAAAGGTTGAGGGACCTGAACCCATGAACGAAGTATTATAATAGATTTTTGCCTTTTTATAGGCTATGTAATAACCTAGTAAATATAAAATATTTTAGATAAAAAACTTTACAAATAAATATTAATGATGAACCAGTAGTATCATTATTTGTTTTTTAGACTAATGTATAAAAACTATTTTTTTGGGAAAACATTTGAGATATATGGAACGGTTATTCACTCTTTTAAGTATGTTACAATGTATTAAAAGTGAATTTTAGTGCTCTATAAAAAAATATAAATTCGTTTCTAATATTCATTTATATAAATAATGTGGTGAAATAAAAATTAATAAATACTAATTAAAAGGATTAAATTTTAGATATTAAATAAAAAAATTTGATGTAAATATATTGCCTTATATTTTTACGGCGTTAACGACTAACTCATATTTATGAAAATAATCTAAAAATAAAATTTTATAATAATACCTTAATTTCTATTGAACCAATGGTTATTAAAACAATGCAAATTTATTGATTCGAGGCCCATGACAATAAATTGATCATCCACTTATTTTTTATGAATTCAATAACATACTATAGTTATTCAAAAATTCCGTCTGAGTACATATGTTCACTTGACAAAAAATTTCTGTAACATATAATCATAGTTATATAATATTTATTATGACCTTTTTACTTTCCATTCACTCTTATTAATAGGATTATATATAATATATATTATGATGTGAGTTTTTAGACAATGAAATTTTCATATATTAACACATATATTACTGAGATTAATTTAAAATTGGTAAGAAACAATTTAATTATAGTGGGGATAATGTAACACCGCCAAATTCTAAAGTAATAACTTTGTACTCAAAAGCATGTCTGACACACAACATCCAGTATAATAGGGAAAATAATATACATAGAAATTAAAATATTTTAAATATTTTAAATAAATTTAATCTATGAAATAGCATGAAATTCGTGAAACATGATGTTTATATTTCTCTACATAGAACATGAAGCATGAATTTTGTTATACATTACAATGACTTTCATCAATACCATGTGTTGCATGCAAAAATTAGTTTTACTAAACAAGAATATATTATCAAAATATTAATAATTAATATAATTGATATAACATAGATATTGAATTTTATTATATGAATAGGATTAACTAAATTAATAGAATATATATTTTGTAGAAAAAAATATTAAATAATTTTTTCCAATTAATTATAAATTAAAATTATAACCTATTGGATAAAACATATTTTCATGTTTATGCTCAAAAATGTGTTTTGACAAAGTAAATTAAATTAATACCTATTACTGAATGATATTAATTAAATTTATACACTAAATGTTCCATAAAATAATTTTTTCATTCATATAATAGATTTTATATTCATAAGATATGAACAATCCCAATTATATGCATATAAATCTATATTTTTATGAAAAAAAAATTTATGCTTTTTAATGGTGCAATTGTTCTATAAAAATTTCAACTTTTATTAATATTATTTTTAAAACTATATATATTTTCTATAACATAATTATAAAATTATGTGAGGGAGAATTTTGGGTATTGTTTTTGAGGAGATTCAATTTTTTCTAAATAGTGAAAAATATGAAATTATAATTGAAACAGATTTTTTGCATAATTTTTTAAAATTTATAATTTTTTTATTAAATTATATTTATAAAAATGATACATATATTAAAAAGGTTTTGGTCAATTTTTTAAAATTCACTTTGAAATTGGATCTAAAATCTTTTCAGCATTTTAATCATTTACATTTTAAAAACTAATTTTGTCATCCGATGTGTATGAATAATTTTAAATTAATGTCATCCAATTTTGTTATTTAAATATTTAATATTTATTTAATATTTTGAATCATAATAATTTATGATGTATAATAAGGTTAAATTAGTTTTCCCTACAATATTATTGAAACAAAATTAAAATCAATTATTGTGATTAAGAGAAAAACTATCTTAACAAGTGACTAAACCATTAACATAAAAACAGAAATGACCTTGAAAAATAACCAAAATCCATTCTAGAGAAAGAAGTATACCATATACAACCTTTTATCTAATTAGGTTCTTTATTGGAGAAAATTTATAGTTATTAACTGTGGTATGAATCCCTCATTAAAAACCTCTCAAGAATGCCACGCCTCCACCACAATAAAATAGAACTCTCCCATCAAACTTATTCACACCTATTAAGAAAATTAGATCATCTAAAAAATTCACAAATAAGAAGATTAATTTCATATCATAATTCTATAATCCTCAAATTTTTAATATGTTAAACAAATGATTTATTTTTTATAAACCAAATGGAGTTACCCGAATAACAAGTAACATTCTTCAATGATCAGTTTTTATTCATTTAATTATCCACCCATTATATTATTATTATTTATTTATAGTATAATATCATATTTGTAATATATATAGTGATATTATTTAGGTGAATGGTTTTGACTATAATCACACATACTTTATTCAATTGGGATTTTCTATCATCGTTAACGTGTTTGGTGGACTACCGCCTCGTGAACTAATGTTTTTTGTTCTTCCATTACCACTATTTCGGTTTCATAATTATGATTGATTTATGGTTTAAATATGATATATTTTATATATATAATGAATTTTTTATTATTTTTTTCTTTTATTACACATACCATTATTCTGTCCATTTTTTGGAATACGATAACATTGCTTGTAGATGCGTGGGCTACCACCACCACAATGCGATGTGATTCTTTCACCCTATTTATTGTATGTATAAATGAGTTTTTCAATAACTATATTTTAAATATATGATAATAATTTGATTATTTATTTATAATATATACATATATTATTTACTTTATATTATTTTAATATGATAATAAACATAGATCATCATTCATGATAACATATGGTCTTTCATATCAATTAATTGTGTATTTCATTTCAGGTCATAAAAAATTATTCATTACAATAAATAAATACATAAATTATTTATATAATATTTAAATCCTATATTAAATTATGGAGATAATAAAATCATAATATATGATATAGTTGGAAAAAATAACTAGTCATCACAAACCCAAAAACTAGGTTATTAACACCATAAATTATGAAAAAAATAAATTATTATTATGAAAAATTTAATAAGATATTATAATAAGACATTATATGATATTAGAAATATTTTTATGGTTCTTAATAAGTAAATAGACTTGTTAAAAATCTTATACTAGAGGTTAACTGATGTTCACCTAAAAGTAAATGAAATGAATGTGATTTTGTCTAAATTTTATTTTGTTAAGGCATATTGTAATGTTAGACACCTAGTTTATTTTATATGGTCTATATAATGGTCATTTAAATGTTATATCATGAATACATAATTATTCAATGTATTTTATTTTTTTCATTTTATTATTTCTTTTATGTTTATATGAATTAAAATTGTCCAAGTGTTAAAAATTTCATAACCTGATTTCATTTCATCGAGATATAATTCACCCCAATTTTCATTGATATATTTCAATTATGTGGGAAATATCATTTTAATATCTATTTTTTATTCATAATTATTTTATTTTAATTTAAATCTAATAGCTATAATCTATCTATTGGAGTCTTATATTCCATTAATTATGAAGGCCCTTATTATGTGAGTCTAAATTCATTCAACCCATATGTCAAACATGAATTTTTTTATTATTGGGTTCCATTCTGAAAAATTTAATTTTGTGTATTGGGAACTAATAAAATATTTTTAGAGGTTTGGTCTAGAATTTGGAGATGTTTCATGTGGGTAATGCTTAGTTAGAATTGAGGTAAGGATTGGAGACTATATTATAGACTGAGAAATGAACCATTTAAAAACAATTATTATTCCCCAAATAAGGATGAATTGATCTAGATACATAATTTTGGAACATATGCATAAAATTTTGAATAAATATATAAAAACTAATAATAATTTCATTGGTTTAAAGAGAGAGAAGGTGTACCCTAATGGTTTGATTGTTTAGTTAATTATTTAGTAAAATTATTTAAAAGAAAGTTGTGTTTATTTAATTACATTTATTATATTAGTTATTGTATTTTTTAAAAGATTCATGTATATATATAATTTACAAAGGATACTAAACACTACGGTCCATCGAGATTTCATTCCTCATAATCAATCCAAATTTATGGTAGTGGACACTACTTCCAGGCTTACTTGCATCATTTTGATAAATATAGATTATCATTTTTTTATTCCACAGTGGCATAGAATTATTCACTATGTGGTTCATGTGTCGCAACTCAAAATATATGAGTTATAACATTACAACATGAATGTGGATAATGATTCTATGAAGCATCTATATTCCATTTTCATGGAGTATCCAATGTGGATCATAGACTAGAGTGAGTAGCTAAAATTTGTAATGATGGTGTATCATTTTTGGATATATTTTTAGAAAATGTAACCCAAATATGAAACATGGGAGAAATAGTCATATGTGTGGGAGTAGTTTCTTGATCTATTTCACCATAATTCATTGAGAAACATCGTATATATTGGAATCCATTTGATAGGGATGTTGTAACACCCCTAAAATTTCAGTTTGTCTGATTATTCGAATATCTTCTAAATCATATTAATAATTATAATTTATTAGTGTTTCATGCATTTGGGGGAAACTCAAGGGTGTGTTTTAGAGAGATGGTATATCCCTATAACATCAATATTTAGTATGTACATTTTCATAGAATAAAACATGTATGCATAACCACAATGGGTTTAACTAATTGAGAGGCCTTTTGTGTGCAATATGTCATGCTACAACCTATATGGTCACACCATGAGTAGAAAATGCATGCGGATTTTTAGGGGAATAATGGTAATTATTATTGGATTCCCCCCAACCATTTTCACTATTCCCCCAACCTACATAATCTAAAAATTACTTGGAAGACGATTGGGTCTTCCCTTTGGTTTTTTTGGCCCCCTCAATCTCATCTCTTAGTTGTCTTATGTGCTATTCATTATAGTGTCAGTCATTTAGGGAGTCTAAATTCATTTAATCCTTTCATTAACCATTCAATTTTTTTTCATGGTTACTTTTATATAAAATCTAAATGTCAGTACTTGTTATTAAGGAAATGTTTTTATAGGTTTGGTGTTGAATCAAGAAGTTTGTCTTGGTGGTTATGCTCAATTACGATTAAGGTAAGAATTGTAACCAATTTTATGGATTGGGAAATCAACAACATAATAAAATATATTATTCACCCAATAAGGATGAATTGATCTGGATACAAAACATAGTAATACATAAATATAATTGAGAATAAATATATATTTCAAAAAAATTTGTTGTGGTAAAGAGATAGAATGTGTTACCCAATGGTAAATTAGAAGGTTTTGAGATAAACCATTCCACATTGTAGTGAATCGAATTTTGTGTACAATAAAATTAATAGTCATAAAATTAAATATATAATCCCTTAAAAATAAATGGATTAATGACATTATTTTTTAAAGGGGAATTATACATACACCATGAAAAGTAAATAATAGGTGAATAAGGCATATCTTAATGAAGTAAAAGTGAGTTGAGAAAACCATTAATTTAACTCTGAATGTTCAATATCCTTATTCGTAATTTCCAAGGAAATAAAATTATATTAAATTATTACATTATTAGGTAACTTTTATAAATAAATATACAAAATTATTATTTTTTAATGTTTATGTATGGCCTTTTGATGAGTTAGGTGATTCGATTTCATCACCCTTGGAGTGTTCCTTTTTGAGGATTTCATGATTGGTCTGATTGTATACAAGTATGAAAGTAAATGAAAATGGGAATAGTTATAAAAATTGAAATTATTTATTGTTAATGAACATATATAAGTATAAATGATCTGATATTTCAGTTTTTATATGGTCATATAATTATTCATTATATAAAACATTAATTAAATTGATTTTTTTATTTTGGATCATTTTCAACAATAATGAACTTATATCATTTTATTTAATTTAACATTAGTATATTTGTTATAAAACATTATATTTCATATAATATATATACATAAATATTATTTTCCCATAATAATTTCTCTATTACCATCCTTGAAGGTGGAAAGGGAATATAAACATGAATCTTCCACGATGGTTGTAAATGAACAAATCATGGATGATGCTTTAATTTTTAGAAGAAAATATAGTTTGGAAAGGTTTTGGTGATGGATTATCCATTTTATAATAAAATTAATTTTTAAATAAGATAATTTTTTTACTTAACTTTTATGATATATGAGGAAAAAAGAGTATAATAAAAGAAAATATGTTAAAATAAATCAAAGGGGAATGAAAGTAAATTTTACATCATATATAGTATCACCTTGGGAACCACCTTAATCAGCATGGAAAAGGTATTTTGGTTATAAAATAAAGACCATGACATGGGTAACTGGTTTTGTAGATGAATTAGGTATAATACGATAATACATCAGATTCTAGAAGATGTGAGAAAAAGACGTTGTGAGGGGTGGTATTTATAGTGAAGGAGAGGGTTTTTTTAATATTTTATTGGTTCGTTTTTTATTTCGACTTAATAAAATCATTAGTGATTATTTTTGTGAAATTTTAATATAAATAGTGGATTCTTTTTTGGACTAATGGTTCTTACATCATCCATACATCAGTAGTGACTAAATATTTAATGTATTTAGCTAATACATAAAATTACTATATTTCACTATTCACAAAAATTTCCACTATTTTAGAACAAACCCAAGAAATAAACCCTACACATTATTTAATGTGTGGATTTAAAAAATTAAAACCATTTTTTAAAATATTCTTCAAAATATGAGTTATTTATTTTTTAACTTAAATCATCATTTATTAAAAAAAATACTAATTTTAAAATTATAACTAATTTTATGAAATGTTGGAAAATTAATTAATTTCTCATAAAATAATCTTATAATAATATGATAGAAAAATATTTTTGATGTATATTTTTTTTAAGTAATTTTCTTTTTATTTATTATATTAATTATGAAATTTTAAATAAATATTTAACTTTTAAAAAAATGTCAACACATAATTTATCAATTTTAAAACATTTATGTACTTATTCTATGATAGATATATTTCATATACTTATTTATTAGATACTTCAATTTTATTAATAATTTTATAGGTCATGTTATTTTTCTAATAGCCACATTACTACTCATAACATTCTCATAAATATTCACATGACCGTGTTAATATTTTATAGTATATCAAAGTTTGTCTATGCTATAAGCTATAGAATAAATTTATTTTATTTTAGAAAATTAATTCTATAAAATCAATGGGTATTATATTCTCCCCTCCTTCAATAAATAAGATCCATTAAATTTTAAATTTTGATTTTAATTCAATGAGTTGACTTTTTAAAATAACAATTTATAAATCTCATATCGTCAACAAGATTAACAAAGCATCCTCTTTAATGGATGGAATGGAAAATGTGATGGTCACCACAAACCATGTTTCCCTATATGAGAAAACTAGTGGTATGTGAAAATATAGACTAAAAAAATAAATCTGACTATAATGTTTTTATTGATATTGATAATGAACATGGTCATTAGAATGTCTACCATCACTAAACTATAAATTTTTTATCAGTTAAAAGACCCCAAATTTTAAAGTATAAATATTAGAGAAATAATGTTTTTCTCAGAAAATAATTTTCATATAGTTGAAGTTTTATTTTACTATCCAAAGAATAATATAAAAATTTAAAAATATATGATTCATTTCCTTATTATAATCATTTCCTTTTTTATGCATTAATATATCTCTACATAATTTATAGAATATATGGATAGATATTCATGAAAAAAATTCTATGAGAATATTTTTTGACTCAAAAAATTACATTTAATTCATTAAGAAATTTAATGATTACTAAAACCAAACTGGTAATAATATGTAATCGAATATAGAAAATTATACAAAAATCATAATATATAATATCATTAATCTATTCAATAATGTTTTATCCTTAAGGCTATAATATCCCAACCTGGCTCACCTCTAATCTAGTGGCCGCAGACATCTACACATCACCTCAAGCGTGTCTCCCTGTATGCCAAGGGCTGCGACATGCAGTGAGGGTCTATAGATAGTTAGTGGGGAGACTATACCCTCTTATCAGAGATGCACAGTTTTATATCAAATTAAATAACAAATAATGAATATAAATAGCATTATATGACAAATAAATGATAAAGTTGCATAATATAGATTTTATAAATTTTGTACAAGAAAATGGTAAATATCAATTATATATCATATGCATGCATGAAATTATAATGATACAAAAATAGAAAATAGTGAACAAAACATCATTCTTAACATTACATTACAAAAATAAATACACAATGACTCCGTGAACTTATGAAAGTCTCCTAGAGCATCCCACGCTTCCACTCTGTCCTTTGCTCTTATCATTAAGTAAATGAAACCAACAACATCCTGCAACCAAATGGAATTTACTCGGGTACCCTAGTGAAATGGCAGCCTGAGTAGGGTGTGAGATATAAATCACAGTAGTCGGGAACCACCCGTGTCTACCCCTAATCCTGACATTCAATAAATAATTTAAATGGTGAAAGCATGCATAATTAAGGTATGAATGACAATGTAAACATACACCCAAGTTGTAGATTCAGCTCTCAAATGGTGTCTGAACCTGTATTATACATTTATCATGAATTCAAAATATTCATTACATAATAATTTTTAATTATCAATTATTAAACCTTCATTAATCTACATAATTCTTGTGATCTGAACTGAGCCCGACATTCCCTCTAAAAGTGACTCACCATAGATATCTCTAAAAAAATCTAAGTAATCAATGTTAAGACCAAATCAATGATTTCATTTGTCTTGGATAATGTGTCACAATATATTGAATTTAATCTTTCATATACTATATTTGAGAATGTCCACTAAAAAATAGTGATTCAGTCCGGGGTCCCTCCATTAATACTGATTCACCCAATTCATTAATTATTATGAACCCTTCATCATATTCAATTCAAAAATCATAATGTCACTATAGTTTTCATTAAAAAATTAATTCTTTTCATGTCTGACCATTTTTAACAATATAATAATGTCCAATAATGTGTTTAGAACATCATGTTTAGCACCATCATGAGTATTTGGAGAGTCAGTCCTAGTCTCACATCCCATGGGTATTTGGAGCATCATTCCATGACCCATAAGAGAATATCTTCTTGCAAGCTGGGTGTAGAACGCCATGTCTAGCACTCTGTGTGTATTTGGAGCATATGTCCATGTCTCAAAAACCATTTATCAATAATACATATATTTTTATTATTAGTGTAGAACGACATGTCTAACACCCAAAAACTATCCATTAATTAATTCATAAATTAATTAATTCAGTCTGTTAATTAATTTAAAATCTATTTAACAACATAAATTTCCCATCAAAAGTCAAATATTAATTAACCATTCAACATCTCCATTGTAAATAATTAGTGAACAATTATTTATTCTTAGCAATACAAATTAATAATTAATTCAACATTTAATAATCCAAATTCTTTACCAGGTTTGTAACTATCCACTAAAACAGTGACTCATCCATGACATTATCAATTTACATGCATGAAAAAATCATCACAAAACATGCTGAAGAAATACCATATATTTAGCAACCATGTCACGCAGCATCTCATAATTCAAAACAACTCCATCCAAGACAACTTAATGCCTATAAATATAACATGCCTCCAAATGTACAATGGCCAACAATATTAACAAACAATTAACTCACAATCCTAATTTAATGCATTAAAATTAATTAATTAAACAATTAATTAATAAAATCTTACCTCTTATCCAATCATCAATTAATTAACAATGTTACATTTATCATGTAATAATTAATAAATCTATTAATAATTACCAGTTTCCAATTTGTATTCCGTACATTTCAAATATTCAATATTCTAAATCATCTGTAATAGCCTCAATCTTTATACAAACTCCTGTCATGATAATTAATTCTAAAATTATTCACCATATTACCCATTCTTCTCATTCAAATCATTTAATTTTTTAATCATACCACTTTATCAAATTTATCAAAACATTTTTAAAAAACACTTGTTTATGTCCTCATTTATCTCACGTGGGTGACATCATTTAATAAGATCAAAATATTCATGAATGAACATATCATAATCAATGAAACACAAATTCTTAATTTATTTAAAGAATCTATAATTCTTAAATAATGTGATAGGGATTAGGGACCCTACCTCGGGGAGGCACCATTTCAAATTTGATGTTCATTAATATACATGGTGTCAACCAGTCCACAACGGGTCCACAATCACAGGCATGTGCCCATTTTATATACATACATATTCACGTGTGTACCCAGAAATAATATATATATAATTCAAAATATTAAAATAGGTACTCAGAATCAAAGTAGTAAGGACCAATGCTCCACTAACTATGTACCAGGGGCTCTTAAAAATTATCACAACCTTAATTGAATAATGTAAAACAATACCACGGTTAAACAACCTTACCCATAACCTAACGAAATATATAAATAAATCTCATCAGGCTTTGATTTGTCAGAAGATGTCGGAATACGGTCCAAAGGGTCTAGAGGAGCCCTTTGCAAGGTCCTAGAACTGAAGAAACAATGAAACCCAATAAAACCTGAACCATAAAATTTTGGCTGAGGAAACAGGGAAAGGTAGAAGCCAAATAGCCCATGAAAAACACAAAAAAAAGTAGACGAACTCACCTCACCAAGATAGACATGATTCGAGAAGACACTGGGAGGATTCGATTGCGTGAAGAGGAGCCGACATGGGGGTATAGTGCGCCTGCAATCAAAGGCATGGTGTATTTTTGTTTTTCCTCCAATATGGTGGTGTGCCACCCTTATGTTCTCTACCCCAATTATAATTTACACCTATGATAAACTAATAGTATCCATATAATAATAATAACATTTATTATTCTCATTTAATATAATGTTTCTTTATTAACTAACATTTAAATAAATGTTTCAAAATTAATTATGAAAACCCAGATTAATCATCTGATCCAATTAATACATTAATAAAAATATTATCCTTATTATTATTATTATTTATTTATTTTATTTAAAATATTATTAAAATAAATAATTTTAAAAACTGGATAATCATACAGTTGACCCGCACCATTTGACTACCCATGCACAACCCGATATCTATATTTAAATTGGTTTAATTAAATTAACCAAACTCCACATTTATTCCTTATTTAATATTACCTTTTAAAATTACCTTTATCGGATAACTCCCAAATCCTCATTATTTAATTAATTATCTCAACCCAAATAAATTAATTAAAAGCCTCTACTTCGTAGTGATTAATTAATATCTTATTGACCATTAATTTAATTAAATGACACACCAAAAATATTCTTAAATATTTTTATTCATAATTATAATAACAACCACTCATAAAAAAATTATAATAATAATTTTATTATTATTATTTTTATTATCCAACCTTGGATAAAACCCAACACCTCTTATTAAATTAAACCACTTCTTTATTAATTATAAAACTCATTATTTAATTAGATGATTCTTTGAAATTCCAAAAAAAGCCCCATTAATTTCACATCAATATTATACATTATTAAACATCCAATTAAAATTCTTTAACATAAATGTTACACCCCATTTAATTTAAAATGAATCTTTAATAATTATTATCTTAATAAAAATTTCATAATTAGTTATGGAACTCATTATTAATTACAATATCATTAATATGATAAAAAATGAAAACCATAACCCCTTATTTAATTTACTTAATAATAATATTTATTACATTCATAAAAATAAAATAATAATGTTCTCATTATTATTATTTTCAAACATTTGATAATCCCAACACCACTATTTAATAACAACGGTTCATTAAATATGAGAATCCCCATTTTATTAATTGTTTCATTAAAAATCACAAAAGAGTAATTAAATTGTCATTAATAATATACTCCATTAACTTGAAATTAAAATATCAAGACATCCAAAAAATATATGACACCGTAATAATAATAATAAAATTATTATTATTAGCAAATTCCCCCATTTAATAATAAATAGTCCTTTAATAATTCTGAAACACTTCATTTAAATAAAATGGTTCTTCGATAAACCCATAATCCACATTAATTTCATTTATCATCATTTAAATAATTATTTAACATTAATTTAATTAAACAACCACAGTAATAATAACATTCACATAATTATTATTATTAATAAAACCTTCAATTAATTATTTACAAAAACTCATTTAATATTATTTAATTAAATTAAATAATTTTTTAAATAGGGTAAACTGAATAGGTTTGAATGCAACCATGACCTTCTAGTGCAGATCAATTAATGTGTACTTTTCCAAAATCAGTGTTCCCGTGAGTCATTGGGACACCTGTGAAAATTATTGTTTAATTACAAAATTCTAAAAAATGACACCTTTGGGTGTTCTAACACTCGGAATAAAATTCCAGAGCTGAGTTTAAAAAACTGACCAGTTGATAAACAGAAAAAAACACCAAAATATTCATATTTTAACCCAGTTCAATAACATGAGACTTTACAATATTCCAATATTAAAAACATATCTTCCCTGAGAAGCCATTGGGAACCACTACTAAAACAACTAACCTTAAAATGTCATTTAATCTTGTTATAAGTGACCTATTGTGTTAAAATTGTAAAACACACCTTTAAACCTTCACATGCCTAATAGATAAGCCTTTAAAACTATATCCAATGCTTAGTCTATATCATAAAAATTTAAATAGTTCTTATCTCTTAGAACTTTAGAAGAACCTAGTCAAAGAAAACTATTGAATCTCAATCAATCAACAAAACATGTTTCACAAGCTTCCCTTGAATGATGTCACAGACCTAAAACCCAATTTCTCCCTTTATCTAACGATGTTCCTATAATACTATCCAAAACCATCTACGTTTAAAATGTTATCCTTAACCGAACTATGTTGAAATTTACAAGTCAAGTCATCATAAGGATATATTAAAACAACCATTCCCCAACACAAAAAGAAAATTATCCAAATGAATCAATGGATCTCGCATGCTACCCAGATAACAACCACTCATCAAGCCCAAAAACCTTTAAATTGTAGCACAAAATAAGACCCATGTTATCATAGTGTCTCTATGATGAAGTCAAGATTGGGGACATGCATGTCATATTTAGGATAGAGTAATTAGAGAAAAACCAATTTCATTATGACAATCAGTCAAACTATAACATGAAAACTCTATTCTAAAATCATGACATCACTTGATGACACATTTATCAAAAACGATGCAATAATACACTCCTTAGGATATTTCATGATGTTGCAAGAAAAGATCAGTTTCTCACTAATGCATGTTTTTATAACACATTAACGCATGCGTGAGACTTTACTTGAACAATTACCACCATGAAAAACATTGATCATAAAATCCAAAACATAAACTTATAGGTGTTCCAAAAATAGCTGAGTCCCAAGAAGACCTCCGAAGTATTGGGACGAACATACTTTAATAGCCTAGAACATTTTTTTGTGTACTACCTACCAAGGGTTATCCCGTTTCAATCATTAACATCGACCCTCTATCATTATCACAAAAAACCAAAAACAAAAGATTCAAAAGCACTTTTTTGTATTAGAATTTTTAATTAATTCATTTCAATGTATCACCATTTGCAGGAATTTCAACAAACAGACAAGTACTTCTTCAAAAAAAATCTAGTTGGTTTTCAAAAAATGCCCAATGAAAAAAATAGGCATGATATCACAAAAATCTTCTTTAAAAATTTTACATTCAATGTTATTTAAATATAAAAATGAAATTTAGCATGTAAATTCCTTTTACTAAAAATGTAACCTTGAAAAGTGCAATTTATTTAATCTTATTTCCTCAAAACAAACCCCAAAATGGTTCATTACAATCAAAACATAGAAGTGATATATTCATAAGAATTTTCAAAACATATTAAGGTTATATGATTTAGTCACGTGGGTGGCCATCATCCAATCAATTAGGAGCCCATACACTTTATCACGGGCAGTTGGCTCCCATTTATCACGATCAACATTTATTTAACATTTTAACTATAACAACACGTTAATATATCTAAACATAAATACCATTTTAGTATAAGAAGTGGTACAATAACATGATATAACATAGAAGAATTAAACAACAACAAAACCTGATAATAACTAATGATGTACGACATATATTTACTCAATCATGTTAAATATATCCCCGAAACATTCTATTTAGAGAGGAATGCTAAATTATATCAAAAAATTTCATTTCACCCAAGGAACTCATTCCAAATTAGTATGAATCCCACTAATGCAACTACATGGCATTTTATATGCATGAAATTTGAATCTCAAAGTGTATAAGATAATGCATGTATGAAAAATCCTTTCCATATCAAGACATGAAAATTATTTTTTTTAAAATTCACAATAATCAATAATGTGTGGAAAATAATCCAGTCACTCAAGGTGAAATCACATCAACTATAACCTCTAATAGATAAACATCAAATCCCATCTCTGGCCACTTGGTCATTTCCCATACATGGATTGATTAGTCACAAGCACAGATATTAACTGAAGCACTGACACATTCTTAGTCTCCGGTCTATTATCCCTAAGACTATAAGAAAATAGAAAAGAAACCCTCATATACAACATTGTAATGTCACGACATGGATCACCATTAAACTATTGGCTGGACCGGTTGTTGAATGACCTCAATCGTGTCTCACTGTATGCCAGTGGTTACTGACTCATAGTGAGGTTCTAAGGATAGTCAGTGGGGATACTATACCCTCTTATCAGAGATGCACATTAGTAAATAATTGTAAATAAAAAACAATGGTAATAAATAGAGGAAGTAGAAAAATAAATGATAAACCAGCCTAAGGTAGAATTTATAAATCATGTACAAACAAATTGCCAACCTCAAATATATAGCAGATTCATGCATGAAATTCTAATGATGAAAAAATATAAAATAGTGAACAAAACATCATTCTGAAAATTCCTTTAAAAAAATAAATAAATAATGACCCCAATACCTTTGTTCATTCTCCTAGTTCATTCTGAGCTTCTGCTCAGTCCATTGCTCCTATCTTCCATGTAAATGTAAATAACACAATCATGTAACCATGTAAATTATAATCAGGTACACCAGTGCAATGGCGGCCTGAGAAGTGTGTGAGATATAAATCTCAGTTGGCTGGGACCACCGGTGCCTACCCCAAATCCTTACATTCAATAGATAATTTAAACAGGGAAAGCAAGCATAATTACGGTATGATGTACAATGTAAATATCTACCCAATTACCTGATTTAGCTATCGGCTGGTGTCTTAACTTTTATTATACATTTTTCATGAATTCACAATTTCCATTGCATGATCATTTTTATTTATTAGTTATTCAAACTTCATTAAACTACAAAATTCTTGTGATCTAGACTGAGCCTGACATTCCTTTTATAAGTTACCCACCATAGATGTCTCTAAAGACCATCTAAGAAATCAAAGTGAAGTGAAAATCCAATCCTGTTCTTTGGATTGGATAATGAATCAAAATATATTTAATTTAATCTTTCATATATTATATATGAGCCCATCCACTAAAAAAATAGGGATTCAATCCAAGGTCCATCCACTAATAATGATTCACCCAATTCATTAATACCTCTGAACCCTTTATCATATTAAATTCACATATCATAATGTGACAATAGTTTTCACTAACTAACTAATTCATTTCATGTAAGAACAATTGGACCCACAATCCAATGTCAATTAATGTGTGTAGGACATCATGTCTAGTACCCTCATGAGTATTTGGAGTGTCAGTCCTTGTCTCACAACCCATGGATATTTGGAGCATTAATCTCTAACCCATAAAAGAATATTTTCTTGCAAGATGGGTGTAGAAGGTCATGTCTAACACCCCAAGAAAATTTGGATCATCAGTACCGATATCACAACCAATTTATCACTAATAAATATACATTTATCATTTGTGTATAACACCATGTCTAACACCCCACAACCATAAATTAATTAATTCATAAATTAATTAATCAAGTCTCTTCATTAATTCACCTACTAATTACAATATAAATCACCCATCAAAAGAAAAATTTTAATTAACCATTCAACATATCAATAATAAATAATTAATTAAAAATTAATTATTCTTATAAATCCAAATAAATAATTAAATCATCATTTCATTGTCCTACTTTTTAAAACTCTGAACCCATCCACTCAAATAGTTATTCAACTTAGACTTTAAAAATGTACATGCAGATTATAATCCTCACAAAACATGCTTAACAAAGCCCATATATTTACAAACAATCTCACAGAGCATTTCATAATTCAAAACAACTCCATCCAATACAACTTAATGCATGGAAATCTAACATGAATCAAAAGGAACTCATGGACAATAGTCATAAAAAATAATTAATTAACAGTATTTATTCATTTCATTTAAATTAATTAATTCAAAAATTAATTAATTTAATCTTATCTCTTAACCAATTATCAATTAATTAACCATTTTTAATTTATAATGTAATAATTAATCCATCTATTAATTATACCAGTTTCCAATTTATATTCCGAACATTTCAAATATTCTATATTCTCAATAATCATTAATATCCACAATATTTATTCCAACTCATGAAATGAAATTAATTATACAATTAATTACCATAATACCCATTCTTCATATTCAAATCATTTAATTGTTTAATGATATGACTTTAACCAAATTATAAAAACATGATTAAAATCAACACTTGGTGAAGTCCTCATTTATATTTCGGGGGAGACATCATTTAATAACATAAAAAGTGTCATGCATGGACATATTATAATCAATGAAACTCAAATTCTCAATTTATTTAAAGAATCTATTATTCTTAAATAAATTGTTTCGGATTTGGGACCCTACCTCGGGGTGGAAACATTTTAAATCTGAAGAATTTAAATATAATTTGCGTCGACAACTCCACAACTGGTCTGCAATCGCACGCGCGTGCACCTTTTATATATATACATATTAACGTTTCTACCTTGAATTAATATATATATAATTCAATATATTATAATAGGTACTCAGAATCAATTCACTAAGGACTAACACTACTCAAACTAGGTACTGGGGACTCATAAAAATTATCACACCCTTAATTGAATGATATCAAACAATACCACAATTAAATAACCTTACTCGAAACATGTAGGCAAATAAAAAACAAACTCATCTGCCTCGCATTTGTCAGTATCTACCAGAATATGGTCCAAAGGGTATAGAGGAGACCCTTGCATATCCTTATAACTGAAGAAACATGGAAAACCAATAAATCCCAAACCATAGGATTTTTGCTAAGAAACAGGGCGAGGGAGGAGCCAAAGGGCCTATGAAAATCAAAAAAAAACATTCAGATGAACTCACTTTACTGGGACAGGAATTATTTGAGAAGACACTGGGAATATTCGATCGCCCGAAGAGGAGCCAGTGAGGGTGGTGGGGTTGTAGCATTCCTCAAAAGAGGGGCCTGATGCATTTTTATTGTTCTTCCAATATGTTGGTGTGCCACCCTCATATTCTTTCCTCCAATTATCAATTACACCCTTGAAAAACTAATAGTATTAATATAATAATAATAATATTTATTATTCTCTTTTAATATAATGTTACTTCATTAACTTACATTTAAATAAATGTTTCACAATTAATTCTGAAAATCCTTATTAATCATCCAATAAAATTAAGACAATAATAATAATATAAGTATTATTATTAATAAATATTTATGTATAAAAAATAAAATAAAATACCATTTTAAAAACTAGATAACCGCACAGCTGACCTACACCATTTGACTACCCGTACACAACCCTATATCTATATTTAAAATGGTTTAATTAAATTATACCCAACACTAAATTAATCTTTATTTAATATTACTATTCTCTGAAAATTAAAAACTCATCATTATTTAATTAAATGTATCAACAAAAATTAAATAAATAAAAACCACCACTTCGTAGAGATTAATTAATTTCATATTGACTCATAATTTAATAAAATGAAACCCTGAAAATTCCATTTTTATTATTATTCATTATAATAATAACAACCACTGATAAAACCATATTAATAATAATTGAATTATTAGTTTTATTATTATTTAAACTTAGATAAAACCCATCACCTCTTTATTAATTATAAAACTTCTTATTTAATATTGGAATTTCTTTGAGATACCTGAAAGACAAATTAATATCACATCAATGTTATACATAATTAAACATCCAATTAAAATATTTTAACATATATGAGACACCCCATTTAATTAACACTGCCTTTTCATTCAATGTTATCTTAAAAACCATTACATAATTAATTATGAGATAACCAATTTATTACAATATCATTAATATGATAAACACTCTAAACCATAACCCATAATTTAATTTAAATAATAATAATAATAATTACATTTATAAAACTAAAAGAATAATAATCTCATTATTTTTTTCAGACTTTTGAAAATCCCAACTCTATTATTTAATAAAAACACTTCATTAAATATGAAACTCCTCGCATTATTAAATGTTTTTTTGAGATGTTTAAAAGAGTCATTTAATTCTCATAAATAATATACTCCGTTAACCTGAAATTAAAATATCAACGCATAAAAATAATTTATGACACCATATTAATAATAATAACATTATTATTATTAATAAATTCATCCATTTAATAATAAATGTTCATATAAAAATTCATAAACTCTTCCTTTAAATAAAATGGTTCCTTGATAAACACATAATCCACATTAACTTCATCAGTCATCATTTAATTAATTATTTAACATTCATTTAATTAAAGAACCAAACAACAATAATAATAACTTCATTATTATTATTAAAACCACATTTTTATTAATTACAAACTCTCATGTAATGTTATTTAATAAAATTAAAATATTTATTATACAAGGAAAATGGAATGGGTTGGAACACAACCATGTGCTTCCCGTGAAGAATCATTAATGTGGAATTCTCCAAAATCAGTGTTCCTGAGAATCATTTGGACACCTGCAAAAATTATCAGGTAATTACGCAAGTCCAAAATAGACACCTTTTGGTGTTTCTGCACTAAGAATAATATACTAGAGAACAGTTTATAAAAACAACATATTTATAAACTGAAAAAAAAATTAAAAAACATTTTTATTTTACCCTGGTTCAAAATTAGGGACTTTAAAATGGATAAACCTAAATACATATGTCCCAATTCAGAGTCATAAAACGCTAATGGAAGGAAACAAAATTTAAAAAATAAACATATCAAAATATATCACCAAAAAATTTAGATCTTACATTCACATACTATAAATTTTAATACCTTAATATCTTTTATACCATTATGAAACATGAATGATCTAAATAGTAAAATATGAGGTTGCTAAACATATTCTATAAATCTAGACCAATAATAATTCAATCATAACAAAAACCATTAGATTATTAATTACCTTCATGGTCCGTGATACTTTCCCAAAAACATCATTTTTTATTATATCAACATCAAGAACATATTTTGGATTATATATCCCTAGGAACGGGTTTTCAATAATATTAACGTTTACCATAATCACATATCTTCATTACTAATGTAATTAATCAAATGATTCAAATTATATAAACAATATGTACAATAGTAAAATCAATATATATATCATGATTTTTATAGTTGGATATTATTGGATGAAATCCTAGAATTATATAGAATTTACATCCAATAATTGGCATAATAATCCTTATTTTTCATCCATGGTAGTAGCATAAGATAACCATTATTCATTATCCTCTTTTGGGATATATTCCATTTATTCTTGAGAAATTTATTTTCATGATATGTCATCTACATAAATTTGAATCATTGTTCATTGTAATCATTTTTGTAACCCTTAAAATCAAAAGAATGGGTTCCAGTTATTTCTTCTAGGATCCATTTCAAAATGCCAATGTACACAAGATTAGATCATTTAATTATATATAATCTCACATCTGTAGAAATACATAACACAAATTTAACAATTCAAGCATTTTTAATCTCACAAACATTATTTATGGTGATGTTCTTTAATGTTTATTCTAAAATTATATCTTAGTGTTATGTTTCATAAATTTAGGATTTCGTAAATATAGTTCCCATTATTTATAATAAAATTTGTCTAATACCAACTTTAACAACCCTGACCCCAATATCCCACCATCTATGGTTATTTTAATTTAAGGGAATAACTACAATATATTAAATCACCGAGGATTGACCAGATTAGTAGTATTGAAGAACTAGATACAAACATGGTTCCCTTATTACATTATCAATTAGACATAGTAGATAACAATGAAAAAATATTATTCCCTGATACTTATTCAAATATTTCTTCTTCATAATCTAATGATGTAAAACAAATTAAAGGGTGACCTCATCTTCTTAGAAAGGGTTACAAAAGAAACATTAATCAATAACAGGTTAAAAAACCCATATGTCTGGGAAAATTGAAAAACTAAATAACACATTCTAATCAATAAACTATGAATTAAAAAAAGCCTCTGATTTTTTCATAGTGAAATTCATATGGATTATACTAACTGAATTCTAAATGCTGGAAATGAATAATTATAAAACATCCCATATCTGGAACAAGAACCATTGTACCATAAATATAATCAAAATATGATTTAATTTGGTGGGAATAAAACCTTATTGTTCTACATGGAAACAAGTATGAAGGGTTTGTTGCTAACTGGATTCTATCTCAGGTGACTATCGACACATTGGGGGCATGCATTAATTGGTCCCCAACTCATATGGATTCAATTAATTTTTCCTCAACCCTCGTAATACAATTTAAAAAAATTCCTTATATAATTTTTTTTATTAATTAACAATATTCATTACAATCATATATTCATAATAAATATAAATTAGAAATTTATCAATACTAATGTTATTAAAAAAATAAGGATCCAGGTAAAGACTATATGTAGAAATTGGAAACATATTACATGAAAATAATATCCATTATATAGGGGTTGAAAATGTTAAATTGGGCTATATCATGAGAAATTATATCCAACTAAAGTGATAACACGTAAAACTTGTGTTTAACACACTTTAGAAATGAGACACTTTAAGGTTGTTTAATGTATATTATAAATGATTATTTTGAAGTACAAAAAGAAATAATGGTTTGTCTAAAACCTAAAATGAACTAAGGTATATTTTTATAATAAGAATATTTATTTGAGAAATGTAACAGTTTATTAAAATATATTATGGAGTGAACATGAAAATGGATACAAATTTTGGAATCTCCCATTATCAGTTTTTCTTATCATGATTAATTAAGAATAAATACATTTAAAAATATATACATTCTACCAAAAAAGGATGAATTGATATTCATACATGTGTCAGCAACATATAAATATAATTGATAATAATTATATAGAAATGAATAAAAATTTCATCTGGTTAAATAGAGAGAAAGTGTAGCCCTATGGTAAATTTATGTTTTCAAAGAGATGACTTACCACATTGTAATCAATCGATATGTATTCCCCATAACAATTTAAAAAATATTATTTTACCATAATAATGTTTTGATGACAAGAGTTGAAGGTGGTATTTGAAAATAATAATGGATCATCCACGATATTATAAAATTGACACATCGCATATGATGTTTTCATTTTTAGAATAAAATTAAGATGAAAAGAGGGATTGATGAGGGATAAAAAATTAGAATAATAAAATTATAGTAGGTATTAGATAATGGATTTATCATGTTTTATTGGATAAGGGATTTATGGATAAGATATGAATTGAAAATAAATTAGAAAAATAAAGATATAATGAAATAGGATTTTACTTATCACATAGAGTCTCCTTGAGAACATCATTAGGGCCATCATTAAATATTTTTCTCTACATCATGCAATTTAATTGATTTTTGGACCATAATTAAAATTAATTCATAGGATATATTATTTATATATATTGATTGTGGTTCTATTAAAGTGAATGAAATTGAGTTATTTCAAGATGTAGCTCCAAATTCGTATTTTCAATTAAGAGACATGAATAATGACAATGGAACCCCATAGTTATTGGTTGATATTTATGATGATTTTGATGATATAAAAAATGAATTATAATTGAGAAGATATGATGAATTCAAAAGAACATTGGAGATATATGATTTAGAGGAAGAAGATTATTATATTCAAACCATTATATTAGAAGATGAGTATGAAGATGAAGAATGAAATAATAAAATATTTTTTATTGTTTTAATAAATATTTATAATATTCTCGTTCAATTACCTGCTGACCAAATTTTATCTTGTTACAGATGGATGATGTGAATTTTTCTGAGTTGTTCTATATCCTTGAGGAGGATATACTTGTTGGTGATGAGTCTAATTCATCATCATCTGACCAGTATTTTTAAGAATTAGAGTCGACATAGAGGTGTCTTGTTCTTTCATGATTGAAGATTCTCAAACCTATTATATTGAGTTGAAATAATATTAATTTTGATCCATGAAAGGAGAGGTATGTTCTGTTTCTTAATTTAGTTAATTTTCATTATCATTAGTTTTAAATATGTTATTTACTTAAAAATTAAAATGTTATTTACTATTTTCCACATATTTTTCACATATATATGTTGTTTAAGTAGTTATATTATTGGGAATAATTTTTTAAAGCATTAGGAATAGGGGATCATATTTCAATTAGATGTTCAACACCACATGTATGATTATTAGATGGTATAATAATATATAATTTTCAATTTTCAATTTTATTTAATTAATTACATGATATTGTAAATTATATATTGGATTAATGGTATCACATTAAGGGTAGCATGAAGACATATATATTGGAGTCTTGGGAGGCCATCATGCATGAACATTGTTGTATGTTTTTAAAAAATTTGTAGAATAAAGCTGTGAGGAAAGACAGATTCACGTTTTTTTATCAGTCTTACTGCAAAAATAGATGAGATTAAATCTCCTCTAATGTTTTCAATGCATTTTTCTTGTAATGGATGTAATATAATATTTATATGATAAAATTTTTTGGTTAGTATAACTAGGGGTTGTATGAGGTCACACATATATGTGGTAGTAATATATTAATTACTCATTGAGGAATTCTAGTATTACATTTGTTTAATAATTTATATTACATTAAAAGAGTAATTTTTATTTTGATACTCATATAGGTAGTTGAGAAGCGTCATATTATAGAGTTCTATGTTTATAAGAGGATATATATTGATTTTATCACAAGATATATTACTAGTGTTCAAATGTTATAGATTGTGTCTTATATAAATATTTATGTGTTTTAAAATTAATTGAAAAAAATATCTTAACTATTTCAATTTCAAATTTCATTTTATGGTTTTATATGAGGCCATGATTTTCGAACACCTGATGAGATTCAGGCTATGTCTAAGGGTCTTACCAAAAGTGCAGTTGTGTTTGATGATATAGAATGAAACTAGGTCACTCAATATGGCTTTATGAAATTCAATGTAATTGGTTTCTTTTGTTAATTTATTTCTAGAGTTATAGTGGTACTACTTCATTTTTGTCTTCCAAATCAAGTAGATTTAAAATAGATTCAACATCATTAGTTACAGATTATAACACAAATATTTGAGATTAGGAAGTGGTTATAGAGATCATGCATAAAGAGAAGGATAAGTTTCATCTATAACAAGTGAAATATTTAGAGGAGGAGTGTTGATCACATGTGTAGTAGTTATAGTAGATGTTGGAGTAAACGTTAAACTTGATGTAGTGTATTGAGATGGAGTTACCTCCACCCCTGCCACCAGATGGCCCCCCTCCTCAGTGATTTAGGTATTTTTTAGAAAAATTTATTCTGATAATCATTTGAATAAATGAAATATTAAATCTTTATATACATTTTTTATTATGTTATTGTGATTTTGTTGTTTCTTCTTTATTTATTTATATATTTTAAAAAACATATATTTTCTATTTTTTTAATTCTTTTCATATATTATTTGTGAAACGATTGATATATTATAAGAAATGAAGACATATATATATAATAGTAAAATATTTTGTGGATTGGTTTGTCCCCCCTCCTAAAATAATTATTTGGAACACCATATCTCAAAAAATAGATTTTTCTACACACTTTTTAGAGATATGTCATTTGTGAAGACACCCATTTGCAAATGAAAATGTTCAATATTTTCCCCTCACAATTGAACTATCCAAACTATTTCATATTTCAATAGTGAAAATAATGTCTTAAGAAAATGATATAACCATAGGGAATAAAAATCATTAATTCTAAAGTATTCAAATGGATGAAATACCATTTAGATATAATTTTGGAAGTATAAGAAATTATATTTCAAAAGATATTATTAAATTATTTTTAATAGGATATATAGTGAGAAAATAAGGATCCCTTATAAAAAATGTATAGTATAAATTTTTAATACATATGAGAGTGAATGGGAGATGAAACAACTGCATAGTACATTAAAAATAGTAGTCTAGACATTCAATATTTTAAATAAAATTTAAACATTTATAATAGACTATATTGAGGGGAATGATTAAGGCTGTGAAACTTTTACTAAAAACAAGAAAATGATAGGGGTCTAATATATAATGGGAAAAAATTGAAAAAACCAAAGAAAATCCTAGATACATTAAATTTTCATCAATATTTTTGTTATGTACCTTTAAACATTATTGATTTCATACCAGCCACCTCTTCGATGACCGCAACCATGTACCCTTCCTCTCAACTCACCATAATTGGAGGAATATATTTGAGTGTTTCAAGTGATGGTTCAGTATATTTTTTTCCAGATTCATAGCGATCATCCTGGTGATTTTCACATTTTTCATGACTAGAATCTATTGGAAATTCATTCTTCATCTCTTCAACCTCTGGTACTTTAGGAAAAGTAAATCCCATAGAAGTATCCTTCATCTCTCTTGAACCATGAGATGGGATACCTTCATTCACCGGATACTTAACCTTCTTATATGAATCAAGATGATTACCCTCACAATGAAAAATTGGTTTTGAAATGATTTTAGAAGTGGCTAGTGTGATATATTATTATTATTTCTTACCCTTTAGATGATCTAAGACAACCATGCTTTCGTGTGAAGCTGATGATCATCCTCTTTTTGTATTTTTTTCAGTAACTTGTTCTACCACCTAAACATCTTCAAAATATTGTTTCTAAGAAGTAAAAAATATTTGAAACTACTATAAGTTATCACTTTATCATGAGTCAAAAGAATAATCATTCTGGATATAATCCAATTTATAATATATTGAATATGAATACATTATTGTAGACCTATAATTAGGTGGGTTACTTGTCCGACCACCATCAATCATTGGAATGGATATATCTCTATGAATAATTTCTGATTAATTTTCCTATACAAAACATTATCACCAGCAATAATAATTTATTAACCATTCATACAAGGGCCATCATTATCTTCAGTTTGTAGCTGAGGATTAATATCATCCTTCCTAGTAAGAATTCTCTTCCTAAGATTGTTTCTGACATGATTATAATATAGTGAGTGGAAGATGAAAATTACAGAGCATCTATATATGGATGATTCATGACCCGTGACATTAATGTTCATTCATAATTTTGGAATTTTTCCATATATCATCATTAAGACAATAATACTATCACAAGTGGATATAATTACATTATCAACTAGAGTCTAGCCTAGTTGAAACCTTATAAAGTACCAGGATACATAACCAAATCAATCCACTTATATTTCCATCCTCATTTTAATCTATATTCCAATGGATAAATAAATTTCATAATATATTTTCAGATTCCATAGTATCTATTTTGAACATAATCTGTAGCCTTTATTTTTGTATTGGTGTTACACACACCAAATCAGTTGAATTTATTATCCCATTCATGGAGGTGTATAATTATAGTTTTGAGCTCAATGGAGATGATGCGCTATGCTCGAATTTTTTGTTCTTATATGATGAAAATAATATGGGAATATCTCTATCACAACGAGATGCATTTACAAAATTAAATGACCCAAATCAATGAAATACACTCCATTAATTCATATACATTTAGAGGATGAGTTCCCTTATGAAGAAATAACTTAGCTATAATTGTGTACTCACCCATTTATAGATGTTCTCATACAGCACATAGATTTTCTTTACTGTGTGAAATTGTTCCTTTCCATGAAATGGATGAATCAGTAAAGCCTTTGAAATTGATAGAGGTGCATTATTTACAAACTCTGTATTCCGGATCAAGTACTTCTTTGGACTGCTGCTTCAACCATGTAGCAGGACGCCCAATCACCTCTTCCCCAAAAAGCACCTCACACACACCACCAGTCACAGTATTGTTTAAATCAACCCCCATATTGGGATCTAGAGCCAGAAAGATTGAAATAACACCTTGCAGTCTCTTCATGTCGCCCATCAGTGTAACATATTTCAACACATCCTTCGATCATCCCAATTCAGTTCTGTCGCACATCACCGCTATTTTCACACTAACCATTCTATCCTTATAAGCATCAGATGCCACAATAGGTTATTTCCCCATGCCATAGGCATGGTTGTTGAACATACCACAAGGGAGAAGAAAGCTCGTCACAGTAGACATGGCACCCTAGTTCGTTGGTAGAAACAGTGGGTCTTATCCCATCATCTCCCTCCCCTACCCCATCTAGATATATTTTGACTATAATGATATAATATATAAATTGAATGAAAATTTAGTGAGGTAAAACCCTATACAAATTTACATAAAATATTTTTATATCATTAAAATTTCATAAAAATAATGTTATATTAATTATTTTCATCTTTTAGACCCCATTCCAACATTATTTCATTACGATTATTCCATTTTATACATTATTATTTTTTTTATAATACATTTAATGAGTATTGTTTCATCAATCCATAATTTGAATGATTTTTGGTTCATAATTACAAAACTTATTCAATGTAATGGTAATGTTCAAATTTGAAAAGCCTATGTTTTCTTAATATATTATTTATCAATGTTCTAGTATTCTTGGTCATTGATTTGTATAACAGTTCCACATACGATATATAAATTAAAATTTATTTATATAAAGAATTATATATTTGTATATAAATTTACGGTGGTTGAAATATGAATGATTCGTTATTATTAATATTAATAGTATAGTTTCAATTTTGTATTTAATTATATGGTCACCAAACAAAATAATTAAGTCGGACCAGTTTTCAAAATGACATAAATAATTTCACCATATATTATAACCGTTTCCAATTATCAACAAGGGAATATAATAAAAGTGAAGAGAGTAATTCCTTATATATATTATGAAAATATTTATAGTAACATAAAAACATAATGGAAAACAAAATAAATATAATTTTCTTAGAAATAAAAAATAAAATTTATATATCAAAGGCTCTTTTTATACAACATAAAACATATAACAGGTCTCCCACTTGGTTGGACACACATAAAAATAAAGATTAATTAAATTACATGAAGCTCACTTGAAACTCAAAGCCTCATAATAATATTTTAATCCCTATACACATCAATCCTAACAATCATGATCCACTTCAAATCTGTGTTTTGACCTAAAATAGAAAACTAATGTGTATATGAAAACTAGGATTTCCTTGTGAGGAGTCTGCATTAACTAAGTAGGTAATCAGATAGTATTATTACTATATACCTTCGTATGTATGATTATTCATAATTATAAAAAAAATTCTCAGTAGGATATCTTATGAAAACCAATCCACCATGACACCAAATGAGACACACACACCCGTCAGGTCTTTGGGAGCTATATAAGGCACCGAAAACCACAATAATACCTACATTTACTCAATTATAGAAGGGATCAAAAAATCATATAAAAATTTAATTGGGATTGAAAATTAACACATTTAGTTGATAATGTTCAATAGGTAATCATTAATTAGGTTATGAAACCCGAGTTACACACCACTAGAAATTCCGATGTTTAGGCCTCAAGCCCATCCTGGGATTGTCTCCAATAGGTAGGGATATAAGACCCCCTCAATGCTAACTATACCATATGTTAGGAGACATGGTCTTATTTACAATTCCACAAGTGTATCAGCCCATAAGTCTTTCACACTCCATATTCTATCCCAAGTGAGTAAACATATCTATCATAACACATCTATTATCTTGGTTCATGACACATGGACTTCATTCTTTGTCCTCTGTGTAAGGATGTTCCATAATTGAATTATAAAAAATCATCTATCCTAGTAAATTTCATTTGGTTATTGTAACCCTGCCCAATATATATTTACAATTTTCTTCACATTCACATATTTCATAAGAAAATGATCACTCTCTTGGGTGAACCTAGCCATGATGACTATACATACATTGATAATGTATACAAACCAATATATTCAATGAATATAAATATACTAGTGAATTTCATATAAGAGAACAATTATAACATATAATTACTATGTTTCATGGGAACAAAAAATTAACCATATGTTAATCACATCCATTTAGATCTCAAAATCCACACACACACTATATTCATATTGTGGCATAAAAAACCCCTAAAAGGTCCCCATAACATAAACGAATTCCAATAGAGACACCCTGGCCTGAAGGATCACATCATTCATGGTTAGATATGTATGTTCAATATCATAAAACAAATATTAGGGGGAATTCTAATTCCAATTCATCAATCTATTTGTAATTAACCAATTTTTACAACCCAAACTGTGCCCTTATATCAAACATTTATCAAGAGACCATGTGACACCCAACAACATCTTTATTATGCCTAATCAAAATGCTCTTGTGTAAACACCTACACATATGTAATTATAGCTTATACAGATTGTTTAGAATTATGTGAATATATCATAAATCCATGGTTATAGCCTATTCACATGGTTTGATGAATTTTGGATGATGTAATCATCAATATCGATATATACGCATTATATCAATAAAAAATATGGATATATCCCAATAAATTTTACCATAAACTCAGATTCATATAAAATGTTGGTGTATAAAAATACCCACAGTTTGAGGAATAGTGGTTATATCTTGTCCATGTAAAATATGTATACACATAGTTTAGGGAAACATTGGTATAGGTACGTATCACTGTTTGGAAGAATTATCCATTTCATAAAATTATGGAATTGTAAATGGAATACAAACCTTTTTTAAACATTATATGCAATAAATATATTGTATATTTAACATTAAACCAACAAAATTTAATAATTTTCAAACTATTTACAATACTGCAACATACCTAAAAATCCAAACAACTAATAAATTCTAGTCATTAAACATCATCCACCTATCTCTTTACTGCAATATAAAAAATAGAGGGGGAAATATCTCCCCCTCACCAACATACTAATTCTCATCACCATAAACAATATCACCATCACAAACAATATAATTAGGAGAACCCACATTATAATAATTATAATCATCATCATCATTATCATAACCACTATAATAACCTCAATAACCAATTGGAGCCTCAATGACACAACTCAGGGAATAATATATTGAGAAAATTTATTTCATACATAAACCAAATTTTGTATCAGCATATGATGGAACATAAGTACTTGTAATGAAAATTTATTTAAATAATTGTTCGGTTATTAGATTACTTCATTAATTCTCATATAAATCTATTATTCAGCATCAACTACTTCTATACAAGCATTTTGAAGTTATGTGTTGTGGGTGGTTTGAGTGGTTCCTGATAAGGGATAATCCCCAGTGGGGATGATATTTTACGTGGTACAACATCAGACTTTCCCCTAGTGTTCCTCGCCTAATACCCAACTCAAATGATCATTTAGACCAACATTGGAATCTTCATTCATGTCTACGACCTCCATGAAAAACTATTGAAAATATAAAAATTATATTAACTTTTTAATTTTTTATAAATATTTTTAGTATAAATAAAAAACATATGATGTTTTCTTATGTTTTTTCATATAAAAAACTTGCTTCCTTTTTATACATAATGCCAAAAAAACATTTTCTTAAGGCACAAAACCATCGATTCCTAATTCCACATGGTGAAAATAAAATTTATTATAAAAATACTGTGTTACTAAATAATATTATATTTTTAAACAAAGATTAATTTAAAAATATTTATTTTGAAGTAATCTGTAAAATTACAAATCATTTAAATATATATTGAACTACAAATTTAATAATATTTGAATAACATATAAAAAACATATTAACTAGAATCATAAACATGGATATGATATAAATTTCTCCTAAAAGATAAATTCTATCTATTTCAATTTTTGTTCAATACATTATTTAATCATTTACAAAAAACATTTCTTCATTTGGTTAGTTGGATTAATATTAGGTTTTGATTTTTGTAAATTTGAAATTTTCAAATTTGGTCAATTAGGCTATTTATTCTATTTAAGAAAATTAGGGCATTTAGGTTAATAAAAATAATTATGACCTTTATTCTATAAATTCCAATTAATCAATTTAGTCTAATTAAGGTAAATTAGGGTAAATATTCCATTGATTTGGCCAATTTTGGAGATTTATGAAATTTATGACAATTTTGGAAAATTATACATTTTAATAAATTTAACCTAATTAGAGCAATTAGGTAAATTAAGAAAATTAGTCCAATTAGGATGATTTGGCCAATTTAGTCCAATCTGGCCATTATAAAATTTAGTAGAATTATGAAATTTCATCAATTTAGACCAAATAATAAATTTAGTCAAATTAATCAATTTGGATATTTAGGCCAATTAGGAAAAATCAACTATTTAATAGAATTAGACCAATTAGGACAACTAGGACATTAGGCATTTTTTCATTAGTCTATTAGACAAATAGGCTATTAATGCATGAATATTTTATAAAATTAATCTAATTAGAATGTTTTTAATTAGTCAATTTTGTCAATTGGATTATTGGAAATTAGGACATTAAGATAATTAGCCATTAGGCCGTTAAAAAAATTGGACTTTGGGATATTGGCCCATTAAATAAAATTGAAAATTGGATGTTAGGTCCTCATTAAAATTTTCTATTAGATCATTAAAACATTAGGTTAGATGGGCTTTAGGATTCTATGAAATTATTCCATTAGTAAATTAAGAAATTATTCTATTAGGCCATTTGGCTATCAAATAATTACTCTAATTAGCCATTATTTTATTAATCCAGTTTTCTATTAGGACATCATACCAATTAGGCAATATGTAATTATACCATTAGGAAATTAGAATAATTGTACTGTATTCCATTAGGCCATTAATAAAATAGGGAAATATGGAAATTGGGAAATTGGCTATTATAATTTTATGGAAATTAGCCATTATTCCATTAGCATAGATGTCCAAATGACCATTAGTACATTATGTCAACTGTCTATTAGGTTGTTAGACCATCATTCAATTAGGAAATTGTGACAATAGGTCATTATTACATAATATAATTCGACATTAGGTAATTTTGTTATTAGGTTATAAGGCTGTTATGACATTATGTTAATTTTCCAATATTCCATTTACCCATTTTTCCAATTAGGTAAAGTTTCCATCAGTTTAATTTTACAAAAATTCATTATACCATTAGGATGATGTTACATTATCCCATTAGGATTTAACTAGGCCAATTGGAAATTAGGTCATTTGGCCCTTATAAAATTGGGAAAATTGGTCTATTAGGCCATTAAGTCATTTGGCCACTTGTCCATTAGAACATTTTTCCATTTTGACATAAGCCCAATTGACCATTTGGAAATTATTCCATTAGTTTAATTAAACCATTATTCCATTTTCCCAATATTCCATTTGGATATTGAGGCAATAGTCCATTAGGATACTAGGACAACATTATATTTGGCCATTAGGAAAATAGGACATTAGTCCATTAGTAAAATTTTACAACAAGACACTAGGAAATTAAAATAATTTCATATTATGTCATTATGCCTCTATACCAATTAGCCTTTAGGACATTAGGCCATCTAGACATTATTTATATAATATAATTGGAAAATTGGAATATTATCTATTCATCCATTATTAAAATTTGATATTAGGCCATTAAAAAATTCAATATAAGGCTATTAGGATAATGCTTCAAATTTCTATTAGGCCAATATTCTATTATTTAAATAGTGGATTTGACCATTTGGCTATTTGGCCATTCTGAACATTGGTTTTTAGGACATTAGGCTAATTTTCCATTTGGTGTATTATCCAATTAGACAAAAGTAAATTATAAAAGTAGTCCATTAGGGCATTAGGCCATTACACCATTAGGCCAGTTAGACATTAGGGATCTAGGCCAATTTTCCATTACGCCAATATGTCAATTGGCCATCTAACCATCAACCGAGTTGGCCAATTGGTCAATTGTACATTATTTCGTTAAGACATTATTTCATTATCCCATTTGGGAAATATGGTAATTGGCCATTATGCCATTATGTCATTAGGATAGTAGGAGAAATTGGAAATTGTGGAATTAGACATTGTTATATTATCCCATTTTTTCATTAGACCATTTGGTAAATTATCAATGTTATTGTTAGGACATTAATCCAATTTCATAGTTAAGACACTATTCTAGTTGACCATTAGGCTATTAGGACATTATGACAATTTTCACTTAACTCATTAAGAAATTAGGCCAAATGTATATTAGTCCAAATGACCAATTGGTCATTAGGATAGTAGGGAATTAAGAAACTTTCTCATTATTACAAGAGGCCCATAGGTGACTTTTTCATTCATTCATAAATAAAATTGGCCTTTAGGACATTATCCATATGGAACAGTTGAATTGTTTGGCCGGTTGGAAATTAGGCCATTAGGAAAGTTAGAAAATTTATAATCAGTTCGTGAGGCCAATTGAACATATAGACATTATGCCAATTAAAAAATTGGTCACTAGGCCATTAGGAAAATATTAAATTAGTTTATTATGAAAATTATCCATTATATTTTTAGTACATTATGAAAACTGTTCATTACTCCATCAGTTAAACTAGAGATTTGGCCATTTAGACTATTTAGGCCAATTTTTCAATTACCCATTTAGGAATATTTAGGCTATTTATGACACTTATTTGGAATCATTAGGATAATTAGGACTTTAATTTCGCCAATGTATACCATTTAGGCCAATTTATGCCAATTATAATAGTTGGGCCATTTAGGCTAATTGGATAATTTATCCAATTAGGTCATTTGACCAATTAGGTCATTTGGACATTATTCCATTAGGTCAGTTGTCCATTAGACCATTGGGAAAATTTCCATTATTTTATTAGGAAAAATATCCATTATGACATTAGGGAATTTTTCTATTAGTCCATTAGCACAATTAGCCAATTATGCGATTATGAATTTTGGTAATTTTCCATTAGTATATTAATCCAGTATTATTGTTAGGCCAATTGGACATTTAGTTCATTAAGACAGAGGGCCCATTACCAAATTAGACATTAATCTATTATTCCAATTATCCATTTGGTAGTTAGGAAAATTAATCCATTTTGGGATTATAGGCCAATTAATTTATTAAGATCAATTTTTCCATTTAGTCCAATTTAGTCCAATTGAGAAATTAGAACATTATGACATCAGGACATTGTCCATTATGTCTTTATCACATTTTTTCCATTTGGAAATTATGCCTTTAAGCCATTATTACATTAGTCAATTATAACATTGGCCCATTTTACCCATTTTCCATATGAAAAATTTTCTATTTGACCAATAGGCCATTATTCCATTATTCCATTTGAAATGGGTATTTCCATAATTATATTATTTGAATTAAAGAATGTAAAACATAAATTTAAGCATACATGTCCTACTATGTAACTATTAAAATATATATTTTATTTATGTTCATATTAATATTTCTGGCACTTCTCATGCTCGAGCATTGTAGTGTGCCACAATGTGCGAAATACATCATTTATTGTTTTTCATTTTTTTTATTTTCTAACACATCCTACAAAAATAATTCAATAATTGTAATAATAATTAAATTTTATATTCTATAAATTAATTATTAGGTGTAACTTAAACTCATAACTCAACAAATATGAAATCGATTATTAATATTATGTTGTGGGACAGTGTGGGAATATTGGAACACCCTCTAAATTAGAACATTTTCTACACTTCCAAACAACATAATACTCATGCCTATATGATCACTAAAACCCCCATGATAAATTAAATTCTCCATCATAGATGCATCGCCCTCGTTAAAGGTAAATAAAAGCTGTAACATAATTGTTAATTCATATAAATACAATAATACTATAGATGTAAATTTAACAATTTTCTTACCCATATCTCTTATAATGATTTCTACATTATATTATTATTAAAATGCCTCCATGATACTAGTTAGACCATATTGATATAATTTTAAATGCCTAATGTTCCAATGATCCATCTACACTTCCTAAAATGTTTTACAATCATATGATTCTCTTCATTGTAGTCCATCAAAATTTTTGTTTTACGACTCTTGGATTCTTCCATATGGTTGTGTCCACATCGTCAACTAGTAAATCAAATTGAATAATATAAAAGGATAGAATAATAATTAAGTAATAATAAAATAAGAAAAAATATTATATAATTTGTCACTCTTGTAATAAAAATCCTAATGCAGGATGATCATTAGGGTCTGATGGATCTGTGTGCTATCATGAATCTATAGTATCTGAGAAATGTGACTATTCTAATGAAATATCTAGTTTATGTTCATGAAATAGAGTGGAATTTAACGGAATATAATTTTCTTATCTCCGAAGGATTTTATGAAATGGGGGCAGCATATACATAGAATGTTATGGGTGGTAGGGTTTGGGATACATAAATGGATATGAATATGGTAGAGGAGTGAAAATCCCTTGAAGAGCTATTTAAATGGTTTGATAATAAGTGGCTAAATGAGATGATGATAAAGGTATGGGTGGGAACATACCTTGAGGCTCAAGCGGAGGATTGAAATATCAAAAATATACGATGTCCACTAGTGGGACAGGGAGGGATTGGGTAAGATTGGTGATCCCTGTAGCTCTAGGAGAACTCCTGCTCAGACCAATACTAGTAGGCTATGTAGAAATAAACTCTGGATCAAATAAATATCCCAAAAAATAGATACATATTAAAAATATGACATTATATGTTATACAGAGGTCAAATATTACAATTATTATACTCTCTAAGGGAACCAGGGGAGGAAAACTGCTCTCATGCATCCATCAATCATTATCAAATAATAGGTTATGTTAAATTCTAAAATATTTTTCAAAATAATAATATGAATGAAGTGTATACTATTTAGAAATAGTTTTTTAAGAATAGTACATATAACATAAAATTCAACGACGTTACAAAGAATTTCCTATCTTGTTTTAAACATAATAATTTAAAACCATGTTATAAATTTTTATAAAGACCCATTTTATACCCCATATTCTAAACTGAAATAAATGCTAATAAATTAAATAAAAAAATATATAATATAAACATATGAATTTTAATGAAAATAAATTATAGTTATTATAGTAGTACTAACTTGGGAAACTCATATCATGGTAATCTGAATGAACTGTGAGCATATATAGTTTCTTTTATATATTACCCACCAATACATTTGATTCAATATCAAGTCTCGCAAATGGAAAAGTATATTAAAAAATTCATGATTTCTGTAAATACCGATGAGGTTGTTAGTTGTAAAAATAGGGTCCTAGATAGAGAACAAACTCCCCATTGTTACATGGTCTATATGTCATGTCTTACCATGTACAACTAGTATCCCCACAGACACATGATCACCACCCCAGGGCCCTCCCACATGCCCAAACATGTCATTTAACTAATGAAAGTCCCCATAGGCTAACAGATGTCTTCCCAATATACTTGGTTCTCACTCATACACTCCCATGGAAACTTCACAGAATTTTAAACATCCTGATCAAAACTCTAGGATAAGCATGCTTAACAGTAGAGTTCTAATCAGACATGGTCTGAAAAAAGGAATGTTCCACTTTTTTGCATGAGTCATATCATTTAGTCATTTAACCCTTTATCATTTTGGGGTGTTACAATCACCCCCACCGACTTAGTGAACAATATCCTCACTGTGGGCCATACATCTCAAACAATGCAGTCTGCCACCCTTAAGGCATGGTTCCACCTCTAATACCAAATATATCAACTAGATCTCGTTGAAAACATAGACACACTGTCTTAACATGGTCATCCTGTTCTGTCCTACCATTTACCATAAGAGTCCCCGAAAAAAAGTGGTCCCCACCCAAGGGACCACCCACACACCATGATGTGTCATATAACTAATGGCAGTACCCATAGGCCATCAGACGTCCTGTCATGTTTTTTTCCTCATTTAATACACCATGGAAAATTTCCTAGAAGGCCACCCATGATGATCACTACTCCAGGAAATGAATGCTTAACAATGGAGTTCCAATGAGGAATTCTCCTAAAAGGAAGGTTCTCCATCATGAAATTTGTTAAATCAATTAGCAATTCAACCCTTTTCCATTCATGGATTTTTCTTTAATCATGTAAATTTTAACCCCACCATCATAAAAAATATTTAATGCGATTACTTCATTATTTACATAATTATCAGGTCTTAGATGATTTTTTACATAAAAAACTTGATTTTACATTGATACCAAAATGAATGGCCCATAGAATGCTTAGAATCAACTCATGTTGATAAATCCGAATCCACATTCATCATAAAATTTACCATGTTGCGTATTTTAATCAAACCATTTAATTTTCATTATTGTGAATCGACCATTAGAGTAGTAATCTAATAAAAATAATTTCTTAATAATTTGACAATAAACACATTTTCATATAGAACCCTACTATCTGACTTATTTAAATGACATCCCATTTCAGAAGTTAACATAATTCCATAATATTTTTTCCCTTCTCACCCTTCTATAGGTTGTAAATCATTTAGACAAATTTATTATTAAATAATTTAACTCCCATAACAAATGACATTGATCAATGGTCATATTCTTAGTTCATGAGAAACTGATTAAATAAGTATTCTCAATATCTTATATATATACGAATAATAACATTAAATGCATATCTATATTTTTTCAACTAATTTAATGATCATACATTTTTATTTCATCAATTGAGGAAAATATTTACTATGAATATCCTTTATGCATCCAAAATTAAAAAATAAATGAACTTTAATTACAATATTTAAATTTTACCTCCATAAAATGGTAAAAAATATTTCAGGTAAATATGAAATTGAATAGAATGATATGATTTATAAACATTGAAATTACTAACATGATATAATTATAGAGGAAACAACATTTAAAATTGTTTGTTTGATGTGTCGTATCATTTTCTTAAAGTCTCAATGTACCCAATGTATATGACACAATAATTACTCTTGTTAAGTGAATTAAAGGAAATGAAGGATATATTTTCCCATACTTATCATCTTCATTTATTATTCTTCAGTAATTTATTGTTTATACATCATAAAAATACATTGAAAAGAAAATCCATACAATCATGATCCAGATAAACTCTCACAAGGGATCATTTAAGATGATTCTTATTCAATAAAATGATATCATTATGAACATATTTCTTTCAGTAGGATGCATTCGCAGAAATGAAATGGGTCCCCAAATAAGGGTTTCAGTTATATGATGATATTTTAAATGTAGCATGGATGTTAAAAATCATGTAGGAAATGTTTCTTAACAACTCATTAAAAACTAATGGCACCTATTACTTAATTTTTAAAAATAAATATATGGATAACCATTTATCAGAGAGGAATCTTAAAAATGTAATAAAAATTTACACCCTTACATTATTTAGTAGTAAAATATGAATTTCTATTGGAATCACTTCATGAACATGGATGTTGTAATCAAGAGTTTTAGGGATTTTAGTTTAATGCCTTTATATTGACTCATTTAGATATGTCTATGGAGTATCCAATAGAGACATTGATATTTTTCAATACATCCAAGAATTTTTTCTCTCTAAATTTCACATAACATACGAAGCCCATAGAACATTACATTTTTTCATTGATAAACACTGGATTATGTTCTAGTCAAATACCCCAATCCTATATGTCATTATGAGATCAAAAGACATCATTGGCATTTTTTTTTAATATTTAAAACTATTGAATGAAAATTTTAACATATATTTTTCTAAAATTTTAATTATGTCCACATAATAGTGTAAAAATTTGGACCAATATCGAATCAAAAAAAAGATACTTCTTTTTTTCCAATTATTAGTGGCTTAAACATTTTTCCTATTTTTAGATTTCATATGAATATCCCACAAAGAAAAATTGTAAATTTTTTACTCAATAACAATATATGTTCTAGCCATACATTTATGTCACTATTCATTGTCAATAGTATAATCAAACATTTAGAGATTCAGTTGGTATTTATTATCCATTGTAAATAATCATTAATGCCCCATGATACAGAAAGTATGTTGATATTTAAGACATCTTGATCATGTATTATTTATAAAAATAAGACAAAATTGTTTTCTTTTTATGGTCTAATAATAAATCTTTTCAAAAGTCAAGAAATCATTTTTAGCCCATAAAAGCATGAAATGCATCTGAATTATATTTTCTGAAGAAGTATTGAATCTACGCACACACATATCCCAAATATGCTTCAAATATTTTATTAATGGTTTCATGTAGATTTGTATATCATTTACATGGTTAGAAAGCCCAGATATGAGTATACTCAATAAATTAAATGGATTCTCCATTCACATCCCAATGAATGTTTATTAACATAAAAGAAATGTGAAACATGATGTGAGCAGTATAAATCTTACCAAACTATTTAAAACCATCCTAGGATAGACCAAACCAAACATAAAAACATTTATATAAAAATAGGGATGTTATGAATCAAATTCCATCCATGTTAATCCATCAATAGTGTAAATCAAGTCAAAAATAAATTTAATTCTATCATGATTATTCCACTATATATTTGATGATATTTATAAAATTATGAATTTATATTGAAGAAAATCAATCAATGGAAGGTTACACATAACATTATATGGAACCCAAGATGGTTTTTAATATTCATTTCCCATCCACCATGATGTACCTCACTCTTTAATGTCATTATGGTCAGTTGTTTCATCCCAAAAAAACTACAATATTTTAGACAATAGTAAAATTTTATTTTTACAAAATAAAATCTATTTAAATAACAAACATTCCTCATAATTATGTGAGGGAATATCTTTACCATAAAAATTCATTTAATTTAAAAATATGTGAATATAATCAATGTATTTATATAAATTCAAATGACTTTTTTCCATTACATAACCATATCATAAATTACAACTTTTTCATTACATACTATCCCGATAAACATGAGTTCAAGATTCATCCATTAATTTTCTCACTCTCTCAACATAATCATCTTAAGTCTTTTTCTCATGTGCATTGATATAATTTCCTTCCATCACTAGGATAAAATCTCCCTCTTGATAATTTAAAAATCGAAATTGATCAAATATAAAATTCTACATACCACTTATTTCATTCCATTATTTAATATAACAATATTTTATGTTTCTTCTATTGTGATACAAAAAATAGGTTTTTATAGAAATATAGAATTTATTATATATTAGCTAAATTCGTCATTATTTATCCATGATCATCCAACATAATTATAACATGGACAGTATTTATGATCTCTAGATGAATCATTATAAAATAAATTTATAATGAAAATTACAAATTCTTTTGGAACTCAGTTGAAATTTGATCTGAATGATACATCCATCTTCAATCCATTACAATCATGAATTTTAATATTCCAATAAAGAATTCAAAACATAATTATAGTTATATCTAAATACAAAGAAAAATTAAATTTATAGTATAAGTTAAATTAAATGACAATAATATGAAATGAAATTGAATGTAATGCATTATTAAAGTGACCTTTATAGAATACTAATATCCATCTAAATAAATAACATGGAATATCATTAAAAATATAAATACATGCTTATAGACATCCAAACAAGGTGTATGTATTAGAATAAATTAAAATGTGAGAATACTAGAAAAAAAATTATTTTTCATATCAATAGAGATATTTTCATTTAAAAACATTATTTAGGAATTGAGGATAACATATAGTCATATTGGTATTTATTTATGATTTATATTAATTATATTATACAAATAGAAGGAAAATATTTATTACAGGATGCTCAAATACAATTTAAGAATTATTTAATTTTATTAAGATACATGAGGACTAAATAATTAATCCATTACATCCCACTTTATAAAACACATCCATTACTTCATCAAATATGAAACCTCTTAATTGAGGGAAATTTTTATTAAATGGTTTCTGTAAATTTCATGTTTAATAGAAATAAATGGATGAAAACTCAATTCCTGATTAATGATATAATGAAGAATAATTAATAATTAACTATGTTATAATCAACAGATAATCAAAATTGATGAAACTAATGAACACACAATAATTATTTTATAAAAAAAACTAAATTAATATATAAAACATTATCAATTGAAACCATGATTCAAAATATGAATATGATCAGACTAAAATTCTTTTCTAAGATATATAATTGTTTTAGGACATTTTCCAAATGATTCTATATATTTTTTAACATAATAATTGTTTTTAAATTCATAAACATTTAAAATATGAAAATTTAATTACATGAACTAATATTTTATTATACAATAATTTATAAACCATAATAACAAACTCTAATAAACATGTTTAATAAATAATATAAATAAGTCTCTAAATTCATTTAGAAATAACCTTAATTGATAATGAAATATTCTATATTTTCTTATAATTGTATAAATATGTACATCATTGTATAGTTATTTATTTTTTGGTTGAAATAATCTGATAAATATTCTATCCTTGGCTTGTGATATAAATAATTATATTTCAATAATTAAATCCCATTAAATTAGGACAATAAATAAAATAACCCTAAATATAAAAAAATTATGGTTTCCAACACATAAAATAACTAAAAAACTAAAATATTCCACCAAAAGAATTATATATTTTTGTTATACTCATATGAATCAAAATGATAGATTTCAAAGTATATAAATTTTAAATAAAAAGTAATTTTTAGAATTTAGTAGGCTATATTTGATCTATATTATATGAAATGTTTGAAAACATTATGATATAATTGATGTTGAAATTCTATAATAGAATCACATGAACAGATTAAAATTAAAATAATAGTTTCCTGAAGTAATAATATAATTTGAACTCAATAATTTTATTTTGAAGAAGATTAGAATCAAAAAACCCTTTAATTTGGGGATATATATGGACAGGACAACTGACTGTCAGTTGTGTTAGGGGAGAATAAAGAAGATGAGGGAATGTAATATAACTTCCCAAATATTATAACAAATAAATTCTAGAAATAGATGAAGTACGACTGACATATAGGGGAAATGATACTATGGAAGGGAGGAGGACGCCTAGGGTCATTAAAGGGGAGAGGATTAAGGATATGACTGATGAGGTGAGTGGGATCCCAAGGAAATCCTAGCTTTTTATTAGGGTATATCCAATGTTTTTGAAAATCCGTTGGTATAGCTTAACATGTATAAACATTTTTTTATATTTTGGGAATAACAATGGTATCAAAATATACCTCTATGGTTTCTCTAAATAATTGGTATTGATTTAGTGACCTAGAAATCCTGTGAATTTTTTTTCCTATATAAATGGGAATTTTAAGAGTCTGCGGTTTCTGACGGTGCCTGATGCCAAGGCCCGGTTGCCCAGAATCAATTTCTAATGTTTTTTAGGTACGTTCATTAAACATGCATGCAAAGTTTTATATCTTTTTAAGAGGTGCTCGGAATTGAAATATGAGGGAACCATTGAACTCGTAGTGCCGATATTCACTTTAGGGGACCTTTAACTCAGTTTCGTTTTCTCTTGATGGGAAGTAAATTTCATGGATTTTATAATTTAAATTAAATAAAAATGGGTGTAACCCATTTTTATTTTAATTTATGTTAAAAACACTAAAGGGAGGTTGGTGGTGGGGCCACCCACACATAAACTCTTCTGGGAGGATGCTATAAGGTGGGTCCCAAAAGAACATCAAACCCCTCAACTTCACTTGATCCCTCCCTACTCTTGAAATCCCAATTAATGGTGGATCCTTTCCCCCATCCCTCTTAATGGTGCCAACAAAAGGATTAATTAATTCCAAAATAAATTTGTAGTGATATGAATTCTTTTGAATTCTTTTGAAATGCATGGAAACATTAAAATAATAGGGATGCTATTATTTTATTTTTTCGTGGTGATTAATCTTTGGATATTGGGAGAACTCTTGGAAGAATGACCTATTCAAATGAAGAATTCTCCTCGTCTACAATTTTCTTGATGCCTCATCTTCTACATTCTTCAACCAAATCAATGAAGTGAAGCACCACCGCACACGAACTACACCAAGGGCTTCATCTCAACACATCTTCACTAAGCTCTACATCCTCCGACGATGACAGAACGACATCTGACTTCCACAACATTCGTCTTCCTTGGCGTGTCAACATACAATGATAAGTACGAGGTAGGGGGAAAATGGATTATTTTTAAGTATGATTTATACTCACCTTTCCTCATCATTTGTGGGACTCTTGATGCCGAATGTGAACAACATAACAAGGAGGGTTTGGACTGCACGAACAAGGTCCAACCCTCCCCCCTTTGTTGTCGCTCTCATTGTGTTGATGATGTACGTGGTGCCGATAGGGCGTGGTGCCGTCACATCGCGCCGGAGGAAGGGGGATGCGGCCATGCGGGCCGTAGAGGATGGAAGATGTGGCGGTTCTGTAAACCAGAGGTGCTGGAAACCGGAGGCGGCGGTGGCAGCGGCCGCCGCGGCTGCGTCCGCATGGAGGCATCATCAGCCGCTCAAGCCCTCATTACGCAGGACGACTGACCCGCCAATCCAACCGTCCCGCTGGAGAACCAAGGTGGCCGCAGGCACTGTGAGGAGGATGATGCGAACTGTGTTCATGGGCCGCTTGGCAGGGCGAACTGGCAGGCCACGTGCTGGCCAGGATGAAGAACTACGGTGCCTATATGGGTTGTGTAGGATGAACCACTGCCCACAGCGCTGGCCACATGGACCGAGCCAATCTGGCCATCTAAGGCCGTCCTGGTAGAGGAGGAGGCAGCACCACTTGGCACCGCTAGGCGAACTGTACCGGACCGCAGCATGGGTCAAGCCCGCAGGTGGGCTGCACCCCATTGGGCCCAGCCGACCCCTAGCAGGGTCAGACCCACCAAGCCGGGTCAGGCTTACCTGCCATCCATCTGGGCTTGACGGGTCGGGCCCGTCTTCGCTTAAATTAGAATATCTCTTAGACCACGTGTCTGATTGACGCGCCGTCTACAAAACAAGGACCCTATTGATGAGGAGTTCCTTTTAAAATACACTAAGTGAGTTTTGGAAAAATGTGAAAAAATGGACAGGTTGGATTGAGCGTAAAATCCAACCGGGCCCCTGGAACGGAAATGCCAATGACCCTCAGACTGGGTGTCCGATTGATGCTCCGGCTGTGGCGTTGGGTTCCTTATGATGAGACGGAACTACAGGATACATCAAATAAAGTCTTTGTGATTGTGGAATGTATCGACACTTGGCGTGACGATCAAATTCTCTAGAATCAAGCGTGTTGTGTGAGAGAACCCTAGGGTTGGATGCGACGATACTGTACCAGAATCCACTGTGGATTCAAATGCGATGACTACTGTACCAGAATCCTCCATGGGTTTGATAGCGATACTATAGAACCGTGATCCTCTGTGGGTCCGATAGTTCTGAATACTATTCCTGTATCTTGTGTGGGTTCGATAGAATAGCTGGTCCTGTATCTTGTGTGGGTCTGACAGCTTAGCTGGTCTTGTATACTATGTGGGTCTGACAACTTAGATGAATCGGTAACTACATCTGATCATCTCTATCACTCTACGAAAGAGTAATACTTGTGTAAGATGATTTTTGACATTCAATCATTTATCTTCGAGTTGATTGACATTTCTTCATGTGAGGACTAGGTTGTGCGTGGGCTAAAGAGTTGGAGCCGGACTGTGCTAGGTAACGTAGGTATATGTTTGGTCATATACCTAGGTTGTGTTGGTTGACACATTGTGATTGTTTATTTATTATGTGGTTTATCCTTTGTGGATTATAAGAGACCTATTGGCGTCTCGGGGTCCCCTACTGATTATTGTTATACTCACCCCTGCACTGGTTTTGCCCGCACCATGTTGTGTTCCATGCAGACGACGGACAACAGCGATTAAGGCTGAGGGTGACGGAAGGGAGACTGCTCCGAGCTGGACTAGATGGGACATACTACAGGGATGATTTGTTCGAGTTGTGTACCTACCCTTCAGGTAGGATTCCCCGGTGGATGATCCAGGTGTTGTTTTCCCTTTTTACATGTACTTTTTGTTCAGTTGGGTTTGTATACTAGCCCGCTTAATTTCAGCACACCTTAATTTTCTATTTTAGTACTTGTTGCCTATACTGGTTGTGTTAAGACTATGTGTGTTGTATGTTTAAAGGAATTTACTTCCCTTTTTATTAGGGATTCGACCATGGTGCTAGTCACCAGACCATGGCCTATGGAAGGCGGGCCTGGGGTATTCACGACCTGGGCCCTGAGGACGGGTCATGAAAAATTGGTATTAGAGGAGTCAGTTCTACTGCAGAACATGGACTCTAATTATTTTAACAACATCTGTTTTAAGTTTTTTGAGTGTGGTTATCCATTTATGGAAACCAGTGTTTGTGCAGCGGCCGAAGTATCCATACACTAGGTCTCTGACTTCTGATCTCTGACTCAGTGCATGAAAACACTTATTGGATATGTGTTTCCCTTGATAAAGTTTTATTCATGATTACTATGAGTTAACTCACTAGGTATATTGTAATAACTGTGTCACACATGTTTCTTTTTAGGATGGCCACACGAAGCCATCCAACTAGTGTTCCGAGTTTCGTATGAGATGGTAGTCCATCGAGTGACGAGGACTCGATGTGGGGCCCCATCACAGCTGAGGTACCAGTGGTACCACTACCCGTTGGGCCACCGATACCACCAGCTCTAGCAGTAGAGAGTGCACGCTATACGAGTGCATTGCAAATGTTCCAGAGACAGCGGCCTCCCAGGTATTGGGGTGAGTCGGACTCATGGGCATGTGATGATTGGATGGGGGTTGTAGTGAGAGTTTTTAGAATGGTAGGGACACCATCCGACCTCATGGGGATCCATGTCGCGAATCACCTACATGAGGCAGCAAGCAGATGGTGGAGCCCGATGCACTCGGTGAATGGCAAGTCATCATTACTCTGGATAGACTTCAAGAGTCTCTTTGGCTCAGAGATTGTTCCAGCCACATTCATGCGGTGCGGATTCATGAGTTACTTTATCTGTATCAGTGCAGCATGACAGTAGCTCAGTACTCAGCATGGTTCACCGACCTCTCACGATACTCCACGGATATGGTTCTAGAAAAAATCTTCAGGGATCAGACCTTCTATAAAGGACTTAGGCTTGAGATCAGGGCTTTGATGGTCCCCCTCCGCATCCCGACGCAGGCGGTGGTGCTGGAGCGAGCCCTCCTAGTGGAGAGTTTTCTCACAGAGTAGTCACTAGTAGAGAGAACCACCACAGGGCGACATGTAGCAGATTCTTTTGTAGCCTGTAGTAGACAGATGTTGTAGAGGTCCAAGAGGGCCATGACATCCGGTGGGCGACCCCGGGATACAGGTTCAGTTTTATGGGGCACATGAGACCGAGCCAACTATACGAGGATCAGGAAGTTCTATACTTGCGGTGGGCAAGGCCACATTGCTCATGACTACCCAACTCGCTATGCTGATGAGGAGTAGACAGTAGAAGGACCTCCCAGGTAGAGGCAGAGGTTCGACCATGGTGGTCCGCTGGGAGTAGGTGGACGTGGAAGAGAAACTGGCCGAGCTAATTGTGTTGGACGACGTTTTGAGGATCTACCACCACCACCACCAGAAGATCCACCATGGCCACAGAGAGCAGACATATAGAGTCCGACTCAGTTCTATGTGGTAGGGCCCTACGACCACGGCGCACCTGAGATGATTCGTGGTACAATCTGTGTCTACTAAACCTTTGTTTCTGTACATATAGACACATGTACGAGTCATTATTTTTGTAGAGACCCGAAGCTTGACGTACATGGACATTACATTACTTTAGAAGAATACTTAATACATAACAAAAATAGACACACAAGGACCGTAATAGTTTAGTGTCTTTGGAAACTTTGAACTTAATCTTATAATCGTGGTGAAAGATATTCAACATCTCCCATAAAGATCTTCCCCTTTTTTCCATACCTAAAACCTTTATTTATATCCTGGGGAAAAGAAAACATAAAAATGGTGAGCTAAAATGCTCAGTAAAGGTAAGAATGGATAAAATAAAACATACCATATACATTTGAATCTTAAAAACATGAACATAATGTTTAAACATCAAAATCTTGAGAAATGACATAAAACATTGAAGTACATAAGGCATAGATCATACAAAAAAATTAAGAATGATAAAATAGCATGGGAATAAAACATGTAACTGTGGAAACCATTAAACACATGATATGATTTCCATATTAGCCAAGGAATTGCTGCCAAGACCATCTTAGTGGACAAGGTCCCTTTCTGAATCGAGTTCACTCCTCGTTCCAGTACTGTATTACTAAACCGGTTTAACTGGCCATTCCAGCCATGTCTATCTCACGAGATATAAATCTTTACCCAATGCATTGAAGGGAGATATATGTCCCACCCATCTCATAATGAAATCATTTTTACTTGTGCCACCAAATAAACTTAAAACATTCATCATAACCCAAAGAATAAAATGGGTTTCATAAACATCATTCCGTCCTAACATAATCCATATAAAACAAATGGATATCATTTCATCATAAGAAAAGTGAAACCATGTAAATTATAGAGACATTATACTTGAAACATACACATATTAAATATTTTCATCCTATATGGAAAATTTTTTTGATAAAAAAACATGAAATGAATTCTTGAGGAAAATATCTTTTCTACTTCAAAAAAACTTTTCCATTCTTAACATGTCATAAAATTCTAAACTAAAAGAAGTTGATTAAAAATAAACATGAAAACCTGTAAAAGATGATTATTGGAAATAATGTTTTAAAAATCCATTCATGCCGTATAAGTTAAAAAAACATTCTTCTCGTACTTTTGTCGGAAAAGTCAAAAAAGTACCTCGTACGAAAAATGACAAAAGATTCCTTTCATATCTTTTACTAAAAACTCACTAAAGGGTAAAATAGGATTTAAACAATTGTAGGTGGATGGAAATAATATTACATATTGAGGAAACATCGGTGTGGTTGATAAAATACACCCCAGTAAATGCCAAGTATAAACAATCTCGGATAAAAATGAGGTTGTGATATTTCCATTACCTTAGGTCCGATTTTCTTCATAAGTGTCCGAAACTCCTGTATAATGATTTAAATAATGTCATTGACTTATTCTAGAATCATACTCATTGTTATGATATCATATGTGGTTCACTGATGACTTTATATTACCCGTTCTTTTGTAAATTCAATGTTAAAGAGCGTTTTGGGTAAAATCGTTTCATTTGTCGTCCGTGTTTTGACTTGTAATTATTCATATGATTACTTGGATCATGATTACTTAATTACAGAATATAAAACATGATTTATATATAATATATATTCAGAATATACATATATATAATAGATTGGTAAATGGAACTAAATACACCATTCATGGAGACGGTAGGCCATACGTACGCATGAACGATGCTTTCGTTTCCTTATTGAGTTGAATGGAATTAAGTAGATGACATACATATATATACACATAAATCCGGGATCATTATTATTTCATATATTTAATGATTACTTATTATATATAATTTATAATCACTCATGAATGGTTAACATGGAGAATGAATCTTATCGCTTCGTGGAGATGGTAGTCCGTACGTACGCACGAGCAATGATATCGTTCTCATGATCGTGGAATTTTATTAGAGTGTATGTATACTATTTCAGAATCAATATCACATTTCAATAATCATATATAGTTATTATTTACACCATTATACCCATCCAAGTAAGGTGGTGGTGGAAAATAGATTACACCACGGCGTGGAGACATTATTCCATACGTACACACGCGCGATGATTTCATTTTTTGTAGGATGGATAGATGGTGAAATAGGGTTGTTTCATACTTATAATAACATATTAGAATATGAGTGATACTTATGATTTTACTTCATAATGAAACAACCTAGGAAAAATAATTGGAAGAAGAAATAAAGTTGAAAGAATCGGTAACAGATATTACCTCTTCTTTGAAGCGCCTCTTTGAGTCCTCCTCGTAAGGCACTGAAATTGGTCTTTGAAGAAGACCAAGACCACTAAGATGTTTCTAGGGAAGTGGATAAGAGAATTTGGTAGGGATTTTCCGAGCTTGAAGGCTTAATGTGGTGTGAGGAATAGAGGGAGGAGGTTCCCTTTTATAAGGGAGGAGAGGGGCTCTTTTGGAAAAACTAAAAATATTATTTTATTATAAAGCCAAATTCGGTTTTAAATAGCTCCAAATTGATTTATTTAGAAGATAAGGTGGGTATGGGTAGATATCCTCTCATCCAATATAATTTAGACAAGTTTAGGTTCCTATTTTAACATTATCATTTATATTTAACTTGAAGTTAGATAATTTTACTTTTACCGTGTCTTTTTGTGTTCTTACAATATAAGGTTAATAAACATACTATAACAAGCCATACGAACCCCAAGTTTCTTATTAGTAATATATATAGACTTATATAAGTCATTTGGCCGAAACACAGATTTTGAGAAATAAAATAACAATTAATAATATATTATGTTTTTTAAAAACTATTTTATGTCAATTTTGACACTATTTTGTAATTGATTTTTGTGAAAATTATAACAAACTGATTAGTTCGAAAAAAGTTAATTAAATCAATAATAACATGTCATATTAATATATAAATTTAGTTGAATTCATAAGAAGTATTAAATTACATTTATTTGGGTATTTATAACATCAATTATGTCAATATATCATTAATAAGATAATTACTGCATCATCTTTGTGTCATAAATAAATTAAATTTTTTAATGTCTAAAAATTACAAATAAAATATCAATCTGTAGGAAATATTTTTAGATTTATAATGAATATTTATAGTCGAATTTATCTTATGTATAACCCTAAATTAAAAATGATGTAATTATTAAACTTTGTTTTTAACTATTTTATCCCTTCTTTAAATAAATTAATAATAAATGTCCTAATCTAATCCAAGTGGGACTAAATGGTCATATTTTATTCTTGAGGTTGTTTTTGGTCGAATTACACTTATCCAATAGAATTAGGACATGTGTCAGGGTAATAATAATATCATTTTTACCCTTAATTACCCAATTAATTTTAACCGCGGTAAAAAAAGTAAAAAGTTACTATTCAAGAAAAAAAATCATCTCATTGAACAACATTTTACATACTGAAATCAACCGTGTTTCTCGGATTTTTGAAATTCCACTCATAGAAGCGGTAAAATTACATTTTATGAAAAATTCATTTTTTTAACTACCACTTAGTGGTTTCACTATTCATCAAAAAAATGAAAGTTTCCAAAAAAATACCAAAAATTAGGCCTAAGTTATATTTGATCTTATGGACTCAAAAATGATGTCTATTTTACCAAATTCAAAACATATCAGTTGCATTAATTAATTTAAAAATTAATTCCCGTCGCCAAAACAAATATCGTGTTCTTAAGAGATAATAACTATCAAAAGATTGAAACTTGTTTATGTCTGGTTTAAATTTAAATTTACATCGAATGACCAACATTGTATTAAATTGTAAAAATATATTCTAAATATTCTTTAAATCCACTCAAATTAATAATTTATCACTATTAACTATTTCGATTAAAAAGGTTGTTTTTAATTAAAATTTAGTAATTTTCACTATTTATCATAAAATGAAAGTTAGCGGAATAGTACCAAAATTTCACCCTAAGCTAATTTCGATATTCCGAATCAAAAAATGAAATACATTTTGAAAAATAAAATTTACAAAATTTCAAAAAGTGGTTATTACTATTCATGACGTCTAGTTTTAATAATATTTTAATAGCATATCGTTGTTTAGTGAAACTCGGTAGTGCGTACTACACACGCTATCGAGGAAGGTCGTGACTGCATGTAATGAAAGGCAAGTCAAGTATGAATGTTGTGCAAGCTCCTTTTGGTGTAGCATACAACACAAGACAAAAATGAAATTAAAAATAATATTTTTCATAAAATCTCGGGATGTTACATTCTACCCCCCTTAAAATGAATTTCACCCTCGAAATTCATCGGGGCTATAAATGGTTTACTACTTGAAAGTTTCTTTAATAGAAACCCACATCGTAAAAAGGAATACCAAAACCAATCATTACAAAAAAAAGTATGAAACGTAACGGTTACCCAAATAAACTAATCACTAGGTTTCCACATAGGTGAAAATATGGATATGGAAGAGAAATCTAACCATCATGTTCTGAGGGAGAGTGGTAAAGAACATGGCTATGGAAAATACAGCAATCACAAAGCCATAAATTTGTGATGATCTAAGGTACCATCTGGTTCATCAGATATAAGAGCAATAGGACAACATTTTTGGTTTTCAAGATCATTTCCCTAAAGTTGATGAAATTGGAATTAAAAGAAATACTTTCGTGATTTTGGTATAGTATCACTGTTGGTCATTCATTGGAAAATTTCCACTTCATCTCTTAAAGAAATGAAGTTGAATTTGTCATTCGTGATGTGTTAGCAGATCATGTGATAGAATTATGGGTCATTGCATCTGTATTAAGCAAAAGGTTAGAAAAGTTATCAAAAAATACATAAGTCCATCTATAGTGAGATTAATCATATATGGTTCCTAAAAAGGACTTATACTTATTATATCATACTGCTTAATATAATAAAACGAGTTTCTACTAAATAGGTTCTTCCTATAGGCTAGTGGTAGGAGATAAAGGCCAACCTCACTTCAGTTGTGGGTTCGATTCCCATAGCTTTGTCCGACGCAATGGGCTATGGCCCATCCTGTAGGTTGTCCTTTTCCTAAAACTACATTACTATAACATCCCCTAAATAATATCGAAAAAAACTTCTATCCTTAAACAATAATAACTTATGTCCAACATAATCCATTCCAATCTTTAGGAATAACCAAAATACTTCGGTCCAAGCTCATAGTATAAAGAAAACGATTACTTGAAATGTTATCAACCAAGCATGTGAATACCATCATTTATCCCCCATATATCTTGTTGGTCATATTCCAATCATGTGAATACCTTAATCATTTATTCTCTTGAAAAATGAATACCCATTAAACCTTAGTGAAAACATGAATGCTGTCAAAAGTTAAATCTTTCCACATACCAAAATCCAAAAATTCTATATACTCAAACCATGATATAACCTTCTCCTTATATTAGTCATGAGCTCATGAATACTATCAAACATTTAATTTTCTCCTTATCCCTTCATTATGTGCATATCATATACATTCCAAAAATATCTAAATAACCTTTCATGGCTACTGGTACCATTAATCGTACACATTCAAAACTATAGGAAAGACAATAGTGTAACAATCCTTAGATGTCTCTTTATGCCATATTACCATGAGATTACTTATACAACATTACACATGATAAACATGTAATCATTCCACTACCTTCTTAAACCATTAACTGAGCTTCAAAAATTCTTTAATCTCACATATCATTTGTAGTCTCTTCATCATCATCAACATAAATACTACCCATATGGCCATACTGATTCTCTTCATGAGACTTTCCCTTAGGGAATTGGTTTTCATAATGCCCGTAAATTCCACATTTAAAGCATTTAACCATTGTTGATGTCGTTGCAATACCATTATCCTCATATATGGTGTTAACTGAACCTTTTACTTTTCACTTACTGGTTTTGTGTCCTTCTTTTCCACACCCAAAGCATCTTCTAGTTCCCTTGAAACAATATCCCCGATGCCTCTTGCCACATGATTTACATGAGGGAAATTGAACGTTCATTCCTCTATAATCATCATGAAACTCCATCTTTCTCTTATTATCTAAGTTAGGAAACTTACCAAAGTTGAGATTATTGATCATATTATGAGATTGATGATTGGGCAAAATAACGATGTTTGGACTTCCAAATCCTATTTCATTTTGTTTCTCATGAAGAATATCATTCCATTGTCCGTCATATCCTCCATTATCATGAATCTTCCTGTTTCTAGCCATTTTCTAAAACCCAAAAAGAATAGTGTGAGAGGCAAAAATCATGCTACGGAAAACAACATAGTAAAGGGGGGGGCACCCTCAATATCTAACATCTTAGGTTAAATTCTATGACAGTTACAATAGTTCTAGGACTATATCCTATACGTACACTTATCGTTAGGGACATCCCTATACATGCCTTATAATTATCTCTAGGGATCTCACTAACATTTTCGCATCCCAGTTTTCAAAGGTTGACTAAACCATTCCTCTGATACCAACTGTAGAGACCCGAAGCTTGAATTACATGGACATTACATTACTTAGGCATAACAATTAATACATAAAAAAAATAGACACACAAGGACCGTAATAGTTTAGTGTCTTTGGAAACTTGGAACGTAATCGTCTAATCGTGGTGAAAGATCTTCAACATCTCCCATAAATATCTTCCCCTTTTTTCATACCTAAAATATTTCTTTATATCCTGGGGAAAAGAAAACATAAAAAGGGTGAGCTCAAATGCTCAATAAGGGTAAGCATTGATAACATAAAACATACCATATACATTTGAATCTTAAAAACATGAACATAATGTTTAAACATCAAAAGCGTGAGCAATGACATAAAACATGGAAGTACGTAAGTAATAGATCATAAAGAATCATTAAGAATGATAAAATAGCATGGGAATAAAAAATTTAATTGTTTAAACCATTAAGAACATGATAAAATTTCCATATTAGCCAAGGCATTGCTTCCAAGACCATCTTAGGGGACAAGGTCCCTTTCGGAATCGAGTTCACTTCTCGTTCCAGTCCTGTATTACTTAACCGATTTAGCTTGCCGTTCCAGCCATGTCTATCTCATGAGATATAAATCTTTACCCAATGAATTTGAGGGAGATATAGGTCCCACCCATCTCATAATGAAATCATTCTTACTTGTGCCACAAAATAAACTTAAAACATTCATCATAACCAAAAGAGTAAAATGGGTTTCATAAACATCATTCCATCATAACATAATCCATATAAAAAAATGGATATCATTTCATTATAAGAAAATTGAAACCATGTAAATCATAGAGACATTATACATGAAACATACACATATTAAATAATTTCATCTTATATGGAAAATGGTTTTGATAGAACACATGAAATGAATTATTGAGGAAAAAATCCTTTCTACTTCAAAAACACTTTTCCTTTCTTAACATGTCATACAATTCTAAAATAAAAGAAGTTGATTAAAAATAAACTTGAAAACTTGTAAAGGAAGATTATTGGAAATAATTGTTTAAAAATCCATTCATGCCGTATATGTTAAAAAAACATTCTTCTCGTACTTTTTTCGGAAAAGTCAAAAAAGTACCTCGTACGAAAAACATCAAAAGATTACTTTCATATCTTTTACTAAAAACACACCGAAGGGTAAAATGAGATTTAAACAATTGTAAGTGGATGGAAATAATATTACATTTTGAGGAAACATGGATGTGGATAATAAAATACACCCCAGTAAATGCCAAAGTATAAACAATCTCGGATAAAAATGAGATTGTGATATTTCCCTTACCTTAGGTCCGATTTGCTTCATAAGTGTCTGAACATCTTGTATAATGATTTAAATAATGTCATTTACTTATTATATAATCATAATCATTGTTATGATATCATATATGGTTCACTTATGACTTTATATTACCCGTTCTTTTGTAAATTCCATGTTAAAGAACATTTTGGGTAAAATCGTTTCATTTGTCGTCCGTGTTTTGACTTGTAATTATTCATATGATTACTTAGATCAAGATTAAATAATTCCAGAATATAAAACATTATTTATATATAATATATATTCAGAATATACATATATATAATAGATTATTAAATGGAAAGAAATACACCATTCCTGGAGACAATAGGTCGTACGTACGCATGAACGCTTCTTTCGTTTCCTTATTGAGTTGAATTGAATTAAGTAGATGACATACATATATATACACATAAATCCAGTATCATTATTATTTCATATATTTCATGATTACTTATTATATATACTTTATAGTCATTCCTGAATGGTTAACGTGGAGAATTAATCTCATCGCGTCGTGGAGACGGTAGTCCGTACGTACGCACGATTGATGATATCATTCTCATGATCGTGCAATTGTATTAGAGTGTATGTATACAATTTCAAAATCAATATAACGTTACAATAATCATATATAGTTATTATGTACACCGTTATACCCATCCAAGTAAGGTGTTGGTGGAAAATAGATTACACCACGGCGTGGAGACCGTATTTCGTACGTACTCACGCGCGGTGATTTCATTTTCCGTAGGATGGATAGTTGGTGAAATAGGGTTTTTTAATACTTATAATAACATATCAGTATATTTTCATTCTAAAGAAAATTCTCCCACTTCCCTTAATGAGTATTGTATTGGTGATTGATTTCCAATACAGTGAGTGATTTCTATATCATACAAAAATTTTTTCTATATAAGGAAAGGCAATATATATCCATAACTGAATAAAATTCCACCAAAAAGTGTGTGAAATGGTTTCAAGTAATGTTAACCACACATATATTTATATGGGTGGAGTTATAATCTAGTTATAAAATGATGTCCAAATTTTTTTCATAGACAATACTACATCAATGATTTGTGGTGGGGTTTGAATTTTTCTACTATCATTTTTTTTATGAAATAACTCATAAAAACAGAATCAATATGTTCCTTCAATATTATTGAAATAATGAATATTTTACATATAACCACTTTATTTTCATGATCTATATAAGTAGTTGTGATGGTGAAAGGACAACCTTATTGTCGTGAGGTTTTTCAGTTATCTCCAAACGCCCTTGTCATAGGGAATTAGTTTGAAAACTGGCCTTGATCTTTGGAATTATTACTTCTTTGTGGGTTGAGTGAATTATTCATTTCCTTATTAAAATTATGGGATTTTTATTTATTTTAGTCATTAGATGCGTTTCCTTTATTCTCACACCAAAATCATCTTATTTTCTCCTATAGGAAACTTTCTGGGTGATTCATTCTATACCTTGGACAAGTGAGATAATGAAATTTCACAGAAAAATTATATTTCTCCATATTATAACCATTAATATTCTAAAAATTCCACATATTACACCCATTATACCCTTGAGTTCATCTGATCTATATATAGGCTTTGAGGGATGTTTAGATAGTTTTCTCATAACAATCAATGTCTCTGATCAACATGAATTTTTGTAGACAATGTTGAGTCCCACCAAATAAATTGTCAACCTTTAATTTTGGGGTAACAAAAAATCCACATGTATATGGTGACATTACTGGGATGTTTTCTTTGTAATTCAGGTAAGATTAATTACCTTTTACATTATAGAAACAAAATTATCTTTCCATTTAACGTCAAATAGTGTGAGTAAAATATTTACCCAAAAACATTTTCCAGAATTTTTTCCACCCCATTACCTATATATCATTCTCAATATTAATATTCATGATCAATTCCCATTAATAATCAGATTATCCCTCTATATGATAATACCCCAGTAGAACCTTCTCTTGTTTGAAATAAGGAAGCATTGAGAGGATCTTATCAATGGAGTTGATCCACTATTCCACAATTAATGGATCAGATGATATATTTGAATGTTAGAGGACATTAAAACAAAAAATACACAATAATAGCCTATTATTTCATTGGGAGATATGGGTGTTCCTAATAATAATTGTTTCCATTCACAAACTGAGCTAGCTAAGAGAGTATCTACAAAATCTCACTATTTCTGCTCGCATTTGGTTGGGAATCTCATTAGGGAAGTCATCACATTTCCCATAGCATTTGTTTTTATGCAATTCCCCCAATTTTGATACATTGGATAGAATAAAGAGACAATTATGGAAATTATTTTTAAGCTATAAAGCGAATAAAAGGGAATCAAATTACCTTTATGTTATAACTTATATATTATATTTATTTCCTATCTTATTAATTTCTAGGAATCAATATATTTAATCCAGGATCTATTTCTTAAAATATATAATAATGGAAATTTTTTATTCCCTTAATAATGGTTATTAATTAGACTGTGAATTTAAAAAATAGTATTCCTCTGGAGTGTCAAAATAGGAGTGCAATTAGGCGTATTGTTGTGTATCATATTTGGTTGAGTTAGGTCCGACGAACCTTATCAATGTTATTACCACAAGTAAAATATGTTCCAGAACCACTCCTATAAGTAGTATCTATATAGGGATGTATTTTACTTATAAACCAATTACTCTATACATACCAAAACATTGTTATTTTTTCTAATAATTGTTCATATCCCCAAGGATTTAGAAACTATTTTTCAAATCATAATCACAAAAAATATCTAAATGATTCAATTGATAAAAACTATAACAATAATTTTAATTATTACACATTATTAAAATATTTATTACATTAACATACAAATAATAAATATATAATATAAGGAAATATAATGTCTTTAGGAATTTGGTATATTAAATAACAAATAAAAAAGGGAAACATAATCTATATTTAAAAATTCCTTGACATGCTCACACTTAAAACTACATGGGATAACCTGGGATCATACATAAAAAATTGGGAGATAGGAAGAAATGTAAGGTAATAAACATAGAATAACATAATGAGAGTAATTCATGTCTTAAAATTGTAATATCAATGGGGAATAAAATGAGTAGGAATCAAAAACATGAACAATGTGACATGATAATGCGTAATAATCTATAATCAAACATCAGAAATGTAGAAACAACATTAAACTCTATATCATTAACATAGGTCAAGGATAAATAGCCAAAATATCATGATGGAAATAAGACTCAGAAAATAATAAAGTTCACTCCCTTCCCCAACATGATGTATCATATATATAAACATTTCCCAATTCATAGGAGCACTATATAATTTCGGGCATACCTGTCACTTTCATTTCATTTTAATGATTATGTGTTCCACATAGATAATACAGTATTTGGTCATCCATCTTAATATTTAATTTAAAGATTAGGGAGTGAGGAATATACATATATATATATATATATATATCCAATTTCAAAGGGGTAAAAATTAATAATGTTGAACACCCTAATATTAATTGTCTTATGTATTGACAACACAATTATTTTATCTTTGAAAATCATGGTTAAATTTAAGTGGTATTATGATGTTGTATAAAAAATAATATAATTTCATGATGGAATATAAAGGGATACATCGTCATTTATACATACAAATTATCATTAATAACGATTTGTAAATACATGTATCATTATTTGTAATTAGAAATGGATTAATTAAGATATTATAGAAGAGAATGTGATGATCCATTACTTTACTGTGTGACTCCAATTGATTGTGAGGAGATTCATGAGAGCTTGGGGACAACTTTTGAGGACAATAGAGAGGGGAGGAATGAGTAAGGGCGTTCTACACGGATTTTGAGTGAAGAGGAATGGGATATTGGGTGGGTTTATAGTGGAAATGAGTGGATATTTTTAAATTAAATCAATAAGATATGTTTTTGATAATATATAGTAAAATAATTAAAACCACAAACCATACAATGATTTTTTCCAATGGTTTATACCATATGGTAAAGGATTTAATTATTTTATATGGAAAAGTTCCAAATATAATATAATAATTCCCTTTCCATTGTGGTGGGGAGTAATACTCATAAATAAATGATTTTAAAAACCTAAAATATTTAATAGTTTAAGAGGATTAATAATGGATTAATAAAATTTTTAAAATAAACATTAAATCTCATATATTTAAATATAAAACGAATATCTGGTCATGTATACCTTTCATGGTGTCTATTATATCACTTATGGGTCATTACGATGCCATAATACATAATTAATATTTATATGGTATTTAATTTTTACATAATAATTCAACTCAATTATAAATTTCATAAAAATTAAATGTTTTTAAATTTTAGAATTAAAACTAAATATATAATATTGATTTTATATAATTAATTTTAAAAATATTTTATTTTTATCTTATTAAATAAAATCAATATATATTAATAAATGTGGGTTTTTTTACAATAATAGTTTTAGAACTGTCATAGAAAATAAAATTGACATCTTAAAAATTATATCATCATTTATATTTAATACAAATTATTTAAAAATTTATTATTATTTTAATATTATTAATTTTAAAATCCATTAGTTATTCAAATTAATTCACTTAAATGAATTAGAATATTGTCCCAAAATACTATTTTTTATTTAATCAATATAAAAAACATTTATATTGTAACAATAATAGATTGATTTTATATTGATTATTCTGTAAAAAATAATGTACATTCTCATCTTACATGGGTCTGGATATATATTCCATTAATAAACCATAAAAATACCTTAGGATATGTTGCATGACTTTAATACTTTTAGGTGAGATTCAACATACGTGTTCTAGGTCTTGATCTTGATGAGCTTGAACATCTCCCTTAAACAGTTCCTCTCATGCATATGATTTTGATATCATCTTGGGATTATTCAATGGGGTAATTATAGTGATTCTTTCTCCCTCAAAATTTCTGTTATGGGGGATTTTTATGGAATGATCCTACCGGATGAGGCCATCACTTTCATTTCCATTGTGAATTGGATTTGATGAAACTATATATTTATACTAAAATTATGATCACTGTTAAATAAATATAATATTAATATTAATGATGATTAATGGTAATTTAAATTTTATATGGTATATTAAAACAAAATAAGTGAATGTTTTATTTATAACTATATTACAAAATATTACTTTTAATTAAAATCACAAATTAAGATTTATATATAAATATTTTTGTCATTACATTTCTAGTGGATTGAAAAATAGATAAAAACATGTATGAATAGATATGGATTGATAGAGAAATTCATGAAACACCACTAGACATATTCATTTTTGTTTTTGAATATAGAAAATTTTATGAATTGGTGTAGAATCGAAATTGAAGGATAAATACATGGAAGAGAAGACGAAATAATGATCATCATAAAAAAATATGTTTTGAATGTGGTAATAAAGGTTATATTGTGTTGTTGGATAATATAAGAAGAATAGATGGAAGGATAATGAATATTGTATCTTCAATAAAAATTATAAATAAGGATCATATGGAATGCTAATATGCTACATTGAAGTGTACAATTAAGTATTTAGTTAGGATAGTGCATATTATCAATAAGATTTTCATCAACCACTAATGGTGGAGTACTCACTTTAAAATTTAAGTGAATAAAATAAAAAAAATATTGAAAGCATAAATTTTTTTTCCCTCATGATAATAATTAAAAAAATCTAGATTTAAACTTATGTGGTTAAATACATAATAATAATATGAAATGAGAAATGACTAGCGGTCATTCTGTTTAATGGGGAAAGACTAATGCAAAATATTTCAAAATTAATTCATTAAATTATTAAATAAGAAATTTTGTGATGATTATTAAAAAGTAGATGAATACATAGCTATATGAGGATATTAATTAACATTTAATCATTTATAGAGAATCTTATATATGTTATGATATTAAGGGGAATATTTTAAAGGATGATAGCATGCAATACATTTTTTTCAATTTAAAAAATACTTGTTTATGGGTTATTGGTAACCATACAGACAATAACCCAACATCATAAACGATGGTCGTGGAACCCGCATACTAGATTACAAATCACAACATCAGCAGGATTCAAAATAAAATGATCAAAACACCATCAACACACCCACATAATGTGACTCATTCAAGAAAAATATGAAGATTCACACACCACCGACATCATGTTCATCCAACAGATCACGAACCAGTGGAAAAATATGAAGATTCATTGAAGAACCCACCCCAGTATCCAAATCAGTCTAACCGCAGGATGTTGAAGTGAATAGTAGGAAACCAAAGGCCCTTCACTCCATGACACCACCGCAAGAACATCAAAAGAGCACCGAAATCAAACTAGGAAAACTGAAAGCAAACCTCCCCCCTCCAAGTTTCTTCATAGAATACACTGAGCGTAATCTGAAAGCATCCGAATCTGAAGTCATCCGAGACAGGTCCTGAACCCAGAATCCATCGCTGAACAACTTGACGTGCACCAAAGTAGCTAATGAAAAAATCGCCAACATGAAGCCAGTCTGAGATCAAACCACCGGAACCTGATGCCAAGATCCCGACTGCCGGAGCCCGTCGGGATTCACCACTTCTAAGCCGTGATACATACGACTGGAGCAGGGGCCGAATCACGATGTTGCCAAGCTGAGAGAGATCTGGATACAGCTCCAGCCATAGCAAAGCGGTGTCGAAGCTGACACCGAACGCTACCTCTGAGATGAGGTCTAGAAGAAGACGTTGCCGAAATCTCCACCATTGAGACGATTTCAATATGAGGCCTGCGCCGAGCTTCCAAGTGACGCCGGAGGAGGGGAGAAAACTATTGCCCGTGAAGAAGCCCTAGATATGCCGAAAAGGAGGAACCCGCCGCTCAGAGGCTCTTCTCCTTTAATGAATGATATATTTTAAGGTATTGGCAATGACTTCGACAAAAATAATTTACATTAGGATAATAGATATAAAAAGCTATGTAAATTCATTGAATTTTTCTAACTATTTTTAATGTGGTGTAACATTAAACAGAAGATATAATAGATAGACTATTTGTGCTCCCAAAATACGATTCATTAATTCTAGAAAAAGTTTGTATCATATGAACTTTTTTACTCTATCAAGATAGATACCATGTTTCAATTAATATAAGGATCTATTTATATAGTGATAATTATTCTGAAATAAAACCTCTAGACTGATTTAGACATAATCATATATGCTAGAATCTCAGAATTTTGGTATTTAATGAATCAAAATAAGGATAATTTATACCAAACTGGGATTATCATACATGTATTTTTAATAAATTTAGATAAATATAATTTACATTATGTAACCAAATTCCATTGGACTGTAATTGTTTAGATCCTTTGGAATCAAGGAGTATAGTATTCCAATATAGTGAAATATCATCTATATTTTCCAATCATATCAATATATTTTTTAATATTTATGTAAATACCCTACAAAAAAACCACTATTCAAAACCATGGAGAAGGAAAACATATGAAAGGGTGAGATAAACTTCTTAGTAAGAGAAATTTCAATAGATTTCTAAATAAGATCCAATAAAATCCAAGATAAGGAAAATGGTACATGATAATGACAATAAATTTTGGTGTTAATAAATATCTTATCATAAATCAAAAACATGACTCATGATATAGATATTGTGATTCAATAATTTATAAATCATAATGAATTCAATGAACATGGACCACAAGAGAATGAAATTAGAGTAAGAAATAGATTTATTTGAAACTCCTAATCCTATAAAATATAATATCAAATCTTCCCAAAAATAAATTCATAACATGTTAGTCATGGGATAACCACCATTGTATCTTTTTTAGGAATGGGATTACCTCCCGTATACCCTTATTTTTGGTATGGGATGACAACCTGTATACCCTCTGTTTTGGTGGATTCACCTATTGAGAATGATACAGAAGCATAAATAGTGAAATCCCATTAAAAAATGTGGAATTTGTTCACTCATCAAACCATCATTGTAAATAAATTTTGTTATATAATTATTTTTACACCCCATTACATTACTATATTACATAAATGAGTTCACTCCCCATTCTAACCATTTCTTACAGAACCATTTCCACAACCTATTATAGTTTTATCTATCCAATGAGATAATAATAATTTCTCATTATATTAGAGAAAAATATTGGTCCCACAAATATTTTTTAATAATATAACCTCCACCCATGTTTATAATATAAACACAAAAATTATTTAAAATTTAAACACAATTAAATAATGAAAATCAAACATACGTCTCCCATTAGATCATAAAACATTCCTTAAATCAGAATCAATGAAATAAAATTGGTTTTCGTTAAACCATCATCATAAAATTTGTTATATAAAATAAAAAATGTTTCACGATCATTTCATCATTTATTAAAATCCTAAAACATGGGAAAATTGGATTCAAAAAAATGTTATCATGTATAACCCATAGAAGGGAATTTGTTTTCATTAACATCATTTAGTAAAGAAAATTAAATATTCAGATATATAATGAGAATGATCGTATTGTATTATATCCATAATAAATCATAAATATCCTCAAAAAACATCATATTATATGGAATGAAATTTTGAATGAAAATATAGTACATTTCTCAATGATAATTGATTTTTATTGAATTTTTTTTAAAACATAACTGATTATATAAATCCTTATCTTTGAAAATAACCATCAAAACACACAATGAAAGATTATAAAAAATTAAAACATTTATTGAAAAAAATTTACATTCAAATGTTAAAAAACATGATAGTAATTTTTAAAACATTTTTTGAAAATATGTTTTTTTTCAAAAACATGTTTTTGACTAAAAAGTTGGTTTTTCTAAAAAACAATTTTTTGAACTATTGAGAATATTAATAGATTAAAATAAATCAAAATCATTTTTTCATAGGTAATAATTAGAGGAGAATAATATTAAATAGTTCATTTATAGATATATCTGAATATTTTATCATTAAAATTATAATCATAATCAATCCTGATAAAAGATGATATTGCGACATAAAACTCATTCCAATTGTGAGACTTCGAATCTTCTGTCCCATGAAATACTAAAATTAAATAAGACCAAAAATATAATGAAAATAAATATATTCAAGATATAACATTTCAAATGGGTTGTAAATACACCACAAAAATTAAACAAGATGTAAATATGGCATATGTCTCTCTAAAATAAAATTGAGACTATTATTAACCATACCATAAGCCTTCATCTTTGATTTACTATTTAAAACATATTATATAATAAATATAATTTTATTTTTAAAATATAAAAAAATCATACTTATATATATAATAGCATAAATTATTTTCTTATGACCATTTATTACTATATTATTAACAATTCCATGATATAGTTTCATTTTGGGTAATAACTCATTTATTTTTTATTTTTTGACTTTTAATTTTTGGTAGTCCAACTGCAATCAATGTTTAATCATATCAAAAAAGGAAAACCATTATATTAAATAATTACATACTCATTATACTTTTATTTAATAAAATATATATAATTTAGTGGTGGGAAATGAAATACACTATTTATATAGACGGTAGGTTGTACATACACATGAATTTTGTTTCCGCTATCATATCATTTTGGAAGAAAAAATTTAAATAAATAAATTTTTATATATTATCATTAAATTAAATATTTAATGTCACATATATCACATCTGTTTATTACAATCACCATAAACTTGTTCAATGTAATTCTTCAAATAATCCCATCTATTCGTGAGGCCTAAGTCAATCAGGCAAACACATGACTTTACTGTATTCCAACAAAATTAAAACCATGTTGATATGTTTCAAATTATAATTAAAAAATAATAACAAAAAAATAAAAATAAAGCTTCTAATATATATCATATTAATATATAAATTTTATTCACCTTGGGTGGTGGTAATTGAAAAAAAACGACATCTGTTCATGAGGCGGTATTGCTCCGCCCACCCAAATGATGATTTGTTAACATATTCGTTAGAAGTGTGTGTGGTTATAGATTAAAAATATAACATAAAATTTCATCATTATATGGAAGATATTGACCTTATAATATCATCATGGTATAATGATAGATGATGGAGTTAGAGGATGAGATAAAATAAAAATTCTCTTTGAAGATTGTTTCTTATTGTTCAGGTACTCTTATTTGGTTTGCACTAAGTCATTAATATGATTAGTTCATGACCAATTTAATTCCACTACGAATAGTATATTGGTATTTAATAATTTCTTGGATAGTTTTTTTCCAGGAAAAATTTCATTAGATTTGTTAAGTGGTAGTGAGAGTGGGTTCCATTTTATTGTTTATTAGGAGTAGCATTCTTATAAATACTCAAAACTATTCCATTTTTTGATGTCAATCATACATCTGATGGCATGAAATATGTTAATTAAATGTTTATTAGGATTATATGGTAGATACTAACAACCACAACACATTAAGACACTTGTTTTAAACATTTATTTCCTTAACCTCTATATATCACTATTTTTACCATTTTAGGTTTTCACTACGTTAACTAGTTTTCTAACCATTGTAATTTATACATTATGACTAAATTATAGGGATACATATTAGCTAAATTAGACGCCTTTATTATTTATTTGATATATGATTTATAAAATATAAATCCTAGGTGTTTTGAAAACTACATTTAACATAATTGTATGTAACATGAAGAAACACCGCTTTAGCGTTAACGACTCTAAATGATATTTTAATATTTAATAATTAGTATAGTCATTAAAGTATGAAATTTTTCTGATAAATGGAAAATTGATTATATTTTTTAATATTTAAAAATCGGTTAGAATAAGACAGTAAATTTCTAATATTTAATCTTTTAAAAAACAACATTTACTATAACAAAATAATAATTTCAATTTGTACATTATTAATTTAATTTATATCATAAAAATATCAATATAATGATGGAATTATAGTATATTATTTTCAAACCCCTTTATAATAATATATAAATCTATAAAATATTCTATCATAATAACTCATTATATTTACATCCCAATTAATTTTTTTAGTAACATTTATTTTATTTTATTATTAATTGAATAAATATTATGCTGGTGTTCCATATGAATTTATGTTAATTATCACATACCAAAATAATTATAATAAATTATCATGATTAAAAAATAATTTATATATAAAATTGATATATATAAGTGAAAAAAATTTATCTTTTTCCTTTCACAAGGCTTTATAGATATTAAATGTATGAAAATAATTTTTTGGAATTTTAATTAATAAAATTATTTTATTGAATATATTTAATGTTTAGTTAAAATATACTGTCATATTTTAGATAAATTTATTAAATATTTATAAATAACCCCATTATGTAAAATTTAGATAATATTTTAGTTCATTTACAAATATTATCATTCTAGTATAACACCCTTGTATATCAATTTTTTACATTAAAAATAGTAAATAAATTCAATTATTTTTACAATTCATTTTTTTTGAAAATTATATTTTAGGGATTATAAATCAAAATATTAATCTAATTCAAACTATGGAAACCATTTTTCCAAATAATATTTACATAAACTAAAAAATAAAAATTATAAATTAGTCTTGTAGAAGTGATGATAAAGATGGGATTTAATGAAATAATGATCAAATATTTACAATATCTTTATATCAAATTTCAATAATGAATTGATTAAAAAATTTTCAATTTCATTCATATATATATATTATAATTAATTGAAAAATCAATCTAATTAATAAAATAATTTGAAATTATAAATTAATTAAATAAAAATGAAGCATTCAATTAAAATTATATATTATTGATTATTAAAAAAAACTAAACATTTAATAAAATACTAAAAATCCCCACTATGACAAATTTTATATTAATATCTAAAAGTTGATAATATTTTCTAAAATTAATTTAATAAATGTGACAAAAAATATTTTTAAAAAAGGTCACTGTTAAAATGCAACGAAATAGTTTTTTAATAAATATATTTTGTAAGAAAAAATTTCGTATTTAATCTTATTTATAATATTAAAAATAGATAATATGAATCTTAATGATTTTATTTTAAAAAAAATATTATAATTTTAATATAATTATCCAAAAGTTTTTTGTTTATTTAATTGAGGAAATAAATGGTTGTGAACATGAAATAGTTATCAAAAATTTTTTTTTCAAGTTGTTCTTATGTTAATTTTTATTTACTTACCCACCGAAGAATTCATCATATTTGTTTTTTTAAACCAAACATTAATAATTTATTTTATCTTAACCATACGTACCATTATAATCTCTTGGTGGGAATAATAATATTTTAAATTTATGGTATGTTTTATTTAAACTCGCTATTGTTTATAACACATGCTAAAATAAGTATTTTTTCTAAAAAAATAAAAAACAAAGTGTTTCATGTAATTAAATATGACAGTAGTGTTACTTCCCACAAAAATAATTGAAATGATAAATTTTATTTGAAAAAATAATTAAATAAAAATATCAAGGTGTTATATTTTAAACCCTTAAAATAATTATTAACTTTTAAATTAATATCAATGAAAAAGGATTAACATTTCAGATTTACTTCATTGAAACCCAATTATAAGTCATCCCTTAAAATATAAATGTTAGAAACATAATGGTTGCCCAAATTAAATCATTTCATGGTTTATAATATAGGAAAACATATGTAGGTTGGGTTGATTTAGTGATGGAATAAAATATTAAACAATTATAGAGAGTAATAGAGAATACTTATCAAAATAAATTGAGTGATCAAGAGAAAGATAACAATCAAAAAAACAACATTACAAAGGGGAATCGAAAGGCTCATTGATATTATAAAAATGATGATAACTGGACATAGTTTTTTCCCTTATCAATTTCCTAATCATTTATAATATTCTGCATAATATATATGTATGTGATTCAAATTAACTTCATAAGAACATGCTCACCCTTTGGTTTTTTCAAGATCAATTAACACATTATCTCTTACACCATGAAACCAAGGTTGGGTTTTATGCCGGAAAAAATAATTGATCATATGAGGCATAAATATAATGATGATTCATTCTATAAATTATAATTTATCATAAAAAAATGCTTAGCACAAGATATATATAAATAATCATATGGAATATTGCAACATTATTCAGTGAAGCATCAAAAAAATTAAACATTAACAATTTCATTAATGGTTATACATATGACCCTTCTAAAATATTAAGATCCATAAATTTACAATGAAGGACACAAAATTTCCAATATGAAATTGCTATTAATCCCCTAAAAACCAGAAATTGATCTTAATTGTCAAAGACCAAATATGTGAATATAATCATCATGTATTAATTGGTATCCTAAAATATCATAAATCATTATTGAAAACAACTATCATTCCTCATTACTTTTATAAATTGGCCATTATTATCTATTCATTGAATATATTAATTCTATAAACTCCATAAATGATCAAATAAACTATATTTTCAACAAGACATTAATAAGTTCCATTGTATTAATAGTACCTAATTTAATTATCCACATATAATTTCTCATTATACCAACATCAGTATATCATTATTAAGATCATTTAAAAGACTAGATTTAAAATATAACTTTTCTATTAACTCTATTTTCCAGACTATCAGAATCATTCATCATATTTATTAAATTCTTCATGAAAACATATAACTGAGTACTATGTATATACTTTATAATACCTGAATTCCAATACATCAATCATCATACATCATTCTCAAATCAATAAATGTGATTCATCTCCTTTTTCCTTATTAACTCTTTCCTTTCATATGTCATTTTTAGTCTCTTCATCATCAATAGAAAAACCATTACTCATTCTTACTTGTTGATTCACATCACGAGATTTCCGTATAGGAAATATATATGTATAATTATCATTAATTACACATTTAGATCATTCCATAATAAATCATTCCTTATAGATATCACATTTCACATCTTTTGTGTTGACCAAACATTTAGTTTTTCATTTTCAATATATTTATTTAAGTTATTCTATTCTATATTAAAAACATCTTCTCATTATTATAATACATTAACTTTGGTGATTATTTCCAAATTATGAATAGGTAGTAAACTAAATCATCATTCATCAATGGTTACAATAGCCCGAATTCTCAAGGAACTATTTCCTTCTCTTCTTTGGTGAGTCTAATAGTTGGTTAAGGTATAGTTGTTATTCATGTTCCCTGAAATCTGATTAGGAGTGATCAAAACATTTTTTACTCTAGTACTCATCCCATTTGGATTATCATTAGAAAATCTTCAATCAAATATAATTTAAATGAGTTTCCACCAAGTTAATTCTATGGAATAAAACAAAAATAGCATAGTTTGTGAAATAATAATCATAGTGGAAACCCACATAATGATGGGTAATAACTTATAGGATGTTTATTATATGGAACCTTATTTTTAATCATTGACTCATTTTCATTACCCTAGGTTATACATGATAACGATCTACATAAATCCATTAAGATGGGATATAAAGTGTGTATGAGTTTCCAAATCGTATACCACAGGAGTGTCTAACTAAGTGTGCAGCAATTCCCATTATTTTGCACTAATTCCCTATCGATTCTCGCTCAATATAGTGATTTTGGTCTTTTACTCCTAGATAAATATATTCCAGATCCAAATCCACTTGTATTATCTATAAATTTATTTATTTTATTATTAACAACTCACTTCGTCCCTTTCCACAATTCCATGAAAATTTCTTATACTTTGACTCATCTTTATACTTTTCCTTAGATACATCCCTACATATGCTCATAAAATTATCCATTGGGATACCACTAATGTTTTCTTATCCTCCATTCCAATGTTCCACTAGACCTTTGATCTAATTCCTACTATAGTTATAAATATTCGCTTTCATTGATATTATATCTTCTTAGATTAATTTTAATTAAATTTAAAAAAACACACCCTAGAAATTTAATTGTTTAGAATCATTGGAATGATGGAACACAATATTAAAATATGTTGAATAATCTTTAATGTTTCCCAGAAACATATTCCCATTTATTAATCTTCATATACATACCATACATAAAACATTACTTTATAACCAAGGGAAAGGAAACATAATAATGGTAGATAATAGATTCATTGTAAGGGTAAAAATAATAGATATAAATATATAATCATATAAAACCATATGATTAAAAAAATGGTAGATGATAATGATCAAAAATTGTGAATAAAGTACCCATCCTATCATATATCATAAACATGAATCATGGAATACAGATTCAAACCTCAAACAAATTAATACTAAGGAAATAAAATATCATGTTCCATGAGAGCATAACATTAAAAATATATATTTATTTTTTTAATAAAAATAATAATAGAAAATATTATTTCAATGTTACCAACCAATATTTTCATAACATATCAGGATTGGACTAACCACATATTTACCTTCTTCCGACCTAGGATAACCTCCCATGTACCCAATTTTAGGCCTGTTATGGCCACCTGTGTACCTTTTTTAATAGATTCACCTCATTGGTGGGACATAACACTATCCTTAGTAGAATTCCTTCCCTTAGAGTCGCATGGTTTCACACCCCAAACCATTATAGTGTACAAATTCACTAACTGAACCGAGTTTAATCCCTTTTCAAGTCCTTTCTTACATAACAGGGTTCACTCCACATTCCAACCATGTCATACTAAACTATGTTCCCTCCCTATTAAACTTATATAAATAAAATGTTATATAATTCATTACCAAATCAATTGGAGTGAGATATATAACCCACTTTGGTTTGGAAATAACGTAACCACTATCCTTGGAAGCAATATTACTATATTCCTTGAATATAATGTAACTGTCGTCACATTAATTAATATAATACATACATGTTCCACAAAATCATAAAATAATATTAAAATCAAAACCACTGAAAAAAATGGATTCGATAAAAATTTCATTAAAGAATAAACTATGTAAAATAAAAACATTTATATAATACATTCAACATTTAATCGACGAATAACTTGTTGATGTTGAAATAGGAATCATAAAATCTATATCTTGGAATGAACCATAGAAGAGAAACTAGTTTCATAAAAATGTTATCATCATAAACATAAAACATTAAAATAATGAATAATAATGGTATCCTTGGAGAAAATAACTTCTAAATCATAAGTATCCAAATATAATATCATCGTAGATAGAAAATAATTTTCATAATCTACCTGGGACAATCCTTGGGGAAATTATATTTTAATTGAAAATAATGTTTTAAAACACAAATCATTTTTAAAATACATTTCTTTGAAAATAACAAGGATTATTTAAAAATATTCATTTTGAAAAATCATTTAAAACATTTTATAAGAGAAAAAAATCTACAAATTGAATAAAAAATTATTTTTTATAACATTTTTAGAAAATATCGTTTTCGTAGAAAAAATGTTTTTTCATTTTAATGTGACTCTTCATAAAAATATTTATTTATAGTATTGATTAAATATTTAATAGAAAATGAATAAACATGTATTACCCTAAAATAAGAGGAGGAAAAAATTAATCTATTTCATGAGATATATTTTATAATATTTAATGATTATAAAAAAAACTGAAAAATGATGAGATTGAAAAATAATACTCTTAACAATTTATTAAATTATTATCATATTACACATGAATGCATAAAATCAAATGAATGAAAAAATATCTTGAAAAAAATATATTAATAATATGAAATGTCATTACAGAATTATGTACACCAAATAAAATAAATTATTATTGAAGAGGGAATAAGCCTCTCAAAAATAAATGTGATTCAAGAAAGCCACTTATCTTATGTCTTCACTTCTGCCATAATCATTAAAACTACCTAAATACTAGAATATTTTGATTATAAATATATAGATAAATCATACCTATATATAAATATAATATTAAATATTATTTTACTATGACATTTTTCGACATTTTTATCAGAAATTCAATATTAAAGTTACATTTAGTGTAATAACTGTATTTTTTATATATGTGGTTATTTTTATTTTTGGTCCTATTATATTGATAAGGGTTTTATCATATAAAATGTTTACCAAATGATAGAAATATCATATATATTTATTATATATTTATTTATATTATGTAATAATATTTATTTTTAGGAAACAAAATACTCAATTCGTGGAGAATATAGGCCATATATACGATTGAACAATATTTCTATTTTCTTATCATATTGATAGAAAAAATGTAACATATATATACATATATTATTATCCTAGTAAAAAAATTCATATATTTCTAAAATTTTATTTAAATAATGAACGAATCATATCACGTCATAGGTCGGTTACCCGCCATGCCCAAGAATAGATTTATAATATTCCCATGAAAAGAATTTAGGTATGTGTGATATAATAATTGTAGAATAAAAATTAAAAAAATTCTGTATTTCATATATAATCTGTAAATGAATCATTATTACCATCAGTGAATGGTGGTAATAGAGTAATGATCAATATCGGTGTGTTAGGTAGTAGTTCTCCATAGAAAAAATGATGATTACATAATCCATTTTATGGAAGATTCTGTGTATGTAATTCATAACCATTAAATATCTACATATCATTACATGGAAAATAATTTGGTAATTCTATCATAATGTTATAAATATAATTTCAGTATGTTTATGAATATATAAAAAATTATTTTTCATGATTCTTTACCTATCATCATGTATCCTCCAATGGGTTTCACTAACTCCTTCAAAGGATATATTCTGAAAACAAAAACTTATAGTATTATTGGTGGGATGTTGTAATGTTATTTGGTTATGTATTGGAAAATAGAAATGGTTTGAGAGGTGTGAATTAGTCAAGAGAGTGAGTGACAATTTATAGGTGAGGGGAAGTGGCATTATTCTAAATACAAAAAACAAATTCACTAAGGGATGTCAATATAACATAATGATGTTTCAAATCAGATAATTAATGTTCATAGGTATGATATTATAAATAAAAAAATTCAATAAACACTAAAACACAAGTTTCAAACATTTCATTCATTAATTCTATATATACCTTTATGTATAATTATGGGTTTTCACTATGGTAAATCATTTTCCAATATCGGTAATTTATCCATTGCAACTATATTATAGTGAACCATGTTAGATAATTTAGACCTAATTAATCTAAATTTTTTATATAATATATAAAATATATATCCTATATCTTGTGAAAGATAATTTGTACATATATACATGTAACCTAAAAAACCTCTTTTGCCTTAAATCCTTTAATTGCGTATTTACTATTTAACCATCAATATTGTAGTTAAAATAGGTCAATGGGCAATTGAAGGTAACATAGATTATATTTATTATTATTTAAAATTAGCATAGAAGAATTAATTATATTTCATAATTATAAATATTTTAATAAAATACTATTTCTAATAAAAACACATGAAAACAATTTTTGATATTATTTAGATAATTTTATATTAAAAATATAATGAAAATGATGTAATTTCAATTTATTATTTTAATACATATTTTTCATGATATATTAACAAAAAATAATTTATCATAATAATTCATTTCATTTACATAACATTTAATATTTTTTATATAATTTATATTATATTATATTATATTATATTATATTATATTATTTATTTATTTTATTTTATTTATAATATATAATTACCATGTTTTCATTTCATATGATTTTATTGTAATTAATTTGTCTATAATAATTCAAATAAATTATCATGATAAAAAAATTATATTTCACAAGGATTTATATAATCAAAGAGGATTTGTTTTTATCCCTATCAAAAGGAATTATTGATATTAAAAGTTAGAAAATTATGTTTTATTGTGTTTTTTCATCACTTATCTTATTATATGGGTCTTATTAAAAGGAAACTATAACAAATATTTCAGAGAATTCTATTTAAAAATTTAAATAAGACCATAATATTAAATTTCCATAATAATTTCGTTCACTTTCTCACAAATCATTCTTGTTTAAGCCCCAATAATTTAATTGTTACCATTAATGTAGTATAACATTTACTATTTTCCCTATTAGTTTTTGTAAAAAAATATTTTCTCATAACTTGATATTTAAAAATATTCTCATTCAATATTTAGAATATGTTTTTTGTATTACATTCACATAATTAGAAAATATTAATGTCAAATTAATCCCACAAACATGACATAAAAGAGGGTTTTTATAGCAAAAATGATCAAAAGATTATAATGTTATTGTATCCAATTTTACAATAAATTTAATTTAAATGAGATATATTAGATTGACTTGTGTATAATTTCAATAATTATACATTACAACTAATTTAAAATAAAATTTACCTTTATAAATAAATTATAAAATGGATATTTCAATTTAAATTTTCTATTTTTCAAAATTAATTGTAAAATGTAAATTTTTAGAAAATATAAGAAAATTAAACCAATGATAATTTTTATAAGAAAATTTTGAAAAATAATTTTCTTTTATTAGATAAGTTTTACAAACGTTTTATGTAATATTTTTTAAAAATTCATTCTATAAATAAGAGAGAAAATTTAATTTTATTAAAAAATTGTTCTAAATCATAAAATTAGACCTTTTCTTATTTATTGTATATAAAACACATAATATTAATTTTAAAATTTTTATTTAATATTTAATTTATTAATATTAATAATATAAATAATAATAACTGTTTTATTTATTTTTTTATGTTAAAATTTTCTTGTACATGATAATTGTTTTTCAGATAATTAATTTATTAATTTTCAGAAGGCCTTATTTTCATTTCAAATCATTGGACACATAATAATTTATATTATTAAAATTATTAAAGAATATTTTCAAAAATATTTTATTCTTATTAATATCCTCCCATTAGAAGGCTATGTGATAAGAATAATATAATATTAATTATATGCTCTGTTTCTATTAAACTCATTGTTGTCTGAAAAAACGATTAACTAGATATTGTGTTTAACTCAAGAAAAACATAATGTTTGAGTAAATAAAAACAAAAATACTATTAATTTTCTTGAAAAATATGTACAAGATTATATTTATTTTGATGAAAATTTCAGAAAATCATGAGGCATTACAAATTATTTCCTAGGATTGATATTATAAACTAGAATTTATAATGAGAATAATCAGGTATCAAATCTATTTCCATGTTACCCCAAAAGTTTGTATATTAATTATTAATCATTTAATGTAATATAATTCTCTATAAAACACAAATAACCCATGATGACATGGATTGATAATTTTTCATAGCCTCTTCGTTCATAATAGGTATATTTTTTTCTATGTATAACATAACATGGTGGTATTAGGTAATTAATTTTTTAGTATATCATGATACTTATTGTATAATGTAACACTTTAAACATATAGGTATAATCATGTTTTTTCTATGATGAATTAAATTATAATAATTTTTTTCTATAAGTAAATTATTATTTGGAGTTAGATTCTAGAACATAAAGTATTATGATATTAATTTGAATAAAGATAAATATTCTGAGATTAATTGGATCAAATGATATTAATTATGTATCACTTTTTTTATTAACTTTCATAATCAAAATATTGTTACAATTGGTATAATCCCTCATACATATATATTAATTTTTTTTGTACTTATAATATGGTGAGTTTTTTTCAAATAAATAGAATATTTCATTGAATAATGTTTATTTGTATTTAATAATTAAATTTATTTCATTGACATTGGAAACCCTAAATCTTGTTTTATACTCTGAGCTACAACATAGTTGGCCTTAAGTACATATTTTATAATTCATTTTCGAGTATTGATTAACTCAAATGTCGAAGAGATGATTTTGTCCTCAATAAATATTAAGGATTATTTTTGATATATGGTTTTAATTCAATTTGTTAATGAGGAGTGTGATATATTTAAAATTATGTAATTTATAAATATGTTAAATTGATTATATTGATAAAATTGTTAAATAAAGATTGATTAATGATGGATTAAAATAGCGGAGAGACCCTTGTGACAAGAACCCAAAAGAATCTACTTATTTTAGTGCTAAATGGGTAGATATAAGATATATTTACTTTTACATTATTATATATATTCTATAAAATACACCGTGATGTAATTTTAGAACCATTGTGTTATATGATAAATTTTTTGATAGTATGTATATGGTTTTGATAAGGAATATAAAATAATTAATGATGGACTGGATTTTTATTTAAATCATGGGGGAATTTTATGAATGCCTAAAATTTGATGAATGTATGACTTTCTGAATTATGTGAAGATATATACTAGTTTATGAAAGTATTGTTTTATATAAATTTCGAGAAGGGATGGTGTAGAGTATTAAATATATTTATATATTTTGTTTATAAGAGGAGAGAAAAAATAGAGTAGTGCAATATTGAAATAAATAATTTTCTCAATGAGGAAAGATATAGATTAGAGGAGACATATTATATCGATATATATATATATATAATTTTCATTGAATATACATATTGAAGAATAAATAATGATCAAGTATTTTAGAAGGGCCAAAGGGGGTTTTTATAAAATTCATTACTTTTTGTGGAAGAATTTTTTTTTATGCAACATGTGGAAAAGTAATGGAGGTTCAGGGATAAAGAAAACTCATTTAACCCCATGTAAAAATAAATCCCAATACATAAATTTATATATATTATATTATAGTGGACATATAATTTTAGATATTGAATTACCTTCTTAAAGGATATTTTATTGGTTGATGAGGCGTAACAGAAATCAATAAATACCTACGTAATGGAAGGGTAATTCATATGATTTATAAATGTGAAGACTGGCTAGCCTAAAAGATAAATAGAGAAAATTTAAATTAAATATATCCAAATTATATAGAATATTATGTGGTACATTATTTTTAACATGAGGCTTTACAACTATGAAATGGTGAATAGGATGAAACAACACTATAAACCTTACTTTGGTGCATCTAAAAAAAGATAAATGAGAACACAGTTATTCAATGTAGGCATAATTAAATGAACCAAGAATATTAATTTAAATTTTAAATGTGTTAGTTTCATATGATAGATGGATGGTTGTTTAAGAGGATGATGAAAAGTGGTGTGATCAACACCTTGAGTTGTGATACATTTTTACAATCATGCATGTGAAAATAAAACATTATATAGTTTTAGAATAATATATAATGTCTAATGATAATATTGAATGAATTAAAATGAGAATAGGGTGACTGAAAGAACATTACAACACAATTTTCATCAATAGATAGTATTATAATGAATAATAATTATTAATATAGGTGTTCTAAAATGAAAAAATAATGGCAGTGCTTTCTAATATCAATTTTATTGAAGAGAAAAATAATAATGGGAAGTGTCAGGCATATGTTGATATATTTGGAACAAGTATAAGGATATTAAGTTGTGAAAAATTGAATGAATAATTTCATTCATGTGATTTTTATTCCTAACTGTGTTTTGGAAGTTACATTGGATTTTAATAACTAAACCCTTATACAATAGGTGTCACCATTATTAGTTTTCTGAGAAAATGGTATAAAAATTTAAAATGTCAATGTGAATTATTGGAGTGATAAAATATTCATGGTTTTTTTTCATACAATTCATACATGTGGAATAAAATCAAGATAATAATTTACTGATGATATCTTCATGTTTATAAATTTACCATTCCTTACATTAACATTGAAATAGATTAGAAAAGGGTCATTACTCCTCTTATTAATTTTGTTCCCTTCACAACGAACTTATAATTACCTTATTAGGGAGTATTATATCTTAGGATGACTAAAATATTATGGGTGATTGGTCTATAGATTAATCCATTTAGGAGAGCCATCTGAGATCACGTGTCTTTTCATATTTATGTCATTTATATTTTGTGGTTTGAATGATTATTTTAATGAACTATATAGACAAATTTTCATGTGAACTAAGGGGAAATAAAAAATGGGGAAAATACAAACTAGAAATATATTTTTAATAAAATTGGTAACACCCTAATTCAACCCTCTCATAGGGAGACTCTAGTTCTACTTGAAATAACATTATATCACCACTATTATTCTGAAAATTAAACTATATTATTATATGTATGATGAGAAAACCATATCTCACATTTTGATGAGGAATATTTCCCCTAAATTTTTAAATTCTTCATTTCCTTCTTGAAATATTATACAATATTCTTTTATGATACGATAAGGTAATTTTATATTATCTATAAATCTCATTATAATATAATTTATCGATTATTTTTATCATTTTTTAAACTATTCATTATATTTGTAATTAACATTCGATAAATAGTGTGAAGGGAATCATTTTTTTAATGTTTTCCGAATGGTATAATTTTCATAACATTTTCACCATTTTCAATTCTCAAAATTTATTCCAATAATTACATGGTTTTATAAAATAATTCTATTCCAATTTTTTATTAAATATTATTCTTTTGATAAAAATGTAATAAAAATGTAACGAGAAAAGAATCTTATTTATGAATGATATATATTGTAGTAGTATATGTTGTTTTCCATATATTTATATTAATGTTTCTTATCATTGATATGAATATTCTCAATGGATATCTTCCACCTTATTTCTTTGGATTAATTATGACCATGTCTTGAATAACTTCTTAAGATACCATTTTAAATGACTTGAGTTAATTAATATAAAATTAATTAATATAAAATAGGTTCATGTGGAAATTGTATATATAGTTTATCATAATGTGATGGATTGGTATGATTTATCACTCCAATTAATTGGGATATTTTTTATATAAAATTAGATGAGGATGGAACATGGGTGGCTTTACTATATCTATGATGGGTTGGTATGTTTTCCACGATCTATGGATTCCTTTGATTGTTTTTTCTTCTAGTAGATTTTTTGTGATCATCATAGAAAGATTTTTTAAACTACTCAATTAAATAGATCAATAAGTTTAAGGGATGAGGTTTTGGTTCCTTTTATATTGTCATTCAAAATATACCTTTATATTCAGAAATTAAGGGTGTATTATATTTATTTAGGATATTGGAATCCCTATAAATTATTCTCTAATATTAGAGAAATCTTTAATGGGTTAGTTATTTGTTAGGAACTCTGACTCATGAAATAAAAATAATAATTGATCTCCACAATGTAGATCTACTGAAAATGAAATGAATTTCATATAACTATTGTTGGATTAATTAAAAAAAATTAAATATGTATAAAATATTTTTTTCATGAGAATCCAAATTAGAAAATATTTATTATTTTCTATATAGAAATCATTTTTTGTATAATATCATAATATTTTAAAGAGTAGATTATTTCTTATAGTTTTTTGATGTAATTTTAAAAGTTAAACAAAATCAAATATAAAAAATAAAATCTTATTCTAGAATGTTTTATAATTATAAAATTACCAAATATCATAAGATGATTTTCTGTTTGTTGTTAAAAAATGAAATGTGTCAAATTTGTTTCTTTTATGGTATGGAAGAAAGGATCTTGAAATTGAGTAGTTGATAGGAACAATCAATATTTAAAAAATTAAATCTCTTCATTTCTATGAATTTATAATTTCATTGAAAATATAAATGTTAACATGTTATTGTCAATAAAAAATTGAAATTGAATTTTTGGGAAAAAACATAGTTGTGAGAGGTTTCAAACAGAACTCTCTAACTCCTATATGATAAATTTTGGTGGGAATGTGATATTTGAAAACATTATTATTCTAAATTTTGTGTAATTTAATTTCATTTTGGGCATGTATTGGAAATCTATTCATATATTAAATAGTAATTTCAGGGATAGAGAAATCAGATTCCATATATTAAAAACCCCTCTGATCATCTATTGGTGAAAATCGATTTATAAATTCCCTAGGTAATATATATCTAATATATGGCTCATAATATTCAATCATGTGTAATATATATCTATACATGTATAGGAGAAACTCAATGTTGATAATCTACTAGTTGGGAATGAATGGATATTTTTTTAAAATTATTTGTTGTTCCTTCATTAAGAACATGAGATTGATATTTCCATATAAATCCTAGACAGTGATATTCCAATATTATAAATTAGTTATAAAATTACACTTATATTAGTGGATAAATAGTTGTAAACCCCAATATATCCTTCGTAATTAAATAACACTACTAATTTCATTACAATGGCGTGAATCAGTTCTCATTGTAAAGAATAATGATAGGTCAATGGGAATGTACACTGAATATTAGAAACATAAAAAGATCATGATTAATAACTATTATCATATTCCTCTTATTTATGACTTTTTTGGTAAACTAAAATTGTATTATTACTTTTGAATTATTTTCCTTTGATTTGGATTTCATCAATTATTTTTTTTAAAGAGTATTACCAAAGACATCCTTATGTAAAATACAAGGACACAACGTATACAATGATTTCCCATTCTGACTTTTATATACACATTTTAATTTCATATAAAAAATGAACAACTAATTTTATAATTCACACAATAAATTAATGGTAGTCTTGAGTCATTTAATCTCACGAGATTTTATACAAATGGATCTATTAATGATAGAGGTTATTGAATAAATATTCAAACAAAAACTATAATATATATCAATAGTTATTACGGATTTTCAAGATATTATAAATGATTTAGTAGAAATTTATCACTTTTACCAAACACAATAACAATTTAATCAAATAATAAAATCATGTTCATTTAAAATGATGATTTTCCAGAAAAGTTTATAGATATCGGGAGATGTCCTCTCATTATACCTATTCCCAAACTACCAAATACTGAAAAAGTGTTTATAATATATAGTTATACATTCAAAAAACAATTCTATGTTTTTTTACGTTATGATGAAAGATTTAGGTTTTTCCCAAAAAAAAATAATTATCATGATTAATGATTTCTGAACAATTTTTATGTGGTTAGAACCAAATATATTTTGTTAATTTTTTTTTGTTATCATACAAACATGTTTGGAATGTGGATTATATGGTTATAATTTGATATCTCTTACGTTACCCCATTATTGTGTATCTATTATCATGAATTATTGGAATACAATCCCTAGATTATTAGAAATAATATTATATATGTCATTTTTAAAAGGGTATCATGTGAGATGAATGTTTAAATTAAATGATAAGGAATATAATTAAAATATATTTATTATATATTTATTCTCCAATGACACTAAACCTATTGGTTCTCAGAATTTTTTTACTAATATATTTATTTAAATATTATGTGAAATAATGTATTGTATTATTTTTTTATTATTAATTATCCTTTGTATAATTGATGTATTTTTATATTGAAGGAACCACAACAACATGGTGATTTATCCCTTAGAATGTTTTCCCTTGAGAACTCTAGGACATGTTGTGAGACAATTTTTCATTCTGGTTCTGGTGTGAGATTATCTCATTTTACATTAATACATTATAGTGGACCAAAACCAACTAAAAATTATACATTTTTATATTTTTCATCATAGGATGATTATTTTGATGGGATTAAATGGAGAAAATTAATTTTTTAATGTTGGAAATTTATGATGGAAATTAAAACATCCATTTAAATGGGTATTAAATATTGGAATGCTTTATCAAACTTGTTTTCAATATATAGTTGATTTTTATGTCTTTAATATCCAATTTAAATCAAATATATTGTATTTAATTGTGGATACCATCATTATAACTACTCATGTAGACTCTATGGTTTCTCTATTTCTCTCACACCTCAATGTTGTCTTATATATTATAATTTTTTTAAGATAGTTTCTTCCTAATAATTAAGTTATTTCAAGGATCTGTAGATGCATTTGATGGTTTTTGTTTCCCAGTACACTAGTTGTGATCTTTATAAAACAATTATGAAATTACTAAATTGGATAAATCAACAAGTATAAGGTACAAGGTTTTTGTTCCTTTTATATTTTCATTCAAAATATACATTTATATAAATAAATTAATAGTGTTTTAGATTTCTTCATCAAAATAATTTAGGATATAAGAATACCTATGAATTTTTCTATACTTTTAGTAAAATGCCTAAAGAGTTAGTTATTTCTAAGGATGTCTCACTCATGAACTATGAATAATAATTGATATCCACAAAGGAGATCTATTACTAATACAATTAATTCAACATCCTTGGTGTGTGATTAATTAAATATATTTATTAATAAGTATAAAATATTTTATTTCATGTTAATCCATAATAAAAAACAGTTTTCATTTTCTATATAGGAATGATTTTGTGTATAGTATAATAATATTTTAAAGTGTATATTAGATCTATGAGTTTTATTTGTTTATATTTAAATTTAAAATAGTATAAAATATAAAAAATAAAATATTATTCTAGTTATTTATATATCTATAAAATTAATTAATATCATAAGAGGATTTTGGGTTTGTTGTTAAAATGAAATATATAGAGTCAAATTCGTTTATGATAATGTTGATAATATCATATCACATCCAAAATAATTTTTATATGGGTTGGTAAAAGTATAACTATAAAAATTATAATTATTTCTAAAATGAACTCAATGAAATTTATTATCTAATACCTCCCTGAAATATTATGAAAATTAATCTAAAAAGGCTTCAATGAAGAATATATAATATTATTATGATCCTAAAATTTTATTTTGTGATATAACAAATCATTAATATGTGATCAATGTGTTAATAAATAATATTACATAAATTATTCAAGATGGATTTATTCATTAATGTTAGTTACTAAATGAGTTTTTCTAGAGGTTTATATATTATATGGCAACAATGAGATGTTGATGGGATTATAGATTGTTATTATGATTTAATAAACCCCAAATTTGAAGAAAACTTATAGATTATATAGAATTTTATTATAAATTACATAGTTATAAATACATGATTTTATGGTTCTTCTAATATTCATAATATAGTATATAAATATAAAATGTATCATGTCAAACAAAATTGTTACTCACTAATATAAGCTTCAATTTTATTGTTTATATTTGATGATGTGAACTATTAATTAATCTCTCAAACTATGATATTGATATATACCAATTTGATTTTCCTGTTGAATTGTTATTGGACATGATAAAAACATTAGGATAACATAGGTTTGATCATATTTATATATATATGTGAAATATTCTCTTAATTCCCAAAAAATATATATATTATAAAATTTCCGATTAATATACCCTATTGAGCATCATGCCTTCTTTAATTAATATAACATGAGTTGATGTTTCATATATTTAATTATAAATACATATGATTGGGGAGATATGTTGAATGAGAACCTACATTATATGATAAGCATCTTATCCAAGCCTCGAGTCTGAACTAAGGTGGATGTGGAAGGGTGTGTTTTATATCATGAGATTTTTAATGGAAAGACTCTTCTTTATAGTACAAGATACACATAATTGACATTACATGAAAAAATAATTTTTTAATAAATTATCAATTATAACTTAGTCTCTAAATTGGTATGTAGGAATAAGATGAAATTATTTGTGAAATAAATATAATAGTCCATGAGAATATATATGTATTGATAAATTGCATTATCTCATTACATGTTTTAATGTAATACTTGAATGTTTTTTATCCCTTTTTTAGGGTCTTGTTTTGGGGGTTTTTTGGGTGAAGATTGAATTTATTTTAGGAATGTTGTGTTGTGAATAGTTGACGAATAGTCTAACCAAAATTCACCACTCCATGATAAAATATATACCCATGGATAGTGAGGAATGTATGTTTGGTGCCTCGTTTTTAAAAATATGATCTCACCTTGGGGAAAATATTTCCCCCAAATTATTGGACTACACAGCAAGTGAATAGTTTCCCCTAATAGTATTCCCCAATCAAACTAATTTTACACAAATGATTTTAATTTTCAAAAAATTCATTTCAAATTACAGAACCCTCGTATTTTAGAATCATAATCCCCCATTAATCCCATTTGGATATCTTCTTTGGCGTTATCATCTAATATTTTTATAATCCTCTACATGGTGTATTATATCATATTTTATTGGATATAATCTCCTTTTTGATGGATCAAAACTTTTACTATTTTTACGGAGATTATAAATTATATTTTTAGATCTAATTCACCTTCAACAATGAGTGAAATTCTTATTATTAGTGTGTATCATTTGATTCTGTCATTAAATATAGGTGGTTCCATTTGAGTTTTCCATATAATTGATTCCAGGAATTGTTTAATTTTTTTAAAATATATTTCAATTGATTAAATTACCCCATTATTGATATGAGTTGAAATTCAAATTGGATATGGTATGGATTTTGAGACCCCCCCCCAAATTCTAATGGAATTAGAATTATTGTATGAATTTTAAAAACTATGTAATTCATTAAATTATTCGAGATTTTTTAATAAAATGTCATTAATATAGATGATGAAATCTGAAATTTGTTTTTGGATAGAAAAGGTGTAAATAAAGAACACCATGTGATTTTGTTTTACAATTGAATTAGAATATTAAAATTGAAAATTGTGAAACTGAATTATAAATTATTATTTGGTTTTAAATGAGATTATTTTTTTTTGATTATTCATTTGTTAACCACAATAGATTTTTTATAGTTATCATCGTATTTAGGAATAACAAACGAGGATCTTTATTTCCATTAAATAAATGGATAATGAAAACACTAAAAAATATTTTTATATATGATAATCCTTAGAATGTTTTTGATAAGTCTTTTTTGTGCTGATCCCAAGGGATGTGTGCAATCATCTTTAGCTGTGATCAATGATTTGAGAAGTGTGATGATCCTTTATATAAATGTTATATACTCCTGAGATGATTAATATGGGTCTTTTTGTGCTTATTTCGATTATATACTACATTTTTTAGGAAATATTTAGTCTTTCTAAATAATATTTATAAATTATATTGTATAAAATCATTATTTAATACAAGCATGAAATGTATTACATAAATTGATAAATATGAATTTTTGGTTTTAAATATTAAGATGATAAATTGTGACATGCCGGGTTTAATTTAAATTAAATTAATGATTGGATTATTATTACTGAATCTATTATGGCACACTATTTAAGGATGTAGTGGGATTATAATATCACAACCTATCATTACTTTTTTATTTTATAAATTTTCTTATTCTAGGTATTTAAAAAGGGAAATCTCTACATGGAGTTTATGGATGCTTTTAAACCATTTTGTCATAGAGTCTGGATGGAGACCGATGGATCAATTTTCCACTTATCAAATAGGGTTTTTTTGAGACTCCTGTCTGGGTGAAATTGTGGTTTCGTTTTTGTTATTATAAATCATCCTGAGTATTATTTTAACAGTTTGAGATTAGATACAATCTCTTTGAGTAGTTTTGATATACTGACCTATATCATGTTTTTCATTGAATTTTTTATAGAAAATAGACAACTATTTATTCTTGCATGATTACAATTCACTTTTTCCTACACTTTGGGATTCAGAACACCCATTGGCCAATGTGAAAATCGGATATGGTTTTAATATAGCATGATATTTGAGTAGGTTCATGAAAATATGGTATTAAGTGACAGATTGAGAAACATGCCATAATGTTAATATACTACCATGTTTTTCATGGTAGATATGTGGTAGTATTGACGACACTTGATGTATATTTTTGAGAAATCACCTAGACTACTCTGCTCATTATGATCATAAGTCACCACGGGTGCTAGGTAAATGTGTATCTGATGAAAATTTCTTTCTATTTCTAGTCTTTTCCCTATTTTGTAGTGATTAAAAAATCCTTGACTATTTACACCCTCTTTAGTTGTTGATATGAGTACCCTTGTGAACATTTTTCCAACTGTTTATAGATGGATTGTAGCATCATGTCTATGAGAAGTCATTTAAACCGACCTACGGTGGGAGAAACCAATTAACCACAGAATGAAAACCCACTAATTCACAAGAAACTCATTGAGATTGTGGTGTATCAATTCAATCCTTTGGTATAACATGAGACACCCATTACATTATAGGATCCTATTTTGGATCCTTGAACGAACCCCTTATAAACCACGAGAAATAGTTTCATCAGTATAAATCACCTTCTTTTTTAGGCTCTAATGATTTTTGATAGGTTGGAATTAGTTGAATGGAATTTAGTTGATATTTTATTTCTTTGAAACACCATATTCGATTATCATGAACTGTTAACATCAATCATGAGGGGACTAGATTAATGTGGTGGGATTTAATTGTTACAATTAAGAATCCTGGATGATTAAGGATGAATTACTATAGTTCCCTTTTTAGTGATCTCTTATATCTAGATACTATGGGTTTACAAATGTCTATGGAGTTTCCTAATCTATAGATAGGTGACAATATCATGACTCAATAAAAAATACCATTTATTGATATAGTATAATTTTCCCCTATTAATGTGACTAAAGAGTTATTGAGGGATTAAATATTTAATATGGAACTTCGATATTACATTCAATCCCTTATTTTAATGATAAATAGAACATCATATTAGGTTTTATGGGATATTGAATTGATAGATGAACATGAATTGAAGTGTAATTTAGTGTTGACTGCAGTTCCTTTTTCTAAAAATGATAGTTTTATTAGTTACATTAATGTAAATAGTATGCTTGATGAGTTTTTAGTGGATCTTGATAACCGAATTCTTCTAGATCTACAGAAGCACCTTGTTGAGGCCCTTTGGATAGCATCAATTGTGTAATGTTTTATCCTTCAAAAAATATTGTTAATGAGACACTAAAAATATGTAGTTCCTATGGATTCTCACGACACTTACTGTTGTTATGTTATATATTTTTTACTCTATTTTGTTCCAATATCTAAACACCACCTAAATGTACTTCATTGCAATTAGATGCCTCAAGAACAAACGGGTTGCACGCACAGGCCTATGAAATGAAGGTTGTTCAGGTATTTTAAGAGTCTCTAATAAAATTTGACATGGTTTTAACACCTATGATTTCTATGAGAGAGTGTTTTTTAATTTAATTGATCTATTATGTTGTATGTTACACCAAGTCAAGCTTTGGTAATATGAAACGTCAACATAGTGGGTGGTATATACAACACTATGCTTGATTTTTGTTCGAGAAAAGTTTTAGTTCTTTTGATAGAATTCACTTCACGTAAGACCTAGTGTATGCGAACAACTAAATATTATAACCATGTCATTATAATGGCGGGTATATATAATATTTCCTCTCTTTAGAAAAAAAACTTAAAGGAAAATAAGTATGTCTGTAAAATAATAAAATCACAAATTATGGATTTTATTAATGAAAAATATATGTTATATATTGAATGAAATGAGATAAATTTATCTTATATGTTTTTTAGTATTGATATAGGAAAAAATTCAATTTTTTGGACAAAAGAAGTATTTTTTTAAATGTAGTTTTGACGCCTTTGGGTTGAACACCTATTTAAAATAAATATTTTTGACCCAATTTTATATTCAATTTGAAAAAATAAACTTCTTATTTTAATTCATAATATAAACAAACATGGTTCAATTTTTTCTATTTTTCTTATATGTATTATTTTGGGACGAATATTAAAAATATTGATTTTTATTGAAAAATAATATTCAATTAATGTAATTTCAAAATTATGTTTTGGATTAGTTTAAAATTTTAGTAATATAATTTTTATACAATTATTGTTTTTCAAAATGATATAATCCCTGAATTTATTATAGAAACATTTTTCATTTAAAAATGGAATTTTTCCAAAATAAATTTCTTTCATGAAATTTTTCCAATTTTATATCATATTTAATTATTTAACTACTATGTTTGTAATTTTGAGAAATGAATTTTAAAATTTGAATTAGTAGGTCTATATTTTTTATGTAGGAACCTTTTATTTTTTTACCAATATAAATAATATCCGTGCTAAATTTTTTTACCATAGTAATTGGTAAAAATATAGAACGTTATGGTTAAAAAAATTATAATGACTATGAAATGACCAAAACAAATTAAATTTTTTATTTGATTTATTTTATTATGCCCTTAATACCTAAGGATCTAAATTATGTCATTAAATGGAATCTTATCCATGAAATTGACATAAATAATATTTAAATTAGAGAAAGACCCAAGGCACCATTTTCATTGCCTTTAATATCTATTATTTGTCCACATATGAAAAAATTGGGTTGTATCATCAAATATAAATGGTAATTTTTATGTTAATAAACATATGTTATAAATATTAATTCATTTTTTACGTTTTAAGGCATTTGGGAGATATTATGCAATTTCTAATATTTTATTTAATAAATATTAAAGGATGTCACATTCATTTTTTAAATATTATGTCATTATTAAAATATGGATATAATGAATTTAAATTGTACTATAAATACTCATTATAAGATAAAACATTTTTATTTATCATCGTAATTTATTAGTTATTTTTATACAATAAATAATAACCATAATTATTTAAATGTTGTTTAAGTAGAAATTATTTACCTGTGGAAAAATCAATAAAATAATATTTTTTAAAATGATAATAACCATAAAAATATTAAAAACCTGACCAAATATTAATGGTCATGTATATATCAACAATAATCATACAAGGTCCGAGTTATGAACCATTTGAAGACTTATATAAGTGATTATGACACTTATATTTCTTTTTATCTACAACAATTTTAAACTAGTCACATTAATATTTTAATAATTATAACATTTTTAATAATTTATTTTCCATAATTTATATTCCTCTACAAGAATAATAATGAAATATATTATATTTTTCTTCATCATAGTATTTTATTTTTAATTTTTACCAAAAAATGTATATATTAAACACATATAGATAATTTGTGTATTAATTATATTATTAATGGAAATATGAAATAAATTTTATTAAAATATTTAAAATAAATATTATTTGAGATAATATGTAAAATCGTAAGAAAATAAAGAATAATATTTTTTCATAATTGTTAATTTTGTCAATTAAATATTAATATTACTTTAAAGGGGTTTCTATGTTCTATGGAATACCAGATACGTAACAACGAGATTCATTGAAATCATACGTTGCACAAAAGGATGAGTCATACTTAAAAAATATAATATTATTATTTTAAATGGTAGCTACTAACTATCTTTTTAATTGTGGGAATGAACACAACAAACTATAATATGATTACCCATGATTGTTAAATGTTTTAACATTTATCCACTAAATGTTAGAGTCTTAAAATGTAAATTAATCTAATTTTATGCATAAATAGTCTAATATTTTATAAAATGGTTGATTTAACACCTTTTGATAGAGAACACTTTTCAAATCTAGTTTCTTTCACTTTTATTTGTTCTTTTTGATGAAATAAATTTCTTCTTTAGAATCGGGACATCAAAATTAATTGCAGGTAAATTTTTGGTATTTTATGATAATATTCATATTTTAATGAATAGTGAAAAATACTGTATATTAATTCCAAAATACCATTTAATATAATTTATTTGTATGGTTAGATTATCATTTTAATTGGATTTAATGAGTAATTATATCACATTTTTACCATTTAATCTAATTTTGTTCATTATAAATAATTTTACTTTGAAATTGGACATAAAAAAGTGAAAATCTTATGATAGTTATTATTTCTTAGAAACATGCTTTTTATTCTGACAATGGGAAATTAATATTCAATTAATTAATTCAACTTCTATGTATTAAATTTCATAAAATATAAATCGTTTTTTAATTTGTAATAACAAATATGGCGTAGCCTGATTTTTTTATATTTTTCTGAAATACATAAATTTCTGATGAAAAGTGAAAACTCTTAGTACTACCTAAAAAGCTGAATTTTTCATTTAAAATTTTTTTTACCACTTATGTGAAATTAATTTCCAAAATATTACATACATGTTTTTTTTATTATGTAATATTTTGTTTAAAAAGATGAAAATATTTTTTTTACTAAATAGTAACTTTTGACTGTTATTTACCACGGTAAAAGATAAATAGGGTAATTAAAGGTAAAACAATATAATACTAATATTCAATTTCCCTAAAAATTTTCATAAAAATATTAGATGTGTAATGTATGACCAATAAAATCCATGGGTGAGAATTGTGGCCTTTTAAAGCCACTTCTTATGATAATGATATTAAAAACGTTTTTTAAAGTAAAAACAAAAATATCATAAACATATATTGATTTGATAAATAAATTTTAATTCGGGGTTATATAATTGATATTTTTTAATATAAAAATTCATTATAAATATAAAACTACATCCTATATTATAGTATTTTTTTAATAATTTTTAGACATCAAATAAATTATATAATTTATGACACAATAATGATGCAGTGTTTACCTCATTAATAAATGATTTATAATAAATAAGATTATACTGATTAACATAATATCCAAAACCTATCCAATTCTTATTGGATGGTTTTATTTAATCTATTAGTCATCTTATCATTGACTTTATTATGTTTTGAAAATTTTTAAAATGAAAATCATTATATAATAAAATAATATTTTCACAATTTACAAAAGAACCCCACCTTCCCTATAAAAAAATCCCTCACCTCTCACTCATTACCCACACCTATCAAGACCCTTAGATCATCCATCCTCTGCCAAAATCATGTCTTACAATTCCTATATTCCACAAAGAAGCCTTACCATAGGCAGAAGGTGCTTCAAGCAACCCTTTTGGTTCTCACCCAAGGGAGTTACCTGATTTAAAGGTAACATCTTGTCTTACGTTCTTTTGTATTAGTTTACTCCCCAAACCCCCTAAACACTTTTTATTACATTATTATGTATCAAATCCAATATCCCTAATATAATATTTTGTTTTTATTAGAGGTATTTTAACTACACCTACACACACCTCCATCTAAGGGGTAAAGAACACACTGTTTCTATGGAAGGAAAACTAATGCCTCACGAAATCATGATAGTTCAATATTCTCCTACCAAATATTATTGTGGAAATTATGATGGAACAGTATTCATATGTGATATATATTTTATTTATATTGTTCTTATGGTTCTTTATTTTTAATTTATAGACTATCTTTATAGATTCCATAGTGGGTAAATGCGATAATCTCATTTGAGGATGTGCAGACTACTGCCCCCTCAAAGAGATATGACTCATTCATACCATACGTGGAACGTATAAAATATGGAGTTACTAATATTATATATATATGTTCTATTATAATATATTTATAATATACCTATATTTAATTATTTTTTCTTTCCATTAATTATGAAATATAAATGAAAGTAGCATTCATGCGTACACACTGCTTACCGTCTCCATGATTGGTGCATTTCATTTCTTACCTCTAAATGTTATGTACTATTATAAATACATGTATATTATAGATATATATGATATAAATGATGTCTAAACTATTAAAATCATTATGGATATAATGATCTTTTGACCACATGAACAACTTGTAATTATAAGAAGTCCATTTTTGACTGAAGAACCAAATATTGAAAAAAACATCCATTGTTAACGTAAATGATTACATAATGTTTATAACATGGTAATAAGTTATTGAAATGAAATGATAATAATTATAAATGTTCTTAATCAAGTTGAAATTATCATTAGTTTATTATTTAGGATATTAAAGAACGAAGGTGTCTTGTCAGACACGAGGTAAAGGACTTTGTCTCAATCTCCATTCCTTGAGCCATATTTTGTTTTAAACACTACATTCCTTTGAACACTGTATAAATAGCTTTTACATTTTTTTTAATTAAAACATATTCTTCTTCTATGAGTATTTCTACTAAATGATAAAATAATGTTACTTTTATCGTAAGCGGTGACAATGACCTTTTACACCGCCACATGTATTATTTGATCTATGGAATACTTATCAAGCCATAATGTTTTTATAAAGAAAATAAATACCTTATACTCTTTTACGTATTTTGGTATTGAAGATGGTTTTCATAATGGATTTTTATGTAAATATATTTAAATGATATATTTTTATTAAAATATGGAAGTTTTATCTTACCTTTATATTTGTTTTATGTGTTATAGAAATGTTATGGTTTTTGGGCATTGTTACATATACAGGTGGTTCTTTGATACAGCTAGGGTGGGTGAGCCCAAGAAATCTCCCTAATGCATTGTGTAATGTGATGGATTTAAATGTGAATGTTTCTCCTAATAGATTTAGGGAATGTACTGTGATGGGAATTCCAAATTTAACTCCCTAAATAACTATGAAAGCTATAATGTAAGTATTTTATGGATGCAATATGTTCCCATATGATTTTTGTTTACTATGTAAATATTATGATTTCATGAGGTGTGTTAAATATTTTATGTTATTTATGTGTTGATGAACTAATGTTTTTTACCTTATTTTATAAAACATTCTGAGATTTTTATGCACATCCCATGTTTTGAAATGTTTTTCACATGACATAATGGTTAATAGGGTCAAGGACGTGATTATAGAAAAAGTCATGATATCTAATTTGTGGGACAAGACATGATGCTTTTTTTCACGAGATTTTATTTTATGAAAAAATAGAAAATTAGAAGAAGAGTCTACCTTGTAATTTTTGATATGTAATGTAATAGTAATGTCATAATTATCTGAAACTCTAAACCAAAAAATATCCTCAATGTGAAATATTCATTTAATTTAAGAATATATAAAGTATAAGTTCAGGTCATTATAGTTGGAATCAATGGTTAGTTTAGATAACTTTAGATGTTAGTATATTGTTATATTAATGGCCATAAATTAATTTATTGTCTGATTGGGGTGATATCGCACTTACAAATTTCCAAGCTTCTTCTCTTAATATATGTTTCTCTTCGGAATGGTTTTCCATAGAGGAAACAAGGAAACTATGATGGGAATACATTAGGAGGAAAAAAATCCAAATCAACAACCTGTGATGGTTGGAATTAGAACTAAACAGTTTATTGTAGTGATGGAATAGTTTACTCGGGCAATAAATGGTAGTCATATCCATGCACTAGATCATCGAGATAAACCAAAGAGGAACATATCAGTAGTGGAGCATTTCATGAGTGAACATCCCCCATAATTTAGAGTATCATCTGGCCCTGTGAAAGATGAAGGGTGGATTAAAGCACTGGAAATGATTTTTTATGTGATATATTGTTCAGAACATCCAAATGTTACTCTCATTACTTCTCGTTTTGAAGGTGAAGCTGATCACTGGTGGTCAATAGTGAAAAATATCAGGGATAGTGATGAGATTGATACTTTTTTATTGGGGTGAATTCAAAGGTATATCTCTTGTGAAATATTTTCCTATATTGGTTCATCTTAGTATGGAAAAAAAATTCTGGAATTGATGTGAGAGAATGATTCAGTGGATTTTTATGAAGAAAAATTCACTCGACTTGCAAGGTATGATCCATATTTCATTAGAGATCTTGATAGTGAAATCAATAGTTATTACTCTGGAATAAATCCAATGTATCCAAGGGATTTAGCATCGTTTGATTTTAAAAGTTATGAAAAACTTGTTCGATGTGCAGAGAAGGTGTAAATGGTGTTTTCTGATGAGAATTTCTTCATTGACATACAACATAATAAGAGGTCGAGGTGGCAGACAAAATGGAATAACATTTCAGACAAATCTGATTTTAAGAAACATAAGTTTACATTTTGTGATAATTGTGGAAAAAAACATGGTGGGGAATGTCCTTTGAATGTAGTTAAGTACTACTGATGTTAGTAAATGGTACATAAGGCTCGTAATTGCACTAAAAATGATTAGGGTAATGGTAAGACAAAATCTTATTTATAAACAGTGAAATTTTTTATGTGAAATGAAATGGGTCATTATGAAAATGAGCGTCCAATGCAGAACTCAACTAATGGAAATCCACCAGGCTATATGCAGAAAGGGGTGGGGAAGTCCTTTGCAAATATTTCAGTAGATGTTGGGCCAATGAAAAATTATATGGTACACTATTTTTTGTTCATATTATGCCAATGTGTTGTTTGATTCAGGGTGTACAAATTTGTTTATTTCTATGAAGATTTCATGTTCATTAGGAATTCCATCTCAAGATATGAATTCTGATCTTATGGTAAAATACTATGGGGGGGAATTTGAGTCAATAATGAATTATAATAACCTTAATATACTTGTGTGACGAATGAATCTACCTATAATCCTTATTGTTTTTCCTCTAGTATAGTTTAATTTCATTCTATGTATGGATTGGTTTTCTGTTCATCATTATAAGATTGAATGCAATGCTAAAAAGGATTCTTTTCAGAAAAATTTTCAGTTTGTGTACAATAACGAAAATTTACTTTTGATAACATATTAGGAAGCTGTGAAACTTGTAAAATATGGAAATGAATGTTACATTTTTACATATTTTTTTTTAAAAAAGTAACTATTCATAATAATGATGTGCTAGTGGTAAATGAGAATCTTGATTTTTTCCTGATGAGTTACTAGGTATTATACCTAATCGAGAAGTTGATTTACTATTGAAATAGTTCCTGATGCTAAGCTCATTTTAAAACCACTTTATTGAATTGTTCAAATTGAACTTTTAGAGATAAAGAATCTATTGTAGGACTTATTAGATAAAGGTTTCATTCAACCTTGCACATCACCATGGGGTGTTCCTGTCTTGTTTCTTAATATGAAAGATGGATCAATTAGAATTTGCATTGATTGTTGACCATAAGTAACATCACAATTATGAACATGTATCATTTTCCTCATATTGATAATTTTTTTGATCAACTCCAAGGAGCACAGTATTTTTTGAAGATTGATTAGAGGTAAGGGTTCCATCAGTTTATTATAAGGGAAGAAGAAATTCGGAAGCCCGTGTTTCTTACTAGATATGGACATTATGAATTTTTAGTAATGCCTTTTGGGTTAAGAAATTATCTTGATGTATTCATGGATTATATGAATAGAATATTCTATTAGTTCTTTGATATGATTTTTGTTATACTCATTGATGATATTTTGGGTTATTACAAAAATGAATAGGAGCATGAAATTCATTTAAGGGTTGTCTTTAAAACCATAAAATAAAATAAACTATAAGGGAAATTTATCAAGGGTGAGTTTTGGTTACAACAAATTTCTTTCCATGGTCATATTGTTTCAAAAGATGTAATAACTATCGATCATACTAATACAAAAGTTATTTAAAAATGTCCAAGACCCAAAAATATAACTGAGATTCATAATTTTCCTTGTTTGGTAGGTTATTACTAGAGGTCTCTTTAATATTGTTCTTGGTAATCTAGTCTAATGAATAAGTAAAATAGAAATGGTGTTAAGATCATATGGAAAAATTAATGTGATTATTTTTTGATGATTTTAAAAGATTAATGGTGAAAGGACTAGTTAGGAACTGCATTCTAGTAATGGTGAGTTTGTTATCTACAGTCATGCTTCATTGAAAGGACATGGTTGTGTCCTTATGAAAAATGATCAGTTAATTTCTTTTTCTTCACATCAGTTGAAACCTAATGAGATAAATAACACAACACATGATTTGTAATAAGATGCTATTGTATTTTCTTTAAAAAATTTTGGGAATCATTTGTATGGAGTAAATTGTTTAATATATACGGATCAAAAAAATTTGAAATATATATTCACTAAGAATGAATTGAAAATTAGACAAAAGAGATGGTTGTAATTAATCAGAGATAATGATTTCACGATCCATTACCATCCAGGATAAAAAAGAATGTGGCGAATACTTGGTTTCAGAAATGTAATTCTATATTAACCATGTTATGTTTGGATTGAGATCCATTGGTTTTTGATTTTAAGAAATTTTTCATTGATGTTGTTGGTGTTGTAAATTACTTTATTTTGATTCAGTTTTCTGTTAGATCATCTATATCAGACTGAATTATGCAAGTGTAGAAGTAAGAATGTGAGTTGAAGAAAAAGGTAGAGTTGTTTCAGAAGGGTAATTTTCCTTATATTAACGATGATAATGAATGTATTTTGAGATTTGGGAAGAGATTATACATGGCTTCTGGTTCACAATTGAAGAATGAGTAGTTATGTGAAGATTATAGTTCTCTACTATCAGTTCATACTAGTAGTTCTAAGATGTATAGTGATCTTTGGGAGTATTATTGGGGGGATAGAATGAAAAGATATATTGCAGACATTCCTATGAGGTGTTTGACTTGTTAGAAGTTTAATGTAGTGGTAGTTACCGAAAGGGATGCTTCAATATTTACCTGTACCAGAGTGGAAATGAGAAAATATATCCACGGACATCGTTTTTGGATTATCAAAGACATATCAAGGTAATAATTCAATTTGGGTTATTTTTGATTGGTCACTAAATTAGTTAATTTATTTCCTATTCAAGATACTTTGTCTCTAGAACAACTTTCTTGGTTGTATGTTTATGAGATAGTGAGGTTACAAGGAGTTCCCCTCTCCATTGTATCTGATCACGATCCTAGACTTACATATGACTTTGGGAATGGACTTCAGAAGTTATTGGTTACTTAAATAAATTTTAGTACACCTTTAAATCCTTAATCAGAAGGGATGTTAGAACAAACAATTAAGTACAAGGAGGATATGTTATGTGATTGTTCACTGGATTACCAGGGATGTTGGGACCAATATCTTTCATTGGTTGAATTTTCATATAATAACTATTTTCATTCCAATAGACAGATGGATCCATTTGAGTCATTATATGAGAACTGGGGTCGAACTCCAGCTTTTTAGGATAAACTAAGTTATAGGATGATGATGGGACCAAAATTAGTTCAAGATATGGTAGAAAAATATCAGTTGATTATGAAGCACATGAGAATATGTCAGAGTATGTAGAAAACATATGTAGATAACCAGAGAAGGATCTTTCATTTCAGGTAGGTGATCATGAATTTCTCAAGCTTTCTACATGGAAGAGTGTGATGTGTTTTGTTAAGAAGGGGATGTTGATTATGAGGTTCATTGGACCTTATGAAATCCTAGTGAATGTTAGATCAGTTGCGTATAGAGTTTCTTTACATCCATGTTTATCCCAAGTATAGAGTGTTTTTTATGTTTCAATGTTGAGAATGTGTATTCCAGACCCATATCATGTTTTGATCCTAGAGATAGTTCAGTTGGAAGAGAATCTATCATATGTGGAACAACCTGTCCAGATTCTTGACCAAAGAGAAAAAGTGTTGCTGAATATGGTAATTCACCAGGCATAGGATTTGTGGAAAACCATTTGGTAGAAAAGGAAACCTGGGAATCTAAAAATGCTATGATGGATAAATACCCCCACTAATTTGAAAAGTGAATAAAAATTTCGACTACAAAGTTTCCAAAAGGGGGTAAGGATGTAACATCACATGAAAGTAATGAATTATAATTTTCCTAATAATTAATATTTCTGAATTAAATATAAATTTCACATTAAATGGGTTTCTATGTTTGATGGTGTACCCGATACGCAACAAAAAGGTTATTTGAAATATTACATTGCACACAAGGCAGAATCATACTAAAAAATAATAATATAATATTATTATTTTAAATGGTAGTTAACGCCAAGTAGTTGTAATGACGGGAATGAACAAAACCAACTACAATATGATTCTAAATGTCTTTTAAATGTTTTTACATTTATCCATTAAATTTTAGAGGCTTAAAATGTGAATTAATATAATGTTAAGCATAAATACTCTAATATTCTATAAAAGGTCGATTTACCACCTTTTACTGGTGAACGTTCTTTAATTATATTTTTGGTCACTTTCATAAGTTCATTTTTACAATATAAATTTGTTATTTAGAATTGGGACATCATAATTTATTTATGGTTATGTTTTGGTAATTTTTGGATAAAATTAATTTTTTATGAATAGTGACTAAGACTGTATTTTAATTCAAAAATTCCTTTTAATATAATTTATTTAATATGTTTTGTTATCTTTCTAATTGGGTTTAATGTGTAATTATATTATATTTTTACTATTTAATCATATTATGTCCATTATAATTAATTTAACTTTTAAATTAATGAAAAAAAAGTTTATGTTTTTGATTGTTTTTTTCCTTAAAACGACGGTTTTTCTATTTTATCAACCGGAATGAATTTTAAATTGACTAATGAAACTACTATTTATTTAATTTGTTAAAGGATAAATTGTTTTTGAATTTGTAATATCAAATATATCTAAGGCATATTTTTTGAATTTTTCTGAAAAACATTATTTTTTGATGAATAGTGAAAACACTGAGTAGTAGAGAAAAAGATGGCTTTTTCTTTTAAATGATATTTTTCCACTTCTATGAATTAAATTTTAAAAGCCTGACATACATGGTTATTATTAGAAAGTACAATGCAGATCAATAAGATAAAAATAGTTTTTGGTGAATAGTAAATTTTGACATCAATTTACTGCGGTTAATGGTAAATACGGTAAAACCAAGTAAAAACAATTTTATAATAATATAAAATTACTTTAAAAAATGTCCAAAACTTGTTGGATGTGTAATAGTCGTACTTTTCAATCCATGGGTGAGATGTTTTTCTTTTTAAAGCCACTTCGATAAGATAATGATATTAATAACTTTTTTTAATGTAAAAAAAATATCATAAACATGTATTGTTCTGCTAAAGAAATTTTAATGTTGGTTTATATATTTCATATATTAGAATATAAATATTCATTAGAATGCTAAAAATATTTCCTTAATTATTGTGTTTTTTTATAATTTTTAGATATCATATAAATTAAATTATTTATGACAAAATAATGTTGTATTTTTTACCTCATTAATAAATTATATAAATAAATTATATTATAATGACTAAAATAATATCTAAATGTTGCCTGATTCTGATTGGATGATTTTATTTTGACCATGATCCATCTTATATTTGACTTTAATATATTTTTTAGATTTGAAAACCATAAATCATTATATAATAAAATAATATTTTCACACTTTCTTAAAGAGCTCTCCTTCCCCTCATAAAAATCCCTCAGCTCTAACCCATTACTCACACCCCTCAAGCCCCTTGTCTCATGAAACTAATTCCAAAATATGCTCTCACTATCCTTCTCTTCCACCTAGAATCCTTACCTTATGCATGAAGCACTTCAAGAAACACTTTTAATTCAAACCACTTATAATGGACACTAAGATGGAACTGTATTTATATGTGATATATATTATATTTATATCATTTCCATGCTTCTATATTTTTCATTTATACAAAACCTTTATAGATTCGATAGTGGGTAAATATGATAATCTCATTTGAGGAAGTACAGACTACCACCCCTCAATGTTATATGACACATTCATTCGATACATGGAACATATAAAGGATGGAGTAAATGAGATTGTATATATGATATTATACTAGAATTATAATATACCTATGTATCATTATTTTTTCATTCCATTAAATATGAAATAGAAATAAATGTAGCGTTCATTCCTATGTATAGTTTACCATCTCCATGAATGGTTTATTTCATTTATTACCTCTAAATGTTATGTACTTTTATAAGTATAAGTATATAATGGATATATATGATATATAAATCAGTAATATCATTCTAGATATATGTATCATTTGACCCCATGATCAACTTGTAATTATAGGTTGTCCATTTTTTACTCAAGTACCAAATATAAACAAAATGACCATTAAAAACATAAATGATTACATTATGTTTATAACCTGGTAATAATTGATTTAAAAGTAATAATAAACCCGAAAAAGGGATATTAAGCATGTATAAATTATCAATAGTTTAGTATTCATGTGATTAAAGAACAAACAAATCAAGTTGGACACGAGGTAAGGGACTTCGTATGAATCTCCTTTCATTGAGGCATATTTTGTTCTACACGCGACTTTTTTTATATGTTGTATAAAAACCTTCGACATTTCATTCCATTTGAATAGAACCATTTTCTATGAGGAATTTTACTAAGCAACAAAAAAATGTTTCTTTTAACGTCAATATTGAAAATGACCTTTTCTACCACCACGAGGATTATTAGATCTTAGGCTTCATTAAAAAGCTGTAATGTTTTTAAAAGGAAAATAAATACTATATACACTTTTATGTTTTTGGTATTTAAAATGGTTTTGATAATAGATGTTTTATGTCAATATATTTAAATGATATATTTTGATTTAAATGTGGAAGTGTTATCTTTCGTTTATATTGTTATTATCTGTTATGAGTATTTTATTGTTCTTGGAAATTGTTTTGTATACATGTGATTCCATGATAAACCGTGGGCAGGAGAGCCCGAGATAGCTCCCTAATGCATCGGGTAACGTGAAGGAGGTAGGCGTTATTGTTTCTCCAAAGAGATTTATTGGATATATTGTGGTGGGTATTCCAAATGTATCTCCCTACGTGGCTGTGAAAGCTACAATGTAAGTATGTTAGTGATGCCATATTTTATCTTAATGATTTGTGTATACTATGTAAATATTATGATCTCATGAGGCATGTAAAATACCTTATGTTAGGTATTTATTGATGAACTATTGTTTTTTTCATTGTTTTATAACCCTTACTATGCTTTTTGTGCTCATCCCATGTTTTGAAAATTTTTTCTCCGGAAATAAAGGTGAATAGGGTTAAGGATGGGATCAAGGAAATGTCATGTTGTCTAAAACACGGGACTAGACATGACCCTTTTTTTCAAGAGTATTTATTTTATGGAATAAATGGAAACATAGTTGAAGTGTCTACCTGGTAATTTTTGAGATGTATTGTAATAGTAATGGCCTAATTCTCTAATAATCTAAACCTAAAAAGATCCTCAATGTGATTTATTAATTTAACTCAAGATTATGTAATGTTTATGGTTGGGTACTTATAAAATTAATATGTCCAATGAATTTTAAAAATGACCTAGACCTTGTAGTTATATAATTACTTATCTTTTTCGACTATAATATCTTATCCTGATTTTTTTAAAATTCATTGAATCGAATTATATCGAAAATGGAACTATTTTTTTCTCAAAACAATGCATTATTATATTATTTAAAAATTATATTTTCTAATATATATATATATATTAATTATGATATGGAATAAAAGGATCTAAAGTATTTAATTATTATATAATTTAACTCAAATTAGTAAATATTTTGCACTTTTAGTATTGAAATAGTCATTACACTACTGAAAATGTAAAAAATAACCTCATCTCATCTCATATTCAAAACATTAAAATTTTTGTGTTTTCTTGGATATGTTTTTATTTTATTGTATATTAATTTTTTTGGAGATTCCAAAAGTGCCCCTCACCTCAATTATAAAAGGGAAGATCCTCCCTCAAAATTTTAATTCACATTGATCCTTCAAAATGTACCACCCCCTACCAATTTAAATTATAAAAATCATTAGTCATCTTATATAGGTTGTTTTCTTCACAACATAAAAACTATTGTGACTTAGAGTGGAGATATAGAGGGTGCTCGTCAAATAAGATGTAATCACCTCACTGATTCTTTCATATTAATTCTTCTGATAATTACTCTTAAAGAGTTGTTTACACTATAAATTAATTACTCTAGTATCTATTTTATAGTAATATGTTATTTAGACTATGGAATTACCAAATTCCACCTTTTATCCTATAATAATATAAATGAAATCACCATTCATGCTTACATACTAATTTCCATCTCTATGTCGTAGTTTAACATGTTTTTCACCACCAATTGACATGGATGAGTATAATAATAGAAAATTTAAATATAAATGACTACTATAACAATTAGTTTATTCTTAAAAATATATATACCATCGACATCGATTCAATTTCATAATTAAAGGAATGATATAATTATTCATTCCTACGTACAGCCTACCTTCTCCATGATGCGTGGTGATTAGTTCTATATGATATCGATTAAATCATAATTTTATGAATGTAGAGATTAAATAAATATGATATATATTTTGTTATTATCTTTTATGAATGATATAACAATTACTTAATAATGTAACTTCCCTTTAACTTGATGAGGTATGTTTTTTCCATTTTCATTTCAATGTCCTTATGAGTGGTTTTCGGAATTTTCTATAGGGTGATGTTCAAGTACATGATGTGTACTAGAGGTACATGCTATGTTATTGTGGTACAAGATATATACTAGAGGTGCACATCACAAACTAGTTTCAGGATACAAGTCGAGAATGGGTAGATCATGCAGTGAGCTAGTACACATCATATACCTGAGGTACACATCGTGTAGGGTTTATATATCAGATTTTTATCCCAATGTGATGGGGTTTTCTATCATAAATACCCATGGTGGACTACACAACTACCCCAAGGGGTACATAGTGTGAACCGGCCGATGCCTGGTGTAAAGTCACGAAATTGGAAATATAACACGGCTCTTTCTTCCCAGACATCATTGATCTCGACCATAGACTGTCACTATGTGACTTTTAGATGAACCTCTCTTTCTTGATCACTCCAATCAGATTTTGGTCACTCCAATCAGATTTTGATCATCATTGTGTCTAAAGAGAATCACTCGGGGTAAGTGTTCTTTAAGTGTGTTTATTGTGGATGATCTTTGTAGAGCCATATCATTGTGTTACATGATCTATTAATTTAATATTAATATTTCATCTTTCTTTATTCTATATCCCATTTGAGATCTCAATCTGGAAGCCTTTTTCATTCATTTTTTGTGGTGCTGCGAGAATTATTCATCAAGTTATGTGGTTTTCTTCTCTTACACTGACATCTTTTCATTAGATTTTGTTTAATCCTATGATGTGTGGATTTGAATATAGGGCCTTCATTGACTATTTTTATTCAATTATGGGTGTCTCTGAAAATATCATTGATTTTGGTGGTCTTTTCTATTGGAAATGAAAATGGGATTGATTGTTATAGCTTTATAATTTTTTTTTGATAAATCAACATGTTTTTTTGTGTTTGTTGAAAAGTAATTTTAAAAGATAAATGGTTTAACATGATTTTGATAAATTTATTGTGAAATGGGATTGAAATGATTATCATAGAATTTAAATTTATTTCTAATGAAGCGAAGATGGGTTACCTAGGGTACATAACGGGAAGGTTCATATTGAGGCCATCATCCATTGTTTTGAGATTATCTAAAATGTTTTTCTAGGTGATTTCCATCGTTTCCATGGACTATTGTTCAAGGGGATGAATATTTATCTTGGGGGGGATTCATCATGGCGTATTCCTCTAATTCATATGCCTATTATTCTTGGATTAGTTGTTGTGAACTTCATTATTTTTTATGAGTAGTGTGTGACCTAGTCATATAGTAGTTCATTGTGTTTTGATGCTTGTTCATCTGCTTTTTCTTGGATTTATGAGTTAGAATTGATATTCTTGTTTACATATGTGAAAGTGATATGGAATAATATGATTGAAAACAAATATTAGTGGTTTTTTTAGATGTGTTGAAATGGGAGAGGTTTACTGTGTTCTCTATAAAACTGATTTACTATTTATGATAAATTTTTTATTTTAAGATGAGAATTATAGAATTATTTTAAAGAATTATTCTATGAAACCACTAGGTGATATCCTATATAGCTTGTTAGAAAACACACATCTCACCTCATCAGCGATGCTTATACCTTTTTTTCTTATAGTATATGTAAAGGAAAGGTGATGTACTTGGGTGACAATGTTCATGTCAGATGGGATGGGTAGCTGGGGGTGAGATAATAGGGTTTCCCCATGCCATCACTTAGAATATATGTTGGTTGATATCCCTTGTAGTTGGTCTTTCCTTTCAGAGTTTTACCTTCTATTATAGTTGTTCTATATTCGATGTCATTATTACAATAATGGAAAATAGATTTGTTAGTCTGAAGATTTTTCTATTTTTCTATATATATGTATTCCATGTGGTTATTTAGGTTGGGTGATATCATTCCCTATGTTATTTAGTCTGATGCTATGTGGATTGTCACTAGCCTTTGTGGATCGAGAATTCCCTTAGGGTCAAAAAAAATATTGGGTTGGGTGCCGAGTATGAGGGTATCATGGGACAGTTCATTAAATATAGTTATCAGAGGAAGTCTATCCTCAATAATTTTAACCTTTGGATGTTTGTTTGAAATGAGAAAGGATTTTTGGGACTTCAGAGGTATCTTGTAATAAGTTTCAGACCATCTCTTATCATAACAAGAATCATGATTCCATGGGATATTGGGGTGTGTTTATCCAGTGTTGGTTTTTGTCTTAAAATATTAGTTTTTTATTATGGGTGTTCTAGTTTGAGTGGATATTTTTTTTTGTCCGATCATTCTGATACTTTAGTTTGTAGCAGTATGCATCCAAGACGTCTAACACAGGTTCCTCATAATGGTATAACAGATTCATCTCAATGTACTCTACCTATAGATCTGAATATCCTTGATATAATCATATGAGAAGTATGTTATGTCGATCAGGAAGTGTCATGAGTTTAGAACGATGTGGCTAAGATATATCCAAGAGCTGTAGGAGAGAGATGTTGATCGTATGATTTCTTGTGTGAAAGGAAACTGCCATTTAAGGGAATGAATGAACTTCATGATACATAGTATTGCCTAGACATGGTCAATAAAATATTAATCGTCCATGATACACCATATAATATCAAGGTAAATTGTGTAGTGTTCAGACTCAAGGGTTTAAACTACTAATGGTGGGATTCTGTGGTTCTAGAAAACACACATGTGGGCAAGGCATTGAAGGGTTTAAAACCTTGTTCTTTCAGTTGTTTTTTCAAGAGGCTCTGATTTTGGAAACATCTCTGGAGTTCCTGCCATTGTGGAAAAGAGATAATTCGGTGACAGAATACACCAACAGTTTTTCTAATTTTTTTCGTTTTACTCTAGACGTGGTAAATAATATCTAGCTAAAGGCTCAAAAATACCTTCAGGGTCTGTGATTGGATATCATATAAAAGGTATTCATGTTGGATATTTCGTCCGAAGAAGAGATATTATAAAAAACCATAATGTAAGAGATAAATATGGTAGGAATGGTATGTATTACCTCATCTTTGATTCAAACTGGTGGAAATTTCAGTGGCACACATTATAAGAAGTGGAAGTGTCATGATCATTACAAGGGCTATGGAGGTTGGTCATAGAAGCGAACCTCCTTTGTACTATCTATTATAGCTATAATTGTTCCTATAACATGCTATAAATGGGGGAAAGGAGGCCACACTAGAAACTCTTGATCTATTTATATAAATATGTGAAATTTCTATGGACGTGTTGGTCACTTACAATAATTTTGTCATGCTGTGAATATTCCTCATTATATTCAGGGTTTGTCAGATCTAAATGTTACTATGGTGTAGTCAGAAGCATCAATCACTATATAGCTCTAATCATAGTCCTTAAGAGTTAGGTTAGTGTTATATATCAATATCATGGTATAAATGGAAGTTAGTGTTATATATCAATATGATGGATTTGATAAGAAAAGTAACAAGGGGTTTAAAAGAAAATATCAAAATAATGGTGAAAAGAGTACAAGTGTTTCATTATCCTCAATGTGTGGAAAGAATCATGGTAGAGATTGTCTTAAAGAGACAGGAAAATGTATTCATTTGTGGAAAATAAAGACAATGGGTAGTTTAGTGCTGAAGTAATGACAAAAATGTACCTAATTATGTGAGTAAAGAAAAGGATATAGATAATGAATCAACTACACATAAATGAAAAAAGTGAATGGAAATAGGGAATTATGCTATCCAGTTCCCCAATCCAATGGCTATCAATGATTATCAAAATCAAAACCCTATTAAGGCCAATGGAAATGAAAAATCACATGTGATAACAATTTGATATATTGAGTATGATAATGATATGGTGAAATGATTGTGTTTTTATTTAATGAGATTCCAAAATAATGTTGTATAATACATTTTATAGAATTATGGAGTGTTGAATTATCTAGGTATTGGTGCATTATATTTTTCATTAGTATAGGGTACCAGTTACCATGAAATGTGATTGAATTTTTTTTTGAAAAAACATGATATTTTAATAATGATTATATAAAGAGATAATGTGATGTTTGATATAATAATGACCTCTAGAGTGATATAACAAAAAAGTGATATCATTTTTTTAGTATATATAATTTGGGGGAATTCTCTTATGTGTAAAGAGCTATTTTTTGATAGAATTCAAGTTTACACTATGTTTCTATTAGAATTTAGGTTATCACCATGTTTCAAGAGAATACATGATTGAGGTATTCGCATGTTTGGAAGGTGACAACCACCAACTACCTTATGAGATATGGGGATAAATGTTAATCCGCTTTAGTTAACCATTATCTAATGTTATATATTTTCATCTTTTAATAGGATTTTAAGGTTATAAATTTATTGATATTTTATGTTAATCATGAAATGTTGTTTGAGAGAATAATGTCTTATCGCACCATAGGTGGAATTATAAATTTTAGATTAATTATGATATCATTTTTGTTATGATAAATAATGTTTGAATGACCTATAATTTTCTTTATAGATCACATGATCTGCTAACACATTTGTAATGACAAATTAAACTTCATTTCATTGAATAAGATATGATGTGTAAATTGTTCAAGGCATGAAAAATAGTGAGATTGTACTGAAATCAATTAGGTATTTCTTCTCAAGTTCTTAAAATTTAGTAAAAGGATCCTCCAAACCAAAAAATTTATCCTAGTAAATTCTTATCTGATGATTCAGAAGTCCCATTAAATCATTATAGAATTATGGATTTAATAATTTTAACATTCTCTTAACCTTGTTATATATCTCATTCCATTAGAATTTGATGGTTATATTTTTATTCTATATCCATTTTTACCATCCCAACTATGTTCTTCTCTGTGAAAACATAGTGAGGAGTTACTTTGGTTGACGTTATATTTCTTAAATTTCTTTGTTTAAAATGTTTTATTATTACTTTATACGATGTGAGTTTTTATGAAAGGAAATTTCATGTAGTAAACCATATATAAACCTGATGAATTATGAGGTTGAAATTAATTTTAGTAAAGTAAAATGAAAAACCCTAGAATTTTTATGAGATATAGTTTTTTTAATTTCATTGATGTCTATTGTTGTACGCTACACCATGATATGCTTGTACAATACAAAACATTGGATTAGCAAGAGATATACATAATGCTATGCCTGGATTATATTAAACACAATTTTATGTACTTTTTAATGAATTTATTTCATGTATGACCGAGTAGAAGTGAACAACATAACATTATAACATAGTCATTATAATGGAAGGTATGAATAATATTAACATTGTTCTAAAAAATATTTAAATGTAAATAAGTGATTATATAAAAAAATAAATTCGCTGCTGATGAATTTGAATAAGGAATTAGATATATAATATATTCAATATAATGTATAAAATTCATCTTATATGTTTTCTATACATGATATATGAACATATTCATTTTTTTTGGATAATAGACGTATTTTTTGAAAAAAAATGTGGTTTTTCCACCTATTGATGACACACCTATGTTAAATCTTGTTTTGACACTTTAATATATTAAATATGACAATATGAACTTATTCTATTAATTTTGAATGTAAATAATTTTTTTAGTTGAATTTTTGTTATTTTTTTGATAAGTTTTGTTTTTTGATGAATAATAAAAAATAATAATTTTTATTGAAAACATTATTTTTTAAAAGTAATTACATAATTATGTTTTCGATTAGCTTTCAATTTCAATTATTTCATCTCTATCCAATTATATTATTTTGAAATTATTATATACATGAAATTAATATAAAAAAAGTTTTGTTTTTAAAATGGGACATTTTTTTCAAATAAAAACAATTTCTAATGACATTTTAAAGGTTTTATTTTAAATTTAATTTATAAATATATGTGTTATGAATTATGAAAATTTAATTTAAAATTTTGATTGAGGATAAAAAAAATTAGGATTGAACCTTTTGTTTTTGACCAATATGAATTGTAACCAATGTATATTTTGTTACCTTGGTAATGGGTAAATTTTGCAATTTATGTCAAAAATAAAATTATAATGACTATAAATTGTCAAAAAAATATTATATTAATGGAATTTGGCCATTAAAACCTTTGTATATAAATTATTTCATTTAATGCACACTTCTCTAAAAAACGACATTAATAATATTAAAATTAATGAATGACACAAAGTGTCGTTTTTATTGTCTATAATATATATTATGTGACAAAATGCGGACAAATTGGTGGTATAAATTAATATAAATGGTAAATTTTACCCTAATAAACATATTTACGAAATATAAACTCTTTTTTAGGTTTCTAGGCCATTTTAGTGATATTATAGTATTTATAGTATTTTATTTAATAATAATTTAATGATGCCACAATCAGGTTTTAAATAATATATCATTTTTCAAATAAATATATACAGAAGATAAATTCAACTATCGATAATCTTTTAAAATATAAAATGCGTTTATTTATAATGGTAATTTATTCATAAATTATAGGGAATAAATAATTACATTAAAAGTTTATATATTGTTGATGGAGACATTATTTAATTGATGAAAAATAAATGCATTAATTTTTATTAAAATGAAATAATCCATAAAATTACTCAAAAACATAATTAAATATTATTGGTCGAGTATATCTCGACCGTATTCATTTAATGTTGCAGTTATGGACCATTTTTCCTTAAATAAGAGACTGTGACACTTATATTAGTTTAATTAAAGTGATGTTAAACTTGTGACATTCATATTTTAATAAGCATAAATTATTCAATAATTAATTTTGTATATGATATGTTAAAAAATAAGAATTATAGTGAAATATAGTATATTTTAATTCATCATTTTATTTTTAATTTTTACCCATCATATATGTATATTAAATAAATACAAAATGATAATGTCGGAATTATTTTGTTAATGTAAATATAGAAAAATGTTATTAAAAATAATAAAATAAATATAATTTTAGCTAATTAAAATATCCATTGATTTTTATAAGTGAAATAGATCCATTAGGGATAAAATAATATATTTTTTCTGGGATAAATATTATCTTGATATTTTTAAAAATTCATTAATTATATAGTGTCAAAATTCATTCTATTATTGTTTTTTTCAAAATATTGTTATATTAAATTATTTAAAAACAATAAAACATTTTAAGAGATATTTAATAATTATTATATGGTCTAAATTGATATAAATTATTTATGTATGATTTATATTACTTCTAATAAGTAAATATTTTACCCTTTTAATATTTAAATATTTTTTAATCTAGTTAAAATGAAATAGAATATCTAAGTGTTAATTTAAAATTATAATGTTTAAATTGATATAAAAATTTTAAAATTTTTATTAGATGATGATATTAAACCATTAGATAGTCTTATCAATGAAACTAGGTCATTTTTAAGGTTTTTTAGATATTGTTTCATTTTATTATAAATTAATATTTTTATATATTCAAAGTGTTCCTCTCACCTAATTTATAAAAGGGTACATCCTCCCTGGAAATTTCAATTAACATTAATAATTCATGCATGACCATACCCTACCTATTTCCCATTTAAAATTATTTATTCATATTAGATTGGTTCTTTTCTTCACTAAAAACCTAATCTAGAACCTTATATAATAGTTCTTGATGGATATCATCGAAGAAGAGCTAATCTTCACTACTGGTTGTTTCAAATTATTTCTTCTTCTATTTCCCCTTCATGAGTAGTTTCCATTATTTATGTTCCCGGTGTGGAATAAAAATAGATTTGGTCGGATTAGTGGTTTAATTTTTGTGGGTTTCTAATCATTATAAAACATAACCCCTACATCATGTTATGAATTATTTCCTTACTAACCTTTCGCAAAAACTTATGCATGATTTATTCCAAAACCACGTAAAGAACACATGATTTATAATTTTTTTGCATTAATATAAAAACATATGTACTTACCATAGCCACTATTATGGGTCTATAGAAATTATATATATTGAAGAAGTTAATTACACTTGTTCCAACTTCCATTAGACAACTTTTATCTCATAATATGAAAGATTATATTGAGTCTTCTCCATTTACAATGTTTTAAAATAGAACAGTTTATCCAAAAAAAGAATAGAAAATTTTCTGAATATTCTCCTTAAATGTTTGTTCTGAATCCTCAATCCAATTTGAGTATTTAATATCATCTCAGTATGGTAAATATGATTTCGACATTCTCATTCTCAAACACCCTAATAACAATTCTTCAATCTTGTAGGAAATGTTCACCTAAAATTTACAAGATATCTACCTTTTCTGTGTGTGTGTGTGAGAGAGAGTAAATGTTAAAAATGATCAAATAATCTATGAATAAATTTATGGGAATCTTGAAACCTTACCCACATCCTTAAATCTAAATAACTCTAAAAATATCTCAAATTTAATGTTCAGTATTTGACTGCTTCTAACCTCCATAAATTTATCATATTTTAATGAAAAATTTAAATCCCGACATCACTTCTTAAAATCTTCATATACATCGTAGTACGATAATGCTATAATATAGATATTATTTTATCTTATACATGCTCAAAAATTTTGATTATATTTTCTCAGAAACATGTCATAAATTTTGTTTAGATTTTCATAGATTCATGTTCAAAAATGTAGTTTATATTTTCTTAGAAAGATGCTCAGAAAAATGGTTCTAATTTATTCAGAAAAAAGGTTCCAATTTTCTCAAAAAATAGTTTCCAATTTTCATTGAAATAATTTTCCAAAATGTTTATAAATCATGATCTGAATTATAAAAAAATCAGGATATAAATTGTAATGAAATTAGGTTCCTAATTTATATCAAATTAGGTTTTGAATTGTTGTAAAATCAGGTTTCGAATTGTTTAGAAATTAGGTTCTGAATTTTTCAAAATTCAAGTTCCAAATTGTTTTGAAATTAGGTTCAAAATTCCTCAGAAATAATTTTTCAAATTGTTCAGAAATCAGGTTTCAAATTGTTCATAAATCCAGTTACAATTTACTCAAAATTTTGGATCTGAATTTTTCATAAATTAGGTTCTAAATTTCATATAAATCAAGTCCTGATTTTTTTACACATTAGGGTCCAAATTTCTCTGAAATTCGTTTTTAATTTTTCCTAGAAACATACTTGGAAATGTTATTCTTATTTCTTTAGAAAAAACTCTGATTTCTACAAAATTTAGGTTCCAATTTTCTCAGGAAATAGGTTTTATTTATTCCCATAAAAATAATTAGAAATGTGATTCTCATTTCTTCAGAAATCAGGTTCCTATTTGTACATAATTTATGTTCAGATTTTATGAAGTAATGTTACAATATTTCCAGAAACATGCTCAGAAAAGTGATTATGATTCTTTAAAACATCACTATAATTTTTTCAATATATTTTATCATGAAATATTTAATTATTTTTGATAATTTTTTTATCAGTAATTCATAATCTAATTTATTTATAATGTTATAGAAACATTCTAACTTTGAATGTTTCACACATCAACAACATCATCTTCCAAAGCACTTTAGCACCAAAAAAGACCTATTAATTCAAAAAAAAATTCTTAAGAATCTTCTTACTATTCACATTCATTCCATCAATATATGAAACATTATTATACAATAAAATTTATTTTAAAACAAATAAAAATACTTATTAAACAAAAAATATAAAAAAGGTACTCCAAACTCTCCCAATGGAATTTTTGGAAAATGTTATTAACAACATTTCTAACTATCAGATTTTTTCACAACTCAACATTGGTAATAAACTATTTTTTTGACTTTTACAAAAGTATATATTTCTCAAAAGAGAGTGTCAAAAACCCACACAACTGTATAAAGTAAGGTTTTTGAGGGAATTCTATCCCTTAATGGTAAGAAACATTTTCATCCTTGTAAAGAATAATCCCGCTCTCTTTTCATCTTATCTCATTATAATATTTTATTATCTCAATTTTATTTTCCTCTCCCCCATTATATGATAACCACAACATCAAATTTAAAAAATGAAGATTTTTAAAAAAAAATTATAATGTAGAATGTTGTTAAAATATCTCCCCATTTTTTAATATAATATAAATAATGTTGGGGTAAATTCATAATGAGATTTTGGAAGACATTGGAGGAGGCTGAAAAATGAATTTTTCAGCTCAATTTAATATACATTTCCTATGACATTTCTTTTGTAAAAATATCTGTAATATGATACTTGTTTTAATGGAATTCCAACAAAACATATCTAGAAGCAACATTATCTATTATGAATTGAAACTTTATATCAATGTGTTTTGATATTGACTATAAGACATTATTATTATAAAGATCAATTACACTCTAATAATCAGGAATCTTATTTAATTGATTTGAAAATGTTACATTCTAATATTCCAACTGAGCCTCTATTTACAACTTTTGAGTACTAGCCTGTGTGGTAGTAATATATTTTCATTTAGCTATTCTAAATGTTCCTAATTTTTTTCTTAATCTACCAACTCTCACAACATTCACATAGAAAAAATGTTCCTCCTCATGTTGACTTTATATCATTACAATTTCTATCCCAATTTGTATTAGTATAACATAGAAACATCACCTCATTGTTTCTTTTTTATAACACACCAAGTGAATGTTTTCATTTGACATAATGGAAACTCTTCATCAAAGATAAAATATGTTATTCTTTTAGTTTGCATTGATACATGGAACCTAAACTCACAGAATAAACAATATCATGCCTTGATGTTGGAAGGTAAATAAGATATCCTATATTCTGTTGAAAGTCTCTATGATTCAAAATCAATCCATATTTATCTTTAATCAAAATTATTCTCAAAAAAATCGGAGTTGAAACTTATTTGGATTTAACCATCCCAAACTAATTTAATAATTACCTAGTATAATTTTAATAAGATATTAATACTTTTTTTCCTTTCTATTGATCTTGTATACTAAGGAAGAAAATTAATTTTCTGAATAATAACATTTCAAAATTCTTAATCATTTCTTCAGAAAACACTTAGAAAATATTTTCTTCATTGTGAGAAGTAATTATATCATCCACATAAAAAATTATAATTAATGTCACAGAGTGAACATCATTCAGAAACACGTTTCTATCAAAATTTCCTTTAGTAAATTAAATCATTTTGAATAAATTTCATGATTTCAATACCAATAATTTGGTGCTTGTTTCAGCCATTACAAATTATTCTTAAATATAAAAGATTATTTTCATCCTCAATATATAAAAACCCACGAGGATTCTCAATGTGAACTTATTCCTTAATCACACCGTGTAATAAAGGTGAATTTACATCCATCTGATAAATTTTTTAATTATGATGAGAATCTATTGCATGAAATTTTCAAATTGTTTCCAGCATTGCAATGGGAGTAAAGGATTCATCAAAATCAACACTTTCCACTTAAATATATCCCTGAAAAACAAGACTTGCAATGTTTCATGAAACATCTCCATGCTCATTCAATTTTTTTATATAAACCTGCATGGTTCTGATATCAATTTTTTGCTGGCCTTAGAATATATTACCAAGTTTCGTTCTTCTAAATCTTATCCCACTCTTCATTCATAGTATCCATCCTTTCCTAATGTTGAATATCCCCTCAAAATGAATCTGGATCAACTCTTGAGATATTTGAAGTCTGATTTTTTAATAATAACATCCTTCTGGTATAAATTGGATCTTTCTGATTCTAAATATATTTTTCAGATTCAACATGTTTTCATAAGGTAGGAAATTTAAAAGTTTATTAGTATTAGATTACTCATTAAATGATTTTTTGGAATCACGACATAAATGTTTTTAATTTTTTTCACTATTGATAGAGATCTAAAATTTATCATCATTAGATCCCTCATAAATCATTGTTACAAAATCATTATTTTCAATTATGTTCACATAATATGAGGGCACCAACCATTTTAAATGTTTATTTTAACATTTGTAACTCCTCCCATTGGTGAATACTATGTGAATTTTCTTTCCTCATCTTTCCCACCGAACTTTTGAAAACCTTGATTTTACCAGGAAAAATCATAGACTACCAAAAACATTAAATTATTTAACGGAAGGATTTTATTATAACATTGTTCATAAGGGGTAATTTTGGTTTTGAGTCTCAACAACAATATATATTGAGAAGGTAAAATAGTATTAGTAGAATCTCTCTAAAATAATTTTGAAATTTTGTATTCTACTAATAAAATTCTTCCCATTTATACCATACATATATTCATTGGTTCTTCTACTATAATTTTTTGTTAAGTATATGGAGCTCTATAATAATTTTTTATACAATGTTTCATCACATAAAATTAAAAATTATTATTTTTGAATTTGGTACATTTTTATATTCTAATCCTTTTAATGGAACACCCAATTCATTTTAAACATATTTACTAAAGAATTTTCTCATTTCAATAGCCTCTAACATGTGATTCTTGATGATGATTTTTTTCTATCCATGTAAAATCATCAATAATTGTGATAAAGTATAATCCTTATTTTGTTTATTGATGTCTCATTGGTCCCGATAAATTGTAATGAATATGCTCAAATGGTTTGGTAGATTGAATCTCAACACTTTTATGACTTTTTTTGTAATTTTTTCTTTTATAAAATGTAATAAAAACATATAAATATCTTATTTTAAATTATAGAATGTTCTAGACAACATCATATTTAAAATGTTTATTCATGTTTCTCTACCCAAGGTGGTTACATATTAGGTTCCACAACATTTTTTTATCTTCATAACTCAAGTAACTATAGTTATTTAATTATCTTATTTGAAATAGATTTCCAGTGGTTCATTATTCTTTTGTAATGAATTTTACATCTTTCATATGTTTTATGATACAAGAATAACTTCTAAAGACTACTTATTTACAATCATCACAATTTATACCTAATAAAAGTAAATTATATTTTATTCCATCAATAAGTAAAACATCCATAGATTCCAATTTCTTTGCTTCAATATCTTCCATTCTGATTCATCTGATTTTTGTGGAACAATCATTGCCAAACGAAACTGCTCCTCCATCATGACTTTAAAGACATTTTAAAATATTTATATCAGTTTTTAAATTTTAATAAAAACCACTATCATGTATCAATGGTTTATTCACATACTTTTATTAAAATATATATATCTACAAAATAAGATCCTTCCTCAATCTTATTATATTAAGATTTATTATCATTTTAATCATAAGAAACTTGTTCTAGATGATGTGTCATACATATTTCTGGAATTATGGACTGAATGATCACATCTTCCAAAAACATCTTATACACATTCAAATTGATTCATTGTTGGAATATTTCAAAAATCTTAATAAGTCACCTTTTCAACAACCCGAATTTTAGGATAGTTACTCATTATTCGTTAAATATTGCTCATATTTTTATCAAAAATTTATCAAGGTAAAGATATTTTTTCCATCAATAAAAATATCTATTCACATATATTCAACAACACTATCAATAGTTTTCAAATTTGGATTTTCAATTCAATAATGATCATTCTCTAAAGAAACATTGTTGATGTTTGTGACTTCTTTCATCTATAATATTCTAATTATGTGGAACATATTTGCTATTGAGTGTGTTTTCTAATTTTATATAATTGATAGGTTTATTAATTCCTCTATCCACTCATGATTTCCGAAAAACTGTTTTGTAACATGAAAACTTAATTGAATCCTTTGAAACATTATTTTGGTAAGATAAGATTTAACCTAGTTCTCATATTCATCCTTCCTAACTACATTAGGTGTCTCATAATATACATCAAAATATTATTTTAAGTTTTCATTAATCTTCATTAATGTACTATCGAACTCATGATTTTTTGATTGAAACTTGTTAACATCTTCTTCCGTAGCTTCCATGTTCATTCTACGATCATAAATCATATTTCCTAGTTCATCAATTCAATGTCTCTGTCCCTTAATCTCATGAGTGTATTAATCCTCCTACATGATGAAATTTTTTCATCAATTAGAAACTTTTTCAAAATCATTCATCATTACACTAATTTATTTCATGAGAGTTATTTTTCTCAATACTTCCAACAAGTTTTGTTACGAGTTGAAACAATTTAAAAGATTCATTACCAAATTAATTGTTATCTGTGGAATATTTTGGTCTCTCAACTTTTTCAATTAATGATCATAATTTTTCTGAACATTAAATTTTAGATGAGTTATCATCATTTGATTCTGATTCAACATTCTTATTCAACAAACATATTTTTTCCCATATAAATCTTCTTGTATCTTTTGAAATATATTCATCATTATCATTTTTGTATTCTTCATTTGAGGATTTTCATCGAAATTATCTTGATATTCTAAAACATTCTTCTTAGGGAAATTTATATAATATTGCATGATTCCAACACACTTAAATCAATTTATAAGAATTTTACATCCATAATTTCATCTTACTCTTCAATAGTTCTTGGATAAAAGACATATTATTTTTTCATTCAGCTCATCATCGTCTTTATCCTTAGACTCATAACGATTTTATTCTTCAATATCATGGATGTTCAAATTTCTCATAGCTTAAAAACACATTTCATCTTTCATATTCTTTTTAAACATTGGGTCTTTCCTCATTTCAAAAGAAATAATAATGTTATGCAATTCATCAAGAGATAAATCATCATTGTCTTCTAAAGAATAAATTTTAGAATCAAGCCACTCTGGAATGTTTATCTTATGTTTCATCAAAACTATAGAATCTTCCGAGATATCTCTAAATAATATGATGTTTCAAACAATTTCATTTACTTTGGTTATGTTGTAATCAATTGTTTCTTCATTCCTAATTCATATTTTATTATACTAACTATTTCATATTTGTTTCAATTCATCCATGACATTAATATTCCCTTTAAAAACAATTTCAAGCATTTCACACAAAATTTTTATGTTTTGAGACCCATAACCTTCTGATAAAAATTACTTAATAGGGAAATAAGGATTGAATTTCTATCCTTTACATCATCTTATATATTTATCATATCAAAAAACATCATATTATTTCTTGATGGGTAGAAAACCAATAGTAGAAGTATCTACAACTTCAAGGCCAAGAGATATGATATAAAGAATTATCATATTTTCCATCAATATTAATTTTTTCCCTTAATGTATAAATTCCAATACTGTTGAACGAATTGATATTATCCATGATATATATTCGACAAGGGAACCTCCCCCTGATACTAATTGAAGTTCCATTGATCAAATAACAACCTTGAAGGGGGGTTGAATCAGTTGTTTACTTTTTATTAGTTTCCAAACATGATGAAACATAACCCATATAACCTATTATGATTTAGGTATTTATTAACCTTTAGAATATACATATGCATTAAAAAATATACAATCAAGTAATGAACACAAGATTTATAAGGTTTTACCTTAATGCGAGAACATATTCCCATGCCCTGGCCTCTCTTATGGGAATATGGAAAATCATTATAATGATGTAGTTAAAACTTTTGAAAAACACTAATATAAACTTTCTATATCCTGATAGGAAATATTATACTAACTCTCATTATATTAAAATGTTTTATTATAGAATAATTTAGCCAAACAAAAGTATAAAATCACTATTGAATCTGCTCCATAAATTCTCAGTCCAAATCCATAAATCGTTTTGGCTATGCCTGGTCTTCTCTATAATGTAAAGATGATTCATATATTCACTTTCTCAAACACAAAAAAGAATCCTTCTTCAGTATTTTAAGAAAATTTCACTTTAAATTCTCCATAGATCAAATTTTTGTGAATGTGAAAAAAATACAAATAAAAAAAATGATCTGATAAAATATATATAGAAAACTAAAAATTCAAAGGAAGATAACATGAAATCTTTCCAACATCCATAAATCTCAAACACTCTACAAATTTATTGTATTTAATGTTCAATATTTTACTTCATCTATCCTTCTTAAATTTCTCATTGATTTATGAAAAATGGAAATAAAGGATTTAGTTCCTGAACTTTTTATATCATTCTCAGTATGATAATGATGGATCTTGGTTCCAGTTTTCAAATAAACATGCTCGGAAATATTTTTCATATTTTATTCAAAACATTCTCATAAATGATTTTCAAATTTTCTTAGAAACCTTATTATATATGTTGTTCATATTTTCTCAGAAAAATGCTAAAAAATATGGTTCTAATTTCTTTCGAAAACATGTTCCGACTTGCTTAGAAAATATGTTCCTACATTTTTAGAAATAACATTCTGATTTGTTCATATATCATATTTTCATTTCATCTGAAATTATCTTGTAATTTGTTAATAAATAATGTTCCAAATTTCTCAGAGATTTTGTTACAAATTATTTAAAAACCATGTTTAGAATTTTTTAGAAACCAGAATTTGAATTTCTCAGAAATTAGCTTCTAAATTGATCAGAAATATTCTTCTGAATTGATCAAATATCAAATACTAGATTGTTTTCAAATCACATTCTTAAATGATCAGATATTGAGTTATGATTTGATCAAAAATTAGGTTCGAATATGATCATAATCTAGGTTCTGAATTTCTTATAAATCAGTTTTTTATTTTTTCACAAATGAGGAAATGAATTTATCAAAAATCTGGTATACTTTTATCCAAAAAACATGAATAGAAATGTTATTATAATTTATTTATAACACATGTTATTAATGGGGTTTAATTCATGTTTTTATTTTATCATGAATCATGTTATGATTTTTTCCAAAAATATTCATAGAAAAGTGGTTCTGATTTCATCAAAAAACATTTCTAATTTGTGAAGAATTATTGTTTTTATTTTCATAGGATACATGTTACTATTGTTCCTAGAATCATGAAGAAAAAAGTGTTTCTGATTCATTCAATATTATCCATCATTTATTTATGGATTTGAATTGAATTTTTTCATTATTTGTGAGATCTTTTTTATCAATAAATAATTTCTTTTATAAAGTTAGAGAAACATTCTAGCTTATCTATTTTCACTCTCTATTAATATCCTCATTGAAAAAACTTCAGAAAAAAATAATTCATCATTAAAAAACATTATTCATGAGAATCTTCTTACTCATAAACTTCATTCTTCCCTAAATATAAAAAAAATTCTTATATAAGAAATAATAGTATTCAAAAAATAAAAAAACATTGTTAAATATTTTTTTCACTATAGAAATTCAATTATAAATTAATGACCCTAGTATAAATTGTATACTATTATGTTATTAATATTATGTAAAATTTTCATTCCACCCTTTTTCCAACCTACAAAAAATGAAATCACTAAGTATGTGTACATACGACAAACTATCACCGCACAAAGTTGTAATATATTTATCACCACGACTTGACATGGATGGGTGTAATGAAGTAAATAACAACTATATATGATAATTATAACATGTTACTTTTTCATGAACAATATATGTACTATCCAATAAGATACCACTTCATAATTAAAGGAATGATATCATCGCTCATTTGTATGTATGGCCTACTGTCTCTACGATGTGATGTGATTTGTTCTACATGAAATCCATTAAATAATTATTCTATATATGTAAAGACAAAATAAATTTGATATATATTATGTTAATATAATTTTTTATGATATAACTATGACCTATGAAGTGGAAATAGAACTTATTTGACAAAACATGAATGAAAAAATGAAGCAGTTAATACTTAAATAGCGTTTAATAATGAAATATTATTAAAAAATAGATGATTATATGATCATATATGATATCAAAATAATTTCTATGATTCTATAAAAATTCAATGAAATTATTTAAATAATTATATCGGAGGTATGAAGACATACAAAGGATATCATCCTTAAGGTAAGGGATGATTTTTCATTCTCATTATTATACGAGATTATTTACAAGAAAGTATTTACTTGGGTATATTTTTCATCCAAATCCATGTTTCCAAAAATATTTTATGTTTTTTTATACTAATACAATTTTTAATGTAAATTTTACCCTTTTGGTTTTTTTAAATAGAATTAATGAAATATTATTATTTTATTCAAAACATGGTGTTTTTTGACTTTTCTAGAAAATGTACAAAGAGATTGTTTTTATTTTATATGGAATGAATGGGTTTTAATGAATTAATAACACCTTATATCCTTGAAAAATCTGTTACAAGTTTTCAATGTTATTTTCAACGAAATTTCATTCTTTTAATATTACACTCTATATTAGGAAATGAAAATGATTTTGAAGAAGAAATGATATTTTCCTCAGGAAATAATTTCAAGTGTTCAATAATAACTATTTCCATCTAATATTTAATTATTTAAGAGGGCCATGTTTTAGGATAATATAGCTTTTATTATTGTGTTTTTATGATGTTTTTAGGGAATTATATTTATGAAATCTATTTTCATACATGGATTATGTTATTATGGAATGATGTCTAAGAAACCTGATTAATTCCTTCATTTATGTTATGATGAATGATTTATGTTTCTGTGGAACACATATGAATGGTATATATTATGTCATGGATGTGAACTAAATATCCCTCTACTTATTTGTGTAATGTCTTATATCTCATGAGATAGAAATGAATAGAACAAAATGTTAATCTAGATCAACAATACACGCTAGAACGATGAGTGAACTCGATTCAGTAATGTAATTTATCTACTACGATCGTCACAAAAATGAGACATCGATAATATGAAAATGATTTTATATTCCAATGTGTTTTCCAAAATTTCATGTTTTATTCCAATGCAAATTTATTATGGTTCAAGTTTTGTTATGATATATTCCTTAGGAACATCGAAGAGTTATTTCATTACTCAAAATTTTATTACTCAAAATTTATGCTCATGTTTTTAACATTCATATGTTTATGATAGGTTTGAAATTATCCATGTTTACCATTAATGATAATTTAAGCTCATACATTTTAGGTTTTTTCCCCATGATATAATATGTATTAGTAAGTAAAACTAAAGCGGAAGATTGTTATGGGATATGTTGAAGATACTTCAAAAGCTTAGAAGAATGTGTTCCATGATTCCAGACACACTAAAATAAAATGGACTTTGGATGAATATTATTGTAATTTAATAATGATTCATCAATAGAATTTTAATTTCCATGTATTTCATGTATGGTTTGTTAGAGTTGGTATCATTGAAATGGTATAAATTACCTTTGGATATTATGATATGACCACTTTAGTGAAATCCCTAGATATATTTATATGTATAGGTCTATGGATGTCTCTTTGTTTAAGTCTAATTATAGGTTATAATGATATAAATATTGTAACACTCATGAATAATCTTGGATTAAACCTAATATGTAACATATTTAATGAACTCCCCATGATTATGTATTTTTCTAGTATGAATTTTGGATCTCACGCTGTTATTATGGGGGTTTTGAAAATGGCTGGAACCCAAAGGAACTATGATAATGAACAATGAAGTGGGAAATGAATTGATTTCCTTCCTAATCAAAAAAAATGTAATGGGAACTGGAATTCAAAATCTTGTCGCTATACTTACACAATTTACAAATCATTCTGGAAATCCAAAAGATCATAACAACTATCATAATTATGTTGAGTCCTTCATGAGGAAACGTCCACCATCATTTAGTGGGTCTTCTGAACCCTAGGTTTTGAAACAATTGATCAATAACATTTGATAGATATTTGTCATACCTTGTTATTCAGAACATTAAAATTCATTTTGGCTATTTATCATTTAGAAGGTGGAGTAGACTAATGGAGGAATCTAATCAAGAATAAAAGGAAGTAAGATGAAATTAAATCCATGGAATAGGATTAGTTCAAGAAAATATTTTTCAATAAGTACATCCCTATTACAATTTATATGATTATTTAAAATTAATTACTTGAGATTAATAAAAAATATGATGAATCAGTTGGTACATACAAAGAGAATTTTACAAGGCTTGCAAGGCAGGATTTTAGCTTTATCATCAAAAATAAAAGTATAGTCGACAGTTTATACAGTGGATTATATCCATGTCACTGCAATTTGTTAGCTATAAGATACATTAGTAGCTATTTAGAGATTATTAATTTTTCTATCAAGGTAGAAATTTAATTTTTTGTTACATATCATTCTCATTGTTTTTACCAGAAACGAATGTTGCAGTACAAATGATAATATCCAAAAAAATGTTGAAAAAGAGATGATTGTTTCCTTATACTCATGTTATGGAAATTACAATGGGTTAGAATGCATTAATATGAATGGAAAAGGTTTTTTTAAAAAAAAATAAGATCATCAGGGCGTTAAGTTCCAATGTAATGTAAAAAAGGTAGATGTTGATGTGAATTGAGAAAAGGCTATAGATAATGCACCACAAACACTTCAATTCTACAAGTACAATGAAATGGTATATTATGAAAACTAGTGCCCTTATATAAGGGTTATCAATGATGATTGACATAAAAACCTCTTAAAGAAAATGATAAAAGAAAATCACATGAAATCACTATATACGATGTTGAGTATGACCACAAAGTGGTGGAATGATTGCGTTTTTATTAATAGGATTCTAGGATAATGTTGTATAATCTATTTTATAGAATTATGGAATATTGAAATATCTATGTATTGGACCATTATGGTTTTCCATAAGAATATTATATCGATAAGCATGAAAAGTTATTTATGTGTTTTGAGAAAACACATGATATTTTCATAATGATGAAATAAAAAGGTAAAGAGATTTTTGATAGTATTAATGTCCTTCAAACTAATATAAGGGAATTGTGGTATCATTGACTAAGTATTTAGAATTTTTTGGATTTTTTTATGATTAACGCATAATGTTTTGACAAAATTCATGTTTTCACAATATTTTTACAAAAAGTCTTGTTATTACCATGTTTCAAGAGAATGCAAGATTAAGATTTTCACATGTTTGGAATGTGACAACCAAAACAGCCTTAGAATATTTGGGGATAAATGTTAAGAGAATCTATTTAACCTTTATCTATCATTTTGTAATTTTGAATTTTAGTATTATTGTATAGTTATACATTTAATTCCAGAAATCATTTTTTTTTCATTTTCTAAAGCCGGTTTAAAGGGTTGTCGGTACCCATTACACCAAACACCACATCCGTTAAACCGATCACCACATTCAAGCGCAATACAAATTTCAGATTACATTATCAAACTCAAATTTCCCGTAAACCGCCTCGAGCCACGAGCAGTGCCAACTTCACGCGCCCACAATCTTTTCACACCTGCCAGCATATCCCGCGACAGCCCTGACAGCCTCGCGCCGCGCACCATCCAGACCGCACATCAACCCTTCAACCGCTCGCACGCCAATCGATAGCCACTCGACGTCCCGAACACCGTCAAGCACCGCAAGTTCTCGAACCACCGGCATGATTCAGCAGCTCCCGACGTCGAATTCACCAGCGACCAGTGTTATCCCTGGCAAGCTTCGTCGAAAACAAACCAAAAGAACGCCGGCGAGGACCCGTCGTCTCCATCGAAAAACAAGGAACCGCAAAAACCACGCGATCCACAGAAAATCACAAAATCGAACAACCAAAACGGGGAACCCCACATCAGGCACTCCAACCATCGGCGACAGCCCTCAGAGACCCTCAAGCACACTCCACCACCGCAGCTCAGAAGACGCCTCCACAAGTTGCTAAACCGCCACAACACAACTGTTCATCCCTGAGAGAAGATCCTTGGACGCTCCGTAGAGTGTGCCAGTGCATCCGGTCTTACGCTCGAGGACCAGACCCCCGGAAACGTAGAAAAAATGTGCAACGCCACAACAAGAATATACCTCTAAGAGACCGCCATAGCGAGCACCCGAGACCTCCGAAGAAAAACCACCAGAGGGCAGAGGCAGCGGCGTGGTCCCCGGATCTGCCATCATCAAGCATCAACCGCTAAAAAAAAACCTTCAAAACTTAAAATCACACAACGAAAACATGAAACAAGGAACCCCCCTCCCCAGGCCACTCCAGATCTATCTTTACAGGGCGAGGAGGCCGGGGAGGGAGGAAACGGGAGCGCCGAGGAGAAACCCTAGGAGCCGCGGGAGAGAAAGTCGAATAGTTGGAATTATTCATATTTTATTAATTTTTCTAACATTTTTTTGTGAATAAGATATATGGAATGGCCTATAATTGTATTTATATATCCCAATATCTGATAAGACATTTGGAATGACAAATTCAACATTATTTCATTGAATAAGATATGATGTGGAAATTTTTCATGGAATGGCCATCTAGGAGATTGTACTGAAATCAAGTATGTATTTCTTCTCAAGTTCTCTTAATTTAGATAATGTACATGAAAACCAAAAATGTTATCCTAGTATCTTATTTTCAGATGCATGAAATGGCCCCTTAAATCCTTAAATATTTATGGCTTTCTGATTTTTAAACTTTTTCATAACCTTGTTCTTTATCAATCTTTATCCAAATTTGATGGATACAATTTTCATCCAAATCCATGTTTTTTCATCCCATCTATTCCCTTCTACATAGAAACCCATTGATGAGTTACATTGGTTGAATATTAAGATTATATCCCACATTAATTAATTTAGTATTACTATTCCTTTCTATAATGCGAGTTTTTATGAAAGAAACATTCAAGAAGTAAACTTTTTAGAAACAAGACGAATTTGAAGGAAAAATTAATTTTTTTTGGGGTGGGGGGTTGAATGTTACACATAGATATTTTTATGAGATATAGTATTTTTTAATTTTTTGACGTCTTTTTTTTCTATGCTACACCTATTTAATCTTGCGCAATATGCAAAACCGACTTAGCTTTCGGTATACGCAATGCTATGCTTAGGTTTTGATACACATAATTTAATGTTATATTGATGAAATAAAGTCCATGTAAGACTAGGTATATGTGAAAAAATAAATATTATAACCTATTCATTATAAAGGTTGGTATGAATAGTATTAACTTTCATCTAAAAAGCTATTTAAATGAAAATAAGTTAGTCTATAAAACAATAAAATCACTTTTGATGAATTTTATTAATAAAAAATATATTTAATATATTCAATCTAGTGTCTGTAATTCATATTATATTTTTTCTAGACATGAAATTGGAAAAAATTCAACTATTTCGGATAAAATATATATTTTACAAAAAAAAATATTGTTTTACTGTCTATTGATGGTGCAAAAATTTTATTTATAGTCTTGAAAATTTTAAATATTATACACTAACAACTAATATTATTCCTTTATTTTTTACTACAAAATAATATTATTGTATAAATTTGGAAATATTTTCATATGGTTCATTATTTAATGAGTAATGAAAATATGTATTTTAATTGAAAAAATTATTTTCAATTAAATTTATTATATAATTATGTTTTGGTTTAGTTTAAAATTTATATTAACTTAATTTTATCTAATTATTATTTTTTAAAATTATTTTATACATGAATTAATTATAAAAATATTATCCAATTAAATAGGGAAAAAATTTCCAAAAACAACGATTTTTCATGATATTTTACTAGTTTTATTTTAAATTTTATTATGCAACTTTAATGTATTTTATTTTATAATGAATGCCAAATTTTGATTAGTTAGGTTCACATTTGTTATGTAGGCCTATTTTATTTTTGAAAAATATGAATAGTGACCATAAAAAATTTTATTACAATAAAAAAATGGTAAATTAGGTAATTTAGATTTAAAATAAAATTATAATGTCTATAAAATGATAAAAAATTGGAAAAATAATTTATTTGATTAATTTAAATAAACACACAACACTTGGTTAAAAAATTAGGTCCTTTAATGGACACTTGTCCATGAAAATTTATTAAATAATATTTATATAATTAACCGAGATAAAGTGTCATATTTGTTGCCTTAAAAGTCTATTATATTTCCACATTTCAAAAAATAGGTGTTATCAATTAATATAAACGGTAATTTTTATCTTAATAAAAATATTTCCAAATTATAAATTAAATTTTGACATTTTTGTGCCAATTAGTATATATTGTGGTATTTATAATATTTTATATAATAAAAATTTTTATGTTACAACATTAATGTTTTAAGTAATATATCAATTTTAAAATAAGTTTATACAGATGAATAATTCAACAATAAAAACTCATTTGAAACATATTTTGTTTGCTTCTTAATTTATTTGTAATTTTAAATGATGAAATAATTACCTTAATATTTTATATATTATTGATGTAGAAATTATTTAATTGATGAAAATTAAATAAACTAATTTTTATTAAAATGTGAATAACTATTAAAATATACAAAAATGTATCCAAATATTATTTTTCCAGTATATAACGACTATACTAATCCATGGGTCAATATATGGACCATTCAGAGCCTCATATAAGATATTGTGTTACCTAAATTATTTTATTTGATGTGATGTTAAACATTTAATTTTCATATTTTAATAAGTATAAAATTTTAAATCATTGATTATTAAGAATATATATACAAATACAAGAATGATAATGAAATATAGTAGATTTATCTTTAACTATGTATTTTTGTTTTAAAATTTTTACCCAAAAATAAGTATATTTTATAATTACACAATACTAATGTAGTATATATTTTATTAATGTAACAATCAAATAATTTATATTAAAAATATGAAAATAAATATAAAATGATATAATTATTATTTCTATTTAATTTTATATATTACATAGACCCTTTAGGGATATAATAAGGTATTCCTTTGAAGGATAACATCTTGTGTTGATATTTTTTAAAAAACAATAATTTAATTGTTTCAAAATTGGCACTAAAATTTTTTGGTCAAAACAATGTTTTATTATATTATTTAGAAATCATAATTTTTTTAAAAAATATATAGAATACTTTTTATATGGTATTAGATAATCTAAATTATAATTTATGATTTAATTTAAACAAAATAAAAAGATATTTCACAAAATAAATATTGAAATATTTCCTATACTAGTTACAATGAAATTGAAGTACTAAGTGTTAAATAAAAATAATAAATTTTATATTAACATAAAAAAATTTACAAAATTTATTGTTTGATGACATTACAACTTTATCTCATATTTTCCTGAAAACTATGTCATTTTTTGGTTTTTTATGTGGTTTATTTTATTATAAATTAATATTTTTAGAAATTTCATATGTTCCTTTCACATCAATTATAAAAGGGCACATCCTTACTGATATTTTCAATTCACATTGAGCCTTAAATCTCAACCTTACCCAACCAATTTCAGTTAAAAAATTCCATAATCAAATTCCAGTGGTTTTTTACTACTCAAAATACCAATTGTAGTACCTTTAAGAAGTGTTATAGAGGGACCTCATTTAAGAACATATAATCTCTTCTACTGATAATTTTTAATTATCATACTCTACTTACTCTTTATAAGATTTTTCATTATAAAATAATTAATAAATTATCAATTGAATATATATATATGTTATTACAATTATGGGAAAATACTATTTCACCTTTTATTGATCCAATGAAAAATCAAATCACCACGTGTGTGTACGTACAGCTTGTCATCTCCACACCATGGTATAATCTTTTTTTCACCACCACTAGACTTTTATGGGTATAATTATGGAGATAATAACTATAAATGATTTTTATAACATGTTTTTTATTTTATAAAAATATTTATATCATCCACATCGATACTATTTCATTATTAAATGAATGATATCATAGCTCATCCATATGTACGGCCTATCGTCTCCCCAATGCGATGTGATTCTTTCTACGCGATAACCATTAAATCACTATTATATAAATTGAAATAATAATTAACTATTATATATATTATTTTAATATCATTTTTTAATATTATAACAATTAATTAATTAGGATAACTAAAACCTATTAAACAAAACATTCATGAGAAAATGAAGCCGTTAAGACCTGAATAATTTGTAATAATGAAATATTATTACCAAAAATATGGTAATATGTTCATATATGATGTCATAAAAAATAATATTAATATTAAATTATTCAATTAAATTATTTAAATTACTATAAAGAGGTTTGGATACATAAAAATGGTAGAACACCTATGATATAGGATAATTTTAAAATCAACGTATTATCTTATATGTGTTATTCATAAATATTTAATAGGGTATATTTACCATCCACAAAAATTTTACCTAAATATTTTCTATTATTTGAATTATTATAAAAATATTTAAATTCAATTATACCTAATGGAGGATTTTTGTTAAAAGATATTGATGGAATATTTTGTTATTTTTTGATATGATGTACTTTTTGAATTTTCCAGAAAAAGTAAATAGAGAGTGTTTTTCATAACATATAAGAAATTAATCGATTTATACTCATTATTAATTCCATATTGTTATTAATCTTCTCATACAATATTTCAAAAAAAAATCATAGAAATTATTTTCTTTAAGAAATTTGTGGTGTTTTAATAAAATACATTTTGAATCGGAAAATATGTTTTCATCAAAAATTAATTTAAATTATTAAATCAAAATAATTTTCCATCTAAGATGGAGTTATTTTGAAGGGTTATGTTTCATTTATAATATCCAAATTATTATTATGGTTTTATTTTGTTTTTTATGGAATGATATTTATGAAATAATTTTTTTAAATGGATTACATTATGATGGAATGATTTTTAAGAAACACATTTTATTCCTTATGATATGTTGTGATGAATGATTTGTGTTTTTGTGGAACCTATATGTATATTTATTATTAAGTGATGGGTGATCCATTTATCTCCTTCCAATTCATTGGGTATTGATTTATATCTCATGAGATAGATATGATTGGAATGCTCTGTAAATACACTATAGTAATACCGGGTTGGAATAGTGAGTGAACATGGTTCAGTAATGTACTTTTCCTTCTATGATGGTCTTGGAAATAAGATTTGTATAATATAGAAATTATTTTCAATGCTTATGTGTTATCAAAAATTCTATGGTTTATGACAATTCTAATTTATCATGGTTCATCTTACATTATGATTTATTCCTTATGAGCTACAATGATTTATTTCATGACTAAGTATTTTGTTATTAAAAATTTATGTTCTTGTTTTTAAATTATAATGTTTGGGTTTTGTTGGATATTCTCCATTTTTATCCTTACTGAATATTTTATATCACCCTTTTTATGTTTTCTTTCCCCCATTATATATATGTTTTCATGTTGGAACTATAATTGGAAATATATTTATGGGATATGTTGAAGAAATTTTAACAAGTTAGAAGAATTTGTTCCAAGATTCCAAATAGAGTAAACTAAAATAGTCATTGGGCATCTACTTGCGTTAAGTATTGATTTTTTTACAAAAGAAATGTAATGAATTTCGATGCTATTGAGTTTCTTTTTGTTTTGAAGTACATTAGTATTGTATTGTAAATGACTGATTTTTATATTTATTTCAATATATTCGTAGAACATGAGACATGCAATATCATTATGATATTATATTTCTTATGGTTTTACATATCATTCAGTCTACAATGTTTTACTTTAGTTGAATGTTGGTTACTAATTCCTCTACTGTTGTTATTTAATCTATTACGTTACACTCATCATTCAACTGGGTCCTTCATGCACTGAGGAATACTATGACCAATCCTTCGGCACTGGTATCCCCTCACATGGATACAGGATGAATGGTTCTTACTGCTCGTATCCCTGTGAGAAAGCACCATATGATGCTTCCTTCTTTCAGTCGAGATAGTACCAGATCTCGGTGTCAAACCTCCATAGCTCTTACCCCCAGACTCCCATAGACTGAACTCGATAATTACTGCATGATTCACAATTACAGAGATAGAAGTAAACCAAAATACTTTCCCCTATGATCGGATGTCATACCTGAGACCATCCTTGAAGCATATATCTTTTGATACACCTTCACCTATCATAATAGGTCTGAATCGTTGAAGCAACTTAAACTGGGTTGAATAGTCCATAACTGAGATTGTGCCCAGCTCTATGTGCATGGAGTCCCAGGATCGGTCGTCCCTCAGTGTCTTGGGAAAATAATAATCATATAAGGACTCTGGAAATTCATCCCTGGACATATCTAGATGACTACATTCCTGAGTGATAATATCCCACTTTCCCTTGGTAGAATCACACAGAATATTTGTCGCAGGCCTGACCCTCCTATCGATTTTCATCACCAGATGCTTGAATAAAACACCATTAATTCAATCCATTATTCAACATCTTTTGGTCCTCCATCCACTAAAATGTAGGTGGATGTTGCTGCTGGAATATACAAGTCAGTTGTTCCATAGATGTGGATGCCTAAAGTGTTCCCTAAAAGGTATTGATAAACCTCAAAAAACCATCATGGAACCATGCATCATCACCTATATTCGGTATAACATCTGGTTCTAAAGCTGGTTCAAATTAAAGGTTCCATCGGTAGACCATGTCCTACAATCTCAGGAGTATGATCGTTACTACTCTCCTGGACTTCTGCTCATCGTCGTCACAGTGGAATGAGTCTATAAGGTCAATAAAATTCCTAGGTTCAAACTCATCTTTAATGATTTTATTTCAATAGTTCAAAAAAGAACATTAAAGGACCGTCAAATTTGGATAAAAGGAATAAATGGTGTCTAGAAAGAATACACAACGTGTACCCTTATGACATCACATGGTCGTGTTCCATCGACATCATGGGCGTGTATCATCCCTATGTACATGTTGTGTTCCACTCACACATGACATGTAAACAGGCCCATCCTCCTCACCATGAACTCCCACAAAACCAGGTCTACACGAGTTCGGCGTGGGTAGACTACATTGTGTGTGCTGAAAGTACACAGTGTGTTATGATCAAAACTAAATTGTCTGTGTTTCCTCTCACATGAACCATTACATTGTTAGATACTACACAGTTTTTACACAAGGTACATGGCCTATTCTTATTAAATCTAGGAACACCTTCTCCCCTGAATAGAAAGAACACACATTTTGTTATGCTAGACTACATGTCATGTATATAGGAGTTTTGAGGACAGAAACTCTACATTTCCAATAAAATAAATTTTCATCTGAAAAACCAACCATTGGGATGAGAAATTATGATATGTCAGGGCCCATAATCCACACAAAAATGTAGGACGGTAACCTTAGGATGGGCATGAACTACTTGAAACTGAACTTGTTGATGGTTTAAAACTGATATCCCTTTCATTTGATAGATGACCTTTTTGATCATCTTAGTGGAGGTGGAGTGTTCTCGAAGATTGAATTTAGGTCAGGATATAACTAGGTGCATTTTTAACCTACAAAAAAATATCATACAACCTTTTTTAGAATGTATATCAAATATGAGTACATAGTTATATTGTTTGGTCTAAAAAATTCTCAATCAGTTTTCATGGAACTAATGAACTGGGTGTTCAATCCAAATATATAATATTTTAAGTGGTTTATATCGAAGATATATTAGTGTATTCTCATAATCGATATGAAAATTCTGAACACCTTGATATTGATTTGAATACAATAAGGTAGAATCAGTTATATGCTGTGATCACAAAATTCCTCTTTTATATGGATCATATTCACATCATAGGTAATTTTTTTCAGAGACTGTATAATTAGTAGACTATGAGAAGGTAAGAGTAATTGTTAGTTGGGAGCCTCCCAAGAATGTTTTGGAGGTTCAATGTTTCTTGGAGAAAGCTGGTTACTATAGGAATTTTCCAAAGCACATCTCACTCTTAGTATCACTAATAATGGGATAGACTATGAACGGTTATAATTTTGAGAGGTCAGATTCTTAGACCTAGTCTTTTAAGAGCTGAATGTACATATGACATCAACACCAATATTGATATTTCTAGAGTTGGGATAGAGTTACATTGTGTACTGTGATTAATCAGCTATTGGTTAGGGAGTAGTGATTATTTAGGGGGATCGAGTTATTGTGTACAGGTCATGGTTGTTAAGGTCACATGAGATGAATTACCCGATGCATGATCTTGAGTTGTATGTCATTATTATTTCGGAGCGATATTGGAGAAATTATATATTGGGAGAAAATTTTATGGTGTACATGGACCCCTAAAGACACAATTAAATATTTATATAGAATGATTAGAATCTGAGTCATCAAAGCTGGGTGTAATTCACTCAGTCATTCAATTTTGAGATTGTTTATATTTCTGGATATGCAATGTAGTTGTTGACACAATGGGCTAGATGACTCAGATACAGGTAGTGCAGGAATCCATTGGTGAATGGAAGATTATGGATTTTTCCTAGAGATGCTTCTAGAGGTTCAAAACTATTAGGGACAGACTTATCTTTCATATTTTGTTGTCACATCGACCCTACTAGACCGAGTGAGGTTGAGGAAGCTATCTGATTATGAAGGTCTAGTTGTATGGAAGAGTTTTGAAGGTGAGGACCCTCCTCCTATATGGACAATATGTGATGATGATGTTTTGTGTATCCATGTATGTGTGTGGGTTCCAGGGGATATATGCGATGAGTTTATGAAAAAGTTTCATGCTTCAGCTTTGGAATTGCATCCCATAGTCACCAAGATATATTGTGATATACATCGTTTGTACTAGTGGCTAGGCATGAATCTAGATGTAGCTAGTTTTGTAACGATTTGTTCCTCTAATCAGAAGGTTATGGAAAAACATCAGCATCCAGATGTACTAGTATAGAATCTACCCATTCTTAAGTGGAGGTGGGATTATGTCGCATTGTATTTCGTGACATGGTTACCAAGGTCGCCTAGAGGTAATGATGTTTTGTTGTTTATGGTCGATAATATTACTGAGGTCCCTCTTTTCTTACCAATCATGGTGACCTTCAGTGTTGATGAGATTGGAAATATGTATATCCAATGTATGGTATTAATTCATGGGGCCCCTCACTCTAACTTTTTCGATAGGGATGATCACATTATTTCTCACTTCTAGGAGAGTTTTTAGCGTGTGGTGGGTACATAGGTACTCTTAAATAAATCATATCACCATCAAACTGATTTCTAGTTAGAGAAAACAATACTGTTTCTAGAGGAAATATTGCAATGATGTGTCCTATAAATTAGAGGATCATGGGAGAAGAATATACCCTAGTATTATATCTCCAATAATAATAGCTTTTAGGATACAATTCATATGGTGCCATATGAGCCTTTATATGGGATGCCATACCGATCTCCCCTATGTAGGCTAGCAGCTAGAGAGGCAGCTATCCAGTGACCTCACCTTTTCCAAAAGACCACTAAGCAGTTTCAGTTGATTTGGAAGAGGATTGCTACTATGCAGTTTCATTAGAAATACTATGTCGATCGTTAGGGATGACCTTTGGAGTTTGAGGTCACGGATAAAGTTTTCCAACATGTCAGACCAATGATGGGACACAAGAGGATCATGGGACACAATAATTATTCAGCGAAATATGTCGGTAGTTTTTATATTTTGGAGAGAGTCGGGATGGTTGCCTATCAATTACAGTTACCTCAGAGGTACGAAGCCATGCATGAAATCAACCATGTATCTCAGCTACGCCGCTATCACTCAGTATAATTTCATGTTTTTTTTCCTGAGGTGTTTGAGGATCAAGTTGACACATCCTTTGAGAATAATTCGATTCATATAGTTTAAAAGAGAATGAATGTTCTCCAAGGCTAGGATGTTCTTCCCATGCAGGTGCTCTGGTAGCACGACCATGTGTAGGACTAGACATGGGAGAGGGGGGACAACGTACGTGCTTAGTGGCTGGAGTTATTATCATATATTTATTCACCATCCATGGATGGGAAATTTGATGATCCATTTTATTAATCGGGGATGTTTGTAAGAACTCGGTTCATACTTGGAGGATAATATTTCTATTATTATTTATTATTTGAGTTGGTTTTGATAAAACATGCGAATTCGGGTAGATTAAAGGATTAATGGTTACATGTAGTGTAATCCTAAGTACACACCATGTAGTATTCCAATATATAATAGGAATTCATTTTTTGTGGTCATGTCGGCAATAAAGAGAGGAAAACCCAACTACACTATGTGTACATCTTAGTATACGATATGTTGTCATGTCGGTAGGTCATGGAATGTATGTCGATAGAAAATGGCCATAAGATGGACAGTAAAATAATGTATACACACATTATATATTGACTTATATGATGTGTATTTGGTATTGTTGCGTAAAAATGGGCAATATCCCTCCTATTACATTCTGGACAGAAGAGGAAAATCGGGGTTCCCAAATAGTAGTTCCAAAAATTCAATATCCAAAAAAATCTTCACCCAGGCACCGATTCAATCATTTTTAGAGGCGTTGTAACCCAATTAGTAATCTCTCAATTATGCTTGAGTCATTCATTCTGATATAATATCATGATTGAGTTATTTATGGTTTAAAATTATCCTTATTTCATATGTCTTAATCGTTATATCTTAAATTTGATGCTGACACAGGATGAGGAGAGTCAGAAAAGGTCATAGTAGGTGGTATTGATACATTCATTAAATGTTTGGTTGTTTACATGTGTCAATGTTCCATGTCCTTATGTTTTGAGTGTCGTTGGATTGAGAATTGATCCTTCTTAATACCAAATGACATTTAGGTGGTTGAGTAAATTAGTAAAAGCATGTTTAATATTAATTTTTTTTTATTAAGGGACACCTCGTTGGTGCATTTTCCCTAGAATGACCATTGTTTAGCCATTTTTCCTATGATGAAAATGGGCATGCCTTTGTTTCCCCATTAAAGGATGGTTAAAAAATGAAATTGGTTAATTAAATTTTTTCAATGTGAATATGTATGTTAATGATTTTTGATTTCTTAACTCACATGTTAGTCTTGTTAAATAAATTTTCCCATGTGATATGAAATTTTATAAAACATGTAAGAGTGAATTTTACATGTGTTGTTAATTATGCAAAAATGATGATACACCCGTATTTTTCCTAAAACAATCTAAAATGCTTATACACCATATTATAACAGGAAACATGCTAAAATTATGATACATTAGGCTTGTCCCTTGTTTTAATATGGTGATTTTTTTGAATAACATGTAATGATGTTAAATCGAGATTGGCTCTGGGATATATTGATATGGAATGAATTATGATTAGCAAGAAAATGAAAAGGCATGGATTATATATTCACTTCTTTTTAAAGATATCATTCAGAGGTATCTGTGGGGTTTACATTAGAATGGGGATTGATGGGCTTAGTTAAGACCCCATGACTTATATAATTTATTAAATTGGAATCTATTAAAGAACATGAAATTATTGTAAATCGATGCATGTACTTGTACAATTGTTTACTTTTGAGTACCCTCTAGTTCAATACATTTCATTATTGTACACTACTATTGCATATACTCACTGAAATATTGCCACACACCGCTGGTGGTTGCCTACTAGGATTTAATTCTCACAACTTATATGCATAATGTTTTGGGCCCAACAAAACTATATGGTTTCATGATTCATTAATGTAAAGTCCTGTTTTTATGTACATAATTTCTGATTAGGAACATGAGAGAATAAGACCATGATTAGGATTTGGATTCTATTGAGTTTCATTTCATTCCCATACTTTGCTATTGTGTTGTAATTTATTTTAGTGTATCATGTTTTCTCTATTTTCATAAAACCTATTAAATAATTCAACATATTGATATTATACGACTTCTTCTTATCTATATCTTTCAGTATAATGTTTTTTACTATAGTTTAATGTTGTTTACTACTTCCTCTACTGTTGTAATTTATTCCATTATTTTAAACTCTTCCAATGAGGGAATTGCTTCCCCACTATCACACCCTAGATCATAGCTGGTAGCTAGCTACCTCTGACATTTTGGGAAAAGGTATTGAGTTCATGTGGCCAAATGGGTTTAGGGAACTAGTTGAGTGGCTTCCAGATATGGGATGTTATAGTGAAGAACTAATTATGGAGTAGTGGCTTCTAATCATTTATATGAAATATTATTGACATGTTTTTTGATATATATTTTTATGATGGTGATTTTATATCATCATGTTACTTATTTTCAAGTATTCCATGACCAAAATTTTTATATATTTATGTATGATATTATTTTATGGTTATTCTAGGGAAATATGAATGTTTTTAAAGGATTTTTTGGATATGAATTTCCGGTGCATGTGTTGACTAATCTATGGACCCCACCCCCAACCAATGCAAACAATGGACCCCTTGGACTATGGGTAATTCTAATTTAGCACATGATTTAAATATTGTGCATCCACATAGGAGACAAAATTCATCCCAAATTGTTGGGGAACCTAGATTCATCATGGTTTTATCTAACCATGTTCCCCCTCCATCTAAACATGCCTATGAGATTTTAAATTTTCAATAAAAATTAAAATTCATGAACCACCATTTTATGTTTTCTAATCCACAATTTTGTTCTAATATGATGTAAACTTCCATTGACGTTCTCAAGAATATGTATTGGCTCCTCCAATGTCATACTTTGGTGAATAAATCTTCCACAGGAGGATATGAGCAGACTCTGATATGTGGATATCCTCTTTGGTGTTCACTTCAAATATTCCCTTCTCTCCTCATTATTGAGAATTATATCATCTTTTATTAATGGATATAATATATGTTTTGTTGGATCTAATCCATATCATAATAAATTATTATTCTAGATTATATTATTAAATCTTCTTCCCCTTCAATTATAATTTTCATTCCTTATGTTGGTATTGATCATTTTACTCTGTGATTAATTTAAGGTGTTTCCACTTGGAATATTCCATCCAATTGAAACCATTTAATTCCAGGATTTGTTTGAAATAGATTAAAATTGATTTTTAAACCCCATATTTTTTATGATTTGTACATGGATGTTGATATGGTATGGATTTTGAGGACCCCGACCACCACATCCAATGGAATAGTAATTGCGCAATGAATTTTAAAAATGATGGAATTGTTAAAATGATTAGATATTTTTCATGGGAAATTTTATTAAATTGAAATGATTAAGCCCCTTGTTTTGTTTTGAAAGGAAATATAACAAATTGATAAAACCCTATGAATTTGAATGGAAATTAAATTGGAATATTGAAATTGAAATTTTAAAAATTCAATTGTAAATATTGATATTGTTTGAAATTAGGCGACTTTCCTAGTTTTTAATGATTGATTGATCACATGATTTCCAGGGTAGTTGGAGAGTTATTTTGAACAATAATGTTAGTATCATAATCCCTTACAGATGAATTGATGATGAAAACTATAATAAAATATGATAGGAATTATTATTCAATATTTGGAATTGATGAGTCCTATTTGGCATAATATTAATGGATGTTCACCCACTTTTTTTTAGTAGTAACTAATTTGAGAATTTTGAGGATCCAATTTCCATAATATGACATACATGAGGGAAAATTACCATGGGGGTTCATGTGAACGTTTTTTTATATATTCCATTATGTGTAGAATGGTTTTACTCATACCTATTCTATGAAATAATAAAATATTTATTTAATCCATGTTTGGTATTCATTCCATTGATGGAAAAGAAAAAATATATAGTTTTAAACAACAAAATGATATATTATTCAATTTCATGATTTCATTAAATTGAAGAATGATTGGTATATTTTTTAATTATATTTTAGATCACATGGTCAGAAAAAATGGGTTTTAAATCTTACACTCTACCATTTCATCCATGTGTTTGTAGATTATATTATTCTAGGTCAGAGAAATGGGAATGAGCCACTAAGAGGTGCTGGGTTTTCCTGATCGTTTCGACCATGGAGTGGTGATGGTTATTAGTGGAGATATTTAATACTGTTTACATTGTTTTTTATGATTTTTTTATGTTTTGTTTCATATATATTGTTTTATGGTCATCTTGGGTTATGTTTTACTAGTTTGGATTCTAGTTCTTTCTCCATGATGTGAATTGATATACCGACTTGTAACTTGTCTTTATTCCACTAATGTTTTGTAAAAATTAATTCTATATGTATTCTTCTATTATGATATGTTGTTTTATCAAACCCATGTGGATTTGGAATGCATGTCTGAACATATTATAGCTAGATTTGGAATCTGGGTACCAGTGTAAAAAACCCAAACCCAGTAGCCCATTATCAGTTGTTATTTTAATACAATGTCATAGACACATGAGATAAAAACACCATTTATCCATCACATCATTAGTATTTAATGACTAGATGAAGAAATGGTATTATTATTACATTTTTAATTAATCATAGAACATAATACTATAAAATAAACTACTTTATTAACACATATTCAAATATTTCATATCTAAAACATGGGGAAGGAAAAAAAATAAAATGGTTGTCTAAAAATGACATTTAAGGTTTATAATAATTATTAATATGTGAATAAATATCAATAATTCATAATCATCATGTGAAATTGAATAGATGAAAAACACATTTCATTAATAAACATTGATAGAAAGTGCAATAATTGATTTTGTCTTAGTGAAAATATCATGGAAATATATTATAAAATATTGAATGAAAGAAATTATTAATTATAGGATGTCATGTATCTATAACATGAACCAATATTATCATTACCTTTCAAGAGAGTGTTTATTTTTATGGGTAAAACCCAGTCTGATTATTCCTGGTAACAAACATGAATGGTTTTTAGCTAACTATTTTGTATCATGAGACATGATGATACATCAATGCGATTTGTAATATCAGACTCCACCCATTAATTCAAATATAAATAATTATTCATTCCAAAATTTAATTCAATAACAATATGTCTTATCAAAATATTGAATTTTGTAGAGGATATAGATTTATCAATATTTCCCTAGTTAAAAAAATATTAAAAATAAACACTATATCTACAAAATGTTATATGTATAAGACGATAATAATATTCATGATACAGGAAATATTGGGTTTTGATGGAATAATAAAATAATTATGATCATAAATAAAATAGAGAATAATAACTAAACCACGCACCAAAAATATGCAGTGAATAAGGTGTATCATACAAAAATAAATTTGTTATGAGAAACAACATACAATGATATGATCATTTGAGAGAGAATAAATCATTTAAATAATTATATGATACAAATTTGAATATAAAAAATAAAAGTGGAAATATATGATAAAACAATCAATGTTTGTTTATCACATATTCATGGGGTTACATAACTAATGAAATATATGTTTAGCCCTATGAATGAAGATTGTGTTAAGAAATCCCTTACCTTATGTATGAAATCATGATGCACAAGTACTTAACTTCCAATATAATCAAATTTGATTTTTTAATTACATAATATGGACCCTTTATTAAGAGTTTATTATTTATTATAATTTTATTAATTTCATGTTTGGTCTTTTTCAGGAGTTTTGAGAATAAATGTCATCATTACATGACAGTTTATTTTCTTGATTTTTTCTGATCAGATCTCTTGGATAAATGTAATTATGTTCATGTAAAATATGAATAGATCTTGAAAATCGAAATTTTAATTCAATAATGAACTCATATAAGATTAAAATTTATTCTATATGATTTTTTATATGGTATGATAATGATTCATTGGATAAATTATTAATGAATATTAATTAAATTATTTTGGTGGTTTTTAAGTCTATCAAAAAAATATATCATATTATTTAATATCATGTTTATAAATTGGTTCCAGAACATTATATAACATATAAAAATTATGATAAAATATTATACAACCATAATAATGGTTTTTTGAGAAACGTTGTATGTGGTAATTCCAAATGAAAACGCTTCATCCACAGTGGTAGTAAAATAACACATCGAAGCGGTTTTTTTTCATTTTTAGAAAAAAAAAGAAAGTGGGTATGGGGTTAAATGTTTTATATTTCATTGCGAAAATCAATATAGTATACATATGATAATATATTTATCAATAATGTTTTGATATAAGAGGAAATAATATTATGGGGAAATAGATTAAAATTATATAAAATAAAAGATAATGAAGGAGAGTTTTACCTCTTCTATAACGTGTCCTTAAGAAACTCATTATAGCACTTGGGATTGGAAATTTTGAAGAAAACAAATAAAAAGACATGAGGGAGTGGTTTTGAATAGGAATTTGAATGAACATAATCTAGTTCCAATTCTTATAAGCTGTGAGAATAAGCGGTGGGGAGGGGTTGTACTTATAGTAGAGGAGATGAGTGTATTTTTTGATTATTTTATTCATTTGATAATTATATTTGCATCATGGTATTAATTAATGATGATTAATTAAACCACATAATGTAAATAATGGTTTTGATTTCTAAAATAGTATTATTACATCATCCATACGTCATCCATGACTAAATAATTAATTTATTTATCTAATATTGTAAATTATCGTATTTCACATTCATCCAGGAATTAAACTATTTTACAAAAAAACCAAAAAAATAAAACTTATTATTTTTTATATAGATATTTATAAATTAGACTCTATTTTTTTAAAATAGTTATCTAAATTTGTGAAATTTTATTTTTAATTAAAATCATCATTTCTTGAAAAAATAAATTTTAAAATTATAACTAACTTTTTTTGACAATATGAACAATTTTATATTGTATCATGACATTATATTATAATAATAACAAAAAAATTATTAATTTACCAATATATATTCTATAATTAAATTATTTTTTTAATCATTATATCATTTAGAAAAATTTCAATAAACATTTATGTTTCATGAAAATACCATTATTTAATTTATCATTTTGAAAGCATTAATTTACTTATTCAGTGATATATGTATTGAATTTTCATTTATAAGATACCATAATATTATATGTACTTTCATAACTGATGATATTTTTCTAATGAATACATTTATATTCCTAATGGTTGCATTATTATTCCAATAGTCAGTTAATTATTTAATAGTATATCACACTTAATTTAATCATGGGATTTAATTCTACATTTGATATTGTGAAAAATGAATTTATTTAAGAATATAAATACAATAAATCAAGGAGTTTTTTTATTATTCCTTCCATAAAAAATTTCTACATTTAATTATTTCATGAATGATTCCTCGAAAATAGTTGACGATGGTTCTTTATTATAACAAGCCCATGATCCCATGTTTATTCTTCCATTATTGTAATGACTTGGAAATTCCATGTAATTTTTCTAATTATATGAGAATTTTTCAAGACAGCGAAATCTGACTGTGTGCGATTCCGAGGCCTGGAGTGCTCGGAATGATCCATTGATGTTTTGTTATGCTTTAACTAACGGGCATAAATAGTTTTCCTAAAAAAGATAAATACATCATAAATGGTTAATCAGATCCGAAATCTGAGGGCACCGTTCTGCTTACGATGGTAGTTTTACCCTAGGTGTGACTTATGATTAGTCGGAACATGCCTCCTACGAGAAAACCCAAATATGGAATAAATGTAAATAAAATAATTAAAAAAATTATTTTATTTTTGAAATACTTATATCTCACAAAAGGTAGTACTGATTGAATATATTAGAAAACTACTAAACTCTAAAGGGAATTCTTTATTTAAGAAAATAATAACATTGGCTGGCACAGGCCACCAGTGAATGTTAGTTTTTCACCGTAAATCAAATAATTAAGTGAAAATTATATTATTGTAAAATACATAACATTTAAATGGTAACTCGGATTAGAAATATGATAGTACCATTGGGTTAAATGGGGAGTGATTCACATGGGTGGATACTAACCTCGACCGGAGTAGGTCGAGTGTGAAAATTAATAAATTTCGTAACATTTTTTCAGGTACGTTCAGTAAAAGTGATAGAGACATTTTGTAACTTTTTAATGGTGCTCAGAATTGAAATCTGAGGGCACAATTGAACTCGCAGCACTAGAATTCTCTTAATGAAACCTTCAACTCGACGACAGTAGGTCGAGGTTGAATGATTGTTTTTGTGTTTTTTGTGGAAATTAAAAATAAAATAAAATAAACTTTTATTTTATTTCTAACAAAACCTCCCACATGAATGTTAAGCAAGTAGGGACCACCTGAACTAAAACCCCCATTTTTAAATTAAAGACAGGGAACAACCAAGCCCTCTTTAATAGGTGAAACCCCTTTCCAATACCCATTTATTTTTTGGAGATAAATTAAATAAATTAAATATGTCAACATTTAATTATGCCAACATTAATTAATGTACTTTGTTTTTTTTAATATTAGAACTTCTTTCCTATTGGTGATTGGTAGGAGAAGTGTGGAAAATTGTGAGAAAGATTTGTAGAAATCCTACCTCTCTAACGAGGATCTTATCCTCCAAATGAAGAATACCATCTCCATCGAATAACGTTCCTTGGAATCAAGGAAGTGGACGATGCACGAGCTATCATCTAAAGAATTATTGCAAAAGCGATGAATGTTGGTACCCTATACGCCATCACTGATTTCATATCGCAAAAAATCAATGAACCTTCAAGTTAGGGATTGATGTTTTAAATTTCCCCCTTACCCATTCTTAACAATTCTTCACGATTCCAAAAATAATTGAGCCCCTTGATACCGCTTTAACACAGAGGGTACGGGCCAAATGTACATGCCCTGAACACTCCTAAAATATTTGTGTAACAATTTTTGTGATCTTCGTGATGTAGGAGGACAACATCCGGTGCTGGAGATTGGCACTGATGAGACTTGTATGAGGTCGTCGGCACCATGAATAGCCACGATGAAGGCAGCGACGCGACTGTACCACCAGAGAAAAGTCATGGCCCGTCAGCCTCGGCGGAGCAAATGAGGCAGCTGACCTGGGCTGTGGCGCGCGTCAGGGCCTCCTGGCGAGAAAGGGGCCTCGGATTATTCCATAGATGTGGTGGGTATGGCAAGCGTTCGGCTTGCCACGGAGGGGCGGCACACAACCCACCACTGGGAGTCATGAGGCCTGCCATTACAGCCGGCCGAGTTGGACTTAACAGGACTTTCATGGGTCCCATGGTCCAATGGCTACCAAACAGCATTCTTTCATTCGGTGATTGGTTCGGGTGGGGCATGATCACCCCCCCACGTGCAGCTAGGCCAGGCCTCCAGGACGGGTCCCCCAACGCAGGCTGGGCCAGGTCAGACTAGACCCAGACTAACTTCGACCCATTTTCTCTCTTTTGGCCATAACATTGGCCTCAGTTATCTGTTTGATGAACCGTCTAAAGAACTAGAAAACTCAGAGTGAGATAGTCTTTTTGTTATACACCACATGTGATTTGGATAAAGTTGGGGTATGGTTGGTTTTGATCGAACACAAATCCTACTAGGCACTCATGACTAAATGGCTAATAAAATATAGAACATGCGTCTTCTTGACTCCCCGTATATTGCGTTGAGACCCCTTTTACAAGGAGGTCCATTGGGATACTTCTTCTTGAGATTTCATGGCAGCTGGAGTATCTACCAGTGGCCTGAGATTCGTACCCTCCCAGACACAAATGAGCTTAGTGTGGGAACCCTGCAGTTGGATTTGACGATGTACAGATGATGTACTGAGATCCTGTGTGGGTTTAACGATGTAATGACGATGCAATAGGATCCTATGTGGCTCTGAAGATGTAATGACAATGTACAAGTGTCCTTTGTGGTTATGATTATTTAATTATGATGTATAAGGATCTTATGTTTGTCTGATGATGTACTGATGATGTACTAGGATACTGTGTTGTTCTAACGATGTAATTGGATCCTATGTGGGTTTGGAGATGTACAAAGATCCTGTGTGGGTCTGACAATGTACTGACGATTTACTAGGATCATTTGTGGGTCTGGTGATGTACCAATAATGTAATTAGATCCTATGTGGGCCTGATGATGTACAGACATTTTACTAGGATCATGTGTGGGTTTTACAATGTACTAACATTGAACTTGGATCCTGTGTGGGTCTGACAATGTACTAAGATCTAGTGTGGGTCTACAATTTGTGATCATTCTAGGTTATACCTCTTAACATAGTAAGATGATTCATTAGTTACATCTAATTATCTCTACTACTATACCTATGTTATACCTGGTGTGTGCTGAGTCTGTACCATTGTGATCTACACCTTCGTTTTGATTCCTTGGAGGTATTATTTTGTGAGACGTACCTGTGTGGTACATTTCTTTCATGGTAATAACTCTGTGGTATTCATCTGTTTGGTGAACCTATGTGGTACCTACCTCCATGGTATTCCTAACTTTGTATGAATAGTCGAGCTTTGTGCTTTTGGGTTGGGCCATGTGTTTCCTCATGATTGTGATTGGTATAAATCATAACTTAGGTATATGTATGGGCATATACCTATGTAGGGTTATCAGATGATTTCATGATATTTGGTTTATCATTTTTGGATTTTGTGAGAGAATGAGGGTCTCGGGGTCCCATCTGAGTATCGTTATACTCACCCCTGCACGGGCTATTCCCGCACCCTGTTGTGTTTGGTGTAGATGACAAACATCGCTGACTAAAACGAGTGTACCAGGAATGGAGGTTTCTCCGAGGTGGAACTTTGACGAGGCATACTTTAGAGAAGACTATTTGAGAGCTATACTTACCCTTCAGGTATGATCCTTGGCAGGTGACCACCGGAGCTGTTCAATTTACTTTTACTTTCTAGTTTCCCTTATACCTTCTAGTTGTTCTTGTATTTTGGCCCCTTTTTCTTACTATATACACTCCTTTTACCAAAAAGTTTTCTTGTGTTCCTGTCTTGTTGTGTGATTGGTTGTGTGTGTTTATAGGTTATAAAGGCTAAAATTTCCTAGTTTTATGGAGTATTTCTTTCAGGGAAAGTCGCAATCCCTTGTCCAATGGAATGAAGGCTTGGGTTAGTCACGACACTGGCCTAGGGGACAGGTTGTGAAAAATTGGTATCCAATGAGTTATTTGTACATTATAATATAGGACTATGATTTTTTAACGAAAATAGTGTTAATTGTAGTGAGTGTGGTTATTTTTTAGTGATTCCAGTGTTAGTGCGGCACCTGACATATCCATTCACCAAGACCCCAACTTCTAATTTCTGACACAGTGCATGAAAACACTGATTTCGTGTGTGTTTTGAAATGTTTTCTTGTGTTTTCTTGAGTCAGATCACCATGTAGAACTTAATGACCATGGAACAACTATTCTTTATGAGGATGACGCTTCGCAGATAGCTAGCTAAGATTACTAAGAGAGTACAAGATGATGGCCCACTGAGAGACGAGGCCCTGGTGATGGGACCTATTACTATGTTGGAACCTTCTAGTGGTGTACCATAAACACCACCAACCGTTGGGCTGCAGATACCACCCACCGCACTAGCAGACAGTGCATGCCAACATATCATGTTACACGACTTTCAGTATCAGAGGCCTCTGAGGTTTCTAGGTGAGATAGTTTTCCATGCAACTGAGGGATGGATGGAGGTGGTTTCTATTGTTTTCCACCTAGTTGAGACACCAATAGTGAAGATGGTGATTTTAGCTACTAGAATTTTTCAGTAAGAGACCATGAGGATGGTCCACCTAGTGATGAGGCTTCAGTACGTGGAGCATTACCCGGGATAGTACCTTCGGGTATTGTTTCAGCTATATCACTACTCGTTGGTTAGTAGTTACAACCAGTGGTACGGGTAATGGACACATATATGCTTAGTGACTTATGCGTGATTCAATATAAGATACCCCTCCGGTCCCATGGAGAACCTGACTCATAACTGGATGAGGACTGGTTTGAAAAGTTGGCTAAGAGTTCTCTAGATCTTCTATCGCTTCTGTAGGATGACATGTCTGTAGCTAAGTATTCATCGAGGTGTACTGATCATTCCCCGTACACGATGAATATGATATGATAAGTGCTTCAGATCTCAGACCTCTGAGTGAGGTGTATTTAGGGACATCCGAGTAGCACTATTCAACTATGCATTCCAACTTGTGTTATGGTTTTAGAGAGAACATTTGTTGTTGGATATTATGGGGCTGAGCGGATGCAGACAGTGAATGTTAGTAGAGGGATAGATGGAAACATACACCAGTCATAGAGACTTGGGCATGTAAAAATTATTCGAAAAGAATATGTGTTAGAGACAGAAGAATCTATAGGGCTGCAGACATGGAAGCAGATCTAGGGGAGCAACATGAGGTGTTTTACATTTCGAGAGGTTACAACCACCCCCCATCGTGGTCCCCACTAGGCTCATGGGCTAGAGGACAGGGGAAAATATTAGATTCATGCGGTTAAGAAGTGTGACCCAAGGTCTCTAGGAATGATTTGAGGTACGGTCTTTGTCAACTAATAGCTTCTGTATCAATAGACATAGGTACCAATCATTCTTTCCTTCCATGAATCATTTCCATGACCTAGAGTTTCTAGTTAAACCATTGACATGACCATCAAATCTAGAGATACCTTTGGGAGGATACTATATAATCACACTTATTCCAATGGTGTGATTTGACCCTTGAGATGAGAGTTTCATTTGGAAGCACTTGGTGGCACCATCGACGCCTTACGACGTTAATTTGGGTATGACTAGACATATACAATTCATAATCGGATTGACTGTATTCTAAAAAACTGGGGGTTTATCTACAATGATGGAATGAAGTTTTTTACTTAGTGGGTGAAAAAATAAACTTGGGTAGAATAGTATAAACTCTTGCATAGGTGGGTGCGACTGATCACTCAGGAGTTGGCCAGCCTCATCCTCGTGGCTATAGGAGTTTTGAGTTTTCAGTTCCCAACTGGAGTGTCTAGAGTTCCCACAAGACAATGACCTTAAGATAGTTTATACTCTTATGTAGGGGAACATGGTAGCAGACACACTCAGCAAGTGGTGTGGCCTACAGATGCTGAGTTAGGTGACATAGCAGCTAGACGCTTTGCAGATATCCTTTGTGGATCATGATGGAGATGCTTTTCTTCAGTCTCTTATAGTCACTCAACCACTATTTCAGCAAGTTTGGGAGGCACATCATGGGACATTGACTGCGAGAGTCGATGAGCTTAGATATCCATATGGCAGGCATTTGATGGATTTTCTAAAGGAGGGGAGCATGTCATCCTCTTCAGTGGACGTAACATGGTACCTGTCTCACATTGGGAGGAAGTGTTTAGGGAGTTCAACACATCCCCTTTAGCAGTACATCCCGGAGTGGCGAAGATGTACTAGGATCTCTGATGATAGCACTGGTGGCCGGGAATGAAGGAAGGAGTAGCCTACTATGTCTTTCGGTGCCTCAGTTGGAAGCAAGTGATGGTGGAGCATCTGGTACCATCAGGATTGGTTCAACCTATAGAGGTCCCAGAGTTGATGTGGGATGGAATATAGGAGCATCTGGTACCCCCACTTGATTTAATTATTTTCATAGTGTGGTTTTCTAGGATGCAAATACCATAGGTGGAGAGAATGTAATGACTCAGATATTCCATGTTAATTATTTTTAATTATATAGGAATTTTTCAAGACGACGAAACTTGATAGCGCACGATTCCGAGTCCTGGAGTTCCTAGAATGACTTGTCGAGGTTTTGTTATGCTTTAACTAGCACACATAAGCAGTTTTACTAAAAAAGTGAAATATCTCTTAAATGGTTACACAGATTTGAAATTTGAGGGTACTGTTGCAGTCAGGACTACGGTTTTATCCTCAGAGAGACTTGTGTTTTGCCATTGCATGCCTACTATGAGAAAACAAAAAAATGGCATTACCGTAAGTAATATAATTAAATACATTTTTTTATTTTTCAAATTCATATAACACACAAATGGTAGCGTAGATGGAAAACTTGAGACCACTGTTGAACTCAAGAGAGAATGTTCTATTTATGTAGATACTGAATTTGGTTGGCGTGGGCCACCAGTGAATGTTAGTTTCTAGCTGTAATAAAAATTTAAGTGACAATTATTTTATTGTAAAATCCATAACCTTTAAATGGTTACTCGTATTGGAAATTTTATAGAACCGTTGGGTTTGTTGGGGTGTGATTCACTTGGGCAGAGCCTAATCTCGACCATACTAGGTCAAGGGTGACTGTTAATAATTTTCTGAACATTTTATTAGTTACATTCCGTAAACATGAATGCTGCATTTTGTAACTTTTAAACCGGTGCTCGGAATGGAAATCTGAGGGCATCATTGAAATCACAGTGCCATAATTCGAATAAGGAGACCTTCACCTCAACCGCAGTAGGTTGAGGGAGAATGATACAATTTTTGTTTTTTGTGGAAATGAAAAATAATATAAAATATAATTTTATTTTATTTCTAATAAAATTGCCCACGTGAATGTTAAAGAGGTAGGGATCTCCTGAACTAAAACACCCATTTTGAGATTAAAGGTTGGGACCACCCAAAACCTCTTAAATGAGAGAAACCCCTTTCATTACCAATTTATTTGTTGGATACAACATAAATAAATTAAATGTGTCAAAATTTAATTAGGCCAACATTAATTAATCTACCTAATTTTATTTATATTACAACTACTTTTCTTTTGAGGATTGGTTGGAGAACTGTGGATAATTCAGAGAAAGTTGTGCATAAAACACACCTCTCAAATGAGGAACTTATCCTCCAAATAAAGAATGAGATACCCATCGATGAATGTTCTTTTGAATCAAGGAAGATGGTGATGCATGAGTCGAATTTAGAAGGGTGATTGAGGAAGCTACGATCATTGGCACCCTCTTCGCCTTCACCGATTTAATCTCATGGCACATCAACGAACCGTAGAGGTTGGTCTTGATGTTTTAAACTTCCCCACCACCTGTTCTTGACAATTATATGTGATTCAAGATATAATTGATCCTCTTTCTACTGCTCTAATGAGGAGGGTGCAGACTAAACAAACATAGACCGAGCACTGAACAAATGTTATTGTAATAATTGTTGTGTTCTTCATGATCGAGGAGGACGATGTATCGTGCCGGTGATTATCCTCGGTGAGACTTGAGAGTGGGGACTAACACCATGGCAGGTTGGGATAATGTTGGTTGCGTGACTGCGCCACTGGAGAAGGGTTATGGCCTGTGGGTTGTGGTGGAGAAAAAGCGGTGGCTGACCACACAATGGGACAGCGACACACGTCAGTGCCGCCTGGCTAGCAAGGGGTCGCGACTTGTTCCACGACAACAATGGGGTGGGATGATGTTTGGCCATCCGAGGAGGGGTGACACAGGACGCACCACTAGGAGGCAAGGGTACGGTCATTAAGGCCAGCCGAGTTGGACCAAGTGGGACCCGTGTGGGTCCCCTGTTAAGAAGATGACTGAACGACTGAAGGTTGTTTGATGATTGGGGTGGTGGGCATGCGATCCACCCCCCCCCCCCCCCCCGTGTGCGACCAGGCCAGGCTTCTTAGTGATGACCGGGCCATGTCAACTCGAATCAGGTTGGGTCCTCCCTGGTCGGGTCAGGCCAATCGGGTCGGAACGGATCAGGACAAACTTCGACCCATATTCACTCTTTTGGACATAACATTGGCACTGGGTGTCCGGTTGACAAACCATCAATGGCACCAGAAACCTTGGAGTGAAACGATACTTCTGGTTTACCCTACTCGAGAATTGCATTATGTTGGGGTATGATCAGCTTGTATTGAGCACGAATCCAATCGGGCCATCAGGACTAAAATGCTTATAACATATATATCGGGCATCTGATTGATGCCCTTTCTGTTGCGGTGAAACCCCTTTTACATGGATTCCCTTTGGGATACCTTTTTGAGGGATTTTGTGGATTTAGGGGTATCGACCAGTGGCTTTAGTGGCAGAACCTCACAGAAACAAGCAAGCTAAGTACGGAAACACTACATCTGGTTCTAACGAGATACTGACGATGTATTAGGATCCTGTGTGGGTTTGACGATGTACTGACGATGTACTAGGACAATGTGAGGGTCTGTCGATGTACTGAAAATGTACTAGGATCATGTTTCTGGCTGGAGATGTACTAACAATGTACTAGGATCTTATGTCGGTCTGATGATGTACTAATGATGTACTAGGATGCTATGTGGGTCTGACAATGTACTGACGATGTACTAGGATCTTCTGTGGGCTTGACGCTGTAATGATGATGTACTAGGATCATCTGTGGGTATGATGATATGTTGATATTGTACTAGGATCCTGTATGGGTCTGACAATGTACTAACATTGAACTGGGATCCTGCATGGGTCTAACTGTGTATTGGGATCTTGTGTGGGTCTGACGATGTACTAGGATCCAGTGTGGGTCTGCAATTTGGGAATCTTCGTGGGTCTGTCTCTTAATAAAGTAAGATGATTTGATAGTTACATCTAATCATCTATACTACTGTACATACGTTATAACTTGTTTGGGCTTATTCTATACATTTGTGGTATAAACCTTCAGGGTGATACGTTGGTGGTATTCTTCTATGTGGCATACTATTGTGGTAATTTTCATTCATGGTAATACCTTGGTGGTATAATTCTATGTGGCGGACCTATCTCGTACTTACATTCATGGCATTCCTTATTTTGTAGAACAGTCGAGCTTTGGGGTTTTGGGTTGGACCCTGTGTTTTCTCATGATTGATATGGGTATACTTGATAACATAGGTATATGTATGGGCATATAACTAAAAAGGGATGTCAGATGATTTCATTCTTCATGGATTATCTTTGGGGGATTTTGTGAGATTATGAGGGTCTCGGGGTCTCTACTATGTAACGTTATACTCACCCCTACACAGGCTTTGCCCACACCCTAATGAGTTTTGTGCAGACGACGAACAATGATGACTGAGGATGAGGCTACCAAGACTAAGGTAGCTCGAACATGGACCTTAGAGGAGTTTTTCACATTATTATACCATCACATTAGGTAGGATCCTAGGTAGGTGATCATAGGAGCTGTTTAGTTTACTTTCAACTTCCAGTTTCAGTTGTACTTTCTAGTTGGCATTGTATTTTGGCCCCTTTTTTATACTGTATGTACTCCTTTTACTATAAATATTTCTTCTGTTTGTATATTTTTATGTGATTGATTTCATGTGTTTACAGGTTATAAAGGCAATACATTCCCAGTTTTATGGAATACGCCTTCCGGTACTAGTCACCAGCCCCTGTCATATGGAAGGCGATCTGGGTGTAGTCATGACATAGGCCCGAGAGACGGATTGTGACAATTTTATTGTTTTTTTTAAATAAACTTTTACTTTTTAAGTCACATTATTTATCAATAATTGATCTCTTTTTTCAATAATCTCAATAGAATTTTTGTAGTAAGACTTCTTTGGTTCGAGTAATATTTCATCATCAGTGAGTACATGTGTTAGACCTGACATGTACTTCTTTAACAATAATATGTGGAGCACATTGTGACCATGAAGGAATTTCTATTTGGTAAAATACAACCCAAATTATTTCTAGAATTTAAAATAGTCTAAGTTAAATAGGTATCTGTCTATCTTTCATACTAAACCATATGACACCCATACCGGGAGATTATTCAGAAATACATGTTCTCCTGTTTCAAATTCAAAATTCGTCCTTGGATTTTCACCATAAATAGTTTTCCTACATTTAGATTAGTTTATATAATCTTGAATATTATTTATCTATTTTATAGAATCTTCAATAATTTTTAGGAAAATAAGTTTCCACACACAAAATTCATCCCAATAATTTGGAGTAGTATATCACATTCCATTAAATGATTTATATGCCACCATTTGAATAATTGAATAGAAACTATTATTGACAGAAAATTCTACCTGTGGTAAGTAATGTTCCTACATAACATTAAAGTTAGGTGATAATGATCTTAACATGTCTTCCAATGATTTAATTTTCCTTTATAAATATCCCTCAATTTGAGTGGGATATGTAGTACTCAAATAAATGTTTTTATCTATAGCCTTCTAAAGGATCTTTAAGAACATTTATGTAAAATGGGGATCATGATCATAAATAATTATTATAGGTACACCATTATGTCTTAAAATATCATCAATATAGAGTCTTTATAGGATCTCACGGGGTAAATATTCTCTAATAGTAAGAAAATTTCAATGTTTTGAAAGGAAATCAACACTAACCCATATCATATCATTATTTATTTGTGTTTTTTCGTAATCTAGTAAAAAATTACATTGTAAAGACTTCCAACTTAATCATGGTATATGTAAAGGTTACATAAATACTATTGGTTGTTGTCTCTCAGACATCACTTGTTAAAAAACGTGGAAACTTTACACATAGGCAGAAATTTATTTCTTCATATTGACCCCTGAAAAATTTCACTTTAGTTCTTCAGACATATTTGTACTACCATGATTTATATGAAAATTTGACCTATGAGAAAAATATAATAGTCCCCTTTTAGGATCATTAATTTATGGAACACATATCCTATTTCCAAATCTCATAATTCTATCCTCATAAATGATGTCCACCAATCTTCAATCTTTAACAACGTTAATTTTTTATTGCAATTAATCATCATCAGTTTGAGATTTTTTATCTTCTATAGTAAATATGGTTTAAAAATAATTTAAAAAAGAAGTGAGGTTTTCCCCTTCCATTATAACTACCATATACATATTAACTAAATCCATGATAATATTATCTTTCTCAACCCTTATTTGTCCTAGAAGACCATTATATTTCCTACTAAATGCTTCTCCTAAAAAAATTTCTTTTCCTGGGTGGGAGTATATTGAGAAATTAAAATATTTGAGTAACTGAGACCATAATATTTTCCGCATTTTGAGTAGATTCTAGGAAAATAAGTATTTCAATCTATACTGATCCAAATATATCTCAAACCTTCTACCATTGACATAGTGTCTCCATATCTTCAGAGAAAATATTATGACCGCTAAATCAACATCATGTGTTAGAAAATATTGTTCATGAATATTCAACTACCTTGATTCATATTAAATATCTTTATTGTTTTTCATAATGAAAAACCCCATTCCTTTATTTAATCAATAACTGTATATTAAAAACCCTAAATTTCTTGATTGTAGAGTCAAAATTGGAATAATGATTTATCTTCTCTACAATTCATCAAAACATTCTTCTCATTCTTATTAACATATGAACATAACCCCATTTTCATGTAATCATTTGTATTGGATTTTACAATCAGGAAAAATAATGAATAAAACAAACATAATAACCTGCTAAACCAATTAAAATACGTATATAGGTTATCTTTGTTGTTATAATACATTCTTGTATTTCCTTTTCCATCACACGATGAACTATGATTTCATCCCAAGAGATATTACGGATAGTAAAACAAATTCCATGATTCTAGAATTCATGATTTATAAATTTTTTATAAAACTATTAATTTCTCATTGTCTCAATAATAATCCATAGGTGATTCCTAAGGTGTATATATCATTTATAATAATTTTAATATTATTAATGAATTATAAAAAAAGTCATGATATTCCTTGAATATAATATTCATTAGATCCCTGAAAATAGAGAGTGAATTAGTTTATCCAAATGGAATTATTGTAAACCCATAATATCCCTACCTCATCTAATTTTTTTTCATTATATCTTAATTCTTTACTCATAATTGATAATACCTAGAAAAAAATCAATCATTATGAAATATTGAGCACGCCTAATATGATAAAATAAATAATTATTGTGTGGCATATGATACATGTTATTTATATTAATATCACCAATTTCCTTATGGTAAATTCTTAGACTTAAGGATCTAACATTCTTATTAAAAACGAAAATATGTACTCCTCTGCGAGAACAACATGAGAGAAAAAAGTATCTTATTACTCATATCCTCTAGTTGTTTCTTAAGCTCCACTAATTCCATATTCTCAATTATATAATTAGTATTTCTTAATGGTCATGAATATAGATTAAAATAATTTTTCAACTAAAATTAAATATTTTTGGTATGTATAGGTAAATCCTTAATAAATACCTCAATATAATCCCATGAAATTATCATATTATAAATTTATTGATTACATTCCTCATACCAATACATTTTTTTCACTTATAAGAATGATTTTTATTCAGTAGATCTACCAGGGGAGGAATCTATATAAGAATCAGACGATGAATTTTCCATTATAAAGATATGTTATTATATATCTTCCTCTCAAATCATAAATTAACTTTTCAGGGAATAAATTTTAACATAATATTTAGAAAGGTAGTCCATAATAAGGATTATGTGAAACTAAGACATAGGTATGATGATGAGGTCCACAACTAAAGAACTTTTATGAGTAATACAAGGGACTAAACAAAACATTTTTTTACTAATGATACATACCTTAAGAGTTTTGAGAGAAAAATATCTTTTTAAACCAAAAATGGAATGTTTTATTTTCTAGGAAAGTTTTGTAAATATATAATAGTGATAAGATAAAAATAAAATAAATCTATGGATAAATTTGACCATAGTATTATTGTACCTTCCACCACATTATTGATTACTTCAAATTAAATTGTACTAATTGCATAAGCTTCAGAATCTATCCTTGGCCTTTCTATAGTAGATTAAATTAATTATTGGGAAATTTATTTGAATTATTTATCATTTCAATATAGTTGAAGTATAGGAAATATTTCTATTTTTATTCCCCTTGAATTCATATCTCGATGAAACTTTTATTTACACGTATAAAAAACTACCATGCCTTTCAAGAATTTTCCCAGATGATTCCACCCAAAATTTTCCCATTATGGTAATTAATTTATTAATTTATTCTCATTTGAGGCCTATTATTATCCATGGTTATCAGAAGTAAACTGCTTCTCTTGATTCCCATAAACTTATAAGATCTAGAAAAATACTTCTCCATTTTTATAGAACATAATATTATTTCATCATATGATGTAAATGTTTCAGATTCTAGTTCCCAATAGATATTTATACTACTAATTTAAATGAAATGATCAATCATGTTTTCCAAATCACATATGTAATATGTATCATACCTAGCTATTCATGTGATGGTAACTTCATTATTTTCAGCAATTTCTTCTATCATTTTCATTATGCTAATAAATTTTCCATTCATTTTAGTTCATTTCTCCAAAAGGAAATATCAATTGCTGAATGTTTCTATAAAGGATTCCCACAAAATGTTTTCTATGTCATATTCCTCTTTAGTATTATAAATCAATAACCAATATTTATCAGAATATCCCTTGAGAATATATACTCTCAGTACCACATATTTATTTTCATTGTATTATAATGCAAGAAATATATTTTCAAGGGACTTGTTCAGTTTCATAGCTACCCCTAGATTTGTAGTCTTACTAAATCATAGGGAATTCATCCACATGAAGTGATCCAAAAAAGGTGTTTTATGTTTATTCCTGATAACCATAGTATGTTTTCCAAAAAAGTTCATGATCTTTATGGCCCAACACTAACTATGCGGACTTACATATTGGGTAAATACCTACATTGTATGTAGGTATTGATTCCATTTGATCCATAAGGTTCCATCACTATATAATGGAACAAATTAAGTTATATCATAATCATCATGAGTTTTATAATAAAAAATAACTATGTAAAATTATTATAATTATCATTATTAATTAATATCTAGGTCTCTTGGTTTCTACTAAACCTCCTCAGATACCAACTATATCAACATTGACCCTGGTAGCCTAGAGTCATTGGTTATTTTATTTCAATTGGAAATATATAAGACATCGCATCAATAATTATTTATTACATATGTAATCCTGAAACAATAAATACAAACATGGTTCCATTAGTACATTTTTAATTAAACATAGAATATAACAATTGAAAATAAATTACCTCCTTTAAACTTATTCAAAGATATTATCTTCATAACATGGGGATGGAATATAAATAAAAGTGTGATCTAAAATTATAATAAATTGAAACATGAATCAATAATAAGTGCATAAAAATAAATGATGAATAATTGTTGTTGAGATGTAAATAATAGAAAATTACATGACCTCAATCAAATCAGAATGAATGTGAACACATTTATTTTTAATAGTGAAAATATCATAGAATGTAATATCTAAATAATAAATAATGAAAATGATTAATTATTAGACAACATTTATTTGGAATAAGAACCAATACCTTTAAGACCATTCATAATAATATTTAATAATGTGGGAAGAAACCCATCTTATTTTTCTAGGAAACAATCACGATGGGTTTGTCACCAATAGTTTTATCTTATAGGATATAACAATGCATCAAGAGTGTATATAAAGTCATGAATGACCCATCACAATAATTCCAAAGAATTATTCATTCATATATTTTTTTCACAAAAATTATTTCTTATAAAAATATCCATATTTAGTAGAGGATACATATTTATCAATATTTCCCCAATTACAACACCATTCAAAATAAACATTGTCTGTAAAAATGATATAGGACTAAGACAATAAAAAGTTACATGATACATGAAATATGGATTTTTGGTGAAATGTACATTGAATTATTATCATAAAAAAATAGGTCATATTGATACACCACACACAAGGATAAGTTGTGAATAAGTCATATATCACAAAATAAAAGTGAGATAAGAAACCCCTTACGAAGATAAGATCATTGGAGTGAGTACAAGTCAATGAAATTATTATGAGTGATAAATTAAAATTCAAAAAATAATATTTGAAATGTATTATTAAAAAATAATATTTAGTTTCAAACATTTTATTAGGATAATATTACCAATTAAATACATGTTTATCCCAATAATGAAAATTGATTTACCAAATCCCTTACCTTATGTCTAAAAATGTTATGCCCTTGTAATTACTATACAATTTAATAAAATTAGATTTATTAATTACATAGTTAATAAAATTTTATAAATTTATTTTAGTTAGTAAAATTTTATTAATTTCATATATGTAACTTTTCAAGAGTTATAAGATTCAATTTCTCTGTTTTGGGAGTATTCGTTTTCCAGCTTCTTCATGATCAGTTTTTATGTATACTTGTGTGGAAGTTGATGTAAAATTGGAATAGTTCTATACAAATTAAATTATTCATTATTAGTTACCTTATTTATTTTAATGTGATATTATATATATTTTTATTTTCTATGATAATGATTCATTGGATAAAATGTTAACGAAATTGATTTATTTTATTTTGGAACTTTTTTTACTATTAGTAACATATATCATTAAATTTAATATCATGTTTATTTATTGAAAATATATTTTTATATAACATATAATATTTAAAATAAAATCTCATTTAACAATAATATTGGTTTTATGACTAGACTTGTAGGTGTAATGGAAAATGAAAATGCATCATCAACGATGGTGATAAATCAACACATTATAGACGATATTACAATTTTTAGAATAAAATAGAGATGGAGAGGTGATTTATTATTGATAATCAATTAATATAATAAAATTATATAATATATAATATACTGGGGTAATAATTATTATTTTTAGAATGTATGTATCGATTTGATAAGAATATAAATGAAATGAAATGAAATTAAAATAGATTAGAAGAGGGTTTTACATCTTGTACAATGACTCATTCAGAACCTCCTCGATGAACATTGGATTGGTCTATTGGTGACACAAGAATGTTTAGTATGTGGGGAAGGGTTTTGGGAGAAAAATTATATATAATATATATAATCTCCAGGAATTATAATTATAGAGTTGATGTGGTGGTGAGGGGTGATATTTATAGTGGAGGAGAGTGGATTTTTCTTATTTTATAAATTTAATTATCATTTTGGGTCAAGATAATAAATACTGATGATTCATGTTACAAATTATAGTAAATAATAAATTTTATTTTGATATAATTATTCTTAAATCATTCATACATCATCCATGACTCAATTATTCATGTATTTAGATATTACTATAAATTATCATATTTTACGATTCAGTAAAAATTCTAATATTTTTGAGATATATTAAAAATTCACAATCAACATTAAAATATTTTTTTATTTAATAAATAGGATCCATTTTTTAAGGTAATTATATAATTTTGGAAATTTAATTTTTAATTAAAATCATCCTTTGAGAGAAAATTTATGATTTTATAAAAATAAATTATATTAGGAAACTTTTAAAAACTAATTATTGTATCATAAAAATATATTACAATCATAAGGTAAAAAAAATAATAAATTATAAATATATTTTCTAAAAATAAATATTATTTTAAATGATTATATTCATTATATAATTGTACATAAATATTAATGTTTTACAAAAATAACAACACTTAATTTATGATTTTTGGAAAATTTATTTTCATATTCAATTATATAAATATATAATATATAAATTTTAAGATGCTTAAATTTTATTTATAAACACAAAGGTGATTTTATTATTCTAATTTTCAAATTCCTATACCTAACCGTCACATAACTACTACAATTGTCCTGGTAATATTTAATAATATATCATAGTTCATTTAAGCACTATGTTAATTGAAAAATGAGTCATCATGTGAATTGAATTAATTTAACAATATAGATAACACAAATCATGGGGTTTTAGATCCAAAATATCAAGGTTGGATCTTGAAAAAAATTCATAAAAAACAATCACACATTTTTTTAAAATTCATTTTATTATTCAAAATATATGTTTTCTTCAAAAATGAGTTTCTACCCCTATAATACATTAAATTATAATTAATTTCTAGAAAATTTATAATTTTTTTCAAAATGAATAATTATTTAAAATTTCTCATGTTAAAATTATCTTAAATAAGTGTTTTTAAATTCTCTTGAAAAGTTGGATTTTTCATTGAATTATAAAAAATAATTATTTTTATTGAAAAATATAATTTTATATTTATTGATTTATAAAAAAATTATATTTTGGTTTTTTATTATATTTTAATTAAATAATTTTAATTTATAATAATCATATTATTGTTTTTGAAATGTTTCTTTTAATTGATTTTATCATTAAATTATTTTATATTTTTAAAAGATCAATTTTCTGAAAAACTATTTTTTATCATGTTTTTCTGGATTAATTTAAAAATAAATTATTCAAATTAATAGTTATCAATTTTTTAAAATGGATTTATCATTTTGAATCTAATACTTTATTTTTTGTTGGTAGTTCACTTTTATATTTGGTAAACATAATAGATATCCTACAAATTTTCCTTACCATTGTAATGATTAAATATGGAATGTTTTGTTAAAAAATATTTAGCATTATAAAAAGACAAATACAAATTATTTAATTTTTAAAATACTCCATTTCATCAATATTCATTCAATTTTTTGTTATAATATATATTTTTACCTCTGAATGAGATTATGACAATTATAATTTTTTATTTCTAGAATAGTAAAACTTGTTAGAGTCTTCTTTTTAATGAATAAAATATTTTTAATATGTGGATATATTGATGATATGTTTGACTATAATTTTTATAATATATAAAAAACCTATATTCATAATGGTAACTTATATTTATTTTTTCATTAATAAATAATTACCTTAAATGTTTGTCATAACGTTGACAAAATAATTACGTAATTATTTGAAAAAATCAATAAATGTAATTAACATAATTAAAATTATTATAACTTGAGATAATTAATATAATAAACAAAAATTCTAGATTATATTGAAAAATTTGGTATGTATTAATATAATTTTTTCTAATTATATGTTTTATATTGATAATTTTGAAACCAAAGTAATGACTTACTCTAAAATTTACATTACAAATATTTTAAAATAATATAAAATTTTACTTAATAATATAAAGTTGTAAAAAAATTATATATTCATCAAAGAGAATTTATTAATGATTAAAATATAAATCATGATCCATGTAAGGTATTTTTTTAATTTATGGTAACTATATTGATCCTCAATATTTAAAAATCCTTGTTGTCACAGTTAGTTTAAAAAGCATCAACAATGCATCCAAACCAAATGAAATGGGTAATAATATGAAATAAACAAGTACAAAAAATATTTATTTATATTATGTACGCCCATAATCATCATATATTATAAATATAATAATTTTAGGATCATTTTTAATTAACATATATGTTATATAAATGTAATATTTGGTAGATTTCAAGAGTGACCCACCCCTCACATATAAAAGTGAACTTATTTTTATCATTATTTGTCACTTAAAGGGAATTTTTACTTGACCAATAACTAAAAATATATCTTCATATATGAAAAACGCTTATTATATATGGATTCTTCTATAAAAAATTCAACCATAGTGCTCTTAATGTACTGTGAAATGGGTGTCTTCCAAAGAGGATGTATCATTTTTAATTAATTATATTAGTTTTATTTATTCTCTAACTAACTTAAAATTTTCATAATACATGATAAAATAATTAAAAAAATATAATACATTTATTAATATGTAATTATATTATTTTTACAACCTATATTCTTCTCCTCTTCTGGAAAATCAGAAACAGAGCCACCACTCATGTGTGTGTTAGACATTCACCTTGTGAAGCGATGTAAATTGATGACCATAAAAGAATTTAAATGGTGTTTATAATGATGGAATTATATTTTATATAGTATAATCATGAAATATTTAATATTATAAATGGATTATATATATATAACTTCACTTATTACTATTCCATACACTGAAAATTGATAATGTCGTTCACACATACATGTGGACTGTCACCTACACGAAGTCATGAGATTCATTTCTCATAAACATATCACAAGTATTATTGATATAATTATATTTAAATAATTAATATGTTATATATGAAATATCTATCAACCAATTCTTAAAAAAACAATATATACCTTCTTTCCAAAATAATTATTGAAATATAGCAATGATTGTCTTGCATATGTATGACCTACCAACTTAATTAATGTAATGTAGTTCATTTTTCATAACCATATCTAGAGGATGAATTTAAAATTATAATTTATGCATAATAATTATTATAATTCCAAGACTATTATTCCAGTATTAGGTATTAATTTTCAATTTTACAATAGTCAACTTACCTCTGTCATTTGGACATATGTACCAAATATCGCTAAAACATCCAACGTGAACATAATATATTATGTAATTCTTATAATATGGTAATAAGTGAGATAAAAGTAAAAAGAAACATGAAAATGGTTCTTAAGAAAGTAAAAAAAAATATCTGAAAATAATAATTTAGTATAATGAAGAATCTACAGGATGAGTCAGACTCAATGTAAGGGAGATTCATCTCCCCTTTATTTTTGTTGGACACGCGCCTTAGACTCAAAATGTTCTATTTTTTGGTTTATATAGTACCCATGAATGTATTTTATGAATATTAATATAGGAATGATGGAAAATACATATGAATTTAAAATTATTTATTTTATAAGGATTATAATTCCAAATTTCTGAAATTAGTTATGGTTTATTTTAGAATCTCATCAATATTCGAGATTGTTTATGTTTAAGTATCAACAAGGTAATATTTTTATTCCAAATAAATCCCCATTAATTTTTTGATACTTTATTTATTGTTATAGTAATATTTTTAATTATTTTTTACGCATGTTTTACTTTTTAGAATTTTTTTTGAAAAGAATATTTTTTTTATCTTCCAAACGAGGTATATAGTGAATTTACAAAATTTAATAAAGAATGAATGTTTTTTTATTAAAATCATTGTGAGTATTTCTAGGATACCATGAAACCATAATGATTATTGGAAACCTTTTAATGTTTACATTTTTTTAATAACATTATTCACGTATATGTGTGAAACTATTTAAGAAAAGAATAGTTTTTAAAATTTAAATGTTATTTTCCTCTAGAATTTTTCTAGTTGATATTTAAATATTATTTTTATTATATGATTTTCCCTATTTAGGTAACATATAAATTAAATTTAATATGATACAAGGTTATGATCCATATTATTTTACTAAATGGTTAGTTTTTGAGATGAAATGAAAATATTTTTATAAAATGCATTTCATTTCATGTGCTCTAATTTCATAAATGTTTTACTATACTAGGGAACAAATATACATGGTTTTAATTTTTTGATAAACAGGACCAATTTATCCCTAAAATTATTTAGATAATTTATTATATTTCATGAGACAGTTATGAGAAACATTTTTACATGCTTGATCTCTTATGAGAAACAAGTCGATGTGGAAAGTCAGTTTGGGGAAACAAGTCGATGTTTTTGACTTGATATGGGAAAAATGCTTATGTTCTTGATCTATAATTGGAAAATAATTTAAATTCCTAATCTAAACGTATTGGTTTTTATAGTTAAAATTTGAAATTTTTTAATCCATATGATGATGCCATTATCATTTATGATGATAACTAATTGTTCAGAACATAGTAATGTTGATTTCTAGTTATTATGATTTAGGTCTTCTGATCTTCTAATTTTTTATAACCTTAAACATGCTTATGACATTTCTCATATTTTGAATGAATCTTTTATATTGTATTCATGATCTTATAAACTTATTATAATCTTATTATTTCACATGATTTAAGATTTATATCTCTCATTCTTACCACTTCCTTTCATCTAAGCTCGCCAATTCATATGTTTACTTTTCTAAGGTTATAAAATTTTCTTACCAATGATTCTTATTTTGAAATATTAATATGTGATGAATTGAAAGGGATATTTTAATACATAATATATAATATAAAAATATGTGTAATGTGGGAGATGATGTTGATCTTTATGAACATATTTTTTATAATCCCATGTTGTTATGAGTTTAAAATAATTCAAAAAAACAATAATCCTCAATGTTATTTGAGTATATAAGTATTCCAATATTTCCATTTTATTTTAAATTTTTTATATGGGAAGAATTTGGTCATATTTATCAGAATCAAATCCATAATGGTTGAGTTAGAATTTTTTGGAGCAGGTCCAGGATTGAGGTTTTCACATTGTTATATTTGGTATCAGGGCATGGTTTAGAGAAATTTTAATGATAAGATGCATTCATGAAATTCAATTGTAGGATTTATCAAAACTATTATCATTGTATAAGTTTGATATTGTCCATTAATTTATATTCTTGGACACCCATTTTTCATTATTATATAATTGGAATTTAAGAAGGATAAAGATATTTTAAGATATATATTTGGAACACTTTTGTTTAACATGAATAATTTTTTAAAAAATAATTCATTTATTATTTTTAAATATATGTTTTAAAGTTATTTATAATCTTTTTTGTTTATATGATCTTTTATATTGAGGCATGTGTGGTAGATTTAATTTTTGGGATGAAAAATGATAGGTAAGAGATAACTATAGAGGTTAAAAAATATCATTAATGTTGAATATATTAATTTCATTTTTAGGATATTTATCTCATTTATGGGAAAATAATATTTATTATATTAAAATATATTATAAATAATAAAACATTTAGTTTAGGTGACTACCTTTTTCATCTTGTATCGTTATGAGGATTAATCCCACAAACGAAGCAATTCAAGGGTGAATAATTTACCACTATCCAAGGTGATTTTTATCATACTATGATTTTTCTTCATAATTTATAGTATCTAGATGATAAAAATATATTTTTTTATATTCGTAAAACAAGTTTCATCCTATACACAACCATTGTATTGGATATTTATATGGTGTCAAGTGATTAATTTTATTTTCAAAGATACCTAATATTTTTGGAACTGTATATAATTATGGAAAATAGAATATTACTGAATTTTATTTAATTAATGAATCATAAAAAAACATTTTGAGTAATAAATTATTTAATTGTGGACTTATGGTGATAAATTTTATGTATGGAAATGGTTACCATATCAAGAATATTGAATGTTTGTTGGTTGTACATTTTGGGAGATTAATTATAAATTTACCTTGGAAGTATATGTGATAAAATTGTTCTTTTTTTAGTTTTGATCTTAGATTTGAATATGTTGTGAAATTTTTTGGGATATTTTTTAGTTTAAAGATCTTTGTTGATCATTGGGTTTTATAAATAAATTTTCTATATAAATTTTTTTTTCTTAATTTAAAGGGTTTAAAAATGTATGTTATTATATTATCTTCTTGTAAAATATTTTTTAATACATAAATATAGGAGTAAATGATTTTTATATTTTTGGATTCTGAGATCCATTACAATTTATTTTAGTGATTCAGGAGTGTAAAGTTTATCTTAAATTCTCATTGTGTTAATAATACGAATTGATTGTGGTTTAAATTGATTATAGGATGAAACACTACTTTTGAGGTTTCTGTATTTCATCATGTTCTTATACCTGGTAGTAATTTCATTCATAATCTTTAATAAAAGGACCTTAAGAAGAAAATATTTTCTTATAACCATCAATTATGATGAATTGTGGGTTTTTATCACATACGTGGTTTATGATTTTTCAATTCTTAATGATATCATAATCATTCACATACTTCTGATTAATGATCTATGTAATTTACTTTTCAACCATGTATAAATCTTCAGTTCCCACTGAATTTATCCAAATTATAATCATGGAATATTTTATCCCAGCTGACCTTCTTACATTATTTTCCCTCTCTTAAAGGGGATGTTTTTTAATCCTTTTTACGATGTGTGTTTCATGAACCAAATTTTTATATGTAAAATATTTCATTTACAATAAAAAAATTCATATTATGGGAATGAAATTATAAATTTTATTGGAATTTAATATCCCAATCTTTTTAATAGAAGTACTCTGTTTGAAAGTGTACAAGTTATGCAATAATAAGGATACACGAACAACGAAATATTATTATTTAAATGTAAACACTATAACCATGAAATTAAATTGAGGGTTATGAATAGGATGAAATTATATAGGAAAACAACATAATGACTAAAAATATTAAAAAAATTTAATTTTTTTGAAAAATAATCTCACAAATATTTAGATATGTTATATTATTCTTCAAAAATATGTTTTCTTGAAAAATTATTTTCCGTCATTTTTATTAGTTAAATTTCTTAGTAATTCCTATAATTTATTGAATATTTATTTTTAAAATTTAATTTAATTTATTTATTCATAATGTAATTTTTCTAAAAAATAATTTTTTGTAATTTTTTTGGAATGACTCACTTTCCAGTGAATTGTGAAAAAATTCATTTTATTGAAAATTTTATTTTATATATAAACTGTTTATTTATTCAAAATAATATTTTATTAGTATTAAAATTTGATTAGTTCTTCTTGATTTAATATAATATAATTATGTTTATTTAAATTTATTTTAATCATGATTTTAATGTAAAATAAATTATATTTCAAAAACATTTTTTCAAAAAGAATTTTTATTACATTTTTATGATTTATTTTTATATTAAATTATTTCATTTTGATGATTTTAATTCATAATAACTAGGTCAATATTTGGAATTCAAGGGAAAATTTTAGTAAATAATTTCCTTTTTTAGTCAATATGATAATTAAAATTTTGAAATTTTTTACCACATTAATGGGAAAATAGATGACAACATAAATATGATAAGTATTATAAATTAAAAAACATTAATTATTTCCATTTTATTATTCAATTTATTCTATAGTAAGAAACGATTTGGTTATATTGAATTTTTTTCTATTTCAATGAAATTATGACAATTATAGTATTTTATTTCATGAAATGTATAGAATTTAAATGTCTAGATTTAAATAAAATTAATATTTTTAATGGGGAATTTTCTAAAGGATATGTTTGACTATATATATTATTTTGAAACAATATATATTAGTTTCTGATATCGTAAATTTTTAATTTTTAATTTAATATATAGTTACTAATGTGACCTAAACTTGTCAAAAAGTTATTATATGATAGTATATATATCCATACTCATCCTATAGTTTAAAACATATGTTTTTAGTTTTTTTAATTAAATGTTAATTTATATTAATTTAATATTTTGAGAAATTGAAGAGTTTCCATCCCCTCTAAAATAAAATTACATATCATTTGCCTATTAATTCAAACATCTAACCCAATTTGTTAAATAAAACACCATAAAAACCCCTTACTATAATCCATAACCATAGTATATATTCCTTCATTTTGTATAGCTCTATCCTTATTGGTCTTATGATTGTAAGAAAAAGAAGTTTTCTGAAGAAGAGGTTTCATTTTAATCGAATATTATTGTTTTATTTCATCATACATATTTTTAAAATAATATTAAACTTTGAGAAAATATTAACCATGTTATCCATTATATAAATATGTATATATTATGTTGAAATAACAATGAAAATCCAAATATTATTCTATCAAATGGGACGAAAAACCATCACTCATGGATACTGCATACTATTACCTCATGAATAGATGTAATTCTTTATACATAAATGTATCTCAAGACTATATATAATGATGTAATTAATGTTTATATATGATATAAATGGATATTTTATTATTATAAAAATATAATATTTATCTTTTACCATTTTACCATTCAATGAACTGAAAAATGATAATTCCATTTGTGCATATGTCGGAACAGCCTCCTCTATGAAATGATGGGATTTGTTTTTGATCCCCACTTCACATGGACTATATATATATAATTATATTTAATGATGTAATAGTTTTTATATGATACCATGATAACTATATATATATATAAAATTATACGTATATTCTTTACATAATAATCATTGAGAAATAGAAATGTTACTCATCCGTATGTATGGCCTTCCATTTCTAAGATTGTAACGTTGGTCATATTTCATAACCAAATTTAACCATTGGAATATAAAATTTACTATAAAAAATATTTATTACTAATCCAAGATTATTATCCTTTATCTTATTGATTACCAACCTATATAATGATTGTCTAACTACTTAATTAATTTTGGACTTATGTTATACATATCTCTAAAGTTGTTGGCATTAAGATAAATTATTAAATAAATACTACAAAATTATATTAAGTGAGATAATGGTAATAATAATCTTAATAAATGTGATTACTAAATTAGAAAATTAACTCGAGCCTATTATTATAGAACATGAACAATGTATTTGACGAGTCAAATTCAGGTTAGCTTATTTTTTTCTCACTTTTTTTATTTGATGCATTCCTTATATACTATATATTTTTATTTCTATGGTATTTATACTTCCCATAAATGTCATTTATTATTCATATCATGAAAATTATTGGAAATAAATATTGATATTAAATTATTTCTTTCATGGGGATTATAATTGATAATTTACCATAGTGGTAGTGTTTTATTAAAAAATATATTCAATATTATGGATTGTTTATGTTTAAGTCCCCACTATATAATATGTAACCCCCAAATTTATTTCATTCTCAAAATGTTATAATATATTTTATTATTTTACAATTATTATTTAATGTCATTTTTACCCATGTTAAAATTTTTAGAAAAGAAAATAATATTTTATCCATTATAAAAATGAAGTACATTGTGACTTATCCCCAAAAAATATGGAAGGAATTTAATTTTACCTTATATTACTCAATTATATTTAACCAATATCCTGAAAATCTTATTCTGCGGATATTACGTTATAATTTTTCATGTTTAATTTAAATGAAAATGATTACATTTGTGCATGTAGTTTTTTTAAAGAAAAATTTTTAAAATGGAAAATATATTTTCTAGAAGAATCATTCCAAGTAATTTTTCACAGTAATTTTTCCATCTAGGATGATATCATTTGAAATTAATTATACATTACCATTAATATGATCGAAGAATGCCATCCTAATTCATTCTCTAGAAGGTTTACTTATTTGATGAAAATATGAATTGTTTATGAAACCAATTTCATTTCATAGTTTGTGATATGATAAAATTTTATGGTCCACTGGCACAAATATATATGTTTCTTATTATTTTATTGGTGGAACCTATATCACACTCCAATAAATGTTTTTAAATATTATATCTCATGTGATATATATGTTTAAAATTTTGAAATTCGTGATCTCATATGTCAAACAAGTGGATGTGCTAGATCTACTATGGCTAAAAATTGGATTTGCGTGATCTGTTATGGGAATCATGTCTATGTTATGATTTATAATGCTAAAACGGGGTTTTTTATTTATTTCATAGTCATGGTATTTAACTTTGAAATGTGAAATGGGTTTTATACCACTGATGAATCATCAAACATTTATGACATGAAATTATGGTTTATGATTGAGTTATAGTAATTTCTCATTATTATGATTCAGGTATTTTGAAATGAAATGTTTTATAACATTATTAAATTTTATGATCATTTTCAGATTGGATATACAGAGTTTAATTTTAGATAATTATATTATACCATTATTTTAGTCTTATTATTTCTGTTGATTGTATATTAACACCTCTCTCACTAACCTATATTAATCATATGATCCTACCCCTTAATATGTATCTAATTCCATCATTATATATAATTATACTAATTTGTTTTTGTTTAAAATGAATTCATATTTTTTAAATTTTATTGGAGATGTGAAGACTCAACATGGAATATGAAATTCATGGTATTGTGGGAGATGATATTGATCTTTATAAACTGGTTGTTTATAAACTCATGTTGTTATGAGATTAACCTAAAAATATAAATCTTTAAATATAAATGTTCCTTGTATATTTATGTGATAAAATATTTCATTTTTATGTCATATATTAATTATGAAACTAACTTGGTCAAATTTATCATAATCAAAGATGAAATTTAATGTTTATATATTTATTACTTGATTTGGAGTGTTGGTCTCCAGATATTATAAAATTTTACTAATAATTTTGTTAATTGGAGCTCAATTATGATAGTATTTTCCCCATATTATTATTAAGAGATTAAGACCATCAATTTAGTTTTACATTGAAACGTATGTTCATAGCCAGATAGTCTATATGAATTTCTTTTTTATTTAGGAGAGGTTAATGTGATGTTCTTATCCAAATATTGTGATTAAAATATTATGTATTCATCATCTAACTCCATTTATACTCATATAATGAATAATATATGATTAAATATATGGTATTTATGAAATTTCTGTCATATGGTTACTATATGTCTTAGAAAATGATTTTATAGGAATATTTAATTTTCTATGATACAGATGGTGAACCGAAGTACATTGATAATTATGATTTATAAATATCATGAAATACGAATTTATAACATTGGCAGAATATATGCACTACTATAGGATATATATTTCATACTTTTTTGGAATCATTAATTCCAAAATTTATCAAAAATTAAAAGGGTCTATGGGGCCACACATTATTTTTAAAAATTAGGGTTATGTTTATAAAACATTAAGAGATACCACCAGTTGTTTAGGAGGTCCAGAAAAATAATCAGAAGGGATGTTTAGAAATTTTTTACACATTAGGTATTATATAGTGAAAATTTATGATATATTTTACACAAAATATTTTTGAACGATATCCAAAAGGATTTTGAGTTATGGTTTCACAGGTTATTGGATGTGATCTGATATATAGTGAATGTTTGTTATATGTAACCCAATGAGTTTTTTATGATATATAATTTTTAAAAAATAATATGATCTCATTGATGCATTGCATTACATGCAACACCGGATTAGTTTTCTATATAAACAATACAATGTTTCTTTGAACTGTAATTTTATTATTATAATTATTTAAATAATAAAATTATACCCTAACTATTAAAATGGAATGAAAGAATAGTGTTAATTTAATTATTAAATTATGGATTACTCCTAATTCCTTTACAAATTAATTATTAATGAATGTATATATTTTAAAAAAATAAAATGATTAGTTTTTCTGAAAATTTATTTAAATATATATTAGTACGTTTTATAAAAATAAATGAATCAATCAAATTTTTTTAATTTTATTAACTAAATAAATTTATATTATCTTAAATTTCATGTTTAATGTTCATCCTATGTGATTTCTAGACAACATATATGAACAAATCCAATTTGACACAGAAATGATGTATTTTTATAGAAAGGATGTTTTTCTACTTGTAAATTGAATAAAAAAAATTAAATCAAATTCCGAAGAAATTTATAGTTTGTATATGAAAAAATAAACTATTTTATTTTAGTTCATAATATCAATATTTACATTCATTTAATTTTTGGGTTTTTTATAGGATAGATGTTTTGATTAATAGAGAAAAATAAAAAATTGGAATCGATAATAAATTTTTCGTCAAAATAATTTATATAGTATAATTATATATATGAATCATTTTAAATTATAAATATATCAAATTTATATCTGATAATCTAATTCTTTTCATTGGAACAAATTTTAGTTTTAATATTCATATAAAACATGTCAGTCTTTTGAATGGTTTCACATTAAAAAATTTTCTTCCAATTCCATCATTAAGATTAAATTTTTATGAATTTCATTAAATTATGTGTTTTGAGATATGAAAAAAGATTCCATATTTTTAATCATAAGGCCTAATTTTACTAAATAGAACCCTTTTATTTTTGTACATTAATAATTGTAACTTTAGTAAACAAAATTACCATGGTTAATGGCCAATTAGGTTATTGAGGTTAACAATAATATTATAAATATTATAAAGCATCCCTACAACTTTCCCTAATATCAATTTATGATTTTAATTCAATATTTATCATATAATTTTCTTAATGGGAAAATTTATTAGAAACTTCTCCATTAAAATGAATTCAATAATATTAATCTCTAAGGGAGCGATAAAATGTCACAATCTTACTTTTAATATCTATAATATTTTTAATATAGTGTTAAATAAAATATATTTTTGAATATATATATTTTTCGTGAAAATATAATATTTATATAAATCATTGATATATATTTTTGATTTTTAGTGATTAAATAATTATCAAAACTAATTATAGAATGAAGATGTTGTAATTACTCAATTAATGAAACAATCCATTAAATTATATTATAAATATTTAAATACATATAATTTGAATTTATAAAGATTATCCATAAAAATTATAGGTTAATATTTCATATTAGGTGTGTATTAAATGAATTTCAATTATATTACATTTCATGATTGATTTTCAAAAACTCAATGTGACGAATAGTTTCAAAATTGAAAGGTTGGATTTGTTATGAAAATAATATTTTATTAAATTATTTTGAATTAATAAAAATATTAAATATGGAATATGAGATAATATATTAATAAATAGATATTAAATATTAAATTTATGATCCAACTGATCCTTTATATATAAAATATCATCCTTAGAGTGTTGTAGAATTTGAAGCCATAGTAAAAAATTTAAATAAGGTAATTTTGGGACAATTAAAATTATATGGATTTAAATAATAGAAATACTTGTTTATAATAAATTTTATGATGATATTAAAACATAATAATATATTATATGTTAATTAATGTATTTATATGGTACCAGGATTTATATTACATTTATTATAATTTAATCATTTGAGTAATTTCAAAAGTGACCCACCCTTCTCTAATAAAAGGTCACATCAAATTCCATTTTACTCAAAAATAAGAAACTATTTTTTTAAACACATAAAAAATATTCTCCCATATTCCCTAAATTTATCATAGTAACCTTACCATGCGATAAAATCTAACCTATTATGTCCTTTTATGAAAATAAAAAAAATGATTGTAACACCCCGAGATTTTATGAAAAATATTCTTTTAATTTCATTAATGTCTTGTGTTGTATGCTAAACCAAGATTACCTTGCGCTATACGCAACACCATATTATCTTGCAGTATACACAACACTATTCTTGAATCGTGTTACACACAATTTTGATAATAGTTATTCTATGCAACATTGAGTATATATATATATATATACAATGTATAAATGAAATATGGTTAGATTATGTTATATGAAACAATAAAGGATTCTTGCACAACACACAAACCAGACTTGTCTTTCATTACACACAATCGCGACGTTCCTCGATAGCGTGTGTAGTACGGAATAACGAGTTTCACTAAACAACGATATGCTATTAAAATATTATTAAAACTAGCCGTTATGAATAGTAATAACCACCTTTTGAAATTTTGTAAATTTACGTTTTCAAAATGGACTTCATTATTGGATTCGGAATATCGAAATTAGCTTAGGGTGAAATTTTGGTACTTTTCGGATAACTTTCATTTTCTGATGAATAGTGAAAATTACTAAATTTTATTTAAAAACAACCTTTTTAATAGAAATAATTAATAGTGATAAATTATTAATTTTAGTGGTTTTAAAGTATATTTAGAATATATTTTTGACAATTTTATACAATGTTGGTCATTGGATATAATTTCACATTTAATCCAGACATAAACAAGTGTCAATCATTTGATAGTTATTATCTCTTAAGAACACGCTATTTGTTTTGACGACGGGAATTAATTTTTAAATTTAGTAATGAAACTGATATGTTTTGAATTTGGTAAAATAGACATCATTTTTGAGTTCATAATATCAAATATAGATTAGGCCTAATTTTTGGTATTTTTCTGGAAACTTTCATTTTGTGATGAATAGTGAAACCACTAAGTGGTAGTTAAAAAAATGATTTTTTCATAAAACATAATTTTAACGCTTCTTTGAGTGGAATTTCAAAAATCCGAGAGACACAGTTGATGTCAGTAAGTAAAATGTGGTTCAATGAGATGAAAATGATTTTTGGTGAATAGTAACTTTTTACTTTTTTTACCACAGTTAAAAGTAAATACGGTAATTAAGGGTAAAAATGATATTATTATTACCCTAACACATGTCCAAATTATATTGGATAAGTGTAATTCGTCCAAAAACAACCTTAGGAATAAATTACGACCATTTAGGCCCAAATGGATTAGATTAGGACATTTATTATTAATTTATTTAAAGAAGGGTTAAAATAGTTAAAATCAAAGTTTAATAAGTAAATCATTTTTAATATAGGGTTATTCAAAAGATAAATTCGACTATAAATATTTCATAGGAATCTAAAAAGATTTACTACCTAATGGTATTTTATTTTTTATTTTTAGACATTAAATAATTTAATTTATTTATGACACAAAGATGATGCAGTAATTATCTTATTAATGAAATATTGACATAATTGATGTTATAAATACCCAAATAAATGTATTTTCAGACTTTTTATGAAATAAACTAATTTTATAGGTTAATATGACATGTTATTATTGATTTAATTAACAGTTTTCGAACTAATCATTCTGTTATGATTTTCACAAAAATCAATTACAAAATAGTGTCAAAATTGATATAAAATAGTTTTTAAAACAAATATTATATTATTAATTGTTATTTGATTACTAAAAATCTAAGGTTAGGAAAAATGACTTAGATAAGGTTATATATGTTAATAATATACAACATGGGGTTCTTTTGGCTTGTTATTGTATGTTTATTAACCTTATAGTATAAGAACACAGGAAGATACGGTAAAAGTAAAATTATTTAACTTAATGTTAAATCTAAATGATAAGGTCAAAATCGGAACCTAAACTTGTCTAAATTCTATTGGATGAGGGGATTACGACCCATCCCCACCTTAGATTCTAAATAAATCAATTTGGAGCTATTTAAAAACGAATTTGGTTTGATAATAAAATAATATTTTTAGTTATTCGAAAGGTGCCCCTCTCCTCCCTTATAAAAGGGCACCTCCTCCCTCTCTTCCTCACACCACTTTGAGCCTTCATACTCGGCCAAACCCTGCCAAATTCCCTTCTCCACTTCCCTAGAAACATCCTAGAGGTTCTGTTCTTCCTTAAAGACCAATTTTAGTTCTCTAAAAGGAGATCTCAAAGAGGCGCTTCAAAAAAGAGGTAATTTCTGTTACTGATTCTTTCACCATTGTTTCTTCTTCCACATCTTCTTATTAGGTTGTTTCATTATGAAGTAATAACATCAGTATCAATCATATACTGATATGTTATTATAAGTATGATACAACCATATTTCACCATCTATTCATCCTACGAAAAATGAAATCACCGCGCGTGCATACGTACAGAATACTCTCTCCACGCCGTGGTGTAATCTATTTTCCACCACCACCTTACTTGGATGGGTATAATGGTGTACATAATAACTATATATGATTATTGTAAAGTGATATTGATTCTGAAATAGTATACATACACTCCAATACAATTCCACGATCATGAGAATGATATCATCGCTCGTGCGTACGTACGGACTACCGACTCCACAACGCGATGAGATTCATTCTCCACTTTAACCATTAATGAATGATTATAAATTATATATAATAAGTAATCATGAAATATATTACATAATAATGATACTGTATTTATGTGTATATATATTCATTTCATCTACTTAATTCTATTCAACTCAATAAGGAAACGAAAACATCGTTCATGCGTACGTACGGCCTACCGTCTCCATGAACGGTGTATTTCATTCCATTTACAGATTTATTATATATATTTATATTCTGTATATATATTATATATAAAACTTGTTTTATATTCTTGAATTAAGTAATCATGATCTAAGTAATCATATGAATAATTACAAGTCAAAACACGGATGACAAATGAAACAATTTTACTCAAAACGCTCTTTAACATGGAATTTACAAAAGAACGGGTAATATAAAGTCATATGTGAACCATAAATGATATCATAACAATGAATATGATTCTGGAATAAGTCAATGACATTATTTAAATCATTATATAGGAGGTTTGGACTCTTACGAAGCAAATCGGACCTAAGGTAAGGGAAATATCACAATCTCATTTTTATTCGAGATTGTTTATACTTTGGCATTTACTGGGGTGTATTTTATCATCCACATCCATGTTTACTCAATATTTAATATTATTTCCATTCACCTACAATTGTTTAAATCCAATTTTACCCTTCGGTGAGTTTTTAGTAAAAGATATGAAAGGAATCTTTTGTTGTTTTTCCTACGAGGTACTTTTTTGACTTTTCCGACAAATGTACGAGAAGAATGTTTTTTTAACTTATACGACATGAATGTATTTTTAAAACATTATTTCCAAGAAGATTCCTTTACAAGTTTTCATGTTTATTTTTTATCAACTTCTCTTAGTTTAGAATTGTATGACTTGTTAAGAAAGGAAATTTTTTTTTTGAAGTAGAACGGATATTTTCCTCAAGAATGGAGTTCAAGTGTTTTATTAAAATTATTTTCCATCTAAGATAATATAGGGTTCTGTTTCTAACCCTATTATTACATGGATTTGATTATGTTGTGATGGAAATATTTTTATGAATTCCTTTATCTTATATGAATTGTTTTATGATGTCATGTTTTTTAAGAATCCCATTTTTACTACATGGGTTATGCAATGATGTATGATTTATGATTTTGTGGCACACATAAGAGTGGTATCATTATGAGATGTGTGGGACCTATATCTCCCTCCAATGCATTGGGTAATGATTTTATATCTCATGAGATAGACATGGCTGGAACAGTAGGTTATACCGGTTCAGTGAAACAGGACTGAAACGAGGGGTGAACTCGGTTCAGAAAGGGACTTTGTCCACTAAGATAGTCTTGGCAATGAGTCTTGACTAATAAGAAATGATTATCTATGATTATGTGGGTATGCCACAAAGTTTCATGTTTTATGTTATGATTATTGGGATTACATTTCACTACTATGATTTATCCCATGTTATGAAATTATGATCTCTTTTGCAGGTTAAGATTTACAAAAGATATGTTCTTATGAATATGACGTGATTGATATTTCTTTTGTTTACCATTACTGAGCATTTGAGCTCAACCATTTATGTTTTCTTTTCTCCAGGACCTAAATAAAGGATTTAGGTTTAAAAAAAATAAGATCTTTATGGGAGATGTTGAAAATCTTTCACCACGATTAGAAGATTATATTCCGAGTTTCCAAAGACACTAAACTATTACGATCCTTGTGTGTGTGTTTTTGTTCTGTACTAAGTATTCCGCAAAAGTAATGTAATGTCCATGTACGTCAGGCTTCGGGTCTCTACAGTTGGTATCAGAGTAAAAGTTTAGTCAACCTTTGGAAACTAGGATGCGAAAACGTTAGTAAGATCCCCAAAGATATTTCTAAGGTATGTCTAGGGATGTCCCTAAGGATAAGTATACGTATAGGATACAGTCCAAGAACTACAGTAACGATCATAGAATTTAACCTAAGATGTTAGATATTGAGGATACTCCCCCTTTATTATGTTGTTTTCCCTAGCATGATTTTTTCTTCTCACACTATTCTTTTTGGGTTTTAGACGATGGCTGGAACCCGAAGGAACCGTGTTGATCAATGTATTGGACAATGCAATGACTGTCCTCCGGAACAAAAAAATGTTATGGCAGATGGAGAGAAAAATCTTATTGCTATACTTACACAAGCTATAAATCATTCTGTACTTCCAAATGAGCAGAGAAGGGAACAACATTCTATTGAGTCCTTCATGAGGCAACGTCCACCTTCTTTCAGTGGGTCTTCTGATCCACTTGTTGCTGAACAATGGATCAGTACCACTGAAAAGATATTTTCAGTTCTTCAATGTTCTGAACATGATAATGTCATCTTAGCATTATATCGTTTGGAAGGTGAAGCTGATCAATGGAGGAATATTATCAAGAATATGAGGCAAAGAGATGAAATTGAGTCCATGGAATGGGACGAGTTCAAGAACTTATTTTTCAATAAGTACTTCCCTCGTATTCTTCGAACAAAGATAGAGAAAGAGTTTCTTAAACTAAAGCAAAAGGATGATGAGTCTGTTGGTATATACGAAGAGAATTTTACAAGGCTTGCAAGGTATGCATCTGGATTTATCATCCAACCTGAAAGTAAAGTTTATCTATTCATTAGTGGCTTAAAACCAAATCTTCGAAGGGAATTATCTATAAGAGACTTCATTATCTATGAAGAAATTGTGCATTGTGCTATCAAGGTAGAAATGGAAGTTGGTGTTACTTATCCATCTCATAGTTTTGACAAGAAACGAAAGATGGAGTTCCAGGAGAAATCTCAGAATAATGGTGAAAAGAAGATGAATGTTTCCTTATGCTCAAAGTGTGGAAAGAAGCATGGTGGAGATTGTCTTAAAGGGACAAGTAAATGTTTCAAATGTGGAAAGGAAGGTCATCGGGCATTTGAATTCCACAGTGACGGGAAGAAGATGCCTAATGATGCAAACGAAGGAAGGGATACACATAATGAACCTACTACACTTCAATGATTCAAGTGAAAGGAAATGGGGCATTATGCTAATAAATGCCCTAATCCAAGGGTTAGTGATGATCGACATGAGAAACCACTTAAGGAAAAGGACAAAGGGAAGTCACATGCGATCACCATTGGAGATGTTGAATATGAAAACAATGTGGTGGAATGATTAAGTGTTTATGTAATGGGATTCCTGAATAATGTTGTATATAGTATCGTGGAATATTGGAATATTTATGTTTTGGTCTATTGTGGTTTTCAATAATTTTATGGCATCAGTAACCATGAAAAGTGATTGAAATATTTTTGGAAAGCAGATGATATGCACATAATGAAGGGATAAAGAGAATCTAATATGTTTGATAGTATTCATGATCTCATGATTGATATAAGGACTAAGTGATATCATGCTTTGAGGATATAGAATTTTAAGGATTTTGGTATGTGGAAAGTGTTAAATTTTTACTTCATTCATGTTTTCACTAAGGTTCAATGGATATTAATTCTTAAAGAGAATTCATGATTAAGGTATTCACATGTTTTTAATTTGACCAACAAGATATATCTTATGATATATGGGGGATAAATTTTGGCATTCGCGTGATTGTTATGTGACATTTCATGTAATCATTTTCTCTATACAATGAGTTTGGACCGAAGTATTTTAGATAAGCCTAATGATTGGAATGGATTATGTTGGACATACGTTAGTATTGTTTAAGGATAAAACATTTTTTTTGATATTGTTGATGGGATGTTATAGTAATATAGCTTTAGAAAAAGGACAACCTGTAGGACGGGAGACAGCCCATCGCGTCGGACAAGGCTGTGGGAATCGAACCCACAACCGAAGTGCAACTGGTCTTTATCGCCTACCACTGGCCTACAGGAAGTCCCTGTTTAGTAGAAAATAGTTTTATTATATTAAGAAGTATGATATATGAAGTATAAGTCCATTTTAGGAACCATATATGATTAATCTCACTATAGATGGGCTTATGTATTTTTTTGATAACTTTTCTAACCTTTTGTTTCAGACAGATGAAATGACCCATCATTCTATCACATGATCTGCTAACACGTCACGAATAAAAAATTCAACTTCATTTCTTTAAGAGATGAAGTGGAAATTGTTCAAGGCACGAACAATAGTGAGATTGTACCAAAATAAAGTAAATATTTATTCTAATTCAAATTCGTCAACTTTAGGGAAATGATCTTGAAAACCAAAAATGTTGTCCTAGTGCCCTTATATCTTATGAATCAGATGGTACCCTAGATAATCACAAATCTATAGCTTTGTGATTGTTGGCTTTTTCATAGACATATTCTCTACCACTCTCCATCATAACTTGATGGTTATATTTTTCTTCCATATCCATATTTTCACCTATGTTCTCCTACATGGAAACCCAGTGATGAGTTAATTTGGGTAACCATTACGTTTCATACTTTATTTTTTAAAAGCCTAGTTTTGGTATTCCTTTTTATGATGTGGGATTCAATTAAAGAAACATTCAAGTAGAAAACCATTTATAACCCCGACGAATTTCGAGGGAGAAATTCATTTTAAGGAGGGTAGAATGTAACACCCCGAGATTTTATGAAAAATATTCTTTTAATTTCATTAATGTATTGTGTTTTTTGCTAAACCAAGATTACCTTGCACTATACGCAACATCGTATTAGCTTGCAGTATACGCAATACTATTCTTGAATTGTGTTACACACAATTTTGTAATAGTTATTCTACGCAACATTGAGTATATATATATATATATTTAATGTATAAATGAAATATGGTTGGATTATGTTATACGAAACAACGAAGGATTCTTTCACAACACGCAACCCTGACTTGTCGTGCATTACACACAATCGCGACCTTCCTCGATAGCGTGTGTAGTACAGAATAACGAGTTTCACTAAACAACGATATGCTATTAAAATATTATTAAAACTAGCCGTTATGAATAGTAATAACCACTTTTTGAAATTTTGTAAATTTATGTTTTCAAAATGGACTTCATTTTTGGATTTGGAATATCGAAATTAGCTTAGGGTGAAATTTTGGTACTTTTCGGATAACTTTCATTTTCTGATGAATAGTGAAAATTACTAAATTTTAATTAAAAACAACCCTTTTAATCGAAATAATTAATAGTGATAAATTATTAATTTGAGTGGTTTTAAAGTATATTTAGAATATATTTTTAAAATTTAATACAATGTTGGTCATTGGATATAATTTCACATTTAAACCAGACATAAACAAGTGTCAATCTTTTGATAGTTATTATCTCTTAAGAACACGCTATTTGTTTTGACGACAGAAATTAATTTTTAAATTAAGTAATGAAACTGATATGTGTTGAATTTGGTAAAATAGACATCATTTTTGAGTTCATAATATCAAATATAGCTTAGGCTTAATTTTTGGTATTTTTCTGGAAACTTTCATTTTTTGATGAATAGTTAAATCACTAAGTGGAAGTTAAAAAAATGATTTTTTCATAAAACATAATTTTACCACTTCTATGAGTGGAATTTCAAAAATCCTACAGACACGGTTGATACCAGTAAGTAAAATGTGGTTCAATGAGATGAAAATAATTTTTGGTGAATAGTAACTGTTTACTTTTTTTTACCACGGTTAAAAGTAAATAGGGTAATTAAGGGAAAAAAAGATATTATTATTACCCTTAAACATGTCCTAATTCTATTGGATAAGTGTAATTAGTCCAAAAACAACCTTATGAATAAATTATGACCATTTAGGCCCACATGGATTAGATTAGGGCATTTATTATTAATTTATTTAAAGAAGGGTTCAAATAGTTAAAATCAAAGTTTAATAAGTAAATCATTTTTAATATAGAGTTATACATAATATAAATTCGACTATAAATAGTCCTTAGAAAGATAAAAATATTTCCTACCTAATGGTATTTTATTTGTAATTTTTAGACATTAAATAATTTAATTTATTTATGACACAATGATGGTGCAGTAATTATCTTATTAATGAAATATTGACATAATTGATGTTATAAATACCCAAATAAATGTATTTTAGGACTTTTTATGGAATAAAATAATTTTATAGGTTAATATGACATGTTATTATTGATTATTTAACTTCGTTTGAACTAATAATTCTGTTATGATTTTCACAAAAATCAATTTCAAAATAGTGTCAAAATTGACATAAAATAGTTTTTAAAACAAATATTATATTATTAGTTGTTATTTTATTCCTAAAAATCTAAGGTTATGCTAAATGACTTAGATAAGGTTATATATAATAATAATATACAACCTGGGGTTCTTTTGGCTTGTTATAGTAAGTTTATTAACCTTATAGTATAAGAACACAAGAAGACACGATAAAAGTAAAATAATTTAACTTAATGTTAAATCTAAATGATAAGGTCAAAATAGGAACCTAAACTTGTCTAAATTCTATTTGATGAGATGATTTCGACCCATCCCCACCTTAGCTTCGAAATAAATCAATTTTTAGCTATTTAATACCTAATTTGGTTTGATAATAAAATAATATTTTTAGTTATTTCAAAGGTGCCCCTCTCCTCCCTTATAAAAGGGCTCATCCTCCCTCTCTTCCTCACACCACTTTGAGCCTTCATGCACAGCCAAAACCTGCCAAATTCCCTTATAAGATTCCCTAGAAACGTTCTATAGGTTATGGTATTCCTCAAAGTCCAATTTTAGTTCCCTATGAGGAGATCTCAAAGAGGCGCTTCAAAGAAGAGGTAATTTCCGTTACCAATTCTTTCACCTTTATTTCTTCTCCACTTATTCTTCTTAGGTTGTTTCATTATGAAGTAATAACATCAATATCAATAATATACTGATATTTTATTATAAGTATGAAACAACCCAATTTCACCATATATCCATCCTACATAAAATTAAATCACCGTGCATGCGTATGTACGGAATACCGTCTCCACGCCGTGGTGTAATCTATTTTCCACCACCACCTTACATGGATGGGTATAATGGTGTAAATAATAACTATATATGATTATTGTAAAGTTCTATTGATTCTGAAATAGTATACATACACTCTAATACAATTCCATGATCATTAGAACGATATCATCGCTCGTGCGTACGTACGGACCACCGTCTCCACGACGCGATGAGATTCATTCTCCACTTTAACCATTCATGAATGATTATAAAGTATATATAATAAGTAATCATGAAATATATGACATAATAATGATACTGGATTTATGTGTATATATATTTATGTCATCTACTTAATTCTATTCAACTCAATAAGGAAACGAAAACAACGTTCATGCGTACGTACGGCCTACCGTCTCCATGAACGGTGTATTTCTTTCCATTTACTTATTTGTTATATATATGTATATTCTGAATATATATTATATATAAATCATGTTTTATATTCTGGAATTAATTAATCATGATCTACGTAATCATATGAATAATTACAAGTCAAAACACAGATGAAAAATGAAACAATTTTACCCAAAACGCTCTTTAACATGGAATTTACAAAAGAACGAGTAATATAAAGTCATAAGTGTACCATATATGATATCATAAAAATGAGTATGATTCTGGAATAAGTAAATGACATACATAAATAATTATACAGGAGGTTCGGACACTTACGAAGCAAATCGGACCTAAGGTAAAGGAAATATCACAATCTCATTTTTATCCGAGATTTTTTATACTTTGGAATTTACTAGGGTGTATTTTATCATCCACATACATTTTTCCTCAATATGTAATATTATTTTCATTCACATACAATTTTTTAAATCCTATTTTACCGTTCAGGGAGTTTTTAGTAAAAGATATGAACGGAATCTTTTGTCGTTTTTCGTACGAGGTACTTTTTTTACTTTTCCGACAAAAGTACGAGAAGAATGTTTTTTTAACTTATACGGCACGAATGGATTTTTAAAAAATTATTTCCAAGAAGATTCCTTTACAAGTTTTCAAGTTTATTTTTAATCAAATTCTCTTAGTTTAGAATTTTATGACATGTTAATAAAGTAAAAGTGTTTTTGAAGTAGAAAGGATATTTTCCTCAAGAATGAGGTTTAAGTGTATTATCAAAATTATTTTCCATCTAAGATAATAAAGGGTTTTGTTTCTATCCCCATTATTAAATAGATTTGATTATGTTGTGATGGAAATATTTTTATTAATTCTTTTATCTTATATGAATTGTTTTATGATGTCATGTTGTTTAAGAATCCCATTTTTTACTACATGGGTTATGCACTGATGTATGATTTATGATTTTGTGGCACACATAAGAATGGTATCATTATGAGATGGGTGGGACCTATATCTCCCTCCAATGCATTGGGTAAATATTTTATATCTCATGAGATAGACATGGCTGGAACAGTAGGTTATACTGGTTCAGTGAAACAGGACTGAAATGAGGGGTAAACTCGGTTCAAAAAGGGACTTTGTCCACTAAGATAGTCTTGGCAATGAGTCTTGACTAATAAGAAATGATTATCTATGATTATGTGTGTATACCACAAAATTTCATGTTTTATGTTATGATTATTGGGATTACATTTCACTACTATGATTTATCCCATGTTATGAAATTAGGATCTCTTTTGCAGGTTAAGATTTAGAAAAGATATGTTCTTATGAATATGATGTGATTGATATTTCTTTTTTTTTACCCTTACTGAACATTTGATCTCACCCTTTTATGTTTTCTTTTCACCAGGACATAAAGAAAGGATTTATGTTTAAAAAAAAGAAGATATTTATGGGATATGTTGAAGATCTTTCACCATGATTAGAAGATTATATTCTGAGATTCCAAAGACACTAAACTATTACGGTCCTTGTGTGTGTGTTTTTGTTATTTACTAAGTATTCGGCAAAAGTAATGTAATGTCCATGTACGTCATGCTTCGGGTCTCTACAATGTTACCCTAAGAAGTGGTATCATTCATTAGTGAACATTTTTGTTTAATTCCTTCCTTGAACCCCCTAAATTATTATTATTACATGATTATATAACAATATAAATATACTAAATACATAGAGATAATTTTATTATAATTATTATTCCTACACTTAAACACGCATCCATCAAATGGATAACTAACTTAGTGTTCTTATGTATAGAGAACTACCGTCTCACGAAATGATGTTGTTCGTTTTAAATTACCAACTTTCCTGGTTGGGAATTATAATAAAAACTACATTATAATATGATATATATGTTATTTATGATTTATATATTATTCTTTAAATATTATCTAAAACATACCTTCATTATTTCCTTTTTCTTGAAATATGAAAACATCATTTGTGGACATGTGGACTACCGCCTCCACAAAGTGATATGATTCGGTCACACCTTACATAGAATGTATCTTGGATGGGCTTAGTGAAATTACATTATATATATTAAAGAATAATTCTTCTATAATTATTTATATATACATATATTATATTTCATTTCATTCATTCAATAAAACAAGAAAATAGAATCATTTTTCATGTGTACATACACCATACCATCTCCCAGAATAGTTTCACATTTTCCTTTTCTACCATTGATAGCTAATTAATAAAACATTTATATTGAATATATTTGATCTTTATTTCATTTTAATAATAATATAAATGAGTAAATCCTGATATAATTATGTGGACATAAAATATAACAAATCAAAACGGATTTTAAAAACAAAGTATTTGTTACTTGAAACATTAATTTACCATGTAATTATTGATAAATAGATATTAAAAAGAACATAATTAAATTATATATGTTATGATATATTTCAGTAATAGATTTATAATAAATATATATTTATTATAAATGTTTTTTCGTGAGTATAAATAGATTCAAGACATAAGGAAAGGGATTAATGTCTCACATTTTCCTTTATGGTACACATGTCATATAAAATACAAGATTCATCTATGTAATGTATATAGTGCCTGTAATTTATGCGTCTTATCAAAAATATTGTTATTTTTTCATATACATATTATTTTCATTCTATCATGGGGCTTACAATCTATTGATTATATTGTGAACTCATCTTCATGATTCTATCGTTTTATGTATCTATATGGGAATCTTTCATTTTCATGTCCATGTTTTCTATAAATGTTTCCCAAAAGTTTTTTATACTATTCTATTCTATATTTTTAATGATTTTTCACTATTTTTTACTTTTTACTAAATTTTTATAAAGTAAATTTTCCCCAAATTATGTACTTTGTGTTTTTCCTATAAATATAACAAAAATAATTTTCTTTTTAAATTATGATGTATGAGTAGGGTTTTCATCATTCATAATGACTTCATTATTTGAGTATTACATTATGGAAATCCTTTTTTATTTAAAAATAATTTTTTTTTATATAGCACCAGTTTTTGTTAAAAAAAATGAATTTATAAAGGATATTTTGATGAAGAATGATTTTCATGTAAACTATGAAAATATTTTTCCATATACAATAAAATTATTTTATGTTACACATTATTTATTTGGGATATATTTCAATGATAATGTCATTATATTTCATATGTGACGTTTATATTTATGATGTAATGATATTTATGAAACCCATTTATTTTTCATGGGGTTTTTTATGATTGAATTCTATTAATGAAACCTATTAACTTCCATGGGCTCTAATATAATGAATGATTTATGTTCCTGTGGAACACATATGTCAGGTTTTAATTATCAGATGGATAAGACCTATATCTCTCTCCAATGCAATTGGTAAATATTTATATCACATGAGATGGACATGGATGGATCGGTGGGGAAATTGGTCTAGTATCAAACTTTGTTTACTAATATAGTCTTGAGAGTGATCCTGGACTACAATTATGGTCACGGGATAATACCATTGATACCAATATAGCATGTTGAGTGAAATAATACTACTAAGATATATTTTTTAGTTATTATTTAACTAATATGGAAATCATTATATATGATTATGTGTATACAATAATTTCTTGTCTTTCTTTAATATTATAGTCTCATGGATTATGTTCTTTGATTTCTTTATGATTCATTTCTTATGAACTACAAATATTTATTACATGATTCATTTTTATGATAGTTTTTGTGTGGGGAAAGTTCATCAAAAGCTACTAACTCATTATTAGACCCGTATGGTCATATTGATGCATATATATCTTCCATTTATATCCTTATTGATCATCTAAGCTCACCCTATTATAATATTTCATTTTACCCTGGCATAAGGAATTGAATTTTGTAGGATTACTACATGGAAAGATCTTTATGGAATCATTTAAGATCTTTCACCAAACTAGATATTAATATTCTATGATTCTATCGACACTGTACTAATATGTTCTTTCAGAGTATAATTGTTTGATGTATGAAATTTTCCCCAAAAAATTGAAATTTACAATATATGTTATGATTTGGTCATTATAGTTGATATTACAGAAATTTATTATTCAATCATTTGAAACAATCAAGAGAAAATTTTTGTGAGATTACAAGTAATATTTCTAAGGATATGACTTAGTATGTCTCTGAGGACAACACATATTATCGGCTATAATCCTAGAAAATTTGTAACAATAAAAAAACTAGGAATAAACCGAATATGTTATTGATTGATAGTAATTTCCCTTGATTATATAGTTATCCTGCTATTAATAGTGTTACTCACAATATACTGTTGTTTTATTTTGTGGCTAGAACCTGAAGGAACCGTGTCATTGATGAATACAATGTGAAATGAAATGATTTTCCTCATGGGAATCAAAATAATAATGGAGGTTGAATGAAAAATATAATATTTATACTCAGAAAAGCTATAAATAATTGTAGACTTCCAAATAATCATAGGTGGGAACAACATTTTGTTGAGTCCTTCATTAGGGAACATTCTTCTTTTTTTAGTGGGTCTTCTGATATAATTATTACATAATAATGGATCAGTGCCACTAGAAATATATTTTACATTATTTAGAATTTATAATAGGGAAATTATATATTTATATATTTATGATTTAGAATGATAATCAGACCAATGGGGAACTATAATGAATAACAAAAGGCAGCATGGTGAAATTGAAACCATAGATTAGGACGAGATCAGGATGTTATTCTTTAAAAAGTAATTTCCTCAAGTTCCCCGTATGAATATAGATAATGATTTATTTGAGTTAATGAAAAGGGATGGTTAGTCTATTGGTATATATTATGATAATTATACCAGTCTTTCAAAATACAGTTCTGGTATTATCATTAAACCCGAATGCATGTTTCATAGAATATTCAGTGGCTTAAATCCAATTTTCTAAATGGAATTAGCCAAAAAAGACATTAATATCTATGAATAAATGATGCATTATACTATCAAGGATTAAATAGAGGTGGGAATTAGATATCAATCTCATGGTGTTGATATGAAATAAAATATATAAGACAAATAAAAATATAAAAACCATTTAGCAAAGATTATTATCTTTTCATTATGCTCTAATTGTGGAATAAATAATTGATGGAATTTTCTTATGTGGAAAGAATCATTGATGGAATTGTCTTATGTGGAGAAGTAGATGTTTTTCGTGTAGGAAATAAGTTATTAAATCATTTCACTGCTGTAGTGATGTGAAAAAGTTATCTATTGATGCTAATAAAGAAAAGGATACATAGAAATCAACCCCACATGCCAATTTATTAAATTTAAGGAATATGAATATTATGCTAATTTTTCCCAAATAAAGTGGTTAATAACAATTATTATCCACAAAAACCTCATATGTCAAATTAAAAGTGTAAATCACATGAGATAACTATTGTTGATGTGAAGTATGAAAACGATTTGGTGGATTTGATGAGTGTTTATATATTATAATTCCATAATATGTTTAAGAAATACTTTTCCAGAATAATTGAATATTGAAATATAAAAAGGATCATTCTAATGTGGTTTTTAATGATGTATCTGAAATAATTTGTTGAATGGTATTAGTAACCATGAAAATTATATGAGGTGGTAATGTGATATTTTTGGAGAACACAATATTAAGGGAAGGATAAACCTTAATAAGTCCATGATGTTGGTATAATAATGGGATCAATAGACATATGATTCTGTGATAAGACAAATGGGAAAATATTTATGGCCTTTGAACTATTTTATAATATTTAATCAAGGTGGTTTAAGGATTGAATTTATAGTTTTATTGTTTAATAAATTATTTATTATTTTAAAACACACGTGTATTCACTATGGTTTTGTGGTAATTAATTATATTACCATATTTTACTAGAGTATATCATAATGGTCTTCAAATTTTTATTGTGTAAAAATTATAAACTATATACAATTATTTGGGTGATTAATAATTATATTATTTTTTAATGATAGTAAAGTTCTTTCAAGTGTTTTGGATTTTTATAATTTGGAAGGATCATAATGGAAACCATTTATGAAATTTTTAAAATTGATATTTGGATGAGGTTTTAGATATTAATGTATTATTTCTCTATAGGAGGAATTAGGAATATTTGATAACTGTTGTTAACAATTTTTATATGATATTAAGGTAAATTGAACTATATATCATTCTAGGGATTTCATGATCTACTAAATAATCAAGAATGAAAAATTCACCTTCATTTCATGGAATAATAGATTAAGTGGAAATTAATCCAAGCACCATAAAAGGATGATATTAGGGATATGAAATATGAATAAATTGAGTATAATTCATCTATTAAAAATTATTTAACTCTTGGGAAAGGATCATGAAATCGAAATAAATATTCTATTACATTCATTAAATATGAATCCAATGGTTCCTTATATCATTGCAAATTTGTGGCCATGCGATTTTATACATTCCCTTGATCGTGTTCTCTAATAATATTCATCAAAACAAGATAATTACATCTCTCTTCAATGTAGATTTATTCACATACCAACAATGATCACCAATGTGGAAAAAATATTAATATTTATATTGGTTAACATATTTTTCTCAACCATTCCATTTTAAAATTTATGTTTTAGTATTAATTTTTATTACTTGGGTTTATATGAAAGAAACATTTAGGTATTTAAAAATTATTGACCTAGATGAATTTTGACAGTGAAATTCATATTAAGGGTGTATATTGTAACTCCTTGAGATTTTTATAAGATACATTTTTTTAAATACATTAATTTCATTGATGACTAGCATCACATCCCAAACCATCTTAGCTTTTGTTACATCCAATACGGAGTTTCTATGAAACATCATTTTTTTATTATGTTTATTTAAATTAGAAATATATATCCTAGAAATTAGATTGGATGGTAATAATCAAATTAATTGAATTATGAAATTATGTTTGACCCATAATTCATTGACCAATTAATAATAAATGAATGTAAAAAAAGTTGTAAAATAAAATGATATGTTATTTTTGAATAATTATATCAATATGCATTCTATTTTTTATGTTAATAAATAAAAAAATAAAGCATACTGAATTTTATTAATTAAATAAATATATAACATTTTTAATTTAATATTTTAAATCATATTATTTGTTTTCTTGACAAGATTTAAGAAAAAATCAAATTTAATTAATAAAAGATGTATTTTTTTAAAAAAAATTGTTTTCAACATTTTATTAGATAATACATTATAAATATAATTTTCTATAATTATAAAATTTATATAAAAAATTAATCTTATTATTTGAATGTATCATATCAAAATTTACCTTGGTTTAGTTTGTGGAATTTTTCTCATTTTTATCGTACTTTGATGAGTAGTGAAAAATATTAAATTTGAATTACAAACAGCTTTTTCATTAAAATAATTTATATTTATTATTTATATATTATATTGGTTTTAATGTATAATTAGATAGGATATTTATATTCTAATATAATTTTGTTATTTGGAATCAATTACACTTTTAATTTGGATATAAAAACAAGTTAGTCTTTTGAATGATTTCACTTTAAAACAAATTGTTTCGTCAATGGGATTGAATTTTAATTTATATCTAAAAATTATATTTATTTAATTATTAAAAATTGATTTAATATATGGAATCAAAATATATATATTTATTAAATACTTCCCCTCAATTTTTTACAATATAAATAGTAACTTTAGTAATTTTTATTACCATGATTAAATTTCAAATGGGTAATTAATGGTGAAAATAATATTATAAATATAATAACACTATCATAAAACTTTAACATAAATTATTTAATGAAAATAATTCTACCTATAACATATAATTAATGAAATTAAAAAATTTAAATGACACATATCAATAAAATAGACTTAAATCATACAAATCTCAATTTGGGTTAAAAAATATCCATGTCTAACTTTTAATATGTATAATATTTATAATAAAGGGATATATAAAATACTTGATCGACTATATATATTATTATAGATGATAAATTAATTTATCTACAAATAATAAATTTATTTTAGTTTTTTAGGGATGATATAATTTTCCTATAATATTACAAAATGATGATGAATAATTACTAAAATAAAAATGTATTTAAATTAAATTAGAAATATTTCAATAATACAAATTTTATTAAATTAATGTTATAAAATAAATTATAGTTTAATATAAAATATTAGGGGTATATTAAATAAATATGTTCGATGTAATTTTAATGCATTGATTTTCATTATGTCAATGTAATAAATAGTGCCAAAATTGAAACTTATGATATCTTGTGAAAATAATAATTTATTTAATTATTTAAAAATCATAAAAAAAAATTAAATCTGTAAAATGTGAAGATATATGGTCTATTATATCTTAAATTATCCATTTATGGTCCAATTTACTCATTGCACATGAAAATTTCATCCTCTTAGACTAAAAGAATTATTTTTCAAAAGTAAAATAAAATTGTTATAATTAACGAATAATCGAAATGATAATGATTAAAATAAACACCAAACATGTCTAAAATCTATTTATTTATGATATTACAACTATATGATAACATATCATCTAATAAATTATCTTTTGGGGTATTTGGATTAAGATTCAATTTTTTATAAATTTCTCTATTGAGAAAATCCAAAAGAGTCCCTCCCAACTCTTAAAAATATTTACATCTTATTCTATTCTACTCACACATAAGAACCTATCTATTTCTGGAAATAATTGTAAAAATACTCTATAATCTTATGTATATTTATCTTAGAATCCTTAAATTGGGATTAAATCCAATCAAAGAACACTCATTGGGAAAATAAAAAGGAGATACCAAATGAATAGGTAATGTTCATCAACACACATTTTCATATTATTTGTACCTTTAACAAAATAAATTATTATTATTAATAGTTTATATATTAACCTATGAATCATAAATATACTAACTTGTTATTATATAATTTTTTTAAATAAACCTACACAAACATCCATATAATATGTGACTAACTTACCATTCTTGTGTAACGTAAAATACCGCCTACCGAAACGATGTTGTTCATTTTTCCTTTACCACCTCTAATGACTGTGATTTTGGTTAGAAAATAAATTTTTCAATTCTATATATTGTATTTTTGATTTATTTATTCTAATTTTATTATTATATAAAACATAACTTCCATCCTTCCATTTTTGTCGAGATATGATATCTTCATTTTTTGACGTGTGGACTGCCGCCTCTTCAATATAGTGTGATTCATTCGAAATTTATATTGAATATAATAAGGATGGGTTTCGTGAACATATATAATCTATATGAAATAATAATTATACTATAATTGCATTATATATATATATACATACATAAATGTAATTTACTTTCGTTCATTCAATATGACAAGAAAATGGAAACATCATTCATGCGTACATGCTGTCTAACATCTCCATGAATGGTGTATTCCATTTTCTAATTATATATTTTATTGAATTTAATAAATATATATATAATGAATATATATGAAATATATATGATTTTTTACATCATATAAATGAATAAATCATGATATATGTATAGATACCATATTTATAACAAATCATAAAACATTTGAAAAACAAATCAATTATGACGTAAAAAATATAATTAACATGGATTTTTTTACAAAATGGTAATTGAAGGGAATAAAAAAATCATATATGATATGATATTGTGGAATAATATTTTTTAATATATTTTTAATATATTTATATTTACAATATTTGAGTATTTCACAAGTACTATGGGAGTGAAGAGAACATGTGAGGTATTTTTGTCTCACATATATTTCAATGGGGAACAACCATTATACAAAACATGTTTCTTTACATGGTATGAATACTATCCATGAATGAATATTATGAGTCATATCTGGAATATTATTACATTTTCATATCCATACGATTTTATTTATTTCATGGGGAAAATGATTCTACTGATTATAATGTGGTATCATCTTATGGATTCTTTCTTTTAAAATCATGAGGCATTTAGAAAAATAAATCATTTTCATAGAATAAATGTTATTTTTCTCATTATTTATTTTGAACTGGACTCTCAATATTATTTTCCTTATATTTTATAATTAATTTATATTACTTATGCTTTATTGGGGATATTTTTAATGTATACTATCCTTATAATTGTTATGTATGGTTTATGTTTATTATGGAATGATATTTATAAAAATTGATTCTTTTATATTGTTTTGTTATGATTAAATTATATTTATAAAACACATTTACTTTAATGGGTTATAATATTATTAAATATTTATTTTCTAGTAGTGATAATTTATATGGTTTGAGTTATTTGACTGGTGGAAACAATATCTCCTCCTAATTCACTGGGTAATGATTTATATCTCATTATTTAGATATGGCTAGAACAGAGAGTGAACTCGGTTCAATAGAGGAAATTGTCCACAAAGATGATATTAAAAGTGGAACATGACTACTATGATGGTAATTTAAGTGAACAAGGAATAATAAGATGATATGGGTGGTGATATTATTCTACTAATATTGCATTGTGTGTGGTTCCTTTAGTATTATTTAAATAATTTTATATGATTATGTGTACAGCACTATAGAATCTCTTATATCAATGTTATGACCTCATGGATTATGTTATTTAATTTACATATGATTTATTTCTTATGAAATTCCAATATTTATGGGAAAATTAATTTTTATGATATTTTAAATGTAGGTTATGACCTTATAATGTTATTATCATAATGTAATACCCATATTCTCCTATTTATTCTTATATATCCTCTTTGTTTTCCCATAATGATAATTTTAGATTACCCTTTTCTAATGTTTCCTTTCTCAAGGTAATAATATAATGTTTTATTAATGATTTCTAAAATGAAATAATTTTTTTGAAACACTGATAATATTCTACCAAAATATATGTTTATGTTCTCTATTTTCATGTACTAATCTAATACGGTCTTAGCACATGTGTTTTTATGATGTACGAAATGTTCCATATAAAATGACACAATGTGTATATATGTTATGATTGGGTCATTATAATATATCTTTCATAGTATATTGAATGCTAGATATTTAACTATTTTTTCACAATAGGAACAATAATAGTGTGGTTTTGTAGATTGAATTGTTTTCTATCCTCTAGTAAACTGTAAAATAATGTGAGACATAACTCTAATGTTGTTCATCCATTATATTTCATAATTTTTGAATACTATTTTGGAATAAACAAGAATCATCTAAATATAAAATACATAATTTATTAATTTTATATATTTCATTAAATTTCATTTATGATACGATAAAACCCTCTAAAACCATCAATGTAATTAATGTAATGGTTAAATTGTTTAGTGAATTTAGGGAACTACCACACCTACATGAAAATATGTGTGGATCTCAATTATGAGATAGTTTCCTTATCCATAGTGTAAGACTGACCAAAGAGTTTGGGTAATTGATTAGTTTAATATGTTCATATTTATTTCACATTGGTTGTATTAATTTATGATATTTGATCTCTACTATAAAAATGATCAATAAAAAAAACATGATTAATATAAAGTTTTCACTTACTGAATTTTCTTATATAACTCCATCTCTCCAAGAGGCAGTTAAAAAATCTGTTGAGGTTTATCAATATTATCATTAGACCTAGATTTTTCCAATATATCATCGATAAATATCAAATAAATTAACTCGATAATCTATAAAGAATTTATTCATTGTATCCATGAACATAGTAGGTTCATTTGTTAGTTGATAATTCAACACAATGAACTCATATTTCATGTAACACATATAAAAAGTATATTATGGTATACAATCATTATTAATATTTAAATGATGATAAAAAATTATAGGCTAACCATTGATAATATCTCATATTCATTATTTTGATCAAATAAATCATAAATTATATTTAATTGATAATTTTTATAAATACTAATGGAATTTATTTCTATATAGTCGATTAAAACCCATAATACATCCATCTCTCTTTTGTAATAAATTTTTATTTCACTTTCATCATGTGGAATTATGGTATTTGAATCCATTATCATGAACTATTTTATCATCTTTCCATTTTCCACTAAATCTAATGAATTAATTATATATACTCGTCGGGGAATGATGTTTAGTGTGGGATAAAATCATTTGGAAATTGGGTTCCTGTTCAGGTTGATATACATCTAATTACTCTAGGTTCAATTATATAGAAATCCCACATATTGATATATTTATTTAGAAAATTATATTACAAGGGAAATTAATTTAGAAGATATATTATACATTGTTCCTATATTGATATTGGTAATGATGTCTATCCTCAAAAAAACATAAAAAAATCCATTCCCACCTACCAATGTCGAATTTTTTGTCTTGGATATATATTTTTTCATTATACTAATAGAGAAAATCAATCCATGTATTTATGTTATGGAAAACCCTTATTATAAAAATCATATATCAAATTGGATTTCCTCAATATATTTTAATTCTAATAGTGAAATATATATTATTGGCATATAATTATTCTATTTGGAATCAAAATTGAGAACACATTCCATAATACATCATTGGAAGATTAAATGTTCTAATAAATAGATATGATATAAAATAGTATGTACATATTTAACTACATTATTTTTTTATTTCATTAATTTTTTGAATAAATTAGCTACTATAATATCATCACATACTTTAATTTCCTCAATTTTAATTACAAAGGCTTGTGCTGATAGTAAAAGTTTTCTAGTTGTTCCTTAATCTATTAAGAAGGTAGAAAATTAGAAGAATGATTTTATATGGTGTTATATTTATAAACACATAAATAAATATATAAAATAATGAAGTGTTATCATGTATAATTAATGTTATTATATATAAAAGTACCATAACATTTTCTATTTGTGGAGAGTGCATGTTGTTAAAAACTTGAACGTACTCAACTAGATCACCAAAGAACTATTTGAAGTACGAAGTCACAATATGAGAAATGGCCATCAAAAGAAATTAAATCACCCCACATTTTGAAAAAATAATCTACCACATAATAGAATGGATACCTACAACATGAAGAATGTTAACCTTATATAAGAAGGATTTAATATCTCACACATAGTAGGTCATGTGATTGTGGTCCCATATGGTAGGTTGATCAATGCTACGATCAACCACATGTAAATAAAGTGATACTATTGAATTTATAATTAATTTTTAAATCCTTAATACGTGATTGTTATTCATACATTAATATTGAAGAAAAATGAATGTTTACTGAATTATATCATATTCAAGATGATGCAAAGAGGAAGACAACATAGTTACTATAAATGAGGATTGTAAGGCCTTACTGATGAGAGTAAGTATATTAATATAATTATATGGATTTGATGTTTCAAATATTATTATAAATGTATAAAAATTGGGGTTATAAAATTTTCAACGGGTTTTTCACAGTCCTTTATAAGATGAGTGTAAGACACTAAATATGAATATATGACTCTACTACTAAGATTAAATCCTTATAATTACAAGAATTCATGAGATTAGGACCTCACTAGGGAATAAAAATGGAAAATCCTTGATTATAGACCTTTAAAACTGTGATTTATTATGTTTAATATAATGATAAAATGTAAATAGAGATCCATGTGGTATGCGATTCATGATTATATACATGTGGGTGCTTAAATTTTTCTGAGTATACAAAAATAATGGATAACTAATGATTTTCAGTATATAAATATCATATAATTTTATGTTATAATTATTTATTATTAAGGGATATGATAATTTATAGTATTTTGGAATTATAAATCTCAAGAACTAATAAAAATATATTTTTTTTGTATTGAACAACCTAATAAAGGTCGATATAAAAGTTTTGTAAACTCTTAATAATCTTATTTATGAAATAAATTATCCATGTGAGAGAGTGTGAAAAAAATAATGAATATGGTTTGATACATTAACTGATTATTCACATTTTTAATATAAATTTTTTACAGATCATGGTGTGAGCTTGACTGTTAGAAAGTGAGAGAGAGAGAGTGGGAGAGAGAAAGAAAGGTGATGTTTTTCTCATTATTGTTTAAGAAATTAAATATGAGGAAGAAAAATCTCTCAGATTCCCAAGTGTGAAGAATAAACGTAATATATTAATGTCATGCTCAATCATATTGGTATGCGTTTATTATATTAATACAAAATACGATTTTTATATAATCTCTCTACGGAGAGCATGTAATGTCATAAAAAATAGTGTAAAAATGTGATAGATATACACTACATTCTATAAACCATAATCATTATATTCTATTATAATATTTGATCTCATTTTGTTTCCAGATCACACCATGGACGATATCATCATATTGAATAGTGAACCCAGTAAAAAAATCAGTTCTCATGAATTATCTTGTCTTTCTTGTTCTTCAAATACATATAACTATAACAGGATGTTGAGGTTATTTTAAATTATGAAATCATAAAATGTGGTTACCATTGATTAATCACGAAATTTGTGTAAATATTGATCCCTGCTATTCGATACATTTGGTTGTATGGGATTTCTATTCATTGAATAACTCTTATTTGATGATTTATGCATAAGTGGACAATCATTGATGTTTAGAACATAGTTATTAGTAAGGTTGATCCAATAATTTTATAGATGAATTATCATATCAGGATGGTAATAATAATACTTTATATTTTACGGATTGTATATGTATTTCATGATGTAAATATTTATTATTTAACACCTCCGAAATATTGTTTTACCATAACCAATACATTCAAGAGAAATCTAGAGAAAATGGATAATCTTGAAATATCTATTTGTTCATCTAAAAGAGAAGTGAATTCTTTAGTATTATTGGTATTGGAATGACTGAAGGATTTAGGGATAATTTGGAAAATATTTAGGAATATAAAATATTTAAATAATTATATGATAAAAATTTTGATAGTTAATTATGTTGATTTTGAAATGGGATATGATGAATCATTAAATAACTTCATCACAAGGGTTGATAGTACTATAATAATCCTATTAATAATTAGAGAAAATTTATATCAATCAATAATTATTAAAAAATACATGAGAATTATTCATGTTTGTTTTAATGTAAATGTTTCATCACTGGAAGATATAAAAAAATAAAAAATATTAATAGATTCTTTTCATATTATTATGATGTACATCCAGATGAAAAAATGGAAATCTATTAAATGAAAAGGAATGGTGGATCAAGAAATCTACATCAAATACACTAAGAAATATATGTAAATGAATTGGTTTAATGATAAATTGGATGGTTATTCTACTTAAAATGATCTTTTGTGTAATATTTCTTGTGAATTATTGATTTTATTTATTATAAATTACAATAGATTAATATGGATGTATATGTAAATGTTACCATTTACCATATTTAATTGTAGATCTATGGGACATTTTCCATAAAATTTTCCAAGTCTGGATAAAGATTATGATAATGTGGAATAATATGGAATGGTTTGTAAACCGTTTTAGAATAATACAGAAACATAAAAGTATTATTTAGAAATATGGAATATGAATTTCACAAAACCTAAAAACATATTTTTGTGTACTAAATACGAGGAAGCTGATTATAGTGAAAAAAAGTGCATGTTTAATATTCTCATTGTTATGGTGCTGGGAATTTTCATGTATCAATGGTGAGTGATCATATTTCTTCTAAGAAATAAATAATAAATATTGATGAAGAAGTGGAAAATAATTTGCAATTACTTTATCAAATAAAATGTATATAATATATCACCCAAAATGAAAATCATGTGAAATTGAACAAGAGGTTTATTAAATATGGGAACCATTTTAGAAGTCATGATGTATGTATTTATGTAGGAAAATATTTATTTTTATATGATATTGAAAAATTTGGGAAGTCCCTTGTGAATTAGATTTACCTGAACATCAATCATGAGAAAAACATGAGGCTTAATGATAATGAATTTGACCATGTATTACATAAAATGGATGATGATGAACTTCTATGATCTAACATCCAAAAATAATTTCAAAATATTTCTGAAAATTATAAGAATTTTTAATCACATAGAGACAAAATAATATTATCTCCAAATGTTAGTGAAAAGCCTTAACATGTGCCAAAATATTTTCATGTTAATATGCATTTTAAAAGGATAGTGTATGTATCAAGCTTAAATGAATTAAAAAATTATACAATTTATAAGAAATCAATAATGAATAAAAAATATCCATAGAGGGAAAATATAATATGGATTATAATAATTATAATATGTATAAGTTGATTCCAAGAGTCTACCAATTTGTTTTCATATGATATTTATGATATTAGGTTATAATAAAGTTCAAAAATAGATATCAAGTTACAAACAACACAAAAATTCAAATTCAAATGTTATTTTATTGATATTTCAATATAGATTTGGGATTTAGTAAAACAGAAAACATTTGATAGTTTAATAATCATCAATATAATTTATCGAGGAGTCATTGGAGGATGTTTTTTTTGGGATTCATCACACATAAAAAATGTAACTCAAAATAAATATGAAAAATCTAATTTAAATACTTATTTTTGATTAAAACATACTAATATTCTTTATTAGAGGATTGATTACTTTGGAACCATGAAAATGATTATCTTGTGTATCTTATATCAAATTTTATTATTATTTAATCGAAAAAGAGTGAGGTGAAGGAAAAAGAAAAAATATAAGGAGATTTTTGTTGAAACTAGACAAGATGATCAATAATGAGAACATCATTAGATTTTAGAATATGGTTATTAATCACACACACCATGAGATTTAAAGTTGATTAATAATGTAAATAACATCAATGAATAAACAATTGAATTTTAAAATGAATTTTATCAGCCTCAAATGCACTAGATCTACTATTCTTTAAAGGAAGATCTAAATAGACAAGTAACATATTTTTTATGGATAGAAACTCAATATAGTGAGTTTTTTATAACATTTTAATGAAATAAATGAATTTATAATTAGAAGAGATATTTTTATTATTTAATTTATTTAATATGGCTATGTTGTGACATGATGAAACTAAAATAATGGAATCATGTTCCATGATGGAGATTCCAAAAAGTTATGTTATATATGTATGATAAATAAAAACCATGTATAGAATATTAGTCTTAGACATATGTTATTTGAAAAATGAACTCGTTAAAAAAATTAGGGACTATTATTGATTTCCATATTATGATAAGAACCATTGGTTGGTTTTATTATATATGATAGAAATGTAATTTTTCACATTCTATACATAGAAATGTTTTGTTATATATATCTCATACCTTTAGACTTATTCATTCTTTTATATTTTGGCCCTAAATAATGAATTAAAGAAATTAAATATGTATTTTTCCTTGTATTTATGATTTCAGACTTATTACATGTGTGATGTTATTAAAATATAAATAAGAGTGTATTAATATTTTTAAATATTTTAGGAAATGGGATAAAAACAAATAAAGATTGTATTTATAGTATATATAAATTAATAATTTTCATAAATTCACATGCGGTAATGTTACAAGATATATTGATAATCATATTATACATCACGATTTTAGTAAAATGTACAAACAACAAAGAAATATTTTATATGAAATTATTTATAGAAAACTTCTGCATATACAATCAGCCATGTTTATTTAACATTATTAATCTCATTTCTTTTGCAGAAAAGATATTTGTGTGGAATTTCACATCCCAAATTTAATCTTATATTGACCAAAATAAAGAATCTATCAATATGAGTATAATTATAAGAATAACTTAAGATTTATTTACATTATGGTGTTAAAAATACCCAATATAATAAATTTTACAATTCATTGGTGGAGGTGGATACAAAGAATAAAAGAATATATTTGGCACCAACAAGTACTCTGTAATAATCAAAACATAGACAAACTGTGAGATCAATCAATTTAGTAACCACTAGCTTATACCCCATGGCCCATATATAATCAATGTTAATATTTAGAATATTTTAAAATTGAAAAAAGATGTCTAAATTTTATGTTCAGTGGATACCCTCCAAATGGTAAAAAATTTTGATTATATGACATCAAATAATAACTAGTCATTGATTCTACTCAAATGAATGTTCAGAAAAATTATTATAGAATGGTTTTATATTATATTGTATAAATAAGGATAATTTAAGCTGATGTTATTAATATTAAACAATTTTTTTTATTCTCTAACGAGAGTTATGATTTAGAATATATTTTACATTAAGAGCCTCCTTGTCTACAGACACTTTTCAGACGACAACTCTTGCCCTTTCTGCCCTTCTGTGACTGAATCCCCTTTCCATGCCCTTGTTCAATGTCCCGGGGCTCAGGAGATTTGGAATGGCTGGGGATCAACTTTAGAGCTGTTCCCGGACCCCGCCTCAGATCTCACAGCTCTCCTGATGCGATGGTGCTCCTCCTTTTCGCCGGCTAACGCAGGCGCCCTGTGCATTTTGGCTTGGATTATCTGGAATAGGCGGAACGAGGCTATTTTCAATCATTTCCGGAGGCCCCCCAGGTTTTGGATTGACCGGGCATTGTCATGGATTGCGGTTTGGCAGAACCACCCTGAACAACAAAGACTTTCCATCCACCCTCCTCTTCCCCAACATTGGTGCCCCCCACCGGAAGGGATTATTAAGATCAATGTGGATGCCTCTCTCCCTAAGGATGGCCCAGTTGGACTAGGTTTACTGGCCCGGGACAACCTGGGAAATCTTTTCGCTGCCAAATACGAAGCACGTTATGCACTTTGGGAGCCCTCAGTCGCGGAATCCGCCGCCATCCTTGCTGGATTAAACTTCGCAAAAGATTGCGGTTGGGACTCCATTCACATCGAATCCGACTGTCTCACCGTAATCAATGCCATCAATCTCACTGACGGTGGGCTTCAACCTTTCGGTCCCATTATCCGGTGTATTCACTCGCGGAGACAAGGCTTCAATTCCTGCAATTTCTCATTTATTAAAAGGGAAGCGAACGAAGCCGCTCACAAGATGGCAGGCATTGGCCCTCCCTATGAGGACTTGCTCTGGTTCAATCATTTTCCATCGTGGTTATGCTCCTGTATTTCTGCTGATCTCCATCATTAATGGATCCGCCTTCTTTGTCAAAAAAAAAAAAAAAAAAAAAATTGGATACAAGTGAGAATAGTTTTATGTTAACATTTTTCTATTAGGTTTTGACAAATTATGTAGAATAAACATTGGAGAATAAATATAACACCCCATGGCTGTGAAGTAAGTTATTTTTTTAAAGTAATTCAATAACTTGCGCAGCGCACAACATCAAGATCGAGCTCACTAATACATACCAAACTAGACATTCAAAGAGCAGTTATGAATATTATTAACAATATTTTGAATTTTATATATTTTATTTAATTTTATAATCCATATAATGTGTTTAATAGACATAATATAGGAACCAATTCAATTTTTTAGATAAAATAAGTAAATTTAAAAAATGAAATTTTAACACTGTTTAAGGGAAAATAGTTCTTTAAAATCAATATTTGACACATTTATATATTCAATTTAATGAAATTAATTTCTTCATCAGAATAGAAACATAAAAATTTATTTTGGATAAATTTTTGTTACTTTTCAGAAATCTTCTATATTTTGATGAATACTAAAAATTAATAAATTTTAATTGAAAACAACTTTTTTAATCAAAATAATTTATAATGTTAAATTATTTATTTAAATAGTTATGAATTAAAATTATATTATATTTTTATCACTTAATATAATTTAGGCCATTAAAAGTAATTTCACCTTTATATTTGACATAAACACATGTCAATCTTTTGATAGATATAACCTTTTAAAACCTAGTTTTTTATTTTTTACAATGTGAATTAATTATTAATTTATTAATGAAACTTCTGGGTTTTGAATTTTCTAAAATATAATTCATTTCTAAATTCATAATGTCATAATTAGATTAGAGAAATTGTTTTGTATTTTTTAAAAATCATTCAATTTTTGATGAATAGTGAAAAACACTACGTTATAGGTTAAAACATACTTATTATTTAAATAATTATTTATAATATTTAAATTTTTATGTCAAAATTTAAATATAATACCTATATAAGTTCAATTTAATTAATTGGAGTCATTTTATAATAAAATTAGAGGTATGAAATTTTAGTGTATTTTTTACCATCTTTTACGCACCTACTGAGAGCATTTGAAAATTTATATAATGCATAATTTTTCTGATTCTGTAGATTAATTTAAAAAATCCAACTGACATAGTTAATATCAGTAAGTAAAATTTTGTTCAATAAGATGAAAATAATTTTTGGTGAATAGTATCTTGTGACTTTTATTTACCACTGTTAAATGTAAATAGTGTAATGAAGGGTAAAAATGATATCATAATTACCCTAAAACATATTCTAATAATATTGGATATGTATAATTCAACCAAAACCAACCCTATGAATAATATATGATCCAATTTGGTCCACTTGGATAAGATTAGGACATTTATTATTATTTTATTTAAAGAAGAGTTAAATAAGTTAAATTCAAAATTTAATAACTAGTCCATTTTTAATATCTGGTTAAACATAATATAAATTAAATAATAAATATTAATTATAATTCAAGTAAGATTTCATAAATTATTAAATTTTTTTAGAGTATTTTTTCCTTAAATATTTTAATTTCTTTTTGACCTAATGATGATGGAGTAATTCCCTTATTAATAAAATATTAAAATAATTAATATTATAAATATTCAAAGAAATGTAAATTGAAACTTATGAGGAATTAAAATAATTTTATAGGATAATATGACATGTTAAAGTTAGTTTAATAAATTGTATTCTGATTAATGATGTTTTTATGGGTTTCAAAAAATTTAAATACTAAATATTTTCAAAATTGACATAATTGTGTTTTCAAAACAAATATTATATTATTAATTGATATAATATTAATAAAAATATGAGGATTTGCCAAAGGATATAGATAAGGATATATATATTAATAATGAACCACATGGGGTTCACTTGGCATGGTACTGTATGTTGATTAACCATATAATATAAAAATATAAAGAGACATGGTAAAGGTCAAACTATTAAACATAGAGTTAAATATAAAATATATGATTAATATGTGACATAAGATGGTATAAAAACTATTGGATGAGAGGTTTGAGACCATTAACTCGATTATAAGTTATAAATAATTCATTTTGGCACCATTAAAAACCAAAAATTATTTTAATATAAAATAATATTTCAAGCTTTTCCTAAAGTGACCCCCACATCTCTTATAAAAGGGAACATCCACATCACATAATTTTACACATCCAAAACCTATTGGCTCTGCCACCCCATGCACAAATATCCTTCCAACATTCCTACCTTCATCCTAGTGTCCTTACTTTGGTCATTATGCCATCCTATGGATCCCTTTTGATCAAATGAAATGGAAGAAGCCAAAGAGGAGGTAAATATTTCATCACCTCTTTCCAGTTGTTTTCTCCTTCCACTTTCACTTTATTTTTTTTCCATTTTAAAATAATAACTACAGTAGATTCTATATAAATTGATGTTATTATTAAAATGGTACAAACATATTCATTATTTTATCCACCCTATAAATGAAAAATTCACCGTACGTGTGTACGTACGGATTACCGTCTCCACGTCGTGGTGTAGTTCATTATTCAAACAATTCATTAATTGGATGGTTATAATAACGATTATAAATGATGAAAATAATAAATATAACAACTTAATGATTCTTTATATATATGATATACCATCCAATTAATATTAATTCAACATCAATATATTGATATTGTCTCTTGTGTATACATACGGATTACCATCTCCACGAACATGATTAGATTTATTACCCATTGTAATCACTCAAGAATAATTTTATTTTTATGATTAAATATAATGTTTATGAACATAATATAATTTTGTATATGAATAAAATCAATCATATCCTTAAAAATACATAGCTTACGTAACCAAGTATATAATGGAAAATATATCAGTTAACACCCGATACGAGGATGCTACTAAAATATTTTTAACAAAGAAATATTAAAGGATCATATATGATATCATATTAATGTATATAGTTCTTGAATAATTTAATAAAAATGATTTTACTATTATACAGGCAGTTAACGTACCCTTGAACAAGGAAAATTACAAGGTAAGGGGTTTCATATCTCATTTTTTATTCTGTGAGATTCTCATTGATCTCCACTTATTTTATAGAATGTAGTGTATTGTGTACTTCCATTTGTTGTATATAATCCTTATTATCATTATATTCATGGAATCTTGTGATTCATTTGGTTTTTTATTAATATTTGGTAATACGACTCAATTGATTACAACATGGTAAGGTGTTTTTATCTGACTTCTCATTCCAGTGATATTCATGCTATATTGCCTTTATTTCATTTTGTGTGGTGTATGTACTGACCATGATTGTATTATATGTGTAAAAAACTATAATTTATTTTACTTACATCTTCATTGTGTGATACATATTTTATGAGGTGTATGTTTCGTATGTTACCAAATAAATAAGGGAATTTCAAAATTCAATTTCCACTCATTTGTCATTACACATAATTCATTGATTATTTTACCCCTAGATTATGTGTAGAATCACTATTTATTATTTTTATAGTGATTTCCACTCCTTTTTATGTGGATATAATTTTGATACACATAATCACTCCACTGATAAATTTTCAAGACATCGATACGAACTTGATAAGGGTAAATTTAAGTCAATCTCCATTCATTGAGTTAAACATCCAATTCATTGGTATAGTTTTTACAAGAATAAGTGTGAGTTTATTATGATGGATTTTCCCGGAATATAAAATCATATTGAGAGTATTTAAACTTTTCACACATAATTATTTCATGGATTTATCTTTACCCTAAGATATGGTCTTTATAGGGGATTTCATCTCGACATACATTCCATTGAGTCGTCATTGTTGTTGTGCGCCAACTCACTTTTGTTTGGTGTATATACTCTACATTGAAATTGTATATCATGAATCCCTTTATTCTCATAATATTATAAATTTTTTATTATCATAGTTATTTTTATTCAAGTGCCTCTAATTTGGTTAGGAACTCTAACGAAAAAACCAATTTATATGTTTTTAAAATTTATTATTCTAAATCATTTTCATTAATGTCTATGTTTTATAAATTGATTAACAAATTTATTTATATAGACCTCAATTTTTTAAAATGGTAGTTTCATTCAATAGTTTCAAAGTGGTATCGGACACATTGATTCGAAAATATATTTTAAATTGATTTTTGATAAATAATGATACTTTTAAATTTTTTCAAGAAAAAGGGTGATATTTCTCTCAAATAGTTTTGATGATTATTTTAATCTATGTAAATATCATTCACCATTCCCAAATGAGGCTGATTTATTATAATACAATCATCCATATTGTATTTAATGAGTAATTTTTAATTGTGGATGTGCTATTTTTTGGCCGTTCATGTTTTTTTTGTTACAATATTGATATAACATATACTAGTTATAATCTGAATTTTTTGATTATGTTTCAACCTTTACATAAGAGGAATGTATTGGACATAGTAAGTGATGGGTGGAGACCGATATAGATCTCCGATGAATCATTAGGAATCATGAAACAAAGTAGTGTCTTGGAAAAAGGCCTTACCAAAATCATATTTGTAGTCATGGCACAAGGCCATGACTATGTGGTTATAAAGGTTGGAATTTTTCATTCCACCACTACGAAAGTTTCTATTGATATTTCATGTGATTATTCTACTCGTAGAATATCCATTTGAATAATTAAATGGAATTATTATATTTTATCATTGCCATATTATGTCAAATTTTATGTTTAAAAGGGGTTTGTTTTAGTCTTATACAATTCCATAAATGTATATGCTTATTTATAAACATTTAAAAAATATAGTTATCCTTATTGAGCATCTGATCTCACCCCTTTCTATGTTTTATTATTCCCAGGATGTGAAGATGTATATTAGGGTTGACTTCCAGGGATGAGATAAGGATATAAGTTTGTTTAAAAATGTTTGGAAAAGTTGTAGATGTCTTTATTGGATTATGTAATGTAACACTTATGAGTGTATCTAGTACATCTATATATACTAAACAGATCAGTAATTTAGGACATGATTCCATATATCATGCCAGTGTTAAGTAATAATGCACTCACTCTGGGTAACTAGGGTCAGAGAGTTATAGTTGGTATCATTGGAAGTTTAGTACAATCATTGAAAGCTAGATTTAGAAAAAAAACTCTGATTATGATACACTACCCTAAGATAGACATTGAGGATTTTTATCGAAGAACATAAAATAAAATTGTAAAGGTAAATATTATTTGGGTTTTCCATGCAATACATCCATGTCTAGATATGAGCAGGTAGAAGTGGCTCAGAAATAGATGTACTTAGGAGTGAATATTCCGACTAGCAGTTTCTAGATTGACCTGGGGTATCCTAGTACACAATAATGGGCAATGTTGTAATCTTTGTTATGACACTCTCATGGGATATGTTTAGGATGATGCACATTTTCATTAAACTGATTTGATGTATTTTAGTATAAGATGAGAATAAGTAACTTGGTGTCATCCAAAGTTGTTTTAGATTCAAAATAAGGTGTTGCGATATTTGCTAAATTACTTTATGACTCACACTACACTTTTAATAGTTATTCAATAGTTGGATTCCACAAAAGTCGTAGTAATAGTAAACATGATGAACAAGGTGGGAATGATGGTGGAAATGAGCAAAGAAATGGAATGGTGATATGTGTAAAAGATATCATTTTCATAACGAATCTGTTACCCAAAAATATGATCAATAACATATATATTGAACAACTAAAAAATTAAAAGAAGAAGTGAATGTTGTTGAATGATAAGAGCTCCAGCAGTGGAGACCATGGAGAAAAGAACACTCAATTTCCATCAAGCAGGAAATGTGTAAGGAGACACCTAGGAAAGTGTCTCAAGGGAATAAATGAATTCTTTATGTGTGGGAAATAAGGACACAATGTAAAGCATTACCGAGGAATAATGAAGAGTAATATGAAAGAAAAATAATGATCTGAAGAATAAACATAAAGTAATTTTTCGTAAATTTAAGGGACTATGGAATTACATGAGTCATTTAACTATTATATAGGATTACCACTATGTCAAGGAACATCATATGTGGAAATAAATGGATGGAGAGATGCTTAAAGTATGGGATTACTTTGGAAGACTATTATCTTGAATGTGTAACCATGAAGATTATTCTGTGAAAATGCTATTTGAGGAAGAATTATATTTACTTTTGTGGATATATTTATAAAGAACTATTTGGGTTTATATGAACCTTAAATTTGAGGAGATTTGATTTTATTAATTTTTGGGATAAAAAATCATGGCATGAGATAACATTTGTTGATAAATTATGTTATGGTTATATTGAGGAATTTATATCATTTTGGGCATTTTATATAATGTAGTTTTTGAAAAAGGACAACATGCTGACCAAGTGACAACCTGTCGCGTCGGAAAAAGCTGCAGGAATTGAAACCACAACCGGAGTGCGATTGGGATTTATCGCCTACCACAGGACTACTTGTAGTCCCTATTTAGTGGGACAAATTGTTTTTCATTAAATGGTTTTATTAATCAATAATAAGTTTACTTGTGATCTTATGTCTTATCAAATGGATATCCTTATTATAGGAAAAAAATTAGTGATTAATTGATACATGTTATTTTAGAATATATTCGCTCTATTGGGAACACAATATGCCTAAAAAATAGAATATTATGGTATTTAATTTTAGGAGTAATTGGGAATTTTTATATATCTTTTTACTATGGATTTCTAGGAATTTGGGTTATTTATAGAATGAATTGACCTATCATTGAGAATATGTGATGAGGTTAATTTCTTTTATGTTTGTGACTTTTATAGAAATCAATTTAATTAGGTGATACGCCTTATCATGGAATACTACGTAATCAAATTCCTCTAGGTTTTGGGTTTCAATATTAGTTTTGATTATATTAACATATTTTAAGGAAAATTGTATACTGAATGGTATTTATTGAACTTTGGGAATTGATGGCTTAATTTTAGAAATTAGCATTATTATTTAATTCTCCAAAAGATTATACTTTTGGGGGATCATCTAATCTAGTACCAACCATTTGGCTTGGGTTAATCTCTAAAGACAAGGGAAATATATAGTTTATCCATTGTAGATCATGTGATTCTCTAGAAATTTATTCTAGCCCTTCAGGAGTGACCATGTAATCTAGAATACTCATTATTTCAAAAAAAATGAAATGAGAGAGTGGTATAAATTTATTAAAGGATGAAACTCTACGTAAAAATTATGTATATCCCTTTATATTCTTTTTTAATATTATAAATAAATTCCTTTACATTATGAAATAGAACATAAACCAAAAATTATTTTTTGTTTACTTTTCCTAGTAGGAAACTAATGATTGTTTATCTCATCACAAGTTTTTAGTTTTCTTTATGTTAAATTTATCATAATCCTGTTTTCTATCACTATCCCTCATAACATGACACTTAGTTTATCTTTCAGTTTCATAGTTTCAGACATGGAATCCTAGTATTGGATATATAAGATGACCTTTGTACTTCTCTTTATTTACTTAAAAGTGATAGTTTTATTGACACTTTTTCCAATGTGGGTCTTTCAATGAAGTTCCCAAGCCTAATTTTAAAATTACGAGGATGAAATTTCCATAGGGTGGGAAAATTTACAACCCCAAAATTTTGTAGTATGTTATTTTCATTAATGTAATTCAATACTACATGAAACACCGAGTTCGAGCACACCGCGACCTACCAAAAAATCCGTTCAGAAATAGGTAATTAATTGTATTAACATTATTTTGAATTATATATACTCCATATAATTTTAAAATCCATATTATGTGTTTCATAGACATAATATAAGAAAAAATTCATTTTTCTAGATAAAAGAAGTATTTTTTAAAAAAATGAAATTTTATCACCTTTTAATGGAAAAACCTTTTCAAATCCTTTATTGGAAACTTTAATATATTAAATTTAATAAAATAATCATATTCTTTAGAATTGGGACAATAATGTTTTTTTCATTAAATTTTTGGTACTTTTATAATAACATCAATATTTTGATGAATAATGAAAATTACTAAATTTTTATTTATTTATTTTTAATTAAAATAATTTATATTGTTAAATTATGTATTTGAATTATTTCAAGTATAATTAGATTATATTTTTATCATTTAATACAATTCATGTTGTTATATGTAATTTCATATCTAAACATGATATAAACACATGTTAATCTTTTGATGGTTTTTAATTTTTAAACACCCGCTTTTCAGTTTTGAAAATGGGAATTAATTATAAATTAATTAATACAATGTCTATGTATAGAATTTTATAAAATAGAATTAATTTTGGAATTTGGAATATCAAAATTAGCTGAGGGTAAATTTTTGGTATTTTTATGAAAACATTCAATTTTTTATGAATATTGAAAAACACTCCTTTATAGTTTAAAACCGACTTTTTATTTTAATAATTATTTATTTTATTTAAATTTTTTTTACTCACAATAGATATATAATACCTATATATGTTCAATGTAATTTAGTTTAGTCATTTTATAATAAAATTAGATGTATAAAAGTTTACTGAACTTTTTACCATCTTTTACCCACCTCATAGGAGAATATGTAAATTTATATAAAACATAATTTTACAACATTGATGAGTTAAATTTCATAAAAAAAGGAGAAAAGCTTGACATCAGTATGTAAAATGTGGTTCAATAAGATTAAAATATTTTTTTTTGAATTGGAACTTTTAACTTTTATTTACAATGATTAAATGTAAATAGGGTAATTAAGGGTAAAAATGATATCATAATTACTCTAACACGTGTCCTAATTATATTGGATAAGTATAATTCGACCAAAAACTATCTTAGGAATAAAATATGAATCACTTTGTCCCACATAGAATGATTAGGACATTTATTATTATTTTATTTCAAGAAGAGTTAAAAGAGTTAAATTCAAAGTTTAATAACCAAACCATTTTTAATATAGGGTTACACAAAATTTAAATTAGACTATAAATATTCATTATAAAAATAAAATGATTTATAACATAAATTTATTTTAATTATAGTTTTTAGAAAATAACAATTTTAATTATTTATGATACAATTATGATGTAATAATTACCTTATAAATGAAATATTAAAATAATTGATTTTATAAATATCCAAATAAATGTAAATTGAGACTTATGACGAATTAAACTATTTTTATAGGTTAATATTAAATTATATGGTTATTTTTAAAAAATTATTCTATGTAATAATGTTTTTATGGCTTTCAAAAAAAATCTAATACTAAATAGTGTCAAAATTGGCATTATTGAGTTTTTAAAACAAATATTATGTTAGTAATTTATATAATATTTTAAAAAATCTAATGTTTGGTCAAAAGACATAGATAATATTATATATATTAATAATGAACCACATTGGGTTCCCTTGGAATGTTGTAGTATATTTATTAATCATATAATAAAAAAATACAAAGAGACATGGTAAATGTCAAAATCTTTAACTAAGAGTTAAATTTAAAACATAAGTTTAATATGATGACCTAAACCTATATAAAACATATTCATTGAGTGTTTTTGTGACCCATAACCACGTTAACCTTTATATAATTCATTTTTTATCCCATAAATACTGGAATTTATTTTATTATAAAATAATATTTCAATGTTTTCCAAAAGTGACCCTCACCTCTCTAATAAAAGGGAACATCCAAAATTCTTATTTTCAAACATCCAAATCCCTTTGGCTCTTCCAACCCTACCAAAATATCCTACCTACTTTCCTACCATCATCCTAGAGGCCTTTGGTCAAAAATCCATCCTATAAATCCCTTATGATAAAACCAAAATGAAGAACCCGAAGAAGAGGTAAATATTTCATCAACTCTTTCAAGATCTGTTCATCTTCTACTTCCCCTATTTTTTTGTTTCCATTTTAAAATAATAACTGCAATATATTCTATATACTTTTATATTACTTTAAAAATGGTACAAACATATTCATTATTCTATCCACCCAATAAATGACAAATGTCGCCATACATGCGTACAAATGTATTACCATCTTCACATCGTGGTGTAATTTGTTATTCAAAAACGTCATTATTTTGATGGGTATAATAATGAGTAAAAATGATTTAAATAATAAATATAACATGTTAATGATTCTTTATAGTTTATATACCATTCAATTAAAAAATATTTCACCATCAAATGAATGATATTGTCTCTCGTGCGTACGTATGAATTACTGACTCGATGAACATTATGAGATTCATACCCCATCATAATCATTCAAGAATAATTTTTATTTTATGATTAAAAATAATTTTTATGAACTTGAAATAATTTTGGATATTAAAAAAATACATCTACCTATAACAAACATGGCTAACGTTACTTAGTATATAAATGAAAACTAACAAGTTAACACCCGAAATGATGATACTACAAAATTATCTTTAACATATAAATATTTGAGGATCATATATTATATCATATTTATGTATATCAATCTTGTATATCTAAATTAAAATTATTTAACTATTATACTGTAGGTTGGCATTCCCTTGACCAAGAAAAAGTACAAGTTAAGGGGTTTTTTATATCACATTTAATTTCTTGAGATTTCCATTATTCACCACATATTTATTGCATGTGGTATATTTTGTAGATCCATTTGATATATATTATCATGATTCTATTTATATTCATAGTATTATGTGATTCATTTGGTCATTATTAAATTTTGGTCATACGACTCGGTTGATTAAAACAGAGTAAGGGGTTTTCATCTCACTTCTTATTCCCATGAGATTCATGCTATATTGCCACTCTTTCCTTTTGTGTTGTGTATATACTGACCATGATTGTATTCATTGGATAATATAATTTAATTTATGGGTATTTACATCTTCATTGTATGATACTTATTTAATGGGTTGTATGTTTTTATTTTACCAAATTGGTAAGGGAATTTGAAATTTCAATTTCCACCCTTTAGGATTTATGCAGACATCATTGATTATTTTACTCCATGATTATTTTTGGAATCTGCATTTATTATTTTTATAGTAATTTCCACTCCCCATTTTTTTGAAATATTTTTGATTATTATAATCACTCCATTGAAAAATTCACAAGTCATCGATATGAACTCGATAAGAATAATTTTAACTCAATATCCATTCATTGAGTTAAACATCCAATTCAATGGTATTGTTTTTACAAGAATATGTGTGAATGTCCTCTGATTGATTTACACTATATATTGAATCATATTTAGTGTATTTATATTTTTCACACATTATTATGACATTTATTTATCATTATCATAAGTATACTATCTTTATGATGGATTTCTTCTCAACTTGCATTCCCTTGTGTCTTCATTGTTGTTGTGCACCAACTAATTTTTTTTGGTGTATATACAGTAAGATGACATAATATATTAGGAATCCCTTTATTCTCATGATATTATAAATTTTTTTATTACCTCATTTATTTTAATTGAAGTGTCTCTCATTTGGTTAAGAACTCTAACTAAAATACCATTTTAAATGTTTTAAAATTTTATTCTTCTAAATCATTCTCATTAATGTAGATGATTTAAAAATGGTTTTAATGAATTATTTATATGGACATGAATTATTTAAAATGTTAATTCCCTTAAAATGTTTCTATGTGGTATGATAATATTTTATTGAAAATTTTATTTTATAGAGGTTTTGTAACACCCAAAGATTTCATAGTGCGATATTTCTTTAAAATAATTCAATAACTTGCACTACACGCAACACCGAGTTCAAGCGCCCCATGACTTACGAAACTAGCCATTCAAAAGTGTTTATGAATAATATTAACTTAATTTTGAACATTATATAATTCTCATAATTTTAGAATCCATATTATGAGTTTCTTAGATATAATATAAGAACAAATTCATTTTCAGTATTGCACTTTTACAAACTTTTAATAGTGAACCCTTTTTAAATCCTATATTTTAAACTTTTATATATTCAATTTGACTAAATAAATTTAATTTTTAGAATGGGGACATAAAAAATTTACAATGAAACATCACAAGCTTCAATGGTACGTTTCCCTTTGAATAATGCAATGGCGTGCATTGTACGCAACTTCGAGATTCTAACACACCACAACCAATCAAACTAGCCGTTATGAATAGTAATACCTACTTTTTCAAATTTTATAAATTTTATATTTCAAAATGGACTTCATTTTTGGAATCATAATATCTAAATTAGCTTAGGGTAAAAGTTTGGTACTTTTCGGATAACTTTCATATTTTGATGAATAGTGAAAATTACTAAATTTTAATTAAAAACAACTTTTTTAATCAAAATAATTAATAGTGATAAATTATGAATTTGAGTGGTTTTAAAGTATATTTAGAATATATTTTTACAATTTAATACAATTTTTCTCATTGGACATAATTTCACAGTTAAACCAAACATAAACAAGTATCAATCTTTTTATAGTTATTATATCTTAAAAACATGCATTTTGTTTTGACAACGGGAATTAATTTTAAATTACTTTCTTCCACTTCTATGTTTTGAATTTGAAAAAATGGATTCCATATTTGGAATCGGGTTGCTCAAATTTTGTAAATAGGTATCTTTTTTTAGACATTTTGAATAATTACTTCGATAAATATTTTATTTACCATGGTTAAAGGGTAAATCCTGTAAATAAGTGTTAAAAAGTAATATTATAATAATAACAAAATACCCTAAAACATGTCCTAACCTTATCGGTTGATACATGTCCGACCATGAGCATATTTGGGCCGATTTTGGTACCCCATGGTGCCACTTGTGAGTGATAGGGACACTTTATTTTAATTAAGTTAAAATGAATACAAAAATGACACAAGCATATATCTTTTAGAAAAAAAATATTACATAGGGTTATATATCTTGTATTTTAGACTATAAATATTAATTAGAAAGATAACAAGATTTCATACATAATGTTATTTTATTTATAATTTTTATACATTAAATAATTTAATTTATTTATGACATAATGGTGATGCAATAATTACCATAATAGTGAAACATTAAAATGATTGATATTGTAGATACCCAAATAAATATAATTTGACACTTTTTATGAATTAAACTAATATTTTAGGTTAATATGACATGTTAGGAATGATTTAATTAACTTTTATCGACGTAATCATTCTGTTATGATTTTTACAAAAAACAATTATTAAATAGTGTCAAAATTGACATAAAAGAGTTTTTTAAAAAAATATTATATTATTAATTGATATTAAATTCCTAAAAATATAAGGATCGGCCAAGAGACTAATATCATGATAGGGGCATCATTAAACGACCACTTGGGCGTCTCTTGGATGTATATAGTATGTTTATTAACTATATAATATAAAAATACAAAGTGACATGGTAATTGTTAAACTAATTAACTAAAAGATAAAACTAAAACATAAGGTTAATATAGTGACCCAAACCTATTTAAAACCTATTGGTTGAGTTTTTTTGACCCATACCCATCTTAAAATTTAAATAATAAACTTTGGAGCCATTATAAACCGAATATAAATTTATTATAACTTAATACTTTATGTTTTTCCTAAAGAGCCCTCACCCCTCTTATAAAAAGTCACTCCCCCTTCTCATTAATTCACAACATCAAAGCTTTTGGATTGAACAAAACCAGCCCAAATACTCTCTAAACTTCCCTCACTTTATCCTAGAGGCCTTTCTTTAGTCAGAAAGCCATCCTAAGGAGCCCTTTTGATCAAATCAAAAGGAAGAACCCGAAGAAGAGGTAATGATTTCACCACCCTTTTTCATGTTCCTTTCTTTTTCAACTTCTTCTTTCTTTGTTATTACCATTATAAAATAATGAATCAATTATCTCCTATATACTATTATATTATTATAAATATGGTACAACTATATTCAGTATTCCATCCATCCTTTGAATGACATGTAACCATACGTGCGTACGTACGGCTTACCGTCTACACGTCGTGGTGTAATTGTTATTCAATATATTATTTTTTGGATGGGTATAATAATGATTTGAAATTCATGTAAATAATAAATATAACATGATGAAGATTATGTATATATGATATACCATCCAATTATATATAATTTTAATATCAAAAGAATGAAATTTTTGCTCATGCGTATGTACGGATTACTGTCTCCACGACGCGATAAGATTCATTTCCAAGTTCACCATTCATTGACGATTATAAAAATATACATATTACTAATAAGTATGTAATATATAAAATAATAATGATACTGGATATATATATATATATATATTTATAAGGATTTATGTAATTACCCATATCTTATTCACTTACTTCCGTTCAATAATATATGAGAACAGAAATAGCGTTTATGCGTACGTACGGACTACCGTCTCCATAAACTGTGTTTTCCATTTCATATATATGTATATTATACATATTTATATTCTAAATATATATGATATATTTATCATGTTTTATATTCTGGATGTATTTAAATCATGATCTATGTGATACAACCATGAGTGACAAGTTAAAACGCGTACGATAAAGAAAGTGATTATTACACGAAATGTTAACTTAACATGGAAATTATTATTAAATGGGTAATATAAAGTCATAAATGAATCATGTATGATATCATAAATATTAATATGGTCCTGGTATATATTAATAACATAATATGATCTTCGTACAAGAGGTTAAACGTTCCCTCGACTAAAGGAAAGTGCAAGGTAAGGGGATTTTAACCCACTCCTTATTCTCGTGAGATTCATGCCATATTGCCACTATTACATTTTGTGTGGTGTATGTAGTGCCCATAATTATATTCTTTGTGTAATAAACTTTAATTTATGTGTATTTACATATTTATTTTATTATATCTCTTTCATGGGATGTACGTTTTTTAAGTTACCAAAATGGTAAGCGTGTATTTCGCAATCTCTTCATTATTTGAGGTTGTATATACGTAATAATATATTGGGATCTCTTTATCATCCACATCCATGTTTCTTAAAAATTTATTTCAAAACATTTTTAATATTTACAATAATATGGTTTAACGACATTTATACCCTTTTTTGACTTTGTATAAGAGTTTTATAAAGGAATTTTTCTGGTGTTTTCCAAACAAGGTCCTTTTTAACCTTTTGACAAAATTAAGGTAAGAATGTCTTTTTTTAACATATACGGCGGGTGCAGTTATTCTCCGCCGTTATTGCACCTTTGAAGCTTACTTCACAATATTATAAAGATATTTTCAAAATAACAGTTTTCTCTATAATTATGCGACTTTTAAATGATTTCAAAAAAAGAGATATTTCTCTCAAATAGTATTGATTTCATCTATGTCAATATCCTTTGATAAATTTTAAACTTGTTTCAAGTTGATTTATTATGATATAAATCATCCATATTGAATTTAAGGTTTTGTGATATATTTGACTATGGATGAGTTATTTTTATTCCATTAATGGTTTATGATTAATGTTTTGACATTTTGTATGTTAGTTTTAATACGAATGTTAATATTATATTTCATCCTCTTCTTAAGATGAATGTGTTGGACTAGTATGTTTCGGGTTGGAGACCGGTAAAAGTAAGCCCTCCAGGTTGGTGTTCGGTTATTAGAGGAACTCCGGGTTGGTTTCTGGTTATTAGAGGCACTCCAGGATGGAGTCCGGTTACAGAGGATCTCCGGGTTGGGTTCTGGTTACAGTTATCCCTTAGGTATTGGCATAGAGCCTTGACACAGAAATTAAGGTTCGGCATCATGAATTCCTTCATTATGAAAGTGGTTAGTGATATTCCATGTGATTATTAGATTAGTAGATTATCTATGTGAATAAGTAAATGGCATTATTTACTTTTATTTATGCCATATTATGCTGAAGTTCAAGTTTAAAAGGATTTTGTTTTAGTTTTATACATTGCCTTAAATGTTTATGCATATTTTTGAAAGTATCTGCTGTATTGCTTACCCTTACTGAGCATTTAAGCTCACCCCGTTCAATGTTTTATTTTTCCCAGGATTCCAAGAAGTGTAATGTGATTGATATGCAGGGTTAATCCAAGGGAATAATGGCGTTCATAAAGATTATTTATGTTGATTTGTACGTATTAAAGTGAAAATGTAACCTTCATGTATGTGATATATTTTTCCAAGACTGCTAAACTGATCGGTCCTTCGGGGCTTTATTCCTTGTAATCATGCCAATGTATTAAAATAATGCACCAACTCTGGGTAACTAGGGTCAGGGCGTTACAGGTTATTTATAAATATTGAGACATTTAAATTTTTTAAAGAAAAATGGGGATATTTCTATGAAATAGTTTTGATGATTATTTTTGTCTATGTAAATATCCATCATTATTCTCAATTGAGGATTTTTATTATAATAAAATCACACATATTGTATTGAATGAGTAATGTTTCACTCTGTATGTGTTATTTTTATGCCATTTGGGGTTTGTGGTTAAAATATTGACATTTTGTATTCTAGATTTAATACTAATATTTGGATTATGATTCAACATTTTCATATGAGGAATGCATTTGATGTAATAAGTGACTGGTGCAGCTAGCTATATCTCCTTGATGAATAGTTATATCTCATTAGAAAAACTAGTTTCTTAGCATAATGCCTTGAAATAATCATATTTTTAGTCTTGGAACAAGGCCTCGACTATGTTATTATGATGTCTGAAATTATAGATTCCATCATTATGAATGTGGCTATTGAAATTTCATGTGATTATTCAACTAATATAATATCCATGTGAATAATTTAATGGGATTATTTGATTTTATCTTTTCCATATTAAGCTGAATTTTATGTTTAAAAGGCTTTTTTAGTCTATTACATTGCTATAATTGTTTATATTTATTTATTACAGTTTTTTCTATATTGTTATCATTAATGAGCATCTTATCTCACCCATATCTGTGTTTTATTTTTCCTAGGATGGGAAGATGTATTGTATGGTTGACCTGTAGGGATAGGCTAAGGATATACGTGTATTTAATAAGGGGAAGAAATGATGTTGATGTTTTTATTCCTGGATGTAATGTAAAACATATCAGTGTATCTAGTACTCCAAAGGTTGTTAAACTGTTGGTATTTCAGAAGATGATTCCATGTATCATGCCAATGTTATTTAATAATGCACCGAATCTAGGTAACATTGTTCGTGGTGTTACAATGAATAGTTGATTGTTTTAATGAATGAGAAACTAGATAATATTGAGGAAAAGGAGACATGTGTGTTTGTAAAAAATCCTAATAACATAAATAGAAATTTATATTTTTATATTTAATGGTTTCAAATGAAGTGTTGAGTGTAACTAAAATAGTAAATAAATATTCGGAAGATATGTTTAGAGCTTGGATTCATTTACTTAGATTAGAAAATTTCACAAGTTTCAACACGTAAATCCCTCGGAAATGTTTTTTCAATTAAAAAATGGGAATATAATATTCTAAAAATGGTTTTTAATTATTCCATTCATAATGTAGATATTCATGCTGAAATATATATTTAACAAAAAAAATTTACTCTTGATTGGAAAAGAAGTTGACTATGTGTGTATGTAGAAGAATACATTGTATTGGATTGAACTAATCCCCGTGATATTTTTATTTCCATAGGGATTCTAATTTAAAAATTCTTATTTTACATAAGCTTATTAATGATAGAACCCTCTAAAAATAAAATAATTATTGTTCTCTAAATTTTTATTTTTTATATTAATTATATAATATTTTATGTTAATAATAAAGAAGACAATGAAGGGTTTTCCATGTTGATGACGATGTTTTTTGAAATTTCTATGCTAGGTGAAATTATTTATATTCATGGATTGAAAATATATCAATATAAGTATCATATTTTCCCTTAAAAAGAATATATTCTATGATTCTACATAAAATTTATAACATGTAATATTTATAACCTATTTCCACAATAATCTCATTAGATTTAAAGATATTTAATAATTATGTTGGATGTGATGTTGATATAATTGAATTTCAAAAAGTGTGTGGATGGTTGATATATTTAAAAAACTATATACCAAAAGTAGTTGATATTGTGACCATTGTTCCTAGATTTAATTATTCAATAATGATTTAAAATATTTTGGATTTAAAAATAATGCATAGATACATTAAGGGCATTAATGTTTTTGGAATAAATAATGATAACAATTGAATAGTAAATATCATTGTGAATAAATTTAAAGGCCTTGTATGATGTGTCTATGATAAAAGATATTAATAAATGGGATTATTAAATATAATTGAACAATGAAAGAGTTCACATGGAGAGATAAAATTTTCATAGACTATATGTACTATATAATATAAGTAAATAGATACAACCAATAATAAATCACAATTAATGTGAATGAAGTTAGATTTGAATGAATTGTTGGTTAATGTAAAACATTCACATCACATAGGTTGTAATAATAAAAATAAATTTTTGAGCTATTCATGATCAAACAACATTGACATTAAATTTCAATTCATCATTAATATTATGGAATGGAATGAATTAATGATGGAGATTTTTCCATTGGATAAGAAGGTGCATGTTATTTTCTATAAATAACAATGGAAGGATACATCTCAGAAGTAGGTTTATATTATTCGTGTTAACCCTATAATTCTTTCGGGCTATGGTATTTATTTGTTATACTCTATTTCATATAATTTTTTGATATGGTTTCCATAGGGGGAGATCGATGACAACATTAATCAATTAATTAATATGACCCTAAACTAATTATGGAGTGAATAAATTTTGGGAGAGTCTTGGAAAAGTTGTATGTTGTGATTCTAGATTGTGTGGACTGTTTAAAATTTTACTAATGTGGTACATGTAATGTTTTTTACATTTTGTAGTAATTTTTAAGTGTGGTGATGATTTTTTAGTAATGAAATATATTTGGTATGCTTTTTGGTCACTAATATATATGAAAAATTATATTATTGATATATTTTTAATGCTTATTTCATATAGATAAAGGATTAGAATTATTTTATGGGGATATATTTATTTAGTTACATAAAATTTATGATTTATTTCCATTGGATAAATATAAAATCCAGTGGTGTGATGTAGCTGGTGGAGAAGAAGTAGGTTTTTTAGGTTGTGTTATTTATTGTAGTCGACACATAAATAATAATTCCATTATTGGAATTGTTATTACATTTAATGATTTTTTATATTCATATGGTTCATAACATGTTCTAATATTTGATCGGGTAAATTTTATACAACAACAATGATTATAGGATTACCTCTAAACTGACTACATGAGGTATGATGACCCTTTGTGAGAACTGACTACCTAGATAATTAAAAATTGAATGAATGATGAAAATAAAACATACTAAATTATTGAATGGTAACTTTCCATATAAAGGATCTAAAATCTACCATGTTATGAATATCTTCTCTCATGTTTGATAGTTCTAGTGACTATGGTACACCATGGTATATTGATCAACCATATGATCTACTAATTCAAAATTTGGAGATATCATTTGGATAATATTCATTGATCTTAAAAATAATCATATTTTTATTTATGAAATTTATGATAATAAAATGTTTTGATTGAAAAAATCAAATTGAATATGATTCGTGGAAGTGGATCGAACTATTATCACATCTGACAAACATAACGAAGCATTGAAGATCTACATAAGACATTTCAGATATGTATAAGGCCTTGAATATGATTTTAATTCCAAGAGATTATAACGAAATTAGGGTATAAAAATGGAAAAGTCATGTCTATATGTCCTTTTAGGATGAATATATGAACTTAATACTTATTATAAAACATTGATTCTAAGGGTATTTCATTATGATCATTGGTATTCTTTAGGGTATTACATCACTTGGGATGAAAAATTATAATTGTGTTAGCATAATTCTTGAGGTATATGATTTTTTCAATGATGTATAATATGTTGTATATTAGGAGATCCACTATGATTTTGATTCCTGATTTATATTCATGATGATATTTATAATTTATTAAAATACATAACATATATTCCAAATTCATAAATTAGTGTGTTGAAATATTTCATTATTTTTTATAGAGTTCACAATTGTGGGAGTAGTTAATTTTTAGATATCAGGAATTTACCTGGGAAAATATATGGATTATGATTGTACATCTTATGAATGAAATCAAAGGGTGAGATAAAATCATTCTAAATTAATGATAATCATTTTTATTAAAATAATTAATTCATATAGGATATTGAATAACAAAAATAAAGAAGAGGGAGTGAGTAAAGATATTTGATTCATGTTATGTAGTAAATAATTATTTCCAATCATGGTGTGGGAATTATGATGAGAAGGTGAGAGATAGATCAAAATCATAGGAGGTGTTATTTGTAACTTTTATGAATGAAATAAAAAAATTCGATTATAGGGGTACACGATTGAAGAATACAAGAAGCATAATGGTGACATGTTGAATCCTATTGAATATTTTATATTAAATTGTTTCAAAATATTTGTTCTAAAAGAATTTATGTGGGAAAAACATTCATTGTCAATAGACTATAGTGAAACACTAGTTCTGGATATAGTGTACGTAATTTAATCCATACGGGAATTTTTAATTAATTATTTTATCTCAAATTGTATCTAGATAATGATATGGAATAATAAATCTTATTGAGTAGTGAACAATGTTTATAACAATGTTTATATGGTTATTAATCTATTTCTTATACGTTGGAATCATTTCTATATAATAGGAGAAAAATGAGTTTATAAAAAAAAGAAATATTTGTGACCATCTAATCACATTAACTCCCTTTGATCACAATCCACCTGGCTAGTTTTTAGAGCATATAATTTCTCACAATCCTCATATAATTTAATTTAACATTATTAATGTGAATTTATTAAAATAATGTCTTAAAACATTCTAATTCATGAATATAAAATTGGTATTATATTTCACACCTATTCTCTTGTGATATTGATTTATTTTATCTCCAAACATCGGTTAGTATATCAATACCATCATTTAAGCTTTATGAAATGTATGACATGTTAGAAAAGATACATTTACATTATTATTAATCACTATAGTTCATTAAATATGTGCCTGACCTCCCACTGTATATAATTGGTTTCCTTTATAATATAATACAAAGGTAACTACTTTTTAATATTGATGGAATGATTCACATTGTCCTCATATGATGGAAATAATGTAGAGAGTAATTAAATTCACAATTATGGATTTAGTTTTTCAAATAAGAAATATTGTAATTATTTAATATTTTGTACAAGAACATTAAAATTATATTTCATTATTGTAATTTTTTCCACATTTTCAGAAAAATAAATTTGCTTCATTTTTACATTAATTTTTTTATTTATGTTCCATGTCCCCCCATATAATTAGATGAAAAAATATCTCTAGGTTTTTTAATATCATTACATTATGTTCGTTCAATATTTTTTACATTAATTATATTTTGAAAAAATTGACACCATTGATCAGCATTCCCCATTTGTTATGATACAACTATAATATACATCCGCTTTAACTACATCCCAATGAATAAAATAAATTATGACTATATTTAACTCAATTCTCAACCCAAAATATATTATTTTTCTATAAAATGATTTTGGTTATCATCTGATTAAACAATGTAAATTTGTTAAAACATGATGAGGGCTAACAAGTTGATCAAGATAGGAATGATTTCTTTTTATAATAAGAGTCAATTTCCCAAATTTAGTGATATTTTTTCATATCCAACTATTCATCGTTCGTTTTCTTAGTTTAAAAATCCATGCACTAATTATGGATTGAGATAACATTTATGATACTTCTATAAGGATCAAATTTAAAAAAACATTTTAAAATTGTTTCATGAATGAGGGTATGCAATATGAATTATATTAAAATATTAATATATAATTATTATATATATATATAATTTATCTTTTACATTATAATGAAATTTAAATAATTCCCTAATGCATTTTCTAAACTTCTGTTCAAAAGCTATGTGCATCAAAATTTCATCCAAAATGATTTTATTAAATTAATTCTAATACAAACAATAATAACACCTTTATAAACTATTGAGTGATTGTAGTAATTTTATTAATATAAAAATACTATAATTTTTTCGACATAGGTAAATATATATAAGGTTATTAAAAAAATTCAATCATTACTTACATCTAAAACATAGATAAATCATATTTATTTTTTTATTACATATACACATATCACATTTATTATTCTTCATGGTATCCTAGATAAAATAGGAAATAATATATAGGAGTGGGATGTGATGATTAATAAGGGGAAGTGTGTGCAGTAAGATATCATAACATTGATATGACACCTATGATATGTTTAAAAAAATTAATCAAAAAATTCCTTATAGTTGATAAGATTAGAATAACATATCGATAGATTACATAATAATTGAAACAATAATCAAAATTATAAGAATAAGAAGAGATAGGGTAATTTAATTCATAATAAAAAACATTATAAAAAAACTCATATTTTCTTCACCAAGAAAACAATACATAAATGGGTAGGAGAACACCAAATACCTAAGCTAGATTTCACCATAAGACCAAAAGATGCATTGTGGAACTATTAAATTATAGGCCTCTCTCATCCAAAGATATTTTATATTCTTTCACTATATATATTTTTAATAAAATAATATATATACGGTTTTAAAAATAACCATTTAATAAAACATGAATTAATAATAATAAATTATTAAAATTGAAATATTGGGCATATAGATCTTCTATTATCCTCATTCAAATAAATGGAATAACATTCTATGTAAACACAAATTCATATAAATTATGAAATATTTATTGTTCGCAAAATATAGGGATAAAGGCATACAAAGTGGCAAATAATAAATAAATTATATAAATTATATAAAGCATATAGAATATATCCTTGAAATTAAAAAAAAACTCCTAAAAGAGAAAGAGTAATTCTAGGGTGAGATGTAAAGAGTGGTAGAGAACATATTCACAATAAAGAAAAAATCGGTTTGGTAGAAAACATAAATGAATTAGTGATATAAAATTGTAATCAATACAAAACTAATATAAGAAAACAAGTAGAATATAAATTGAATAATTTTCATATGAGACATATAATAACTTAAATTAAATAAGGAAAAACATGTTGATCTTAAAAGGGATTTTAAAAACATTCTTTACATAGACATAATAAATTATTATCAAAATGATTAAATGGGAGTATATAAGTAATATTCCAATTTTGTTGTGTCAAATTCATGATAAAACCATCAAATAAAAATCATGTAATTATATGTAATATGAGTTCAATATATATTATAATAGAATATTAAATATGAAATTAATAGATATTATAGGGAACCCATGTGAATTATATGAGATATAATCTTTAAATACATATAATAGGTATGTAAAAAATAATACTAAAAATTTAGGTGAAAATATATATTAAATTTATCAGTTTTATACATAATCCACTAAAGAGAATATAGACAATATATAAATAACTTGTTAAAATAAATATTATTGGAAATAAAAAAACGCATTACCTAGATTACAGACTAACATTTTATATGCTCTAGAAAATTAATTAAGAAAAATAAATTAAATATTTATTTAATTTTTTAAAATCCCATTGTTTATTCTATTATAGTTATTATTCTGATTATTATCATTTATTATTCATTGAAAGGAATACATTTTCATTTATTAGTCATTTTTATTTTTTTTGGTTTCATTGTTCCAAAATCATATTCAACACCATGGAAATAGTATGTGGTCGTAAAAAGAATATTATATAAACTAAAAATGTTTCATAGTAGTTTTCTTCAAATTAATTTGTCAATAATATTTTTCTATGATAAATATATAGTCTAAAATATAAGAAATTTAATGAGTTGTTTTATTAAGCTGGTTATGAAGTAAAATGATAATTATTGATTAAAAACATATAATTAGTGTACAAACCAAGTAATTTCCTTGTAATACATTAAAATATTTAAATGTATTTTTCAGGAGCTAGACTCTAGTACAACATGCGATTATGAGGCTTACTGTACCCAGAAATTATTTTATAAAAAATATTAAATACATATTATAATACACATACAAAGAGGACATATCATTAATAAAGGAAGGATCGGTGTTTTACTTATTGAATGACGAAACCCTCAACAATGAACGAGATCTGATTTTTGGTGAATGACCGTAAGAAACAATGAATGGTGCCCAGATTCACTAATCTCAAGTAGATTTGTGGAAGGATTTTTGGAAGAATGTATTGAATCAGATCATGGATTTTTGATATGATAATCTTGGGAAAACCAGACAGTATTTTGTTTACAAGTATGAAAACATGATTTTTATTCTCTTGGCTATGGTGGTGAGGGTTTTTTATTTCTATAAGGATATAACTACATTAAGTTATCCAACATTCTGACTACCCCTTCTCTATGTGGGTGAGTCATGTATTAGTGCACTCGTATAGGCACACACCATATGCATGAGTAAACAAACGTGACCAGAACACACTATAAGTACCATATGTGATGCCACACATAGTATACAAAAGTACACTGACATAGGTTCAAGTACACTTACATGGCCAGACGGACATGACCTGACCTCATATATCTTGTACACATTGTATAGTCTACCTGGAAAGCTCCTACCCCTATATTTCGTGGGAGTTATGAGCATTCTATGGACACGATTGGGTATTTCAGTGGGACCAAAAGATGCATGGGTCCCCATGCATTACATGTACTACCTAGTTTGTTTTGAGGAAAATTCAATGCTCTATATCTCCTATGATTGAACTTATATTTTTTCATGTGAGTATCCTATCCAAATTTATTCCCATGTAGAACATGATTCTAGACTAATTTTGGGATTTATACATATATTTTTCATTGCTCTGAGCTTGACTCATTGGTAGGTGATGCTCGATGATGGTAGTGATTGTACTGGATCACAGGAGTCATTTCGAGATATACACTACAATAGATTTGGTTAATGCTTCATCAAAAACATTCTGAGTTGTACCCTTTAGTAGAGATGTGTAGTGGGACCTCAATAACTTTCATTGTGGTACCATCTTTTAGATATGGTTAGCTATTCCCTGACAACATTTAGAGTGGTACCCTCCAATAGATATGAGAAGCGTTTCCTCAATGAATTTAAGAGTGTTACACTATAGTAGAGCTAGGTATTGGGTCCTTAATAACATTTAAATTTGTACCCACTCTTAGAGATGGGATGTGGTTTCTTGAGGACTTTTTTAGTAGTCCCCTCAATTAGAGTTGGGAAGTGGGTCCACTATCCCTTTCATCATGGAACCCACCTGCAAGGATTGGAATGTGTCTTTGAATCCTATATCATATTGAAACCTTAATATATTATTGGTCAATGGTTCCCCTAAATATCTAATTTATCCCATCAACCATGTGGCACAGTGGCGAGAAATGTTTTAACATCCACAATTACTTTTGGGAAGACATTCTTTATACTGGGCATCATTGATGGATTTTTGGAACTATGGGAAATTATTCATGCTGGGATGAGCTATGTGATTCAGATACCATTAATCACTCATTTCAGATTCTATTAACTAATTATATATAAACTATTTGTATACATACCATTGGATTTGTATACTATCTTATAATGAGATGTGATGATGCATCTGGTATTCCACATGATTTACTTATTTTGAATCATAGGGTTAGATGAGTATAATCTCCTAGAATAGATTGAAAAATTCAAAATATAGTTCATATACATACCATTTTGAGACCGTCATGTTTAGATGAGAATATATTCAATATTAGTTTGGGAAGAGTTTTTTTCATCCCCTTCATTCACTACCTTGTGCTACCAATAATATTTTAATTTTTATGGTCTCTTTTAATACACCCCATTTAAATTTCAAGAAATCGTATTGTGAACGTTTATACTCACCCCTTAATTGGCTTTTCACACATGTGTCATGACTTATGATGTCTAAAGATAGGTTGGTGGTTACTACAGTGGAGATTAGGGATACCTGGTACATTATACCACGTATGATGGTCAAATATTTGAGATCAACTTATGTGATCTCTCATAATATTAAATTCAAATAGTGTCATGATGAAATAGATCTTTCTAGATGAGTGTGTATTTTTTCCATTTACATTTCATCTGACACTACCATACTCCTATAGTATCAAAATCATTTACAATAATGGTGGTAGAAAAAGTATTTTTCTTCATCTACGTTTACTTCCACCTCACCTCTGCATCGTAACTTATTTTTGGTGCATATGAGTACAAAAGAAAAGGCCTATGAATTCTATTTATACCATCAGAAATGGTCCCTAACCCGTATCCTATAGAGGTGGGCATGGGGTAGTTGTGGATTGAGCTCTGGCTTGGGTCAGGTAATGAAATATTGATGTCAGAGGTGGTTTGATCCTATGGATAGTGTTTGGAGTATTCCCCTTATGAGGAATGTGTTGGGATTGGGGAAATAGTTTCAATGCATCTTGATTTTGGCTATTAGGCCAGGTAACCCAGTGATGTTACTGGTGGATGAAATTTATATTCGTGAAGACCATGAATACATTCTTCTTGACTCGACATAAAAATACATTATTATTAGTGATCAATGAAACATGCATCGTATATGACACAGTCTTTCACTCTCCTTGATTCATCTTCCCATAGTTGATATAACTATATAAACTCTCATATGACAGTGGTACAACATGATTAAATCTTAGGATTCCTCTACAATTCTAGCAGTCTAGGATACCACTTATTGATCATTAAGATGATCCGATTAGTGATGTGGCCACATCTGAAGGTCTATCTAGAAAGATTATTCCTATATGTGGGAAAGTATCATCACTACCACTTATTGATTTTTTGAACATCTTAGATAATCACAATCACGTTTCTTGTAGGCTTAGCATGCTCCGTGAGTTCCAGCACTATAGACCACTGAGGTTCTAGGATAAGATAGATCCTATGGGAGAAATGGTTTGGAAAGAGTCTATGGATTACATATTTAGGCTTTTTTGGGGCCTAATGGATCATATGGTTGTGCTAGAAGCTATTATTTTCCATAGTCTAGTTTCACATTGGGGGAGTTTAGTAAATTCGATTCATGATGATTCAATACTCTCATGCCCTTACTTCTATTAGTTGTCCAATATGGAATAGAACCCCTCTTTATTGAACATTCTTCATATTTTGTAGATTCTATAAGAAATTTACCCTAGGATTATGGTGATTTAGTATGTAATAAGGTTTATAGACCTTACCTTATAATCCCTTAACTAGATGTTTAATGACTACTTAAGAGTATGGAAGTTTTAGTAGGGAATCCGCAATGAAATTTGTGCCAGTGTGGTGCCCTTGTGAATCCCCACTTATGCCAAAGATCTGGAGTGGGTAATAGAGGCCTAAAATATTCAGTCATAGGTACTCTAGAAAACAAGATCTTGGAGTGGGAATCATAGAGCTGATAATTTTATAGTATCTATAAGGAACCACTCAGTGGGATCTCTGTATAAGAGTCCATTTCATTTTCAGACTCAGGCAAGTGATCATTTGGTATAGGGATAGCATAGAGCACCAGGGGATCCCAAAGAGGGTTAGTGAAATTCATGTGAGGGGAGAGGCCTCAGAGAGAATTAATTTCTTACCAGACATTCTATATAGTATAGGTAGGTAGCTAGAGTATTTCCATAGTGGGGGAAGATCCATGATTAGGGGTCTCCTAAGTAAGGGTAGGGTGTTCCCCTGGGAGGAGGTGCTGGTGTTGATCAGGGGGACCTATGAGTGGTGGGAAAATCAAAACAATCCATCCAAACCCACTACCCTGTGGTCCACATCAGTCTTAGGTATATGTGAGTCATGGTCACGAATAACAGAAGTCTCGAGAGGATTATGGCTCCAAAGAACACGAGATGATTAGTGGTAAGATCTATATTTATTCTACTCTTTCTTTTTTATTAGTATAAATAGTTCATTGTCCTTACTTTATCTCTCTACTCTAGGTGAGAGAGATCTATATCCCCATGTTGAGGGGATATCCCCGATATTTCTTCTTGAGAATCTTATAGGGAAAACTCTTCTATAACATGCATCTTTTGACAGTGAGTGATATTTGTTGATGAAGAGAGGTTCATGTGATCACTTTTTTCATAATGTTGAAACCACATGACATTTTCATTGGTTTTAATTTATTTTCTATAGTCTGATTCAAGAATCACTTTCACCATAGACTAGTCATATGTTGATGCACTGATGAGACAAAATTCTCATTTTTTGGAGAGAGGGATCTCATGGATGGTCAATGGGGTAATGTGAGTGGATGGGTACAAACCTCACCCATCAGTTGGAGATTTTATTCCATTTTGTAGTAGGATATTAATGAATTTATATTCCTTTAATTTTGTAATATTATATGTATTTCATCCCTTATGATGTTTGGGAAAACCTCTGAGGTGGGAGATAGAGTTTTTTATTGGATTACATCATGAATCTACTCTAATATCCAATGTGGTGTATCAGATAGACCCTAATGAGCTATGAGAACTGCAAATGAATTTAGAAGAACTATGAGATAAGGGTTTAATTTGGTTTATTATGTCCACATAGGCATCTCCAGTGTTTTGGTGAAAAAGATAGATGTGAGATTGTAGCTATGTGTGTATTATCATCACCTAAACCAGGTGACGTTAATGATCATATATCCCTTTCTATTGATTTGTGACCTCTATGACCTATTACAATGACTGATATGGTTCTCAAAGATCAATATCGGGTTATTCTATAACTATTTAACTTTTTTTAGGATGATATTCTAAATCTAGAATACAGATGTCACTACATAGACTATATGTTCCTAGTGATGCTATTTGGTGTGACAAATTTTCCTATTATGTTTCCAAATTTGATGAACCTGGTTTCCCTCCAATACATAAAATAATTTTGTTTTTGTCATTATCTATTACATACTCATCTACATTGCATCATTTGAGGATGAGAAAGTGAAATTTGGTGGTGGTTCTAGATTATCGTCGATATCACCATATATTTGGATATTAGCTTAGTTATAGTTAGAGATTTAGGATATTCAATTTATGGGGCTTCCAATTTCAAATTAAGGAACGTTTTTAAACACAGTTAATTCAGATTCAAATCATTCTTTAGATCCACCTAAGAATGGATTAGAGTTAAAAATAATTCCTTCCTCAGTGGGATAGTACTGAAAGATAATGTATGAATTCTTCAGAATTGTAGTCCCATTGACGCCCTTGTGTAAAAAGGGATGTCGTTTACTATGTATGAGAAGTACCATGGGGCTTTGAGGAGATGAGGCTGAGGATTCTTAGTGATATTTTTTTTGGAATAAAAGATGATGTTATGGAGTGTGTATTGTTTTGTGATGCCTCATGAGTTGGGCATGACTGAAGGTTGATGCAGTGACATGTTATTACCATAAACAAGACATGGAAGGGAATACCCCACTAGAAGAACCATGACTCACAACCTAGACCTGGAAGTACCAGTCATCTCCTTGAGTATGTTGAGTCAATACCTTCTAGGAGAGAACATTGTCTTTTAATTAGACTATTAGAGTATCACGTTCATCTTCACACAAGGAGACTTAAACCTGAGACAATGACAGTAGTTGGTGTTCATCTAGTAATTTTACATATAAATATTTTATACCCTGAAGAAGGAAAAAGTAGTAATGGATTCCTATTTTAGAATGTCCACGAATCACATGGTTCATGTGGCATCAGATTAGTTGGAATCTGTACATTTGACCCTAGCTGAGACATAGGGGACACCTTTTTTAAAGCGATGGTGTAAACACCTCTAATTCATGAGTGAATGAGAGAGTCCTATCATAGATACCACTACTGTGGGGTCATATTTGACTAGATATCCATAGGATATTTGATAATGTATTTTTGAAGGAAGAAATCACATAATATTTTTTGATGGATAAATGGTGGTTTCAGTCATGATGCGGGAGGAGGTGATGTGAGGGTTTCACACCTCATACCAAACTATGCATCATGGTGTATGAAATATTTATAGATTCCTTCAACTGTAGTTTTAGAGGTAAAAAATGAGATAAAGAATAATAGAGTTCAACTCTTGGTTCTTCACCTATTACTAGGTGAAGGATGAGAACCATGCGTTAGTAGTTTTTTGTAGACCCTAGAAATCCTAAAGGAGAAGAGGGGGAATCATTTCCTTGGATTGTGTGGTAGGGATTTGAGTGAAAATGATGGTCTATGACACCATTTGGGTTATTAATCACCAACTCCTGATTTCATCACATATCCTTTCTCTAGAGAGATGAGTTTAGTGGAGATTTATTTGTATTTTGGCATATGAGATATCCTTTTCATTTATGGGGTTTTCTAAAATATTATCTCTCATAATGATGTGTATTTTATATGATGATTCATGATATGACCATAGGTGGAATTCTGGACCCATCTGTGGATGAGTACAAAATTTCAACCGTATATCAACAGGAAGACAAATCTCAATATCCAGATGTATGATGTTATGTTGAGGGCTTCTGTATTTGTCTTTGGATAGATCATGAAGTATCACTTGTCCTTAGTATAGTTTTTATAATAATTTTCTACAACTATACAATTTTCATAGAACCATTTGAGGTGATGTATAGGATAACATGTTGGTAATCCTTTTGATGGACTGAGATCAGTAGGACAACTCTTGCGGGCCCAAATATGGTGTTTGTGACAAAAGAGATGGTCCTGGTTATCCATGAGTATATGATTCCAGCATAGAGATTACAAAAACCTTTCACAGATTGTCATCATAGTGCCTTGGAGTTCGAGAAAGGAAACCACATTTTCCTGAGAGACTCCCCTTGACAAGGACTAAAAAGGTTTGGATATGGAGGGATGATAACGAGGAGATTCATAAAACTGTTACAAATAATGAAAAGGTTTTGAGAGGTTTAATAACTATTAACCCTACCCACATAGTTTCAGTGGGTGCACAATGTATTCTTTATGCCATAGCTGAGAAGATACATGCATGACCATATGAACATCATCAACTTTGGAGAGTAAGAAATCGAGGATGGAGCCACCATTTAGGAGAACCGAATGATAATATAAGATCAATATGGGAGGAAACTACATGGATTGAACATCCCCTTGGTTTACATGTTGTGGTATTATGATAACGTGCATGAGAGATCCTTAGAGAGGGAGAAGAATGTTCAAGCTTAGTATCCAAGGTATTTTTTTTAGTTTTTTGTAACATATATGAAAATTATAAATGTTGAAATGATGTAGAGGCATGGATTTTGTCTTTTAGTACCTTGAAATATCTCAAAATATATTTCTATGTACATGCACTATGATGATGTGTGATTCAAAGGAATTGTGTTCCCATAATTAATATTATAAAAATTATTAGTTATATTTTATATTTTGTAAATGTAGTTCATAAATAAATTCTGATAACTCTTTAACAGAAGCTCGGATTAGAATTATGAGTCCATAGTTGTGTATAGAATTTACTTCAATCCTTAGATGCATCCTAAAGTTGGTCGGCATGGGGATTTTGACATCACGATCGTTGGTGATATGATTAGTAGATTAAATAATTTATTCATTATTTCATTCATTATAAACTGAATGAAATGTTTATAAATATATTTTAATAGATATTGAATATGGGTTATCCTCATAATCCATGGGTCAACTAAGAGTTTCCCTATCATCCATCAATAGGAATATAAAATCAATCAATGACAAAACATCAGATTAGAGAAGTTCATATCCCAACAAAGGAAAAAATTACTTCATTCATTAGAAACAACATTATTTGATAATGAATGATCAATTATATAGGTAGGAGTCATAATGTTTGGGTTTATGCCCACATTGAAAAATGGATTGAGAATATAAATCTTTTATATATGATCAGCATCAACTATAACCTTTGAATATTCCGGTTTAATGATTTTATTGATTATTTCATATATTTCTAACCCAAGATGAATTTTTCTCGATCATTTTCTAAAAAATATTGTAACAAATAATTTAAAAAATAATTCTTTTTTTTTCCAACTTCATTTATTTTTTTCATTAGCAGTTAGACTCCTGGGTCCTGATTCTTCCTTTTTGGGTGGTACAATGCCTGATCAGACTACATGAATCCGAATAGATTCACGAACGAGTGATTTATCAATAAAACAAGGATATAACTGTGATATTTTTTTTGTGTATTGTTTATTTGTTTAATGATAATTTGTTGTTTCATTGAGGGTATATATATTGGAAGAAAATGGTTTGTATGATGAACCTCTCAAAAAAGGAATCTGATTTATGGTGAATGATGGATGAAAATGACGAATGGATCCTAGATCCACTAAAAATTAGAATATTCATGGTGAGGTCTATGGAAGAATAGGATTTCTTGGAGCACAATTCAATTATTTGAGAATCTTTGTAAATTCTAACTATGCATCATGTATATGGATGAACACATATATTACATCCTCCTAGATACAGTGGTTAGGGATTCATTGTTTTATGAAGATGAAATGGTGTGTAGTTATCCCACATTTCATGTACCCCACCTTCTTTATGTGGGTGAGCAATGTGATAGATAAGATAATTAGTCACAATCCATCTGCCTGAGTACGCAAGCACATCCAGAGAACCCTAGTGACACCCCATGTGCAAAAACACACAATATAACAATGTACAGTTACACAGGGATATGTACAAATAAATCTCCTGAAGGACATGTTTCAGTCATAGATATCATAGAAATGTCATGTATTCCACCTAAATAGTGTATAATTCTACATGTATTAGGAGATATGTGTTCTCTCGGGACACAACCAGGTAGTGGAGTCGGACTGCACACCATGTGGTCCCGCTCACATGATGTATATTGCTTGATTCCTTTTGACGAAACATGAATGTAATTTATATCTTTCATTTGAACATGTATTCTGGATCCCGAGGAGCATATGATGAGTTTTTTTCCACTTAAAAAATTTTTATTTCTATGTTTTTGATTTTATGATATGATATAGAATGATTTGGGATGGATTCATTGCTAAGTGATGCTTGAGGATGGATGTGATCACACAAGATCACCAGATACATTCTGAGTGGTTCCCTCTAGTAGAGCTTTATGAGGGTCCTCAACCACTTTTCAATTGGTAACCACTAGATGTGTTAGGTAGTGTCTCCATGATGACTCTCTGTGTGGTACCCTCAAGTAGAGTGGGTTAATGGGTCCTTAATGACTTCTTGACTAGTTCCCTCCAGTAGAGTTGGGCTGTGGGAAGTTGATTAAATTCCAAGTGGTTCCCTCTTGTATAACTGGGAATTGGATTCCTGATGACATTTCGAGAGGTAATATAGAAACCTTATCCATATACACATAAAATTACTTTATTTAAATCATAATTATACGTCAGAGTACAAGACAAGGACTGTGAAGTCTAGTTTCATTGATGACTGGGTACATAAAACGAAAAACGTGGAACTAAATAAGATATTTATACATTAAATCTTCAATTTTAGATCCTAACATCAATTTTGCTCATACATCTGAATAATGTACCCTTGGGAACATATAAATAACGGGATGAGGAATAATTCCCAGTACGTGAAAATCCATAATAACAAATCAATATATCATGCAACAGAAGGCATGACATGATGATATACAATTGAATGAAACACATAGAATCATAACATATAATCCTGGAATCATATAAACTTGATGTCATAATAATTTTGTAGAAACATAAAACATGACGTTATCATGACTCTAGGCTAACCACAATGAGTGTTGTGCATGGTAGCACAAGCTAAGTCTAATCGCCAAGACAGGCGCACATGGTAGCACTTGCCAAAGCTAACCGAGAGGACCATTGAACATAATGTCTCATGAGACTCATCAATACACAATTAATTAGATCATTATCTATTCTCACCCTTATTAACTCTATAGAAATATTTTTTTTCAAAATAAATAATCATACATAATTTATCTGACATAAACTTAAGGGTAACCCAGGGAAATAATTGGGTACCACAGTCTTGTTATAAAGCATAACAAATATATGTATCATAAAAGTGTCCATGATAGAAATGAATTAGAATATACTTGGACATTAATATGGTTAAATAAAAATATATCATGGTAATTTATGTCAATTAGATGAGATAGCATGTCAAAAGATTATTTAAGAATTTATAACATTAAATCATTTTTGGGTGGTTTTAAGGAAATTACTAAATTCCCATTAAAATATAAAATGAAAAAAACGTTATATAATACCATAAGTGAACCATTAAGGAATTATTAAAAAAATTATAATGGAAATTGTGGCTTAAAATGGAATATATTGTTCATTTGAAATTGGTTACTAATTCACGAAGTTCCATTAAAACTAGTTTGCTTATCCGGATGTACTAAGATGAGAATCACATAAAATCATGCATATAACCAAAAGATAATCATGAAAGGGTCCTGATAGTAGAATTTGGTACATGTAAACAGAATATATAATATTCACATAATATTATAAAATATCCTCATTCTGGTAATAGGAATATATGGAAACCATAAGGAACCAAGGAGGTTTGGGTTGAATCCCTTACGGATTATCGTCGTTGTATCGGGTGTACTTAATATGGATTAATGAGAGGTAAATGGGATTATAATCACTTATAATCCATGAGGTAATTCTAGGGGAGGTGTTAAATCATACACCATCACTATGTATAACACATAAAATGGAATAACATAGAGGACATTCTAGAATAAAAGTGAAATAGAGAGGATCCCTTACAATAAGTCTAATAGTGTTCTATACTTGATGTTAATGACCAGGATAATAAAATTAAATTAATTAATAAAAAATTAAATAATATATATAACTTGAAAATTACATATTATAACCTTTTTTAGTTCATTAATAACCTTTTAATTGGTTATTAGGTTCAATTTAATTGTTCAGTTTCGTTTTTTTCCATGGATTTAATGACCGATTCACTTATATTCAAGCTCAGACACCCATGTATGATAAAGGTGGTTGTAAGGAATTTATGTTATATAAAATTACTGAACATCCAGAATATTACATGGTTATAATATTCATTTGGATATTTAGATTTATGGTGAATCATTATATAAAACATTATTGATAAACGATTCAACTAACTTTGTGATTTTTCTCCTAATTAACTTGTTTTTTATTATCATTATACATTATTTATGAAAATGGATTCCAAAACAAAAAATAATATAAAATAAATATTTAATATTTTGGTCAAACCATAAAAATATTCTCATGTCCAAAATAGAATATGGTAATAGAAATTGATAAACTGTCATCTTTGAATGTGATAAATTTTTACATCTCAGACAGTGTGTTTTCTTCATTCATATAAAATAATGGGAAAAGAGTGATGATAATGAATAATAACATTATAATAAAAAAAAATTAAATTTATGTTACTATATTTATCGTTCCATTTGGGTGAATGTAAGTGATGAATAAAATAAACAAATAATAACTTGAAAGATAATAAAATAATCAGAAAGAGGAATTTATCTCTTGTGTTTTTCTCCTTCGAGAGTCACTTAAAGGTAGAGGATTTTACCTAATGAGGAGACCAAGGGATTTTGGACATGGGGGCTGATCTTTAGGATTGATATTGGAATAACATAAGGATGTATAAAGTATTGAGAGGAGTGAAGAGAAGAGGTGAGTGTGGATGGTTTTTATAGTGGAGGGGTGGAGGGTTTTCTTAATATTTTATTCATTAGTTTATTATTGTTCTATAAGAAAAGAAACAGTAATGATTCTTCTTACCCAAAATCATAATATGTGCATGTTATTTTTAACCAATTCCCATTTAAAGCATCCATGACTCAAGAATGATGTAGAAATTCATGTTTTGGAATTTAACGTGAATTATTATAATTTACTATTCATAAAACATTCATGTATTTTTGAAAAATCCCAAATATTCAACCTAACCATTTTTCAATGTGTTGAATCCAAAAATGAATAATATTTTTCAAAATAATTTTCGAAATATTATTAATTTATTGTTTAATTAAAATCAATATTTATTTGAAAAATACAGATATTAAAACTATAACTTATTTTATAATGATTTCAAAAAGTAAATAATGTATTATAATATTATCTTAATTTTTGAAGAAATTAAATTGATAATTTATGATCAGCCTTTAGTAAAATAAAATATTTTTTAAATTAAATAATTATTTTTTATTAATTATTTTTTATTTACAAAAATACAAATACATTTACTAGGGTCATATAATCACTTATATGATACATAAATATTATTAATATATTCATGGGTGTGGTTAGTATACTTTTAGATGATTTAATATTCACATTGGACATCTTACTATTAATATGAGTATCATTAGTATTCTAAAGTGTTAGTTACTATTCAAAAAATAATAAATTTTGTCTTATCGGACTCCAAATATCTTACTTATCACAACCGTGTAAGTCATATTTTTTAAATTCAAAACACAAAACTGTCAAAATTATGTTAAATGGTCTCATAGGACATAGTTGATCATTGTGTTGTGATTCCATGTGATTTTATGACATAATTATTAGAAAGGAATTTTTTATTGGTAAAACATTGGGTTGTTAATTTTATCCAATTATAAAATTTCACCTCCAAAATTTCAAATTCATTGTATGCTATAAATAGGTGTGGGTACTTTTATATCATTCAATCCTCCAATTCCCATGTTCCATTTCCACACTTATGGTTCCACCATAGTACTTTGACAAGGTGATTAGACTTCATATATAGAAATTTATATCTACGATCCAATCTCTTCACTGGCAGCTCCATGTAAGAATGTCCATTCTCAAACTGTACCACCTCTAATGAGCGTAAAAGTGAATGATCTGGTATGTACTTCAATAATAGAGATATATAGAATAGATCATGCACTCTGGACATGGTAGGTGGATGTTCTATTCTTTAGGCCACAACCCCAACATGATCAAGAATCTCAAAGAGGCTGATATACTTGGGACTTATATTTCCCTTCATCCCAAACATCATGACCTTATTGCATAGAGATATTCATAGAAACACCATGTCTCCCACATTGAACTCAAGGTCTCATCGACAATTATCTACATAACTCTTTTTTGGTTTTGGGATTCCATGATGTATTGCTAAATAGTTTTCACCATATCCACTATATCTTAGACTATTTTATGTCCTAGCATCTTAATGTCACTGAATTCATCCCAATACACCAATGTTCTTCACCTTTTCCACTGAAGGGATTTGTATAGTTACATTCAAAAGCTCGAGTGGAAACTATTGTTGTAGGATAATTCAACCAGTGGAGGTTTTTTGTCCCATCGTCCATTTAATTACATATAACATGCTCTCAATGTATCTTCTAGTGTATGAATAGTCTTCTTAGAATGGCCACCAGTTTGAGGATGATAGGCTATATTGAAGTTCATTTCAGTGCATAGAGCATGCTGGACACTTCTCCAGAACATCAAGGTGAATCTTGGATCTCAATCAGATACAATTGATAGTGGTACTCCATGAATACATACCACTTGTTTAATATATATCCATTCAAGTTTATCCAATGTAAATTCCTCTCCAATCACAATTAAGTGAGTTTTCATTCAATGATTATCATTGTCTCCTCTTAATATCCTTAGAAGTCCAGGGACAAAGTCTATGGTGTTGTTATCAACCTTCCATGTTGGTATTGGTAGTGGTTTCCTCATCCTCTTATACTTCTTTCGTTCAGCATTCACATGTTTACATACCATGCACATTGATGTATACTCTATAATCTCCTTCTTCATATTATCCCACAAAAAGTTCTCTCAGAGATCTCGGTACATATTTGTGCTCCCTGGGTGAATAGAGGTTGTTGATCATTGTGTATCATTCAAAATATCCTTTTTATCTATGGATTGTATGTTACACATAATCATGACCCAACTCGTGGAACTCCTTCCGCATCAATGATGAACTCATTTGATTTACCATTTTAAATGGAATCCATCATTTTATAAATTTCCACATATTTTCATGGAGCATCCATTATTTAATATATAAGGAATGGTAGAGTGATCTTTTGAGAAATTATTTATCATGATCCTCCCTCAGTGTTACCCATGTACATCCTATGAAAATCAAAGGAGGTCATATCCTTTTAAATTATCTTTATTGATAATTGTGAAGTATCCTTTCTATTTAGAGGATCTTCCACATTGTTTTCCCAATAGGGATAGTAGTGGATTGAGTAGTCATAATACATAATGATCTTTATCCATCATTGTTGGAAAATGTTATGAACTAATTGTGTTAATATATATTTGAGACTCTTATAATCTGTATATATCTCACACTTCCCCCCATATTGATAATGCTGCCATATTTTTAATGAAATGATCTCTACGACCAACTATAGATCTTGTGTAGGATAATATTTCTCATGGATTTGAAGCCTTCATGAGGCATGGTCTATCACTTTATCAATTTTCATCAATGAAAAATGTAATACCTTATTTAATGAATCACTATATACCGCAAAGAGTTCTCAAATTATTGGGATTGTGAGTACTGACATAGTGATTATCCTCTTTCTCAACTCCTTAAAGTATTCTTCACATTCTAAAGTGTAGAAAAACATCACTTAATTCCATCTCATCTAGTTCATTGTGTGTGAAAATTGTGAAAGGATCTTAAAAAATCAACAGCAATATCAAGGTAACCCAGAAAGATTTGGATCTCTGGTATACATGTTGGCCTGGGGAAGTCTTAAATTTCCTTTTTCACAAAAGGGTCTACATATATACCTTTTCTATTTATAACCTTTCCCATGAAGGATACATCCTCTATCCAGAACACAAATTTTCTATACTATTCATACAACTTCTCCCATCTCAATGTCTTTAACAATGTATTCAAATGCTCCTCATGTTCCTACCTACTCATGGATTATATCAAAATATCATCAATAATAACTACCACAAATATTTTGAGGTAATCCCTAAATACTATATATATTAAATCCATGAAAATTTATATAGAATTAATAAGTCTGAATGAAAAAAATATGAACTCATTCGGTCCATACCTCATTTGAAATAAATTCATTAGAATATCATCTATCCTTACCTTTAATTAGTGATATCATGACTTGTGGTCCACCTTAGATAAATAACATGCCTCATGAAGCAAATCAAACAAGTCATCTATCTATGGTTGGGGATACAATATCTTTATAATGATTTTCTTGTGATCACAATAATCAATGAAGAGTCACATTAATCCATTCTTCTTCTTGATAAAGAGGACAATTACACCCCATGGTGAAGCACTCGATCCTATAAAATCCTTCTCCATATTATCCTGTAACATCTTCTTTAGATCATTCATCTCTATAGTGGCCACTCTCTAAGGTTTCATTGATATAGATAGTTATCTAGAAATAAGTTCAACTGAGAATTGAGACTCTGGATCTGGTGGATGACCAGAAAACTCTTATGGGAATACATATGTGTAATCCTTCATGATGGGTATGTATTCAGTTATGATTCTCTCCATTATCTCAATCAATAGAGCTAGCCATTCTTATTCATTAAGAATTAATATCCAATTGTGATATTATGATTCTAAAGAAGATTCATCATCTTCCGTAAAAATGTAATGAATTGGAGGATGCTTCAGGACATGAATAGTGATCTTCCTTCCCCAATAGTTGATGTTGGCATTGTATAAGGATATCCAATCCATACCCAAGATAGTGTCGAACTCTACTAAAGGATGTATGCAAATATTTTTTAATAGTTTTATTCCATAAGAATAAATTGTGTATGAGTTATAAATAATGGACATTATAAATTCTCCATTTACTATTCTCACATATAACATTTCCACAAAATTTTGATTTTTTTAATAGATCTACTAAAAATGTAAGATATAAAAGAATGCATAGAACTAGAATCAAATAGTACATTCACTATTTATTAATGATTAACTAGTGTACCTATAACCACGTTATTGTCCAGCTCCACCTTAGTAGTAGTGATAGTATAATACCATCCTTGTTTCCATGAAGGATGTTGTCGAATACCTCTAAAACCCATTGCTTATAAATTTTTTTTCACATAATGCCCACTCTCCTTGCAGTGGTGACACTACACTGTAGGCTGAGTTTTGATCGAAACCATCCTTTATTTTCCACATTAGTGAGATTCTTCACATCCCATCAATAGTTTTTTTCTAGATTTCCAAACCTTCTACATTTAGAGCAATTCATAGTTCCTGTTAGATAGTTTCCAAGAAGTTACTTCCAATATAATTTACACAAGGGATGGTCGAGATTCTTTCCATTATGGAATTTATTTTTTCAACTACCCACATTAGATTCAATATTCATCTTCTTGTCATCGGTCCAATTATACAACTAAGAGCCTTTGGTCTCCATTTCACCCTTGAGTGAAGAACATGCAATCTCCTCACAACAGCCAAAGTAATTAATCCCCAATGCTTTTTGTAGACTCAACATTACTACGCTAATGATGTGAACCACCTTTCTTTTAGTGTTCAAGACATGGTCAGAGCTTTACCTTGAAAGCCTTGTGATTTTTTTCATACTCTCTAATGGACACATCTTCCTTCTACATGAGTCTACAGAACTCTCTTTTTATCTTTATATAGAGGGTTTAGAGAAAATATTTGTTTAAAAACATTCTCTTGAATTACTCCCAATCCATTGAATCAATTGCCACAGGGGGCTTCAAATTCTTGATCTGTTTCCATCACTTATTAGCATCCACATCAAAACCATCGACCACCAGTAAGACATTCTCTTCTTCTAGGAACTATAGATCATATAATATCCTTTCAAAGTGGTTAATCCACTGTTCTGTGAGGATGGGATCAGAAGATCCACTAATAATGGGAGGCCTTTGCCTCATGAAGTAATCAATGGATACTTTATCATTCCTTAGAGGAGGTGGTCGTTCTACCCTATTGAAGTTATTGTTCATAACTTGAGCCAGCTGATGATGTTTTTCATGAGGTTTTGAGCACCTATTCCCATAATATTAGGCTTATCGATTGGGAAATCATTAGATTCCCTATCACAATGATTGTTGAAATTTGTTCTTTTATTTTCCACCATCAACTAAATATAATTATAAAATTAGAGGGCTTGAATACAAGGCATTTGATCATAAAATTTAAACTTTTGAAATAAGAGGATAAACTGGTAAAATAGATGTATATCCTAACTTTTGATTCCATATGTTTGAATCTGGGTTTTCCTTGATCTATTTGATAACTTATATTCTTATTTGTTTTTTTCCCTTAGTAATGTTTTTTAACAAGATCATGAATTTTCCTAATCATATATACCGATATTATCAAACCAAGAGTGAAACAAGGCCTATTATCGTGCACCAATTCTCATCCGATTTTATATTAATGTACTATTTTCTAGTTTTATGCCTAGATACATATCTTCCATATCCACCCCTATAGGTTTGTATCTAGAAAAGTATGTATTTTTCGGATAAACCACTCATACTATACATACCATAATTTAGGGATATTTTTTATACATAGTCTCATCCCTAATGTTCTTACTACAGTTCTCTATTCATAATCGCCAAAAAAAACTAGACCATACTCTGATACAAAATATAGAATCCCTGGCCATTTATACAAAATATTACATGATTTTATGCATAATTATACATCAGAGTACAATAGAAGGATCATGAATACTAGTGTCTGGGAATAGTAGGAACATAAAACTAAAAATATGAAACTAAATAAACAATTTTATTAAATAATCTTAAAATTGAGCTACTAACATCCATTTTGCTCAATAATCTGCATAGTGTACACTAGGGATCATATGAACCAATTGATGTGCTAAATATCCCAGTAAGGGAAAACCAAAAGAACAAAGCATTAGAATATGTGATATAATGCATGACATGATGATATAAAAAGTCTCGTAACATATGTAATAATAACCTATTAACGTGGATTCATTATAATTTTATAGCTATATAAAATAGAATTATATCCTAGTTTAATTTGAGTGTATATTCATATCGTGATTCAGGTCTGGTTCTTTCTAGTTCGGCCTAACCAGTGAGCCAGGCCCAATGGACCTTGCCAGACCCGTCCGTGTTCGGCCAGGGGTCCTGCCCGCCAGCTCGCCTGGTGACCATATATCATTCAGCTCGGCCCAAAGGGTGTAGGTCAAGCATATTGGGGGTTGATTCGGCCATCCAACTTGGGTCCAACCCATTGGTGTGGGTCCGACCCGACGGGTGAGGGTCCAGTATGACAGGTAGTGGTCCGGCTCACCAGCACGGGTCTAGCTCGGCCCATCAGAGGGATGTGACTTGTTAGAAGGAGCCCGATCTTCTTGAGGAGGAATGGTGGCATACGCCCGGGACACAACAGCTATGGTCACATCCCATCCCTATTCGAATGTGGCCAGTTTGGGGTCGGCCGCTCCTCCCATGTGGTTCCAATCTGGCTCCGCATCTAGCATCATCCATGGACAAGGGGCTGCAGCCTTCCCTCCACTGTGGTCGAACAATTATGTCTCTTCAGGTCACTCGAGTGGCCCGGACGTGGGCCACCAATATTTCGTGCCACCGTGGCCAGCCGGTTGTGGCCTCCTAATACTGCAACATTATAATAGGTGTGCATCCTCTCTCTGAACATGGCTGCCACCGTCACCCACTATCGGCGACCACTACCATTGTAAACTTACCGACAGATCCTTCTAAGGGCCACAAGAGTTTCTCTTGCAGTCCGTTTCTTGATCTGTGGGCACATACGGAATCGTAAGGCTGTCAGCTTCACGGTGTCGACCACGAAACCACCTTTCCACCCATTCAATAATCCGTCCACAATGAACACACATGAGGAGGGGCTCGAGCTTTGTTCGTGTCAACCCATGCTCGCGGTGTTAGATGTTTAAAAACATATGGATGTCCGAGGATTTTATTTCAATCAATACAAGTGATAATTTAATCCCAGATAGTGAAATGCCAAAAGAATTCACTCTCTAACAAGAATACAAGATCCAAAAAAATTAACCAATCTATGTGTTAAACCGCATTAGTCATTTAGAATAAGATCAGGGAAATCATGAATCAAAACAATACCCTACATCGCTTTGATATCTATTGTCGAAGGGTTCCGTTCGTGGGGGATCAATCTTCTTTGGTTATTGACACGTCCCAACTTAGTGAGCATTTGTCGTCATCTATTGCCTATTGAATCCTTCCCACAAGAGTTTCCTTCTCTTCATTGGAGTGGAATTACATCGTTGGTTCAAATTAGAATCCCCAATGTTTCATTCCCACTCTCCGATGCATTAGCTAAATGAAAAGGGAAAAAATCTATGCTTTTTTTATGCTGGGACATTATGTCGTTACAATGATTCATTTATGAAAAATTGTAGCTGTTATGGTTGTAAAATGATTTCCTAATGATACATATTTAATAACCCTCATCAGAGCACTAAAACGCCATCATATGATTCTCAACATTGAGAAAAGTAAAATAACTTAAATTTTTCATGTTATTTTTATTATTTTTCCAGAATGTCTAGAAATTAACTTCTCTGTTCGATCCTTTCTATTCGATGGAATGCCATTAATATGAGAATCTAATTGTTTCAAGTTCAATGGATCAATCAGAATTTCAATCTGAGCACCGGTTGAAATGTTATAAAATCCCTCCCATGCATTTATTTAAATGAACCTAAATAAAACATCAAAAATTAACATTCACCCTCGACCTGCGCCAGTTGAGGCTAGGCTTTGCCAAAGGGGAACACACGCCAACAAGCATAATGATATTATCATAATTTTAATCATAATTACCTTTTATTAGTTATATTTGTTTGTAAAATTTAATAATTATTACTTAATTTTTATATTCATGACAAAAAATTAACTTCGCCTATTGGCCCGCACCAGCCAATGATTGAATCTACCTAATAAAAGAATACCCTCCAGTGTTCAGTGGTGGAATAAAATTTTAAATCTAAGTCACCATTCATAGGATATAAGAATTTGAAAAATAAAATAATGTTATTTAATAATTTTATTTAGGGTTATTCCATTTTCGAGTTTCCTCAATAGACCATGCACCAACTAAATAGAAGTCGCACCTAGCGTAAAAATTCAATACTAAATGCAATAGAGGCCTCAAATTTCTGATTTGAGAAACCATTTAAGAGTTATACCACTTTTCGAGAAAAAAAACTCATGGAAACTATATTAAGATTAAAAATTTTCTAAAGATCATTATGGGCCCTCAAGGATTCAAAATCCACTCCATCTTAGTGAATGGTCTTGAAATAATTCCATATAAATACAAAAATAACACTGAAATTTGGGGACTGATAGAAAACTAGGTGTGAACCAATATTGATTTCATAATAAAAAATAATTATTTTATAAAGACAATGGTGGCTTAAAACAGATGAGAGAGTGCACTTGAAATAGGGTAGATATTTGGAAGGTTCCTGTAAAACATGATTTCTTATAGGGAAGTATTGAGAATAGAATCCCTTAAAATCATGTATATACCTAAATGAGAATGATTAAATGGTATTTGTTAAATAATTTGGTACATGTACACAACATTTATATTAATCCCATAAAAATATAAGATAAATACTTTTTAGTAAAAGTATGATATGGAAACCTGATGGACTAAAAGAGGTTCGACAAGAATTCCTTATGGATTATCTGTATGGTATGAGGTGTACATAAGAGGGATTAATGAAAGGGAAAGGGGTTTATCATCACTTATAAATCATGAGGGATGTATGATAGAGGTTATAAATCATAACCCATCATTAGGTACTACACATCAACAGACATAACATAGAGGACATTCCTAAATAGAAGAGAAATAGATAGGATCCCTTACTTTAAGTTGGATGGTGTTATACACTAGATATTAATGACCTGAATAATCAAATTTTGTTAATTTTATAATAAATTAAAAAAATTAATTCACATGTAAATTATTTAGTATAACCTATTTGAGTTCATTCATTACCTTTTTGATTGTTTTTGAGGTTCAATTTCATTGAACAAGCTTGTTTATTTCCTTTGTTTTAATGATCGGTTCACTTAAAATAATGTTTGGACACACATATATAATGAATGTTTTTTACAGAAATTAAATTATATATCAATGTAGGGAATCCAAAATATTACATATTTATAATATTAGTTGTGTTATTTTCACTGAAGATGAGTCATTATATAAAACATTAATGATAAATTCCTTGCATTAACTTGGTGATTTTCCTCTTAAATAACTTTTTTTGTTTTATTAGATTACATCAAGTGTGATAAATTATTCCAGAACAAAACCTAAGATAAATTACATATTTATTTTTTTGGTTGAACCTTAAAAATGGTTTCATGACTATATTAGAAGATGTTAATTGAAATTGATAAAACGTCATCCTTGAATGTGATAAATTAAGACATCACAGACGATGTTCTCGTTTCATTCATATAAAGGAGTGGGAAATGAGAGATGATAATGAATTATTCTGTTATCATAACAAAATTCTAGTATAGGTATTTTCCTTTAGTTATCCAAGAATTTTTTTGAAGGGAGGTGAAGAAAAAAAGGAAAATAAAATAACATGGAAGAGATTAAATGAAATCGAAAGAGGAATTTACCTCTTTAGTTTACATCCTTTGAGATCATCTTAAAGGGATATGATTTGATCTTTTTTGGAGACCATGTGACACTGGATGCAAGGGATGATATTTGGGAGAGAATTGGGCAGAATTTAGGGATAGAACATGGCTTTATATTAGTGCTGAAATGAGGGGAGTGTGGGTGGTTTTAATAGTGGAAGGGAAGAGGGTTTTCTTAATATTTTAACCATAAGATTATTATTTATATAAGAAGAGAAATATTAATAATTATTGTGACAAAAAATAGTAATATGTGAATGTTATTTCTAACCAATTTCCATTTACATCATCTGTGACTCAAGCATGATGTAGAAATTCTGGTTTTAACATTTACCATGAATCATCATATTTTACCCTTCAAAAAAATTTCACTTATTTTAGAAAAATCCAAAAAATCCACCCTAACCATTTATAAAATTATAGAATTAAAAAATTAACTCCATTTTTTAAAAATAATTTTATAAATATAAATAATATTTTTTTAATTAAAATCACCATTTACTTGAAAAATACAAATTATAAAACTATAACTGATTTTATAATGTTTTCACAAATTAAATAAGGTCTTAAAAAATTATCCAAAAATCCGAAGCAATAAATTTGTTAATTTATGAACACATTTTAGGAAAATAAATTTTCTTTTAAATTAATTATTTAATTTTAATTAATTATATTTTAATTAAAAAAATAAAAATACTTTTAGTATAGTCATATTAACGCTTATAAAATGCAAAAATTTTATTAATACAATTAGGGGGGAGGTTACAATTATTTTTTATGATTTTTTATTAATAAGGGTGATATTATTATTCATAAGGGTAATATTTCTATCCATATGGGTTAGTTACAATTCTCCAAAAATTATATTTGTATTATCAGACTCTTAACATCTAACTAGTCACAACCATTTATGTCAGATTTTTGAAATTCAAAACAAAGATGTGTCAAAAAATTGTTTAATGTTCACATATTACTTAGTAGTTCATTGTGTTGTGATTTAATATGATTATATGACATATTTATAAGAAATGAGTTTCTATTGATTAAACATTGGGTCATTACCATTACCCTCTAGTATATAATGGGATTTGTTCCTCAAAAACATTTTGTGTGGTACACTCTAGTAGAGTTGTTTAGTGGGTTGTTGAAGACTTCTTGACTGCACCACTTCAATTGGGTAGGGTATGGGTCATCTAATCAAAAATCAGAGTGGAACACAACTTTTATACTAGGGCATGGGTCTTCTATATAGAGATTATATCCCCTTGACAATATGTCATAGTGGTTAGTAGTGGTACTATTGGGAAGGTCACTTTAGGGTTTATGTGGGGGATGTTGGGATTCATTGATGGACATTGAAACTATTGGATACTCTTCTTCCTTGTATGATCCATGAGATCGATATCGCTAAACTCTCTCATTTGGGACTCTTTTTAGTAAGATTATATACAACTTTTTTATTTAAAATTTTGGATTTGGTTAAACTCTATCCATAATAAGTGAATACGCATGAGGTATGACAATTTTTTACGTGTTTATATTCTCATGGTTATATGAGTTTACTCTCCATTTATAGGTGAAAAATACTCAAAATCTAGTTTACCTACACACCATGTTGTGCCCCATCTATTTGGATGATGTTTCCTTCACTATTTGTTTTGGATGATCTATTCCCTTTTACAACATTGTGCTATATATTTTATCAATAGTATTTTTATTCATATTGAATCTTTTACTACTCCCCCTTCAACATTCGTTGTGTCCTACTGGGTATGTATATACCCACCCCTATATGAAATTTTCTCAAACATGTTGTGTCTTATGAAGGAGATGGACATGTCAGTGATGACTACAAAGAAGCATAGCAATACATGGTACATTGGAATGTGTATCGTGGTTATAAAATGGAGATAAAGAGTCCAGAACTCTCAGCCTTTTACTTTTTAGTTTTTCCGGATGGCACATCATTCTTTTTGGGAAAGTATTTTTTTTTTCTTTTTCTTTTCAGTTTAGACTATCGTACTCTTATATTAAATAGAGGTTGTACATGCCTGATTGCTTCCCTAGTTTTTTTGTTATTTTAATTTTAATTCATCTACTCTTATGCCGAGAGATTCCTATGTGTGTTCATAATGGGACATAGGTAAAAGCATCCCCATATTAGATATTCCATCAGTGTTAGTCGCCAGCCCCTTGCCTAGGGAGGCGAGAAACGTGTAGTAGTGGCTAAATCCTTGACTTAGGTCAATTCATGATAATTTTATATTTATATAATATTTAAAATGATATTAATATAATATATATATATTGAATAAATAACATTATAAAACAATAACTATTAGGAGTTATTAGTTGACTTATAAAAAATCCATATAGATTGTTATAAATTTTCTAGATGTAAAATATTTTATAAACCCCTATAACATTTATTCATATGAATCATATGAGGATATAATTTATATAAATATTGAATTATATTCATAATTACTTTATAGAATTAAATTTTAATAAACATATATTTTAGATGATGAAAAAATAAAGACAAAATAATTTAAATGGATTAATTTAAAAGTCCTACATTACACCTAGATATTTATTCAATAGACTAAACATTAGAGAATGTTAGAATATAATTTTCATGATACCATAAAAAAAACAATTCAATCGGGGTATTATATTTTTCTTCTTCTTTTGAAAAAGTTAATTTTTTATCTATAAAAAAAAGAAATGGTTTGAAGAATGAATTTTATATAGGGGAAGGGAATATTTTTTTGGGGGAAATTTTAATTAAATTATTATGTTCACTATTGGATAAGAATAGTATTTTTTTAATAATAAATTTAATAATTAATCATTTTTCAAATGTAATGTTTTATTACATGACCCTTACATCATATATGATTTTTTATTCACTTGTATACATTTTTATATAATACCATGTATTATTATATTTCACTATTCTCCTATGATTATTACTATTAATAAAAATTATAAAACATCCTACATACAAAATATTAATCCCATGATTCCAATAATTATATCCATTTTTTTATATAATTTTATACATTAGATATTTTAATATTTTATTTTATTATAAAAATAATTTTTTTATAAAATGTAAAAGATATTTTCCAGAAAAAATGTCTACCGATAATTACGTCATGCCACATTGATGGGGATACTATTTTATATTATTTTTATACTTTTTAAAAAAATCAATTTTAAATGTAATTATAATGATATGAAATTTTTATAATAATGAATTTATGTCTACTAAAACTATCATTTTACTACTTTTCTGTTTTTGTTATAATTATAATAATCATATTTCTAGTGATCCTGATGTCACTTAATGGAATATAGTGTTATCATTTCATTTTTAATATGGAAATAGGGATTTTATAGTCATTGGGATTCCTCATATGTCATCATTTATGTAATATTCCCATGTTTTTAAAATATTATTGAAAACCATTATATTCTAGAAATTATAGTTTATATAGTGTTGATATTCCTCGCTTTAATAATAGGTTTAAATTACAGTTTCTTCCTATATTTGTCATATCTATTATATATAAGATGCTTCCATATATATGGATGGATTATATGGTATAGTGGTTTCTCAATAGATAAATTTTTAAGATATCTTGTTTTGACTCCATGACTGATTTACATTCAGCCTATAATAAACTAGGACATCTCAAGAAAGCATCCAAGATAATTCCAATTAGGAAGGAGACATTTATTTGAGGAACGTCTATTTCTGGTCATTAAGAAATGTTGATTTTTAAGGATTATAGGAATCCCTATCATAATGGAATCCCTAATATGGTTTGGTATGTTCTGAGCTTTAATGTTGGTGTTCCACCATATAATCATATATTTAGTAAGGAACTATTGTATTAATACATAATTTCCTCATTAATTTGAAGATATATAAGGTTAAATAAGAGTAATATAACTCATAAAAACAATAATGATTTATATTTGAGTAAAAATTAAATTTTATAATATGAACTGGATACATGTAAATGATACCCATGGATGTTTGGAGTTCTACACTACACCATCCCCCCATCTGATAGTGGAAGTGTTAGGTTAGTGTTTCTTATCTAAAATATAATGAATCAAAATAAATACAAACAAAACATTCTGTTTCAGATATAAATGAGTATAATATCAGTTTATATATCTTAGATAACATTATTTTTATGATAATAAATAAATAGGACATGTGAAATGAAGGTTATGATTGATTGGAATCCCAAATGTAAATTATGTGGATATAAAAGATCGCTTTTTATTGATGTTTAATCCATGAAAATACAGAATATCCATTCAAAGGTATCTATTAAAGAATTTATGGAACTTCATAGAGCATATAACTTCTTATATGATTTCATTAATGGAGAATTTGATGTCTTTGATATAGAAATATTTCATTCCCTTAAAAGGAGTGTTAAAATAGGATAATTCAATATATGGTGTTTCCTGAATATGAATGTCCTGAAAACTAGAAGCATGAAGGACTACTATAACCTATGAAAACAATGCTCAATATATCAAATAAAAATGACCATGAACTAAAATAATATGATAAATCCAAATACAAAGGGACATTAATAGAGTTATTTGATAATCACCATCATTATATTAACATTTCTCAGTAAGGGTAGATAAATACAAATAAGATACAAAGGGGAAGGTCATGTAATGTCCATCTCAAAAATATGGGGTAATCAATGACCAACTCATTATAAAAGAAATAATTAAGTAAAAAATTATATGGACATTATAATACATTCCTAGGAATTTATGTAGGAGGAATTAACTATTGAATCCCCAATTAATTTTATTGAACTAATAAATGAATGTTATTTTTAAGTTAATGTTAATGAGGAACAAGAGGGAAAATTTTACAAACATGACCATATTATGTATTTTAAATTTAAAAAATGAAAAATGGAGTGGAAATGTTTACAATGGCCAAGGAAAATAACATAACTTATTTCAAGAAACTCATAAATAATAATCCCTAGTAGAGGTGAATATCAATTTAATAGTATCCATATACAAATCTTGGCTAATGTATTTTGAAATTTTATTCGACTGGTATATTTTATTATTATTTAGATTGATTTTCTAGTACTGTGGGGGAGATTTGTTCAAGGTTCACACTAAAAATATATTTTCATTCTGAGAAATAATGTCATTAAACTAGAAGGATTTTCCCAATGGTCATATTTTTCTTTGTACGTCCCATAAATTAATTTTTCCCATAATTCTTACTTCAACCAATTTTCTCCAATGTTATCTATACATTATAAAAAATATACATAAATTTTTTAAGGAATAATTTCTATTTTATGAAATAGTTAATGTGTGTGATTGTTTATGATCCCACAATGAACTATCATTTATAATTTTAGTTTTTTTATATACTTATATTTTCGTCCCATTGAAGTATATTTGATTTTATGGAGTGTATTTGAAATTCATATGTAAGGTTTTACCATGCTATTATTGTCCTTCAAGTGAATATAACTATATTTTTTCCTATTATGGTGAACTTAAAGGACATGTGTAATAATGAATGTTAAATAGTGATATCTAAATCCCTATATAATATCAAAAAATGGTCACTGAAATATTGGGTAGAATTTTTTTTAATACTATGGTGATATAATTTTATTTATTGACAGTATATGATCTAATTTTAAATTTCTATAATGTTACCCAATGATAAATAATTGTATTCTCATGTGATTCTATGTCTTCATATAATATTTTTTTATTAGACATCTAATTTAAATAATCATCATCCCATTCTAATATATTGGATGTTTAAAAGTTTACATGTCAAAAATTTTAATATTTTATTGTAGTTAAATAGTGGGTTGGTGTTTTTTTGGTATATTAAATTAGGTAATTATGGTAAAATAGAGATTCAATTATTTTTATTAATCGCATGTGGTGATTTGATTCATTGTATTGTAACCACATTTTCCAAAGAAGATTCTATTTGTATGTCTATTAATGTTGAGTTTATAGAGATATTTATAAAATTTTCATTACCCTTAGGTTTTATTTGTTTATTTAAAATATTTTAAAGGTCATTTAGGGAATATCATTTTACAGTTGTTCTATAATTTTTAATGAATTATTTCACTCATAATTTTTGAGTTATTTTATGTAAATATTATTTTTTTGATTCAATCCATCGAATCGGTTTTTGAGTGTTGGGAAACGATTTTTAAAAAAATAAATATGGTATGAATCATTATTTAATATAAAAGTGGTATACTTAGTTTATGATTTTTTTTCATGAGAAAAACATAAAATAAAATGAACTAAAATTTTATTTCAATTTATTTAGATTAAATTTCATGTGGTGTATATTTTAATAGATAGATAAATTGAATGTTATATGATAATTTATATTTACTTATCCATCTACTGGTTTGAAAAAATCCTTCAAATTTACTTTTTATTTTCTTTTTCAATTATAAAGGATAATTAATCATGGATCTATTTTTATAATGTTAATGTCTTATAGAAATGGTATTTTTAAAAATTAAATATTAGTTTTTGTATTGAAATATCCATTCGTATAGATTGAATAAGTTATTTCACAGTGACTATTATTTTTTATAAACTTTTGATGGATCTTGTGTTACCTTGTGTAGATATAATTGAACATGGTTTCTTTGTTGATGATATTTATTCCTATAGTAAATTTATAAGAACACAAGAATTCAATTTTTATTTTGTATTCATAGTTTTTTGAAAAATAGTGGTTCTAATAACATATGTTGGATGTTGTATTTAGTAATTGTAATCAACCATGGATTGTAATTATTATCCTATGAATATTTGTGTAAAATATTTTAATAGAAATATTGATCTAATACAAGTAATATTATTAAGTAATCATTCACAATTGATCATATTATATGAATTTATTTATTCACATTTTAGTAATTTTCACTATTATGACAGGAATTATAAAAACAACATTCTAAAAAAAACAGGGGGTTGTAAACTATATTTTTTTCATCAATCATTTTTATTTTGGATTGTATTTGTCTTTATTTCAAATATTTAATTAGTTTTCAAGGTATTATATTTGATGGTAAATATTTTTGAATACTTATTTTTCCTTATTTATTATATTCAGATAATAAATTTAGTGATTATATTTCTTAAATGTGATTCTATTATAGATTCTACTCATCAATTGTTTAGTTTTTGAGATTATATTGTAACGACCTGAATCCAAAGCCCCTCCACTAGTGCCCCGTAACCGGTTCGCCACACGACCTCAAGTGTGTTTCCCCGAATGCCAGATGCTGCCGACTAGAAGGGAGGGCCTTGGTGAGTCGGTGGGGAAACTATGCCCTCATTTGTAAAGGTATACATTGGAAAATAATAGTCAATAATAGAAGCATTAACAACATTCATAACAACCGAAACCAAACACTTGAAGCAATGAATATATATATATATATATAGCAATGATGAAAATGATGCAGTAGGTACAAGTATATATGGAAAGCCACAAACACAACAACGTGCTAGAATACAACTAAAAAAAGTGCAAAAGAAAAACAAAATAAACTCCTCTGCATCATGAGCCCCGGCTCACTCCCATGCTCTCCAGATCCAGCGCAATCAAGATCCTGAAGTAAAATGGTGCTTTCCCTTATCTATACCTGTAGAAATATAGTCTGCTTGGGCCCAAAATCCTGGCCCCAACAAGGTCTGAGATACAATCCCTGTAGGCAATCACCCAAAGATTTGTTCATAACAATCAATGAATACAAGGCAAGTAATAAAACAAGAAGCAGTAAACAAAAAATCACAAGAAGCTACAATACATAGTTCTAACAAATAAGTATGCAAGTAAGAAACCACCAATAGGAAGAAAACAGGTAACCCTCTGGGTAGCTCTCACAGCCTTACCCATATGGTTCAACTAATATGTACTAGCTACCATCTAGGAGGCACACATAGTCTCACCCCTCTGGTTCAGCTATGAAATAAATCAGAATCTTTAGGGAAGCACTCACCGTGAATTACCCATATAGTATCGTATCTTGCTATAGGCTCTCTGGGGAAGCACTCAACGTCTATTCCCCCTATGGCCCGCGTCGAGGAACTACAGACTCTCTAAGGAAGCACTCAATGTCAATTCCCCATGTGGTCTTGTATTGACATTAAAATACACTCAAGAGAAGCCCTTCCATTAATTCTCCCTTTTGTCTACTACTCTAGGTTCTCATAGTCTTGATTGAAAGGTAATACATGCTCAGTGCATGTGTACCTCATCCAAGTAACCCTCAATAACTACTTGGCTATCAACTAAGGCTCATCAGCAAAATAAGGCAACAGTCCAAAATCCTACAACTAGGCATGGCAACTTGAAAAATGACAAATAGGAAGAGAAAGCATAGAAAACATTCAAGGTACAGTAAAGTTACCATAATCATAGGAAAAACATCTACTCTAGAAATCATGAAAAGAAGGAAATACAAAAAGGAAAAAACAGGAACACGCAATACTCTGTTCGAGGGTATTGGTTGAATTTACAAAAAATATTCATCAACTTTCTTCATAAAGGCACAAACTACATACCTCGATCCTAGGAGATCGATAAACGTGAACCATACCGACAGATTTCCCATGGAACGATGTCTATCTAAGAAAATTCATAAAACGCTCAACCTACGATAACATGGAAACAATGAGGAATCAAGAAACAAGCCTCAAGAAGAAGAGAGATCTCACCACTGTGATTCCAACGAAATTGACCGCACTCGAATCAGAGAACTGACGAAGAGGCAGGAGCTCGTCAATGATCTGGCCGTACGGTCGCTCTCAGGTGGACGAAATCTGGAGAAGAAGATGAAATTGGGGGTTAGGCGCGACCCGGGTCCATTTAGTGAAAAAAATAAAGTACATGGCATGTAATTTTAGAGTACACATCGTGTACTGGGTCCCTTATTTAATTCTCCAAAATTGGCCTCCACGTCACCCCTACACACCGTGTGTGTGTCCTGGGCACGAACAGTACACGGCTTCGAGCCGGATCAGAGTACACGGCATGTACTCAGAAAGTACACGGCGTGTACTTTGAAAATTTCCAAGAAAATCATTTTTCTTAAAAACTCTAGAAAAAAGGAAAAACATACCTGAACAAAGATCTGGGTTCTTACAAACATCCCCCCTTAAAGAAATTCGTCCTCGAATTTCCCTAACGGGGCCTAGAAGAATAATCCCTAAACAGTTCCGGCCACTGCGATCGTACATCGGCCTCCCTCTCCCAGGTCTCGTCCTGTACTCGCCTGTGTTTCCATAGCACTAGTACCAATGTAATAGACCACCCATGGAGGACCTTCATACTACGATCAACAATCTGGATAGGATGCTCCTCGAATGACGCATCCACTTCAAGATCAACTTCCTCGGGATGAAAGGCGTGAGATGGGTCTGAAAAGTAACCTCAAACTGAAAGACGTGGAAGACGTCGTGCATGGCCCGATACCTCTGAGGTAGCTAAAACAGATAAAAGACCGGTCCCACTCTCTCCACAACCTCAAATTATCTTACATATTGTGGTGAAAGCTTACCCTGTCTCTGAATCCTCTTGTGTCCCAACCACGGTGCGACCCACAAGAACACCTGATCCCAACCTCAAACACTAGAGGTCATCTCCGCTGATCAGCATAAGACTTCTGTTGAGATTGTGTCGTAGCCATCTGTTGGGACCAGGTTGAATGAAGATGAATGTTTGAAGAGTCAGCTTTTGCAGAGTGTTGTATTTTGTTGTCAAAGGCGATAAATCAATTCACTTTGTAGAAGGATCATAAATCAGACGATGCTTTGCTGGTATGTATTTTACACAAATCATGAGTTAGGAGAACTTGTGATGCAAGCCTTATGAAGGAAAGGGGGAGAAATGATGATGCCAGTCATATAATGTTTTGATTGGAAGGAATGATGCTGTTGGAAGATAGGAAAGATTCAGTTCCCATTGCAACTCTGACGATGCTTAAGCTGATCTATCAAAGGATAAATATCACGATAGTGGGATTCGTGATAAGAGCAGAAGAATGGTTATGGGAAGCATTAAAGAGATAAAATGGCAAAGCAATAGACAATCTGGGGATGGCAGAAAAGCACAGTTTAAGGTGGCGCCGTTTTCCAGTGTTTGCCAAATTTTAGGGCCTGAAAATCGGGAAATGAAGAAATGTGCTTGGAAATGGATGTTGCACATACGATTGAAGATGGTTTATACGTGCAAAAGAGTTATTCAAGGTCAGAACGCTGAAAAATGACAAAGGAATGGAGTGCGCGGAAATTTAGGCATGTTTCGCGCAAAAATAAAGTGGTGCGCGAAATATCTGCGGGATGCGCGAAATAGTTGCGGGTTGCGCGAAAAATCTGCGGGATGCGCGAAATATTGACATGGTGCGCGAAATTGAGGAATGAAGTTTTCGCGCAAATGATGGTTCGAGATCAGAAGATCAAAAATTGGCAAAGGCATAAAATGCGCGAAATATTGGAGCAGTGCGCGAAATCTGATGTTGCAGGAAAGATTGGGTTTGCGCGCAATATAGAATGTGGTGCGGAATTTTGCGCGCAATTGGTGCTTCATGCTTAGAAGGATGAAAAATGGCAAAGGCATGAGGTGCGCGAAATATTGAAGCATGGCGCGAAATATGAAGTTTCATAAAAGAGTTTTTACGCGCATGGAGGAGGTTTTACGTGCAGGAAGAGGTTTTTATGCGCAAGGTCAAAACTACCTATAAATATGGGGTGAACCCCTCTCATTATGTGAGACTCGACACTTAGACAAATCCCGAGCTCTGGCGTGCGAAAAATTGTAGTATAGAGCATTGCGCGAAAAGAAGAAGTGTTGCGTGGAAAAAGAATTGTTGCGCGAAATAAGATGTTCTGCGCGAAAAAGAAGAGTTGTGCGCGAAAAGGGTTTTTCGCGCCAAAAGGTATTTTTACGCGCAAGGCTTGAATTTTATGCGCAAGCCACCTAGAAGGTTGCGCGAAAAATTTGAGGGTACCGCAGGCCTTTGATAGGTACAAAGCACTCTCGAAGCAACCTTGTGGAGGAAAAAGAACTGTGAACCATTCGGTTTCACAAAGAGAAGTTGAACCGCACTCACTCGACTGGTGTTTAACACTCTCGTTGTGCTTTGAGAAGTGAAGAAGAACTAGACATGCAATTGAACTCATATCTGCACAAAGGAAGAATTCAGTATACCAATACACTCAGGTGTTGGTATTAAGAAGAGAAGGTAGAGAAGAAGAAGAACAAAGTATGCCCAACTGAAGGCTGACAATTATTCAGGGTAGTTTAATTCAGATGATGCTTTGTGAGCAGATCTTCAGTGATTGAATAATCACATTGTTGTATGTGATTCTAGCTAAAGAAAGAAGGTGATTAGTGTAGTCAGTTGTTGCACTAAGAGGAAGAAGGAAGAAGAACTAGTGCAGTTTGTTTTTGCACTAGAGAAGAAGAGAAAGAAAGAAGAGAATTGCTTGCCTACTGCTTTGCAAGTAATCAAGTGAAGAGCACTACAATAGATCAAGATCAGAACCAACCTTGTGAAGAAGGAAGAAGACTGTCTCGATAGGCAGTATAAAGAACCAGCTAGAGGCTGCAAGTTGGACTTGGCTTTCACCAGTCCAGGGAAGAGGATTGTTTCCCACCCCCCCTCCAAAGTTGAAAAGAGAATAAGAGAATCAAGATCCTAACAGGTCTAGAGGTATAGGGATAAAAGTTGGAATTGGTTTAAAAAGTCCCCAACACTGATTCACCCCCCCTCTCAGTGTTAGGTATATCCCAAACTGGTCCATTCACCATCCTCTTCCGAATCAGCTCTATCTATTCGAAGGTATCCTAAATGAGACGAGGTCCCAGAAAAGCTGCCTCCCCTGCCTCCAGCCATCATAAGGGTGATCGGCATGGCCTACCGTACAAAGCCTCGTATGTTGACATCTGAATGGTCTCCTGGAAACTATTGTTTTAGGTGAACTCCACCAGAGAGATATTATTCTCCCAAGAACCGCCAATGTCTTGGATGCAAGCTCAGAACATATCCTCAAGCACCTGGATCGTGTGCTCGGACTGGCCATCAGTCTAGGGATGGTATGTTGTACTCAAAAGTACTTGTGTACCAAAGGCCTTCTGAAGTCCCTGCCAGAACCAAGAGGTAAAGCGCACCTCCCTATATGAAATAATGGAGTGTGGAACACCATGCAGATGAACGATCTCTCGGATGTAAAGTCATCCCAGATCATCAACACTGAAGGTATCCTTAATCGGCAAGAAGTGTGCAACCCTCGTAAGCCTATCAACGACAACCCAAACAACATCATTCCCTCGAGGCAACCTCGAAAACCCAGTCACGAAGTCCATCGTGACATCGTTCCACTTCCACTCCAGAGTGGGTAACTACTGTTAAAGGCCTGCTGGTCGTTGATGCTCTGCCTTCACCTACTGACAAGTAGAACATATCATGATGAAACCGGCAACATCTTTCGTCATACGTGGCCACCAATACTGGTGATGAAGATCCTGATACATATTGGTGATGCCAGGATGAACTGCCCAAACCGAGGAGTGAAAACCCCGCATCAACTCCTTGCGTATGTCTGCTAGCACAAACACACGTCCCTGGATATGAAAGATGTCATCCTCACCCACTACCCATCTGGGAAGAGGGTCCTCTCCTGACACACTCTCCCTTAGGACTAAGACTTCAGAGTCTGATAGATGCCTCATCCGTACCTGATCAAGAAGTGTAGAGGTAATAGCTACCGAAGATAGGAGAGTATGTCCCTGTCTGTTGTGGACCTCTAGATGCATCTCAGAGAACAGAGCCATCAACTTCCACTCACTGTTGGCCTCTTGAACTTCCTGAATCTGAGTTCTCCTGCTCAACGCATCTGCCACTGCGTTGCCTTTCCCTGGCGTATAGGCAAGCTCGAAATCAAAAGACTGAAGGTTCTCGGCCCACCTGCACTGTCTCAGGTTCAGATCCCGCTGAGTGAAAATATACTTGAGACTCTTGTGGTCAGTGAGGATCACAAACTGCTCTCCCTGCAGATATTGTCTCCAATAGCGAAAGTCATGAAAAACAGCTGCCAACTCAAGATCGTGTGTAGGGTAGTTCCTCTCATGTGGCCTCAACTACCGAGACCTATACGCAATGAATACATCCCTGTGCATAAGCATAGCTCCCAGCCCGAAACCTGAAGAATCACAATAAAGAGTGTAGTTCTTTCCTGGATCCGGCAAGACTAGTATTGGTGCTGACGTCAACCTCCATTTTAGGTCCTGAAAGGCTGACTCACAAGAATCTGACAATAAGATCTTCGTCCCCTTCTTGGTCAGACCTATCAAAGGTGATTCTAGATGAGAAATATCTTGAATGAAGCATCTGTAGTATCCATACAGCCCTAGGAAACTCCGTACCTCAAAGACGTTCTTCGGCTGCTCCCAGGAAACTACAGCTCTCACTTTCTCTGGGTCCACTGATACTCCTGCCTCTGAGATGACAAGACCCAAAAAGTGAATATAATCCCTCCAGAAGTGGCACTTCGAGAGTTTAGCATAAATAAGATGCTCTCTAAGTGTACTCAGAATGATCTCACGAAGTGTGGCATGGTCGTGTCAAGTGTGAGAGTACACCAAGATATCATCCACGAAGACCACAACAATGGATTCCTAGTAAAGATGGAACACTCGGTTCATCAGTTCCATTAAAACTGCAGGCATGTTCGTGATACTAAAGAGAATGAATGTATACTTGTATAGACCATACCTGCTTCTGAAGAATGTCAGAGGTATATCTGATGGTCTAACGCGCAATTGATGATAACCGGACCTCAAGTTGATCTTCGAGAACACCCAGGCTCCTCGAAGCTGATCTAAAAGGTCGTCAATTCTTGGAAAATGATATCAGTGCTTGACCAACAACTGGTTCAGCTTTCGATAATCCACACAAATCTGAAGGGTATCGTTTTCCTTCTTTGCAAACAGGACAGGCGAACCCCAAGGAGAAGTATTGGGTCGGATGAAACCCTTAGCATGTAGCTCCTCCAACTACTTCTTGAGCTCCTGTAACTCAGGTGTGTCCATCCTATTGGGAGGAATGAAATCTGGTGCCACTCCTGGAACGAGCTCAATATAGAAGTCTACCACATGATCCAGAGGAAAACCTGAAAAGTCCTCTGGAAAGACGTCCCTGAAGTGATCCACCACTGGAGGAAAATCAAAATGTGGAGTCCCCTGATCATCCAGATAAAGAAGAGAAATTTGTGTCATCACCCCTCCAAGCCCAAGATGCTCGAGTCCTGCCCGAGTTTCCCGAACATCCCAATCACCCTTATAAAGAAAAGACTCACCCTCTGGTGAAAAGAAACTCACTCTGTGGTGATAACATTCAACGACTTCCTAGAAGGTAATAATCCAATCCATGCCAAGGATGACATCATAGTCTGTCATTTATAGGATATAAAGATCCCATAAAAATTGATACCCTGCATCCTCGAGAGGGCACTCTCTACACTGGCATACACTAGATGTCCTCATCCCCAAAGGTGTGTCTGTGTCAATGTGTCAGAAGAAGAAAATATGCAGAGTCCAAGGCTCTCTACAAAATCAATAGAGATATAGCTATGCGTAGCACTAGTATCGAAATGGTCTGAAGATAAAACTGAGGCTACTAAAATCGAATCATGAACAATAAAAGGGTTGGGATCCTTCTCCTGATAGATCTGCTCCCCGGTGAATGACTGGCCTGTACATTAGCCCTGCGCCCCTGGCTGATAACTCCGAGCTGAACCTCCCTGCTGGTACTAAGGATCTGGTGGCTGACCGCTAATGGCTCGACCTCCACCTCATCCCGAACGGCCGGAAGAACTCCAATTCCCCGACTATTGAGAAACAGGTGGTTCTGCTCCTGAAAGAGAAGTCATGGAAGAACCCTGGTCACCAGCTGCTGGTGAGAAGACCTGGCCGAAATGATGAAGGTGACCCAACTTTCCGCAAGATCAGCACTAGATGGGCTCCCTCTGGCACTGCATCCTTGTGTGCTCTGACCGGCTACACTGGTAGCATGTCACCTGGATGCTTGAAGATGCATCTCACTTCCTCGAATCACCGCATTTAGTCTCTCTATGGCGCCTCTTACTTTCATCTAGAGGAACACTAACACTGGAAGTAAAACCACCATGTCTCGTATCTCCAGATTCTCTTAGATTATGCTCCGCAATCAGTGCCTGGTTGACGATGGAAGTAATGGAAGTCAGTTGGAAGATGTTCACCTGTCAGCGGATCTCCCACCTGAGATCATCCTCGAACATACTTGCTAAGAACACCCCACTCCAATCCCAGAGGGGTGTGAAGTGCTGCATCTCAAGGAAACAAGTGGAATAATCCATGACAGAAATATTACCCTACTCTATTCTCATGAACTTCTGGGCTCAGTCGGCCCTCAGGGTCTCAAGGTAGAAGTAGTCATAGAACACACGCTGGAACTCCTCCCAAACCATTTCATGATGATGACCTGCCTATGAGATCACTTCCCACCACATCTTGGTGGAGTATCAGAGCATGTAGGTGGCGAGCATGAACCGCCTCTCTGGAGGCATCTCTAGATGCTTGAAGATAGTCATCATGGATTCCAGCTATGACTCTACATCCTGAGGTCCTCCTTCCCGTGAGAATGTAGGAGGATGTTGCTGCTCGAAAACCCACGTCATGTCTGCCATAAATGTGGCAGGATGCGGCGCTCCCTGGAAGGCCTGAATCATCCTCATTAAACCTTCCCTAAACTGTACATCTGCACATGCAACTTGTATAACAGCTAGTGCCAAGGCTGGCCCGACTGGAGGATCAGCAGGAAGTCCCTGATCAGCCCTATCTGGAATCCGATCATTGTCTGACGATAGAATTACGATTGGATGATGTCTTAGAGGCATAGCTCTGAAAGATCAAAAGCACACCTTAGATCAGGAAAACAAGGACAAAGAATACAAGTGTACAAAACGGAAACAGGGGAATAAAACACACAAGTTTACAAAACTTGACTACACGGCGTGTATAAAACTACATGGCATGTCTTCTTAACCCACTGACATGGGTGTGTACTCTTACAGTACAAGTCGTGTGCACTTCAAATTACACAGCGTGTTCTTAACACACACGGCATGTACTAGACAATGCTTCAGTGGCCCGTGTTTGTGAAACACACTACCGTCTACACAGCTGAACCTTAGACGGTGTGCTCCGAACAAACACGACATGCATAGGCAAGATGACCCGGTCCCGTGTTGTTCGTGACACAGAAGGGTACCTGGACAAGACTACATGGTGTGTTCCGAACAATCACAGTGTGTGGAAAAGAAGGAAACTCTGGACCGTGTTGTTCGTGACACGACCGGGTACCTAGACAGGACTACACGACGTGTTCACTAAGGACACGGTATGTTCAACCCGAGTTTCCCTGTCCCATGTTTTCAGGGTCACGGCCGGGTACACGGCTCCGAACATACACGGCGTGTATTAATTTTACACGGTGTATTCCCTATGTTACTCCCACGGCAGCATGTTCTGCTCACACGGTCAGTGAAACGGCCTGTAAAATACACGGCGTGTATCCAAAAAGTACACACTCTGTATTTTGGGTTTTTTGGGCAGTAGCATAGAAACTGCTCAGACTCCTAGAACCTCTAAAAACAAGGGAAAGAGGTGCCAAATTTCTATTTATGAGGGCCCATACTCCCTGCAAATCAAAGCTCGGCATCTCCTGTAGTCACATACAAGGGGAAAAACATTTTTCTAACATAACAGTAGGGATTATATCAAGCATCTATCACAACAGCATGCATAATCTGCATATGGCCTATCAGAACAGCATGAAATCGCTAATGCACCCTAGATGGCATGGAAAGAATGCATGGCATGTGATTTATAGAAGTGTCTATATGATGAATGAGATAGAATACCCTCATCTCATCGGGTTGTGATAGAAATAGAACTGAAATATCAAAACAATAACCACACAAGTCATACGAATCACTCTAGGTGAAAACATATCAACCATAAAACTCAAAACTAGCAAACTGCGTTTAACAAGGTAGTATGGTCATTCCCATTACATGGGTTAGCTACTCCCAAGCACATATTAATCCCAAGTACCGAATCCATCCTATCCATGGCTAATGTCTCCAAACAGTAAAGCAAGAGAAGAGAACCCCTCTGACACTACTTCATAACGACCCGAATCCGGAGCCCCTCCACTGGTGCCTCATACCCGGTTTACCACACAACCTAAATTTCATTTCCCCGAATGGAAGAGGCTACTGACTAGCAGTGAGGTCCTTGGTGAGTCTGTGGGGAAACTATGCCTTCATTTGTAAAGTTATACAATGGAAAACCACAGTCAACAACGGAAGCAGTAAGAACATGCATAACAACAGAAACCAAACACAGGAAGCAATGAATATATATAGCAATGATTAAAATGATGCAGCAGGTACAAGTATCTAAGGAAAGCAGCAAACACAATAACGTGCGGGAATACAACTAAAAACAAGTGCAAAAGAAAAACAAAATAAACTCTTCAACATCGCGAGCCCCAGCTCGGTCCCATGCTCTTTAGATCCAGCGCAATCAAGATCCTGAAGTAGAAGGGAACATTACCTTATCTATAACTACATCAACATAGTCTTTTTAGGGCCCAAAAGCATGGCCCAAACAGGGTGTGAGATTCAATCTCAGTAGGAAATCACCCAAAGATTTGTGCCTTATAGTCAATGAAAACAAGGCATGTAATAAAACAAGAAGCAGTAAACAGAAAAGCACAAGCAGCTACAATTCATATTTCTAACAAATAAGTACGCAAGTAAGAAACATGCGACAAGAAGAAAATAGTTAAGACTTTGGGTAGCTCTCATATCCTAACCCCTATGGTTCAACCTATAAGTTCTAGCTACAATCTTGGAGTCATACACGGTCTCACCCCTCTGGTTCATCTATGAAATTAAGAAGACTCTATGGGGAAGTACTCACCGCCAATTCCCCATATAGTCTTGTATTGTGGTAAAGGATCCCTGGGGAAGCACTCAATGTCTATTCCCCCTATGGCCTACGTCGAGGAACTATATACTCTCTGAGGAAGCACTCAATGTCAATTCCCCATGTAGTCTCATATCGTAATTAAAAGACACTCTGGAGAAGCCCTTCCGTCAATTCTCCCTTTGGTCTACTACTCTAGGTTCTCACAGTCCTGAGTGAAAGGTAATACATGCTCAGCACGCTTGTACATCATCCATGTAAACCTAAAGAACTACTTGGATATCAACTAAGGTTCAACAGAAAAACAAGTCAACAGTCCACAATCCTACAACTAGGCATGGCAACTGGAAAAACGCCAAAAAGGCAGAACAAGCATAAAAAACATTAAATGTACAGTAACGCTACAATAATCATAGGCAAATCATCTACTCTAGAAATCAAGAAAATCAGGAAATACAACAAGGGAAAAACTGGAACACGCAATACCCCGTTCAAGGGATTGGTGGAATTTGCACAAAATATTCATCAACATTATACAGAAAGGCACTAACCACCTACGTAGATCCTAGTTGAGCGATATACGTGAACCACGACAACAGATTCCCTTTGTAAAGACGTAGATCTGAGAAACACACAAAACTCTCAACCTACAATAACTTGGAAACCAGGAGGAATCATGAAACAAGACTCAAGCAGAAGGGAGAGAACACCGCTGCAATTCCAATTCAATTAACCCTGCTTGAATCAGAAAAAAGATGAAGAGGCAGGATCTCATCGAAGATCCAGCTGTACGGTCACTCTCGGGCAGACGAAATCTGGAGAAGAAGATGAAATTGGGGGTTAGGCGCGACCCCAGTCCGTTTAGTGAAATATATAGAAAGTACACGGTGTTTACCTTTAGAGTACATGGCGATTACTGGGTCGTTTCCGCACTCCACCAAAATTGGCCTCCACATCACCCCCACACACCGTGTGTGTGGCCCGGGCACGACCAACACACGGCATCGAGTCGGATCAGAGTACATGGCGTGTACTCAGAAAGTACATGGCATGCACTTAGAAAATTTCCAAAAAAAAGATTTTTCTAAAAACCCCAGAAAAAAGGAAAAACATACCTAAACGAAGATCCGAGTTCTTACATATATTGAATTTTTTTTTTATTTCGATATAAAAACTAATGAATGATTTTTATGATATCTAACATCATTTAGGTATATTTAATTATTTATTTTTGTAAAAATATATTTTAAAATAGTTAACTAAATGGATTCTATTAAGATGGGAAGACCACCAGAGCATTAGGGTTTTTTGAGATAAGAAAAATGTTGAAATTAAGCCCTACAAGACATGGTGCATGATTAGTTCACAATTAGAGAATGCCAAGAACTATGGATGAAAAAAAAATGGGGTCTCATGGATTAAAAAACCATTTGATGAGTCTTATAAACCATATAGGCTTGATCAATAGTCATTCCAATAGCTTCTACATAGTTTTCTAATCCATTAGGGTGGATTAGGTTACCATGAAAGTGAGGTTTTCCTTAGATAGGTGACCTCAAATGGATGGTGTATGATTTATAAAACTGTACAAAAAAATGTTCATAATTATTGATCATTAAATTATTATTATTATTTCCTTCTTAACATATATCCATCTCATAATATTTTCTCCACCATTTCACTCCTATTTTCTATATTTTGACCCAAACATCGCCTTTTCCAAGGGTGTATCTTCTTTGAATTCACTATCTTCGACATGTATTTTCTTATGTATTTAATTATTGGTTAAATATGTGAGTCAGTTTTGCAATATTCTCTAAATTTTTCACTTCTTTGGTATACCTCGTCAATCTAGATTCATATGCTATTTTTATATGGAGTCATTATGTTTTTTGGTTTCATCTATTTATCTCGAATGAATTGTTAAGGTTTTTTATCTTTTTTCCTATAAAACTTGTGTAGGTGGAATATAATAATTTACCCATTAGAGTTACATTTTTTTCACATGTTAATTGTATATTATATGGAATCTACATGACTTAAAATGATTTAATTGATGAAGGATAATTTTTTTCACATTTAATTGTTGTGTTAGACCCATAACAGACTCTATTGTGTCGATTGATTACTAAAATACCATACCTGGAACAAAAAATGGTGTGCATCAACTAATTGAGAATAGAATAACAGGTTTTAAATTTTTGAGTATAGGGTTTGTTATTTTACCTTTTTTAGACATGTTACATGGCATGTAAACATGGGATAAGGGGTTGTTTTGGCATAACATGGGAGAAGAATGTTTTATGACTTGAAAATGGAGAAATGGGAAAAAATTAATGGGGAATGAAAAAATTGATGAATATATTTAAAGAAAATTTAACATATACTCTTTTTTAATAATGTTTTTGATGGTTTGATATTTTAATTGTGTTATTTTTTTGAAATATAATAAACTATGGGGAATACTGAATGTCAAAAAAGTGATCCCTTATAATGATTCAGTATTTGAATTCATTTATTTTTAACCTTGGGTTTTATTTGTTGATGCGATGGTAAAATATTTTGAACATGAATCTCCACACCTTTGTGAACAATATTAGAAATGATGGAAATTTACCTTATATTTGGATTGTTAGAAATGAAATATTGTATCCATGCTTTGAAATTTTAGACATAGTTCTCTATATTTGATGTTTTGGTGCATGTTGGATGCTCTAGGAACAAATATATTTTCATTTAGTGTATGTACATTTATAGATAAACCATTTACCTTATTATTATATAAATGATAAATTAAAATTTCCAAAATCTAATTTATTTAATTCCAAATTTGTACGGTTCAAAAGAATTTATGGGGATGATGACGGTTTGGTTAGAATAAGACATAATTGGGAACATGGGGGTCAATGTGGTTAATTTGAGAATTGTATATTTTTAAAACTTTTTTCTATTTGATTCGTTAAATAATTTTTTTCCTATACATTGGTATACAATTTTATTTTAGTAGATATTTATTTAAACAGTATTGGTCGTTCCTTAACGAGTTTAACTCACACCCTTCCGAGGCCACAGTTGTAACTCAAGAAGCTTCATCATTATAGGTATGGATAATAGAAAAGACCTTTTGATGGATAAATGCATTGGGGATTTGGATGGATCATGTATCAGGGGGATATGATAGATGTAAGGACCCATTTATTAATTCTGATTTTTTTATTTTATTGGTTTTACTATTTACACTTGAGACTTATATGACATGGTATGGTAACATTATTGGAATGTGGGATCATACCATGTTATGGGGGTTTGGAATTTGATTTATGGCTACAAGGTTGTAATTTTATTATTATTTATGACTATTTCCAATGTTTTTCAATTATGATAAAGAGGGTGTATTCTCCCCATATTCCACATTACAACATCACTGATTGTCAGAATACTTTGTCTTACATGGAGGTGTTCATGAGGTCAAATGATAAACCTGTTCAACTATATGTTAATGCTAGATGAGACATGGAATTAAGAAATATTATTATAGATTCAAATTACATTTCATTTTCATTACTTTTTTGGGAAGGAATAAAAGATACAATGAAGTACCAATTCATGGTAAGGAACTCATTCATGGATATAGTTAACCGATGATAGGTTGAAAACCCTAATTTCTGGGGATGCGATTATTGTTCTTGATGTTATTTTGTTATCGTTGAAGTGTAATTTATTTAATGATGATACTCATTTCATGTGATGTCAATAATTTATTAAATAATAATCATGGATCTGTATGGACTAAGGTTATATATTATTTCATTTTTTAGGAATACATGTGTTATGTTTCAACCATTATTTTAGCCATAGATAGAATAGAATGATATAATATATTTCCTTCAAATGTTGAAATCATGGTGTAAGAACCCGGATCTTAGTTTCAGGAATGTTTTTCCTTTTCTGGTCATTTTTTAGAAACAGTGGAAAATCTAGAAATTTTCAATGTACATACACTGTACACTATAAGTACATGCAATGTACTTTGATGTTGCGCAAGGCTGTGTGCTGGCCATGTCAGGTCCACACACATGGTGTGTAGTGGAGCTGTGGAGGACACTTAAAGTGGAGTATGGAAAAGCCTAGTACATGCCGTGTACCCCAGAAGTACATGTCCTGTACTTTCTTTTATTTCATTGAACGGAATGGGGTCGCGCCTAATCGACAAAATAATCTTCTTCTCTAGGTTCTTTGACCGAGAGCATCCCGTACGGCCGCGAACATCCTCCGAGCCCCTGAGCCTCTGCCTATTTTCCAAATCGATTACCATCAGTTGAATTGGAATCCCAGCGGTGAGCTCTTCCTTATTCTTGTGTTTCATTCCATGATTTCCCATATTTCTGAAGATATAGTGGGTTGAACATTTTGTGCCTTTTCATAGATCTATTCCATTATATGGATAATAACGCTTTGTGGTTCATGTATATTTATCTACAAGCATCAAGGTAGGTGGTTTGTGCCATAGAATTCGATGTCCTTAACTTTTATGTGCAATTTCCACCAATACCCGTGAATAGGGTATTGCGTGTTTAACATTTTCCCCTGATGTTTTCCTACCTTTCTTGTATGCTTGGGTAGAGTTATGTTTATCATGATTGAGAATAATTGTTGTGCTTGGATGTTTTTCCCATGAAATATTCTATTTATGACATTTGGGTCTTGTTATCCTTTGGCTGTTATACCAGTTTTCCATGCCATATGACCATAGGATGGAATGATATTCTTGACATGCTTGTAGTTCTGTATACAGGTTATCCAAGTAGCTCTATAGGTGTACTTTGGCCTTATAGAATTATTATGCACTGACTAGCTTGGGACCGTGAGAATCTGGTGTTATAGACTATAGGGGATAGACCGAGTGTGCTTCCTAGAGATTCTTTGACATTATAGACTACATGTGATAGACCGAGTGAGCTTCCCAGAGTGTCTTGGATATTATAGACTATAGGTGGGTAGACCGAGTGAGGATCCTCAGAAATTATTTACTCGATTAAATATCCTTAAAACATTCTCGGCTACAAGAGGAATTTACCGATAGGGCTACCTCAGAGAGTTTGTGATTGACATGAGACTATAGGAGGGTTGAGCGAGTGATATTCCTCAAAGAGTTTCCAGACCTTGGGGATATAAGAGGTTTAGACCACATTATCATCCTCAAAGAGTCTCTGAATTCCCTAGACAATAAGGGGAATTGACCGAGGGAGCTTCCTAAGAGTGTTTAATAATTTCATATGACCAAACCTGTGGGTTAGTCTAAGTGAACTTCCAATAGGGTTGTTGGTACTTCTTGGATAGGACCATAGGGGTTGGCTGCAAGTACTTGCTAGATGGGTTCCTGTTGTGGTCAGCTGTTTGCTTCATTGATGCTTGTTGTTCTGTGGATTTATTACTGTTTCATGTTATCCTGTTACTGCTTACTAATTACTGCTTGCTGTTTACTATTACTATTTACTACTTACTGTACTATTAACGTCCATATACTCACTGACTATTAGGCACAAATCTATGGGTGGTTGCCTATTGGGATCTAGTCTCACACCATGTTTGGGCCATTCTTTTGGTCCCAAATACACAATGTTGTTACATGTATAGACAAGGGCAAGCACCCTTTGACTATGGGTAACTGATTTCTCTGGAGTAGGAGAGCATGGGACCAAGATTAGGCTTGCTATGCTGTGGAGCTATTTATCTTTTCTTTTGTACTTGTTTTGGAATTGTTTGAATTTCCAGCATTGTGACATGTTTTATTTTTTCCTAGATATTTATCATGCATCATTTCACATATAAATATGTTCTCCAGTTGCTTATTGTTTTATTCTTACGCTGTTTATTGGTTTGGGATATTTACAGCTTCTGTTATTGCATGTTTTTTTACTTATGATTTGTACACTGCCAATGAGGGCATCGTTTCCCCACTATAACACCCAAGGACCTTGTTTCTTGTCGGCAAACACTACCGTTTAGGGAAATTCTCTTCAGGCCAAGTGACCAACTGGTTACGGGGTGCCTCTTGGTTGCTTCTAGAATCGTGACGTTACAAAGTGGTATTAGAGGATTTCTTTTCTCTTGATTTATGATTTGGAGCCTTTATCTCGTGATAGGATGGATTCAGTACATGGTAATATGATATTCCCAGGAGTCGGTGAATCATGTATAGGGAGAATCCAATCTACCTGATTCATTGCAGTTTTCTAGTTTTGAGATTTTATCGTTGATATGATTTCACCTAGAGTGATTCGCATGCCTTCTGTTGTTATTATAGTGCTATCACTATTCTATTTCTATCACAACCTGAAGAGATGAGGGTATTCCATCTCATGCATCATATAGGCACTTGTTAGAAATCACATTCCAAGCATTCTTTCCATGGAATCTAGGTTTCATTAGTGATTTCATGTTGTTGTGATAGACGTTTTGCAGATTATGCATGCTATTGCGATAGATTCTTCGATAAAATCTTTGCAGTTTGATAGAGAAATCGTTTGTATTATACCTTTCTTAAATGAATTCCAAATTTTGGTTCTTGAGGTGTTATGGGCCCTAATGAATCGGAACATGGTGGATTTTTGACTTGTTTCTCATGTATATGACTTATATAAGATGCCAAGAATTGATTCGTGGGGAGTATGGGCCCTCACAGACCAACATTTGGCACCTCAGTGTCTATTTTTCATTGTTTTCTGGGCTTCGGTGTAGTTCTGAGCTACTACCCGGAAAAACCCAGAATACACGGCATGTACTTTATGATGAGACACCGTGTAGTATTAAACTGTGTAACAGATTAAGTGAGCAGAAACACAGGGTTGTGAAAAGTCATCAAGAACACGTCATGTATTGTATGTACATGCCATATAGTAGTGAGCCAAGTACCCAGTCGTTTCACTAACAACACGGGTGGGGAGAACTCATGTTGTAGATGTCGTGTTTCGTACGAACACGCCGTGTAGCCTTGTGCTTGGTACCCAGCCATGTCACGAACAACAAGGGTAGGTTTTATCTTCCCTTATACATGTCGTGTTTGTTCGGAACACACCGTGTAAGTGTCATCCATGTAACTAACAACACGGGTCGATGATACCTTTTATTGTACACACCATGTGGTTCTCTAACATGCCATGTAGTATAGCGTTAAGAGGACCATGTGAGTTAGCCTTGTAAAGGGACTCAGGTAGGGGAATATAGTTCATGAACACACCGTGTGTGGGGACAACACGTTGTGTATTCTCGGTGTTACACGACCAGCTGTGGTAGAAGTACACACCCATGTGAAATGCCTTAAGGAACACACCATGTAGTTTTTATACATGCCATGTAGTCATGTATAGAAAAAATTGAATGTTTCTCTCTCCTGTTCTAGTTTTGTACTCTTGTGTTCTTAGTCTATGATATTCCTGATCTAAGTTGTGATTTTAATCTTTCAGAGCTATGTGTCTGAGACATCCTCTGGTTGTACATCAGCTACCAGATAGTGATGAGACACTAGATATGGCTGATCAAGGACCTGCTATAGATCCTCGTGTGGTTCCAGCCTTGGTACCATTAGTTATACCCATTGCAGGAACCAATTCCGAGTTTAGGGAGGACTTCCTAAGGATGATGTAGGCCTTTTAGTGAGCACCGCCTCCTTCCCCGTCGATGGATGAGTTGACGCGGGTTTTCCAGTAGCAGCATCCTCCTACATTCTAAGGGGATGGGGGACCACTGGCTTCAGACTAGTGGCTAGAGGCTACGCTGATGATCACCGAGCACCTAGAGATGCCTCCATAGAAAATTGTTAATTTGGCTACTTATATGCTCTGAGACACTGCCAAGAGGTGGTGGGAGGTGATCTCATTGTTAGGGCGCCAGCAGAGTACAACATGAGATAAGTTTCAGTGCATCTTTTAGGATTACTTATATCTGTAGAACATGAGGGCAGACTGAGCCCGGGCATTTATGAGTCTCGAGTAGGGTAATCTTTCTGTTATGGAGTACTCGTCTCGCTTTACTGAGCTACAACACTTCACACCGATTCCAGAAAGTGATGAGTAGTTCCTTGCTATGATGTTTGAGAACGGTCTCAGGTACGAGATCCATTCCTAGGTGATTATCTTAATTTTGAATTCAATATCCTCTATTTTCAACTAGGCTTTAATCATTAAACACAATCTAAGAGATTTTGGAGCAGTGGGCTAGGGCGGTTCGACATCCAGAGTCAGTGTACCTCCTACTGATAGCAGGAAGCGCTGCAGGGAGTCTGCTCGAGGAGATCAAGGAATGCGGAATTTATCTTCGGGCTGCTAGGTTTTATGATACCAGTGTGGTAAGTGTGGGAATACTAGTCCTCCATGCCAGAGAGACCCGATGGTTTGTAGATCTTGCGGAAATGATGGGTCATGTACAATGTTTTTGTCAGATATTCACACATAGAGCTGGTGGTAGGGGATCTTCTACAACTCCAGGTATAGGTGATGTATCACCAGTTTGTCACCAGTATGGGAACTGGAGTTCTTCTGTACGTTTAGGCCATGGTGGAAGTCGTGGTCGTGGCGGTCAGTCACCGGGTTACTAGGGACAAGAGAGTTGATCAGCTTAGAGTGGTCAGCCAGGGGAGGAGGGCTGCAGTACTGGCCAGACATTCACCGTGGAGCAGACCTATTAAGTGTAGGATATTGTCCCTTCAACAGTTCGAGGTACAATATTAGTAGGATCAGTTTTATCCTATTCCCTTTTCGATACCAGTGCATCACATAGATTTATCTATGTTGCTGTTGTGGAGTGCCTTAGGCTCCGTATCATTTCATCTGCCAACATGTTGACTCTTGATACACCGTTGGGAATGAGGATGTCTAGTAGACATTAGTTCTAAGAGTTCTTTCATGAGGTTCCAGGGAATCAGTTCTTATGGGACCTCTATGTCCTAGAGATGATAGACTATGATGACATTCTTGGTATAGACTGGTTAGTTCCCTTCTAGGAAGTCGTCGATTGCTATCACTACAGGGTGAGTTTCGTATCACCAGAGGTTGGATCTATTCTTCATAGGTGTTAGTGGGATTTCCAGGTGGGTAAAGCTAGACCAAAGAATCATGGTCTAGGAGGAGTTATAGCACAGATTTCCAGTCTTTATCTGGATGTCCAGGGGACTTCATAGTTAGATTGTCCTCAAGTGGTGGATTGTTTCAGGGATGTCTTTCCATAGGACTTTTCAGGGTTTCATCTAGAGCATGTGGTAGACTTCTCAATTGAGTCCATGTCAGGAGTAGCACCGGTGTCCATTCATCCTTACAGGATGGCTACACCTGAGTTTCAGGAGCTCAAGAAGTAGTTGGAGGAGTTATAGGAAAATGGTTTAATCTGACCCAGTACTTCCCCTTGGGGTTTTCCGGTCATGTTTGCGATGAAGGTAGATGACATCGTAAGGTTATGCGTGAATTATTGGAAGTTGAACCAGTTGACGGTCAAGAACTGATAGCCCTTGTCGAGGATCGAATACCACTTTGATCAGCTTCCAGGATACTGGGTGTTCTCGAATATCTATTTGAGGTCCGATTAACATCAGTTGAACATTAGACCATCAGATACACCTCTTATAGCCTTCAGGAGAAGGTATGGTCTATATGAGTATATGTTCATGCCATTCGGTCTCACTAATGAGCCAGCAGTTTTTATGGCACTGATGAACCGAGTGTTCCATCCATACTTGGATTCCTTCATGGTGGTTTTCATGGACGGCATCTTGGTGCACTCCCACACTCAACACGACCATGCTACCCATCTTGATATCATTCTGAGAACACAGATAGAGCATCAGTTATATGATATGCTCTCAAAATGACACTCTTGGATGGATCAGATTCACTTCATGGGTCATGTTATCTTAGAGAAAGTAGTATCAGTAGACCCAGAGAAAGTAAGAGCTGTAGTTTCCTGGTAGAAGCCGAAGAATTTATTTGAGGTGCAGAGTTTTCTAGGGCTCGCTAGATACTACATGAATTTTATACAAGGCTATACATGCCTTGCAGCACCGCTGACAGGTCTGACCAAGAAAAGAGCGATGTTTTTATGGTCAGATTCTTGGGAGTCAGCCTTTCCAGAGCTGAAAGGGAGGTTTATGTCAACACTAATACTTGTATTTCCAGAGCCAGGAATGAGTTTTACAGTCTAATATCATGTTTTAGGTGTGGGACTAGGAGCTGTGCTTATGTAGGGAGATGGATTCGTTGCTTACGGGTCTCAGCAGTTAAGGCCACATGAGAGAAATAACCCGACGTATGATGTGGAGTTGGCAGCGGTTGATCATGCCTTACAATATTGGAGACATTAACTTCTGGGAGAGCACTTTGTGATTTTCATCGACCACAATAGTTTCAAGTACATATTCAATCAGTGTGACTTGAATCTGAGATAATGTATGTGGGTCAAGTATCTTTAGTCCTTCGACTTTGATCTTGCCTATACAACGAGAAAGGGAGACGCACTGGCTAATGCATCGAGAAAAAGAACTCAGATTCAGGTAGTTTTGGATGACAGTAGTGAGTGGAAGCTTATGGAATTGTTCTCTAAGATGCGCATGGAGCTGAATGACAGATAGATACAAAGTTTTCTATCTTCTGTGGCTGTAACCTCTAACCTTCTTTATCTGGTACAGATGAGGTAGCTATCAGGCTCAGAAGGGCTTGTCTTACAGGAGAGTGTGTCAGGAGAGGACCCTATTCCCAGATGGAAAGTGGGAGAGTATGAGATCTTGTGTTTCCAGGGATGCGTATGGGTTCCAGTAGACATACGCAAAGAATTGTTGAAGGATTTTCATTCTATAGTTTAGGATGTTCATCCTGGCATCACCAAGATATATCATGATCTACACCGCTAGTACTGGTGGCCAGGTATGAAGATGGATGTTTGTGGTTTTTTCTTGAGGTGTTCCACTTGTCAATAGGTGATAGTGGAGAATTAGTGACCAACATGGATTTTACATAAGTATCCCATTCTTGAGTGGAAGTGGAACAATGTCACGATGGACATCGTGACCAGTTTACCAAGGTCACCTTGAGGGAGTGATTCTATTTGGGATTTAATCAATAGACTTACGAAGGTTGCTCACTTATTTCTGATAAGGGAGACCTTAATTGTTAATGAGCTGGGGTGGTTGTAACTTCGAGAGATTGTACATCTTCATGGTGTTCCACACTCCATTGTTTCAGACAGGGATGCGCGTTTTACTTCTCGGTTCTGGTAGGGGCTTCAGAAGGCTTTTGGTACACAGGTACATTTGTGTATAGTATGTCATCCCAAGAAAGATGGCCAGTCTGAACGTACGATCTAGCTACTTAAGGATATGCTTCGAGCATGCATTATAGACTTTGGATGTTCTTGGTAGAAGATTATTACTCTTACGGAGTTTTCCTATAAAAACAGTTTTCAGGTGACTATTCCGATGGCACCTTACATGGCTTTGTACGGTAGGCCATTCTGATCACCTTTGTGATGCTTGGAGGCAGAAGAGGCAGCTTTTCTAGGAACTCATCTTCTTCAGGAGTCCACAGAGCAGATAGAGTTGATTCGGAAGAGGATGTCTATAGCACAGTCTCGATAGAAGTCTTATACTAGTCAGCAAAGACAACCTTCGGAGTTTGAGTTTGGGGATCTAGTTTTCCTGTGTGTCGCACCAAGGTTGGGACACAAGAGGATTCAAGGATAGGGTAAGATTTTACCACGACACACGGGCCGTTTGAGGTGTTGGAGAGAGTTGGGTTGGTTGTCTATCGGTTGTAGTTACCTCAAAGGTATTGGGCTAAGCACGATGTCCTTCATGTCTCTCAGCTCTGACGTTACATTTTAGACCCGTCTCATGTAATTCAACCTGAGGAGGTTCAGCTCAAAGCTGGGGATTTGTTTGAGGAGCATCATATCTGGATTTTTGAACATATTACGAAGGTTCTCCATGGCCAGTATGTTCCATTGGTATGGGTTCTATGTCAGTACGGGCATTTACATGATGAGACCTGGGATAGGGAGGCAGATGTATAATCGAAGTGATCGGAGCTATTCAGGGTTTCATCTTCTATGCCTTGCTAGGGAAATTTGGGGATGAATTTTTTTATTGGGGGAATTTTTTAAGAACCCAGATCTTCGTTTTAGATAGGTTTTTCCATTTCTGGTCGTTTTTCAGAAAAATAGGAAAATTTGGAAATTTTCAAAGTACAAGTCTTCTACTTTATATGTACATGACATGTACAACAATGCTGCTCAAGGACATGTGATTACCGTCTCTGGGCCACACACATGATGTGTAGGGGTGATGTGGAGGCTACATAAATAGGATTATGAAAAATCCTAGTACATTCTTTGTACCACAGAAGTACACGCCGTGTACTTTATTTTTTTTCATTAAATGGGCTGGAGTCACGCCTAATCGATTGAATCGTCTTCTTCTCCAGCTTCTTCGACTGAGAGTGCCTGGTATGGCCACGATCATCCTCAGAGCCCACGAGTCACCATATGTTTGGCAAATTGACCGTCGTCGATTGCATAGGAACTTCATCAGTGAGCTCTTTCTTCTTCTTGAGTTTCATTCCATGATTTTCCATCTTTCTCATGATATCGTGGGTTGAGAATTTTGTTCGTTTTTTAGATCTACACTATTCTAAAGTGGATAATGCATCATAGTTCATGTATAATGATCTCCTAGCATCAAGGTAGGTGGTTTGTGCCTTACCTTTGGATTTCCTTGATTTTTATGTCCAATTTCCACCAATACCTGTGAACGGGGTATTGCATGTTTAAAATTTTCCCCCAGTTGTTTTCCTACATTTATTGTATCCTTGGGTAGAGGTATGTTGATCATTTTTAGTATAATTGCAGTGATTGGATGTTTTTCCCATTCCTTGTTCTGTTTACGATTTTTGGGTCTTGTCATCCTTTGGTCGTTATACCTGTTTTCCATGCCTTACAACCATAGGATGGAATGATATTCTTGACATGCTTGTTGTTCTATAGACTGGTTAGCCAAGTAGATTTATAGGTGTACTTTGGCCTTATATAATTATTATGCACTGATAGTAATGGGACCATGAGAACGTGGTGTTATAGTCTACAGGGGATATACTGACTGAGCTTCCCAGATAGTCATGGACATTATAGAGTACAGGGGATAGACTAATTGAGATTCCCAGAGAGTCTTGGATATTATAGGCTACAGGAGGATAGACTGAGTGAGCTTCCTCAAAGTGTCTTTAATTGTATGAATTTCCTTAATCCATTCAAGGATATTAGAGTAATTGACAAAGTAGGCTTCCTCGGAGAGTCTGTGATAGACCTGAGACTATAGTAGGATTGAAGGACTGAGCTTCCTCAGAGAGTATCTAGACCATGCAACTATAAGAGGGTTAGACCACATGATCTTCCTCAGAGAGTCCTTGAATACCCTAGACAATAATTGGAATTAACTGAACGAGGTTCCTCAGAGAGTCTTATAATTTAGTATGACTATACCAGAGGGGCTATGCTGAGTGACCTGCCCAGAGGGTTGTTGGTACTTCTTGGATAGGACCAGAGGGGTAGGTTACGAGTACTTCCCAGAGGGTTTCTTATTTTTTTTAGTTATTTGCCTCACTGCTGCTTGTTATTCTGTGGATTGATTACTGTTGTATATCATTATGTTACTTCTTTCTGGTTACTGCCTACTATTTACTGTAACTGTTTACTACTTAATGTACTATTACCTACCATATACTCACTAATTGTTAGGCACAGATCATCGGGTGGTTGCCTACTATGATATAGACTCACACCCTGTTTGGGCCATGATTTTGGGCCCAAACAGACTATTTTGTTGCAGGTATAGAGAAGGTAAAGTGCCCTTCGACTTCAAGTACATGATTGTTTTGGATCAGGAGAGCATGGGACCAAGAATAGGCTTGCAATGCCATGGAGCTATTTATTTTTTGTTTTGTACTTTTTTGTTCTATTTGTAAATACAAAATTGTGACCTACTTGGTCATTTTCCTAAATATGTATCATTCACCATTTCATATATACATATGTGCTCCAGTTGTTTATTTTTTTAGTCTCCTGATGTTTACTTTTGTTGGATATTTACTACTTCCGCTATTTCTTTTTTGTTTACATCCGATGTGTACTCTTCCAGTGGGGGAAAAGTTTCCCCACTATCACACCGAAGGCTCTCACTACTAGTCCACAGCCTCTTTCATTTGGGTAAATGCGCTTGAGGCCATGTGACCCACCGGTTATGGGGTTTCTATGGGTGGCTTCCAGAACTGGAATGTTACACATGGGGTTTGAGAAATTAAATTTTATTGTTTTTATTTTATTATTTTCAATTAATTGTTAATAAATAAGTGCTAGTGAATTTTTTAGTAGAAAATTATGAATATAATTTTTAATGTCGTGTTAATTATATTGATTTTCACTTAAATGTCTTTACCCTATGTCGCCCAATGGTAGAAGGTAGGGATGAAATATTTTTTTGGTTCTATTTATTAGGATAATATATATAGAGTAGTTTGATTATTGTTAGATGTGACCCTTTATATGTGTAACTATGTATGTTATGTCTTACAGTCCATGAATCCTTTGTTTTCTATTATATAGTGTTCCCTCGATGATGTTATTATCTAGTAGGTTGATAGGAAGACATTATTTTGAATTAACCATATATTATCAGACCTATGCCCCCATTGGATTTTCGTGATATGTAGGGAGTGTAGTTTAATGATAATTTCATCTGATTTATGATGTATATAGAGTGAGATCCTGTATTGGCTAGGACAGTTATGTTTTATCTGATTAGGGACATCCTATTAGATCAACCTTTGACATTCTGGGTAGAGGGTGGTCCCATTGTAGGTGAATTAGGGATTGAGTCTATATAGATTATCATTGAACGCATGGAGACTCCTCTATATAGGATTTTTAATTTAGTATCTTACATGTTAAGTGGACCAGCAAATACCTTGTAGAATATTTATGTATAAGAGAAGACCATAGAAGGAAAAACAATATCCCCTTCTAGGAGATGTTCTCGGGACACATTTTCCCATTGATAACGAGACATTATAGAGAGGTCGATTTTATGTGTTCGTCCAAGGGGATAGTTTCAAGGATGTATTATAATATAAAATTCACAAATATGCATCATTATTTGAAATTAAATGGGTATGAGGAATCTAGGGGAAGAATTTCACATTGGAATCAAATGTCAGTTCATAAACAAGATAAATATATTCTACTTTAAGGACATTGAAGAGCTACTGATTTAGGATATCATATATGGGGGTAACCTAAAGGCGGTCTATCATAGTGGTAAGGTAAATTCAGATGCGTCATATAGCGGTGCCTCATCATATAATAGGAATCATAAATATTAAAACATTTAAAAAGTTTGTGGTGTGAAGAGAATCCAATAGTGAGGGTTGTCCTCCCAAGGATTTGATCAAGGGGTCAACAATTAGTGTGAAAGAGTAATCACCTCCAAGGTAATTGTATTTGATAAATAATGGAGTTTCAATCCAATGATAGAATGGAAGAAAATGGGATTCTATTGGGACCCTCCAATGATAGACATTGATGGACGACCCTGACCAAAATAGAGTACTAATATTGAATCTTGAATACCATATCATTCTTGTATATGGATTTTTATCAACCTTAAGGATTCTTGTGGATTAAAAGGTCATGTCAGGGATGATTATGTGTATCAGTAATGTAGGGAAATGAACAAGCCTCATATATGATCATTGAGTAGTAGCACATGCCAGCAACATGATGTTATGTTTTCACCTTCCTATAGCAGCCCTTGATCATCTACTATCAAAATTATAAATATTAGTTTAGAAATTCATTATATTTATTTATTATATACCTATGAATCACATTATTTTATATTTTATTGTATTTTCAACCATTTTTGGGTTAGAGGGGGAATTTATATATATGAAATTTTGATTGATACCCAATTATAATTGTGATAAATGGGTATATTCAATTTTAAAAATTATACCATCATGATTGGTGGTTAGTATTTAATTTGGTATTTATTATTATTATAATAATGGGATTTTACTTGATGTTTTTAAAGGAATTTTTTCTATCCTAAAGGATACCATAAATAGTTATTATAGTAGGGAAACATTGTTATCTCTTTAAGGGTGACATATATTTTCATCATTGATAATGGGATATCCAAAATGTTTATGCTAGGCCATTCTATGAACATATTGGGGAGACCACAGACCTAGTTGTGATCCCAATTCTAGATGGTGGGGGAGGAGAGTAGGGGGTATTCCCTATTATAGGGAATATTTTCCATATAATCATACAATTAATTTTTAGTCTTTACACTAGAGATAGATATTATGTTTACTATTGAGATGGTTTAATAGGCTAGTCATCATTCCAGTCCATCATATAGAATAAAACCATAATTGATTAATCATATTTAAACTCATTTGGATGAATTTGATAATTAAGGGTTTATCTATCCATGTATTTCACCTTGGTAGTAGATTATTCTGTTATCTAAAAATTAAAACAAAAATTTTCACACAATTATTGTTTTCAAGAAACCATATCTGATGAACATGTTAAACCAGTATCCTCTTCCACATATTGATGATATTTTTCACCAAATTAGGGGTTTCGACATATTCTAAAAGTTTTATTTTTATTAGGGTGACAAAAGTTTAGGGTTAAATAGTTTAGGGTTAAATAGTTTAATAAACAATAGAACAATTTAAATTTTATTTATGGATTATATGATATTTTTTATTATAATTTTTGTGTAGAAAATCCCGATTCAATGTCGATAGACATGAACGAATCCTTCACCCATATTTAGATAAGTTTTTTGTGGTGTTAAATGATGGAAACCTAGTATACACCAATCATTGTACCGATCATGTAAAATATCATGATATAATCAGGAGTATATTGAGGGGGAATTTTAAATATACTAAAACATCTATCTAATATTATTTATATTGAAAAGCCTAAATTATTTGGTTAAATCATCTTTGATAAAGTTGTATTAGCAGAATATGAAAATGTATGATATGTTATTTCATGTTAGAATCCAAATAATATTATTTATATCATAATCCTTTTGTGTTTATCATGTATTAACCAGTATTCCATCATGTAATTTTATTTCATCAAAGTACCACTCTCAAGCCTTACCAAGAAGTACCTAAATGTTAAGTGGTTCTAGGGAAAAAATGTAATTTCTAGGATTTGAAATTTCATTTGACCACTACAAGATTTCTATATTTACCCAAAATAGGTACGGAGTATACTATATTTTTTGATGACTTTTTAATTGGTCTTGGGTAAATTATGATGTAGAGAGATTGATTTGAGTCATATATATCAATAAAAATTATTCCATTAGAATGGAACTATCCGAAGCATGATCTCCAATTCTCCATGATAGTTCATTCAATAGAAATTAAGTGTCTTTATATCTTGAATAAAAGATTTTTATAGATATCCTATGAGCCAAAATTATATCATTTCTTAGAAATATCATAATATATAATAGTGGAATGGGTTGAGTATAGGAAATACATTGATTTTGAATGAACATATGCACTGCAAAATTAAATAGTGTTACAGATTTATTGAGTAGTAAAATGAAGACTCTAGAGATTCAGGTGTCATTTGTTTAGTGGAATGTGATGGAGTTATTTACTAGTATGCATAAATATGTTGACGAAAAGATGGATGTGATTATAGTAACATCATTATAAATTATAACCTACCTAATAAGATGGATCATAAGGTTGAATATTAAGAATCATGAATGTTTGAAATTGACTAATTGAATTTATTTTTGAAAGATACACCTTGACATTACTATCAATGGTGATGATATTATCTATATTCTTGGACTTATTTTAAAGCCAACATGGTTTTGGGATGATCTGAGACACAATATTCATGATATTAAATTGGTTGTGCACCCGAGATTAAAGAAATGTACTGTAATCTTTATTGATGACATTAGTGTCCATTAATGAATAATGAGATCACAGTTAATTGTGATGCTAGGTGACTACTTTATTTAAGAAAATTCAAAGAATAATTCATTTATTTATATTTTAGAACAATTTTCCCTGACATAATGGAAGTGGAATGAAGTTTTCTAGGATTTCATGGATGTTCTTTTGATGAATCTTCAAAATATTTACATGATGTGGGTGATTCTGGATTAATGGTTAAAGGTATTAAAATTATTATTGATTCGTGAAAAAATTTTCATTAATGAGTTGGGTGACTTATATGATTGAAAAATAGTTTAATTCAACTGGTTTCTGAAAAGTATTTTTTCAGATTTAGATCCTTGTATAACATTTTTTCTTCTTGAATGGTCATAATAGTTTTATTTCTACTGATGATTTTCTTATATCCTACCACCAAAAAATGTATATGAAATATTTGTAGATTATTTGGGTTCTAGAATAAATTTATAGAATGTGAGGCCAATATTTTTGACTAACCTAGTTTAAGAACATATAACCTGTGGAGTTCACCTACAACTACAATTTTCATTAGACTATTCAGATAGAATAATATGTTCCACTATAAGGTGGGACATGAATATCTAAATTTTACTTTCTTGGCATTGGAGAATCTGTACTTTTAGGGATGAGACTTTTGCAGCATACATCCAAGCTTGTCCTGTTGGTTTCTGATTTAGGTATATATATACCATAGAAGATCAAATTCATATATTAATGGATAATATCTAACTATTATGTTTTAAGTTTGTGATATTATATTTAATCAGGTATCACCAACATTCTATTCCCATTGGATTAAAAAATCATGGTAATTTATCAACCATGTTTGTTAGTCCAATAAATATTTTATAGAGCATTATTCTGGTAGTGTTACTAATTTCTCATTTACAGTTGTATATTGTTATTCATGATATTTTCAGGATTTAAAACATATTTTGTATCACTTATACTCTTATCTTCTTTTTGGTGTGGATGATATAGGTTGTGGGGATTATGTGTCCAATGAGGAGTATTTTTTTGGTATGATAATAATGAGAACAATCATTAGTGAATTTTAGTCCTTTTGTCGTAGTGATTTAGATGAATGTCTATTTTTATGAGGATAAATGAGATAGAGAATCAAATGTTTTGGGTTAGTGGCCCAACCACTTTACTATGGAGGCTTAGTGATTCTAAATGATGTTTCTCAATGAAAAAAATTGTGTTGGGGAGGTTATAAGACAATGACCTTTCTAATTTTTTTATTTAATGTTGGTCAAAAAAAATTAGAATAAATTATGTTATACTTTTTTGGAACAAGAATGGTCTCAGGAGTATTTTGGGTATTCATGAATAGAATAATATTAATATTTGGCCTTATGGAAAATACATAAAAATTAGCACATAGTTATGGATAACCATGAACCATTATAATGCGAAATTGTATTAGGGGGAGTATAGATTAACAAGAAACCATTAGTAAAAGAAACCATACAAGTTGAGTCTAAATCCATTCTCTCAGATTCTTCATAGCTTTGAAACCATGGTATATGTAATTGTTGGAAAATAATTCATACAAGTTGAGTCTAAATCCATTCATAGGGATTATGCATAGTTTTTGAAACCATTAGGACGCCTAAAATGACTTTTGAGTGATTATTTCATTTTATAGAGGACATTAAATGGCCAGGAAATGGTTTCAAAAATAGTGTGTCTTAACCATGAACCTTATTAAATGTAGACATTTGAAATTTTTTATCTTTTAATAACTTATCAATGTCACTTTAATTTCTCAACCATTTCACTCCCAACAAGATATGGTGAAACCCGAACCCCTTTTCCTCTTCTAATGGTATAGATCCTTAAATTATAGGGAATTTATAATTTTGTTTCATACAATTTGATGACTTAGGTAAGTATATGAGTTATATTTCACATATTCTATAGAATATTATATAATTCATTATACCATAACTTCCTAGCCTAAAAAGAAATATTTCTAGGTTTTATTATTCTGTTTTAGGCAATTTATGCTCTATTCAAAACCATTGGTTTGATGAGTGAATGTCAATGAACCTAATGAATGTTATTTAAAACATGATTCTCATAGTCTTGATATTGTTTTTTGTGTTTTTGGTATATGATATGGTGTCAAAATTTTGTGGTTTTTTTAATAGATTATGAAAAATGGTTTGAGCCTCTAAATCATATGTTATATCATTCAAGGACCTCATTTGGTCTATTGATGATGATGGGACCAGGCCTATAAACACCCATGTGGTGTTAAAATTACATGGAGATGATATCGTTGGGTTGGGAAAGGTTGAAGTAGGGTTATAATGTATAATATAGTTCTATTTTATTATTATATTTGTTGGGATGTAATAATGTTTTGTTGGATGTAAACGGGAATTACATATTTTATGTCATGAAAAGAAATAAGTGTAAATGGTGAAAGGGGAATGTAAAAATTTGTAAATGGTTTCAAAAATTATTTAAGAGATGTGTTATATGGGTAATGTTAATGGAGGTATAACCTAATAATAAGGTTATAGGTGTTGAATATAATAAACCATAGGGAATAATTAATGCTGAAAAAGGATCCCCATCATTATCAAGGTGTGCTGAAAGGTCAACCTTTTTAGACCATGGAAATTATTGATTTATAGCATGTTGGATGTTATTGTACATAATGTTTCCCAACCATGGGTAAGGATATTATACATAGAGATATATATCCTTGAATTAGTATAGTGGTAAATAATGTAATATATCATTCATTTAAAATGATTGAAATGTCAGTTAGTAGCCTAGGTTTGGGTTCTATATTTATGCTCAAATAACTAATGTATTTTTTACATTATGTTGGTTCATAGACTTATGAACCTCGATACCTAATTTAAAATAATGTTTGAATCCCATTAATTTTATCTAATGTATGTAACCCCTATGGTGTACTATTTAGATAATTAGAATGTGAATTGGTAGGTTTAGTTGGCCCTAGTGTAATGTGGGAACACATGTAGAAAAGTTGTTAATTGAAAATTATTTATTTTTAAAATTTGTTTCTATTTATTTCCGGGAATAGAATTCACATATACATATGAATAATCTATTTATTATATTGGATATTTCATTACACACTATTGGTGATGAATTACTATATTGCACTCCCACAATACAAAGTATAACATTTTTTTTTCGAGCAATCATCATTGATTTAGGTCATCATATGCTAAAAAGACTAATGATAGATGTCTTATTTGTGACATAGGACATAGTATAGATAAGGGGAGCGATAACTATATAGAGACCAATTTTTTTGATTTACAATGGTATCCTTATTTTGGGTTTCATTTTAAAACTTGTGATTATTATATCATATAATTTTAAAATCATTGGTTTATAGGCATTTAACTACTTTTGGGTGTTTGGTAAATGATGCATGGTAACATTTTTTTTATTTCTTATGTTATTACACATGATCGTAGATGTTTTTTTTACTCTGATAAAGAGGTTATAGTATATCAATGATCATCATTTGGCCCTCAATGCTAGTGAGTAGCCTATGGTGTGTGGGAAGGTGTGATTTGGAACACATTATGAAACCATTAAACATTAATCTCGAGTGATATAGGTCAGGATGTCACAGAATAACTTTGGAGATTATAAATCATTAATCTCGGAGTTTATTATGCTCCATAGAGGAACTATATTCTTTTTATATTTTAATTAATTCAACATTTATGAGGTAATTTTTATGATTTTTTATGATACTATTTACATATACACAAGTAATCCTTGTAGACAATTATGAATTTAGAAATGTTGAATTAAATTGTAATTTTATGTTATTTTATTGTGAAGAGTGGAAATATTTATATTAAAATTTTTTAAAAAAGAAATCAAAATTACTTTATAAAATAATATATAATAAAAAACTATAATATTATTGTCCAATTTATTGTTAAATGTTTAGTGTCTTATAAAATTATGTTTCATTATAGTTAATGTTGATACCTTAGATGAATTTCAAATTTACTGTCAATAATATTAAAAAATCATTACTTTGTTTGTAAGTAGAGTATATATATTTTTAGAACAAATTTAGGATGATTATATATTTCTTAAAAATATTTAATTTCTTATGTTTAATAATTTTTTTGTGAAAAAATATTATTATAGTTATAAATATGTACTTTCAAAATAAATTATCCAAATAATTGGTATTTTCTAATTTAAATTATCTATATGTATGAGATAATTGATATATATATATATATATATATATATATTTGTGTGTGTTTGTGTGTGTGTGTATGTGTACATATATATGTATGTATATATAAATATATATATATACACACACCATTGTTTGAGTTGTACAGATATTGGACTCCTTGATCTCCAAAAATTGTTAAAGTGGTGTTATTGTATAAATTAGAATATGATGCTTCTATACTATTAATGTAATTTATTCCATCACATTTAAATAGATATTGTCCTCCATGATCTGTAAGAATTGAAAAAGGGATTTGATGTTTTGAATTAGAAAATTATTGTTCTATGTTTTTTGTGTAATTTTATCAAAAAAATTAAATATCAATTTGTATAATATGATTTAGATTGACGTTATAAAAAAACACTTTAAATACAGAATAATGTAGTCAAATCAATTTTCCCATTTCAAGGATTAGAGGCATAAAATGGATGAGTTTTTTCTTTCTACCATATATGATCCTAAACTATGTGTTTCGAAAACCCTGTTGAAATTGTTTTAATATTGAATTTTATTACTTATATAGAATATGAATACATTGGAGTTAATATATTATTCCCATTCAAAGATAAATGTTAAAATGATGGAGTACAAGATGATTATTTGAACCATTTTTTAATTTCTTGATGCGTTGTTTGATTTTATTTATTTTATCGATTTAAATAAATATTTTTTTTAATAAATATTGATTTATATTTTAATTAAATATTTAATAAAATATTTAATATATTATTTAAAATATTCCTTTATTTTTAAATACTGTGATTAAATCTATAGGAGGAATATATTTGTTTAATTTTATCTATGAGGAATATGGTTTTCCAATTTATATTAAAATCATTATATGAGTATACATATTTTTTGGATAAAAATATTAATGCCATTTTTTAAATAATTTGATAAATAATAATTAAATTAATAATAAATTAATAATTAAATCTGAAAAAAACGTATATGATATATATATTTGTGGAAATTTGAATGTTTTTGGTAATATTTTTATAGTATTCAAATATTCTATATAATATTTATTGAATTTTAAATTTTATTTATTCATTTAAAATGTATATTATTTCATAATTTTGAATCATTAATAATGATTTTGATTTTTTAACAGTATTTATTTTTAAATGTGTTAGTTATATTATATTGAAATTCTGAAATAAAAATTTCAGTTTATGTAAAAAGTGTTCATATTTAATTATATTAAAATAATCATTCAATTTAATTATTAAAATTTAATAAAAATTTATAAATGGAATAATGGTTCTTTGATATTTTATTTTAATAATATAACTATGATATTATATGGAATGTATTTAATTAAAATTTTCTATGATTATAGTTGTAGTAGTTCATATATATTGTGGGTAATAATCAATCTTTTAAAATCATAATGTTATTTCATTTTAAATATTTGTAAGATAATAAATCATATGATATGGTGATTCATCATACCTAGAAAATAATTTTAGGAATTTTTTATTAGGTGGTGATGTCGAATTATATGAAAAAAATCTGCACAGTTATATTTTCATAATGGTATTGAAACATTGAGATATATTATTTTCAATCAAAATATCCATTCAAATGCGGTCCGATTGTTTTATTTCATATCGCATGTTTTATATTCAATATATATTATTATAAATGGTTTTGTAAATAGTAATAATAATATCTTTTGATGATGTAGAAAGTAGGAAAGTGCTGTAGTGGTGAAGCTTCATAGTGTTAGTGAGGCATAATAGTGATGTTTCAAAGTGATTTCCATTTATCTTCAATTGAGTAATGTAGGATGAAATTCATGAAAAATTAGTTTAATTAAAATATAATCACATATTTTTCTTGTTACATGTGAGATGATAATGAAAAAAAATGAATTTTTTAAGGTGGATGTATAATATGATAATGGTTGATTTGATACAATACTAATGCATATGATGGTAAATTTTTGGGTAAAAAAATTAACTTATTTTTTATTTTTTAATGGGATATCTTATATATGTTAAATTCAAGTAATCAAAATTTTTCCAACACATTCAATTTATATTTTGAAAAAATTGGTATATGATGAATTATGTCGTTCATTAAACCATCATGGATTGATGTGGATAATTTTATGAGAAGGATGACTTTGTGATGAATTTTATTTTACAAGGAATTTTACACGTTAAAGGCATGGTTATTGTCATTCAGACTTAAATAGATGAATTAGGAGTGGTTAATCGACGGGTTCATTGATGATGGTTATAATTTTTTAGCTGTATGAGTTATACAAATATTAAATATTATTAATTTTATTAGGGTTTTATTAAAATATGTCACTATGTATACATGGTTACATGGGTTTAGTATCATCTATTGGTTATTTCATTTCATGGAGATTTATTTTTCGTTTTTTAATTTTGATCTAGTGGTGAATTTTTGAGTTTGATCCCAATTATTAGGTTCATTCTCACCCATAATTCATATACATATTTTTAATAAATTCATGATTGATTACATATAGTTTTTAAGAAATGTTTTCCTATATAAAAATTATATACATTTATCATAGTGTTTTTTATTAATTAAATTTATCATTGAGTAATACCGGTTTATTCATTTTGATAATTTACCTCATGGGATTCAATTTTTTTCTATCCACTAGATTTTTTCCTTATTTTTTTAGTGGAACTAAATCATTATATATTTTAATTGGAAATTTATGATGGTTTATGTTTCTATTTTTCATATGAGGATTTTTAGTAATTCAATATACTATTAAATAAGATTTTATTACATTCTATTTTTGAACATTTATACCCTTGAATTTCATTGAAACCATGACTTATAGAAATCCTGATAGGGGGAACAATCTAAGTTTAAATTCTATTATTAAAATTGGACTTAATAGATGTCAACTTTTTTTATTTCTAAAATATTATTATTTATTTGATAATCCCATGAAAAGTAATTTTCAACTAAAAAAGTTTGTTTTTAATAATATAGTTATTTTAGGTGGTTAAAGAAACTAAAGGTTTTTATAATTATTCATAAAATGGATAAAATAATTATATACTGTGATTAATTACCTAAACTACACATGAATTTTACTTTCTATTGAAAATAAAATCATTATAATCAATATTTATGAAAGTGATATGTGTGGAATAACATTATCTTTGTTCTAAATTACACCATCCATGAAATGGATTCTAATAAAAATATTATAACATAACTTAAAATTAATATTTTATATTTTAATAACATTAAATAATATTATATAAAATATTTTACATTCTTATAAATAAAAATTATATTAAAAATTATTGCGAGAAAAAAAATTAATGATATTTATTAAGGGAATATAACCTCTTTTTTAGAATGATTTATTTTCATGTTGGCAATTACATTAAAGTATCATTATATAATGAGATAAAATCCTACACAACCGAGTTAATTAGGATAAGATAATTTATATTTTCATTGTTTAGAAAAATTTAATATTTTAGAATGAGATCTAGAATAATTATTTTAGGGGTCACATAAAATAATAGAGGGAATGTATTGATGTACCAGAAATCGACTAAACAAAATATGTTTTGATAAATACAATATATTGATATAATTTTTTACTTTAATAATAAGGGTCTAGTGATTATATATTCAATAGGGCGATTAAATATTCATTTAAAATTTAAATGATTTTATTTATGAATTAATATTTCCAAATACCATAATTAAATGATATTTTACTATTTATTATAATATTATCTTATTTTAGAAAAAAACATATACTATATACATACATAATTTCAATTACCTAATTCAAGAAAAGAACAAATTTTATCTCTCAAATATATGCATTATAATAAATTAAAATTTTATATGTGGTCTGTATGATAGATTCTCACAAGAGAAGGTAAACACAACACTTGATAATTATAATATCATATACTATTCTAGTTACATGAATTAAAATTTTATTTTAAATATTTAGATAATCATTTAAAATATATGTGTTAAAATTTTTCTCTCTATAATAACTTTTATACCCATATACTTGTTTGTTTAATAGGAAATTACACAATATAATTTGTTTTATACAAAATGAATAATGAGTGTCTAAGTGGGACATTTAACATCACAGAGAGGATGGGGTGAATAAATATAGAAAAAAATTGTTGAATCATATAAACATTATCATTTATGGACATTAGGTAATTTGTTCATATACACTATGTAAGGACGTATGTGTTTTTTATATGTCCCCTAATAACTTACTCCAAAATATATGAAAATAATGAAAACAAATTAGATCATAGGAATTCTTTTATTTTTTGTCCCTTTTATTAGAATGTTATAAGTTGTAGTGATCAGATATTATCCATTCCCATATAATTTTACTGTTCTCATAAATTACACAATAATTCATGTTATTATCCTATTCCAAATAATTTGTTTCATCCTAAATGCAGATTCAATAATATAAAAAGTAGAAATTCTATGTTTGAGAACAAATTTTCAACCTCTCTATGCAAATAATAAAATATTTTACAATAAAACAAACAACCCTCAATGGTAATTCATGAACTCCCACTCTTATATGTTTTAATGAAAAAAATATTACTTCTTGTGAACTATCCTGAATGTTGGAATGTCCACTTCATCAATTATAGTATATTTCAACCCTTAACATATTGACTCTATGACATAATAGAATAATACCTATTTTTCATTGCATCTATCTCAAACATCCACTCCATCAAGATGTGTGACTCTAATAGTTATCAATTTGTAGAACATTAATAGTAATATTTATATTCTTTTGTTTTTGTTGTCATGCATGACTTTGTCTTTTTGAAACCTAAATGTGACAATATTAATTTTATTTTCTGAAACATAATGTTCCAAAATTTATTATTCATCAAACCATATGATCTTGTAATATGTGTAGTTCAAATTATTCATCTACTCTTTTTGGAAAACCCTTATTTCATATATTTTAATATTCATGGACAGTATTTAATTCATTTTAATAGTCTATTATCATTTTATATAAATAACTTATCCCTATTATTTATTTTATTTTAGTCCATAAAACATAGAGTTATTTTCACATTTCTATTTGGATTCACTATTCTATCAATCCTCTTGAAAACATCTAGAACAATGAATTTACAAAATCTACCTAAATAAATTTTATGGATTATATCATATATTTTAAAATTATCATGATGAATCATCATCTTCACTCAATAAATATTGAATCTTTGATGGTATAACTCAGAATCTTCACAATGAACCTGTAACTCATCATTTTCAGTTCATCCTTTGTCTCGTCTCAACTAAATAATGTATAACCCTCAATACATAGAATATAGTATACATCGATCACTCTAAATCAATTTAACAGAAAATGTAATTAAAATTTGTTTCGAACTACCTTTATTCATAAAATAATCTTATATACTGATCATATGTAACTTCTATATTTTGATGTTTTGAAAATTTTCAAAAATGGAATTCTTATAACCATTTTATCATTTCCTTTTAATGAAAAAATATCAGTAATTATAGGTTTATAATTATTATCTTATCATTATTATAGGTAATCAATATGGATTACTCTAAAAACCCATTTTTACATCTCATTATCTATCTTATAATGACAGACCCTTGCATCAATCATCCTAGATACTACCTCAACTTATAGTCCCTTTAGTTTATCATTATCTTCCTATTATCTAAATTCTATTATATTCACAAATTACATCCCTTTAGATAATCTTATTCTATATTGTATATAATTATCTCCATTATCCATAACAGTAGTTCATATAAAATAAAATATGTATATATTCAATCTTCCCATTTGATATCAATGATATTTATATATATTACGGAGTTGCATATAATACATCTCAATAACTCTATTACTATTATTATTGGGAAAAATATATTTCAAACATCATTAAATGTATCTCTATCTTCTAGCCATCATATTCTAAGATACATCAGTCGATCATATAGAATAAGGTTCTATATCAAACATTAGTACATATCATGAGTATAATGTAGATCAGTTCAATTTTAATGTATCCAAATGTATGATTTTAGAAATCATCAACTCTATGAATTAATCCTTGATATGTCAATACGATTTACTTCAATCTTCTTCATCTACCCATTTTATTAGATTCAATGGTTCTGCCTATGGTTGATGAACATAAAGTGTACCAGCATTCAGAATAATCACAATCATTTTAATTGGACAATTATATAAATATCATTATCTTCAATGGAAAACAATAAACAATAATAAATAAAATACTTTATTATCACCATTTAACGGGGTCTTGTACTCCAAATTTTTTTAAAATACCAATTTCCATTATTAGTTAATGATTTATTTTCAATTTTATTCATGAATAAATTTAAATCATACCTTTATGGGGAATCCATGATCATTATTCATATTCCCCCATTAATATTAATTTAAATGAACAGATCTAATGAATTCCTTTAGATAAATATTGAATCATTTCAAATATATTAACAATTCATCAATAAAACTCCTCTAAGACACCCAATCAATGAAATATATTGATAACCAGTGATACTATCTCACACATTAATGAAATAATTAGAATTCACAGAATGATTCCACATTAGATAACATATTTTTGTGTTTGTATGAATTTATTTTCAATAAATTATTTTCCTACATCCATCTCAATTAATATATTATAAAAATTAAACCCAACTAAGGATAATAATATTTTCCAGACAATTTTCATTTTCATCATAATTTAGAAAACTACCACTTAATATTAGAATATATTTTTATACAAATATATGAGAAAATTATTATGTATTTGAAGTAATATTAAATAATAATTTTACATATTTTTATTGTTATAAACATCATCATTATCAGAATAATATTCCAATAGGAACCCGAATTCCACTATTAAAATATTTGTACCTTAAATTCTATTGTTTTTGTGATATTAATTTTAAAGAAAAATTTTCATTTTTTAATTAACTAGATTCATTAGGACTCCACTTAAAATTGTGTATTCCTTTTTCATCTACGGAATCCCCTAAAAATGAATTACCATATAATTCCCTTCTCAATGTTGACTCATCTGAACATATTAGATAACATGTATGTTCGTAATTTCTTCATCATTTAGGGAAATCATGGATGACATGTGTTTCTAAATCTATATATTCTATTTAATATAGATCTATTTTTTCTCTATTCATCCACAATTAAAATTTCATCCATAGATCTTCTCTGGGTACATGGTTATTATCATTAATTTTACTTTTTCATTTACTTTTTGTGTAATATCATTTCTTTTATCCCCTAGTTATGCATGATAATTTGTATTTTCATTGTCATTAAAACTCCTTGATGATTATGATTTTTTAGAAATACATCATTGATTAACTAGGGAACATTTTTAGCATCTCTATATATTGAGATTGTATTTCATTGAAGATTTTATATCATTCGATGCGTGTTTATTCATGTTAACATGCCTATCTTGTCAAATTAATAGTGTTATTCACTTCATTAAAACGTGATCATCCATCTATCATCTCCTCAAATAAAGTTACTTATTAATGTGTAACCCTTCAATGGTAATCTTTTTTCATCATGAACTTCATTATTAGTGATTTATTCAACCAATACACTCATTTTATTTCAATGATAGATTTATTTTTTAATATACAATCCTTCTTATATAATAATCTTCATTAATGGTTAGTTTAAATATATCCATAATGTGGTCATTCCTTCTACAAAATTTGCATATTTTCTTAGTCATGACTTGTTTTGTTACTTTTGTATTTTGTGAAATATTTTATGTATCTTCATTTTGTGTATACCCTATAGAAGACATTTAATTTTTATTTTAATCATTTCAATTTATCATTGTAGCCTCTTGACTAAAGGTAAATCCCGATAGAGCCGAATAATTGTGGGTAAATGGGAATAATGTTTTCCTCTCTGTACTCCAGATTCTACCGACTAGTAGTGACTGTATAAGGTGGTATATTATTGAGAGTATACCATCTAGATTAGTTTCAAATATTGAAAAATCATAATGATGCAGAGGAATATAAATAATATATTAACTGAAAATGAATAAATAATGCATAAATAATCATGCATGAGCATTCTCTAACAAAAATATAACAGAATTAAAAACAATAAATGGATGAATAACTATGGAAAATAAACAATCAAAATACACATCAGCTATCTCTAATAGAATCACGAGCACCATATTGGTCATATGATCTGGTACATTATCCTAGTTCATAAATATAGTAGCAAGAAAGTACAATGTAGTAAATTTTTCTTAAAATCATGAGACATGTTTGGGTACCCTAGTGCAATTGCGAGCCAAACTGGATGTGAGATTTATATAGTTTTACCCCACCAATGGTATCTAGAACATTCCATTCTATGCATATAAAATTTTCATCATTCCAATAATAAAAAATTCAAGATAATAAATAAATAAATACATCGGTCCTGGTTCCTCCAAGGATACCTAGCTGATACAACATTCTTTGGCCTAATATTCATGTATTTGAACCAAGGTGACCTATTCATGTTTGACTGCATCTAATAAAATGGGTAATTGTAAAAAATAATCCAGAGGTCGTCCATCTATAAGCTTGTGATTTGGTTTGGGGAATACATTCCAAGAATTTTAATTACACATTATCACATGTTATTTTAAAAGTCATACTTATAAATTATAAATAACATGTCGGGGACTATCCAAGGTTATCTGGAAGTAAATCCCTTTTATCACTTTATGGGAATGATAAATATCCAATAATGTAGAAGAATGTTATGGAAATCCATAAAAATAATCTCTCATATCACTTATGGTATTGTGTGAGAAAATATTCATTTGAGTATATCCTTTGTATCTCATATAGGGGACTGAGAATCAATAATTCCCTATAATAACAATCTACTCATTAATCCCATAAAAATTGTTTCCGCTTGGGAACTGATGTCACTCTTGTGGATATATATACAACACATGATAAGGTGATCCATGGAAAAACACATATCTCCCTCGGTGTACATGTAATCCACTTACAATGTTAATAATAGAGCATGATGATCCCATCGGAGGAGATCTCTAAATGTTATCTCTTATATGTCCCTCAGCTATGTATGAAAGAAAGAAATATAAATCAATAGTTAAACAATTTCGGATGGAATTTCACTTATATAAATTTAATCAAGTTATTCACGAGATGTAATAAACGAAGACAACTAGTCTTAGGTCATAGGTCCTAACTCAGAGACAACATTTATATTAATTCACTTATCACCCCATATGAATTTATTAGATAACATAACACCCTTAAAGGATGTTCTGACAGTTTAATGTAGAGGAAAATTTCTCTATCAATAGAAGGAACACCCATAGGGGTTGACCGTGTCAAGGATAAACACCTATGAATTGATTGAATAATATGTAGAATCACATAAATCATGTTGAATCATTTAAATTAATTTAAAAATAATTTTCATGTGTTACTGAAGATGTTGGGTGTGTGGCAGGGTGACACAAAAATTAATGAAATGAAACATGATGAAAATAAGAAATAGATCCAAAATCCATATCAGTATTGTCTACTCATCCATGATAAGTCATCAAATCATGCTATAATGATTGAAATTAGAATAATAGTAGATTACCCTAAAAATATGGAAAATTATCTCACAATAAAATTTCACAAGAGATGGAAAGAGAACATATAAAAAGAAGGAATAAGAATAGAGAGATTATTGTTTTCGATCCCTTGAACCTAATGGATTAGGAAACAGACACTAGTTGAGGAAGTGACCAAAATTACATGGTGGTATGTAGAGTAGATCTCACATGTGGCCTCTCTAGTTCATAAGAAAAAGAAATAAGTGATAAGGTATAATAGTTATAAATTGAAAAAAAGTCAATTAATCTCCTTTTAAAGAGTCTCTTGGTTAGCCCTCAAATTTTGGGTAAATGGTTAACAACAATATGGGATTGAATTTCCAATGCCACAACCCACATGATTATATATAATTGTTTGTAAACCCATGTGTAGCTATAGAAAAATAAATGCAGTCTGGGAAAGATATTTTGAGAAACATGTACAACTAGTGGACCAACTATACAATAAACATTATCTCATTCTCATATCTATGAACATACTATTTCAAGGTATTGGAAAACTTTAAGGCATACCATTATCTAATAGAAATGTATTCACAATTTCATCAATGGGCCCCATGCTTTTAGAGAAACTAGTCACCCCCATAATATCAATCTGAAATTGAGACATTGGGGAACGGTACTCCCAAGACTCAATGGGACACCCAAGGTACCTCTCAATCATTAAACAACATATAAAAAATATCACATTAAAATTATCCAACTCTTATGAATACATTCTTGAGAATTATTTAATAATATTTTCTATCCACCAAGTTAGACATTAAAAAATATGTGGTATTTTCAACCATTCCCAATAAAGGAATGTTAAAATATACCAATATTAATACATATCAACTTCGAGAATACTTTGGGAAATGAATAAAACAGCCCCAAACTTACTATGGTTAAGAAAATCTACTAAAATAGATTTGTTTCATCTCAGAACTCAATATAAATCTCTATGAATTCTTTTAGGAAAATGGTTTTTAAATGGCTAAAACACAATAAAATACCAAAAAACAAGGCAAAAACATACGTACAATGAGTAACCATGATTGTTTAAAACTATTAAATGATAATTCCATCATATATTTTATTATTTTTCCTAAGGAATGTTCCTATTTAGTTCATATCCATTGAATAGGAAATTACATTTCACGACACTTAAAGCATAAGAATTTCCTTGAAAAACGTTTTTGATTAATTAAAATGATTCTCCAAAAACATTTATATAAAAGGCAAACCGCATTATGATAAGGAAAATAATTTATCCCTCACTATAACCTCATTAGGCAATTTCAATTAACCCAGCAGAAACTAGCCACTCTAGATTTCATTAAATTCAGAGAAACCTTCTACACAACACCAGCCTAAAAATATATTTTCCATGAAATAGTTAAACAATAACTATATATCTTCATTCAAAAAATATCTTGTCGAATCACCTCTTGAATACTTTTCAAAAAAAAATGATGAGCTTATTAGACTAAAGGCTTCCACATGATTGACCATGATTCTTTTAAAGAGGGGAATCATGAGATTTCATGAACATAGTTACTGAAGACTATATCCAACTTCTAATGTAGGCTACTATGTGAAACATCCCTAGTTTATTTTTCAAATTAAATTTGATTTCTAATAAAGTTATCAAATTAATGGTCATGCATTTTCATGGCCCTTCTCATTAAAGTTTCATCTTAAAACCATCTATAGTTACATCCATACCATAAGACCTCCATTAAAAAACACCTTGAGAATAGTCTTAAGGATTTCACCTACCCCAAAAGAATAGTAATTTGTCTCATTTTATCTCTTGGTATAACTAACGCCCTCCCAAAAAAAATCAAGATGATGAAAATATAAGGGACATTCTCACAAAAAAGGATGGAGTATATCATGAATTTAGGTATGGGTTCATGATGATTCTTCCAATCCATAGTCACATTTAAAACATTCTATAATATCATTATCCAAAACGTGACACCATATTTTTGAACCATTAGCATCTATTTTTAATCAGGGTTTAACCATCCAATGCTATCTAATTTAATATTCTAGTTATCCCTTACCATGGGAACTACATTTTAGATTACTCAATGATTCATGTCTATATTCCATGAAGTGTTAAGAGGAAATCATCAATCCTCATCTCTTAAATGGTTACTCATTGATGGGATTTCTAAATAGTACCCCACAAAATAAGTGCATAAAATCCTTTCCTTACGTATAGGGAGGACACTCACATATAACCGGGTACCAGACCCCAATCAGACACCGATAGGTCTTTGATCATCAATAATAAGATGACAGTGCTATATTTCATGCTTGTCATATCAAGTAATTCTATCCCTTGGAACTCATCCTAATAATCAGCATCCAAAAGTCCTATTATGTCTTAAATCCCATTCTACCCACTTTCAATTGATCCCCTTAAGATCACCCTCATTAAAAAATGAAGGATGAGATCTTAATGACTATTGTGATGCATCCAATCTCAGGAGTCTAATAGTCATCAAATCAATAAGAAAATAAAAGCATATGAGGGCACTAATTATACCTACACCAAACCAGGTTCCGAAATATGAATAATTATTATCAATTATAATGGTAGAAGTGTGGAAAATGAGATTCTCATTAGCACACTAGGTTGGAATAACCTTTCGATGTCCACATAAAGCTACCTCCAAGCCATGTACTTATGCGTCATGATTATCAAGCATAGAAGCCAAAACCTAATAGGATAATAAATAAAAAACACATTATACTTCATTTATTTTTCTCTTGAATCCCTAGGATAACACAAATTTTGAATTCTAATAAAAATTTACAATGAAAATAATGAGATCAAGATGCATAGGTCACACTACTCAATATATGTTCCATAAGAGTAGCTGCAATAACCCATGTCCCTTTATCAAAGTGATCATGTAACATTTGGTATATGGTATTATGAGACCATATACACCAAATAACACATGATTTATTTTATCTCTTAACTTGAAGGCATCGCTCAAAACAACACATTCCACTATAGTGGATATAATAGAATTTGTGGATCTCTGCATTCTAGACATCAAATTGATCTAAAAAAGAAGAATAATGACTCATTTCCTATAATGTATATGATCATGAGTGAATTGTTTCTATCCTATTGAACTAGATTATTAAAAATATGTGAAAACCATTAATGGGGCTCTACCAACTGGTCGATCACCCATTTTCATAGGCTTTCGCTTCATTATTGAAGTCTTTATCGGGATAGAAAAACACCAAATGGAACTTCGCATCAAAAAAATATCACAAGAGTTCAGAAATGATTAATTTTTCTCACAGATCTGAAACTTCATAATTATCCCTTTACTAAAGAATATAGTGTCGATCCTAAAATAATATCATCCCTAAAATATCACAAAGCCTTAAGGCCTATCCTGTCGGTCCAATGTGTCCTAGGGAGAAGCCTACTTGGGTCCATGGGAAACACCCACGTTCTTACATCAAGGAATAGTCCTGAACTAATCCATACATGAGGGTTTTTTCTATCAATACCTATATGATGTTTCAGTTTTTATGAATTTAAAAGATTCTAAATTACTAAAAATTTTATAAGTATGAATATATTGGATTCCATGAACCTGTATTTAAGACATATTCACTGAGAACTTTATTTTTCATATACCATACACCATTTCAAACTGATTATTTATTACATTCTTTTTAAAGATTTATTTTATTCAAAATATTCCACATCTGCGATGGTTAATGAAAATTTCAATTTACAGTCTATAGTTAATAACACTCTTTAGTTTTTAATAGGAATTTTAATTAATAATTTCCTCATAATAACAAAACTAAAAATCAATTAATAAGACCATTTTTAATTAAGGTATCTGGTCAAGTAGGATTTCAGCATAATTTTATATGAAAAATCCTATGTGCCTATGTAGACTTAATAAATGAACATTCCATTTTCACAATACTACCCCCCACTTCATGGGGTCATAAATGAAGGAATAAAATGTAAAAATGGGACATATAAGGGTCCCATTATTTAATTCTTGATTTCTTAAAACACAGTTAATTATTTTTCAAAATAACAATTTCATAATATAACTAGGCTAATTTGGTCAACCCCATTTTTCTCATAAGAATAATATTTCATCTAACTTAAATTATTTCATTTTTGCATTTTTAAATTCAGTCATATGGATCTCACACCCAAAATTTAATAGTTTGAAAATTTAATAATTTGAAAATTCATCACACGTTAAAAAGTCATTAATAAGTATTTGGATAAATTTCTCAAAAAAACCATCTATACATTTTACTATACAATGAATTTTAACACATTATCCTATCATTATAACTCAATAATCCATATTTTTATTGTTTCATAAAATGGTACATATATATGTTTCTCCATTCCGAAATTATAGCAGTAATTTCATTCATAAATATAAATTGGAATTCACGTCACTACTATAAGGTTAACACACTTATTTTAAGGGTAAAATGTCTATATTTCAATGTTTTTGTTTTATATATTGTCGTTGTCCAATTTTTATGGGCCTATAAGTTTTAAAATTGGTTCCAATTTAATTATGATTATATTACCTCATTAAATTTAATGAATATATTGTCTATAAGAGTTGTTTTGATTAAATAATTCATTGTTTTCCAATTCATAAATCTACCATATAGTTTATAAATTGTAATATAGAAATTATTTAATATAATCCATTGATGATTCATCTTATAGAACCAAAAATTTATATATTATGTATATAAAAATTGGTTGATTATATATAATTCTACCATTAATCTATGTGGGATGATACCATTTAGTTTTATTCTTCAAATTTATATAATAAACTATATATCATAATTATATCTTAACATGCTATTATAATGTAATACTTATAGGAACTCATGTAAACCCTATGGAAACATACGATAAAATAACGATAACACCCAAAATTAATCGTGCTAAAAAAAATCATGGATGCATTGAATACGATTAAGAAAAATAAATATTATACCTAAAATGGTATATATCTAATCAAGATAAAATAATTTAAAAAATAGGTAGATAAGAAACCATAAAATTATTATTGAAAAATTGAAATATCACCACATGGACATATCACTAATATTAGGTTTTCTATGAAAGCAACCTATATAGATTGGAATATGCAAGTCATGTGAATCTATATGTGCTGAAAATGAAAAATTTAGAAATACCAACATATCATACCGATCCAAGGGAATAGTCTATCAATTCCCTAAATCAATAACCATAAAAATTATGAATATCACTCAAGGAAAAATAATAGTCAACAATAACAATAGGATGAACTACAGTTTCATCCCCTAGTAACATAACCTTTCTAACATGCATGGTTTCACTAAACCCAGACACAAGATATTTATCATGTGAAAAATAATTGTTATTCACTTCCCTACCATTTGAAATAGTACAAGAAGAGGAAAAAAGGAATCTATGATAATATTTGAATAATCATAACCCTGTAACCACTCAAACTGTTCCCCGAGCAAGTTGGCCACATGAAGTCAAACATGCCTACCCATACACTAGATACTAACGACCAATTGTGAGGGTATATGGAGGAATAATATGTATAATATACAATCTATATTATTTAAGAATTTAGAAGAAGAATAAATAAATTAAGGTGAGATAATAACATAATAACCATCCATCATTAAAAAATGAGTAATGTCATGTATGAATATTCTATGAAAAAAATATACAATCCGAAAACACAGAATAGTACTAGACATAAATGTTAAATTAAATTAATAAAATAAACAAAATATATCTCTAATAACATCACTAAAACCTGATCGATCATTCTACTATAATACTTCATCATGGACTAAAAATAAAAAAGCAATCCAGTACATTTCAATAACCTATTCCAAAAATCATGAGAACTATTTGGGTACCCCAGTGCAGTAGTGGACCAATCATGGGGTAAGATATAATAAGTATTCCACCAACAATTTTTTCTAGAATAATCAAATACATATGTATATATATATTTATTCATGTGAAAATGATAATAAATTCAAGGAAATAAATAAATAAATACATCGTTGTTTTTTTCCCAATGGATACCCAGTCGATATTACCTACATTGGCCTAAGATGGATTTATATAAACTGAGGTATCTTATACAAGTATGTTGTGGTTGTGATAAAATGGGTCACTATAGATAAGCATAAAGTGATTGAAAATCCCCCATAATGTGATTGGGCTTGCACATTCTTTCCTATAATTTTATTTACCCATTATTATTCATTAATTTAAAAGTCATCATTAGAAATTTCCAAGAGATACCTTAGGACCATCAATGGTGATCCAGAAAAAAAATCACAAGTATACTATATGGGAATGATAAATATAAAATACCATAGAAATAATTACATGCTGATACATAAATGGAATCACTTATATCACTTCCAGTATAGTGTGATAGAAGAACCCTCTAAGACCATCAGATGTATCTCATGTAGGGGGTTAAATATCACTCACTACTAGAAAACCAGGCAATAGCCACAATCCTATAGATGAGTTTTCCGAAATCCATGTCTATAGGTATTTATACCAAGTATATGACCACATTTTTATCTAATGTGGAAATAAACTACACCTACAACAATAGTTTTCATAAACTAGGGCTATAGGGTATTTAATCAAAGGCTATAGTCATGGTTCATTGAAACTGTGGATTTAGCCTTCCTCAACCTATAGTCATGGTTTCAAGGAACAATGGATATATGTTTCCCACCTTAGCATGAGGGAAAACATGATGTTGGGAATCGTCGTGATGTGATATAGCCAAAATTTTCACTTATATTTCCCCTTTAGATAATAATATATATAACAATATATATATATATATATATATATCTAATGTTATCCGTAGAGTAGTTGTATATAGTCTGGTCCATGGTATGACATGTATAGAGATAAATTCAATCCAGTAGCTATTCATTTTTAATCTATAGCTACAGTATAAATAGGATTTAGACATTTTTTTCATCATGGACATTATTCTTATTGCCATAGTTCAAAACATTGTTATATATCTATATCCGTGGAAGACAACTATGAGAGCTATACCAACGATTTCCAAAACCATGTGTATAATGTCTATTGGCAAGGTAGAAACCATGTGAATATACTCTTAAAAGTGTGATATTTCATTTTTAAATAGCAATGCCAATGGGATCCATGAATAGCTAGAACAATGGATATATCTTAATGCCATGGTTTTGACCCCCCAATTTCCATAGTTTTGGACAATTGCTATCTCCAAAAAAAATTACTTGTGGCACATGGACACATATATCCATATATCTAGATATCCCATCTTTAGTGACTCCCCTGAGGAAGATGAATCACTCCTATGGAGGTAGATATAATTCATTATGAGATCATTAACGAAATACCACGTATCACTCATAGTGTGTATGCAATCACCTTAAAAAATTAATTAAAGAGAATAATTCACCCTCCCAAAGTTATATATAAGTTAAATCACTTGTATCACCATGTTATAACTATGAAAATTTGTCTTATCTATCAATACTTCACCCCTTATTCAAGGAATTTCATTCAAAACATTTTAATCATGTTTGGGTATACTTTTAGTTAAATAACTCAACTATGCATATGGAATTATGCATATCCTAGGTAAAAAAAATTTTTAATTCACTTCACACTCCAAAATCATTTATTATAGAACAACAAACCCTTCAAGGATAGTTAATGAATTTATTGTAATGTTAAATTTGGAAATCATGTGAAACAACAACCATAATTTTGGCCCATGGTAAAGAAAAAACCAATTATGTAATTCAAATTTATCTAGAATCACGTAAATCTAGATGAATCATATAAATTAATTTAATAATATTTTCAATATGTCACTTGATAAGTATATTTTATGTTCTTATGGAGTATAAGAAAAGGAAATAAAACTTAGGGGATAAAATTTAAACCACCTACCTCAATTTTAAGATAGTTCACTAATCCATTATCTGAATTTGAATCGTGCTGAATTGATAGAAATCAGAAGAATCACTCAATGACCTGATAATAGGGTAAACTAGATCGAACTAATATAGACAAATAGATGGAAGGAAAATTATTCAAATAAAGTAGATGAACAGAAATTTTACCATTGCATATCCAATGCACATAATGGTGAAGAAAATAGACATTGTATTAGGTGTGTTCTTAAAACCCTAGGTGAGGAGTGGAGGACAGTTCCCATGTTTCCCCCATAGTGAACACAAAGGTGGACTAAGAGAGTGTGGAGAAATAAATTAGATGATTTTGAAATGTATTATTTTTATACCCTTTTAAAGATTCCCATGGTTAGGCACATATTTTCATTGTCCTTGCACCGACCGTGTGAGATTCACTAATTAATACCACACCTTTCATTGTTAGATCAAATAGTTTGAAAAAATGAACCCTAATCTATGAGTGGCTACTAGTTAATTTCCACTAAACATTTGAGAAGGAACACATTTTGTAAAAAATTGTGTAGCCTGTGCTCCAGCATTATAATAAATTGTAATGCATTCACCTATCCAAGAACATCCTCTATCATGGTATTAGAAAAATCTGTGACATTTCCTGATCTACTAGACCAGGTCATAGGGTTTCATCATTGGCCTACATGATTTCAGATAAAATGTGTGCCCCCATAAATTTCATCTAAGCATGTGTCTTCAGCCCTGGGTGGTCATAAAACTCAATGGGATACTCTAGGATCCTGTTAGGCCATAAATCATCTTTTAAAACATCACATATAGGTGATAAATCATTCAAAGATATGTTTTGATGCTTAGTTTAGAATATATACCATCAACCAAATTTTTTTCCCTAACTCTTGAAATTTCCTACCTGATCCATGACAAAGGATGTTTCGTACATTAATGTCTATATTCTATTGAATATTAGATATTTTTATTAGGTACATCAAATCATAAAATTTTAATCACAATGTCATAATTTTTTTAAATTTAAATTTATGTCTTAAAGATCCATAAATTAATTATTATTCTATTGTTATGCCTTCTTATATTTATATTGATGGAACATTATTGGACTTCTTCTAACATATGTTTTGATCAACCATAATGAAAGGATTCATAGTATTTTATACAATATAATTCTATTCAAACAATAAATGCCCATTGTTTTAATTTACTAGAACATCATCAGTATAAAATAATTTATTTCTTTTTCCATTATGTTGAAACAATAATTGTAAAGTTCTTTTCAACATCAGAGTGGAAAATCCTTATGTTTTGAAATGATATATTAAAAAATTTAATTTTTCTACAAAATTTATGGAATTCGGGGGTTTTTAATAATCATTCTTCACACATAATTATATTGAAATAATATTAAAACATTAAATATTAATATATTTTGAAATAGTGAATATAGTTTCACCAGAACATGGTTTTGACTTCATCTTATTTCTAGGATATGACACAATTGTTAATATATTCTACATTATTCTTATGCTTGATTGATCCTTTTTTGTTTTAATAATATGCCAATAAATTCATGATGTGTGTTTTCTCTGAACATGGTGGGATGATTTAAATTGATTAACTTCTAGTTTCCTCTATTATTATTTCATATTTATATACTATAATCTTAATTTGTTTATTTGATCTTTAAGGAATTTCAATTTCACTTCAAATTGAGGTTTTATTATTAAAATCAAATAATCATATATTTTTCAATATTTTATCCTATAGTTATGAAATGTTTTTATTCTCCATTCATTGATATAAAATAGAGGGTTTCAGACATTACATTTAAAATCTAATTCATGATACATTCCTTCAACGATAATAAAATTATAAAAAATTCACAAGAACTATTTTATAATTCTTATTTACAGAGTAAATTAGTATCATTTCAAAGTAAAACCAATTAGTTCTTATCCTCAATAAATTTTATAAAAATCCCACAATAATGTATCTCTTTAATAAAAGCATTCCCCAATTTATTAGCTTCCCCCACTGGGTATTACATTCATTTATTTAGACCCTTGAGGATTGAAAATATTTATGTTATAATATTATTGGGATAATTTTCAATAGAATATGTAATATGATAGTTTATTTTATAATTTAATTTAACTAAATTAAGCTCCTCACAACTTGTACTTCTATAATCTTGATGATCAATTATGATAGATATTTCTTTACAAAATAAACTATTATTACAACTTGATGATGGAGGAACTTCAGTTTGATGTTTTTGTGTGGTTATACTTATATAATTCAAAAACCCCTTATTGTAATTATTATATAAATTTTCCCATTAGACTCCTATATTTCCACTAAAATATTTTTATTCTTTTAATTTAATTTTTTTCTCAACATTTTGATCATTCAGGTGAAGAATCTCTTTAATTTCTATATCATTTTGAGGGATTGTTTCATCAATATCATAAATTTTACACATCAGGTAAATATGTTTAAAAAATGGAATAATCATGTAGATCCAGTCTTAAGGAATATAGATACAAAAAATAACAAAAAATATTAACAGTTTATTTTATAGTTATACAGAGAGGTGGGGTGTGTTAATAAGTGTAGAAAGTAATTTCTCAAACACCGTGAATTGAATAATTGGAACCATTTATATTTTTGGGTCATGTTTCATTTTTTATGAGGTATGAATAATTAATTTTTTCCCCAAATACTTACTCCCATAAATGATGAATACCATTTAAATCAAATAATACATGAGTAATTTTATAAGGATCATCCCAAGTGTGGGAAACATACACCTTACACAGATTTGTTGTTATCCTAAGTCAGAAAATTTCACAATTTTTATTAATGTTAGAATGGGAATGATAATTTTCCTCTATCTAATATAATCTATCATCAAGAACACTTATTCCACTATATAGAAATATTGCATAAACTATTCTCCAAAATCCACTTCTACCTTGCAGTGGGAATGGTAGAATTATTTCTATTAGAACAAAAAGTCTCTCATGGTTCTTTCTACACTCCCTTATGAACAAGTCTTTAACTACTATATAATTATCCCTATAAACCAATATATATCTTTTTTTGCACTTATATATATAAAATAAATAAATATTTTTTCTAAATACGAACTCTTCTATATCTATAAATAATTTTGGTTGTGTTAATTTTAAATATTTATCTTTTTATCCTTCGTAATGATTATCATATAAATCCATCACATCAAAAAACATTGATGTCCTGATGTATTTTATGTAGTAACTCAATGTGAGGCTAGGCCAAAAAAATCAATTGAATGAGAATATTGTATACATATTATTTTAAAACTAACTCATTTATTCACTCAACTGAATTTCATAGTATGCTGTATTTTTATTATTACACTTTTTTCAGTGTTCTATTTTTTCACTATTCTTCTATATGATTTATCACTAATTTTTCTGAATAATATGTATATTTTTTTCTTGTATTGTTTTTTTAATGGTTTGCTGATTTGAGACATTAAAACTATGGGAAATACATAAAATCCTTTTTTGAATAAATATTTGATCATGTATCCAATACAAATCTGTGTAACAAATTTTGAAAATTTTCCATCAATATCTAGTGATGACTCAATTTAACTATTTTCAAAATGTAATCTTAAACAATCAAAAAATCACTTTTTTAATATTATAATATTGAACATATAACATTGTATCATCCCAACGAAGCTGACATCATTTAAATTAGGATTATTCCCATGGAATCATTAAGTGGTCATACATCAGTATACTTCACTTATATTTTACTTATTCTTCATTTATCTCATCTCATGTAATCAACTATATCCTTTAGTAATTAAATCGATTTTAGAAGGAATTTTTTTATTCTGGTATTCATAATCCATTACACATAGAAAATGTTCAAATATCCTCTTACATCTTCTTCATTTATTTTTATCATCCTTTCTATTTATAAATTTTAAATTCTATATTTTTATGATCTTATATTACACACATATAGACTTCCACTCCAAATTTCAACCTAAATGGATTTATATCTCATTTCAACCTAATTCCATTCAATGTTCTTCCTTATCATGAACCGAGGTCATCATGGTTTTTAATTCTCTAAACATCTAATACATAAACTATTTGTTGGTCTTGTAGTGCCTCAATACATTAACATAAAATCCCTTTTATATAAATTCAATCACTTTGATAACTTGCAATACATTAATACTTGAGTCTAAATTATTGTAAATGAAAATTAAATTTTAATTTATTTATAATAAAATTTAAATTTTAAAATTTCATGGCCCAAAATTTCTTTTTTTACAAAATTAGTAGAGATTTTTAATATATATTGTCCAAAATAATCTATAAGGGACTATTTAAAATTTTGATTTTTAATGGGGTTTTATGAATAATAAAAAATGTAGTAGTTAAAAATAAAATCTTTTTTTTTTGTATATTTTTTTATTAAAATATTCTATAATAATATGTTTAATTAATAAATAATTAAAAATTAATAGTTTATAAATGAGTATAATAACATTATCATGTTAAAGAGATAATTTTCAAAAAGATAGTTATTTTATGGAATTTTTTTTAAAAAAATTGTTATAATGATTTTACATTTTATTTAATTAAGATATGAATTAATGATATAATATAGAAATGAAATATAATGATTATATATCAAAATATATGAATTTAAGTCATTCTAATGATTATTACTATTTAAATTAATAAGATAATATCATCTTTTGATCAAAAAGTGCATTTCATGAAAAATGTTTTTTTTGAATCATTTTGAGGGTTTATTCTCAATTAAAATTTTCCACCAATGTGAGTAAAATTTGATAATATGGATTAAATTGTTCCAATTAAATTTATTCTATTTATTTCATAATTTTAACATATTTTTTTATTAAAAAAATTAAAAATAATATAAATATATTAGTTATTCAAGTTAATGTTAAAATGAGATTTTGTGAATAAGATGTCCTTATGTTAAAATTATATATCCACAAATATAGAATATCTATTTGTAAGATAGGATTTAATATTTATAACTAACGGTTCCAAATAACATAAAATTTATTATTATATTTTATTCTAAATGTGAAAATTATGTACGTTAAAAACTAGTTAAAATGGTGAAAACTAAATGGATAAAAGTAAGTAAACTAAGTGGACAAGGGGAAAACATGTTTAAAATATGTATATTTTTAGTTTTGGAATTTTTATTAACATTAATATAACTAAAATCCATTATTTATCACTTTATGTGTCACATGGTGTGAGAATGACTTCCCATTATTGAATAGTTTGTGTATTTAATAATATTTCACTTAACCTAAATTATAAAAGGGAAATCCCTCCCCTCATATATTCACTCAATCCGATATCTTTTTCATGACCAAAATCTAAACATAATATCTCCCAAACATCCTTATCCACATTCTAGAGGTATTGGTATTCCCAAAAGACCAAAACTAGTTTCTTTAAGAGGAAATCCAATGGGGTTATCTCTATGTAAAGGTAATCACTTTATCAAAATCCTTTACATTTCTATCAGCTTCTGAGTCATCAATTATGTATTAAAAAAATAAAATTTAATAAAATTTAATATCACATATATTTATATGTTATTATTTTAGTTTAATAACCAATATATATGTTTTCTTCTATAAAATGAGAAATGAAATCATTGATCTTGTGTGTGAATGATTATCGCCTTACAAACTAATATAATTTTTTTTCTACCCACACCATTAATAGGGGTATATAATGGTATATTTAATGTATATATACAATAATTATGATATAATTCTTCTAATTTAATTATAATATCACAAAGACGTTCTATATTTCTATTTCTTCTAGAATACAATAACATCGATAGTGTTTGTGGTGGACTGCCACCTATCGAAGTGATGTGACTCGTTATTCATTATCTCACTGCATGGAAGGTCATAAGGATGAATTTAATGATTATATTTGATATATATTACATAATATTATTTTTATTAAATTAATATATCACCAAATTCACTAAAAATCTACAAATTAAGAAATGATATCATATATCATGCATATGTATGACTTAAGGTATGCACAAAGCGATGTTATACATTTTTAATTTCAAATAACAAATAATAGATAAAAAAGTACGAAATAAAAAAATAATATTTAAATCATTAATATCCTTCTAGAGATGATGGAACTATATCCAATTCTCAATATTCAAAACAATCACAAAAAAATAGGCATGAGAAAACAAGGAAATTATCACCCTATAGAATACTATTAACGAATGATAGATATAAAAGAAGTGAAAATATTTTTTTAATATCATATATTAAATTATAAATATATATATGGTTCTATTATATGTTAATATCATGTTTTAAACCACTATATGGTAGTTTAAATACGTATCGACTAAAGGTAATCTTGAGGTAAGGAATTTCAACTATATTATTATTTCATTGAGATATATTTGTTAATATGAACTTGTTAAAATTTACATAGTGTATATTATTAACATATGATGTATTTAATAATAATAAGAATTTATTAATTATGAATTTTTTTTGTTGTGTGTTTATTATTAAAGCGGTTAAAATTTAATAGTTTCAAAAGAGGTAAAAATAGTATTACAATCTCAGATTCTTTTGTAATTATTAACATTATTAAGAAGCTATCAAATTATTATGACAATATTTTAATGTAAAATATATTTATCGTAAAAATACTTATTAATTTATGAATTTTTCTATAATTATTTATAAAATGGTATACCATTTTATCATTTTGTGTTTAATTTGATAGTTATTTATTGAACTGGGCTTGTACTATAAAATACGTACTCCTTCCTCAATATGGATATTTGATGATAAGAAATATTATTCATGAATTAAAAACTATGTGATGAATGACTTGGACATGATGTAATGTGTGGGTCATGAAATTATATAACTCTTTAATAGATCAATATATATCATTAGACAAATCAGTTATCCGAATTAAATGTGGTTTTACACCAAATATTAGAGTCTCTTGTAAATGGTTTTTATATTAGAGGTATCATGATCCCTGAGATTGTGACATACAATAATTATGAATTTTATTCATTTATAATTAAGGTTTTATTATTATAAATTTCATTTTTAAATTGATAATTTATATGGATGCATTTCATTCTAATTTAATTCATTAGGTTGAATTATTTTTTAGTTATTTACCTTTTCATACAAATTATACCATATTGATTCATGGTATCATTCACTTTATGTAATAATTTTTGGGAATTTTAACTCACCCTTATTTTTTTCATTTTCCTAGGTTTGGAAAATAAATCATGGAATGATTTTGAAAGATGATATGCATTTTCATTCTTTATGTTTTATATTTTATTCAAAATATAAAATTGATATCACCTATGTATCAGGGTATCCAAGACTTATAAACTGATTGGACATTTATTATTTGACCCTTGTTTATTTTCAAATATAATTAAGTAGCCACTACCTCCCAGTTGGAGTATTCAGGGTTATTATATGTCCTTAAATGATTGACCATTGCTTCAATATTCTCTTGAACAAACTCATCTTTTGTAGCCTTCAATTCACCCACTTATTTTTCTCATCATAATAATAGTGTATTTATAATTTATTTTCTTTATTATTATATTAATTTTTAATATTGCAAATTATGACCTTTAATCCTCATATCAATATAGATTTCTATCAATTCATATTCTGTTATTGATGTATTTTTTTCTATTGATGAAAAAAATAAGCATTATCATTTTATAATTATTCAAAACTATAATCTAAATCTGAGAAAACTATGAATTATATTTCTATAATATTAGTATTTTGTCTCCCCTAACATATATCTTTAATCAACCATTTTGATATTCATTCAATCTATCTAACATGATTGAAGATAGTACTTTCCAATATCACAAGTAATTGTTATTTTCATATAGAAATACTAAATAATCAAGATATATATCATTTTATTTTGACCATTGTCTTCCATGAAACATCAATGCAATATGAATTATAAAGTTCTCTATAATCACTCGTCATATTTTAGGAGTATAAGGGGAACATTTCTATAATTTCCTAATAAATTGTCTTCTTTTGGATATTAATTTATCCTTTATTTCATCATTCTTCGATCAACAATATTTACTTCAATCTACTTCATCTAACCATGTTCATACTTCAAATTGTTCCCCATATATTTCAATATCATCTGGTAGGTTTACATTGGAACAACTATTTCAAACCATAAATTCATTTTCATTGTGAATAATTGATTTCAATTGATAAAATTTATTACCAAAAAACACTCTTATCACAATATGATAGACTCTTAAATTAAATTTTCTCATTGTGTAAATTATTAATTTTCCAATGTATTAAAATTGTAAAATCACCTCGGAATCTCAATTTTTTATAATAAAATACTTCTCAAAATAAAATTACATCTATCATTTACTCATTTATTTCTCGAATAGTTATATTTTAATTTACGATATTTTATTAATATTTGTATTATTTCCTTTTTATAGGGGTTTTCACACATGATATTCATAATTTAGTTTAATCAACAAGATTTTTAACTTATAGTAATGTAATTTTATATTTTTTATTAAATATTATAAATTTTAACTATATTAATGAATACGTTCAAATGTTTTATTTTTATTATTACGATAAATGACCACAATATTTGTATACCTATTTATTTTGATGCTATATCACTATATTAAATGTTTTTAAAGTCCTAATATATTTTATTATTATGAAAATTGTAAGAAAAATTGTTTATTAGTTGTTACAGAAATAAATAACTGAAACAGACCTCAGAAATATCATAATATATGACCTGGTTTAATTATAATAACAATATATTTCCATGATTCATCAGTATATAAATATATATATAATATTGTTATTTTTAATTTGAAATAAACTATTATGTAATTTTATAAATTTCCTATCAAATTCTGTTACAATTATGGATAAATATTACTAATTCATTTATTATAATATAATCTAAAAAAAATTATAGTCAAATCCACATATTTACATCAATTTAAATTAATACATTTTTTCATAAAATCATTCCATAATTCATTCAGAAAATATTTTTATTCCTATATATAAATTATACTACTGGAAAAATGTACAAATCATTACTTGTAATCAATTTTTATATTTTTTATTGATGTAAAAGAATCATAACCATCACTTTTGGGTTTCTATGAAATAGTATAACATCATTTATCACATGTATATGGTAAAAATGAAACACAAATAAGATTTATCCTAGAAACCATGCTTGATTTATACCTACTGAGTCCTTAAAGAAGATCGTATACAATAATAATTTTGGATTAGTGTTGTGAATAATAAACATAAAAAATGATTTTTTTCTAAAAAATTCAAAATCATTATATAGAAATAAATTGAAATTAGAAAATTAGGAGAAAAAATATATTTATATGATTCAAAAACAATATAGAGAATGTGATTAATATTCTTAAAATAATATTTATAAATGTAAAATAGAGCATAAATGCATTTTATTTTTATAAATATTGTTTTTATTATGTAAAATAAAGGGAAAAGTGTCATAGATATTATGTGTTGATTTTACGTAAAAAAATCATGCCATAAAATGATATATATTAGTATAGTATCCAAACCATCGATTCCATCCAGTGGAGCTTGAGTGGGACCAATAAACCCTATTGAAATCCCAATATTTTTCAGAAAAGGTGGACATAGATTGGGATACTATTGTACCCATCTGAAATATTATCAAGACTGATCAAGCCCATAGAAGATAATTTTCGATTCCATTACATCAAAAACTGTAATTTAAAAATAAAAAAGTATCCATGTCTTTTTTCCTTATTTTATCATTGTAAATAACTCCTATAGTCCAAATTTTGAGTTTTATAATGTTGTTATGTATTATATCATAGTAACTTACCAAAAGAATTAAATTTTTATATAATTTTGATCTAATTAGTAATATAAATATACCAACTAAAATTATGAAATTCACTAAAACATTTTTATCACATTTTATAATAATATTAATTAGTGACATATTATGTAAATAATTATAAATTTATGAAATATAGATAAAATAAAAAATTTGTACTTATAAATTAAATTTAAATAAAATTTATTTCATATTAAAATAATAAATGATAAGAAATTATGAATAGTATATCATTGTCATTTATTAAGGTAGTAAAAAGTGTATCAAAGGATTATATCATACATATATCTTCTTTTTTTTTGTAAAATATTACAAACAAATAGTTTTAATGTAATTCAAAGTATTTTTATATATTTTTGACTCTAATGAAAAAATATTTTTGCATTCCAAATTTATTATTTAATTGAATAATTTATTATAGATTATCATAAGAATTACTCCATTAAAATATCAATATGGAATGTGTATGTTAAATTACTCACTTATAGTATAATAAATTTTAAAAGATATTTTATAAAATATTTACTTTAAAAAATGTTACTCTTTATTTTAGACAAAAATATTAAATGTCTTCAAATAATAAAATGAATTTTCATAATGGATAAATTATTTTCATCTCATTAAAAAATTTTAAATTGATTTTGACAAAAATTATCTAAAATTATTATTCTTCCATCATGAAATATAAAATGAGCCTAGGGATATTCATCGAATTATTAAAAATTTTATGGCTATAAAATCTCCTCAAAGACATAGTATTTAGAGTGCTATGTTTTTTATTTAAAATGATTTTTATTCACCTAACAAACATACTTATTTTATCTTAATCCATATTGGTTTTCCTGGATTTACTCAATTTATTTAATAATAATACCACCATCAGCACCACTTCAATTTATGATTTATAAGAACTCCGTGTATTTCTATAACAAAACAGGACCTCCCACTAATTCATATCCTAACTCCCTCCATCTTTTGAATTGACTATCAAAAACCAATAGCCCCCATATAATTACATAAAATCAAATATCATTCTAATAAAAAAATTCTCCTCATGTAACTAATGATATTCTTATTCACATACCTTCAATTATAGTATCCCATTACATATAAACCAACATATGTTACCCATTTTACACACATATAAATTAATTGATATTAGAAAAATTCTTCTTCCTAGTGATGGAAAATTATTTATATCATTTAACATTTCAATTGGACATAGAACCTCTAAGTGATCCTCACCTAAAAATGTGCATATTCATTCATAGATTTGGTTTTATTCCCACATATTCATGTAATTATTCCAAAATAATAATTAAAAATTGATATATTCCCCTAAAACTATCAATTATGATAATATAACATATATATTAATACATATATCATATTTTATATCTAACTTATTGTGTATCTTATAATAAATACGACCTAAAAACATGATTCTTGAAACTGAGTTCATTCATATACATTACATTTATAAAAATAAAAATAAAAATAATCTTATACCATATAATAAATATAAAACTTCCAAAAATAATTATCATTTAATCATTAATATAAGATAATATAAATTAAAATCCAAGATATCTTGTTATAACACCTAAAATATTCAACCCCCTTACTTTGAAAATAAAAGTAATTCACTCCATTATATTTCACTGGGCAAGAATATTTTTATGATATCAAAAATAAAAAAAAATTAAATCAATTAATAATTTTTTATAAATATATAATTTTTCATTTAATATATGGAATATGAATTACTCTTATTTATACAATAAATAATCTTATAATCGATGGGAGGATTCATGTAAAATTAATATTTTTTTTGGTAAATAAATCTGTATAAACATTTACATATTTCAATTTATGTAAACATATAAAAATTATTTAATGTTATATATAATACATAACCCCACAGGATATTACAATTAATGGCAATGACTCTATGTATTCAATAATATTCAATGATGACTTTAATTGTATCGGGTTGATTTTAACATATATTACAACTCCAAAGAGATTTATATATTTTCATCTTCCACTATAAACACTTTTTAAGAAAAAAATGACTAAATATTTTATAGTAATTTAATTGAACTAGTATTTATTTGTATGAAATAAATTGCATGTAAAATTTTAATATATAATATTATAGAATGTATTCTTTTTCACTCCATTCTTGAAAAAAAATCATTTAATCACTCTCATGATATCAAAATAATAAATCATAAATAAAAATCATCAGATAATTTTATACATCCATGTAAATGTGTTTATTTATCATGATTGAAACCTAATTACATCATGTTTTTGAAATTATGGACTCTCATCCTGACATCTCAAATATTGTTAGGGATAATTTTTATTCTTCTATTAAATGAAATATCATATTAGGACTTCAACATAATAAAAATGACATAAACGTTTGATATAACTATTGGAACCAAAAAAAATTTTAATGCATATAAATGATAACAAATAATTCAGGAAATATAATTTATATTTTATAATATTATATAAGTGGACATTCATACTTCTCATTATCATTTCGTTGATAAATACTTAAATGGGTAAAAAGATTCTGAATATTTTTCAAGGATGAAGTATGAAATAATTTCATTATAGTATTAATATTTAATCCTCATATTTTTAGATTCAAAAATAGAAAAATTTAAAAAAAAATAAATAATTCCTTCACCCACAAAATGAAATAAATAGTAATCTTTTGGTGTTATTGAAAATGGTGGTTTTTTAAATTCATTATTAATGGGCCTTAAAACAATATTATAACTTAAAATTTTTTTTAGAAATAATTGACAATTGATCTATGATCATATATTAAATTTTAATGTCATGGAATTTTGTTAATTTATTTTTATATATTAGATGAATTAAATTTGAGACCAGGTTATGAGATTGTGTTTCATCCAGAGCCCCAATATGCTCATAATAAATATTTTAAAAATATAAAAATTTTAAATAGCATGTACACTCAGTTTTTCTGGAAAAAAAGATTAATTTCTCAATGTGTTCCCAGATCAAAAATATGAGTGCATAATTGTATTTATAGAAGCAGATTTACCTCAGGCATGATCTAACATCATCCTGTATTAGTCAGGTGTGAAAATTAGTTTTGATCTTCTTTAATGAATATAATGAATTGACAATTTGTTTTAATTCCCTATTTCATCGTCGCACCACCACAATGATTCATATTCATTTTTTCTATGATTTTGTGATGGGATCCTGTGTTAGGTTAAATAAACTAGAATTTACCTAGAGGCTTTGGAGTGAACCCCTGAAGAATTCCATCATGTTGACTGTAGATACTTGGATCAGAGATCGTTCTGGATGGATCATCCTAATGGTATTCTATCTTTTTCATAAAATGATTCAATTACAAGCTAAGATCCATTATTTTATATTTTCATTCCTTATTCATTGATTCAATGACCATAATAGACCAACCAATGAACAAGTTGATTTTTTGTTCAATCATTCCTTGTGGGATGATTTTATTTATAGGATTAATGGTGAATGAATATTTGATAATTGATTTGATTTGTTTCTAGTTATTACAAGAATAGTTCAAGGCTAGAAAATAAAATGGTCATGGTTCATTCTGAATATTTGTTCCTTGTGTTTTTTCCTCACCCATTTAATATATATATTCTTCATTCCTCAATGTTTTTATGAATAAAAAATTTTTCCCCATAAATTTTTGGTGAAATAATAAAAAATGATAATCCAACCTTCGCAAAACATAAAAGCATTTCGATAGTGACAATGAAAGTTGAATCATAGAAAATATGAAGAAACTATTATTTGAATTGGTTACATCAGAATTGATTTAAATACTTTTCAATAGTCAATTAACGGACTTAACGACATTGATCCAGTGTTAAGGTGATTGAATAACCTTGGATCTGGAGTTTCAAGGTGAATTAATCAACAGAATGAGATCTGAATCATCGATTGAGGCACACCAAAGAACAATCTGAGATTCACAAAAAACCTGATAAACACTGTCTCTAAATTAGAGTTACATGATTTTTGGACCCCACAGAGTGATGGCCATTGTTTTGGGAGATATTTGAATTTCACATGGTATGTGACCCTATCACATGACATGTAGCCACTTCCCAGAGACTCGCCATGTATCTCGGAAGAAACACAGACACATGGTGGAGTACTTATTTTTTTACATGGCATGTACCCCACCACACTACATGGTTTGGACCAAGTACATAGACTACCCCATTTACTAGTAAACCAGAAGAGATATATGGGTTGTTTTACTGGAATAGGACCTGAGTACATGTGTGGACCCCAGATGGAAGGACACATCTTGTGAATTATTTTAAAAACCACATACCAATCATCTACAAGACACAGTTGGAATGACATGACCATTGTACAGGGGAAGTACATGGGTTCTATGGAGACATTATGTAACCCTACTACACACCATGTATCCCATTCTACATTTATTGATTATCTAGTCCTCTATATCAAGGTTGAGTTTTGTAAAGGGTTCATTCCAATATTGTTTCCATTAAGTTTTGTATGAATCATTTACATATAAAAGGACATTGATCCCTTCATTATGACTTCTTGTATAGAGTTTTCAGAATCCCTCAAGAGCCTTATATAAGGATCCTTTATTCACTCATAGTTCCTTGTGTAGAGTCTTTGGTATTGACTTGACCAAATAGATAGGTAATCAATACTATACATCGAATTTTGATCTTTATGGAGTTGTTAGTATCACACCATGCCCCTAGATATGATCCTCATATGTTTTATTGTATTCTCTTTAGATCTATTAGTGTATCACTGTCATTGTGGTTCTTGATGAATTGTACATCTTGGACAGACATCATCAAAGCTATCAGACTCAGCTATATGTTCATAGATATGGGTGCATTGGGGAATCTCCGAGATGAATCTCTTGTGTCTATATGCATTAGTTGTGACATACCTCAATAATGAACATCTTGGATTGATTATATCTTTATATTCTTGTTATACATGATGTAGACATATACTATGTAGAGTTTACTATACATTCCTTTATGTATTTCTTTGGGGTTTCATGGAGTCTTACTAAGTATTGTTATACTCACCCCTACACATGATTTTCTGGCCCATGTCATCTCTTGTGAAGACAAGCATCATATTGATAGAGTCCTATGTCGAACATGACTGAATGGAGGATTGTGAGATTATATAGGCTGACATGTTGCTATGACATTAGATAGAAGTCCAATTACCTTTTTTATAAGTTGGAATTTTTGTTTCACATAATGATTTTGGTGGGCTTGTATTCTGGGCCTATTTAATTTACTTCACATTATTATCCTATAATAATCTGATAGTTGTGATATAGTGGTATGCACGTATTGTTTTCATAGTATGGGTTTTTAATTTCATCATTTACTAGGATTAGAGATGTGTGTGTGTGAATACATGTTCATAGATAATGCCTCCCAGGATTGGGATATTTTCACTCAAAGCTAGTAAAATACCGCTAGACTATTTGAGGTGGGAAAAGGGAGTTGCGACATTGGCTACACATGGATGGGTTGTGACTGAGTTGTATCAGAGATGGTCAGTTCTACTTTAAGATCATCAGTTTTTTATATTTGTTTGGGGTAATAGTGTTATTTGTTTCAATTTTGGATTTTAGGGATGGAGATCCATTATTAGTGTGGGTGGATGATATATCCTTAAAACAGGATTCTGATAACCTTATTTTCGACTCAGTTCAAGAGAACACTGGTTGCGAGGAAAATGATGGTACCTGAATCATATAGGAATTGGTTGTGGATTTAATATCCTTCCTGAGTCAGCTCTCCATATATAGTCATTGACTATGGAACATCTTATTTTAATTCAATCTTCCCCCAAGACATATACCAAATACTATTAAGTAGCTAAATAATGGGGATTACCCCCTCTGTGAAAAGGCTTCGATATAGGGAATAGTTCTCAAGATGTTACTTCCAGGTGGAGCACCAGCTATACCGCTACCTATTGACAAGAACATGGTACCCCCTGATCTAGCAGATAAAGAGCACATGATAAGGAAACCACAAATTTTTTAGAGATAGATACCCCTCAAGTTTTAAGGCGAGCATTACCCTTAGGAGACTGAGGAATGGATTACAGAAGAGTACCACAAATGATCATATAAATCTAAGATACATAATTCAATTTATAAAATTTAAAACGTTACTTATATATTTTAATGATTTAGTATTATTTAGGTATCATGTATCCCCTCATATTAGGAGTAAATCTGGTAGGTGCACTAAGGTATGTTATAATCCAACATGAGAATAATTCAATTAAGATGTTAAGTTTTAAACTTCGTGATAATCATTCAATATACGGTATTCTTACTAGAAGAATGTAATTTTCTCATTTATCATTGTACTATTCAATGAAAAAATATTTCAAATGATAAAAACAATAAATGTGATTCAATACCATTAATTGAATGAAGGAAAAATATTCATTAGGTTATTGAACATTATGAACATAATATTCTACTCACAAATAATTTAATGAGGAGATCAGGATGTGGTGAATTTTATTAATTTTATAGAAAATTGCTGGTGATTATCGATTGAAAGGAGAAGGGTTATTTGAGGAGGAATTAATTATCATGTTTTTGTCCATTTGAGTATTAGAGCTGTTCATTAGAGTACATGATTACATGAAATCAATTTTCTTGATGAATACTTTCACATTTATTATTGAGTTTATCATATCTAGAATATAGAAGCTTAAATCCAATGAGAATTTCAATGAAATGTTTTTCATTGTATATTTATTATTTTAAATAGAATCGAAAATTATTTTTTATTCATTGAGGGTATGCATTCTCATTTTTGGAAATGAAGGTTGTAAGATGTAATATCTGAAATAGAATTTAAAAAAATTTATATTTATGGTATTATTTTACAATAATGAGGGTTACATGACAAAAATATTTAATAAAATTTAAATTGTATATAATATTTTATATTATTAATAATAGTATTTCTTAGGAAAATATGAATCATATAGTGTTGTGTTTAAAAAAATATCATTAAAAATACTATGATTTAGGATTTGTCAATAAATAGATACATTTCCCCTTTTCTTTCATATATTTTTCATCCCAAATGAGCATGAAATTTTAAGGATAAGAGTTGATATAGTTCTAACCAGGTTATAGGATTGTTGAATCTTATTTTATTTTAATTTTTTTAATTTTTTTTAAAAAAAACTAAACCCACTAATATTAATAATTATTTATTATTTCATAATTATGTAACCAAATATATTTTTTTGATTAACCATAAAAAAATTTTCTATTTAAATTTATATGTGTGTAGATTTGAAAAAAAATCCTATAAAAATAGTATAACCAACATTGAAACGATATATTGAAACAATGGATGTCAAGGATTCCTCAGGATGTTGTAAATCTGATACCATTTTCATGATAGAGTGGTCTGACATAATGGGGTGGGGAAAATTTTTGAATTATCAATAAGGATTATTTTTATCTTTTTACCATTGAATAGATTATGATTAAATAAATAAAAAATATAATATAAATATATATATTTAATTTGACCAATTAGACACTTAGGACCCATAATTAATGTTTAAAGATACCAATGACAAGGGGGATATGCCCTCTATAATAGATCATACATTATAGCGATGAAAAAACCATTAATGGATATGATTATTTCATTTTTTATCAATATACAAATATATATAAATGAAATAATTATTATGTAAAAAAAAATTCATGAAACTATGATATTAACTATACTGTTAATGGTATCCCATATGTATAGGTGAGGTGTAAATATTATTTTAACATAGCTACATGTTTTATTTGGATGTTTTTCTTTATAAATATACTTTTTAATTTAATATTTTTATTAAAATTTGTACAGTCTCCATTGAGGGTAATGGATCATGAGAACATACAATGTGGGATGGGTTATATATCCACACATTATAATGATATCACCTATCATAACCATGCTTTTGGTATGATGAATTAACTTCTATATCATAAAGCTATTATATCATGTGTTCTGTTGCATGGCTATGGAATGAGTGATAACTTTTTCTTCACGTGAAATAAATTAAAAAACTGAAATTATTTTCATTTTTAGTTTAAGGTAAATGTATAGTTGACTTTAAGTAATTTTTTCAACATAACTTAATGGGGATGATTATAGATAAAGATGATATAAATTATATTTTTAGATGATTTAGGTTTGTAATTTTAATTTAAGATGATTCATGAAATAGAAGTATAATTAATACTATTTTGTCATCATCTATTTGTGAAATAAGTAGATATCATTATGGACATTTTGGAGCCTCTAAATCAAAAGGATATCTAAATGAATACATTATTTCATGATGTGTTATGTTTTTTTATAAGGAAGATTTTATAATGATAATTATAAATGGGATAATTATTTCCCATGAACTTAGGAAACATCATTGAGTTTTTGTGAATCAAGGAAATCATCAAAATAAGTTTTATGCTTATGGGTTTCATTCATTTTTCATTTTATTTGAGTTTCATTCTAATTTATATGTTTTTTCTATGTAAGAGTTATCTAATTTTCCTGTTTATGATTATAATAAAATATCTAATGTTAATGTGATATTAAGATGATTATTTGCTAAATATGGTATGTTAAAAAACAATTTAGGTGAAAAATATAGGTTTGCAAACTAGAAATGATGCTATTGGATATTTTTTAACTATATTAGTGATATATTGAGAAATGTATATAATTTTTCCTACAATGTGATCATTTCATTCATAAATTGGTCATTAGGAGTTTTTTTAATAGTTCATTTATATAAACAGAAATTAATTATTGTGGATATTCAATATTATTTATTTATGATTTGACCATAAATATATGATTATATCATAGTTTACCAAATATATAATTGAATTGAATTCAACACAGGACCATAATAATACCTCCTAAAATGCTAGATGACACCAAAACCCATGGTGGTCAATGAGTAACTTGCCAAAGAACAATACCCTTGATCAGATATCAATAATAACTGTGTAGTTAACAAATTCATATTATATATAATTATACACATATTTTAGGATGAATAGATTTTTAAGAACTATTAATAAATAATAACCAATTGATATAATAACATATGATCTATTTTAATCTAATACGAGGACTCTATTATATATAAGACCACATTATGGTCTAGTCATAAACATTAACTATTATATTCAAAACATTTATGAATTATTATTTTTCAAATTTATTCATCCTTTGGGATGATTTTCATTTCATGTAAAAATGAAAATAGTTTATTTTATATTAATAACCATTTTTTGATTCTATTATAAAAAATAGTATGTTAATAATGCACTACACATAACATAAATTTTCTTCTTGACTACAGAGAACACTATGGTTAGATTTTGACTTCGCATAAATTAAAATAAATACCAACTTGGTGTATATATAATGATACACCAAATTGAAATTTGTTACACAAAACATTGAGTTTCTACAAAACATTTTTTTATTGTCATAATTATTTAAATTATATAATTATAATATCAAATATATATATGAATGTTGGGTGACCACTTCATACATATCACCGAGCTATGCTTCCACATCACCCTAAAAATTATTATCCTCTCTCCAAATACACAATCCTCCTATGTGGCCTCTCCCATATATGTTTGTAGTTTCCATTTACCTCCCCATTAATCTGGGGTTCCCACATTCCTATGACATTTTCCTCACAATTTTACTCCACTCCTCCAAGGGTTCTTACTCATGATTCCCCTCATCTCCTCCAATGCTTCATGTGCCACAGATTTCTAGTTCATCGTCAACAAGGTACTCCCCATATGTTGATAAAATCCTGATCCCTTTGACCAAATTTTTCCCATTACCTCCCACCATTTTTGGTTCCCACTTTGAGATACTCTAATACTCCTACGATTCATGCTTCAGTTTCACCTCTATCGGTGCTCATACAATTCCTTCTTCCACTATTCCCGCTCCAATTTTACCTCAACATAGAAAATGACATAAAAAAGGGCTTACCAGGATGATCATAAATAAATACACATATTTAAACCCATCTTCTTGTCTTAATACAAAAATAATTTCTCCCAATACTTTGTGACAAATAATTATATCAAAAACTAGATTAGTGTTACCCACATTTTCCACCATATTCAGCGTATGAAATATTTCATATTTTTACTTTGATTAATTTTCATTATAGTTTTTTTAATCTCTCATATGTATTCATAGTTTTGTCGAGATCATGGAACCAATATTTTCTAAAGATGCAGGGTATTGCATGTGGTACGTGATTCAGGTATTTAAAATCATAGCTTAATCATAGTTCATAGTAATATGTCAACCATATTAACTGGAACTAAAATATGGATTTATAAATATATAATTATTTGGCCAATGTATGGGGGTTGAATTCTCCCTTAGACGATACGTGGAGGTGGATAAAAAACCAAAAAAAAATCATCAAATTTGTGTACTTTATTATCATTAATGTGTTTTAGTGGCATCACGCTCATGAAAAAAATATAATAGTTGATGTTTATTGGATTACTAATCGTTTGGTTCCTTCACTTGTAAACTAGGTTTGTAGAATGATACATTACTATTTGATATTTAATTATCCTTGAATGAAATTTATTAATTTTTTCAACTTTTTTTATATTTGAAACATGGGGATCCTCTTGAAGGGAAGCCAACTGGGACAGAGGTATTTCATTGACCTTTTAATTTTTTTGTTTTTAAATCCTTAATAAGTGTATTAATTTTATATATTCATGGGATTAATTAATGATATTTCTATTTATTTTTTGTTTGTTTCAGGTAAGAGAAAGATGTAGGAAAGAGTGTTAAACATTTAAAAATATATTAATATGGGGTGAAACTTCATATTATAAGAATAATGGATTAGATCCACTAAAACATATATTTTACCATTACCGTTGACTCATCAAAGTCTCCCTTTTCATGAATTTGTTTACACATTTCATGATTAAGATAAAGTTAAATTTTTAGCACCATTATGAAAAACCATATTCATGGTAATTATTCACCATCGGGTTTTTTTTGTATTTGCATGATATATTCATCATAATATTGTATTTTCTTCCCTTTTATTTTCATATAGTTTGAATCCTAATATTAACAAATAACCAATTCCCAGGAAAGAAAAATATATATATAATGATGTATAATATTTAATTCTATGTAAAGATTAATAACTATATAAATACTAATCATTCCAAACATAAAAATTAATATTCAAATAATGTTGAATATTCAGAATGTGTACACAATAGTTGAATATTAGGCATGTCATACAAATTTTTTTTTATAATTTTTAATTACTAATTATCATACCTTCAATGAATTATATTTCCATTTTTTTATAATTATTTACAAAAATTATTGTATGTGTTATATTCAAGTTGAAGAATCCATAAAAATTCATGATGTCATTATCCATCATGCTTTCTACTAGCATAATTGTTTGCATTATTGATAGTCCATTCCTATTTATATACACTAAATCAATAATTTACATTTAAAATATATTAAATATAGTTAATATTAATGAATAGTTTATTCTGGAATGCAATATTACAGGGTTTAATATAACTATATTTTTTAGAAATACAACATCATGTAATAGAGAAGCATTGAGGGAGTACAATAGTAGTTGATCATTTTCTTTTGCCTTGTTAATTAGTTTCTTGTACATGAATGATATATCTCTTATGATACATGTTTTTGAAAACAATATCTGGTACTCTTTTTGAACAATGTCTGTTTTTAGATCATTAGAACAAGTATTCTATTTGGGTACTTGATCATGTATTTTAAATTGAGATGTAGATCATTTTTTATTGAATTAGTCAATATCACCATTAAACCCTACAGCTGAGTAATAATATTCATTAGAAATAGTAACAAAAATAGTAATATCTATTTTTTTTAATATTTTTATAACGTTTTTTTGTAAATAAAACATATTAACAATGAATGATATAATCTTTGGTAATTTCCATGTATGTTAAAAATACTATTTTCTCAAAAATAATATTTTTCATATCCTTCCATGGAAAAAATAAAATAAATGTTTGAAACATTAAAAAATTGAATTTAAAATAGAAATATTTTTATAATTATGAATTTTGAAATTATTTTATTGTGAAATTTTGGGATTTTTATGAGAAACGTCAATTTTTTATGAATAGTGAAAAATGCAGGTTTTTAATTTAAAACAGATTTTCAACTAATTTATATATAAGATTAAATTATACTTGACTTTGGATATAAGTTTTTATTCGATTATATTTTTTATAAATTAATCTAATTTAGTCTGTTTTAATCAATTTCACTTTGAAACTGTTTATAAAATCATAGGTAAATTTTGGATGATTTTACCTTAAAGAACAATATTGTCATATAGTCAGCGGTATTAATTTTAAATTAATTTTTTTTACCAATTTGATTAGAATTTAAAAATTTTATTCAATATTTATAATTATCATAATTTATAATTTAATATAATTTCAAATTTGTTATACCCAAATGATTAGTGAAAGTGATTAAAATTAAATACTACAATTAAGATAAAAATTATGTTAAAAAAGTACTAAACCTAATATTTAAGACAAAACAATGAACTAGAAAGGTATCTAACATCCATGGAAATTCCTTTATTCATCCATTATCCTTCATTCATGATTTTGGATTATTTAGTTAAGAAATTTTGTACACCTATGTTGTTTTAGAAAATGTCACGTTTGTCTTTTCCTGTGCATATAAATGGCCACCACATCTCCATCTTCTTCACACCTCTAAAACCGCATATGATTGATCAAGATCTATCGAATACACTACCAAAAATCACTAAATTCAACATATATTCATTCTATTATGATGAATTAAATCAAGTTTATCTTTTTATCACAAACCAAATAGAGTTACCCGATTAAGAGGTAAAATCTTCTCTCAAGATCCTTTATTTTACATTATTCCTACACCCTTTCCAATATATTTATTACATGATTTAATAGAAATTCCATTTTAATTAATATAATATGATTTTTATGCTTATTTTTCTACCTACACTTACACACACCTCCATCTAATGGGGAACAAACATACTGTTTATGTGTACAGTGATGTTCCTCCACAAGAATAGATTGTTGGTCATTTCTGTTTTACCCCCTCATATGGTGGAAAATATGATGAAAAATATGATTATATATTTCATTTATTATAAATATTATGTATTTAATTTTTTGTATTCCTTTTACAACACATAAATTTTTAATTTCTATTTGGTGTAAATATGATAATTTCATATGATGATGTGTTGACTACCACTCCCTCAAAACGATGTGATTCATTTATACACTACATGAAATGTATTAATTATTGGTTTAGGGAATATATTTGACAGATATTATATCATAACAATATTATAATAATGATATATATATATATATATTTCTTTCTTTTACTTACATTGTTTAATCCTGATAAATAAACGAAAACAGATTTTATGTGCACCTACAAATTAAGGTCTCCATGAACAGTGTATTCTGTTTCATTATTCTATAATATATATATTATTATAATACACATATGGTGAATAAAATTTAGATTTATTTAATTTTTCACATGTATTAAATAATCATATACTTGTAATGGGCAACGATATAACAATTTATGGCACATACGAAGAAAAAGCGAATGTTACCCGAATTGAAACATTAAAATTGAATTTTTAACAGGAGTGTAATATAAGTTCATAATTAGACCATATATTTAATTAGAATTAATAATATGTTTATATGAAATATTTATAACAAATATATATTTATTATAAAAGATTTTATATCTAATATGAAGAGATTCAAGACCCATGGTAAGGGAATTTCATCACACTTTTAATTTCCATGAGATATATGATTTTTTCACCACCCATTACTTTTTTGTGGTGTGTATACTACCCATGAATGTATTATGTCATTAGTATTATTAAATTTGTGAGTATCTAAAAATAAATCCTATAATATTACTTTCACTTGGTCTGTGTTTCAAATGTTTTCAAATTAGTAATATTGTTTTGTCTTAATTTAACTTCTTTGAGAGACATTCCATGTTATGCACCTATCTTTTTATTTGAGGTGTGCATAATGCCTTTAAGTCATTATATCAAAAAAAATATTATTGATATTTAATTCTTCAGGTAATTTTACTTTACTACATGCGAATTATGATTCAATGTAACTGTATGATTATATATTTTTTTGAAACAATCTAATTTCTTTGGGAGATTGTTTATTTTTTCCTTACCTTTAAAAAAATCACATGACTCATATCTCAAAAACAATAATGAATTTTATTCTCAATTGTTTTTTCATAATATTTTCCTATTTTGGTAATATTTTTCTACACTTTGGTATATATGGTATTTAATAATGTGTTTTTAAGGAAGCCCAACATAACTTTCTCTTCGAATGGAAAATTTTTTTCTTATTAAAACCATGATTTCTAAAAAGTGTTTCAATGAATAATATACTACTAGCCTATATTATTTAAAATAAATCATTCCATTTTTGTCATTGAGATAATTTTTTAAATAATTTTTTTTTCTACATTCCAAAATACATTTTGTATACCCTTTTTACAATGCAAAAGGATTGTTCTTTTTATCTCAGATAAAATTTACAAATTTAGTAACCATCCTTTTTCTGAAGATTCCATTGCATATTTTAATGCTTAATATTTTAATGAATTATTTTTTAAAAAATATTTTCATTCAAATGGTGTGGAATACATTTTAAATCATCTTTTATAAGTTTTCAATGAAAATTGTTTTTCATTTTTTTCATTGCTTCTTTATAAGTTTCAAATGTTATTTTCTAAGAAATGGTTTTCAAAATATGTTCAAGAATTATATATAATTTTTCATAAAAAAATTTCACAGAACTAGTTTTCGAATTCCTTCCAATATTTCATTATAGATTTTTGAAGGGGTTTTAAAAAAATGATTTAATGTGTTTTGATTCTTATTTTATTTGTTTTAAAAGAAAATGTTTTTTAAAATTTTTTAAATCTTATATTATATGTTTTAATGGAAAAATGATTTAATTTTTTTTGTTTTCTATTATATGTTTTCGAAGAAAAATCTTTTAAAAATTATTTCATGTCTTATTTATAAGTTTTCAATGTATTTTATAAGAAAAATATATTAAATTGGTTTTATTTATTAAGAATACTATTTTCAATTATGGAAAGATATTTTAATCAAGAAATTATTTTGAATGATAAATCAAAATTATTTTCCATATAAGATCAAATCTATGGATGTTAGTTATTCCCTTATAGGAAATTATCAAAAGGTTACAATCATATTCTTTCAATTAATGGTTTATTCTTAATATCACCGTCATTATGAAACCCATTTGACATTAACTAGTTATGTGTTTATTAAATTATTTTTATTTCACGTCTTATGATTATGATGAAATGATTATGAAACTTGTATTATTTTCCATAGGATATGATATGATTATAGGTTTATGATACCCATTCCATTGTATGGTTTATTATATTATTTTATAAGATTTATTGTCACATGTTTTTATGATTTCATTATGTAATGGGTGTGACCTATATTTCCCTCCAATTAATTAGGTAATGATTTCATTCTCTGGAGATAGACATAGTGAACATTATAAATGAACATGGCTCAGTGTTGGAGATCTAGAATAAGATATAAATTTGGTTTAGAATTATATGGAATGAATGGGGAGTGAAATAGGGTTAGTAATACATGGAAATAATAGGGCGTGGAGTCGAATTATTAAAGTACATTTCCACTAAGATGGTATCAACAAAAATTCCATGATTAATATAGATATCATTTTGTATTCTAATGTGTCTTCTATAATTCCATGTTTTATTTCTATTTTAAGCCTTTATGGCTTATGTTCATTGTTTCGTAATGATTAATGTATTATAAACTTCTTATCATTTTACCATGATTCATGTTATTGATTTTGATATACAAGGTATGATCTTCAATTTTCATGATCAAGTTCTCATACCCATATGATCGTGGTTGTTCTTATGTATCTCAATTGTTTAAACGTACTGACCATCTGAGCTCACCAATTTTTTTCCTTCCCTAAGGTTATTTAGATCTGTATTATGTTTTATGTGACTAATAGGGGTACTATTCATGAATAAACTAGTGGGAGATGATTTAGATCATTTATGTACACGTGTTTATGATTCCTTGTTTCAAAACGTACTAGTCATGTACAGTCATTGAGATTCTATTCATATATTGTTTTAAGTATCCCTTAAATGTTATGTAACGATTATTTATTAAAGGATATGGTCTCTATATATTCTATTAGAGAAGAATTTTAGATAAAATTTAAAATAAAGTATTAGAAACCTTAAGTGAGATCCCAAAGGACCCATCCAAGGATATGTCTATGGAGATGTAAAATAATGTGAAATTTTGGATGAATATTAGTAAAGGATATAGTTATTGGCTTCTTAGAAACACATAAATCTTTTAATACTAAAAGGTTATGTGTTGCAATCCTATATGTACCTAGGTGTAAAAACTCTAAAATGATGTTTTGGGCCTAACATGGGGTAATATTTTACATGACAATGGGCCTTGTTGCACACCTGGATTGTTAATCATGGGGGATATGCATGAAGAAATTCACAAACTCTTTATTAAAGATAATTAATTATATAAATAGTGTATGAATATAAATAAACTAGTATAAACCCACGGATTCATAGATTAAATAAGAAAGTTCCAGGATTAAGGCACCTTATATGTAATGTTTCATGATTCAATGGTATCTAGAAATGAAAAATGTTTCTCACACTATGCATTCTGGTTTTAGTAAATGAAGATTACTAGAAGGAACATTGTTATGATTTAATATTTCAGATTTTTAATTTATGGGAATTAGGTAAATTGAATCCGAATGTGAAAATATCATATAAATAATAAGGATGTTAGTATGAGTATTTGTTAAACACTCGAAGATAATTAAACTATAAGCGACATATGAATGGTATTTTTTGTTATAATAGTATTGATAAAATTAAGCATAAGAATAATGATTAGATTGAGATGGAGGAAACTTAATAATGATTCATATTTCATATTCATGGAAATAGATATTAGGAATATGTTCATTAAATGTGAATAACGGTTTAAGAGTATGTTTGGATTAATGAAGTATTTGTGTTTTGGAAATCAAGGATTATATTAAATGAATTATAAAATAAATATATATTTTAAGTATAATTTTTCATTATGGATTTAAAATTACATGGTTAATGGTGATAAAGGAATATAAATATGATTTCATGTTAATGTTATATTTTAATTAGGGGAAGGTAACTGTTAATTAATTCCAAATATTGAGATAATGATGTTTTGATAATGATATATTGTATATGAATAAGTATATTGGATGGTACAAATTATTCCAGAACTAATTGTTGAAAAACAATTCTATGTCATCAATGAGGATGTTAACAACTTCATGGATTTACAAAATATATCTGGTAATAATTAGAAAAAGGAAGAATGCATGTTCTCTAAAAGGATTTATAGTAATTAATGTTGTTACCAAGTCTCAAGGGAATATAACATGAGGGTATTCCCATTTTTGGAATATGACAACCAAGTGGTACTTTTGGATTTATAACGGGGATCAATGTTAAGATGATTTTGAGACATTATTTCAAATTTTTTGGATTTTAATATTTTGTATGGGTTATAAGGTATCTATTTATTGAAGTATTATGTTGAAATTGAAATGAAGTCATTAAGATTAATGTTTTTCCTCCACGTATGGGGATTTATTTATATTTGATAGCATGTAAAAAATACGTTTTGTTGATGATAATTAATGGAAAATTGGATCACATATCATGAATCTCATGATTTGTAAGTACTTTTGGAATGAAAATGTATCCTTTATTTTTAGAGACATAGTTGAAGTGAATAAAGGAACAATAAAGAATCATGTGTCCTAAAATCATTCAAGTATATCTTTTCATGCACACTCATCTACTTTTTGAAAAATTGACTATCAAACAAAAAAATGTTGTCCTAGAACCATTATTTCCGATGAATCAAATGGTCTCATAGATTATCACATATTAGTGGATTTGATTATTAACTTTCTCCTAACAGTGTTCTCTCTCACTCTCCTCTAGAACAAGATATGTATATTTCGCTTCCATGACTATGTTTTCAATTTCCACACATCTCCTCTTATTTGGATACCCAATTATATGTTACTTTGGTAAACCATTATGGTTCCTACATTCTTATATTAAGAGATGATTTAATATTTATTTTTTCAATATGGTTTTCTATGAATGAAACATTTAAGTATAAACACTTTGATATCCCAAATAAATTTTTAAGGAGAAATTAATTTTATGTGGGGTAGAATGTAACAACCAGAGGTTTTTTTATTTATTCTTTTCTAATAAATTTATCCTTTGTTATATTTTTCATTTCACATAACATTAAAAAAAGATTATTTTATATTTAGAAAGTATGTATGGATTTTATTACAAGAAACACCAATTTAATCATACACTAAACCCAACATAAATTTTTCCATAACTAAATGAATCATTGATTTTATCTTGAGACATGTCATACATTACACAAAATGATGAATTTTCTTATACAACACGCAACATGCTACACCAACATGGAATACATTACACACAACATTGAGTTTATACAAAACATATTTTTATTGTTATAATTATTTAAATTAAATAATTACAACTGTAAATTAAAAATAGTAATATGAATAAAAATAAATAATTTTAAATTAATTTTTAATGGTATTATATAAATATAACATATTGATAATGAAATATATAATTTTTTGTACTGTCCTTATATTTTTAAAAATATTATTTTCTCAAACCAACTACTTCTCATTTCCTTCTGTGAAAAAAAAAATATTTAGAATAATTTAGATATTTTTTGGATTAAATAAACTTAATTTTTCCTTTCAAAATGTGTAAATTAGTTTAGGGTGAATTGTTTAGATTTTTTTTAGAAACTTTATATTTGGATGAATATTTAAAAATATAGGATTGTATTCAAAAATAGATTTCTCATATTATTTATTTATAAGGATAAATAATTTTTTTAATTTTGTTTCAAATTTTAATTGGAAAATATTTTTTAAAATATATTCAATTTAGGCCACTGGAATCAATTTCACCTTGAAATTGGTAATAAAAACAATGAAAAATCTAGGAAATTTTTACATTAAAACCCCACATTGTCATCCCACCAATGAGACTATTTTTAAAATAATTTCTTCCAATTATGAGATTAGAATTTGGAATAATTGATTCCATAATTTTAATGATATTAATTTTTAATATCTTAAAAGGAAATCATATTGGACCAAAAATATTAGTAAAAGTGAATAAAATTAATTACAACGGTTATGAGAAAACAGAGGTTAATAACATACTAAATAGTAAATTTAAGGCCCAAAACAGCCTATAAACATGTTCAATAATAATTGGATGGAAATTAGTCGTCTATGAAACTTGTAATAATGAGTTTTGTTGGGGTTTTATTACTTTTTATAGGTAAAAAAGTTGGTACAACTAACTTATTTTCAAAAATACCAACTGTGTCATTTCCCATCAATATAAAATGCCACCGCATATAAATCTTCATCACTCCTCTAAAAAACATTTGTTAGGAATAAATATTCCCAATAAAAATATGAAATCCATTCATTCCTTATATAAACCACCCATTTGGTAGAATGCAATACCAGGATGAAATTTGGTACAATCCAAAAGGGGTTACCTAATTAATAGGTAATGCCTTCTCTCAAACTCCTTTATTTTATTTTCTTTTTCCACAAATAAACTCTATTTATTAAATTATTTTAAAAAATAATAATATTAAATATAATAGTATTTTTTTATATTATGGTTTGTATATACACATACAGACACGTCAATATAATGGGTAACAAAAATAATTTTTATTTCTATGACAAACTACAAACTCACTGAATGAGGATTGTTCATATTGCATTTACCACATTTAAAGGTGGAAATTATTATAGAAAATATAATTATATATTCCATATATTATATTTATTATGTATTTATGTTTATTTATTCATTTTAAAACACAAAAAAATTTACTCTCCATATAGATTATATACAGTAATTTTGTTTGAGTAAGTTTGGACTACTGCCCCTCAAAGAGATGTCATTCATTCATATAATACATGGAAAGTATTATGTATAGGTTTATTAAATATATATAAAATATATAAAATAATTAATATACCACAATTATGTATATATATATAAATACATATGTTTCTTTTCCTTTCATTCATTCAACAAGACAAAAATACTGAAATAGCATTCAACCTTACATACAGCTTATCGTCTCCATGAATGATGTATCATGTTTCATACATCTATACACTATTGTTTATTAGAATAAAAATTAAATGGATAAAAATTTTATTTATATCAGGTTTTAATTTATGAAATCATTATACAAGTATAAGGAAAAAAATATATCAAATTTAGACACATGTGATAAATAAAGAAAATATTTGCAAAAGTGAAACCATAATATAGAATTGTTAACAAGTAGGTAAGATAAAGTCATAATAAAAAAATATGTGATATTATAAGTAATAATATGGAACCTTCATATATTTATAAAAAATATATATTTATTATATATGAGTTTGGAATGACTACGATCAGATTCAAGATACATGCTAAGGACATTTCGTAAAACGTTTAATTTCTATGAGATACCAGCTTTATTCACCACACATTAATTATGTGTGGTGTGTATAATTCCAATGAATAAATTATATGAATCATGTTATTAAATTTATGTGTAATTAAATATATATTCATTTATATTACTTTCATGGTGTTTAGGTTTCAACTTTTACCGAATTGGTAAGATAGTTTTTCTCAATTTACCTTCTAAAAGACACATGCCATGTTATACACCTATACTTTAAGATGAGGTGTACATAATACCTTTTAAATGGTATATAATTAATTTGGTTCCTTTATTGATATTTTAAAATTAATTTAATTTCACATTCCTACATGGGGAGTATGGTTCAATGTCACTATGTGATAAGGTTTTATTGAAATAATCTCATCAAATTTCAATATTGTTTATCTATATGATTCCATCAATTAAACCATGTGATCGATATCTCAAGAAATTTCATTAATTTTATTTTCCTATTTTTAATCCTAATATATTCATGTATTAGTACTATTTTATCACTCATTGTTTCATATGATATTTTGGAATGTGTTTTTTAGGAAACCTGATTGTACCCTCTATTTAAACACGAACATGTCATCCTTTAAAAACATGTTTTATACAAAGGGTTTCTAGGAATATATTTCTGTTATACTATATTATTAAAATTAATTTTTTTCCATTTTTTTCTTTTACCAATTTTTTAAAAGTAATCTTTTTTATCTTTCAAAATAATTCATTTATATACCCTTTTTACGATGAAAAATTAATGTTCTTTTTACCACATACGAGATGTACAGATTTACCAAACATAATTTTTATGAAGCTTCCATTCTTGTTTAAAATGATAACTACTTTAAAAATTTGTTTTTAAAAATATTTTCATGGAAATGGTTTTCAAATAAAATTCATAATGCTTTTACATATGTTCAAGGAAAACGTTCTTCAATGTTTTTTCAAGAATTCATTATATGTTTCAAAATTTATATTCAATGAATTGGATTTGAATATTTTTTCAAGATCTATTTATATGTTTTAAAAATTATTTCAATGAAATGTTTTTTAAAATGATTGAAATATTTCATTATAGGTTTTCAAATTTTTTTAAATGATAAAATATTCTAAAAAAATTTGAAGCATATTTTATTTGTTTTCAAATAAAATGGTTTTTAAAATGTTTTAAACACTATTTTATAATATTTCATGTACATTGGGTTTCAAAAATTTTCCATGCTTCTTTAATAATTTTCACGAAAATATGTTTTAAAAGTTATTTGAAGACTTATTTATAGTTTTTCAAGATATTTTCTTGGAAAATGTTTTTCAAATGGTTTTATGTAATAAAAACTCTTTTTCCAAGAAGAAATGATATTTTCCTCAAGAAACATTTTTGAAAGATATATGAAATTTATTTCACATATATGATGAAATGTGTTGATGTTATTCATTATCTTCTAGTAAATGATCTAACTGTTCCATTCATACAATTTATATGAATGGGATTTTCTTAATGACGTGGTCTTTTTGAAACCCATTTTTCTTTCATGGTTTATATATTTTCAAAATCCATTTATCATTCATAGTTTATGCTTTTTATGGTGTGAATATGAAACCTGAATCATTTTCCATTGTTTATTGTATATTTATATATATATGTTACCCATTTCATTTGACGGGTTATTAAATGATTTTTTTTAATTTTTAGAGAATGTATATATGTTTTCATAATGAGATTGGTATGACCTGTATCTCCACCTATTGCATTGGGTAAATATTTTAATATCATGATAAAAAGATGGATGGATTGAGAACGGAAATCGGTTCATTATTATCGTTATATATTAAGAAATGAACTCAGTTCAGTATTACAAGGATATAATGTTTTCATAACATTATTCAGTAATAAAAGACTTGAACGTGGTGTGATCCTAGTTCAGTAAAGGACATTTTCCACTAATATGGTCTTCTAAAACATAAATTAACTAATATGTATATCTTTATATTATATATTTTTCATCCACAAATCCAGGTTTTATTCTAATGTTTTTCTTTAATATCTTGTCTCCTTTATTTCATTATGATTCATCTCAAAGGATCAGCCATGATTTCTACCCTGATTTATGTTTTTGTTCATTGATATTTATGTTATGATCATAAATTTTCCTTATCTGGTTATCATATACCTACAATAATGATTAGGAAAATGTATCAACCTAGTTTACCCTTAATTAGACTCTATGATCACCCGTTTTTATTTTTCCTTCCTCCATTTTATGAAGATATGTATTATGCGTGTTGTATCTATGATGGGTGCTAGTCTAGAGTATCCTAGTGGGAGATTATTTAGCTCATTTATATACCAATTTTTATGTTTGCTTATTTCAAAAGTCACTACAGTAGTATATTCATTGGGCATATATTTTATAATGTTTTAATTGTTCCACAAATGTTTTTATGTTTAATGTATGAATGGAGAGGGTCAATATATTAACATATTAAATAAATAAATTATTACAAATAATCACAAAATAATAAGATTGTCAACTCCACTAGTCCCCAAATCCTAATCCTAATGTTAATCCAAACGCAATCATCCACCATAGGGCATTTTCACTTACGTGTATCCTTTAATAGAGATTATGTTTTCCAAAAGATTAAATATAGTGTGTGAATCTCAATACATAATAGGACCCACCTAGTGGATTCCCCATATAAAAATAGATAATATATGTTTACATCATTGATATCAAATTTTGATTAAAAAATTATTAACAAATCATAAATTTTATTATTTGGTATTAAACAACTGTTGTCACAAACAATCATACTTACTTCGATGAGTATCAGAATGGGGAAATATTCATGTTGTAGAAAAATGAAATAAACCTGGAGGTTTATCTTATAAAACTATAGTATGAATGTTGATTGGAATGTCATTATGAATATGTTTTTTGGGATAATAATTAATCATCACTCACTAAACATGACATGGTAAATAGAATACTAATGATATTCCAAGAAAAATGGTTACCAGATTATGAAAAATAATATGAATTTATGTGAATTGGACATCACCACTCACCATTATCCTAGGTTAATAAATAAACCCCATAATATATAATAGGCTGAATATGATTTGACAATAACAATAACATTATCATAGAAAAAATTTCAAAAAACTTATATATAATGTTTTATGGGTTTCCACTTTTATAGGGATGTATGGTCAAATTACCTATCCCCATACTATTTATGTTGAAGAATAAACTGTCACCACTAATAAAAAAACAAAGGTGAACTAGATATCACCCTAAAATCATAATAAATCTGGAAAACATACCACTATAAAATTAACTAAAAAATTGATAGATATTTTTATTGATATGATGACCATAATAAACTGAATGGATCATCACTAGTTTGAAAAAACATGGCAGGTGATCATAAAATCAAAATTATAATTGATGTATGGTTGAATGGTATATTACCACTACATAAATAGCATGGTAATAATTTACTGTCACTATTTGTAAAATATAAGTAAATATTCAACTTCTATTTGAATAAAAACATGGATGATTATACCATAATCATAACATAGTCCTTAAACATGATGAATATATTATTACTGAGACCTAGCCAACTGATATAGAATAATGTGTATCACTATAAACCTGATAAATGATTCTTTTTAAGGGGTTATATATATATATAATTGATTAATAAATTTTTTGATGGATTATCACTATAAAATTAACATTAACATGGTTTATTTGTTAGTCATCAAAAAACATATGAGCATAACTAAATCTAAAATCCATAATAAACTATGTAATATAGAATATGTTATAATCATATGGAATAATTTTATCAAGATACGAATTGGATTGACTAATCGAAAACTACTCATTGTCTCTATACACTAATGACACTATGCTCCAAGGATCCCAAAATCAGACATGGCCTCCCACGGTCATGAAAAATAATTAAACAACAACCAATATTTCATATGTTAATCTAAAAATGAAACTCCTAAGGTCAAAGTCCGATAATAAATATAATCCCATTTTTTCATAATAGAGCATTCAATTTCAATATGTAAACAACACTCATGAATATCTCTTAAGGCACTCTAGTAAAATCAAACACTTGTATAAACTAGTTTTTTTCAAAAGTACATGTAACTCACTATATTACCTTGTAAAAAAAATTATCTATAACCATGGATATATTGAGAACATCCATGACAGTCTACTATGTTTTATATATTTCATACTCTCCCAAATGTATATCTTTTTGACCTATATTTTACTACATTCTAGGTATCCCCTGTAACCTCTCCAATGACAGCAAAACATACTATACATGAATCACATATAAAACAGAATATAATTTAGGTAATAAAATCCTTATTATAATAAGAGATTAATCAATTAAAACTATATTAAAATATAAATCAATTATTGGAAATTTTAAAATATTCCAAAAACATCAAATTAATCATTCCTCATTTCAAATATAGAATCAGTTTGATATTCCATATATAAATTGAAGTGGAGTCATTTATTTATAACTACCAATACAAATGTTTAGAGGACACTGTGTTCTATGAAAAATATTAGGATATCAATAGTTTAAAGGGAGATAAATTTAGGTTGAATTAATATAGGGGATTGTGTTTGAGGTGAAAATTATTGTACATAAATATTATAACCTTTTGAAAACATTAATTAAATTTAATGAAACATAAAAATATATATATTTATATCTATAGAGTACATGATTCATAATAATTTGGTACACAATACTCTACTATGGTCAATTCATAGTGATCATTGAGGTTGGTATCCTACTACAGCCTGCCACATTCTTCCTAAATCCCTCTAGTACCTCATAAAATCCACTAAATTCCTTTTTTTTACAACATGGTGAATTATCTAATGACCCCAACACATTATTTTTGTGACCATTACACTCCAGTAAATCCTACTAGGGAAAATCCTATAAATTTTTTTTGGTATTGTAAAAATTTATTGAAAAATATATCATTATATTTTTTGGATTCACATAACGACCACACTATATGGTGGATAATCAATGAGATTTATTAGTTTGTTTCACTAAAAAAGGAAATGAGCAATGTTATTAGATATTACTCTCAGGATCACATGTATTCACCTTGATATATCTTTTCTAAATCATCATTTTACATGAGAAATAATTATAAGGTGTAAAATGATCATTCATTGGAAGACTATAAGCATAGATCTATCCATAAAGAAAACATACATAATATGAATAATTTCATTTATTATGAAAACATGAGAATAAACTATATCATATATTTAAATTTTTTTATAACTAATAATTTACTAATTTCACATCATCATTGTGGAATGTGATACTAATATTCAACTATATCAATGCACATGATTCCCCCAATTTTCAAAATAAAATTTGTCACCAACATCATATACCTTTATATCAACCCATTCCACAAATAATGGTAAATTTCTTAAGAATATTTGGTCACCAACTCTAGTAGGTAGTTGAAAAATGTTTCTAATATATATATATTATCATCTCTTTCTAAGAATTGTATATATCAACGTCTATTCCATGAAAATATTCTTTGAACTATAGAAAAAAAATTCTGAATCAAAAATTTTATGATTTCCCTCCCTCTAGACATCACTTAATTAATCAACATGGCCTTCCATTACAAGGCTACTAATGTTCCATATCAAAAATTTCATGGAAAATATTTTTATAAGAAAACTCATTTAACATTATATGGATATCCTAGAAATCAATAAAGTTTATGACATATTCTAGTTTCATTCCTCCAAAATCTAAATGACACGCTCTAATCACCAATTAGATTTAGGATCATCTATTGTTCCCAAATCAATTTAGTATCAAATTACATTTGTAATGAATTATAGAAGGGATATATATGTATTGTAATAATACTCTAATATGACACTCTTAAATAAATAGTGTTTTTATATTATCCACATAACATATAATAGTGTAATATTTTCCTTTGGAATGGTCTCCTATAATATAATAAACTATGAAAAATTACATAATTGATCCAAAATAAGCGATACCACAATAATATATTGATGTGACCTTGGAAGACTTTTTAACAATTCCCTTATCATATCATAAAGATTCTACTCTTGAATGGGTAGAGACTAAGGAATTCTTCTACTAACAAGTGAGGCACCGTGATATATACCATTACGTGTACAAAATTCTGATCCACCAAATATGGTATCAATTATATGATATATCTTAGCCATCCTTTTTTAAATAAATTGTCTCATGAAATTGAAACCCACATTATCTTTTAACACATTTTTATAGTAAAAAAACACAAACTTGTATATTTATGATTCAATCATCCTCCATACTCCAATATTGTGGTGGGTTATCGTAATATATACTATCGATCATAATTTGAAAATATGAGAAATACCGCATACTCACCATGACCCAATGGGGGAGTTGTAATGTTATTCCTATGTATATTAATATAACCAAACACAATTACTATTAGTTTTCAAAAGTTATCTTAGTAAATAGATTATTCACTACCTATCATTACTAACTTATTACATAGAACATGACTAACACAGCCACATTTTTTATTGGATACAATGTTATCATTACATAAGTTATATTCCAAATCAAAATCAAAAAACTGAAGGTAATAGACCAATAATATTTTCCAAATGTTAAGGTTAGGAAATGAAATTATATACAAGATACTATTTAGGTCCTTTTAAAAAAAATGCCAACCCAAAAATTAATGATGAGAATATCTCTTCATATTGACCATCAACTAAGGATGTAACCTTATGTGGATTATTTCTACTCGTGTATACTTAACTATCTAGATGTGTATATAATTTCATGTTTCTCCACTATTAAAAAATTATTTAGGTCTTTATGTATCATTATTAAATTCATAAACCTTACAAATATCCAATACGATCAATATTATTGTTTCTATGATTATTCCCTTTCATTTTTGAGGTTTTCATCACATGTACCAAATTATATATGACCCAAAGTAGTGTGGTTAGTATCCCACCAACCCTAAGAATATATATATCATGAAAATATAACTTGACCAATATAAGAACACTAAAAATCTATTCTTATTATGGGTATGTGATATACTATCATAAATTATGAAACACAATAATATTAAAAAATATTTCATCAAGAAATGTTACTTCGAGTGGTCAACCTATAATTGATGCCCTCATATATTGTTCCGAATAATCGTTAGATGAATAAAATAACATTCATATGTTATAGTTTAAAAAATTAATTAAAAAATGATTTCAAACCAAAACAATAAAACAAATACTACATAATCATGGGAACCTTATAATTAGTCTTAAACCTAACAAATCAAAATAAACTCATTCAAGCCATCCCTACATATGAAATTTATAAAATGAACATTAATTATCGCACTGAAGATTTTTTATGTATTGATAACAAATAAATCTTGGAAAACCAATTCACACCCCATATATGATAAAAATGTAATATATTTGACAAATATGATATAGGGTTTTATGAGTTACATGTTTTATACCTCGAGTGACCTATGTATAAGCCTCACAAAAACTCCCATCGTAGTGAAAAAAACATTATCGACACCTGGAGATTTTAATAAGCCAATAAAACCATTCTATTTGTTGTCTATTTATGATTCCATTAGATCTTAATGATATTTAGAACATGTACTATATTTTATAATAGATATAGTAATTATAATTAGATTCATATATATCATAAAAATAATGTCTCTCTCTAGTGGTAAACTAAGGAATTCATCATGGGAAACATTTGAAAACTAGTCAATGATGAGGGGAAATAGATGTTTTGTTATTTTATAAACATCCTTGAATGAATAAATCCGAATATGTCATGTAATCAACATAAACTATTGATGTTCAGGTCTAATGTGGTTAAAAAGTCAACTCCTTGATGAAGGTGGTATCATTACAATTTATAATTACAGAGGCTAGTAATAAATGATCTATATTAGTGGGTTCTTGATACTGGGTTATTAATGATATCTTGAAGAATAAAAAAATGAAATAAATATCTTTCATAATGGAATTATAATGATTGAAATAGATTCTAATCCTAATTTCATATCCCAAACATATCTGTTTACCCATAAACTAGTAAAATATATTTGTATGAATAGACAACACTCCAATATTTATTCCATGAAAAATATTTTGTAAAAACCCCAAATGAATTAAATGATAATCATTAAAAAATATAAATAAATATTTAATAAGTTTTATATTCAATAATTATCTTACCTCTGATTGCATATTGGTATTTTATGGATACCGAAAAAGTCTTTTTGATAGTAATATGTTAAACCATGATAGGAACTTCATATATTTACTTCACACTACCATGCATGGTACAAATCATTTAGTTCCATTACACATGAAATTGAGAATTACTCCCTCATCTATATAATAAAATATAAAAGGAAATAAAAATGTATCTTTATTGCGAGGTTTTGGTAGAGGTGGAATCTCAATAGGAGGTGTTGAATTGAGTTACTACATAAAATCTCTATTGAAAAAATTATGATAAAATCCCACAATTTTAAACAGACTAGTTAATTAAGGCAATAGATATATTAATGATCAATTTTACAACAAGTCTCTCAATGTTTGATTAGTGCTCAGTTGAATCAGTGTAAAAACATGTCCATCGTTTCAAATAGGTTTTCTAAATTAAACATGTATACAAACCAACCAAAACTAACTATCAGAGTCAGTGTAAAACTATATGATGTCATTGAAATTATAAGATGTAAAAAATAGAAAAAATAGTATTATAATATAAATTACCATACAAGAATTAAAATAGGTTCAGTCCTAAGCTGAATCTTAATCCTCTCCACTTGGTGATTACCTACAACCAATCCGTTTATATTAGTAAACTTGATACATTACCTATATCAGGCATTATAACAGTTTTCTGAAAATATCTATGTCTCACAACCTCTACCATAGTTCTTGGTGCGAGAAACAATCAACCAGGCCACACATGGACTCTTCTATTGTTATATGTTGGAAACATGAAGGTATGGAATATTTAGTGTTAGGATTTTCAGTATCCTGCAGTTTTTTCATAGGAGACATTGTGTGTATGTAACAGAAAAACAACCACTACATAGAAATGCGTGATAAAGAACACAATTGAGACAATGTTTTGAGGATTGAGTTTAGAAGGATCTTTGTGTTTTCAGTTCAGCTATGGACTTCTTGGTGTGATGAAATTGCAGTTTGAGTCTTTTTGAAGTTGTCTCCAAAATAGAGTGTCGCAACTTTAGGCGCTGCCTTCTAGGTAATGAGGTGTTAAGTTTCTTGGTTTGAAAGTGATTCGATGAAGGACCACAAGGTAGCCTTGAATTTTTCCCCCAAATGATCATTGTGAAGCTCTTGGGTTCACAATGTATATTTTGTTATGTTCTTTTTATACTTACATTATGTTGTGTAATATCTCTCACCAAATATGGTCTTCTATAGCTCGATCTTCTATTTTCTTCTTGAGATCTAATAGTAGGAATGATCAATCCATGTGTATTATTCCTCACAACTCATACAGACTCAAGATATGTCTACAATCAATATTAAATAATAACAGAAGTATTAAATTTATAAAATTTGACAATTAAATTAATCATAATAAAATTAACAATGAATAGACTAGAAGATTCTACATATCAGTAGAGTGGAAGTGGTTTCCTTATGAATGGTATCTTCTCGGCAGTAGGCAAATCAGTGGTAGATATGTGAATTACAATGGATATTCCATTAGTATCCTTTCATCAGTAGACTTCCAGCGGAAACTTTATAGCAGCAACCTGGTATCAACATGCATAAAATGGAATCCTTCTAATAGTAATCTTTCAGCGGTGACTTTAGAAGTATTCCCATAGTAGTCTCCCCATCAGTGAAATTATACCAGTAACCTCTAGTTTTAGGTCTACAATGGTAGCCCATTAGTGGTAGACTCATAGCGGTGAACATGCAATAGTAACTCATTGGTAAGGTTCCTCTGTGGTATCCTTCTAATGGTAACCTTCTAACGGTAACCTTTCTAGCGATATCATTCTAGCATTAACCTTTTATGGGTAACCATCTAGTGGTAACCATCTAGAAATAACATTATAGTGTTAACCTCTCAAACAGTAGCCTCAAACGATGACTTAAATAGATGGATCGTAATAAAGACCTTCATACCTGAGACCTTTTACATAGAATATTTTACACAGTAAACATAATCAATAAATCAGTGAGATTAAAAATACAAAATTGTTACATGATAAGACTAAAAAACTAATGAAACAATATTATCATATAAATGAAACATGATTTGGGGTTATCAAAATAGGTGAGACCATAAATCGCCAAATTTTTTATTATCACAATTATAGCAGTGAGAATTAGAATATGTATTACAATATCAGAGTTAAGTACATTTTCTAATCTCTTCACCACTATCAATATACACTGAATTTGGGATAAAATATTTTCAACTAAAATATAAAAATCCTAATGAAACCATATTTAATCAGAGCTAGAATAAATATATATTGGAGGAATGAGTAAAATAATTAAAATGAAGAAGAGCTATAATAACATAAATTTCAACCAGTTTTATTATTGAAAATATATTAGGGAATAAATATATTGAAATTCCATATATGAATGGGATCTAATAATAAAAATTCTACCGCATTGTGATTATCCAAAAAAGGAAAAATGGGAAAAAAGCGATCTTTGGATTAATGAAACAAGAGTACATTTTAAAAAAATATATTACAACGATCCCTATCAAAAAAGATAGCTGATAGTCATTCCATATAAGATATTTCCATGTGAGCATTGCATTAAAGAGGTGAGGAGGCCTGTTCAAAATATGATGGTACATTCATTGGTATAGAAGTATACAATGTAGGCGAAGATACTAAATAGGAATCAGTAGATAGATAATTAATATATCTCTATGGTATCATAGGACTCAGGATCTGATGGCATCTGAAGGAGTCAACAATGGGGCAGCACAGGTTTATCTTGATGCAGTTGAGGAAGAAGGATCAACTGGAGGGACAATAATTGGTGTTCAATCCACATGGAGAAAAGGAAGAATGAGGTTCCTAAAATCGAAAATTATGCTTCCTCGGCTTTCCATAGTTGAGTTCAAATCATCCTTATTCTCTATGAACTTTTAAAAAGAAGAAGTAAACTCTCTATGCCAGTTTACATGATCCTTAAATGACTGAGTGATAGGAGGTATCCTTATGTTCTCCAACAACATTTTTAAATGTCTACCCATCTGATTCATAGTATAATAATCTTTACAATATAATTCAATATGATCCTTGATTGCCATATGATCTTGGGTAGCATCCCTCAGGTAATCAACTACAAGATTGTGAATTTCTCTATTAGTGGATATTACCTAAGTCTAATACTAAGGATCTGTGGCAGTGGAACTAGATATCTTCTCCATTTCTTCTCAAACAACTGATCTAATGTTTATTAGATCAATAAGAGAGGAAAATGAGGAAATAGATTCACATAGAGGTTCCATGGTAAAATCCACTGTCTCCGCAAAAGACATAGTCAATCAACTGATCAACCTATTCACATACCCATCATGACCATTCACATGCTCTTCCATAGATTTATTAAATTCCTCTAGCATAGTTTTTATCTTTTGGACAACAATATTATCATAAAGAGTGTATTTATCCACTAGAGCTTGTGAATCCATATATGATTCTAAACTCACAACTTACTATTTCATAGTCTTCATAGATTCTTCAAAGGATCTTACAAGATTTTGGAATTCCTTCACTTCATGTAGAAGATTTGATTGAATGGTAGACATTATTCATTCAAAAAAATTTATAAAAGATCATTATTCATAGACACTAGTCTCTATATCCCAATGGATCTTTCATCAAAGAATCTCTACAAATATGATTTCAATCACTCAATGTCATTGTTTTTCAAATAATCCTGAGGAAGAAGAACCACAAATTTCACTATATCGGTCTATGATATAGAATGAGATAAAGGTATTCTCTTTGACTTGTCAAATTCAATGTAATCACATTATAAGCGCAAATTAATGAATCTAGGTTCCTCTAACCATCATTATATTTCATGAATAATAGAAACCGAGCCTATGGAAATAGGTTCCTCTACCTCATGTGCAGCTTCCACATAGACAACTACATTTTAGTATTTTATTTATGTTCATCAATTGATTAATTAGTAGAGTCTACTACTAATTCCTCTACAGAATCCTAAACCACTTCCATTGCAATCCCAATAGATTAAACTTCCACTTAATTTAATTATCTTCCATTTTTTACATCTTATAAAAGGACTATGACATAGTAATTCTTCTTCACACTCATCATCATAGTCTATTTTAGACTCATCATGATCAGTGTCAACTTCATCCACCTCTTCTGAGGTCTCTCTAATAATAATGTCTCTTAAGACATTCTCCTTCAATTATTCTTTTGTGGTTTCCACATTATAAGTGTCCCATAGGACAATCTCTCTTCTAGTGAAATTATTTGGAGGAATAGGCTCACCAAATGATATAACAACAACATGGGGACTTGATGGAATGTCATGTCTCTTGGGACTCAAGACATATTAGATAAATGTAAATATTAATTTGTATTCCCCGACCATCTCAGCAGTAATTTTCTTTCAAGGGATTCAACTCCTTATCAGTTCAGCCAGAGCCTCTTCATTGCTGAAAAGATCACATGTGGGAGTAACCACTCTTGAATAATAATCTAATATACCCTCATGTGGGATCTTAAACATTCATCCCACTCAATAGAAGAGATGTTCAAACTAACTCCATTTACCATTGAATGAATTTGGTTCTCATCATCAGATTTTTTGAACATCATATTCTCATAATACTCATTTAATAGCTTTTGGTAATACTGTACATTGTTGTTTGTGAAGAATTCTTCCCAATCATGAGATTCGAGTTCCTTCAGTACAAGAAACTTGCTTAAAAATATCCATTCTAAATTTAATACATTTTCAACCCCAATTTTCCTCTTCAAAAAATGAGTATTGATTGGCTTTTCTATATCTTTGTTTTCACCACTAGACTCGGCTCAAGGACTCTAAGGGTTTGGGGTATCTCCTTCATCACCAAACCTCAGTATCTTTACTCTTTCCATTTTGATTTGATGTGGTTTGATGGTTTTAGAAATAGTTTAGGTTCAAGGCCTTAGGGGAAAATGATGCCGTAGAGGATTGAAGTGGATCAAAATGTGACATTGCAAAAAAAATCATTAAGGGATTGAAAAAAAATTGAGTAAATTAAATGAATAAAATTAAAATGTTTTAGATTTTGTCATAAAACACGATGTTCCGGACCTATTAGTATGATCGAATATTAGTACAGTGACTAATGTACGCTCTATCAGTTAGCTCCAAGAGTGAGGTGTCCTAATGGTGGGGTCCAACTGCGAGGTGTCCTAACGATGAGCTCCATGGGTGAGGTGTCCTATTGGTGATTTCCAATGGTGAGTTGTCCTAACAGTGTGGTCCAATGGAGAGGTGTCTTAATGGTTAGGTCCAATGGTCAGGTGACCAAATGGTGAGGTCTAACAGTATGTTTTACTAATAGTGATTTGTAATGGTAAAGTGTTCTAACAGTTAGGTGTCCTAACAGTGAGGTGTCCTGAACTAAAATTAATCATACCTAACTCATGTTTAATTTAATTTAACCTCTCATAATTCAAAGTATTTGTGAATATATCATCGAATTGATGTTCAATTCCAATGATTTCAAGAGTGATATCACCTATTTGATAATGATCTCTGAATGAGTGATGTCTCACATCAATGTGCTTTTTCCAGGAATGAGATATTGGATTTTTAGTGATGTTAATAGCACTTTTATTATCACAATTTATAGGGACATGTTTGAATTGATATCCATATTCTAGTAAAGTGTGTCTCATACACATAATTTGAGCTCAATAAATACAAGTAGATATAAATTCAGCTTTGGTAGTGGATAATGCAATAGAATTATATTTATTACTACACCATGATACTAGTGACATACCCAAAATGTTATATTTTCAAAAGATGGTCTTTCTATAATACTTGCAACCAGAAAAGTCACCATCATATGAGATTAAAAAATCCAATGATTTTCCTCTTGGGTAAAAATTTCCTATGTTAGTAGTATACTAGAGATATTTAAAAATAATTTTAAAAGAAGATAAATGGGATTTGTTGGGATTGGATTAAAAATGAGCACACGTAAGTATATTGAACATAATGTCAATTCAAAAACCAATAAGGTTGAGCAGAATCCAAATAAAACCACTATAATTGATCAAATCCACTGGTTTACCAGTATCATTAAGATCCAACTCACATGTGTAACTCATAGGTGTATCACAACCATTATTGATATCCATAACAAAATGTTTCAATAGATATTTATCATATTTACATTTATTTAAATCAATAGAAATATTATTTTGAAAAAATTGATTTCCAAGGAAAAATTTATGTTCCCCCATTAGACACATTTCAAATTCAATTTGCTGCATCATTGAAAAATCAGTACATAATGAATTTTTAGTGGATACAAAAATAATGTGATATACATAAATTTGTACCATTAAAACCACTATAGTATTCCTTTTAACAAAAAAAATTGGATTATATATCCCTTTTGTAAAACCATTTGATATAAGAAAAGAACTGAGCCTATCATACCAAGCTCTAGGAGCATGTTTTAGAATTTATAAGGTGTTAGAATGTTCAAAAACATGATGTGAAAAAATGGGGATTGGTGAAGCTATGGGTTTTTCATAAAAAACATCCTCAACTATATAACCATTTATAAATTGACATTTGACATCCATTTAATAATGATTGAAATTCAGATGAGCTGCATAAGCAAGTAGTATTCAAATGGATTCCAGTCTACTTACAGGTGCAACCGTTCCTTCATAGTCTATTGATTCATCAAGAATATATCCATGTTAAACTAATCTATCCTTGTTTCTAACTATATTTCGAGACTCATCAATGTTGTTTCTTAACACCCATTTAGTTCCAATGGCTAAATTGTCCATAGGTATTTCTACCAATTCTTAAACATTGTTTCATTCAAACTGATTTAATTTTTCTCACATAGTTATCAACCATAATTCATCAATGGTAGAATCATAAATATTTTTTTGTTTAAGTTATAAATGAAAAGATTGATGTTCAACCAGGTTTCTCAGAGAAGCTCTAGATTGTGTTTCTCTATTTAGATCACCTACTACAAAATCTAATGATTATTAATTAGAGTTTTAATACCCATATAAAGGGTTGTAATAGACCCCTCATTTGTTTTTATATGTTTATATTCAACAGGCCCATACTTTGGAAATCTTCCAGAATAAGTTTTTTTCACTGCTGGTTCACTGTTTTGATCATTAAGGTCTAGAATTGGCATATCATTCTAATGATATTTAAGAATTGTTTTGTTTCATGTAGACCAATCTTAGAGAATTTTACATGGACTCATAATTATACACATTTCGTTCTCATATTGAATACTCAATAGGCTTTAATATTGATTGAGTAACCAAGTAAAATTATTTCATAACTTTTGGAAGAAAATTTGTTGAGATTATCCCTTGTTTTAAAGAGAAAAACATTGCAACCAAAACCTCTAGAGTAATTAGACATATTATTCCTATTGTTCCATAGATCTCAAGGGGTTTTCTTATGAACAGTTTTAATTATAATTCTATTAATTATGTTATAAGCTGTATTAATAGAATCAACCCTAAAATAGATAGGCCGATTATACTCATTTAGAATAGTCTAGGAAATCTATTGAACTGTCTTATTTCTTTTTTCTTCAACTCCATTTTGTTGAGGTGTTCTAGTAGAAGATAAATTGTGATTATAGACATTATGTTATCAAAAAGAGTCAAAATCCTAATTTTGAAACTGAAGTACAAGATCACTTATCAAGGTCTTAATTCTATGTCTATTATGATTTTACACAGACTAGGAATTTTTAGAGAAGCAAGAAAATGCTTCAATTTTGTGAGATACAATGATTACCCAACTGTATATCGAAAAATAATCTTCAAGAACATAGACATTGTGCGTACCATATAATCCTTGAATTATTGAAGGTCCAAACAAATCCATGTGAACCAACTCAAGTGGTTGTGAAGTTGAAACTTCATTCATTGGTTTGAAAGAATCTTTGTGTATTTCCCTTTTGACAAGGATTACAATCTTTGTTAAGTTGGAATTACAATTTAGGTATGACCCTAAATAAACCATTCCTAGTTTGTTTCGTATGTGAGTGAACATTGCATTTTCCTAATCTTCTATGTCATACCAAAATTCCTTATGAAAATAGTTTAAATAAGAAACATTTTCTTAGCTAATGAGTTTAAATAAATATCATATACATTTTCATTTCTAAGAGCTATGAATATTAATTTTTTTTTTAGAATTTAAAAATTTATATGAATAATTTTCAAACGTAACATTAAAACCATCATCACACAACTATGAGAAACTAAGTAGATTTTACATTAACCCATCAACAAAATGTACTATTGAAATTAATATAGTATTAGGGTTATCAATTTGGCCAAAGGCGATGATATTTTCCTTTACATTATCAACAAATGAAACATATCCACCATCAACATTGATTAATATCTGGAAGCATGAATAGTATAAAAATCTTATGTCTCGAACGTCCACGGTATATGTACCATAGGGTTTTACATGAATTGTTTAGATAATTTTACTGAAAAAACAGATTAAGGATATGGTAACTTTGGTACCCAGATTTCCATTGGTCCAGAAAGGTTAGAAATCAATGATTGGGGATCCCATATTTTTCCTTTTAAGTTTACTATAATAAACAAACATATTTGAGATATAAAAACATTATTAGGGAATTTATAATTTTTTTCAAGATATGATTCAGAAAATGAACTTGTTTTGAACTATCTATATTTTGGAATGAATGTTTTTTTAATAAACCTTCTTTTTCCTGGAACATATCCTGGACTAGTTTTGAGTATTTGAGTCATTTGATTCACTAGAAAATGAGTCAAGGTATCCCTAATAGTAGTAAACACCTCAATATCTTTTTTTATTCTCTTTGTATAATCTATGTTTAGTATTTTATTTTAATAACTAAGAAAATTTTTCCGTTTAAATAACCTAATTATACTTATAATTGTCATTTAAAGCATGTTGTATTTTTAATGATTTAAATTTATCCTTGAGCTCATAAAATGTAACCTCATGTATTCCATTGTATTCATATACTTCATACTTATTCATATATTAATCATTATTTGATTAATTTTAATTCTCAGGATAGTAAGAATTATGTATAGTAGAATTAAGTGTTACCTCAGATGATTATGTCATGAAACACATGTTTTCATGATTTTAATGTTCTATATAAGAAGTGTCAGATCCACTAGAGTTGTCTTTTGAAGCACTCTAAGTAGCTTTCATAGCCTTTTTATAACCCCTTCACTTCTCTTAATATTTCTTCTTCAATTTCATCTTGGGGAAATCAACCTTTACATGAAATATTCATTTACACTCATACCAGATTATCTCATTTCTGTTTTCATTCCATTTTATGTCATTTTTTCATTTTCCTTTTCTATCATACTTTTCTCAATATTTGGAATTTCTATAGAACTTCTAATTTTAGTAGAAAATTTTGAATCTTCAAGAAAGATGAGACATCTCTTCTTCACTATCAGAATCTAAATCCTCACAGGTGGATCAATCTATAATAACTAGAACCTTTTCCGTGTCTATACACATTGAGTTAGCAGTCTTAAGTGCTAATTATTTCATTCTTGGTTATTCATGTTCTTCTTGATTCACTTTATGTTATTCTTCATACATCTTGAGTTTTCCAATTAGTTCTTTACTAGTAGCTTGAATATGTCGCAAAATTCTTAGATAGAAACAGAAGTTCCACTCCATCTGTCATGTAAGCATTGAATAAATCTCGTAATTTGATCCTAGCTATCCATTAGTTTCCCAAGAAGACTCATAGTATTTACTATTTCATTAAACCTGGGATACATTATGGAGATAGGTTCATCAGGCTTAATTTTAATATTATCATATTAAAAGTATAATTATTTAATCTCATTTCCTTATCATTGGTTGTTCTCTCATAGGAAACACCCAATGTATCCCAAATTTCATATGTTATTTTACAAGAAAATATTCTATTGAATTACTCGTCACCTAAATCACAATAAAATGAATTCATTTTATTACAATTATTATTTTACCTAGAATTAGTCAACTGAGACCATGTGTCCATAGCTATAGTAATTAATGAATGTTATTCTTAAATTGTGTCTCATATTTAAGGACCCATGCTCTCTATATACATTTTAAATTTCAATTTCCACTGAGCATAGTTATTAACATTAAATAAAGGTGAAATGTTAGTATCTCCACCATCAACTCGGTTATCAATAGCTGACTATAATTTAAATATCTATAAATTTAGATATGAAAGAAATTTTATGATCTTTAATATACAACTAAATTCACAGTTGAAAATAATTTGAAAAGAATGAAAAAACAATTCTGGAGGTATCAATAAACAAACCTATGATACCAAATATGGGACGAGGTGGAATCTCAAGAGGTGGGTTAATTGAGTTACTTATTAAAATTCATGTTAAAAACATTATGATAAAATCCCCCAATTTGAAACAGCCCATTTAATAAAGGAAGTAGAGATATAAATGTTCAATTTCACAACAAGTATCTAAATATTTGATTAGTCCATATTTCAATCACTGTAAAAACATGTCAATCAATTGAAACTGTTTTACTAAATTAATCACATATACACACCATCCAAAACTAACTATTAGATTTAATGTATAACAGTTTATGTCATTGAAATTATACGAAGTGGAAAATATAAAAATAGAGTATTAAAAAAAGTACACAACAAAATTAAACAAGAGGGTTAGTCTCAAGCCATGACTTATTCCTCCCCACTTATTGATAACCTGCAACCATGTATTTTATATTAATAAAGTTGAAACATATCCTATTCTAGGATTTACAAATGTTTTCACAAACTATCTCGGTCTCACAACCACTTCCACAGTTCTTCATGGGAATGGAAAACAACTTGGCCACACATGGACTCTTCCATAGTTATTCATGGGAAAAAATGTAAGGAATTTTTTTGTGAGGATTTTCATAATCATATTTTTTTAATAACTCTATAAATTGATTGTGTAATAGACAAACACACACTACTACAAAATTCAAGATAAAGAACACAATATATATAATGTTATGAGGATTGTGTTTAGCAGGTTATATGGGTATATAGTTCATCTTTGTTCTACTTTGTGTGATGAAATTGCAGTTAGAATCCTTCTTTAAGTGTTTTCTCCAAAACAGAGTGTCCCAACGTCAGTTTCGGGCTTCAAGGTACTGAGGTATTCAGCTTCATGGATTGAAAGAGATTCGGTGATGAACCACATGGATGCCTTGAATTCCCCCCCCCCCCCCCCCAATTATCTTCATGAAGCTCTTTGGTTCATGATATATGTTCCGGTATGTTCTCTTAGTTCATTATGTATGTTGTATAATGTCTCTCATCCCACATGGTCCTCTCTAGCTCGATCTTCTATTTTATTCTGGAGATCTGAAAGTAGGAATGATCATGCCATGTTTGGTCTTCCTCGTACCTTGTATGGTCTCGAGATATTTCTAAAACTGAAATTAAATAATTTTGGAAGCATTAAAATTACCAAATTCGACTTTAAGAATAATCATTAAAAAATTGAAAACGAATAGAGTATTAGAGTATAGGTATCGGTAGACTGGTAGTGGTAGCCTTATCAATAATATCTTCTCAACGGTATTCTTATCATTGCTAAATGTTTGAATTATAATGGTTCTTCCAGTAGTAACCTTTCATCTGTAGACTTCAAGAATTAACTTCATAGCAGTAACCTTATAGCAATAATCATAAAATGGTTTCCTTATAACAATTACTTTTAAATGGTGACATTAGTATGATTCCAGTGGTAGGCTTCCCATCATGTACCTTGTACCAGTAACCTCTAAGAGTATTTCTAAAATAAAATCACTTGAGAATTATACTCATAGTAGTGATCTCGGATTGGTAACTCAATGGTAATGTTCCTCAACAATAACATTGTAGCATTAAACTTCTTAAGGTAACATTCTAGTGGTAACCTTCTAGTGGTATACTTTTAGGGGTAACCTTATAGAGGTATCCTTATTGCTATATCCTTTACAATAGTATCCACTACCGATGACGTAAATAGGAGGCTCTTAACTGAGACCTACATACATGTGACCTTTTACATAGAAAATATTTCACTGTAAACTAATCAAGAAATGAGTGATATTAAAAATAAATAATTGTCACATGATATAAACAATAAAAACTAATGATACATATTTATCATATAAATTGAATAAGATTTGGGATTATCAAAGCATTAGAGCCCAACATGGTGTTCTCAGCCTTGGTCAAAAACCCATAGTATAACAAAAACTATACCCACAAGTAGAATTTTTTGAACTCTTATTTAATTTATATAATTTAATTTATGATCACAATATAATAAATCCAATATAACATTTTCATTATCTAGATAGTTAATTTCCATTCTACCATATTAATAACACTCCATCACTATATTCTCTCTAAGAGGAAGAGATACACCTCTACAATAAAAATTTTATTTACACTTCCCACTTAAAAACCATCATACCTAAACATCTCACTACCAAAAAACCCAATAATAATCATTATATATGGATGAATCTTATATAAAATTTCATCCATAGTATGATTCCTCTATGTAGTGATAGAATTTTCAAAACCTATGAAAAATAGAAATGAAAAAAATGTTCATAGGATATCATAGTAGTTTCATTATACCATATATTACATCTATTGAGATATTAAAATATATTCTTCCTTATTTAAAGATATTAATATTGAAAAAATATTTCATTTTCCTAGGACAAGGAGATTCCAAAATGCTTCTTTATTTCTTCAACAAACTTTTCACATGTTATTTCATTATTTCCATAAAATATGAAATAATTGATAAAAATAATCAAAATGAGGGAAACCTGTTGGATTTATTCTATATAGATGTTATTATCAACTTATCGATTCTAGATGTTCAAATTCCACTTGATTGTATCGAATTGGAAATTACAGGATATATAATATTACATTACCCCATAAAAATCCATTTTTTACGTATACAGAAAATCTTCATCATTCCTATTCATGAAGACACATGGTTGTTAAATATAAATATCTTCATTGATATATCCATTATGAAATGTTGACTTAAAATCCACTGGTGAAATTATATTTTTCCATCGTGTTATAGTTTCTAGATATATTTAGATATTTTATAATATTTCTACTAGTGAAATGATCTTGGGGAAATAACTGCCAGCATTTTGAGAGTAATCATTATAAACCATTCAGTACTTGTTCCCCATAAATATAAATAGTTATTTCAGAATATACATCTAGAGAAAATTCAATATTTTATCTATCATTATTTACTTATTCAAACATGTTAACAACAACTGCCTCATATTTCACTTCATCTAAAACTATATGTATTTGGGAATATTTAATGTTAGATGGTTCAAAGACATTCAAATATCACAATTCAACTATCTTTATTGTTTTGTTTTATAAAAATATTTATCATCTACCATTTACTAGTTATCTAGGAAAATATACCATTAACACCACATTGATAAATCATCAAATGATATTAACCATTTTTTATATATTAGGAGGTACCCAAATAATATAGGCTCTTAAAACATGGTGTTTCTTCATAATACATATCAGGTGGAGTCATATTAAAGTGTTTCCAATTTAATCATTGAATCTTAATATTAATTACTGATCTAATATATTTCCTAAAAATATAATGAAAAGTGCCATATTCTACCAATATTTTGTCCCATTATCTTTCAAAACAATCTTATTTTTTTTTGAATCACCATTATATTATGGTGGGTATGGTGCACTATATTCCTTACAAATTCCATGTTTTTTAGTGACAGTATATGAACTTACCAAATGTATATTCTCTAATATTATCAGTTTAAGTTTTATTCATAAAACCTTAACACTCATTTTCATCACTTCTCGTGAAAAATTTAAAAATATTTTGAACGATTGATTTATATTCTATAAAATAATATTTTCCATGTTAGTGAGGTCATCATTGAACTAAAACGACTCACATATGTGATGTTATTTTGACATATTTTCTCTTTGAAATTTGTCCATACATCTTTCTTGTGGAATCACTATTGATTTATTGAGGAACTGGTGATTTTTCAACCAAATATAAAGATTAATATGGTTGGCACATGGTTATTTGAAACCATGTGCTTGTCCAGTGGAAACTATATACCACGGACAATGCTACTATCAAGGTCACACATCCGAGTACACATTTGTGCTTCCCTCCAAATATAACCATGTACCAAATACAATTGATCATCTTGAGGTGCACAAGTATATGAAAGTGTGTTTTACAAATTTTTACAAACAATGCGGAATATTTTCCTAGTGTAAAATGGTGCTTCATGATTTTCGAATAGTCTGGAAAACCATAAGTCCAAACCATGTGACCTCTTAGAATAATAAAAAATTTTAAATTTGTAACCTACCCCTTCCAAAATTAAACTAATAATAACCCTTTTCTCTCCCCAATTATGCTTCCTAAACCTGGGATTATCTACCTCTATTCTTCCACACCCTTGGGATGAATATTTTGGGTTTATCTAGGTATAACCTTTATGAAATCTTCAATTAAGATCCTATTTTCCTATTTTCCTTCTTCTCCTTATCATATTCTCCATTATCTAATTTACTCTATTTTTATAGAATGGGATAACCAATAGTTTGGGTTCAAATATCCATTGTTTGGGTTAAATATTTATGAATGCATTGTGATTTTTCCTTTTTTAGGGATGACTCTTTATTTCAGTTGTGGTTTCCAATTAGTTTTGGCTTATTTTAAAAAAATATTTTACCGGTTCAATTCATTGAGATTTTTAGATGAATTTTGAAATTTTTTTAAAATTTGTTTAAATGGTTTTATAAATTATATGGGTGGAATAAATGGTGTTTTCTAATTGTTTGGGTCTGAGTTAATTGATTAATAATTTTTTACCAATTATAAATGGGTGTTTGAAATGGGTTTCCTAATTAATGGAAGTGGACCATCATAAGAAATGGTTCAGATGACTTATAAAATGTTATTGAGAACCTAGGAATACAAGGTATGCACGATAGAAGACTAGGTCTAGTATGTTATGTGACTTTTGGAGGCCAATTACCAGTCTCCCTAATAAGTACTGGTGTATCCACTCTAACTAAACATTCTTGTGATAAGGATTGAGGCTCAAGAAGGACCTTTATTATATAAGAGATCTGATCACCGAGAGTATCATTAAACCTAGACCTTGCTAACCCTAATACATTATGGACTTTCTATGGTTATCATGTTGTGATCATTGTTTATTTTTTGTTATCATTGCTATCTATATTATTACTTTTTTCAAACCATTTTAGTTTTTTAATTATATATTTCTTTTAATTGAGGACCAAAAAGTTAATTTTCATTCTAATGTTAATTCATGTAATATATTTTGGTGGTACCCTACAAGTAAATTTTCACCTACCCTATATAATACCTCATGTGTATGTGTAACTTTTTTTAACATATGTAATGTTAAGCAACCACATTGGGATGATGGTGGTTTTATGTGTTAGTGGTTTCTTCTTATGGATAAGTATTGATATTTGTGGAAAGGGTTGTGGACCCACATATATTTGGGAGGCCTGTTGTTCTTGATAGATTGAATCCTATTTTTTATGATTTTGTTTTTATATTTATTGAAAAATGTAAAATGGTGACCTCACCTTATAGTGATATCTTTTGATATACTTATTAATTATTTCTTCCACTATGGGGTGTATGCTTCGTTTTGATTTTTATAATTTATTTTTATTAGAGAAATTAATCCCAAAAGTTATTCTTGATTACCATGCTCATGTATCCAACCCACGAGGATCAATAATTCCCTTTTAGTTATGCCATGGTCTTGTTTTGGTGTTAGGTTACAATACACATCAATCATGTGGCATGGAAAAACAGTATTGGAATTATCTATGTATAGTATATTATTTAATCCGAGGAAGTCTCTTGATAAGGAGTTCAAACAAAACAAGGTTTTAACTTTTTATTGTTTTTTTAAAATTGGTTTTTATTAAATATGAAAAATAAGAGAGAAATAAGGAGTTTTATTTGATTTGTTTTATGCAAATGATAATGATGGAGATCAGTGTGGAATGGTTTGTACCTAGTATTTTTCCATCATGGATTCCATGTTTTTTCATTTTCCTTTAATGAATGGTAACATATTTTTATATATTGTGCCCCCTCTCTCCGTTGCCCAGAATATTGTGATGAGAATATTCATATTTTAAACCTTAGGTAGAAATATTCTCTTTCGTGACGGTGTAATGTTACAGTAGGTTTTGATGATTAATAAGAAAAATCCTTACCAAAGGCTTTTATTACATAGAAAAACAATATTTGACCTTATTATATTACACATGATATATTGATTATCCATCTCTCACAACCCGGCCCTAATTTTTTCAGCTGTCTATTGACAAGAATAGGGACGTATATATGGGTCATCGACTAAAGAAATTAAAATTTATATAATTAAAAATTAATGAAACCACATTTGGAGTTTTAAAAGGAATTATGAATTGAAACTAGATTTATGAAGGATATTTGATCTTATTAATTTGAATCTCATGAACTTAAGCAAATAACATAGGTACAAAATCCCCATATCACAATAACTCATTGAAACATCCCCACCATTGATGGCGAATTCATAATGATGTGGGAGAAGAGATAAATTGTAGATTAAATAAATGAAAATAAAAATGAAGAAAATAAATAGATAAGTTTGTTGAAATTGTCCAATAATTCCCTTTCCGGTCAATTGGATGGTGTTTTATGGATTTGAGTTCTTTGGGAAGGAGGAGGTATCCCCCTTTTAAATAATTTCCATTAAAATTTCCCTCATTTTAGGCCCATTAAATGGTAAATTCAAGAATTTAATACATTATTAAATTAGTTCAAAAATTTCATTCTAATATACACGCATAATTTAACTATTTTTGTCCTTTTTTATTGAGAGTATTATATGTCTTACTATGAGGACTTATTCTTCCAAGAAAGACTCTCCAAATTTCATATTTATAGGTTCTCATGAATTAATTTCAATGAAAATGTCATATTAATGTATGTATGTCTTCGTGAATGTTGTTAAAAATGTTTTTTTGTGTCTACCATCCAAATTTCGAAGTATTTAAGACATCCAATGATGATATATAGTACAAATATAAAAAATATCAAGATATGTGGACAGTTTTCAAGGTCCAACATGTGAGTAGGTTTTAAGTTTCGAGATTGTCAATTTGGATTTGGGTCCATTAAAATGAAATGAACCCCAATATGTACAGAATCAAAAAATAAATAAATAATTTAATAGTTTATATAACTAGATATAATTTACGGACTAAATATATAACAAATTTAAATTAGTTAAAATCAAATATTGGCCATTTTTTTGAAAAAGATCAAAATACCATTAAAATCATAAAATATCACAATTTCCCTTAAAATAACACATTTTTTTGGAATAAAATAATTTGAAATTAAATATAAAATTCTTAAAAATATTATTTCTTTCAATTAAAAAACAATTAATCCTTTATTTTCCTAAATCATAAAATCTTAATATAGAAATTCAAAGGGAAAAAATGTTAACTACATTAAAATTCTAATGAAATAAAATTAATCAATATTCAATTAAAACACGAATTAAAAAAATTTAAATAAAAAATAAATTTATTTTTCCATTTTTCAATTTATATATTTTACTATTCCCCTTCAAAAATTGATGGAACTATTATTTCATTCATTCAAGCTCCTTGATTCATTATTATTAAACATTAAAATTCATGATCTACCTCACAATGGATTATTTTCTCTTAAAGCACATGATAGAATTTTATTTGGGTTATATTGATATCATTAGAAAATTCTATTTACCATCGTATTGTAAATGAAATAATATCTCCAATTTTTAATGAAAAAATAAATATATAATCACAAGGGATTTTAAATAAAGGTTACAATAACTCTAAGGCTGATGGTTGGTATGATTTTGTGATTTAAAATTTAAGGCTCAAGGTGGAAGAATATCCCTCAATAAAAATGCTTAATATAAAAAATTGTAATGAGATTATACCCTTTAAAGTAGAAACTCCCACTTCCCCCAAACTCAAAGTATGTTCAAGATCAAACAATGAATAATGTTGATTTGTGCACCCTCTTTATTTTTAAAAAAATAATATTTTTTTCATTTTTTTATTTTTATTTTTTAATCAAATATAAAATCCATCACCTAAAAACAAATGATCAAAATATTTTGTCTTGAATGGTGTTTTTGGGTTTTCTGAAATCACAACCCATTTTTGTTTCTTTTTTTTATTTTTCATTCAAGAGGGAATCACAATAAAGAGTAAAACGACTGAATGAAAAAAACTTTATCATTACACATAATATAACACCCCACACGTCTTCCTTACAATTTATATCATCCCTTCCCCCATGATTTTGTTTACCAAAACACATTAACATTAAAATATAATGAAAATCCCAAGTGATGGGTAAAAATGGATAAAAATTTATTAAAAAAGGCACATCCCTATATATTAAATTCATTGTCTCTATGAGGTATGGAAGAATTCATTTAACAGTTATAATATATGGATCATTGGTTTATCAAAATACGGCTTAATCATATCAAAATTTTTTGTACAGTTGTAGAAATGAAAAGTTCAAATTCACATTCTATGAGGTGACATTTCCCTAGACCACTCATGATATATGATCAAGATAAAATATTAATATTTTGATCCATAAATCAACTAAAAAATGAAAAAATTGTTCTCACAATAACTTAACAAATGAATAATAAAAAAATCAATTCACATGGATTACATAAATTCATAGAATGAAAAATGGTTGGGAAATTTGATTTACATGAAGTAATAAATTCACTGTAATCATAACTCATCATTTAAATATCCATGAATCACATTATAATTTAAATTCTCTATTTTAATCATTCAATATCATTAACATTGAAATTTGAATGCAATAATCATAGGATTTATAAGAATCCCATGACTCGTATAAAAGTAAAGTAAATCATAAATTCAAATGTGGATATGAAATTTTACATTACTGCAGAAATTAATAGTTATTAAAAAACAAATATCGAATTAAAATGATAATAAATTTAAAGGAAACCCCCTTAAGAAATGGTGCTTCATTGAGGTGGTTCATGTCATTTTCCTTCATTTATATTTTGTACCACTTTGATTATGTGTGTTCTATTAAGTATCTACATTTTTTAGCCTTGCATCATCTTCATCAATATACCTGAAACATAAGAATAAAAATAAATTATATTATAGCTATTTTCAGTCATAATGTAACATGAATGAGGGGAATATAGGACTATGGAAAAAAATGATGGTTGCCACCAAGGCACTTTTGTTTATTATCATCGGCTTAACTCAAAAATTGAAAAAAGTTAAAGATTCCTAGATTTCAAAATTCCCTCCCCCATACAAAATTTTGGTAGTGTAAATAATTTGTTTAAATTTTTTTTTGAGATAAGACTAAAAAAAATTTACTTCATTTAAAAATGTGAAATGTAAATATGCAATCTATTAGGTCTACATTGGTGATCAAGGTGAAGGAGTGTGATATCCTCCACTAGTTCTTCAGTTATGGTCCCACGGAACTTCTTTCACCTCTATATATTTATAATTAATGGGTTCCCCCCACCCTTAATTTTTAATCTTCATAGAACCAAAGAGATATATATATAAAGAACAATAAAGGGCCCTTCCCATCTTGAAAAAAGTTTACATGTAATTAGTTTATGTCTGGATTTGTATAATAGCACTTGATATCTAGATTTGATGGTACATTATTGAATCATCACGTCATGGTTCATCCATGTTATCTCTTTATATATCACTTATTTTTTAAAATATTCCATGATGAATCCCTTTATCTCCTGAATCTTCAATCTTTTCTCTCTCACAACATTATTAAGGACTATATTCATATATCTTCCACATAGTCTCTTATGTGCTCGAAGTCCTCAAGAATGTGGAAAAAATTTTCATAAATAAATATATATGGGATCATCTATGTGGGTGTCTTATTTGATGTTTTTTATACCCATAACATTTCATTTATCAATTATCATAAGTCCTTCTTATTGGGTTTAACAATATATTCATTAATGCATTTGAATTATCTATTGTAGACTTCTGGTTAGACATTTTTTAAGGTTGATATGGTTTTGATGTTTTATGATATACCACATACTTTTTTTTGCAATTCATCAATTTTATTACAGTAGAAATTAGTTCCCTAGAAACTTTTTATATCTTGTGGAACACCAAACCTATAGAATATGGTTTCCCTAAAAAAATCACAAACAACTTTAGTATTGTTATGTTTTATTTCTTTTTCTTCCACCCATTTTGAAACATAGTATATATATAAAATAATATATGAATTTACATATGAATTTGTTTATAGACTCATAAAAACTATACCCCATACATCAATAATTTCACAAAAAGTTATTGGTTTTGGATTTATTTTCTTAAATTTTGTGATATTATCAGAAAACTAGCATTTTCAAATCTTTTATAAAATTAAAATGCATCATTGAATAAGGTGGGCCCATAAATCCTAGATTTTAAAATTTTTCAAGCTATCATATGTGGTCTATTGGGGCATCCATAATATAATTTAGGATATGATTCAAACACTACATCAATTTTACTTCTCATTAAGAATCTTCTTATGATTTGATCCATATAAATTATCCCCAAAGATGGGTCTTGCCAAATTTAAAATCATGATTCATATTTTATCTTATGTTTTTGATGAGAACATAAATGAGAGGGTACCGGATATGTAACCAAATAACTGAAAATAGTGGCCTATCATGATACTTCATTATTGATGATTTAGAGTAGTTCTCTGGGTAATCTATTGATTATGTGGGTTTTGATTTGGAATCGTTTCTTCCATAGTGTGGGGTAGTCGAGATAGATGATCGAGCACCTTATTTGTAATTAACTTTTTTAACATTAATTTACATATTGATCTTTTTAAAAGTTTAAACCATCATACAAATAATTTTATAGAATTTTTTTCCCATTAAAAACCTCAGTGCTTATTTATTAGAAAAAATACAACTTTGGTGCCAAGAATATAAGATCAAAATTTGTCTTGTCCACAGATAAATTCAATTAACTACTTATCTGTGGTTTTTTAATTTATTTTTGTTTCATACAAGGTCCAGAATTCAGAAGATATTATTTTATTCTTTCTTTCAATTCCTTATGATAGAGAGGCTCCCAACGCTTGGTTGGATGAATCGCATTGGAACTCCAAATGGTTCTTTTATAGTGGTGGATTCATTATTAGGGTTGAGATTAAACATTTATTCAATAAAAAAATTGATTCCCCACATGCATAATCATCATTTAAGTTATCATCCTTAAAAATTAATATTATTATAGGGATAGTAATATTTACAAAATCATTGATGAATCTCTTTTAAAATCCCACATACCCTAAAATAGATCTATAATGTTGTTTAAACTTCAGATTTTTCAAAGAATTTTTTACATCATGTATTGATTTAACAATATAAATCCCTTTTTGTGAAACTATTTTCCCAAACACTATTCCATTGTTAACCATGAAATACATTTTTTTAAAATTTTAGAAATGGATGTTTTAAATAAATTTATTCAAAAAAATTTCAAAATTTCCTAAGAAACACTCAAAGGAATATCTTAAAATAGTGAAATCATTGAGAGAAAACTTCATTAAGTCCCTAATATGGTCTACGAAAATACTCACCATACACAATTATAATGTATTTGGGGAATTTCACATCCCATAATTCATTATTTTATAGGATAATGTGAATAAATGAAATTTAAATGGTATATTCTCTTAGTCTTTTACTGCAATTTGTACATAGAATATCATGATAATCTATATAGAAATAGAAATTATTTCTTCAATCATACCTCTCTAGCATCTAATCGATTAACGATATTGGGAAAGTCTCTTTTCAGGTAAATTGTTTTAGCTTCTTGTAATCTATTCACACACTCATGTTTTTTTTACTATCATTGGGGTAAGATCATTTATTTCATTTTTAAAAGTCGTCAGACTGGTTTTCTTTTATACTGCATGAATTGGGTTGACCCACTGAGAAACTTTGATTGGATAAACAATGGAAGTTGCATGAAATTGGTCTATATCTTTATTATCAACATCCATGATGGTCGGAATGATACCCCTATAATGTTTTTAACTGGTCAAAAATAACATTATAAATATATTATATGATATTAGAACAGGTGATTGATTCCAATTATATCACCTAAACACCATACTATAGCTTGGAAATTTATTATTAAAAGTTTAATCAATTTGTTTTCCTATGAATGAGATGGGTTATTTGAAATGATTACAAGGAATTTATCTCAATTATTTGGAATGCATACATAAAGTCACATGAAAATGGATTATGTACCAATAATCGATTTTTTTGAAGGAATGATATAGAATTTTTGTTTCAAACTTCCATGGATGGAATATCTGATAAAATCTCAATATCATATAATAAATCATTGAAAATTCTTATTTTACCTCTTCCTCAAACATAATATCAGGATTCTATGATTCTTGGGAATTGGAGAATTCAAATGAAAAATTTTCATCAAATGATTAGTGTCCATGAAGAAAACCTTAAACATCAATTGGTTATATACGTTATTTATGGTAGATTGAATAATGTGATTCAATAATGAAAAAATGTTTCATCATATGAAGAATGTTGAAGTGAATTGTATTGTCTCCATATTTCATTGTGAGTGTTCCATCAATGAAAATGATGATATTACTTGATGTTTTTAGGATGTGTCTCCCCAAGATGTTGGGATACTGTCTTGGTGCTCTATCTTCTTCCATGGTAGACATAAAAGACTACAGGAATGATCTGTCCTCTTTCTCCCACTAGTACATCCTCCATAATTCAAACTGGGAAAATAGTGGATTTGTTTTCTAATTGTACCGTCACTCATATTTTTTTGGTTATCAATTATTCAAGGATGAAAAAACCTAGGGAGGTATAACATTTATTGAATCCCCCATATCAAATAGTGAATCATAAAAATATAATTATCCAATTGTATATGGACTATATATTGTCCCTAAATCTTTATATTTTTGCAATATCTGTGGTCTAATCTGTGATGAGATGCTTCTTCTAAAGACGATTCTCTCATTTATATCCAAACTCCTTCTATTAGTGCAAATCTCATTCAAAACAATTGCATACATAGTTATTGTTGGATTACCTATAGTTGTGGGAGGGTAATCTCTTATTTCGAGATGGTTTCCTAAATTTCACTTTGAAGTCATTCTTCTTCACCCTTCATCTACTCAACTAATGTAGAGTAGAATGGTGATTGGATATGCATTCTCTATAATTATTGTTTTCTTAATGGTGTTTCTAGCCCTTCATTCTTCAACCTGGTCACTTCTCCTTTAATATCATTGTCTACAAATTCCGGATTGATTGGTTGAGAATCTAAAGGTTTATCAGAATCACCATAATCACTTGGTTCATGTGGTTTCGTCTCATTTTTTATTTGGTTTGTGATTACAATGTAATTTAACATTATATTTAGAAATATTTGTGATGTATTTTTCCTTGATTTTTGGTTATAATATAAATAAGGCTATCATATTTATTGTTCAATTTTTTTAATATATTAGTTACCTATGGAATTTCATTTCGTGGTGATTCTGTAGAGGGATTTCAAAGGATTGTTAAAATGTTTTCTATAGGTATGTATATTTATAGGGTAGTTGGAATGGTGGAGGGTACATGTATAGTTATTGCTATATTGGATTTTGACTTTAGTATTGATTCAAAAAATGATATTTTTCCTAGTTATGTTGGAATCTATATCATGGTTGGGCTTGGGGATGAACTGACTGATCAGGTTGGAATTTACATTGGTTATAGGCTATGATAAGACATTTTTCCTCATTTACTTTTGTATATTGATTACTATAATGATATGTAAAATAGCATAAACCACATAACTAATTTGGGCTTTTTGTTCCTTTACATGGTTTAAAGAATTTTTTTTCATCACACTGGTCATTTGTTCATGTTTTTCTTCAAGTAAGTGATAATACTAATATGATTTCCTTACCTCAAGGTTTCCTCTAGTTCTCATACATCTAGTGTCAAATTTATGTTATTTTTGGGAAATATTTTCAATCGGACCTCTGGAATCCACTGGTAACAAATCAATAAAGGACCCATTAGATATGGCATATATCACGTTGCGACAATTATCAAGTAGTCCCTGACACACTAAAATAAGGAAATTGTGTTCTTCCATAATATGATGTCTGCACCTTGTTCAGAGCATCTCAAATTACACCTTCTACTCATAATGTTCCTCTCTAGTTGATTTTATAATATCATAGATCAATTTTTGGATAGTCAAGCTCCTAGATATAGGAAAAACCCATTGCATCAAACATCATTGATGATATTACTTGTTTTGTAAATGTCTTAGTTTAATATTGTACAAAAATTTCATTTATGCTCCCTCATGTGAGAATAGGAATACCCTCTACTTTACTTGTTCCCTAGAAACTCACCGAGGTCTTTAACTAGAGCACAGATTTTTAAGTTAATGAATATTTATTTTGGGTTATTAACCTACAATACCATTTAATTTAGGTAGAATATTAATCTTGTAAGTGCACAATAAAAAATAATTATCCACAAAAGGGATAAAGAGTTAATTAGATTGGTTTGTGAATTTTGGGGCATAGAGATTTTGCAATGATTATTTGGGATTTCACGTTATTATTGCTGGTTCATACTGAACATTAAAGTTACCACTTGAATATGTGATTTTTATATCATCAAACTATGTTAGAAAATATTGTTGTCAAAATTTTATGATTATTAATTAAATTTATGGATCAAATTCAATAGTATGGGTATTAAATCTAGGGTTTAATCAAAAGAGAAACTAATATTTCTTTGGGATTTTAAGGAATACCTCATGGGAAATGGTTCCATGAATGAAAATTCTTATCAGGGAGAACAAAAAAACAATATTCAAAAAGGCTAATTATAGTATTGTATTTAATCCAATGAAGTATCCTAATGAGGAGTGTACAAAAAACATGGTTTTCACATTTTTTTTAACATTTGGTTTTAATTAAGTTTAAAAAATGTCTGGGAAATAAAAAGTCGGATTTGATTGGATTTAAATAAATAAGAAAGAGAGTGATCAGAGTGGATTTTTATATACATGGTGTTGTGCCATCCCGATATCCATGTTTTTTCCATTTTTCTTCTAGTAACTTTCCAGAGAGATTCATTTGCCTTTTCACTTATTTTCCCAATTGATTTTAATGATAATATTCCTGTTTAAAACCTCATGTAGGTATTTTCTCATTCTTATTTGTGTATTAATATAGTAGTTTTTCTTGTTTAATTTGGATAATCATCCAAAAAGGTATATAATTCCATAACAAACCAATATTCAAACATACAATCTTACAGATGTGATAAAGACTATCAAGAAATCACCAGTGAAGCCTAATATTTTCAACCATATACAAAAAAGAATTAGGTGAAAAGAGATAAGTATCATCGACCAAATAAATTAAAAAATAATTGAATAAAATTCTAATGCAACCATAATCACAATTTAAAACTGAATTATGAATTGAATCAATATTTCGAAATAAGAATGAATATTATTTATTTGATTCACAATAACCCTATAAATAAACATATGTACAACCACCCCCTTTCTCGACCTATTAATGATATTTAACTTCTATAGATGGGGATGTCAAGATAGTTCGAGGGATGGGAGACATTAAATATTACTAAAAATAAGAGAAAAATAAAGAAAAGAAATAAATCTATCAGATGTTTTTGTCCAATGTTTCCCTCACATGTTGATTGGATGCTTTGGGATTGATTTGAATGCTTTAGGAAGGATGAGTTCTCCTCATTTTATAGGATATAATTTACATTCAATAGATACAACAATTTAGCACCATTAAATTGAATATTCCAGTAATAAAACCATCATGAAATTTCTTCATAAATATATGTCACATCTCAAATTTAAATTGAATTGTTTTAATCCATGTGTATAGAGCTTTATATATGTTTTACTCAATGAATTTTTTTCCTTGGTAGAGTATATATATTTAATATCCATATTTTCCCATGCATTAATGTCCAAAATAATGTTATATTAAAATGAGGAAAACATCATTACTATTGTTTAAAAATTTATTTCATGTCTCTGTCTAACATTCATAGTATCTGGTTTGTCCCATCACAAGATATGGGTCTATTATTAAAAATTATTTGATCTGTGAATATTATTCAAGACATTACTTATGAGCTGATTTTGAGATTCAAGATGATTGATTTAGTTTTCGGTCGAGAAGAATGAAATGACGCTCATGATTTATATAATCTTAAAAAGAAATAAATTCACAATTTAAGTAACTATATAATTTGTGATATCAATAATATAAGAATGATTTAAAATAGTTAGCATATAAAAAATAATCATTTTATCAATTAAACATTAAATACCACTAAATTAATTAAATTTAATATTTCCCCTCAAAATAATTTTTTTTTACAAATAAAATAATTTAAAATTAAAATTAAAATTATTGAAAATGTTAGTTTTACCATATTATATATACACACATCCTAGATCATGACAAAATGGTATTAGATCTTGGTTTTCCACTTCATTGGGGAATGCTATTAGGGAAGGTCTAGATATACGTGCGCTTGGACTGTTGGAGTTGATTTTAAGGTAATGAGTAGGGTGTCTATCCAAAACATCTTGTGACAAAACATGGGTACCCATGGGAAGTATTGGATATGTTTTAAGTCCTTATACATGTGAGATGTGCAGGCTGTAGACTATAGCTAAACATCAAGGTAAGGTGAAGTGGTTTGAACTGTTAATGTGGTTATTTGGGTTCATTATTTTTTGTTGGAAATGTTAAAAAGGGTGGTTGCTAAAATAATTCTAGATTAACTATTAATTGGTTCTTTGGTTTTTTAAGATAATTTATCACAATTTAATCATAGATACATCTTATGAATCCACATGAAGAGGATAAAAATAATTCATCAATATAAGTTGATTAGAGATTAATATAGGAAGTGGTTCGGTCAATCTGTGCTATGGATTAGGGAGAGGGATATGGTCCTACTCATGTTAATGAATCCAAATAGGGACCCAAAACATATAAATACCAGTAGTTAATTAGGAACTATCTTCATTCCATCTAGGGTTGTAAAGACCCCTAGGAAAAGTAGGTTTGTATTAAATGGTTGAGTGGATTTTCACTTTCCTTGGGAATAATAAAGTAGTTAAATTAATGTGTGTTGAAATTTTGTTGGAAAGACCTTGAATTTGGTGGTGGGACTCTATGGAAGATAATAATCATGAGAATATAGGTTAGAAGGATTTCTTAGTTATCAGTAATGAGCAGTGTCTCCCTAATACAATGGCCATATCTATGACCAATGAGTTATTTAATATTAACCAAGGGGATCAGACCATGTCATAATAATCAAATTGTATTGAATAGTTGGTCCATCATTCACCTAATGTGGTTTAAAATGTAAATATAAAAAATCATTGTTTCAAAATGGGGTTGAATTTGACCATTTGGTCCAATTTTTTCTTTATTAAATTGAAAATAGATGTTAGAGTATTGGACTGGGACCTGATAATGGAGATTGGTCATTCCAAAAATTATGTTTTTTGGGACATTTTTAGAAGTGGGATATGGTAGTGGGGTTTATATAAGAATAAAATTAAGTGTTAATTGATTGAGAAAAGGGGGTTGGAAGATCAAGAAACCCACCCCAACCACCACCATCTTTGACCACCGGTGACGGTTTAGTTGTATGCCACTAGTGTACAGGTCTCTATCACATTCGGTCAGTGTGTCCAGTTCCATATAGATCCTACCATATGTGTGGACCCATATTTCATTTATAGAGAATCATTAAAAGTATATTTCAACTCAGAGTGGGGTTAGATCATCGCTGTATAGGGTGTTTCATGATCAGTCCTTTGAATAAAGGGATATTGGTACTCCATATTCTGGGCATGGTGGAATGTTTGGAACCTCTTATGTGAAAAGTTATCATAAGGTAGAGCATTATGTTGGTAATCATTTTGAATCTATCACAATGATGAATCACCTCCAAGCTATTTTTTATGCCCTAGTGGAATTAGATGGAGGCCCTGCAATAGTTTGATGTACTTTTTTTATTGCATCATCCATAGTTGTTTTATAATTTCACATGGGTGATTCTAACTCATTCATTTGTACCCATTGTTTATAATTTTTGATGTTATTAATATAAATGATCGAATTAGACACGTAACTTGTGAAACCACATGGAAATAATAGGTAATAGGGTTTCATATGATGGTCATGTACTATCACTTTTGCAAGGGCCGGGTTGGAATAAGACTTTTATGATCAACAAATAGTCCTCTCGGATGTGATCATCCACATGGATTGAATGGTTCATTTCTATAGGAACATTGATTTTTATCTTTTTCGATTCATATTTGTGGAAACTAATAGGACAACCTAAGTCCATCAGGGTAACTGGTATCCTTGATTTGGTTGAGTTTTACCACTACTTTGGAAATTGGAAAATAAAATAATGCAAGATACATCTATATTGTTAGAGGATGATGATAAAGAATATATGAATTTATTATCTACTATTTTGGATGAATTCCAGGAAGTATTTCATGAAGATTTATTGGTGTATCTTCTAAAGAATAATGTATAGTTTACCACTAATTTTTAACAGGGAACATACCTAATATCACATCACTCGTATCCAATGGTACTCACTATGATAAGGGAATTAAAGATACTACTGGAAGATTCGAATCCAAACGATCCATTTGCTATAACATCTCACCCTTTTCTACCCTACAGTTGTTTTATAAAAAAGTTTTACGGATCTCTTCAGTTGTAAAATGACAACTGGAAGTTTAATAAGTTAACAAACAAAAACAAATGACCTTTTATCTTTATTTTTGAAATCATCAATCAACTCATTGGGGAATGCTGGACCTCAAAAATTGAACTACACTTCGGAAATCATCTTTTCATGGTCAGAAAATATTATATTCCAAAGAAATAATTCCAAAGAAGTTATGGCGACATTCGTTATTTTGTTATCCCTTTGAGATTAAAAATTCCCCAACATTTTTCATGGAACATATGAATTGTGTGTTCCATTAATACCTCAACTACATTTTTTGGGGTTTTGGATGATATCCTAGTATACTCTGGTACTGAGGTAGAGCATGAGAACCATGTTCTGATTGTTCTATAAACAATTCAAGATCGTCATCTTTTTTATATTCTCATCATGTGGGATTTCTAGATATGATAAGTCAATTTCATATGTTATGTGATCATAAAACATGAGGTTTAAATTGATCTTGAGGAGATTATAGTGGTAATTTCATTGGGGGAAACCATGTGGTACCATCAAGATAGGGAGATTTTTGTTTCTAGTAGGCTACTTCATGTTTTTTAAGGATTTAAATCGGATTTAATAACCAATTACTACACTCACCTATAAAGGGGTAAGTTTTATTTTATAATAAAAAGTTATAAATATATTGAGCAGCTTAATCAGTGGTTGTCCACTAACCCTATCTTGATATTATAAATATCTGGGAGTAGACCCATGTTTTAATATATTTCCTATGTTAGGGGTCTAGGGTGATGATTGTTTTATGAAGACCAAGTGGTGGTTTATGGTTCTCTCCAACACCGACAATAAGAAATATTTTATCCAACCAATGGTAGAGATGATGCATGCTTTAAATACTTGGTGTCACTGTATTTTTTTGGGATAAATTCACCATCTACTCAGATATTAAGAGTGTGGCCTTCATTTTCTCTTATAATTACCTTAATATAAGAAAGTATCAATGGTTTTAGAACTTTCATGTGTTTGATTTTTATATCATATATACATTAGGAAAACAGAATATGTTTGAAGATTCCATAAGTAGAAATATTCCAATGAAAGTGGATTATGTGTCTAGTAAGGAGTATACCATGACGTGGATTTTCCTTAGAAGTATCTAGAATCCATAGATGAAAATAGAGGTATGTAATTGTCTATAATTTTGTTAACATCCTTTCTTCATATCACATTCTATAATAGAATCATCATGATGAGATATTTCAAAATTGTAGGAAGATTTTAAATGGTGGAAGGGTCTAATTGATTAGTGATTGTCTTTTTAGTGAGTTATTTACATCAAGGGTTGCTAAGTGATTTCACTGTCATTATAGAAGTTCGTGATATTTGATAGCCACTAGTTTTAGTGAGATTTTTATCCTGGGACCACCATGATATTTTATACTCTATTTCACTAGTTCTAGTATCCATGTATGAAAATAGTGATCCATGAAAAACATTAATGGATTTTACATCATTTTAGATTAATATTCAACATATTACAAAAAATAAACAACTATGGAATACAATACATTACTATATATTGAAATATGGAATACATATAAATAATTTGATAAAAGATATTTAACATATCCCACAATAAACTTCTTCTTTGTTACACATATTTAATACCATTCTTTATAACCTTGTAAAATTAAATATATGAATGGGCGTGCTCAAATGATCATTATGGTAAAATATGGGAGGTATATAAGCATAGCATGAGCATAAGGGTACTAAAACCCTATTATATCATTAGAATATAATACCCAGCATATCAAAGTTCATAAAAAATATTCTTTGTATATATATTAGTTTTTAATAAGAATTTAATCATAAGGAAATCATGAGAACAATCCATTGTATCATAACATATGAATAAGACATGGATTTTATGGAATAAACATAATAATGTAGTATTGTTCCCTATAAGTCAAGGCTCATTTCCCAAAACTTATTAGGGGATATCAAGAGGATGGACCTATAGTGCAGGACACACCACTATCCTTAGTTGCAGGCCTTTCCCTATAGGTGATCAGTTTATACCTTCTCCACATAGTTGATTAACCCCATTGACATGTTCCCATTATTAACATATGAGATATAAATATTTAATCGAATAATTAGAGCACTATTTAATCCACACAATCATATAATATATAATGGGCTTACCGCGTGCTATATGATCCACCCCATAATATAAGTGATGTCTATGAACCAGAGCATGAATAAAGTACAAATAACATTGATAACATTATAAGATCATAGGAAAACAAGTATTATTTCATAACCTGATTAAGCACTAAAAAATAAATGGTTTTCATTTGAATCTCTTTGAGACATGATTTACTCATAGAAATATAAATGGGTTCCACAACCATCATGCCGTTAAAACATAAAAATTTCAATGAAATAATATGAATGGTGTCCATATATCATATCCTTAGTAAATAATGAACTATATCAAACGATGTAATTATAGTCAGAGAAGGAATTTGAAAGATCACATGGAATAATTTATAATTAAAAAAAACATTTCCATGAAAATCATAAAGTATATTCCAAAATACTTTTATTTCAAAACCACATGGAAAATATATTATGAATGCCTGAAACCCCATGTTGTACGTTTCTTGAAGAAAAAATACATTCCATTTTGGAAAAATACATTTAAAACAAAAACATTTTTGAAAACATTTTTCTGTAAAAAAAAATATATATGAATTATTATATAATATTAAAATAAATTAATTTCATGGTTGTGGGTAAATCCATAAATATAGAACATTCATTTTGCGCTATAAAATTTTTAGAAAGGTTCTTTGATTGGAAACCAACATGAAGATTCCTTTTTAGAAATGATTATATGAAAAATGGTAAAATGGGTAAAAATGTATTTTAGTGATAAATGGAGAATTTTATAACATTTTATAAATCATTTTTAGAAAACATTATTTTGGAAGAGCACAAATTTCTTATTTAACAGAGAGATATTGCCATATTTGTTTTAAAAAATTCTTAATTATGTTAAGAAAAAATAGTTTAAAATAGTACCATTACTTAATTTTATTAGTATTAACCATATTTGAATATAATTCAAGAGAATAATTGAGAAATGTATGATAATATTTCATCAATATAAGCATAATCATAAATAATCCAGATAAATGATGAGATAATAGTAATAAGTTGTTGCCACTTCGATAAAATTGAAAAATAATTTGAATAAATGAATAACATTGAATAAAGATTAAAAATCATTAAAATATTTATATTATTTATATATAATATCAAATAGATTTATATATACCTCATATAATAATATTTTGGGATAACATGGCATGGGTCTCAATGATGACAAATTTAGAAAAAATTACTTTAAATATTTGGTAACTTTTGTATCATAAATCACATGAAATAGGGATCATAAAATGTATATTTTATTACACATAGAATTAATTATAATAATCATAAAATACATTCATGGTATGTATATGCAACAAAAAAATAAATTAGTGGTGAAAATGGAAAATTTATCGTTGAAATAAAAGTGAGATTAGAAATCCACATAATATTTGAATAACTTTTGAATCATGCGATACGTTAAGTAATAACAACAATTAAAAAATTTAATGTCTATAAATACAAAACATTCACCATATAACATGTATTAGAGAATTATATACCTCTGAAAATATAAAAAATTGGAGAATATAGCGTATATCTCAAAAGTGAGATGAGATAAACCTTACATTAATTCATGACTTTCTTCAAAGATATTCATTCCTAATTTCTAATAAATAAAATTTTATTATAAATCATCAACATAACCATAATATTATATATTACACGAAATATTATTCTATAATGGATTTATATTATACTTTTATTAAAAATTTCTTGATAATGGTTCTTTTTTGTAAAAACCACATTATTTTTTGTATATGTTTTGATGTATAATTCGTTATCATCTAACATAGATCCTGATTTATATATTTAACATGAATAAATAGATATAATTATCATATCTATTCATAATATAATTATTTATAATAATCTATAAAATATAAATATGAAATGAAATTCACCATTCATGGAGAAGGTAGCACATATGTACATATGGACATTGTTTCCATATTCTTATTGTATTTTTAAAGAATTGAAATTAAATGATATATATATATTATAATTCTAGTAAAATTATTATATCCTATTTGTCATATTTTTTTAATAAAAATGTTCTTAATTAATCCGATGTAATTTATGAATGAATCACATCACTTTGTGGAGATGGTAGTCCACAAGTAAACAAATGAGGTTACTGTATTCTAAAAAAATAGAAAGGGGTAAGGTATGTGTCATATGATAATTAAATAATAATAAATAAATAATAAATTTAATATATATATATATATATTATTAAACAAAAAATTTAAACATTATTCTGAACCGAGATTGTTTGTAATGGATGAAAAAATCACATTAGTTCATGATAAGGTAGTCCACCAAACAGACAAACGATAATTGCGTGTCACTTTTGATGGATGTTTGAGAATGTGTGGGCATAAAAAAGATACATAACAACATATTGGTATATTTATTAAAATAATTTAAAAATATAATCATAATATAAGAATAATTTAAAGTCTATTAACATAAATAAAACAAAACTACTTGTTGATGAAGGTTACATTTTCTTTGTGAAACACCTTTTGGTTTGCAGCAATGGACCTCATTCAATTGAATTCTGATAAATGTGTGAATTTTGGGTTTATAGGATGGAATTTGTGTGATTATAATTTTTTCGATATAGAAAAAGGTATTTATATGTGGGAAAAATATTGGTGGGATGAGTTCCCTTTTATAGTGAAGGAGTGGAATTCGTGTAAATACAAAAAAAAACAATAAATTTGTTGGTCTATATAATTTTAACAATCATAAACCCAAAAACAAAATAGTTTTGAAAGTGGTCATTGATATCATATTAAATGATGATAGTAGGAAAATATTTTATTTCCGGAACCTTTTCCAAAAATTGATGAATTTTCATGTGAAATTGTATATACTTGATTTCATTCTATTTTATACGAACAATATCACCCTTGGGTTGTTCCATGAACAATTTTAACATCGTATCTTACTCCATGAAATTATTGTGGGCTTATTATGCCTAAATTAATAAAATATCATGATATCCATAAATAGGATGACATGTCATTTCATATATCATTATTTATCATCATACAAAATTATTTTCACATGCCATCTAGTAACCAAAATTCCAAATATTGTGAGATAATAAATTAAACTCTAAAACCTATTCCAATTTATTACATTAAACATTAAGTAAGTGGTTATCCTTATAACTCTTTCAAAAGATTAAAATCCACAACATTAAAATGTGGATCACATAATTTATCAAAATATAATTATCATTGGTCCACCATTTATCATATATTAGCTCTTTGTTTTCATATACCAATCTTTTTACAACATTCATAATGTATTATCTTTAAACATCTTCATAAAATAAATAACAAAAAATCTTTACCTAAAACTTGCCTCCATTCTTATTATAAGGATTATTTGAAATATTACATAAGTCAAAATAAAATTTAAACTCCATCCTTGATGTGATGGACAAATTTATCCAAAAATAACTTATTTGTTCTAATTCCATCGATGTTATCCAATTTACTTTATCCAAATAAACCATCTCTTTATGCTAGCTAAACACAATTATCTCAAAATATAGAACACGTTAAGGGATACCTTCCATTGATCACAAAATCACCTTTCTATTAAATAATCATTCTTCCTCGTCATCCCCAGTCAATATATCCTTTCAAATACTTAATGTATGTATATATATTGATTTTTGAAATATAATTCTATAATTCCAAAATATATACACTTCAAACGCCCAACATAATTCTTAAACCATTACCTAGGTTTCATCATCTTATTCCTTAATACTTGATCCTATAATTTGACATATATTTCTTGTATAAAGGTTTATTTACCTCAATTTAATCATGGTTAATATTTTTAATATTCCCAATATAGTTATAACATCTCATACAAATCACATTCCACTTGTGGTATCATTATCATTAGTAGTATAACCAATAATCATACCACATGTTGAATTCTCTTCATAGATTTCCACTTTGGACATTTATTTACATAATTCTCATAATTTTTAAATCCAAATAAATAAATGTTAACCAAGTTATATATAGTTTATTCCATTGACTAAGATAGGAAATAAATGTTTAATAAAAACCTATCAAAGTAGAAAACAACATAGTCATGAAAAATTACCTATGTGATTCATAAATCATTAAACCTGATTTTATATCTATAACACCGTAGGCTTGTATATTGAGACACAAAAAAAATCACCTTATAAATTTACCTAGGTATCTCAGAAATTTTCTTCATCTTATATTTCAAAAGATTACTAAAACATTCATTTGATATAAACTAAAAAATTGATGATTACTAGAGATTTATTATACATGATTTTATATGAATATTTAGTATGTAACAAAACAATGCCCATGGATTGTAATATATTAGTGTATATAGAATCATCAAAAAAATTCTGGTAATTACGTAAAATATCTTCAATATCTACTATAATTATATTCCACTTTAGTACTTATACATGGAACCTTTCTTTATAACCAATGTGGCATACCAGATTCAGGTTCTATTCAGGGGTTCTCTAGGCCTGGTGGGCCACTATGCCTCATTAATATCTCCTCAAACAGCATATTCTTTTGAATTGTATCGATGAACTATGGTTTTTCTAGGGGAATTCAATATCCAGATAACCATAGTTTAGTACATTGGAAAAGTTATATGACAATAGACGGTAAAAAAGAATTATTTGTATTAGTAATCCTAATTCATAGAATGAGTATACTAAAGTAGATAAATTTATCCATTGATAATCATTAACAGTAGTTGATTATGGAATATGTTAAGGATCGATCATTAATGAAAACATAGATACAAGTAGCATACATAACATGATATTCAAAAGTAAAAAAAGGAATAAAAAACCTAAGAATTCTAAGCTCTAGATTGGTAATTTGTCATCAGATCCATCCTATTAAATCATACAATAATGTGTTTGAAGAAATACACTCGCCTTTGTCAAAACTGACTAACATATTTTTTGTATTGGTTTCAATGGAGGCCCGGATAGGCTGTGAGATAATTCTCAGTTGGCCACCACCAACAGTTTCTGTAACATCATTTTTGTGTAATATAAAATGAAATAGTGTGAATGAATACATATAAAAAATTAAATAAGTAATGTAACATAAATACCTAAGTAACTACATCAACCCCCATCTAGAGTTTAAACATTTAACATGTTCATTAATTTATTATGATCCATTTTTTTTAAAATTTTCATTGGATGTAATGTATTCACTGAAAATTTAATAGTGATGGATCCAATATATATCATGGAATCCTAATGTTATCTATAATGAAATTGTTCAGAGGTGATAAACATGGAATCCTAGGCAAGGGTAATAAACTCATTAGTAACTATAACCCACCTATAAGGGATGGAGTGTAATCCACAGAGCATCATCAAAATAATTACAAAATTACGTGATCTAACAATGTCCAAGGAAAACATCCAATCATAAATTGGATAAGAAATGATTAATCCTCAGGATATAACCAAGGTGCCTCTTGTCGGTAGAAACCATTCATGATCTAAGAATGGTATCAAATCTATCTAATAAATTATAATAAGGGACCCAATGATTTTATACGATGTATCTACTATTTTAGGTGGATAGGGTTCCAAGGTTTGTTTTAATCAAGGAAACTAATATCCGTAAATTGGAATGGAATCCACACACACTCAAAGAATCCCCTTTATAAATCCAATTCAAATTAGATTTGAGCCATTCGAATAGTCTTGTAAAAGTCTATATAAAACAACCTTCTAGTTCAATCATTTAATTAAATAAAAAATTTAATGATCATACAATTTAACAAGATGATTAGGATCAACCCATTCAATTCATTAGTGTGAATTGGCCAAGGGGAAATCAACCATTTAAATCATTCCATAAAAGACATCATCAATTCATTATGATTATTCCTATACAAATTCCATTATATATGCAAAGGAGATATAATAACATGGAACCAATCATTTTTTTACATTTTCTATATCCAAGTCATATACATACTATACATTCTATTTCCAATTTATTTTGATTTATCGAATTAAATAACATACCATAGGTGGGTCAAGTCAAGGAAAACATGGTACTATAAATTTAAAAATTCACAATAACACTATTTAAGTGTGGATTTCCATTAGAAAGGAAAAAGAAAAAGCACAGCTGAACAAAGTCTCAAACAAATAGGTCGAAGCATTAAAACCCAATAAAGGAAATAACCCTATATTGGGTAGTCGTTTTTGAGGTCCCAACCTTCTATGATGGATAAAATTAAAAGAATGTGTCTTAGAATATGGTTCTAATGACTGTAATCATGAAACATTATTTTAATAGGCGATTCATGCAACAATTGGTGTGTCCTTATGATGACTTATAAGGTGATGGATCATTTTTATTGAGTTATTAACCTCAACACTTGTACCCATATGACGATATTCATCCATTATCAACCCCTAGTTTGTTCCGGAATGGAAAAGATCTATTGAATGGTCTAATTCCATAAAAATAGGGAATATGTTCATGCTTTTAAATACTATCATCTATATGAATAATAATTAAAAACATCAACAAAATATTATATTACAAGTGTTGATCCAATGAGACTGATAATGATCAAATCAGTCCCCAGATTGATACTTCTGATCAATTCCTAGTTTTGGACTTCATAGAGGAAAAATGGGTGGAAATGGGGGTGGTTGTCCAATAGATAAGGAAATAGAATGTATGATTGATTTTAAACAAAACATAAGGTAGAAAATAGAAATTATCCCTAAATTGGCCTTTACATGGTTTGGTCGCACTATTTCCCAAACCTTATTCCATCCATGGATGATTAGCTGTAGGAAGGGGTGCCCATAGGGTTAGGCTAAACAGTTAGATAAACCATGTGCCAATAGTGAAAATCACCTCTGATGTTTTTTAAAGTATTTTCCAATCTGTACAACCCCTAGCTCTTGGGTATGTAAAAGAGTGTTACCTATATCACCCCAATATACATCCCTTCATGGTTAAAAATTAAAAAGTGTCCTACACCTCACAGTTTTTTATAAAAATGTTTCATTCCTTTTTCTAAAAAAATATTTCTTCTAGGTTCCAATTAATCCTCATCCACCCCTAAAACAATCAATAAATCATTTGGAATCAATTTTATGTCTAAAATGAATAATCAGACCAAAATTAATAATATCCATACCTTAGTGGGAAAAAAGGATCTTATTGTCTTCCCCCCATAAAGGATCTCACCACTATGTTCACCTTATAGTGGAAGTAAAACACTATCAGAGAACAAATATGGCCATTGGGAACATATGGTGACCTCTCACTCCATAGTGTCCTCTTGTAAGCAACCTTCTTTCCCTAGAACTCATACTAGAAGAACAGACCGTCCTAATATAGTATTTATTCTCCACTTGGTGATGCATATTGGTTACTTCTCAAATGAATGTTCTATAACTACTTCAACTTAGTAGGTATAAAAATTATCATATGGGATGGCATAATACCACTGAAGCTCTGAAATGCGTAAGATTTCAGGAATAACATGACCCCTTTTATGTAGTAACAATTGATATAATATTGGCCATACACAGTCCAAAATACCAAAATCTATGAAAAACCGTGGAAAAACATCTCTTCTCCTTGTATCCATTGATACCCAAACATGGGTGATACCCACTAGAAAACATGATCCCTAAATCTAAGCATTAGAAGTCATAGATGGTGATCAACATATAATTTCTATGTAGACTATATTGTATACATGAACTTCCTAATCATCTAAACCTTATTTGAATTCTCCTATACAAGGAATAGGCTAGGTACAGTTTCCTCTCCCACCTCTCACCATTATAAGGTTGAATAGAATGTCCTAACATAAAATCTCTCCAAATGATCCATATGAATTGTCTCCTAAAATCTATTTTTATAAGAGAACATGAAGAGAGCAATATACATATCTGGAGAACTACTAAAATGAAAGAATCATTTTTGGATAATTTCCTCTAAAATCGGTATCATCAATCGTGCTTTCTAATTGGTTTGAGGGTGAAAATCACTGATCAGAAGAACCTATATACCCATATACTTATGCAACCCTAGCGTAATCATTAAATGAATAGAGTTTCCCTATCAAAAATGATATTACCAGTGACCCCATGTACTCGGATGATCTAATTAAAATATACTATTACAAATATCATAAATAAATAATGTCTCTTATATAATAAAGAAGTAGGGTACGATCGTCATTCAATCAATAACCACTCATACAGTGTTACTACCTCTAGGAGACTATGGTAGTACCTCTAAAAAGTCCTTGGAGACCTATTCTAGTTTTCATTATTATATAGGAAGTGAATTTAATAATCATTAAGGTCTCAATTTCTCCACATTCACAAAATAAAATATTGAACACCAAGTGATAAAACCAACTATTTGAAGTTTTATCCTATCCCCTCAATATTAATGACTCATATCTTGATAAATTTGGGAAATTCATAGATGAACGTACCACTAAAAAGCATGGGACATGAACATAAATTTTTACCTCATATATGTTGAAACCCAAACACATCCATGCATATGAATGATGTCATCTCTATCAAAAGACCAATCTAGAGGCAGATCATCTCTAGTAATAAAAACCTAGAGAACCAAGCCTTCACGATCAAAAAAGTTCATTCTCTACAACATCTCATAGAGGGAAGAGGTATTAGTGAAGGTTTATGTATAATAGAATTAATGAATATCCTGAAACTCTTGATGCATCTCATAGTGGAGTCCAATAAACATCCAGTTAACACTTTCTTCTAGTACTACATATTCCTATTTGTTCTTTATCATGGCATCTACCACCAAATTGCATTTTCCTGGCATATTGGAAAGCTCAACATTGAAATAGTATAGATATCAAAACCATATATGTTGTTTGAGATTCAAGTGACACATTTTAAAGATATATTTGAGGATTATTTGGACTGTATACACTAAAATAACTCACCCATCAAATAGTTTGTCCAAAAATGTATGAAATGAAAAAATATTATTAGCATGAGGTCACCTTTTGGGTAGTTTCTCTCATGATGCCTCAATAAAAATGATCTTGTATGTAAAAAATCAGTACTCCTACATCATCACTACTCCATGGATGAAGTTTGATGCATCACAAAACAGTTTTATATCTCCATCTAGGCTCTGGTAGAATCTGAATTGGTTTCAATACAAGACATTTTTATGACTCCTAAAAAGATTTATCACACTCTTCCAACCAAAAGAACTCCAAAATGTCCCCTATAAGACTTAAAAGAGGTTATGAATGGTGTGAGAAGTACTTTATAAAACACATATAATATCCATCCTTTCTCAAGAAACATTTTAGCTCAAATACATTTCTGAGATGCTTTCAATGAACCACAATACCAACCATCTCTAAGTCCATAGAGTCTTCTGATTCTAAGGTAATATGACCCAATAAGTGATTTGTGTGTATTCAGATGTGGAACATAACAAGACTGGAAAAAATATAATACATTTTCAGTGTAATAATAATGATCACTATCTCTTTATCATTAGAGATAAGAGTGTCAGAGTACACCTATTTGTTGTCCACAGTACCAAGATAAAAAATTCTAGATAGGAGAGAAAAAACATATTCATCAAATAAATTCAAATGGCAGGAATGCATGTAAGACTGAATATAATAAATTGGTAATCAAACTAATCATGCCATATATTAAATGGTGTACGAGGTATGTCTGATAGACAGACTCGCACCTAATGAAATCCCAGTCTCAGTTCAATCATAAAAAATCCTAGATCTATAGAGTTAGTAAAAAATATCTTCTATAAGAGGTACTGGATACTAGTTCCTGATAATAATATTCTTAAACTTTCTATAATCCATGAAAAGAAGAATTGTCCCATACACATTTTGGTAAATTAAATAAGTGAACCCCTATTGGATAATCTATACCATATAAATCATTTTTCATAAAAATTATTTAAATACAACATGATATCTTGGAAATTAATAGGTTCTTTCTTATATAGAGAAATGGATACTAGAACAATTCCTTGAAACATTTCCACATAAAGACCACCACAATCTCAGGAGGTAATCTAGAAAAAGAATCGAGAAACACATCCTAGAAATGATCTACTATTGGAGTTAATTTACCTAGATGTAAACCTTGTTTTTCCATGATGAGATCATCAATCTGGGTGGTTAATCTAACTATCACATGATTCACTAGTACATGTCTTCTAAAATGTAAATCCCACTCACACTTGTGTAGATAAATACTACCCTATGGTGATGTAAATGACATAGTAAAATGAAGGCAGTCTACAGAGCTGTCATATGGAACCAACTAATCCATCCTGAGAATGAAATAAAATCTGGTCATTCTGAGAAGAATGTGTTCCCATGAGAATGGCTAACTACCTTCCTCAAGGGGATTGTCCCAAAACTTTGGTTGTGTATCTTGGGTCATTACACCATAGTTACTCTATATTTGAAGCCTAATAATTTCCACATTAGATAAGGAGTTGAAGTATTGTTAAAAACCTATATAAATTAAATTATAAAAAATAGTGAAGTGTATTAGCATTGTACCATACAGTACAGATATTCTTACATCATGATCCTTGGTTATCATCTCTAATAAATTAAATGGATCTAGTTCATGGACCATTGAAATAATAAGAATACCACAATGAGGAGCACTGTGTATGTTTCGATGATAATTCTATTTTTTTCAACAATGTCCGCAACCTCTTCCTCGGGCTAGTCATACCAGTGTAACTCCAACTCCTCACCTAACATGTCATAAACAATCCAACCCATGATGGTGGAGATGATGGATATCATCTTCCACTAAAAGCTAATAACAATTTCTGATATAATCTATGAATGTGATTAATATAGCTACATGACCGACACTCCATAGTCTCTTTATCACATTGAGACTTTAGATGAGTTTTTCTTCCACACTATTGAAACACCATAGAGATACCAGAATCGGCACTCTAGATTCCACCAACCTGATAAAAAATAGCAAGAGATAACTTTCTCCTTCTGAAAGAACAACTAGTATATTATGACTTTGATCCTCTATATTCTGTATTGTCTCCATAAAATAGGTTATTCTATGTGAAAATATCCTGATTAACAATTTTATTAATGGTATGTAGTAAAAATACATTCAAATATTTATGGATTCCATGTAAGATCCCATCCTCAAAACACTGATCATGTGAAAGATCATCACTAGAAAGATGAAATGAAAATCATTACAAATCTGTAAAACACATAGTATAATCCATGAGTGACTAGTCACCCATCTCTATATGAATAAACTATCAATCTTGGTTAGCCTCAGTGTTTAAAGAAATATTTAGTCATTGAAAGCAGTCTAGATATCAGAGGATAGAATAACCTAATGGAAACCAGCCTCAGTTATCACATTCCACCATTGTGTGGATGAATTCTACATCATGTATCTAGAAAGAATTATCTTCTACTCCATAAGAGTCAAAATATTCTCAATGATAGATAGGATTTTCTCTAACGATGAATTTTAAGTCTGTAAACTACAATCCCTTAAGAACGTAGGATGATGTTTCTAATGGATCTCTTGTGTCAGATATACCATCATAGGTACAATTCATGGAGAACATTTCTTGGAAAACATCATACATAGTAAACTACCAAAAACTATAGTTTCCATGAAAATATTAGGTAAAACTAGAAATTCATCATTTATAGATCTAGGTGGCGAGACAGGAAACTTAGGGTCCACAACATCTGGATCATGGACATCTCCACTCTACAAGCACACAACATGAGTTCCCCATGGGGGAATTGGTCTTAAAATACAAAGAAATCCCTAAAACCATGATTTAAAAGGGTTGATTGAAACACTTGAAATAACATAAATGAACCAAAAGGAATCACTACCCATGTTATACTACCACAACTACCATATTTTCAGGATAGGTATTGGTAAATTCTTTAGCATAAGTTACATGGGTTCCAGTAGATTGTGTGTCAATAACTCTTTTCCTCATATTTTAATGGAAACCATTTCATTTTAAAAAGAATGATCCTCTTTTTAGAGTTCATTTTATTAATTTATTATATCAAGATTTATTTGAAAGGATTTTTCCATAGTAGTGTATTAGGTTCTATAAAACATATCAATGAGATAAAAATCCCATTAAATTATAATTAATATAATGAATTGGTAATTTACTAATTTCATCCCATAGGGGCCAATACGCCTCATGAATTGAAATACGAAATCTCTCAATCACATCCTGGAGGTGAATAGTAATAGTATGACTTTCACAGCATCACTCAAAAATAATAGAAATATTATGTACTTCAAGTAGTGAAATGCACCTATATGGAATGGATGTATGCATGACTTGTGAATTCTAGGTGCATATAATGATGCATGTAACAATTCTCCATGCCCTCATACCATCATGAAAAGGATGAATGAAATCATCATTGAAGACAATAATAATAACCAAAACACAACATTTGTCTCACCCAATGGTGAAATGATATCTACTGTAATATATAAAAGATGAAAAACATTCATTTTCAAGAAAACTCATCATTTATCCTGAACATCTGTTAGATACGCCTAAGAAAAACTCAAAAAATGTTCCACATCATTACTAATCCATAGTTTATTATATCCAAATAGTAAACAAACAAGGTAACCTCTTCTAATAAATTGTTTGATGTCTTAAAAATATATTCCACATAGTGGTTCCCCAAGCCTAGTGGGTTACTAGGCCTCAAAAAAATCTCTATGAACTCCAGATGATTCCAACAAGATGCAAGAACCTATGGTTTCCCCATGAGAAAACTATTCCCTCATTACCAGATAATAGCACAAAAGAAAAGTAATATACCAATAAAAGGTAAATAGTGGAAGTGTTATTAGTATTTAGAATCCCCAACCAAAAAATACTGAAGTAAATAATAACTAAAAAACAAATAATAGCATTCAAATGCAGTTGACGGAGTATAATAGGTATCTATAATGATAAAAAAACAAGAAAAAAAGAAACATAAATAACATGGTCTAAAAAATTATCAAAAAGTAATATAAGAAACAAATCTCATACATCATGACATCTTGCTTGGTCATCTCCTACCTAATCTCTCCCATGAAATCTTGAACTCAATTGTCTAATGTGAAAGAATTTCCTTTTCATCTTATATATGAATATAGACTTATCAATTGAAAATATAATCCTAGATAGGGTGTGGGATAAATCATAGTATCCCACCACAAAAGATATTTATAACATAATTTCCATATAATATATATTGGAATTGTGTGATAGAAATCATATAAAAAAGTAATGTAGTAAAAAAATCTAAATACCCATGTTCCAGCTTCATCCCTTAGTTAGTTTCGGAACATATAACCATCTCATTAATAAATTATGTTCCATTTTATATAAAAAGGTCACATGAGGTAATACAAAAAATGACATGATAATAGTGAAGGATCCAAATATAACAAGAAATCATGCTGTAATTTATAATGAATAGGGTATAAAGTGATAACCAAGGAATCCTAGATGTCAACATTCACCAAATTAGTAGTAACTGCAACCAAACTATAGGGGTATGAGTGTAATCCAATAAGAATCATCCAAGTCATTCTATAATAACGTTATCAAACTGAGTCCAATGAAAACATCCAAGGTAAATTGGGGGAAGTAATATCTATGTTCTAATATGTAACCATGGATCCACGTGTTCATAGAATGCATTCTCGAACCAAATAGAGTGCCTAAGTCATCTTATGAATGATAAGAATGGATCCAACATTGTCATATTGGGTAACCATTGAAAGATGAGGATCTGGCACCAAGGTGGGTGTTAAATAAGGCCATTGAAATCCTTGATTCCTAATGGTTTCATTGAGAACTCAGGCCATTCCCATGGGAATCCAAAAGAAAACTCGAGTATCGATATTCTTATAGTATTGTCACGGTCCATAAATATAGAACATTATAGTGGAGTCATTTATTTAAATGATCCATATAATTGTCATTACATTTAATAATTTCATTGGGTTCAGGCCATTTCCTTCATTATTATGACTTGGCTAAGTGGAAATCAACCATACAATTCATTCATTCTATGAAATAATCAATTAATTAACATCATTAAAATACCTTCCATAATTTGTGCAATGGGGTTCTACAATTTTTCAACCAATCATTCCTCAAACTTTAAAAGGGAAGAGTCATATACTTATTAAACATACCACTTCCATTTTAGATTGATTTATCAAATTAATGCAATTACCTCAGGTGGGTTGAGTGAGTGAAAACATTGTAATATTCGTTTAAAAATTCATAATAAATTTAATTAAGTAAGGCTTATCATTAAAAAAATTATGTGAAAGCACACCCAAAAGGTGTCTCAAGCAATCATGTTATTGGTCTAAAAGGAAAATAGGAAAATACTTTACACGGGGTGGTCATCATTGAGGTCACAACCACTAACATTGAATATCATTTATTGAATGAGTCATAGAATAATTTAATGGAGACTTTATGAAAGACACATTAATATTACAGTCAACACTCGGTGAAATCGGTAAGTGAACCTGATAATATATAAAATGAAAAATCTTGAAGACTGATTTATTGATCACCTACCACATACTCACAAAAAAAAATTGTCTAGAATCAACCACTATTTTTTCCAAAATTGAATGATATATCACTATTAGAAAAATTCTCTCATAATAGGTCATTTGATCTTGTATTTATATAGCTTCATTGATAGGATTAATAAACAAAAATTGCTTATTCAAATAGATCAAATGTGACTAAAGATGATTGGATTGGACATCAGATGGATGATCCCGAATAATTCCTTGTTTAGGCATTCAAAGAGCTCAAAATGTATAAAAAGAAGGTGTTTGTCTACTGGAGAATAAAAATGGAAGGAGGGTATATATAATACAAAATTAAGGGAAAAAAATAAAAAAATCACCCAAAATTGTCTTTCACACGGTTTGGCCTCACAAAACCATGCATAGGAAGCTATAGAAATGGGGTAACCACATGTTTGTGTTGAAAGGTTAAGGAAACTATGCACCATCTATGAAAATCCCCTCTGTAATTTTTTCTATATTTTTTCATAGTTTTCAATCCCCTGGCACATAGCTACATCAAAAAATGCACCCAATATCACCCCATTAGACCCCTTTTCATGGAAGAAACTAAGAAAAAAATCCTACCCCGCACAGTTTATATAGCCATGTTCCATGCCTTTTTCACCCAAAAAATGTTCTCTGAGATATGAAAATCCTTGAAATCCCTAGTGTCCTTCGTGAACTCATTAGGTGTCCATTTCATTTAAAAAATATAGGATTTGAATAATCCACACTTTAGTGACACACTAGGTTCATACCACCTATGTAATGGAACAATAACCAAGGTTAAACTCATATGATTAATAAGAGTAAAAATTGTAGACAAGTAGGAATAACATGAGGATGGGGGCTATGAGAACATGATCATATCATTATAAGATAATACCATTCATATTAAATATCATAATCCAGAGTCACAAAATAAAGAGTGATAGATAATAATACACTGAATAAAAAGATAATTAATAGTATAATCCATGATATAATAACATAGAAATAATACATGGAAAATATGGAGTACAAATAATCATGTAAAATCATTCAATATAATTCAAGGATAATTGCCAACAAATAATCATAAAACATCATGGAGGCTACCCCTACTAATTTAGAAACACCACAGACCCTAGCAGCATCCCTTTCTTTATAGTGGATCCGGTCATACATTTTCCTTTTAGTTAAAAAACTAGGTTGACTTATTCACATAATTATATTATGATATATAAATCAATAAAAAATTCATTACATAGATTTCTGGGCCATCCATCATATAATCTATAATAGGTATACCTGATGTTATCTATGCCCCCATCATATATGAAATATCAATGAACCACCACATGAATTATGTAAAATATATTGGATATCATCACAAAAAAATATGAACAATTATTATTTCATAACATGGTTAACCCATGGAAAATAAATTGTATTCATTTAAATCACTATGAAAACTAATTTAATTTGTTAAAATAAATGGTTTTCATAAACATCCTTCCATAAAAACATAAAACATTCCATGAATGAATATGATCAGTATTCTGTGATCATATCTCTAGTAATGAAGAAACTATATTATAGGATGTCATCATAAATGGAAATTAATTTTGAAATATCACATGGAATATCTCTCAAGGATAATAATATTTCACTGAAAATCATAAAACATTTTCCAAAAACAATTTATTATAAAACCATATGGAAATATTAAGGAGAAATCAATATAATTCATTTAAAACGTTTATATGAAAAATATAATTTCCCATTTTAAAAACACTTTTGAAAAAATAATACATTTTTATATTATTTTCTTTTCAAAAAACCATGAAAACATATAAAATATGCTTCTACCAAATTATGTTCATAAGAGATAAATTTTAACATGTCTAACCTTCATTTTGCGTCATAACATTTTTTTTAAAAGTGCCTCCATTGAAAATTGATAAGAATTTACCTTTTCAAAAACCATTTGGATAACAATTAAAATAATTTTTTATTTTATTAAATTTCATAATTTAACATTAGAACATTTTTTAAAACATTTTCACAATCCAGGGTTTTGAACGAAAATGACTTTCCACTAAAGGGAGAGAAAAAGTCATTTTGTCTTAAAAACAAATTACTAATTTTCTTATCTACAAATTGGTAGAAAAGGTTACCATTAGATGATATATAAATAAAATTCATTGGAGATGAAAATTTATTATAATTCTTAATAGTGATATCCTATGATATCATCAATGGATGCATAATCCACAATAATCCTGATAAACATTTATATTGTAGAAATAAATTGTTACCAATTTGGTAACAATGAATAATAACACCTATGAAATATTAACATTCAATAAAAAATAAAATATCATTAATATAATTATAATGATAATATAAAATGTAAAAAGTATTTATATACACCTTGTAGAAAAATATTATTGCAAAATAGGGTGTGTGTTGCACGAAATTAAAATTGAGACAAAATTTTGTTTATCGATTTGGTAACTTTGGAACCACAAATCCCATGAAAGAGAGATTATAAAATGGATATGTAAATATAAATAAATTTAATGATAATAATCAGAATACACATTCATGATCGATATATACAATTCACAATGTCTATATGTGGTGATTGTGGCATATGTCTAAGAGAAATAAATGGGACACTATAAATCCCCTTAATACATGATTAACTTTTGAATAATTATATACATGAACGAATAAAATCAATTGAAACATTGAATATCCTGAAATATTCTATATTAGTTAAATAACCTTTCATTGGGTAGTACATACACCGCACAACATGAATAATTGGGAATATAGCATATACCTCATAGAAATAAAAGTGAGATGAGAAACCCCATAAAATATATCTTGGTATTATTTATACATGTTCAAAAACTCTGTATCATAAATATAAGATAATTATAAATATACAAAAAAACCTTATATTTATATATCAAATGTAATATGATATTATTATTAATTAATATTACCATTTCATTTAAAATTTCATCTTAATTTTAGGTTATGCATTATAACTGCTTTGTTTTTTATATGCTTTGACAAGTAATTCGAGAACCAATTACATAGATCATTATTTATTTATTTCTATAATATAAAACCTAATATAAATATAATATATATATAGGATGTAATTATTTATAATAATCAGTAAATTATGGAAATATTAAATTAAATACATTGTTCATTGTGATGGTAGGCTCTATATATGCATGAACTCTTATTCGATTTTATTATTGTATTTTTAAAGAAAGAAAAGTAAATTATATATATATATATTATCTTTATATTGGATTAATTATTTCATATATATCAAATATTTTCAATATCATTACCCCTCATATATTCCATGTAAATCATGAACAAATCACTTCTATTTAAAGTGGCAGTTGTCCACGCATTCACAAAAGATGTTATCATATTTCTTGAAAATGGAAAGAATCATGTTATGTGTTATATAATAATTATATATTCATAAATACATAATAAATTTCATATGTATCATATTATAAATCTATTTTCTGCATTCTTCCCAACCATGAAAGGTAGTAATTTAATAATGAATGACTTTGGTTTGGGAGGCGGTAGTCCTCCATACACATGAATTTTGATTGTGTATCCCATTTGATGGAATTATTTGAATGTGTATGGAATACTAATAATAGGACTACATATTAGTATATTGAGGGTAATAAAGTAATTTTATAATATATATATAATAATAATGTATGGGGTATAGAAATAAATAAAACAAAACTGCTCATTGAATAATATTACCTCTTCATCAAGTTACGTATTTTGGTGTTCACCAAAGGAAAACATTGGTTTTCTTTTAGACAAAATTATGGATTCTACGTTTGGAGGATGGATTTTGGAAAAAATTGGCATGCATTGTATAATCCATATGTCTTGAGATGTGTGAATAAGTGAGGGTGTGAGTTCCCATTTTTAGTGGAGGATGAGTGGAATTTAGGTAAATTCAAAAAGAAAAACACTATTGAGAGTTTTTTCATACATTTTGTACCTCAAATAATAGACCATTTTAGGTAAAATGGATTATATTTTATAAATAAGTCCATAAATAAAATTTTGACTTTTTTTGGTTATTTATTGCCATAGGTTAATGTTTAATCACTAAGTAAACTCATTTTTATGACGATCATTATAACTAATTTTATTTAGTTTCACTGATATGTTTTGTAATAAACTATGTTCAACATAATATCAATGATAAATTATTATGATTGAAAATATGAAATAAATTTTTTTCAAATTCCAACCATAGATGTTTCATTTATTAATTTAAAAAATAATCCCAGATATAGGATGAAACAATTGGTTTTTAAAGTTAAAATGTCAACAAGTTCAAAAGGGTTTATATAAAATTTTATTGCTAAAAAGAATAAAATTAACTAGGTTTAATTAAAATATTTTCAATAGAAATAAATATAATTTTACACTAAATAAAACTATAATTTAGATACATATAAAAATTTAACAAAAAATTATTTTTTAAATAAAATGAATTATTTTTCATAATTCATCCAAAAAATGAAACTTTTCCTAATAATACTAAAAAATCTCCTTTATTTAATTCTTCAATTCCTATTTCAAAAATACAGTTTATTTTTTTCAGATATAAATTTTAAATTTTTAAAAAACATTCTTCAATACATTTATTCCATTAAATGTTTGTAAATTTCATTTTAGAATAATAAAATTTTTTTCTTAACAGAGGATTTGTTCTTATTTTATACCTAATTTTTTTGGATTAATGTAAAATCTGTTGGTTGAATTTATAATATATAATATTTTATAAAACCTTTTTCAAAATAAATATGTTTAATTTTTTGATATAAAAGATTATTTTATATAGAAAAATTTTTATCTAAGAAAAGTAATTTATTTATATTCATTTAGTTATTACTTTAATTTAACGCTAATGTAGAACTAAATGTTTCATTTTATATACATGTGTAAGCAAGATTTTCACTATTTAGTTTATTATATTCATTCAATCTATTCTAGTGGCATGGTAATAACTATAAAAATATTTGAACAATAATACTAATAGAATATTTTACTTTTGTTAAACAATAGAGTACATGTAACTAATGTTATCAAAAGAACTCTCCATTATATTTAACAAAATATAGACATATTGTTTTGTTTACTACAAGCCAATCGGTGTGTTGTGTGTAGCCCATGATTGACATTGTGTTGCATACCATGAATGAGTTTCTTGGTAGTTTCATATAAAAAATCTATATATGGGGTTTCATCATGTGAAAAATATAAAAAAATGTAATATTGATTTGAATAAATCAATATTTAACAAAATATCAAGGTGTTACACATAATGTGTGATATAGAATAATTTGTATCCAAATTCTATACTTATTTGTAGGTTAAACGTGAGTAGTAGTGGTCATCTGGTTTTCTCTAGACACTCTTCATTCCTATCTAGTAGTTGGATGATGCCACCGTGGATTTTATCATTATGTTACCTCATACACTGGGAGGAAGGATTTCTATTTGGGTGGTTATTTATCATCTTAAAAAATTATCCCATGTCATTCCGGTCAAGGATTCAACAAAGGTAGAAGAATTGGGTCAATTTTATGATCATGAGTTAGTGAGGCTTCATTGTGTGTCATCAATAATCATTTCAAATAGGGGCCCTGCATTACCTTTAGGAATTGGGAAGGAATTTTTAAGGCAATTTGGTCATATGATAATCTCATTATGGCATAGAATCCTTAAATTAATGGTTAGAAAAAGTGGTAAAATCATATTTTGGAAGGAATTTTACAAGAATGTGTGTTTTATTTTATAGTCTCAAGGGATAACCATTTTATACTTGTAATGTTTTAATATGAAAACATTTATCAATCCTCATTTTGGATTTCTCCCTTTGAGGTTCTTAAAAGTCATATATGTCAATTGCAGTTGTGTTGAACCTAACTGGGTGAGAATTCTTTATAGGGACCAAGCATACTGTAGGAGTAATCAAATAATTTCCATTTTATTAGATATAGTTCATTGATGGTATAGAACTAAAATAAAACTTATGTCGATCTGCAACATCATGCCTTTGAATTCTCAGCAGGATACCCTGTGTTTCTAAAAGTGTCGCATCACATAGTTCTATTTCATCTTGTTAAGAATGGGAAGCTAATGTTGAGGTATGTCAGATCATTTAAGATTTCTAAAGTAATTAGTAAGGAGGAATACTTATTAACATTACCATTTTAGTTAACTTTAATACATTATGTGTTTAATGTCTCTTTATTTAATAATTATAACCCACTCATATCTCAAATGAAGAATTGATAATAATTGGAGTTAGAATTCAATTTATCTATATTTGAGTGACTAGTGCAGATTGTGGATTCCCAAATGAATGTGAGTGGGGGAAAATATATATAGTTGGTCTTGGTACATTTGATTCGATGAAATGAGGAGAAAGGGACATTGGATTGAATGTCTCCGGTGAAGTTACAATATCCACATTTATTCTCTGATCAGACATTGGTTTGAATTTTCGATGGAGGAATTATTTTATAGTTTAAAAAATTGTCACATTCATGTTATTATTTTGAGGTATCTTCTCCATTATTTTTGAAAAATGAATCCTTGGGGTATTTTAATGAACGATTTGATTTTTATAGGGACATTAGTAGGTTCATGGGTGATTAATTGTTTGGGAAATCTGTTTTCTAGCCCAATGAAAACTGTGAACCCTGGACAATGGCACTGTCTCGTTTGGACAACTAAGAACATGGGTGTGAAGTCCTATTGATAATATTGTGCTTCTAATTAAGTGGAACTATAATAGGTCTATGACTAGGATCATGGGGTTTTACCCCCTCTCCGAAAATCATGTTCATGGTTTTACACATATACATAGGTATATCATAGTTTTCTTTTAGATTGGAAAACCATGCAGCCAGTTAAAACATTACCAGTGTTGAAATTCCTAAAATAATCCCCCTTTATATTAACCCCAAATCACCCATTTCTCTCCCCATTTATTCTTTCTATCCATAGGGGCCTTACCCTTTAGTCTTACATTCTTTTGGGATCCAATTATTTGGTGGATTTTGGTGGGATATTCATAATTTGTTCAAGTAAGTACCTACATTCCTCTTTTACTTCTTCTTGAACACTTCTTCATTCTCTATTTTGTTCTCTTTTTATAATAGTAATTTTTACCCACTATGGATTAAATATCATTTATTTTGGTGATAAATTGATGGTTGTTTTTTGATCTTTCTTTAATAGTGTCTATCCTTGGTGTGCGTTTGGATTCCAATTATTTTTCGGTAATTTTAAAGTAATAGGTAGGTGGTTTCAGGATTTTAAATCTTTTTATGATTGTAGTATTCTTTTAAATAATTTCAAATTCAATTATAAATTTTGTTGGTATGGACAAATGTGTTTTCCATGGGTTTTGGTTTGTTATACATGTATAATAATGTTTTACCATTGTAAATGTTTGTTTAACATGGGTGTTCTTATTATTAAAAGTGTGCTTGTGTAAAATATAGTTAATGTGAATTTCTAGGTGGAATTATGAACATGTGATTCCAAGGTACATGAGTGGGTATACGTGGTCTTGTACATTAGATGAGTTATCAGTTCTTAGGCTCTATCTCTAAATATTGATTAATGTAACAACACTAACTAAACATTCATGAGATGTGAATTGGAGCCCCAAGAGGGACCATAGTGTCAGGTAGATGTGATCATTAAGAATATAAAGACCCTAAGACCACATTATCCATAGTTCCTTAAGGATTTCCTATGGTGATAATGTTATTTTTTCTGTTCATCTTATTTCCTTAATTACATTAATTATTGTTTTAGTATAAAAAAGATTTATTTTAAATTATATCATTCTTATAATAAGAACTAGAATGTAATTTTTTCATCTGTTGTAAAATGATGGTATCTATTTTGGTGGTTTCCTACTCAGATTTTGGATCAAAACCTACGTACATATTTTGGTGCATATAGAACATGTTGTGTTTTACCCACATAATTGTAAGGTTCACTATAGTGGTGATAGTAATTATACATGCTAGAATTTTTCACATTTAGATTGGTGGTGGTGGTTGTGGCAGGGGGTGTTGAGCCACATGTTGTAGGGAGTATGGTTGGTAATGTTGTTTTCCCTCATCATTTTAATTATTTTAATTTTGGAATTTTTGAAAATTATAAAAAATTTAAATGACTATATGGTGAAATCTTTTGTTATACTGGTTAATGAATATTGTCCATGAGGTGATGTATGTGTATTTTGGGGTTTTTATGGTTTACACTAAAGGGAAAAACCATTCCCAAACGTGATGCTTCATTCTAAAAACTATTTATATCCCATGGTGATCCAGAATGAGATTTGGTCCATGCCATGGGCTGGGAAGGGTTTCAGGTTGTATGGCATCACAACCCAGTTTATGAAAAAAATGATTACTTATCTCTTTAAGTCGATTGTTTACTCATGCAACCCAAAATATCAATACTAATTAGCTATAATTGATCAGATTAATGCATATCATATTTCTTATGAACTATGTTTTTGATATTCCCTTTATATAATATAATGCAGCACTAAACTATTCTTATTTTTAGAATAGGAATATCATGAATACCTTCTCTCTTTTTCATATTGATAATTATACTCTGAAATGTATTTCCAACCCTTTCCTCCATGAACTGATGTTCCCCAATAAATATCATATATCATCAATATTGTGAATAACAAAATTGAAACAATATTCACTTTGTGGGCCACTCAAAAATATTCTTTATATTCTATACACATCAAAATAAAACCACATTTTTGGAAAACAACATTGTTACCTTCATCACACTTTTATGAAACAATTAAGATATTATTTATAAAACATTATCCAAGTAAGATTTTTTTGGATATTAAATTCTCTTCTCTAGTTGTAATATATCTAATTCTTAAAATTTTTAGTGACTAATCAATTCCAAAAGTCAATTTACCATGTGTAAAACATATTCAATTTTTAAATAACATCATGTATCCTCTAATTTGTAAAGAACATCCTCTATCCACGATCCATGATGTTTCTACATTTATACTACTAAGATAAGTTTCAAAAAATGAGTATTATTCTTTCTCTTTTTTTTATTCTGACACCAATTATTAAATTTTTTACCTAAAATTTTTGGAAACTATATCAAAGCTATAAATAGTTTTTCTGGATTTCCAAGTTTATCACATCATTCAAAAATATTTTTAAAATTTTGGAATTTATTTTCATTATTTAGATTAAATTTATTGGGATTCTTCGTTATATAGGTTGGAATCCTCCTAAAACATTTCTTCCAAATAATTTTGGGTTCTCTATAATGATTATAGTGGAAACTAAAAATATATTTTCTTTTCCCAAATCCACCATAATTTAGATAGAAACTATAAAAATCATATAATCATCTTTAATAAGCATTGTTTTCAGAGTTTTGATTCTTGTTTTCACTAATTTTATTAACTTTAAAATTTATACTACATTGCAAACACGAGTTTTGGTTTTATCAGGATATTTTATTATTTAGTATAGTTTCTTATCATCCTGAATATATCACTAATATTTTCATATGTGTTTTCAAACATATAATAGTAAATTATTATATTTTTCCATATATTCCTATATTAGATACATAAATAGATATCTAAATATACATTTCCAATTGATGATATTAATTATAATAATTAACTACATTGATAAGATTTTATTGATCTATATTATATTTATATTTCTAATAACATACACAGACTTCTGTAATTTTGTTTTGTAAAAGTATAAATCCGTTCTCAAATATTGGATGTTTTTGTTGACAAAAGTTATAACTCTTCCTCATTTACCTTCAACTTTTGTCATTTACAATATTAATATTATCATTTTCATCAAATATATTTTTCATATAATTAAAAGGTTTTACCAACATAGTCTTTTACTCAAACATTATTCTTATAATTTATTTTTAGATTGTCTTATTTGATATTTCTAATCTCTTTTTCATGTCTTACATTTATTTTATGGAATTCTACCCTTGATCACATTAATATAAATAGTATATGAGACTATACTTAATCAGACCTATTATTTCCATAACCACTGAATTTTCCATCAATCAATTTTCAATTAGTTTCTCTTTCCATAAATACATAGCTAATGTAATCCACAAATTCATTTTTTTAAAGGTTAGGGTCGAAGCCTCAATTTAAAATTTTAAAGAAAACACCTCCTTAGACATGGTAGAGGGAGACCCATTACATAGCCTGAAAGCTAAGGCCAAGTGACCAGAATACCAGGCTTGAAAGCACATTGAATGGACCTAAGGTCACCTCGGTGAATAGTACTGTTATAGTACCTGAGTTGCTAGAGTAGGTCCTACAGTACTTCGGCCGCTACAGTACCTGCAAGAGTTCCTTCTCCACTATAGTGCTGCTGCTGCTACAGTTCCGCCACTGCTACAATACTCTTACAGTGCCCTGATACAGTACTGTTACAGTACCCAAAATTCACCCCTTCCCAGAATTGATCTTGTGTCATTTGGATTCCAATAAAGAGCCTATACGACTAGGATACATGCTCATTGGCTAAACGTGTTGTTTGGTAACGAGGTATTGCACTGGCCATCCCACCTGCGTGCCGCACGTCCCCAGCGTGGCCCAAGGTGTCCATCCCTTGGGCTTAGGCCATTTCCCAACGAGGTAGAGGGGCCCATGAGTGGTTTGCTAGCATATAGTGTGCAATGCCTTGAAAGGACTCGAACTTGGAACCTTGGGTTCAGAATGCCGCCACCTTTAACCAACACACATGTGCCCCATGGGCACAAACAATTTGTATGGTAACGAGGTATTGGGTTGGCCCGCCAACCTATGTTCCGTACGTCCCCAGTGAGGCCCATGGTGGGAAACCCTTGGGCTTAGGCCAGTTCCCTACAGGGTAGAACGGCCCATGAGTGGTTTGCTAGAATATAGTGTGTGTTTCCTTGTGAGGACTCAAACCTGAAACCTCGAGGTAAGGACGATTCCACCTTTAAACAATAAACATCTTCCTCGTGGACCCACGTATTCATTATTGTATTTATAATGATCAAATCTAGAAAAATAGTTTCTAATTATTTGTTGAGATAAATTCTTATAATTTACCCTAGGATATGAATTTTATTTTTATTTTATATTATTAATAGATATTATTTACCTTATTACTTATTTATAAATTTATTATTCTTCCTTTTGAAATAGATAATTAATATTAATATTTCTAATATATATGTAGCCAAAGTATTTCAATGGTAACTTACCTTTTATTTTTTCCTATACAGATTTTATATTTTTATAAAAACATGGAAATAGCTTAAAAAATATATGTACTAACCACATATTTGGGTTCAAAGTAAAAAAATCGTAATCATTAGTAACATTCACTGATTTTACTTGTATAATATATTTTTATGAGATTTAACAGTTATCTATTTCATTATCCATAAAAAATATTCTCAATTTTTTTTTGTGATGAGAGTGTATTAAGATCATCGAAATATGGTGTTTGGGGGTCTTATCTTCCAAATATTATAATTTCACATGATATTTATTAATAATAATATATAAGAAATTTGGATCGATGGTTAAATATTATATCTTCTCAAAAAGGCTCCTTATGGGGCATAAAATTTCATTCGACCTTGTAATGAAGTAACAAATAGAAAAATTTTGTCCCATATTATTATCTACAAGATTGATCCACAAGATTTGTAACTTCTCCTACATCACTTGTTAATTTACCTCATATATGGTTTTAAAATTATCATAGATTCATTTTTCAACTCTATCTCATATAACTATATTTAAATAACTTTTATAGAGTGAGTATTGTATGGTATTCTTGTACTTCACAAAATATTCAACAATCTTCTTATTTGTAGTTATATAGGTAACACTCTCAGAATGAGGTGGAAAAATACATATAGATTCTTCATGAACTTTATAAGAAAGAGATATATGATATAGTAACATTATATATTTCAAAATATAATAGTTCATTATATTGAAAATATTATCTCCCTTGATGTTTGGAAATTTTGAACATCCATACAAATATAAATTAACCATTAACATCACACATGATTCAATAACGTAATCTTTCACTCTCACACAGCTAAAACCCCATATTAGATCCTTGTAATCACTGAGAAGTGGGGGTGTATCTATGATCTTTTTTTTATAATTTACTTTTTTTGATACAATTTAAACCGTTTAAAAAGAAGTTATAACATTTCTAAAATCAAACAAAAAATCTCCCTCCATAGGAACACAATATTTTACAGGGATCAAGACATATTGAGTGTACATACTATTATGTTTGGTTTGGAAATAATCCTATAAAACACACTATAATAAAAAATTATCATTTTATGGTTAAAATAATAAATGATCATCCTTAACAATATATTTTTCTATTATCAAAACAATAGTTCTTGTGATTTCAGAAGAGATAAGAATGTATCAATAGTTTCATTGTAACATTTAGAAAACATCACTAATCAACATAGTATGTTTTCATTATACTAATTTTCCTTATTAAATTTTTACCCTATAGAAAAAACTGTCATCATCAATTTCGTAACTAGTAGAATGAATGAAATTCAATCAGTATAAAATTCCATTTGTCTCACTTTTCATCTGATTTCATTATCATATTGTTTTATCAAAAAATTATATAGAAAAGGTTTATGTGAGAATTTCAACATGTTCATTCTGATAATCAACTACACATTATTCAATTTCTTCTTCATGGAAAATGTTATTATTTAAGTGAAATATTCAATCTAAAAAACATTCTTATAAAAGATCACCTCATATTTCTATATAAAAAAATCTATATTGCTCTAATTTTTCACTTGTGAATAGTTCACTTCAGTTTTTTACTTTTACATGGACTCTCTTATAGGTTAAATTCCATAGTAACTCAAATATTCATTCTCTATTGTTATAAATTTTAATTATGATTCTACAAATAATTTTAATTTATTAATTTGTCTTCTAAAAAATAATTAAACATTATATAGTTTGACAATCTTCTTTTCCTATATATATCACTTTGTTTGATGAACTCATATAAACTACCATATAAAAACTACAATAACTAAAATCCATCATTATTATTTGAAAATTTATGGATGAAATAATCATCATTCCAATTTATAAATTTAAAAAACATCATATATATATTGAAACTATAACATCATCATAAAAATACATTATGAAAATTGTTCATTTGAATTCTAAAAAATGTTCATCTAAAATTCATTCCCCAAATTTCAAAAAGCAATGTTGGTCTAAATTTTTTTTCTAAATTGGTTTCTTAATTCATATTTTTGAATTTAAAATGTTATTCTAAAAAATTCATTATGTTTTTTAAATGTTTTTCCAAAATGTCATTATAAATGTTTCATCTAAATGTTGTTCGAATGTTCTCATATGAAATATTATGACATTTTTTAAATTTCTAATGTGAAAGGTTTTCTAAAATTATTATTGTAACTATTATTCAGATCTTTTCATCTAAATTTTCACCCAAACTGTTTGACATAAATTTTCCTCTAAAATATTCAGCTTAAATTTTCAAATGATATGTTCTTCTGATCCCACATTGTTTATATAATCCATCTCTTCCTCAACATTCAACTTTTTGATAGACATCACAAACTTCCATCAATAATACAACATATTAATAGCTTACAAACATATTAAACATCAAATAATTTTCATATATAATAAAATTCATAAACATTATAATTTTACTTATCTTCCCAAGAATTATAATTTAATTAGACATCATAACATGTTAAACTTTATAATCATCCCCATCTTCAAATCTTGTATCATCATCCAAAACATTATCGGGTTTACTCATACATGTAGCCTCAAGAGAACTTTCATTGAAGATAATTTTTACAACTGAAAAAATTTCTCTCCATTTATTCCAAACACATGGTAAATTTTATTTTTTATTTCAAGAGGATATAATCATTTAGAAGACTAAGGACTCAGTAATTTTTTTTACAAATGTTAGTGTCCAATTTTTTTATAAAAAAACATTAAGAAAAAAATATGAATTGATAAAATTTATTCATCAGATGAGATTTTTTAAAAAAGTATTTTCCATTTTCTAAATATTTGAAACTTAAAAATAATAAATTATTTATGTTTGGAAAAAAATTACATAATATTTCTCAATGTCTTTTGCAACGAATTTCAGAATCTTCAAACTACATCAACAAATCCTAGTCCCAACTACATTCATGGTAGTAATAAGTTTACCTACCATTATATGTGTGTTGAGTGTTGTAATTAAATTTTAGTTATTTCCCACACATATATATATTCAGATTTAGTATCCTAAGTATTATTATAAGTATGTTTGGTATGAGCTATGATGTCTAGTTAGTTAGTAAATCATTTATAGGATATTGTGGCTCCCAAAAAATTACACTATTACTATATGTAGGTGGTAATGATTATTTTATGTGATGAACAAGGTATATGTTATTATCTGGTAAAAAATTCATTTTGAATGTTTTTTGAAATTTTCTAAAAAGATTTATTTTAAGGTGAGTAATAAAATATCATTTTTAAATATTATAACAGTTTTTGTATATTATTAGTATACCAATATTATTATGAATTCCATGAAAAAATATTACAAAAAAATTATAATATAAGATAAATTTTTATTATAATTTTTATTTATAAACTGATATTTTATATTTTAGGACATCAGATATATAATTTAAAAAATTTAATACATTATATATTTATTATATTAAAATTAATTTCTATCACATTCAATAATTGAATAATAAAATAAGTTTCAGATTTTATATCATTATTTAAAAATTAATTATTATGTAAAATTTTATTTTTTTGTTTAAAGTATATATAAACAAGTAAAAACTAGTCACTCTTGTGATAGATAAAATAGTAAATATGAGTTACATAAAAGGAGAATGGAAAAGAAATGATAAAACTAATTTCATTTTTGGTGGTGATAGACCTTATATATTCTCTTATAACTAATTTCTTTGTTTTTAGCAAATTTTCATTATTAAAAAATTTCCATTATTGAATCAATTTAATTAATTAGAAAAAAATTTCTTGTTTTGACTTATAAAAGGTATACTCATCTCCTCACTTCCCATCCCAAAATATACCCCAATATTCAGCCCAAAATAATACTTATAATATTATATGCACACCTATAAACCATATTATATCTCTTATATGATCACATTATCATTCCTCTAATGTTTAATTCCCATTATAATGTAAAAAATCCGAGTAGTGAGTTATAGTATTCAAAACACTCCTTTAACATTTCATTTAGTTATATAAATTTTATAATTTTCAGATTTTTTAACACAAAAAAATGGTACACACATTAATTAAATTTCCTTTTTCTATTAGAAAAATTGAAATCGTGAATTGTGCTTGTTTTATAGTACTATCTATATAAATAAAATGTATCATTTTAAACTAACACCATAATTTCTATAATTAGTTATTATTTATGATTATATTATATATATGTATCATATTTTATTATTATGGTTTATTATGGATAATGAAAAAAGATATTATCATAATGTGATCCAATGATATTGGTAAATGACCAAAAACTTTTTCTTCAGCATTGAAATCTTCATGAAACATGACTCAATCATCAATGAGATGAAAATATGAAATTATAATTCCTTATAAAAAATTACACTTATACCATTAGTGGTTTGTAAATAATGATAATTGGTATAAAAATTAGGATTTACACCAACTTTACGAATCTATATAAAAATAGTCAGTATTATTTTCAACAAATTTTGATAAGAGATTATAACATTCTCATTCATAAGAAAGATAGTTATTTTTGAAACAATGAAATATAAATTCATATGAATAGTGTTGTGATGTTATATATTAATATTATTATCATTATAATAAAATAGTATAATAAACTTTTATATAAATCAAGGTTAATGGCAAGGGATGTGGTAATTCCAACATAATTAATTTAGTTATACAATTTATTATTAAACATCATGATTAAAATAAATTTTACTTTTAATGATTTTATTTCATTATTTCATATCAATTTTTTTTGAAAAAAAAAATAAAATATATTTATTTATTATCATTTTAAAAGAAATAGAGAAAAATTTTTCAAAGACTCGAAACTATGAACTCTTACAATGATGCATTATAAATGTTTTATAATATCTCTTTTCATTTTTAGGTTTGTCAATATCATAAAATGATCTATCACCATTGGATTTATGTTTCGTATTTTAACCAATATATACATTTATTATATTTTTATATAGTGTATTCATGTTTTTAGTATAAAATGATATAATTCATGTTTTAAAAAGTTTTCATTAAACATTTTATGAAACCCATTATTTTCCCATGATCTATTTATAAATAATTATTTATTTATACTTTATTTTCTTATGATACCTTTTATATTTTATTTTGATATTTATGAAAAGGATTTATTTTTATTTGTGTGTTTTTGAAACATATTTTTATTTTCATTGGTTTTTACGAATTGTGAGAGATTTGAATTAAGAGGTATTATAAGTCCAATTTTATTTCCATTATATCATTATGATTATAAATGAATTTTTTCTCTATAAAACATAAGTAAGGATGAATGGTGATTGGGTTCCTATATCAAACTCTAATTCATCTGTTAAATGTTTATATATCATGTTAATTTTTTTACAAATATGACTTAGTTTCTCATATATGTAATAAGTGATGTTGTTCCTCATTAGAGTAAGATTCCTGATAGTAATATTTGTTCCATTTTTGAAATATTTTTTGTATTATTATTTTATACTATCTTGATGTGTCTCATGAAACTAATGTTTCCTAGTACTAATTCTTGTTCTACAAATAATGAATATTATTCATTATGATCTTATGATCTTATGATTAATAGAATATATTAAATTATTCAATGACATTTTAAATGTATTATGGTTCCATATTAATATTTTTGTGGATTTTTATTCTTATTATATATAATATGAATCTCACTTGTGTTTTATGGTTACCACTCACGATTATCTTATATAGATTTTATAAACATTTTTTAAGGTTTTTATATAAAGACACTATGGATTAAATGATTATCAACCATCAAATGATAATTTGATATCCCCCATTTCTTATTTTTCATTACATTGGTTTTTGGGATGATTCGTACAAATGTTTTGTCTATATGATAGTATTTTATGGTTCCTTTAAGGAGAATTTATCTCAATAATTATAATGTGTGATGAAAATAAATCAACTAAATAAATAAAAAGAACTAATATATACTATGGAAATTATTATCTATGGTATTTAATCATTATATAATGTAAAACATTTAAAATATTGGAATGTTTTTGTTTGGTATCAATATTTTCAATCATTTATGTTATAATATTATAGAAGTTTGGTGGACCATGCATGAAATATCATGTATTATATCATATATTTACATGAATAACATTATTTAGAAGCATGGAGCTTAACTGATATGCGAAAAAGGTGATTATATCCCAATCGATAGGAATTTATCAAAATAGATATAGAAAACTTTCTTAATTTGGGTACTAACGATCCCATTTATTATTCATAGTGGGTTATCCTTTTTAGAATTCATCCCAATTATTTAGTGTTACATGGTTTTGAAATGTGATGGAGGACTTATATCCATTAAGGATGAATTTTTTTGGGGACTGTATACTGACTATTAGGAAATAAATCAATCCATACACAATTATAATTCCCCCGACTAATTAATTATTCATATTCTTGAGGGGCATAGTTGTATGAAAAACTATTATTTCATGGATGGTTTCTAATGTTATTTTTTGGGTTCTTATTAATTCCATGGAATATGAAAAGATGAAATTTATTAGCTCAGTGGAAATAGTTACTTACTAAAGGTTTCCTTTTAGACTTTTTAATGCTTGAGGATCCATCCTGAGATACATGTGGACAATTTTGTATTTATTTTATTTATTGGGTTTTTATATGTTTTTAAATGATTTTAATTTTTAGGGTAATTGATTTAATGAGAGTCTCATAAATTTTACAAAATTGGTTCATTATTGGATTTAATGAATTTGTTTTTCAAATTTGAGAAATTTCATATCATGATAGAGGATGAAATTTTACTACACCATTAATTGTAAGAAAATGGACTATAGGTTAATAGATCTATAGTAGAAATTATTTTACAATTAAAATACCTTATATATGTTCTTATATATCCATCATTCTTATTAAAAATTGGTTTTTATAGATATTTCATAAATGATATATTATGAATTACATACCTATTTGAAGAATAGTTCATGAGGATTTTGGACCTTTATGAATAAATTACGTTTTTATTAGATTGACAAGTGAAAAGATTATCCACAACACTAATAATATATCCACTATGATAGTATCTTTCATTCAGGCTTACAGTTGATGATTTAAGTAATGTATTTGGAGTAGGATTATTATAAAGAGTGTAGGGGAATTAAAATGTGATTGATTTTTCTAGGTAGAAATTCTATTTATACAATGGTAACTACACAAAAATGAAACATGAGGATCATTATATGAATTTTCATTAGATATATATCATCATTATTTATTAATTTTTTATTGATACTTCTCTAATAAAGAAACATTGAGGTGCCTACTAATGATTTTGGATTAAAATTTGAGACTAATTCATTGGATTATACATCATAAATAAATTAAATTTTAGATAAGGGAAAATAATGGTTCATTGAACTTTTTGGAAGAAATATTGAGTATTATCAATGATTTTACCCAATAATAACATATGCTTGTATTACATTATATTATATTAAAATTCAATACTATTTGTAATTATATAAACCTTAGGAAGATAATGGTTTAGTATAATTATACAATAAATTTATTATATATATTTCATAAATTAATATCAACATATCCTAAAAAATCTCTCCATATTAGTACCCATATATAAATATCATACATATAAACATCCATGAACTCATGGGGATGGAAATCAAAAAAAGGGAGCGTACAGATATCCAATTTTGAATTAAATGGGATTTATCAATTATAATTGATCATTAGAAGATAATAGAAGAATTATAATATAATGAAATGAATGGTATCAATGTAAAAGATTCCTAGCCTAAAAATAAATGATAAAAAAGCTAAAATATCACATCATAAGTAAAATATTGATTAATATGGGATTCCAAGAACAATAAATCGTTAAATAATAATGAAATTGGTATGTAGAATTTTTATCACCTGAAATCATAATCTTATGAAGATATTTATTCATAATATTGTCCGCACGTAATATTATAATCTCATATAGAATTAATCTTACTCAGACATCAAAATGTTAAAATATCTATAATAAATCATTACTATAATTATTATCATCGTCTCATGATATATTTATTTCATATTACCCTATTAATTGGAGTACATTAATATAACAACCCCTTTTATAATGGAAGCAATAAATATGTGTGCTACATTATCATAAAGGTATTCATCAATTGATTATAACATAACTCATGGAAATGATACTAGTTTTATAAAAATTTCTCCATTAGAGGACCATAAGGCATAATGAGAATGAATGTTATTATTACTAATAGATTATATACCCAGCGATAAAAAAGAAACATAAAATGTTATTTAAATAAACTAAAATACCCATAAATGAGTATTCAATAATTTAATACAAAACGTGGGAAAGTATCATTTTATTTCTATATCATTAATAAAAAATCCACAATATTTAAAAAAACTAATTTATTTAAAAAAATCATTGAAAATTAATGATTCCCATGATTTTCAGACATATATATTACATCATAATAGATCAATATTCATTTCATATTATATAAACACATCTAGGACCATAATTGTTTAGTGTCCCTATATATTTTTATTTTTAAAAAACATTTTGATTAGTGACTACATAATATCCCACTATGTTATTAAAAATTAATCATATTATTATAAATATAATAGATAATATCATTCTTCATAATAATTGATTGTAAACTTTAGAAAGGGTGACCTTATGTACTCAATATGGGTAAATAAGAATATATCAATATAACATGAGCATAAAGGGTATGATAACATGAGAAAAATATTTTGAAACCATACCTCTCATATCATTATTCAAAAACATGAGTCATGGAATATGACTTGGGAGTGAAAAATATATGAATAATAACATAATAAAATAAAATAAGCAAAGAGAGTATATCATTTTCTTATGAATTATATTTTTGGCAAACACATAAGCATATAAAATATTTTTTCAATTCTACCCACAATGACATCCATAAAATCATTCGATCGGGATAACCACTAGCGTGCCAACATTGGGCATGGGAAAACCTCTAATGTACCTTCTTTTGGGTTTGGGATAACCTCCCATGGACACTCTTTTTTTGGGATTAGAAAAATATATTATTTATCACATTATTTTGCAAATGGGACACCCTCCCATATACCCTCTTTTTTGGGATTGGGATATCGCTTACTGTACACTTAAATATCTTATAAGAAAAATCCTTAACCAATGCATTAAAGAGATATATAATTCCAATATCATCCATAACATAATTAAAATAATATATTTCAAATCCATAAGATCATAAACATTCATCGTATCAGAATTTACAAAACTAAATTTGTTTCATGAACTTCTCATCATATTATAACCTAGAGAAAAAATAACATGTTTCATAAATATTAAATCATTTCCTCATAGCATGATCCATTGAAATAATAGGTTTCATAACATCTTATAGTAATATATATTAACCATCCAGAGAAATATTAAGGATGGTATAATTGAATCATATCCCAAGTAAATAATTAGAAGCATCAAAGGATGTCATCATAGATGAAAAAATTTCTTGAAATTTCATTTGGAACATTTCTTTAAAAAAACCTAATTTCCTAGTTGAAATAAATTATTTAAAATAAATAATTTACTAAACTTTTATGTACAAACATTCAATTAAAAATAACCATCTAAACATTTATTTAATGATTAAAATAATTGATTTTTCATGATAGAGGAAAATGTCATTAATGGTTTATATGTTAAAACAATAATTCATTTATATTTTTGACAAAAAATAAAAACAATCATTTTCTGAACGCAAAATGAAAGTATGCCTTTAATTTTATTTAAAAAATTAGGTCAAGGAAAAAAAATATGCCAAAAATAATATGGTAATTATGAAAACACTATGTAAAACGATTATAAAAAAATACATTGAAGAGAAATGACTTTTTTTGTTAATATTAGTATAAATTAAGTTATGCTTTAAAAAATTTTCTCATCTTTGGAGTATATGAAGAGGTTAAAAATAAAGGAAAACATTTCAAATCCTTAAATAATCATAGAAGAAGAAAATTCAGGAGTTGATTTAGTGATAAAACATAATATTTAATCACCAAAAGCCTAATCATTTTATATCCTAATAAATAGTGAGATTGTTTTATAAAACCCTTTCCAATTTGGTTACTTCTATATCATAATCCTCTGGATAGAAAGAAAATTTTGTACGTAAGTATGTATCATTATTTTATTGAGAATAATCTTAATATAATCCATGATCATTATATAAACCAAAAAATATATAATAGTTTTTTATATGGAATGTGTCCCATAAAAATAATTGTGATTAAATAAAACGCATACATCATGTCATGAAATGCTTTATACAAGTTTAGACCTCTTCTTCATCATAAAATCATCTTAGTGTTTCACCAATATACTTCTTCAGAGGGTTTCCTAAAAACATTAAGGCCCCTAAGAGATGTGGATTGAGGTAATGAAGATATTTGGGTAGGGAGTGGCTATACTAATAGTTTTTTGAATTGTGAAGTTCTGAAGAGAGGGGATTCTATATTATAAAAGCACGTGAGGGCCTATATAATATTTTGGAAATTAAAAACTTATAACCATATTTAACACATTTATAATGTCTAAAAAATGTCTCACTATTGATAAAATATATTATATTAGGTAAAAATATTTCCACCCAACATGAATTGGACAAGTTTTATTTTAATTTAACCTCTTACATTTTTGTTTAACACCCGGTAAAGCTATTGTAACCTTTACCATGATAATTAATCTTTTTCATTTACTATTCATTATGGAAGATATTAAGTTGAACATATTATATAATAATTATTATTATCATTAGAAATATTGAATTAATTTTTACAAATTCTATTCATAAAAGTAGATAATTTTAATACTCTATTAACCCAGAAGATGTGATGAAAAATGGATTTTATAAAAAAAATGTTCTCATAGTTATAAAAGTTTTATATATAAAAATTTTACATAAAATTGATTAAAATTTCATAAATTGGATTTAATATAAAACAATTATAGAAATTTTAAATTTAAAAAATTCTTAAAAATTTTTACTTGTAAATTCTTTGAATGAAAACACATTTTTTTTATAAAATTCGGTATTTTTTACAATTCATTAGAAATCTAGCATTTTCCAAAATTTTAAAAAAATATCACAGAAACAAAATTTTACATGTTAATATCGAAAAAATATTTTTATTCAAAATATTATAAATGTGTAAAAATTTACTTTTATTATTTTTTCAAAAAATAAATAGATACCTCTTTTTAAGTATTATTATTTTAGAAGAATATAATGGAATTACTATAAAATAATGATATTTATCAATATATACTATATATATGAACCATCATAATTAATTTCAAAAATATGAATATTCCTATTCAAATAACCATGTTTAATTGATTGAATATAATTTTCATGTGTAAAAAAATATAAATAGTATATTTTGGTTGGTTAAAAATCGATTTTCTATATGATATAATCTATAAAAAATTAAATTTATTTGAAAAAGAAGACATTTCATTAAATAATAATGTTTTATAAAAAAAATTAATGTGCTATTAAATTTTTATAATGAGTATGATGGTAATAAAATTTGTTCTTAATGTAATCTTTAAGACAATGTTTCCTTACACACATATTGTTAAAACTTAAAATCTACCTCATTTTGGAAAAGATAAAAATATTACTTCTTAAACATTGAATATAAAAAAAATATGGTTTAAAATTAATTTATGTAAATGTTTTATCATCAAAAATTTATTTACATAAAACATTTTGAAGAATTATAATGTAGAATAAAAAGTACATCTCCAATGTGAAAATAAAGTTGACATATTAAAAAAACTATTTAATTATAATTATATATACCTATGATTTGATAATTAAGGGAAAGAATACAAAAAATAACTAGAGGAAATTAAATTTTATAGGGTTTAATGTTTAATTATTATATAATTAATGTAAATATAAATTTAACATAGACAATGCTAAAAATGATGGAGGTTGTAATATATATACTTTACCTCAAGTCTCACGTTGCTTGGAATGTTTTCAAAACTACTATATAATAAATATATATTCAATATAAATATACTATATAACAATTATAATGTATATATATAATCCATTTATAAAACATTCTTTATTGAAATAATTATTCTGGTGAAAATTTGTTCGTTTTCCATGCATGTTTTAGTTTGATAGTTCTAGTTAATGGGCCTTGGTCATTAATTACTCATTACTAGAAAATAAAAAATTACTTAAATATCAGATAGATTCATTTTATACAATTTTACAACCATTCAAAATGCTGGGGTCGAAAAATGAATTTAATCACATCCGGTATATAATAGTTTGTATGTAGTAAATTATTTATATAGTATTTAAATATATGCATAATAGAATCAATGAAAAATAGAAATGAAAAATTATTCTCATATATTTATGGATGTGGTAGTCGAGGCATATTCCTAAGGGTTGTTACAATTTTCAAATTTATTGGAATGTAAGAAGGTTGACAGTATATAATAACTAAAAAATAAAACGTATTTATTTTTTTATCATATATACTTATGAAATATATTATAATACTAAATTTTGAAATGTTTATATAGATAAATAATAACATCACATTGTTGTGATAGTAGTATGTACGTGTTCATAAATGATTCGTTCATTTCCCATTGGTTGATCATGTAGATAAAATTTGTTTTAGAAAAATCCTAATAACATATATGTATTTTTGATATAGTATATTAATTATTATCGGATGTATAATCTTTATTTAGAGTAAATATAAGAATGAATATGCTCAAAAAGGGATGGGTAAGATGATTACTTCATCATTTAGAGCTTCCTTGTGATTATGCCTTTAGCAGTCATAGGAATGAAAAATAGTAAAACCTGATGATCAAGAAAAAATGGATGTAATCAAGGAATTAGATGTTTAGGTTCTTTCTATGATAATTAGCTCATGTGTGTTGAATATGTGAAGAGAAGAGGCACATGTTTATATGTGTGGTGAGTGACACTTAGGGAATTACAAAGAAGGGTAATATAATATAATTTAACATTCCAAACAAAGTGATATCAAATGGAAAAGATATATTTTGTATGATATTATAAGTTATAAATATATTCATCTAATAATATTTCAATATTTTTAAAATGACTACTTATAATTATAATTTATTTTAACCCCTAATAAACCTATTTTGACCACTACAATGACAATTACTTTTTTTATATTTTTACTTTTAATTATAAAAAAAATTAAACTACACCAATTAAAAAGAATATACATGATGGGTGAATATATGGAAAAAAATTATAATATTTAATTCCTATCATTATAATAAAATTATTTTAACAAATTTTTGTAGAAAAAACATTAATCATTTTAAAAAAAAATTATTTTTATGCATAATATTTGAATTTTTATTATTCCATACCTAGAAAATTCAAATAGATTAATGTTAATTTTTATAGTATACTTGAAATAAATTTCAAGAAATTTATTAATAAATATTTATTGACTTAGAATATTGAAAAGAGAATGTATTCCATGTATAAAAACAATTTTTAAGAAAAAAACCTCGCTTTTTTACATTCAAATTATTTTATTTTAATTTCATACCAATTAATAACAAATTAATTAATTTTATAAATTTATAAATAAAAATTTATCATTATTTATTTAATCTTATTCACACCGACCAATGCAATGACAAGGTGATAAAATCATCTTTAAATAATAGTATTTTAATAGTATATCACATTTCATTTAAACATGTTCTTTCATGTAAAATATATAGTCAATGGATTCGAATTTATTTAAACCAAAATATATTATAAAATATTTTGCTGTTATATTCTACTAAAATTATAAAAATTTCTAAAATTGTATTCCTTACCTCAAAAAATTGAAAATATATATTCATTTCCACATCTCACACTTCCAAGTTGCTTCATCTAATTTATAGTTTCAAAAAAAACATTGATCAGGTCACTATAATTATTTAAAATCAATTTATAAATTCAATACTAAATCTATATAGTTTTTTCCATATAAGATATATCATGAACCAATGTTACCTCTTTTCGGTTTAGAACTTAGGATGAATCAAGTATTTGATTCATCTAGAGAGACATATGGAACCCATCATGAATGAGAGGCAGATTATGTTGAATCAGCAAATGATTTGATTCTATCTAGATACATAAAACAATATTTAAACTAAAAATATTTATAGGGATAACCTTGAACATATATAAAAATTAAAAAACATTATTCCAATGAGATATTCATTGTAATATCTTTTAGCCGACACTGAACCCTAAATTTCACTCATGAATTACAACATAAATTTTCTATTGACTGTGAGCTACTAAAATATAAAACTAAATGGTTATAAACTTTTTTATCATTTCATTAGCTTTTTAATGTCCAGAAATCATTCATTTAAGTCTTTACTCCCTCACATTGGTGTAATTGACTTCTGTACATAGAGGGATTCATAGAGACATATATGAATTCTCGATTAATTGCTAATGTTGAATGAAAAATCCACTAATGGAATTTGTAGATCCCACATGCTTTGAAAAAAATTGAAAATTATATAACATATATGATAGGGTTTTATGGGTCTTATCAGACTAACCATCTTACTAATGATGATATGTTGTACAAAAATTCAACTATTTATTCAATTTCAACTATGGACTTCTCTAGATATTTTAGCTAAAAGCAATGTCCTGATTAGTTTAAATAGATATTGGAATTCCATTAAACCATAATACATAATTAATATATATTTTATAAACCTGTTCAAGTGAGAAGTATTCTATCTTTGAAATGAAATGTGTTGAATTCATAAGGCGGCCAACTAGAACCAAAGTAGCACAACAAACTCTACATATTTTAGGGAGTCTAATGATGAAATCCCTACTAATGAATTCCCATATCAATTAGGGTATAAGAAATTTTTGTTAAATCCCAATAGATTTAAATCTATTATACTTAAATTTTTAATATACCTTTTATCGACATATATACTCTTCAATATCCTTTTACATGTCATGTCACTATAAATGCTCTTACTTGTATCAAGACATATTTTAACTTCTAGGCACAATAGAGAATGCTGGAAATTGATCTTCAAACAACAACTAATTTTTCAAATTTTGTACTGATGAGATATCTAAATATTTATTAAACATTATTTTTCATACTAATTCATTATTAAACTCATGAAATAACTCTTTCCTTTTTTATTTTTTCACATCCTATTTTAATCCTTTTTAATAATCACAAGGATGGATTATTGAACATTTATTTATGGAAGATGGGATCAATACTATTTCAGAGTTATTTCTAGATCCATATTATGTAAATCCAAAATTATAAGAAATATTTCAATCCTTATCACTGAAAAATTAGCATGGTCTTTCTAACTCATATCATCAACAACCTTGTTTGCCTTCCAATGGTTGTAGTGCATTGAGAAATCATAATCATAAATCCACTCCAATCATCTCCTTTATATTGAATTCAAGTAAAAAACATAAATATATATTTTAATCTTTTTTTAATCTTATTTATATCACACATTTCACTATAATGACAATCCATTAAAAAATTCATTTAAAAATTAATGCTACCAGCTGTAAATTATGCGTTTTTTAATTGTGTTAATAAATTTCCAATTAGCATGAGGTATAATATATAATCATATAATTTTGTACAATAATACATATTATTCGATTAATTTATGAAACACTATAGATTTTATACCCATATCCAGTATTAGGTATTTTGTTTATATGTCCACAAACTAAACTTTATTCCATTTCTAGGAAATTTTTCTCACATTAATTTTTCTAGAGGAACAGGAATCCATTCTTTGTCAACATTTATTGTGGATTATATTAATGTGAGAAATAACTAAAAATCATCGATAGTATCTATATAACATAAGAGAATTACATATCTAGTTGAACATTCTTGGTTTGACACACTGTTAAATATCTTTTATCATTTAAGGGTCCGCCAATATACTTCTAAATAAGAATAGATAACATGTGATTTCAATGTTAGTTATCCAACAAAACATACTTGGTAAATTTTACATAAAACCTATTCTTCATCATGGAATAAAACCCAATATTTAAATTATTATAAAGATCACGTTTGATCATTGAAGATGTTTGAATATTATATATAAATACTCTAAAAACATAATGAGTAAATATTTAAAGACTGAATTAAATGGATACATGATGATAAATAAGGAATTGTTTTTTCCAAATAGAATTAAAAGAAATTTAAATGAGTATTTCTCATATAGAATGTTGTTTCTGTTATATCATTTATCTTGACTATCAATTGATGATATTCAAAAAGATAGAAAACCACTGTAATGTATTGATCGCTATAAATTTTATCAAACAGGTCATTAATATTTGGTAAATTATTCATTTTCCTGATAGATATATTATTATATTCTTAATAATTAAAAAAATTAAATCATTGACAAACCAGTATCAATTACAAAAACTTCTTGGGATACCCTATGTTGACATAGTCATGAGTATAAATTCCCTTTATATTATCTTATGGCTGATTAAATAATTCCTACAACTAAATATCATCCATTTTATAAGGCATATTGAAAATAAAAATAGTAATAATTATATTTGTTGAAGACTCAGCTTCATATTAAATGTAATGACTATGAAAGGTTTATTGAAATACATCTTCATATTCCCACATAATATTAATAACATTAATTTTGGCATTCTACAGAAAAAAATGAGATTTCTACACCTCAAAAATAGTTTCTATGTCCAATTAAATGGAATTAATATCCATTTTATGTATTTACATTACCTAAAACTAGAATAAATTCATTGATTTATTCATAAGATCAAATATTATTTCCCTATTCTACAAATTTAAATGGAATCATTGTTCATTGAGTTAATGAATTCTGAATGTCACATAAAATTTAGTAGAAATACAAACAGTATGATTTTCATATGGAAAATTCCTAAAATTATTAAAATACATTATAAACACTAAAGTTAAAGATAAGTTTTATTAATTATCATAAATCACCTCAATGATATACATTATGTAGGCCCTTTTTTTATGGGTGTTAACAATTATATTTGATAAATTTCTTAGATAATCCACTTATTCCCAAAAAAATAACACATTGTACATCAAATGGTACCTTAAGATAGAATTTGTTCCCATTAATTAACTCTTAAATGGTTTTCTTCAATAAAATACCCAGTAACTTATTTTCTATATATAAATAATATGTTAGTTATAATGGTAAATTTAATAAGTTTTTTTCCACATTCTTGACATATTAGAAGATAAAATTTTTATCCTTTATGATCTAAATCATCAATACTTCCATCAAACCCTATTTTTCTAATATTTGGAATCTTACGGAACTCATCCAAGTTGATTTTAGTAATCATATATCAATATAGTTAGTTTGGAATAATTACAGGTCTTAATATTCCATATCACATATTATTTTGTTTCACATGAATATTGTTAGTTTATTTTCTATCACATTCATTTTTCACATGATTCAATTAGGTTTTATACAATGACTATTACCAAAAAAATAGTATGAAATAAATTGATAAATAAGTAAAATAATCAATTGATTATAAAAGGAATTCCTATAATATAATAAATTATTATAAATTATTTCAACCATTGAATCATTATGTTCATCACATATATATTTGGATTATCAACAGATTTTATTGGTTGTAACCATTCATTCATAAAAATGGTTGTAAAGTGAATATAAATTATCCAATTAATACACCCTAGGAGTGTATAGCTAGGTGAGTTGTCTTAGTACCACTCATATTTCTCTATGTAATGATCTATATGATAGTAAACTATGATTTTAGGCTATTTAATGAATGGATAATCTAGGAAATTACCACACCCTTCTTCTAATATCCTAACATGGAAGCCATTTTTTGGATGAAATAAAATATCATTATTACCTAAATTTTATTATATTACTCTATAAAAATACATACACCTGATTTTTTCCCAAATGTCCTCTAATTTTAATTTCCAAACATTTCAAAACTCTCCTCTGATACCAACATAGGATACATAAGTATAACATATCAAAATATTATGTCATTTTTGATGAATAGTGAATTTCTATAAAAATTATACAGGCCCTAATATTCTGATGGTTTTGTGTAATCAGATACTAGATACATAATGATATTATTTTTTGAATGATATTCAATATGTCCACAAAAATATTCATTAGTCCCCTTGAAGACTTATCATACATATAACCGTCCAATAAAAAGTAGGGAAAAAAACATAAGAATGGGTGATATCAAATACATAATAAATTTTTAAATGGGTGCTATCAATCATAATTATGGTAACGATGATCATTAGTATATGATAAAATTATCATTTTCATGTTCTAAATATTAGGAATTCATTCCCAGAAAATCATAGATCATAGACCCCTATTTTAATTCATGTCTAGAAACATGATTAATAAGCAATATAAAGTAGATATCTACGTTAAAGTGTTATAAAATATTAATGTAGTAACATAATAATATTAAATTATAATATTTTAAATATTAATATTCATAATATTGGCCTGTATATTCTTATTTGGATAAAATGAATCACTCATACCCAAACATCATATCTTGAACATAACAACTAACACTATTCCCACAGTGATCATTAGTATTTCATGAGACATATATATCACATTACCCAATTTTTTTAGGAATTTAACATACCCCTTCATCACATAATGAAAACAATATTCCTTTTTACAGTAATTTCATAAAACTACTGATAATTTCCATATTGATTAACCCTTAAAAATTAAATTTTTTTAACAAATATTTAATCATCATTGAAAAATAATCCATCTAAGAAAAAAATATTGTCATAATTAATTAATATCCCTAGAGAATAATAAGAAACATAAACGGATGTTTTTTTGAATAAAATATAGTATTAAATGTGTATTTTAATGTTTCATTGAATATGGGGGAATATATACATTTCATTTGTAATACTTAAAACTAAAAGTTTAATTAATATAATGAAATAAATTTATTTTAAAAAACCATGGAATCATATAATTTTTGTTTCAAGGAAAATATATTCTGACTACAGAAAATTAGTTAATTTTTAAAACATTTAAATAAAGACTTATTTTATACTTTTGGAATAAAGTCCAAATAAAATACCACATTCTGAAAATGTAATGAAAATTTTGGTTTAAAAAAGAAAATAAGCTAAAATATGATTTAAAATGATAAGGAATAATAATCTCCTCATATAGAACTATATTTAGGAAAACATTTGGAATAACATGTATTTGGACGAAAAATTCCATTGAAAAAAGAAAAAATAAACACATTTTATAAAAAAATACATTTTATATATCATTTTATTTATCAAAAAAAGGAGAATGAAAATAAAAAATAAAAAACCAAGAAATAAGAATAGTAAAAATAATTACATAGTATTATTGGATAATGATTATAAAATTTACTTCAATTGATATTTATCAATTACTTTCCCAAACAGAAATTATATTGTTATACAAATCCATTATACCATACCTCTATTGGCTTATTAGGTGATTAAAAATAAAATATAATGAATATAGAATAATTATACATGTTTACCTAAATTATATTAATATATATAAATTAATATATATAATACCATTATAAAATCAAATTATCCTTTTTTTAAGAATAACTTTATAAAAAATTTATTTCGATGAAAACTCTTTGGAGATCTGTGCATGTTTTAGTAAAACAGTAATGGATCATGTACAATGGTCACGGTTTCATAATCCAAATAATCTATAAAATTTAATTAATATAATATTCCTCATTTTTTAATCATTTCTAACACTTTAAAAAATTTGGTGATGAAAAAATAATTAGAAAATTTGGTGGATATAGAAATTCGAACATATTCTTGAGTGATGATTCCAATTTTTAATGTATGGAAGTAGAGAAAGGTAAATAGTAATTCATATTTTAAAAAACATTATTATAAAATAAATATCATAAATATTCATTAAATATATCATTATTATCTTACATGTAATGTGAATATTAAAAAATAACTCACATTGTTTCGTGGATGTGGTAGTCAACACATATGATTGAGCGATGTTATAGATATCCAACTAAAGGAAGTGTTATATGGTAGAGAGAAATTATAATTAAATTAAAACAATTAGGGCATAAATATAATATATAAAATATTATTTTCACCATATAGAAAACCATGAATTTTTGTGATTTAAAATGAATTGTATTTCATCATGTTAATAGTAGTCCATGTATATTAATAAGTGGATTTTTTTATTTCACATTGCATGATAAAGGGGATGAAAAACAATTATCCCATAATAATCATATCATAAAATTATATTTATTATATTAGAATCAATATGTAATGGTGGATTAAATTATTTTTAGTATTTTTAATAAGAAATATACTCAGAGAGATTAGAGTATGAAATTTACCTCTATTTCAGGAGTCCTATTTGGATCAAACAATAATATATCATAGTATAGTATTAGGGTAATATTAAAGGATCAACAATATGGGTAATGATTTTTTAACAATTTTTATTTATTTCTTGGATGATCTAGAGGGATCAATACTCTCGAATAAGACAGGATAATGTGTGGTCTTTTATTAGAGAGTAATGGAATTTATGTGAAATTACATAAAAGATTCAAATAATAATAAATATCATTCTTCTAAGAGTGCCAAAAAAATTTAAATTAAATATATTTTAAGACAATATGAATCTAAAATTATCTTTATATAACAATATTTATATTTTTTTAATATCTTAGATACCGTTTTCAATCAGTTTCACTTCCCATATACATATTTTAACCGTTACCCTAGTAAAAATTATTTCAATTATTAATATAAATTTTGAAAAAAAATAGTTGAGCCTCATTAACAAATATCTAGATGATTATTAAAAATATAGAAAACATTTTAGTCTTATAAATTACTATTATTATTATCATAAATTCATTTTATATTTTCTTTCGTAAATTTCAATGAATCCCATTTTCAGAAAAATTCATTATTGAGAATAAAAATTTATTTATTATTTTTAGAAAACTAGTAAAAAATAAAAGAATCTTGAAATAATATATATAATAAATATTCAATATAATTAAAAAAATTAATCATTATAGATTAATATAATTTGATAGTATAAATAAACATTTTGTGCATAATAACATTTTTTAGAAATATATATCATTTTACCATCACATTGTTATATATTTTTGTAACCAATTATTTGAATAAAATTCATTCTATTAATGTGTAAAACATATATTTTTTTTAATTTAAATAGTCATATTTGTACCATCAAATCCAACAAATTGGTGATAAATATCACATTAATAAATAAATTACCTCGATTATATTGTAAATATTTTAAAATTAGTGTTGTATATAATGTAAACTATCAGAGTAATCAAATTTGTTAATGTAAAATATACCATAAAATATCTAGTTTTCAAAATCTCCCACATAGTATGGAATGATTAGAAAAAATACAAATGAGTTTGAGACACATTTCCTGAGGAAAGGAAATATTCCATCTCATGTACATATCCATGGTATGCTAATTTTGGGATTTAAAAAATTTAAATTTAATTTATATTAAATATAAAATAAAAACAAATAGAATTTATTAATATTGAGAGTATGTTTTATGAGTGTGATGATAATTACCAAGGAGAATTTGTTTTATACATTTTATAATGTTATATTTAAATAATCAGGTGATTGTTTTTATTTTTAATCCTAATCATACAAATACTTGTTGAATTGATTTTAAACCTAATATTGTTTTTTCAATTAATTAATCTCTGGAATATATTATCCAAACCATTTCTATGTTTCTCATTAGTTTTGTGATTCATTTTCCCTTTCAAACATAGTGAAAACTATTCTGGATGACACTAGATGCATCATCAACTTATGATATTCCATAATATTTATCATATGTGGGGAGTTTATATTATGGGTCTATTTATTAAAACATTCATTTTATAATTAATTCATATTTATTTGGATAATTTGTGAAAATTTATAGAGGCCAAGTGCACTAGAACTATTTATTCCAAAGTAGTATATTATCGTGAGGGGGTAATTCTACTATGGATTTGATTAAAAAATGTTATCCCAAGTGTAAAATTGTCGCACATTTGATATAAAAAGTTGGATTAAATTAACTGGATGAAAATGGTGAAGCACAAAACATAAACATAATACTAAAACCAATAAAAAAAAATTTCTGATGAATCAAATCATTAGATGATGATGATATAGTAGGGAATAGTGAATATTATTTTGAAAAGTTTGATCATTCACTGGGATTACATTCAATGGGATTATAGGAATGCATTAAAACAACAATTGGAATTTACAAATATTGTATTCTTTTTCTAAGAATACATATCATCTCCCTATAAAAGATTTGCATCAGGCATGTTGGGTGAATAGAAAACGAAACATGGATTTAGCCCAAGATGGATTACAAAAGAAAATATAACTTCAAGAGCATTAGGAGAGTCAGTTGTCATAATACCCTCTATTAAGGGTCTATATACAAATAGAAAATGAAACATATGATAGAATTATCCAAAGAAAAGAGTTTTATATGGTAGAAAATGATATTCTCTATAGATTTTTATTATCACTATGACCATGTATGTTGAAATATAAATGTTTAGGAAATAAAATTGTATTCCATTACATTCTATATGATGTAGTGGATGTCATAAAAATATGAAAAAATTGAGAATTCCTGTAAATTTTAAATATTTAAAGCTATACATCAAGATATTCTCCAAACATTCAGTTCATGCCACCAAACTACCTGAAGCTATTATTACATGATAACATTAGCATGTCTCTTACCCATATACATTTGAGATTTTTTTTCTAATTTAAATTTTACATTTCTTATGATTTTAAAATTTTATATGGCTACAATAGGGATAATGAATCATTATAAGTGTGTGGGTGGGGATTTAAATTTTAGATAACTTCATTAGTAATTTTTTTATGTTTTTTCCCTTTTAGTATTTAACTTTCAAAAATGAAAGAAAACCAACAATAACCAAAAAATGGGGGAAAATAAAATTAAAAATATATATGTCTACATGGACCTTAATTCTTGGAATCCCATAAAAATATTTGTTTTTTATTTCCAATAACATGGGAATTTTTTGAAAATGGATAAATTAATAAATTTGGATATTTATTTTTAAAAAATATATATATTAATTATTGATGGGGAAAATATTTTTATTATGAATCATATATAACATTTACACTATTTATAAGTTGTATTTTTTCAATATAAAATTACATTTAATATCTCTCTATAACATCTCACATAATCTTTGACATGTGATTTGTTCTTACAAACTTAAAAGTATAATCAACTGAATAAAAAATAATTTTTACAATAATAGTAGTTCCATATATTGGTTTATCTTATTATGTATTTCATTATTATAATGTATGGACCTATCCATGGGTATCTAATATCCAACTGTTGTACTCCCACAAAAAATATTATTGGTGCCATAAAATGTAAACCTATGGGGATATATTTGTACAGAGATTAAAGATTGACATCCATTAATGATTAAGTGGGTGAGTTATTAATTCTACTACAATATATATTCAATATTTTTTGGTAATATAATTTTGTAAGAATAAATTTTTATCTTAAAAAAATTATATTTAATATATGATATTGAGATGTGCATGAAGTTCATGGAACACACACATAGGGAATTGGTAGAATTGTTTAATAATTAATTTTTTTTACAAAAAAAATTATATAATAAAATATTATTTTAATTTGAAAAAAATTTATGAGATAATTAATTTCAAATTTATTAAGGTTGACTTCTGTAAGATTTCTTCCTTCTACACAATATTTTTTCCTTTGATTTATTACATTATATAGATTATAAATACATTATGAGGAAGAAAAATATATTTTATTGGAGAAACAACGTAATAAATTTTTAAAGGCTTACATAAGAAGTAATTCCCAATTAAGACAGTTTAATTTTTTATTAGAACATTTTCAGAGTAAGACATTGGATATTTTGAGATTCTGAGACATGTAAAGCCTCGGCGAAGGTGAAATAATAATATTAATTATATTATAGTAAGCACGGAAAATTTAGTCAAAATAATTAAATAACTATAAAATGGTTTTTTTTACGTAAAATTTGAGACCACTGTTAGATCCAAAAGGGGTTTTTTACCCTAGGCAGAGTATGACATATGTTGGCGTCTGACGTTTTGATTCCTTTCTTGTATATTAAAGTTATTAAATAATATTTCGTATATTATTTTAATAAAAAATATTAAATATATCTCAAATGGTACATCCTATGAGAAATAGGAGACCACCAATGGGTCTTTAATAAGGGCTTTACCCTATAGATGTTATAAAATTTTTATGTGCCGATTGTTTGGATGTCTCCTCCGTAAGAAATAACACTGTTATTTTAATTAATTATTTATTCCATTTTTTTAAAAATAAGTCATTATTAACTCACAAACCATGCATCAGATAAAAGATCTGAGACCACCAATGTGTCCAGAACATGTGTTTCACCTTAGATGAGGTATAACATTGGTATGTGGTGAGCATTTTGATGCCTCCCTCACAAAAATATCTTTTTTATTTTTTATTAATAATTTATTCAGTTTATTATATATTAAATCACTTATATCTCTCAAATGGTTCATCAGTTAAAATATTTGAGACCACCGATGGGTTGAAAATGAGGTGTTTACCTTAATTGGGGCATAATTTTTATGCTAAACGAATTTTTAGGACTATTTGATTTTCATGTTAAATAATTAAATTATCTATTTAATTAAAAGTTGACTGAAATTGTTCATCTTTTAAATTTAACAGGTTTGCACCATTTTAACACAATATGAATTATAAACCATGATATTTCATCCAATTTTGTGGTTTAAAAAAATAGAAATGACTTAATGAGTTAAATTAAACACTCCTAATTAATTGTTTCAGTTTAAGGAGTGGATTAATGAGGTTTTCGGCTCATGGGAGGAGGCATGCACATGGGGTTTATAAATACGCATGAAATCATTTGTTCTTGAAGGATTAGTCTTTTATAATCTAGTTAAACCTGAAACTCTCTTCGTGCAACCATACATGGGTAGACAGAGACTCACCCTCTTTATTTATGGAAACCCAGTTCACTAATCTTTTAAATCACCACCTTATTGTGCACGAAAACCTTGTGCACCAACCAGGAGTGTCATATTTTTATTTTATTATTTTTATTATTTTCCTTTATTTCCTATATATTTATATCGTTTTATAATAATATTTTCAAAAAATGTGGATCAAAAAAGGAGATAAAGTAGTATTGTTTTATAAATAATAATTTTGTTTTTCAAATGGTGATTTCATGGATTTTTTTAATAAATTATCAATGAATGATTTGATAAAATAATATTTCAACAATTATCATTTTGTTTTCTTCACTTAATAATTTATTGTATATTTATAGAGAAAAAATATAGATTTATTAAATGATAAATATATATGATATTATCATAAAATATTTATTAGCAAATAAAATTTGTTTTTAGAGAGTTCGTCTGTTCTCTATTTTTTTCTCGATCCAAACCTCAATAACCAATATATTTTCCAATAATGATCATATTTATGTTACATCAGTTGAATTGGATTCAAATTGATAAGTGGATGGTGCGTATCAATATTTATATCTTAGAAAATGAAGTATTTTGAGCATATTTTAATTAAACCAAATATGATTATTTATTCAATTGTTCTTTCGATAGTCGTTGGAATGACGCGTTGTCAGTGTTGATAGATTCATATCAAATGTTCACCATATTTGAGGTCAGTTTTTTAATTTCAATCACATTGTCTTGATTCATTTATGTGTATGAAATTGTAGAAATTTTAAGACATAATTAACAGTAGATTTTTTTTCTATAATCAATTATTTAATTGGGTAAATTAAATTATTTGGGGGAATTATAAAATTTTGAATAGAATTGGTTGGTTTAAATAATTAATTGATAGAATAATTATGATTATTTAGTGATGGTGGATTTGGTTTATTAATTTTGGAACTAATTAATAGTCATGATGTGATTTATTAATTTGGTTGGTTTAAATAATTAATTATTGGATAATTATGAGGATTTGGAAATGGTGGAATTGGTTAAATAATATTTGAATAAATTAATAGTTGTTATGTGATTAATTAATTTTGCAAGATTAAATAACAAATTTATTGAATAATTATGTGGATTTTGTGATGGTATAATTGTTTAAATTGTATTAGAGATAATTGATGATCATGATATGATTAATTAATTTGGTAGGTTGAATGAATTAAATGATGAATTAATTAATTGATGTAACGTAATTATTTAATTGTTAAACTAAATAATGGAATTGATAGAAAAAATTAATTGTTGGATTAATTAAATAGGGGGATGATAGTTAATTAATTAATATATATTTAATTAAATGAAAAAGACAATTAATTATTGAAATAATTGAATGCTTGAGTTAGATTGATTAATTGAAGAATTATGTAATGGGAATATTTTGAATTAATTAATTACTAAATTAATTAATGTATTTAATGCTATGATTTTGGAGTTAAATTAATTAATTAGGGAATTAATTAATGAGAATTTTTTGGCTGATACAATTCAATGTGTTTGGTTAATTAATAGGAAAATTAATTAATGGGGATTGTGGCGTTATTAGAGTTTGATGAGTCAGATTAATTAATTGAAGAATTAACTAATAGAGATTATTGTGTAATGAAATTGAATTTGTTAGATTAATTTATTTGTTAGTTTTTTATTGTGTATTTCTATGAGGTGTAATTAAATGAATTAGATTAATTAAATGATATGTTAATTATTGTTGATCTTTAAGATATTGAATTGATATGATTGAATAAATAATTGTGGAATTATTTATGAGGAAAATGGATTTGTAAGTTGGGTAATAAATTGCAGAATTATTTATGTGATATTGAAGTAGAAGATTAGAGATAATAAATTATATAATTAATTATAAAATATTGATATTTTGAATTAGATAATTAATTGTAGAATTAATTACGAGATACCGAGTTGTGGATATTGATTAACAAATTTATAAAATTAATTAATGTGATGGAATTACTAATGAATTGTCAAATTTTTTCATAGGATAATGAGATTAATTAATTGTTAAATTAATTAATGGAATATGTGATTAATTAATTGTAGAATTAATAATGGAACTACATGATTAATTATTTGTTGAATTAATTAATGTGGTGATATGGATAATTATTTATTGAATTAACTGTTGAATTCATTAATTTGATGTTGTGACTAATTATTTGTTGAATTAATTAATGTTATGTTATGATACATTTGACATTTAAAATTGTGAAAAAAGACAATTATGATGTATGTGATATATTTTCTTTATTGAGAAACAACTTGTGAGATAGGGACTAATGCTCCAAATACTCACAGGGTGGTAGACAAGGCCTTCTACACCCATTATGCATAAAAAATTAATTTATGAGATAGGAACTGATGCTCTAAATTCCCTTGGGATGTGAGGGAAGAACTGATAATCCAAATACTCACCCGGGTGGTATACATGGCATTCTATACCAATTAATTGACACTGATTATGGTTCCAATTAGAGGTGATATTAATTGAATTGAAATGAAAAATGGAATAAAATTAGATTAAATGAAATTTGAATTGATTACTTAAAATTGTTTAAGAATAGGTAGGGATAAAGCATGTATTGATATATAGGTGTCGATAGAAACTCAGGTGTTTTTGCATTTAAATAAGGGATAATTGATTAGATGTAAATTTTTTACATTATTGCCCGTTTTTTGTAGAATTGCATACACTATTATTGACTGGATTTGATTCAGATGCCATTGGTGGTGGCATAGAAAGTTGTACTAAAATCGTACTCAAGCTGCCAAATCCATACCTAAGTAGACTATTTATTGTTATTCAGGACAGGTTAGGGGAAAATTTCCCGAATTAGATAGTTGAATTGGGATAGAGCATGGTGAGGGGACAATACATGGTTCGTTACCATCTTGGATTTCATCAGTTTCTTTACGTTTAAGTATTCATTTTAGGCACCTAACACGTACTTCAATATAACATCATTTCTTATTCATTTTGATGTTGTATTTTCCTGCTTCATAATATATATATATATATATATATTGGTTTCTTTTTCTTTATGTATGCTTCCTATATTTTTTTATAATTTCTTCTAGTGTCCACTCTAATAAAAGAAGGTATAAACATACCACGACTGGCTTACCAGACCCTCCATGCTAGTCAGTAGCCTCTGGAGTATGGGGAGGGGCACCAGAGGTCATGTGGCGGACTAGCTCGAGGCACTATTGTGTGGCACATAGTTTGGGATGTTAAAATTTTTTATAAAATGAGGTTATCATTCTTATTCTATTATCTTAATATTTGGGAAAGGTAGACAGGATATTGGGATGATTCAGGGATTGGTTATTAACTCGTGCATGGGAGTAGTAACCCCTTGTACGTGGGAGAACCCAAGTACCCAGGGTAGGATTGTTATTTTTATTTATTTCTATTACATATGAATATTATTTCCCCATGGGAAATTCACATGTTTTGTGATGTGATTATTGTATTTTTGATTTCATGAGGATGACTCATATCCTGGATTGGCACAAAGGTTGAGTCTCCATGCATCGTTCTAGGCACTCAGGATTACTTTTTTGACATAAATAATTGTAGGAACGCATGGTAAAATGGGTTTTGGTATTTTTTTTATACATAAAATATTTTTCCATGTACATGGAAATGAAATTAAACTGGTTCCTAAGGTGAAATTGATAGAAATTGTGAAATGATGTTACATGCCTTTAAATCGATGTCAAGGTGAAAAAATTTAAAAAATGATAATCTCTATACCTTTGTTAACCAGGGCCTTCGTGTAATATGGTTAATAGTAGAGATAGTGCCTTAGTTTAGATGATGTGGAAAGATATAATGGAAATTATTGATACGGTTTTGTGTAGATCCCTCTTGTTTACAATGATAATTATTGTGAAAAAAATCTTTCATTTTTTTTATTTGACCGTGGATGCAGATAGTCTGGGTACAGAGAATTCCCTTGTTTTAGAACTTAGTTATGCATAATTTAAAATATTATATATTTTTGAACTAGTTTGGTGAGATGTTGGTGGGTAGGGGAACCGAGTCATTCGAACCAGTTAAGGTGTTTCCATAGTGGGAGCTAACATCGATGATGAAATATTTGAAGTTGTATTTATAGAAAACATATAAGTGTACTTTTAATTATTGATGATCGTGTCCCCTATATCGACCTCATCCTAGGTACACTGAGAATGAAATGTACTTACTCTTAGCTAAATGAATGTATTTTGGATAGATATGGGTCCCCTTGGAGGATTTTTTCTGATGAAATATATATGTGGAGTATGATAGTGTGAGGTACATCATCATCGATTTACTTATGATGTTCTCAAGACTAACTGAAGGTCGATAAAAAATATGGTTGTTGACAAACATAACATGAGTGGTTAATGAAACATAAAATTTGTTTATATTATAAAAACATGTTTTTTCATAAAGGTACATTGGAGTACAGCTCAAGGACAAGCTGTTATAAGGTGAGAATATTGTTAGATTTTGTCCTTTTACCAAATATGTTTTCCATTGAGTTATTAATTTTATAAATTATAAATACCTTATGTGAAAAAATAATATTTTTTTTGTGAATCAACAAAATAAATATTTTAAGGATTACAAAAGAAATAATTCCTAGTTAAAACCTTATATGTTTTTAATTAGAACGTTTTTAGATTCAGACATTGGATAGTGTGAGATTATGAGGCATGTAAAGTATCACCAAAGGAAAAATTAACGTATTAATTATATTATAGTAAGCGTAGAAAATTTATTCCAAATAATTGAATAACTCTAAAACGCTTCATCGTATGAAAAATATGAGACCAATGTTAAATCTGAAATGTGGTGGTTACCCTAGGTAGAGTATGGCATATGTTGGAGTCACACGTTTTGATTAATCAATTGTATGTTAATGTTATAAAATAATATTTTATATATAATATACATAAAAAAATTAATATCTCTAAAATAGTAGATCTTATGGAAAATACGAGACAAACATTGGGATAGTAATGAGGTATTTACCCTATACAAGGTATAACATTTCTACGTGTCGAGCGTTTGGATGCCTCGCCCGCAAGAAATAAACCTTTTATTTAAATTATTTATTTATTCGTTTTTTTAAATAATAAATAATTAATAACTAAAAAATTATGTGTTGGTTGAGAAATCTGAGACCACCAACGTGTCCGAAATAGGGGGTTTACCTGAGATGAGGTACAACATTGGTATGCGACAAGCTTTTTGACGCTACACTCGCAAAAATATCGTTTTTTATTTTTTTAATTATTTATTCCATTTTTAATTATTAAATCAACAATATCTCTCAAATGGTTCATCAATTGATAACATATGAGACCACTATTGGGCCCGGAGTGGGGATTTTACCCTAGTGAGGGCATAATTTATTTTTTTAACGGATGTTTGAGATTATTCAATTTTCATGTTAAATTATTAAATAATCTTTTCATATTAAAATTGATAGAAAATATTCATCTTCTACATTTAATAGGATTCCACCTTTTTTAATGTCGGATCTATGCTTAACCATGAAATTTAAAACTTTTTTTGTCATTTTTTAATAATAGAAATGAATTATTTAGTTGAAATTAAACACTCTTAATTAATTTTTTCAGTTTAAGAGATGGATTAATGATGTTTTCTATTCATGAGTGGAGGCATGTGCTTGGGGTTTATAAATAGGCATGAAAATCATTTTTTGCGGGATCAACCCTTTAGAATCATGTTAATACTGAAATAATCTTGGCGTAACCTTACATGGGTTGGCAGGGTCTCCCCCTCTTCCTCTTCGAAATCCTGGTGCTCTACCCCCTTGAAGCACCACCTTGTTGTGTGCCAAAACCTAGTGCACCAACCTGGATTTTGTTATTTTAATTTTATTAATTTTATTAATTTATATTTATTCCTTATATATTACAATCCTTTTATATTAATTCATTTATAATCAAAAATTGATGGAAAAGGGGAAACATGAGGATTGTTTTATTAATAAGAAATTTGCTTTTCAAATAGTTATTTCATGTATTTTTTTAAATAAATTATCAATTTATGGTTTGATAAAACATTAATTCAACAATTATCATTTATTGTCATTGCATAATAATATCAATTATATATAAACTGAAAAAATATGGAATTATTACATGATAAATAAATATGATATTATCATAAAATATTTAGCAGCATATAACATTTGTTTTTAGAGAGTTAATTCGTTCTCTGTTTCTACTCGAACCAAACATCAATAACAAATATACATTTTGATATTGATCAGATTGATGTGTTATTAGTTGCATTGGATTCATATTTATAAAAGGATGATTCTTATCAATATTTCATACATAGAAGATGAAGTATTTTTGGCCGATTTTTTTTAAATAGAATATGCTTATTTATTTAATTTCTTATTCGATAGTCATTGGAATAATTCACCTTTAGTGATGTTTGATTCATATCACTTGTTCATAAGATATTATATAGGTAGTCTAAATTTCAATTCCATTATCTTGATTCATTTATGCATATGCAATTGTAGAAATTTTATGACATAATTAACCATTGATTTTAATCTATAATCAATTAATTAATAGGGTAAATTAATTAATTCGATGGAATTGTGATATTTGGAATAGAGTTGGTTGGTTTAAATAATTAGTTGATAGATTAATTATGAGGATTTTGTGTTAGAGGATCTGGTTTATTAATTTTGGAATTAATTAACAGTCATGATGTGATTAATTAATTTGGATTTAAAAAAATTAATTTATAGAATAATTAAGAGGATTTTGGGATAGTGGATTTTGATAATTAATTTTGGAATTAATTTACAATCATGATGTTATTAATTAATTTTTTTGTACTAAATAATAAATTTATTGATTAATTATGATGATTTTGTGATGGTGGAATTATTTAATTAATTTTTGAAATAATTAATAGTCATGAAATGATTAATTAATTAGGTTGGTTGAAATAATTAATTGATGAATTAATTAATTTATTTCATGTAATTATTTAATTTTTGAACTAAATAATAGAATTGATGGAAATAGTTAATTTATGGATTAATGGAAGAGGGGGTTGAATGTGAATTAATAAATTGCGAATTAATTAAATGACATGGAAAATGATTTTGTGAATTAATTGAAGTCATGAGTAAGATTATTTAGTTGAGGAATTAGTTAATGGGAATAATTTGTATTAATTAATTGGTAAATTAATTAATGGATGTAATGTTATGATTTATGAGTTACACTAATTAATTAGAGAATTAATTATAGAGAATTGTTGGTTTGATATAATTGAATGAGTTGGGTTAATTAATTAGTAAGTCAATTAAATGGGATTTTTGTGTTATTAGAGTTGGATGAGTGGGATGAATTAATTGAAGAATTAACTTATAGATAATATTGTGTAAAAAATTAACTGTGTTAGATTAATTAATTCTTGAATTAATTAATGAGTAATTCTATGAGAAGTAATTCAATGAATTAGATTAATTAATTGATAAGTTAATTATTGTATATGGTTGAGATATTTAATTGATATGATTGAATAATTTATGTTTGAATTAATTAGGAGGAAAATAGATTTTTATGTTGAGAAATTAAGTGTTGAATTAATTATGTGATATTGAAATAGTTGATTTGAGATAACTAAGGGTATAATTAATTATAAATTATTCTTATTGTGAATGAGATAAGTAATTTCAGAATTATTTATCATATTTCATGTTATAGATAATGATTATGTAATTGATAAATAAATTAATTTTATGGAATTAATAATAAAATTTTAAATTAGTTAATGGGACAATGTGATTAATTAATTATTCAATTAATTAATGGACAATGTGATTAATTAATTGTCGTATTAATTAATGGGACTATGAGATTAATTAATTGATGAATTAATTAATGTAGTGATATGGTTAATTAATTTTTAAATTATTTAATGGTATTATGTAATTAATTAATTATTGAATTAATTAATGTGATGTTGTGAATAATTATTTTTTTAATTAATTAATCTGATGTTGTGATACATGTGATATATAAAATTGTAATAAAATATTAATGTGGTGTATGTGATATATGTTATTTTTTGAGAAATTGGTTGTGTGATAGGGACCGATGATCCAAATACTCATAGGGTGATAGACATTGTGTTCTACACCCATTATGTATAACAATATTATTTTATGGGACATGGACTGATTCTTCATATACACATGGGTTTTGAGACAGGGACTGATGCTCCAAATACTCTTAAGGGTGAAAAACATGGAATTCCACACCCATTAATTTGCATTAGACTATAGTTACAATTATAGGTGATATTAATTGAATTGAAACGGACAATGAAATCACTTTAGATTAAATGAAATTTGAATTAATACTTTAAAATGGTTCAGACACTGGGGTGGCCAATGCATGTATGGAGATACGAGTGTCCTTCAGAACTCAGTGGTTTATGCATTTAAATAGTGGGTAATTCAATAAATGTGAACAATTTACTTTATTACATGTTTTTATAAAATTGTATACACTATTATAGACTGGATTTGTTTTAGACGCTGTTGGCGGTGGCAAACTGAGTTGTACTCACACCATACTCAGGCTACCTGAGCGGTACTCGAGTAGACGTTTTTTATTTTTCTGGATGTGATTAGGAAAAGTCCCTGAGTTAGATGGTTAAATTGGGATTGATCATGAAGAAAGGGACCAGACATAGTTTGGGACCCATTTGGTTGTCATGAGTGTGTTTTATTTTTGGTTTTCATTTTAGGAACCTAACACTTACTTCAACATGACATGTCTTCTATTTCAGTTTGATATTGTATTTTATTTCTTCTGAATCTTTAAATATTGGTTTTTTGTCTTTATATATTCTTCCACAATTTTTTGTTATTTGTTTACGTGTCTACTCTGATAAAAGTGGATATAATCTCCCAACGACTAAATTACTAGACCCTCGTTGCTTGTTTGTAGTCTCTGGCATATGGGGAGGCACGCCTGATGTCATGTGGCGGACATGCTCAGGGCACTGTTGTGTGGCACCCAGTTATAGACATTACAACTTCCTTATACTATTTTTTTCTATATTCTGGAATAATGTATTGAGAAATGAAGACATGAATGCTTCATTTAATTCCATGAAATTTAATATTTTATATGATGGAAAATGGTATGTATGGGGTTGTTAATAAGTATGGCTTTATTAATACATTCTAGGTAATTATTGATATAATTTCCTCATATTTATCTTTATTTGATGACTAAATTTTAATTTTCATTTGAGCTCGAATTTCAAAATTTCATGGTAATTTTACTTATAAAATTTCATGTTCATTTCATCATTATTACTATAATATATATAATATTTTCATTGATAACATAAAATTTTTTGGAATCATTTTAAATAATTGGGAGAAAATTTTCATTTATACAATTTTAGAAATTACACATGTGTAAAAGTTATAATTTGGCTATAATTTCAACGGTAGACATGATCTTATAGATTATAGAATGCTCACAATTTTTTCAATATATTATTTATCCTTTTTTATATTATTATTAGTCGATGGGATATTTATATAAATTATTTGTATTCAGTTTATTTAACAAGTATGTAAATTTGTTTATGTTAGATACAATTATAAAATTAATAGGAATGTGAAGAAATTATTGGTGGTATAATTCCATTTGATTAATTATTGAAATTTAAAATAATATCACACAAACAATGTTTTAAATTTAATTATTCACACTTGGTGATATTTTTATAGGATTTAGGAGGTTTGGACCAAATAAAATGGATCTATTCCAAATATCTACCATTTAGAATAAGGAATTATTTATATAATCTTAACTTCCTGAATGGAACTCCCCATATACTTGTATATTTTTCTTCTCTATGTTCGTTCCTTTAAAACATTTATTCATTAACGAAAACAATATTTTCTTCTATTTACTTATTTTTATTTATCTTCTTTGTTATAAAACTGTGACTAGAAATAATAATTGGTTATTCATTTTCCATCATTTTATTATTTTAATGTACATTGGATAAAAAATCCATGCACAGGAGTGTGATTTTATTTATTAATTAATTAATTGTTACATATTTCATTAAATTTTTTAAATCTATGAAATGACTATGATTCATAAATTTTTTCCAAATTATTTTAGTGTATAATGATTAACCATCTCAAAATGTTGGAAAATTAACTACATTGTTGGGTTTTTTGAATATTAGGGATAAATATTTTACTAGGAAATATATTCTAATAGTAATCAAATATTAGATTTATAAACTAATAACATTATTTAAGAAAATAAAATTTCAAAAAAAAATTGTGCTATCCTAATTTACCACTGATCATGGGTAAGATTTTTTTACAACGACTAGTGTAATGTGCCATTATAATAAATCCGGATGTTATAATAGTGTTCATTTTTTCCTTCCATTGTGTTTCGATTCTTTTCTCATATGTTTTGGGGTATAAACAATTAAGTAATGATAACTAATGAAATTTAATCATAAGTGGTAATGTTTATCCACTATGTAATGTGTTTTTAGATATATAAAAATTGATAATGTTACTATTATCAAATGTAAATGATTAAGAATTTGTTTCTTTTTGGTCAAATTCACATAAAGAACCCCACATTGTCCTTATTTTCCATTTATCTTATATTCACATTGAAACCTATTGGGAGATTCTTAATCACATCATTGATAATATTATTAAATAGTTCATCACAAATACTATACATAATAAGTAAATGACTAAAAATATAGAGAGTATGGGTAAAAATTATTATTATAGAATGATAAATATTTTTATAGTATTGGAGAAGATGTTTCCATAGTGTTTTTGATTTATACTATTAAAAACAAGTTGTTTTATTATATTATGCATCATATTATACATTATTTAGTATAAATATTTATTCTCTTGAATCATTTGGTATTTTATGTGTCTATCTAGGTATATTGGTAAATTATGTTGAGTGATTCCACATTTAGGTTCGTCAATTGGAGTGAATGATCCTTTAGGATTGGGATTGTTTCATCCAAGTAGTTGAAACAGTACATGGTGGAAAATGATCCCATTTATTTATTTAATATTTATTATATGAATAAGGGTATGGTCATGGGGACACTAATTTTCTATGAGTATCTGTATGTGACCTTTTTTGGGATTGATTCATTTAATGTGATTGGGTATATAATACATAGATAAGATAAACCAAATATGTTGAAATTTGGGATTCTAAGATTATTTTGACTCTTATTATATGGTGTAACCGGAGTATTCCAGTTTCAATATTTAGTATTGAGTTTCTGAATACATATTTGGATTTTATTATAGTATTATTAGTTATAAATAGGTATAACATTGGTGTCTTTTAATAATATTTGTTTCTTATTAGGTATTTCTATACACACCCTTATTGTATTATTATACATTAAAGTACTAGTAGTTGTAAACCCATTTTATATTTGAAAAGATTTTATTATAGATACAAAGAAGGATTCATATATTCAATTTAATTAAATAAATCATTGAATAATGAATATTACATTTTTAATTGATATACATCCTCTAGTTTTTGTTTTTACATTGATTTTTGAATGTAAACATTTTTTTAATATTTATACCATCATAATTTATAGTGTATTACATGATGTTATATAAATTCATGAATTTATTATTTCACAGTTTATTTTTATAATAAATCATATTAAATGATTATTTTTTATTTTTATTGAAAACATTGTATATTTTTTACTTGAATATGCTCCATAAATATTATATACTCTCAATCCAATAAAGTAACATGATCCTAGTTTTTTAGAAATATTTTTTTGGTAATATTATCATCTATAGAACAATTATATTTGGGGGTAAGTTATGGTTATTTTTTTAAAAAAAATTATATCATTGGATTTGGGATTAAATTAATAAAATAAGTTGTTTTCATGTGAATAAATTTGGAAAAATGCTTGATGAATCCTATTTCAGTCTCCTAATTTGGAGAACCTAGATTCTAGTATATAATTATATGCATTCATATATAAAGGCACAAAAAATCTACAGAATACCATGAAGGAATATATTACTGTAATCTATATATATTTTGGAATATTCATCTATAATAGAGGGGGAAACCCAGATATTTCCATCATGCATGCCTATGGTAATAGATTATTGCAAGAGATCTATGTTAGGATTTTATTTCAATAAAATTTGACCTGATATGGGGGATTTGGATAAGGGGTTGAGTTAGGGAGTATCATCATAGAACCATAAAGTGACCTTTATTATGTTATTAGGATCACATAGAATTCAAAATCTCATTGATCAAAAAATAGGAGATTCATATCGTGATTTATTTAACATGACATACCCATCATAAGAGGATGATAAAAAATACATAAAAAATTATATATAATCATTTTTTATCATTTTATGGTACTTTTTTACTACTATAACATTATTAATTAAAGAAACCCATTTATTTAATTTATAAAAATATTCATGTGATGTCATCATAATATTGGTGGTCATGAAATTACGTGCTTGGTGTTCTAAAGTATAGTGAAGATCAATATCACATAGTATACAATATTGATCATGAAACGTAAAATATTATTTTGGTATGTCACTTAATTCAAGTATTATATCATATGTTCTATTTATTCTATCACCGTATACAATTTGTTTTTATGATGTATGACTATTCAGGACATGATATTTCAATTTTTGATATTTTATTATGATATATTGTTAGATAATAAAAGTATAACAACTTATAAGGATTAAATTTACATTAGTGAATTTGAAATTTCAATGTAAAGGATAGTTCAATAAGTGTTGAACTTTATGGAAATATATTCTAAGGATGTCTTTAAAATATAATGAATCATAAATATGAAATTTTAATATGGAAAAATATTCATTTATATTTTTTATAATGTTTAATATTTAAAATTTTTTATGAAACCAATGCATGTATGATGTGTTTGTTTTTAAAATAGAGGTATATTTTTTTTATAGCTAATTTCTCATGATTTGAAATGTGTTGTAATTAGGATTTAAGAAGATGTATTGTGGTAAGATAATATTATCTATAAATTCTACATTTAATGGTAAAAATAATCACTAATAGAATATATGAAATCTAGATAGTTGAAAATATTTAATTATATTTCATAATTTATAAAAATATTATATTATAACATTTAAATGAAAGGATAAAAAATGTTAATAATGAAAATTTTTGTGCTCTAGGAGATTATGGTTTGAAAAACTAAAATATATTATAATTTTGATAAGAAAACTAGTTATTATCCCTTAGGGATGGTGTTTGTTCATATTATTATAATTTTACATCATTGTCTTGATAAAATTTTTTAATAATGATTTAAAAGTCATGTTGAAGAAAGAGTGAAGAATTATTAACTTTTATAAAATAGATATATAGTTAACTATAAATATAAAATTTATTCACATCAATTTCCATATAGTATATATATTTATGATTCATATAAATTAACCCATTTGTAATGTTGTTATGGGAGATAATTATTTTACAATGTTTCTTATAATAATGAAATTTAATAATTTAATGATGTAATAATAGGACACTATGTTCCCCAATATAATAGATTATTTAGTTGTTTTGAATTAATTTTTTATTTTGAATGAATACCATATTTTTCAATTATTAAAATACTACCAAAATTAAAATATTTATTATATATTACTATATAATCTCATATATTTACTTCATTCTCTTATTAGTATTTCAATATGTGATTATTATAAAATTTAATTTGATGGAATATAATGTTATAAAAACCATTCAACAGTTGTATTTTAGGAGTTTCTTACTTCCCCTATAATGAGGTATCTTATAATAGATACAATATATAAATAACATATTCTAATGTTTTGGCTTACAAATATGATTATGGGTAAGATTTAGTAAACATTTAATTGAAATACAGGACTGTGTGAGAAGGTCAAGAATTAGGATTCAAAAAAATTATAGATTGTCGTTAAATATCATACAATGAATCTGGTATGATTTAATATTTGAGATTCCAAATATACTGTAAATGTTATTAAATGGATCAAAACACCATGTCGTTAAGAATATATATTAAAAAAAATATTCCACATTTAATTCCAACTCACATGTTGAGTTCCAAAAAGAATATAATGCAAGATTAAAATTGTAGAGATTGATTGGCTAGATAATATTACACATTTGATCATATAAAAACCTGATCCACAATTCAGTAAATAAATATGAAATGTAATTTATATATTTTAACAATTCAATTTCACTTAGGTATGATATACCAACTCATATTAGGATTAAATCTGATTGATTCACCAACTGATGTCATAATTATACATGAGAATAATTAAATTAAATATGAATGTGTTAAAGTTCATCCTAATCAATTATTCTATGGTATTAATTTTAAAAGGAAACCATTATTTCATTGATCCTTAAAAAATTTAATGAAAAATTATATCATATGAGATGACATATAAAAGTGTTTCACTAGGATGAATTGATTGAAAACATAGAAAATTCAATATGATATAGACATTAGGAATATAGAGAACTAGTCACACATCTTTGATTGAGGATATCATGATGTGGTGAATTTTATGAATTTTATAGAAAATTTGGAGCGATTGTTTAATGAAATTATAAGGGATATTTGTGATGAATTATTTTTCTATTTAATTTACCTTTGAGACATGGAGGAGTTCATTAGATTATGTGAATATGTGAAACCCATTTTCAAGATGAATAGATATACATTTATTATTGAGTTTTACAATTAAAGGAAAAATACATCTACTGTCTATAGAGAATTTCATAACAATGATTTTTCCTAGGATTCTTTTTATATTAATTATAATTGAAATTTATTTTTTATAAAATGAGATTATAAATTAACATTCTTTGGAAATTTATGTTGTAAAAGGTAAAAGATGGAATTGAATATTAAAATATTTATATTTATGGTATAGTCATTTTTTAAAAATGAGGGTTACATGTTAAAAATATTAAATATTATCCAAATTATATATTATATTTGATGTTAATACTAATAGTATTTCTTATAAAATTGTCTCTCATGTAGTGTAATTTTTTTAGAAGAACTATACTTAAAAATCCTAATATTTATATTTTTTCCTTAAGTAGAAAATTCAACTATTTTCTTTCATATATTGTAGCTTCATAAAGGTGGATGAAATTTAATTGATACGATTAGTTATAGTATGACTATGATTATTGTAATGCCCCGACTGTAGTTACCCAAAGTCGGTGCATTATTGTGTTACATTGGCATGATCACAAAATATCATGTCCCAAAAGACCGATTAGTTTAGTTTCCTTGGAGACACTAGAAACATTCATAAGTCTTACATTACATCAAAAAGTAAAACAAAACTACAACAACATCATGTCTTCATATCCCCTCATATTATCCCTAGAATTCATTCATAATATACTTCTTCACATACTGGAAATATTAAAACATTGGAAGGGGTGAGCTCAGATGCTCAGTAAGGATAACAATATAGCGGAAGGTTTCATAAATAAATATTAACAGTTAAGATAATTTATAACTAAAACAAAAGCCTTTTAAACATTATTTTTAGCATAATATGGACAAAATAGAATGAAATAATGCCATTTACTTATTCACATGGATATTCTACTAGTAGAATAATCACAAGAAATATCAATAACCACTTTCATAATGATGGAATGCATAATTCCAGACTATCATAACCACGTAGCCAAGTCCTCATGCCTAGACTACAAATAAGATTTTGTTAAGGCCTCGTGCCAAGACACTAGTTTGTCTCATTAGACCTACCGATGCATCTAGGTTCTATATCGGGCTCCACCCTTCACTTATTAATTCCAATGCATTCCTCATATGAACAGGTTTGAACATATCATAAACCATAACAAAATCATATCACATAAAACATGCATAAAGGAAACATAACATTTCCTCATTTCAATAAAAAGATATCAGTACAACACATTGATATAATAAAAACATTATCAATACCATTTTCAATACCAAAATAAATGAAAATTAAATCATGGTATTTATTTTTCATTTAAAAAATGTTATGGCTTGTAGAGGAAGCTGGAACTCAAATAATGGTCATGGAGGCGGAGAATTCATCGTCGTCGCATACGTACGACAAAAAAACATTCCCTTTTGTCGTTTAGTAAAATGCTTCATATAAAAAATATTCATTTTAAATAAACATAAAATTCAAAGGGGTTTATACACTGTATAAAAGATAGTTGTATATAAAATAAAATATGCCTCAATGAAATGAGATTCATACGAAGTCCATACCTCATGTCCGACTTGACACGACCGTTCTTTAACATCCTAAATAATAAACTAGAGTTAATTTATAATTGCTTACGAACCTTTATCAAGTTTATTATTCTTTTTATATCACTTATTACCATGTTATGATCATTGTGTAATTATTTATGTTAATAACAGTCGTTTTGTCGATCTTTGGTACTTGAGTCCAAAATAAACTTCTTATAATTAAAAGTTGATCTTGTGCTAAAATATACATTATATACAAAATTATATTCATGATGTAGATATCATATATATCTATATATCCAGTAGATACATGCATTTATAATATTACATAACATTTAGAGGTAAGAAATGAAATGCACCGTTCATGGAGACGGTAAGCAGTATGTACGCATGAACGCTACTTTCATTTCTATTTCGTATTTAATGAAATTAAATATTAATTATATAAAGGTATATTATAATTATAGTATAATATCATATATAATATCATTTACTACATACTTTATACACCCCATATATGGCATTAACGATTCAAATCACTTTAAGGGTGCGGTAGTCTGCACTTCCTAAAATGAAATTATCGCATTTTCCCATAATGGAAATCATAAAGGCATGCCATAAATGAAAAATAAAGATTTATAAGGAAAACATAAACATAATATATATCATAAATAAATATAGTGACATCTTAATGGCCACCATGATAGGTGTTAAAAGAATATTGAACAATCATCGTTTTGTGAGGCAGTATTTTGCCACCAACAGAAACTGTATGTTCTTTAACCATTAAACAAATGTGTGTGTAAGTGTAAATCAAATCCTTATAATAATAACACCCTATTATATTTTAGATACTTGTGTCATTACAAGATAAAGTAATAAAAATATTTTAAGGGGTTGAAGGAGAAAAATAAAACAAAATAACATAAGAGAAGACATTACCTTAAAATCGGGTAACTCTTTTTGATTTGAGCCAAAGGCTTCTTTTGGAAGACTTCATCCCAATGTGAGGCTACTAGGAGTAAGATAGGGAAGTTGAGAGAGTATTTGGGTAGAGGTTGGCTGAGAAAAATGGGTTTTATTGTGTGAATAAGGTGGTAGAGGCGGGGGCCCTTTTTAAGAGGAGAGGAGGGTCACTCATGGAATGTCATGAAATGTTATATTATTATGAAATGATTTTTGGATTTAAAAGGTCCCACGATTATATATTTCGAGCATAATGTGATAGAGATTCTAAATATACTCATCCAATTAGTATTTCACAAATGTAAGTCTAATATTTTACATTATCTTTTAATTTTATTTAAATCGTCAATTAATGAGGTAATCGATGCATCATCATTGTGTCATAAAAAATTTAATTTATTTAATGTCTAAAAATTATAAAACAATTAACATTATGTATTAAATCTTTTTATATTTCCATTGAATATTTATAGTAAAATTTTAACTTATATAACCCCATTTAATAATTGTGTTAGTAAAACATTACATGTTTGTGACAATTTTATTTTTACTTTAAATAAAAATTTATTAATGTCATTTTCTTTCCCAAGTGGCTCCATGGGGTCCCCAAGTTGACCCATGGATTTTCATGGTCGACCATGACTCATCCAATAAGTTTAGTATAAGTGTCAAGATATTTTTATATTTCTATAATACCATTTTTACCTTAAATTTCACTAATTACCTTTAATCGCGATTAATAAAACTTAAAAGTTACTATTCACCAAAAAATTATTTTAATCCCATTGAACCCCATTTTTCATCATAATAACAACCATTTATGTTGTATTTTCTAAAATAAAATCACAGAAGTGGTAATGTATCATTTACACAAAAAATTAGTTTTTAAACTACAACTTAGTGGTTTCACTATTCTTCAAAAATTGAAGTTTTTCAAAAAAATACCAAAAATTCACCCTAAGCTATAAGTGATATTATGAATACAAAAATGGTGTCTATTTTACAAAATTAAAAACATATAAGTTGAATTAATTAATTTTATAATTAATTCCCGTTGTCAAAACAAATAGCATGTTTTTAAGAAACAATATCAATCAAATGATTGACAATTGTTTATGTCCAATTCCAAAGTGAAGTTAATTCTAATGACAACCATTGGATAAAATGTTAAAATTATATTTTAATTATAATTTAAAACCACTCAATATAATAATTTATCACTATTAATTATTTTGATTAAAAAAGTTTTTTTTAATTAAAATTTAGTAATTTTCACTATTCATCAAAATATAAAAGTTATCTAAAAAGATCCAAAATATCACCCTAGGATAACTTTGTTATTCTGAATCCAAAAATGATGTCCATTTTGAAAGATAAAATTTATATATTTTCAATAAGTAGTTATTACTATTCATAACGGCTACTTTGATTGGTTGTGGTGTGTGTTAGAAATCGAAGTTGCATACAACACACACTACTATATTATTCAAAGAGAAGCGTACCGTGGAAGCTTGGGGTGTTACATTCTCCCCTCCTTCAAATAATTTCATCCTAGAAATTTCATATAATATCACTATATAAAAAGGCTCAGGTTATTCTTCATCATAAGTTCCTCGGGTTCCCACGTTGTGTCCTCCATCTTATGGTTTCCCCATAGAACTTTTACCTGATGAGTCATCCGGTTTCTCAGCACTTGTTCTCTTGTATCAAGAATCCTGATGGGCTCTTCTCAAAAAGACAGATCGGGTTCCAGTTCTAATTCCTCATAGGTGAGTAAATGTGTTGGGTCAGATGTGTATTTTCTCAACAGTGATATGTGGAATACATCGTGAACTTTGAATAGACTTGGTGGCATTGCCAAACGGTAAGCTACAACCCCAATTCGTTCTAGAATTTTGAAGGGTCCGATGTACCTGGGGCTCAATTTACCCTTCTTACCAAAATGTATAACTCCCTTCCATGGAGATACCTTCATGAAAACATGATCTCCTACAGGAAAATCCATGTCCATCCTTCGGTTGTCATCATAGTTCTGTTGCCTACTTTCCGCTACTTTGATGTGGTTTTGGATTACCTTCAGCTTTTACATCGTTTTCTACACCAGTTCTGGGCCTACACGTTTTCTTTCACCAACGTCATCCCAACAGGTTGGTGTGAGACATCTCTTTCTGTATAACGCTTCATATGGTTCCATCTGAATACTTGAATGGAAGCTATTGTTATAGAAAAATTCTACCAGAGGTAAATATTGATCCCACATACCCTGAAAGTCAAGTGAGCATGATCTCAAAATGCTTTCTAAGGTTTGAATAGTTCATTCTGATTGTCCATCTATTTGAGGGTGGGAAGCAGTGCTCAAACAAAGTTCAGTATCCAAGGCCTTCTGAAGACTTTTCCATAATCTTGATGTAAAACGGGGATCATGATCCGAGACAATCGACTGGGGTACTCCATTATGTCTCACAACTTCATTAATATATTGTCTTTCTAGACGTTCAAGTGGTAGATCTTCTCTTATAGCAAGAAAATGTGCTGACTTCATGAGACGATCAACAATGACCCATATTGTGTCATTCCTTCTAGGATTCTTTGGTAGTCCCATCACAAAGTCCATCGTAATATTATCCCATATCCACTCAGGTATGGGAAGAGGTTGTAAAACTCCACCAGGTAGTTGCCTTCAAGCTTTGACTTATTGACAAACCATACATCTTGACACAAAATCTGCAATCTCCCTCTTCATGTTGTCCCACCAAAAATGTCACTTTAAATCTCTATACATTTTGGTGCTCCGAGGGTGTATATATAAATTGGAACTATGAGAATCATCCAACAATTCCCATATTATATCAGGTATATCGAGAACACAAAGTCTCCTCCCAAATTTCAAAATTCCATCTTCATACACAAATTCACTCAATCTCCCATCATTCACAACTTTAATCTTCTTTTTTATCTCTTCATCATCGGCCTGAGAACACTTTATCCTTTTTAGTAAAGATTGTTTGGAAACCATTTGAAAAAGTTTTTGATTTTTCACCCTCCATGGTGATTCCCATATCCATCTTCACTAGATCCATGAAAATACGATACCTTTCCACTCTCATCATGTTCAAAACTCCATGATATTTTCTACTAAAAGCATCTGCTACCTTATGTGCCTTCCCCGGGTGGTAGTGTATCGTGAAATCATAATCCCTGAGTATTTTAAGCCATCGCCTTTGCCTCATGTTGAGTTCTTTTTATGAGAAAATATATTTCAAACTCTTGTGATATGTATATATCTCACATTTTTCACCATAGAGATAATGTCTCCATATATTCAAAGAAAATATTACATCATCTAACTCAACATCATGAGTAGGATAGTTTTGCTCATGAATATTTATCTGTCGTGATGCATAGGCAATAACCCTATCATTCTGCATAAGGACACAACCAAGTCCTTTCATTGATGCATCACTATAAATAACGAACCAATCATTCCCCGATGGTAGAGTAAATATAGGAGCATTGACTAATCTTCTATTCAGTTCTTCAAAACATTCTTCACACTCTTTTGTACAGACAAATTTAACCCCTTTACGTTTGAGCTTCGTCAATGGGTTATCCAATCGGGCAAAATTCTGGACAAAACGTCGAGAATAACCTGCCAAACCAATAATGTTGCATACCTTAGTTATACTCATCGGTGCTGGCCATTCTTGGATTGCCTCGGTCTTAGGAGGATCAACAGAAATTCCATCCATAGAGACAATATGGTCAAGAAAAGAAATCTCCTAGAGCTATAATTCACACTTGCTAAACTTCCCATATAATTCATGCATTCTAAGAGTCTTCAAGATAATGTGCAAGTGATTTCCACGATCTTCATATCTTTTGGTGTATACCAAGATATCGTCAACAAATACTACCACAAAATCATCAAGATATTCCTTAATACTCTATTCATTAGATCCATGAATATAGAGGGTTCATTAGTCAATCCAGAAGGAATTACTGTAAACTCATAATGCTCGTACCTTGTTCGAAATGAGGTCTTCGGAATGTCTTCCTTCTATACAAACAACCGATGGTATCCAGATCAAAGTTCAATATTTGAAAAGTATTGATCTCCATGCATTTGGTCAGATAAATCATCAATTCTAGGTAGGGGATACTTGTTATTTATTGTTATAGCACTGATCTCCCTGTAGTCAACACACAACCTCATAGATCCATCTTTCTTCATAAAAAAAAGGTCTGGGGATCCCCACGGAGAAACACTAGGGAGAATAAATACCTTATTACTCAATTCCTCTAGTTGTTTCTTTAGTTCAACTAATTCCACGTTGGCCACTCTATAAGGGTTCTTTGATATAGGCCTTGATGCAGGAATTAAATCAATGGAAAACTCAACTTCTCGTTCTAGAAGATGTCCATGTAAATCTTCCGGAAACACATCTACATATTCTTCCACAATAGGTACATCCTCTATTTGAACATTCCTTTCCTCACCCTCAGTCATTTCATTCTCTTCCTCCCCAATAATTGAATTTAGTTGAGCTACTGTGGGTGGATCTAATTAAGAATTAGGTGGTGATGATTCTGCTCTAATAATAAGGTGTTCCTTATCATCATCGTCAAAAATCATAACCTCCTTCTTATCACAATAAATCTTTGCATCATAGTCCAAAATCCAATCCATACCAAGGATTATATCAAAATCAATCATAGGTAGGACAATGAGATCAGCGGATAAAGAACATTTATGTGCTCTAATGGGGACTGATTCACAAAACTTGGTTGCAATGGTACTTCCCTTAAGAGCTTTGACTAACAATTCTCTTGTTAAATAAAATTGGAAATATCTAATTTTCATAGAAAATTGGGAAGATATGAAACAATGCGATGATCCAGAATAAAATAATGCATTTCCTATACTTGAGGAAACCATTAAATTACCCGCCACTACGTCTTTCGGAGCTTCAACCTCAGCAGTAGTGATAGCATAAACTTGTCCTTGATACCTTGGCCTCTTCTGAGGTGTGTTATCCTAACTCTTAGGACAGTCATTTGCATAATGTCCCATCTCTCTATAATTATAGCATTTCACATTGACAACAACTCTCTTTCCCTTGCAATCATGAGCTTGGTGGCATTTTTCACCACACTTGTAACAGGCTCCCATTCCCTTCAAGCAAGTACCAGGGTGTTTCTTCCCACATTTACTGCAGGACTGATATTCAACTATTCCCTTCTTCCCCTTATTTCCATTTCCAGATTGATTAGAAGATCTCTTCTTTTATTTCTTTGCTTTAAAGTCATAAGAATTGGATAATTCCTTTTCCGTCTTGATAGCACACGAGACATTATCTTCATATGAAGAGAAGGTTTGTGAGACTAATGATCAATGGAGAAATGGTTTTATCCCATAAAAGAAATTATCAACCTTACTTATTGGGTTACGTATATAATCTGGAGCATGCCTCACTAACCTTGTAATGTTAACCTCAAACTTTGCGACATTCTTATCCTCCTTCTGCCTCAGACTCAAAAATTGCCTTTCCATATCTGATCGATGGTCATGTGGAATGTATTTTTATAATAAAATTCCCTTAAACTCCCTCTATTCCATTCTTGATACTTCTTCATCTACCTTTGTGTTTTGAATCAGCGACCCCCATTGATCGGCATCTCCAGTGAGGCGGTAAACTTCCATGAAAACCTTCTCCCTTTCGCTACTCCCCAAGGCGTGGAATATTTTTTAAAAGGAGTTTTTATATTTCTTAGCTACTAATGGATTTGTACCCCCAGTAAATGTTGGTGGTTGTTTCTTCATGAAGCAGTCTAACATTGATCCTCCATGTTTCAGATCAGGGTGCTCCATACGAGTAAGGTTATTATTCATAACCTGAGTGAGTTTCCTAGTATGGTTATAAGTTGATCAGCACTAGTTATATCTCCAGCTCCATAATAATTATCTTGATCAGGATGGAAATCCATACTTGGAGATCGTGCATTGATAATGTTTCCATTCCTTCCACTAGGTTCCATTTCTAAACAATGGCATAAACTAGATTAGTTTATGAATAGAAATACATAATAACAATCTTGAAAAACACTTAACATATATTGAACTATTTATGGATATAATCCATAATCATAAAAATGTTTTCATTGAGGAAGTATATACTCATAAACCATTTATAATGGTTTGTAAAGAAAATGATAATTATCCTAAGAATATCGCCAAGGAGTGTCGTAGCCAAGAGTGCAGTAAGGCCTGTTGTTGTGCACCAGTTTCCATTCGAGTCTAGCTCAAAGTGATGTTTTTGGGTTTTACCCCTAGGTACATCTGTTCCTGAGCCGCCTCTAACTGCTCGTATCCAGACAGGGATTTATTTCGTGGAAAACTCACAAAAATCTCTATATTACCAAAATTCTAGGAAGTTCTTCTATACTAATCATCAAAGGCTATCTTTGGGTTATGTGCTCTAATCAGAGTTTATCTAAATCTTTCTTTCAAGGTTATTACTAAACTAAATCTGATATCAACTATAATGCCCAGACCCGAGTTACCCAGAGTCAGTGCATTATTGCGTAACATTGGCATGATCACAAAAGATCAAGTCTCGAAAGACTGATAAGTTTAGTAGCCTTCGAAACACTAGATATATTTACAAGTCTTACATTACATCATAAAGTAAAACAAAACTACAACAACATCTTGTCTTCATATCCCCTCATACTATCCCTACAGGTTATTCATAATATACTTCTTCACATCTTGGAAAAATTAAAACATTGGAAGGGGTGAGCTCAGATTCCCAGTAAGGAAAAAAATATAGCGGAAGCTTTCATAAATACACATTAACATTTAAGGCAATGTATAACTAAAACAGAATCCTATTAAACATCAACTTCAACATAATACGAAAAAAATAAAATGAAATAATGCCATTAACTTATTTAATGGATATTCTACTAGTCGAATAATCACATGCAATATCAATAACCACTTTCATAATGATGGAATGCATAATGCCAATCTATCATTACCACGTATCCAAGTCCTCGTGCCAAAACTACAAATAATATTTGGTCAGGGCCTCATTCCAAGACACTAGTTTGTCTCATGAGACCTACCGACGCATCAGGGAGCTATAGAAGGCTACACCCGTCACTTATTAAGTCCAATGCATTCCTCATATGAACAGGTTTGAACATATCATAAACCATAACATAATCATATCACATAAAACTTGCATAAAGGAAACATAACATTTCCTCATTTCAATCACAATATATTAATTCAATGAATTGATATAATAAAAACATTATCAAAACTATTTTCAATACCAAAATAAAATAAAAATAAATCTTGGTATTTATTTTTCATTTAGAAAAAGTTATGTCTTGTAGAGGAAGCTGAAACTCAAATAATGGTCAGGGCGGCGGAGAAGTCGTTGCCGCCGCATACGTACGACAAAGAAACATTCCCTTTTATCATTTAGTAAAAATATTCATATAAATACTATTACTTTTCAATAAACTTAAAATTGAAAGGTTTTTATACACCGTATAAAATAAAGATGAGTATAAAATAAAATATGCCTCAATGAAAGGAGATTGAGACGAAGTCCTTATCTCGTGTCTGACTTGACTCGACCATTATTTGACCTCATGAATAATAAAAAATATTTAATTTATCATTACTCAAGAACCATTTTCATGTTTATTATTCATTTTATATCACTTATTACCATGTTATTAACATTATGTAATTATTTATATTAATAACAGTCGTTTTGTCGATCTTTGGTACTTAAGTCAAAAATAAACTTCTTATAAATACATGTTGTTCTTGTCATAAAATATTCATTATATCCATAATTATATTCATGATGCAGATATCATATATATAATATATATCCATTAGATTCAAGCATTTATAATATTACATAAAATTTAGAGGTAAGAAATGAAATGCATCGTTCATGGAGATGGTAAGTTGTAGGTACGCATGAACACTACTTTCATTTCTATTTCGTATTTAATGGAATTAAATCATAATGATATAAAGGTATATTATAATTCCAGTATAATATCATATATAATATCATCTACTCCATACTTTATACATCCTATATATGGCATTAACGATTCAAATAACTTTGAGGGTGCGGTAGTCCGCACTTCCTAAAATGAAATTATCGCGTTTACCCATAATGGAAATCAAAAAGGCATGCCATAAATGAAAAATACAGAAGAATAAGGAAAACATAAACATAATATATATCATAAATAAATATAGTGACATCTTAATGGCTACTAGGAGAGGTGTTAAAATAATATTGAACAATCATCGTTTTGTGAGGCAGTATTTCGCCACCCACAGAAACAGTATGTTCTTTAACCATTAGACTAAGGTGTGTGTAAGTATAAATCAAATCCTTATCATAACAACATCCTAATATATTGTAGATAATTTTTTCAATACAAAATAAAGTAATAAAAAGATTTTATGGTGTTGGAGGATCAAAACAGAACAAAAGAACATAAGAGAAGACATTACCTTAAAATCGGGTAACTCTTTTTGATTTGAGCCAAAGGCTTCCTTGGGAAGACTTCTTCCCAACGTGAGGATTCTAGGATTAAGAGAGGGAAGTTTATAGAGTCTTTGGGCAGAGGTTGGATGAGCCAAATGGCTTCTATGGTGTGAATAAGGTGGTAGAGTTAAGGGCCTTTTATAATAGGAGAGGAGGGGCACTCTTGGAAAGTCATGAAATGTTTCATTATTATGAAATGCTTTCCAGATTTTAAAGGTCCCAAAATTATATATTTAGAGGTTAATGTGATTAGGTATCGAACTATACTCATCCAATAGGTTTTTTTACAAGTTTAAGTCTTATATTTTACATTACCTTTTCCTTTTATTTAAATCATTAATTAATGAGGTAATCGCTGCAGCATCATTGTGTCATAAAATATTTAATTTATTTAATGTCTAAAAAATATAAAAAATAACCATGATTTAGGAAATATTTTTATATTTCCAATGAAAATTTATAGTAAAATTTTAACATATAACCCCATGTAATAATTGTATTAGTAAAACAACACATGTTTTTGACAATTTTATTTGTACTTTAAATAAAAAGTTATTAATGTCATTTTCTTACCCAAGTGGCTCCATGGGGTCCTCAAGATGACCCATGGATTTTATTGGTCTTCCATGACTCATAAAATAAGTTTAGGACCAGTTTCAATATATTTTTATATTTTTATAATATCATTTTTACATTAAATTTCACTAATTACCCTTAATCACGATTAATAAAACATAAAAGTTACTATTCCCAAAAAAAATTATTTTAATCCCATTGAACCACATTTTTCTTCTTAATGACAACCATGTATGTATGATTTTTGAAAATAAATTCACAGAAGTGGTAATGTTTCATTTACATGAAAAATTAGTTTTTAAACTACCACTTAGTTGTTTCACTATTCATCAAAAATTGAAGTTTTTCAAAAAAATACCAAAAATTCACCCTAAGATATAATTAATATTCTGAATTCAAAAATGGTGTCTATTTTACAAAATTAAAAACATATAAGTTTCATTAATTAATTTTAGTATTAATTCCGGTTGTCAAAACAAATAGCGTGTTTTTACGAAACAATATCAATCAAAAGATTGACAATTGTTTATGTCCAATTTCAAAGTGAAGTTAATTATAATGAACAACATTGGATAAAACTTTAAAATTATATTCTAATTATATTTTAAAACCAATCAATATAATAATTTATCTCTATTAATTATTTTGACTAAAAAGTTGTTTTTAATTAAAATTTAGTAAGTCTCACTATTCATCAAAATATAAAAGTTATCTGAAAAGTTCCAAAATTTCTCCCTAGCATAAATTTGATATTCTGAATCCAAAATGAAGCCCATTTTGAAAGATAAAATTTATAAAATTTTAAAAATTAGGTATTATTATTCATAACAGCTACTTTGATTGGTTGTGGTGTGTGTTAGAACTCGAAGTTGCGTATAATACACGCTACTGTATTATTCAAAGAGATGCGTACCGTGGAAGCTTGGGGTGTTACAGTTATAATTTTATTGAATCTTATTTTATTTATTTTTAAGAAAAACAATACTTTATCCAAAAATAATACATAGTTATTTACTTTTAAATTATTATTTAACAAGTAAATTTTATGTGTTTAAACATAAAAATTCATTCATTTTTATTTTTAATGTTAATAGAATTGAAAAATTTAAATGAATTATTTCCTATCATAATCATATAACTAAAATTTGTAAAACAACGTAGAAATAATTATTATAATGGTTCCCTTAATAAGGTAAAAATATGATCCCTACTTCCTGAAAGAGTGGTTAGAGATAATGTGTATAGTAATGGGTTTGAAGGCTGCAATAAGGATTATTTTTAACATTTAACCATTGATTGGATGATTATTCACTCAATTGAAAATCCCAAATATATATTTAATTACACTAATTGGATTCATAGGTTGCATAAATAATTTTCAATGATACAAATGACATGAGGGATATGATATCTACAATACATCATACATTACAGTAATGAAAACCCCCTTTAATGGATAAAGTAATTTAGTTTTGTTTTCATTCCATAATATATATATTTGACATATATGTTAATTAAATAAAATTTTATGAAATTATTATATGAGCTACAAGGGTAATGGTATCCCATATTTCAAGGTGTTCTGTAAAATTATGTTTAACATAGTTCCATGTTTGTAATGGTAATTATTTTTATAAATTTAAGGGTAAAATTTATATTTTTTTATATAAATGAATATAGTCTTTATTGAACCGAATGGATAATGAAATCCAAATGTGGATGAGGGGGTTATTTATGCACCCACTATAAAAATATCACGTATCTTAACCTTGTAGGTGGAGTGATGAATTCACTTATCAATCATGAATTTGGAAGACCTTGTGTTATGTGGCATCACCAGGAAAAGAATGATATCATTTTTCTTCCCATGAAATAAATTCCTCAACTATAATTATTTATATTTTTTGTTTATATTCCATGAATAGATTATTTTACTAATTTTTATAAAATGGTATCAATATGGATTATTTTAATGGTAATGAATATAATATATATATTTAGATGATTTATGTTTATAATACTGATTTAGGATGATTAATGAAATTAAAATATCAGGAATATTATTGTGTCATCTTCTTTGAGAGAAAGAAATTGATATCATCATATATATATCAGATCCACTAGCATGATAGGATATCTAACAGAAAAAATTATTTATTTATGTGTGATGTTTATATATATGTAATATTTTATAATTATAATATTAAATCGGTTATTTGTTTTGGACCCATGAACATGGGATATTTCATTTTGATTTTTGGAATAAATGAAATCATTAAAAGAAGTTGTTTGAATATGGGTTTCATTAATTGTTCATTATATTTGAAGTGTTTCATAAATGAAAAAAAAAAATTATATTCGTGTTATTTGATAGTCCTGTTCAGGATTACAATAAAATATCTTATGTAAAAATGAAAATATGATTTTAATAAAATAATGTTGGTAGCTTAAAAAAATGTGAAATTTATAAATTTACATTATAGAGATGATTCTACTAGAAACGGGTTTTAAACTAGAATGGTGATATATTGTGAAAATTATATAATATTTATTTTATTCTGATATTTTTATTCATAAATTAGTCATTTTTGGGTTTCTGAATAGTTCATCATTTACTAAAAAAATGAATTTTTATAGATATTCACCTTTATTTATTTATTATGTCACCATAACTATATCATCATAGCTTGTTATACCAGAAGTATTATTGTATTGTCTTTAACACAATACCATATTCATGCCTCCCAAAATGATATATGATACTATAAAACAATGATGGTAATTGAATAACATGTGAGGGAACAATACCATAAAATAAGAAACCATAATAAATTTGTAGGTAATAAAAACCTATCATATTAAATTATTAACATAATTTGGGAAAAATAATTATTTGAGAACCTAATATATATAATAATCATATTATATAACCAAAATATGATTTGTTTTAATCTAATACAATGAAAATATTATATATAAGGCCACATGTTGGGCTAGTCCCAAACATTAGCTGTAACACCCTGAAATATTGTGAATTATTGTTTCTTGTTTTAATTTAACATTGAAATATTTATTATTATAACATAACACTAAAAATAGTTTAATTTAAATTATATCACTATGTTGGGATTGTGTTGTACACAACACTAAGTTATTCGTTCACTAAAAACAATATAATTTTTTCCTTTATACATGAAGCACTTACGTGATATTGTGACATGGAATATGTTACATGTAATACCAACATGGAATAGGCAACCTGAAACACTGACATAGTATACATTACATGAATCTTTGAATTTCTGAAAAAACAACTTTTTATTATTAAAATTATGTAACTGATATAATTGTAATATAACCATTAAAAATCATAATTTAAATAGTAATATCAAATTTTAGACTAATTTTTATAATTTATTTATATTAACAAAATTTATTAATAACGAATGATGTAATTATTAGTAATGTTATTATATGTTTAAAAACGTTATTTTTTTGAATAAACTACTTTTCATGTCCTTCTGAGAAAAATTATTAAATTAGTTTTTTAAAAATATCAAAATTTATTTTTGTAAAATAAAATTAATTTCTTAATTTTTAATCCCTAAATTATTTAAGAGATAAATTTTGGGATATTTTAGTGAAACATCACTTTTGGAAGAATTGTAAAAAAATACCATATTTTAATTCAAAACTACTTTTTAATCTAATATATTTATAAATTAAATTTTTATTTTAAATTGGTTTAAAATTTTAATTGGATAATTGTTTTTACAATTAATCAAATTTAGGACATTTTAATCTATCTCACATTGATATTAGGTATAAAAACATATAAAATTTTGAACATCTTAGTATTAAAACCCTGCAGTGTTTTTTCACCCATGGGATTATTTTTAAATTAATTTATTCCATTTATATGATTATCATTTTGAAAAATAATCTCCAAATTTGGAATCATAATAATTTATAATGGCTATTTAAGTGCATTGTTTTTTTAGAAAAAAATATTACTGAATGTGATTTCAATTAATTGCAATGGTTATGAGAAAAAATTGGCTAATAATGTTCTAGACCATAAATTTATGACCCAAAACAACAAAGACTCTTTTCCAAAACACATTTTATGACCATTATTAATAAACGAAATATTGAAAATTTAGTTTTTTTGGTTTCTTTGACTTTTTTGGGTAAAAATATGGTTTAACAAAACATGTTTTAAAAATTTATAGTCTGGTCATTCCTTTCCCTATAAAAGGTCAATACCTCTCCCTCTTCTTCGCACCTATCAAACCACGCATGGTCATGTTATAGCTACACAATAAATTTGAAAAAAATATGTAAATTATTCATATGATCCTCTCCTTGGGAAAAAGAAATTCCATTAAATGCTTTTGGAACCAACCATATGGAGTTACCCGATTAAGAGGTAATGTCTACTCTCAAGCTCATTTCTTTTATTTTTTTCACCACCCTCCACAATATTTATTTCATGCATCTATTAAAACACCATTTTTATCAATATAAGGGTATTTTTTATGCTATGTTTTTTACCTACATTTACACACACCCCAATACAATGGGTAACGAACATTCTATTTATGTGTACAGTAAACTACTACCTCACTAAACGATGATTCATCCTTTCTCCATTTCCATCTCTCATGATGGAAATTATAACAAAAACTATATTTATATATTTCATATTTTATTTTTTTAATTTATTTTATCTTATTTATTAATTTTACAACACATTCGTTTTTTACATTACATTTTGTGTAAGTCTCCTAATTTCATATGAAGAAATGGGGACTAGTGCCCCCTCAAAGTGATGTGATTCGTTCATACAATAAATGGAATGTATTAAGGATGGGTTTAATGTATATATATGATATATATGATATAATAAATATAATATAATGAATATATATGTATATATACATTTTTTTGAATATATGTCTTTTACTTTCTTTCTTTCAACATGTCAATTAAAAAGAAATAGCTTTCATGATTATGTACGACTTACTATCTCCCTACATGGTGTATTTAAATTCATACTTATAAACTATATATATATTTTTTATAAAATTATAATTAATATATATTGTATTTATATAATGTTTTAAATTATAGAAATCATGATATAATTATAAGGAACAATGACATAACAAATAAAGATAGAAGTAAATAACGAATGGAATATTACCTGAAGTGAAACCTTAACATAGAGTAGTTTACAAGATGATAATATAAATTTATAATAAAAAAATATATGATATAATAAGTAATAATATTTTTATATAAAACATTTATAGTAAATTAAAATTTATTATACAGTAGTTTTTAATGAGTATGAAGTGAGTCAAGACACCCTGCAATGGAATTTCATCTCGCTTTTTATTTCCATTAGATACATTATTTTTTCAATAAATATTATTTTTTTTCTATTTATAATGGAAATGAATGTATTATATTATTATATTTTTTGAATTTATGATTAGTTAAATATATATTCATTAATATTACTTTTACAGTGTTTATGATTCAAATGATACCAAATCGGTAAGATAGTTTTGTCCCAAATTGCTTTATTTGAGACACCATCCATGTTATGCCCCTATATTATTATATTAGGTGTACATAATTCCTTATAAATTTTATATCACAAATCTATTTCCAATCATATTATTTTCATCTTCATTAAATTTCACTTTCTTACCTCGGGAGTGTAGTTCAAAGTTACTATGTGATAAGAGTTTAATGAAACAATCTCAAGGCTTTTGGATATTATTTTTGTTTATGATTCATTTGATGAAATATTGTGATCCATATCTCAAGAAAATTCATTTATTTTATTCTCCTCATGTTGTTGTTAAGATATTAATTAATTGGGACAATGTTTTCACTCTTTTTGTATATATGAAATATAAGAATCTGTTTTTAAGGAAGCATAACATTACAATCTCTTCAAACAAAAATTTGTGTTTTATCCAATCCATGACATATAAAAAGGGTTTCCAAAAATACCCTACTATTCTCCAATAATATTTAAAAAAAATTACCCTTTTTTCTTTTACCACTTTTTTCAATGAAATATTCTTATTACATTTTAAACAAGGCATTTTTATACCCTTTTTACTATGCAAAATAATATTTTTTACCTTATACAACATGATTGGATTTACCAAACATCATTTTTGTGAAGATTATTTTCATGTGTAAAATTTTAAATTTTTTTAAGAAGTTGTTTTTATATTATTTTCAAATAATTGATTTTCAAACCATTTTCAAGATTATTTTATAAGTTTTTAGGAATATTGGACTTCAAAATGTTTGAAATATTTATTGATATATTTTCAATGTTATTTTAAATGAAATGTTTATCAAAATGATTTAAATATTTCCTTATATGTTTTCTACAATATTTTTAAATAAATGGTTTTCAAAAAAATTCAAGATCTCTTTCACGTATCATTAAGATTTTTCAATGAAAAAGGTTCTTAAAAATTATGGAATATTACATTATATGTTTTGAAAGAAAAAGTTATTGAATTTTTATAAAATATTATTCTATATGATTTCAAGGAAAAAAAATTCAAAATAATATCAAGCTACTTTTATATGTTTTCAAGCAAAAAGGTTTTTGAAAATTATTTCATGTTTGATTAAAATAATTTCATTATATTTTATAATAATAATGAATTTCAAATGTGTTTATCTATAAGAATTTCTTTTCAATGAATAAGGAATATATTCCCCAAGATTCATTTTTGAAAGATACATAATAATTATTTTCCATCAAATATAACATCCTTTGATGTTACTCATTCCATTACAGGAAAGGATCTAATGGTTCCGTTCATATTATTTATATAAATGGGTTATGATTAATTTCATGTTATTAATGAATCTTTTTTCTCCTTTATTAGTAAAATTATTATGAAATCCATTTTTATTTCATGGGTTACTATTTTGATGAAATGATTATGAAACCTCTATCATTTCCATATGTTATGATATGTTGATATTTGTATGACACCAATTTTTCCATGACCTGTCCCCCAGGGCCCGTATCGTGACTACCCCAAGCCAACATTCCATTGGCCAGGGGCTAGCGACTAGCAAAAAAGGCGTAAATCCCAAAACTCGGAATGCATTTCCTTTATAACTATAAACAAACACATTAGAGTACACAACTGGAAGAAAAACAGTATGAAAAATCTGTATACAAAATGTGTGTTGGAATGTAAAAGGGGTCGGAAATACAGGCCCAATCGGAAAGTACAAGTACAACTAAAAAAGGTATAAACGGTTAAAAGGTAAAGAGAAGTTCCTAGATTATTCCCCATGCTTCCTACCTGAAGGGTAGGTACAGATGGCCACCAATTCACTCCACATCTGTCAGACTCCACTTTGTACCGAATCGTCATAAGGTCCACCTTCAGGTACCATCCAGTCCTGGCGCTCGCGGCCTCCGTCAGCACTATCTGTCGTCTGCAACCAACACAAAGAGGTGCATGCATAGACTGTGAAAGGGTGAATATAACAATACTTAGTAGGGACCCCAAGACCCTCAAGGTCTCACAAAATCCAACAAGGATAAACCGAAATGTATGAAATCAATGGATAACCATTACATAGGTATATGCCCATACATATACCTAAGTTATCTAGTAACCCATCTCAATCATGATAAAAGCACAATATTCATTGACTCGGTTCAAACCAGGGTTTTTATTCATGATTTCGTAACCATGACTGCTGGAGAACTCCTCCTCTATCGATTGCAGTGGGTCTGCCACTATAACCAAGCGCTTCCCACTGACCTTGGACTATTGAGGTACTCCACCTGTCAAATATTGTGGGTCTTTCACGCTCAAATAGACTCACACTCCACCATGGGTCTGCTACTACAACAAAGTGATCCCTCTCATAGCCTACAAAGGTACTTCTTCAGTCAAGTACCATGGGTCTATCTCTACAACCAAGAGCTCCTCCATCGTGGGTCTTCTACTACAACCAATCACTCCCCACTGGGCCATCCGATTCACTCCGATTCGATTGGTCACCAGTCGTCAAGTCTCATCCAGGAACTTGGTCTCTAGAATCTATTCACTCGTCACTGGGAGGGTCTACTCCATGAGAAACAAGTCGATACTACATGTGTCGTGAAGTCCTATGTAGAAGTATCTCATAGATCTACCTCGTCATAGGGGTCTCAATGCAATAGACTGAATGTCAATCTGAAGCCTGGTTTGTTAGTTATTAGCCTTTTATTCCTTGGGGCCTGGTTAGATTCATGTACAAACAAACCTGGTTGTATCTCAATTATTCCCTGAACTCCAGTGAGGTATACTCAATGGGACTGTCTCTCATCAAGATTACCAGTGTTGTTGATGGTTCATCAAATGGACATTCGGTGCCAAAGATATGGCCACAGTAAGCAAAGGGGTCCATAGTGGGCTCGGGTCCGGTCCGACCTGCTCGGACCGACATGGCCCAACCAAATTCTAGGCTGACCCGGTCAGGGTCAACCCAGAAAGACTCAATGGATCTGACCCAGCCTGCTAGGCCAGTCAGCACGCTATGTTAGGACCGGTCCGTTGGGCCCAGCCCAGCGGACTGCGAGGGAGGATCAGCCCGGATGCTGCCATGAAGGTGGCTCGACCCAATGACTTGGGCCGGTTAGGTTAGTGCCTCTAGGGGCGTGACTCGGGAGGTCGGCAGCCGGGAGGCCTATGGGCAAGCCGCACGGGGTGCAGGCATGCCAGCTGGACATCAGGAAGGCTGCGGGAGCACCATGCAGGCCGTGAGGGCATCGGGTAGGGAGCCAGTAGAGCTCGGCTGCGTGTAGTGCACGTTGGTAGCACCCGGGGGTGCCAAGAAGGGGGCCGGTGGAGTAGTGCAATGCACGTGGTGTGTGGTCATCCGGCGTGGGGGCGCCGGGTAGAGCTCCGACAGAGCGGGTAAGGCGGCATGGGGCACATGGCCAGCCGGTGTGGGGCATCAAGCAGTGTGAGGGGAGCATGGGCCAGCAGCGTGGGGCGCAGTGGCGTTCTGGTAGGCCGTCACGATGTGCGGAGGTGCACGGACAGTCCGGCGCGGGCCACGACGATGTTCATCTGGATGCACCGTTGTGCCACGAGGGAGGTGCTATTTGTGGAGGCCATGGGACCCACGACCTTTGTTCGCCGTCTTCTTCATCGTCGCTTCATTTCCGTGTTGTCATGGAGTCATCACAAAAACAACAAAGGTGGGGTCTGGCCATGTTGTTTTCGCCCGTACCCTCCGCATTTGGGGTGGTAGCAATAGGTTCTCAAGAACACAACACAACACCCCACCCAAAAAAGTTAAACATCAACATTACTCATTTAATGAAGGAATAACATGGTACCTTAAAGAAAATAACCCCTAACTTTTGATGCATTGCTCGACGCTCTTCATTTTTTGATAGAGTCACAAAAGGATGACGGAGGAGACCATCGTTCGTCACGTTCATCACACATCCTCAATTCTGTGCTGGGTCGGTTCGGTGACGACATTGTGGAGGGTTGATCAGTTGGTGAACATGGAATATGTCAAAGAAGAAATTGCATTTTCGGTGTTCTTTTCATTCTTCCCATAATTCACGTTCTTGGTTGGGAGCTTTTCTCCCTAGCTTTCCTCTCAAAGCCTCAACCAAAACAATATTTTTCCAATGAAAATAATTGTAGGGTTTTTCTATCATTATATTGGCACATAATTCAAAATTGATGAATTAAATGAGTTGGAACCACCTAATTATATTTGTGAGAGGTGTCACATTTAATTAAGTGGATGTTAAGAGGATCTTTCTCATTAAAGAGGGAGAGGTGGGAGTTTTTATCCTCCATCATCAATTGGGGTCGGATGGTCCCCACCCCTATCATTTAATAGAGAGGTTATGGGTCTAGTGTCGACCCCACATTGTAACCTCTCATTGGAGGTTATTCTTGGGCAGGCCCCACCTCCGTATCCTCTCATGGGAGGATGGGATGTTGTGGTCCCCCCATAAACTACCATGTGAAGTTTAAAACTACCCGCACTCACATGGTGGAAAAAATGTAAAATAAATTGTAACACATTATTTAATTATTTTTGTAAGAAAGCCCAAAAACTAACTTTTATCCTCGACTCACTATTGTCGAAGTGAATGTCTTCATAAGAGAATACCGGATCTGGGAGATTAATGTTGCCCTTGAATTTCAATTTCAAGCACTGGTTCATATGTTAAAAAATTTTGCTCGTACATTAACTAAACATACCAAAACAAAACATCATAAATTTATTCCAGACACACCAGGTCTCGGAATCAAGAACCATTAATTTCCACAGACTCGTAAAAATTCCATGTTTTTATGAGAAAAAATTTCCACAGAATTTCTTGGTCTTTACATATTCCCCACCTCAGGGATTTACATCCCCGTAAGCTACAACTGACACTAAGGGAACAAATGGGGATACTGAGCACACATCTGAGTCTCCCGCTCCCATGTGCTCTCTTGGAGGTTTATGTACTACCAGCGAACGTGAACCATAGGTATCGATCGTCCATGTAGGTCCCTCTCCTTTCGATCCTCAATCTCTACTAGAATCTCCATAAAAGTCTCCCCATCATCGATGTCCACCTCCCCTTAGTGAATGATTTGAGAAGGGTTGTGCACCAATCTCCTCAGCTAAGATACATGGAAGACGTCTTGCACCTGGTGTAACTAAGTGGAAGATCTAGGTGGTAATCCATTTCATCCACTTTGGTGAGGACCAAGAAAGGTCTGATGAATCACGAAGACAAATTTCCGCCTCAGCCAAATCTATGTAGATCTCGTTGAGGTGAGACCCCTAGGAAAATTGGCCACCATCCTCGAACTCGATAGGCCTCTATCTCCTATCATCATATTACATTTGTCTGCTTAGTTCAGTCTTCATCCGCTCCTAGATGATCTGCACCTTCTCCGTGGTAGCTCATACTATCTCTGGTCCCTCTAGTGCGGAATTCGCTACGTATGTCCAGCACAGTGGCGATCTGCAAGGTCGACTATACAAGGGCTCCAAATGTGCCATACCGATGGTGGATTGATAACCGTTGTTATAGGAAAACTCCACCAATGGTAAATTATCCTCCCATCTACGTCCAAAGTCGACGACACATGTGCGGAGCAAGTCCTCAAGGGTCTAGATTGTAATGAACCAAAGATTTATTAATGGAAATCCCTCTTGATCTAGATAAATGTCTCTATTTGAAAATATCAATATAAAATTTCAAATTATTTGGTTTTATGTTAAGAATTGTTACCGTTACTTTTATATTCATTGAACAATGATCACATGATTAGTATAAATATATGGCTTTAACAAATCCAATTTACTCAGAAAAAAGAAGTGATGGCCTCATCCAGTAGAATTGTTCTATACGAAGCCCATTTGTCAGAGATCAGAAAAAAGGTGGCATCCTTGGGATTCACTCTTGACCAAGCCTAAGCTGATCCTCATTATGTCAAGCTCAAACCGGACTGTATACGGGAAAAGTGTATTTTGATATAGATTACCACTCGAGCGATGTTATCTGAGCCACCCCAAGATTCTATCATAATCTCACACCTTACCTTTAGGTCTTATGAGGCTGTTTTAAGGGGTTATGTAAAAAATCACTAGTAATATGTTCATGTATATTTTTTTGTATATAATAATTAATATACCTTCTTGTCATTATTGATACATTATAAATAGTTTCAATGTACAAAGAGTGTTTTTAGTTATTATTTAATTAAGAAATCTATTTTATTAAATTAAGGGATTTCTGAATTAAATAATATTTTATTAAAATATTATTATTATTATTAAATTAATTTTTTATATATAAATGATGATATAATTTTATGAATGTAATTATAATTTTTATTAAGGTTTTAAAGCCATTACTGTCAAAATCGGTGAATTGATGATAATTGTCGTTTTTAATTTAAAAGTGAAAATTTAGATATTTAGAAAATTATATACATAAAATAAATGATATTTCTGGAATCAGGACATCGAAATTATCCAATAGTGAATTTTTCATAATTTTCTGAGACAGTCAAATTATTGGGAAAAAATAATATACCATTTAAATATATAATGTGATTTATGACATCATAACCACCCAATAGTGATGTAATAAAATACTATAAGATTTATTTTCGGCTAATATATGTTGTACCATTAAAATAATGTTATTTTGGGTTTGTTTTCTTAATTTTCAAAGCATTAACGGACCCCTCAATACTTATTAAACAACTTGTCTTTTTAAATTATTTTCCATGGGAGTGTGACTCACCTCCACATAAGAAACACCATTATTTTATGAAGTTCTGACTTTGTACATAAAAATATTGTTTTCCTATTACCTTTTTCAAAAAACCATGGGATAGAAACCCTGATCTGATTTTTGGTTTGGATTAGTTTAATGTAAGGGGTCCCAAACCTAAATAATAATGAATTCAGTCACCTTTCCTATATAAACCAACCATGCTCCCACTTCCTCCTCACTATAAACGTTTGGATTTTTCCAAACCTATGCCTTACTCTCTCTATAATCCTCCCAAGGTGCCTCAAGCTCCCAAGAATCCTCTCTCAAGCCTCTCTCAAGCCTTTAGAAGCACACTTCCAAGTAAGGGTTTTTTTCTTCCTTTCTCATTTTTTTCAAATATTCTTTAAGTTGTTTTTCCCATTTAATTTCAATTATGAATGTTTGGGTATGGTTTCACACCTCCATCATACTTCCATATTTATGTTTTAATGATGAGATACCCCTTTCTCTCTCATTAAATGCCACCCATGTACACCTGTTACTATGCTGAAATTCCGAAAGGAACTTCTCCCTCCTCATTTACATTCAAGAAATTTTTTTGTATCATGAATCTAAATTCAATTACAATTGTTGTGAAATGTATCTATATGACCTCCATATTTTCCATTAAATTTAAATATGATGAGTAACCCCTTTCTCTCTCATCAACTGTTTTTATGAATTCTTATGTCATGTCGTTACGTTGTCGAAATCGAACCAATTTTTTAAGCCAACGCCATTGTGTAGTGAATACCATGCCCATTTCTCCATCAACGATATTCACCTTCATGCATATTTACATATTGATTATAATTTTTCATGTATGAATTCCACATTACTTTATCATTGAATAAATTATTATGTTTTATGAACCCATGTTTTATGATCCATGTGGCACACTTATGCATGAAATGAAATGTTTAAGAAGTGTTCGCCCTTATAGCACTCCAATGCATTGGGTAAAGTATAGTATCATGATACGTCATGTGAAATTAGTATTGACTCATGATAATTCAAGTGCAATGAGGTTTAACTCGTTCTTCATGTGCAATGAGGATTTACTCAGGCTCCATGTGCAATGAGCCTTGGCTCATGCTAATTCCATGTTAAGTGTTTTTGCCACATTTCCATGATATGATTATCATGCTTTATCATTCCTTTATGTTCTTATTTCTCTTGTTCTCTATTGATATACCTATTGTCTAACATGTATTGTAATCAACATGTATTCCCTTTTTATTCCCTTACAGGGATTTATAGCTCACCCTTTTCTTATGCTTGTCCTCAGGTTATCCCATTCAATGCTAAGTAAAAGGGAATGTAGTAGTAATGTAAAGGAAGTATTAAATAAAGATGTTGTATTTCATGTTTTATGTTTTTATGTAATGATAACAAGCCCCAAAGACACTAGACCTCTCAATCTTCCAGGTTGTAAGAATTGAATAGTTTATGTAATAAATCATGTTTAAGTTTGTAATAAAAGCAGGGTTGTCATAGTTGGTATCAAAGGATTGGTTTAGTTATTTCTATGATTAGGATTAGAAAACTCTAGTAATGACTTAGAGATAAGACTAAGTATAATAAAAACATCCCTAAGTTTTGGTAAGTACTGAGTAAGTTGTTTATCAAGAAAATACATCCCTGTCTGTATATGAGTGGGTAGTGGCGGCTCTGGCGCAGATGTATCCTAGGGGTAAAACCCGAAAACACAGCTTTGAGCTAGACTCAAACAAGAACTGGAGCATTACAATGGGCCTTGATGCACTCTTTGTTATGCCACTCCTGGGGGATATATTTTGATAAATTCACAAGCATAGTATGAACCCTTATTAAGGGAATTTAAAATTTTCCCCTAAGAATATGCGTTAGAAAGTAGATCATGAAAAGCCAAGATTGAAGCCTATAGACTCATGAGTTAAGGAAATAAAAGATTATTTATATTTCATCAACTTTTGCCTTTGTATTACCCTTTATATGTTACCCCTAGATTTTCTTTTATTCCAAACAATGGTCAGTAATAGGAGGACTCGGTCTAACAACCGATGTGAAGATCAGTATGATGATTGTACTAATGAGTTGAACAATCCAATGGGAGTGGGAATCACGAACTTTGTCACACTTCTCTCTCAGCTAACTTAATCTTTGAATAGAATCACGGGTCAAGAGGAATGTTCAACCCCCCCTAATGAAGAACAAGGTTCTATCGAGAGCATCATGAGAAAAGGCCTCCTACTTTTAGTGGATCAACTGATCCCACGACCGCTGAACAATGGATCTACTCCATTGAAAAGATCTTCTACATCATTCAAAGTTCTGAACAAGATAAGGTTCTCCTGGAGGATTATCGTATGTAGGGTGAAGCTGATAAATGGTTGAAGTTGATCAAAAATATATATCCAAAGGAGGAGATCGAGGCATTGGAATTGAAGGATTTCCAGAAGCTGTTTTTTTGATAAATATTTTCCGCGCACCCTCCTGCATAAGATGGAAAGGGACTTCCTTTCCTTCAAGAAAAAAGACTAATAATCTATTGGAGCAAACAAGGAATACATCACAAGGCTTGCATGATACATTTCGGCTTTGTTGTTACCCCCAAATTCAAGGCTGAGCACTTATTTGGTGGGCTGAAGCCTAGCCTGTGGAAAGAATTAGGGATCCATGACTTTGACAGATTTGAGGAAATTTAATGATGTTCCCTCAAGGTCGAAAAGGAGATCGGGGAATCACAGGGGTATCATGGGGACAAGAACCATAAGGTGTATTTCAATGTTGTTGGTCTGATGGATAAATCCAACGGTGTTATGAAGGTCCATCACCCCACAAGCCAAAAGTGTGGAAAGAAGCACCCTGGAAAATGCCTCAAGGGGACGAGGAAATGCTTTAGGTGTGGAAGAGAAGGGTACCTAGCTGTTAAGTGTCAGCAAGAAAGACTCGTGGCTACGACAGAGGAGAGTAACTCTCCATTAGAACCCCAAAATGCTATTCATTTCTACAACTACAATGATCCAGGGAATTTTTCAAATCAGTTCCCTAAACCAAGGGTTTTCGGAGGCAACCAACATCCTCAAAGGAAGCAAGGAAGAGATTTTTCCACCACTTCTACCGAAGAAAACCCTGACAACAAAGTGGTGACAGGTGAACTATTAATTCATTCAATAATAGCGAATATACTTTTTGATTCAGGTTCTACACATTCTTTAATATCACAAAATTTTAGTAGAACAATCCCAGCACCACCACAAATCATGGATGTTAAGATGTTGGTGAGTATGGAAAATGGGGAAATCATTGCATCCCATGAATATAAGTCCTCCCCTGTTATAATCTGTGGATTGAATTTCTTGGAAAACCTCGTCATACTCCCTCTAGTGGAATTTGATGCAATTCTTGCCATGGATTGGCTTTCCTTATATAGATCCAACATAAATTGTCGAGAGAGGGAAATCACACTCCATATGGAGAATCGACCCCTGATTATTTACAAGTGTAATTAGGAATATGAATCTCCTTTAGCCCCATCATCTCAAACATCGATATAACTACCCTATGAGCATGCGTATATGGATCAGATGATTGAGTCCAAGGATGAAACCTTCCTTCAATAAATTCTTATTGTGAGGGAATTCGCAGAAGTGTTTCCTGAGAAAGTGTATGGTCTTCCTCCTAAAAGAGATGTTGAATTCTCAATTGAAATTATACTAGGGGCACTACCAATATCCAAGACTCCATATAGAATGGCTATTGTGGAGCGTGAAGAGCTGAAGAAAAACTATAGTAGAATCTGGATAAAGGGTATATATGCCCATGTGCTTCACCATAGGGTGCACCAATCCTCTTTGTCAAGAAGAAGGATGGTTCAATGCATCTTTGCATCAATTATCGTTAACTTAAAAAAATCACGATAAAGAACAAGTGTCCTCTGTCATGGATCGATGGCTTGTTTGATCATCTACGTGGAGCACAATACTTACCCAAGGTTGATTTGTGGTCAGGATATTATCAAGTATGGTTAACAAAGGAAGATGTCCCCACGACTTCTTTTCGTACAAGATATGGGAACTATGAATTCATTTTAATTCCTTCCGAACTCACTAATGCTCCAGAGTTATTCATGGACTTGATTAATATAGTCTTTAGAGATTACCTTGAAAAAATTTTGGTAGTCATTATAGATGATATTCTAATATACTCCAAAACCAAGAAGGATCATGAGGAGCATTTAAGAACTATACTAGAGACATTACTCAAGGAGAATCTCTTTGAAATGTACAAAAAGTGTGAGTTCTGGTTGAAGGAGGTCTCATTCATGGGCCATATCATCACAAGCAATGGGATATCTGTGGATACCTCCAAAATAGATGCAATTGAGGGATGGCTGAGTCCAACATTGGTAACGGATATCCGTAGCTTCTTGGGGTTAGCTGGATATTATTTATGATTTTTTAGAAATTTCTCACGATTGTCCAACCCTCTTACCAAGATAACTCTAAAAGTTGTAAAGTTTTCTTGGAGTGATTAATGCGAAGAACGGTTCAAGGAGTTGAAAAATAGGTTTATCACTGCGCCCGTGCTCATTTTACCCACAAGTGGGGAAATATTTGTGGTATTAAGTGATGCTTCAAAGAAGGGCTTAGGCTATGTGCTGATGCCGAATGATAAAACGATATCCTATGCCTCAAGGCAGTGGAAAATCCATGAGTGAAACTATCCAACGCATGATCTGGAGTGGGCGGCGTTGATCTTTTCCTTGAAAATCTGGCAGTATTATCTCTATGTGGAGTAATGTGAGATATATACTTACCACAAGAGTCTTAAAAATATATTCACACAGAAAGATCTTAATTTGTGCCAGAGATGATGGATATAGCACATCAAGGATTATTATTGTTCAATACATTACCACCTTGGGAATGTGAACAATTTGGATGAGGCCCTAAGTATAAAGGACCCAATGTTTCTATCAATGATGATAATTGAGAGGGATCCAATCTTCTTAGATTTGATGAAGATGGACATGGGAATCATAAATAAGGGATCTTCATCAATCCTTTCACATATTATTTCGCAACTGTCTATTTTGGAAATGTTAGAAGATGCTCAAAAGGATGATGTTGGAATTCAGGAAAAATTGGAAGCTTTCAAATAGGGGAAATCCTTGGAGTTTAATGTTAATTAAGAAGGAATTGTGCGATTTGGGAAAATACTTTGTGTTACATCAATTTCGGAGCTGAAGAAGGATCTTTTGGATGATGCACATAGTTCAAATTTCTCTATTCACCCAGGGAGCACAATGATGTATCAAGAACTCCGAGAAAACCTTTGGTGGGATAATATGAAAAAGGAGATCACTGAATATACATCAAAGTCCCTGGTGTGCCAGCAAGTGAATGCAGAGAGAAAGAAGTCTAAGGGGATGATGCAACCATTGCCCATACCAGAATAGAAATGGGAGGACATCACAGTGGACTTTGTCACTGGACTTCCAAGAACATCCAAAGGCAACAATGAAATCTGGGTTGTTATGGATCGTCTTATAAATACCGAACACTTCATTGAAATTCGGGAGGATTTATCATTGGATCAACTAGCATGGATATATATCAGGGAAGTGGTAAGGCTACATGGAGTGCCACTATCTATTGTGGCTGACCAAGATCCACGATTCACCTCTATGTTTTGGAAGAATCTTCCACATGCACTAAATACTGAACTGAACTTCAGTACCGCCTATCATCCTCAAACTGATGTCCAATCCGAGCGGACTATCCAAACACTTGAGGAAATGTGGATAGCATACTCAATGGACTATAAAGGAGGATGGGATCAACATCTTCCTCTGGTTTAGTTTTCTTATAATAACAGTTTCCACTCAAGCATCTAAATGGCACCCTATGAATCCCTTTATTGGAAATGGTGAATAACATAGGTGTGTTGGGATGAAGTCGATGAACGTAAGCTGCTTGGACCGAAAATGGTCGAGGAAATGGTGGATAAGGTGAAAATCATTTAGCAGCATATCAAGGTAGCCCAGAGTCGACATAAGAGTTATGCAGATAATCATCGACGAGACCTTATGTTTAATGTTGGATACATGGTTTTTCTACGCATATCATCGTGGAAGTAGGTCATGAGGTTTGGAAAGAAATGTATGTTAAATCCAAGGTACATCGTCCCCTTCTAGATTTTTGATCGTGTCATGGTTGTGGCCTATCAACTAGCACTTCCACCTACCATGGCCAAAGTACATGATGTCTTCCATGTATCTCTCTTAAAGAAGCACATACTGGACCCTTCACATGTACACTCTTTTGAGGTGGTAAATTTGGAGGATGATCTTTCTTATGAGGAGCAACCAGTGAAGATCTTAGATCGTAGAGAAAAAGTTCTATGAAGTAACACAATTCCCCTTGATAAGGTGTTGTGGCGACACCAGAAGATTGAAGAAGTGACTTGGGAATTGGAGGAAATGATGAAGCTGAGTTACCCACATCTGTTTTGGTTTGGGAAAAAGGAAATTTCGAGGGTGAAATTTCTTAAGGGTGGAATATTATAACGACCCATAGATTCATTAATGGAAATCCCTCTTGATGTATTAAAATTTCTCTTTATGTAAAATTTTTATATAAAATGTCCACTTCTTTGGTTTTATGTTAAAAATTGTGATTTTTACTTTTATATCCATTGAATCGTGATCACATGATTAGTATAAATGTAGTGCTTTAACAAATCCAATTTACTCATACAATAGAAACGATGGCCTCATCCAAGAGAATTTCTCCATACGAAGCCCATTTGTCAGATCTCAAGAAAGTGGTGTCATCCTTGGACTTCGCTTTTGACCAAGCCCAAGATGAACTTCATCATGTCAAGCTCAAACGGGATCGTCTACTGGAAAATTGGAAGTTGATAGATATTACCACTCGATTGATGTTATCTGAGCCACCCCAAGAGTCTGTCACCATTGCACACCTTACCCTAAGGCCTTATACGGCTATTTTAAGGGGTTATGTTAGATATCGCTAGTAATATGTTCATGTATATTTTTTGTATATAATAATGAATATACAATCATGTCATTATTGATACATTGTAAATAGTTTTAAAGTACAAATAGTGTTTTTAGTGATTATTTTATTAAGAAATATATTTTATTAAATTAAGGTATTTTTGAATTAAATAATATTTTAATAAAATATTATTATTATTAATAAATTAATTTTATTATATATAAATTATCATATAATATCATGAATGGAATTATAATTTTTATTAAGGATTGAAATCCATTTCTGTCAAAACCCGTGAATTTTCGATAAATGTCGGTTTTTATTTTAAAAATGAAAATTAACATATTTAGAGAATTATTTAGAAAAAATATATGATATTTCTGGAATTAGGACATCAAAATTATCCAACGGTGAATTTTTCATAATTTTCTGAGATAGTCAAATTTTTGGGTAAAAATTAATTACCGTTTAAATATATAATGTGTTTTATGACATCATAATGACCCAATAGTGATGTAATAAAATACTATAAGCTTTTTGTTCGGCCAATATATGTTTTTCCATGAAAATAATGAAATTTTTGGTTTGTTTTAATTATTTTTCAAACCATTAGTGGACCCCTCAAGACTTATTATACTTCTTGCCTTTTTAAATTATTTTCCATGGGAGTGTGACTCACCACCACATAAGCAACCCCATTATTTTATGAAGTTAAGACTTTGGACTTATAAAATATTTTTTTCATCTTCCCTTTTCCAATAACCGTGGGAAAAAACCATGAGCTGATTTGTTTTTTGGATTAGTTTAATGTAAGGGGCCCTAGACCTAAATAATAAAGAATTCACTCAACATTCCTATATAAACCCACCCAAGCTCCCACTTCCTACTCACTCAAAGCCTTTGGTGTTCGTCCAACCTCTTCCCTACTCTCTCTAGAATCCTCCCAATGTGCCCCAAGCTCCTAAGAACCCTCTTTCAAGCCTTTCTCAAGCCTTTGGAAGCACACTTCCATGTAAGGGTTTTTTTCTTCCTTTCACATTTTGTGTCTAATTTTCTTTAAGATGATTTTCCCATTTAATTTCAATTATTAAAGTTGGGGTATGGTTTCAGACCTCCCTCAGAATTCCCTATTTATGTTTTAATGATTAGAGACCCCTTTCTCTCTCATTAAATTCCTACCATGTACACCCGTTACTATACCGAAATTCCAAAAGGAACATCTCTCTCCTCATTTATATTCAAGCAATACATTTGTATCATGAATCTAAATTCCATTAAAATTGTTGGGACATGTATCTATATGACCTCCTTACTTTACATTACATGAAAATATGATGAGGAACTCCTTTTTCTCTCTTCAACCATTTTTATGAATTCTTATGTCGCGCCGTTATGCTGCCGAAATCGCACCAATTTTCTAGCCAATGCCATTGTGTAGTGAATACCATGCCTATTTTTTCATCAAGGGTATTCACCTTTATGCACATTTACATATTTATTATAAATTTTCATGTGTGAATTACACATTCCTTTATCGTGGAATAAATTATTATGTTTTATGAATCCATGTTTTATGATCCATGTGGCACACTTATCCGTGAAATGAAATGTTTAAGAAGGGTGCGCCCTTATAGTGCTCCAATGCATTGGGTAAAGTATAGTATCATGATACATCATATGCAATGAGTATTGAATCATGTTAATTCATGTGAAATTAGGGTTTACTCGTGCTTCATGTGCAATGAGGATTTACTCATGCTCCATGTGCAATGAGCCTTGGCTCATGCTAATTCCATGTTAAGTGTTCTTTCCACATTTCCATGTTATGATTACCATTCATTATCAAGAATTTATGTTCATGTTTCTCTTTTGATCTATTTATATGGCTATTGTATAACATGTATTCTAATCTTCATGTATTCCATGTTTATTCCCTTACTGGGCTTTATAGCTCACCATTTTCTTATGCATGTCCTCAGGTTATCCCATCTAATGCTAAGTACGAGGGAATGTAGTGGTCATGTAACAGAAGTTTTCAATAAAGATATTTTATTTCATGTTTTATATTGTTCTGTAATGATCCTAAGCCCAAAAGACACTATACCACTCGATATACCATGTTGTATCAAGTTAATAGTTTATGTAATAAATCATGTTTATGTTTGTAATAAAAGTAGGGTTGTCGTAAGGATGGTCTGCTCGGTCTGGCCATCTATCGGAGGATGGAAGGTGGTGCATAGACGTAGTTTCATCCCGAAAGCCTCTTGCAACCCCTTAAATAGATGGGATGTAAACCTTGTGTCATAGTCAGAGAAAATAAAAGAATTTACTCCATGTAAACACACAATATCCAACACATAAGAGCGTCCCAAACTCTCTACTGAGCCCTACTCTCTGATCAGTTGAAAGTGGGATGACATTGTGAGTCATTCGACGATCAGCAAAATCGATTCATGACCCCTGGATGTATGTGGATGACCCATCAATAAGTCCATGGATATCCCATCCCACTTCCACTCTGGGATATATAAGGGCTGAACCAAGTCTTCTGGTACCTAGTGCTCTGCCTTAACTTGCTGACAAGTGAGGCACTGTGGGGAAAATTCCGCTACTACCATCTTTATACCTGGCCTTCAGGGCTGTCGTCGAAGGTCCTAGTAAATATTCTCCAATCCTGGATGTACCCTTATAGGGGATGTGATGAACTCCTTCAACACCTCCTCCTGATGTGAAACTGGTACCAAGGTACGTCCTCTGAAGGGGATGACATTCTCCCCACCATTAGAAAATCCATCAAGTGTCTGCCCTATGGATATCTGAGGACATCATGTCTCATAGTAAGCATCTCCAGGTTGTGCCTCCATAACTCACTGAAGAAGTGGTGGAGTGACTATAAGAGACTATAGAAAGGCTTCTCCATCTCTATGCACAATGGATATCTGTAAGGAAGCTAGATACTATGTCACCTCTTCTTGAAGTTGTATTCCATATTTCATACTGAGAGCATCTGCAACCCCATTCCCCTTCCTAGGTTTGTAGACTATCTTAAATTCATAGTCTTGGAAGAGCTCAAGCCAACACCATTTTCTCAGGTTTAGGTCCTTCTGAGAGAATATATACCTGAGACTCTTTTGATCGTAGTACATAGTAAAACATTCACCCATAAGATAGTTTCGCCACATCTTCAAGGTGATGACCATTGGTTCTAACTCCAGATCATGGGTAGTGTAGTTCTTCTCATGTTGTCTCAGCTTCCGAGAACCATACGTGATCATAGTTTTCTCCTGCATCAGGTTACACCCGATTCTAGTCCCTTATGCTTCGCAGTAGACTACATATCGTACGCCCTCTTCTGGAAGCCTCATGATGGAGTCACTAGTCATCCTCTGCCTCAGCTCTTGAAAACCCTTCTGGAATCTCTCTGACTACACTAAGGGTTTCCACTTCTTCGTCAAGGATGATAGTGGTGCTGCAACTCTAGAGAAATCTGTATTGAATCTTCGGTAGTTTCCAGCCAAGCCCATGAATCTCTGTACCTCCATCACATTCCTGGGTGGCTCCCAGGTAAGTACCACCTCAACCTTCACTAGATCCACTACATCTCCAGCCTCTGAGATGACATGTCTCATGAATTGAACCACTTGAATCCAGAACTAGCACACTGAGAGCTTAACATAAAGCTGCTGCTCTTGGAGTGTGTCCAGTACTACCTAAAAATGGTAGGCATGCTCCTCCTCAGTAGTCGTGTAGATCAGGATTTCATCGATGAAGACCATGAAAAAGTGATCCAGGTATGACTGGAAGATCCTATTCATGAGACACATGAACACTGCTGGAGCGTAGGATACGCTGAAGGTAATAACCAAGAACTCATATTGGTCGTACCGACACCTGAAGGTCGTCTTCTATACATCATCATATGGAACACTGAGACCGTGATAGCCAGATCTGAGGACTATCTTCGAGAACCACCATGCTCGCTTGAGCTAATCAAAGAGTTCGTAAATCCTTGATAGTGGGTACTTGTTTTTCAAGGTCACGGGATTTAGGCAGCAGTAGTCAACATAGAGTCGCAAGCTCCCATCTGCCTTCTTGGTGAATAGAATCGGGGCTGCCCAGAAAGAAAGACTGGTCCTGATGAATCCCTTCCACTATAAATCCTCCAACTGCACCCACAACTCATAAATCTCAGTCGGAGCTATCCAATATGCTGGAGTAGATATCGGTGTCTTCTTGGGGTATAGATCAATGTAGAAATCTACCTATCTACAAGGAGGTGGTCTTGGGACATCGTCAGGGAAAACATCTACGTACTGGTCCACCACTACAGGATAAGTCAAACTCTCCACATCTACTGCTCTGAGGGTAAGGCAACACAACTGGTGAGTGAATGACTACACCCCCCTCTGAGTTAGTTCATCATATTCTGCAAAACTTCCCTTCTCACCGGTGAAGGTAAACATGGTCCCATCAGTGCTGACACACCGCACTTGGTGCATAATATAGTCGATCTGTGCATGGAATGTAGATAACCAGTCCATACCCCAGAAGACGCCGTATGGCCTTGACACTACTACTAGGAGATCTCATCCAATGCTCTCTCCTCCTAGGGTAAGCTCGCACTGCCAGCACCAGTGAATAATCATCAAATCAGCTCTCTTAGAAGTCTCTAGCCATAAAAATCGAACTAACGTCTCCTTTGGAATCTCTGAGCTCCAAATGAGGGATGTGACAATGAAAGAGTGACGGGCACATGTGTCTATAAGAACTACAACTAAGTTGTAATAGACATAGATTGTACCTTGAATCATATTTGGAGCACTGTGATCGTAGGCCTCAGCTGGATAAATCTAAGCTCTTCCATGTCCACCTATTCCCTGGGGTCGGGGAGGACCTCATGGTGGTGGTGGGGTAAACACCTTGAAACGTCGTCCACCGCCAGCTACATGTCTAGCTACTATGCCACGTCCGCCTCCTCCCTGTGGACCGCCTCGATCAAACCTCTTCCTTTACCTTGTAGGTCTCTCAATAGTCTAATGATCATCCGTGTGGCGGGTCGGACAGTCACGATCCATGTGACCCAGTCTGTCGCATGAGTAACACTACATGATCCTGGAAGGTCTTTCTCCTCCACGGGTGCCTTGCACATATGATTATAAGTAGTGTGATCATCCACCCGTAGGTCTGGACTTCTTGGACCTATGTGTCATCTGTCTACTTCCAGCTACAGAAGACTCCACTGCATGTCAGCTAGTGGCGGGTCTCACTACTGGAGACTACTCAGTAAGGAAACTCTCCACTAAGAGGGATCTCTCTAGAACCCTCTTCTGCATCAGGATGCTGAGGGTGATAACTGAAGCTCTGATCTCCTTTCTGAGCCCCAGCTCGAAGGTCTGGGCACTGAAGAATGGGTCTCATACCATATCTGGGGAGTAGCGTGAGAGGTCAGTGAATCTTGCTGAGTACTGAGATATTGTCATACTAACCTACTATAGATGTAGTATCTCCTGTCTCCGCACCACACGAAGGGTGGCTTGTAAAAACATTTCCAGGAATAGGCTCCCGATGACTGCCTAGAGTAGGGTCACCTAACCATGCATCTGGAGCATCAGGCTCCACCATCTGCCTGCTGCTTCCTGAAAGAGGCTGGTAGCAAGGATCAGCATGAAGTCTGCTTATGTCCCTACTAGCCAGAATATTTTCACCACATCCTCCAGCCAAATCTCAACCGCCTTTGGGTCCATATCTCCCCTAAACATGGGTGGCCTCTAGTGCTGGAACTCGTGCAACGCATTCAAGTGGCGTGCATCATCTGCTTCTGGGGGTGGTGGCATCAGTGGCCCAACCGCAACTAGTACCACTGGTGCCCCCACTAGCGCCTCAACTAGATGAGGGCCCTACACCGAGGCCTCATCGCTTGGTGGGATGTTAGTATGTATGACTCTTGTTGTTATACCCAATCATCCGCTGGGAGGCATCCTAAAAGAAACAGATGTGACACAGTCAAAAGATTATAAATGGTGAGATGACCTGGTTGAGATGTATTAATTAATTCAGGAAGGAAAACACACACGTAATCATTGTTTTCTTGCATTGGGTCTGAATTCAGAAGTTAGGGTCCTGGTGTATGGATACATCGTCCTCCCGCACCAACACCGGTCTCCCTGAACTGAAAACCACACTTAGTACACAAAGAACTCTTAATTCACTGAAAAGAAATATCAGAGTCCAATGTTATATGGTAGAACCAACTCCTTTGATACCAATTTGTCACAAACTGTCCCCCGAGGCCCGTATCATGACTACCCAAATCCCCCCTTCCATAGGCCAGAGGATGGCGACTAGCACCAAAGGTGTAAATCCCAAAACTGGGATGACATTGTCTTTATAATTGCAATAAAACACATCAGAGTACACCATTGGAAGAAAAAATCTATTTAAAAACTTTATACAAAAATTGTGGTGGAATGTAAAAGGGGCTAGAAATACAATCCTAATAGGAATTTACAAGTAAAACTGAAAAAGGGACAAAAAAATAAAACGTAACAAGAAGCTCCTTGATCATCATCCGGGGTTCCTAGCTGAAGGGTAGGTACAGATGGCCACCACATCATTCTATGTCCGTCAGAATCCACTATGCATCGACTATTCATAAGGTCCACCTCCGGGAACTATCCAGTCCTAGCGCTCTCAGCCTCCGTCACCATTTTCCATCGTCTGCAACCAATATAACATGGTGTGGTCATAGCCCGTGCATGGGTGAGTATAACAATACTTTGTAGGGACCCCGAGACCCTCAATGTCTCACAAAATCCAAAAAGGATAAACCACAAAGTTTGAAATCAATGGATAACCATTAGATAGGAATATTCCCATACATATACCTATGTTATCCTGTAATCCATCTAAATCATGAGGAAGACATAAAAATCATTGACTCAGCTCAAACTAGGATTTTTATTCATGATGTCTAAACCATGAATGCAGGAGAACTCCTCCTCTATCGAGTATAGTGGGCCTGCCGCTACAACCATGCACTTCCCACCAAACATTCACTGATGAGGTACTCCCCCTGTCGAGTACTATGGGTCGGTCGCGCTAACACAGAGGTGCTCACCACTATGGGTCTACACTACAACCAAGTGCTCCCCCTAATAGCCTACACAGGTACACCTTCTATCGCATACAGTGGGTCTGTCGCTTCAACCAAGAGCTCCTCCTCCAAGGGTCTTCTGCTACAACCATGTGTTCCCACTAGGTCATCTGAATCACTCTGAGTCGATCAGTCAACAGTCGTCAAGTCTCATCCAGCTACTAGGATTCTGCAATCTTCTCGCTCATCAACGGGAGGGTCTGCTACACGAGCTACAAGTTGATACTCCAGGTGTCTTTAAGTCCCATGTATAAGTATCTAAAATATTCTTCTTGTAATAGGGGTCTCAACACAATTTAAGGAACGCCAATCGGATTCACGGTTTGTTAGTTATTATCCTTTTTGTCCCAAGTATGGTAAGATTCATGTATGAACCAAACTGACCATATCTCAACTATACCACATACTCTAGGGGGTATACACATATTGATCCTCTCTCAATGATATTAATATCACTGCAGATGGTTCGTCAAATGAACATCTGGTGACAAATATATGGCCAAAGTAAGCAAAGGGGTCAGTAGTGGACCCGTGTCCGGTCGGACCCTGTCAAACTGACTTGGCCCAACCCAGTCTGGGCCGACCTGATCTAGGCCAACACGGACAGACTTGATGGGTTTGACCTAGCCCACTGGGCTAGTCAACCCACTATGTTAGGCTCGATCCTCTGGGCCCGGCCTAGCAGACTGCAAGGGCGGTTCGGATAGGATGCCACCACACAGGTGGCTCAGCCCAAAGACCATGGCTGGTTTAGCCAGTGTCACCAGGGGCACGGCTCTGGAGGTCAGAATCTTGGAGGTCGGTGGGCAGGCCGGCTAGACTTCGGGTAGGCCGCGGGTGCACTATGTAGGTCACGATGGCATCAGCTGGGTGCCAACGTAGCCCAGTAGTTCACGGGGCACAGGGGTGCCGGCGGAGCCGGGAAGGGTGTCAGAGGAGTTAGGCATTGCCCGGGGCATGCAGACGGCCACTATGGGGGCGTCGGGTAGTACACCGGCGAAGTCGGGCAGGCGGTTCCGGGGTACGCGGGCAGCAGGCCAGGGGGCGACGGGCAGTGTGAGGGGTACCCAGGCAGGCGGTGTGGGTAGGCCAGCACAGGGCGTGCGGGCAGGCAGCGCGGGGCATGGTGGTGGTCAGCCGGAAGTGCCAGGGTGTCGTGAGGGAAGTGCGATTCATGGAGGCCACGGGGTGCGCGACGTTTGTGCGACATCTTCGTTGTCATCGCTTCATTATCATGTCGTCGTGGAGTAATAAAAAAATGAACAACAGAGGGGTCGGGCCATGTTGGTTTGGCCCGTACCCTCATCATTTAGGGTGGAAGCAATATTTTCTCCAGAACGGAACACAAAACCCCACCCCCAAAAGTTAAAATTAAATGTTCTTCATTTAAGGAAGGAAGAAAAAGTTACATTAAAGGAAATAACCCCTATCTTTTGATTCATTACTCGACACTTGTTTTTTGCTGATGGAGTCGTGAAAGGATGACGGAGGAGACCATTGTTCGATGCATCCGCCACACATTCTCAATTATGAGCTGCATCTGTTCCTTGACGATGTTGTCGAGGGCTGATAGGTAGGTGACCGAGGAAGAAGTCGAAGAAGAAAGTGTGTCTCCGGCATCCTTCGCGTTCTTCGCGTTCTTCGTGTTCTTTGCATTCTTCGTAGGGATCTTTTCTCCCTAGTATTCCTTTCAAATCATCCACTAAAAAGAAGATTATGCCAACGAAAATAAAAGGAGGGTTTGTCTATTATTACATTGGCACGAAATTGAAAATTGATGAATTAAATGAGTGGGCCCAACATAATTAAATTCATGAGAGGTGTCACATTTTATTAGGTGGATGGAAAGAGGCTCTCCCCCATTAAAGAGGGAGAGGTGGGAGGTTTTATCCTCCATCATCAATATGGGTCAGGTGGTCACCACCCCTATCATTTCATAGAGATGTTATGTGTCCTGGGTGGTCCCCACATCGTAACCGCTCGTAGGAGGTTATGCTCAGGTGGGACCCACCACCATAACCTCTCTTGGGAGGTGGGGGTGTTGCGGTCCCACCATCAACTCCCATTTAAAGGTTCCAACATCCTGCACTCACATGGAGGCTCAAAACTAAAATAAACTGGTACACTTTATTTATTATTATTTTTTATGAAATGCCAAAACTAACATTTATCCTCGACTCACTACCATCGATGTGAAATTCTTCTTAAGTGAATACCAACGCAACGAGTTCCAAGGTTCACTCGGATTTCAATTCTGAGAACCGGTTCAAATGTTATAAAATCCCCCTCATATGTTAATTGAACATACCCAAACAAAACTTCATAAATTGATTCCAGACACACCATAAATTTTTTCAGACTCGTAAAAATCCTATGTATTTATGAAAAAAAATTTCCATGTAATTTAAAGGTCCTTACACATTTCATTACATGGGTCATGATATGATTTTTTCATGATTAGGTGCCACATGTCTGTATGATTTCATTAAGAGATGGGTGAGACCTATATCTAACTAAAATTAAATAGGTAATGATTTATATATCATGAGACACATATGGATATAATGAGTAATGAATGCAGTTTAGTATTACAATGATGGAGTGGGAAAAGAAATCGGTTCAATATTATATTGTTGGGATGGGGAGTGAACCTGGTTCAGTAATATAGGGTTGGAACAGGGTGTAAAACCATTTCTGTAATGTAATTTTTCTACTAAGATGGTATTGGTAAAAAATCCATGACTAATATATATATCATTATTTTTCTTATGTGTTTACCAAAATTCCATGTATTATTCCTTTGCTATTATTTCATGGATTTTGTTCATTATATCCTAATGATTCGTGTCTTATGAACTACCAATCATGGTCCCATGATTCCTGTTTATTATATATGATATGAAAAGTATGGTCTTCTTTTTTTAATATCATATTCTTATAACCCTATTCCTATGATTGTTCTTATATTTCTCCCTTTTAAGCCCTTACCGATCATCAAATCTCACACATTTTAATGTTTCCTTCCCCCATGTTAGGAAAATATGTATTTTGTTTAATGTGTCTAAGATGGGTACAAGTCAAGAATAACTATATTAGAGATGATGTATCTCATTTATATACAATATTTCATGTTCCCTTGATTCCAAAGGTACTAGAATTGTACGGTCTTTGCGAATCTGTTTGTATAATTATTTATGTATTTCGTAAATGTTATGTAATGTAATTGTAAGAATAGAGATGGTCAATATAGCTGTTCTCAGAGAATTTTTTTATTTAACCATTGGAATCTTGGATGATAAAATCATAGTAAGAACCATAAAGTCAAATCTAGGGATAAGTCTATGGTTAATGAAAAGTAACGAAAAATTTTACATAATTTTGGTAAAGGATAGAGTGAGTGATTTCCTATATATACATCATTGTTTCATTATTAAAAGTGGATGTGGTTTTTTTATATTTATTTAACTAGAGGTAATAACTCTGAAAATATGTTTCAGACCTTACTTAGGATAATCTGATATACGAAAATGAGTCTTTCTGCACACCTAGTTTGACACTCTTGGGGGATATGCTTTGTGAAATTAAAAATCTCTTTACAAAATATCTTGAAGGATTTATATAGATTATGATTAAGAATAACAAAGGATAATCCTAAGGTGTCATAGATTAAAGAATAATGATCTATAATATAGGAACCCTATAAGTAATTTTTCCAGATTATATGGGATCTCAATATGATAAATGATTCTCACACTCTGCATTCCAGTTTTAGTAAATAGATTTAACAATAAGGATCATGGTAAAAATGTAATATTTTGGATTTAAAATATATGTAAATAATGTAAATTGATTTTCAATTGGTAAAACTCATAATGTGAATTTGGGTGTTGTTATGAGTATTGGTTATAATCCTAATGATAATGAGACCACATATGACATGTGAAAGGTATGTAATGTAGTTATAATGTTATTTACAATGAAAATAAGAAGAATGATTATATTGAGGTTGACAAAACATAAGAATTAGTTTAATTTCATATTAAATGAATGATGTATTATGTAATAATTTGATGAATCATGTGTAATGGTTTAAGAAAAAGAATCGATCAATTATGTATTTTTGTTTTGGGAGTCAATGATTATGCAATATGAATCCTGAAATATATAAGTATTTTCAACATAATTTTTTATTATGGATTGAGAAGAACATGTGGAATGGTGACGGAAACAAATAAATGTTATTTCATGAAAAGTTGATATTTTGATTAGGGGATGGTAACACTTAATTAATGTATGACATTGAGATAAGGATGTTTGGTTAAAGATATTATGGTCATGATTTAGTAAATTATATGGTATGGATTACCTAGTAATTGATTAATGAACAAATGTTCTTTTTCATCAATCATGAAGTTTTCAATATCTTATATTTAAATAACATACTCAATAATCAATGTAATAAAGAAGCATTCATTCTTTCAAAAAATATTTTTTATAATGAACGTTGTTACCATGTTTCAAGGGAATATATGATGAAGGTATTCACATCTTTGTAATGTAACAACGAAGTGCTACATTATGATATATATGGAATAAATTTTAATATAATTTAATGATGATGTTTCTATTGTTTTTTATTTTAATCTATTAGTGGGGTAATAAGGTTAACCATTAATGTAAATATTAAGTAAAACTTTAGATTAAGTCAGTGAGTTTAAGGTGGTGTATATCTATATGTGGATTTTTTTTCATATTTAATATCATGTTAAAACTACCATGTGATAATGATAACTAATGAAAAATAATATGGAATATCATGGATATAATGATATGTTAGTACTTTAGGAATGAAGAATTCACATTCATTTTTATTGAAAGATTTAAAGTGGATTGACGAACCACAAAAAAAGATGTTGTCCTAAAATCATGCAAGTATATATTTTCATTAAAATTCATCAACTTTAGGAATATGGTTAATAAATCCAAAAAATCCTAGTACCATTGATTTTGAGGAATCAAATGGTCCCATATATAATTTTAGATCTATGGATTTTATTTTTATCATTCACATAACCAAGATCTATATAAATATCATCCAGAACTTAATATTTATATTTCCCTTTCATGATGATGATTTAACATTTCTAATTTATTATCATATGTGGAAACCTAGTTATATGATACATTGGGTAAACATTATAGTTCCAACATTCCCATTTTAATGGAAGTATTAGTGTCCATTTTTTCAATATGGGTTTCTATGAATAATGATTTCAAGTATTAACCCTTGGATACCCTAGATGAATTTCATGGGAAAATCATTTTAATGGGGTATAATGTGACACCTCATGAATTTTTGAGTTATTATTTTTAATTAATTTAGCTTCTATGATATTTTTAAATAAAAGTAACACTGAAAATAGTTTAGTTTGTATTAAGAAACATTTTTTGTATTACATTATATACATCACAATGTTAATCGTGCACAACACACAACATAATTTTTTTTATTGAATTCATGAAACACCGGGGTTATCTTGAAAAATGAAATATTTTACATGAAATATTTACTTGACATACACAACACGGAACATAGTGTCGATTTATGTTACATGCATCACTATGTTTCTACAGAACGTCTATTTATTATTATTATTATTAAAATGATATAATTAAAATATATCTGTTATAATTAGTAACATGAATAGTAAATAATAAAATTAAAAAAAATTATAATTATTTTATATAAATAAAATATATTGATTGTCAAAGATGTTATTTTTGGTAAAGTCGTTATATGTTTAAAAATACATGTCTCTCAAAAAAACTATTTTTCATGTCCTTATATGAAAAAAGTAAAATAAATTTTAGACACATTTAGAAATATAATTTGATAAAATATATTTAGTTTCTAAATTTAGAATGTCTATATTTTAATAGGGAAATTTTTTGTGATTTTTTTGAGAAATGTTATTTTTGGATTAATAGTAAAAAATACCGACTTTTATTTCAAAACATATTTTTCATATAATTTATTTAAAATGATACATTATATATTAAATTCGATTAAAAGTATAATTGGATAATATTTTTAACAATTAAAACAATTTAGGTTATTATAATCAATTTCTCTTTGAAATTTGGTATAAAAACATATAAAATATTCGACATATTTACTTTGAAACCCCACAATGTTGTCCCATCAGCGGTACTAATTTTAAATTATTTTCTACCACTTCTGTTATTTGAATTAAAAAAATTCCATATTTGAAATAAAAATTCTTTATAACTTCCTATATGGTCAATTGGTTTATCAAAAAATATTTCTGAATGTAATTATAAGTAAATACAATAGTTAAGAAAAAATTTATGTTAATAATTTATTAATCCTTAAAATTAAGACCCCAAACTACGAAAAAACTATTCCATGTCCCATTTTTCTCCATTATCCGTACATTAATCATAAATTATAGAGTTTTGTTGGTTTTTAATGACTATTTTAGTTAAAAACATAGTTAATCATAACTTTTTTTAATATTCCTTGTGTGTCCTGTCCATTCACTATAAATGGACACTACCACTCCATGTCTGTCACACCTTTCAAACACCATGGGATCTAAGAAGAAATTTCCAATACATATAATAGTTTCCATCCCTTACTCCTTTAATCATTCCAATGGGAATAAACAAATTTAAGTAATCCTTTTTTTACTTACATTAAAGAGTTACAAAGTTAAGATGTAATGTCTTCTCTGAATCTCATTTCTATTTTTATCATTCTTCACTCCCTCAAATCTATTTATTCTATGATTTTATATAAACAACAATATAATAAAAATAAAAGGAAGTTATTTGAATTTTTTTCTACATTCACTTACACACACCTCCATCTAATGGGTAAGCAACAAATTGTTTATGTGTTTGACGAACTATCACCTCCCAAAATGATGATTGTTCAATTTTCCCTTACATCCTATCATAATGGAAATTAATATAAACACTCTATTTATATATTTCATGTTTTATATTAATTATATATGTATGCTTATTTATTCCTTTTACAATATATAATGTTTTTTACTTTCAATTCTATGTAAATACAATAATTTCATTTGAGGAAGTGTGGATTATCACCCCCTCAAAGCGATGTTATTTTTTCATACACTATATAGATTATATTAAGGAATTTTTTAGTGAGTATATGTGAAATATATTATTTAATAAAGTTATTTAATAATGATATATACATATACATACATATACACATATTTCATTTACTTTGTTTCTTTCAACAATATAATTAAATAGAAATAGTGTCACGCATATGTATGGCTTACCGTCCCCTTCAATGATGTATTATAATTCATAATTTTATACACTATATTTTATTATAATAAAATTTTAATTTATTTAAATTATATTTATATCACGATATATATTCTCAAATATTGATATATGAATATGGACTAATTATATAACAAATTGTGACACATGTAAAGAACAAATTGAATATTACCCCAAGTGAAACCATAACATAGAACTCTTAACATGTAGGTAATATAAAGATATAATACAACAATATATGATATTAAAAGTAATAACATAGTTCTATGATAGTTTTATAATAAATTTTATATTGATTATATAGATGTTCTGAATGTGTATGAACACGGTGAGAATACAATGTAATGAAATTTCCACTCACTTTTTATTTTTGTGTGATACCTACATTATTCAACACACAATACATTTATGTGGTGTGTGTAATTACCCTAAAAGTGTTATATTATTATTATCATTAATTTTATGAGTAATTAAATGCTTATTCTATGATATTCCTTTCATGGGGATTATGTTTCAATTGTTTCCAAATTGGTAAAATTGTTTGTCCTTAATTTACCTTCTTTGAGGCACATGTCGTGTTATGTAAATATATTTTAATATGATGTGTACTTAATGTATTTGACATGTTATATCATGAATCTATATTTTTCATGATATTTTAATCATTATTTAATTTCACATTACTACATTGGGTGTATGGTTCAATGTTACTATGTGATAAGAGTTTATTGAAATAATCTAATTGTTTTTTGAGATTATTTATTCTTATTCATCCATTGATGAATTCTTATGATCCATTTCTCAAGAAAATTCATGATTTTTCATAAACATTTTTTATTTATAATATATACATTTATTTATAACATTTTCCATTATTTAGTACATATAATATTTACTAAATTGTTTTTAAGGCATCCCGACATTACCATCTGTTTGGAAAAAAATTTGTGTTCAATCAAATCTATGTTTTCAAAAATGTTGTTCCCTAAATATTATATTATTAAAATTTAAATTTAAATGAAAATTTTATCCTTTTTTTATTTCACCAATGTTTTCAAATGAATATTCTTATAACATTCCGAACATGACATTTTTCTCCCCTTATTACTGTATAAAAAAGATCTTTTTATCTAGTATGAAATGTATGGATTTACCCACCATCATTTATATGATGATTCCTTTTCATGTTTAAAAGGATATATTTTTTAAGGATATTTTTTAAATAAATTTCAATGAATTTTTTTTCAAAAAATCTTCAATCCTCTTTTATAATATTTCAAAGAAAATGGTTTAAAAATTGTTTCCAATCATTAATTATATGTTTTTAATATTATATTTAGAGACACGGGTTTTCAAATGTTTTCATGATTTATTTATATATTTTCATATTAATTTTCAATGAAATAGTTTTTGAAATGTTTCTAATATTTATTTATTGGTTTTCAAAGTGTTTTCAAGGAAAATGGTTTCTAAAATGTTTTGAATGTTTTTTTAAATGTTAAAAATGTTTTTAAAATATTTTAAATGATAAATTATAAGTTTCTAAGGGAAAATGTTATAAAAAAATTACATGTCTTATTTATAATTATTCATTTAAGGTTCAATGAAAATTATTTTCAAATGGTTTAATGTATTAAAAATCAATTTTCAATGAAGAATTGATATTTTCTACTAGAAATTCTTTTGAAATATATATCAAAATTATTTTCCATCTAAAATGACAACATTTGATGTTACTCATTCCTTTATTGTAAATGATATAATGGTTCCATTCATATTCATTCTATGAATGGAATATTTTTAATTTCATGGAATTTATGAAACACATTTAACATTCATGGGATATATGTTTAGGAAATCTATTTCTCTTTCATGGGATATGCTTTCAATTAAATAATTATTAAACCTATATTTTTTTCATAGGTTATAATATGTTTATATGTTTATGGTGCCCATTTAATTGCATGGGCAATGATATGATTTTTTATGATTTTTTGAAACATGTGTGTATGATTTTATTATGAGATTGGTGAGATCTATGTATCTCTCCAAAGCATTTGGGTAATGATTTATATATCATGATATAGATTTTGGTTGAATGAGAAATGATATCAGTTATGTATTACTGTTCTGGAATGGGAAATGAATTTTTTTTAGTGTAATAGGGATAGACTAGTTAGTGAACCAGATTTAGTTATACTGGGCTGGAACGGGGTCCAAACTCAGTTCAATAAAAAAAATTTCCACAATGATTATCTCGGTATAAATTCCTTGAATACTATGAAAATAATTAGATATGCTTATGTGTCTACCATAATTCAATGATTTATTCCTATGTTATGATTTTATGGAATACATTCTTTTTTTCCTTATGATTCATGCCTTATGAACTGTTAAGTATTATTCCATGATTCATTTTTATGATCTTTTATATGTAGTGTATGATCAACTATTATCATGATCATGTTACCATACCCATATGCTCATGACTATACTTACAAGTCTCCCTTATTTACCCCTACTGAGCATCTGAGGTAATCCCTTTTTATTGTTTCCTTCTCCCAAGTTATGAGGATTTTTATTATGTTTGATGGGTATAAGATATTTGATAGTCAAGAAGAAAAAAGTTGGAGATTATGTATCTCATTTATGTTCTTTTTTTGATGTTTCCATTTTTCTATAGTAATTAGACCACTACTGTCTTTGGGAATCTATTTGAAAAATGTTTCAAGTATTCCAAAATTTTTTTTTAATGTTATTGTATTAAAGGGTAGGTTCTCTATATCAAAATCATAAATAAATAATATTTTAGAAATTGTTACAAAATAAAAATACTCTTAACTCCACCTAGCCTCTTATCCTAATCCAACTGTTAATCCCAACTCAACCATCGACAATAGGGCATCATCAGTTAAATGAATCCTCGATTAGAGAGTATGTTTGTGCCCCTAGATTAAAACACATGTTTTAGACCATTATACATAATAGGAATAATCTAATAGAGTTCCTAAATAAATATATGTAATATACTTTTACATCATTGATATTGTATTTTGATAAAACAATTCTGAAGTAATAAATTATTATATAATTAGATACTAAACAAAAACCCTCACAAATTATCATACATACTTCAATGAGTATCGGAATGTTGAAATATTCACATTGTAGTAAAATTCAATGAAAATGAATGAGTTATCTTTTATCACTATAGTACAAATAGTGAGTTGTATTTCACAATGAATATCTTGTCTGGGTTAATAATTAATTTACACTCACTAAACATGACATGGTAAATAGAATATTAATGATGTGCCAAGAATAATGGATATTGGATTATGAAAAATTATATGAGTCTACATTAATTGGATATCAATACAAAAAATGATGTTAGGTTATCCAATAATCACCATAATATATCAAAAGATGATTGGTCAATGAAAATAATAAAAACATTTACATAAAAATAAATATAGAAAATATATTAATTTTAAAGGTTAACCATTTTTATAGTGATGTATGGTCAATTTTACTAACCCCACTCAACAAACATTCATGAATGAATAATCACCACTAATAACACAACAATTTTGATTTGGAAATAACCCAAAGATCATAAAAAATTTGAAAAATATATCACTGGAACCTCAATAAAAACATGAATATAGAGTATTATTGATATTCTTACCATAACAAGGTGACTAGATCATCAACTGTTCCAAAGAAAAGGAAGGTGAAAATAAAATAATAATTAATGTTGATATATGGTTAAAGGTTATTTCACCACTACAAAAATATCATTGTGGAAAAGGAGTATCACTATTAGTGAAATATAAGTGAATATGCCATTACCATTTATTTAAAAAACATGGAAGATTATACAATAACCCTTACACAATACTTGTCCCTGATGAATAGATTATATTAGAGACATATTCGACTCATATTGAAAAATATTATATCCCTATAAACATGATGAATTTTTTTAGTGAATTGGTTTTACATATAAATGTGATTAATAATTTTATTGATGACCAATCCCAGTAAATATTATCATTAACACATTTTATTTTTTAATCATCACAAAATAACATGAGAATAAATAAATAGAAAATCCTTAATAAACTAACTAATATATAAATTACTAAAATAATATATAATATTTTAATCAACATATGAATTGGTCTTACCAACCAAAATCTACCCTGGTCATCAGACATCAATGGCATCGTGCACATAGGTTTTTTAAAAAAAACATGGCCTCCCATGGTCATGAACTAGAATTAAACCACTACCCATATTTCATGAGTTAACACAATAATGAAACTCCTAATGTTAAATTCACAATAAAAATATAATAATCTATAGTCAAAATATAACATACATTTTCAATCAATAAGGATCATTGGATGATATCTCATATGACACCATAAATTAAAAAAATATACTTGTACAAAGTAGTTTTATAAAAAAAATTATTGTCCTTCACATAATAAAATGGAAGAAAAGTTATCTATATCATTGTGTATATTGAGAATATCTAATATAGTCTACTCTGTTTTATAAATTCCATACTCTCCAAAAATAAATTAGTTAAACTTTTATTTTATTCCATTAAGGAAATCCCCCACAACCCACCAATGTATGCAGAACATAATATATATTAAACACAATTAAAATGAAGTATAATTTTGGTAAGAAATACTTTTTTATGATATGAGTTTTCACAATTATGATTATATAATAAATTCACCAAATTTTGTGGAAATTGGAACACCATAAAACAGTCAAAATTAAGAATTCCTCGTTGATAATGTAGAATCAATGATATATACAATGAATAATTTAGGTGTTGTCTTAGACTGGAAACTACCAATAAAAGTGTTTAGATAACATGGTGGTTAGGGAAAAACATAGGATACCAAAATTTAAAAGGGATATAAAACCATGTAGAATGAATGAAGAGGTATGTATTTATGTGGAAAATTATGGGGATTAAATTTTTTAACCTTTTGAAAAAATAAATTAAATAAAACGTAAAGCATAATTTTTTATATCTATATAGTACATGATTAATATTAAATAGGTACACAATAATCTAATATGTTCCATAACTAGTGATCCTATGGTCTCTTAGCCTACTAAATCATTCCACATTCTGATTAAATCCCTTTGTTACCTAAAAATCCCCACTAAATAGCTTATTCTTTACAACACCGTGTATTCATCAATGAGGAATTACATCATTTTTAGTGTTTATTAGATTTTTTTAGTTGTATATCATTACATCTTGTATTGGTATTTATTCAATATATATTATAAGAAAAAGTATTTTGGTCTTGATTATTATCTTATATCTTTCTTCTCAAATATTTTTTAGGTTCTTCTTTCTATTTTTTGTTTATATATCTCAACATTTTTAAAATTAATTTTTTCCTATTATAGGAGGGATTCATAAATCATATTATGTAATTCCCCATTTGGAAGTAGGAGCGGCAACATTAGTGGTAGAGGACTGTGGTGGAGTTATATAAAAGTAGTTTACTCTGACATATCATTTATTATGGGGCTACAAACATTTGAGGATAAATAGGAGGGTAGGGAAATATTATAAAATATGATTAATATTTGGTACAAACAAAGGAGAATAGCTGAGACATAGGATTTTAGGAACAATTTTAATGGGATGGATAGAAGATAATATTTACTGTATGTTCCAAGTAAAGTTATGTTTCAATAATGTTAAAGACTTAAAAAAATATCATGGATCATACATGTATATACATGTGTTGGAATAAGGTTGAAAATGGATAATATGTTAAAATTCATTTAATTAATTGAACCTATAAATGAATTTTTAATGTGTTAAAAGTTCCTAATGTTAATTATTTAGCTAAAATAACCCCTAGAAAATGACCACATATTCTTTGTGGAAAATAATTTCAACAATATGTATCATTAAACACACTAAAACGTTGAAAAGGAAGAATAAATTGTAAGGAGGATAAAACAATGATTGTTCAAGAGATGGAGTATGTAGATGTCTGAGGGAACTATTTTGTATTATGGGAGGGCTATTTTGATGGCGGAGGTGATGATAATAATTGGTTTTATCCATGATCTTAGAGATTAATTGGTTTCATTTACCATGATGATACAATGTGGGTTATCACAGTTGTTCTATTTTTTGTTCCATTATTTTTTTTGAGTTTGATGTTTTATAGGGGACGTTATGAGAATATTATTTAGGATATGTTACTTGGAATTAAGAGGAGTATTTACAACAATGTTTTCTTCCATTTTATTATAAATTTTCAAGTGATTCTCTTGATTTTTTATTATACCGTTGAATTATATTTTTTAAATTAATGACCATAAATTATTTTCACATTGAGGTAAATATCTAGGATATCATCATTATTTGATTTATATTACTATAACATTAGTGAGTGGTAACCTCCACATTCACTCTATCGAAATAAACCTATTAAATCATTACTGCATGATTGTGTATACAACATCCATATTTACATTCCAACCCACAAAAAATATCATTCATAGAATATATGTATAAATCGTTACATATTCATAGTGTTGGGATGGATATCTAGTTTTGGGAATGTTTCTTCCAAAATATATTCGTATAATTCCATAACACAATGATTCGATAGATAATGTGATGACATGGTATTGGGGATGGATTTCTATTATTATATATGTCTTATACTCTTCTCTTGGACCTGTTAGAGTGGATATTTGATTTGGGGGACGAGGTTATTTTTTTATTCCTTAGTTTTAATCACTATAATAGATATTTACTAAAGGCTATATGGGCCCCTATTTGGGGAAAAAGAATTGTGTATGTCTATCTCCACGTTATTTATTCCTTGTTTTAGATTAATATATCTCCATTTTTTTAATTTAATTTTTAAATTCATTTGGTTGTTCAGGTTACATAATTTATGATTTGGTGGTGATGTTTTATGATTATTTTTCAAAAATGGATTTCTCACATACTACTAACATATGATATGCCCTAGAGAATATGATGATGGTGTAAAACTCACCCATCATGATAATTTATTTTTATAATGTGTTCCAGAACCATGTGGGTGATTAAGTTCTGTAGAAGGAAAATGATATCATGGTGTGGTGGATAGGTTACAGTGATTTATATACTTGAGACAACTCAATTTATATTGATATGTGTTCCTATTTTAGTTTTCAATTGTTATGTGAGGTTAAATTTAAACTTATTAAATTAAAACAAATAAACAAATGGTAAATAGAAATTAGAACATAATTTCCCTAATGGTTTTGTATTTTTCTTGTGTAAATATTATATTATGAAAAAACATGGGAAAATTTAAATATTGTGATTTTTATTATTATAAAATGTTTATTTTATTTTCATTGATGTCATGTGATTAATTTTATAATCTATATTTTAAATGAGATGTGTGATGATAAAAAACGGTTAGGATTATTGTAATGTTATGTAATTGAATAAAAATGAATTGATGAAATTAGAATAAATATAGAATCTTTATATTTCATTCATTTAATGTTTTAAAATTTCACAACACTATCAAAATCATTTTTTATAAACCATGTTACTATTTTAATAAAATTATTTATTGGATTAATTTAATTAATGGTTTAAAAATGAATTGAACATTTTTTTTCTCATTTGATTTGATAGTGATGATATTTTTGTGGAAAATAAAGTTCTCTATATGTTTCATATCCTTGAATGATTTCATTATTATATGAAATAATATTCAAGGATTCCCTAATTAAATAATTGATATTTTTTAGGTGATTAAAAAAACATCAATTGATATATTTTTAAGCTTTCATTTATTTATATTTATTTTTTAAAATTTAATGGGGGTTATTTTAACAATGACCATTTCAATAAATAACATTATATTAAGAAGTATTAAATGGATTTATTTAATGGATTTATGACTGACTATATTTTTTCCCTAAATATATGAAACAATGTTAAATGTCTTTATCATCATGATTTTTATTTTAAATTATTAATATTTTAAATGATATGATAAATGTCTATAATTTAAGGAATAATTTGGAATGCATGGTTTGGTTTTTACATCTGTAACAATTTTAAAAAAATGAATTAATATAATAATAAAATATATACTTCTAAATAAATTAATATGAAAGAAGTTTAATTTACATTATTAATGAAATGTTTATGAATGATATGTTATTAATTAAATGAATTAAAATTTTAATGAATGATAAATGATGATAATGTTTCTATGTATTTTCATTTGATGGATTTCTTATAGAAGATTTTTTATGTAACTGATATTTTTTGTTTTCTCCCAAATGGAGTGTTCATACTTTTAGTTTAAATCACTATGAGGTGATTTTTTTAAATGTGGTTCTTATTCAGTGTTTCATTTATATACATAGTTTTCCTATTATTTTGTTATATATACAACCTTATATAGAAATATATGATTTTAATTGGGAATGAGAGTAAATTATACATCACCAATATCCATATCTACTAAGTATCTATTTCTTAATCTTGTCTGTAATACAATATCGATACGGGATATTGATTATACCCCTTGGGGAACTTTTTTATTATTTTCCTTATTAATATTTGTGAGGTATCGCCCCCCATGTGATTATTTTATATATTTATTAAAAAATTATTCATGTTAATACATTTTATTTCAATAAGATTTTTAGTTGCCTTCAAAATATAGATATATCCAAGAGAGGAATCATAAGGGGTGCATGATTTATCTCCCATTAATTTTCCCTCTTTCCATGTTTTTTTTTCATGGTTTAGAATTGTTTTAGAGTTATATAACGTAACAGTATGGAATATTTCTAATCCATTATCATTCCATGGTTCCATGTAGTTTGAATTTTTTTATATTTTTTGAAGTGGTTTTTAAATATTTTTTCAAATTCATGAAATAAATTCAATGTTTTAATTTTTTTTCGGGGAATTAATTTCGGGGTTTTAAATGGTAATTTAATTAATTTTGGAGGTTTTATTTTTCTTCTAATTTTGAATAATTCTATTACATTTCTACAAATGGGTTTTTTTAACTAAATAAATAATGTTTTAAGTGAAATATTTATAATCATGGATGATTTTTCTATTGTGTAATGGTAGGGTTATTTTTTATTAGATGTATAAGAGTAATCCATAGCTATAAAAACCTATATAAATGTAGAAAAACAATTTATATTATTAGAATTGAACTGAAATTATATAAATATTGGTCGGTGGTATTTTTGTTTTGTAACATTACTGTATAGCTCATTTTATTAAGGGATTAAGATTAATTAACCTTTTATTTTATTTGAATAAAGGTAAACCAGAGCCTCTATAAACAATATAAATTCCATTCCCACCTTATGTAAGGGTATTCCAATGTTTTCAATACTCATGTATTGGAATCTCCGACCACATGTAAGGTTACTCCATTAGTAACATATGGGTAAAAATCCACATGTGTGTGTGTTAATCCATTTTTTCCATCTAGGAATAGGAGTCACCGAATGATTCTATAGAAAATGTATGGGTCATATGATATTTCAAAATCATATATAATGGTTTCTTAACGCCTAAGGTAAAAAAAAGTTACCCTTATCAAACACATTCTTATTGTTTGTCGGATTGGTATTTTTCTCAAATCACAATTTTATCTTCCTAGTCATCCAATGAAATATATATTACACAAATCAAGGAACTAAATAATGGAAAATTATGGTTTTGAAAATATTAATTTTTTTAATTTACTCATTGAAAATACATATATTTATGGAGTTTATGTGAATCATATATAGGAATTAAAGTCAATCCATATTAAATGTTAAATAAATGGGATGAATTTATTATTTTATAAGAAATTCTCATGGATGAATTTTTTATAAAATTCAATGAACCATCATCATATAATAGTTTTATATTCTAAATTTTGTCTAGGATATCAAAGCTTCCCTATTTCAATTTGTGGATTCTTCTATTGGTCGACTAGATTCCATGTCTAGTTTTTTTCCTGTATATATCAATCAGTCATTCCATCTCTATTTACTTAGTTTTGGGTGCATCTCGGTTGATTATTAATCTAAATTTTGGAAATCAATTACATTTAATTTAATTTATCTTAAAATTTAGACCAAACATTCGTTATCATCATCATTTAAATTTATTCAAATAAAAAATTAAATTCTGGGAATTAATCATATGATGGAATATTATATTATATTCAATAAATTTAATGGGATTAATATGATTTAAATGTAGTGTATTATTGAAAATGTAATATTATTAGTTCATTAATTGAAATAATGTGTTATCACATGTTATTCATGTTGGTGATAATTTATATTTATCATCGTAAATATCTAGGGGTGTGAAATGGTTTATCAAATAATGTTATTCAATTTTTATTTACTATATTTCTTTTAAATCCAATTGATTAAATTGGGATGATCTTAGAAGTATGAAAATTATTATTTTTAAAGATGTGAAAATTATATCATGATAGAGAAAATAATATCATTTTGAAATCTATTTTATTTTTTACTAAAGTAGAATTATAAAATAATTATAATTAATTATTGCATGTTGAAATATTATTTCCATGGATTATAAATTTAATGAAATATACTAATAAGATATTATAGATAAATATTAATACCTTCGTGGATTTGAAATTACAAAAATAATAATATTATTAGTGAATTATTTCTATTTCAATGAAATAAAAAAATATCTCATTTCATGTCTACCTATTAATTTTTTATTAATAATATTTTAAAATAAGGGATAAGAAAAAATATTGAATATTGTGGTTAAATATGATTGTAATGGTATGTATAAATCACAAGATGATATTAATTTATAATAATTTTTATAAAAATTTTTAAATAATATAATTTAATGATTTATCACATGTAGTATGTAATAAAATATATTAATCTATAAGCATTTCATAATAAGGTGAAAATAAAAATGTAAAAGTTATAGAATATGGATGTTTATTATAATATTTTTCTTGGAGATATATATATATATATTTTCATTCCACTGTGAATTTAATTATCAATAAAATATAAATGAAACAATTCTATTTTGATCATGTTCATAAAAAATGTCGTTAATAAAAATCTAAAATACTTGATATTTGGGGATTCAGATGGGAATTATATCCATCCAATGATAATTAATATTTTATATGTTGGAATAAAATGAATATTAAGGTTTGTGATATAATTTATATCATTGTATCCTCTTTATATTTACACGATAGTGAGTTATCTACACTTATAGTTATTGATAATAGTTTATGTGCCTGGAAATGAAATTAAATCAAAAATATGGTCAAGTTTTGTTTTTAATAATTTTGGAATGATGAAATCATTATTAATGAGAATATTGATATATGAAATATATGATTAAGGTATAAAATTGATTAAATAAATATAATTTATCCTATGATAATAGTATCATTATTTCTTCTTGGTTTTATTCAATTTTTGTGATGAATCTATCATGGATACCCTCTCAATATAGGTACATTCCCTGAAATGAATTGTACCCAAAGGGCATTCTTGGTCCCTATTGGATAACAAATATAACCCAGGATTCAACAAAAAATAGAAGGAATTATTTTACCCAAAATTAATAAATCAAAATAATATATATATATATATATACATAAAGAAATACTGAAAGAAAACATGTATATATATATGTCATAATAGATATTAAACAATGGATTTGATACAGTTGATATGGGTGAAAAATAATCTCCAAGAGATAGTTACAACTATAAAGGAAGATAAAACCCCAATAGTTTATCCAAAAATATCTATGTGATAGCATTGATAAACTCCCACTATCTCACCACTAGCAACCCAAACCCAACCAATATAGAAATTGGTTTCCTTAATGCGGAATCCTCCCTTTACCTGCATTGAAAGACATGGAATGATCTATACATAGTTGAATGGGAAAAAACTTGTGAGATAAAAGGATCATATGTGCCTACCTAGATGTTCGATAACAAGTATCTATACAATAATTTGAACAATGATCGATTTTACAGAAAAAAATTCATAATAAAAAAATTGATTGTTTTTTACAGCGAGTGCATAAAAAGACTTTTAATTTCCCTTTTTCTTCATTTCCAAACTGATCTTTGTAAAATAGAATAAAATTATATCATTTGAATATACAAGGAAGAGATAAAATATCAAAAAAAAGTTTTTATCACATTTCATTTCAAATCCATGGTTTTAAAAATAAATAATTATGGATAAAAGCTTAGGAAACATCCTTCCCGGATCAAATTAGTTCACGATAACTAGGAAACTCCGACCCACAATATAGGAAATAATATACTCATCAAGCCCCTTGATATATAAAATGAATCTAGGAAGTTTTGGAAGACATTAGAAAGTGAACCCCTAGTAGTGTTAATCAAGTCCTTTGAACAACATTCTTAGAGGGAATATGAACACCAAATGTATAAGGCCCCAGCCTTAAACCTTACTTAATCTTGAGTTATTACAAGATTACACATTGAGGATCTTTTCAGGTTTAGAGTTTTAGAGAATTAGATCATAAAACGTTCATTACATCCCACATATCAACAAAGTGGTTACATAAAGATAGTATTCTTCATTCCCATCAATGGAAACACATTTAAAATAAAACATGGATTATTTCTTGACACTTCCTTGACACTATCATCATATCATGTACCTTTCCCTTGACCTGTGAAAAACATTTCAAAAAAACTTGGGATGAGCATAAAAAGCTCAGTATGGGTTATAAAAACATGGAATGGAAACATGAGTTCATATATACATAAGAATGAAATCATACTTTACCCATAAAACAAAGGCACTTTAACATACCTCATAAAATCATGAATAAATCATAGAAATCATAAGACATAAAGGTAACTTGAGGAATCCATAACATTCATACGTAGGGAGTAACCCTCTTGGTTACGTTTGGAATACCCATCACAGTATATTCCCTAATTCTCTTCGGAGAAACCTTAAAGTTTCACTCCTTCGCATTACCCAATGCATTGGAGTGTTATAACGGGCTCACCTGCCCTTAGTTTATCACGGAACCACCCGTCTTTATAAATATGCCCAAGAACCATAACATAATTCATATCACATAAAACATGAATAAAGGAAACATAACATTTCCACATTTCAATCATGAGATATCAATACAACACATTGACATAATAAAAACATTATGAAAACCATTTTCAATACCAAAGTAAAACATGGTATTTATTTTTCATTAAAAAAAGGGTATGGCTTGTAGACGAAGCCGAAACTCAAATAATGGTCACGGCGGCAGATAAGTCGTTGTCGCCGCATACGTACGACAAGAAAAAAATTCCCTTTTTCCTTTTAGTAAAACGCTTCGTATAAAAAATATTCCTTTTGAATAAGCGTAAAAGTCAAAGGGGTTTATACACCGTATAAAATAATGTTGTGTATAAAATAAAATATGCCTCAATGAAAGGAGATTGAGACGAAATCTCATACCTCGTATCCGACTTGACCCGACGGTTCTTTAATCTCCTGAATAATAAACTTTAGTTAATCTCTACTTGCTTATGAACCTTTTTCAAGTTCATTATTCCTTTTATACCATGTTATGAACATCATGTAATCATTTAAGTTAATAATGTTCATTTTGTCAGTATTTGGTTCTTAAGTCAAAAATAGACTTCTTACACATACATGTTGTTAATTTGGTCAAAGGTTCATTATATATAGAATGATATTAATTATTTGGATAACATATATATCGTATATATTCATCATATACATGTATTTATAATATTACATCACATTTAGAGGTAATAAATGAAATGCACCGTTCATGGAGACGGTAAGCCGTACGTACGCATGAACGCTACTTCCATTTCTATTTCGTATTTTCTGGAATGGATCATAATGATATATACGTATATTATAATTCCAGTATAATAAAATATATAATATCATTAACTTTATCCTTTACACATCCCACATATGGTATTAACGAATCAAATCACTTTCAGGGGGCGGTAGTCCGCACTTCCTAAAATGAAGATATCGTGTTTACCCATAATGGGAACCATAAAGGTATTCCCAAAATGAAAAAAAAAACAAAGCTTAAGGAAAACATAAAAATATTATATATCATATATAAAAATAGTGACATCATAATGGACACCTTTGAAGGTGTTAAATGAGTATTGAACAATCATCGTTTCGGGAGGCAGAATTTCGCCATCCACGGAAACCGTATGTTCTTTAACCATTTTATGTAGTTGTGTGAGAGTGTAGATCAAATAAATCTTATAACAACATCCTAGTATATTTAAGATACTTTTTTTGTTACAAAATAAGTAAATAAAAAGAGTTTAGGGGGTTGGAGAAACAAAATAAAACAAATGAACATGAGAGAATGAATTACCTTTTAAAGTGTAACTCCTTTTTATTTGAGCCTAAATGCTTCCATTGAAAGGATTATTCCCAAAGGTAATCCTCTAGGGTGAGTAGAGAGATGTGGAGAGATTAAATTGGCAGGGTTTGGCTGAGCCAAATTCTTGAGGAGTGTGTGAAATGAGGTAGAGGTGGGGGCCTTTTATAAGTGGAGAGGAGGGGCACTTTTGGAAAGTAAAGAAATATTACTTTTTTTGAAAATGTGTTTCGGTTTTAAAAGTTCCCACATTGATATAAGTCGTGGATAAGGTGATAAGGGTTCGAAATACACTCATCTAATTGGTTTTGGACATGTGTAGTTCATAGATTTTACATTATCATTCCATTTTATTTAAATCGTTAAATAATGATGCCATCGCTACATCATCATGATTTCATAAATAATTTAATTTATTTAATGTAAAAAAATTATAAAAAAAATACTATGATATATGAAATCTTTTTATCTTTCCAATGACTATTTATAATCAAAAATATGATCTTCATAACCCCATGTAAAAATTCTTTTCGTATGACATATTATGTTTGTGTCATTTTTACTTTAACATTTAATAAAAAGTTATTTATGTCATTTCCCAACCAAAGTGTCTCCATGGGGTCCCCAAGTTGACCCATGGCTTGTCTTGGTCGGCCATTACACATCCAATGAGGTTAGGACATGTGTCAAGTCCGTTTTATATTATTAAAGAATTATTTATACCTTAAACTACCCTAATTACCACTAATCACGATTAAGAACATAATAAGTTACTATTCACCAAAAAAATTATTTTAATCTCATTGAACCACATTTTACTTCTTAATGACAAACATGTATGTCGGATTTTTGAAATTCAAAACACAATAATGGAAAAATTTCATTTAAACAGAAAATCAGTCTTTATAAGTACCATTTAGTGGTTTCACTATTCATCAAAAATTGAAGTTTTTCAGAAAATTACCAAAAATTCACCCTAAGCTATATTTGATATTACGAATTCAGAAATGAAGACTATTTTACAAAATTCAAAACATATAAGTCACATTAACTAATTTTAATAATTAATTCCCGTTGTCAGAGCAAATAGCGTGTTTTTATGAAACAATAAGTATCAAAAGATTGACACTAGTTTAAGTCCAATTTCAATGTGAAATTGATTCCAATGACCACCATTGGATTAAATGGTAAAAATATATTCATATTACACATTAATACCAATTCAAAATATAATCTAATCATATAAATAAATTAGATTAAAAAGCAGTTTTGATGTAAAATGCAGTATTTTTCACTATTCATTAAAAAATGATCATTGTCAGAAAAATATCAAAAATTCACACAAAGTAAATAATGATGTCCCAATCATAAATAATAAGTTTATTTTGACAAACATAGTTTATAAAATTGTCAAAAGATAGATTTAAAAAGGGTTTTCCATCATAAGGCAGTAAAACAATCTTTTGAGAATATTAGTGTATTCCATGCATAAGATTGGATTTATTTTCATTTTAAGCCTCTAAAACACTATCTTAATCATTAATAGACATGGATAAAAATATCTATTATTCATTACATACTTGGGATGTTACATCCTTCCCCCCTTTAGAAAATTGTGTCCCCGTAATTTATTTACTTATCGAATAAATGAGGGTACTTATCCCTCACTGCATTTTCAGATTCCCGTGTTGCCTCTTCAATCATGTGATTTTTCCACAAAACCTTTACCTGGTGAATCACCTTATTCCGTAACACTTGCTCCCTATGGTCAAGAATCTGGACCGGTTTTTCCTTATAAGATAGGTTCTCTTCCAGCTGAACTACCTCTGGACTCAAAACATGAGATGGATCTGGCATATACTTTCTCAACATCAAACCGTGAAAAAAATTGTGTATCTGAGATAATCTCGGAGGTAAAGCCACTCGGTATGCAACTGATCCAACTCTCTCCATAATTTTGTGTGGTCCAACGAACCTTGGACTCATCTTTCCATTCTTACCAAATCTCATCACACTTTTCCAAGGAGAAACCTTGAGAAAAACATGATCACCTACCTCGAAAGATAGATCCTTCCTCCTGTTATCTGCATAATTCTTCTGCCTGCTCTGAGCTGTTCTCATGTGTTTCTGAATCAACTGAACTTTTTCTGCCATCTCTTCTACCAATTCTAGTCCCATCAACTTCCTTTCACCCACTTCATCCCAGAAAGCTGGAGTTCGACACCGCTTCCCATATAATGCCGGAAATGGTGCCATCTGTATACTGGAATGAAAACTGTTATTATATGAAAATTCAACCAAAGAAATATGTTGGTCCCAACATCCCTGATAATCCATAGGGCAAGAACGTAGCATATCCTCCAAAGTCTGAATTGTTCATTCTGACTGCCCATCTGATTGAGGATGAAAAGTTGTACTAAAATTTAATTCAATACCCAACGACTTCTGAAGGCCTTTCCAAAAGTTAGAAGTAAACCTGGGATCACGATCCGATACAATGGAGAGAGGAACTCCATGTAACCTGACTATCTCTTTAAGATACAAACGGGAAAGTTGACCAAGAGAGAAAGTATCCCGTATAGCAAGGAAATAAGCAGATTTGGTCAAGCGATCAACAATAACCCATATTGCATTATTACCTCGAGATGTTTTCGGTAATACCACAAAAAAGTCCATGGATATATTCTCCCATTTCCACTCTGGCACTGGTAAAGGCTGAAGCATCCCTTTCGGTAACTGCTGCTCTGCTTTAACCTGTTGACATGTCAAACACTTCACAGTAAAATCAGCAATGTCTCTTTTCATTCTATCCCACCAGTAATAATCCCGCAGATCTCTATACATCTTAGTACTGCCCGGATGAACTGAAAACGGAGAACTATGAGATTCACATAACAACTCTCTCTTCAACTGTGAATCACAAGGCACACACAATCTCTTCCCAAATCTCAAAACGCAATCATTATCAATGTTCAATTCAGGCAACTTACCTTTCTGAACCAGCTCTACCATTTTCTGCAACTCACTATCTTGCTTCTATGCTTGCTTGAATCTATCTGATAGAGAAGATCTCACTGATACCTGAAACAAAACAGAAGGACTTCCTGCACCAACAACTTCTATGCCAAAGTTCATCAAATCCTTAACCAAAGGATCACGTTCCAAACGCAACATTGTTAATGAAGCATTACTTTTTCGACTCAAAGCATCAGCCACTTTATTTGCTTTTCCCGGATGGTAATGAATTGTACAATCATAATCCTTGATTAATTCTAGCCATCTCCTCTGTCTCATGTTTAACTCTTTCTGAGTGAATATATACATTATACTTTTGTGATCGGTATATATTTCACACTTTACTCCACACAAATGATGCCTCCAAATTTTTAAAGCAAAAACAACAGCAGATATTTCCAAATCATTTGTAGGGTAATTTACCTCATGAGTTTTCAACTGTCGTGAAGCATAAGCAATTACCTGATCATTCTGCATTAGGACGGAACCAAGTCCTTTCAATGAAACATCACTGTATATAACAAACTCACCATTCCTGGAAGGTAGTTCCAAAACTGGAGCATTCACCAATCATCTTTTCAATTCATGAAAACAATCATCACATTCTTTTGTCCTGATAAACTTAACACCCTTCCGAGTTAGCTTAGTCATTGGACTAGATAACCGTGAAAAATTTCTAACAAACCATCGGTAATAGCCTTCCAAACCAAGGAAGCTACGAATCTCGGTTACACTTGTGGGTCTTGGCCATTCTTCCACAACTTTTGTTTTTACAGGATCAACCGTTATTCCATCTTTAGAAACAATGTGACCAAGGAAAGAAATTTTCTGCAACCAAAACTCACACTTGCTGAGTTTCCCATACAGTTTCTTTTCTTTTAAGGTTTGAAAGATAACCCTTAAATGTCTTTCATGCTCCTCTTTACTTTTACAAAACACCAAAATATCATCAATGAAAACCACCAAAAACTTATCCAAGAACTCATGGAAAATTCTATTCATTAAGTCCATGAATATAGCAGGTGCATTGGTTAGCCCAAAAGGCATTACTACAAATTCATAATGGCCATATCTCTTACGGAACACGGTCTTCGTAATATCTGCCTCCTTTACCTTCAGCTGATGGTACCCCGATCTCAGGACAATCTTTGAAAAAAACTGAGCTCCCTGGAGCTGATCAAACAAATCATCGATATGAGGAAAAGGATATTTGTTCTTAACAGTGATATTATTCAAGGATCTATAATCAATGAAAAGTCTCATAGAACCATATTTCTATATAACAAATAAAACAGGAGCACCCCATGGTGATTTTCTAGGTCTAATGAAACCTTTCCCTAATAAATCTTGCAATTGCTCCTTCAACTCTAAAAGTTCAATTTGTGTCATTCGATAAGGGGGTTTTGAAATTGGCTTAGCATCAGGAACTAAGTCAACAGTAAACTCAACTTCCCGATCCGGTATTCTTCCAGGCAAGTCATCAGGAAAAACATCAGGATACTCATTTACCATTGGCACATCATTAATCTGAACAGTTCCTTTATTTTCAACGATGTGTGCAAGGTAACATTCATTTCCATCTTTTACAAGTTTCTCGGCCTCTTGATATGTTATCAAAAGTAAGGGTTCATTCCTGTAAACAAACTGAAAGTCTTTCTGAAAAAAAAACTTATTTAGCTCTACAGTCAATCTTAGCATGGTAAATAGAGAGCCAATCCATACCCAGGATAACATCAAACTCTACTAGAGGTAGAACAATAAGGTTTGCAAGTAGGTTCTTTCCATAGATAAGGATAGGAAGATTCTTATAATTTCTTTTTGCCTCAACATTTCCCACAGGTGTTTTTACCAAAAGTTCAGGAGTCATTTCTTGAGATGGTATTCCCATTTTATAAGAAAAGGTTTCAGAGATGAAAGAATGTGTAGATCCCGAATCAAACAACACGCTGACATAATCTGAAAAAACAAACAAAGTACCTGATACAACATCATTTGATGGCCCGACATCTGCTGAAGTAGTTGAAAAGGATTTCACCACCCCTTTCTGCTTGTAGTCTAACTGCTTCCCATCACTCAAGCTCTTTGCCGGACACTCGTTTGCAGAGTGACCCATCTCATTGCACTTATATCATTTCACTAACTGTAAATCAAATTTGTTCTTACCTTCACCTTGATTCTTTTTAGTGCAATCACGATCCTTATGTCCCATCTTACCACATCGGTAGCACTTTCCAGAATTCAGAGGACATTCCCTAGCATGCCTTTTTCCACATTTATCACAAACTGGAAACATAGTTCTCTTACCATCAGACTTTTTTGAAGAATTCTTACCTTTCTCCTGCCACCTCGGTCTCTTCTTCTGCTGGTTGTTATAGAACACTTGGTCATCGGCAAACTCCATTTCCACCTTCTCAGCACATCGAACAAGCTTTTCATTACTTTTAAACACACGAGAAGCTAATTCCCTTCGATATTTTGGCTTTAATCCTGAGTAAAAACGATTGATTTTACTATCAAGGTCTCAGATAAAATTTGGAGCATACCTTGCCAATCGAGTGAACCTTTCTTCATAGGCAGCCATTGAGTCTTCCTCTTGCCTCAATTCCAAGAATTTCTTTTCCATCCTAAGTCGAACAGCCTTAGGAAAATACTTCTCAAGAAACATACCTTTGAATTCATCCCAGTCGAGAGCATCAATCTCATCGGCGTCACTGATATTTTTAACCATATACCACCACTGATATGCTTCACCCTCCAAACGGTAAATAGCAAGACTAACATTTTGATTGTCTGAACACCCCATGACATCAAAAATCTTTTCCAGTGCTTTAATCCAACCTTCAGCTAGCATAGGGTCAGATGATCCTCTGAATGATGGTGGATGTTGCCTCATGAAATGTTCCACCACTGACATGTTCCTCTACGGTTGATCTGGCTGATCTCGTGCATGGATACCACTACCATTTATCGCTTGAGTCAACTGTGCCATTACTGCAACAAACTATTCAGTTCCAATTCCGACCATTTCTGGATTCTGATTTGGAAGGTTATTTCCTTTTGTATGCCCTCCTAGCACTGCTTCCCTGTTTCCTCTACGGAAAACCATTCTGAACAAACATGTCTTAGATGAAGCAACATGGTAATCTTCAAATGCTATATCATTTCAAAAAAAAATTGGATAATCATTTAATAGAATTCTAACTCCTAAAGTTATCTAAACCGACCTCTGATACCAACTATAAGGCCCCACCCTTAAACCTTACTTAATCTTGAGTTATTACAAGATTACACATTGAGGATCTTTTCGGGTTTAGAGTTTTAGAGAATTAGATCATAAAACATTCATTACATCCCACATATAAACAAAGTGGTTACATAAAGATAGTATTCTTCATTCCCATCAATGGAAACACATTTAAAATAAAACATGGATTATTTCTTGACACTTCCTTGACACTATCATCATATCATGTACCTTTCCCTTGACCTGTGAAAAACATTTCAAAAAAACTTGGGATGAGCATAAAAATCTCAGTATGGGTTATAAAAACATGGAAAGGAAACATGAGTTCATATATACATAAGAATGAAATCATACTTTACCCATAAAACATAGGCACTTTAACATTCCTCATAAAATCATGAATAAATCATAGAAATCATAAGACATAATGGTAACTTGATACATCCATAACATTCTTACGTAGGGAGTAACCCTCTTGGTTACGTTTGGAATACCCATCACAGTATACTCCCTAAATCTCTTCGGATAAACCTTAACGTTTCACTCCTTCGCATTACACAATGCATTGGAGAGCTATAACGGGCTCACCCGCCCTTAGTTTATCACGGAACCACCCGTCTTCATAAATATGCCCAAGAACCATAACATAATTCATATCACATAAAACATGCATAAAGGAAACATAACATTTCCACATTTCAATCATGAGATATCAATACAACACATTGACATAATAAAAACATTATGAAAACCATTTTCAATACCAAAGTAAAACATGGTATTTATTTTTCATTTAAAAAAAGGTATGGCTTGTAGAGGAAGCCGAAACTCAAATATTGGTCACGACGATGGATAAGTCGTTGTCGCCGCATACGTATGACAAGAAAAACATTCCCTTTTGTCATTTAGTAAAATGCTTCTTATAAAAAATATTCCTTTTGAATAAGCGTACAAGTCAAAGGTGTTTCTACACCGTATAAAATAAAGTTGTGTATAAAATAAAATATGCCTCAATGAAAGGAGATTGAGACGAAGTCCCATACCTCGTATCCGACTTGACCCGACCGTTCTTTAATCTCCTGAATAATAAACTTGAGTTTATATCTACTTGATTATGAACCTTTTTCAAGTTCATTATTCCTTTTATACCATGTTATGAACATCATGTAATCATTTAAGTTAATAATGTTCATTTTGTCGGTATTTGGTTCTTAAGTCAAAAATAGACTTCTTACACTTACATGTTGTTAATTTGGTCAAAGGTTCATTATATCCAGAATGATATTAATGATTTGGATAACATATATATCATATATATTCATCATATACATGTATTTATAATATTACATCACATTTATAGGTAAGAAATGAAATGCACCGTTTATGGAGACGGTAAGCCGTACGTACGCTTGAACGCTACTTCCATTTCTATTTCGTATTTTCTGGAATGGAATCATAATGATATATAAGTATATTATAATTCCAGTATAATAAAATATATAATATCATTAACTTTATCCTTTACACATCCCACATATGGTATTAACGAATCAAATCACTTTCAGGGGGCGGTAGTCCGCACATCCTAAAATGAAGATATCGTGTTTACCCATAATGGGAACCATAAAGGTATGCCCAAAATGAAAAAAACAGAAGATTAAGGAAAAAATAAACATATTATATATCATATATAAAAATAGTGACATCATAATGGCCACCTTTGAAGGTGTTAAATGAGTATTGAACAATCATCATTTCGGGAGGCAGAATTTCGCCATCCACGGAAACCGTATGTTCTTTAACCATTTGATGTAGTTGTGTGAGAGTGTAGCTCAAATAAATATTATAACAAAATCCTAGTATATTGAAGATACTGGTTTTGTTACAAAATAAGTAAATAAAAAGAGTTTAGGGGGTTGGAGAAACAAAATAAAACAAATGAACATGAGAGAATGAATTACCTTTAAAAGTGTAACTCCTTTTGATTTGAGCCTAAAGGCTTACATTGAAAGGATTGTGCCCAAAGGGAATCATCTAGGATTAGTAGAGGGGTGTGGAGAGAGTAAATGGGCAGGGGTTGGCCGAGCCAAAGGCTTGAGGAGTGTGTGAAATGAGGTAGAGGTGGGGGCGTTTTATAAGAGGAGAGGAGGGGCACTTTTGGAAAGTAAAGAAATATTACTTTTTTTGAAAATGTGTTTCGTTTTTAAAAGGTACAACATTGATATAAGTCGTGGATAAGGTGATAAGGGTTCGAAATCCACTCATCCAATTGGTTTTGGACATGTTTAGTTCATAGATTTTACATTATATTACCATTTTATTTAAATCATCAAATAATGAGGTCATCACTGCATCATCATGATGTCATAAATAATTTAATTTATTTAATGTCTAAAAATTATAAAAAAAATACTATGATGTAGTAAAGATATTTATCTTTCCAATTACTATTTATAATCAAAAATCTGATCTTTATAACCCCACGTAAAAATTCTTTTCGTAGGACATATTATTTTTGTGTCATTTTTACTTTAACATTTAATAAAAAGTTATTTATGTAATTTCCCAACCAAAGTGTCTCCATGGGGTTCCCAAGTTGACCCATGGATTTTATTGGTCGGCCATTACACATCCAATGAGGTTAGGACATGTTTCAAGTCCTTTTCATATTATTAATGCATTATTTATACCTTAAACTACCCTAATTACCACTAATCGCGATTAAGAACTTAATAAGTTACTATTCACCAAAAAAATTATTTTAATCTCATTGAACCACATTTTACTTCTTAATTACAACCATTTATGTCGGATTTTTGAAATAAAAAACACAATAATGGCAAAATTTCATTTAAACGGAAAATCAGTCTTTATAAGTACCACTTAGTGGTTTCACTATTCATCAAAAATTGATGTTTTTCAGAAAATTACCAAAAATTCACCCTAAACTATATTTGATATTACGAATTAAAAAATGAAGACTATTTTAAAAAATTCAAAACATATAAGTCACATTAACTAATTTTAATAATTAATTCCCGCTGTCAGAGCAAATAGCATGTTTTTATGAAACAATAAGTATCAAAAGATTGACACTAGTTTAAGTCCAATTTCAACGTGAAATTGATTCCAATGACCACCATTGGATTAAATGGTAAAAATATATTCATATTACACATTAAGACCAATTCAAAAGATAATCTAATCATATAAATAAATTAGATTAAAAAGCAGTTTTGATGTAAAATGCAGTATTTTTCACTATTCATTAAAAAATGAACATTGTTAGAAAAATATCAAAAATTCACACAAAGTAAATTTTGATGTCCCAATCATAAAGAATAAGTTTATTTTGACAAACATAGTTTATAAAATTTTCAAAAGATAGATTTAAAATGGGTTTTCCATCATAATGTAGTAAAACAATCTTTTAAGAATATTAGTGTATTCCATGCTTAAGATTGGATTTATTTTCATTTTAATCCTCTAAAACACTATCTTAATCATTAATAGACATAGATAAAAATATATATTATTCATTACTTACTTGGGATGTTACAAAATGAGTGATCCCCTTGATAGTATCAACAGATGAGGCCTATTAAAAAACTATCCACCTATATACTCAAGTATACTGATGTTATCTATTTTCCAAAAAATATATTGAACCCTTTCTTTTAAACAAAATTCAAAAATCCTTTTCAAAATGACTTGAAAAGAAACTTTCTTCAATAAAAATAAGGTAAAAATCATATTTTATCAAAAACCCATTTCAACACATAATTAGATATCATTTAAAAATTCCATTTCATTTAGTAAAAATTATACAAACTCATATCAACATAGTTCATCGAACATGGGTAAGGGATAAAACCACCTACATCAAACTATGGTCTCAAACACCAACAACAGGATTCACAAACAAGGAAGTACCCAACAACAAGAAAGGACGACCTATAAAAAATACAATCATATTGGATTGATTCAATTCAGATAATTGGTAGGAAAAGTGGATATATAACACATAAAATTAACAATTAACGCTCATCACAAAATAAAAAACAATTTATTGGCCCATAGAATGTCATTTATAATAAAGATGTATTATAAAGAGGTGAGGCTATGGCACTCTCATTAATGACTCACAATCCTAGGTATCTTGAGAATATGATTTATTCCACCATAAAACATTGTACAATTGAAAACATTTCCACTAAAAGAAATTCACTAGTGATTCAATGATCAATATGGGTTGTTCCCCAATAGATACATCTAGGTATAACACGATCTCTTCCAATATCAGAACATGATAGGGATCGTGATTGTAATTCCTAAACTACAATATATGGAAAATATCATGAATTCTCAAAAATGAACATACATTTATAATGGACAAGACACCATTTCAAGACACTCAATGATCTCAAATGGTTCAATATATCATAGATCCAAATTTCCATACAACCAATCCAATAATGTTCTCGTCCAGGTAAAACATTCATGAAAACTTTTTAACATATTGAAAACTCCAAAGGAAGACTCTAATGATCAGGAAAATATTTTTGTTGACTCTAACCTATATCCAAACTCTAAAATATATCCTAAATATTTTTTTCCTCTCCAAAACAAGACACAGTCCCAAAAATGATGTTTCATCCTCGTCTTCCCAAAAAATAAGGTGACATTCATAAGAGATGATACAAATCCTAGAAAGGATCCATTTTGATCAAAAAATGTTAACAATTTTAACCTGAAAAGAAAATAAGTCCTAGATTTATATCTCATGATCTACAAAATTCCAAGACAAAATCGTACAGCATATCATCTTAAATCTAAATTACTTACTCTCTCTGGATGTCTTTCTATGGTTGATAATATACACAAAACTAAACATGTTTCCTTAATCCCTCTAGAATAATCCTCTTGATGATTGAAGTAAACCTATGATCTCTATCAAAAAAATGATATAATTAATCTGGTGTACCCACCTGATCTTTTTTACATACATATTACACATATCTTCAACATTTATTTTATCTTGGATCATAAAAAAGAAAATATGATTTTCAACCGATCAACCACCCAAGGGATATAATTAATTCCTCAGTGATTCTATGGTAATCTAACATAAAAATCTCTGGAAACCATATTATAATAAAAAAAATGGCACCAAAAGATGCTTCAGAAAACTAGAAGGTATCAGATTAACTTCTTTTATATATTTTCATGTGTAACAGTGGGACACATAATTAGAAATGTCACACTTCATACTCGACCACCAGAATCATCTTCTATGTCATAATACATCTCGATGGTATTTAAGTGAATGGACCCCAAATAATCCTGGTAATCGAAAACAATTAAGATCCTCATTAATTCCAGGATATTAAATTGAACACCAAAACTGAGGATACCACCTGAATAGAGAGAACAACAAAAAATAGTCTCCCCATCATGTAAGGTTTATTGATTTCGTCTCAACTCATCATCCTATCACTATTTCTAAATTATAGGCTCAAATATAATGGATGCTAACTAATAACTAGACAATACCAATCCCAAAACATCCTACTGAACATCTAAAAGCTACTTAGTGAAGATTCCAATAAGGATCCACTCTTTTTTCAATTCCAATGATACATCTAATGCAAAGTTCATTCTCAAAGAATATACAATGGGGTTATATTTACATGGGTGTATGTGATATTGAATTCAAACATAAAATGGAATTAAACCTAACACCCCTATCTGAGATACAATTATTTTTGAGAAATGATATAACACAATCTATTATGGTCTTAAAATTCCTTGAACCTCTCCCATAAAAAATGTTTTTGCCAATACATATGTGCATGAATTAATATGGAATGCTCTATATCATGAGTGGGTTAATTTTTCTCATTTATTATAAGTTGAGTAGAGCCATAAAACACTATATGATCATCTTATATAATCATGAAAGAAAAATTATTAATCATTGCATCATAAAAAACAATATACCTCTTACTTAGCTCAAGTAAAATGAGAATAGTTGATAATGTTAGTGGTGGTTTCACCTCATCGATAAAAGATTTACTCTTGGTATCCCATGTGAATTTTACCCATTTTTTAGTAATAACAATCAATGTTTATTCCATCAATGATAAATACTTCTTGAACCATTGAATACATCTAACACTTCAAATGATGAAATGAATTTAAAAGCCATTTTTGGATCTTCCAAGGACAAAACAGATATCACCTTCTTATAATCAACTAACAATCCATTCATTCGTATCATGTACCCCAATAATATATCATAATAGAACTAGAAATTTCATTTAAAATTTATTCCATACAAATTGTGATTGTTCATGATAACCATAACAAAACAAAAGTGGTGCTCATTCCCGTGCTGGAATCTCAAAAAATCCAAAACATCATCAACATCCACTTCCAAAAAAATTGTTTATATATTGATGGAATATTTGATTAATAAAATCAATAAAAAAATTTGAAGCATTTATAATACCAGGAAGTATCACCAGACATTTTAAATTTCCAAACATACTCTTAAATTCCATGTTTAGTATATCAAACTCCTATAATTTGAGCTAATGATAAATGAGCCAAAGAAAAATGATTTAAACCCACATTACCATCATTAACATATCAAATAATCACCCATGTGTGGAAAATGTTACTTTTCTTAAAATTTACTCATTTCAACATCTAGCTGTCCTAACAAAATAGTATTGAGCCATATACCCTCATAAATAAGATAAATGGGTCTACACAAGGAAATTTTCTATTGAAACCAAAACTATTCTCTAGCAGGTTATCAAACTAAATATTGATCACTTTTAGCTCTGCTGGTACCATAGGATCATAAGCTGTGGAAATTTACTACATATATAAAACTATATCAATTATAATCAATACCTCCACTTTTGATAATGACTAGATATGTCTTATTGGAAAATTTGAAGAAATTCCTGAATTATAGTAGGAGGATAAAAACATAATATACATCACCATACTAAATATTAATAGCTGATAAAAAATTCTGAGCTCTAGGTGGGAAGGTCCAGCATGAACAGACCCCAAATCCAACTCTACCGGAAACCCCTATGAGCTCCAATCAACTACAACAAATGAGACTTTCTGATGAAAAAATTTAGTCCATCACGATGACTGAAAAGCCAATCCATCTTCATAATAACCTCAAAAAAAATATATATCGATAATGAGGAAACAATAGACTATCCTTACATCAGCTATTAATATTGAACCCTTAAAGACACCAAAGCCATACTATTTCTTAATCCTAAGAGGGGTATTTAAATCCCTAACAAAGTACATTAGATTTTTTATAATATTAAGAATATAAAAAATGGATATATATATATATATATATCTGTGTGTGTGGGGGGGGAACCATATGTATCTAGTAAATCAATTTCTTCTAAAGATGAAATGGTGATAGTACCTCTTAGTGTCATTGGACCCATGTCTACCTCTACATATACTTATCTACTATGTCATGGTTATTCACTATTGTGGCATGTGGATATAGACCTATAGTCTTTAAAGTGTTTGGCTGGACATTTTAGACTTTGGAACTGATGATCCCTATATATATTGAGGAGTGGAAATAGCTTGACCGAAACACATCAAAGGACTATAACATGATAAAATTTTGCAGATCATTTAAAGTGTAGGAATATAATGTTGGGTGTGTACTGACTTTCCACACTAATTATAGTTCAGAGTAAAACTACTGGGGGTGATTGAAGGTCCCCCAAAAAATGACACTAATAAATACCTCCACCACTCCTATGAGGATCATTCCACTTACTCATATTCCCCCAATTTCTACCGAAACTTCCACATGGTGGAAGAGAAGTGTAAGAATACCCAAAATGTTATCCATATTTGTATCATCCATCATATCTTGGTCTTCTATCACTATGTATGTTAAATGATTAATCATTAATACCTGTGATATGATATAGGGTCCTAAACCTAGTAGGAACATCATATCCCCCTGTTTGTAATTTGTTACTACCACTATAGAAAATTGAGAGAACTCAAAATACTAATTGGTCTACATTTACAATGAACTACCTCACTACTGCAATGAGAGGAACTCCATAGAAATATCCATTATGAAAGAACTCATAAAAAATTCATAGATGAATTGAGTATTGAATCCCTTTGGGAAAAATCCCACAAACCTATTATTGTGCACCATGGAATCCCACAATCACTTGTTAAGACCATCAAGTATGAATACGGGAAACATTAACTTAATACTCTCAATTGTGTCTAGTAATCAAATGATTTGATCAGTCATCTACAGCCAGTCCTCAGCCAATTTAGGTTCATCTATACCCTGAAAAGATGGTGGTTTCCCACATAAGAACTAACATGATTGATCTATGACTTCTCTAGTAACTTATGTTTGTACCATAACAACACTGATCTAGAATTATAGTAGATTTTGATTTAAAATAAGAACATCCCACATAATTGTCTCGATATAATTCTGGTTGAGGGGAGGATTCCCTTGAGAAGACTTAAGAGCACCATCTTGAGTAACCCATGGAACATTGATTATAGTAATATTGTTGAAAATTGTATTTGAATATAAGATTAGACAACAAAATAATATCAGTTCTAACTATAAAACATAATAATAAAAGTAATATTTATTTTTGAGAACATTAAATAGGATACACTCATCCCAACATCTTATGGAAACTATTGTCTTTTATGATAATAGAAGCCCATGTACTCACTAAATCCTCCCTTTGATAACAATCTATATCGAACAAACCTATATAACCACTTAGTAATGGTAATTGATCCAAATTTCAACATACCTTAAGGGTGTTCCCCATCAACATAGTCTAGTTTCTTGCACCTAGGAATCGACAACCAACTAATTTATTGATTTAGTCTATCCTAAAGTATAAAAAATGAAATATATAAGGATATAAATATAAATAGTGGAATAAAACATGAATATATATGTCATAATAGATGTAGAAGACCAGAATTGATGCAATATAAATGGTTAAAAAGTAGTCCCCATGAGAAAAGTAAAACTACATAGTGCGAAAAAACTAAAATAGATGCACAAACAGTTTCAATATGATTTCATGGGAACACTCCTACAATCTCACCACCATATTCCCAAACCAATATGATAGAAAACCTCCCCAACTCACTATGGTGCCTTTCTGTTCACAAAATCGAAATGAAAATAAAGGTCTATGCACCTCTGAAGGGGTGCACTAGGTGAGAGATAATAGGTTCAGTTGCACCCCACCCTTGTATTCAATACCAAGTCTTAGTACACTATTCTAAAAATTATCAACATTATAAAAACAAGAAATAAAGAAAAATTTACAATTATTTATTTTAAATGCATTGATAAACATTTATTTTTTATTTTTTTCACATTTCGAAATTATTATAGGTAAAAAAGTCTCATAGACTTTCATATACCTATATCAAATAAGAGATATCAAAACAAATCAATGTATATGTCACATATCAAACCCAAATCATTACAATACATTCAAACAGTAAAATCCAAAATATAATGTAACATCATGGAAAGTTTCACACTATATTAGTATATCATGGACACTCATACCACCATCATAATCATTCAGGTAATCATAAAAAATCCTAAATATATACATTGAATCTAGTCACCAGTGAAACATCCCAAATATTGTACCGCTTAATACTATCAATCAATTCCCTAGAACAACATTCTTAGGGAGTAGTGGATCAGCCCATGGCATAACCACTCAATAGTATCATTATAGGATGAATATTACAAAACATTCCACCTATATATCTAAGGATTCCCATATTCTATATTTTCCAATCCAATTCATCAAAAATAATAATTTGAAAAAAAACTTCAAAAAATTTAACAATGATTTGAAAATTCCCTTTATTCCACTAAAACAAGGAAAAAAATTTATCAAAAAATCTTTTTGACACAAAAACCCATCATTCAATTTTAAAATTTAATTTAAATCATATTGAAAATTCCATAGAAATGTGTACCATCTAGTGTATCCTATTGATGGAACAACCTACATCAAACATGGGTTAACCATGCCTGTAATGGTATCATCCATAACATAAATACACAATGATGTTGACGGAATCCCATGAATCAATATACACATCCTATAATTCATTCAATTTATAAAAATGACCAGTGAAGTGTAAATATCACTCATACCTCAAACAGATCTAACCTAATACACCAAAAAAATAAATTAATTGTGACAAAAATAGTATAACATGAAAAATCTATAAAATAATCAAAATAATTTCGATAACATGTCAACGAATTTTTTATGAAAACCGAAATGGGATACCATGATAAAGGAAATGAATAAACCTAAAGTATTTCTCACCTAGAGAGACATACCAGAATCAAATCAATGAATAATTATTGAATAGAATGATTCAAAAGGCTTGATGTTATAAAAAACAACCCATTAAAGACATATTTTCAATAACAATGATTCTTGTAGTTAAACGAAATAATATTCATCCATTCAATTACCTAAAAATGAGAAATCGTGATGATTTCACTAGGATTAATCTCATTATATGTTGTGAAATCCAAGATCCTCCTATACATAAAAAAACCAATCACTTTTTAATAAAACCCTATTTTTTACCAGTAGACCGTGTGTAACGTTACATATTATGTAATGTTTTCATGTTGTGAATCCAGTTAATGGAATCATCCTAGTGAACAATTTAAAACATTTAATCTCTTTAGATGGCTTATAAACACTTATAAAATATGAAAAACAACTAGATATATAAATAAACCTCTAAAACATAGCCATTATTCTCCAAAATTAGGGAGAACCATTCCAATCCATTACACGTTCATACACAGGCAAAAAAATTCAAAAAAACATGCATCTATAAAAATAATGTCATTTCCCCACCAAATTATCTTTATCTAAGGGAGTATCAAGATGTAATGAAACAAATAGGAAAAATAAATAAAAGAAAGCTGATGCCTGAATTTTGTTAAAAATATTACACATTATTAATCAGTTAACTAATGATGGTAATGAATATTTAATTATTTTTTAAATCATTTCTTTTAGGATGAATGACACCATTATTTTTTTGATAAATTATATACTTTATTTTATTATTTTACATATTTCCATTGAAATTATGTGTTAAATAATATAGAAAATATTTATTTAATATATGTGGAAATAGAACCCAAACAATTTTTATTGATAACGCTATGTTTTTTGAATACTTTATTAATAAGGGGAGAGGATTCTCAAGGCAATGATAATGGCACAATGTTCCATTTATGATGATGTTAGTGGGAGAAGATTCTAGTTATCATATAGATAGTTTCATGATGTCACACATATTATAATGATGCTGAAAAAATATAATAGATATGTTACTATGTACCATAGATTAGGGAAATGGGGAATTCGGGATGAGTTAAGAGTGGGTAGTTCTCCTCATTTTATAATTCAGAATAGTTGATATAATAATTTCATATAGTCGCATGTTATTTATATGACCATTTCCCAAATATAGGACATAGTTTGATGTAGTAAAATATGAGGGAATGTTTTAATTTTTATCAAAGATAAGTTTTAGAGTAAAAATAGTTTTATTAAATGGTAATTGTTTTAATGAATAATTGGGGATTGTGGTAATGCTTACTAATAATAATGAATCGTAGGAAATGACTGGAACGAATAAATGGTTCATTAGAAACATGGATTAGAATATTATGTTGATAATAATATAAGGAAATTTTTATAATAATAACAAATGGATAATGAGATAACTAGTATTGAAAGATAATGTTGAATAATTTTTTTTTTCTATAACATAATTGTTAATTTTAGAGTTCTTATGTGATTATAATGGAAGATGATTATACATCTTTGCAGATTCCCATAGTGTAATTGTGATCTATAACTACGGTATTTATAATTTGTTTCATACTCACCCTACCCTTATCAGAAGGGAAATCAAAAAAGACTATTTATTAGTATATTTTTCACATAATCAAGGTCAGATAAGAAAATGATGGATTATTACCACATCTGCCCTTACATCCCTTCCATTTTAGTATTCTTTAATATTTCACATTGGGTGAGTTTCCCATACATCTATGTTGTGGGAATTGAATTTTTGAATTATAATTCATTTTTCTAGGTTGTAGTGTCTTACATATATAAAATATGTTATAGAATGTATTGTTATTATGATGAAATCAATATGGAGACTTATTCTAGCATGAGATATTGGCCACTATATGGGACTGAGTGGGGTAGGGATTATTTCTAAATCACTGAAGGGTTGAATTAATTTATGGAAGGGATGGAAGTGAATATCATGTGACATATGTGTATGAAGGTGGAATACCAGTGTGGAAGTGGTTGTTTGGAATCTATATATACAAATATATACTATTTTTTGTTATATTTATAATGGTTTGTGCGGAGTGTTCAAGGGTGAGAAATATAAAAGAATAGTGAAATGGTATAGGTGGTCAGTTAGTTTCATTTATTTACATATTGGGAATTCGTATGGTTATTTCATATTTTATTACGTAGGTTTTTAAGGATGATACTAATGAGTAAATATATTATACTCACTATATATAATTATTTATAATCTATTTTTGAGTATTGGAGTCTCTACATGGGGATTGTGCTGGATATTCTTCCTTGAAGAATTTTTTAGAATCTATTTAAGCATTATGGTCACTATCCAGGATTTATCAAAATATTATTTTGGTTTTTAGGTGTTTTAGTTGGATGTCATTAAATCATGTATTGGGATTTATTCTTTACTTATTATGTTAAAGATGATTTTTTTTTGTAATTCTTATCTTTTCTATTACATATCAATTATTTATGAGATTATTGACTCCCATGTGTTTGATTATATACCCTAAGATATTGTCACTAACCCCTATCCTATTGAAGAGAGATTGAAAATAATTATCTATGTTTAATCATTTTTTACCTAGTAAGGGTGTCTTTTGAGTTATGGGTTGTGATATAATGAGTGTTATAATATATATCTAGAAAGCCGCACAAAATAAGGTTCATGAATTCATGCCCTATACACCTATAATGTTCTTTAAGATACCAACTAGATAAAATGAGTTTGTATTTACATACAGGACAGTCTAATATATCAGTATATGTACACAAAAATATACCACCAATATTTCTCCATCCTCAAATAATATATATATATATATATATATAATGATTCACCCAACTCTCAAGGGGTGTTAGAGTTTTATTGATTGTAATCTACACCAATATTATAAAAAATTATAAATATTATTTTACACCCTCACAAATATATAGATTTGGATGTTTCTAATGAATTATCATGTCATATAAAATGTAGAAAACCATCCTCTTGACTCTTTGGGTCCAATTAACAAATCACTAAATGAATATTATTTCGAATTTAATGATTAATAGGAAATACTAGTTCAACAGAATCCTCCAACACTGTTTCTTATTGTAAATAATCATCTCAAATCTACTAGAACTCACCTATAGAAGGTTGTTGTATTGTAATATTAAAATATACAATTAATGGATCTGAACAAATATATCAATATTAATTATATTAAATTTTATCTGTAAATATTTATATGAAATATTTCCACAGTACTATACATACATATTGATACTTATAGTTTTACAACCAAGTATTAACATATATTAAAATGACTTAACTTTAGTGGAATACATGAAACAAAATACAAATGGACACCCAAATACCATATTAGTTTTGTTTAATTCAAAACATATAAATGTAATCACTGGTACATGAGAGGGATACATTATCTCACACTAGTTTCTCAATTAAAATCACCCCTCTTAGATGTATCTTACATAAAATATATCCTCATAGCTAGGGGAAGGAAAAATAAAATGGGGTGAGCTTAATTGCTCAGTAAGGGTAAATAAAGAATACATGAAAGAAAAAACATGATAATAGGGGTATGATAACATGAGAATAAAATTATAAGATCATTCTATGCATATTGAAGACAATAAACATGAATCATGGCATATATATTGGTATCTCATAATACATTAATCATAATGAATTGAAAGAACATAGGGAAATAAATAATAAAATTGTAATAAGACACGAGATTTGTGGAATACCAGTGAACATAGAAAATTATATGACATGGAAACCTGCCATGACCACAACAACATGTTAGGTATGGGTATGAGCCATGTAACTAATTGTTTTTTGGCTTGGGATATAACTTGTGTACCCTATTACTTTCAGTATTGTGCTAGAACCGATGTACCTTCTTATTTATGGTCTTTGGTTAAAACCCTTGAACCTTCTTGTTTTTTAGGATAATCAATAACCTATATACCTTTTAGTTTTTGGGATTCATTAACAACCCCTGTAGCTTCATGTTTTGGGGATTGGGAGACAATCCATGTACACTCCAACTATTAGTCATGGGCTTCATCTCGTGTACCCTTTGATCTCATTTACAACATATCATTACCCATTAATTAGAGTGTGATATTGGTCCCACCCATCTCATAATTAAATAATACATACATGTTATCCAACATAACAAAACAATCATCATATCTTGACCCCTAAAAATGTAACATATCCTAACTCATGAAATTAAATGGGTATCATTTTCATTTCATCACATCATTACATATTGAAAAGAAATAGGTTTTAGTATCATTTCATTGACGCATAACTTGTCAAAAAGATAGGGTTTCAAAATCATATAACTTGTGGAATAGAAATTGGTGTCATAAGAACCATTTCATCTAAGAAAAAACAATACAATAAACGATGTGAATGGGAACATTGGATCATTTCCTAGAAGGTAATTAGTAACATTGATGGATTTCACATTAGATGCAAAATAATTAAGAATGATAATTTGAAACATTTCATAAGGAAAATAAACATTATTATATGAAAATTATTTATAAAACATAAAACCTTTAGAAAAACATTTTCATTGAAAATTAACTTAAAACATTTAATGAAGTCTGGAAATCATTTTGAAAATCATTTCCCTTGAAATTTTATCAAAACATTTTAAAAAAATATTTCCATAAAACATATAAAACAATATTGAATTTTTTTTGAAAAATATAAATTGAAAACATATGTATAAGGAATGATAAAATATATAAAATTATTTTCATTGAAAACATATAAAATTATCTCTAAGAAATTTTGAAAATTGTTTCTTTAAGAATAATTTTGGAACCTATAAATAATTAATAAAGACTTATTGAAAACCATTTTCAATGAATTCATGGCTCATCTATGTTTTATAACAATATTAACTAATACAGGTGGATGATATAAACACCCACCAAGGAGTATGGAATCCAAAAACATGGCTCAAGTACATTTTATACAAAACACATGGAAGATTGTATATCACAATCAAACACTTGGAACATAAAAAACATGGTACCAATCAAAATTCCTATAAAAAAACCTCTATCAAATCATGTCATATAATATCAATTCAAAATGCATTACCTCTTGTAATATTTCTTAATCGATTACATTCACATAATAAAAATATTAATTCCATAATATAGAAAACACATGTTTCTGATTCAATACTTCAAGATCCTAATTGTTCCATTTATATTGTATTGAAATAGTTAATTTATTTTTTTAAAAAATTCAATTGATAATAATATTTTTTTAATCTATTGTTACATAAAAAATTCTAGCAAGAATATTTACCAAATGCAATATCATTTTATCTCTTTGTATTAGATAATTCATTTTAATAAATAATAACCCTATGTTATCCAATTTATTTTTACATTATATTCATTAAATTATAACTTCTAGAAAAAAATATTTCCATAATTTATAATAATCATTATAGAATCACAATAACCCCTGACTAAATACACTAAATTAACATCATGAGTTTTACTCCAAATAAAATATATTTTTCATGCAGAAAATATATACTATAAAAAATATTTAATAGAAAAACATGTGATTTCATAAATTTTATTCATTATAAATAAACTTAGTTATCACAATAAAAATTGTGAAATTATATAAAAATAAACTAATATTTATAAAAAAACACAAATAAGATCCATGTCATGTTTTAGTAACACCCAACCCAATCACTAACTCCTGTATATGGACCTTAAAAAATATGATTTATATAATGGGAAAGATTACAAGTAGATTCATTTGGATGCTACCAATAACCTCATAGGAAAATTTTTGAATAAGTACAATAATATCATATAATATAAACAAGGAAAAAACAAATTACCAATAGGGGAAGTGAGGCGTGATAATGGGCGGATAGGTGCACTGAGGGGCAGAGAGAATGGGTCATGACCAGAGGAGGGGAAGTGATCATGGTAGGGGTGGTGAAGGAGACATCGAGCATGGGTATTTGGGGGTCACAGGGGTTGGGGGAGACGGGGGGTCTTGGGGGTCAGGGGAAGTGTCAGCACTGTAATAAAATCATTTTTTCCTCTAGATGTATTTAGATGTTCAGTGACAATTTCCATGGTGATTGTTTACAATTTACATGTTGGTATGGGTAATGGTGGCATTATAACCTTATACATTTTTCTTTAAATTGTCACATGTTAAAATACTATGCACTTTTAGGTATATTTTTCAATCATATCTTACATATTGTCCCACCAATAATGATCTTGGAGGTCCTGATAAATCATTACTCTTCCTGGTTGAATAGAGAAAGTTGTTCTTTGTTCGTCGTTTAGAATCTCTTTTTTTACCTCTGGATGAGATGATATAAATTGTTGTGACACAAATCATACAGCTCATTCCTAATAGATTTTTAACTCTGAGGATTTATCTTTTATAATAACTTTCTCCTTCATTTAAATTTTTACATAATTTCATTGAGAACACATTATTTTCTCCATGAGGGATGTTTGAGAAATCATTTGAGAAAGGACTGAGGATTTTCCATCATTAATGATTCTCATATCTAACCATTGTAAATCTATGAGGACCAGATCCTTCTCAATTCTCTTCATTAATAATGGTTCATGATCCTTTCAACAAGGAGTATTCATCAATTAATTTTCTCAATATGATTGTATTGGATTGACCAGTTGTTATCCTTGATGGGATCTTACCATCTTTACGGGCGCATATTAATCTTCTTTTGTTTGAATATATATTTGAGCCACATATGATGAGAATATATATCAAAAATATCATATTGAGATTATTTTTCAATATTTCCAATTTAAAGATCTCAACTTCCAACTCTAGATCATGTGTGGGATAGTTTTTCTCTCGAATGTTCAACGTCCCTGAGGCATATGTTTACACTTTACCATTTTGAAACAGTACTCATATCAATCACTTCGTTGATGAATCATTGTATACAACAATGAATACCCCACTTTTTGGATGTTAAATTAGCAGATTAGAGATAATACTCGTTTTCAACTCGTTTAAGTAGTCGTCATATTCACGGATCTAGAAAAAAATATACTCCGGTCCATGTCATCATTGTTAGTTGGTTTGACAATCCGGATTAATAATTCAAAAATCATTTGTAATACCTATCTAGAAGACAGAAACTAGCAATCTAAATTATACATATTTTCTTGGGACACTCATAGATTTCATTTTCATGGAAGGGTACATAAATATTCCATTATAGGTGGTAAAAATCCCCAAGAATGACATTTCATCAATATAGTACTCACATTTTATGTACATTATAGATAGCTTCTCTATTCACAACATCATTATCATGGTATTAAAATAATCCTCATGTTCCTCCTTTCTCTTGGAGTGTATAAGAATATCATAATTAAAGACTACCAAAATAATTTCATGGTAATCTCTAAATACATTATTCATTACTTCCAGGAATTTTTTTGGAGAAATAGTAAGTCTAAAAGGAATCACTATAAAATCATTATTTCCATAACTTGATTGAAATTTAGTCATAGGAATATCTTACTTCCAAACCATTAATTGGTGATATCCCCACTAAAGTTCCTCCTTAGTGAAATACATTGTCATGTACAATTAATCTCAAATGTCATCTATCTGGGTTAGGGGATACTTGTCATTTATCCTGATTTTTTTTGATATCATGATAATTAATGCAGAGGTTCATCGATCCATAGTTTTTCTTAATGAAGATGAATATCTAAACACATTTTTAAGAACTCGGTTACATAAACAATTTTCTAGATTATCTTGTAACTACATTTTCAGTTCCTCTAACACAATGGTGTCTATTATATAAGGTGTCTTTAATACCGGAAGATATCCAGGAATTAGTACAATTGATATCTCAACCTCTTGGTCATATGGAAAATGTGGAATTTTTTTGGGAAAAAATTAGATTAGTTCCTTATAATGGGAATGTCTTCAATCATAATTATCTACTTACTATAAGTCATTTGATGAAGATATGGTTTCTCATAAGATTATAATATCCACAACAATGATAATAGTTATAAATAATATTCATCATTCTCCTTATAATATTATAGAATCGGTGGATGCCTTAGAATGTGAAGAGTGATCTCCCTTTCTGAATAGTTTATGTTATATTTGTATAAAGTTATCCAATCCATTCCCAATATTTTATAAGATTCCACCAAAGTAAGGGAATATTTCCAAGGATTTTTAGTCTATGAACAATAATCGGGGTGGAGTTATACACATTTCATGTAATAATTCTACATTTTTCAATTATCACTGATAACTCAACCACCATTTTTTAAGTTGTTGATTGATTAGTTCTTTAAAATTTCTGTGATATTAAAAATGTAGAGAACTATAATCAAATAGTATTTTCCCTATTCATGAATGAATAACCAATGTACCAATCAACTCAAAATTGTTGTGATCCTCCCTAGTAGTTTTTATGGGATATTACTTTCCTTTACCCATTGGATTTAGTGTCTTCTAACACTTATTACCCTTAAGGAGTGAAGGTTTAGTTCACTGGCTTGTATATATCCATTTCTCTCTACTGTTTATGAATTGAACCATAGGTGGTGCTACTGTTTATTCTACCAAATTATATATCTTCTTTGTGTATCATTATAATTCATGGTATTTGTGGCCTTCTCTCCCAGACATTGATCGCATACCCTCCCCTTTATGCAATTCAAATGATGCTTCCTTCAAAATTTGTTACATGTTATTGGTTGAGTTTTCATTCCACCATTGTCATTATATCCTTTAGAATAAAACTCTATATTTTGTTTCTAGTCTCTAAATACATGGGACCATTCTCAAAACATCATATCCACATTGATTTGACATCAAAAAACATCTTCATAATTCCCAATGTCTTGAATAACTAGATCATTTTGATGTTTTTTTAAAACTAAATAATCTATCCATTTTTATTTCATTTTTTTATATTAAAACCTAGGTATACCTTTTAATCCTTGTTAAATTATCGTTGAATGCTATGATAGATTCCCCATATTTTTTATTCAGCTCTATGAGTTCTCTCTCAACCCATAAATGAATAATTCGAGGAAAATAATGGTCATGAAATATTGTATTAATTTCTTCACTCTCTGTAACCTCAACTTCATTCTACAGCTTGGAATTCATAATAAATGATCACCAATGATAAGCCTCTCTATCTGAAAAATATATGGTTATAGTCAACCTCTCTCTATCATAATAGTGAATCAACGAAAACATCATATAAATTTAGTTGACCTAATGTTTCTAGATTAGTGGAACAGAACATTCCATAAATGTCGGTGGTTGTTTATTCATAAAAGATTTGATAAACTATGTTTCTCTCTTAGGTGAAGGTAGATCATCCACATTATTCAGGTTATTCTTCATATCATGAGACAAATGGCATAGAATTACCATGAAAATTTGAACTCCACCTCCTGAGGAATTTGGGATTTCATTCTGGAAATGACTACAGTGTCCCTCGCATGGGTTTTTGGGCCAGTTTCTCAAATTTCACACCATTTTAAATAGAAGTCTTAACAAAACATTATCCAACATGTATTTAATAAATTGTTTATTGTATTGTAAAATTAACTCTAAATGTATATCTTATGGGTATAAGAAACTGGTTCTTATTCATGAGGTATGGGTTTATTCTTTTATCTTTTCGTTAAGTGTTTTTAGAGGATAAGGAAATGGGGGAAAATCCTAAATTTTGGGACTACATGCCATGTATTTTGCCATATTCCATGTACTTTGGTCGTGTAGGATGACTACACATGGTGTGTAGCCACGTTGGTGACAAACTGTGTAAAAACCGACTACATTTCATGTAGTGGTATTTACACGCCGTGTAGTTAGTCGGCAGGGAAATAGTATGGCGGTGGAAGCAGCCGCCAGCTGGGTGACAGTAAACGCCGTGTAGTCAACAATACACGCCGTGTACTCCTGTCGACGGATGAACAATTTGGAGGTGCCGCCAGAGGAATAGTTAAATGAGGGAAGTACACTCATGTAGCTAAAATTACATGCTGTGTATTTTGTTGTTTTCACTTAAAATGGGCAGTAACCAAACCTGTTCACATGATTTTCTTAGAACCAGATGGGAGATCGGGAGAGGAGATACGACCTTCGAGGATCAACCGATCGAGCACCGGGAATCTGATTCCGCTTCCGTCAATCTCATTGGAACCACATGGGTTAAAGATTCATTCTCCATGTGTGTTCCTTACCAATTCTTCCTCCAAGTGAATATATTTGAGGTTGAATGAGAATTATTTAACCTCAGATCTATGATATTCTTGGACATTTCAGAAGGCGTCATTCGGGTATAGCTTTCTTGGGAGTTTAAGGTAGGTGGATTGGTGTTTAAGTTCCAACTGTTGTGTGTTTGTGTGTATTTTTGTGCTACGAACCCATGTTGGGGTGTCGTGTGGCTGATTCCATGGCTGTATTAAATACCTATAATAGTATAGGTAATTAAATGTGATAATAACCTGCTGTTTGGGATCTCTTATTGGATCTAGGACCACCCTAGGGGTGCAATCCTCTATTTAGCTGTTTGGCCCGGATAACCGAGGGTATGCCTCTGTAATAATGTTTTTTAAATAGCCTTTAGTGTAATTGTATGTAAATTGTTTATTTACATGTTGGTCTCGGCCCGGTTAATGATGCCAGAGGGCGGTGTTTTTTCTATAGCCTGGGGGAATGCCTGGACTAGACTTAGGGAAACGCTCTTTTTCTCCTGAGGGAAACCTTTTGTATTCCTGAGGGAAACGACTTCTGTTCCTAAGGGTGACACTTTGTACTCCTGAGGGAAATATCTATTACACTTGAGGGAAATTACCTGCGGGTTGGATTCTGATTACGTGAGGGTAAGGGTTTTCGTGTCTGAGGACGCTGACTGTTTACATAGAAATTCACTGTGGTTGTTTCAAAATTATAAATAATTAAATGAATATTAAAATGAAAAAATAACTGGTAAACTTAGTTACTTATGAGTGCTGCTTAGTTTATTACATTTAAATTTTCACGCTATTGTTGCATGTTTACACACATTTGAGCACGGGCTTTTGGTGGGTGCCAATAGAGATTATTTCTTACACCCTGTTTGGGTCATGCTTTTTGGCCCAAATAGATTACATTTCTACAAGTGTGGATAAGGGAAAGGGTCTCTATACAGGTGCATGATTGCGGCTGAGGAATAGGGGAGCATGGGACGGGTCTTAGGCTCTCGATGGTACCAGATATTTTGTTTTGTTTTTTTGTACTCTGTATCGTATTGTAATGCTTTGAAACAAGTTCTAGCTATTTTATTAGTACTTATGGCATGTTGCATCATCAATATATATATATATGATTGTTGGTTGTTTTTACTGCAGTTGTTTGTTTAATATTGTGTATGGTTATATGCATCTGTTGTTGTGTGTGTTGTATATTTTATTCTGTTGTGCTACACTTTGATAAATGAGAGAATATTTTCCCCATTATCAGACTCGAGACCTCGCTGCTAGTCGGCAGCCTCTGGCATTTGGGGAAATGCTCTTGAGGTCAGGTGGCGAACTGGGTTTGGGCACCCGTTGAGTGGCACCTGGATCCGGGATGTTACAAAGTGGTATCAGAGGGAGGTTTGTTTCTTTGACTTACTATTTGGATCCTTAGTCAGGGATAGGATGGGAACGGTATTTGGTAATAATCTTTTATTGGGAATAGCTAACCCGTGTAATGGGAAAAATCCAGTCTACCTCGTATTTTTTCAATTCTTCTGATTTTGGAAATTTTACTGTTGATTTTATTTCACTGTTGGGTGACGCACTTGTGATTGTGATATTTATATTTTATTATCGGGATTTATTTAGTTGCAACACTATGAGATGATGGTATGCCATCTCATGAATCATTGAGGAACATGCTAATAATCACATGCCATGCATAGTTCTATGCCATTTAGGTGCATTAGAAATTGCATTTTCTTGTGATAGTTGTTGTTCTAGAAAACAAATGATGTAGTGATAGATGCTTTGATAAATACCTGCTATGTTATTGGGTATTTTTATGTGAGACCGTTGTTTAATGGGACACCAAACTCTGTTTTTTGGGAGTATGGGCCCTCATTGACAGAAATTTGGTGGATCATTGACCGTTTATCTTTGTGTAACACATATAAGATGAAAAACATTGATTCGTAGGGAGTATGGGCCCTCACAAATCAGTATTTTTCACTTAGGTGTTGTTTTTAGTATTTTTTCAGGATTCTGGAATAGTTTCAGAGGTGTAATTTTTGTAAAACCCAGTATACACGCCGTTTAGTTCCTCCGACACACACCGTGTCTTCTTCTGTTCGGGAATAAAATAAAACTCTTTCAATACAGGACGTGTACACTTATTAAACATCATGTAGTGTCTTCCCATGTCATAGACCATGGGGGTGGGGACACGGGGAAGGAAAAATTCTAGAGGTGAACAAGTCGTGTACCGGATATACACAACGTGTAGTGTTGACCTGGAGTCCGGCCATGTAACTAACAAACACAGGTCGGTGGAATTTTTTTCTAGTACACGCGGTGTCAATGTTGAACACGCCATGTAGTCTGACCTGGGGGACCCAGCCATGTAACTAAAAACACATGTCAGTGAAAATCCTTTTGTGTACACACCGTGTGGAGATTGAACACATTGTGTAATGTGAGCCATGTATTCAGCCGTTTAACTAACAACACTAGTCTGCAGTGCTCGTCAAGTACATGCTGTGTGCCATTGGGACACACCACATAGTCTTGACCGATGACAGACCGTGTGGACCTTGCCATGTGGCTGGAGAAATGTGGTGGTGTACACACCGTGTGCGGGTGTAAAACATCATGTAGTGTCAAGCTAATTAGTCAGTCGTGTCCCAAATGACACGGGAAGTTGTAAAATTACACTATACACGTCGTCTAGATTATATACATGTCGTGTAGTTTTGTTCAATGGGATCCATGTAGGTTGGCCATGTAGAAGGACCCGGGAAAGGGAAGAGAAGTCGAGTACATGTCGTGTAGTCAGTATACACGCCATGTAGTATTGTTTTGAAAATCTTGAAATGACTACTTCCTCCTATTCCATTTTTGGTCCCTTCATTTGAGTCTTTAATAATCCTGATCTACGGTGTGCATTTGACCTTGTAGAGTCATGCCACCAAGACGACCGTGCATTGTTCTCCAGGAGAGAAGAAACGAGTATACTCCAGAGAAGGTAGGCCATTGGCTACTGATGAATCCTCCAGTAGAGCCATATGCAGCGCCAACTATTATACCAGACACAGGCGTGGATGCACAGTTCCGTGAGGGCTTCATGCGGTTCATGCAGACCTTTCTGGGAGCACTGACAGCTGCCAAATCTATGGCAGAGCTGACTCGTATCATCAAGCAGCGGCATCTGCCTACATTTTCAAGGGATGGTCAACCACAGGCTATGGAGTCTTTGATGTGGTCTATGAAGACTATTTTCGAGCATCTCAAGACCCCTCCAAGGAGGAGGGTCAAGCTCATGACGTATATGCAGTGTGATTCCACCAAGAGGTGGTGGGATGTTACCACCCAGTCATAGCATCAGAGAGACATGATGTGGGAAGATTTTCAGACAGTATTCTATGATTTCTTCTTTCTAGAGATGCTAAGTGCTAATAGTGCTAGATAGTTCATGAATCTACAGTAGGGAGTTATGTCGCTGATGGACTATTCTGCTCATTTCACTGAGCTTCAGCATTTTTCACTCGTACTGGTGGGTGTTGAGACGTTGAGGGCTGAACGTTTTAAGGATGGTCTTCATTATGACATCTGAGCACTGGTGAATGTATTTAGGTTGCCTTTAGTACATGCTATTTTAAATTAGGAACTGATTATAGAGAGGAACCATTGGGAGGCTAGTGGTGCAGGCCAGGGCGATTCGACACCTGTTTCTGGTAATATTTCTACCGGAAATAGGAAGTGACTGATGAGTTTATCTCATGGTGGTAGTACTATCAAGGCAGTTTCTTCAGGTGGGCTCGTCTTTTGCTTCCTGTGTAGTAGAGAGGGGCACAAGAGACCGCAGTTTCCACATGACCCAGTGGAGTGCCGAGATTGTGGCAATATGGGTCATCTGCAACGCTTTTGCAGGGAGTTTCTACCAGGGGAAAGTGAGAGGGGTTATGTGCTGACTCCACATATGGGATTAGGACCCGCAGATTCCTCCCAATCGGGAAACTAGAATACGTTAGGGCGTGCAGGATGAGATAGTGGGCATGGTCATGGTATCCAGACACTAGGATCTCAGAGGCAGCTGGACGGGAAAGCTCAGGGTAGCCAGGCTGTGTCGCAGATCCATAGCACTGGGAAGGCATTAGCAGTGCAGAAGACCCAGCAGGAGCAGGATCCCAGACCTTCTACAGTCAGAGGTACTATTCTAGTAGCTTCTGTCTTATCTTCAGTACTTTTGGATACGGCTTCTACACATAGTTTCGTATCTGTGCCCATTGTGGAGAGCCTTGGGCTCTATGTTTCTTCTTCATCTGATATCATGACGCTAGACACTCCATTGGGGACTAAAACGGCTGGTGTCCATCAGTGCAAGGAGTTTTCCCTAGAGGTTGAATGGTGTCACTTTCTTTGGGACCTCTATGTCGTAGAGATTACATCTTATGACATCATTCTCAGAATGGACTGGTTGGTTCCCTTCCGAGCCTTTGTAGATTTTTATCATCGCAGGGTTAGTTTCACATCACCAGAGGGTGAAGAGTTTCTATACAAGGGCGAGTGGGATGTTTAGGCGAGTCGAGCAGGACCAGAGCATCATTGGCGAGGTGGAGTCATAGCCCAAATTGCAAGTTTATATCTGGATGATCAAGGGACTTTTAAGACATATTTCCCCCTAGTGGTTGATTATTTTAGGGATGCCTTCCCCGATGAATTTTCGGGTCTCCCTCCGGAACGAGAGGTGGATTTCTCTATTGAGCTTGTTCCATGAGTAGCACCCATATCCATTCCTCCTTATAGGATGGCTAAACCAGAGTTGAAGGAGATCAAGAGACAGTTGGAGGAGTTACAGGCAAAGAGGTCCATTTGACCCAGTACTTCTCCTTGGGTTTTGTCGATCCTTTTTGTGAAAAAGGCGGACGGTACCCTCAGACTCTGTGTGGATTATTGGAAACTGAACCAGTTGATGGTCAAAAACCGATACCCCTTTCTGATTATTGGTGATCTTTTTTATCAACTTCGTGGGGTATGAGTGTACTTGAATATTGACTTGAGATCCGGATATCATTAGTAGTGCGTGAGACCATCAGATATACCGCTTACAACCTTTCGGAGTAGATATTGTCTATAAGAGTACATGGATGTGTTGTTTGGACTCACGAATGTGCCAGCTGTCTTCATGGCTCTGATGAATCATGTGTTCCATCCGTATCTTGATTCTTTTCTGGTAGTATTTGTGGAAGACATCTTGTTGTACTATCACACTCGAAAAAACCATGCCACCCATCTTGAGATCATGCGAAGTGCACTGAGAGATCATAAGCGATATACTAAGCTCTAAAAGTGCCACTTTTGTATGGACTAGATTCACTTCTTGGGTCATATCATCTCATAGGTAGGAGTTATAGTAGACCTAGAGAAGGAGAGAGCAGTAGTTTCCTGGGAGTGGCCTAAGAACATGTTTGAGATACGAAGTTTCTTAGGACTGGTTGGTTACTACAGATGCTTCATCCAGGACTTCTCCCACTTAGAATCACCGTTAACGGGACTGAGCAAGAAGGGTGTGATGTTATTTTGGTCGGAAGCATGAGAGACAGCCCTTCAGGACCTAAAGGTAAGGATGAAATCATGACCAATCCTGATACTCCCAGAGCAGGGGAAGAGCTATACAGTTTACTATAATGCATCAGGTGCTGGAATGGGGGTTGTGTTGATGCATGGTGATCAAGTTGTTGCATTCGGGTCTTAGAAGTTAAGGCCACATGAGAGGAATTACCCGACACATGATCTCGAGTTGGCTTCAGTTGTGCTTGAGTTATGTTGTTGGAGATAATATATTTTGGGAGAGCATTTTGTGGTTTTCACCAACCACAAAAGTCTGATGTACATCTTTACTTAGTGTGACTTGAATCTGAAGTAGCGAAGGTGGGTTGAATACCTTTAGTACTTAGATTTTGAGCTTTCCTATACACCTGGTAAAGGTACTGTAGTAGCTGATACACTGAGCAGGAAGACTCAGATTCAGGCAGTGGAGGAGGCCAGTGGTGAGTGGCAGCTCATGGATTTGTTCTCTGTGATGAATTTGGAGGTGAATAACAGTCAGTGGAAGAACTATATTTCATCTTTAGTTGTAACTTATACCCTCCTGGATAGAGTTATTATGATAAATATATCTGATTCCTAAGGCCTAGTTCTACAGAAGTCATTAGAAAGTGAGGACCCTCCTCCTTGTTGGATGATAGGCAATTACACAATTTTACGTTTCCATGGACGAGTGTAGGTTCTATGGGATATATACAAGGAGTTGATGTGGGAGTTTCAAATATCATCTTGGGAAGTTCATCCAGGGGTTACCAAGATGTATCGTGACTTGAAACATCAGTACTATTGGCTGTGTATAATGAGATATGTAGCAGGATTTATTATGAGATGTTCCACCTGTCAGCAGGTGAAGGTAGAGCCTCGGAATCCAGCCGGACTGTTACAAAAGTTACCCATCCTAGAGTGGAAATGGGATGATGTCGCGATTTATTTCGTGATTGGGTTGCTGAGGTCACCTCGAGGAAATGATGTCGTGTGGGTTGTTGTGGACAGACTCACAATGGAAGCTCACTTTTTTTCTGATCAAGGAGACCTTCGGTGTTGACGAGCTCAGGAGGTTGTATATCCGAGAGATTGTACATCTTCATGGGGACCCTCGTTCTATTATTTCAGATAGGGATAAACGTTTTACATCTCGTTTTTGGAAGAGTTTTCAAGGGGCACTGGGTACACAGGTGCTTTTGGGCACATCTTACCACCCTCGGACCGATGGCTAGTCAGAGCGTGCAATACAGGTGCTTGAGGACTTCTTGCGTGCAACCATCCTAGACTTTGGGGGCTCTTGGGAGAAGCATATACCCCTAGTCGAGTTTTCCTACAATTACAGTTTCCAAGAAACTGTTGATATGGCACCATAAGAGGCATTATATGTTAGGCCATGTCGATTACCCTTGTGCTGGTTAGAGGTAGGTGAGGCAGCTTTATTAGGACCACAGCTCGTGAAATAGACTTCTGAGTAGGTCCAGTTGATTCAGAAGCAGATGGCTACTGCACAGTCTCGTTAGAAATCATATGATTATCGCCATAGATGACCCTTGGAGTTCGTGGTCGGGGATCATGTTTTCTTAGGTGTTTCACCGAGTTTGGGACACAGGCAAATCAGAACACAGGGTAAAATTTCACAGAGGTATGTGGGACCATTTGAGATTCTGGAGAGATTTAGGCTGGTTGCCTATCAGTTGTAGTTACCACGAGGTATCGGGTCATGCACGGTGTCTTCCATGTGTTTCAGTTTCACCACTATCATTTAGACACGTCTCACATCTTTCAGACCAAGGAGGTTGAGCTTCAGATCGATGCATCCTTTGACGAGCATCTGATTCGTATTGTGGATAGGAGAACTAAGGTTATCTGAGGCTGATCAGTTCCTCTCATACGGGTACTATGGAAGTATGTCCAAGTGCAGGATGAAACGTGGGAGTGGGAGATCAACGTACATGCTCAGTGGCCAGATCTATTATGAGCATTATCTTCGCTACCCATGGAAGGGAAATTCGGGGAAGAATTGCTTTAAGGGGGGATGTTTGTAAGATCCCAGTTCTTATTCATGAGATACACGTTTCTTCTTTTAATTTTTCCTTAAGTGTTTTGAGAGGATAAAGAGAATGGGGAAAATCCTAAATTTTGGGACTACACGGCATGTACTTTTCCACACGTCATGTACTTTGGCTGTGTGGGATGAGTACACAGGGTGTGTAGCCATGTTGGCGACAAAGGGTGTAAAAACTGACTACACGCCGTGTAGTGGTATTTACACGTCGTGTAGTTAGTCGGGAGGTAAATAGTAAGGCGGTGGAAGCAACCGCCAGTTGGGTGACAGTACACTACGTTTAGTCAAGAATACTCGTCATGTACTCATGTCAACAGATGAATAGTTTGGCGGTGCTGCTAGAGAAACAGTGAAATGAGGGATGTACATGTCGTGTAACCAAAATTACATGCCGTGTAGTATGTTTTTTTCACTTAAAATGGGATGTAGCCAACCCTATTCATATAATTGGCTTAGAAACAGACGAGATATTAGGAGAGGAAGTCAGACCTTCATGGATTAATCGATCGAGCGTCTAGAATCTGATTCTGCTTCCGCCGATCTCGTTGGAACCACACGAGTAAGAGATTCCTTCTCCTTGTGTGTTCCTTGACAATTCCTCCTCCAAGGGAAGTAATTTGAGGTTGAATGAGAATTTTTTTACCTCAGATCTATGAAATTCTTAGATGTTTCAGAATTTTTTGTTCAGGTATACCGTTGTTGGGTGTTTATGTTAGGTGTCTTGGTGTTTAAGTTCCAACCGTTGTGTGTTTGTGTGTATTTTTTTGCTATGAACACAATTTGGGGTGTTGTGTGGTTGAGGCCTTGGATGTATTAAATACTTATAATTGTATTGGTAATTAAATGTGATAATAACCTACTGGTTGGAATCGTTGCTTGGATCCAGGATGATCCCGAGGATGTGGTCCTCTGTTTAGCCATTTTCCCAGGATACGCGAGTGTATCCCTCTGTAATAATGTTTGTTAAATATCCTTGATAGAAATTTTATGTGAGTTTTTTATTTACATTTTGGGATCAGCCCAGTTACATATGTCCTAGGGTAGTGTTTTACTACAACCTCAGGCCATGACTGGATTAGCCTGATGGAAACACTCTTTTTCGCCTGAGGGAAACCTTTCATATGCCTGAGGGTAATGATTTCTGTGCCTGAGGGTGACACTTCATACGCCTGAGGGAAATATCTGTTACACGTGAGGGCAATTACCTGAGGTTTGGATTCTGATTACCTAAGGGTATGCATTTACATGTCAGTGGACACTGACTGTTTACATAGAAATTCACTATGGTAGTTTCTGAATAATAAATAATGAAATTAATATTAAAATGTAAATATAACTAGTAAAGTTAGTTACTTACGAATACTACTTAGTTTATTGCATTTACCTTTGTACACTATTGTTGCATGTTTACACATATTTGAGCACAAGCCTTTGGTGGGTGCCTAATTATATTATTTCTCACCCCCTGTTTAGGACATGATTTTCGGCCAAAATAGATTACTTTTCTGCAGGTGTGGATAAGGGAAAGTTTCCCTATACAGGTACTTGATTGCTGTTGAGGAATAGGGGAGAATGGGACTGGGCATCGGCTCACAAAGCTACCAGCTATTTGGTTTTGTTTTTTTGTACTCTCTATCGTATTTTACTACTTTGTAACATGCTCTGGCTGTTTTCATAGAACATGTGGCATGTTTCATCTTCAATATACATATATGACTATTGGTTTCTATTACTGTAGTTGGTCATTTAAAATTGTGTATGGTTATTTGCTTCTATTTTTGTGTGTGTTGTATATTTTATTCTGATGTGCTATACTTTGATAAATGCGGGCATAGTTTCCCTACTATCAAACCAGGGCCCTCGCTGCTAGTCAGCAGCCTCTGGCATTTGGGGAAATGCGCTTGAGGTAATGTGGCGAACTGGGTTCGGGCACCCGTTGAGTGGCACCTGGATCCGGGATGTTACAAAGTGGTATCAGAGGGAGGATTGTTTCTTTGAATTACTCTTTGGATCCTTAGTCAGGGATATGATGGGAACGGTAGTTGGTAATAAGATTTTATTGGGAATAGATAACCCGTGTAAAGGGAAAAATCCAGTCTGCCTCGTATTTTTTCAATTCATCTGATTTTAGAAATTTTACTGTTGATTTTATTTCAACATTGGGTGAAGCACTTGTGATTGTGCGATTTATATTTTATCCATGGGTTCTATTTAGTTGCAACACTATGAGATGATGGTATTCCATCTCATGAATCATTGAAGTACATGCAAAGAAACACATGCCATGCATAGTTCTATGCCATTTAGGTGCATTAGAAATTGCATGTTGTTGTGATAGTTGTTTTGCTAGAAAAAAATGTTGTTATGATAGATTCTTTGATAAATACCTGCTATGTTATTGGGTATTTTCATGTCAGACCGTTGTTTGGAGGGACACCAAACTCGGTTTTTTTGGGAGTATGGGCCCTCATTGACTGTAATTTGGCAGATCATTGAGCGTTAATCTTTGTGTAACACATATAAGATGCCATACATTGATTCGTAGGGAGTATGGGCCCTCACAGATTGTAATTTTTCACTTAGCTGTAGTTTTTAGTATTTTTTCAGGATTCTAGAATAGTTTCAGAGGTGTACTTTCAGGAAATCCCAGTATACATGCCGTTTAGTTCCTCCGACACACGCTGTGTCTTCTTCTATTCGGGAATAAAATAAAACTCTTTCAATACACGATGTGTACACTTAGTAAAGGTCGTGTAGTGTCCTCCCGTGTCATAGACCATGTGGGCGGGGACACGGGGAGGGAAAATTACTTGAGGTGAACAGGTCATGTATCGGATATACACAACGTGTAGTGTTGATCTGGAGTCTGGCCATGTAAATAACAAACACGGGTCAGTGGAGTTTTTTTCTAGTACACGCGGTGTCAATGTTGAACATGCCATGTAGTCTGACCTGGGGGACCCAGCCGTGTAACTAACAACACGGGTCGGTGAAAATCCTTTTATGTACACACCATGTGGAGATAGAACATGTCATATAGTGTGATCCATGTATCTAGCCATGTAACTAACAACACTGGTCTACAGATCTCGTCTAGTGCACGTTTTGTGCCTTTGGGACACACCATGTAGTCTTGACCGGTGACAGACCGTGTGGACCTTGCCGTGTGGCTGGAGAAATGTTGTGGTGTACACACCGTGTGCGGGTTTAAAACGTCATGTAGTGTCAATCTGAGTAGTCGGCCGTGTCACAAATGAAACGGGAATTTGTAAAATTACACTATATACGTCGTGTAGATTATATACATGCCGTGTAGTTTTTTTCAATGCGATCCGTGTAGGTTGGCCATATAGAAGGACCCAGGAAAGGGAAGAGAATTCGAGTACATGTCGTGTAGACAGTATACACGCCATGTAGTATTGTTTTGAAAATCATGAAATGACTACTTCCTCCTCTTCCATTTTGGTCCCTTTATTTGAGTCATTGATAATCCTGATCTAAAGTGTGCATTTGACCTTGTAGAGTTTTTCCACCAAGATGACCGCGCGTTGTTCTACAGGAGAGTAGCAACGAGTATACTCCATAGAAGGTAGGCCATGGGCTACTGATGAATCCTCCAGAAGAGCCATATGCAGCGCCAGCTATTATTCCAGACACAGGCGTGGATGCGCAGTTCCGTGAGCGCTTCATGCGGTTCATGAAGACCTTTCAGGGAGCACCGACGGCTGCCAAATCTATGGTAGAGCTGACTCATATCATCCAGCAGCAACATCCGCCTACATTTTTAAGGGATGGTAGACCACAGGATGTGGAGTCTTGGCTGGGGTCTATGCAGACTATTTTCGAGCATCTCGAGACGCCTCCAAGGAGGAGGGTCAAGCTCAAGACGTATATGCTGTGTGATTCCACAAAGAGGTGGTGGGATGTTTCCACCCAGTAATAGCATCAGAGATACATGGTATGGGAAGATTTACAGATAGTATTCTATGATTTCTTCTTCCTAGGATGCTAAGGGCTAATAGAGCTAGAGTGTTCATGAATCTACAGTAGGGAGTTATGTAGGTGATGAACTATTCTGCTCATTTCATTGAGCTTTAGCGTTTTGCACTCGTACTGGTGGGTGTTGAGATGTTGAGGGAAAGAGGTTTTAAGGATGGTCTTCATTATGACATCCGAGCACTGGTGAATGTATTTAGGTTTCCTTCAGTACATGCTATTTTAAATCAGGCACTGATTACATAGAGGAACTTTTGGGAGGATAATGGTGCAGGCCAAGGAGATTCGACACCTGTTTTTGGTAATATTTCTACCGGAAAGAGGAAGTGACAAATGATTTTCTCTCATGGTGGCAGTACTAGCAAGGCAGTTTCTTTAGGTGGGCTGGAAATTTGCTTCCTGTGTAGTAGAGAGGGGCACAAGAGACCGCAGTGTCCACGTGACCCAGTGGAGTGACGAGATTGTGGCAATATGGGTCATCTGTAACGCTTTTACAGGGAGTTTCTACCAGTGGAAAGTGAGAGGGGTTATGTGCTGACTCCGCATATGGGATTTGGACCAGTAGCTTCCTCCCAGTCAGGAAACTAGAATACGTCAAGGCGTGCAGGATGAGATAGTGGGCGTGGTCATGGTATCCAGACACTAGGATCTCAGAGGCAGCTAGACGGGAAATCTTAGGGTAGCCAGGCTGTGTCACAGAGCCATAGCACTGGGAAGGAATTTTCAGTGCAACTGACCTAGTAGGACCAGGATCCCAGACCTTCTACAGTCAGAGGTACTATTCTAGTAGCTTCTGTCTTATCTTCAGTACTTTTGGATACGGGTGCTACATATAGTTCCGTATCTGTGCCCGTTGTGGACAAATAAATATAACTGTATCTGTGTCAGAGGTACTATTCTAGTACCTTCTACAGCTGGATGAAAAAACTCAGGGTAGCCAGGCTATGTCACAGAGCCATAGCACTGGGAAGGAATTTGCAGTGCAACAGACCCAGTAGGAGCAGGATCCCAGACCTTCTACAGTCAGAGGTACTATTCTAGTATCTTTTGTCTTATCTCCTTCTCTAGGTATTTAATTTTTAAACTTTAAATAATTTAATTTATATATGACACAATGATGATATAGTAATTATATTATTAACGAAATATTGACATAATTGATGTTATAAATACCCAAATAAATGTAAATTGAGACTTTTTATGAATTAAAATAATTTTCTATGTTAATATGAAGTTTTAGTATTTATTTAATTAAATTTTTTAGAACTAATCAATCTGTTATGATTTTCACAAAAATTAATTACAAAATAGTGTCAAAATTAACAGAAAATAGTTTTTAAAACAAAAATTATATTATTAATTGTTATTTTATTCATAAAAATCTAAAGATCGACCAAATGACTTAGATAAGGTTATATTTATTAATAATAAACAACTTGGGGTTCGTTTGTCTTGTTATAGTAAGTTTATTAACCTTATAGTGTAAGAAAAGAGGAAGACCCAGTAAAAGATAAATTATCTAACTTAAAGTTAAATCTAAATGATAAGGTTAAAATAGATACATAACTTGTCTAACTTCTATTGGATGAGAGTATTTTGACCCATACCCACCATATCTTCGAAATAAATCAATATGGAGCTATTAAAAACTGAATATAACTTTATAATAAAATAATATTTTTAGTTTTTCCAAAGGTGCCCCTCTCCTCCCTTATAAAAGGCCACCTCCTCCCTCTCTTCTTCACACCACATTGAGCCTTCAATCTAGGCCAACCTCGGCCAAATTATCTTATCAACTCCCCTAGAAACATCCTATAGGTCTTGGTCTTCTTCAAAGAACAATTTTAGTGCCCTAAAAGCAGGTCTCAAAGAGGCGCTTCAAAGAAGAGGTAATGTTTGTTACCGATTCATTCAACTGTATTTCTTCTTCCACTTATTCTTCTTTAGTTGTTTAATTATGAAGTAATAACATCACTCTCACTAATATACTGATATTTTATTATAAGTATGAAAAAACCTTATTTCACAATCTATCCATCCTACGGAAAACGAAATCACCACGTGTGCGTATGTACGGAATACCGTCTCCACGCCGTGGTGTAATCTATTTTCCACCACCCCCTTACATGGAAGGGTATAATGGTGTAAATATTAACTATATATAATTATTGTAATGTTATATTGATTCTGAAATATTATACATTCACTTCAATACAATTCCGTGATCATGGGAATGATATCATCGCTTGTGCGTACGTACGGAATACTGTCTCCACGACGCGATAAGATTCAATCTCCATGTTAACCATTCATGAATGATTATAAATTATATATAATAAGTAATCATGAAATATATGACATAATAATGATACTGGATTTATTTATATATTTATTTATGTCATCTACTTAATTCCATTCACTTCAATAAGGAACGAAAACAGCGTTCATGCGTATATACGGCCTACCGTCTCCAGGAACGGTGTATTTCATTCCATTCATTGATCTATCATATATATATATATATGTATATGTATATGATGAATATATATTACATATAAATCGTGTTTTACATTCTGTAATTAATTAAATCATGATATAATTAATAATATCAAGAACAACAAGTCCAAACATGTACGATAAACAAAATGATTTTACCCAAAACGCTACTTTAACTTGGAACTTACAAAAGAACGGTTAATATAAAGTCATAAGTGAACCATATATGATATCATAACAATGAATATGATTCTATAATAAGTCAATGAAATTATTTAAATCATTATACAGGAGGTTCGGATACGTACGAAGCATATCAGGCCTAAGGTAAGGGATAACTGTTCCAATCTCGTTCTTATCTGAGATTGTTTATACGTAAGTATTTACTGGGGTTATGATTATCATCCACGACCTTGTTTTCTAAAAATGATTTCATAAAATGTTTACTATTCTTCCCTGAATTTTTAATGTAATTGTTACCCTTTATTTACTTTTTACCACATTGTATGAATGGACTCTTTCCTTTGGTTACCATATAATGTACTTTTTCACTTTTCCGACCAAAGTACGAGGTGAATGTTTTTTTAACGAATACGGCATGAAAATATTTTTACAGTTTTATAAAGCCTTATTTTCATGAAGCTTACACCAAAATATTTCATGACTATTTTAATCAAAATCCTTTTCTTTTAAAATTTCATGACATTTTGTGAAAAGAAAATGATTTTGATGAAGAAAGGATATTTTCTTCGAGAATTCATTTCAAGTGTTTTATCAAAACTATTTGTCATCTAAGATGAAATTATTTCATATGTGTATATTTCATGTATAATGTCTCTATGATTTACATGGTTTCACTTTCCTTATTATGAAATGATATCCATTTCTTTTATATGGATTATGTGACAATGGGATGATGTTTATGAAACCCATTTTATTTATTAGGTTATTATGAATGATGTATGTTTATTTTGTGGAAAAACTAAGAATGATTTCATTATGAGATGGGTGGGACCTATATCTCCATCCAATTCATAGGGTAAAGATTTATATCTAATGAGATAGACATAGGTGGAATGGTAAGTTAATCCGGTTCAGTAATACAAGACTGGAACCAGGAGTGAACTCGATTCAGAAAGGGACTTTATCCACTAAGATGGTCTTGGAAGCAATGCCTTGGATAATATGGAAATCATATCACGTGCATAATGTTTTTCCACAATTACATGTTTTATTCCCATGCTATTTTATCGTGATTTATGTTTCTTTATGATCTATGCCTTATGTACTGACATGTTTTATGTCATTGCTCAAGATTTTGATGTTTAAACATTATGTTCATGTTTTTAATTTCAAATGTATATGATTAGTTTTATTTTATCCATGCTTACCCTTACTGAGCATTTGAGCTCACACTTTATATGTTTTCTTTTCCCCAAGATATAATGAAAGGTTTTAGGTAAGGAAACAAAAAGGGGAAGATCGTTATGGGAGTTGTTGAAGTTATTTCAACATGATTAGAAGTTTATATTCCAGGTTTCCAAGGACAAAAAACTATTACTGTCCTTGTGTGTCTGTTTTTGTTATGTATTAAGTATTCCGCAAAAGTAATTTAATGTCTATGTACATCAAGCTTTGGGTCTCTACATGTATTTTTGGAAGGATATTTTGAGAGATCCTTTTAAAACTTTTATCTATACATTAAAGAATGGAGGATTCTAGTATATAAGTATATATACAAAATTCACGTCAATTTTTGAATTAGTACATATGAATAAAAACTAATTTATTTGTGATTAATAATTATTATGTGTAAGATGGAAGAAAATGGTGGTTCGTGGTGAAAACCACTACCACTTTGTAATCAATCAAATCATATTTCCAAAAATTAACAATAATAAAATAATACATTGAATACTATGAAAATAATTATGATCATGATAAGATACATTTATGTTATGTATACATATACCATACTCAACTAATAATAGTGAATAAGGAATATCTCACAAAAATGTATGTGAGATGAAAAAACCCTTACTTTATGTCCAAGTGCATTATTCATTGTATCTTAATGTCCTAAATAATAAAATTAGAGTCATTAATTTTTTATACTATAAAAATATATATTTTTTATTGATTAATTATACCTTTATTAAGATCATTTTTATATTTTTTATATGGGTTAAGAGATTCAATTGCATCTTTTGTGACTGTACGTTTTCGTAGTTTTCACGATTAGTTCGATTATATAAGTGTATGGAAGTTAATGTACAATGGAAATTTAAATTCTGAAATGAAGTCATGAGTTAATATTTACCATCTTGTATTTAAAATAATAATAAAAATCATCTTTATATTTTATAGAGGATGAATCATTAGATAAAAGTTTTATGATAAACACTTGGATTAATTTAGTGGTTTTTTGATCACCGCTAAACCATTTTTTTATAATTTAATACCATGTGTTAAAACTTATAATTGAACATTAAATAATAAATATAATATAAATTATTATCTTTTTAGACCATAAAAATTGTTTCATGTCAGGAATTGCTGATGGTAATAGAAATTGAAAATTCTTCATCTTTGAGTGTGATAAATTTACACATTTCAGAACGTGTTTTCATATTTAGTATAAGAGGAGGGTGAAAGAGAGATGATGATTAAATATTACATTATAAAAATACAATTATAGTACATTTATGTTACTAGAATAATATATGAATTTGTATGAGGTGAGGTTAGGAGAGAGAAATAATAGAATGGAATGTGTAAAATAAATAGAAAGTAAAAAGATATGAGGTTTACCTCTTGAGTACTCCTCCATGAGAACCTCCTTAGGGCCTTTGGTATTAGACTATTGGTGAGACCGAAAGCTAATAAAATTGAGTAAGTGTATTGGGAAGAGTATTTTGCTGACCATGGGAACAACTCAATGATTTTGTTGTGTGGGAGGAAGATGGGGTGATGTGATGATTTTTTAGTAGAGGCGAGGGGGTTTCACATTATTGTAATCATTGTTTAATTATTTTTACTCATGATAATGAATGATATAAATTCTTGTGACTAAAAAATTTAACAACTGAATTTTCTTTTTAAACAATTTCCATTTACATAATCCATGAATCAAGCATGATGCAGAAATTCAATTTTTAGCATATTTGGTTAATTAACATATTTTCACTATTCAGGAAAAAATCAAGTATTTCAAAAAATCCCAAAAAACAACCATAATTTTTTTTCGATGTGTATAACTGAAAATGAACTCCATTTTATGAAAATAGGTTTCTAAATATGATACATTTATTATTTAATAACAGTCACCTTTTACTCGAAAAATACAGTTTTTCAAATCATAACTGTTTTTATAATACATTATAAATTGAAAATGGTCTCATTAAATAATCCAAAAATCATAGGAAAATATATATTATCTTATGAATAAATTTTATGAATTATAATTAAAATTAATTTATTGATTATATAATTTTAATTAATTATTTATTGCTCATAAAAATATATACACAAAATTATTAATGTTTAAATTATTCACTTTCAATAATAAGGTTCCTAAAATTATTCATACATACAGGGGTGAGGTTACAATTCATAAATGAAAATTAATATTCATAAGGTTATGTTACTATTCATATGGTTCATGTTACAATTCATAAGTATATATTACAATTCATAAGGGTCAAGTTACTATTCAATAAAAAATATATTGATCATATTTAACTCTCCAAAAAATATTAATTACAATGTTCTATGTTTATTTTACAAAATTCAAATCTTATAAATGGAAACGTTATGTTCATTAGCAAGGTTATAACAAATTTGTGTTTCATAATGTCTCAGTGTTTTTCACATATAAGTTATCTACTAAATTGGAATTATTTAAGAACAACATTTAAAAAATCTTGGGGTGTCATATTAATAATTAATATATTGATAACATAGGTTAATATTTATCAAAATATTTATAGTAGTCAATATAGTATTATTCATGATAAAATTTAATTAAATAATCTATTTATCAAATACATATATAATTATAAAAATATTATTTAATGAAAAATAATAGTTTAAAATAGTATTTTCTTGTTTAAGAACATTAATTAATTAATTTAAAATATATAAATTACAATAATTTCTATGTGTGGTTGTTAAATTAAAATCTTAATTTTAAATTACTTAAAATTATTAAACAAATTACTCGAGTGATGAAAAATGAATCAAGGGAGAATATAGAACGTTTACCTTTGTGCATCTTTCAACATCACATTCTTTACCACTGGACTGGATGGTACACATAGACCTGACCAAAATCTTATGACTCCTTCCCCATAAATTTTGAAATTTTTGGATTTCCCTTTTCTGATAGCTTCAACCTTCTTCTTAATTGTCACATTATTTCATTGATCCCACTTTATTTTCACGATGAATAAAGTATAAGTAATCATTAGCATAAAGACCCATGATGTTCCTTCCATATTAATTACAATGTCTATACTTTGTAAATATATGAATATTGGATCCTTATCAATTATCCTCGTCGATAATGATGTAGGGTATTTTCTACATAGATAATCTTCCACTTTTTTTACACACATGGATGGTAGAGGATTGAGCAGTCACAATCCATGATGATATATAACCATATTCACTAGGGCATATTAATTTCATTCTATGTTAATATATAATTGAGGCTATTATTATCTCTATGTATCTCATATTTCCCCCATAAGGATAGTGTTTCCAAATTTTCAATACAAATATCATAACTTATAACTCAAGATCATGTGTTGGATAGTTTACCACCTAAATTATCAACAAAATTCAGGAATAGGCTAACACTTTATAATTTGGAATATTTACATAGCCTAATACCAACTATAAAGCCTCAATATATTCCACATTTAGTTCTAAACATGTCATATTTTTAAGTACTAGAATAGTGATAAGCCACTTTTTAACTATTTGAAGGAGTCTTTGCATTCACTAGTCAAGAAAAACATTACTCCCTTCGAAGTAATCTTGGAAATTTGGTCTAACAATCATGATAATTTATTTACAAATTGATGGTAATACCTAACTAGATTATAGAAACTATAGTTCTTCACTGTAGATGTTGTCCTAGGCCACTCTTCTGTTTCCATGTTCTTTTAAGGGTCCAAAAATATTACTTTTTTTACGATAATAGTCCCCAAGAATGAAATTTACACCATCCATAACTCACATTTACTATAATTTCTATATAGTGTCTTCGTATTCAAGGTCTTTATAATAGTATTCAAATTATCCTAACGTTCCACCATTCCCATGGATTATATCATAATATCACCAACAAATAATACCAAAAAATATTTAGGTAATCTCAAAATAATCTATCTGTTATTTAAGTGAATATTTTTGGACAATTAGTAATTCCAAAAGAATCACTATGAGCTTATAGTTTCCATGCCATATTCAAAATGTAGTCATAGAAATATCTTCATTCCCCACTATTAATTAGTTATATCTCAACCAAATTTCAACCGTAGAAATATATAGCACCCCGTATAGATAATTAAAAATTTAATCTATCCAGGGAAGAGAATAATTTTTTTATCATTATTATTTTGAGATCATGATAATCAACATATATTTTCATTGATCCTTCCTTCTTCTAGACAAAGATGACTAGAACACCCCATGGTGAAACAATAAATTATATAAAACCCTTTTCAATATTCTCATGTAACTGATTTTGTTCTCTAATACATTTCTTTCCATTATATAATGTGTATTAAATATTTCTAGAGATCAAAAAAATGTAAATATATAAAATAGAATCTCTGTGAGGAGAAGACTAAAAAATTATTTAGGGAACAATTCAGTATTGTTCCTCAAATTTAGCAGGTCTTCGATCCTGATTCTCACCATTTTCTTAGTCATTTTGTAATGTTATGATTTATCATAAGGAAATAATATCCAAAATTTTGATAACAAATCTAATGTACATTTATCCTCATCCTTACACATGTATGGAATTGGAGGAATCCACAAAATTTGAATAGTGATAACCCTTTCCAAAAACTGATGTAATATTTTTATAATGATAGCCAATCAACACCCAATATAGTATCAAACTCCACCAAAGGAAGTATGATCATATATTCTTGGAGGTTTAGTCCACAATATTTAAATGAGGATGACTTATATACATCAGATATGATAATTTCCCCATTTTTTGTTCTCATAGATAACACAACCTATATTTTTTAGGTGGTGTGTGAATTATTCTACTAATCCGACAAGATATGAATGATTTAATAAAACTATAAGAAAATAATAAATTCAATATTATTGAATTATTAACTAGGGTACATGTCAAAAAATAATTTCTAGGCTCCACATCAGAACTATTGTTGGACTATGATTTTCTGTGTTCCTTTAGATTTGTTGGCTGCTAATGCTAATTTCCATTAAGGAGTCTAGGTTTTGTGCCCTAGATTATATATTTCCATATATCCTTATAGTTTACTAATTTATCCATTGGTGGTTCTCTTCTTTATTCCACCACATTTTCTATAATCCTCATTTATCTTTGATATTCTTGATGTTGGTGGCCTTCTCTCCCACACTTAAATCATTTACTTGTCCTTTTGAGGAAATTATGATAGTGTTTATTCATACATTTTTTTGTGTGAGATGTTGAATTTCCGTTAAACATTTTTCATCATATTCTCCATCATGAAACTCTATCATTTATTTCTTTCTTCCATACACATAGGCATGTTCTTTAAAATTATTCTCCACGTTGAGAGAACATAGAAAAATTCTTTCTAACTCCAAAGGATTAAAATTGATATAGATTTATGAAGGTTTGGTTTTAAACAACTATATCATTTATTTATTTTTCTATCATTGTTGATATCAAAACAAGAGGAAAACCATGTAATATATAAGAATTTTTCTTCATAATCAGTGATAGGTTCACCTTCTTTTTCATCCCTCTGAATTCTCTATCCACTATTGTGAATAGATTTCAAGGAAAATACTTATTAGTAGATATTTTATTAAAGTATTCCCTTATAATTTCATTGACTTATTCGTTCAATACGTTGTTCTTACTAATCACCAACCATTTATCACCATATCTATTTTATCCAAAGATTTTTAGAGTCATCTTACCCCTCTCGGAAGAGAGAAGCACTGAAGAGATCTTCTCTATTGAGTTGACCCAACATTTCATGACAAATTTATCTAAAGTTACACTAAATGTTAGTGGTCATTTCTAAAAAAATTATTAAATATCTAGTTTCCCCCTTTTAGGTGAAGGTATATGTCTCACATAATTCAGGTTATTGTTCCTAGACTGAGACATTTTAGTAAGCATCACCATGGAATTTTTAATTCCACCAATAAAGGCATTGGGGATAAATTTGGGAAATAACTGCATTTTCCCTCAAATAGGTGCTTGTCCTGGTTTCTTCTAGGTCCAACCATTATCTATAAAATATTTGACCACTACATAATCCAACATATAATTATTAAATAATTTACTCTATTGTGAAATTAACTATAAAGGAATGTCATTTTGGATCCCAATTTTCTGAATTTTTTTAAAATAATGATTCTAGGGTGATAACATATACTTAATCTTATACTAAGGTCTTTAACTTATTTTATCTAATCCTAATTACCAATATAACTAAACCATTCTTTGATACCAACTATTATGGACCTATATTTTATAACTTGAAATTTACATCATTTTCAATATAAACAACATAAAAGAGTTATAATCTGTGAACTCGAGGTTTAGTGTCTTTGAGAAACTAATAACACAAACAAATTTTATAAAATATAACATAAAAATTAATTCAATTCATTCTTATATAACTTCTTAGATGCCCTAATTTACTCCTTATTATATTTATTAACCTGAATATATACATCAACAAAATGGGTGAGCTAAAAGTACAGAAAAAGGATAGATAAGAACATGAATATTGATAACTAGGTGATCATAATCATCATAATCCTTACATAATCATGGTTTCATCATAATATTAATTATAGGAATCATTAGATAAATAGAATTGAATCTGTAGGTTTACAAAAATGAGACATCATATCATAGTGGTCAAATACCACACATGGTTGTTAATAAAGCATGCATCATGGTCACACATAACATATGTGAACAATCATAAAATCACCATTGTAATGAAATATAGGTTCACGTTTAAAAATATTTAACATTTTATTAGGAGATATATAACATTACCAAATGCATTGTATAAATATTCATTTTTGGGAACCCCAATCAAATATGTACATTTACATAATCAGGCATTCCACATAAATTTTATATCAATCAAGTACATAAAATAACAAATGGAAAGGAAATGGGTACCATGAAAATTTTATATATCATAATTTATGAATAATCATTGGGATTAACCAAATAAAAATTGAATAAGATACTTGGTAATGAATCATCATTCATTGGTGAAGAAGAAACGATCTCATGAGATGTAAAATATATATTTTTAGAACGAAGTATTCTATTTGAAAATTTATTTAATCTTTCATTTAATTACATTAAAAATATTTATATCATAGAAAATATAAGGTAATAAAAATTAATTATATTTTAGGAATATTAAATGAACATATGCGCTGAAATTTGGCATGGAAGAGGAATAACTCAAAGAATATGAATTAGGTTTGAGAGTCCCCTTACCATATGATTTAATGGTTTATTCACATAAATATCATGGATAATCAAATTATATTCATTAATTAAAAAATAAAAAACCTCTCATTTATGTATTTTATTCAATATAATTTTATTTTATTTTTTATGGCTATCATGATGGGTTACAGTGTTCAGTTTAACCATTCTAAAGTGTTCATTTTCTTTGTTTCATGATCTCTTCACATTTATACATGTACGAAATATTGTGAAAAATGAGAATAATTTTATAGAATTTAAAACATATTTTATTATAGAATTGAAATAAGTTTAAATGTAATTATATATTCTTATTTTCAAATATATGATGGACATTCATTAGAAAAAACATTAATGATAATCATTTATACTAATTTTGTCGTTTTTCGATCTTCGCGACCTAGTTTTTTTATTATTTAAAATTATTTATATATGTTACCTACAAAACCTAAAAATGTTATAAAATTAATTTTAAAATGTTTTTCTTCGATTAAATGTTTTTTATGGACATCCTTGATGGCAATAATAGAATATTAAAACACATCATCCATGATGGTGGTAAATCGAGACATCACATATGATGTTCTCTTTTTTTGAGTAAAAGGGATATTAGAATAATATTGATGATCAATTGTTAAATCAAAATAAAAAAATTACAGTAAATATTAGATACTATTTTTATCATTCCTCTTGTATAAAGGGAGATGATGAGGGAATAATAAAAAAAATAAAAGAGAATCAATAATGATTTTGTCTCTGGAATTATACTCCATCACAACCTCCTTGGAGAAATTGGATTCGGTCATTTTTTGAGAAAAAAAGGACCCCAGACATGGGTTAGAGTCTTAGTAAGAGTATTAGATAGGTTTTGGACTAGCTTCTAATATTGGAAGGTTTTAAGAGAAGAGGTGGTATTTATAGGGGAGGAGAGGGGTGTTTTTTGATTATTTAATTCATTATTTTATTATTTTCTCTGAAGTCGATCAATAGTTATTACCCTATAAATAAATGTTTTAGATAAATAATTATATTCATATATTAGGGTGCATAAATTATCAATGACTCAACAAATATTTTATTTATCTTATAAAGTTATATGTCACAAATTACTATATTTAAGTATTCTAGAAAAATTCAACTATTTTAGAAAAATACATGAAATTCACTCTATACATTAACCAAAATGTATAATTCCACAATTATATCATTTTATGAACAAAAATTAATCATTTGAAATGTATTGTTTAATTAAAATAATCATTTATTTGAAAAATATAAATTTTGAAAGTATAATTTATTTTTTAAAATTTTGGAAAAAATATATTAAGTTATCATAAAATTATATTATAATAATTGGAAAACAAAATATTAATTTATGAATCTATGTTATGATAATAAATATTCTTTTAAATAATAATATTTTTTATAAAATTATAAATATAAATTTATATTTCCAATGGAATGATTCTTTACTAGGCATATTAATAATTACACTTAATCTGAGGGAGTATCATAACATGATCATTATCTAGTATAATAATTTGGGGTATATTCCGTTAATGCTTGGGATATTTTTTTCACATAGTGTCCCATGTCCTTACTGTTCAACCATTATTGATTGGAATCCTTTTTATTAGCATTGCAATCATGAACCTGGTGTCTTTTTTCTCCACATTTATAAAGAACCCCATTCCCTTCAAGAATTTATCAGGGTGATTCATTCCATAGTTATCACATCTCAGAAAACCCTTCTTTCCTTTATTCCCTTAATCCTTATTTTTCTATGCCATACTATTAATCTATTGATTTATTCTGAAGACATAATACATCATAAAACTCTTTCTCCATTTTTTAGAGAAAATATATCATCTCCTCATACTGTGGGGACATTTGATATTCAAAATACTCACTTATACCGATAATAGAAATGATAATTATTACTATATTGATTAGGTTAATTGATGTATTTCATATTTTATTCGCTAGGATCCATTTCTAAATATTTCCATATAATATATTTGATAAAAAAATTATGAACTGTCTATAACTCTAATCACTATATAAAACATAACATAAATTTATGCTTTGCAAATTCATTGACAATATAGTTTTCTTTCATTGGAAGAATAAATCGTTCATAATGATATGTAATAAAAATGTGAATTATCCAAAGTATATCCCCCCTAGAAGTTTCAATCCTTTGGCATAGTAAGCCCCGTTTTCATGTAATAGTTTACCCTAATTCATGCTCGAAACACCTTGTCGTAGTTTTTATTGATATACATCTTTTCCAAAACTGAATATACTTGTAGTATCCAGACAAGGATGTATTTTCTAGAAAGATCTACAAAATTTACACCATACCAAAATTCTAGGATTTTCTTCTATTATTATCCTCAAATTATTTTAAAGTGTTATGTAACCAAACATATTTTTCTAAATTAAGTTTCCATGGTTTCTGCTTAACTTTTTTAATAACAACTACAATTCCCTGAAACCAGATACTCAGAGCAGGTGAGTTATTTTAGTAATTTAGAATGATTATAAGGAAAAAAATAATGAAGGGATGATTAATTTGGTCATCTCGGTAGACTAAATTACTGTCATGAAACCCATTCTACATTGGAAAAATAAAATAAAACATGATACAATAAGAAAAAAAACTGCATCCTTGAAACCTTTTTCAATGTTTTCTTCTTTATAACCTCGGAAAAGGAAACATAATAAAGGGATTAACACCGATTTTTATTAAGGGTAATTAATATAATGTTATTTATTATTATCATAAACAATATGCATGGTGAATAACTAAAAACAGAATCCTTCAAAGATAAACATGAGTATAATTTGTCCTGAATGAAATATGATTAAATAAATCAACATAACAGATCCCATGAAACAATACCATTGATATTATACTAGATAAAGAATCACTTTATACATAAATTACCTATATCATAATGATGGAATTTTATATGTTGGAAATTCTAAAACTTACCTTTAAGGCCTCGTAAAATACATCTAAAAGGATTAAGGCCTCGACCAAAACCATACTAAAAATGGGAAAGGCCTCTGCCAAATCCATATATCATTGTCTAGTGAGACTTACCCTTGCATAGAGGAGATATAGTGTTCCACACCCATTATTTTATGTATCCAATGCATATGTTATATGAATGGGGATAAACTTTTACAATATAAACATTCATATTAAAACTAACATATGAAATGTATATGACCTTCCCAAACATTTACACTAACCATTCATAGTAATATGGTAAATGGTTTCAAGATATCACATCCATAGTCATACTAATAAAAAAATCCTTAAATACAATATGGTAGATTATATCATACAATATTAGTCCCAATTAGAAATAATATTCAATAGGAGTGTTGAAATCGACAAAATTACTCTTATAAAGTCGTTGAGTAATTTTTGAGAGATAAACTCATTAACTTTGAAAAGAAGAGTTCTTTTGGAAATATCTTTTTATAAAACCAGATGTGAAATAGTATAGTTTTATCATAATAAAATGAGTAATATTATAATATAAATTATTGAAAAAAATATATTATAGAGATACACTAAAATAAGAATGAATTTGTGAAATTACCTGGAATCAGACTTGTATTTTGGGAAGAATTTTTTGAAGTACCCTTTTAAAACATGTATATCTACATTATAGAATAATGGATTCTGATATGTATGAATATATATAAAATTTACACCAATTTTATGATTAGAACAAAATAATAAATAATAAATTGTTTTTGATTAAAAAATTTGATGTGTAACCCCAATGAAAATAGAGGTTCAGGTAGAAAACCCTTACCATATTGTAATCAATCAAATAATATTACAAAAAATTAATAATAACAAAATGATAAATTGAATACCATGAAAATAAATATATTCATGAAATGATACATCAATGGTATGTATACATAAAGCATACTCAACTAATAATAGTGAATAAGGAATATCTCACAAAAATGTAAGTGAGCTGAGGAAACCCTTACCAATTTATAAATGTATTATTCACTAGATCTTAATGTCCTAAATAATAAAATTATATTCATTAATTATTTATCCTAAAGACATATATAAATTTAATTGATTAATTATATTTTTATTAAGATCATTTATTGATTTTTATATGGGTTAAGAGATTCAATTTCATAATTTGGTATTGCGTGTTTTCTTAGTTTTCAGGATCAGTTCGCTTTTATAAGAGTATGGAAGTTCATGTAAAATGGAAATTAAAATTTAGAAATGAATTTATGAGTAATTTTTTATCATCTAGAAGGAAAAAAATCATACAAATCCTTTTTATATTTTGTGGTGGAAGAATCAATAGATAAAAATTTAATGATAAACACTTGGATTAATTTGGGGGTTTTTGACCACCACAAACTCATTTTGTTTTATAATTTAATACCATGTGTAAAAATATATAATATAAAATTTAATATGATATATTACATATATTATTATCTTTTTCATCCATAAAAACAGTTTAATGACCAGATTTGATGATGGTAATAGAAATTAAAAATTTGTCATCCTTGAGTGTGATAAATTAACACATTTTTGATGGTGTTTTCTTATTTAGTATTAGAGGAGGGGGAAATAGACCTGATGATGAAATATTAAATTATAATAATATCATTCTAGTACAAGTATTTTACAGGAATAATAATTTAATTTGGATGATTTGAGGTGAGAAGAGTGATATAATAGAATGGAATATGTAAAAGAAATTGAAATAAACAGGAAAAGATGTTTACCTCTTAAGTACTCCACCAAGAGAACCTCCTTAAATACTTCGGTATTAGACACATGGTGAGACCTTTTGATTATGTACATGGGGAAGTGGATTGGGATGTGTATTTGGCAGACCATGGGCACAACCCAAAAATTGTGTGGCGTGAAGAAGATGGGGTGAGGGTGATTTTTTAGTAGAGGGGAGGGGGTTCACATTATTGTAATCATTATTTAATTATTTTTGGCTCGTTAATATTAATTGTATAAATTCTTGTGACTAAAACTTATAAAAAGTGTATCGTATTTCTAATCAATGTCCATTTACATCATCCATGATTCATGCATGATGCATAAATTCATTTTTTAGCATATTTGGTAAATTAACATAATTTTACTATTCACCAAAAAATCAAGTATTTTTGAAAAAACCACAGAAATAAGTCTAAATATGGTATGATGTGTAGAACCGAAAAATGAACTCCATTTTATGAAAATAATTTTCAAAATATGATAAATATAATTTTTAATTGCATCCCCATTTACTCAAAAAAATACATTTTTTCAAATTGTAACTATTTTTATAATACACTAAAAATTTAACTAAGGTCACATTAAATTATCCCAAAATCATAGGAAAAAATATATTGACTTATGAATAAATTTTATGAATTACAATTAAAATTAATTGATTATTTATTGAATTTTAATTTAATATTTATTGCTCATAAATATAGAAACATTTATTTATTAATGTTTAAAATATTCACAATCATTTATAAGGTTCCTTTATTTTATTCATAGTTATAATGGTGAGTTTACTATTCATAAGGGTAAATTACTATTCATATGGTTATTTTACTATTCATATTGGTGATTTTACAATTGATAAGAATAAATATCTATTCAGAATGGTCAAGTTACTATTCACTGAAAAATATGCTGATCATATTAGAATCGCAAAAATATATTGATCACAATGATGTGTGTCTATTTTTCAAAATTCAAATCATAGAAATGGAAAAGTTATGTTCATAAGAATAGTTATAAAAAAAATTCTTCAAAATGAAATAGTGTTTTTCACATATAATCTATATACTTAATTGAAAATATTTAAGAACAATATTCCAAAAAATAATGGGGTGTCATATTAATAATTAATATATTAGTAACATAATTTACTATTTATCAAAATAAATATAATAGTCAATATATGTATTATTGTAGATATTATTTAATTAAATAATCTATTTATCATATAGAAATATAATTATTATAATTATTTTATGCAAAATAATAGTGTAAAATAGTATTTTCTTTTTTTAATAGCATTAACTAATTAATTTAAAAGATATAAATTATAACAATTTATATATTATTTATTGGATCACACATTATTTTAACAATGAATTAAGTTTGAGTAAAAAATTGAAAAATGACTAATGATATTCATTCCATATTGATTACATATCTATCTTTTGTAAATATATGAATATTGGATCCTTATCAGTTCTCCTCATTGATAACGTTGTAGGATATTTTCTACATAGATAATATTCAACTTTTTTTGCCTCTCATGCATGGTGGAGGATTGAGCAGTCACAATCCATAATAATATATGACCATATTCACTGGCTCATATTAATCTCATTCGGTGTTAATATATATTTGAGGCTACTATGATCAGAATATATCTCATACAACCCCCATATATATAATGTCACCAAATTTTCAATACAAATATCATACATTCCACCTCAAGATCATGTATGGGATAGTTTTTCACATAAAATCCCATCTAAATTAAAGAATAGGCTATCACCTTATTATTTGGAATGAATACATAGCCTAATACCTTCTATGATGCATTGATCTATTCGACAAAAAATTCTGCACTTGTCGGATGGGTATGTACTGGAGTATTAATAATCCTTTTTTAGCTATTTAAAGCAGTCTTTGTATTAACTAGTCATGAAAAAAATTACTCCCTTCTGAGTAATCTTGGTAAGTTAGTCTAACAATAATTATAAATTATTCATCAAATTTTGGTAACACCTGACAAGATCATGGAATCTACAGATTTTCATTGCAGATGTTGTCTTAGGCCACTCTTCAATTTCCATTCTCTTGGAGGGATCCAAAAATATTACTTTTATTATGATAAAATTCCCCAATAATGATGCTTCCACTATCCAAAACTCACATTTAGAATAATTTATATATAGTGTCTTCATATTCATAGTATTTATAATAGTATTCAAATTCTGATAACATTTCACTTTTTCTATTGAGTATATCAGAAAATCATAAATAAATAATACCAACATAATTTCTAGGTAATCTCAAAATAATAAAAACATTATTAATGTGAATATTTTTGGAGCATTAGTAAGTCCAAAAGGAATCACTATGAGCTCATAATTTCCATAACTTATTCGAAATATATTCATAGAAATATCTTCTTTCCCCACTATTAATTGATGATATCTCAACAGAAGTTCCACCTTAGAGAAATATTTGACCCCACATTGTTAATTGAAAATTTCATCTATCCAAGAATGTGAATAATTTTAATTTACCATTATTTTTTTGAGATCATGATACTCAATAAAGAAGTTCATTGATCCATCTTTCTTTAAGATAAAGACTATTAGAACACTGCATGGTGAAATAATTAAGTATATAAAACCCTTTTCTATATTCTCATGAAACTTATTTTGTTTTCTAATACATTTTTGTCCATTATATAAGACCTATTAAATATTTCTATAGATCCAATAATAATATAAATTTAGAAAATATAATCTCATTCATGTGAAATACTAGAAAATTAATTAGGGAATAATTCAGTATAGTTCCTCAAATTTGGCATGTCATCGAGCATGATTCTCTCCTTTTTCTCAATCATTTGATGAAGTTATTATTTATCATAAGGAAATAATATCCACAATTTTTATTACAAATATAATTTATATTTATCCTCCTTTTTACACATCTATGGAATTAGAGGAAGCCTCAAAATGTGACGAGTGATATCCCTTCCGAAAAATTGATGTAGGATTTTTATAATGATATCCTATCATTGAACAATATAGTATCAAACTCCACCAAAGTAAGTATGCAAATATATTAGTGTCGGTTTAGTAAACAATCATTAATTTAGGATGACTTATATACTTGAGAACCAATAATTTCCCCATTTTTTGTTCTCAGAGATAACTCAACCACCATTTATGAGGAGGTGTGTGGATAGTTCTACTAAACCTACAAGATACGAAAGAATGAATAAAATTAAAAGAAAATATAAATTCACTATTATTGAATGATTCACTAGGTAACACATCACCACATAATTTTTTTCTCCACATCAGCGTTATGGATGGAATAATATTTTCAATGTTCCTTTGGATTTGGAGGCTGGTAATGCTGATTTCTCTTAAGGAGTTGAGGTTTTGTGGACTAGATTGAATATTTAACTTCCTCCATATATTTTAAGAATTGAACCATAGGTGTTTCACTACATTCCTCCACCACATTTTCTAGAATCATGATTTCTCTTTGATATTATTGAGATTGGTGGCCTTCTCTCCCATGCATGAATTATTTACTTGTCTTTTCGAGGAAATTATGATAATGTTTTTTCCTACATTTTTTATGTATTAGTGGTTGAGTTTCCAATCAAAAATTTTCATTATATTCTCAATATTTAAACTCTATCATTTATTTCATCACTCCTTATCCATAGGCCTATTCTCTGAAATTCATCTCCACATTGAGAGAACATCATAAAATATTTTCTGAAATCCCAAGAATTCAAATTTATTGAGATATATGAAGTTTTGGTTTTAAACAAATATATAATCTATATGTTTTTCTATCATTGTTGACATAAAAACAAGAGTAAAACCCTATACACCCTATGATATTTTCCTCGCAATCAATTATAGTTTCGCATTTTTTTAGCCAAACAAATTCTCTATCCACAATTGTGCAAAGAGTTCGATGGAAATAAATATTAATAAATATTTTATTAAAGTAGTCCCACCCTATATCGTTGACTTATTCGTTTGAATTGGTGTTCTTAATCAACACCAAACCTTGATCATCATCTCTATCTAATCAATCGATCTTTAAATTGAGCATTACCCTCTCAGTAGGGAGAAGCACTGGATAGATCTTCTCTATTGAGTTGAACAAATATTTCATGAAAATGTTATCTAAAGATACACTAGTTGTTGTCTGACATTTCTTCATAAAAGATTAAATATATAGTTTCCACATATTAGGTTATGGTATATGTTTTACATTATTCAGGTTATTGTTCTTATCCTGAGACATTTGGGTAAGAATATCCATGGAATTTTTAATTCCACCTACAAAGGAATTGGTGATATGATTCGAGAAATCACTACATTTTCCCTCACAAGGGTTCTTGTCCTTTTTTCTTCGGGTTCCTACAATTATATATAATAGGTTTGACCAAAACATAATATATCATTTAATTAATATATAATTTATTCCATTGTGAAATTAACTATGAAAACTGCATTTTTGGATCCCAATTTTCAGAATATTTATAAAACAGTTATTCTTGGGTGTTAACAAATACTTAGCCTTATACTAAGGGTTTTATATTTTTTCCCATAATCCAAATTTCCAATTTAACTAAAACATTCTTCGATACCAACTATATTGACCCTACATTTTCTAACTTGATGTTTAAATCATTTTCAATATAAACAACATAAAAGAGTTGCAATCTAAGAAATATAGGTTTAGTGTCTTAGAGAAATTAATTAGACACATTAATTTTACACAATATAAAAAAAATAATAATTCAACTACTTCTTATATAACTTCATAGTGGCCCTCATGTACTCCTTATTATAAGTAATATTCTAAAGATATACATCAATGAAATGGTTGAGCTAAAAGTCCAGTAAGAGGATAGATAAGAACATGAATCATGATAACATGGGTGATCATAATAATAATCCTAAAATAATCATGGGCTCATCATAATATTAATTATAGAAAACATTATATAAATTTAATACGATGTGGATCTATATAAAAATGAAACACCATGACATAGTGGAAAAATACCACACATGGTTGTGAATAATGCTTTCATCCTGGTCACACATAACATATGTGAATAATCATAAAAAAGCAATTATAATCAAATATTGGATAATTTTCAAACATATATAACATTATACAATAAGATAGATAACATTACCAAATGAAATATATAAATATACAATTTTTTGAACACCAATCAAATCTGAACATTTACATAATCATGCATTTCATATAAAATGTTTATCAATCATTGACATAAAATAACACATGGAAATTAAATGGGTATCATTAAAATTTCATAAGTCATAATTAATGAATAATAACTAGTATTAACCAAATATGAAATAAATAAGATACATTTTCTATGAATCATCATTCCTTGGTGAAGAAGAAATAATATCAAGAGAAGTATAAGATGTGTTTATAGATGGAATAACTCTTTTTAAAAATTCATTTCATTTATCATTAAATTAAATTGAAAATCTGTATATCACAGAAAATATAAGGTAAGAAATATCAATTTATATTTTAGGAATGTTAAAAATCATATATGCTAAAATTTGGTATGGAGGAGGAACAACTCAATAAAAGGAAATTGGGTTTGAGATCCCCCTACAGTTTTTTTGAATGATGTATTCACTAAAATATCCAGGATAATCAAATCATATTCATTAATTACTAAATAAAAAACCTCTAATTTATGTATTTGATTCAATATAATTTTATTATGTTTGTTTATTTCTATTATGATGACTTATAGTGTTCAGTTTCAACGTTCTGAAGTGTTCATTTTCTTTGTTTCGTGATCAGTTAACTTGTATACATGTAGAAATATTGTGTAAAATGAGAATAATTTTACAGAATTGAAATAATATTTTATTATGGAACTGAAATCATTTTAAATAATATTATATATTATTATTTTTTAGTATATGAGGATTATTCATTAGATAATACATTAATGATAATCATTTGGACTAATTTGGTGGTTTTTTGATCATCACGACCAAGATTTTTTATTATTTAAAATTATTTATATATGTTACTTACCGAACATAAATATGTTATAAAATTAATTTAACAATTTTTTCATAAATTATATGTTTTTTATGTCCATACTTGAGGGAAATAATGGAAAACAAAACACATCGTCCATGACAGGGGTAAATCGACACATCACATATAATGTTCTCATTTTTAGAATAAAAGGGATATGAGAATAGTTTTAATTATGAATTATTAAATTAACATAATAAAATTATATTATATATTATATACTAGATATATATTTATCTTTTATAAAGGGAGATGAGGAGAGAATAATAAAACAAAAAGAATCTAAACGAAAATGAATGAGAATTTTGCCTCTTGAATTATACTCCTTCAGAACTTTGATGGAGAAATTAAATTAGGTTGTTTTTTGAGACCAAAGGACACTATACATTGGTAGGATTCTTAGGAACAAAATTAGATATATTTTTGAAAAACTTCAAATATTGGAAGGTGTGAGGACAAGGGGTGGTATTTATTGGGGAGGAGAGGGCTTTTTTATTATTTAATTCATTATTTTATTATTTTCTCTCAAGTCAATCAATAGTTTTAACCCTATCATTAAATGTGTTAAATAAATAATGATTTTCATAGATTATTGTTCTTACATTATCAATGACTCAATAAATATATTTTTTAACTTATAATGATATATTTCGCAAATTACAATATTTAACTATTCCCTAAAAATTCAACTATTTTAGAAAAATAATTGAAATCCAACCAATCCATTTACCGACATATAGAATTCAAAAATTAACTCCTTTTATGAAAAAAATAATCATTTGATATTTATTTTTTAATTAATTTCATCATTTATTTGAAAAATAGTAAATTTTAAATTATAACTAATTGTATAACATTTTGAAAAAAAATATTAATGTATCATAAAATTATATTGTAATCATAGGAAAACAAAATATTTATTTATTAATCTTTTTTATGATACTGAATTATTTTTTAAATAATTATATTAGTTATAAAATTCTAAATAAAAATTTATATTTTACATAAAGACCATCACATAATTTTACACTATTATAAATTTTTTTACTCGATCTATGATATAATTATATCATGTTATCATTTATAAGATAAGTAAATTTTATTTATACTTTCACTGGTTAGGTTACTATTGTATTTTCTATATTAATACTCATAATGATCATTTTACCATTCTAATGATCATGTAATTATTCCATCTATATAAGATCATTAATTTCAATGAATTTCTATTATTTAATTATTTATTTATGAAAATTATTTTTCTATTAATATATAAATGTTATGTGTGTGTTTTATTCCATATAAAATTATTAAAATATTGGAAAATGTTCATTAAATTTTCATGTTTTTTATAATCATGTCGTCATAAAATTCTCACATTACAAAATATTTCTCAATAATTTTCAACAATCAATATTTTCCCACTAAATGATAAATAGTTACTCAAAATGAAATGTGAACCCCCACTAGGAAGTCATTTTCACCAATGCATGGAATACACATTTCATTGGAAATACACATGATGAGATTTCAACACCTATATGTATCTCCAAAACACTTATGTACCAAATACCTTGTAAAATGTAGTTTCATTTAAATAGGTTAGCTATATCTTTTTATGCATAGAATTTATTGTACCAATAATCCTATTCCTTTCTACGAACCCAATAGAAGATCTAAACAAAAATAAATTTTAAAATACAAGGTCAAAAAAACTAATGCCCATTGATCTAAAAAACTGATAACACAAGTAACGTATTTCCACTCATAATTGGTTTGAGTTAAAGAGGAATTTCTACATGGACATAGGATACATTCCCCATGTGTAGGTTCAAGGCGTAGTGGTAGCCTATGTTGGGCGATGCCCATCTTTTTTCTTTTCCATAATTGATGATCAATTAATTATCTATATGATTATTACAGTCATGATCAATAGAATTGAATTTAAATAAACAATATTAATCATGCCAAAACCAGAGATAAGGGAGAAAAGCATAATTTTTATAATTAATTTAATTAGATAAATAATTTCCTCTAAATAATTCTTTCTTCATTGATATGTTTTGAGAATGTTCTACAGTGAACTGTTATTGCATCATAAAATCTAAGAATTGATTTCCTCTAGTGGTGATCCACATATGTTCCATGAATCACCACACATCACCAAAGTATTCTCTAAGGGATAACATAGAAGATATTTTCACTTGCATAATCTTCATTTGATCTCTTTGGGAACCACTTCCAAAGTGTTCTCCTTGATCCGGTGGAGGAGGATTGCTCTCCGTTCTTGAGATCATCCTTGGAGAATAGATCTCTCTAGGCTTGAGTGGTTTCTTCCAAATTCATTTTCCTCAACTAAATTAGTATTTGATAAAATGAAATAATTATGTATTTATTTTGATTGTGTTAAAATAAAATGATTCCCCAAGTTCCCTTAATATTTATTCAATCTTAAAAAAACCCTCATCAAATAATATTTGTAATATTATTATTTCACGACTTCAACTGAACAAGAAAATTATAATTAAATATTATTTAATTAAATAATATTCAACATTATTACTTATCACTAGACCATTAAACTCGGTATTCCATTCCTCTAAAATATTTATCTGGTTGTGAATAATGTCGATTTATTTATTAAATAAATAGCACTAAATTATTCTCCAAGAAATAAATAATTATTATATTCACTAAATAGAAAATATATAGTTATTAAAATTTATTCTCATGTTATATTCTCTCGAATAAATAGTGATGGAATAAATGAAATCAATAATGTATGTATAATTTTTAAACCACGAAAAATTATAATATTTATTTGATTTGTTAAATAAAAAAATAATAATATATTATTTAACATAGATTATGGATACACAAAGTGTGTGACCCTCTTGGCATCATTCTTAGTGGAATCAGGAAAAGTATCCTAATGTTCATAGTTATCATCTTGAAACATGCCAAGGCACCCATAAAGAAAGAATGTAATTCCACAACAATATGTCACCTTATACACATTTTTACTGTGTAATATAATCCCTTTATCGTAATACCTCAAATCGATAAAGTTGCATGCCAGTGCCATCATCCTATGGGCTAAATATCTCTTTATTTTACATTAGGAAAAAAGAACATTCCAATTGATCACCATGGGGATGGATTTGTTTTGGCTATATAATTTCCATCAAATATCCTGAGATATTAACATTCATTAAAGATCATAAGGGATAAATCATTTCTCATATTATTCATTAATGAAATATTACTCATGACGCACCCAATATATCATACCTAATCGGGAATATCTATCATCATAATTTCCATCATTACATCTAAGTGACCCTGTCATAATAATCATTAATAATAATCTTAATGTATAATGACCAATACCCAGGTCTGTATATAAGAATATCCATTAACACATAGAAATATGGATTTCTTACCTGATGGGCTTGTTCCCATAATATCCTACTAGATATTTCCAAGGGCGTACACCATAAGAAGGTGCCTCAATTTCCTATGAGTCTCCAACCCAGATAGCCTATTTCATTTTCATCCCTCATGTCATATAATCCAGCTATGAAACATATATTATTGAATAGTGTCATAACACTGTCATGTTCTCATAATATATGGGAATTTCTATGGATTTATTTTGAGACATCCACTCTAAGGAAATTATCACAAAAAATTTTATTCCAAAGGAAACTCATGATATTCTTGGTAGAGTAATAATAATAAAAACCATGAATACAAGATTAACATCAATTACACAATAAGTTGGTTCAAGGGAACCGACTCAAACAGAATCACACTTGAACTAGAGCCAACTACTAAAAACATTAAGTCTTCTATCCTTGAGAGGATACTCATTATTCTAATAAGATTGGACTTTACTCAATGTGTGTTCCACTTTCTCTTCTATGAGTACTATTCTCAAAAAAAATTCACATCTCGGAATAAAATCCAGGAATTGGTGAAACATCTAGAGTATATTCTTCGTTTGTTTGTGTGACCTTGACTATTTTTTATGATCTACCACTACAGTATTATCTCAATAAAATGTGATAGGTTATTTTCATATATGTAAAACATCATGCACCTAGACAAGGTTATTAATACAAATGGAATCACTGGATATATTAGAAGCTAATATATACTTATACTCCACTATAGAATTAGTAATTACATGCTTCATTGAGATCTTCTAGCTCACGGCTCTTCCATCTCATAACTCATCCAATGAGACAAAAAAAACATATCTGGGTCGTGACTTTAGATCATTTTGATCTCTCTAAAAACCATCATCAGTATAACACTAGATTATCAACTCCTCATCTCATCCATACACCGGGAAAATATCTGTAGTTCTTCTCAGATGCTTAAGGATAGCCTTAACAATATTCCCATTTTGTTCTCCTCAATCAGCTTGATATCTTGCCACCATGATCAGTGCAACAGAAACATCATGTCTAGTACATATCATGGAATACATGATTGACTCTATCATCTAAAAGTATAGTATCTTACTCATTCTCACTTTCTCGGGTTGTGTTTAGGGACACAATTTCTTAGAATGATGTAAACCATGTGACATGGGAAACAATCCCCTCTTGGAGTGTTCAATACTAAATCTATTAATTATATTGACTATATATGTACTCTTACTTAGTCCAAGAAGCCTCTTGGAACTATCATGAATAATTTGGATCCCTAGAATGTAGGATATTTCACAAAATTCCTTTATGTACAAACATTTGTTCAACCAGTCCTTAACAGATTGTAATAATGGTATTTTATTTAAAATGTATATTCTCTTGTCAATATATACTACTATGATGACATATGTATTCCCCTTAAAACTTTTTAAAACACACGGATCACATTCATTATTAATGAAAAAAATCATTTATGGATTTATTAATTTGAATGTTCCATGACCTCAAGGCTTGCATCCATCCATAAATGGGTCATTGCAAATTTTAAATAATTTTAGCATCACCTGGTGTAGGAAAAACCTTCTGGTTGTATCATATTGAAATCTTCTAGAAGGTTTCCATTGTGGAATGCATTTTGGACATCCCTCTTCCAAATCTCATAGTCATGGTAAAGTTTTATAGAAATTTTGATTCTGATGGAGGTAAACATGGAAAATATCAAAAGGGATTCACCATAGTAAATTCCATGAATTTATTTAAAACCTTTATCCACTCTCTATTCTTTATAGGTACTTACTTTACCTTCCAATTCCATTTTCCCCTTGAATACCCATACGTAACCTATAAGATTTACATCCATCGGTGCATCGACCAAAACCCAAAATTGGTTCTCACACATGGAATCAATCTAATAATTCGTATCTCCTATCCATCTTGATGTTTTTAAACACTATACTACCTCTATATATGATAGAGGATCATCTTTCTCAAAAAATAACAATTCATCATCCTTCGTGACCAAAAAACCATATCTCTCTAGCTCTCTTAACTCTCTTCTGCTCTTTCATTGTTCATGTGTTTTGGGAACTAATTCTTCCATGGGTACCTAGGGAATATTTCCCGTACCAATTCTTGTGTATCTGGGATTTAACTTCGTCGAAGAAAATATTTCGACAACTATCCTTTTTTCAGATGTTATCACTATCAAGAAAGTCTCTTTTCTTACAACAACCACTTTCTTTTATTAGTGGTTGTATAGCTAGTATCCCTTTGACTCCTTAGGATACCCTCTAAAGATATGATTTGTTTCCTATGACACATGTTTTTACATGATAAATCATTTACAAACACCTCCCAACCCCTTACATGTGTATGCGATAAAATGGGATTATTTACGCTTAATAGATAAAAGGGAATTACATTTTGGAATTTAGTTGTTACTTAGTTTAATGTGTATACCACATTTTGTAATGAATATACCCAAAAGTATAATAGATGATCTTCTTAAATCATCATTGACCTTACAATTTCTAACAAGGTATGGTTTCTCCTTTCACTAACACCACTACAATGTGGTTTATAAGGTTGAGCGCGTTAAGATATAGTCCCAAACACCAATAGAATGTCTATGAACTGTTGGTTACGATATCCATCACATCAACCTGATCAAAGAAGCTGATCCTATACTTGATTCATGAATTCCATTAATTTTTTAATGTTATTAGATTTAAACCATATCAAGTAGATATATCCACATCCAATAAATTCATTAGTAAAGGCTATGAAGTATGAATTTCCACCTCTAGTTTCTACTGTAAATGGTAGACACACATCAGTGTGTACCAGTCCAAGATTTTTTCTGGACCTCTCCCCCAATCCACTGAATGGTTGTTTGGTAATTTTCCCCTGTAAAACCACATGGCATATAATCAGTGGTTTTATCCCAATAGAGTATAAATAACCTTATTGATAGATATTGGATGATCTCTTATTTATTATATGAAAAAGTTGGTGATACCAAAGCTGAGTGAAATATGAGCAATGTGAACATGATTCGTTGTCAATTTCCAACAATTGGTTTTTGTAATTTAGTACATAAATACCATTATTTATATGTTTTATACCCTAACATATGTTTTTTTATTAATTATAAAACTTTTCCCTATATTTTTAAAATACTACCATCTATATCTGAAAATGACATATAGATTACGTTCTTGATAACATTAGGTACATAATACTATTCTATTAAAACTAAAATCATTCACATTTTCAATGAAAGGTGGTTTTCATCAATGGCTAGGGAAGCTAGCCTCGCTCCATTGGCAGCTCTCAGATCCATCTCTCCTCTGGAAATCATTCAATATCTACCTGCTTTGTGCATTTCAATACATATGGGAGAACCACAAGATATTTCTATCACACAATTTGTAGAAATAAAAATATTATACTGACTAACGAACACAACATTAGCTTCCCCTTGCCTCCGGATTTAGTTCCACATCTAGTGTCCTGACTTTCCACATGAAAAACGTACCAAAATATTTTACATATCGAAGCTTGGGATCTTTATCTTCATAATATAATGGTGCTTGTGCTATTTATACTATTAATAATTCCTAGGCCACTTTTCCTTTTCCATCCATTTCATATTCATCATATGTGCGGTGGGTTTTTCATGACCCTTCTCCTTACGGACATGGATAAATAAAGTATGAATTTTTGAATGCATCTTCTCAGTATTTCTCAAATATTAATTAACAATAATTCTATCAAAGGCCTTGGGTAGTGATGAATGTATGATATATATGTGCAACTCATCTAGAAAGTTATTTCTAATGTTACTAATAATCAAAAAAACATGAGTCCCAGTTATCCCATACTCTCCTAACATAGTTGTGAACAAAGAATTGGAGATATCATACTTATCTTTTCTTGTCATCTCTAGATAGATATCTCAAAGGTGAGACATCAAGTTATGGGAATAAATATCCCCATGTTGCATCAAATACTCATTGGGAATGGACAATTGCATAAAATTCTGAAAATATATAGTATCATTCCATTGTTTCTCATAGAGATATAGTTCTTCATCACTTCCCTCATTGTCATCCACAACTAGAAATAGTTCTTCCCCCAGGTTAAAATTCCATTAATGGAGAAGGATGTACCATAGGCTCCTCTTCCACCAATAATAATTAGTGTTGGTGAGATGGTTTTCCTTATCATGTATGGATCAAAATGATATGTTTGATGTCATTCTACTATTATTTCTACAAAATAGGATAATGTTAATTTTAGTACATTATCAGAAAAATTTAGAAAAATATATATATTATTTTTATTAGTCTATCATTATTTTATCGAAACCCAATATCCCTCACCATTAGATTAACAATTTATTTTTCCTTGGATATTCTAGCAGAATGAAGACATATTTCCCTTCTCATTTCACAAAATTTTCCTCATCAATAAACTTGAATGGTTTTAGGTATACATTCCAAATTCAAACTGCATTAACTCGTAGTTCCATGATTTAATGAGTGGACTCTCCAATCCTAGAAACATTAATTAATATTTCCTAATCCTTTTACTCCCAATTACACCAAGTCCTACTTTGATAGTCAAACCCTAATGTGAACCATGTTAATTAAACTAAAAACCTCATGTTTTAATTCTATGAAGATTTTTAATTCATAAATGATGTGATTGAAACAATTCATATATAATAAAATAACCATGAAACTAACTGAACTAAAATTAAGGTAATGATCATGAATTACACTAATGGTTACTTTATCTTTTGTTGGATAAACCAATAGCTTACCTAAGGGAGAAACACATTGAACCATTGAGATTTGTGCTACAGCTTTCCACTTTCTCACATATGTATCTCCTTGGATTGGATTCACTTCAGAACATAAATTGAACCACCTCCACTTGATTTGGATCACTATCCATTACATATTCCTGTCACACGCATGCAGTTGAGGGGAGAAGCGGTTCACTTAAAAGAAACCATGTGCACACAATACCTAGATAATAATGATGAGATAAGGCATTCATACCAACAAGTTCAATTTTATAATAAATTCAATGATACCAATCATATACAAAAGGTCTTGTTTAGCTTATGACCATTCACATGCATGAAATGAATTAGATGTTTAATAAAACAAGTATTCAATTATTAATGGTTGTTATAAAATAGAAATCATGATTGAATTGATTAAATACTATCATTAATTAATCAATCATTTTTTATAATTCTTATCTGAATTAACTTGAGATTTTTATCAGTTACATTTTTATATAAATTATGTGAATTCATTTTAAATTAACCATGTACATGATACCAAAGAGAAAAAATGGTGAATGCATGTCCTGATCTACCCATCATGTGTTATACTCGTTTAAGATTTTACACTTTTGACATATGTAATACATGAATTATAAAATATTTTCTTGATGGTTACTTCATGGAATATTACACAAATTACCCGATTTTTGGTCATGCATTATGCTTCAATGTATGTAGAGTTACAAAGTGTAATATGACTCATACATTATTTGAAGATCTGAGAATCAGGTCATTATTAATTAAACATTTAAATATTTGTTTATATTAAAACCAATCATATGTCGGTCCTATCTTTAAGACCACATGCAAGTACAAGTCACAATGTTTATATAGTAAAATAAATTACTTTTAAATCTACATAATTTCATAAAAGTAAACTGCATATTGATCCAATCTACATGGTGTGTACACACTTCACTGTCTATCTGAGGTACATGACTAGGAACTCAGACATTAATACATACCATGGAAAATTTAGAGTGCACGATATGTCCAATGGGCCACACGAAATGATAACTCCCTGTTACAAGGTCACTGGTTGGGTAGGCCATGTTTCAAATATATGGCCCATTTCTAAACCAAAGGGACTACACACCATGACTAATGGGCCACATAGTGTGTATTCTGGCTGACCATGTACCAATCAGTCTCAGCCAACATGTAGTGTTAGAATTAACGACACTGTGTGTCATTAATGTTCATGGATAGAGTAATTTTGAAATTAACTCTAGAAAAATTAATAAAAACAACCTATCTTGTAACTCCAGTTACCTGGTTTGTACTGTTGTGTTGTCCATACAGAATAATTTCCACCTCTGGATGAGATCTTTGATTTTATTTTAATAATAAAATTAAATTTCTCGATTAGTTATACATGAAACAAATGGGAAATAAATATGTATAGAAATTCAGATTTAAATAATGATCAAGGTTCAATTTAAATGTTATATTACAAATTCATAAATCACATATGATCTTAAAAAATTATAAACAAATATCTTCCCCCTTTATTCCACATATATGTTCTAGGCATAGTTTATGTGTGTGATGTGTGATGCCCAACATTAATTTTCCATAATAATTTATAAATAATATATCTATATGATTTTTAATAATCATTATAAATGGAATTGAATCAATGATATACAATATTAATCACATCAGAACTTGAGAGAGGATATCAACACATATTATTTATAATTAATTTAATTAGCTGATGAATTGCCTCTACAGAATTATTTCTTCATTGATGCATCTGAATATAGATCTGATGTCCACCGCCATTGTCATGTAGAAACCATGTGTCGATTTCCTATAGTGGGGATCCACTTGTGTTCCAAAAAACTCTAGACGTTTTTGAATGAGTCTCCGGGTTCTAGCATAGAAGATCCTTGCACTTGGGTCATCCACCTTTGATCTCCACGAGAATGGATTCCAAATCGGTCACCTTGATTTGTTGGAGGAGGACTTCACTCTATTCTTGAACCATTATATTGGAATAAAACTCTCTAGGATTGAGGGGGTTTTCCCCAAATCTATTTTTTCACAACTTAATTAGTTCTTAAGAAAATAACATTGTAGGGTTTTTATATTGTTATTGTTAAAAAAATAATTACCCAAATTCTAATATTAAATTTTTATTACTAGAAACAACCCCATGTAAAATAATAATAGTAATATTATTAATTTTATATATGTTCTACACATGTGAATTATAATTAAATATTAGTTAATTAAATAATATTTTATATTATTATTTCTCACCAGACCATTAAACATGGTATTTAATTCACCCACTATATTTTTTGGGGCTTGAATAATGTATATTTATTTAATAAATAAATATCACAATATTATTCTCTAATAAATAAATAATATATTCACTAAATAGAAAATAAATATTTTTTATATATTCCACTCACAGTATATTATCTCGAATAACTAGGGACTTAATAGATGAGATCAAGTATGCATGAATAATTATTAAACCACGTATGGGAATAATATTTATTCAAACTTTAAAATAATGAATAATAATATATTGTTTAATTTAGATATTTAATACACTTAGTGTGTGACCCACTAAGCCTCTTCCTAAATGGAATTAGTCAAAGTGGCCTAAAGTCCAATGTCAGCATCTAGAAACACACCAAGGAACTCATAGAGAAAGAATATAATTCCAAAAAGACACATCACCTCATACAAATTTTTCTCATGTAATATAATCACATAATCACAATATGTCAAATTGAGCAGGATGCATTCAATTTCGATCAACCTATGTTATTGAAAAATCTTTCTTTGAATTTCTAGAAATAAAACATTACTATTGGTCACAATGGTCATGGATTTATTTATGATATATCATTTCCATAAAAGACCTAGGAATATTAACTTCTAATAAAGAATACAAGGGATGCATCCTTTATTTAATTATACATTAATGCAATATTACTCGTGATGCACCCATCATATCCAACCTCGCCATAAATATCTGTCATCATGGTTTTCATCAATATATATTACTCTGTGATTCTTAATAATAATCAATAATAATCATAAAATTGTCAGACCAATACACACATCCATTGATAAGAACATCCAATGAAACATAAAAACTGTGTATTTCTTCCTTATGGGTCTCGTTATCATAATATCGCACTGGATATTTATGAGGGGGTACACCTTGAGAAGGTGCATCAGAGACCTATGAGTCTCCAACCATGATAGCTGGTATCATTTTTGTCCATAAATTTATATCATCTGTCCATAGAACATATATTTAATATTAGTTTCATTACACTTTTTGATTCTCATCATAGTAGGGAACTACTATGTCATTTTAGTGGGACATCATCTCTTCAGACATTATCACAAACCATGTTACGCAAAAAAAACATGACGTGATTATTAGTTTATTAATATTCAAAACCATGAATGAAATTGTATCATATATTTTAAAATAAGTTGGTTCTTGGAAAAAAAGGGATACCACATGTAACATCTAACACCTCATCATTAGTTTTTGTCATGGATGGACTTCTACTTGTCCTTAGGTAACATACCCAAGATGCCAAAAGCTGGAAATGAATGCATATGGCTTTAATACAGTTTGGGGATAATTTTTCCATTTTATATAAAATAACCACAAACAAGTATAAATATAACAAAAAAACTATTTTATTCATCATGAAAATGTTATATACATAAAATTAATACCAAAAGACAACAATACCAAACTAATCAAAAATTATATCAGTGTCACAAAGAATATTACTAAACCAAAAAGCTCATAGACTCCAAATTCATCAACACAATAACTCCCATCATTCTTTATAATCCATCTCCAAAATACATGCACATGTATCATGAAGCGTCACTAAAAAAATTTGATATGTATCCAATACATATGTTATAATACACGATATCTACAAACACAAAAATGTTCCCATCCAGAGGCTGAGTAATGAAACATTGTAGGTTTTCCCCAAATTCAATCCCTACTCAAGCCACTAGGATAGAAAAATATTGAACATTAATATAAAAAACCATATAAAAATTTCAAAAAATAAGAGTTTAAATATAAGATGGAATTTTTTAAACAAAAAATTTTTCATGGAAAACAACGAAACAAGTACTTAAAACCATTTCTACAATCCATTTTGCAAAACCCATTCCATTCCAAAATTCCATACACCGACACATTCAACCATGAATTCAAAGGTAACAATTCCAGATGCATGATTGGACTCTCATTGATATACCAAGTATTTACAATGTATCCATAACTAAGTTAACCTAATTTCCCAAGAACCTTTAACAGGGTCACATTATTGTAACCCAATGGTATATGCCTCTTATCTTGGGTCAGGTCAATGAAATGAACTCAGAAAAACAACATATGCCGAATTACATTCAAAAATAGAAATTTTCTATTATTAAAAATACAGTTCTTTTATTGAAAACCATTACATTAAACAGTAATAAAATTATTTTGAAATCATTATTTTAAAATCAAGAATTAATGCACTTTTCATAATAACTTATTTTCACAATTACAAAAACCATCACTAATGGTGTTTTATTAAAATATTTTCACATCAACTTCAAAATAAAATCCAAAAAAAAATTCTAAAATATTTCCTTCTAGTTATAGTAGGATGAATTGGGCGTGAAGCCAAAAACTATAAAAACTTTTTCTAGAATGATGAACGATAGTAAATATTTAATGAAATTTTTTTGAGTCTCTATAAACCCTCCTTAGATATTATTTTGTTAAAAAACATAACATTATCTCATAATGATTGGAATAAACTATAATATATCTATCCAAAATATAGTTTACATATGAATATAATGTAAGGAATAAGAAAATATCTAATGAAAACCACCATTAATGAAGACTTTACAAGAAATCTTACCTTCAATGCATAATGATTTTCCAACAGATCACTCAGAAATTGGAGGGGTGAGTCTTAATAGCTATTGGGGGAATATAAATCAATGTTAGGGTTAAAATATGTCAAAATAATTTTTTTAATTGTAAATATGGGTGACATACACATTTTAGTATATGAATTATAACCCTTCATGGTTGGATCACATGTTTAGAAAAAAAGCATGCAAATAGTGCACTAGCCACTACCTCCAAATACCATTCAAATTATTGGATATCAATGTTACACAAACTATTTTCTAACTATGTTTTTATCATTAGTCCGCATTTCATGATATCTTTTGGTTGGCCTCATGGTTCGACCAAACTGTGCCCATACCCATAGCCCATTTTCTATCTTTTCACGGCTTCCTGAAGATATTGCCCAGTATTTATTAACCATGCTAAAATTGTTCAACTAAACAAAAGCCCAAAAACACTAAATAAGGCCTTTAAATCCTCCAAAAATGTATCGAAACCCTTTCAATACATATTTTGGATAAATAAATGGTTTATTTATTGAAATAGAGGGTTCTATGGAATCCATTATCCAAGATTGAGTTTACGAAGAAAAAATGAAAATTGGATGAGGAGATCATTGTTATATACAAATATTTTTTAAATGAGTATATTTGAAACTCAATATTTGGGGTAAAATAACTAGAGATATATTGTGATGATAACTATGATGATAATCACTAATTTAAATATTAAAAAGAGTGTTCTTATTCATTGTGAAAATGAATTTTAGTAATATGATATGTATCATTTCAATTTTATATGATGATGTTGCTATAATAGATTAACTAAGGCTAAAATAAATAATTACATAACCCAAATATGAATCGATTTATGATTTTATAGAACCATTTTCATTTTTATAGAAATAGATTTATATGGAATCATGATGAAAATATGATTCTTGAGAAAATAGGTAAAAATATTTGATTTCTTATTCATCTGATAAAAAAAATTAGATAATTAAATGAATTTAATTTTTATATATAACCATTAGTGATAAGTGTTCGAGGAAAAAGGAAAATGATATCATGGGAGAAGACCCATTTACAATAATTGTGGAATAAAGATTATCATTGTACAAATTTGGAAGTTTTTCTTATTCCAATTTATAATATTTCTTGTTATGACCTATATAAAAACTAAATAAAATATGGATTGAGAATGTGTTAAAATTTTGAGTTCTAATAAGAAAGGTGAAAAACTAACAAGTATGAATAAGATATTGAAAAAATAATTAACACAAAAAAATGATTTTTATTAATTATGTGTATGAAGAAATGAAACTTGTTATAGAAATTAGATCAACTCAAGGTAGATAGAATTAGGAATATAATGATTTTTTTGGAGTCCATTAAGAACAAAATCTCAATATTTTATTTCTATATGTTAACACTCTTTGAGATTGTGGAGAAAGAATACATGAAAAAATATTCTAAAGAAACATTTGTTCATGTTCAAAAAAAACAAAGATTGATTTGAATATAGTCATTTTTTAGGATTAAAATGTGATAAATGGATAAGTGTATTGAATTTGATAGAGTTACTTGATGTTTTGGAATATTTCATTGGGTGGTATTTACATAGAAATTTTTAAAGGTTGATATTGAAATATATAATTAGATGGTCTGGACTCCTATAGGATGCTATAGGTTGTAAACTTCGTTAGATGATTTTTTGGTGTGGGATGCACCATGGGTATAAATGAAAACATCCCAAAGAACATTAATATGGTGATAATATTATATATTTGTAATTGATCATTATGTTGAATGACTGATCACAAAAAACAGTAGATTCCCCACATTTTTTCTGCACCCTGTAAAAATATTTGCATTCATCCATCAATATATTTATTATATTTTATTTTTTATATGTGATTCATAAATACTATATAGATATAGTTTTATAATAACATATAATTTAAGTAAAAATATTAGGTGTTTAATATATAAATTATGATTTGAACTTTTTTTAAAAGGATACAACAACAAATTCACCTCAACACATAAGTGCATACACTGGTATAATGGGAATTTCAAATTGTATTAGATATAACCAAGATCCCATTGATTGGTTATATTTGTAAGACATTGTTGTTTTTTGTTAAATAAAATATGTGTAATTTTGAATTAATATTCAAAACAATCAATGATGGTGAATCCTTTCATAATACTAATAAATTTTAAGTGGTAATTTTTTAGTATGTCATAAACAAATAAGAAAAAAATATTTATTGAATCTAAGCAAAAAATGAAAATTTTCATGAAAAACAACACTAATTTAAAGTAATAACATTTATAAATATCTTAATAAGTATTTTTCGAATTCTCCAGATGAATCAAGCTTATTTTTTCTTGAATATGAGCCCATAGAATCACTAAATTATTTTTAGTCTAACAACAAGTTAAATTTAGGGAACAACCCTATTGAAGTTTTCAAAATTATATTTTATTTCATCAAATCAATAAAATATTATATTAAAAAGTTAAAGAATGAGAATAATTGAATAGAATATAAATTTCTTTAGGGTTTTCATATGAAATACTAAAACAATGTTAAGTATGTCCAAGGATGGTACTATTTCAATTTTCAATGAAATATATTTTCAAAATGATTATAAATATAAAATTTGTTTCTATGAAAATTAGGATATTAACAATGTCTTCAATGATGTGATACTTGTATTTAAAAAATTATATAATATAGTAATATATTTGAAAATTGGACAACTGGATGTAAAAATAAAGTGTATAAGAGATCTATATAATTTTATTGATGAGATAATAAAAAGTCAGGAATCCTAGATGAAGAATATGATGAATGATTATAAATAAATGGGGAATGAAATAATAAATATAAATTAATTATTGATATTTTAAATCTTAAGATATATTTTATGATAAAGAATATCAATTTCTCCCAAGATAGAGACTTAGGGTATGTTAAACTAAAGAGTGACACCATATAAATTTTCTAATGTATTATTGCTTATGTGAATAAAAAAATTGAATAGAAGGGATTTAGATATTTTATATATCCATATATTGAATTATCATCGAAGATGTCATCCCACGATCCAAAAAATATGGTTTCACAAATTAGATTAGGGAAAAAAATTGAAGGATGTTGTTCAAAAATTTGGACAATCATGGAGGGAAATGATTAACCTGCTAGTCAATAAATGGTTTATTTAATCATTTCAAAGAATTTAATCTCCCCAAATGGATCCAAAAAGAGTGTAATTTAATCCACAAAATATTATTGAGTTAAATTTTTTATATGATGTCTAAATAATCCTAATGATAAATTAAGAAATTTAAAATGCCACTTCGTATATCACTCGATAAAAGTATATGAATGATTATATATATAGACTCATGTGCACCTACCCATATGGTAGAGGGTACTATATATAAATGAGGCTCTATTAGGTTATTTTTGGGGATAATATACCCTAATGATCAGAGTGCGAAAAAAATAAACAAAATAACAACAATCATAAGATGAATATTATTTAAATAAATAGATGAAAACTAAGTAAAATATTCAGCTATAAAAGATAGAATTAACTAAAAAAATTAAATTTCATATATAAAAATGATTATGGTCATTTCATGTTGATATAATAAAAATATTAAGCTAAACGGGTAACTGGAAAATAGGAAAATAATATATTTTATACATTATCATGTATAATACCCAACTGTTATCTCCTATATAATCAAGATCATTGGCTCAATCCTCTGCTCCAATACTCCATCATTGTAAAATAAATTTGGAATCTAGAATTGGAACCTTCCCTTTATCCCATCCTACAATCACGATGTCTATCTAGGAACTGATCATTGTCTTGAATATGATGTGAGATACACTAAATGGGATAACAACAATATTGTCTATGAAAAAATCCAGTTCATGGTTATAATCTATACATATAATAAAAAATAATATGAATAAAGATGTAAATACTACTAATGAAATCCATTCAAAAAGAACATTCTATAACATGTATTTTATAAATCATTATATCTATAAAAAAAGAAAACCATTAGTTATAACCAGGGCTATATAACAAGTTTCAATCAAGAAAGGAATACACTAAATAATCTCATGTTATATATATGAGGTCCCGGACTCAAGGATGATGACCATAGCATCCAATTAATGGCCAAAAAGTTTATCCATAACAAAATTGATGTAATTTATACCAATACTAGCTTGGAAACTTTGGCACATAGATGTGTTTTCCTCTTCGATTCCATATATCTTGTCTATAGAAGACATGATAATGATTTGGTTGGATCCCAAGGAATGTGTATGAGGTTGTCTAATAATGTTATATCACTGTTAATTGTCTGAGGAATCCCCTATATAATATGTTATTTTGTCATCAGATCCATAACATTTCACCAATTTTATATCAGTTGAATTTAAATATTCATGGGGCCATGTTAGTTTATATTCCATCTAATCATTTTTATTTATCATAACCATATCATTAACCATTTCATGTAGAAGTGAAAATGTGGGAGGCTTTGTTAGTGTATATTAAATTAATAAATTCCATTTAATGAATCACATATTGTGTCAAGGGTCCATGTTTGTGACTATACGCTTCTATCAATTTAATTGTTCATATTTAATTCTCAATTTAATTCATATGCATGTGTAAGAATGTTTTTCATCTTAGTGTCTAGGACACATCATTAATCAATTTCTAAGTTCTCCATAAGACTATGGACTTGCAATTTCATTCAAAAATTCCAATTTAATAAATTTCCTTATTCATTTAAGTTATAAATGATATGTTTCTAACCATGTCACTTACCATTATAAATTAATTTAATTTTTATTCAAATCCCTTTAGAAAGAGGATATCTCAACTCACCCCATGTTATGTGTAAATATGGCTAATAAAATAAATGAATCTTAACGGTGGTTTGGTTTCTGGATGAAGCCTCCAACATTACATATAGGAGTAGTAACATATTTAAATAATTATTAAAAATTCAATTTTAAATTCTTATTAAATTAAGGACAAACTTTTGGAACGTACGTCATGAGACACTATGGCACAATCTATAAAACCCCCAAACATTTTGTAAAAGGTATAAAATAACAACCATGGACATGTAGAACAATCCTTTTTTAATATATTGTTATGATTTGGTATAGGATTGCTTAAATTAATAATGTAGAATAACACACTAAAATTGTGGAAAAGAGTTCAAATGGATTTAGAATTCAATAAGCTAACATAAATGGAGGAAGTTAATGAAATGAAGATATTACTAATATTCTCAAAATGTGGTCAATAAAAAAGGAATCAGACCCCACTTGAAGGACCAAACTCAAATACTAGTTCAAGTTCAATAGGTACACCAATGAATAGAGGTTAGAATGTGAAAAACTGAGTATAAGTGGTATTTTAATTCCCAAATATGGTTGGGGGATAAAAAACATTTCGTAAAATTTTAATAGGGTGTAGGGTTTTACTACACAGTTTTCTATACCGTGCTACTAACTGGGAACAACCACTAGTTATTTGGCACAAATTGTATGGGATGGGCATAATGTTAGGAAAGCTCTTCCCAACCAATATGAATCCCCTCTATAGATTATATGTATCTCTTTATAAGAAAATCTATCTATCCAATCATTGTTTACAAACCATTTATCTCCTCTTAATGGGATGCATGGTTGAGTTATATGGTTACAGAAAACCATGTCCCAACTATTTTTCACTATATATTCCTCTAGAAACCATAGTTATGGCCTCTAAACAAGTATTGTATGCACCTAAATCGTACATTAAGCCATTAATAGCATCCATTAAATGAATGAAAATTATTATTTTATTCTAAAGGGTTAATACATCATCTAAATATTCACGTTCTTACAATATTCTCTCATTAAAACAACACATTACTAATTTTCCCTTCTATGTGTCTTAAATCATCATATGTGAATAACTATAGACACTAGGAAATTCTATCAGCCTCTCTATCCCATGTCTCATCATATACATGGTCATGTTTACATAACAACCTACATGTGTAACTTAATTACCTCAAAGAGACTATGTTGTCAGATCAATGATACATATAGGATTCTCCTCGAATGATATATCTACTTCCAAATAAACCTCATCAATATGAATAATATGCCATGGGTATAAGTGATAATGGTCATTATGAGATATATAGATGACTTTTTTTTGCCTGAGTCCTCAATGGTAAGTGAAAATGATAGTCTATCGACCAGAATCTCTCTAAAACCACTAAGGGACCAACATAAATGGGAGAAATATAACCCCATATCTAAATATATTTTTTCTACAATCTAGATGAAACATAAAATAATACAAGATTTGAGAAATTGAACACTGTTTTTTGATGGTGGCAGTCGGTGTAAGTCCTCTTAATAGACTGAGCTTTATCTATATGCTTAATGATAAGTTGTACTTTATATGAAGTATCAAGATTAAGATGTTTTCAAAGTATCATAGCATATCATTCCTTTAACATGTACTAAGGTGAATGGAATTTATTATCATATAATTCCTCATAAGAAAAAATATGAATAGAATCTTAAAGGATTTTATTACAAGGAAATTCATAACTGGGTAGGTGGTTATACCGTGAATTATTAAAATCTAGAAAACATACCAAAATAATGACCTAAAATAAATGTATCATATATTCAAACTGACAATTTGTATATGAGTGATAGGTTGTAATTAGAATTACTTATAAACCCAGTTCCCACTATATCCCATGTAGGAACTGTGATGTAAAAAAAGCATTTATGTGTACTATTATAGTAATTATAACCCTACAAAGTAATATGATCTCTCTGACATATATCCTTCAATGATCATCTAATAAAAATTTCTCTTGTATATGTAGGAATTGATAAAAAAATTTCAATCTTCCTACAATCAACCGTGAAGAATTACAGCCTGATGGCCTCATTTTTTACCCTTTCAAAAAAATAGTGACATCATCCCATTTATAATTAAGAATGTAAAATGTATCAAAATTCTATAATAATTTCTGGGGTTCAGCATTAACCTATTTCCAGGTGGAACATCAAATAAAAAACTATATATGCCTCTTTTCATACATGGCCCCTAGTTCATTAATCATAAATTATAATAAATTTTCATAATTCTAGTTACTGACACTAATTAAGAGGAATTAAAATCTTGCATCAATTCCTCTAGGATTTTGGTTGGAACCTAGACCTGTTCATGAATTTTTATGAAATCAGCCTCATCAATAGTCTAACTAGGTAGTCGGTAAAATCATGAAATTCCATCCATTGGACTAGCCCTCAAAATCTAAATTATACCTCATACATAATATACCAATAATTGACGTGTTCACTTATTAAAATATAATAAAGTACTACCTTTTATTCACCATGGCCTCTAATTGCATCTTTAAAAAGTATTCCATCAACATCCAATTGATATTGGCCTCCTCAACTACTAGTGACTGAGTCATCTAACTCAGAGAATTAGTAATTTCATTTAATTTAATGATAGTTTTTTCCAGAACAATTTAATACTACTATAGTAATACCTCCCATATTTATTTCTAGATACAAAAGCCACAATGTGTAAATATAAACTTTCTAATTTTTTGGTCTTCATACACCGTATAGTATTATCTGAGTATGTAGTTCCTCCAAAAATAATATTTCATGAAAATAACCCCAATATTAATATTTCTGTTGGTAACTACTCTAATGAGGTCTCAACGACCATGATCCAAACTCCATGACCCGATATCTCTATATCCAAATAGCTCATAGATCAATGCATGTAGCCTCACAGTATACCGTATATACGCTTCCAGGATTATCTGATATTTTTATTGGTAGGGAATTAAATCTCCCTTTTAGATCCCTAAAGTATTTATCACACTATTACAACATGAAAACATGTTTCCATTCTTTTCTAAGATAGTGAGTGGTAATTAATGAAGTGATCAATCCTATAAAAATATATTTTATTATCCATCCAACCATAAGAAACTATATATTTCAATGATGTTCTGGTAATTTTCCTAATAAACAATGTCTCTCACCTTATCTAGGTAATATGATAATCGTTTCAATAAGAAAATGTGTTCAAAAAAGTATACTTTGTTACTCCAAAAGATTAATATTGCGATCTTAGCATATATCTAGTTCTATCTTAGTGTGCTCGAAAGGATATCGAGTTATTTTTCCTGTTCGTATTGAGTATGTGAGTACACCAAGATGTATTTCAAAAAGCCTACCAAAAAATAATCTTGATACATGTTGAAAATATAATTCATAAAAGCTATAAATAATGATGGTGTGTTCAGAAGGCTAAACATAATAAACAAATACTCATAAATTTCATATCTATTACTTTGTGTTATATGAGGTATATTTAATGGTATAACATGAACATAATTATATATCCACGTCAAATAAACAACATGTAATACCATTTATCCTTAAATCTATTCAAATTAGTTTTCAATACATGGTAGTGGATAAATTTATCAACCATATTCTAGTTGAAGAAATATAAATCTATGAATACTAGAGGGTACCATCAAAATTCTATGAAATAGAATATGTGAACCACATAGTGAAGATATGCGATATATAAATCCCTTATCATTCAAATCATATTTCTTTTTATTTAGTGTAAGACCCCAACATTTTTTTGATTTTTTTGATTCATTTAATTGGTTAATATTATTCATTTCACAAAACACTATTTAAAGATTTTTATATACATAAAATCACTATGATTGTCTTGCATTATACGAAAAACAATCTTAATCATTTACGATACATAACACTTATATTATCTTATGGAACACACAACACTATTTTTGTCTGGTATTAGACACATTAATGAGTCCCTTAAATAGCTTTCATAATATATAATGCCTAGTTTCAACGAACTACAATATAATATTAATATTATTGTTAAAATATTATTATAGCTTACACCTATCCATTAGAATTAAATTCATCATTAATATTAAATAAATTTTACAACTATGAGGTATAAAATTATATTAATTGAATCATTTGGTTATAAATTAGTATATTTTAATGAATATACTATTTGAAAATAAAGAAATTACTTTTCCAATATAACTATTTATCTATGTAAAAACTTAATTTTATCTTAATAAATTAAATATACCACTTTTTATTAATCTTTTAAATTAAATTTATTTAATAAATAAAAAATTTTATACCCATGTAATATATTTTATTGGTATTACATTATAATAAATCTTATTTTATGAATAAATTGATGCATTTTTCTAAAAGTTAATTTTACCACCTTTTAATGGAGAATGCATTATAAATATTATTTTCCCCCTTTTTAAAAAATAAAAATATAAACATCATGTTTGGAATTAGAATATCAAAAAAAATGTTATGTTTTGGTATTTTTCAGAGAAGATTCATTTTTGATGAATATTGAAAAACAATGAATTTTAATTCAAAACTAATTTTTCATATAATTTGTTTATATAGTTAAACTATATTTTAGTTTGGCATAAATGATTAATTAGATTGGTTATAAATAAATTAAAACAATTTATTTAATTTAATCCAATTTTCCAATAAAAATTGAAATAAACTTATTTCAATATTTTAGAACATTTCAATTTAAAAACATGCATTGTCGCCCCGACAGCTGGATAAATATTAATTTAATTTATTCCATGTATTTGATTGGAATTTTAAAAAATGGCATAAGTATTTTTAAAAAGAATAATTTATAATTTATAATAATTTTAACTTAGTTTTGAACAAAAATATTAATAGAGGAGCTTAAAATTAATTACAAGAATTAAGAAAAAAAATTGGATCTACAAAGGACTTAGAATTAAACATCAGGACTAAATTGACCTAAAAACATGTAAAGAATATATTTTATGTTATAATATAGATAGTATCCTACTTTTTATATATTTATAGAATTGTTGGAGAATGTTTTCTTATGAAAAACATGGGTGTAATTCCATTTTCATAAATTTAAATGAAAGTCACTCCTCCTCCACTATAAAAACAAATTCACCGAACCCACATATTCACACATATCAAGAATTTTTTAACCAAAAAAATTCTCATATAATCTAAAAAAATACATCCTCTAAAACTATAACCCTCAATTTGGGTATAAATCAAACTAAGGTCTACCTTTTCTATAAACGAAGAGGTGTTACCCAAAGAAGTGGTAACATCATTCATCAAGATCCATTGAACTATTTCAATTATACACCACCTAAAATATTATAATTACATATATATGAAATTAAATAAGTATCATAAATATACTAATATTTTTTTATTATATGGTGGTTAACTACAATTACAAATTCTTACATCTAATTGGTAACGAACTTACAGTACTTATGTACGATGAACTTCTGCCTAAAGAAACGATGTTGTTCATTTTCCTTTACCACCACTCATGGTTGGTAATTAAGATGGAAAATATATTTTTATTTAAACATATGATATTTATGATATATATTATTATGTAATTATTATATAAAATATACCTTCATATTTCCAATTGTTTTAAATATGATAACATTATTAGTGGATTTGAAGACTACTGCCTCCTCTAAGTGATGTGATTCATTTACAATTTGAATAGAATGTATTAAGGATGGTTTTAGTGAAATTATATTATATATATGAAATAATTACTATACTGGAATTATAATATATATATATACATATAAAATATTTAATATATTTCTTTCAATACAAAAATAAGATGGAAAGATCGTTCATGCATACATGCGACCTTCCATCTCTAGGAATAGGGTACTCAATTTCATAATTATAAATTTATAGATTATCATAAATACATATATAATTAATATAATTTATATTTATTCAATGTTTTATATTTTGTAAATAATTAAATTTACAATATAAGTAAAAGTATAAAAATTAACAAATCAAAACAAATATAAAAAATAGAGAGGATATTACCCAAAACATAATATTAACAAAAGTTTTTTAATAAAATGGTAACATAAAGTCATAAGAAAACATATTTTTTCTTAGATAAGTTAAAATGGTTCTATGGTAGATTTATAATAAAATTATATTTAATATACATGAGTTTTTAATGTGTTTAGATAAATTCAAGTCATTGTGTTAGGGATTTATCGTATTAATTTTATTTTCGATGAAACCCAGTCCAGGTTCACCTATAATTTATTATATATTCTATTTATAATTCCATTTAATTTATTATATGGTTAATATAATTAGATTTATAGCTATATTCATATCCATTTTATGATCATTATTTCATGTGGTTAATGTATTAATAGTTTCAAGATCGGTACAATAATTTTGTCTAAATTTTCATTCTTTAAGATACATGCCATGTTATGCAACTATATATTTATATGAGGTTTATATACATCCATTGACATGTTATGTCATTAATATACTTATTTCCATATATTTAAATCTTGATATAATATTATTATTTCCATTTTATTGTGATTCAATGTAACCAATGTAATTACTATTATTGTTATAATCTCTACATTTAAAAAGATTGTTTATGATTATGCTTCAATTAATGATATAATATGTTCTCTAACTCAATAAAAATAATTAATTTTCTTATCCTATGGTAATTAATGTAATATCCATGTAATGGTTCTGTTATACACTATTTTTTACTTAATATAATTAAGAAATTTTTTTATGAAAATATGACTTTATTTCTACTTTCTGTCAAAAATATGTGTTCTTTCAAAATCATGTCTTATAAAAAAATTAATTATTTTATTAATATAATATGATTTTGAAATGATATTTTTACTGATGTATTACCTCTTTTTAAAAATAATTAAAATTTATCTTCTTATTATTTTATGGTCGACACATTTTTCTATGAATTTAAGGTGAAAATTGAATGCCCGACATGTACAGGTGTACCCTTCATAATGTCCATCATTACTAGATGATTTGATTTTAAGTTTACATGATTATAAATTTTAAATAAAATCTGTTTCCAAATATTGATGAAAAAAATTATTTTAGAATACATTTTAATGAAATGGTTTTTCAAAATTTGTTTTATGATAAAAAGTATTTAAAATGATTTTCAAAGAATTCATTTAATGTTTTTAAAATTTCATTTTAAATGAAACTAATTTTAGTTATCTCAATGGTCCTTTTATTATTTTTAAAAATATTATAAAAAACAATTAATTGTTTTTCAAGAATATTATATTTTTCTTCATGTAAAAATGTTTTCCAAACGATTTTAATATTCTTTATATTTTTTATAGAGTTGTAAAGAAAATTGGACTAAAATTTTTTTTATGTTTTAAAAATAGTATTTAATGATTAAAATATATTCTAATTAAGAGAAGTTTTAAATGTTTTTTTAGGATTCCATTTAATTATTTCAAAGTGGTTTCAAGGAAAATTATTTTGAAAATTTTATATGTTTTAAAAATGATTTTCAAATAAAATAAATGTTCAAATTGATATTACAAAACCCTTCACCAACAACAACAACATCTTTAGTTATAGTTTATTCTTCAGTTGGTATATGATTAGAGGATACCATTCATATTAAAACTATGAATGGTCTATGTTTTGATGTCTTGATGTTTAGGAAACATGATTTTATTAAATGGGTTATACCATGATAAATTATTATGAAATTTAATTCCTTCCACAAGTTATTATAGGATGAAAAGATTGTAAAACATATCTATGTTCATTATGTTAGGATATAATTAAATGTTTATGATACCCATTTAATTCAATGAGTTATAATATGATGTTTGTGATAAAAATTAGTTTTTTTGGTCCTTGATGAGGTGAATGTTTTATATAACATGTTTGTATGACATCATTATGATATGGGTGGTATGAATATCTCCTTCCAATGAATTATATAAAATATTTATATATCAATAAATAATTATGGGAAATAGGTTGATGGGCTTGACCCACAATCATAAATAGGTGTGTTCATATCAATAATGGAAATAGGTGTGTTTTGATCCAATATGGGATGTAGGTGTGTCCTGACCCACTATTAAAAAGAGGTGTGTCTCGATCATCTATGGTAAATATGTGTGTCTTGATCCACTCTAATGATGGTCTGGTTTGTTAAACTTGACGCATAAAATGTGTTCATACTCGTATTATGGTGAGACACTTACATGACATGATCTTAGAGTTTATGATTGATTTATGATGATTTATCACCCATGTTATTCTTATCATATGAACACCCAATATTTATTCCATGATTCATGTTTATGTTCATTGGTATGTATGGTTTGATCTTCTAGTGTCACAATCACAATCTCATGCCATTATACTCATGTTTATGTTTATATATATCCCTTTTTAACCTTATTTATCAACAAAACACACCCCTTTATTTTGTTTCCTTCCTATGGTTACAAAGAATGTTTTTAAGTATGAGTAATAATCAAAAAGATCTTTGTTTTAAATGTGTCATAATTTAGACATTCTAAATGTGATTTGTCATCATTATGTGGTTTTCTGATACGATATGTTATTTTCATGCTATGATTTTTGGTTTTATTCATTGGTGGGAAAATCAAGGAAGTAGGATAACTTTGAGTGTGATGGAAATTGTTTTGACGAGCTGTCAAATGGGATGATCACTAGGGTAAACGATTTTTTGATCATTACTAATTATTTTTCAGGAAATGTTCTTAACAACATGCAACATAACCAAATCTCAAACTCACCAATGAATAAGAAGAGGTATTTTTCTTATAATTCAAGTAATGTTGACCAGTGAGGAAAGAATGATTAGTTTCCTTTGGTGTCAGCAATGTGGATAGAGTAACCAGGGTAAATTTCATAGAGGAACAAGAATATGATTTGAGTGGGTAAAAAAGGAAAAAAAAGTTACTAAAAAGAGTAAAGAAGTAATTCAAATGTTATAATTCATTAGAATATTGTCCTATATAAGGTATCATCGATGGTTAAATTCATGAAGTGTGGAATGAATAGTCATTATGAAAATTGATCTCCCAAGTGGAATGCTGGCAAAGAGAATCAATAAGGTAGTATGAGTGATGGTTATATATGTGATAATGATATGACTATAGGAGAAATTTGAAAGGAAATCGGTACTATGTAATAGGATTATGTAGTCTTTTATAGATTAAGGATGAAATGAAATAGAATAATTTTATATGTCTTTAAATTCATAAATTATGTTATATGAATGGTGAAATATATAATGATTTTTTAGATAGTTTTTTTTCTGAGGATTTATAGGAATATGTTGAATGGTTCTCCTTGACTAGAAAATTTATATAATTACAAGGTTTTGTTCATGTAAAACATGTGAATAAAAGAAATTAAACCATTAATATTTTATTTACTTAAATTAATGTGTTTTGGAGAAACATAGGATTCCTACTATTGAGTAAATTAAATGATATTCATTACCTTGGTATTAACTAAGTACTTGTTGATAGGTTGTTTATAATATCATCAATGTATTTTAAAACAGTTTTGGATTATTGAAATATATCAAATAAATTTTGGAATTACCAAACATGCATGTTTTCAATAAATATTTATGTTAATTCAGGTTATTACCATGTTTAAAATGAATTAATTGTGAATGTATTCACATTTTTGTAATGTGAAAACCAAGAGAAAATTTATTCTATATGGGGGATCGAGGATAAACAATTTTTAGGAAATTTTTTATAACACCACGACCCCAGTTACCTAGAGTCGGTGCATTATTACATAATATTGGCATGATCACAAGAAAGATCAAATCTTGAAAGACCAATTGGTTTAGTAGCCTTGGAAACACTAGATATATTCATAAAGTTTTACATTACTTCATAAAAATGAAAAGTAAAACAATATAGTCTCCATATTCCACACTTATATCCCCACATACTATCCATGCAGGTCATTCATAAATTACTTCTTCGCATCCTGGGAAAAAAATAAAACATAGAAAAGGGGTGAGCTCAAATGCCCAGTAAGGATAACAATATAGCAGAATCTTTCATAAATAAGAATAAACATTTAAGTCAATGTATAACTAAAACCAAATCCTTTTAAACTTGAACTTCAAAATAGTATATCAAAAGTAAAATTAAATAATGCCATTTACTTATTCACATGGATATTCTACTAATCGAATAATCATATGCAATATCAATAACCACTTTCATAATGATGGAATGCATAATGCCAGACTATCACAACCACATAGCCAAGGCCTTTTTCCAAGAATACATATAAGATTTTGTCAAGGTCTTGTGCCAAGACACTACTTTGTCTCATGAGACATACCGATGCATCGAGGAGCTATAGCAGGCTCCACCCGTCACATATTAAGTCCAATTCATTCCCATATGAAAATGTTTAAACATAACAAAAACATTTGTATTAAAACTAGCATACGAAATGTAAATACATCATCCAGAAACCATGAATGGTATAAAAATAACACATCCATAGTCAAACATATCACAAAACTTTCAATATAATATAAAAGTTTTTTATCATAATAAATCAACTTCAAATAAGCGTAAAATCCATCAAAGGATGTTGACATAGATGAAATCAAAACTCTTTTTAGAGAAATATCACTTTCTATTTTGAAATCATTTAAGAGTCATATATTTATAAAATAAAACATTTTCTTTGAAAATATTCATATAATCTTGTAAGGTAAGCTTCTACAATTTTATAATGGCGGAAGATAGTCGTACCCGCCGTATAAGTTAAAAAAACATTCTTACCTTAATTTTGTCGAAATGGATAAAAGCACCTTGTTTGGAAAAAGACGGAAATATTCCTCTATAAACCACTTATAAAAGTAAACAATGGTATAAATGAATTTAACCCATATTATAGTAAATTGTATAAATTTTTTTGAAATACATTTTTAAGAAACATGGATGTGGATGATAAAGAAATCCCAGTAGATTATTACGTATAAACAACCTCGGATAATGAAGAGATTGCGAAATAAACCCTTACCTTGTACTTTTCCTTGGTTGAGGGTAGGTTAACCTCCTATATAATGGTGAAATAATTGTTATTAAATTATTCAATAATCATATAAATTAATATGATATCATCTATGATCTTTTAACATTGCTTTGTTAATAATATCTTAGAATTATCGACGTTTCGGGTGTTAACTTACTCGTTTTCTTTTATATGTTTTGTTACGTAAGCCATGTTTTTCATGGATAGGTTGTATATTATTCATATCCAGAATGATATCAAGTCCTTAAAAATTATTTTTAAACCATAAAATGATAATTATACTTGAATGGATACGATATAGAATGAATCTCATCGCGTTCGTGGAGACGGTAGTCCGTACGTACGCACGAGCGACAATATCATTCTTTTGATATTAGAATAATATATAATTGGATGCTATATCATATATAAAGAATAATTATCATTTTATATTTATTATTTACATGAGTTTCACATCATTATAATACCCATCCAAATAATAATATATTGAATAACAATTACACCACGACGTGGAGATGGTAAGTCGTACGTACGCATGTATGGTGACATGTTATTCAAAGGGTGGATAGAATACTGAATATGGTTGTACCATATTTATAATAAAATCACAGTATATATAAGATACTGGAGTTATTATTTTATAATGGTAATAACAAAGAAATAAGATGTTGAAGAAGAAAGGAACATGAAAAAGGGTGGTGAAAACATTACCTCTTCTTCGGGTTCTTCATTTTGATTTGATCAAAAGGGCTCCATAGGTTGGATTTTTGATCAAACTAAGTCCTGTAGGTTGTATTGAGGGATGTTGGGAGAGTATTTGGGTAGGGTTTGGTCGAACCAAAAGGCTATGAAGGTGTGAAGTAAAGAGAAGGGGGAGTGCCTTTTTATAAGAGGGGTGAGGGGAACCTTTGGAAAAGCTAGAAATATTAATTTATAATAAATTGAGAATCGGTTTATAATGGCTCCAAAGATTATTATTTAAAGGTTAAGGTGGGGATGGGTCGATAACAACTCAACCAATAGAATTTAGACAGGTTTGGGTTACTATATTAACCATATCATTAAGTATTTACTCTAAGTTAATTAGTTTCACTTTTACAATGTCTCTTTGTATTTTTATATTATATTGTTAATAAACGAACTATATACATCCAAGATACCCCTAAGTGGTCCATTAATGATACACCTATCTTGATATAAGTCTCCTGTCTAAGCCTTAGATTTTTAGGAATTTAATATCAATTAATAATATAATATTTGTTTTAAAAACTCTTTTATGTAAATTTTGACACTATTAAAAAATTTATTTTTGTAAAACTCATAACAGAATAATTACTTCTAAAAAAGACAATACAATCAATCATAATATGTCATATTAACCTATAAAATTAGTGTAATTCAATAAAAGTCTAAAATTATATTTATTTGGTTATTTATAATATCAATTATTTTAATTTTTCACTATTATGGTAATTACTGCATCATCATTGTGTAATAAATAAATTAAATTATTTAATTTATAAAAATTATTAATAAATTATAATTATGTATTAAAGGTTGTTATCTTTCTAAAGAATATTTATAGGCGAAAATCCAATATTTATAGCCCTATTTAAAAATTGTTTTTTTAAAAGATATATGCTTATGTTATTTTTGTACTTATTTTAACTTAAATAAAATAAAGTGTCCCTATCACCTACAAGTGGCTCCATGGGGTCCCAAAATAGACCCAAAGATTCCCATGGTCGGATATCTATCCACCAATAAGGTTAGGACACGTTTTAGGGTAATTTAGTATTATTATAATATTATTTTTTAACCCTTATTTACCAGATTTACCCTTAACCATGGTAAATAAAATATTTACCGCAGTAATTATTCAAAATGTCTAAAAATAAAATTTAACTATTTACACAATATAAACATCTTGATTCAAAATATGGAATCCATTTTTCCAATGTCAAAACACATAAGTGGCAGAAATTAATTTAAAATTAATTCCCATTGTTAAAAAAGCGTGTTTTTAGAAGATAATAACTATCAAAAGATTGACACTTTTTTATGTCCGGTTTAATTGTAAAATTATGTAAAATGACCAAAATTATAATAAATGGTAAAAATATATTATAAATATACTTTAAACCCACTCAAATTCATAATTTATCAATATAAATTATTTTTATTAAAAAAGTTGTTTTTAATTAAAATTTAGTAATTTTAACTATTCATCAAAATATTAGTGTTATCTGAAAAGTTCCAAAACATCACCCTAGGAAAAATTCGATATTCTGAATCCAAAAATGAATTCCATTTATAAAATTTCAAAAATTATGTATTACTATTCATAATGGCTAGTTTGATTGGTTTTGGTTTGTTAGAACTCGATGTTGCATACAACACATGCTATCACATTATTCAAAGAGAAGCGTACCGTTGAAGCTTGGGGTGTTACATTCTCCCCTCCATAAAATAATTTCATCCTAAAAATTTCTAGAATACTATCTCATTAAAATACTCGGGTGGTTCTTCATCATAAGTTCCTCAGTTTCCCACATTGCCTCTTCCATCTTATGGTTTCTCCACAAAACTTTTACCAGACGCGTCGTCCGGTTTCTCAGCACTTGTTCTCTCATATCAAGAATTCTGATGGGCTCTTCGCAATAAGACAGATCAGGTTCCAGTTCTAATTACTCATAGGTGATTACATTTGTTGGGTCAGGCATGTATTTCCTCAATACAGATACGTGGAACACATCGGGAACTTTGGAGAGACTTGGCGGCATTGCCAATCGGTAAGCTACAACCCCAATTAGTTCTAGAATTTCGAAAGGTCCGATGTACCTGGGACTCAATTTACCTTTCTTACCAAAATGTATGACTCCCTTCAATGGAGATACCATTAGGAAAACATGATCACCGACTTTAAATTGAAAATCCTTCCTTCGATTATCAGCATAGCTCTTCTGCCTACTTTGAGCTGGTTTGATGTGATTTTGAATTACCTTCCCCTTTTCCATCGTTTCCTCCACTAGTTTTGGACCTACAAGTTATCTTTCACCAACGTCATCCCAATAGGTTGGTGTGATACATCTCTTTCCATATAAAGCTTCATATGGTGCCATCTGAATAATCGAATGGAAGCTATTGTTATAGGAAAAATTCTACCAAATGTAAATATTGATCCCACATACCCTGAAAGTCAAGTGAGTAGGATCTCAACATGTCTTCTAAGGATTGAATAGTTCGTTCTGATTGTACATCTGTCTGAGGGTGGTAGGTAGTGCTCAAGTGAAGTTCAGTATCCAGGGATTTCTGAAGACTTTTCTGAAATTTTAAAGTAAAAAGGGGATCACAATCAGAAACAATCGATAGGGGTACTCCATGAAGTCTCACAACTTCATTAATATATAGTCTTTCTAGACTTTCCAGTGGTAGATCATCTTTTATAGTAAGAAAATGTGGTGACTTGGTAAGACGATCTACAATAACCCATATTTCACCATTCCTTCTAGGAGTCTTTGGTAGTCCCATGACAAATTCCATCGTAATATTGTCCCATTTCCACTCCGGTATGGGAAGAGGTTGCATGACTCCTCTAGGATGCTTCCATCCAGCTTTCACTTGTTGACAAACCATACATCTTGACATTAAATCAGCAATCTCCCTCTTCATATTGTCCCACTAAAAATGTTCCTTCAAATCTCTATACATTTTGGTGCTCCCAGAGTGTATAGAAAAATTAAAACAATGAGCATCATCTAGAAATTCCCTTTTTAGATCAGGTATATCGGGAACACAAAGTCTCTTTCCAAATTTCAAAATTCCATCTTCATACACAAAGTCTCTCAATCTCCCATCATTCAAAGCATTAATCTTCTTTTAAAATAGTTCATCAATGGTTTGAGAACTCTTAATCTTTTCTAGTAAATATGGTTTGGCAACCATTTGAAAAATCATTGATGTTTCACCTTCCCTGGTTATTCCCATGTCTATCTTCACTAGATCCATGAAAATTGGATCCCTTTCAATTCTCATACTGTTCAAAATTCCATGATCTTTTCTGCTCAAAGCATCTTCCACCATGTTTGCTTTCCCCGGGTGGTAGTGTATCGTACAATCATAATCCTTGAGTAATTCAAGCCATCTCCTTTTCCTCATGTTGAGTTCTTTTTGTGATAAAATATACTTCAAACTCTTGTGATCAGTATAAATCTCACATTTTTAACCATAGAGGTAGTGCCTCTATATCTTCAAAGAAAAGATCACAGCAGCTAACTCGAGATCATGAGTAAGATAGTTTTGTTCATTAATTTTCAACTTTCATGACGCATAGGAAATAACCCTATAATTCTGCATAAAGACACAACCAAGTCCTTTTTTTGATGCATCACTATAAATAATGAACCCATCATTCCCTGATGGTAGAGTCAATATAGGAGCATTGACTAATCTCCTCTTTAATTCTTCGAAACATTCTTCACACTCATTTGTACAAACAAATTTAACCCCTTTACGTGTGAGCTTTGATAATGGGTTAGCCAACCGGGCAAAATTTTGGACAAAACGTCGATAATAACCTGCAAAACCAATAAAACTACATACCTCAGTTGTACTCGTAGGTGCTGGCCATTCTTGGATTGCCTTGGTCTTAGAAGGATCAACAGTGATTCCATATTTAGAGACAATATGTCCAAGAAAAGAAATCTCCTGAAACCAGAATTCACACTTGCTAAAAATCCCATATAATTCATGTCTTCTCAGAGTCTTCAGGATAATGCGCAAGTGATTTTCATGATCTTCATAGCTTTTAGAGTATACCAAGATATCATCAATAAATACCACCCCAAATTCATCGAGATATTCCATGAAAACTATATTCATCAGATCCATGAATACAGAGGCTGCATTAGTCAATCCAAAAGGTATTACTGTAAACTCGTAATGCTCGTACCTAGTTCGAAAGGCTCTCTTTAGAATGTCTTCCTTATTCACACACAACTGATGGTATCTAGATCGAAGGTCAATCTTTGAAAAGTATTGAGCTCCATGTAGTTGGTCAAATAAATCATCAATGTGAGGTAGGTGATACTTGTTCATTATTGTTATAGAATTGATCTCCCTGTAGTCGATACATAACCTCCTAGATCCATTATTCTTTTTAACAAAAAGAACAGGGGATCCCCATGGAGAAACACTAGGGCGAATAAATATGTTATTACTCAATTACTCTAGTTGTTTCTTTAGTTTGGATACTTCCACAGAGGCCATTCTATAAGTGGTCTTTAATATAGGCCTTGATCCCGGAATTAAATCAATGGAAAACTCAACTTCTCGTTCTGGAGGATGCCCAGGTAAATCTTCCAGAAATACATCTACATATTCTTTCACAACAGGTACATCCTCTATTTTAACATTAATTTCCTCACCCATAGTCATTTCATTATCTTCCTCCCCAATAATTGAATTTATTTGAGCTACTGGGGGTGGATCTAGATAAGAATTAGGTGGTGACGATTCTGCTCTAAAGATAAGGTGTTCCTTATCATCATCATCAAGAATCGTAACCACTTTATTCTTACAATAAATCTTCACATCATAGTCCGAAAGCCAGTCCATACTGAGGATTATATCAAACTCAATCATATGTATGACGACGAGATCAGCAGATAAAGAACATTTCTGTGCTCTAATGGGGACTGATTCACAAAACATTGTTGCAATGATACTTCCTTTAGGAGTTTTAACTGACAACTCCCTTGTTAAATCAAATTGGAAATATCTAATTTTCTTAGAAAACTGGGAAGATATGAAACAATTCGATGATCCAGAATCAAATAATGCATTTTCTAAACTTGAGGAAACCATTAAATTACCTGTCACCATGTCTTTTGGAGCTTCTACCTCAGCAGTAGTGATAGCATAAGCATGGCCTTGATCCCTTGGCCTTTTCTGAGGTAAGTTCTCCTGATGCTTAGGAAATTCATTTGCATAACGCCCCATCTCCCTGGAATTGTAGCACTGAACATTGGTAGCTTCCTTCTTCCCCTTGCAATCATCAGCTTGGTGGCCTTTTTCACCACACTTGTAACAGACTCACGTTCCCTTCAATAAAGTACCAGGTTGTTGCTTCCCACATTTACCATAGGAAGGATATTCAACCTTTCCCTTCTTCCCCTTATTTCCATTCCCATATTGATTAGCAGATTTCTTCTTCTCTTGCATTGCTTTAAAGTCATAAGACTTAGAGAATTCCTTTTCGGTCTTGATAGCACATGAGACAATGTCATCGTACGACGAGAAGGATTGTGAGACTAATGCTCGACGGAGAAATGGTTTTAACCCATAAAAGAAACAATCAATCTTACTTCTTGGGTTACGTATATAATCTCCAGCATACCTTTAAATCCTTGTAAAGTTAGCCTCATACTTTGTGACATTCTCATCCTCCTTTATTCTCAGACTCAGAAATTGCCTTTCCATATCTACTCTATGGCCGTGAGGAAAGTATTTTTCTAAAAACAGATCTTTGAACTCCCTCCATTACATATTTGATACTTCATCATCTTCCTTCATATTTTGAATCAATGACCACCGTTGATTAGCATGTCCAGTGAGGTGGTAAACTGCCATGATAACTTTTTCCCTTTCACTACCCCCTAAAGCCTGAAATATTTTCTCTAGGGAATTTATCTGTTGCTCAACTACTAATGGATTTGTACTCCCATTGAACGTAGGTGGTTTTTTCCTCATGAATCGATCTAAAATTGATCCTCCATTCTACGGATCAGGGTGATCCATACGGGTAAGGTTATTATTCATAACCTAAGTAAGTTGTCCCAGTATGGTGATTAGCTGATCGACACCAGTTGCATCACCAGCTCCGTATAATTATCTTGAATAGGAGGGCAATCTCTACATGGATGCGTGCATTGGTACCGTTTGTATTTCTTCCACTAGGTTCCATTTCAAAACAATGGCATAAACTAGATCAGTTTATGAATCAAAATACATAATCTCATACTTATAATACACTTAACATAAATTGAACTATTTATGGATATAATCCAGAATCATAAAAATGTTTTCTTTGAGAATGTATATACTCCTAAACCCTTCATAATTATTTTAATGAAAATTAGAGTTATCCTAAGCATATCCCCCGGGAGTGTCGTAACCAAGGGTGCAACAAGGCCCGTTGTGATGCACCAGTTTCCGTTCGAGTCCAGCTCAAAGTGGTGTTTTCGGGATTTAGCCCAAGGTACATATGTGCTAGAGCCGCCTCTACCTGTTCGTATCCAGGCAGGGATTTATTGCTCGGAAAACTCAAAAAATCTCTATAATACCAAAATTCTAGGAAGTTCTTCTATAATAATCCTCAAATACCATCTTAAATCTATGTGCTCTAATCAGAGTTTATCTAAATCTAGCTTCCAAGGTTTGTTCTGAACTTCCTCTGATACCAACTATAACGCCCCGACCACAGTTACCTAGATTCGGTGCATTATTACATAATATTGGCATGATCACAATAATGATCAAACATCGAAAGACCGATTGTTTTAGTAGCCTTGGAAACACTAGATATATTCATAATGTTTTACATTACATCATAAAAATGAAAACTAAAACAATATAGTCTCCATATTCCACACTCATATCCCCACATACTATCCCTGCAGGTCATTCATAAATTACTTCTTCACATCCTGGAAAAAAAATAAAACATATAAAAGGGGTGAGCTCAAATGCCCAGTAAGGATACCAATATAGAGGAAACTTCCATAAATAAGAATAAATATTTAAGGCAATGTATAACTAAAACAAAAGCCTTTTAAACTTGAACTTCAACATAGTATGGAAAAAGTAAAATAAAGTAATGCCATTTACTTATTCACATGGATATTATACTAATCTAATAATCACATGCAATATCAATAACCACATTCATAATGATGGAATGCATAATTCCAGACTATCATAAACAAATATCAAAGGCCTCGTGCCATGACTACAAATAATATTTTGACAAGGCCTTATGCCAAGACACTAGTTTGTCTCATGAGACCTACCGATACATCGAGGAGCTATAGCGGGCTCTACCCATCACATATTAAGTCCAATGCATTCCGATATGAAAAGGTTTAAACATAACATAAACCTTCATATTAAAACTAGAATACGAAATGTAAATACTTCATCCATAAACGGTGAATGGTATAAAAATAACACATCCACAGTCAAACATATCACAAAACCTTCAATACAATATAAAACTTTTGTATCATAATAAATCAACTTCAAATAAGCGTAAAATCCATCAAAGGATGTTGACATAGATGAAATCAAAACTCTTTTTAGAGAAATATCTCTTTCTATTTTGAAATCATTTAAGAGTCGTATATTTATAAAATAAAACATTTTCTTTGAAAATATTCTTATAAGCATGTAAGGGAAGCTTCGATGATTTTATAATGGTGGAAGATAGTTGTACCCGCCGTATAAGTTAAAAAACATTCTTACCTTAATTTTGTCGAAAATGATAGAAGCACCCTGTTAGGAAAATGATGGAAAGATTCCTTTATAAACCACATATAAATGTCAACAAGGGTATAAATGACTTTAGCCCATATTCTAGTAAATAGTATAAAAAGTTTTGAAATACATTTTTAAGAAACATGGATGTGGATGACAAAGAAATCCAGTAGATTATTACGTATAAACAACCTCGGATAATGAAGAGATTGTGAAATAAACCCTTACCTTGTACTTTTCCATGGATGAGGGTAGGTTAAACTCATGTATAATGGTGAAATAATTGTTATTAAATTATTCAATAATCATATACATTAATATGATATCATATATGATCTTTTAACATTTCTTTGTTAATAATATCTTTGAATTATCATCGTTTTGGGTGTTAACTTACTCATTTTCTTTCATATGTTTTGTTACATAAGCCAGGTTTTTCATGGATAGGTTGTAACTTATTCATATTGATAATTATATCAAGTCCTTAAACATTATTTTTAAATCATCAAATGATCATTATACTTGAATGGATATGGTAGAGAATGAATCTCATCGTGTTCATGGAGACGGTAGTCCGTACATACGCACGAGCGGCAATATCATTATTTTGATATTAAAATAATATATAATTGGATGGTATATCATATATACAGAATCCTTATCATGTTATATTTATTATTTACATGAGTTAAACATAATTATTATACCCATCCAAATAATAATATATTTAATAACAATTACACCACGACGTGGAGACGGTAAGCCGTACGTACGCACGTATGGTGACATGTTATTCAAAGGGTGGATAGAATACTGAATATGGTTGTACCATATTTATAATAACAACACAATATATATAAGATACTGGATTTATTATTTTAGAATGGTAATAAAAAATAAATAATAAGTGAAGAAGAAAGGAACTTGAAAAAGGGTGGTGAAAACATTACCTCTTCTCCAGGTTCTTCCTTTTCATTTGATCAAAAGGGCTCCATAAGTTGGATTTATGATCAAACTAAGGCCTCTAGGTTGTAGTGAGGGAGGTTTAGAGAGTATTTGGGTAGGTTTTGGCCGAACAAAATGGCTTTGAAGGTGTGAAGTAATGAGAAGGGTGAGTGCCCTTTTATAAAAGGGGTGAGGGGAACCTTTGGAAAAGCGAGAAATATTAATTTATAATAAATTTATATTCGGTTTCTAATGGCTCCAAAGTTGATTATTTAAAGGTTAATGTGTGTATGGGTTGAAAACCACTCAACCAATGGAATTTAGATAGTTTTGGGTTACTATATTAACCTTATCTTTAAGTATTAACTATAAGTTAGTTAGTTTCACTTTTACAATGTCTCTTTGTATTTCTATATTATATGGTTAATAAACATACTATATACATACAAGAGACCCCCAAGTGGTCCATTAATTATAAACCTAACATGATATAAGTCTCTTGGATGAACCTTAGATTTTTAGGAATTTAATATCAATTAATAATATAATTTTTTTTTAAAAACTCTTTTATGTCCATTTTGACACAATTAAAAAATTGATTTTTGTGGAACTCATAACAGAATGATTACTTTGAACAAAGACAATTAAATCAATTGTAATATGTAATCTTAACCGAGAAAATTAGTTTTATTCAATAAAATCCTCATATTATATTTATTTGGGTATTTATAATATCAATTATTTTAATTTTTCACTATTATGGTAATTACTGCATCATCATTGTGTCATTAATAAATTAAACTATTTAATGTCTAAAAATTATAGATAAATTATAATTATGTAGGAAAGTTTTTTTTATCTTTCTAATTAATATTTATAGTCGAAAATAAAACATATATAAACCTATGTAAAAATTGTTTTTCAAAAAGATATATGCTTATGTCATTATTGTACATATTTTATCTTAATTAAAATAAAATGTCCCTATCACCTACAAGTTGCTCCATGGGGTCCCGAAATCGACCAAAATATGCCCACAGTCGGACATTTATACACCAATAAGGTTAGGACACCTGTTAGGGTAATTTAGTAATATTATAATATATTTTTTTAAACCTTATATACCGGATTTACCCTTAACCATGGAAAATAAAATATTTACCGCAGTAATTATTCAAAATGTATAAAAATAAAAGTTACCTATTTACACAATATGAAAATCCTGATTCCAAATATGGAATCCATTTTTCCAAATTCAAAATATAGAAGTGTAAGAAATTAATTTAAAATTAATTCCCGTAGTTAAAACAAAAAACGTGTTTTTAAGAGATAATAACTATCAAAAGATTGACACTTGTTTATGTCCGGTTTAACTGTAAAATTATGTACAATGACCAAAATTATATTAAATGGTAAAAATATATTATAAATATACTTTAAAACCACTCAAATTCATAATTTATCAATATAAATTATTTCGATTAAAAATTTTGTTTTTAATTAAAATTTAGTAATATTCACTATTCATCAAAATATAAGTTTTATCCGAAAAGTTCCAAAATTTCACCCTAGGCTAAATTCGATATTCGGAATCCAAAATTGAAGTCCATTTATAAAATTTCGAAAAGTAGGTATTAATATTCATAATGGCTAGTTTGATTGGTTGTGGTGTGTTAGAACTCGATGTTGCGTACAACACACGCTATCACATTATTCAAAGAGAAGCGTACCGTAGAAGCTTGGGGTGTTACATTTTTTTTCCATATTTCAATATTTGTTGACATCTATCAATTTTATGTTTAATAAGGTTAAACATTTTTGGAATGGTTTGTGTTAAAGTATTATCTCACCGTATAAGTATTTATTTATATTTGTTAACATTTTATTACATCTTTATTTTGAATAAGATATATGTAATTACCTGTCATTCTATTTATTGATATCAGGGTCTATTAATGATTCAGGAATGAAAAATGAACCATAATTTCTTGGAAAATGAGATGATATTAAAGTTTATTATGGCATAAAAAGGTATGTTATTCCCCAAATAATGCATATATCTATTTTCATAAAAATTCATTAAAATTATGGAGAAGGATATTGAAAAAAAAATATCCAAGTACCTTTATTCCCAATGAATCAAATAGCCCCTTAGATAATCACAAATTTATGGCTTTATGATTTTTTACGTTCCCATAAAAAATTTACCTACCACACTCCATAAGAAATTGATTATTATATTTCTATTTCATGTACATTGTTTTACTACCAACATATTTTCTATAATGTGGAATCCTATTTATGTGTTACTATGGGGAACAATTATGTTTCTAACTTTCTTGTTTTAAATGATGTTTTAGTATTCATTTTTACGATGGGGTTTCCAAGAAATGATCTTCCATTTATTAATCCAATGAATACCCATACTAATTCTAAGGGATAAATTCATTTTTAGGGGGGATAGAATGTAACACCAAATGATTTTGTAATTTATTATTTTCATAATTAACATAATATTTTAATATTTTTCATTCCAAAAAACAATGAATAATATATATATATATATATGAACAATGTTTCTATTGAATTATATGAAACACCATGTTAATGATCCACCACATGAAACACTTATATTAGATTTTGGTACATTCAACATAATGCTTGTCTTGTATAGCACACAATACTCAGTCTCTTCAATATATTTCCTAACAAGAAAGGTTGAGTTTTACTAAACTACAATATACTATAAAAATTATTATAGCTACTACCTAGACATCAAAATGGAATTCACAAATAATATTAAATAAATAGAAAATATATTATATAAAAATTTTAAAAAAATTAATCCTTTAGTTATAAAATATTATAAGTGTATGAAAGAAATATTTGAAAATAAATAAATTACATTTATTAAAAAATAATTTTCCTACATGAAAACCACAATATTATCTCAATGAGTTATAAAAACATTTAATTATTTTTTTCAATGAAATTTTTATATTCGATCAATTTTTTTACTCATCCAATATACTTTATTGGGTGAATATAAGAATAAATAATTTTTTTTAATAAAAATATATATTTTTATAAAATTTAATTTTATATCCCTTTAACAAAGAACCAAATTTAAATAAATTTTCTACCCTCATATAATTTTTATTTTACAAAATAATCATCAATTTAGGGAGACAAATATCAAAATTTACATTGGGTGTACTATTTGTATTTTTCTAAGAAGTTTCATTTTCTGTTGAATTGTGAAAAACACTATATTTTAATTGAAAACTGTTTTATGATCTAATTTATTTATATCATTAAATTTTATTTTATTTTGGATAAAAATTTTAATTATATAAATTAAAGATGAAATAAATTTAATTTAGGTCATTGGCAACAATTTAAAATGAAAATGGATATAAAAACATTTCAATATTTTGGGCCTCTTCGCTTTAAAAACACGCCCTCTAGTCACATCTGTAGGATTAATTTTTAATTAGTATATGTTTCCTCGATGATTGTAATTTTGAAAAGTGGATTCAATATTTTTAATAGTAATATTATATAATCATTAATATTTCCAACTTAGTTTTTTTATGGAAAATATTTGTGAAATTGAATAAAATTAATTAGAGTGATTAAGATTAAAATTAGATCATCATAGGACAATGGTGTAAACATAAGGCCAAAAATGATTGAGAGCCTTGTAGAATAACAATTTTATGTTCTTATATAGTCTTAATAATACATTGGTTCAAATTTTTAACATTATTGGACCACTTTTAATCATACAAATGTGGTTGAAATTCCCTTTCCAAAAATATATAAGAATTCCATTCATCACCCACAATAAAAAGGCACTCAACCCTCCAACTAATTCAAACATCTAAAGCACATTATATCACCCCAAATCATCATAGGTAAGATCCAAAAAATTATTAAATTTATTATATAATCCTTTATATGTGTACAAATCCAATAAAATAATCTCGTTGGTGTAATTCAAGAAGAGTTACCCAAAGAAGAGGCAACATTCTTCTACTTGAAACTTTTTTTATTTGCATTATCATCCACCTCAAAACTTATTATTTTATAATTATATAATAACATAATTATCCACAATATACTGATATTTTATATTCAATGGTTTATTCCTACACTTACACACACTTACATCTAATGGGTAACAAACTTACCATTCTTGCGTATGGAAAACTACCACCTCATGAAAAAATGCTGTTCATTTTTCCCTTACCACCTCTCACAGTTGGAAATTATGATAAAAAATATATTTTTATATGATATATATGATATTTATTTTTAATTTAATACTATATAATTATTATATAAAACATACAATCTGGATTTTCATTTTTTGTAAATGTGTTAACATAGTTTGTGGACGTATGGACTATCGCCTCCACAAATTAATGTGATCCGTTCACACATTACATGGAATGTATAATAGAAGGATTTTCTGAATTTATATGATGGATATGAAATAATAATTACACATTAACTACAATATATATATATATATATGTTTCATTTACTTTATTCATTCAATATGATAATAAGATGGGAACATCGTTAATGTGAAAGAACGACCTACCGTGTTTTTGAACGGTGTATTCCATGTAATACTTATATATTTATATATTATTATAAATACATATATAATAAATATATATTATATTTATGACATTTTAAATGTTTTTAATATAATTAAATCATGATCTATGTAAGAGGACCACAAATAAGAACTCAAAACTTATATGAAAAACAAAGTGGATAACTCCCAAAATGTAACATTATCAGGAGTTATTAATACATGGGTAATATGAAGAAATAAAAATAATATATGGTATTACATAAGATTATGGTTCTATAGTAGAATTATAATAACTATATATTTTTTATATATTTTTTTATCATGTAGGAAAAATTCAAGACATTGGGTAATGATTTTTTTGTCTCGCTTTTATTTTCCATGAGACACAAGCCATATTCAGAACTTATTTATTTTATGTATTGTGTATAAATATCATGGATTTATTATATGATTATTGTAATTAAATTAAATTTTGTTTACATATCCATTTTACTATATATCTTTTTCATTGGCTTTAGGTTTCAAAAGTTACCAAATTGGTAAAGTAATTTCTTCCAAATTTACATTCCTTGAGAAAAATTCAATGTTATGCCCCAATATTTTTCTATGAGATTTATATACTAACATTTAAGAGATATATAATTAATCTACTCATTTTCATGATATTTTATTCTAAATTTAATTATATTATTTCCATTTTATTTTTATTTCTTATTATCAAAGTGGTAATGGATTATTATTATATTCTCATCATTTATCTATATTATTTATGATCATTCTTCCATTTATGAAATACTATTATAAATCACTCAAGATATATCATTAATTTTATTATATTGTGTTATTTTATGTTTTAATCAAGTAATGATACAATTTTTCTAATCTCTGGTACATTTGATGACAATGAAAATGTTTTCTTTAAAAGAGACTTTATTGTAGTTTTTTTTGTTGAAAATAGGTGTTCTTTCAAAAACCGTGTTTTATAAAAATATTTTCAAAATTTTTTTTAATCCAATGATGTTTAATGTAGATTTTTACCCCTGAAATGAATTTTGAATAAATATTTTTAAATGAAATCTGTTTTTCAATTTCTTGTCAAGGCACTTTTATAAACATTAAAGGTAAAAATGGAATGTTCGACATGTACAAACATATATTCCATCTTGACTTCAATTACCTAGATGCATCCATTATATGTTTACAAGTTTATTTTTTCTAAGAATATTTTTTCATAATATTCTATAAACTTTTTTATTTAAAATTTGTTTTAAATGATAATTTGTTTTCAAAATTATTTATTTTTTAAAATTATATTAATTCATTTTTAAAAATTACATTATATGTTTTAAAATGGTTCATTTAAAGGGAAATGATTTAAATAATATAAAATATTATTTTATAATTTTTCTAATTACATTTAAAAAAATGGTTTTCATAACTTTTTCAATCATCTTTTATATGTTTTCAATGAAGATGGTTTTCAAAATGCTTTCATGCTTATTTATATCTCTTCTTGTTTATTTTAAAGGATAATGATATTTAAAATGTTTTATGTTTTAAAAAAACATTACATAAAGTATATATTCCTTACGAGAATTTTTAATGGACTACTCATGATTCTTTTAAATAATTTCATGCTGGTTTTAATGAAAAGTATTTTGAAAATTTTATATGTTTTAAATAGTGATTTTCAAGGAAATGTTATTTTCTAGGTGATTGTTGAAAATCATTCACTATATAAGATTAAATCCTTGGTTATAGTTTATACATTAAGTGGGAAATTATTCAAGGATACTATTCACATTATTTCACTAAAAGGTCAATATTTTGATTGATTTATGTGTATGAAACGCATTTCTCTTCAATAGTTTTTACAATGATAAATTCTTATGAATCCCAAATCATTTCAACAATCATTATTGGACGAAATGATTATGAAACGTATCTATATTACATAGGTTATGGTATGATTAAATTTTTCTGAAATCCATTTAATTTCATGTCATATGATATGATGTTTATGAAACCCTTCCCTTTTAATGGTTCATGATAAGATGATTTTTTAGGACATAAAAATATATTAAATCATTATGAGATTTTTGGGACCAGTATCTCCATCCAATGCATTGGGTAAAGATTCCAATATCATGAGATAAGGATAGGAAAGAAGTATACGAGATTGATCAAAAATGGGAAATATTTGTGTCCTAGTCCGCTATGGTAAATAGGTGTTTCTTGATCCACTCTGGAAATTTGGTGTGTAATGATACACTGTGGGATAGAGGGGTGCCCTGATCTATAATGGGAAATAGGTGTTTCCTGGATCACTGTGATGATGGTCATGGTAGTTATTCTTCAATCATGACATGGTTTTGTGCACATATAAATTTTCCAAACTTATATTACATGAGATTATGGTTCATGATTTATATATAATGATTTATCACCCTTAAAGTTCATATCATTTGAAGTTCCAATAACTATTCCTCAATTCATGTTATTGATCTTTTATATAAAGAGTCCAATCTTATAATTTCATTATCACATTATCATACCCTTATGATGAGATTTCTACATACATATTTCCCTTGTTTAACCATACTAACAATTTAATTCAACCCTATCTTATGTTTCCTTTCTACATTTTATTTAGAAAGGTTTCAATTATATGTACTAAAGTGGGAGATCATTGTGGAATCATTGATGGTCTTTCACTAATTTAGAATATTTTGTTCCATGTTACAAAAGAAACTAAACTATTGTTGTCTCTGATCATATAGTTTGGTAATGTGATAAATATTGAATTAAAATTGTGTAATATCCATGTTTCTTTATCCTAGGTTTTTATAATTGGTATGAAAGGAATGGTTTAGATAGTCATTGAAAACTAAGATGAGAAAACATTAGTGATATTACTTGGTATATTTGCAAGGATATTTCTTGGTATGTCTCTAAACATTAGTCTATGATTTCATACTAAGGTGTCATAATTAAGACATTCTATAAGTTATTTTTCATTATTATGTGGTTTTCCATAATGATAAGTGATTATAACCCTATGATTTCGGGTTTTAATCAACGGAGTGAACCAGAATGGTATGGGTTAAAATTAAATGTGATGTAAAAATTACTGAAGAATAGTTAAAGTGGATGATCAATAGAGTAAAGGATTATGTGGTCATTCCTAATATCTTTTCAAAGAACATGATTAATAACGGCTACCTTAACCAACTCTTAGACTCACTGAAGAATAGATGGAAGGATTTTCTTAAGAGTTTAGGTGACGAAGAACATAGAGGAATAAAGATTAGGTCTCCTTCATTTCAATAATGAAGAAATCATAAACCATGTGAATGTATTAGTGTCGAAAGATTATTTTTTGACTGTGGAAAATATAGAGACAATGAATTTAATTTTAATGGAACAATGATGAGTTCGATGAACTTAATCGATGGGAATATTGACCTCAATATGGTATCATCGATAGTTAAATTATTTATGAGTGAAATAAATGTACATTATGAAAATTGATTTCCCAAGTGGAAAGATCACAATGTTAATAAGAATTGTGGTATGAGTGATTGTTATATTTCTGATGTTGATGATATTGTAGGTGAAATGCCAAATCAAATATGTATTAAGTAATTGGATGAGGTAGCCTTCTTAAAGTGGAATAATTAAAGTTTTTATGTATTTGGATTCATGAATTATGATATATGAATAGATTAATATATATATATATGTAATGATCATTTCATCCATTCCACAATGGATTTACAAGAAAACATAAAATGGTTTTGATGTTCTAGAAATGTTCCATAATGATAAGGTGGTGTTCTGGAAAACACATGATTAAGGGAAAGATAACACATAATATGTTTCTTATGATAAGATAATATTGTTTGGATAAAGATATGATGGATTTGAATAAATAAATTTGATGGTATTGATTATCTTGGTACTAATTAAATACTTATTTAAAATTCATTTATGCTATCACTGATTATGATTACAAAATTTTTGGATTAACTAAATATAACCAATAAACATTTAAACAAAGAAACATCATTTTCTTCAATTAGGATTTGTGGTAATTCACCTTATTAAATAGTATCAAGATTATATATGATTAATTTATTATCAACTTTGGTATTTGAAAACCAATAGATACATAGGGGATCAATGATATATTGATTTTGAGAAATTTAGGGCCCTTATTTTTAATTTCTGGACTTATATATTTCAAAAGGCATATAACGAGAATCATTTATGGAAAGGTTTATCTGAATGTATTATCTCACCCTATGATTTATGAATATTTGATAAATTGTTATATCCATTTTTCAATGATAAAGATAGATTTAATTACCTTTCATTCTATTCACTGATCTTCAAATCTGTTAATGCTTCAATAATAACAAATTCACCTTTATTTAATGGAATAACAATATAAAGTGAAAGATGATCAGGTTACAACAAAGTGTATGGTTATCCTGAAATTAGGTATTTATATTTTCATTAAAAATAATTAGATATTTTATAAATGACCTTGAAACCAAAAAGATAACATAGTACCTACATTCCCAATGAATCTAATGGCCCCTTAGATATTCATAGAGTTGTGTCTTTGTGATTGTTAAATTTCTCCTAACAATGTTCTATACCACTCTCCATCAATATAGTACAGTTATATTTATCATCCATCTCAATGTTTTCCTTTCCCACATATGTTATCCAATATATAAAACTTATTATGCATTAATTTGGATAATTATTATGTTTTAAACAATAATTTTTTCAAGTAATATTTAGTATTTATTTTTAGGATATTGGTTTTAAAGAAAAGAACTTCAAGTATTGATCCTATAAAAACCTAGTAGAATATCAGGGGATAAATTCAATTTAATAGTGTAGAATGATACACCCCTTGAATTTGTGAATTATTTTTTTGAATTAATGTAATATTTTAATATTTTGATTTTCATAGAACATTGAATGTATTTTTTTATATATATACAAACTATGTGTTTAGATAGCATTATTCAGAACACCAAGATAATCTTTTAAAACATTAAACATGTTGATAGGATTTTATTACACATAGTAATGAGTCCCTTTAATAGATTTCATTACATGCTAGGTCGAGTTTCACCAAACTACAATATATTATTAATATTATTATTAATATATTATTATATATACCACAAATTCATTGTAATGGAACTCATAATTAATATAAACTAAATAAGAAAAATATTATTTAGATAGGTATATAAAATGAATCCTTTCATTAAAATTATAATAATAGTGTAACGCCCTGACCCCAATTACACAGAGTTGGTTCATTATTTTAATACATTGGAATGATTACAAAGAATCAATTCTCTAAGTACCGATCAGTTTAGCAGTCTAGGAAAATATATTACATACATGAATGTTGAATATCACTTTATAACATACAACACTACATAAATAATCCATTATGAATCCAATTATTCTATTACCTTAACCCTGCATAACAATCACAATACACATCTTGAAATCCTGGGAAAAATAAAACATAGAAAGGGGTGAGCTCAAATGGCCAGTAAGGGTACGAAATATAGTGGAAGATAACATAAATGTTAGGCATGGTGAATAATTGAAACCACATTCCTTTACCAATAATAAACATGAATACTTTTATGGAATTAATATGAGCTATGTAAATAATTTCATAAGAAAACATAATAATGGGTATTCTACTAGTCGAATGACCAATCGAACCATCAATATTATTTTCATAATGAGTGAATGAATAATACCAAACTTTTGTTTCTATGTCAAGGCCTCGTGCCAGGACATATTGACTAACTGTAACAAGACCCAATCCCGGAGAGCCTCTATAACCAGACTCCATCCCAGAGAGCCTCTGTAACCGGACTCCATCCCAGAGAGCCTCTGTAACCGGACTCCATCCCGGAGAGCCCCTGTAATCTGACTCCATCCCCGAGGGCCTCTATAACCAGACTTCACCCTAGAGGGCCGCTCTATCTAGACTCCATCCCGGAGGGTCTTCTGTAACCGGACCCCAACCCAGAGAAATAACTTTTTATGGTCTCCATCCCGGAACGTACTATTCCAGTACATTAATCAAAATAAAAGGTAGAAATATAACATAATCATTAATTTTAAATCTACCATATGAAATGTCAATATATTAACCATAAACCATGACTGGTATAAATAAAGAACATCCATAGTCAAACATATCATAACCCATTCAATAAAATATGTACGATTGTATTATAATAAATCTACTTCAAACAAGTTTAAAATCCATTAATGGATGTTTAAATAGATGAAAATGATGAGTACAACTTTTTGAGAGAAATATCATTTTTGTAGATTCATTTAAAATTCACATTCATAAAGGAAGTAATTTAAAAGTGATTTCTGAATCAAAGTGTCCCATACCACTTTGAAACTTTTTAAAAGAATTTTCATTTCAAAACATTCATGTCTATATAAATAAATCCATAAAATCATTTTGAAAATATGGACATTAATTAAAATGGATTATAATAGTAAATCATGAAAACATTTAAAATTTTGATCGTGATAAAGTGTACCTTTAAAAATTACTTAAAATATTCATTTTGAAACCATTTTTATGAAAAATGGACATGGATGATAAAAATTTCCGAGTAAATATTTACACATAAATAATCTCAGATAATAATGAGATTACGGAATTAACCCTTACCTCGTTGTAATCAATAAAGTCGTCTGAACATTAGTCAATAACCACCAAATGAATCACAGAATATCATGAATATTAAGAGAATCGTGATAATATATATCAAATGGCAGTACAAAATACACGGCATTCAATAAATAAGTGGGGAACAATGGAAATCTCACGGAATTAAAAGTGAGATAAGAAACCCCTTACCTTATGTCCGACTTGACCCGTTCGTTCTTTAATATCCTGAATAATAAACTAAAGTTAATTTTTACTTTATTAAGTACCTTTTTCAAGTTTATTATTTCTTTTATATCACTTATTACCATGTTATGAACATTATGTAATCATTTAAGTTAATATCGTTCGTTTTGTCGATATTTGGCACTTGAGTAAAAAATAAACACCTTATAGTTACAAGTTGTTCACATGGTCAAAAGATCATAATATCCAGATATATATTCATGATTTAGATATCATATATATCATATATATCCTGTATATTCTTGTATTTATAAAATTACATATCATTTTGGGGTAAGAAATGAAATGCACCGTTCATGGAGACGGTATGTCGTACGTATTCATGAACACTACATTAATTTCTATTTATTATTTTAATGTAATTAAATCATAATGACAAATATTTATATTATAATTATTGTATAATATCATATATAATATCATTAACTCCATCCTTTATATGTTCCACATATGGTATTAACGAGTCATATCACTTTGAGGGGGTGGTAGTCCGCACTTCCTCAAATGAAATTATCATCTTTACTCATAATGGAAAACATTAAGGTATTAAATAAAAGTAAAATACAGAAGAATAAAGAAAACATAAAAATAATATATATCATATATAAATAAATTTCCATCATAATGTCCACCATGAGAGGCGGTAGGAGGTAATTTAACAATCATTATTTCCTGAGGCGTTAGTTTTCCATCCACATGAACATAATGTTCTTCACCCATTAGATGGAGGTGTGTGTAAGTTTAGTTAGAATCCTTCTTATAAAAACATCCTAGTATATTTAGGATACAATTTTGTTTAATAAATAAATTAATAAAATGATTTTTTGGGTTGGCGAAGTAAAATAAATGAAAAGATGTTAAGAGAAATTATTACCTTTAAGTTGGGTAACTTCCTTTTGTTTAAACCAAAAGGACTTCTTGAAAGTCCTTATTTATAAGGTAAGGCTTAAAGGAGGAGTAGAGAGATTTATGGAGCTTAATTTGGCAGATTGTGGATGAGCCAAAAGACTTGAGAGATGTGATGAATTGGATTGAACTGGTCTCATTTTATATGGGGGAGGAGGGGCTCTTTAGGAAAGTGTGAAAATATTATTTAGTTGTATAATGATATTCGTTTTATAGAGGTCCAAACAACATTAGGTCTAAGATAAGATGACTATTGGTTGAAATAAAATCATCCAATAAAAATTGGACATGTTTTGGATATTATTTTAATATTTATAATCTAATTTATTTAAATGATTTATTAATGAAGTAAATATTGTATCATTATTGTGACATAAATAATTTAATTTATTTGATGTCTACAATTATAAAAAAAAATAAAAAGATGTTGGAACTATTTTTAGCTTTCCAATTAATATTTATAGTAAAAAATATTACTTATATAACACCATATAAAAATTAATTACTAAATGATTTTTGTTTATTTCAATTTTTCCTTTACTTTATATTAATTAATATAAAGACACATTATCATTCATAAGTTTCTCCATGGGGTCCCAAAATTGTTCCAAGGATGACCATGGTCGTCAATTACTCATAAAATAAGGTTGGGACATGTTTTAAGGTACTTTTGAATTATTACAATATATTATTTACCTTGAATTACCCAATTTACCTTTAACCGCGGTAAAAAATGGCAAAAGTTACTATTCACGAAAAATTATTTTCATCATATTAAATAGTATTTTACATAGTGAGGTTAACTGTGTCTCTTTGATTTTTGAAATTCAACTCACAGAAGTGGTAAAGTTATATTTTATGCCAATTTGCAAATACTCCTATGAGGTGTGAAAAAAGATGGTCAAAAGTTCAATAAAATTTTCATATATCTAATCATATTATAAAAGGATTCCACTGAATTATTTTGAACATTTATAGTTATTATGTATCTATATTTAACTAATATAAATTTAAATAAAATAAATTATTATTTAAATAAGAAGTCAGATTTAACCAATAACTCAGTGTTTTTTACTATTTATCAAAAAATGATGTTTCTCCGAAAAATACCAACAAATCAATGTAAGCTATAATTGATATTTGGAATTCAAAAATGATGTCTATTTTACCAAATTAAGAATCTATATGTTTCATTAATTAATTTAAAATTAATTTTCATTCTAAAAATAAATTGCGTGTGTTTATGCAACAATATCTATCAAAAGAATGACACTTGTTTCTGTCCAATTTCAGAGTGAAATTAATTATAATGGCCTAAATAGTATTAAATGATAAAAATATAATATAATTATACTTTAAAAACAATCAAATTCATAAATTTACACTATAAATTATTTCGATTAAAAAAGACGGTTTTAATTAAAATTTTATATTTTTCACTGTTTACCAAAATATGAAAGTTATCAAAAAAATACCAAAAATTTATCAAAACTAAAATTTTATCTTCCATTTATAAAGAAGAATTTTATTTTTTCAAATTTAATAAATAAAAGTGTAAAATATTGTATTTAAAAAGGGTTCTCCCTCAAAAGGGAGTAAAATTTCATTTTCTGAAAAATACTTCATTTTTCTAAAAAATTGAATTTGTTCTTATGTTATGTTTAAGACTCACTTAATATAGAATATAAAATTATATGGAGTTTATAAAATCCAAAATGTAGTTAATACTATTCATAACCTCTTTTGAATGGGTAGATTGGTTAGTCATGTTGTTCTTCAACTTGTTGTAGCGTGTACTGCAAGTTATTTAATTTCTTTAAAGAAATAACCTACTATGAAATCACGGCAGGTTACATTATTCCCTACATCAATAAATTTAATGCTCGCAATTTGAAATTTTTCTTCCAAAATAGATGGTTTAAAATATAAAATACCTTTGTGGGAATACCAACATTAGAAATTTGATTAATAAAATTTAGTATTACTAAGAGGAAAAGTGGAATAAAAAATTCACCAACAAATTATGATCTGGATTAGGATAAAATTGATGGAAATTAGAGAATCATAATTGGAGGAAAGATGTAAATATTTATAGGAAGTGATTGAAGTCATCAGTCGCAAACAATTGTAGAATGGAGGCCCTCAAATCTATCAATATATGATGATTAAAAATATCATCAGTTCAACAAAATATATGGTATTAGGATAACACATTTTTTTGTTTTAAGATACCTTAACTAAAGTTTAAGAATTAATTTCTTCATATAATAAGATAAGAAAAAAAATATTCTTGACATGTAGAGTTCTATCCATTAACTAATTTCTACCACAAACTCATCCTTCACTCAAATAGATAATAGAATGTAGAAAAATATTCTATTTATCCAATTCAGATAGGTTTCAAAAAATATGAATTTATAATTCACCTATGATACCCTTTAAAAAAGAAACTACATTATACAATCTAGGGACTTCATGTAGTCCAGTGATAGGCGATAAATCCCAATCGCACAATGGTTGTGGGTTCAATAACCGCAGCTTTGACGGATGTGACGGGTTGTCACACAGTCTGCGTGTTGTCCTTTTTATAAAAATCCAAAAATAACCTTAACAATATTATGATAATCCATTCCAACCTTTAGACTTATCCAAAATAAATCTATCCACACTCATAATCCAAAATTTATAAGGAAGTTAAACACAGTCAAGATCATTTTTTCTATGTAATAACATGAGAACACCTTCATCAAGTATTATTTTAAAACTTGGTAACACCATGAATTACCATAACACCTTATTGATTATATTCATGCTCCCTTATCCTTTATATAATACTTGATATAAAAAATATTGAATATTCCAACAATGATGAAATAAACAATCTATTAATTAGTTACAAGGAAGTCAAGAATATCCCTTAAATTTTATCCCAATCAAACATATATTATTCCGAAATAACTACCTCAGTATTAGAACAATATTATGGTTTATCATTCTATCAACCATATATTTTCCAAAAATTTAACTTGAAATTGAGTCACTTTTCTTGGTTCCACACAATCTCATGTCCTTAATGAAATTGTACTATATTACAATCCTTATATACTCTATAAATCTTATAACATGTACATCATTAATACAATACTCAAATGACACAATACTTTAATAACAATATGAGAAACCTAATCATTTCCTCTTTATCTTTGATCGTATCATAACATTATTATTATCCAATAACAGCATTTAGGGTATACTCTAATGATTTGGACATTGATTCGTGTAGTGTCCCAACTCCTTGCAGATGAAGCATTGTACATTGGAAACTTTTTTCTTACCCTTGAAATAATGTACTTAGTGTCCATTTTCTCCACACATATAACAAACTCACATTCCATTCAAGAATTTACCAAGGTGATTTGTTCCACATTTATCACATATAGGAAAATCCTTCTTTCCCATATTCCCTTTATCAATATTTCTCTCTTCCATCCTTTTCTTCTCTTCCTTCCCATAAAAGGCATAAGACTAAGAGAATTTTTTATTTATCTTATTAACACATGATACTATTTATTCAATTGTTGATAATACATGGGAGACTCTTTCCGTTCTAAATTTTGGCTTAATACTGTGAAATATATTATCCTTCATACTCTTTGGATGATACGTATTTCTAGAGTTCACATTCCTTCTAATGGGCGTCATTTCTATGAATTGGTATAAACTAGATTAGTTTATGAATTGAAATACATAATTCCAAACTTTTAAAACACTTAACATAAATTGAATAGTTTATGGATATAATAGATAATCATAAAAATGATTTATTTTAGAAATTATATACTCATAAACCCTTAAAAATGATTTCTAATGAAAATGAGAATTATCCTATGCATATCCCCCGGGAGTGTTGTAACCAAGAGTGCAGAAAGGCCTATTCTCATGCACCATTTCCCATTCGAGTCTAACTCAATGCAGTGTTTTAGGGTTTTACCCCTAGTTACATCTATGCCAGAGCCACCTCTACCTCTTCGTATCCATACAGGGGTGTATTTTCTTAGAAAACTCTCAAAATATCTACATTACCAAAACAGTAGGAAGATCTTATATACTAATCCACAATGTATATCTTAGGTCTATGTGTTATAATCATAGTTTCCCTAAATCTAGTTTCCATGGTTATAGATAAACTTCCACTGATACCAACTATAATACCTCGACCCCAGTTACCCGGAGTCAGTGCATTAATTTAATATATTCGCATGATTACAAGGACTCATGTCATGAAGGACCGATCGGTTTAGTAGTCTTGGAAAATATATTACATACATGAATTTTACATTATCCTTTATAACAGACAACGTAGCATAAATAATCCTTTATGAACTCCATTATTCACTTAGCGTAACCCTGCATATCAATCACAATACACTTCTTGGAATCCTGGGTAAAATAAAACTTATAAAGGGGTAAGCTCAAAATCTCAGTAAGGGTAAGAAATAAAATAGAAGATAACATAAATATTAATCATGGTGAATAATTGAAAATACATGCCTTTACAAATAATAATCATGAATACTTTTATGGCAGGAGTATGAGGTGAGTAAGTAATGGCCTAATAAAACATAATCATGGGTATTAAACTAGTTGAATGACCACATGAACCATCAATATTATTTTCATAATGAGGGAATGTATAATACCAGACATTAATTTTTGTGTCAAGGCCTCATGCAGGGATATATAGGCTAACTGTAACCAGACCCAAACCCGGTGAGCCTCTGTAACTAGACTCCATCCCAGAGAGCCTCTATAACCGGACTCCATCCCGGAGAGCCTCTGTAACTGAACTCTATCCCGGAGAGCCTTTGTAACCAGAATCCAACCTAAAGAGCCTCTGTAACCGGACTCCATCCTAAGAGAATCTATGACCGGACTCCATCCTAGAGGATCAGATGTAACCGGACCCCAATATGGAGGGTATACATTTACCAGTCCCAAATGTGGAACATACTAGTCAAATACATTCATCATAATAAAAGGTTGAAATATAACATAAACATTCATAATAAAACTAGAATACCAAATGTCAATACATTAACCATAAACCATGAATGGTATAAAAATAGAACATCCATAGTCAAAAATATCATAACTAATACAATACAACATGGAAGATTGTATTATAAAAAATAAACATCAAAAAAGTCTAAAATCCATTAATGGATGTTGACAAAGATGAAAATGATGAGTAAAACTTTTTGAGAGAAATATCCATTTTGTAAAATCATTTAAAATTCACATTCATAAGGAAGTAATTTAAATGAGTTTTCTGAATCAAAGTGTCCCATACCAATTTTAAAGTTTTGAAAAGAATTATCATTTAAAAACATTAATGTCTATAAAAATAAATCCTTAAAATCATTTTGAAAATATAGACATTAATTATAAAGATTTTGAAACATAAATCTTTAAAAAATTTAAAATTATGATCTTGATAAATAGTATCTTTCATAAATCCTTAAAATATTCATTTTTTAATAATTTTTATGAAAAATTGACATGGATGATAAAAATTTCATTGAAAATAATTACCCAAAAACTATCTTGGATAATAATGAGATTGAGGAATTAACCCTTACCTCATTATAGTCAAACAAGTCATATGAACAATAGTCAATAACCACCAAATGAATCAAATAACATCATGAATATAAAGAGAATCATGATAACATATATCAAATGGCAGTACAAAATACCTCACATGCAATAAATAAGTAGTGAGCAATGGAAATCTCACGGAATTAAAAATGAGATAAGAAACCCCTTACCTCATGTCCGACATGACCCGTTCAATCATTAATATCTAGAATAATATGATAAAGATAATTTCTAACTACTTAAAAACCTTTTTCAAGTTTATTATTCCATTTATATCACTAATTACCATGTTATAATCATTATGTAATCATTTAAGTTCATAAAGGGTCGTTTTTTCAATATTTGGCACTTGAGTCAAAAATGAACACTTTATAGTTACAAGTTGTTCACATGGTCAAAATTTCATTATATCCATAAAAATATTCATGATTTAGATATCATATATATCATATATATCCATTATATACATTTATTAATAATAGTACATATCATTTTGTGGTATGAAATGAAATGCAACATTCATGGAGACGGTAAGCTGTATGTACGCATGAATGGTACTTTCATTTATATTTCTTATTTTAATGGAATTAAAAGATAATGACACATAGCTAAATTATAATTCCAGTATAATATCTTATAAAATATAATTAACCACATCCTTTATTTGTCTCACATATTGTATTAACGAGTCAAATCACTTTGAGGGGGCGGTAGTCCGCACTTCCTCAAATGAAATTATCACGTTTTACCATAATCGAAAACATTAAGGTATGATATAAAAGAAAAATACATAAAAATAAAGAAAACATAAACATAATATATATCATATATAAATACAGTTCCATTATAATAGCCACCATGAGAGGCGGTAAGAGGTAATTGAACAATCATCGTTTCATGATGTGTTTGTTTTCCATCCATAGAAACATTATGTTATTCACCCATTTGATGGAGATGTGTGTTAGTGTAGTTCAAATACTTCTCATAAAAATGGAGAAGTATATTTTTTATACTAGTGTTGTTATAAAAGAGATGAATAAAAAGATTTTAGGGTTTGGAGAAGTATAATAAAAGAAAATAAGTAATGTGAAACTATTTCCTTTAATTTGGGTGACTTCCTTTGGTTGGAACCAAAAAGACATCTTGGAGTGCCCTCTGCCTAAGGTAAGGCTTCTAGGAGGAGGAGAGGGATGTAGGAAGCTTAATTTTTTAGATATTGGATGAGCCTAATGGCTTTAGAGGTTTGAGGAATTGTTTAAAAGTGGTCTTCTTTTATAAGTTGGAGGAGGGGCTCTTTTGGAAAGTGTGAAAATATATTTTTTATTATCTAATGATATTCGATTTATAAAGGACCAAAAATCAATAGGGTCAAAGATAAGATGACTCATGGTTTAAATAATATCTTCCAAAAATAATTTATCATTTTTGGGACATTAATTTAATATTTATAATCTAATTTATTTTAATCATTTATTAATTAGGTAAATACTACATCATTATTGTGTCATAAATAATTTATTTTATTCGATGTCTAAAAATTATAAAATAAATATTATAATGTTGGAAATATTTTTAAATTTCTTATTAATATTTTTACAAAAAATATTACTTATATGAAACCATATAAAAATTAAAATACTAAAAGAGTTTTGTTTTAGTCAATTTTGACTTAACTTGAAACTAATTAATCAAAAGTGTCATTATCATTCTTAAGTTGCTCCATGTGGCCCGAAAATGGTCCCAAGGATTCCCATTGTCATATATTACTCATAAAATATGGTTAGGACATGTGTTAAAGTAATTTTGAATTATTACAATATTCTTTTCACCATGAAGTACCCAATTTCACTTTAACCGTGGTAAATAAAAATCAAAAGTTACTATTCACAAAAATTATTTTCTTCTTATTGAGCCACATTTTTCTTACTAAGGTTAATCATGTCTCTCGTATTTTTTAAATTCAACTCACAGAAGTAATAAAATTATGTTCATTGCATATTTTCAAATACTCCCACGAGGTGGGTAAAAGATGGTAAAACATTCAATAATTTTTTTATATATCTAAACATATTATAAAATAACTCCATTGAATTATTTTGAACATATATAGGTATTATGTATCTATTTTTATCTAAAATAAATTTAATTAAAATAAATATTTATTTAAATAAAAATTCAATTTTAACCAATAACTCATTATTTTTAACTATTCATCAAAATTTGATGGTTCTCAGAAAAACACCAAAAATTCAGTGTATGCTATATTTGATATTCTGAATTAAAAAATGATGTCTATTTTAAAAAATTCAAAATATATAAGTTTCATTAGTTAATTTAAAATTAATTCCCGTTTTTAAAATAAATTGCGTGTTTTTAAGCAACAATATCTATCAAAATATTGACACATGTTTATGTCCATTTTCAATGTTAAATTTATTATAATGACATAAATTGTATTAAATGTAAAAAATATAATCTAATTATACTTCAAAAATAATCAAATTCTTAATTTAAATCTATAAATTTTTTTGATTTAAATGTTTTCTTCTAATTAAAATTTTGTATTTTTCACTATTTACCAAAATATTAAAATTATCAGAAAATTAAAAAAATATTAAATGTAAATTTTTATCTGAAAATTATAAATAAGAAGTTTATTTTGTCAAATTAATTACATAAAAGTGTCAAATATTGGATTTAAAAAGGGTTCGCCTACAAAAGGCAGTAAAATTGTTTTTTCTAAAAAATATTTTCTTTATCTAAAAAATTGAATTTGTTCTTATATTATGTTTAAGAAACACATAATATGGATGTTAAAATTATATGGAGTATATTAAATCAAAAAATTATTAATATTATTCATAACATCTTTTGAATGGCTAGATTGGTATGTCGTGGTGTGCTTGAACTCAGTGTTGTGTGTAGTGAATGTTATTGAATTACTTTGAAGAAATAACATACTATGAAATCTTGGGGTGTTACAAAGAGAATGAAATAATTTATTTAAAATAAATAAATTACTTTTCTAAGAAAACTATTTCACTTTGAAAAAAAATGGTATTATCTCAATAAATTAATCAAAACAATAATAATTAATGTATTAAATGGAATTTATATTTCAATAAATTTTCTTGAAACACATACAATAGATTTCATATGTATAAGATAATAATAATTCTAATTTTATAAAAAAAAGTTGTATTTTTCAAAAAGGTAATTGTGCTGACTTGTTATGGAGAACCAATTTCAAATCATATTTTTGATAATTTTATAGTTCCTATTAAAAAAAATTAACTTCATTTTTGGAATGGGAATATCTATATTTAATTTTAGAAATTATTTATATTTTTTTGAGAAGTTTCATTTTTTGATGAATAGTGAAAACGCAGAATTTTAATTCAAAACTCCTTTTTAATCATAATTTCTTTATATTTTCAATTTGTTTTTTAGTTTTTTATAATGTTTATATAGATAAAATAACAATATTTGAGTCCAATTTAGTTCATTTTAATAAATTTAAAAATAAAATTTTATATAAAAACATTTCAAAATCTTTGAACTTTTGGCTTTAAAACCCCACATTATCATCCCATATGTTGGATTAATATTAAATTAATTTCATCCACCACTTTTATATTAATATTAAAATATGGATTACATATTATTAACTATAATAATTTACATTTCATAATAATGTAAAAAATACACTTTTGAACATATTTAGACCCTATGCTCCTTTTTCTTGAATTTGTTCCATTATCGGAGCCACCATTCATGGATAAAATGTGGGTAAAATTCCCATTTCAAAACCTTACAAGATTGACATTCCTCATATAATATAAAAATAAAATAACCTCTTCCACTTATTCACGCATCTCAAGACCATTGGATCTCCCAAAATCTACTGGAATAATCTCCCAAAATCCATCCATTAATTATATAATCCTATCATAAGGATAAAATCCATCGAAGGAATCCATTTGGTAAAAAAAAGAGTACTTACCCAAAGAAGATGTAACATCCTTCCTCAAGCTCCTTCGTTTTACATTCATTCTCTACATCCTCAAATATTATTATTACATGATTATATAGTAAACTCGGTATCATAATTATTATAATATTTTTTTAATTCTATGTTTTTTCCTTCACATACAAACATTTCCATATAATTGTTAATGAACATTATATACTTTTTAAAATATAACTACCGCCTCATGAGACAATATTATTTGTTTTTCCTTTACCACCTCTCATGATTAGGAATATGGATAGACACTATATTTTTTAAATAATATATATTTTATATATTATTTAAATAATGATATGAAACATGTATATAAAACATATCTTCATTATTTACATTTTTTAAATATGATAACTTTTTTAGTGGACGAGTGGACTATAGAATTTATAAAGAGAAGTAATTTGATCACACTTTACATGGAATGTATTAAGGATGGGTATAGTGATTTTATATGAAATATTTCATATAAAAATAATAATTGAATTATAATATACATATATATACAAATATTTCATTTAATTTATTTTTTTTAATAGTATATTAAGATCGAAATAATGTTCATGTGTATGTATGGCCTATCGTCCAAATGAACAATTTTTCCCATTTCAAAAAATGATATTTATAGATTACTATAAAAATAAATATATACACTGAATATATATTATATTTATGACATGTTTTAAATTATTTAAATTAGTAAATCATTATCTATGTAAGATAATAAAGAATAAAAAATCAAAACATATATGAAAAACAAAGTGAAAAAAAACCCAAAACATAACATTAACATGTATTTATTAATAAAAAGTTAATATAAATCCATAAAAATGTAATATATAGTATTATATATATTACTATTTTTCTATGGTATATTTAAAACAAACCTAAATGTATTATTATCATGGTTTGAATGTGTATGAAGAGAGTCCAAATTTAATGTTAGGGTTTTCTCATACAACAGCTAATTTCCATGAGACACATGCAATGTTTACCTCTTATTTATTATATGTGGTGTGTATGATTCCTATTTATGTATTATATGATTCATATTATTAAATTTATATGTATTTACATATCCATTTTATGATCTTCCTTTCATGGGGTCTGTCATTCAAAAGATACAAAATCAGTAAAACAATTTTATCTCAATTTTCAATCTTCTAGACACATTCCATTTTAGGAACCTATATTTTTATATGACCTGTATATAATGAAATTCATATGTTACATTGTTAATATCATTCATTTAAAACTATTTTAATATTTATTTAATTTTATTATTTCCATTTATTTATGATTAAATGTTACTTATGTGGTAACAGATCCTTTCTATAATCCCTTCGTTTATCGAGATTATTTAATATTATGCTTTCATCGATGAAATGATAGGATCAAATTCTCAAGAAATTTCCAAAATTTTATTAGATTCTATTTATACAGGTTATATCAAATTACTAGTATCATTTTTCAATCTTTAGTAATTAAGATAATTAAGAAAAATATTATTAAAATCATACAATATTTCTCCTTCAAATCATAAATTTTGGTCCGTAAAAATCATGTTTTCTTAAAAAAATTTCAAAAAATTTTTAAAATAATCGTATGATATTTTAAAATGTTTACCCATTTATTAACATTCTAAAAAAATAATTTTAAAATGAATCTTCTTCATGTTTTTGAATCACGACACTTTTCTAAGCTTTTAGGATGCAAAGGTAATATTTATCAGGTAAGGACTTACCCACCATCATTATAACCATTTCATGGATGGTTAATATGTATGTTTAAAATAATATTTTTTTTAAGGAAAATTATTTCCGGAATATTCACGAAATTTTTTTATTTAAATTTTTTTCAATGAAAAATGGTTTTAAAATTTTTTTTCTGTTTAAAAAGGGTTTTAAATGGGTTTTAAAGCATCCATTATATTTTTTAAAAATGTTTTGTTCAAGAAAATGATTTTAATTATATCAAACAATATTATATATGTTATAAAATACATTCTAGTAAAAAAAATCAATAAATTTCATTCTTATATTATAGCTTTTCAAGGATATGTTTTTCCAATATGTTTTAATGTTTTTTTATATGTTTTAAATGTTATTTTAAAGGAAAAATGTCTTCAAATTGTTTTCTTTTCTAAAAAGTACATTTCAAATCACAAAAGATATTTTACTCAATAAATATTTTAAATGGGTTTTCACAATTCCTATATAATTTTTCAATTTTGTTTCAAGGAAAATGATTGAGAAAATGTTATATGTTTTTAAAAGAGTTTTAAAAAAAATAATGTTCTAAGTAATACATCAAAATCCATCCCTATAAAAGATTACATATGTGGTTATATTTTATGACTTTATTGGGACGTGATCAATGGAAACCATTCATATTATTACTATGAATTCTCTATGTTTTTATGGTTTGGTTTTTATGAAACCTCTTACTCTTCAATGGGTTATACCGTGAAAAATGCTTACAAAACCTACTGCCTTTCATGGGTTATTATTATATTAAATTATTACGAACATTAACTATATTTCAAAGTTTATTATATGATTAAATTATTATGATAACAATTTCATTTCATGTATAATGAATTGATTTTTATGAAACTAATATCCTTTTATGGGTTATGATAAGATGAATGTTTTATGCCACATACATGTATAACTTTATTATGGTATGAGTGGGACTTATATACCCCTCCAATGATTTGGGTAAATATTTATATCTCTAGTGATATAATGGGAAACATGTTAAAATTCTTAATCCACAATTTGAAATAGGTGGTCCCTAGTCCACTATGGGAAACAGTTGTGTCTTGATCCACTACAAGAAATAGTTGTTTCCGAACTGATTCACATTGGAAAATTGGTTTTTCTTAATAAACTATGTTAATTGTATTAATAGTTTTCCTTGACACATGAATTTTGTTTTTCATTATGTATGATATTTTCATACTTATCTGGCATGATGTGATTGTTCATGATTGATTTATGATGATTTATTACCCTTCTAATTCAGGCCTTATGACCATCCAGTATTTATTCCTCAATTCAACATTATGATCTTGGATATGTTGGGTATAATATTCTAATTTCCTGATCACATTCTCATTCCATTATTCTCTAGTTTATTCTAAAATTTCTCCCTTGTTTATCGTTAGTGAGAATCTAGGATCACCCCTTTCTTATGATTCCTTTCCAAACGTTATGGATAATGGAATTAATTATAATTACTAAAATAGAATATTTTCATAGGAAAATTGAAGATCTTTCACCATGTTAAAATATCTTATTCATTATTTTCAAAAACACCTAAATATTTCTTTTATTGGGAATCTATTTTTGTAATGTGGTGAATATTCATCTAAAATGAGTAATATCCTTGTTTCTTAAGCCTGGGTAATTATATTGATCCCATACAACATAGTAATTGCCAGTGTGTAAGTATGAATAGATAAATATAATATACCTAGAATGAGATCAATATTAAACTCTAACTCTATCTTATGTACTATTATTGAAAATTCATCGAAGAAGAAATCACTGAAATGGGAAACAATTGGAGGAAAATCATCTTGACGTGTTCCAGGATTATTGATATATAGGATTACAATTTGTGTTATCACTCTTCTTGGACCATGATTCTTTATTCCATATCAGCTCTCTTGGACATTGAATTATCCCTTGTGAATAAAGGTATCACCCTCTAGAGATATTAATGGTAATATACCACATTTGTTTCTATGTGGTATGGATATTTTTACTAGCTGAAATCGTATTAAATTACTTTTTAGTCACACACTATAAGGTAATCTCATGGGCCAGTTGGGCTTTTTTGAAAGGTAGAGGTAGGAGGGTTTTTTTCTAGTTATAGGCTAACTACACGATGGGAATTTAGAATACACTTCCTATATTCAATACATAATGTGTCATTTATTAGGTTATCCAATTCACGATAATTTAAGGAATTTTCCAAAGGAAATGCATTGAGATTGACATATTGTATATATCACATACATATTATGAAAATTCTCTGGTTAAGTTTTAAAAATTAAGTGGTAGGGCATTATTTTCAAAATAATCCATCCCCCCATCAATGTATTTCCCTTGCGGATAGGAGATACACTAATGAAGTGCCCAGTTTGAGCCTATCCTAGGATTTGGGGTCATTTCAGGATTTGAACTCTGTTTCTTCTTCCATCGGCCTTATTTAATCTACACTGGTGATGTCTCTATTCATCTTGTGAAGTTATTAGGAAGTATTTATATTAACTGATTAATTTTAGTGGAGGTTATTACACCATATTTCCTTCTACTTATCTTATTATTCTATTCTCTTGATCTTGAGATAATCATATGTTGATACTGGATGATTATTCTAACACCTTCATATGGTAGGGGGTCTATACCATTTCCATTAGAGTTGAGTTTTTTTATAGCTTTCACCAGTCTTGCCGCCTTCTTATCATTCAGGTGTTTCCCCAAAAATTAATTAAACACCGTGATATAATATAATTAGAAACTATTAGGTTCACCCCCCCCATCATGTATCATTTTACCATTAGAGGTTTTTAGAATCAACCTACACTACCCATTGGGTGTTTCCTTGTATATTTCGAATATTTACCACACCATTAGGTGTGTTTGAGATCGCCAATTTTAGTGGGGGACTTCATGATAATTTAATTTTTTTTGAAACCATTTTTACCTATTAATTTGTAATTGAAAATAATTTATTGAATTAAATTGATATTATAATATTTTTCCCACCATTGAATGTCAGTGCATAAGATTAAAAGGCTTAAATTGTCTATATTGAAATTTTTTAATGGCTTGGATAAACATATAGATTCCGAATGGTTATGTGATGATTTAAGATTTTTTTTGTGAATTGATAATGGAATTGGTTTCCATGGATGATCCCATTGGAATCTTATTCTATTAGATAGAATGTAAATTTATACTACATGGATCTTGATTACAGTAGTAGATTACTTGGAAGAGCACCTTGGATCCAAATTACATAGGATGATAAGGGCCTAACTACCCCTTCGATCAAGATTTCTTAGAATCAAATTGGACATGATCTATTAACTTGATCCTCAGAATCCATCAATAACTTTACCAAGTATCCTTTGAGATACTCTAGGAAATAGATAAGGATTCACTGGTCCTTTATACCTAGTATCTAGAAAATCAGGGTATAACACTTTATTACACTATATAGGATGTTGTGGTTGTTATATAATCGATCACATGGTGTGACCGCTGTGGATATTTTTCTATGTTTACAGAAAGCCCCAGTATGGGTATCTTATTTTCATTGTTAAATGTGATATTTATCACAATATGTTTATTTATGATATATAGTTGAGATTTTTTATCGGATATGTACTATATGGTATTGGGAGACATGTTGGTTGGACAAGATAATATTGGTATTTGACCCTTTAATTTTATTTCTGGTATACCTATGATATATTGCCCAATTATTCTATTTATATTACATAGAAAGGACTTGTTATAGACACTATTGTGGGTGGCCTACTGAGTGTTATCTCAAACTATATTCATGATGAAATTGGAAACCCCAATAGATTTAATGGATGTAGTTATGTACAATGTAAATATCCATCTTCATAAAACATGTTTGTTCATTTCTTTGGATCATGTTACTATATTAAAGTGTTATGGTCATGATTCATTCTGGAGGTAGTTATTTTTATTTTTGGTATTTTTATACATGTAGAGTATTGGTTTCATATTTTCATGTCTTTCATACAATATTTTTCAAATAGATAAAATTATCATAATATTAAACATGAAACTAATTTTGATATTTATTATTAATATTTTCATCCATATGCCTATTATCTTTTCCTTTATTTTTCTTCTTCTGATATTGAATTTTATTTTTATTACTGCTATCAAACACTCTATCATGAGTTCATACTCTACCACAAGACACACCATAGGGCATTTTTTCTGGTCGACAACCTCTTACATACATGGATATATGTTTTAGGCCATGTGACCCACCTACTCAAGGAACCATTTAATAGAACCCAAGTCAAGATGATACAATGTTGTGTCCAAGCATTATTCTTTTTTATATTCCTTACTATTTTTAGATAATAGTCATGACCTTAGGATAGAATTGGAATGTGTTGATGACTTTTTCTTGGGCGTAACTATCCTGTGTATAGGGAAAAAGAATAATTTCCTTGAATGCAAGAACATTTTATAGATTTTCTCTATCATATATGATTTGATTCCACAATTGGGTGACCCACGTTAGGCTTCATGCTTATAATGATTATAGATTTTTCATATCTGGCCAGATGAGATAATATAATTTCATCCCATGCTTTATTTTAGGTACCTCCTTGGATTAACATACCATTCAGTACACCATTCCATATAGGATTCATTTCCTGATTACATGACTCTTACGATGTGTTATGTGATTGATAAACATATTTTTTGGAAACTTATTTGTAATGGTGATTGAAAAAAATAGGTGTTACTTAGAGTTACTCCCATAATCTAAATATTTTTTTTCTGATTAGGCTATAGTAGACACCCGAAGTCGTAAATTTTTAAAATTGAGTTGTGGGCCATAGGTTAGATGGACTTGAATGTGTTATGGTATTGATTAAGTGGACTCCCCAATTTGGATCATGATTTGTATATTCCATTATGGATATTTAGTGGAGAACCATATAGTTCAACATTTTTAAGTGAATCATGATATAAATAATAATTTAAATAAAGTGGAAATTGTGGAATAGAGAACATTACCTTGACATGACATTACTGTGGTTATAAGGTAGAGTCTATACTTTTTTATATGGGTTTTTCCTTTACATTATCCAAGATTTCTGATAAAAAATATGGGTGTCACATATTTATAGGAAGGATTTTTACATTCAAATGTTTTTATCATTAATCTTATCAGTATCCACCTCCTCGATTGTATATTAATGACATTGTTGAGACAATACCCCCACGAACACCTCTAGTCGTATGTCAGGAGGGTGGTTTTAACGAAGCTCTAGAGTTAGTGGGCCCTAACAAGCTAGTAGTACCTCCAGAATTACAGGTTGTGGGACCAATAATGAAATTGGATATGGATGATGATTCCAAGTTCCATATGGGTTTTATATGTTTCATATGGAATTTTCATGGAGACCTATACCATGAATCATCTTTAGAAAATTTAACGAGTGTGTTCTGGAGGACACTTCTACCCACATTTTTTGGGGATGATGTTCCATAGGCAACTGAACTATGGATTCAGACTATATTTCAATTTTTTATCATCTCAAGACACCCCATAAAATGAGAAGGAATATCATGATACATATTCATTGGGAAAAAGCTATGTGCTAGTGAGAGGTTTTGAATGAGGCAGATATACATCGAGATATGTATTAATGGAATTTCCAAACCATGTTTTATGAAAAAAAATTATTGTGACTGTGAGAATTGGAAGTGACTGAACGTTTGTTCATATAGAGTTTGGTGAAATGAATTTTATGGATTTTTTTTACTGTATATAGATATTTAGTTCATTTAATAGATTTATCTTACTGATGAACCATTAAGGGTGAGATGCTTTGAGTAAAGTCTCAAGAATATCATTTTATCAAAGTTAAACATATTCTATCTGACTACTTTTATAGACATAGTAAATTGGGAACATGTTAATAAATAGAATTTTAGGGAGGATAGAAGCCTATAGCATGGATGTTTAGCCACTTGACCTAGTTGTTGAGTATCACGTGGTAGAAAACCACATTTTGAGGCTTCTCATGTGGGGCGTAGCATATAGGATTTTATTGTTGGTAGTATTATCTCTATTCATCTATGTGGGAGGTGAGGAAACAATAGGAACTAGCATAATAGATACCCTATTGAGAGTAAAACTTGTGGAAAGATGGGAAATATTAAAATTGTTTCCAAGACCTTCCTTCATGAAATCTGTTGAAGGGGATCGACTCTAACACCATGTTCATAAGTAGGGTTCACGGATCTATATTAGGATGGGATCTTGAGAATTATCGATCATTTATGATGGGGTGGGGGTCAGGGCTAAGGAAGTTATGATGTATTTGTACCTAGACAGTAGAGTTGGAAAATGCCAGGAAGTGAGGTTTGGTCACAAGGTTGTAGTTCAGACCAAATGTTTTTGTAAATCTTATATGAAATACCACAAGAAATTAAAATATTCTTCTTTTTTAAAAAATTTAATTTTTTTATATGTTAAAATGCACACAACATCGAGTTTAAACAAATTACTATTTAGTCACATTTTTCATAGTAAATTAAATTATAATTCTTTTAGATAATTTCTATAGTTAATTTATATGTTATATATCCAATAAAATATTTTTACATTCATTTAATTTATATTATTAGCATACGATATGAACAGTCCCAATATTACAAATAAAAACTTATATGTTTATAAAGGCAATTTCACCAATTTTTAATGGTGCACCTTTTTCAAAACCAAAATTTTTAAATTTATGAAATTTTATTTTCAAAAATATAAATCATTTTTTAATTTTAAATATCAAAATTAGATTGGGGTAATTTTTTGGTATTTTTATTATAAGTTTCATTTTTTAGGAATAGTTAAATATACAACATTGTCGTTAAAAAATAAATTTTCTAAAATAATTATTAAAATTTAAATTTTTTATGTAAAAAAGGACCAAAATAAAATATAATAATCCAATTTAGGTTATTGGAATCATTTTAATGTTAAAAATTTATAAGAAAACTTATTTAACTTTAGAACATTTCTTTTTACCCGCCTTCTCAACACATTTGCGGGATTAGTGTAAAAATTAATTTAGCCACATCTATGAATTGAATTTGGAAAAATAGATATACATTATGGTAATCATTATAAAATTTATAATCTTATAGTATCAAATTATTTTTTTCTTATTTTTCATAGAATCTTTAGTAAAATTTTATTTACCACTATTAATAGTAAATAAGGTAATTAAAGGTTAAAATAGTTCTATAAAATTATAAAATTAACATCACACTTTTCTTAATTTTATTGGATGATTGGGTTTGGAAAAAAATAATCCTTTTCCTACAATTATAACATTTTTAATCCACTTGGGTAAAAAAATTCATTAATTATATTTTATATAATTATAAATTAAAAATATTATACTCATATTTTTAATAAGTAATTCATTTTTAATATTTGGTTATGTTGAAGATAAATTTGAAATTAAAAAGAAATTTGAATTTTAATAAATTAATATTCACTGAGATAATTTATTTTAAATTTTTAGTTAATAAATAATTCAATTAGAGGCTTACAAAATGATGATGTAGTAATTGTTTAATTAATGGAAATATCAAATAAGTGATATTAAAAATATTAAAAAAATTTATTTTGACATAATTAATGACATCCATGAATTTTATTGATAAATCATATATGATATAAAAATATTATAAGTGTTTTTTAAAAGTTATTATTATTTTTAGGATATTTTAAAAAATAAAAAAATGAATATTTTCCAAATTGAAATAAAAGACACATTAAAATAAATAATATTTTATTAAATGATATAAATTTCTTAAAAATATAAAATTCATAAAATAACCAAAATTCGGTTAAAGAGATCATAAATTATCCATTTTGGGTTTATTTCACATTTATAGTAACTGTATTAATAATTAAAGAGTAAAAAATCCAATTTGTTAGGGTAAGAGTTATAGGGTTTTTCTATGGGTTAAATCCAAAAACTAAGGATAATAATGGGACCTAAAGATGTCCAAAAATTATTGGTTGAGAATATGTATATCCATATACATATTATTTATTTAATAAATATGATTTCAAACATTTTTAATTTATAATTTATTTATATTAGTTTAATATTTTGATTATTTCCAACAGTGACCATCACCTCAATTATAAAAAGGAACCTCCTCCTTCACTACCTAACACAACATTTAGCCTTATAGATCGACCCACACTTACCCATTTATCTTATAAATATCACTAGAAATATCCTATAGGTACTATTCTTCTCAAAATACAATCCTTAATATCCCTAATAGGATATCCAAAGGAAGACCTCTAAAGAAGAGACAATTGTTTTGTCGATTAATTTAAGTTCATTTCTTCTTATACTTTCTATTCATATATTGTTTCAATAAAAAATTAATAAATACAGTATCATATATATGATGAGGTGTTATTATGATTATTTAATGACCATAATACTCAATTTATCCATCATAAAAAAAACAACATCGTCATGTGTGTGTACATACGACTTACCATATCCAGGTAGTGGTGTAATCTATTTTTCATCACTATATTATTTAGATGGGTATAATGATGAAAATAATCAATAAAAATAATTTATATGACATGATATTGAATCTTTATATATAATATATCATCTAATTTTTTTCCACCTTACCATTATGTGAATGATATCGTCACTCATGCATCTGTATGTCCCACCTTCTCCATGATGCGATTAGATTCATTCTCCACATTATCCATTCCTAAATTAAAATAAATAAATGTATATGATGAGTGAATATAATATTTATAAACCAAATATAATTCTACATATTATGAAAATATATCTTATTCATAATAAATATGAAAAAACTAATAATATATGAATATGAAAATGAAGTGGTGAAAACCTGAAACAAGGTTAATAATGAAATATTATCAACAAACTGGTGATAAAAAAATATAATAAGGTCATATATTATATAATAACATATAATTACCATATTATATAAATCAATTACATTCCTATAAACATTTTATATGATGTTAAATATGGTTTCACTAAATGAAATGTTAGGTAAGGTAATTTCATCTCACTTTTTATTTCCATGACATACATGACATATTCACCACTTGATTATTTTATGTGGATTATATACTCAAATATGACATGTTATATCACTAATTTATTTTATATAATGATATTATAATCATTAATTGATGTTATTTTTTATTTGGTTTATTATTCTAATGTTACTTAAGTAGTAAGGTAATATCATCTCACTTTTTACATTTGTCAGATATATGCCTTATTCACCACTTATTTTAGTTCTATTGTATATATAAATCTCATTTTAAATTTTATATAATGAATGAATTTATTCACAAAATATTATAAGTTACATTAATTTTAGGTATTATACTACATGTGTTTCAAAGTGGTATGGGTCACTTTGGGAAGATTAAATATTATTCTCTTCAAGAGTATTTCAAATAAAACATTTAAATTATTATCATCCATGTCCATAATTCGTAAAAATGATTTCAAAAATATATTAATTTTGATATTACAAATTTATAATGTATTTTTACCAATGTTTTAGTTTTTAAAAAATGGATTTAAGGGAATATACTTTTCTTTTTCCAAATGAGGTACATTATGGCCTGTTCCACAAAAATACGGAAGGAAGGTTCTTTAAATATATTAGGAGTGGGCAGATTTTACCATTGTTATGATACCACATGTTATGATGTCATAATATAAAAGTTTAAAAAGTTCTTTTAATATAAAATTTTATCTTTATAAATTCAAAAAATTTAAAAAATGATTTCAATGAAAAAAGGGTATTTTATCATCAAATATCTACTGATTTATTTCGAGTATTTTCATCTATGTCAACATCCATATTTAATATTATGATTATTTTTTGTAGAAATATTATGATATAATATACCACATTTCATTGAATGGTTTATGATTTTTTTAGCTCTGTTTTTTCTATTTTCATACCTTTTATGGTTTATGGTTGAATTATATTTCATTTTGTACCCTAGTATTTAAATACGAATTTTTATGCTTTTTATGATCCAACCATTTAATATAAGGAATGTGTTAGACATATTAAGTTATGGGTAGGGTCATCAATGAACCATATATGAAACAATAGGTCTCATGAGACAAATATTATTTTTACTTCTCTAAGGTTGTTACCTTTTATTTTTATATAAGGATATGGTTGAGACATTAATAATTTATTTTCTGATGTCTTGGTCGAGGCCTTGATAGTATGCTTAATATGTACAACGTTCATCATTCCACCATTATATTTTTATTTATTGATTTTATATGTGATTATTAGACTTGTATAATATCTATGGGTATGTTTAATAGATCAATTGAATATATAAGTGGAATGTGTTTTAGTTATTAACCATGAAATCAGGACTATTCCTTATCATGTTGTTTAAATAGAATGTGTGCTGAGATCATTACATTTCCATATTATTTCTATGTATTGTTTCATTATTATTCTCATTGTACTTATATTCATACATATAATCTATGACCACCCCTTTAATATTCATTATTCCCCCCTAGGATACATAGAAGTGTTTTGATTTTCATATGCATGGTTACACCAAGGGGATTAACAGTATGCTCAAAGAAACTTATTTGCGTATTTTTATGTTTATGATTTTAATTTAAATTTTAATTATGTATATATTTTTCCAATTAAACTATACTTTTAGTTCCTTTTGGATTTTATTTCCTATAATCATGTCAATGTAATAAAATAATTTACCTGCAATGGGCATCTAGAGTTGTTGTGTAACAGTGGGTATCAAATATGTTTAGTAAAAAACTTTAGAGAAAGATTTAGGAAAAAATGTATTAGGAAGTAAAACCCAAGGGATTTTAATGTGTGATGAAAAAATTACTTAAGGAATTCTTCCTTTCAATTTTATGGGCATGTTTTTAAAGATAAGGATAACTATTACGGTTTATTTGAACATTGAATTTAAGGTTATTAAGGGAAATTTATATTATTGGAACTATAAAATGATATATATAATATAACCTTTGTGGTTAAGAAATTACTTAAAATAAAATATATTTAGGTTATTTGTTATGATTATTATAAGATTTTTTTATATTTAAAATATATTTTTAGAAAAACGACAACCCATGGGTCTGGTAAAACTCATTGAATCAAGAAAGGTCATAGATTTTGAACCCAAAACTGATTGGAGACTAGGGTACAATTCTGACCACTATACTACATGAATTCCTGGTTTGAATGATTTTTTTGTTAAAATATATAATGGATAAAGGTTATTTTGATTTAGGGACATTTGGTTTATCAAATAGATAATCATCAGCTTGGATAAATATTTGTTGATTAACTGATTAACATTATTTCAGAAGACACCCCCTATTTTGGTACTCCTATAAGATTAAGGTAAATATAATATTATGTGGATTAAAAAATGAATTTTATTTTGGAGTCAAATATTATTTTATCCTCTATATATAGTGGTTCAGTTTATTTATTGAAAGAGATAGCACATCATGGAGATTTTATGATTTAGGAAATTAAATGATTAGTATAATACATTGATATTGTATGATGTTATTTAAAATATTATATGGTAACATACTTCTCTTTTTATTGTTTCTTTCATAATAAATAACTTTTTTGTGGAAGGATATTTATTGGTTAAATGATCTATGTTGAACATTGGGTTTTACTATTGAATTTTGGAGATTCTTTTCGGGGAATTATATTATCTTATCATTACCATTTCGGTTTTGAATAATGTATAATAAAAAGTGGAATGTGTAGTTATACATTTATATTTTTTTAATTTTTATTAGTTGATTAAAAATCTTCTATCAGGAAAATTTCATTATAAATACTCATCATTTGGTGAAAAATATAAGTGAGTGGTGGAAATTCATTAAAGGATGAAACAATTATTTTCAAATAAGTGTGTTTCTAATATTTATAGTCTATGAAGTAAATAATTTCTCAAAATCTTGGGAAAATATCTAGAAACAAATATTTTTTCCTAGTAGTTTATTATCCAATAAAAAAAATATCCCTTACATAATCATATATTTATACTTTTTTGATTGTGAACATTCTCTTGAAGAGGTTTTCTATAACTCTCTATCATAACTTCATAGTTATATATCCCTTCCATTTCAATTTTTTCACTTGAAACCAATTTTAACCTATTTAGAATCCTAATTTTATTGTGACTTTCAAATTTTTCATTCCATCTAATTAAGATGATAATTTTTCAACCCTATTTATAATGCTGTTTTCCCACAATGAAATTTTGAAGTATCAATAATTGATTTTAGATATGAAATATAAAATTTCCTGGATGAAATGTTTTGGTGGGCGACGTTAACAAAAAAATACATTAAAATATTTTTCATTTTATTAAAAAAATAATTTTTTTAATATCTTATAATGCACATAACATTGGTTTTAATCAAGCCATTATTTAATCCTATTTCGCATAGTCAATAGAATTCTAATTCTATTTCAGAATTTATAAAAAAAAAATTTATTTTATATATCCAATGAAATATTTTTACCTACATAAAATGTATTTTATATGCATAGGATATAAATTCACCTAATATTTCCCATAAACCATATATTTCTATAAATGTAATTTTACCACTTTTTAATGGAGAATCTATTTTAAAACTAATTTTGAAAATATTATAAATTTTATTTCTCCAAATAGACATCATTTCTGGAATTTTAAATATCAATATTATCTTAGGATAATTTTTTATTGTTATTATATGTTTCATTTTTTGTTGAATAGTGAAAAATATTGCGTTGTAGTTAAAAAGAAACTTTTTTTAAATTAATATTATAATTTTTATAGATTTTTAAAGTTACAAAAAATAAAAAATACATATATTAATCCAATTTATCTTATTTGAAAATTTCTAGGATAAAAATATATATAAAAACTTATGGAACTTTGGAAAATTTCCTTTTACCCACCTTCTCCCCACATATGTTGGAAAAATATTAAACTTAATTTAGCCACTTCTGTGAATTGAACATGGAAAAACTAGAATATGATTGTAATTACTATGATATTTGTAGTTTCATAATTAGAAAATAATTTTTTTGATAATATGAATAGTGACATTAATAAATTTTTATTCACATAGTTAAGGGTAGATTAGGTAATTAAAGGTAAAAATAATATATTTATATTCTAAAATTACAATAAAACCTGTGCTAATTTCATTTTATGAGTGGATTATGACTGAAAAAATCCTCTTTTATAAATTATATCATTTTTAGCCACTTGAGAATGAATATAACATTTATTATATTTTATTTAAAGATAGGTTAAAAAATTTATACTCTTACTTTTAATTGGAAAATCCTTTTTAATATAGTGATATACATAAGATAAATTCAACTATAAATACAAAATTTAAAGATAATAAATTGTTATCAATCATAATAATTTATTTTAAATTTTTTAGAATAAATAATTTAATTATTGGATTGAATAATGATTATGTACTAATTGATTAATTAAGGGAAATATAAAATAAATGACATTAAAAATATTATAATAAATATTATTTAACATAATTAAGTAAATAAACTAACTTTATAGACATCTTTTATACGTTATATATATATTGTAAGTTTTTTTGGAGTAATAATGTTGTAAGAAGTTTTTTAAAAAATAAAAATAAATAATAGTATCAAAATTGACATTAATAATATTTTAATAAATATTTTATAAAATATTAAAAGTTTATAAAAATATTAAATTCATGAAAATAACTAGAATATTGTTAAATATTCCATTAATGATTCATTTTGGGTTCTTTTGATTTTTTTTTTGAAACTATATTAACCCATAAAGAGTAAAAATTCATGTTGTCATTGTATGAGTTAAAGTGTTTAACTATGGGTTAAATCTATAAGATAGGTCAATAATGGGACCTAAACATGTCACAAAAATACTATTTGGGAGTATTTAGACCCATAAGTATCTTATCTTTAAAATTACTGACTTTTGTGGAATCTCAAATTTTAAATTAATATTTACTAATTTAATATTTTGAGAGTTTCCTAAAGTGACTCTTTCCTTAATTGTAAATGGTCACGTCCTCCATCACAACCTAAAACTATATCGAGAAATATATCTCAGAAAAAAACTTACCATTTATCTTATAAAAATACCTATGCACATCAAAGTTGGTCCGATATTACCAAAAGTCACACCCTTGTTTCCCGGAGAGGATATCTAAAGAAAGTACACTGAAGAATATGTAATTATTTTACTATTTCATTTATGTTCATTTCTTCTTATACATCATCATCATATGTTTTTTCCACAATAAATTAACAAATACACTATAATATATATTAGGAGTCGTTATTATGATTATGGGATGACTATAATCCTCCTTTTATCCGTCCTATGATAAAAAATATCACCATGTGTGTGTTCGTACGACATACCATCTCCACATCGTCGTGTAATATGTTTTTCATCCCTATATTATTTGGATGGTCATTTTAATGGATATAATAGATATAAATAATAAATTTTAAATGATATTTATTCTTTATAATTTATATACCATCCAATTACTTACCAATTTTCCATTACGGGAATGATATCGTCGCTCATGCATATGTACGACCTACTGTCTCCACAACACTATATATTCATTCTCTACATTAATAATTCAAGAATTATTATAAAGAAATATATGTGAGAATAAATATAATATTTATAACTTAATATAATTATGTATATTAATAAAATATATACTATTAATAAAAAACTTGTCTACATTACAATACATGCATAGGAAAATGAAGCCACTAACACATGACACAATGTTAATAATGAATTATTGTCAACAAATGGGTGATAAAATAATATAAGATTGTCATATATTGTATAATAAATATTAATAAGGTTATTATATAAGTTTTTAACATTAGTAAAACCATTATTCATGAGGTTAAATCATGTTCAGCTAAAAAAGCATAAGGTAAGAAAATTTCATCTCACTTTTTATTTCTATGAGATACATGTTGTATTAATCACTAGAATATTTTCTGTTTTGTATATTCCAACCTATGACATTTTAAATCATAAATTTTCTTTATTAAATGATATTAAAATATTTAATTTATGTTATTATTTTATGGAGTTCATGATTCTAATGTTACTCATGTAGTAAGGGAATTTCATCTCACATTAGTTTTCTGTGAGATATATGCCTTATTAACCGCATATTTTTCTTGGGTGTTGTATATAAATATTATAATACAATTTATATCATGAATATAATTTTTCTCAAGATATTAGAAATTAAATTATTATTTATAATTATATTTTAGATGTTTCAATGTGGTATCATACACTTTGGAATGTATAAATAATATTTTCATAAAAATTAATTCTGAGAAATCATTTTTATTATTATAATCTATGTCCATGTTTCATAAAAATGTATTTAAAAAATATTTTTATTATTATCCTTAAAAAATTAAAATTATTTTTCATCCATGATTTAATTTTTATGAAATGGTTTTAATTGAACATTTTTTTCATTTTTTGAATGAGGTACTTCATAAATGTATTTGCAAAAATATTGAAGGATTATTTCTTAACTTATACGGCCTGAGTGGATTTTTCCACAAGCATGGATCCATAATGTTTTGAAGAAACATTTTTAATTTTAAAATTATATATTCAAATAAAAGGATTGATTTTAAAAATTCACATCCTTAAATAAATAATTACAAGGTAAAAAGTTTATTTTTATCAAGAAATTTTATAGATTTTCAGTGTATTTTCCTCTTTGTCAACATACCTGTAGAATGATATGATTATTTGATTTTGATATCTTATTATATAATTTAAAATATTTCATTTGATGGATTTTTAATCAGTTTTTTTTGTTTGTGGTATTTTGATACCATTATTTATTTATAGAGTAAGTAATAACATTTTTTATGCTAGTTTTTCGATATAAATGTTAATGTTGTATAAGTTCACTCTTTTCATATGAGTAATATAATAGAATTATTTAGTGATGTGTGGGGAACTATATATCCCCTTGTTGAATTTTTAGTTATCATGAGATGAAGTTGACATGGAATTGTCCATGTCCATGCCCATTAATTTTTAGATGTGGATTTGGCTGAGGCCTTAAACATGTATTTTCAGATGTCTTGGTTGAGGAATTGACAGTATGCTTTAGATGTCCTGTATAATTCATTCCATAATTATGATATTAGTTATTTATATTCTATGTGATTATTATACTAGTAGAATACCCATGGTTATGTTTCCTAGATCAATTGAATATATAAAAGGAATGTGTTTCATTTATCTACCTTTCCATATTCATTATGCTTTATCTAGTTTACTAAATCGAAATTGTGTTTAGTTCATTGTTCTTCCATATTATTTATTATAATATTTCCATAAATACCACCATTGTAAACAAAACTTTACTGAGAATATGATATCACCATGTTCATATGTATTATTTTCCCACAGGATATGATGATGTGTTTTGATTTTAATATGCAGGGTTACACTAAAGTAATTAATGGCATAATCAAGGAATTTTATTTTTTTATTTTTATGTTTTAGATTGTAATATGAATTTAATGTATGAATCTATTTTTTCAATACTATGAAACTATTTGGACTTTTTAGAAATTGAATCATTATAATCATGCCAATGTAATAAACTAATGCATCGACTCTACCCATCTAGGGTTGGGGAATTACACTACACAAGAGCAGAACAGAACTAGTCCATAAATGGTCATAGGTTTCATCTTAATACCTTATAATACATTATATTTACATTTATTTATAGGTGTGTCACATAGCTTTATATTTATTCTTTTTTTGGAGATACATGGGCTTGTTATCTAATTTCCTAAAGATTATATGACCTTGGATACTATTTTGGGGATTAGAACATGATGCATACTCTAATAAAGGTTGTTCCCCTTGATATTGGTGGGTGTCAAATCTCATGGAATCTTTTTTCCCTAGATATGCTATATTTCGACTTCAGACTCAAGATAGAAAGGCTATTTTATTCTCATTTTAATATATATTTTATCATAGGATGATGACATTCACATCACCAAAGGGAGGTGTTTTTATACACAAAGGTGAATGAGATGTCTAGGCCAAAAGAGCTAAACCCATGCATTGTGGGCTAGGTGGGATGATAACCAAGATATATTTCTTATATCAAGATGATCAAGAAATGCGTCAAGAAGACTTTCCTCTAGTGGCTGAACATTTCAATGGTGTCTTCCTAGAATACATCTCATGAAAAACTCTTGAGCAAGATGTATAGTTTTACATCGAGATAGTTCATATATTTTCACAAGTATACATTCATCCTTATTGTATCCCTACAAAGAAGTTACAAGATCTCAAGAATTATTTATAGGAAATGAAAGAAAAGGATTTTGTTTGAACCTGTAATTCGTTGTGGAATTTTCATGACCATTTTTTAAAAATAGAGGATGGAATCCTCAGGCTATGTATTGATTAAAAGAAGTTGAACTGAGTTCTAAATCCTTTCATAGATTTTTTTGTAGTTATATTCATGGATTCTATCATTGGGTATTCCACAAATTGACATGACCATGGAAAACATCTTGAGATCATGTTGGATACACTAAAAGATCATAAGTTATATGTTATGATCGCAAAGTGTAACTTTTGGATTGATAAGGTTCTCTTCATGGGTTATATAATCTTATATAAAGGAGTATCATTTTACCTAGAGAAGGGAAGAATTGTAGTTTCTTAGGATCATCCCAATAACATCATTTGTGGACATATTTCCATGTGAAATATTGATATTACACGGATTTCATACCAAACTACTCATACTTAGCAGCACATATTATAGGATATACTATGAATGGTGTGATTTTGGTATCGTTGGATACATAAGATACATTATTTTTGGAGTTTAAAGGGAGACTGACTTCATTATGGATCAATATTATGTAGGAGCTTGTAAGAAACTATACATTATAATATGATGCATCTAGTATCAGGATGAGATATGTTCTAATGCAGGAGAAGTGAGTCATGGAAAACATGCCCCATCAATTGAGACAACAGAGAGGATCATCCAAAAACGTTATCACGATCTAGATTCTATTGTACATTCATTTATATGTTGGAGGTATTATTTTCTAGGATATCATTTTTTCTCTATATGGACTACAATATCATCAATTAAATATCAATATAGTGTGACAAGAATTTGATTCAATGAATGTGGTTAAATTATCTATAGTTGTTTTACTATAAGCATGCCTAGATGCATGAAAATGGAAATGTAGTTGTTGATGGACTAATCAAGAAGACTCATATATAGGTAGTCGAATAGGATAGTAGTGAGTAGATTCATTTTAATTTTTTTCCTATGATTCACATGGAGGTGTTGGATGGTCTTTATATTCCTTTTCTCTCCTCCTTAGATATAACCTCCACTCTACTGGATAGTGTGACGAAGATAAATTTTTCTAATGTTGAGCGCCAAGATCTACGAGGGAGCATGGAAGGTGAGGACCCACCTCCTTGACATACTACAATAAAGGAATCAATTTTTCATGTTCATGGTCATGTTTGGGTTCCATCAGACACACTAGCATAGTTGATACATGATTTTTATACCTCATATTGGGAATTATAGTACATCATTACCAAGATGTATTATGACTTGTGCCATCAGTACTAGTTGTCTGGAATGAAATGATAGGTTTCTAGTTTTGTCAAGAGGTATTATACCTATCAGAAGGTGAAGGTAGAACACCAGTGACAAGCTAGGATTTTACAAGAGCTACCTATTCCTGAGTGAAAATAGTTTGACATTGTGATGGATTTTGTAATTGTGTATATGTGGATGCATCAAGGTAGTGATTCAGTATGGGATGTTGTGGATAAGCTTGGGATGTTCTCACATTTACAATCTATCAAAGACTCCTTCTTTTTATATCATCCTATAATTGATTATATATATGAATAGTGTGACATCATAAGGTTCCTTATACAATGGTATTAGATAGTGAATCACAATATACATCTTGTTTTAGAATATCATATTGACAGAGTTGAGTATAGAACTGAATCTAAGCCTAACATTCAACCCTCAGAGTTATAGGTAGTTAAATAACATGATTCATGTTCTTGAGGAGATTCTTATACCATGTTTCCATTATTTTGGGGTCTCTTAGAATAGGTATATACCCCTTGTAGAGTTCCCCAAAAACAACAGTAACAAAAAACTATTCAGATGTATCCTTTTGAGTTATTTTATTTTACACCATTCCAATCACCCTTGCACTGGTTAGAGGTAGGAGAGGTAGTGTTTATTTGACCCTGTATAATTCTAGTCACATTGGAGCAGTTCCAGTATATTTTAAAATATATTTATACAACAATATCCAAAATGAAACCATATGTCATTCTCCATCGATGTACAATAGAGTTCATGGTCATGGATCATGTCTTTTTTCATATCTCATCATGTCTATGACATAAATGGATTCTGATATACGTTATGATTTGGGATAGATGTGTCAAGTATTTTTAGATTCATGAGGGAGTCGGTATAGTAACCTATCGATTGTAGTTACCTCAGAGGTACTAATCCCTATATGACATCTTCTGTGTATCTCAGTTATGCCATTATCATTCAAACCCATCTCAAACTCTACATCTAGATGAGTTTATACAATAATTTTATGCATTATTTGATTATAATAATTTTCATTTCATTGAATGGAGAATGAAGGTTTTATGATGTAGGTCAGTTCCCTTAAAACAGGTGCTATAGAAGCACATCCGTTTAGAGGATGATACTTGGGAGTAGGGGGTTAATGAACATTCTCAGTGGTTTGAGTTATCCCATACAATTATTGACAACACTATGAAGGGAAATTCAAGGATGAATCTATTCAGTGGGTGATTTTGAGATATTGGATTGTACCTAGGAGGTTTGAATACATTGGTTTCCTGTTGAACTCTAACTATGTTCTATTTTTGGATTAGGCCATTAAGCAGAGGCCATAGTTCACTTGCATTGTTTTATGGAATTGAACAGGATGGAGGGATACAAGCTGGTTGAAATCAAATTACAAGACATGTATATTGAATAAATTGTGTGTATCTAATACAATAGATGTAATAGATGGATTTGACCAATTCTGGAGGTCTGAATTATCTTTCCCAGGGAAAGACCCTAAGTTTGACACAACATGTAAAGAATTTACAGGCCATATAAATTCCCAAAGTTAGTTATTAAAATAATATTTTGGGCCTCTATTTTTAATAGAAAAATCTCATCTATCCATCTTTACCCCTCATGAACAGGTTAGTTGCAAATAGAGATGTCCCTTTTATCCTAACTTAGTCATGGGTGCCGTTTTTTGATCTAGACTTTATTTATTCCATCGTTAGTCTAATTGGATCCCTTCTATTGAGTTATTCATTCATAAAGTGACATTATTCATTTTTCTTCATATCGATTGAGTTGTCTTTTGTTTAGTATGATGCTACCTAATTCATGGGTCTTCATCCGTCCATTATTGTTTCACGTGATTTTGACATAAACTGAAGTTGATACTAGATTATTGTTCTCCCATAGACATATAGTAGGTGTTCTATACCTTTTCCAATAAAATTGTGTTGTTTATTAGATTAGTAATGTAGTGTCAGATACCAAACCTTATGGTGTTTCCCCAAAAATTAGTTAAACAACATTATATAAGGGAATTGGAACATGGTAAGTCTCCCCCCATCGTGTACCATTTTATGGTTTGAGGTTAGTATCCTCAAACTAGGCCTCCCATTGGGTATTCCCTTGTATCATACCATTGTTTTACTACCCCATTATGTGGGTGTGAGCTTGAAAATATTTGTGGGAGCCTTAATGTGAATTAAATGAATTTTTTATGGTTTGGGAATCTTTTTTTACTTATTCATTTGTAAATAAATGGAGTAAATTGAATTGAATTGATAGGATATGGTCATTTACTCCATTGCATGTTAGTTCATAAGACTAAAATAGTAAAATGTATTATATAGACATTGTTGAATTTTTTCTATCTAATAATTGATTGTGAATGGCTACGAAATGATTAATCAATTTTTTGGTTGAATTACTAATTTTAGATGATGAGTTGGATGATATCCTTGGAATCAGAATCCATTATATTCGATGGACATTTCTACTCCATGGATTTTGATTTTGATAGTGGATGGTTTGGATGAGCTACGGGGATCATAATTTTTTATGACTTAAAGGTCCATCGAACCCCCTGGATCATAATGTTTTATAATTTAAAGGTCTATAGAACCCCTTGGATCATACTTTCATGAAATCACATTGGACATACTATGATGGCTTAATCCATATACTCTACTCATGTCATTATTGAGCTGCCATCGAGATTCTCTTAGGACTTGATGAGGATGCCTTTGTCTTCAATACCTTATATAATTCCCTTCATAGTCCAATCCATGATTAAACGGCCTAGTTCATTGTGGATATTATAAACTTGATCACATGAAAGGTTTATTGTGGATATTTTTCTAGTTTAACATATAGACTTGGTATGGGTATTGGATTATATAAGTTAGACTTAAAAATAATCACACCATCTTTATTTATGATTTAATGTTAACCTTTTTTACCGTAGCTTCACTATTTTTCATAGAGATCCATGATTTTATAGATAGGAACATATTTTTTTGGAATCATTACATTTATTTTTTTTCATACATGTGATATAATATACCATTCTTATATTTATATTACATAGATAGGACATGTTATAGAAATCATTGGTAATGGGCTACTGAGTGTTATCTGACACCCTATTCAGTATGTTGTTGGATATCCAAACAGACTTCATTGATGTATGTGAGGACTATGTCAAGAAACCATTTTATGATTCTTGATTTTTCATTGTTTAGGGTTAGGGGATCAAAGAAACAAGTTATCATCTTGATGCAATCTGGAGATCGTTCCTTGGTCATTATGGTATATTGTTACATATATTGTATGGTTTTCCTATTTACATGAATTTCCTACCAATATTTATAGATACATGACATGATCATCATATTGTACAAGACATTTCTTTTGATATTGATTATTATTATTTTCTTCTAGATGTTTATCTGACGTTCTGTTACATATCTACTTATATTATTTAATATTATAATTATTACAACTATGATCCACTCTAACATGGGGGAATAGACTCCCCATATACACACCAAAGACCCTCACTTCTAGTTATAACCCTCTACTATATGTGGAGGTTTTCTTGAGTCTATGTGCCCAACCGGCTCAGGGTACCAATTAGTGGAACCTGGGTTGAGATGTTACGAGACGGATACCCATTTTTGAGTGTAACTAACATAGTAATGACAGGGAAATTTCTAGTACATCATGGAATTTTAGTAAAAAAACTATAATCATGGGGATGAGGAGGATACATAAAAAATAATAACAACCAATATCAAGGGGGAACTCCTTTCACATGAGAATACTCTCTGATCGAATACCCAACATAGTATCGAGTGTCATCATGCCACCTAAATAATCTATCTCAATGAAAAGAGTCTGTATTGTTTCAATGATATAATGGTTTGAGATGTGTATAAATCAAATAAGGGAAAAAAGAGTACATGATACTGAAGTAAAATCCATAAAAATTAGTGGGCAAGCACTCTAATACTCATAGATCAGTTGGAATACATATTCCTATTAGGCTATACTTCAATGATATATAGCCTAACTACCCTAGGAATACCTACTCTTCTTGTTATTTACTTCTTGGGTATGTATACCTCAATCATAATCACCTTTTATCCTGCATAGATTGTTTTTCTCCTTCTACTAGTATGACATGGAGATGTTATTCATGCTTCTAAAGGTGGGGATGATGCAAATCATTTTACAAAAAACATTAGTGGAATGGTCCTAAAATATCTTAATACATTCTCCATAATCATATAAACCCTACCAATAATTTTATATCTATCACACAAGGTCCCATTTGTCCCTACATAACACAATAAGGATTATCTATGTGGTAACCTAGGTGAATTCTCTCACTACTTTTTCCTCCTGGAGAATGGTCTAAGTGATGTTTACTATCCCTGTTAGAAATAGTTCTATATATAAGAGTTTAAAATCCTTATCTCACAACCACAAACACACTCATTTAATTCGTATTAATCATTTTAGGATTCACTATATTTGTGATAGTGGTCAAACAAATAAATTTCAACTTTGATCATATTTTATGCTAGATGTCATCCATGAATCAGCTAAACATCAATAGCATGCCACCAATAATTAATAGTTTCAAATTATATAACTCAATGATAGGATAAAAAATATTGATAACTAATAAAGAGACCTAATCTGGGTTTATAGACTCTCAAGATTTTTGTCCCCTAAAAATCTTAGTAATGAAATAATCACATAATGATGTTTGGAAATCCCTCAAAACCATATCCCAACATGGATCATCCTAGGTCATCACATCCTATATTCATATTTATGATTCACGTAGAATAAAATTTGTGATCATGAACATCCTCTTGGGAGGTTTCTCTATATTCATGAAAATAGATATTGTTTCTTCCATCCATGACTGTGTAACTCGTAGACCACCATCACCTGAAAATGTGGGTGGATGCTGATACTAAAATTCCCACATAAACTCTTCCATGTTAGGGGTAGGACGCAAGGATTCTTGTACAGTCTTCATGAGATGTAATAATCCCTCTCAACATTAGGATTTGGTTCCTTCTTTGGGTGTAACGGGAGGTTCCTCGTGTTGAACTACTATAGGTTATATAGGTGGTTTAGGTTCCACCACCTCTAAATCATGGTCTTTCCGACCCTCCTAGTTCATCACCCAAGGACATCATAGTGGAATATCTCTATATATTTCAAGAAAAAACATTGTGGTAAATTTTATATTGATTTAAATCTCATTCATGAGAATATTATAGATACAAAGCATCATATACTGGTGCCACACCCCTCTTCCTACTCCTACTGCCACGTTTGGATGGTATAAAAGATCAATAGACTTTTAAGGCATACCCTTTACTACCCACTACTATGGTAGGGTCAAATGAATGTTTTAAAATTAACATCATGGGTCTCAATTTGTGGAGTTTCCATTATATTTTATAGAGGATAACAACCTTTAATATTCAATTGGAACACCAAATTTATTTTAACCCTAAAATCTATTTTCAATTGAATAATCCTTATTACATCTGTATTTATATATACTTATCATGGCCATTATATATGTGTTACAATTCCCATGTTATAAATTCATAATCATTATAAGATTCAATTAACGTGTCATGTAACTAAAAACTAACCCTTACACCTGGTATTAGGATATAACATGTTGTAATATATGATTTTATTAGATGAATCACCAAAACCATTTTTTAGAATTTCATGTTTCATAAAATATAATCAGAATTTTTATAATGAAACTCATAAACATTTAAGCCCATGTGACCAATAGTCCATGTCATCAACATGTCCTAATTGGTTAATCAATGATCCACCAACAATATATATGGGAAAAATAATAATTTAGGTTGATGAAGGAACATTAATTACAGTATTATTTTCGTAAAATAAAAATTATCACATTTTAGAATATAAATATCAATAATCTTAGAACAATCACAAGAAACATATTCAACGTATGCAACAAGATACACCTATATGGAATGGAATAATGCATGAAATGTGAATACATTCTTCCTATGATGGTGTATGATTAATTTCACATTTCCATATTAGTAAATGGGAAAATTAAAACCATAATAATTAGAAAAACAATAGAGGAACAAATAATGTGTATCATCCAATAGATAAATCAATAAATCTCTAACATGAAAAAACATTAATAGAAATATCCCATCCTAAGTAAATTTTCATTTCCATGTATATGGATTAAATACTCCTATGTTTCTTTTCATTTCAAAATCTCCAGAAATTACAATTATCCTATATAATAACCCATATAGAAGGACAAAATGGATAAAGGATGCTCTAGTACAACTTTGTGATGTCCCAAAAAGGGCCACTCAAATATTGCAGCTAAACCAATTGACACATTGCCTCAAGCACACCACCATGTACTCCAGAGACTGATGAATAGTTGTAAGGGTCTATAAGAGGGTGGTTGAGAGACTAACCCCTCATGATCAGAGTGTGAAATAATATAAAAACAATTAATTATCCATGGATGTTTAATAGATAAATAACATGTAATGGAATAAGTACACCATTCAAATATAAATGATAGACTATTATATTAATATTATATTTTGAATATAAAATTATGTTAAACATGATTTTTTGATAAAAAAATAGGGTGTTATATGGGATATGTGGAAACAATCATTTGTATCATGATATAAAAAAAGTGAAAAATAACTCATAATCTATCTCCTTTATAATCGTGAGAAGGGGTTTAGTCGTCCTCCCCTATACACAATCCTAGCTTAAGAATTCAAGTATCAAGAACTAGACCCGTCCCTTTCTGTTATCACCATGTTGTGCTTCTCTAGTTTTCTTCAATATATGAATTCTTCTTGAAGTGATGAAAATATAGAGTTTGGGTTTTCAAACTCACCCCATTGCACTGATGAGGAAGATGCATCAGACCTAGAGGATTGTATGCATATTCCGAAGGAAATATTGTTCTATAATCTTCCAGGCCCAGATGATAATACACCTTTTCTATTCCATGTAAATATGATGATGCTTTGTTGATCATGGAGTAATCATAAATCATGAAGAAGGCTCACAATACATTATGGGGATTATTTTCAGTATACATCATATATCAGTCAATTGATGTGACCTAGAATCTAATCCATAATAAATATCAATTACCATAACATTGACATCGGTCTACCAGACTATAACAGCCACCTATTCGTCAGAGGAAGTGTGGATGAAAAATGTGGTTGACACCAATCACTTAGACGCATATAGGGACAAACTCAAAGGAGTCTTATTCACTTAATAAGATATAACACTCTATAAAAAGATATTTATACAATATCACCACTTTAATAATCCATTTTAATAAACCAAAAGGAATATTGGTTGACATTTATTGGTTCAAGATAAAGAATGATTATAATATGTTTTGTGAATGAGTCATGAGTCATTAGACCAGACATGGTGCTGATCCAACAGAGTGAAGAGCAGACTGATTCATCGGATACAATCTGACATAGATAAATCATTAAAAACAATATTTCATTAGACTTATGACTTTCTGTATGATTAATTATTTCATCAGATGTAGCCTGACACTGAAAAATAATCGGAAAAAAATCTTCATCATATCCAGGATCATCGATCTGAAGAATTTTTGATCAACAAAAGAAAATATAATTTTCTATTGAGAATATAATATATCTCCAAGGAGTTTTCCATATTAAATAAAAGATTCAATGATGTCTATAGAATAATTTCTTAAATTTTTTAGTTGAATAATTTTAGTTTGTATCAAAATCTATATTGAAAAGTAAATTTTCTCTCATTTTAAAGAGAGATTTTGAATGAGTAGTTTATCTTTAGTTGAATGGATAATCAAAATGAGATGTTTTACATTTTAATGTATTTATCAAAAAGTTTAAGAACGTAAGAGTTACAATTTGTTTCCATTGAAATGAAGAATCAATTAAAATATCAAATACTATCATACTAGAGAATTTCTACAACAATAATAACTAGAATATATTTTGAGATGATTTAACATGAATCGAGAACACCGGATAAGTGCTTAATAAGTCGATGATTTATTTGAAATGAAATCTAAATTCGAGTTTGGGAAATTTGGATAAGTTGTAAAAAAAGTTATATTTATTCCCATAATAATTTTCAAGAAACTATAAAAGGGGTGCACAGCATATTCAAATTTTGAATGGTTCATATGTGGGGATATGATACTATAATATTTGTGGGATAGGTTTTGACTTTCGAACATATGTTTTGTTTTTGGTTGAAGTTAGGTAGGATCCATTGATATGAGAACCAATCAGAATGGAGTTCCATCTGAGTGAGATCATCATAAAAAGTTCCACCAGAGTGATATAATTGGAGAAAAGTCCATTACACAGTATTCCATCAGATCAAGGTACATCAGATGGAGTTCTAAAGGATGGAGAAGGGGTGAGTTGTTGATCTATTTTATACCCAGTTATGTTTGGAGAAGTGGAAGAGGAATCTGATGGAATCCCACCAGATAGAGATTACTGAAGGATGTCTGATTAGTAAAAAAATTCTGAGGATGTTTTCTGAATAGATATTTTAGAATTCCTTTCAAAGCAAATAAGTTCGTTAAATAATTATTTATTTTTCTTGAAGAATTTACATAGTTAAATTTGATTCTGTAATAACTTGTCCTTCCATGATGATTAAAATCATTGCTTTGCAATTTAGAACCTTGGTTTGATATTGGTAAATGTGTTCTATGGCCTAAGGAAGATTCTTCAAATGTTTGAGGCTTGTTCATTGCCTAGATTTCTGGAAATTCACCAAAATACTAATCCTCAATATTACAAGAAATCGGGCATCCCATCTTGCATGATTTCCTCTAACTGTGAGGGGTGATTCATAAGTGATGATGTAGCCACATGGTTTCTATGAAATCATGTGACTCTAAACACATGATTGTGAGAGAAAATATTAGATTTTAATAGAGTCATTATTCATGTATTACGCATGGTATTGAAAACCATTTGCCTTAACCATGTGGTAAAAATCATTAAGAATTGGCTTATGAATGGATTGCTAACAGTTTGGTAAAATGGGAACATTAACTGGAAGCCCTTGTATTTTTATGTGAAATGACTCTTTTTCCCCTGTTTAATTCATTTTACCCATCATTCCTTTTTTATTCCTCTTGATGTTTTTTGGGGTTTTATTATGAAGTAGCTTCCCAAACCACCCAATCTTGGAATTATAATATCTCCTATGTCCAGTATTTGATTCATGTTTCAAAGGAATCATTTTTTTCTTATGGTGAGCACAAGAATCCTCTCCCTTCTTATATGATTTTATCATTATATACATTGCTCTATTTAGGTGATATCATGTTTTCTCTATTTTTTGGGTGTTGGGGCATTTTTTAGATCTATTCTATCCTAATCAGAATCTTTGGATGAAATTGAGTGAGGATTATTCTATGACCTGGAGGAAGATGGTATCATCATTTTCCTATAGATTTTTTATGTTTCATAGCTATGTTATTGTGTCGCAAGTCGGATGTTTCCAGTAATCACCTATTAATTGAGTCCTTCATATAAAATTGATCAACATTTCATGATACACATTGATTATTCTTTTTATATTTGTTAGAGGATGGTTACCCCATTTATGGACTCCCCTTGGTGTGCCATGTTTAATTTACCCTTATGTATAAATGTGTAAAATCATGGATATCCTCCTAAGAATCCTTCATAGTTTTAAAATCCAATTTTCCATGATATATGATTTTTTATTGAACTAGGGCCATCTTCAATTTTCTTGGTCTAACTTACAATTGGAATTTTCTATGTAGTTAATTGTCTTGTTGACCATGTCTCCTTTAAAATAGCCTTTTATTGTTATGAATTGAAATTCCATATCTTAGATGATTTAATAGGTTTATTAAATATATTTACTTATGAATGATGGTTTGGACCTCATTAAATAAAATGAATTGTTTAAATGAAATAATTAAATGGTGTCGAGTACAGGCTAATTATTTATTTTCTTATCAAATTCATAATAGAAATATTATTACTTTTTTATATATATGGGCTTCATGTAGACAACTTATGAGAATAATTACCTCTTAATTAATTTCATAAATATTGTTATTCCTTAATAGGGGTTGTGGTTTGATAGAAATGGTTATTTTGAGAATGATGTTATCACAATACATTACATTGGGTGTTGAGCATGACATCTAAAAACATTTACCCTAATTGGATTTTGGGCAAGATGGGTTTTGTGCCTTTTCGAGTACTGACAATATGGAACTCTCACCATATCGAGTGACGAGCATGAAATATGACACTCATTATAAGGGTTAGGTAATGTACCCTATTTCATGATCATATAGGCTCATTATAATGGTTATGGATGTCTGGTTTATTCCCAAGTCTTTCTAGAAATTGGTATTCCATTTATTTGGCCACTTATGTACAAAAGTTGATGGTTCATAGGGGGGATGAAATATATTAATAAATTATATATATATATATATATATGTTATTAATATACACATATATACCAATCATACACATATTATATCTATTAGATGAAGCAGGAAGAGATTCCAAGTGTCCCTAGGAACCCAAACAAGATGTGAATTATTTATTCATCTTTGTCAATTAATTGTATGTACCTACACACTTTTTTGTTATGATCACTATTTAGAGTGGGTGTAGTCATCGTTGGTGGTAGAATGCTGAGATTTTATCTCACACCATATACTTTCTAACTTTGGTACTCGAGATGATTATCTTCCCATAGGTAGGGATAAGGGAAATCACCCTTCTAAAATATCTTAATATGATTACTTATAGATGGAGCATAGGAGCTGAAGACTGAACATAAGCTGAAGATTCATGTGGAAATTTTTTGTCCTTTTTTATTTTTCTCATTTTGTATAGAATGTGTGTATCTACATATCCCTTATTTCCCTTTTTTACATCATCATGCCATGTATCAATGTATGTAATAATGCCTACTGTTTTTGACAGTATTAAGTTCTTTAGTGGATAAATCTTCGGCAACATTGTTTTTCTATATGTTATTATATTCAAAATATTTTTTATGTATAAGATTTTATCTGTTATGACTCTCTGATTTAATTGTATAGTATACCCATCTTATAAAAATTACAGCCTCGCTTCCAGTCGGCAACCTCTGGTGTATGGGTAGGCGTGCTTGAGGTCATGTGACACATCAACTTAGGGCATAGGTTATCTGAATCATGGGTCCAGAAATTACAATGTGGAATCAAAGAATTTATTTTCATTCATCTTTCTATTTCACAATTATACATAAGACTTGGAGTTAATAGATTTTGAAATTGACCATGTTCTTGGGCATATCTCACCCATGTAGAAGGGAATACTAGATTTCCTGGGATAGGATGCTTCATTTATTAATTATGATATTTATAGTTTCTATGGATTCACTATTAAGAGATTCACATTTCATATGATTTTATTGATATTTTAATTATAGAAATGATGATTTATTTTCTATGGCCCATTTAAATAAGGGTGTTGCATTAGTACATGCATCATTATAGGCATAATAGGACTATTATCAGTACATTATTCTATGAAATTTCTATTTCCAGTATACAATTTCATGTTGCATACTGATTATCCATGTAATATATGATAATTTTTTTTGAATTTTATTACATGGATTGGAAAAAATAATTTAACCATATAGTTCATTCCCAAACCTCATTGTGTATTCCCAAATAGTTTAAAGAAGACACCATAATAATTAATTAAGGGAACATTGAGACATGCACCATTGGTGTCATGGGATGGAACATGTTTTGGTGTTAACTAAGTAGATTCAATATTTTGGTTCGTAATGACTATGGGCCCTTATAGATCAGAAATGGTAATCTGCAAAATTCAACCATTTAATGAAATTTAAATATTTGAATGAGTAAAAATATAAAATTATATGACTTTTAAAGTGGATAAAGTTATCTAGTATATGTGTGAAAACAAGACTCATACTTGAACCTGACCTTAGTAGTGGGTTGATAGGATTCTCTTACATTATGATGGTCTTTTGTGGTCTCTTACTACTGCATGCACCTATATTTTAGAGTTGGTAGAGAGGTATGATCAATCTTATAAGAAGGCTTTATACCTATTGTAGTTTTGTATCTTCAATCTTGTCAATTTTTAAATATCTTTAAGGAGTGTGTTTGGAAAGGTACTATCCTGACACCATGATGTCTTCCTATCTCCCACCCGAAATTGATTGACAACCAGACAAATGATGAGGAAGGACAAGAGCAGATAGTAGCTCCTCTTGTAGTTCCACCTCTAGCTCCTCTTATTATTCATGATATGGGAAATGACAGTCTACTTTGAGTGTGTTTTCTATGTATTCTACAGAATATGGGTGGTTTTTTTGACCTTCCCCAGTATGGTAGAGTAGACTCAGGAATTCCAGTAGTACTATACTCCCACCTTTTGGGGGGATGATAGAACAAAATTTTTTGAGCCTTGGATCGAATCTATCTTACTAATATTCGATAATCTGTAGATTCCTCTAGAGAAAAGAGTCAAAATTTATTTTTATATTCTTAATTATTCATTGAAGATGTAGTGGGATTTTATCACCCAGGTAGATAAACATAATGATATGTTCTGTCCAGATTTCTAGATGATCTTTTATGACTCTTTATTTCCCCATACATTGAGGGATGATAGAGATAGAGAATTCATGAACTCAAATTAGGGAATTATGTCTGTTACTGAATAATCATCTCATTTCACTGAGCAATAGTGGCTTTCTCCTTTATAAATTGATGATCTTATGACTACTAGGGGAATCAGGGTTGGGATAGTTGATCATAGGGAAATGTCTTTAGATTGACCACTATTTCTGAAATCATTACCTTGTACCTTATAAAATGGTGAAATTTGAGGGATGATAATGGTGAGAGTCAAGGAAACATAGATCGATCAATGGTTATTCTTTTAAGTAAAATTGAAATTGTGAGGATACTCTAGGATGTAGAAGTAGACATTTTTCTCACATTTATTTCATTTTCATATGTAAATAATTTGTGATGTAGATTCTTGTGAATCTTTTATGCTTATGATACTGAGTGGAATATAGATGTTATTGTAGGATATACCATATTTATCATTTCAATAGAACCTTTCCATAAGTGCCTTGCACATGGGGATATATAACCACCCCATTTTCAGGAGGGAGTATATTAGGATAATGAGAGTAAGGAATCTGGATTACCACCAATTGATTAGGTCAAAGTGGAGGGTGGGGTAGATGTAATCAGATTCATGATTCCCAGTGCCAGAAGACCAGGATTTCTCAATACTGGTAGGTTGTGACTCAGGGCTATGGTATAATACAATTACATGAAATCTATATTATTCATTAGGTGAAAAGTGTTTGGCCTTCTACTATATGATGTATTATATTAGTTTTTCTTCCTTTGGTGTCTTCTTTATTTGAAAAATCACATCTCACACTTCAATATCTAAGGAAATCACCGAGTGTTTGGGCCTCAATTTTTTGAACTTATTTGGAGTTTTTAAGATAGATACCATGTTAGGTATCCTCTGATAGAGAATTATCTATGGTAAAAATATTCCACTTGGTATACATGGATACCTCCTCATATAGAATTACATCATACTCTAAATAATGGGCTTTGCTGCAATCGATAAGATGAATTAGTAAGTTCCATATCATGCTTATATATACTATTATCAACTTATGGTGATGTTTATGTCACTAGATGTAATTATGAATATAAATAAGGGATAATGGGTTCTCATTGTGACTAGAGAAGGACCCAAGTAGCAGAGGCTCGGTAGTGTGATTGCTCAGATCATCAACCAACTACTAGATGACTAGGGGTTAAAACCTTCTTTTGTACATCCTATAATGAAGTATTTCAGAGATCGTTTTATTGACAACTTATCTATTATTACTTTATTTTTATAGGTATAATTTATCACTGATATTATTCTAGGAGAATCACCAATGAAAATTCATCCTTTAAATCACTAGTAATACATTTATAGAGCATCACCTTTATGAAAATATAAGTAAATTACACTTATGGATCAACAAATTCCACTTCCTAGGCCACATTATCATGAATTAGGGAATTTATGTGGACCTATAGTGTCACATAAATGAAATTTTTATTGGTATTTTCATTTACATTGTTTTATTTCTATGTTTTTTGGGGTTACCCGTTCATTTTTGGAAAAATGGTGGTTAATTTTAGATTTGGGCCAAATTGTGAGACCATTTCCAGATTTAAAAAAATAATTCTTTTATAACTCATTTTTTTCAAAATCATTACCCATTACACATCCCACTTATCCCCCGTAACTGATTAAAACATTTATATCTCTTTTTTACCCCTTAGGGACTCATAATCATGGTGTATTTGGGTGATTTATTCAAGCATGGGGCCAACCCGTGAGCCCATTGGTCGATTTAATAAAATAATATATTTCTTTTAAATCTATATCATTTATAAAAATTTCCAGACATTAAACCTCTAAATCCATCCCACAAATCCTACATGAACCCCCCATGTTCCATTATACCTCTTGGGAGCTCATATTCATCATTGATTAGGGAGAATATCCTCAAGGTCTCTCAAATCATCCAGATTTTAAAATGGGATATTTTTTCTTTCATAAATTGTTCATTTTTTTCTCTTTTACCCCATTTCTCTCCTCAATAGGCCTCCTCATCCTTATTTAATCGTACCATTCAATTTTCGATGATTGTTGATTCAACTATTGGGGTATTTGGGGTGATTTCTTCAAAGATTCTCAAGTAAGTGAATTCCTATCTTATTTCATCCAATTTATTAGGGTTTCCCCCCCCCCTTCCTCCTCATAAATACATTATTTATTGGTTATATATTCTCCCATCCATATAAGGCTATAGTTCTATTATAAAATTATTTTTTGGGGGGTCCTGTTTTTTTGGGTTTGTTTTTAAAGGTTTAGTGTTTATAAACATTCAGATAGTGATATCGGGTGTGCATTTCCATTCCGTGAAGGATTTGTGGTCGGTTTCCAATTTCACATGTTATTTTTATTTAATATTTAAAATTTTATGGTACTTTATATCTATAAACATTTTGAGTACTATTTTATAAGACTTAAATAACATTAATTGGTGTGTAAGGTCATTTTTATGCCTTGTTTTGTGAAAAGTTGTGTTATTTTGTTATAAGAGTGAACAATAATTGTTTGTTTAAATGTTCTATTATTTTTATCTCCTAGTTTGTGATGCTTAGAAACTATTTTTTAAATTTAAATAATTTTTTGGAATGAAAATTGTATTTTATCCTTTTTAGTGTTAATTAGAATTGGTTTCATTAAATGTTGCATGCCACGTTTTTTGAAATGTACCTTGTTGTATTTTGTGCACTGAAGGTGATATATAATGATTGGTTTAGATATTAAAAAATATTAGAATAATTTTAATGAATTTTTTTGGGTTCCTCATGGGTGTTCCAATATTTTTTTGGTTTTACAATGAAATGAGTGTGGGTGTTTAGTGTGTTATGGCATGTGCTCCTGATAAATATCTCATTTGGAATTTCTATAAAAATGGATGGGTTTGGAATGTGTAACATGAAATTTTAAGGAGTTCATGTAAATATTTTTTTGATTCCAATGGTGTGTTTACACATCTTTAGGAATATTGGAATTAATTCTTTTGACAAATGTTGTTTTTTTGAAAATGCTTAAGGGCCCATTGGTATTTTTCTTATAAAACTGTTTTTCATGGGTATTCCATGTTGAATCATTGGGGTAATATTATGATTCATGAAATTGATTTCTTAAATAGTTTTTGTTCTTAAAATCTTTTTTTATGTGGTATTTGGGGTTTTTTGGCCATAAAATATAATTTTTAAGTTGATTTTATGTTCAAATCCTCGTTATACTTCCTGAAATTATTATTTGAAAATATTAAGTGGTATATTAACCCACAAAGGATATGTGAGTCATGTTTTAGGTATTTTTGGTGTGTGTATGATTTTAAAATGTAGTTTTCTGGTGAAAATTATATGTGATGAAATTTGGAACATGATCGAGCACAAAGAGGGAATCCTGGTTATTTAGGTCGGCTGACATGTACTAGTATGCTAGTGATCTGGAGTTTTTTTTTGTTCCTGACTAATATAGAATGTTGGATGAAGAAAACACTAACTAAAATATGATAATGATTTTCAGTACCACTTGTTTATGTGTATTATTCTTAATAAGTGGCTCATGTAAGAAAAAAATATATCTTTTATAGTTACTTTTCACAAAGATATGATGTATCTAGTCCCACAGCTAGCTACTGCCTGGGGATGTTCCTTTGAATTGTGATGCATGGATATTTTTTACTCACCATCAGAATATGTTGTGATTGGTTGGCAAATTTAGCATCATGTGTGTTCTATTAAAATGTTTATAGTCTTTAAATAATCCTTCTAGAAATCTAGTTTCTTTTTAAAGATGCATATCAATGAAATTAGTTACTAGCATTTATTATTTATGAAAACAATCAAGCATTTTATTTTGTAATGTATATAACATGTATCATTTTTTGGAAAACATATTTTTATATATTGTAATTAAAACAATAAATTAATTTTAATTTTATTTTAAAGTATGTGGATTGAAACTTGAATATCTTGCTAAGATATTATGTTTTAATACTCACCCATAGAGTCTAATTCAATTATTATACATTATGTAGGTTTTAGCTAAAGTTTGATACCTAATGTCTAATCAGTGTGTTAGAGAGTGGCTAGTGGGGTTACATAGATTTGGTTTTCATGTTTAGTTGGTTGAGTTTTCTGGTTAAGTATTACTTTTACTTTCATGTTAAATTAATGTTTAGTGAAACATTTATATAAATGTTTTTTTGGATTTTTTGTCTCCCTCCACTGGTTTTTATTGTTTATATTTGAGATAAAATGATCCATTTTCACCCAAAATATTTGGCATGGTGCTTTTTTCCATCTCAGGAGGATCGATAATGCCTATTAGGACATTTTGTGAAGCAGCCCGAGTGACCAGTTCAGGGTCCACGCAGACAGGTTCATGAAAAAATGGTTTGAAAGGAGGTTGGATCATAGTGGACATAACTATTCTAGAGTTCCCTTGTTATTTGGGGATGTCATGGAAGATGGTTTAGTATTTTCTAAACATGACGGGTATGTTCGGTAAGAGCGTTGTGAACACTTTTTCATTAAGATCAATGGGTGTCAATGGGATGTCCAATTTTATTAGTTTCTTTGTTTCTTAGGGATTGTTTGGTGATTGGGATATAATAGGGGGAGTGGGAATTATTGCCTCATTTAGCTCACAGTGCATAAAAATCTGTGGGGAGTGTGGGCATGGTCTTAAGGAGACTCTCTATGTCGGTGTTGTGATTTATATATGGCCACCAACCATATAGTCATGTAACCCACTGACACTAGTTCCCTTTTGTGGGACTCTTGGAACTTTCTAGAATTATGAATTTTGTTTTGAAAATCCTCATATGGGAATTGTGGAATTGGTTTTTCAAGGAATGGTGGGATTTTAAAAAGTGAATGCGGGGTTTTAAATTCTTAATATAAGAACTTTTTTTGGAATGTTTTGTTTTTGTGATACAACTTTTGGGGGTAAAGTGGAAATGATTTAAGGGGATTGAATTTCCTTAATCTAAAATTATGGTTTTCTAAAATAAAATATTTGGAAATGATGTATTATTTTAAATTAATTCTATAAACATTTTTTTAAATGGGATGTGTTGGGCGGTTTTAATGTTTTCGAATCTGATGAATAGGGTTTGGTAATCAGTTTTGAATGGTTGGTTTTTTTATTAAAAAGGGTTTTGTCCTTTGTGGTTGTTGGAAGACCATGATGAATTTTGGAAATATTATTGGATTACATGGAATAGAACGTTTTTTTGGACGTTGTACTAAATGAAATAGAATGGGATTTAAATTAAATGGTTCTTAAAAAGTGTGGTTTGTTGTTATGCTGAAATTTTTTTTCAATAATTGGAGAGGATATTGATGGATACCTATGGGGTTTCTTTTTCCAGCAGGTTTAAATGATTCTTTTGTGTGGAAATATGAAAATAGTTTTCGAATTGGTGTTTAGTGTTCCTATAGAGGTTAGATGTTTTCTAGAAAGTGTTGAATGTTTTGACTTGTAAATTGAGGATTTTTTTATCCTTGGGTGTTTTATGGGTGCACACATGCATGGATTTGTATGGATATGTTGATGTATTCCCGGTATGGCATGTTGGTTGGGTGATCGGTGAGGAAAGGGATTGTGCATGTGAGTGAAACTTGATGAATCACCATTTGTGAATGTGAAAATCAACCAAGTTAGTTTTTTTACAAATGTTTTTTATAATTTTTTTTTGTAAACCTGTGTTTATGTGGGTTTCTTTTTCATGTTTTAGAAGTATGGTTTATTTTTTATGCTTCCTCGTGATCAGGAAGTGACAATGTTGGTGTGTCTTGTGCTAGGATCTAGATGGTGGATTGTTTTTGGAGCAATGTATAGTGGGTTTCTAAGGATATGATGGATGTTCTAGAGTGTCCAAGGATGATTCTCCATTAGCAGGACATCTAGTTGTTCAGACTGAGGATTTTTTTTTCAATCATTAAATCCACCTCTTCGGATGACACCTCAACTCGTTTAATGGAATGTATACATATTTGGGATTTATTTATTAAGAATCCCTATTTTGATAAATTTTTGCATATAGTTGTTGTGGTAGGTGATGCTAATTTGTTTAATCATATTCCTTGTCCATTTGTCTCCTCATTCATTGTGAGAGAGAATAGTTATACATATCAATGAGTTCCTATTTAGATGAAGGTGTGTTCTTGGGAAAGTGAGTTTAATGTGGTGTTTTTATCCTTAGCTCCTGGATGTGGTGAAACAGATTCTTCAAACATCATGGTTTCATCGATAGTCCTCTAAGTTAATCTTTTCATTATGTTCAGAAATCACCATAGGTGTGGGGATCTCGACAATGCTCCAGACTTCACCATTTTGGTATGCCAGTTTCTATTTTTTTATTGTTTTTTCTCATCATGCTAATATTAAATTTTTCAAAAAGATGTTGGTGGACATACACCTCATGTTGTATCTATGGTTAAAACTTATTAGATGTGGGTTTCAAATCAATGTATCAGTGTAGATTGCCAATGTGAATTGGGTGTGATCTTGGTTTTATCTGTTCATAGGTGGAGAGTGTTGGGTGGTGCCATTATTTCCTTTGAGTCTTTATTGGTCTGACGATTGGGTTCCCTTCCCTCCCCGCACTGAATGGTGGGGGGTTTGATCCCTGTAGAATGTGATAGCCTAGTTCTTTTCACCTATGTTAAAAATTGTGTGGTTTAAATGTTCATGTTTTTACCCTATTAACTTGGGTTTGTAGGTTGTTATGGGTGATTTTTGATGGGACTCTATGGGTGTGGCCTGATTCAAGTTCTTTTTAAATTTTTGTATGTCAAATTATAGTTTTTATTTAATGGTCGGGAGACCCACTATGGATATTAATGGTCATTAACTTAAGTATTTTTCACATGTTAGTTGTTAGTTTATGGTGGGGATCTCTTCCCCCCTCCCCCCAGTTGTTGGCTTTGTGAGTTCGCTTTGGTTTGGGTGATCATTGGGTTCATTCAGATAATTCCCAATAATCTGGTTCCTGGCATTGTTTTGGAGGTTTTCTATTGATTTTAGGTTGCTTCTCAGTAAGCGGTTGTGAGTGGGTGTTTTTTTGGAAAGGGTCATAATTTTTATTGATCTTAGATGATATGTCCTAGGCTTGAGAGGTTGGACTGTGCTGATAATAGATCCTTAGGTGTTGATCTTTCATCTGGAATGTGTTATGGAATTTCAGGGGAGAAATGTTTTTATGGTGGGGAGAATTGGGACAAACATGACCTCATTTGATGTTAATTTTTATCTAATTTTTATAATTTATTTTCTTGTAGCGGTTTCCCTGGAATTCATGGAGAAAATATTGGTTATATAAATATTTTCTCCAAATTGTGATCCCATTTCAAGATTTAATAACAAAATATGTTTCATTTATAACTCCTTAGTTTTTCTACATTTTTTATCCTCTCCACTTCCCACATGTCGAGCCCTAACCTATTCATGGTACCATATCACTTTTTCCCATTACGAACTCATAATAATGGTCAATTTGGGTGATTTATTCTTCCATTGGTCCAACCCATGATCTCATTTCATGATTTTGGAAAATAATCTATGTGGTTTATATATCTTTCATGTCTTAAAATTTTTTAGTAATTAAACCTCTAGATTGTGACCAAAAACCCTAGGATCATCCATGTGTAACATTTTACTTCACTTAAACTCATCTTCATCGTAGAGTGGGGATAATTTCCTCAAGTTGTATCATATCATCTAGATTTACAAAGACAATTTGTTTCATTCAAAAATCATTCATTTTTTACATTGTTTCTCACATTTCTCTCCCCACTCGACCTCCTAAACCTTATTTGAACCCAAAATTAATATTTTTTTGGTGTTTCATCTATTGGTGTATTTGGTGTGCTTAATTCCATGTTTCTCAAGTAAGTGAATCCCTCCCTTGTTCTTACTATTTCCATAGGGTTTCTCCCCATTACTCCCACTCCTTCCATTATTTATTGGTTATATCTACTCCCATGGTCATTATATACCTATGGTTATATTATCACATGATATTTTTTGGTGTTTTAGTTCATTTAGGGATGGTATTCATAGGTTTATGGTCTATAAATCCCTTGATGGTGATATAGGGTGTGTGGTTCCATTTTACCAAGGATTTGAGGTAGGATTCAAATTTCACCTGAAATTTATATTTATGATTCATATTTTTCATGGTATTTGGAACCTCTAAAAATTCTTAGTATTGTTTTATAAGCCTTATATATCTTAATTTGGCATGTAAGATGGTGTTTAGGCCTTGTTTTGTGAAAAGTATTGTTGTTTTGTTATAAGTGTGCACACTAATTTATTGTTTAAATGTTCTGTTATTTTTCACACTAATTTTGTGATGTTTATAACCAGTTTTAGAAATTTTAAAAAAAAATTGGCATGAATATAATATGTTATATCCTTTTATGTGTTAAATGGAATTGGATTCATTAAATGTTGCATGCCACATTTCCAGTAAAGTGCCCAGTTGGATTTTATGTTCTCAAGGTGATGTAAAATGAATGGATTCTCTTATATAAAATATTTTATTCTTATGAATCAATGGTTTTGGATTCCTCTTGTGGGTTAAATATTTTATGGGTTTTATAATCAAATTATTATGGGTTTTATGGTTTTTTTACATCTATTCTCAATAAATGGCTTGTTTGGCCTCTCTATAGAAATGGATGGGTTTTGAATGTGTAACATGAACTTTTAAGGGGTTTATGTAAAAAAAATTCTTTAAATGATTCATTTAAACCAATTAATGAATAGTGTAATTACTTCTTTTCACAAAATATTAGGATGTTAAATTGTTATAGTTTATTCTAGTCCCACCTACGTTTGATATTGTCCCCTCTGATATATAAATAGGGAAGAAATATAAAGACTCTACAAACATGGATTGTTGAAACCATTTTATTACAAATCATTTAATAACTATTAATTCTATTTATTGTAAAAAATTATTAATTTATCTTATTATAGAAAATAGAAGGTTTTTCAGAATATTAGATATTATTAATAGTAACGTATATGGTATAATTATTTTCCAATATAGTAAAGGTTTGAGGAACATTGTTAATTTTACTGATGAAATTAATATTTATAGTTATGTTTTTCTGAGGAAAAAATTTTGATTTAAAAAATGATTATAGAGTTTTAGAATGATGTACCTAATGAACTATGTAAAATTATTATGATTCACTAATCATATCATTTTTTTAATACTTAATCCAAGTGTCAAATAATTATTTTTATAATTTTGGAATTCACCCAACTTCACTCATCTTGGTACACCACTATGGAATAGTCTTTCTAAGATGATTAATGATACCTTATTAGACATGATTTTATTGATGATGAGTTCTTGTGACATTAATATTTCATTATTGGAATATTCTTTAGTTATATATGAAATCGTGCTTAAACAAGTTCTAATTAAATCCATAATAAAGATACCATATGAGATATATTATATGAAATGTACCAATTTTTGTTAAATGTGATGAAAACATACAATGTTTAACATAAGAAAAACATTTCCATAAATCATAATAGTTATTTTTCTGTTATCTAATGGATAATATGGAATAAAATTTATATAAACATACTAAGAAAAATCTTTTTTTGGTGAATGTTTATACATTCTATGATAAGGAATAAATTACTTAAAGAGTCAGTAACTGGAAATATTATCATGGAGATGTTCCAAAACAATAAATAGTAAATTTTATTGAGATAATGTTTATTGATTTCATCAATGAGATATGGAAGGAAAAATAAATAATTTTACACATAAACCATTGATTTCATATAGGATTTATCAAGAAATTGAGATAAATATATTTATTTTTAGAAATTATAATGATGTAATGTTTATAGGTGTTGGACTGAAAAATTTATAAGGGGCCATAGAGGGTTATGATTCTAAAATAATGATAGATGACAGAATCCAAAATGGACTCCATGTAAATTAACTATCATTATAAGATGGTTAATGCACTAGAAGGGGTAGGAACTATAGATTGGAAGTATGTTTTCCAATTAAAACCTGATAAATATGTTAGAGTGTTTCATTATAACGTTTACATAGTGTCATATGATTAGAATAAATCAATGTTATTTATTTTGAATACACCTTTTCAGAAGTTCTACTGAGAAGTCCATTAAAATATAGTTTTTATGAGTAGATCATTTTGATCATGAAATATATCTGATTTATGACAAAACATGTTTACATAATTTTATTTTTGATTAGGTTATGTATTTGATTCAACCCAATGGATTTGAGGTGTATGTTTTGATTAATAGGGGAGACAAGTTACAATGCTCCATTAATGGATTGAAACATGCATCTCAGAGTTGGAATATCTAGTTTTTTGACATGATAAAAGAGATTTTTTAAATTAATAATGGGGATGATTCATTGTATAAAATAATATTAGAGGTATTTTTGTTTGAATTTGTTATATTTTATAAATTTTAAGTACTATATACAACAAATGATATTAAATATTATATTGTCTGGTGATGTGGAAAGATAAATAATCCACCTGGAAATACATGTGTCAAATATCCCACATAATGGGTATGAATATATACTAAGATATTTCTAATAGGACTCATGGATTTTGTTGTAACCCCAAAATTATTAATGTTCTTAGGCATATTTTTTGGGAGAACATGAAAATGACAAGTTTACCATTATTTCATTTGATAAATATTAAGATGATTCAAAAAATAAATGGAGTTATAATGGATGGATACAATTCCCTGTGCATCATGCATTGTATAATTCATTCATTATATGTTCTCTAATAAACTTATTTTCATTTTTCCTTTATGAATAATAATTGAATACCTATACTATTTTGATGAGAGTAATTTAATTACATAAAAGAACATAGATAAATACTTGATAAGAATTAAGGATATAGTCTTGGTCACTAGAGGAGTGGTTGAGGAATATATAAAGGGTTACACTTATTATTGCTTCTAATACAATAAGTATAATAGTATACCTTAATCTAGTTTCACATTTTTATAAATGGTGGATGTATCAGTTAAAGGAGTTCCAAACATTCTGGCAGAATGAAATCAATTTTAGAGTTAAATTATTATTCCACATAAGATGTACTGAAGGATGATTTTTTTATTATGTTTATTGTTGAAAATGGTTTAGTACATAGCATTTATATATAAATGTAGTTTTACTCTCATAGTAAAATACATATTTCTTAAGTAAAGGAACCCTAACCTAACCAAATAACTAAAAAATCTTGTTAAAAAAATATCATTAAATATATAATTGAGAATAAATCATAAAATATATTTAGGGATGATATATAATTTATTATAGTTTATACATTAATGAAACCATGTAGTGACCTTGTCTACAGTATCCCATAGTCAAGACTACGTTATTTCGTTTGCCTAAGATACAAGAAATCACATCCTAAATGACTGAATAGTTTTGTAGTCCTGTTAAACAATATACAAACATGAAATTGAAATTAAATTTTTAAACATAAAATATAAAAATATTTTTCGTTCATAATTTCCTTATTCCCAATACCATATTCCTATTTATCAATCAAAAAATATTGTTTAGTATCCAAGGAAAAATATAACATAAGAATGAGAGGAGATAAGATGCTATATAATTTTAAGCATATAGAGGATACTATAAATATATAATGGATGAATGATATGGAAAGGAAAATAACTAAAACACATTCCATTTAAATAGTTACATGTGAATAATATAGATAGAATAACATTTGATCAAATAATGCATTATAAATAATCACACGAGAATTAAAATACACCAAATATATTATAACTAATCGAATAATCACATGGAATATCAATTACAAAATTCATGAAGATGTAATTTATAATGAAGGAAATCTAAAACGTATTGTTGAGTCTTGTTCCAATACATTTAATAATGTTGAGGCTTCTACCAATATATCTACTACATTTGATTCTTATTCCAAGACATCTAAAAATGGGAAAGGCCTTGGGAAAAAACAAATCTAGTTTGACACATGAGACCTACCGATGAATCGAGGAGATACAGAGATCTCCTCCCATCACTAAGAAAATAAAATTAATACCCTATATGAAAGGGTACAAATTTATTCAACATAAACATTTTTATTTATAGTAGAATACAAAATTTAAATACATTCCAAAACTAATATAGGTAATCATAATCCAAACAGAGTAAAATCGATTTTATCAAAATTGTGAACCACAAATTAAACCTATAAAAATTAATCCAAATAAATAATAATTTGGATATAAATAGAGAATATCCATAGTGTATCATAATTAAAATAATATTTTTATGTTATTTTTTAATTGATTACCCTAAATATATATATATATATACACTCTTAAAGAAAATTTCCTTTTCATTTTGAAATTCATATTTTGAAACTAAATGTTCTCAAAATATTTCTATGAAATAATTAATTTCAAATAAACATTGAAAAATATATTTTAACATATATAACATTGAGGGGTATTGTAGGATTGAAATTATGTATATGTCGGTTATGTTTAAAGAAATATTTTTTCATGTTTTCATGAATCTACAATCTGGATTTTTTTTAAAACGACATGGAGATTACTTTTAAAAAATTAAAAATAATTTTTTATAGCTAATTTAATAAATCACATGTAAAAGGATAGAAATATTTTAATTCTATTTATAAATGAGCGGTTTTTATTAAAACAAACATCTTAACAAAGAGAAAAATAGATCTATATTTTCTTAAAAACAATTTTCTAATAAATTTATGTTCCAAAGAGAGTTAAATGGTATTATTACATACAATAGTTCATGAATAATCATTAGAGAATAAAATTTATTTATTTTAAGATATAAATATCAACTAATTACCCTTAGGGGATACAAAAACAAAAACGATCTCGAATAATAATAAGATTGTGAAATAAACCCTTGCCACATTGGTAACTTTTGAATCATAATTCCGATGCAAGAAATACCATTAAATTAAACATTAAATACCATGAATATAAATTAATTCTTGTTATTAAATACAAAGGTATGTATATAGAGTTCACAAGAGAGATAAGTGGTGAATATAGGGTATGCCTCACTAAATTAAAAGTGTGACGAGAAACCCTAACCTTGAGTCTGACTCATTACGTACAATAATTATAATCATGGATAATAAACATATGTCCATTATTTACTTTTTTAATATTAATTTTCATGTTTATAATTTCATTACTATAAATTATTAACATGTTACATATGACAACTTATCTAATTATATTTACATTAGATGTTTCAATTATATTTGTCTTATTTGTCAAAAATTACTCTGGTATATTGAATATCAGAAATTAGTTTATTGTTTAAAAATATCCAAAATAATAATAATGAAATAGTTATCATTTTTTTTGTCAATAATACTATTAAAACCAATAATAAATTATGGTTATGAAAAATTAACCATGATACAATCACAGAGACGGTAGGTCATATATACGTAAGAGTAACGTTTCTATTTAACCATGATCATTATGGAAAAATATAAGTACTTTTTATATTTATTGAATGATAATAATATAATATATAACTTATTATTTCATTAAATATCCTTAAATATATCATCTATGTGGTGTGTTGGCGGAAGAGTGTTACATTGCTTCGCAAAGGTTGTAGTCCGTACGTACATGGATAATGTTACCTTCTTTAGTGTAAAAATATAAAGATATGTTATATATTAAGAATGAAAAATATTTAATAAATTTAGTAATTATTTCATATATATCACATATATACATTAAAAATATCCTTATTAACTTATACGTAAATATTTTGTGAAAATGAATCACATCACTTCATCTGGCGGGACTCTATCATACACACAAGCGACGTTGTCTTATCCCCCATAGAATGGAACGAAAAAATGTTATATATGGTATAATGAATCCATAGGTATAATTATATTATGCATATATATATATAAAAATATACATATATATAATTTATATCCATCATCATATCCAACCATGAGTAGTAAATATGGGAAAATTAGTGAAATCACTTTCAGATGTAGTAGTTTGATGTACACATGAATGATAATTTTGTAAACCCATTTTATGGAATTGAGGTTGTTTTTATGTCATTAAAATATTATAATAACATATATGTATGTTTATGTTACTTTATTTATTGTATAATCATGGTTTAATAAAAATTAAATGACATGGAAGACGAAATATAATAAAGACTCTCTTTGAAGAATGTTGCATCTTCTTTGGCTATCCTCCATAGGATTGCACCGAAAGCCTTCATATGTTGTATTTATTCCCAATATAATTCTTATACAGTGATAAGAGGTGATTTCAGAAGTTATTTTGATAGGTATTTTTTAAAATAAATGGTTTAATGGTGTTAAGAATAGAATATTTGCATGGCCTTTTATAAGTGAGGTGAGTGGCACACTTGTAATATTTTGAAATAAAATGGTGTACCCATGTTTCATAAATTAAAAAAGGTTTCCAAAATAGATTATTAGTGATCTTTATACATGATATTGATTAAATATGGCCTTAAAATATATTTTATACCAGTTTTATGGCCATTTTAACCCTCTTGTTTTTATTATAACCAGACTTTAAATACCTGTTTACCTTAACTGATGTAAATAACTGTTACTAATTCACTATTAATTTCTGTAAAAAATTAAGTTGAATTTATTAAAAAATATAAATTATTCTAATTACAAACATTTAATCCATTGTTCAAAATTCTACTAACTGGTGTGGAAATTTTATATTCAAAATTAATCGTGCGTATTCAATGAGAGAGAGGGGGTTTAAAGAGATAATAATTACAAGATTATAATGAATTTAAATAGAAAATCAATATTAAAATGATTACAATGACCTAAATTGAATTAGTTGAAATAAAAGTTATGTAATTTTACTTTAAAAATAGTCCAAAATATAATTTATAATTATTATTAACCAAAACTAAAAGTTATTTTGTAATTAAAATATAGTATAAGTCACTATTAATCAAAAAATGAATCTTTTTAGAAAAATCCAAAACATTCACCTTGGATAAGTTTGGTATTATGACATATAAAATAATTTTTTTTTCAAATTTATTTTTTACTAATTAGTAAATATTAATTATAAATTATTCATACAATGTGTGACTAAATTTGCTTTTTGAAAACAATATAGGTTTTCATGAAACATTTCTTTTTTATTATAATGATTTTAAGATTATCTCTATTCAATATATATCAATTTTGATTAACTATACAGCATATAATTTTCTTAATTTACTTATTATTATTCATACCCTCTAATTAGAAATATTTTTTATTTTGGTAATGTTTAAAAAATTCAGTTTTTGTAGACTATCTCATATCATTCAAACCTAGTGTTGCATGTATTGGGAGCTATTGAAGTGACTGAATTTATTTTAAAAACAAATATATAATACAGTCTTGGGGTGTTATAATCCCTTAAATTATTGGTTTTCTATGTCATATATTCCATTAAATTTGATATTATTATTTTAATATCATAAGGATTTATATTCTATACCCTTAAATAAATTTTCTCATCAAAAATTAATCATTATCTTAGTAATCAAATGTTTATTTAGATGCCATTTTTGAAATACCACAAAGATTAATTTTTTAATAAAACATCATCTTGATAATATAAATTGAAAATAAAAAATTCATTTGGAATGACACATATCCAAGTTTCTATATAGGATAATCTTTGTAGAAGGTGAAGATGTGGACATGGAGGAAAAGTAAATACAATTACATTGAGTTATTGATGTCATCAGTCATGTGAAAGTGAATTATCTGTTGAATGTTAAAGAACAAAAAACAAAAATATGTGATTATTTAGAAGACCATCATTTAAAAATAAATCAATTTATTATGATAATATATTTTTTAAATATCCTTTTCCGAGAGTTAATGAATACCTTTACCATAAACAATGAGAATATTTAATCATATAATTAGTTGATATCATTTAATTATTAGGAGCAATTTAGTTTTCTTATATGATTCAAATATCTTCCACTTCATCTCTTAGAATATAAAATTAATATGTATGATGAATTTATTTTTCCTTATGAACCAAAATTAACATTGACTGGATCATATGAACTATAAGAGAATGATAATTCATTCATTTGAATTGTAGTTATTATTATTAAAAAGTGTTTTTCACAAATAATACAATATGAATAAATCATCATATTTTGAAGCAATAATTTAATCCTTAAATCCTCCTCAATAATTCAACTTGAATAATTTCCTAAATGGATAACCATATTATACATACAATATATTAAGATCAAAATAATTAAAAATAGGGTTATAAAAATTACAAAATGAATTGATCATTAGTCCAAACAACATGAAGTATCCTTTAATCATCACATACCAAACATGTTAATATCTTCATCATGTATTCTCTTGAAACATCGTATTAGACTGAATTACAAACTATATTGAAAAAATTCTCATTTACTTTTTCCATAAATAAACAACATATTATTGGATATATTAATTAAATTCAATAATTTTTCAAAATTCATCAATGATATCATAAAATAGTTTTTCAAAAAATCATTAATCAATTTCAGAGAAGTCAGTACAGTCTAATATACATCATCGATTTCATTCACCTATTTATATAAACATCATAATCTAAAAATCATGAACATCTTAAGGATTATCTTTTATTCAATAATGTGTTCTCTAAGAAGTTTAAATCTATAATGAATCATTTTTATTAGTCATTTATACCATTGAATATACACATTCAAATCCTTAATGAAAAATTAAAGCATTACAATCATTATATGTTTTGAGAATTTCATTAAATTAATATTTTTCAATATATATTGTTTCTACTAAAAATTAAATAGATTATTAATTCCACTTCATCTTTATTAATACAATATGATGTATGATGACCCCTTAACTCCTTTTGAGATATTATTCTTTAATTATTTTGGAAATTATATGGGTTGTTCCCTATCTCTTTATAGTGGAATCATTTCTCATTGGAATATTCATTCTATCCATTAAAATCATGGGCATGTTGTAATTTTTATCTACACATTAAGAAATCACAATTTACTTTTAAACATGTACCAATGTGTTTCTTTATACAAGATTCACATTTTGGAAAATAATTCATTCCATCATTCCCTTTATCCATATTTTTCTTTTTCATCATATTCTTCTTTGAAATCCCTTAAAACCTATAATACTTTAAGAAATATTTATATTTCATAATATCATATGATAATATTTACTCATGTGCTAATGATTTATGGGAGACTGGTGACCATCAGGGGATTGGCATAAGAATAAAATATAAAAAAATTAATTCTTTCTCTTTGGATAATGTATATAGTTCGAAACATATCTAGGTATCCTTGTAATGTTTGCTTCATACATATCCACATTTTCCACTACATCCTATCATAAAATTAATAACGACCTTTCCATATTCATTTTTCCCTCAAGAGGAAAATATTTTTTCAAGAAGATTACAACAAAATACTTTCAATCCAGACATGTTATTTCCTACACATCCTTAGTGTTTTGGAATAATGAAAATCATTGATTTGCATCACCTCAGAGTTGATAAACTACTATAAAAACATTCTCTAATTCCCTAAATCCCACATTGATAAATATCTTCTCTAAGGAAATTATACAAAGCTCAGTGAAATATGGATTACTAAACTCATTGAATGATGGTTCTTTTTTATTCTTTATGTGTAATAACATTATTACAATATGTGTTCGATAAGAGTGATTCTCCATATGGGAAATTTTATTACTCAAAACCTATGTCAGCCTCCCCAATATGGTTATAATTTGATCAGTTCTTGCTAAATAAACTAGAACTGGCTTCATTATATTTTTCTGGAAGGAAATATTTAAAAGGTGTACATTCACTAATATGGAACCCATTAATTCCATTAGGAGGCATTTATAAACAATGGAATACAAGAGATTAGAAAAATAAAATATGAAACATAATTTATAATTCCAAAACTAGTAGCCCACTATACATAAATATGAAAAATCGTATCTAATCTCATACTAATAAACATGGTTTCTTTAGGGATTTAATTATTTTAAAATAATTCACAATAGGTTGTAAAGAAGATATGAATTCTCATAATAATATCCAGTAGGATATTTAGACCACGTTTGTAGTAAATCCCATTTTCCAACACTAGGTGATGTTTGGTTTAAACAAAAATAACCTTTTTATAGTTAATATTCCATAGTAGATCTTTTCCAGAACCACATTCACAAGTCATATCCAAAAAGAGATTTTTATGCTAGGAAAAACCACATAATCTCTCCCTATATAAAACAATTGAATATCATTTTATACATATTTTCAACATATATCATATGGTCATGTTCCCTAATTTATGTTTTCCTATATCTAGTTCAAATTTTTTATAATAAACTTCCTCTAAAACCAACTTCAATAACCTACTCCCCAGTATCCCGAAGTTGGTTTCTACTTAATTATAATACTATAAGGAACAAGGAATCACATCCTGAAGGACTTAACAGTATATTATTCTTATTAAAATATATGTGACTAGAAATTCACAATACATTTTAAGTCATTAAATAAAAAATAATTTTTGTGGAGAATTCCATTATTCACTTTTTCGTATTCCTACATTTCAATCACAAATAATTCATAGTATCCTAGGTAAAATAGAAAAAAAAATTTGGGGTGATCATATTCTTAGTAATTCTAAGAATCTAGAAAATGCTATGAATAAATAATTCATAATCAATTATTAAGTTAAATAACTGAAACATAGTTCATTTAAAAATAACATGGTCATAATATGGTAGGAAAAAAATATTATAAAATAATGAGATAAAAATAATAAATTGAAATTTAAAAATGACCATGGATATTTTAAATAACTAAATAATCACATGGACATCAATAACATAATTTATAATGACCGAATTCATAATTTTATACATCTAAAACAATTTCTTGAGGCTTGATCCAATACGTATATATTAATTGGTAAGGTCTCAGCCAAAAGAATTTCTAGTCTATCTCATGAGACCTACTGGTGCATCAAGGGGCTATAGTAGGCCCTTAGTGTCCCTTAAACATGTAATTAATTATTCCTAAGATAGGGGTGAATCATAATAAACATAAAAATTTGTATTTAGACTAGCATATGAAATTTAAATATGTTCCCAAATCAATAAACCTAATTATTGACCATCCATAGTAAAATGAATGGTATCAACATAACCCATCCTCTATTAAATAGATCATAAATCATTCATCAAAAGAATAAGTGTGATTTCAATTCAACTTATCCCCATTGGATCAAAAGTACAATAAGAGGTTCATGTCATTTATAAATATAAATACAATAAAAATATCATTAAAAACATTCTTGAGGAAACTATCTATATCATTTTGAAATTCACCTTTTAAAACTAAATGTAAAAAAAATTGGAAAAAATTTTCTTTGAAAATATATTTCAAAAATATAATGGATGTTTTAAAATATTAAATGGTAATGACAAAATGAAATTACATAAATGTTGAGTATGTTAAAATAAATATTAATTTCACATTATTGTTAAATTCCATACATGAATTACTTTGGTAATGAGATTAATATTGCTCTCTAATTTTTTTTAAAATGTATTAAGGGGTAAAAATGTATTTACACTATATTTTTTAAAAGGTTAAAATAATTTTTGAAAATAATTTTGGAAAACATGTGTTTTGATTCAAAAATTTTTTTTAATGAAGTAAGAAATAAAGTATGATTTTTTAAAAACATTTTCATAATAATTTTATATACCTATGCGATGAAAATTTTATTATAAATTAAAATAGTTTGGTAATGATTATAATATAGAAAATATTTTATTTTTTAGACATAAATATGAAATAATTAATCCAAGGGAGTCTTAAACATGAAAACTTTAATAATGATGAAATTGTGAAATATACCCTTACAACTTTGATATGTTTTGAATCATAAGCTATAATAAATAAATATAATTAAATAAAAAATTATATAACATTAAAATAAATAAATTCATGATATAACATAAAAAAAATTATAATATATTCTATACAACAGAGATAATTGGTGTATATGATGTATGTCTCATAGAAGTAAAGGTGTGATGAGAAACAGTTCCCATGAGTCTGGATCATCATGTAAGTTATTTATCTTATTGAATAATTAAATTATGTTTATTTTATATTTGATTAATAAATATACTTCAAGTCTTCTATTCATTTGATTTAACTTATTTCCATGTTATATAAGATTACTCTCTCAATTAATTTTATGTTGGATGTTTCAAGGATATTAGGTTTATGTTACAAAAATGACATTGGCAGGTTGACTAGATTAAAAATGTTATAAATAAACATGCCTAGAATAATATTCCTGAAATAATTATTATATTTATACATGAATTTAATTTTAAAACCAATCAAAAATAATGGTTAGTAAGAATTTATTTGGATATAATCTTGGTGATGGTAGTACGTACATACGCATAACTAACATTTCAATTTTTCTATGATTATTTTTTATAGAAGTTGTGCAATGTTTATATTTCAAAAATGATAATAATTTCATATATTTCAAATTATTTATTCAATTAACCAAAAAACACACACACACACACATACACACAAACACACAGACACACACACACATATATATATATATCATTTATGTGGTGTGGTGTTGAAAGAGAGTTGCATCACTTCATGATGGAAGTAGTCCACAAGTACACGAATGATGTTATCTTACTTTTTGTGTAAACATAAAATGATATATTATATTTTAAGAATGAAAAATATTTAATTAATGTAATAGTTATTTCATTTATTTCACATATATTCATTAAAGTATCATTTATTACCTTCCAAGTAAATTTTTAGAGAAAAATGATTTACTCCCCTTCACAAGGTTGTTGTTTATCATACAAATGAGTGACATTGTCATATCCCCTATAGAATGGAAATAAAAAAGGTATACAAGATATAATTAATCCATAGGTATAAATTTATTATACATATCTCATATTTTATTTATTTACATCATCATACCCAACTATGTCAGTTTGTAATGGAAAAATGAATGACATAAATTTACGAGGCGGTAGTCCTCTATACACACGAATAATAATTTCTTAACCATTTTGATGGATGTGGGGATTGTTGTAGGTCAAGAATTTTTTATAAAAAATATTATTATATGGAATAGAATAAGGTTAATATATACTAATTTTTTAATTAAAAATGATCATGGTTGAGTAATATATAAAATAAAAACTCTCGTTGATGAATGTAATCTCTTCCTCAGGTCACCTCATTAGGTTTACACCAAAATCCTTCAGTGGTTGGATTTCCTCACAAAATAATCCATATAGTATGATAGTAGGGATTTATGTAATGTATTTGGGTAGGTATTATAAGAACCAAAATTGATTAAATTTGTTAATAATATGGGAAAAGGGGTGGCCATTTATATGTTTTGTGAGTGGCACACCTATACTTTTTTGAGTGATAAAGGTGTACCCACATTTTTCACATGCCAAAAGGGTAAAAATGGAGTATTATATATATTTATACATAATATGGACTAAATATATCAATAAATCATATTTTAGACTATTTTTTCACTAATTTTAGTGCTTATCTTTTTTATTTTAATTCCCCATAGTAGTTCTAGTTTTACCTTAACTGTAGTAAATAATTTTAACTATTTTAACTATTAATTATATTAAGAAATTTAAATGAAAATATTAAGAAATATAAATTAATCATATTATATATATGGATTAAATTTTTACAAACACCATTCAAATAAATGGATAGATAGTAATTTACAATTAATCCCATAGACACCATGATAAAACATATTTTTAACGAGAAAATGTACAAAATTTAAAAATTGTTTATATCGAAATTCAATATGAAAATGATTGATTTGGAATGAATTATATTAATTTATATTCAAGTTAAATAATATTATTTTAAAAATAATGCTTGAATTTAATTTGAAATTATAAATAATTTAAATGAAATTGTGGTTTTCGATTAAAATTTAGTAATTTCACTATTCAAAAAAATTAAGCTTTTCACCAAAATCTAAAATATTTCAACCTAAGATAATTTTGAAATGCTGAAATAAAAAATTTGGTTAATAATTTAAAATTAAATTCATAAACTAATACAAATCAATCATAAATTTTTTTTTCAAAGGATGAATAAACAATAATTTAGAAAAAAAAACTTGTTTCCATAAAACATTTTTCTTTCATTTAATGGTTTATAATTTTATCTTGAATCAATATGAATCCATTATATTTTTGTTTTAAGATTTTAATTTTCATAATTTAGTAATTAAAATTAATTCCCTACAATTTAACCATTAGGTTATAATGTTAATGATTAAATAATACAATTTTAATTGTGTATCGTGTTTTGTTCAGACATAGGGTTGCCTAAATGAAAAAATATTGGTTGGATTGAATTTATTTAAAAAATAAATATATCATAATGTCAAGGTATTTTATACTCTATAATATTCATGTTTTTTCATGTCTTACATGTTAGCAAATATTATACTCATATCTAAAAATATATGGGTGTTACCAGACATAATTAGAAAAAATGACTGAGGTTCATATTGATTCTAATAGAATAAGATATTTGAGAGATTTAATGTATTTATTATAAAATGTATAATTATTTTATAATAAATGAAATATCTAATTTTATTTCACACTTGTGTGATGAAATTTATAATACATGAATAGTGTAATGGCAAGATCTCCTTAATGTGTGTCTTTGAGTTTTTCCTAATCGATTATCATTACATGGTATTATGGCTTTTGAAATTATATTATGTTTTGAATGGGATGTAAACTCATGGGATAACAGGATGAGATATATTTTTTATACTAAACCATAAAATTATATCTCCTAAAATTTCATACATTAATTAATATACTTAGGGTTTCATTATTAATATAATTCATATATACCTCTGGTAAAAAAAGATACCTATTATTGGAACCATTATACTCTAATACCATTATAATGAAAGTGTTAATAATTTTTTTTCAGAGATTTTATTGAATATTATTTATTATTTCATCATTTATATATTATAAAAAATTGGATTTATTAACAGTTATATAAAAAATAGTATGTAGGTCCATACTGAAATTAGACATTAAAAATATGAATCCATGATTAGTTGAGTCACATATGTTATTATTCGCTATTTATATGTGGTACATTCGATGTGAATATGTATTAAATGAATTAAATGTAATGTTTTCATAGAAATAATAATTTATTGTATATAATCATAATGAATAAATAAATTATAGTGGATTAACATGATCCTTGTCTACTGTTCAATAGACATCAATAATGTAGGGATTATATAGGTATGCATAATTTTTATATGAAACATATTATGGTGAAATTGTGTAAATATATATATAATTATGTTTGATTGAGGTCACACAAGACCCCATAGTTGAATGAGTATCACTTGTGTTATTTTGAGGGAACTTCTTTCATACACATATGAAATCAAGATATTTATTAAATGTTAGTGAAAATAAGGGCCATATGACCACACAATTTGTTCATAGAATAAGGATTATATATTGGATAATGAGTTTAGTAATAAATGAAAATATTTTTTGGTAAACCATTTCAAAAATAGTTTTGTAATGATTCAAAAATATTTATTATTTTTTAATAAAACCCATATGTGATTGTTGTGTATGGGATAAATTGTCGTATATTCTAAAAAATAAAGGATATTTTGTTTTGTGATATCCCTTGTTAATATCTTATGACTTGATAAAAAATATTCATTTATTATAGAATATTATAGGATTCTATTATAGTGTATGATAGGATTTAAATATGAGATATTTCATACCAAAATATATACATGTCTTCATAATTTGTTTCATAAATTATAAATCAATGATATTGGTTCATTTTTAGAGTTGTATTCATAATTCACTCATTTGATTTGTTGAAATTGTTATATGTTCACAATCAATAAGAATCTAAAAATGGATTATAGTTACACTATACTCTCTTAATTTAATTAATAATGCTTATATAATGGTTAGGATTCCCCCATTTATGGGTGTTGTGAAGAATAAAATATTAAAAATTCTCACATTACATTGTGTTTCTTCAGTCTACTTCATCAATGAACGTTTTATTAAAAAATTATAAAATTATTTTCATCTCATTGTGTATGTGGATCCCATGACGATGTAATTCTATCAATGTAAGTATTATTTTGGTTTTTTATTTTGTTATACCCATTAATAGTTCTTCATCTACGAGTAAATTATATATCTTAAAATATTAATGGTATGATAATATTTTATTTATACGTTCACATTTTGATTATATAAATTATGGATCAAGCATATTTTGGTTTTAGTTCTATTATACATATCATTTTATGATCACCTATCCTCATCACTTAAACCCCACATTGGTTTAAAATCTGATGTTTCTCATTACATTCTGATGGAAAACTCTTCATCAGTGACCATGGATATGTGTTAAAGATTAATAAAAAACAATCATTATATATGTATATCATAAATAGGAACAAATAATTAAATAACATTAATTCATTTTGATTCAAGGACTGTTTCACAAACATGATAATTTCAAAATAATAAACAACAAATGAATCTCTTTAAAATGATACATATTTTAAAATCCACATATATCAATGATGTAGGATGCCACAAGTAAAATATCATAAAATTATTAATGCCCATTTATTAAAAATTATAATTCTTTATATATAACACATAATTAGGTATTTATAAATATTAACAACGATGTCATGATAAACACAAAGAACATACCAAATATAACACAATGACATACCACTATAAATAAATCATACTAGATGACATGATTCTAAGATAAAATGTATGAGATAAACACATAGTATAGGGTGAAAAGAAGGGAGAATGATGAGTTCGGTGTATGGTGGATAACCTGAGGGTGGCCAAATTTTCTAATAATATTTCAATGTAAATTTATTGAATTATAATTTTCAAAAAAATATTATGGGATCCACTTGGTACATTGTCCCTCATTTACATGAACATGATACCCAATAGGGTCACCACTATATTGGAACTGGGTGGATTATGGTCCACCAAGTCATATAGACGTATACCCAATGCCACTGGGTAACATGTAAAATCCAATGGGTACCCATTGATAGTTTTTATCTGTTGATAGTTGGATCAACACAAAACCCATTTGAAATAATATGAAATAATCCTTTAGGGGATTAGACCCACCTATAATACCATAATATAACATATTCATTCTTGTCAGTTGATCTGATCATGTAACCATGTCAAATATACATATATATATCATATTAATTTTTTAAGTCAATGAGTTAAACATCTATCAATGATTAGTATCTTTTCAATATATTTCAGTTATAATAATAATAAATAATTTTTAACGGGTTGGTACTCATCTGACTACACTTCATGAATGTTCCATAAATAAATTTCAGACACACTCAATGAAACTACTACATGGGTATACAAAATACATGATTTACTAGAGATCACAAAGGGAGTTTTAGTTTGTGAATCAATTGTTAAAAAATATTTGATCATTTCTTCAAAAAATAACCTTCTTAAAATTTTAAAGTGTTGTAATATATTCCCATTTTTCAACAACACAAACAACAAAACATGAAGGGACACAAAAATATTATAAGGTTCACCTCTTAATAATATATGATAGTCTATGTTCTAATACTAATTCCTTGAGTATTAGATATCCCACATAAATAATCGTATATGTAAAACTAATAATGGTATAACCTTAAAAATATTGCATACAACTCTCCCAACAATAATTTGGTGCCTCTCTCCCAAATGAGAAACCTACCCTTTTAAAGATTAATGTTGGTAACTGGTGAATATTCTTGAACCAAATATACATCCTATTTTTCATTGAGTGTGTTCAGTTATATCAATTTATCTTTACATGAATAGTGTAAATCAAATGGAACATTACCTTAAAACATGCTTATAGAAAAGTAGTTTCTAGACATTACATAAATAACACATGCATAGAACAACTAAAAATTATTCCCCTTATTCCTTTAATATTCCATAAACATTAATAGAATATTATAAACTTTTCACATATTAATAACATATTCACATCATTCTCCCATTATTATTGTTCTTAAAATTATTAAAAAAAATTATATCAATATAATATTCGTAATATTTTTTATTTATCCTGTCTATTTTAAATTCAAATTTAAATAAACTTCTTCAAAACCAATCCTATGAATCATTTTACAAATAATATCCACATAAAAATTTTAATTATTAGTTATAGTTTGTATAAATAACAACCAATCCAATAATATGAGTCCAAGTCATAAAGGATGTATGAAATTCCCACTATTCTATAATATGCACATAAACATCCCATTTTTTGTTCTTGTATAGTGGTTCACACTTGAAAAAATTTAATTTCATCAACACTTTTCATTGTTATTTGATACTAAAATGTATAGGTCTTCCATGGTTGAGAGACATGATAATAAATTAAATGAATCATGTGAACTGTGTAATCCTATTATATTACAATGACTAAACTAATGAAATGAGGTATAACCATTATATGGAATTCTCCTTAAAAATTCCATATAAGGAAAAAGAACATGAAATTATATATAAAATATGGATCCTACTTACACAACATAAAAAAATTAGTAAACATATATTGTGAAGGAGACCACCTTGGTAGGGTGATTGTCCTCATAATTTTAGAGACATGAAAAATACACTTGGACTTCATTTTCACATAGACAATTCCTTGTAATGTGGAGTTCCTAAAATAGCATAGGGCATGTCAAGCTGAATTCATCACTATTACATCATTGAATCTGATTCATATCCTAGAAAATATCCCTCAATGTACATTTATAAACTAGAAATCATACATGTGGTGTAATATTTCCTCGATCAACATACATCATAATGAACTCCTATCATGATATGTATTATGTACAAACCCACAAAAACATCATTAGAATTTATCTCCTATCATTTTTACCTATCAAAAAATTTGAATATGAATATGATTTATTGGTTGAAAACAAAATATGTAATAATAAATCATTTCATCTAAAACATCTTCTTTAACAAACGCCACACAAAATCATATCAACACCACTTGGTCACAAAAAGCATACCCTTTGGATTTTTCTTCACCCATGTAACATAAATCAATACAAAAACTAAATTTCATTAAACGTGACTCCCTTAAATAATGATATTCCAACATGAAAAAAACGTTATAAAGGAAACAGGAATATTTATTAGATAATATCATTCAGTAGATATGTAGTGATCCATATTAAATTTTTCTTTAATCCTAATTATATCCAACCATCATGGGGATGATATATGTTATGGAAATGATGATATACAACATAAATTTTTAATTTATATCAGAATGATTACTTTTTAATAACTACTAATAAAACATCAAATCATTTCTTAAAACAAATACTTGCATGAACTTCAGTAAACTATTAAACAAATTACTCCATATTACATTACTAAAATAACAACATTACAATGTCAAAAAATACCCATAAATATATTATCCCTAATAAATTTGTGTCTCACATATAATTAGAGAATTTCATGAGATTTATGTGGTCATTTTTATCCCCCTTTGAAATAATATACAAAGAAAATATGAGAGAAGTGACTTGGACAATGTAACTTATCATCAAGATGAGTGAGGTTTAACTCGTAGAATCAAAAAAAATATTCAGATAATCATCCATTGATAGTGTCTTAGTGATAAAATCATCAATCAACTCATTATTAGATTAAACTCCAACCTCAATTAATTTATCTCCACTATCTCCCTAATAAACTTCCCTTCGTCATCCTTAAAAACAAATATTTAATTTTTTTTACTATGAATTAACCTCCATGGTAGCTTATTGTAATCCTCTAATTCAAATTCACCATTTAGGTTAGATGGAATTATATCTCTTTGGAAGATCATGTATTTAATTTTTTATATAATAGAAATAATATACATTCTAAATATTTTTTATTTCCTCATTTAAAGTGTCACCCCAATCTTAATGATTTATTTATTTATCATTATTTGTAGGTTCAATATGATTAAATAATATGGTTTGGGTTGTTTTCATCAATGTTCACATAATTTTTCCTACTTTATATTATTCTAAATTCTGTTTAGAAACAAAATGTTTTTTTACCACTGTGGATGTTTTGAGTGTGATTTATCATCATCGTATAAACCCTTTGAATCTAATTTATAAATAAGTACAGATTTAACACATTCATAAATTTTTTAAATTTCATCTAGATATTTAATAAAAATAATGAAATAATTACATTAAAAATCTACTTTATCTATTCAATTTTTTTATTTGATTATTCTAGAATCTTAAAATCAACAATATCACATATATTTCCAAATTAATTATTGAGAAATGTTGACCTCACCCATTTGGAAGATAAACAATAAAAAACCAATCACCTCGTTAATTATCAACCATTCCAATATCATCAACCTTTACCTTGATAAAACAAGTATTTTAAAATGCATAATGAAACTTAAAACCTGGTGATTTTTTTATAATACATATAATAAGGTGAATATTTGAATTTAGCATGTATGAATATCCATTTTAGATATAATATAATATAAAAATATGTTTCCAAAACATAAAATTGGTATTATCATACTCAGTTAGAATTGTTCAAGACATATCCACAAAACACCTATTCTTATGTTATGCGATAACAAATTTTATACTGTATAAAGTCTCTAGAGTTCATTTTAAATTCCCTTATTTTCCAAATAATCCTTAAATTTAAAAAAATATATGTATTTCCATTGTTTATCTTGAGCTCTGAAGAGCATAACCACCCGACCACTATGCACATATTCAAAAAAATTAAACATTTTCAAGGCCCTAGAATTATGTTTCATGATCATAACACATGTAAGAAAATTGAATTCATCAAAAAATTATAAAGTACATATCTCTATTAAAAAATTACTTCCTCATGTGCCCACAAATATCTAAATGTATAATCTTCAACAGATGAGTAGATTGAATATTTACTTTCATGTGAGGGGAGTTAACAATTTTAATCTTTTGTAATGTTGCGCACATATAGTTTATTTCCCTTTTCAAGTAAGGTACATCGTAGAAATCATTTTCTTTATATTTCATTTGAATATTCTTTTTTCCAGGAATATCATTCTATATTTTCATTAATTGATACCCTTATTTCATGATTATTTAGTTAGAAATTTTAGCATTAGTGATTAGGAATAAATTAAATTTTTTATATTGTAGATGCATCAAAATTCATCCATATTTTGGTTTCTTGAAAAATAATCCATACTTTCTAAACACAACATTATTCCCATCAACTTTGTATTATTACATATCCAATATATTTTTCATAAATCCATCAACAGAATAAGTGTTTTGGGATTTTATCATTTTATTTTCCAATAACAATTTGTCTAACTCAATTAACTTTTTATAACCCATTATTTTGAATCAAACTAAGCCTCTATTGAATATCTTAATACAATTATGGATTCTTAAATCTCTATTCAAATAATATTAGAATCCTCTATCCATGATCCCTAGAATTTCTCAATTCAATGCATTATGTGATAATTCCATAATAAAGGATTCACTTTCCCATTTCTCGTCATCTTTGGAGGATTTTGATTTTCAAATTAGATTTATTAGGAAAGTATAAGTATGACGTATTAATTTTCAGAGTTACTAGTAATTTAAATCTGTCCACAAACTTCTTCAACAGAATGAAACATGATTTTTTGTCTTCTACCATTAATAAATAACCCATTTTTAAACATAAAAATTTTAATATGGATAAATACACATAAAACAATATTCCCAAACAATTTACTAATGTTTTGATCGTGTTTTTTAAACCAATAAATATTACCTATGTTACCAAAACCTCCATAGATCCAAAAATATCCTTATTTAATATATTTACATTTAAAATTTATTTTTAACTTGGAACTCTTTTATTTAATTTAAAACTACATAGTATCAATAATTATGATTCAATATTGTAGGAGAATTGTTTCTCATTCGCATGAATTTTTATTAATTCAATTAGATATATATTAAAACCATCCAAGTAATTTTTTATATAATATTTTGAATCATTGTTTGGATTTCATGAAATTCTATATTTAGAGACTCTTTTAATTATACCCAAACTTTATCATTTAAACATCATTCTTCTTCTTTGAAACTTTATCACCATTTCCATAATAAAGATCATAACGTAGAAATTAGTGTTATTGATATTTTTTTTCATCCTTCTACATTAAAAACTATACATAATAATGAAGATAATATTAAAATATAATTATTTTTTGGTATATTTATTATTTATTAAAAATATGCTTCTATTGAACTAGGTCAAGTTAGTTATATACAGCCTTAATATTTTCTTCTAATATTATATTCATGATATCCTCACCATCAATCTGATTCTTCATAATATAAATTTCATCTACCAGCATGGTATTTTCATCTATAAAAATAATCTTTTTATTTAATATTTGATCATAAATAATTAACTTAATTTTTCTTTCAAGTATTATTATTTTATTGATTAACTCTATAAATTCACCATTAAACATAATCTTCACATGGATTTCCTCATCTCCACTTCATAAATTTTTTCCTTTATTAGTATTGAAACTTTCATCACACAATCTATCTATATGAAGTTTATTACTGAAATTAATTTTAGTATCAACCTCTTATTATTAACTAAAAAATTCACCTCATTTAAATAAGGAGTTTGTATTGAAATTTTTTTCCCTTGATAAATTCAAACCATTTCTTATAGAATCTAATTTAGTTTTGGATGAATACATATTTGAGTGTATTCTAAAACATTCAATTTCATAATCACTAGATTTATCCTTATTTAGTTTTTATAGTTTGATAAAAAAAAATTATAATATCCTCATAATTTAAAGATTTAATTGTTTTGTTCCATTCTAAAATTCCCTTCCTAATTAAAAAAAATTATTAGAGACAATAAAATTAATTTTTCCGACCATATATACACATTTGAAACTGAATGAAAAAAGTCATTTTTATCATCGCCAGAAAACAATCTTACAATTCTCATGTTTGGAATATTTAAAGGAAATCACCTTTTAACCCTATCTTGTTTTATTGACTGAATAATATTTCTTCATATAATAGTAAAAAAGAATAATATGTATATATTCATTTGTGATTTCACCTAGATCCTTTTCTTTCTAATTAGATTCATTTTCATCAAACATGTTTGGGAAAATACACAAGTTCTTCTCTAAAAATGTGTACTCTTCCAACTTCTCAGCACAACCTCTTTTGATGATTACAAATTAATTTTTCATAATTATGAAGTCATAAATTTTATCATCATCCTTAAATAGAGATATTCATATTTAAATATCTAAAAATAAAACTTCATTCACATCCCATTAGTTTTCCCTTCTTAGATATTCCATAATTTTTTCATATTCTTTTTTTATGATTCCTTCAATAATAAAAAATTCATTTTTTTATATATTATGTAAAATATTATTTTTTACATTAATATAATTTTCAATATTAGTTTTATTTTATATGGTAAGAGAATCGTATTCCTCTCATAGGGGAGATCCATTTGTTACAAATTTTAATTTTTCATTTTTGATAGAAAAAAGATATATAAATATTCTTCCTTTAAAAACATGATAACAATTCTCATAAAAAATGTGTTTCCCTTTATATAAATTAATTTATTTTATAAATAGTAAATAAAATAAAATAATTAATTATTCTTCCTTCTAAGATACAATTAAAATCAAAAATCAAAAATTATGGGAACCAAGATCTGAAACCACTTGTGAATCTATATATTTCTACTATATGAGATTTACAATGTTGAAGGGGTTGTGGTGTATCATTTACAAAAAGTCATTTTTTAATTATTGAAAATAAACCTTCATCAATTTTTAATGTGTATTGATAATATCTATCATTTATTATACAATCACAAAAATTATATGGGAATAAAATAAATTTATAGAGTTAACCTCTAGTGCTTCGTGTAATATATATTCCTCACAAATCACATTTCCCATTGAAATATTTATATTTGTAAAAACATGTTTTTTATGTCCATGAAACCTATTTCTACATGTCTTCTGTCAAATCTTTGGAACATCCTGCAATTTGTAAAGATAAATAGTTGTAAAATTTATAAATAATTCAATCAAATATAATTTCTTTAAGCCAATGATTATAATAATTTCATTCACTTATTCTGTACTTAGATAACATAATTATAATATGATAAACTTTTTAAAAAATTATAGGTGAATATTTATAATTCACAATGTATGTACACCACGTCCACAAAACCACTTACAAATTCTCCTCCTTATTCTACTATTCAAACATATATAATCAAAAAAATATTCATTTTTACACATATATAGATCATCATCTCCTCACTAACCACATATTATTGTTTTTATACAGCACTAAAAGACCACACAATATATCTTCACTATAGTAACTTATTCAAAATTTTAAGATTATAATTTGATATTCAATTTCAAACCAAATACTTTAAACAAAACCCATGATTCATAATAAAAAATACACCAACATAAAATTGAAATTGGTATTTATAATAGGATTAAAAAATTAACCAAACATATCCAATGAATATCAGTCTTCAAATTTGTTTGAACCTTCTATTATTCCACCATCATAGTAGATCCATACCCTTTACTGCATATGGAAGTTGTTCAAAATGATTATTTTTTATCAAATAAAAATCATTATAGGATAATGTGTAACTATGAAAAAGAAGTAATAATTAGTATTGATACATGGAAAAATATGATTTGTATCCTAAAAAGAATTATAAACCCTTTAGCGACATGAAATTATATCTTGAGACATAGTACATCCTTTATATCACATTCTCTGTGAAAATTATAGAGACATCAAAAAAATTAGATTATATCATATATTTCAAGTTACTACATTCATTTTATAATAACCTCACTCGACATACATTATGAAGCGTATTACATTGTGGTTTAAATGACATAAAAATTATAAAGACATTAAAAACGTGCTCGTTCATTTTTTGGGAAATTGAAAATAGCTTTTGGTGTGGATTCTATTAAAAAAGTATGGGCTATTGGAAAATTAATTGGAATTCATTATATCTTATTATCTAATTTTAGGAATAAAACATTTCCTTCAATCAACTTATATATTTAATTAAAATTATATTTAGTATGATAAATGTTCTACCAACATCTTGAATCATGAACTCCATTAATGATAGATATTCAATTCCATAAATCATAAGAATCATTAAAATTTTTATCCAAATATATTCACCTCACAATAAATGTGAATTTGAAAATGATTTATTTATTGTAAATAATTTCAAAAATAATGAATCACATATATTCCAATTAAATATTAAAATAAAACATCACAAAATCATATAAACAGCTATTGGACCCCACCCATCAAAAATTAAACATGGTTTACTACAATTATAACCTAAATTTTCTACATAATCTAATTATTGATAGCATAAAAATATATAATTGTTCATCCTATTTGGTAAAAATATCATTGACGTCTCCCCCCATGTTTTCTCTAATATTTTTTATTTATTTTTTCAAATTCATCTCATTCTAGGGAAAAAATTATTCAAAAAGTAGATATACAAATGTACTATCACATTCATCGAATAGGTGATTCCCACAAAAAAGAGAGTCATAAAATTTTTTTAATATTGTATGTTAATCATAATGTAGGTCATATTGATTTTATATCATACACACATAAAAATGATATAATACTGTATGTATAGCACATAGGCCACCTAACTTATGTTCATTAGAAGATTCCCAATAAATATTGGTTGTTGATTTGGACACATATCACTAGAAAAAAGTAATTAGAGGAAATTTATGATGTTATACATTAAAATATATAACCTAAGTGGTTCAATATTTAATAAATGGAAAACAATTTGTCACATTAGGTGTCATAATCTTACCACCAGTTGTCACTCAAAATAAATTCCACATGAATTAGAAAATTAACAATTGAAAACAGATATTAGAAGGTCAATGAATTGGAGTGTGTTAAGTGGAAAACGTATATTCTTATAAAGAATTAGAAAACGTAATTTAAAAACCATAATATAAATTAGTTTTTTTAATTAATTAGGTTTAATAAATTAATTGTCCTTACATTTAAATGGGACCATACATTTCATGAAAAAATACCCCTTCAGTGTCTCACACATAACATGTCCCTCAGGGAAGCATTCTAGAACACCACTTCCTTATAAAACTAATGATAACACACTAACGTTCATCTCAATTTTCCCTACCTCTCCACATAATAAAATGTTACACTAGTTTTGACCACATAGTCGAACCCAATTACCTTTTAATTCCCCATCATAAGCCCTCACGATAGAATAATAGAGATTAAAATTTTAGTATAATTCCTCACAATTAAATCATAATTACATACATAAGAGTTCCCAAGAAATACCTAAGGAGATAAATTGTTCTAGTTTTGACAAGTAATTGTTTCTAATATTTGATACATAATGATTTGATGCCAAAGGATTCCATATCTAATATTTATATATTACAAGTCCCAATGAAAAAGGGATTTAGATCCATATATGTTTAATTTTATTGGATGTTAAGTAAGGGATATCGATACATAATGGTTTCTAGATCATATAACTAAATATTTAATTTTCATCATCACCGATTAATTCCCTCCTTCATGATATAATAATTTACACTTATAAAATGGTCACCCATATTAACAAAGAGTTTATTAATATGTGTCACTTTCAATAGTGAAAATATAATGGTTTTGGCATGGTCTTAGACTAGCCTTATAAATTTAATTGCACATAATTTTCACCACATAACAACACTTTATGACATGAATTGTCCTTCCCTAATAACCATGAGATATATTCTCACATAGGTACTTATCGGGACACATACATTCAGTCACATTGGTGTGTGGATCACCTACTCAACCCCCATTATTCCGTGAACCGTACTCATCATATAGGATTGTACTGAGACATGTTTGAGGGGGTAAAAACCTCCCAAAAATATAGCTACTCATCATTCAAACTATCCTAAGAAAATTGTTCATCCCAGCCAATGAAAAACATTAGCTATAATCCATGCTTGGAAAACTCCCAGTCATACATCTTCACCAAGATATTCATTTTGAACAATTAGACTTATTACATAATAACTACCTTTTTTAAAATATTCTTCACATTATGATCAATAATTTGATCCAGTGACTCCATAAATGATTCATCGATATCAATCTTGATAGTTTCAATAATTATCATAGGGAATGTGTTTGGATATTGTCATTGAATCTATGATACAAGTAATATGTTATTCATAGTAAAAAAAATTCTAAGTATAAATAATCAATATTCCAATGTACAAATCCTCTCCCTGTTATAATATAGTCATATATTCATATACCCAAATTTCCCTTGGATCCTAGAACAAGGATTCTCTAATATAGGGAACTTTCATAGGAGTACTAAAACAGTAACCTCGATCTCTATTAGAAGTCATCAGCAGTAAGTATAAGAACAATTTTTTCTCAATAATATCACCAATTGATTCTTGATTATAAGGATATGGTCTAATTTTTCTTTCAAGAGGGTTTTTCTAATAACTAGTGGAATAAAAACCTCTACTTAATTTAAAGTTTTTTGACACAACCAAACAGATGATCCCTTGGAAGGATCAATCTAAATCAATTCTTGATAAAATTTATTGTAGTAAAATCTATATGTTCCAAAGGTTTCCCCCTTGAACCCATGAAATGTAGGAAAATTTCTCAAAATATGTCCTCTAATATTCAAATGGTAAGCTCATACATCCATTGTATTAGATGGTGATAAATAGTTCATAGATTTACATTTTTCATAATCTTTCTTCCACTCTCACCAAAATTTTGATGTAAAACCTATTCCCCATTATAAAATGATACATAAAGATACCCTATTTTTTACAATATCTCACCTACAAAGAATAAATACATATCTTATAAATATCTAATGTGTCCCTGATCTATTAAAAATGATAAACTATATACTACCAGTATAAGACAATATAAATTGGAATAATTACTTCAGGTGTCCTCTAATACCACATCATGTGTCTGTCAACACATCATACTAGGGATGGAATGTGTTTTTTGATTCTATATGAATCTTATATGTCCACATTCTGAAAAATACTATTTTTATCCCTATATATAGACAACATTCAATAAAAGAATTCACACAAACACCATGAAACTGACCACAAACATAAAATCCATTAATATTTCTTAATTTAATAAGACATAATGAATATTAAAATTTACTGAAGTAAACCAATGAAATTTGATGTCATTGGTCATAATTAAAAGACAATCAATAATCCCTAAGTTAATTCACCTCTTTAGGATTAATATATAAACCTAACGTCAAACCACTAAGACCACACTAAAAACATAATTCTCTATTATATCATAAAAATTATCTTGATCCCTTGTGAGTACTAAGACTATATAAACCTTAACTCCAATATAATTCATTTATTAAATTTAATACATATTATACAATGAATACAATAATCTATAAATTTATCCTTTAAGTTGAAAAATTTACAATCGTTGACATATCATTTTTGATCAATACTCATAGAATTTAGTTTTTTCATTTACCAAAAATAATGCAGTTTCTTACATTAAACCATTAACTAAAAACTCTAACTATTAACAAAAAATTCAAACTAACCACATGTAAGATATACCACAACATCACAACTAAACATTTTATATAGGGCCACATGAAGGGTATCTAACTCTCTGTCCATCAATGGTTCTCTCCCACTATAACACATTTTATTTCCCTTTTTAATGGTAATTACACTTCATAAAAACCATTAACAACAAAGTGTTGAGATCAAGGATCATTTCTCATCATATCATGATAGAACCATCTAAAAAAACTCCATGAGGTCTATAAAACTAGGTTAATGCAATATCTAAATGATCCATGTCAGGGATGATATGTTTTTTCACTCTAAGAGTAGATGTGTATTTCCAAAAAAGTAGACACTAAAAATTCAATCATATGACACTATCACACATACTATATGTTGAACTCAATTGCATTATTTTTATTTAACTTATTTCCTGTCTATATCTCTTTCCTTGTTTGAAACACATTCAGTATTCCTTGTCCATGTTGATCTCCCTGGACATGTAATTCCAAAAATCATTATTGTACACAAACCATCACACCTCACATTCACTAATTGTTCAATGCTCATTTATGACATGTGATGAATATTCCATGCACCCAAAGTCTTCCTGATTTATTGATCATCACTATCTAATCCATAAATTAATAGTTCTAGATCATTATTTCTCTCACCTATACAACCAAATATTCTAGATTAGATAATTTACTCAACCTTTCCTATATCATATTAGGGGGTTTCACCCCTTTACATAGGTCTTATCTTATCCAATTATATCCCATGTTTGATATTCATCCAATATATTATAACCCCACTACCTAGATACATGTGGATACAATGAACTAAATTTTCCTAGAATATATTGTGACCAATACACCTCCAAAAAAGTTCCCCATCCTTCATGGGTCTATAATGAATGAGAATATGTACGTAGTCAACCCAGCCCATATACTATGAAAAATAATCTTCCCTAATCAATAATTGACTTAATCAATCTAGAATAAATCATAGGATTCACCTATCCTCTAAAATGAAACCTCTATATCCAAAATATTTTCAATAATACACCAAATTTCATGCCCTCTAATTCATATTTAGTTGATTTTAGCTAAAAAAAATCCCAATATTGACCATTCATGGCCATGATTCTTCCATACCATCCATGATAACCGACGAACACTAACTCTCACATTTCTAAGGTAAGAGAATATCCAAACAACCCCCCCCCCATAATTGGGTATAAATGGAATCATAATCAATTTAATGATTCTTAAGAAAGAATATAACCTAATACATATCTATCACACCACTCAAATCATGCCACTATGGGTCATAACCCACCAATCCTAGGATCACACAACCAATTAAACAATTGATCATGCCTATCATGCATGTCATCTTAAATCCTCACAAAAGGATCCATCCATACATTGATCCCAAACTATAATGATTCTACATGTGTTTCTTATCACTAAATACTACCCCTTGATTTTGGTAAATCCTTTCATCTCTAGTTACCCATATAAAACCTAACCCATATAGATAAATATAAAACATGATCCATATTAATTATTTTATGAAATAATAGAATAACTTCCATGCATATTTTTATAGTTATACCAATTCTAACTACACTCTTATAAGTTATTCTTAAATCATATTAAAACAAAAAAATGGAGAGGTTATAGTAGAAAACATGCCTCACCTCTCCAAAAATTCCAAAAAATATATGGGTATCAAAAATAGAATCATTTATTTAATAACCTACTAACTATGATGTTACGAACAAAATCATAAGCATCGTGTATGGTCATTTCTTTTTATATTTCTCAATATCACAAATCATGGTATGTAGTAACAAGAATAATATCTCTATAATCTCTATAGATTTATTAAAAAATTACTCAGTTTTTTTTCACAATTTTTATCATGTTTTACCCATATTTAAGTTTATTATCTGAAACATAAGGGATCCACATAATTGAACTACTTTTGATCACTTTTTGACTTGATTATCATAACCATGATTCAGTTAAATGAAATTTAAAAAAACATTCTTGATGAATACTATTTATACGTATTTATTGATATTTTATTTATCAAACATCATGAGTTAAACATGGTTATTAATTATAGTAAATAATTATAAAATCATCTATAGAATAAGTTATAAAATATTCTACTATCATAATAAATTTTAAAACAATATATAATATGGTTTTAACTCATTATTTATCCTAAAATTATATCATATTTATCGATACCAATCATAGAAAAGTACTGAAATAGCATGTGAATCTAAGATTCCATGTATAATTCATTAATACACACCCTTTGTGAACACTGATCCATGTGTAATATCAAATAAAAACAATATCAATAGAACCTATGTTAATAAACATACCAAACTAGGATAGTGAAATACAAGAATTATGGTCTCATCCTAGGTAACATGTACATCCATCACTTGTAGGCCATCTATTCATAGGCCTAATATCAATACAAATAACAAACAACATTCTAAATCATGTCTATAATAACTGAATTTTAATGAAGAAAAAAAAACATTCCACAGATAACAATTTGTAGCATAATTTTCCTAGTTCACCACTATTGAGACACATTTGGGTCAATACATATCTTATCCATCCCTCATTGTATATCAAAGGCTTCAGATCAGTAATGTGGATCAAATATTAATATTTGGATACAATACACCTCAATCAGTTAATCATAAATAAAATATAATGTAGAATTACTAAAAACATTCAAATGTATCTGAATAAACCAACATTAGAAAAAAAATTATTAAATATCATATAAATCCCTAAAATGTCAATTTTAAAAATGATATATTTCCTAGAATGACCAAAAACCAAATCAAAACCTGTAGTAGGTAGATTACATGAATATAGGTCCAAAATAAAAAATATTTAACAAATACTCGGGTAACTAAAAAATTATCTGATTTTCCATTTTCATTCCCATATCCTAGGCTTCATCCCAAATAACTTGATAATCCATATAGAAAAAGATTTTTTCCATTTTCCGGATGTATTACATTAATGTTTTATTTTTGTAACACCCCAAGATTTTATAGTGTGTTATTTCTTCAAAATAATTCAATAACTTTCACTACACGCAACACCAAGTTCAATCGCACCATGACTTACCAAACAGGCTGTTCAAAAGAGGTTATGAATAGTGTTAACTAAATTTTAAACTTTATATAATCCTTATAATTTTAGAATCCATATTATGAGTTTCTTAGACATAATGTAAGAACAAATTCATTTCCAATATTGCACTTTTACCAAATTTTAATAGTGAACCCTTTTTAGATACAATATTTTAAACCTTTTGACTAAATGGGGACATCAAAAAATTTAAAATAAAACATTACAAGCTTCCACGGTACGCTTTCCTTTGAATAAAACAGTAGCGTGTGTTGTACGCAACTTCGAGTTTTAACACACACCACAACCGATCAAACTAGCCGTTATGAATAGTAATAATTAATTTTTGAAATTATATATATTTTATATTTCAAAATGGACTTAATTTTTGGATTCGTAATATCAAATTTAGCCTAAGTTGAAATTTTGGTACTTTTCGGATAACTTTCATATTTTGATGAATAGTAAAAATTACTAAATTTTAATTAAAAACAACTTTTTTAATCAAAATAATTAATAGTGATAAATTATGAATTTGAGTGGTTTTAAAGTATATTTAGAATATATTTTTACAATTTAAAATAATGTTGGTCATTAGACAAAATTTTACAATTAAACCGAACATAAACAAGTGTCAATCTTTTGATAGTTATTATCTCTTAAAAACACGCTTTTTGTTTTGACAGCGGGAATTAATTTTAAATTAATTTCTGCCACTTCTGTGTTATGAATTTAGAAAAATGGATTCCATATTTGGAATCAGGATGTTCAAATTGTGTAAATAGTTAACTTTTATTTTTAGACATTTTGAATAATTACTGCGGTAAATATTTTATTTACCATAGTTAAGGGTAAATCCGGTAAATAAGGGTTACAAAATAATATTATAATAATACTAAATTACCCTAAAACGTGTCTTAACCCTATTGGTTGATACATGGTCGACCATGGGCATCTTTGGGTCAATTTTGGGACCCCATTGATCCACTTGTAAGTGATAATGACACTTTATTTTAATTAAGTTAAAATGAATATAAAAATGACACAAGCATATATCTTTTAGAAAAACAATTTTTACATAGGGTTATATAAGTTAGATTTTAGATTATAAATATTCATTAGAAAGCTAAAAAGATTTCCTACATAATTATATTTTATTTATAATTTTTAGACATCAAATAATTAAAATTATTAATGACACAATAATGATGCAATGTTTACCTCATTAATAAATCATTTAAATAAATAAGATTATAATGATTAAAATATTATCTAAAACCTGTCCAATTCTTATTGGTTGATTTTATTTAGAATATGAGTCATCTTATCTTCGACCTCAATGATTTTTGGACCATTATAAACCGAATAAAAATATATTATAAAGTAATACTTTCACACTTTTCTAAAGAGCCCCTCCTCTCCCTTATAAAAGGAGACCACTTCTACTCATTCCTCACACCTCTCAAGCCACTTGGCTCGTCCAAACTCTGACCAACTAAGCTCCCCACATCCCTCTCCTCCTCCTTGAAGCTTCCCCTTAGGCAGAAAGCATTTCAACAAGTCCTTTGGTTCTAACCAAAGTGAGTTACCTAAATTAAAGGTAACGATTTCTCTTAAATTATTTTCATTTATTTTGCTTCTCCAACCCCCAAACTCTTTTTATTTCCTTTCTTTTGTAACAACACCAGTATCATCAATATACTAGGATGTTTTTATAAGAAGGATTCAAACTACACATTCACACAACTCCATCTAATGGATGATGAACATAATGTTTCTGTGGATGGCAAACTAACGCCTCACGAAACGATGATTGTTCAAATACATCTTACCGCCTCTCATGGTGGCCATTAGGATGGAACTGTAATTAAATATGATATTAATGATATATATTTTATATATAAGCTTCTGTAATTCCATTTTATTTCATACCATTATTCGTTTCATGTTGTATATACATACGATAATTTCATTTGAGGAAGTGCGGACTACCGCCCCCTTAAAATGATATGACTCGTTCATACCACACATGGAATGTATAAAGGATGGTGTAAATGAACTTAAGTAACATATATAAAATATTATATTATACTGGAATAGTAATATACCTATGTATAATTTGGATTCGATTCTTTTAAAATAAAAATTAAATGGAAGTAGCGTTCGTGCGTACGTACGGACTACCGTCTCCACGAACGCGATGAGATTCATTCTCCATCGTATCCATTCAAGTATAATTATCATTTGATGATTTAAAAATGATGTTTAAGAACTTGATACCATTCTGGATATGAATAATATACATCCCATTAATAATGAATATGTCTCACATAACAAAGAATATAAAGTAAAATGAACCCGTTAACACCCGAAATGACGATAATTCTAAAATATTATTAACAAATCAATGATAAAAGATCATATATGATATCATATTAAAGTAAATGATTCTTTTATTATTCAATAACAATTATTTCACCATTATACAGGAGGTAAACCTACCATCGACCAAGGAAAATGTACAATGTAAGGGTTTTCGTATCTCACTTTTAATTCCGTGAGAATTCCATTGATCACCACTTAATTATTGCATGTGGTGTATGTGTACTACCCATGATCGTATTCATTGTGTAATATACTTTAATTTATGGGTATTTACATCATCATGTTATGATACTTCTTTCATGGGTGTATGTTTCGTAAGTTACCTAATCGATAATGGAATTTGAGATTTCAATTTCCACTCATTTGGCTTTACACATATTTCATTGATTATATTACCCCAAGATTATGTGTGGAATCACTATTCATTTGATTATGTCATAATTTCCACTCCCCTTCCTATGGATAGAAGTTTGGTACACATAATCACTACATTGGTAATTCTACAGTCATTGATATGAATTTGATAAGAGTAATTTTAACTCATTCTCCATTTGTTGAGTTAAACATCCAATTCGTTGGTATTGTTTTTACAAGAATATGTGTGAATGTCCTTTGATTGTTTTACACTGAATATCCAATCATATTTAGTGTATTTATATTTGTCACACATAATTATGTCATTGATTTATCCTTAACCTAAGGATACAACCTTTTTGAGAAATTTCATCTCAATTTACATTCCATTGAGACTTCTTTGATGATATACACCAAATCACTTTTATGTGGTGTATATAATGTACTTTGACATAGTATGTCATGAATTCCTTTATTCTCATGATATTAAAATGTTTTGATTACCTCAATTATTTGTATTCAAGTGTCTCTCTTTTGGTTAGAAACTCTAACCAAAATACCATTTTAAAATGTTTTAAAGAATTATTCTTCTAAATCATGCTCATTAATGTCCATATTTTAAAAATGGTTTTAAGGATTTATTTATATGGACATTAAAGTTTTAAAATTAAAACTCCTTTTAAAAGTTTCAAAGTGGTATGGGACACTTTGATTCAAAAATATACTTTTAAACGGCTTCTTGACAAATAGTGTGACTTTTAAATGTTTTCAGGAAAAGGGGGATATTTCTCTCAAATAGTTTTGATGATTATTTTCATCTATGTCAACATCCTTCATTATTATTGATTGAGGTTAATGTGATACAATACAATCTTCCATATTGTATCGAATGAATTATGTTTGACTGTGGATGTCCTATTTTTATACCATTCATGGTTTGTGGTGAAAGTATTGACATTTCGTATGCTAGTTTAATACGAATGTTTACGTTATGTTTAAGCCTTTTCATATGGGAATGCATTGGACTTAATAAGTGACGGGTGGAGCCCGCTATAGCTCCTCGATGCATCGGTAGGTCTCATGAGACAAACTAGTGTCTTGGCACAAGGCCTTGGCAAAATCTTATTTGTAGTCTTGGCACGAGGCCTTGGCTATGTGGTTATGATAGTCTGGCATTATGCATTCCATCATTATGAAAGTGGTTATTGATATTGCATGTGATCATTCGACTAGTAGAATATCCATGTGAGTAAGTAAATGGCATTATTTCATTTTACCTTTGCCATTTTATGCTGAAGTTCAAGTTTAAAAGGCTTTTGTTTTAGTTATAAATTGCCTTAAGTGTTTATGCTTATTTATGAAAGCTTCTGCTATAATGTTATCCTTACTGAGCATCCGAGCTCACCCCTTTCAATGTTTTATTTTTTTTCCAGGATTATGAAGAAGTAATTTATGAATGACCTGCAGGGATAGTATGAGGGGATATGAAGACAAGATGTTTTTTTATGATATAATGTAAAAATTTATGGATGTATCTAGTTATTCCAAGGCTACTAAACTAATCGGTCTTTCGAGACTTGATCTTTCTCATGATCATGCCAATGTTATGTAATTAATGCACCGACTCTGGGTAGCTGGGGTCGGGGCGTTACAGTTGGTATCAGAGGAAGTTTAGTACAAACCTTGGTAGCTAGATTTAGATAAACTCTGATTAGAGCACGTAGACCTAAGATGAACTTTTAGGATTAGTATAAAATAACTTCCTAGAATTTTGGTATTGTAGAGATTTTGTGAGTTTTCCGAGCAATACATCCCTGTCTGGATACGAGCAGGTAGAGGCGGCTCTGGCACAGATGTACCTAGGGGTAAAACCCGAAAACACCGCTTTGAGCTAGACTCGAACGGGAACTGGTGCACGACAACGGGCCTTGCTGCACTCTTGGTTACGACACTCCCGGGGGATATGCTTAGGATAATTTACATTTTCTTTACAAACCGATTTAAGTAATATATACATAAGATGAGAGTAAATGACCTTGGTTAATCCTAATATGTTTCAAATTGAGAATATGGTGACATTTTAATCTCTAAATGATTTTACGACTACTATTACTCACACAATGCGTTCTGGTTTTAGTCAATGGCTGGATTCCACGGAAGTCATAGTGACTTTGAGAATGATGTACAAGTTGGGAACAGTGGTGGCAATGAGCAACAAAATGGAATGTTGATAGGCGTAAAAGATATCATCTTTATGCCAAATCAGTTTTCAAAAAATATGATCAACAACATATATATTAACCAACTCCCAGACTCAACAAGGAAGATAAAGGTGATAAATGATAAGATCTCCAGCAATGGAGACCATGGAGAAAAGAAACCTCAATTTTCATCATGCAGGAATTGTGGAAAGAGACACCTAGGAAAGTGTCTCAATGGGACAACGAAATGTTTTACGTGCGGGAAGGAAGGACATAAAGTGAATAATTGCCGATGAAAAATGAAGAGTACTATGGAAGAAGATAAAAATGGTCCCAAGAGTCCATTTACAGTCATTTTTCGTAAATGTAGGGGACCTGGCCATTACCCGAGTGAATGTCCTATTCTATAGGATATTTTCTTGGTCAAAGAAGAAGCTATGTGGAAATAAATGGTTGGAGAAAAATTATCACTACTTGTTGATGGGTTTACATTGGAATAATTTTCTCTTGTATTTGTAACCCCGCAGTTTTCCATGTGAGAATGATATTTGAGGAAGAATTGTCTCTTCTCTTGTGGATATAGGTATAAATAACCATTTGGTTTTATATGATCATTGGGGTTTGAGAAAATGATAAGTTATTATAATTTGGGATGAAAATGCAAAGTATGATATAACATTTGTGGTTAAATTATGTTATTTTTAGGAATTTATCTCATTTTGGTAATATTATAAAATATAGCTTTGAAAAAGGACAACACATAGACCGTGTGACAACCCGTCGCGTCGGACAAAGCTGTGGGAATCGAACCCACAACCAAAGTGCGATTGGGATTTATCGCCTACCACTGGACTACGTGAAGTCCCTGGTTAGTATGACTATTTTTTTGTTAAATGATTTTATTGATCAATAATAAGATGATTTGGGTTCTTATGTCTTATCAAATGAATACCCTTGGTATAGGAAAATGATTTGGTGATTAAGTGATAAATGTTATTTTGGAAGATGTTCATTTTGTTAGGAACACTATATGCCCAAGGAAAATAGAATACAATGAGGTTTCATTTGTAGAGTAATGGTGGATTTTTATCTACATTTTTATTGTTGATTTATAGTGATTTGGGTTATTTATGGAAATGATTAACCTATAACAGAGAATATGTGATGATGTTGATTACATTTAAGTATGTGACTTTAAGAGTATTTGATGTAATTTGGAGATACAATGTAACATGGGAGACTACATAATCAAATTCTTCTATGTTTTGGGTTTCAATATTAGTTTGGATTATATTAAAGGATTTTAAGGACAATTGGTTATTGAATGGTATCTATTTAACTTTGGGGTATTGTTGGTTTAATTTTAGAAATTAAGATTAGTGCATATTTATATCAATGAATATCCTTTTGGGGGATCATTAGATCATTCACTAACCATTTTGGTTTTGATTAATCTTCAAAGACAATGTAAATATATGGTTTATCCTGCATGGATCATGTGATTCTATAGAAGTTTATTCTAGCTCTCCCAGTGTGACCAAGTCTTCTTGAATACTCATCGTTTAAAAAAAAATTGAGTTAGTGGTGGAAATTTATTAAAGAATGAAAATCTACTTAAAATTTAAGTATATCTCATAATGTTCTTAGTCAATATCATAAATGAATTTTTCTTCCTTATATAATGTAACTTTAAAAAAAATGTTGTCCTAGATGGTACCTTAAATCATCACTAATTTATGGCTTTGGGATTGTTGGCCTATTCATAGCCATGTTCTCTACCACTCTCCATCAGATAATTGATGGTTAGATTTCTCCTCCATATCCATATTTTCCTACATGGAACCCTAGTATGTGTTAATTTCGGTAATCTTCATATTTTCCACTCTTTATTTTAAATAGAGGCCTCATTAATTCATTTTTCGATGTGGGATTTCAACTAAGATATTTTGAAATGTCAAAAATGTGTGATCCCAATACCCTATATTTTGTTGAACCGATGGTACTTCAAATCATCATAGATTGATGAGTTTAAGGACCTCAATTTTATACTTGTTTGTGATTGATGACCTCAACCACTACCTATAAATATTTACGTTTTTCCTCCAATTATATGTCTCTAATTGCCACCAATGTTCTCCTAATCGAGATCATAATTTGGTGGTGACCCTTTCATTTCTCTTTTCCTCATATTAAGACTAAATTATAGTAAACCAATTTCCGATGTGGGTTTTCCCACAAATATATTTTCTATTTTCAACCTTTTATTTTTGAAGAACAATTTCAAATTGCGAGGACGCAATTTATTGAAGGAGGGGAGAATGTAACACCCCATGATTTTATAGTGTGTTATTTCTTCAAAATAATTCAATAACTTTCACTACACGCAACACCAAGTTCAATCGCACCATGACTTACCAAACAGGCTGTTCAAAAGAGGTTATGAATAGTGTTAACTAAATTTTAAACTTTATATAATCCTTATAATTTTAGAATCCATATTATGAGTTTCTTAGACATAATGTAAGAACAAATTCATTTCCAATATTGCACTTTTACCAAATTTTAATAGTGAACCCTTTTTAGATACAATATTTTAAACCTTTTGACTAAATGGGGACATCAAAAAATTTAAAATAAAACATTCCAAGCTTCCACGGTACGCTTTCCTTTGAATAAAACAGTAGCGTGTGTTGTACGCAACTTCGAGTTTTAACACACACCACAACCGATCAAACTAGCCGTTATGAATAGTAATACTTAATTTTTGAAATTATATATATTTTATATTTCAAAATGGACATAATTTTTGGATTCGTAATATCAAATTTAGCCTAAGGTGAAATTTTGGTACTTTTCGGATAACTTTCATATTTTGATGAATAGTAAAAATTACTAAATTTTAATTAAAAACAACTTTTTTAATCAAAATAATTAATAGTGATAAATTATGAATTTGAGTGGTTTTAAAGTATATTTAGAATATATTTTTACAATTTAATATAATGTTGGTCATTAGACAAAATTTTACAATTAAACCGAACATAAACAAGTGTCAATCTTTTGATAGTTATTATCTCTTAAAAACACGCTTTTTGTTTTGACAGCGGGAATTAATTTTAAATTAATTTCTGCCACTTCTGTGTTATGAATTTAGAAAAATGGATTCCATATTTGGAATCATGATGTTCAAATTGTGTAAATAGTTAACTTTTATTTTTAGACATTTTGAATAATTACTGCGGTAAATATTTTATTTACCATGGTTAAGGGTAAATCCGGTAAATAAGGGTTAAAAAATAATATTATAATAATACTAAATTACCCTAAAACGTGTCTTAACCCTATTGGTTGATACATGGTCGACCATGGGCATCCTTGGGTCAATTTTGGGACCCCATTGATCCACTTGTAAGTGATAATGACACTTTATTTTAATTAAGTTAAAATGAATACAAAAATTACACAAGCATATATCTTTTAGAAAAACAATTTTTACATAGGGTTATATAAGTTAGATTTTAGATTATAAATATTCATTAGAAAGCTAAAACGATTTCCTACATAATGATATTTTATTTATAATTTTTAGACATCAAATAATTAAAATTATTAATGACACAATAATGATGCAATGTTTACCTCATTAATAAATCATTTAAATAAATAAGATTATAATGATTAAAATATTATCTAAAACCTGTCCAATTCTTATTGGTTGATTTTATTTAGAATATGAGTCATCTTATCTTCGACCTCAATGATTTTTGGACCATTATAAACCGAATACAAATATATTATAAAGTAATACTTTCACACTTTTCTAAAGAGCCCCTCCTCTCCCTTATAAAAGGAGACCACTTCTACTCATTCCTCACACCTCTCAAGCCACTTGGCTCGTCCAAACTCTGCCCAACTAAGCTCCCCACATCCCTCTCCTCCTCCTTGAAGCTTCCCCTTAGGCAGAAAGCATTTCAACAAGTCCTTTGGTTCTAACCAAAGTGAGTTACCTAAATTAAAGGTAACGATTTCTCTTAAATTATTTTCATTTATTTTGCTTCTCCAACCCCCAAACTCTTTTTATTTCCTTTCTTTTGTAACAACACCAGTATCCTCAATATACTAGGATGTTGTTATAAGAAGGATTCAAACTACACATTCACACAACTCCATCTAATGGATGATGAACATAATGTTTCTGTGGATGGCAAACTAACGCCTCACGAAACGATGATTGTTCAAATACATCTTACCGCCTCTCATGGTGGCCATTAGGATGGAACTGTAATTAAATATGATATTAATGATATATATTTTATATATAAGCTTCTGTAATTCCATTTTATTTCATACCATTATTCGTTTCATGTTGTATATACATACGATAATTTCATTTGAGGAAGTGCGGACTACCGCCCCCTTAAAATGATATGACTCGTTCATACCACACATGGAATGTATAGAGGATGGTGTAAATGAACTTAAGTAACATATATAAAATATTATATTATACTGGAATAGTAATATACCTATGTATAATTTGGATTCGATTCTTTTAAAATAAAAATTAAATGGAAGTAGCGTTCGTGCGTACGTACGGACTACCGTCTCCACGAACGCGATGAGATTCATTCTCCATCGTATCCATTCAAGTATAATTATCATTTGATGATTTAAAAATGATGTTTAAGAACTTTATACCATTCTGGATATGAATAATATACATCCCATTAATAACGAATATGTATCACATAACAAAGAATATAAAGTAAAATGAACCTGTTAACACCCGAAATGACGATAATTCTAAAATATTATTAACAGATCAATGATAAAAGATCATATATGATATCATATTAAAGTAAATGATTCTTTTATTATTCAATAACAATTATTTCACCATTATACAGGAGGTAAACCTACCATCGACCAAGGAAAAAGTACAATGTAAGGGTTTTCGTATCTCACTTTTAATTCCGTGAGAATTCCATTGATCACCACTTAATTATTGCATGTGGTGTATGTGTACTACCCATGATCGTATTCATTGTGTAATATACTTTAATTTATGGGTATTTACATCATCATGGTATGATACTTCTTTCATGGGTGTATGTTTCGTAAGTTACCTAATCGATAAGGAAATTTGAGATTTCAATTTCCACTCATTTGGCTTTACACATATTTCATTGATTATATTACCCCAAGATTATGTGTGGAATCAATATTCATTTGATTATGTCATAATTTCCACTCCCCTTCCTATGGATAGAAGTTTGGTACACATAATCACTCCATTGGTAATTCTCCAGTCATTGATATGAATTTGATAAGAGTAATTTTAACTCATTCTCCATTTGTTGAGTTAAACATCCAATTCGTTGGTATTGTTTTTACAAGAGTATGTGTGAATGTCCTTTGATTGTTTTACACTGAATATCCAATCATATTTAGTGTATTTATATTTGTCACACATAATTATGTCATTGATTTATCCTTAACCTAAGGATACAACCTTTTTGAGAAATTTCATCTCAATTTACATTCCATTGAGACTTCTTTGATGATATACACCAAATCACTTTTATGTGGTGTATATAATGTACTTTGACATAGTATATCATGAATTCCTTTATTCTCATGATATTAAAATGTTTTGATTACCTCAATTATTTGTATTCAAGTGTCTCTCTTTTGGTTATAAACTCTAACCAAAATACCATTTTAAAATGTTTTAAAGAATTATTCTTCTAAATCATGCTCATTAATGTCCATATTTTAAAAATGGTTTTAAGGATTTATTTATATGTACATTAAAGTTTTAAAATTAAAACTCCTTTTAAAAGTTTCAAAGTGGTATGGGACACTTTGATTCAAAAATATACTTTTAAACGGCTTCTTGACAAATAGGGTGACTTTTAAATGTTTTCAGGAAAATGGGGATATTTATCTCAAATAGTTTTGATGATTATTTTCATCTATGTCAACATCCTTCATTATTATTGATTGAGGTTAATGTGATACAATACAATCTTCCATATTGTATTGAATGAATTATGTTTGACTGTGGATGTCCTATTTTTATACCATTCATGGTTTGTGGTGAAAGTATTGACATTTCGTATGCTAGTTTAATACGAATGTTTACGTTATGTTTAAGCCTTTTCATATGGGAATGCATTGGACTTAATAAGTGACGGGTGGAGCCCGCTATAGCTCCTCGATGCATCGGTAGGTCTCATGAGACAAACTAGTGTCTTGGCACAAGGCCTTGGCAAAATCTTATTTGTAGTCTTGGCACGAGGCCTTGGCTATGTGGTTATGATAGTCTGGCATTATGCATTCCATCATTATGAAAGTGGTTATTGATATTGCATGTGATCATTCGACTAGTAGAATATCCATGTGAGTAAGTAAATGGCATTATTTCATTTTACCTTTGCCATTTTATGCTGAAGTTCAAGTTTAAAAGGCTTTTGTTTTAGTTATAAATTGCCTTAAGTGTTTATGCTTATTTATGAAAGCTTATGCTATAATGTTATCCTTACTGAGCATCCGAGCTCACCCCTTTCAATGTTTTATTTTTTTTCCAGGATTATGAAGAAGTAATTTATGAATGACCTGCAGGGATAGTATGAGGGGATATGAAGACAAGATGTTTTTTATGATATAATGTAAAAATTTATGGATGTATCTAGTTATTCCAAGGCTACTAAACTAATCGGTCTTTCGAGACTTGATCTTTCTCATGATCATGCCAATGTTATGTAATTAATGCACCGACTCTGGGTAGCTGGGGTCGGGGCGTTACAATTTTGTACCCACATATGTCATAGTAGGTTATCTATACCACTAGGTAGTCCACCACCAATGGTTTCCCTAAAAATAACCAATTTAAATTGAGTGTGTATTGATTTTCTACAAAAAAAACTAAAAATAATATATCATTATCAATAATAATGTTCTAAGGTGACCCATAAGAATGACCATACATTCTGCAGACAATGTTAGATACAAATATACATGAAACATAACCATAGTAATGGTCGAATAATCACCCATCCATTATACTAGTATTAAATATCATGGTCAATTTGATTATATCCCACACTACATAAAATACAATATCATTATAATGTGATGGATAAATGACCACCATATATAACATCTTAAAAAATAAACATAAGGGGTATTAGAAAAAAAAATTACAGACCATCATATAGTGTAAATAATTTTATGTATTAAAGCCTACCCCACACACCATTATATAATATAATAAATGTGGGATTATCTTGAAAACAGGAAACCAGAATTTTAATAATAATTATGGATATTTGGAACCACTCATGCTACCATCAAATAATATAATAAATCTATGTATTATCACCTACCTCAGATACAGTCATATAACATAATCATCATGCAAGTTACTTCTCGACCATGCAATGTCTCATATATATATATATAATTCGTCAAAATTTTAATAATCATTGAGTGAAACATAACTATATATTTATTATGAAACCAATTAATATCAATTACTAAAAATTAAATATATTTTCTCAAGGGTTATCACTCACACAACTAGTTCACAAGAATAGATCTCAATAAGTTAGGGCACATACTCAACAATGCCCCATAACATTTTCAGTAAAAGATATTTCATTTAGATATCTCAATTACCAAAAAATATAACCTATGTGATCAAACTCAAAAAAAATTAATCATCCAATTATTAAAAAAAATCAATTAGGAAAACCATCAGGCGGCCTCAATCATTTTCCATTTTGATATTTCAAGGAAATACACACATAAAAACTAATTTATTATTCTCTACATGTTGTCCAAAAACTATTTGGAGGTCTATGTGTGTTGTGTTTATTGTTAAGGTGATGAATAATTAACAATTAATCATTTCAATGGTAGAAATATATTGATGAATATCTATGATTAGAGGAAATCCGTTATACTATAAATTCACTTACATGTCATATATAGAGTTTTCTTTGAGAAAACTATTTTATAGTTCATCCCTATATAACATAAAAATGATAGTTTGTAGTATTTTCAAATTTTAATACCATTTTATTATAGTGGTTATTCCACAACATATTTTGGAAGGATGAAAAAATATGTCCAATCCAACTGCAGGCTAGAACCTTGACAAACTAGAAGCAAGTTGGTTCCCGATATCAGCTTCCAGTTAGCTGATCATGCTTATAGGGGTGTACTTTTGATGGAATTAAATTTCATAGGGGATTCCATTTGAGGTGGTTCTAAAAATTTCTTCTTAGTGTTGTCATCAGTTGATATAAGTGGGAACTAGCACTAGTAAAACTCAATTGATCCATTTAGAGACATCTATTATTATATTTTGTGGGATTGCAATAATGGTGTTTGATGTTGAATTTTACTTGTTTAACCATTCCATATTCAGTCAAAAAACAATGTAGGATCCTTATATATAATTTTTTTAAAGTATCCATAATGCTAGAAAGTTTGGGAAGTCCAAAATGTGGATATATGGCTACACCATAGGTTTTTATAGAAGAAGGGATTTACATTATGAAACTACGCCATGTGATATGGAGGATTATATTTTATAGAATAAAGGATTTCAAGGATTTCAAGGATTTAAATTTTTTAAAAGAATTCATGGAATTCGTTTATTTCAAGGATTACAAGGAATTATATTAACAGAGGAGCTCAAGATGTTGTAACGTGCCTATACTATAGCCTGTTTTTTCATTGATTAAGTTATAAGTGTTCTTTATAAAGATAATGGAAGAGTAACAGATGATTTATAACACAATAAGGCTTGATTTGGTTAATTACACCTTATAGTAATATTATAGACCATGCTATAATGAGAGTTTAGAATGTTATTCATATACTATAATAATTATATGAATTTAATTATATATGAAAAAAGTTATTACACTATGGTGTATAATAATAGACCATACCATATCTAGTCAATTTCTATTAGCCTTGATTTTCATACAAAAATAGATAGTCAGTATTACTAATTGGATACCCTAGTCTCTAATACGGATTTACTTACACATTATGGTCCAAATAAATATTTGAGAAACATGAAAATATCATTATAATGTGTATCAAAATCAAAACTATTGGATTGAAATGAAATGTGAATAATGAATCCATAGTAGAAAAATTATTCTTTAAATGGATAAAGAGTGATTTTGATGGAATATTCACAACATGAAAAGTGAAATTTTTATTAGTATCATCTGACAGGAAAACAATGAGAAGGTGTATAAGAGGCACACAATGTGATGAGATTTGTTCATATTCAAATTTCATAAATATTATCTTCAATTTTCTAAAATGAAAAAGGGAGTTTATCTCTTGTAGTATAGGTAGTGAGCCTTCATATATTTTTTTAATAGTGATTTGGATAGGTTTGTGAGACTACTCATTTGTGTTGAAAAACAATGCAGAACACCCTATTCTATTTTTTCTTTTGAATAAACACATAGTTGATCATATTCTTCTAAGATTAGTCTTATTAGGTATAACTCATTAAATATAACTTCATTATTTTTACATCTTTCATCACTATTCAAGAAATGTTAAGGGAGAGATAAAGTGATTTCCACAAATTGATAGAAAAATATTATCCCAAATGAATTACAGTGTTAAAATTTATTCTACCCTAATTCACACCCTCCCGTCTTAGGTTAGGTTTCTATATTGAGGTTTTCATTCATAGAATCGGGGCAGAAAAAGTAGTGGTGAATCAAAAAGGAATATCAATTGTTGAATGTAAAAAAGATCCATTATTGCATAACTGGATGCAAGACTACTTAAGATTTTTGAGAATGTATGTGTACATAATAAAATTTAATGGAATTTTAGAATGTTTAGACTTATCATAATGATATTATTATTATATAGATAAATATTCTATGCAAATCAATTCTTTTTTGGGTGTATTGTAAAATCTTATATTCAATAAGGTAATATCCTATAAAACATATGAAGTTGTCTGTGAAATATTAGGGAAATCTATAAATGTGATTCATATTTTTGAGAGGGAATGATAAATGTGTAATGAAATAAATATAAATACACATGAATTAGACAAATTGAAATAATTGATGTTATTTTCATTAAAATTTTGTTTCTTAAGGCATATAAGGTATTGGAAAATATATTAAAAATTACCTAATCATGAAAGGATTATCTTGATGATTTCACCTGAAATTCAAAGCCAAAATATCCTTGAGTGAATATATGAACAAAAAAAGTTTATCCATGTATAATCCTCATAGAAAACTAGTAACATATGAAATAATGAATGAATATAATGAGACAAATGTTAATAAAAACGCACAAGAATTTTATTTTTAGTGAATGATGACATTGTTTGTCAAATTTTATACAAATATAGATCAGGACTATAGTGTGATTGTCTTTCATTCCTATAACCCTAATATCTGATAAGAAAAATTAAAACATAAGCATTCAATATTGTACTTAAACTGTGATGATTTATGATATCTCGTTGGATAATGTTATAAAAATATTCAGGATGATGATGATGATTACATTGCGTTTAAGTCATTTTAGGATGATAAAATAATAGGTAAACCATTGAAAAATAAGTATTAAGAAGACTAATTTTTTATCTCTTAAAAATAAAATTATTGTTCAAATAAAAGAACAATAAGGTGAATATTTAATAAAACATTTTTATTTTTATTTGTAGGATGTTATTAAAAAACTAATAATTGATGATAGTGATGCTCAGTATAAAAATTGTTTTTGGAGAGTTGATCTAAATTTTTTTATTGAGGAATCACTTTTAGAACTTGATGAATATAGGGATAATACAATTAAGTAAAATGTATTTTTTTCATGAGACAAACCACTATATTAAACATCATGAGGATGAAAAGTATGAATTAAATGAAAATATTAATAAAATTGTTATTTTAATTTCCTAGAAACACAATATAGGAAGAAGTTATCCACCTTAAAGTAGATTAAATTGAAAAATTCATTTAATTATTAACTAATACAGTTGGATAAATAGGTGAGAGTATTGATAGAAATGGTGAAAATTTTAGGGATTAGTGATAGATGTGTTAAGAATAAGAGATTCTTTATGTGAATATTATGGTATTGGGTTGGTCAATGAAATTATTTCCACATAAGGGTAAATAAGTTTCAAAAGTAACCATTCAAGATAATATTACCATTTTAATAGATTAAATATTCATAAAAAGGGAAATTATTTTTTAAATACAATCAAATGGAGAATAAATGTGTGAATGGTGTTAGGTCACATTCAAAAACTCCAGATGAATATAAATTTGGAAGAAACAAAATAAATATTGTCAAGTTGCAGGAAATGGTATAATGACACCACAAATAAGGTGTTATCTATGTGGATGATTTGGATACATCCAATATTATTGCTCTATAGAAAAAAATATTTTTATATCAAAACAACACAAAAACATGAATGATGATTCCATTGTATTCTTATGTGGCTCATAAATGGAGATTTCATGAGATGAGAAATTTATAAAACATATTACATATTGAAATTTTTTTTCAGTTTCTAATGATTAGTGTGGAATTGTTGATCCAAAATTGTGGTATGTGAATCAATCCCTAGAATAAGTTCATAAATGTTAATGTAATAATAATTTTTTTATAATAATGATAATGTTACTATTGTTTCATTGTAATAAATAGATGGGATCTTTATCTGGGTACTAGAAAATGAAGTTAACTGACATATGAATTCAAATAAAAACCTAGATATTTGCATCAAATATGATGAAATTTGTGTGGTTAGATTTGGAATAATGAAGGACTGAAAATTTTTAGCCTTGGGATGGCCAGTGTTTGCAGATATAGTCACTTAATGATATATGATCTCTTGGTAAAAGGTATTTTTTATAATTCTCTATGTGTGATCCAATTATGTAAATGCATAAATTTTTTTGGGATTGTTCAATAGGGGGTTCACAAAAAATAAAAATGATTGATGGCGTTCCCTTAATGGTTGATTAATCAAATGGAACCTATATTTGATCGATGAAGAAAACTGGTGAATTACATCCCATGATAAGTAATATGAATAATGTCGTAATCATCATGGTCACATAATTCAGGAATATATATAAATGCTATTGTATATTTTGGGAGTATGTGATATTCCCAATATCAGATATGATAACCCACATACAAATGCATTTTACTAATAATTTAAAACAATCATGAAGACATAAAAGACAAATATAGTAAGTTCATTAAGAGCATTAGTGATTTTATATCCATATTTTCATGAGAAAATTACAAAAAAATAATAATATTTTTTAAGTTATTATGTTTTTGGTTAATTAATTTATCTAAATGATTTTTTGATGGGTATTACTCATAAATTTGAATCATATATGTTCCTTATTTTATACTCAAGTCAAGCTAAGTGAATGATTTAGTTGAAAATTCAAAAGTTTTTCACTGATAATGGTATGGAACATGAATATTCTAATGTCAAAAATTATATGGAGAAACCTAAACTCAACATCACTATTAACTAGTGAGAACATCACAACAAAACAGATTTATTAAATGAATTAATCATATCATTAACAATATGGCATAGACTATGATCATTGAAAAATATCTACTAGATATGTGTTGGATGAATGTTGTCTTAAAATTTTTATATATCCTTAATTGGACATTGATATGCATAAATTAAGACATCAACCAATATAAGATGTCTTATAGAATGAATTTTAATTATGAATGAACTCTGAGTATATATATTAATTTGAATTATTATAAACTAGGAAAATAACCTAATGTTCGTAGAATAAAGAGGTGGAGGGATATATCATAGATAGTAATCCAACAGGAAAGAATAACGATTCTTTAACAAATTTTTGGGAAAAATAATTTAATTTTATAATGTTTATATGACTAAATATATATATATATATGATTCTATAATGTATATTTTTTTTTAATAATGAACATAATTTTCCATGAATTAGTATACAATGTGAAATGGATAGAAAAGACAATGTGAACAATATAGGGGTGTTTAAAGGGATGAAAAAAACACATATGATTAATCTGATGATAAAAAGAATAAAATTGAAAAAAGTAGTATAGTTAAGTAGTCCATTGGATCCAAAATCACATATATATATTGTCACATCTAGATATTTTAAAAATAAAACAATGATCGATAGTGTATATGACATGAAACACCAAGCCTAAATAACCATTTATTATTTAAATTATATAGTTATAACAATTCATTTAAATTGGTAGGTATGAATATTATTAACTAAATTTTGAAATATACATAATATCCATACTCTATAAAAATGTATTTTTAAATTCTTAGGAAATAATCGCTCAACTTTAATAATACATTTTATTCTAAAAATATTTTTTCTTGAAACAAAATTCCTATAATTTCAAGAAATCATTATAAATAATTTTTCAAACTTTTTGAAAATGAATTTTATTAAAGGAATTTCTTTTTTAAAATATTAATTTTGAAGTTAACATAGGGTGAAATTTTTAGGTTTTTCTGATATGATTTTTTTTTCATGAATTGTGAAATTATTTGAATTTTTAATTACATTCATTTTTTTCATTAAAAAAAGTATTAGAAATGTTCTCTTATAGTTTTTATTTAGTATTAAATTGACTTATGAAAATTTTTATATGGAATAATATAATTAATTTCATTCGAATAAAAAATCATAATTTTGGTATAAGATTACTTTTTTTGTTTAAAAGTACCATTTTCTGAAAACTTTTTTAAGTGAATAATGTTTATCTGGGTTAATTAATTAAAATAAACCCTAATATAGATTTATTTAAATGAAATATATATATATATATAATATGACTATTTATAGTAATTTAAATTTATATAATAATGATTTCTATTCATAGAGATAATATAAGTTCATTTATTCTGTGAGAAATGGTTTATCCCTAAGAGTTATTGTTTATCTCAATTTTGAGATTTTACTTTTTATTAAATTATGATACTTATGTGAAATAAATTTGGAATAATTGATTCTATATTTGGATTCATCATAATTTAAATAGGTTAACGATATCAACATAAATTTAGGTTATAATAAATCATAAAAATAGTAACAAATTATTACGATGGTTATTGTTAAAACATGTTTAACAAAGGCTAAATTAAAGTGATAACGGTTTAAATTACACATTAAATTTTCGGATAAAAATTTTTTGTCCATATTTGGGACATATATCATATATGTTTTAGTAATACTCCATTTTAGATCCTGTTGTGTGAGTAATCCATATATATATATATATATTAACATTGTAGTTATTTAGTTATTGTAATGACTAATATTCTCATGGTGTCTAAGAAGCGGAATAAATGTATTTATAAAGGGAGGAGATAAATGAAATAATTGATAAATACTTAATAATGTTTTGAAAAAGGCATTTAAATCATTCAATGCATATCGTTATAAAGTTTCAAACTAGGTGTGTATTAAGGGTCTATTAACAATAAAATAGAATGATGATTGGGATATACCTAACAAGTTCTTTTTGAGTTCATTAACCCTAGTTATTTTTTGGACCCAACCACATCCACTAATTTTTATCTATACATGGATTTATTTTATGAGAAAATGATAAAGGATTTACTTCACAAAATTTTAGGAAGGTTTTATACATATTGGATTATTTAAGCATTATAACAGCTTAGGAATGTTGTATAATGAGAGGGAATGATGATATATCATTGATAATATAAGATGGAATTTATAATAGTAGAGCATAATAACATTCTATGTTGTAATTAAACGTAATTGTAAAATATCTCAAAAAAAGAAGTAAAAAATGTTTAAGAAACCTTACCTTGTGATATATCTTCTTAAATATTTGGAAGAGCACCCTAAAAGCTTCTAAACAATTTGGAGAGTTTCTATAGAGAGAATAAAATAATAGAAACATTCACAAAATTTATAGTGTGGATAGGACTGAGAGAATAGGTGGGGTCTTATAGAAAATGGTGCGGATTATTTATTAATTTCAATACCTTGACTTTTGAAATATAGGTTGGGGAAAATAAAAAATCATTGGCTTATTTATGGTATTAGATCATGGTCTCGACACTTAATAAATTTTTTTAGTATTTAGTTTGTTTATAAGTAACCTACCTTATTTAATAATATTTTTCCTTGGAAATTTTATTTTTCAATGAAATATTGTTTTTTAATCATTAATTTGTATTATAGAAATTCTAAAGTATATTTTACATTTATAAAATTACGTTAAAACATTAAAATACATAATAATAAAACATATATAAATATTTGTTTGATGATTAAATTATTTTTAATTATTAAATTATTTATAAATCATTACGATTTTATAATTCCTTACTTATATTTATATCATATTCCCCTATTTATCTGAGAATACGAAAATATTTAAAAATTATTAAAACTTTTTCACAAGGAAATATCAAAATTATGATTTTGAATATAATATTTTTTTCATAAAATAATTTTCTATGTATGAGAAATTACATTATTATGTAAAATAGTATTTTGAAATCATAAATTTGGAACCCTAAGCTAAATACTCTTTTATTCATTGATTTTTTTAATATATGATACATGTATGTTGTTATAATAATATTCTTTGGTAAATATACCTTTATATTATTCCTATTTGGTTTTATTTGATTTATCATATATTTTTTTATATAAGTGTATAATTGCTATTACTATGGTCAAATTAACAATGTCTCATCCCAAGGTTCAAATATAAATAGTCATTTGATTCATTGTATATACTTCATTTTTAATCTGTCATTCATATACTTATCTTATGTAATAATTCTTGTATATTTATATTTTTTTCCTTCTTAATAGATATTTATCTCATATAATTATAATTCATTTATATATATGATGCTATTTAGTTCATGATTATGATGTTTTTGAATATTTTTACTTGTTTTTTTTAATTTCTACGACCTTTAAATAAATTTATTTACCTAGTTTTATGTTGTAATTATTTTTATTTTTAATATTATGAGTAAATAATAAAATATACCATGTGACATATATTTTTCATGGATTTCTTATTTTAAATTGAAAAATATCAGGTGTTACACTACCCCCTCCCCAGTAATTTCATTCCCAAAATGTGTGGTATACGATAATACATTAAATAATGGTCATGAAACTTCCACTATAATTTATCAAGATCCCATGTTTCTTCCCCTTACATTTGATTTCCCCAAATTAATTTCAAAATATTGTTTTTATAGTTATGAAACACATTATAAACAGTGTTAATATTTTTTCTAGGCACTACATTATTATAAAAATATGGTTCAATCTAATTTTCATCAGTCGATAATAAAAGTGAAGGGTTTTGAATATACTTAATTACCATTGAGACATGAAAGACTCCATGAAATTTAGAGATAATTATTTGTAAAGATAATAGATAATTATTATCTCTGTTTCTTTTTATAATATCAATTATCTTAATAAACCTTGAACATAGATTTCCCTTCTTCTCAACCCATATAACTTCTTTCAACGGCGATAGTTGGATGAATTAATTGTCACATAATTGTAATTCCAAGTGATTCCTTCAATTATAAAGGTATATTGTGTGTCTATAATAAGATATCATAATATTTTTATTAATATAGCTTGACATCTGAATTGTCTCACTAATGAGTTTTTGACCAACTATCCTCATTTTTCATACTAAATTCCAACATATTAGAGAATGAAAATAGTTCCCATATAAAGAATCATAAATTTTCATTTTTATACATTAGTGGAAGATATTTTTATATAAAAATTACTCTTGAGGTAGGCAATAGCCCTTATTCTTTTGAAGTTGAGTGGACATGACCTCATCACATCATCAATGTTTGAGAACATTCAAGGGAAAGATCATCCATTATTGATAATAAATGTGCCAACATTGTAGGGTAGTCCATAATAACCCACATAGTATCACTTCTATTTATGTATTAGATATCCTAGTAAAAAGTCCAATAGGATATTATCCTAATTCCACATAAGTATAGTGAGATGTTTCATGAAACCCCTTACATATTTAATCATTCCTTTACATGTTATCTTACTAAGAATCTAGACATATAGTTATAAATTTTCCACTTCATGTTATCTCACAAGAAGTTTTCATTTAGATACCTATACACCATAATACTAACAAGGTGTATAGACAATTTTGATTAATTATTTTGATCTTGTAAAACCCTTTTTAGTATAGGTATTAATGGTTCACTAAATACCCTTCAAAATTTCAACAAACCATATTCATAGATGAACTCTTCCAATTTCATATTTTATATAGATATTATTTTATTTTGAATACCCTTTTCATCTTCTTGATACTTCTTTATCTTCTATAGTTATGATAGTGGGGAAATTATTTGGAAAATTAATGATGTTTCCCCTTAGCAAAAAACTTCCAAATCAAGATTTACTATCTTCTTGAATATTGAATCCTTATACATCCTCATCATGGATAGTACTTCATGATCCTTTCAAATCAATGTGTATACCACCTTTTTTCCTTGAAAGGGTTGTAGTATATTTTATAATAATTGTCTTTATGTAATTCCAACAGTCAACATTGACTCATTTTAATATATTTATATGTGAATAAATACATTAATCTTTTATGGTCTAAATATATGTCACATATTAAACTATAAATAGATTACCTCCATATTTTCAAATAAAATATTTAAAATACGATTTCAATATATGGAGTGGGATAGTTCTTCCCACTAGTATCAAAATTTCCTTTATGTATAAGCAATAACCCAATCATTTTATATAATGAAACACCCAATTCGATTTTTTAAACTATACTATATATAATTAGACCCTACATTTCTAATGGTAAGGTCAACAATGGTTCATTTATAAATTATTCCTTTTTCCCCAAAAATTTCCTCACAACCCTTATACTATGTGAATGTAAATAATTTATGTGTCAGTTTGTTGAATGGATTAACTAATAGGGAAAAAATTTAATCAAATTGATGAATAAAATCATTTAATCCTTGGAAACTAAATTTCTCAATAATATAAGCTGGTGTGGGATATTATTTAATATCCTCTCTCTTTGTGGGTTCAAACAATATTCAATCCTTAGATAATGTTTTAAAAAAAAGAATATATTAAATCTAAAACTCACACTTACTGAATTTCCCTATTAACTCCTTATCCTTTAGTGTCATAAGGATGATCCATAAATGATATTAATTCTCTTTATATGTCTTAAGTTTAACTAAAATATTTTTAATAAATACTATAAATAATTTAACAACATAATCCCTAAATACTCTTTAAATTTGATCAATAGACACAAAGGGTGAATTAGTTAACCCAAACATAATTAATGTAAACTCATAATTCTAATACCTTTTGTAGAACTATATATTTAGTATCTCACACTTATTAATTTTTATTGATGATAAACTTAATATAGATCAATTATGGAGAAGTATAGATCACCATTAATATGACCAAATGAATCATTAGTGTGAGATAATGGATATTAGTTCTTAATAGTGATGTCTTTTATTTACCTATAGTCATTGAATAATCTCATATAACCATCGTTTTTCATCATATATAGAATAGTTTATTCCAATTATGAAAGACTTGGTAAAATAAAACCCTTATTACACAACACTTGTATTTTTTTTTTGAATTCAACCAATTCTAATAGATTCATTCTAAATGGGGGATTAGATATGTCCTTTATCAAGGATAAGATCAATATAGAATTTGAATACATGGTTTGGAGGGTATCCATGTAATTCATTTTGTCATAAATCATCATATTCCTTCACAATAGATATAACCTCTTTTCTAATGTTATATTCATTCACTGATTCATATTCTATAAAAATTTAATTTAGATTATCCACTAGGGTTTGATTTAAGGATGATTCATATGTTTTAGTCTCCCCTATTAAGATAATAGATTCTATATATCCATCAAAAATCATAATCTACTTCATTAAATAATAATTTTTTATATTTTAATTTTAAATACAATCCTTAAAAGGATTATATTGAATTCAAACATATGTATAATAATCAAGTTTTCTAATAGGGTATGGCTTTGTGTAATAATGGGTTGAAACTGACACTTATTTGTTGTAGTAAGATTTAAAATAGTTGTCTTGATTGGAAACATACTTCTGAATATTCTTGGTAAATAAATAAAATTATATTAAAACCTATTGTATATATAAGAGTGTAAAAATAAATTTTTAAATAAATCATAATAAAAATTTGAGTCGTTGATAAAATCATCTACCACAACATCTATAAAAACATGATCCTAATCTATGGTGATCATATAATTATGTCATAGCTTACTTGGCCACATTATGTGAATATTATTTAGAAGCATAGGGAATTTATTTGAATAATTTTTCATACCCTTACAATTGAATCATTTGACATTAGAAGATTCTATATTTACCTTCCATTCACAAGCATGATGTCCCTTATCTCCAAACCTGAAGAAAATACCAAATCCTGTTAAGAATTTTTTGAAGTGTTTATTACCAAATTTATTTCATGTTGTTAAATATAACCTTACCTTAATTTACTTTTTTTTAATTACATTTAATAAGGAATTCAAATATATCTTTTTTCTCCTACTTCCCATTGAAAGGAAATAAAATATAGAATTCATTCACAGTATCGATGGAAATTGTTACAATATCATGATATGATTATAATGCTTGAGTGGCTAATTTCCTTTTAATAAAATGACATAATCCATAAAATATTTGGTCATTCAATATTTTATTCTTTTGTATATAATCCCCAGTATGCATTTCTACCCTTATACAGTTATATTCACACTCATCCTTAATTTTTTTTTCTTTTTTTTCTCAAGTTTATAAATTTATTTTCCATGTAGGCTCATTATTTAAAAAGAAAATTTTATTCAAATAATATAACCTTAGAAGTATTAAATTAAATATCCTTTAACTCCAATTCATTCTTACTGTTTTGAATTAATAACCACTATTGTTCAACATCTCCCTCAAATCAATAAAAATACATAATAACATTCTTCCTTTAACTACAATAAATTTAATGGAATATAGTTTCTAAATAATTTGTCCATTTCTCTAAAACTAGATTATCATTTTTCCCAAAAAAAATTGGAGTTTTATATCACAATAAATTATAATAAATTTCATCCCCATACTATGGTAAAATATCTTGTTTCGCATTGGAAATGATAATATTCATAACCCATGTTAAATCTCATATTAGATTCAAAATCATTTAAGATATAATATCAACAACACTGATTGGATTAGGATGAAAATATATACACTAGTTATAGGTGTTGAAATGGTATCAGTTTCATTAATTAGGTATCATTTATAGATTAGGGAACTATATAAATATCACTATTAATGAATAGATAATATTATAATTTCATTTAATTTATTATAAATGCATACCATGTAATATATAAATATTTCAAGAATATGATAATATTTTGACAAGTGTTTATTTTCTATAATTTATTTTATTCTAAATCTAATTCCTTTGGTTACTATTAAATATGATCTAATACGAACTCTAACAATCACAACTCTGGTACCTTATGGGTAGTTTTTATTTTGTTAAATTTTTACTGAATACATATATTACAATATAATAGGTTCAATAATTTTATAATTTTAAGGAATCTTGATACATAAATGAATTTAATATTATAATGAAACTAAACAAAAATCATTGGAACAAATGAAAACATTATTTTTATACTTTAAATAAAATTTTAATAGGTAATATTGTACTTTGTTTCCTATGGAAATTGGAAACAATATAATGGGTGATATTATACACTTAGTAATTGGTATCATATAGTGGAATCTATTATGATAATAGAATAATAAATATTGAAGGAATAAATAATAATAAAAAATTCATAATGAAACATATTCCTAGGTATAACATATCCATGGATTCTATAAAAATAAAAAACTGTAAGGATAAAAATAACTACTCATATTATGATGGAAATACATAATGATAAATATATTAAACCTATTTTTCAATCATTGTGTCATGACAACATACATAAAAGGTATAGATGATCTCATTGCAGTATCTTTGTTATCTCACTATAAATACATGTTCATTGAGGGAATATATAATTATATAACCTTACCATTACATAAAAATTTCAATACATTCCATCACTTAATAATTGATTACATGGTGGAATGTGTAATAAATGAAAATATTTAAATACATAGAAAAATTTTATAAATATTTGTATCTTATAAGATTTTTCCACAAAAAGGGATTTTATGGTAAGAAAGTATATTCCCCAGTCAATTAATTAATAAATATATAAATAAGAAATATCTATTGAAAAATTAGGGTTTCATAATGTTCAAATTATCACCTTTAGCAAGGTAATAATATTATATTATAGTTATTTGGTGAGCAAAAATAATTAATACTTATGGTGACTAGGTGTTATAATAAATGTATTTTAAAAATTAGGTGACCAATGAAATGATAGATAAATTCTTCATAATTTAGTTTAAAATAAATGAAATCATCCCAATCAAATCCTCATGAGTATCAAACCATGTGTGCAATAAGGGACCACTCACCATGAACCTAAATGATGAATGAGATATACCCATCCAAGTATATGTATATTCATTTATAGAAAATGAATCTACTCAAAACCCACATCCACTTTTTGTATCCAAACAATGATTTATTTTCATAGAAAACCACGTATTTTTTTCCAATGTCTTTGGATTTTTTATAACTATATGATAGTTTTAGCATTATAACAGCTTATTAAAGTGTGATAATGAGATTGAATTAAAATAAATCATTAATAATAAAATAGTTAATTTATATTGAAATATTATAATGTCATTTATTATTGAAATTAAATTTAATTGAAAAGGTTTTAGAAAATATTGTAATATAAAAGATTTATAATTCTTACCTTACAAGATAGTTTCTCAATGCTTTATAATAACACCTTAGAATCCTAGAAACTATCTAGGGAGATTATAAATATAGAAAAATAGAGGTGGTTCATGATCAAAATATTGGATTTGGATTGATAAAATGGATGGGAATTTATAGAAAATGTGGAGGGATTTTTCAGTAACTTCTACACCTAAACATTGTAAATCTAGGTTGTGTAAAATTAAAATTGTTGCCTTAACCCTGGATTTAGATCCAATTTTTTGACATTTAAGACAAGGATTTTAGTATTTTAATGTTTTAGAACCAACATATCCTATTTTTTTATTATTTTGGACACTGAAATGTGAATTTTCAAGAAAATATTTATTTTAAATCATTAATTTATATTTTTTAATTTAGAAAGTATTTTATAGGTTTAAAATTTTAATTTAATTCCTCAAAATAAATAATCTTTATCAAATAATATCTTTTTTATTGGGGATTCAATTATGTCCATTATTAAATAATTTTTCTATCATTATTATTCAAAAATTCTTACCATATATTTGTATAGTATTTCAGTATTTAGCTAAAAATATTATTGTATCAGATAATTATAAAGCATTTAACAATAAATAATTTATGCATGTTGAACTCAAATTTAAATTAATTTTATGAAAATATTTTAATATCTGTGGGAATTTTAATTATTAAATAAAATATATATGTATTTGGAAATCAAGAATTTGGATTTAAAAAGTACAAACTCTTTTTCAATTTTTTAAATTCTTGTATATAAGTGTATAATTAAAATAATATTCATTGGTCAATATAAAAATATATTATTTTGAATTGGTTTTATCCATTTTTTCATACAATATTTTTCAACTGTATTATTACTATTATAATGTTTATATTACCAATGGTTATATACCTCCTAATATATTCTTCATTTTGATATATCTTTCATGTAAATCCCCTACCATGTACACCATATCTATTTCTATGTTTCGTTCTTTTTAATAAAAATGTATCTCTTATACATTATATTCTTCCTAGGGTATGATCCTCTATAATTCATGATTATGGTGATTTCATATATTTTTACTTATTTTATGGTACTTATTTTAACCATTTTAATACATTTAATTACCTTTTTTCTATTATATTTCATTATATTGTACCATTATGGAGAAATACAAAAATATAACTTCTACAACAGTTTTTTACATGGATTTATATTTTAAATGGTAAAATATCATGTGTTATAAATTAAATTTTGAAAATTTAAGTTATATTATATTATTTTATACACACAACTTACCATATATAAACATCACATGGAGATTGATGTTATTTTATGAGTTGAATTAAGAAATGTGAAATGAGTGACTTTTAATTCTATAAATTTTATCTCTAACATACACTTATTGATGATTGAAGGTAATAATTTATCTAAAAGTACAATATTTGGAAGAGTAATCATTGAGAATGAGTATAATATTATAATTTATAATGTTAATAAAATCTCATATAATAATTTTAAGAAGAATAACTATTGATATACTTCCCAAATATGAGATATGGATGTAATAACATGTACATTCAGAAGACGAAGTACTTCAAAGAAATGATGATAATTAGTAATGTAATTCAAGTGGTCCGAATGAAAATATAGAAAATTATGGTTATGAAAACTAATATATTATATCAATTGAATGGAAGAAAAATATTATATTGGAGATTCATTAGAACTAACATATGTAGAAGAAATGGACAAGAAGGTTGTTCTTGGGGGAATTATGCTATAAACAGTGAATCTAATAGTATAAGGAGTAGAATGAAGAATAATCATGTTTACATAGTAAGTAATCATAATAGTTATTATTGATTTAAAAACATAGATGTTTCCCAATTTTGAATGTAGTAATAATTATTTTAGATTATTTTAAATACTATAAGATGAATTATGGAGAAAGTCAAAATCCAATTTGGAAGATGTGAAGAAATTATGGAAGAAGAAGAAGTATTATACAATGATAGAATATGGTCTGCTAAGGTATCAAGATTCACTATACTAAATGATATCTCAAATATATCTATATTTAATGATTTTTAACCATTAGTTATCTGAGAATGTTATTTTTAGGACATTATCAAAAAAATGTTTGGAAATGGAATCTTAGTAGATCTGAAGTTGTGTTGCACCATGTGGATACATTGTATAAATTAAAAAATATATATTGGAGATAAATATGTCATTATTAAATGTTTAAATTATGTTTTAATTATAAATAATAGTAAATATGGAATAACATAGAGATATATGGTTTTATATCATAATCATCAATAAATATATTAATGGAACCTGATGTTTTCATAAGTTTGAAAAACTTATATGGATGAAGAATGTATTGTATTGAAAAACTAAATGTATAAATTATGAGAAATTATATATGAAGTATATGCCATTGGCCATCAAATTTAATTTAAGTTAAAATTTAAGGAAGTAATGAAGGATGTTGAATGAGAATTGAATATGAAGATTTCAAGTCGTATATTCATTTTATATAAGTTATAAACAATTAACATTGAGAAATTAAGTTAATGGGAAATTCAAAATAAAAATTTTCATGATACCATGACGACAATTTTAATAGAGGTCTCGATAATATAAACTGATTAAAAAAGTTTGACAAATATATAAAAATAAATATTGATAAAATTTAAGAGATCTAATTAATAGAGAGATACAATCATGTATGTAATAGAGGATCTTTTGTGTCAAGGAATAACTCATTTTGACCTGCATCAACCGAAAAAATAATTTTGAGTCTAGGAAAATGTTTTTATTTGAATTATATGTTATGGGAAATTATTTGAGTCATAATATGATGTGAGATAATTTAACTATATATTTTTTAAATCTGAATAATTGTATGTAGTTTCATGTTTAAAAGTATAGTTGATATAGAAGTTGAGTTGGTTTAGAAGATCTGGAATTATTAAATAGAAATATCTTTTTAAATTTTTTTGGATATTTATAAATGTTTAAGAAGAATAAAACATGTATATCATTATATAATCATGTGTTTATCATTCTAAATATTAATAGAGTATGGATTATTTTTATGTCAAAAAAATTATTTCTTTAGCAATCTAAGACCAACTATTGAGGAAGAATAGATACTATTGTGGTGTAGTGACATCCTGAAACATAAGGAATATATTTTTAATTGTTGAGGATTGTATTTCAATTGTAAACTAGAGGGATTCATTATGAAAACCCTGTAGGGATATAGTGATTTTTTTTTGAAATAATTCCCATGGTTAAAGATTATACCTTACCCATTAATTTAAGTAATGGTAAAGGGATTATGCCTTCCTACATGTTAAAGGGATAAGTCTAGGATTCTACTTTCTCCATAATTTTAATAAATTTATCATATTTGGGATCAAATTTATATCATATATTTAACCTAAACACTATAATGATTTAGTAACCCACATTAAGGGTGAGCCTTAGAAAAAATATTTTGGGGTATATTGTCTTTACATTATAATATTCATTCAATGTGTTTTTGTGTCATGTGTCGTATAATATCAATTTATCATGAAGAGTGTAGAGGTTTAAATTAAGTAATATTAAAAAAATGTAAAACTTATATCACATTGATTCACCCCCCCCCCCCCACACACACACACACTGCGACTACATGGTCATACTAGGCACTCTAATGTGTATCCGATTGTAAGGTTTCACCTCTGATTAGATATCTTTTAATTTTTATATATAATATATATATAGTTTGTATTTAACTAAATTTTATGGAAACATATTATAGAAAAAATGGATGTTATATCTATCAATATATTGAGAAAAATGAAGAAAATTGATGTATTTATTTTAAAAAATCTCTCAAAGATGTAATATTTATATCATACATGTGGTTAATTATTTTCTTAATTAATTAAATTTATAATTTGAAGAGTTTATTCTTATTAAATAAATTTGTGATTTTCATTAAAAAATTATTGATTTTTATACAAAATTTTCCGCTTGAGGTTTTCACATAAATATATTCTTATCAAGGGTTTATAGAATTAAAAAATACAGAGAGAGATAGAATTTGGTGCAATGGAAAAAGATTTAGCAGAAATGTTTCGAATGCGTAACACTCTCATCAAACAAATTGTATCAAAAAAGAATATTGAATTTATATATAAATATATATTATCCTAATCTGAATAAAAATTATAAATGGTAAATAAAAATATATATGGTAATTAAAATTTCTGAAGTTAATATTAATTCCCTAGAAGAAACTCATAATTCTATCATTTATGTTAATAATTATAAGTTAAAATTGATTAATGTGTATTTTTAATTGAAAATTGTGTATAAGAAATTATAAGTAATATGAATATATCCTTGTGAAGATAAATAGATAATGGGAAGAAAGAGTTAAATTTATAGATGATGAGAAAAATACCCACAACCAAAATACATATGAGTTTTAGTTATATAGACAAATAAAGAAGTAGTAGAAGTTGAGTCTTCTCAAACTATTTGGAGAATATTTTTTCCGATGAAAGGTTTTGAAAATAATATTACATCTGAAATGAACCATTCTAGAATAAATAAGAAATAAAAATCATGTATATATTAATTGAAAAAAAATATTATAAAAAATGAAACCATTACTCCCAAAAATTATATACTTATAGCAAATCTATGAATAATTAATGTTACAATTCAAAATATGGTAAAATGTGGGTAAATAAAAATTTTGAGAATCTAACAACTTAATTAAATGTTGATACAAAATATATTGCAATTTTTTCCCTAATAATATACCTAATGGAATATTTATTTAAATATAGAAAGAAAGGTATTCATGTTGTCCACATTATTTAACAAATGAAGAAATGAAAATTTATTTGATATTATTAGTGCTGTAAAAAATAAATCAATTTTATATATTATCATCAAAAAATTTCAATTATTGGAATAAAAAATACTAAATTAATGGGGAGTAAATATGAATTGAATATATAATATACATATTTCAAAAAAAATACATAGAAAAAGTTAAATATCATTACTTAAAATAGAATTCAACATCTTAAGAAAATATTTGGAAATTTAAAAAGGGGTGTTTATTAAAATTATGGGTACCTGTTTATATATAAAAATCATTATATTTTTATTATTGAAGGAATAAAGATACTAGTGTTATAAAAAAAATCATAGGAAGAAAATTGGTGAGTTTATCTTAGTGTGTAAGAAAAAAATGTTAAATAAAATGTACCTAATATGATTATTAAAAAAGAATTATATACTAAATAGGATATTATTGTTTTTTGGGAATTGAATGCCACGTAATGAAAAATTTAATGTATTCCAGGAATATTACAGTTAATGGAAGAAATATGGAACGAAAATGAAAATCATTCCTTAAATGACTAAGGGGTTGGTTTGGTGGTAGACATCTATGATGAAAAATGTTGAAATCCATGGGAAGCTTACAAAAAATGAGAAATTAAATACACTAGTGAAATATTTCATGATATCCAATAAATATAAGAATATCCCTATATAATTATTGATTATTTTGATGAATTGGTTAGAATTAGAAAGGAATATAGATAAATTAATATAAAATTCATGTTCCATTCTAGCCAATGTGAAAATATCTATTCTACAAAAAATTAATGATGATTATGGAATGAACCATTTTTTCCACGAAAATCCATGATTATAAAATCTAAGTAGGAACAAGTATGAAGAGCTTTCACTAAGTTAGAGATAAATTAAAATGAGTTTCAAGGTTTAGAAGAAAATCTCAACCAAATTGATTTCAAAATAAGGGAACACCCACCTCATTCTAATATATGTAATGTTTTTTCTCATTATATAGTTGAATGAAGGAGATGAAATTCAGGGGTAGAACTAAATAGAGGATTATGTCATAAATATTTTATATATAGATGAGATATACATAATGGAATTCCTTAATGGATGTCATTTATCCTCATGTAAACATTTACAATTGAATCTTGAAACATATTGTATATATAATCTATAATAATTTGATATGAATAAAGTTTTTCCTTTAACAAACACTTTATGTGGTATAATACATATTGAATGGGATGGACAATGTTTACCCCATAAGGGGGAGTTTATTTGAATAACTATTTTATTTTATTATCTAATAGGAAATATGATATTATATAAATGTTATAATAATTCATTAAAATGCATATTGGTCATTACCTCTTGTCATTTTATGGAAATATTTAATTTTATTTTTAATATAGATAAATTAACATTATAATTATAATAAAAAAAGTTACATAAAAGTGAAAAAACCTATTTATATTAGAATTCTTTTAATAAATTTTATATTTTAGTGTATAATATTACATAAAATTATTTTTAAACCACCACGTAAAGAGCATTTTTAATATCACATAAAATATTGTTTTATATATTGATTTATATGATGTATATATTAATCTATCTTTTTTATACACTATGATATAACACATAAACCCAGAGTTACTTAATTTATTTCACATTCCCTTAATAAAAGGAATTCCCTACTTCCCAAATTTAAATCATCTTTTACTTATAAGAAAAAGGATGATGATGGGGGAGAAGATGGAATTTTGGGTAATGATTAAAAAATAAAATGAGTGTTACATTATATTCCTCATGAACCTCATTAGGAGAATATATAATATATTATACATTTATTATCAATTAGTACAAATAAAATAAGAACATATAGACATTGAATTCTCAAAGTAATTTAAGAGTATTAAAAAAATATCAATGTATAGATTGAAGATCCTAAAGGATATTGATGATGATAATGATGTGTGTTTTCAATAACTATGGTTATAAATATAAGTTCTATGTTAATGGAAAACATATTAAATAAAGAGATTGAATAACCCTATAATTAATGGAATGTTTTATAGAAAGGGTATGTTGGAATAGATATCATTTATAAGATTATAATTGATTTAAATATCAGATAAAAGTAAAACCAATGAGTTTTATCACATAATAATATAAATTAACACTAATTCAAGATTCTGAAATACTACCATGGGAGGAGATTGCAATTCGGAATGAGTATTCTACATAATATAAGAAAATATAATTCTAGACGAAATATGAAAAATTGACGATTTATTTTATAATGATACATCATTATGGAAGAATCATAAATATGTAATTATTGTGGTGATGGACTAAGTTGAAATTAAGGAAAATGGTTGGTGGACTATGAATAAAATGTATACAAAATACCTAGATGAGTTTATGGAGCTGTAAATATTTGATGAAGGATGAAATTACCTAACAGACATTAGTGATAACCAATACGTTTATATATATTACTAAAACATATGTTAAATTCACTTATAGGGTGATGGAATTTTATTATTTGAATTAAAAAGAGTAGTTGGGAATTCTAGATATTTTATCTAGAAGATAAATATATGGAGGAATGATTACACGAGTGTATTAGAAAGAATTATTCTTGGAACAAAATTGCATTATAATGAGTTGAAAAATATATTTGAGGATTTTATGAAAATGTTAATGTATATTTGTTTCCAGAATAAATAAATATATATAACATCCAAATATGAGTTAAAATGTAGGTTTATGTGCATTTTTAGTATGTAGTTTTGAGAAGACATTTTGAGATTAAGATAATTCGTAAAGTCATAAAACTGGTGTCACATCAAATATGGAATGGTATGGTTTAGAACGTTGACAAACTGAACTAATAAATGAGATGTAAAATATGAATTTTGATAAGTATGTGATTTTAAAAAGGTATGAATAATATAAATTAAATATATGTTTTTGGAATCATCCCCCAGAAGGTGAAACTAGAAGAATGAGAGATATAATGAAGAATAATTCCTTGTGATAAGTCAGGGAAGATGATGGTTTCAAGTGATTGGAAAGTATGTTTGTATAAAAATATATAAAATTATATTAAATATTTTAAATGATGTTTAATACTAGATGTTAATGTAAAAAAATGTAAATATCTATTTTAAATTTATTAATAATTTCTAAATGATGTATAAGAATTTGATTCTAAAATTATAATGTTTCAGAAATCAAAATTATTTTCTATATGAAAAACAATCATTGAGGAGATCAGAAAATGCATCACCCAATCAGGATGCATTAGGTAAATAATTATAGAATAACTTTGAGTTTTAAAAGATTAATTCTGAAGATATAACGGATATATTAAAGAGACATTAATTTTACACAAGGTTAACCTGGATATTTGTAAGAATACTTTTTTGGGTTCATGAAATAAATTTAATGAATTTGATGAGGCACATCATACCCACACTTTTGGGTTCGTTGCTAAAAACACATTCCTTAAATTATAGATTTGATTAAAAGTGAGAATACCCAAGATAAATATGTATATATTTCACATATTTTTAATAACATAAATATTACATATCATAATAATCTCCCAACACCAATAATGGATGGTATTCATTATTTTAGCACACATTACATAAGAATCATATTTTACAATACGTCAGACCATTCCTCAATAATTGATCGTATATTGACACCCTTATAGACTCTTCAAAGTTTATTATCATCTTCATGATCTAGGGAAATTAAATATAAGAATATTTTGATATCAAACACTTATTAAAGAAAAATATATCTACATGTAATCCAGATATAGATCATAATTATATGGGAAAACATGACTGCATGAAAAGTATTTTGTTAAAATAGAAATGGGATAATAAGAGTTGCCTATATGTCATGATAATGGGAAATGAAATATCAAATAAAAAACATATACCTTGAATAAAGAGTGTGAGATAATGAACATGATTCATATATCTTAATCATATGAATATTATTGATAAATGTGTCACTAAATATGTATACAAATCATTACATAGTGGATCAAGCATCACTTATTGATTCCCTTAGTGGATCAAAAGTCACCAAATATTTACCATAGTATATTGGAAATCAAAACCTATTTACTAAAGTGGATTTTTCATCACATCCTATTTCTAATTGTGGATCTAGTATCACAACATGCTTCCCATTGTGGATCTATCATCGAAACCCATAAAAATAATGGAGTGAGAATCACTTCTCATTTAAATTTATTATCTCATGAGATGTAATGGTTTACCCATAAAATTGGGTGGTTATATAATACCTACTCATCAAATGATAATATTAATAAATATATGTTCCACATGAAATCAATTATATAATAAATAAATCATTGAAATAAAATGGTTTTCATAACATTTCCCAATGGTGACACATAAAATAAATTTAATACATAGATCATTTGATACCCAAAAAAATAACACAAAAGTAGTATATCAGAAGGTCAATAAAGGTCAGATTAATGAAAAAAAATCCAATGTAAAAATTCATCTAGTGATAAAGATAAAAACGAGGGTAAACTGTAAAGGTTTGTTTGGAAAATTTTTAAATACTTTTATAAAATTTATAGGTACAATTCACATTGAAAAATAATTTTGAAAAGGTGAAGTGAATGATTTTGAAATGTATTAATTTTAAAGAAATAACCTCTAATAATTGAGCCTTTAAAAATGTATAAATACTTTCTCAAGTAATTGTGGATTGAAATATAGAACAAATGCACATGTAAGGAAAACTATTTTAGTATTTTAAATATGTTTATTAAAATCCATCATCATCAAAAGGGATAATTAAACATTATTTTTTAACGAAGAGAAGGTAAATATGAATTTTACCTGAGATAAAACATAATAAGTTTTAAAAATATAAATAATAACATTTTCATGATGGGAAAATAAGTACACTAAAGAAAAATAACCTTTAGAAAGGATGAGAACCTTTCTTAAATTCATTAAACATTCATAATAAGTAATTGAATCGAGGTAATTCCAAATTAAATTAGGAAATTAATTATTATATCATCATAGAATAAAATAAAATGAAAATTTAAAACCATAATGAAAATGAATTATTTTGAATCAATAAAATAATTTGTCTCAAGAAGCCCTTATGATTATCATGATTCATGAAGTAGGTAACATTTGAAAAGGTTATTATATTATTGAAATATAAATCCATAGAATATAAAGAGTAATTTCAACATAATAAAATCATACATAGTTGGAAACTAAAATTATAAGAATATATCCCAATAATAATAATCATAAATCAATGAGTTAAAATTTATTTAATAAGAACCCTACCATTAATTTATAAATTCAAGGAAAGTGTTTTACCATTTTGTATAAGAAAATATGTACCTTAATCACATAAATTATTATGATATTAATTTGTATAATCATTTATAAACTTAATTTATGTTTATTTCTTACAAATATATTTTTTATTTATTTTAATTAATCATCTTAATTTTTTTAGATTCAATTATATATTTTCAACGAGTTTTACAATGTCAAAGTTGATTTTTGTACATAGATTCAAATATTATCATTATGTGATAATTATGGGAACTGGAATATATATTTTATAATTATATATAATTTAATAATTTAATTTTATAAGTATCTGAGTTATTATTTTTGATAATGAAGTTGGCAATGAGCTAGTTTTTGTAATTATTAAGAAATATAAGGTTTGTACAATAGTAATAAACTAAATATTAATATATCCCTTTCAAAACCATAAACAAAGAATTATTTTCTCATTAATATTTTATAACATTATAATTTAAGTTTAATATTCATCCATTATACACTTTTATTAAATTGTTCGTGTAGGTAGTTGAACTGACCCAAACAAGAGAAAGTTACAATACACATGTTAGTATGATTAAGAAAGTGTTTATTTTGGAATAAAATCATTATTATAGAATAAAAATGATAATATTTAGATTTTTAATGTTTTGATAAAATTTTAATAGATTTTGATAAATAATTAAATATATATGGAAAAATAAATACTTCACTTTTTTTGAGATGGCAGTGTGCATGTACGCATGAGAAACATGGTTTTTTACATAAAATTGGAAGAAGATAAGGATTTTTTTTATAATTGAAAAATCATAATATTGTTATGAATATAATGTAAAAACCTTTAATATCCCTTTTATCCTTCTGTTCAATACATTAATTAAAAATCTATCACAACTTTTATAGAGTAAATTGTCAATATGTATGCATGAAAACATTCTCATTTTTATAAAAGACGAATGGGGGATAATTATTATTCCAAAAACATAATAAAATTAGGTATAAAAAATAAGGATGTAATAATATACCAATGATATAATTATATTTTTAGTAGAAACATTGAATAGAATATATGTTATGGAAATTTTAGTACTTATTTTGATAACAAGAGTATTTCATTTGAGGGATTCTTGGAAATGGATGAATTTTGTATTTTCCTTAGATAAAGGGGTAAGAATGATATAAGTGTATAGGTAAAGTTAAAAAATGGGTATAGGTTCCAAAGTAACATTAATTTAAGAGTTTTATTAAATGGTTAGTTGAAGGACCATTTGGAATGTGGATGAAATATAATTTTTTTTATGTAACCTATTTATATAAAAGTTACATACATATCACAAATAAAGTGGAATATAATGTGGAAAATGATGTAATGTATATAATATCTTGTCAATCCGCGCATCAAAAACTTATTTAGATACATTTTTTAACATGTTTTATCTCTTTTTCTCTTAGATTTTCTACTTTTACCATTTTGGTTTTTATGGTGGAAATTGATATTTACCTTTGTAACTAAATTTTATAGGAAAATTAATAAAAAGTGAATTAATTAATAATTTTTAAAAAATAATTCAATATAATAAATATATTTTATCATAATAGAATTTACAAGTTTGATAAAATTGATTTTCATTTTAAAATTCATATCACATAAAAATTGTTTTTAGAAAACTGAATTTTTATTTATAAAAATTATGTTCAAGGTAAAATTAGAAATTATTTTGGTTTATATTAAATTAATTGGTTTACTATTAACCAAATATGACGTATCTGTCTATAAAATGAATCCAAAACATAATTTCACCATCAGAATACTTAATTTAAATTTAATAAAAATAAAATATGAAAATAAAGTATTGCATATGTTCCGAAATGTTAAAAAAAATTTAAAAATCATGAATAGTATTTTAAATTTAAAATTTCTGATCCTTAAGGGAATTTTTTATTAATTAATTATTTTCTAAACTTCTATTATTATCTTATATAATGATAAAGCCGTACAATTTAGTGAATTATTAAAAACGGTTTTTTTATTATTCATATAAAAATGAATTACTACTAAAAAATCCCAAAAAAGTAACCTAAGATAAAAAAAATATTCTAATTAAGAAAATTAATTTAGTTTTAAAAATTAAAATTTTATAAATTTAAAATTTAACTTTAAAAAATATAATTATTTATATAAATAAAATTTATTGGAAAATAAAATTATCAAATGTAAACTGCTCTTATAATTATTTCCTATCAAATAAAAATTATATTATGTTCATATATAATTCATATTAATAGTATATTTTATATATAATATATTGTTTTCTAAAATAACAAACATAATAATAAAATTTTATGAAAAAAAGTATATATATTTTTCATAAAATGGTCTTATTATATTTTTATATATTAATTGAATTTAATTGATGCATTATTCTTAAAAAGGACTTTTCTTCTTTAAATGAAAAAATTTAAAAAAATTATTATATTAGAAATTAAATTTTATAGAATCCAAATTTATACTCACATAACCTTACAATATCACCATGTGAGACTTAAGTATGGGATATGATCTAGTAGTCAATGTGGGTGGTGGTTCAACTCGCATGGATCCCAAGGAAATTTCCACAATATTTAGCATTTCTCACATATGATTTGTCTTACACCATAATTGGGGAATTTTGGAAAATAATATTTCTAGATAATTCCCTTAGGATTAGACCACTTTTCCATGTTTTGACTGGTGATCCTTATAAGAAAGACTTATAATACTTGATGCAATCACTTATTCTTTACAAATAATATTAATAATGTCCTTATAATCAATTTTTACCTACTAATTTAATGGATATCGTAAAGTCAACATTTGTAATTATATTAAAGAATTAATTTTAGTTTGATGTTATATGTGAATAATTATATTATTTATAGAATTAATAATAATTGAGAGAATTAATACAAAATTCTCAGGGTGTCACATTCTCCCACATTAATTAAATTACATCGTTAAAATTTTATTAAACACATACAAATAGAAATATCTAAGGGAATATAAAATATTTAAACTACTAATCAATAATTCCAAGAGATAAATCTATATTACAAACTTAGGTAACATATTTTTTTCCTCCGAATATTATCCCAAACATCTATTTTTTTCTAACCATTTAAGCTAAGAGACTATAATTATTCAGTATCAATACTTATAATATATAGTTTTATTTGAAATTGTGTTCATATAATGTCAATAAATTATATAATCTCATTGTTTGATATGGAATATGATTTCTTTATTCGAAAAAATAATCATTACTATAGGTATTGAAAGAAATTCCATTCCAAAAATCACATTAAATTTATAAAAAGGATATTTAATTTTTCCCAATTCACATTCCAATAAATAAAATATTTGCACACCATAATTGTACCACTATAAGATTTTGATAATAAATAATTATATAGTCATCATGGGGATGATTTATAATTGTAGAAAAAATTATAGGAAAAATTGTGTGGGTTGAACAAGATATAAATTCAACACTCACAATTCTATTGTGGATGATTGTTGTTCATTACTCTAAATCATTTTTCTAACATAATTTAGTAGTTTTAATTGTAATGTAATTCTATTGTTAATTTTTTTAATGAAAAATTGTGATACATATTATCCTTTTTATCCCATGTATTCGGGAATTTAATTGGATAATTTTCAATATTCCCACAATTTCGATATCAAGTAATCTGTAGTACATTTCTAAGAACATCAATTACCTCTATTTTTTTACTAAACACTTCTTTTTAACATAGTGATTTATTTTTCAATGCCCACCATTAACAAATATTAATCAAATTCCTCTTCCTTTTTGACATTCCCTTGGCTTCCACTTTCCACATTTTTTCACTAAGGAAATTAAATATTTTTGTTCCTTCATCGTATTAATCACCTGAACATCCATGATACTCAATTTGTATCTTCTTTGAAATGTTTATAAAATAAATTATGTTCAAATAGTTAAGAATTGTTCATGACATCTTATTAGGAATAACCACAATTTTTATAACTCCAAATCTTATCCCTTTATATTTATCAGTGGAACAATCTCTCCATTATAAATATCACACATTATTCAATTGGTCCCTTCAATATTCATTCATTACGAAAACCAAAAAGGTGTTAATGCTGGTTATGTAAAAGCAATATTATTAGAAAATTTTTATAGAAAATTTCATGAAAAACTCAAACTACAAATTCATTACACATTTATTCCATTACATTAGCATCTAGTTTAATATAAATCACTCTCAATTTTATCAAGGAATCTTTATATTAGGTTCAGTCATACTCCTTGACCTAATTTAATCAAAAATAAATACTTAACAATGGATCATAAATAGAAATTCATTGACTAAATAGTATCCCATGGGAGTGTCTAGATAAGTGTGTCATCTTTTGACCACTCATTGTGTATTGCGTGAAGATAGAGTTGATACTCAACTATCCTTTTTTAGGTTGATTACCCCAAGGTTATTTGTTCCAAATCTATATACACCTTCCAATATTAAAACATGGATGTAATTATTAGGAAACCACCAAATCTATAAAATAAAAAAAATTAGGATTTAATCCGATACTTAGAGTCCCCCGTAGGGTTTTCTTTAAATTTACCTCATCTTAATCTATAAAATTAACTAAACCATGATTTGATGCCAACATTGGAACACAAAACCCACACTCAAATGTTTGGGCTAAAAATAATTTATTTAAATACTAGATTTGGTATGAACAAAGATGTCCCAAGATAAAAATATATATATACCATTATTTTAATAAAATAAATATTACATATCAGAATATTCTCACTATCCCTTAAATTATTGGTAACATCTCTTTGAGGAATTGTTACATTAGAAAAATATTTTAAAATACAAGTAAACATTTTTCTATAATTGAACCGCATTAATCCCCCTAGTATGAAACTAATAGATTATACTCATCTTTATTACATGTGGAAGAGAAACATAAGGAATAGATGAGATCAATCACTCAGAAATGAACAACTTATCAATATTCTATAAAGGGTTAGATAATTTTCATGTGGGAAAACATGAGTAAAGTAGAACAATAAATATAAAAAGAACATGAGAAAAATAGGTTTTACATTATTCCTGATAGAGAGATATCAAATCTTAAATAAACAAACATGTACCATTATATAAGAATATGAGATAAAAAACATCGGTTATGAAGAATAATTATTGGAATATAACATAGAAATATGTCATAAAATAGGCATATAAATCCAATTATAGTGTATCAGGAATCACATCTTATTTACATATATGCAATCAAGCATAAAAATGAATTTCATATAGTGGATCAAGAATCTGAACCTATTTTAAATAGTGTATTAAGAATCACATCCTATTTCCAAATGTGGATGATGAATCACATGCTATTTCCCATATTAGATCATGTTTCCCTACAGATTTCCCATTATTATCTCATAATATTGAAATATTAACCAAATCATTATAGTGTTATATAATACCCATCCATAACATTAAAATCATTCATATATATTTTCTACAATAAGTCTGAAATACTATAAAGAAGCCATAGAAATAAAATGGAATTCATTAAATTTACAAATGGTAACAAATAAAATTAAATCATCAAAAATGATAATTTCTCAATAGAATTTAATTGATGATTTATCAAAAATAATTTCAAAGGTAATAAATCATTTATAGATAAACATAAAAAATGGAGTTAAAACCATATAAGATGATTTTAAAAAATGTTTTAACATTTTTATAAAATATGATGCTATAAATCACCATAAAAATTAATTTCAAAAATGAGAAATGAGATACTTTTAAGTTATTAATTTTTTCTATAAAAAACCTTTTATAACTTATACTAGAAATGTATATAATATTATCTCAAATAAATGTGAATTTGGATATAAAAAATGACCGTGGACGTAAAAATATTTTAATATTTTAAAATATCTTTATTTCAATACCACATTATAAAAAGATATTATAAAACTATAATTTTAAAAGATTAGAATAGATATATAACGATGACATTAGACAACACAAATTAGGTTTCTAAATAAAAAGGATAACATTAGCAGGAAATAAAAATAAGGACATGGAAGAAGAAGAACATTTTAAAATAACGGGACTATTTGTATCATCATTGAATATTAAGAAGAAATAAATCCATTAATGTAATAACATATAATATATGGATGAAAGTAATTATAACATAATTTTATAATAGATGATAATTTTTGTATAAGACCATAATAGAAGATGAATCATTATGACTCAAGAAAAGAAGCTGATTAATTAGAACCCCTTACGAACAACATAATTCATGAAGTTGGATACATTTAAAAATTGGATTATGTAATAGAAATTTTAATACATAGTGAATAAATTTGAAACTAAATATATTAAAATCATAGGGTAGTAAATACCAAAATTATAAGAATAAATCTCATGAAGAAAAATCCCATCTCAAATGAATCAAAATTGAGTTAATACAAATGGTTAGCTTAATTATTAATTTAAAATAAAGATTTTTAACTGCATATATAAAATAATTAATATTTAATTAACTTATTTCATTACCATAATATACATATAACCTTTTATAAAATTTATTTATAATCATTTGTTGCAAATAAATCAGTTAGTTATATTTTATTTTCACCATGGAATGTTATTATCATTGATTGATTATTTAATACAATTTTTGTAATGGTGGTGTCAATTATTGTTGATATATTTATGTTTAACCATTACAAGAAAATTATGTTTCCATAATTGGTTTTAATTTGTATTTTAATATTTTAATTTCATTACAAAATTATTTTAATTGTGATTTGCGAAGATGAAGATCGTGACAAGCTTGTTTCAAAAAAATTTAATGAACAAAACTATGGTACAATAATAATATGTTAAATATTCATATAATATTTCTAAAACCATAAAAAATATATTTTATAATTAATATATAATAACAAAATTATTATTTTTTCAATGTCATATTTAATTGAAATTTATAGCATTGTTCTTGTAGGTGGTTAAACCAGCCCAAACAAGAGTAATCTATAATCTATTGGTGAGTATGGTCAAGAAAGTTGATAATTTGTAATAGTATCATTTTTCATGACTGATTCCCCAGTTCATGTTCTATGACTACCCCAAGACCACCTTTTAAAGGATAGGGGTTAGCGAGTAGCATCGTAAAGGCATATCCCAAAATGGGAAGGAAATTCCTTTAAACATGTACTCACAAAGACTAGGTACAGAACCAAAGAACCACAAAGCTGAAAATATGATAGTAAATGAGTGAATAGAAGTTAATAAGGGTTAGTATACTAACCCAACTAAAAAAGCACACTAAAAAGGAAAAAATGTGCTTTTAAGGTCATTCACCAAGGATCCTAGCTGAAGGGTTGGTACAACTCATCGTCTCTCATCACTGCCTCTCACCACGTCTTTCAATCACCTCTGAGAACGATCTTGCCCAGGCTCATTATGTCTCAGTCAATCTATCAATCATTTGTACAAGACACAACAAGGTGTGGGTTAAGCTTGGGTAGGGGTTAGTATAACGATACCCAGTAGGACCTCAAGACACCTGAAGTTCTCCCTAAATTCAATAAAGGAAAAACCACAAAGCATGATCTCTATCACGAAGAATAAAGTAAACAAAATCTCACACCAGGTATAAAACATAGAAAAAATTAATAAATACTATTATTATTGAGCAACATCATTTTATTCTATTGAGTGGTTCTGTTGCTGATTCAACAAGGGTCATTATACTACTGATCCCCAAATTGTTGCTCTACTATCGATCCCTAGAGGGCCTCACTACTACTGATCCATAGAGGGTCACACTGTTATTGATCCATGGAGGGTCCCTCTTATGCCGACCCACATAGGGCCTCTCAGTAGCTGATCCATGAAGTGTCTCACTAATTTTGATCCATAGAGGGTCTCTCTCATGCAGATCCCCAGATGGTCGCTCTTCACATGGCAGCCAGCCATTGGATTCCTGAACATAGTGTGCTTGATTTATAGAGACTCCACTCCTCATCATATCAGTCATACCTCAACCTCCATAATGTTCCATGATGAAGTAACACAAATTATTGGCCTATCACTAGGTCTCTAACGGGACAGACGGTGCGTCAATCAGATGCTTTGTAGGCATGTTATAAGCACTATGGTAAATAGGGCATGGTTGGATTTGAGTATGATCCAACCTAGATGTATTCCCACTTCTTCCAAAACACAATTGGTGTATCTCAAATGGACTTCCTAATACCAAGGGCCCCAAAGACATAGACGGTGCCACAATCGGACGCCTGGTTTACAAGATACTCATGTTTTAGTGAAACTGGACTGGTCGGGTCCAGGTCCAATAGTGGTCCGTCCTGGCCGATCTATTGGTCCCTCAGGTCTGGACCAGCCAGTTGGTCCAGATCAGCTGGTGAGTTCGGCCCAGCCGGCGGACCGGACTAGGATGGAATGTCCGGCCTGACTAGCGGGCCCGACCCGCCAAGAAAACCTAGACTGCAAGCGGGTTGGTTGTGGGACAAGTCATGGTATATCTGGTTCAGTAAGCTGGAAGCACCAAAGGGGTCCCTCCCCTCCTACCAAAACAGCCAGCTAGTGTAGGCTATTCATGCCCAGCCAAGTAGCTTGAGAGGGCTGCTTCACACCTGATCGATGCACCTCTGCCCATCCTTCTACCTGCCACGGCCTAGCTGGCCACGGCTCTAGATACCGCCCAGCCTGCAGGCGCCACCGTCTCCATGTGGCCATATCGGCTAGAAAACTCCCTGAGTCTCCAGCGCCGCCATATCGTTGGTGTCGTACTGGAGGTTTCTTCTGTAGTCCACCACAGATGCTCTGGTGGTTCGTTTAATTTCTCATATGCACTTACATGCTTCCTGGGTCACTGCCATCATTATGAATCCCAAAAAATCTCTTTATCGCCACTTTTCGTGGTCTCCATTGAACAATGTAAGAAACCCAAGAGCAGGGGAGGGTCTGGGCCCAATTTGGATTGCTTGTGCCCTTCACTTTAGAATTTAATCAAAGGGGTGGAATAATAATTAACAATTCTTAAAATTATCACAAAATTAAAATCATGGTTCAACCACCCGCATGAACATATAATACATAGATCAACCCATTAGTTGGATGATCTGCCTTCATTGTATTTTCCATGAACGGGATGAGTGGAGTCATAAAACACATAGAAATCATTTTAATTCCCCAACCAAGATTTGGTGGAATCCGTTGCGGATGAAATAATGAATTGGAATTTGAAGACATTCAACGTCGTTCATATGTGTCTTGTTTTAATCATCAAATGTTTATCAATTGATCAATGTTCTTTGTTGGAGGGTGACTTCATCGGTGTTTTTTAAGAGCTTCCCAATGTGTTTTGTGAATTCCCATGCCAACGGTTTGTTTAATAAAAGAAATAATCCTCCACGTTGTGTTCATTATTATGATTCATTAATGAATCATAATTAATAATCCTATTAAGAACACCTGAATTGTGGTTACACAAACAATGGTATGATTCATTAAATGATCCTCATTTATTGACCATCGTTACAATGCAGTTTCCACCAGCTTCCCCTCAACAGTGGAAGGAAAATAACAAAATAACTTATAGTTATTTATTTTTCTGAAAGACCAAAAATTAACATTTTCATTTGACCCTTTCCAGTTGAATTTAGGCATTTCATAATAGAATATCGGCACTGAAAATCCCATGGTACCCTCAGAATTAAAATCCATACACCTGTTCAAAAGATAGAAATTCTCGCCCGCACGTCTATTGAACATTCCTTAAAAAAGTTCAGAGTTCCATTCGGGGCTCTCTAGGCCTATGAATCTCGTGATGTCAATTTTCACAGTCTTAGAATAATTCCATATAATTAACAAAATATGGGATTTCTAGGCCTTAAAATTCTACCCACCCTAGGGATTTACATCCCTGAAATCCCCAACCATAGTTAAAGAAACAAATGGGGTACTGAGCATGAATCTGAACCTCCCTATCATATGTTCTCTCCAGGAGGTTCCTATGCTACCACCAAACTCGCATAGGTGGGATCTATCATCCATGAAGGATCATATTTTTTGGATCCTATATCTCCACTTGGAACTCTGTAAAAGTCACCCCATCGTTAATTTCCAGCTCACCCCAGTCAATGGCGTGCGACAGATCAGGCACGTATCTCCTCAAATGTGGCACATCGAAAACATTATGCACCCGTTGCATCTATGGAGGGAGAGATATGCAGTAAGCCACCTAACCAACTCTACTAAAATTCTATAAGGGTATGATGAACCTAAAAGATAGTTTTATACCCTGGAAAAATCCCTTTAGTTTTTGTCGAGATGAGATTCGTTGGAAGACATAGCCTCCCTCATCAAACTCTAAGGGTGTCTCTTTCATGTCAGCATAAGACTTCTTCCATATCTTTGTAGTCTTCATCCACTCCTGGATGATCTTCTCCTACTCAGTGGTAGCTCAGACCTACTCTAGACCCATAAGTACTAGCTCTCCTCGGTCTGTCCAGCATATAGGTGATCTTCATTGTCGCCCAAATCAGGCCTCAAATAGTGTCATGCTGATGGTAGAGTGATAACTATTATGATATGCAAACTCCAATAGTGGTAGGTGGTCCTCCCAACTATAGCCAAAATCAAGGATGTAAGCACAAAGCATTTCCTCAATTGTCTACCAGGTCTGCTCTGTCTGACCATCAATCTAATGATGAAAGGTGGTTCTCAAAAATAGGTGGGTCATGAACGCCTCTTGAAATCCCTTCCACAACCAGGATGTAAAATGATTATCACAATATTTATAAATTGTCGATGGTACCCCATTAAGTAGTAAAATATCTTAGACATAGAGGTGCCCAAGGCCCTCTACTGAACACTAATCTCAAATGGGTAGAAAATGGGAAGATTTGGTGAGTCGGTCAACTATCACCTAGATAGAGTCAGGGCCCCTTGAAATATGTGGTATCCCAGCCACATAGTCCCTAGAGATACTTTCTGACATCCATTTCAGTACCTCTAGTGGCTGAGTCAATCTTGGTAGTTCCTAATTCTCATCCTTCACTTTCTGAAAAGTGAGACATTATGAAATAAACTCTACATCTTCCTTCGCCATCCTTGGCCACTAGTACTGACGTCGGAGGTCCTATTACATCTTTTCCACTCCATGATGTACAGCCAAATGGGATTTGTGGAACCCTCTCAAAAACTCCTCCTGAAACTTCAAAGGTACCATGGTGCATCTTTTAAAAATAATGGTGTGCTCAACACCTATCAAAAATACATTAGGAGCCTATCCTGGGGATATGTGAGCACATCGGCCCTCGCAGTATACCTCTCCAATTTGTGACTCACGAACTCGCTGAAGGATTGGGGGAGTGATAGTGTTAGACTGGAGTTTAGCTACTCCATCACTATCCACGAAGGAAACCTGCAACATGGCTAGCTTCATTGTCACCTCACTCAAAAACATTAGACATGACCCCCTGCTCAGTGCATCTGCTACCATGGTTCACTTCCTAGGAGTGTAGACTATCTCAATGTTGTTTTCCTGGAGAAACTCTATCCATCACCGATATCTTAGGTCCAGGACCTTATTTGAAAAGATATTCCTATGACTCTTGTTATCCAAGTAGATAGTAAATTTGTTCACCCATCAGGTAGTGTCTCCACATCATCAATGCAAAGACCAATACTACTAACACCAGTTCATGGGTTGTGTATTTATTATCATTCTACCTCAACTATTATGAGTCATATGCGATCACTGCTAACTTATGCCTCAGTACAAACTTTAGTCTTGTCCCTGATGTGTCTCATTAGACAACTGACACATTTCCCTCTTCTGATAGTCTCACCATAGGGAAACTCATCAGTCTCCACCTTATCTCCTCAAAACTCTATTGGCATCACTCCATACAAACGAATGGTTTCCCCTTACTTGTCAAAGCTGAAAAAGGTGCTGATACCCTAGAAAAGTCAGGTACAAATATCTGGTAGTACCCAACCTATATTAGGAAGCACTTCACCTCAGTCAAACTCATGGGTGGCTCCAAAGAAATCACTGGCTCTATCATTTTCAGATCTACTGCAACTTTTTCCTTCGAGATAACATGTCCTAGAATGTCTACATTTCGTGTCCCAAACTATCACTTCGATGTCTTACCATAAAGATGGTGCTCATAGAGTGTATACAGAACTATCTAAAGATGTGTGGAGTGTTCCTCCTCTGACGCTGATTACACCAAGATGTTTTCATTGAAGTCTACCATGAAGCGATTTAAGAAAGGCTCTAATATCTTTTTCATGATTCCCATGAACACTTCTGGTGAGTTTGTCACACCGAAAGGCATCACCATGAACTGACAGTGTCCATAATAGTGTCTGAAGTTTGTCTTTAGTATATCCTCATCCTACAGCTAAAGCTGATGATAGCCGGATCTGAGGTCTTTCTTCTAAAACCATCATTCTCTGATCAGCTGGTTGAAGTAATCATCAATCCTTAGTAGAGGATACTTATTCTTCATGGTCACCTGGTTCTTCCACTGATATTCCAAGAATAGTCTAAAACCCCATCTATATACGTGGGGAACAAAATTGGGGTAGCCCTTTGGAAAACACTGGGCCATAAGAACCCCATCTTATTCAAGTCTTCTAACAGTACCCACTACTTAGGAAGCTCCATGGGAGCCATCTGTATTTTTGGCATAGAGATCGATGTCTTCTCTGGGTATAGGTTGATGTAGAATCCTACACCTATGTAAGGAGGTTGTCCTAGAACATCCTCATGAATGAAATACACATAGTAGTCCACCACAAAAAGATAGCTTGGACTCCCCCATCAACTATAACGAGGTTAAGGCTATCCAACTTATGTGTGATCAGTTAAACCCACCTCTGAGAAATTTTTTCCTATGCTGCAATGGTTCCCTTCTCACTGGTGAAGAAAAAAATATTCCAAGCCTTGAAAACACACCACCTTGTTCATTTAAAATAGTCAATCTGAACATGGATTGTGGATAACTAGTCTATACCCAAGATGATGTCGTAAGGCCTCAATGATGCTACTAGGAGATCTCAGTCAAAACTCTTACCTCTTAGAGAAAACTCACACTACCTACACTTGTGTTTATTCATTGAATACTCTCCCATAAGAATCTCTAATCATAAGTATTAACCCAACATCTCTATCATAATCAAGAAGCTCTGAATGAGAGTCATGGAAAAAAAATAGTTTCTGGAACCTGTATCTATAAGAACTACAGCTAGGGTGGAGTAGACACAGATCATACCTAGAATCATCTCTAGTGCATCGTGGTCATATTACTCTATTTCCTAAAGCTGAGGTAGTCCCTATCCACCTATTCCCCGAGGTCAGGGAAGACCTCCTGGGGATGGTGGCGGAAGTACCTCAATCTGTCACCCATGGCCTGTGGCATGACCTGCTCCTCTGCCACATCTGCTGCCCTACAGACCTCCCCATCAAACCTCTAACTCTTCCTCGGCAATCCTTCAACCATCTTTTGTTCATCAATATGGTGGGTTGGTATATCATGATCCATGTGACCCTATCCGCAGCACATGTAGCACAATATACTCCTCTGTGGACTTACCTTGCCTTGCGAGCTCTACACCTCAGACCCTACATCCTGGGGTCATCTTTTGGAAATTTTGGCCTGCTTGGGCCTTAGTGTCATCTGCTTACTACCAGCTATAGATGACTCACTTTCCAATCATTTGGTGGTGGATCTCAGGATCAGTTCCTTCTCAGTTATGTATCTCTCTACCTATAGTGATAGCTCAATCACCATATCCTATGTCAGGATGTTGTGTGATTTCATCGATGCTCTAATCTCCCATCAGAGTCCATGATCAAATGTGTGGTACCTGATGAAAGGATCCCATACCATGTCGGTAGATTAATGATAGATGTTAGTAAATCTCATCGATTATTGGGCCACTATTAAACTTCCCTTCTTAAAGTGGAGTTTCTCCTAAATACAAATTGAGTGTAATGTATCTTGTATGAACTCCACCCTGAAGAGGCTCTCAAAGTCCAACCATGAATGATTCGTCAACTTAAGAGTTTGATGTTTCATGCTCCACCATCTCCATTGTGTTCCCTAACAGAGACTAGAATCTAGGATCACCATATGGTCTACTGGTGTCTCAAACAAGTGTAAAATTTGTGCCACAGCCTCCAGCATGTCCTATGCTGCCAGTGGGACTATCTCGCCTCAAAAACTCGGCGGCCTCTATCTCTATAACTCATGAATCCCGCTCATTCAGCATGAACAGTATGTTGTAGGGGCTGGTGGGAACTACTTCCCTACGGGCATTGGTGCCGCTGGTATACCACTAGAAGGTTTTATCACTGTAAGAGGGCCCTGCACCAATACCTCATCACCCAGCAGGCCATCATCATGATATCTCACTAGAATCATGGATAGTTTTCTACACTGAGACATCCTGTAAAGAAATATATGTGTCATAGTCAACATGTTATACATTGTGATCTGACTTAAAAGAGATCAAAAAATTTCAAAACCTACGTGAATAGTTTTTTCTTAAATTGAGTCAGAAATCAGAACTCAGGGTCCTAGTGTATGGATACATCAGATACTACACCAACATTGGACTCCCCAAACATTAATCTTAACTTAAGATAGTTAAAAAATTCCTCCATTGAAAACATAGACTATTAGTTCTTCTAGTAGAACAAACCACCCTTGGATGCTACATTTTCATGACCCTTCCCTTGGAACCCGGGCCATGACTACCCGAGCCCTACTTCGATAGGCCATTGATTGACGACTAGCATCGGAAAGGCATATCCCAAAAATGGAAGGCATTACCTTTAAACCACTACACAAATAGACTAGGTTCACAAAAAAACCAAAATCACAATGTAGAACAGTTGACAGTAAAAGTGTGAACTGATAGTAAAAAAGGGTCAGTATACAAACCTAACTGAAAAGAACGTACAGAAAATAGGAAAAATAATTTCAATGAAGGTCTTTCAGGAAAGTTCCCACATGAAGGGAAGGTACAGCTCGTCGTCTGTCATCACTGCATCTCACCACATCTATTAATCACCACTGATAACTATCTAGACGAGGTTCCCCAAGTCTCATTCAAGTTGTCCCATGTCTTCCCAAGACAAAACAAGGTGCGAGTGAAGCCTATGAAGGGGTGAGTATAACAATACCCAGTAAGGAACCTGAGACTCCTGAATGTCTCCTAGAATTATATAATGTAAAAATCACAAAGCATGATCTCAATCGCAAAGCATAAAGTAAAAGATAGCTCACACCAGGTATGAAAATTAGAGAATTGGAATAAAGATTATTATCCTTGATATAGATCATTTTATTTTGTTGGGATTTCATGCTAATTATCCTCGAAGGGTTGCAATGTTGGTGATCAACAAAAAGTCATTTTAATACAGATCTACAGAGGGTCTCCCTAATACTGATCCACATAGGTTATCACTGTGACAGACCTATGGAGGGTCACTCTCGGGCCTATCTATAGAGGGTTTATCTATTTTTGATCCATGGAGGGTCACACTACTACTGATCCATGGAAGGTCACTCTAATGCCGATCCATGGAGGGTCGCACTTCACCTGAGAACCAACAACCGGATTCCCTCACATATTGATCATGAGTTATAGACATAAATATCCTCATAATATCCGTCGTACCTCAACTACCATGAAGTCCAATAGATACAAAACCCAAAGGAATGTCCAGTCATAAGGGTTCCAACATGAAATATGGAACATCAATCGGACACTCAATCTGTAAGTTGCAGGAGAAAAAATTAAATAGGGCCCAATTAGAGTTGAATCCGATCCAACCTATCCATTTTCCATCTTCTTCCAAGACCCGTGATGAGTATCCCAAATTGACCGCCTCATCCTATGGGTCTCAACGCTGCATACGGAACATTTATCAGACACTTGGCTTGATATATACTCAAATTTTAGTCAAACGGAACTGGTTAGGTCTGGGTCCAGTAGGGGTCCGGCCCGGTCGACCCGTTGGCCCCATGGTTCTGGCCTAGCTGATAGTTCTGGCATGGTCAGCAGGTCTGGCCTGACTAGTATGTCCGGCCCTCCTAGAAATCCTGGCCCAGAAGAGGGCCAGTTGTTGGACCGAATGTGGTGCGTCTTCTTTGGCCAGCTGGCACCTCCAACAGGGTATCGTACCTCCTCCCAAAACGGCCACCTAGATTGGTTCACTCACACCCAACTGGATATGGTCATTCACGTCCTAACAAGCGGGATGCACCTCTCCCACATGGCACATCAATGCCACTCCTTCCACCCACTGTGGCATGGTAAGTCGTGACTCTCGATGATGCAGCTCTAGGCACTGTCGCCACTGTTCTGGTGGTGCCGCATGGGAGGTTACATCTGCGGGCCACCAAAGATGTCCTAGTGGTCTGTTTTCATTCTTTTCTATGCCTATGGGAATCCTCGTTCTCCGCCTTCATTGTGAATCCCACGGAATCACCTTTCCACCATGTTCCATAGTTGCCCAAGTAGAACGCAAGAAACCCAAGGGCAGTAGATTGTCCAAGCCTTGTTCGGATTTTCTCGTGCCCTCTTAATTAGAATTTAATCAAAGAGGTAGAATAATAATTAAGAATATATAAAAATTACCCCATATTTAAGTCACCACAGAAACCACCCACATGAAAAAATGAGATGAGGATCAACAAATTATTCGGTTGATCAGCACTAAATGTATTTTCCATGAACTGGATGAGAGGTGTCATAAAACATGTATAAAATAAGTTAATTCCACATACCTGTATTAGGTGGAATCTGTTGCGGACAAAGGAAGTAATCTGCTTCGAATATGTTCTTCTTCATTTAATGATTTCTGATTCGAATCCTCCAATTTTGGTCGATTGATCACCATTTTTCGTTGGAGGGTAACATCGGTGGAATTTTTTTAGAGCTTTCTCTAGTAGTTTTTGAATTCCCTTGCCAACGGTTTTTTTAATAAAATAAATAATCCTCCATGTTCTGTTCATTATTATGATTCATTATTGAATCTCAATTAATGAACCTATTAAACACACGGTTTTTCGGTTAAATAAAGGGATGACTCATTAAATGACCTACTTTTATTGACAATCGCTACACTACGGTTCCACCAACTACTTCTCAATAGTGAAAGGAAAAGAATAAAATAACCTATTGTTATTTTATGATTTTTTTATGAATTTCCAAAAATTATCATTTTCATCCGACCCTTTTTGGTCGAAGTTAAACCTCACCTAGGAGAATCTCGGCACTATGAATCCAACGGTGCCCTTATAATTTTAATTCTAAGCACCGGTTCAAGAGATATAAATTCCCTCCCACATGATTACAAAACATACCTTAAAAATGTTAAAAAATATGTTATGGGCTCTTTGGGCCTCTAAATCACGTGTTGTCAATTATCTTAGTCTCGCAATAATTCCATATAATTAAGAACATTATACAAAATTTCTGGGTATATACATAATTATTAAAGATGAAAAATGAAATTATTTAGATTTTTTAAGGTTTTGAATATTATTTAAAATATTTTTCTGAATAATAGATGACTATATTAAAAATGAAATATTTCACTTATGTGGAGGTAGTAGTATGCATGTATTCCCAAACGAAATATCCATTTAAAAATGTGGGTAATATAGGGAATTGATTATAATTTAATAATCTTAATTATGTTATATATATAATATTACTTAATTAAATATCACGTTTCAATAATCCTTACAAGATGGTGATGAATTATCAAACACATCATTCATTGAGGTGACAGTTCGTACAAATTCAAGACGATGTTTTGATTTTTCCAACGAAAAAGGTAAATTGTGGATAATGATAATTAAATAAGCAAAAAGAAATCAGTAGAAAAAAAATTATTTAAATATATAATAATTATAAAATTATTCTGGGAAAATAAATATATTGAAGAATATATGTTAGTAAAATATTAGAACTTACATTGAGAATATGAGTTTTTTAATGGAGGACTCCTTCAATATGGACGATTGGGGAACTTATATGGATAAAGTTGATACTAATTGGGCGAAAGGTCGAAAAGGGAAATAAATATTACAATTTTTCAATATAAAATCTAATTTTATTGTGTTCATGATGTGGTGGTGGAAGGACCCTTTTAAGAGGAGGAATTGGAATTTTTATAAATATAACCACTTTATTTAAAAGGAACACATATTTCACATTAAATAAGGATTAAAATTTTATTAATAATTGATTGGATGAATTTTTTTGAAATTAAACACCATAACCACTTAATTTGTGTCATGATATTAACATGTTTTATCTATTTTACTCGTCGATTTTTAACATTTATCATTTATATTTTTCACCAGAATAATTATTTTTTCCTACATAATTTACGTTTAATTAAAAGGAAAATAGTAACTAATACACAATTTTAACATTCTAGTTCCAAATATGAAATATATATTATCAAATAAAATTTATATTTCTTTTAAAACTATTTTTATTGATAGGATATGTATTGCATAAAAATTGATTTTAGAACAAGAGTATTTTTAAGCATAAAAATTATGTATAGGGTAAATTTATCAATGTTATATATTATCATTAAATTTATTATATTATTATTTATTGAAGAACCAATATGTGTCTATAATATAAATTTAAAATATTATTTTCTCATGAAAGTATTTCATTAAATTAAATGTCAAAATTATAGTTTTTTTATAATGAAATATTAATTAATTTACAAAAAATTAAAATGATATTTTAAAAATATAATAACGTTTATAAAATGCATAATTTCAGTCCTTAAATTTATAATTTATTAATTAAATTTCTTATAAACTTTTAATCAAAACTATTTTAAGGATAATGTTGTAAAAGACATAGTGTTAGTCAAAAATGTATTTTACACAATTCACCTAAAAATTAATTATTTAACAAAATTACCAAAATAATTTTAATAATAATAATAATATAATATAATTATTATAATTAAAAAACTGAATTATATTCGATAAAATTAGAATTATAAAATTATAGAATTTAATTTCTAAATTAGAGATTAAAAATATATTTAAAATGGTTTTAATTGGAAATCAATTTTTTAATGTTTTAACTCTTTTCATACTAATTTTATATCTATTACTAATATATTGGTGTTAATATATTATTCATATAAAAAATATATTTTATATTTATTATATTTATTTTCTTAAAATATTTTATATAAAAATTCCTTAATTTAGAAAAATATGTTTACCATATAATGATCCTATTAGTTATTTGTCTACAATAATTGAATTTTACCATTGAATTAGTATAATGAATGATCATTGTTTTTGTTTAAAATTAATGAATTTGATATGTTATATTACATTAATAATTAAATTCTTATACTATCTTAATTTCTATTTACATAATCACTCAATATCTTTATAAAAGTCATAAGCATAATTTCATCTCTAGTAGATTTTGTGCATGAATGTTCAGCTAGTATGAATATTGTGAAAATTTACACATTCCTATAATTCTCTCACATATGATTTCTCTCTTTCTATAACAATAAGAGTTTAAATTGGGATTGGTTTAGATCAAACCCAACTAATACAAAATCTTTTCGATGATCGTAATGGTTGTCCTTGTTAGGATGAATCGTATTTCACTATGTCATAATGTCTCCTTTCTACATAGTTTTTATTGTGTGGGTTCTATCAGTTATACCCACTATTTCAAATTAAATATTATTATAGTAAAAATTAATAACTATGTTTATTATTTCACTTTAGTTCAATGTTCTATGTGAATTAATCTATTAATCATAGTATTAATTTTAAAATAGAAAAAATAATACTAAACATCACTGTGTTAATATTTATATGTTTTTTATGATGTAAATACCAAGAGTCTTAAAATATATTTGATGCTATCATTTGAGGATGTTATGAAGGTGATTGACTGGAAATTATATGTGAATAGTTTCTAGTCTTGTGGAGTTTTGCAAATGCCATAAATAAAAAATCTTAACTAATTGTGTGAGCATGAAATTCAAAATATGTAATATTAGGATACAATGCTACAAATTTTCAAGGATTTTTCAATTACCTACAACAATTATAAAATGAGGATTACTATATTGAATAAGAGAATAATGATATTGAATATTTCAATGAGTTATATAGATACTAGCCGATAAGTTCCTTGATATATTTTGAGTTAAGAGGGAAGTGAATCTAATGTGCAACTTCAAGAAGATTATTTCAAACTGAGGGAGAAATAAAAATTAGACCTACATATTCTAAATGATATATTATGTTAAGGATGGAATTGAGATATCCAAACTATATATTACTATATCAAAGAAATTGGAATTAGTGTAAATTTTCAAGGAAAAGTATATTCAAAAGTTGAGTTGGTTCAGAAGATCTTGCAGAGTTAGACAAATATTAACATGCATATATATTTTGAATGTTTATAAAAGTTGAGTAAGAATAAAAGTCAGATAAACTTATAGATTACATTGATTATCAATATGAAAATTGTAATAATTTTTCTGACATGCATGTTATTAAATTTATAAATTCATTGGTGGTTGAAGACATCTTATTAATAAAGAAAAAAAATATTTTGATGCAATGACATCCTGAATCAATGTGAATGTCATTATCACTAGTGATGATTATAGGTTAAATTTGAACATGAATGAGTTAGTATAAAATAATTTTTCTAGATAGATAATTTATTGTAAATATTTATAACGGTTAAGAGAGATACCTTCTAACTTAATTTATGTGTTAGCTAAAGGTTAAAATATTCCCACATTTGTAGTTGTTGAGTCAAATATTCCACATTCGAACCTATTGTAATAACATTTTTACAGTAGTGACTAAATATTTTTTTCAACACAACCTAAACCTAATAGGCCCAATAGGCTTGATACCCTAAGAGGGTGGTAAATCAGGGTATGTATAATTAAAACAAGTGCCCCTTTTGATCTTGTTTTGTTGTTAGACCAAACCCTCTTCCCTCTATATCTTTCATGTTGTACACTATAAAATAATCTTAAAGCATGCACAAGACACAACAATTTTACTTGGTTACCCCTCGCTGGGTTACCTCCAAGGAACATACACCAGAGATTTTCCAACTTAATAAATCCTCTATAAGCACACTGATTTTTACAAGTTTGAAGTGGAATCATTGTCCCTACTAGTTTACAACCACTCACAATTTGATAACTCGCTGATCTATCAATTAAAGTAAGCTCACTACTTCTTCAGAAGATCCACTCATAGTTTATAGAACTGTAGGTCTCTTCATTATCAATAATGAATGAATCATCCACTATACGTAGAGGCTCTACTAAATTCCAAATTTCATCCAATAATAAATTCCCCATTCACCTCATCACTTGTCAAAAACATTTGGAAAATACCTTCTCAAAGCACCCAATATTTCGAAGCTCGCAATTTCACGATGCTCAAAAAAGCCTTTGTGAAGTCCCTACCTCTTCGCAAATCACAAACCTTTGTACAACTCACTTCCTCACGGAGGACACTGCTTTACAGAGCTCATTCTTTTGAAAAACTCAAGCCTTCAAAGTGCATAGGCCATCAAAAAGCTCATGTCGTCACAAAGTGACTTCCATCACGAAGCTAACTCAACCAGTCGTGAAACACCCCACTTTCACAGATCTAGATTAGAGGTTGAGAAGATCCTGTCTTTCATGAAGCACACTCCCTTCTTGATCTTCCTTCATTATTAGAGAGCTAAAAAATTTCTTGGAAAACTCTCTTATTCTATCGAGGTGGTTGAGTTCTGTTTATAGGTGATTCCACTTACCCGCAAACCTTCAGCACGAAGTCCGTTCCAGGTCTGCTGAAATTTTAAAGCTGAATAGTTTCCACTAAAATTTTATCTATATCAAGAAGCACAATTGAAATTTTCATATCATGGAGCTTTTCATAATCGTAGATTGTTCCGTCAATTCCTTTGTGCTTTTACTGTTAAGATCCACTTGCAATTCCCTTCACCATCACAATTATCTTCAACGATGTTGTTTATGAAGTTCATTGTAATCATGAAGAACAACATCTAATTTTTTCATGTCTTCAAGAAATTCACATTTAGAAACCCATCTTTTTGAAACTCATTCCTTTTCAATATTTTGATGATATCTTCATGGAAATCCTCAATTCTCAATGCTTACCCAATTCCAAATTTTGGACCCCAAAAATATGGAAACTGCTGGAAAATAGAGCCCCCTTGTATCTATTCTATTGCACTACCTGTAGACCATCAATTCATATTTCATGTTTCTTTGACAGAATGGATTGTCTAAAAAATATTTGGAACTCGAAAATTCACCATGAAAACCTTATTTTTTCAATAAACACATTCAACACAATAAATCTGCAATGTTACCTTAAGGAATTTCCCCAACAATCTCCCCTTTGGGTTTGTTGACAACTCTTCTCATTACGATTATCTGCACTTTGATACCTCACCAATGATCCTTCCAACATCCACAATCATTTTCCTCTTTTGATTTAGATAATGACCAATGATTCACTCAACTCATACTCTAAGCCCACATGAGCGAGTCTCTGCATGAGAAACAAGAGTAGAATGACAAGTTCATCAATGAATCACTTCATTCCTAACACAAATAGTTGATTTCATAATGATTCTAATAAATTTCTTTCATAATGATCCTCAGTTGTTGTGATATCTAGTCATTGGTAAATCACTTCTAGCATCATCAGATTTAATACTCTCCACCTATTTAATTGCTCCCCCTATCTTGCTACTCCACCTATTAGCTTCTCTTCATGTCTTTGACAAAGACAGTGTCCCTTACTTATCTATAGTTTCTCCAACTTTAGGAGTCACTATTTCTCCCCCTCTATCAACGAACCCAACGTTCACTCCTTTCTGGTCATAAACGTTGGAAAGAACACAGATTATCAAATTATATAAAAAAGACCACACCTTAGTGAGAGGAGGGTGACCCACAACAACACCTGTTTAAGTGCGGGGAGTTGACAGAACTCTTAGATCCAATCGATTCCTCTCAAAAGATTCTATGGTTAGTATTTTGTAAGAATGTTTGCAACATGTAGTATTGTAGGGACATACTCCTACTTCATGATACCCTACTCAACCATCTACTTGATAAAATGATACATTATCTCAATCTTTTTTCTCCTTGAGTGATGGATCAGATTTTTGCTGAGATTTATAACACTTGAGTTATCTCACTAGATTCCTATTAGAGACATCACTTAAACTCCCATATCATCAAGATGATATTTCATCCACAACAACGGTATGCATGCTTGAGTGGAAAAAATATACTCAGCTTCTACGGTGCTCAATGAAATGAAATCATGCTTCTTTCTTATCCATGAAATACCAAAACGAACATGATAGAAAGAACCTCATGATGTTGATTTTCTGTCCTCTACTAAACTGGCCCAATCTGCATCATTATATCCCAATAACTCTATCAAAGATTTTTCATTATATATCATGTTGAAATCCATCGTACCCTTGATATAATGAAGTATTTTTTTTCACTACAATTATTTGCATTTCCTTTGGATTACTTTGATATTTCACTTCCTGGCATGTAGTGAAAACAATGCCAGGCCTTATTGTGGTTATCTACCGTAAACTTCCAATGATTATCTTGTATTCTAGGATATTAACTACCTTTCCATCCACATATTTGGATAGTTTCATCCAGGTTTCAATCAGATTCATTATCTCCTTGGAATTATCCGTTCTAACACTCCTCAGAACGTCATTAGCATATTTGAATTGAGAAATTGAAGTACCATTCTATCCTTGTGACACCAATAATCCAAGGAATAATATAAGCTCTCCAATTATAGACATTTCAAACTAAATTTTCATGAATTCGGAAAACTATCTACACTGATCATAATATAATCCATAAAATATTAGGTCATCAACATAAACCAACACCATCAACCTATGATTACTGTCATTGTTGAAATAGAGACTGTAATCAACTCCACCGCACTGGAAACCATGCTTCTCCAAATACTGATCAAGCCTAGAGTACAATGCTCTCAGTTCATGTTTTATCCCACACAATGGCGTCTTCAGTAGAAAAACTTTATACTCATTCTCATGAATGAGAAAACCATATGGCTGCTCGATATACACTTCTTCCTTTAGAACCCCATTCAGGAATGTCAATTTGACTTCGATATGTAACACTTTGAATTTCCATTGCACTACAATGGATAGGAATAATCTGATTGTCTCCAACATAGAAACTGGTGCAAATGCCTCTTCAACATCGATTCCCTCTATCTGGGAGTATGCTTTTCACACGAGTCGTGCTTCCTTTGGGAACACTATGTGATCTTCATTCATCTTATTTCAATAGACCCATTTAGCCCCGAACAAAATTTTGACTTTCTACCCTTGAAACTATCTCCCATGTCTGATTCTTCTCAATCTGATCTAGCTCTTCATTCATAGCCTAAACCCAATTTTCCTCTTTAACTGCATCAGCAAATCATTTAGGCTCCACCTGAGATAGGAAGGATGTCTGCTATAGAGATTTCATTCTTCTAGTTTAGACTGGAGCTGACTGATCACCAATGATAATATTCCTATTGATTTCATTTCGACTTCTTGGATTTTGTGAAAATACATATTTTACATCCTAATGACCATGGTCAGTATTTTTTTTGAATCATCATCAGTCACTTTAGCTCCCTGTGTGTTTCTTTCATCCTTATCACATTCATCAAGAAATTATTCATTGTGCTTTTGAATGCTCTCTTCATTCTCTGCTACAGTGACATCAATGCTCTCAACTACTTTTCATATCCTTTTGTTAAATAATTTAAATTATTTGCATCTTCTTGAGTAGTCAAAGAATATCCCCTCATCTCTACATGACTCAAACATCCTATGTTTTTCCTTGGGGAGAATGATGCACTTAATTCCAAATATTTGAATGTATTTCACTATTGTCTTCTTTCTATACCATATATCATTAGAAGTATTTTCTTCCATCAAAAACAACAGAGGTCTGTTAGGAATATAGATTGATGTCAACACTGCTTCCTTCCAGAACGTCTCTTTTAGCTCTTTTTCTATAGTGTTGTTCTAGCCATGTTGTTTATGATCTGAGTTCTCCTTTCTTCCACTCCATTCTATTGGGGAGTTCTCACTTAGAAAACTGGATGCCATATCCCGGGTTTATCATGATAGTCTTTCAACTGACTTTTAGTTTATTTAGTACCATTATTAGTATGAAACATCAGAATTTTAAAACTAATCATCCTTTCACACTCTCTATGGTACTATTTTATATAGTTGAACACCTCAGACTTATGGGAAATTATAAATACCCATGCTATTCTGATATAGACATCAATGAAAAAATATAGTACCTATTTTTGTCAATCTTTATTGGTGTGACAGGCCCACAAACTTAAACATGCACCTATTCGATCACTTTTGTGGATTTATCTTCCTTTGTCTTATACACATTTCATTTTATCTTCCATTTTTTGCATGCATTAAAGTGTGAGTACGATCACATGATATCTTAGGGAGGTATCTTTCTACATCACACTTTATGAGATCATCCATGGATGGTTGGAATAGATCACCATGTAATTTATGGCACAATTGTTTTCTTCCTCACTGGAAAAAAATCCCATATCTTCTTCTCCACTTACCAGGTAGATATTTCTCTTTGTTCTTTTTTCCTGGAGAACCAATGCCGCATCTATTCCATTGAAGATACAAATCTTCTTAGTAAACCTTATAGAATATCTTGATTCACATTGTTTTTTGAAGCCGAGAAAAGTGTGACTAAGGCCTTCTAATACTATGACATCAACATGTCTCATCTCTTTTCACATTAACCTAGCATTTTCTAATCCTATAATCTTTAGGCCTTCATCGTTTCCAAACATAAAAACTAATTCATTGTCATATTTTATGCCTATAACAAGATCCTTATTACCTGTCATGTGTGATGTGCAACTGCTATCAAGGATCCAAACACCAAAATGGTCTGAATCATTAAGGGAAATTTCTTCCACTACTTCTTCCTCATCAATTTTCTTCTTGGTAAATATTTTTCCTTCACACTTTCCATATATTAAGACTTTTGATCTTTCTTAGATTATGATGGACTGGTTTCATCATGCAAAGCTGCAAATCTATTTTTCATTTTCAAATCACATGTTGATTCATTGATCTGCTACTTGCGAACAATAAGATTTTTCATTGGCACATTTCTCTATATGGTTGATGTAAATTATCTAGCCTTGTTCCCAAATCCTCCACACAAAAAATAGGGTCCTTTGAAATATGTTCTAGAGAACCATTCTCTGTTTGGAAGCCACCTCTGTTATAGTTACCTTGGACATCTCTTGGATATGGAACACACATACAATGATGGTCCAATCATTCCACAACAATAACACCTGATATAAGGTGCATTCCTTCATCTCTTTTTTGAACTGCTAGTTTCCACGTGTAATGTCTGAATATTCAGATTCATCTTTGTGGCCAATACAACCTTCAATCTCGGAATGGGTGATTGTTGTCTAACAACAATATTCATATCTTTTTGTTTTCAAACATACCCCACCCATTGGCCTTATCATCTAACCATAATTGATGATTCATTTTTGTTAAACCTATATTCCCCACATTTAGCTACTCATTTTTCAATGTGGTCTACTTTACTGATGTCCCAGCATGAGTCAATAGTTTTTCTTGATCCTTAACATTTCTTCAAAAACCAAAAATATATCCTTCAAGTTCATCAACACACTTTATTTTATATTTCCATGTGTTATTCAAGACATTGACCTCTCTTTTCTATTCTTCAACCTAGATTTTATATTCATCAGGCTTTTCTGATCTCTCTAGAAAAAAATACTTAACGTTTTCAATTTCTTTTATCAACTCAGAATATTTAATTCCTTCTGTTTTATGTACAGTTTTTCATCATGTACCACCTTGTTGGGTTTCATTGTTTTTACACTCCAAACATTTATCTCTAAAAGATATTATTCTAATTCAGCTTACATGTTAACTCTTCCTCCAATTTCTTCTTCTTCTTCATCAATGTTGATTTCCTCCTTTTACTGAGAGCTACTGAAAACTTCCACCATAGCATTCTATCCTTCATCTATGTAGTTATCTATCTCTTTAACCTCTTCAACCTTAGACACATTTGAACTTCCACATTCTTGTGAGAGAAGATTATTTTTATTAAATAAATTTCTCTTGAATAGTTTATTACCATTCACATTGGTTGAAGTCTTCACCTTGGGAATTTCAATTTCATCCTCCTCATCTTCTTGAAACTTCATGGGGCACCTTGCAGCAAGCTGACCAACTATTCCACATCTAAAGCAAGCAAGTGGAAGTTTCCCTTTGATTTATCCTTTACCTCTATGAAAATTCATGGAATGGAATGACATCACCTCATTTGTTTATTTTTCTTCCTAAGAATCATCAATGTTGAAATTATTCATGGCCTTTAATTCCACCTCTTTGGATTTCCCCTTTTCCACAACATCATTATCATAATTTCTCATTTCATAAACAATAGGGTTGTTGTGAAAGGTATATAGTGTTAGCTCTTTCGGTTATTTATCATCCAAAATTGAAACATTCGGATTGAAATAAGGTAGATGTTTCCTCGAGATGCACATCACAATATTTATGTCCTTAATAAATTCTCCATGACCCCACATGTATTCCACTAAAACATTTACCCTATAAAATAATGCATCAACAGACTCCTTCAGGTTCATTCTCATATCATCATACTTATTCCAACACACTTAAAAAAAATTCTCTCTAACTTGTGAATCTCAATCATATATGTTCAATTGATTTCCCCAAAGAGCATGTGATGTTTTTCATAATATCACCAATGTATAGATAGAATTGGACAGATATCCTTATAAAGCATTGATTACCTGGGAATCAACATATAATTCTCTTCTCTCATCTTCTGAAAATGAACCACTATTAGTATCGGTAGTTATTCCATGCATTACTATAGTGAACACATCCATTCCGAAAATAGAACGCATTGTTGTATCTGATTCTTCCATAGATGAAAATTGTTCCCATTGATGATCGGAACCCCTTTGTGATTGTTGACCTCCATATGAAAGAGTAACACTGATATCAACCTTTCCCTCAAATAAAAATTGTTATGTCAATTAGGTTAGATACCCTATGAGAGGGGGGTGAAGCTGGGTTTGAAAAAACAAAACAACTGCCCCTATTGACCATGTTTTATTTTTATACAAAACCCTCTTCTCTAACTCGTTTCTATTGTAGAGTATAAATGTATATTAAAGCACTCACATGACACGTCAATTTTACTTGGTTCACCCTCACTGGGCAACGTCCAAGGAGTATACTCCGGTTATGTGCCGATGTACCAAATACACTATAAGTTCACTGCTAATTACATGTTTGAAGTTGACTCACTATCCCTATTGGTTTACAACCACTCACGATTTGAGAACTCAATACTCTGCCAACATAAGTAAGCTCACTACTTCTTTAGAAGATCCAATCACAGTTTATAGACCTTTAGGTCTCTTCATCATCACTAATGAATGCATCCTCCACTGTAGGTAAATTCTCTATTGAAGTCCAAATTTCACCCACTAATGAATACCATTTTTCCTCTAATCACTACGAAAAAACATTTTTAAAATACCTTCATAAATCCCCCTACATCCCAAAGCTCCCAGTTTCACGAAGTTCAAACAAGCCATTGTGAAGTACCTACATATTCACAGAGCACACACCTTCTCATAACTCTTTGCCTCATGGAGCCCACTGATTCACAGAGCTTAGAAATTCAAAAAGATCAATCCTTTTCAAAAAATAGGTCATCGTAGACCTCAAGATATCCCAAATCGACTTCCTTCATGAAGCTCATTGAGCCATTCACAGAATACACCACTTTCAGGGAGCTAGAATAACAGCTGTGAAGCTCCTGTCTTTCACAAAGCACACTAACTTCGCAATCGACCTTTTCTATTTGATTGAAACAAATTTTTCTTAGAAAACTCTTTTATTCTCTTGAGGGGGTCTAGGTCTACTTATAGGTGATTCCACAGACCCTCGAACCTTTTGCGCGAAGTCAGTGCCACATCTGCTCAAATCGAGAAGCTCCGAAATTTCCACCAAAACTATCTATATATTGTGAAGAACCACATAAATTTTTAGATTGCATATCTAATCATAATCCTGGAGCATTCCTTAAATTCCATTGCTCCTTCTCCACAAATCTCCACTTTCAATGCCTTTTCCACCACAATTCTCTTCAGCATTGTTGTTCGTGAAGCTCGTTACAATCATGAAGAACACCGTATCCTTTTTTCTTTTCTTCAAAATATCCAGATAGACAAACCCATATTCATGAAACTCATGAATTTTCCATATTTTGATGAGATCCTAAATGAAATCCATATTTCATGATGCTCACCAAATTTCAAATTTTGGACCCCAAAAATATGGCAAACACTGGAAAATGGCACCACCTTGTATCTATTATTTTATACTGCCACCAGATCTTCTCTTTATTTTTCATGGTTCTATATCACCATGGATTGTCAAAAAAATATCTAGAACTCGACAATTCATTTTGAAAACCTTATTTTCCAATAAACACAATCAACACAAAATTTTTCATATGTTACCTTGAGGGATTTTTTCCCAACACAACACATCTAGGTTATAGTCACTCACATCATGGGTGAACCTAGTAAAAATTCTAGGGTTTTTTATATATTTGTTTATTTGTTTCATGTTGTGTGTTTGTGTTCCAATAATCATACCAGATATATTAATTCTAATAGGGTAAGTGGTAAAATAGAAAAGAATTCCAAAAAACAAAAATCATACAAATTCACCCCCAACCATCTTAGTGGGACTATATTATCCTATTTGGTACATCATCATTCATAACCCACTAACCACTCAAAGATATTGTTACCCTATTAGTAGAAGAGAATTTTTCCCAACACAAGGAAAACATAAAGTGACTTTTTTTAGTCAATGAAAAACTACATTAGGGAAACATACCCCTTGAGTATGAATTTAATTCTAAGGAAATCCTGACTCCACTAGTTTACCCTCTTCAATACTAGGATATTTGTCAACCTGGAAAACATTAATAGATCCACCCAATTAATTTCAGATCTTAATAGACTATTTTTTAATTATAGTACTGATTTATTTCCAATGGTTTTACTTATTGGGTCAACATTATCCAAAAATGTAGGAAACTGACCAAATTACAACTCTGGAAAGTCATCTGTATATACTTGGGAAAATATCCTCTCTTTAATATTAGTGAAGGAAAAAGGGTCAAAAAAATTGATTCCCTTAATTTCCAAATAGAATCCATATAATGTTGGAATTCACTAGTGTTTCCATAAATGAAACCATATTGTGAGTTGGTATATTGTCTCTCCCTCAACCCAAATCCGTGAATCCACAAAACCAATAATTATTGGTGTTGACAAACTCTTATGAATCGTAAAGTCTTTAGTGGGATTGGTACTTGATTTATATATATACCTTATCTCTAGATCTATTTCTTGTTGGAAATTTATCTACTAGTAATTCGTTTACCAATTCAATACCACTTTGAGAAAAACTAGCCTTTATGACCTCTTAAATTTATAGTAGTGTGACAATGAGTTAATTTTATAGTTTATTTATATATTTAATTGTCTCATGAATTCAAAATATTTAAAACTTATATTGGAAAAACTAAATTAAATATTTATGGAAAATAAGTAGGATTATCTTTTTAATAATGCACATTATATAAAAATAACATGATGTATTCTAAAAGTTCACAAAAATAGAATAATGGTTAAAGGATGTCATCCAATGCTCTGATATCCAATGGGAAAACACAATAATCATAGTAATTCAAGTCAAGTAAAGTAAAACCCCATTTTTATCACTCATAAACAAAACCATCCCTGTTTTGAAACAAAAACCTATTTGATTCAATTATGTGCCTTATACTCAGAAATAAAAGAAACACCCCATACAAATAAAAATATGTATTATATGAACATGGAGAAGAGTCACTGCAAATTTCAAAATAGAATAAAAATGGTTTGTTCCATAAAGAATTATCATGTACTTGGATATATTATCTCATTCTTGTAAAATAACTTGATCACATTACCTAATATTAGGAACCGTAATGAGTTCGAGATGAATGAAAACTTTAACTTCTTCCCATCCATTTAATTTTTGTATATACCATCCATGTTTTTTTCCTCAAGTATACAGTTGAAAGGATAGTAGATGAAACGATGAGAAATTAATAGTCTAGGGATATATGTGACTTTTTTTCCACAATGCCGTAGTAAAAAATGATTTGAGAGAAAAACAATAAAAAATAATATAGTTGTTTGAGTATTTCATGACTCAAAAGCTAGGGAAACATGAGTCTTAAATAATCATGGTGTGATATAATCTTCCTTTTGTCACCCCAATTCCCTATGAAACCTTTAATGATTTATATTTTTATCCATAGTATCTAAAACAGTTTGTAATATCTATCGACATAGTAAAGATCCAAAAGAAGAACCCCCACAAGTACCTAAACTAGTCCAAACCCATATAAACTTCATTCCCCCATAATTAGGAGGATAGAAACCACCAAACCCAATGGAACTTCTCTATAACAAGGAACCCTGGTATGATTTTATCAATGCCATACTTTTGAAATACATGTACACTGATGAAGGTGATTATTTTAAAATTGGTAATCACATCATCACTCATAAATGATTTTGATGAGTGAGGGGAATACATAACTGTAGTATACACTAGATCCCATGAGTCATACTTATTGAAATAATACATTCAACAAAAACTAATAGAAAAAATCATCAATGATCCAAATGAGATCATCCTTCTAATATTGAATCTTAAAATATTCATTATACACCTATTTGACTGGTGGATTAGTTTTTTGGTGAACTATCATATAGCCAATCATGTAATACAGAAGAAGTAGTTTACCCTATCCCACCAAAAAACAAATACCCCCCCCCCATATTGATTTATAAGAATGATCATCTTCCTTGAAACTAGATTATACTTATATTTATAAAATCTAATGATAGTTATGTGGTATAAAATAGTGACTAATAGATCAAAATTATGATTTTATTTATCGCCAATCAGTCAGTACATCAAGAATATCAATTATAGAATACCAAAATATCTCTAATGATATTAGGGAAGCCATTTTAAAATACATAAAAATCCATAGATATTTGAGACTGATGTAGAAGGGTTTAGAAAATATCATGGTGAGATGGGATCCACCAAATATAACATAATAATTTCTATTATAGATAAATATTAGGATGTAACCATTAAAGGGGATATCTGATCCTTGTATATCTGATGGAAACTCAATGATGCTTAAATTCATCCAAACATTGTAGGAATAGATTAGGAATCAAAATAATTATATAATATAACATTTATTTATTAATATATAAGTTGACTAACATGTATCCTTATAAATATATTGTATTGGAATATGGTAAGGGTAAATTGAAACTCCTAGGAATTATTTCAAAAATATAAATTTTAGGTTACTATCTGATGATAATTCCCCTACCCACCACCAATGCATGATGTGGTTCTATATTCCTAGAAATAATATATAAATTATTTCATTAATATAAATTTTATGGAACAATACACTTATGAGTCTCAATATATCAAATAAAATTACAATAAAAAATGAGGAAAAATATTTTAATGAATTATATAAAAAATGTTAGTGCCCCTAATGGATTGGATGCTTCCTCGATTATCCAAAAAAATGGTTTGAAGGGATGTTTCATAATTTATATCAATTTAATTGATTAAATTATTCAATATTTAGTAAATTACATAATTTTACTAGGCAAGTGAATGTTAACCTGACGATGTTATTCTATAATAATGGATATAAAAATTCCCTAATCAATCTACTTCAATCAATAGAAGGAACAATTTTTAAAGAACCTCTAAACATTAAAATAAGCATTCTTATTATTTACAAGAATGTGTGTTTGAATTATACCTAGTCAATATAGTTGAGACTATATTATTAGATTGAAATTTCCCATTATATGTGAACGTGGGGATTAGGTTACATTTATATGGTTTCATTTAATCCTAATGATATTTCCCTCACATTGGATGAGTATAGTTCAATCATATATGAAAATTCCCATTAGAAGTATCCTTAAACTCATGAATTATGTATACCCTTCATTCTGAATAATGTTAATGGATGGGATATTACAAAAAAACCCTCTAGTTTTTGAGTTGAATGTTATGACTATTGTTAATTAATATAATATTTAAAAATTAAGTACTAAAAAAGACACATCACCAACATTTATCAGTATAGACATGAAACATCAGGAGGAGTAGAAATAAACTTCCTTTATTAAAATTTTATAGGATGTGTTTTCATGAAATTATATTTATTTTTGAGTAGTATATACTCATGTAGTTATTCTATACTTCGGATTACTAGTAAACAGCCAATATAAAAAACCAAGTGTGAGATGGATATGGATCAAACTCATGGTGGAAAAGAAGAAGCCGAAATAAATAAGATGATCAATAAATAATTCATTAAATATTTTTAATACCCAAAATTAAATCCTAAATTCATCCCCATTAATAGTAAAAATAGGTAAATTATACTTTTTATTTTTATTAGGTAATTAAATTATCATCAAAGAAAAATGACATCCTTATTTTTATTTAAAATTATCAATCAATAAAATAGTAAATTTACTGGATTTATCCATCATATATGGATTTTTTAGATACAATAAAATATGAATGGTTTCTAAAGATGAAAAATACACCCCATTTAATCCTAACTAAGGATAATATTTCTATAAAGTGAACTATTTCAGTCTTATAAATATTATATCCACTTATCTGAGAATAATATATTACATTTTCAAACCCCCTCTATATTAAAATTGATTAAGAGGTGTGGATTATCTTGTTTTCAAGTCACATTAGTATTCAAAACAATTCCTTACCATGGAGTATTCTTATCCAATTTTTTATCACACACTTAGATATAAACTCATTTCAATATGTATTTTTGATGAAGTTATAAAATCCTATTATATTAATACTCTAGGATCATGGAATTAGAGTTAATACTAATATAATTATGGTAATACAGGAGATTCATCCTCTTTTAAATATCTCATAATTATGAGGACTTCAAGGGTACCGCGCTTAAATTGGTTTATTTATTGAAAACTCACAAGCTTAATGTTTTATCTTTAAAATATGATGAATAATGGAGGAACCTACTACTGGGATGAGTTATTTATAAACTATATTAATAGTTTCAAGAAATACCTCTTACACCCTCAAGTATTAATGATATTTTTGTAAGTAAACAAACATATTTCCAATGTTGTTGTTGTGAATTGATTGATTAGTTCCCTAAATTATCTTTATAATGATTCATGAAAGGAAAAAATCCTTTAATAATCTTCACCACTTTATATAATACCATTAGATACACTTTATATCCTTCAAGGATCTACTCAAATATGTCATTGGTTGTCCAATATTTACTATTCCGTTATCAATTGGGGTTGACATTCTTCAAAATTTTGATATCCATTTTTTCACTCAAAATTCATTCAAAGGAAAAGCATTGAATGATTTCTACAAAACTCTTCATTTCCAGAATGGGTCAACATAAGTCACGAAACTCTCTATTGGGGTGGTTATGATCATAAATATAAATTATCATACATGGAAAATGTTCATAGATAGTTCTTCATAAATTATTGTAATAAATAGAATAGAACTCCCAAAATTTACTATAGTTTTCTTAACAATTATATTACATTACATAGAAAAAATAAATCTATCACGACTCTTTATGTCTTTTTGTGGGATTCACAAATAAAGGAGTGAAATAAAAAACCCTTGTTATATGTTAAGAACATTCCTTAAAGATACTAGTAATTAGTTGAAGGTTAAATGAATTTTAGATATGGTTTTCCATAAGATTAATAGCAAGTTTGCGAGTATTCTATCAAAAAATATGATTTATTACCCATTCTTGAATACACCTTGGAAAAGATGGATAAATTTTCTTTAGAACAAATTATATCATTGAATATATGATTGAATAATTATTCCAAATCTAAACTTTTTAACTTGGTCGCAAATATCATAGATCTATATTTGGATGAAATAATCATCCACATTTCATGCTAAATAGGGGTATTACAATTTTTGGATAACATATAGATGAAATAAAAAAAATTGATAACACATTTTATCAAAATTGATAATTATCATTAAATTTTTATATGAAAATTAGTTTTATATATCCTATTTTTTAATGAATATTATGTGGGACTCTTCTACAATAACATTATATAATGGAGAAATTTCAGTAATGAGTGGAAAATTTCTTCCCTTATGATGGACCTAATTTCCAAAAATATATTATATATATGATTTCTAAGTGGGTTTCTTATTTTATAAATTGATACAAGGTAGACACTCAAAATCATTCATATAATGATTTGAGATTTTATTTCATAATTTTCCAATAAATAGTCACTAATTCGATAGGATATTTCATAAGAAACCCCAATATAAAATTATTTATCAAATATTATATAAATATTATTAATAAGATTTTTGAATAATAAAACCAAAAATTAAATTAAATATTTTAATGAATTATAAATTCATTCAATATAGGATTAAGAACACTTAATTTTTAAAAGTTAATTTTTCAATAAAAGGATTTTCCTTGTATATATTGTATTTTTATTTAAAATATAAATATATAAATTTTGGATTATCAATTTGAAAAAATGAAATTAATATTTTTTACATTGAATAATAATATTACATTAGGATAATTTATTATTATTTTTCTAAAATAATTGATTTTTAAGGTAAATATGGAAAAATATTGTTTTTAGAAAAATTATAATATTTATGACATTTTAATAAGATAATAATGAATTAGAAATTTATACAAAATTAAATTTTTATTTAAGGAATAAATATTTATAAATTTAAAAATATTACTTTTTAATGAGATAACATATTCTTTTAATTTTTTTAACTAAAATCTTAATTTGTTCAAATGAAAAACTAAATTGGCCTCTTATTTAAATGAACAATATTTTGGTTAAATTCGGTTTTAGTATTTCCATAATGCTAGAAGAATAATATTTATAATAAAATAATTTTTTCAAGAAAATCAAAAACATTAACATTCTTATTGCAGACATAAATTATAATAAAAAATGAACTTAAAAAAAAATTTATTCAATATGTATGCTAATAATAACAATAATTTTAATTAACCTTATAAATTTTACATTATAAAATTATTTTCATATTTTAAAACATTATTTTTAAATTATTTAAAATTTTAAATATCAATTTGGGTCATTAATATTAGTAACCTTCTATAAAATGGATTTATTGTGGTAAGGGTAACTTAAGGTAATAAGAAGATTCACAATGTTTTAAAGTATGTTGAATGTAAAAACATGTTAGGTAATTTGGGGTAGAGGTATTTTTCACCTTTTATCTACCATAATCAATTATTGAGCTTTCTTTTACACTCTATTATGGAATAATTCAATGGTATGTTTTATAAATGTAATGAGATTTTACAAAAATTTCATACTCTTTACATATAAAATGAGCACGTTTCCTATCCATTTCTCCACAATATATATTAATATATATATATATATATATCAATTAAAATCCTTCTCTAGTATCTTATAATCTTCCTCACTACTTCCTAGAATCATTGGTCTTCCCATGATAAAATACTATAGAACCTTAAGGAGTCACTAAAGGGAGAACTTTCACAGGGGGAGGTAGTGCTCTAAACATATCACTCCTAGTTATTTTCTTCTTCTAACCCCATCAAGTAACATCAATACATTAAGATATGAAGATATTATAATTTTTAAAAACACTAAATGTTAATTTTTTAATTAAATAACCAGTGTATAATGTTATCCACAATCATTGGGATATATTAATACATTATCATGTATTTGTGCGAACTACCACCTCCAAGAATGGCGGGGTTTATTTTTCATAAACTTAATACATGTATGGGAAAAATATTTATTTAATGAAAACATATAATAATTTAAACATGAGAAATATTTTTAAAGAATGATTATTTCACTATTTTAAACCTTCATTTTCTATGAAGAATGAGAGAATCATTCATGTACCAACAAATTACAACATCTTGGAAACATCGTATTTCATTTTTCCATAAAATCATAAAATAGAAAATAATAAAAATTATTATAATGTAAAAAACATATTTTAATGAAAATATAAATATTTTGGAATGAAAATATTTTACATTATAATGTTGATATTAATGATTAACTATTATAGTAATGTAAACTTCCTTAAACGAATCGATCAAGTAGTCTTTTGTAATTTGGGTCCATTTTGGGATAACCAAAGAAACTATATTAATATTGTTCTCATGTAATAATAAAGTAAATAATCCTATAAATGTATATATATATATATTGATTTTATTTTACAAACCCTTTTTCAATAGTAAAAAAATAAAATGTGTTATAGAGATATTAACAAAACAACCCCTAGTAACTGACGTAAGAAGAAATTGTATTAATAATAAATAACAGATGATAAAAAAAATAGAAGATCAAATATGAAATATTGATGAATAAGGATCTTAATAATGTTTTTAATAAAATTTATATTATTATCCATAATGTTATGTGTGCTCGCGGAATTAATCTCAACCTAAGGTAAGGGTTCTTGGAACTCAATTTTGTTTCATAGAGATATGATTTGTGTTTTCTAATTGTTCCTTTTTTCGGAATATATAATAGAAATGTATTTATATGTGTCATAAATTCCATTAAATAAAAGGTATTTATAAATTCATCTTATTTTATACCTTTATGTGATTTAAATTTGAAATATTTTGACACTGTATGGGTTTTTCTAACTCAAACCCCCGTTCTTTGAGTTATTATGTTTCATCTTGATCTTCCTACTTTTATAATAGTATTACTACACCATATGATAATATATTTATAATTATATTACTATTTATGTAAATTATTTTAAAATTAAAATATATTTCTTTTATGAATTTCTTCCTCACACATTATATCCTTGTTAAGAATATTTCTCATCCCCTTTAAGGACAGTTTCCTGTCCTTGTCTAAAATTTCCCATCCAGTGAACATTCTCATTTTTTATTTCATTCATAATTTTGTGATATATCATGTTAACATTATATTTTAATTCTAAATTTTACAGAATAACTTTTATTTATCTTTCATTACAATGTGGGATTTGGAAAATGGTCATTTAAAACATAGAAAATTGATCTTCTGAAAACACACCTCTATGTTTTGGGTTACACATTATTTTTATTTATCTATATTTGTTCTATATATTTTTAAATTTTAATTATTAATATATATAGATATATATTTTAATAAAAAATATATCAATTTTATGGTACCGTTTTTTGTTTAAAACATGTATTTACATCCCATAAAAATTCCAACTTTTATATAAATCCAACATTATAGAACATTATGATTTATTATTTCATAACAAGTGTCACCTCCAAAATAATTTTTCACCATGAATATTTTTTAAATAACCTAATTATCTAATGAAAATACATATTAGATATGTTCAATTTGAAATATGAATAATAAGATATTTCCTAACTTAAATCTATTATTCTCATTTCAAAAAGAATCACCTTAATTGTTTAATTTAATCATATTTCTTCTTCATATATTTTATTACTTTTCCTACATTTGAACATAATTTTTAATAACTATGTCTCAAAAAAAATATAAACATATAAAATTATTTAATTCCTTCTTATCTTGGTATTACTTATGATATAGTATAAGTTTATCCTTAAAGATAAGATTATTAAAACCACTAATTTCTCGTGGGTTTTATCAAGATTATGATTTATGTATGGTTTATTTTCTTCATTTGGATCATATATGCATGTAAATATTATGATTTTTATTATGTTATGGGTGATAAAAAAATAATTTATCCCTCTAATGAAATTGGTAATGTTTACATATCATGAGATAGCATGTGTCAGACAAGGTTGGGTAGCCTAAGAACACTATGTTTAGTGATGTGTGGGCCTAGAATTATATATCACAATATTATATTGGGTAAAGCATTATATCTCATTATATAATATGAATACGAATGGGTAGAAAACAAAATATACCTTGGAACTATGTAACCTCATTTTATGGGAATGGCTAGTGAACCTAATCAAATATTAGACCATATCCACTATATCTTTAAGAATGGGGGGTGGACCAAACATTTTGAACTTTATCCACTATTATAGTTTTTCCAATATTATATTAATTATGCTTATGATTTCCTAATTTATTTTGTTACCACATATTTATAATTCCATTATCTTATGATATCATTTCCTTATTCCATGTTTCTATGGTTATCTCACATTCTTATTCCATGTTTTGTATTTGTTCATTTGAAAATTACAGGATAGGCCATTCAGAGTTATGGAAAAATCATACTATTCCATAGTCTTTTAATTTAAAATTTCTACCATGATCATGTTTCCACATATTCTTATTATTTGACCCTTTATGGAAATTTGATAAGATTTCACTTGTTCATAATTTGAGTTCAACATTTTCTTATGTATCCCTTCCCAATTTTTTGATGATATGTATAACATATTAGTAGTCAAGAAAGGGGTATAGAAGAGTTTGATTATAGAGATATTTACAGAATTTTTATAAAATAATTTTCATATCTAACTAGTCCTTAAATACACTAAAATAAATGGTTATCTAATCTATGTTATATTATTATGAGATATAATGATAAAATTATGGTAATTTTATATAGAAATGATTTTTTTATCTTGGTTCATTATCATTTATATCAAAGGAGTGTTAAGTTGTTTTTTAATATTAGTATAGTTAATTATGGGGATTAAGATTAGATAAATTTAGTAAAAACCGAAGGGATAGGTACAATAGATAAGTCTATGTGTAGGATACCATGCTAAAATGATTTTATAATTGAGATTATAGGGTTTCCTAGAAATAACATCCATTTATGTATAATAAAAGTGGATGTAGGCTATTGTATTAATGTACCAATGAGTAGTAACCTTAAATGGAGTGTATTGGGTATTAATTTTATCATTTCCTATTGAATTAAAAAATGACCTAGCACTAAAACATGTTTTATTCTCCTTAGATATATGATTTCATTGATAAAATTATATTTATGAGCTATTATGAAGAATACTATTATTCACATTGGATAAAGAGTATGATAGAAAAAACCATAGGATTCATAAATTGAAATAATAGTTGTTTGAGATAAAATGAAATATAATGTGATGGTTTTTAAGAGTATCACATTTCAAGGATGGGTTTTTCATATATACTATATGATGTTAAGATTTATATCTCGAGATTAAAACTTTAAAATTTTAAAATAAATATATCTAACACGAACCATCTAAATAATGGATATGATGGATAATAGAATAATTTTCCTTATAAGAAAAAATATGGATGGAAGATGGTGTTGAAAATAATGTGATTTTTCTCACCCGACTATATTAAGTAATGATTAATAACATAAAATTTTAAAAACACATGAACACACAAAATAAATGAATGATGGTGTTTCATATATGAAAATGTGATGAATATTAAGAGGGAAATATGATTAAATATTATATGTTTGAAGAATATATAAATAATCTCCCAAATAAATGTCATAAAGAAATAATGAAATGTTTTAATTTTTAAAAAACCGGAGATAAATAAAAATATAATATTGATTAAACATAAATAGATTAGTTAAAATTATGGGGGGAAATAAAATCTATTTAAAATAACCACAATTAGTTAAATGTGGAGAATTTGGGAATTATACTAAATGACCTAATCCAAAAACTGATAAGGATAGTGAGAATTAGAAACCTTCTAGACAAAGAGATCATGGACAATCCCATAAAGTAAATAATACTTACATGGACCATGATAATGAACTATAAAAATTAAAATTAACAATTGAGATTAATGGGTAGAATCAACAAAAAACTATTATATCACTTATAGAATATATAAATTCAATAACCATTGATACATTTAGCTCAAGAGGGTTGGAAACCTTTTCCAATATTCATCTTATATGAAAAAAACACATTAATATATAACAATCATGTTCTCGTATTCTATATAATGAAAGTTTATTGGAAAAATTTGACCATATTTTGGGAACCTAACGATCCCATCATACTAATTTTGGAGAATACCATATATGAATTTATCAAATTTTTACAATTAAATGTTTAGAATATTTCTTTGGAGTCCTCTATTCAGCTATAATAGATAGTGAACTTTAAGAAATATATGTTTTCCTCTAATTAAATGTCATTTTTGAATATCTTAAATGAAAATCCATATTTAAAAAACATGATTCAAATCATATTTTATGGTTGTAAAAAAAGTTCTAAATGATATTTAAACTCTTTATATTCAAATTTCACAATCATACATCACTCTATTATATCGCTCATTCTTATTTTAATAAGTTTTTCACCATTGTACATATGCACCATAACTCTGATAATTATGAAACATTCTAATGATTAGTATCAACTCATTGACATAACATGATACACTGATAATCCTATTAAAAAAATGGAATTGTAGTAATTGTAACTTTAATTTTAAAATGTAAATTTATAGAAACCCCTAATCTTATAATAAACTAATTAGGTATAGTTTTTATAAATTTTCATAATATCTTCGAATTGGGAAGGAAAATTTATTTTTCTGAATCATTCAAAAGTTAGTACAATTGATATTTTATTAGAAGTGATATCTTAATTCTTGACTATATTAAGAACACTATCATATATTTCATTATAAAATGAAACTAAAATTTTGATGATTTAATTTATTTTATAATGTAGAATGTATCTCTTGAGGGTTTTATTATAATACTTTCCATTAAATAATCATTGAGTGGGTATATTTTTTCACATGAAACACTAACCTAAAATAGGAAATAATATATTTGAGGAATATTATTATAAAAATTTATGAATAAAAATGATTCTTGAAAATACAACTAGTCTAACAAATTATAAATTCATACAAAATATGAATAAGAACATTTAATACATTAAAAAGGGAATTTTTCAATAAAGGGACTTTTCCTTATATATTGTATTTTCAATTAAAAATAAATTTACCAATTATAGAGTTTTAATTTAATAATTTTTAATTCATTATTTCATTTATAATCATATAATTATTTTAGGACAAATTTTTGGTATTTTTCTAAAATCGATGATTTTTAATGTAAATATAGAAAAATATAGTTTTTAGAAAAACAATAAATTTTATGACATTTTTATAAGATAGTATTGAATTATGAATTTATAAATAAGTTTATATGTATTTAAGGAATACAAATTATGAAGTTTGAAATATCATATTTAAATTATAAAACATATTATTTGAATTTTGGAATGTAAATAATATTAATTTATAATAAGAAATTAATTTAGAAATATCTATAAATTAAATATTGTTTTTTTATTTCCTAAAATAAAATAAAAATTACTTTTTTTACATTTAGATAATTATTTCATAATAATAATAGGTAATATTATTATTATTCCACACATAAATTTTAGGATTTAATGATCTTTTTATAAAAAAAATAGTTTCTAAGAATTATGTGCACAAATACTCAAAACTAATATAACTAAACTATAGAAATTTTATTTTATAAAATTAATTTAATATTATAAATAATCATACTAAAATTAGGAAATAATTTCATGTTCATTTTTTAAAATTAGTTACCTAGGGTAAAAAATAGAGTTATCGCAGTATGGATAAATTTGTGTAAAATGGGGTTTAACCAAGTGAAAATTGATAAGATAAGTTATTTAAATGTTTTCTAATGGTCAGTGTAGGGATTGTTGAACATATATATTCATCAATCCATTATTTGCCATTATTATATATTTTATCTGGAATAATGTAATGGAATTATTTAAAATTGAAGATATTTTACAAAAAAACCATCTCTTTACTTATAAAAGGATCTCGACTCCACTCTATTTCTCTTCTTAATACAATACTATATCTCATCCAAAAATATAATTTACTATATCATCAACTCCCTCACCTTGTTTTATATTCCTTGGTCTTACCAAAATATCATGTTATTGATCCATAAGTATTCACCCAAGGGATAGGTAATTCTCCCAACATAACTCTCTAAGTACATTTCTTCTTCTATCCCCCTCATGTATCCTTTATCCATGAAGATATGATAAATAAATAAAAATTTATTATTAAATTTTATTATAACAATGATATGTTTATTTTATACCTTTCTTAAACATCATTGATAATAATAAAAACACTGTCATTCATTTGTGTGGATTATCGCCTGCATGAATGGTGGGTTCTATTTTTGATAAAAACTTTACAATAATTTTTAAAATGTAATTATTTAATAAAAAATATATAGTAATTAAAAAATTTAAAAATATTATTATATGATAATTTTATTATTATTATACCCTCCTCCTTTTCTATGAAAAATTAAGGCCTCGTCCATGTATGTGCATATTATCACCTTCAATGAATAATATGTTTCAGTTTACCATAAATGACTAACATTGATGATTTTAAAATTTTATATAATGAATAAAATATATATTTATTGAACTATTTACATTATTTAATAACAATATTTTAAAACATATATATATAATATTAATGATAAATGGTTATAGTAACAATAACCACCTTAAATGAATTGATCAAGGAACCTTTATAATTTTAGTCCACATTTGTATAACCTATTAAATTATATAAATATTGTACTAATGTAATAGTAAAGGACATAAAACTAAAAAATTATAGAGTTCATGAAGTTATTTTAAACAAATATTGATCATTTTCAACAAACTGAAATGGTTATGGAAAAATTAACTAAAGAACAACAAGTAACTAATATAATCTGGAGTTTTCATAAAAAATATGAATATTAATAATTGAACCATCAAATATGAAATATAGATGAATAATTATTTTAACAAAAAATTTAATTAACTTAATTTTTTTATCCCAAATGTTACATGCTTTACCATAATGAATCAGGGACTGGGGTAAGGTTTTTTATCTCAATATTTTTTTACTAGGATGTTACTTATATTCACTAATTAATAATTTATTTGTGGTAACTATATCGGTAATGGATTTAATTATATCATATATGTAATGATATAAAATTTATTTAAATATCCTTCTCATTTTCAACCTTCCCTGTATATTTTATTCAAAATATTTCGATGTTTTTAGAGTTCTGATTGACACAAATCCCTTTCATTGAGTCCTTATATTTAATCTTGATCTTAATACTCTATGAATATATTCCACCAACATAATATTTCATGTTAAACTGCATCCTCCCATTTCGGGGAAATGAATTATAAATTTCAAATATTTTACCTTCATTAATTTCTTCCTCAAAAATTATATCATTGATGAGAATATTTCTCATCCTATTTAACAATAATTTCCCCTCCTTGTCCATAATTTCACATAACTCTACCGTTCATATTTTCAATTGGAAACCTCATTATTTTTTATTTCATCTAATAATTATATTTACATTATTCTATTTTCAAAATAATTTTTTATTATCTTTTTGTTATTTTTTTATTTCAAAAAAGTTGATAAAATACAAAAAAAAAATCTGATTCCACATTCATTAATTTTGAGCTATGAATTCCCCTATTTTTATCCTTTTTCTCTATCTTATTCCCATTTATTTCATCCATATTATTTATATGTGATCCGTATGTTTATAACTATTTTAATATACCTTTATTTTTCTTGACACATGTTTTTTGTACCATTCAAAATTCTTAATTCAATGAAAACCTAACTTATGGTAACATTGTGATTTTTCTTTGATAACATGTTTCACCTATATAACATTTTTTCCTGAATGATTAGTTTTTTAGAACCCTTGTTATTTTATTTCAAACCATCCTAGTTAAATTGGGGTATAAATTAAAGTAATAATATATTTCTCTTCTTAAAATATCATATTCTCATTTTAGAAATCACAACCTTTGAAATTGATTTTTATTATTAACTTTCTTTGATACGTCTCATTATTTATCCTATATTGGAACTCAACGTCCATGTCCTTTTATTATTTATAAAAATATGAACATATAAAATTATTTAATTCCTTCTTCACTTTAGAATATTTATGATATAGACTTTGGTTATTCTTTGAGATAATATTATGAAAACACCTTCTTTTTAATGGGTTTTATCATGCTTATACTTTATATATGGTTTCTTTTCATCATGTGTTATATGTATTCATATACATATTATGATTTTCTTTATGATAAGAGTTTCCCAATAATTATATATGCAATGAATGCATTGAGTAATGTTTTCATCCCATGGTATTGCTTCTATTGTTGATAGATGGTTAGCCAAAGCACACTATATTATGTGATGGGTGGGATTAGCATTATATTTCCCTCCAATGCATTGGGTAACATTTTACATCTCATGAGATATTATGGAAAATAATTTTGAGTGTACCTTGTCCAACATGGGACTCTATATACAATGTTTATGGGAATATGGAGTTATCTCAATTCAGCATGAGACTCTATCCAGTTCTTTTATAAGAATGGGTAGTGTCCCAATCCACTATAGGACTCTATCCAATATGATACCTTGGGAATTAAGCCTTTAATTATTATTATGATTTCATTTTTTATGTTGATTCCACATATAAATGATTCCTGATCATATGATATCATTTCCCAATTCCATGTATTCATTCTTATCTAATGTCTTATTTCATGGTATATATTTTTTCATTTGAGATTAAAATTTATTTTATAAATACATATAGAAAACTCTTATTATTTCATGAACTTTTTATAGGAAATTACTCTCATTCCCTTGTATTCCCATAATATTATGATATATCCCTTTAAGAAATGTTGATAATTTTTCCCTCATAAAGAATTAGAATTCACTCTATTCTTATATTTCCCTTCCCTAGGTTATGGATATTTGAATAATGTATGAGAAGTATAGAGGGGGTTCAAGAAGATTTTCATTTTGGAGAAATGTAAATAAGTATTATAAATTATGTTTACTATGTAATTGGACTACAAAGACACTAAAACAAATAATTATATGAGTTATATGGTATTATTGTAATATTTATTATATAAATTATGGTATCGATGTAAAATAAATATATGTATAGATTGGGTTTCTATTATTCAAGAATATCATGAATGAACTAGTGATTCATATCATATAAGAACCAATACCTTTAAAAAAATCCTGCGACGTAGGCATTTAGGGAAATCTATATTTCATTATTATATGAAATTTAGATGTATTTTTCACACATGAAATATGAAAGATATCTTCAATAATCAACCCCCACATATAATATACTCAGTAATATACTTTTATACATTCTATATATAAATAATAGATTTTATGTTTATATAAACTGCATCCATTATCAAGAAATTCAAATCTATCATTATTGTTACCAACTTCTAATCAAAATGGTCCAAAGATTTACCCTTGAAAAACAATTGACCAAATGTATATGATTAATTTATTGAGGTTCCATATCATTACTACATTTGTATTTTTTACATAATTATTATAGGAAATTGTACTATCTTCTAATATTAATAACTGAGGATACTATATATATAGAATAAAATCTAGTTGAATCATTTATTCTACTACCACACGAATGTGAATAGAATGGTAGGGTATTTCAACAAGACACTAACTAATATATTTCATAAAATGGTATATAAGGTTACATAGATGTGAAATTAAAATCTTCACAAATTTATTTGGTCATATGGAACCATTTCTTATATTTTTATATAGGTGACCCCATATTTACTAGTGTATGGTACTAAGGTTGTATTTCATTTTGAAGTTAACTTTTTAATATTATATGAAAAAATTTCCACCAATAAACTAAATTTCAATAATCACATATCTTGTTTGATGAATTGAAATAAAATGATGGGAAAATGTTAAAATAATTACTAAAATAATCATGATTATCAAAACTGTGTTCAATTTTCGTTAAATAATAATGATTTTTTCTACTAATTCATCTTAAGAGAATTTTTGTTGGTATAAAGGACACTAATGAAGTCCCTAAATTAATAATATAAATGAAAAATACCTTACATAATAATATATATATTCCACAAAGTATATCTATATATAATTTTATAGTATTATATCGTAGTGTATTATATATATAATTATATATATCATATCGTATGAAATAGAGAAAAAGATGCATTTCATATACCTTAGTGAAGGGATTATTATAAAACATACTTTTATATATCATGTCATAACTTTTTCCAATCATAGTGTAGAGTAAAGGAAAATCATAATCCTTTGATATATGATAATCATAAATACAATACACATGGAATTTATGATAGATTCTGGAATTCTAATATTAAGGGTTACAGTTTAGGAATATTCCTAATAAAACTATCATCTATTACTATTGTTTCATATTTATAAAACATATTGGAGAATTTAACAACACAAATTAATCAATTTTGGGTTAAAATGTGATAACTAAGGAATTAATCATATGTTATATAATGTATGAGTAAATTCATCATGGCTTAAAGAGTTATTTTGAGGCTTAAAAAAAGTGGATGATGTCTTTGAGAATAGAATGAATAATTTTATGTATCTCACCTAATTCTCCTTAAATATCCTTTTTCCTCATACTCTTCCAGATGAGATACTAAAATATCATGGTTGAAAACATAATACCACACAATTATTTGGTAATTTTGGTTATCCCATGGATACACTATAGATGAATGAGTCTATCTGATAATTTATTAGTATCTTCATTAAATTTATGAATATATATAATGGTATCATCAATATATTATGTAAATAATATATGATCTAATATTATATTATACATGGATTTATATTTATACCATGGATATTATAGTTTAGGTTAATTTTATGACATTAATTGCTCATGTAAGTGTAATTACATCATTATAAATACTATTGTAATGTCATAGACTTTACATGAGTCAAATTATTCTTAGAATAATGTTTAAAAATGAATAATATTACATATCAAAATATATGATATTGATGTTTAACTACGTCTAGTATTATCATATGTGATATTGTAAGCTATAATAGTTTTTTCTCATGTGATATCAGATATCATAACAGTTGATCTGGTTTTATTTAATAAGATTCTTATCATATCATAAGGTTTTACTTGGGAAATAATTATATATAATGGTATTGATATTTGATGTTCATACATTCAAAATAATATCATCATATTACCATTATGATATAAGTGATATCATAATATATGAATTCTATGCACTAAAGTATGATATCCCCAACCACCAAAAACCACTACTATAAATTATGGTATTATTTTACAATTAATATATTCTTTAAAGGGTAAGGATATCCCAATTTATAAAACATAGTAAATTAATTATCAAATATCATCTATTATTATCTAGTTGTAAAATTTATTATTAGTTTTGAACTAATTCATAGATTATGACTTTATAATATTTTAAAATACAATAAAAAGAAAAAAATTCTACTTTTAATTATTAACTAGAATATATAATTTAAAAAATGTTTATAAATTATAGAAAATTATTTTCTAGGATATTTATGTACTTTTTAAAGTGTATATAAATTAATTAGTTGTCAATTGTTTTAATTAATCATTAAATATTTATGAAACATTTATTAAATAAATATCTCCAATATTTTTTTCAATACTAATGTACAATTTATTAAGGTGGAATTACATTGTATTGTGATATAATTTATTTACATCAAAATTAAAAAAAATTATATAAAGTACTTATAAATTATAAAATAAGTTGTAAATATGAATTATTTTATATGAAATTATGAATTATTAATAATTCATCATTGTTAATTTGAAATGTTCAAATTAATGTCCTTATGTTGATAAATTATTTTGAACCATATCAAAAATATTTTTGGTAATTTTTATAATTAAGGTTTATAAAGTATTAAACTTACAATATTTTTATTATATATTATGTTTAAATAATAGATATTAAATTTAAAATGATTATATTTTAAATAATATATATATATAAGTAAATTTTATCATACCCTATTATTTATTTTAGGTATGAAATTTTGGTATATATTTATTTTTATATTTCTTAATAATATTACATATAACTATGTTTTGGATCATTAAAGGATTCACATAACTACTTTGGCTGACAATTATGGTGTGAATCATCAATTCACACCATGAATGGTTGTGTTTTTACAAGACGGTGATCTCGAGTTTACAAACTATATTGTTGGGGGATTCTAGTGTTAGGATTCCATTCATCTTCTATTAGTGATCCCTTCCACTGAATTATGTGTTCTATCTTATTTCTAATTATCCTACGTGTTTGAGGTAGGTTGTTTCATAAATAATTTGTTACCGTATGTATCTTTATTACTTTATTATTTGTAAAATTTGGTTTCAGTTCATTAATGTCATGGTTTTGATAATTTGAAATCTATTTTGAAGTATATAAATCTATTGATGCTGAAATTGATTTTAATTTAATAATATACACGGTTTTGGGTTTGTTTATTAAACTTGATAAAGATGGGTTTTAATTGATAAAATGTCCTCATTAAAATGACATTAATTGTGAAAATGGTGCCTATTTGAGAGGGGGAATCCTATGAGATCTGTAGTATTAGGTGGTTAGTCTTGGAAAAGAATATATAATTATGGTTAAACATACTATAATTGGATATTTATATATATATATAAACATTGGTCTGGTCGGGTGATGAATGATGGTGATCATCACTACATAATCCCAAGTCCTAGGGATGTGAGAGTCCAACCATTTTTTCTTAGATATTTGAGGTGTGAGTATCTAGTATACCCATAACCAGATATACCTTCGGTCTCCTTACCATGGTGATAAACTATTCTTAATGGTTTTCTTTTCATTATTGTCTATTGATTCATATTTTTAGAATGGTTTATATCTGTGTTATTTCCATGCTGTTATATGTGTATTTTAAACTATTATGGAATGGTTAATTTTAATGATTTGTTTTAAATTATGAACAATTGATATCGTGTCATTATTTTAAAACTATTGGAAAGTTAAATTACTATATGTTTTATGAAATAATATGAAATTCTTATCTCTTAAATTTTTATTTATGTAAATTGACAATAATTTTTTTTATTTAATAATTTATTATTTTGAAAACCTTTTGGGGACCCTATTAGGATTTTCAGATCTCACTCTCTATACACCTAATAGTGGTATATGGAATTTAACATAAATGATTCAGGAATGTTCAAGGGACTACATAGTAGTGGCTGTTATCAGATAAAGTTTTTGTTCATCTTATGGTGGTTGTATGATGGTATGTTTAACAAAACTAAATTTTGATATTTCGTGTCGTCTTGCATTTTTATTTTTAGTCCCATGTGTAATTACTTGTATTATCATTGTGCCACTTCTATCACATCTTTATTAATATCTCTATTTTTATGTTAGGTTGTATACATTTTTATAGTTTCTATTTTAATATATGTGTTGGGAAATTTTTTATTCTCAATAACTCTTGAAAGATTATAGTTTTTATGTACTTATAGTATAAATAATTCTTAAATATTATTATTTGATCCTTAGGTACATGTTTCTAACTAAGGGGGATCAAGAACACCCTTTAGAACATACCAAGGGACATATAAGGTGCCCTACTTGGAGAAAACAATGATTGGTTCATGAAAAATTGGTATCAAATATGGTTTTTAGTTTAGTTTATTTGGGATGAAGTGGTAGTTATGATTTTAGACTATTGGGGCATAAGGGGTAGGTTGGGATGAGTACGTAGATACCTCTAATCATGGAAATCTTTATGATTTTATTGGATTATTTGGAATGTGGTTTTTGAGTTGTGATTTCTTTTTATTTTGGATTTTATTACTGATGTCTATATGTTTAAAATTTTATTCAATTTCTATGGTACTGTGTAATACCGTTCCCCTGAGAAGACATCTAGATAATACCCCAGAGGGTGATACAAATAAAATTCTATAGATAAATACTTTTATAGATCAAAAACATTCCAACGCTAGAGTATACACTATTCATGCTAAGGAACATGGGTTAACTCTAGTCCCATATCCAGAAATTTAAGTAAATCCACAAAATGTATAAGATATTAATTGAGCCCATGAGATTATCCCCTTAAAACTACCATTATATTAATGGGAAATAATCCTCCGAATGTAGTGGATTGGTTAAATAATATTTAAAGGATCATTGACTTCTTTGAGACTTAAGATTTTATAATGGTAAAGTGTGTAATAGTTAAGCTAGAATATCCTAGTTTATAGTGGTGGGATTAAGTGATTACCTAAAAGAAGAATCCATTTTTAATGTAGAATAGCTAAAAAGAAAAACATAATCCATAGTTTTACGCGATGTTTTTTTGGATAATTACATTGAGTTCTTCACTCTTCAACAAGGTGACCGAATGGTATTGGAATATTCCAAACATTTTTATGAACCTTCCCTTTTCTCACCAAAGGTTCTGTAAATGAAAATCTAAGGGAACCATGGTTTCATATGGGCATGGAACCATATACCATTTCAAAGCTTGAAATACTAAAACATTCCATAAATGAATAGGTTTGGGATAGAGATATTATAGTTTATATTTATAATGAAGGTAGGTTATGATTTTTTGTGAATCCTTTCACTATTGCTGGTAGTTATGACTTCCCTTACAATGGGAAGAGGCAGTGGAATGAGGTTCATGGAGGAATTGGTATTGGATACAAGTAGAATACTCATCATATACCTCCCAGAGCTACTAAAAAAGGTCATATAACATGATATAAGTGTTTCATGATAGGGAACATGAATCTCTATTTCTCATATGAACCTAAATTTTTACTCCCTTGAGTACAATTGAGTCATTTGAAATGTTTCTGTAAGAATTTATATTTTTTGGTAATGTTTATTAGGCTCTTAAAAATTGTTATGGTTAGTGGTGTAGTTATATGATTAAAATGTAGTAGGTTTTTATATTCATGATTATATAGGAATGAATAAATCATATTCTATGTTGAAGTAGTTTCATGTAGTGAATGATTTCTAATGGTTATCAAGGAAAGACTAATAACTACGGGAGGTAGTATTTTCATTTCTTCTTACATATAGACTTTTTTATTTGGTAACTATGTCCCTTAATCTTTTATATCAAACCAATTTGTGAATATCATAATCTCGTTTATAGAATTCATTATATATGATATGGATATAGTGAGGCCTCTTTGAAAGAAAAGGGAGAAGGGTTTTTGATTCCCCACATGAACCTTTCCTATATCTGAATTTTAGTTATCTTTGAATTTCGTTGTTTTCAATATATATCTTTATGATTATAGTAGCAAATAATAATATATGTTTTATTATAGATCATGAATTATATTTTATCATCAACATGTCTCTTTTACTACCCTGGATGGGAAATCTCATGTGTTTCATGGATAATTAGATCTTCTGACTAGTCAAGAAGAACCATCACTGTATGATATTATTAAATTGATATCCTAATTTTAAAATTATCATGAAAAGAAAGTTTTTATCTTTGAACTTCTTATTAAATGTTATGGAGTATCAAGTTGTTTTTATAATAGCACTTCTTGATCTACCTCCAGATATAGAAGTAAATTTCTTGATTGAATTAGTAATAGGTACATAAAATATATCAATAACATCTTAATTTATAGAACTAGAAAAAAATAATGGAATTAAAGATTCATCAAGATGATTTAGATTCCATAAGCAACGTCTTTCTGAGTGAATCACTATGGGAATCCCCAATACAAAGTTAAAATATGGCCAATGTGACTCTTTGTTTGTGTATGAATTATTAGAAGATAAACCAGATCACTATTTAGAATAAATACCCTTTTCATCACATCGATTATTCTTTTTATCAATTAAAGGGTAAAATGTTGTTTGTAAAGTTTAATATTTTACTTGGATACCCCAATGTCATAATTAAGCAATCATATATTCTAAATATTTCCACTAAGATCATGTAAGGTAACTTTGAGTATCTCATGATTTCATTTAGCTTGATGAACTATCATTTTGTTTTTATAGCACTGATGAACCATATATTTTACTAGTACATGGACTACTAAGTTGTATTATTATTAGATGATATAATTGTTTATCTATGAAAAAATAATGAGTCTGAGATTTACCCAAGAACAATTTTTGGGAACATCAAATATTAGTGGTTTTATAATAAGATATTGAAGAATCACGTATGGATCCAAAAAGATAAATTTATAGAAAATGTGGTCTTGGAGAATATAATGTTAGTTATTCAAAGAAGACGAAGGTAGTCACATTATTTAATAACAGAGGAACTTTTTCAATGTTTGGAGATTCTTGGATCTATTAGGATATTACCCATGGTTTGAAATGTATTTTTCTATGATGACATCATTGTTTACTATGCTCACTATAAAGGTAGTGAAATTATCATGGGATTTAAGAAGGTAAAATTACTTCAATGAATTGAAATAGTGTCTGAACTCACCTCTAATTGTTATCTTTCTAGAATTTGGATAGAGACATATGGTGTATTATAATGCTTTATGTGTGAATATGGGAAGTGTTATTATACAATTTTATCATTTTTTTCTATATAGTTCTCATCTTTTTTTACCACACAAAAATAATTTTCCCACCATGTCCTAGAGATCATTTTATTCAACCATCTCCATAAGAGTTGGTAATATCTCCTCTTTGAGGAATGTGCCACTGTATTTTTAACCCTACTTATTTGATCAATATCATTACTCAAAAGTACCTAAACGTTAGATAGAGGTGGTGGGTGGAGTATATTGAATCATTTAACTTTTTCATCGCATATTCCTCTAGAAATGGGAACATTTTTATTGATTTACCATTGAATAATATTCCATCTCATGTTGAGACAAAGTCTATGGATGAGTGGAAAATTATTAAAATCTTATCTAGGATGCACATGGATTCATGATAAGAATGAATTATTGTTCTCTGATGAGAATATAGTAGTCACCATCTCTTCATATGTTGGTTTCCTAGGTGTTGTAGTGTGATGGATAATTTTAGAGTATTAATAATTATTGATATTGTGGGGATACCTTAACAGAGTTTTCTCCCTCCTTAAATGGTATTTTTCTTTCAAGAACTGGGGTGTTGTTTATTCACATGTGAGAATGAATTTCATGGGGTATTTTCCTTCCATTGATTGGTTCTTTAAAGTAGGCACTACAAAAACAGATTATGAAATGAAGTGCTTGTTTTTTTTGGAATAATTAGAAGTGGGATATCATTGATTTCATATCATGTTATTATATGTGTCAAAAGATAAAGGATGTGCACCCAAAGCATTTACATTTAGATTATCCACTCCCAGTGTTGGTATGTATGTGAAACGTGGTGTCTACGGATTTCATCATTTGACTACTACATACTCATTGAGGGAATGATAACATATCATTGGTGATTGAGAAATTGACCATGTCAATTCATTTTATCCAAATTCAGGGTTCCATTAATGTTTAATACATAGAATTTCTATACTAGGAAAAAATTATATGGTTTCACGGGGTTCCATCAGCTATCGTTTTGTATAGAGACCACTGGTTTACCTCTCGGTTTTGGAAAGGCCTTCAATAGTTGATGGGATCACAAGTTCGACTAAATTTGGCCGATCAACACAAACATATTGTTAAATAGAGTGATCAACTCTTATTCTAGAAGATATGAAATGTTCTCATGTCCTAGAATTTGGTGGTACGTTGGATTACCAATTAGTACTGGTAAAATATTCCTAAAATAATAGTTATTAGTTGTTCATTAGAATAAATCCCTTTTAATCCTTGTATAGTAATCCATTATTATCTCATCTTTATTTCTTCTTCTTTTTGGGTTTAGTATTGTTCAGGATACTATGGCTATGATATAAATTATTCATCATTATTTGGAAATATCTCAATGTTAGTATGAATCTTATCAAAATAATATGGTTCTATTAATTGGGTTTTTCATTTGGTGACCAAGTATTTTTCAAAATTTTACCCTAGTTTGTCCAAGAAAATTTGGGAAGCAAATAAAATTAGCTATGATGTACATGAGTCATTTTGAGGTTGTCAAACAGATATAGGAGGTGGCATATTTTTTTATGTAATTCCCTAAGTTGAATATGATCTATAATGCATTACATGTTTCTTATACCAAGAGATATCATCTTTAAACTTCTCATGTTCAGAATGGGGTGGAACTTGATTTGGAGTAATATATGATAGTGGTCAACAAACCCATCCTGATAATTGATTACCAGGAAAATATCATGCGTAGAAGATAAATTTTTTATGTTCGATATATATGGAAGCATGGGAATGATTCTAATGATATGTTGGAGAAAAAATCCTATGCGGTGGAATATTATCCTCAACTCTTTATGGATCAATATTCATCAAATTATCTTTCAAGGGTAGGAAATGTATTTGGTGTTAATATATTTCACAACCTAATATTTATTTTTGGTATGAAATTCTTCTCTATATTTATTTTTATATTTTTTGTGGAGATTAACCATTATTTTTGGGTTTTTATAGTTTTATGTGGTTGTGGAACTACTGATACATATACTCAAATTATGAATCAATGATTAATTCTACAAATGGTTTTGTAATGTCTTAATGGTGTGCTCATGTTTTCATAACATTAGTTTATGGAATGAACACTTGTTTCAGAACATGAACCAATTGATAAAAACTAATTCATAGATTGAATCATGGTTTCACATCATGAACACATTTGGTTGACATTAAAACTAGTGGCTTTTAGGTTTTCCATTTTTTAGATTAAACTCCCTTTTCAAATCCTTTTTCTTAGTATTAAACATAGAATCACCTCTCTTGAACAAACTCATTTATGACTTCACACATTGTGCTATTTATGTGTGGATTCACCCAAGATATTCAATTTTTTTACATTAAGTGGTTTATCTCATATTCTATGATATTTACCCTTCTCTCTTATTTTTTTTATCACAGTTGGTCAATGGTTGTCGAGGGTTTGGTGGATCCTAAATACGTCAATGAGGTTTCTCTATTTATGAATTCCTTTCATCTTTTAAGAGTTCTCTCTGCCATTTGTTTGTAGGTTCCATCTTATTATTCATTATCCTGTGTTTTTTTCTAGATGGTTTTATAAAAAGTACTTTTAATATTAATCTTTCTTTATTTATTGTTTCAAAATATGTTTTAAATTATTTAATGTAATGGTTTTCATTCATTGACATATTTAAATTAATCTATTATAAAATTAATTTATAGACATTTTTATTCCCTTTTTTGGGATGCTTGTGTAACATTGATAAATTAATATATTGAATGATAAAATTACCCTTTGAAAAGATTATAATTGTGAAAATGGAGCCTCTATGAGTAGGGGATATCCCATGGTATCCTAGGTATTATGATGGTATTCTTGTACAAGAATGGATAGGTATAGGTAGCCTACATATCATTAGACATATATGAAAACTAGTACTAAACATTACTAATATAAGAAGGGATGTTATGGTGATCTCAAATTCATATTACAATGTTCTAGGGAAGTTTGTGTGCACCTATTTATTTTTCATTAATCATTTGAGGCATGAGGATCATAGCTTGATTGTAACGTCACGAACTGGGAGCCACTGAACTGTACTCCAAGCTGGTTGGTCACAAGCCCTCAAGCGTGCTTCCCCGTACGCCAGAGGGTGCCGACTAGCAGTGTGGGTCTAGTAAGTCAGTATTGGGGATACTATACCCTATGTTATAAAAATAAAATACCATCAGAAGTAACCATGCAATATCAAAAATGCATATAAATATAACAGTACAATGTCACTAGCATAATCAAAACCAAAAATATAATAATCAAATGAAAGGTAAAACATTCTATGACTATGCTAGTGCCAATTGTCTACAATGAAACTGAAAGTAAAGACACAACAACTCCAAATGGGTCCCAACCCACGTCTGGTTCCGTCTTTCATGCTCCAACCCCAAACAGTACTCTAACTAGGGCTCTTGCCCTTGTCCTATCATGCAACATCAAAGTCTATTCGGGTAGTGATCTGGTTTCCCGAGTAGGGTGTGAGTACAACTCAGTAGGTCACCACTAAAAGTGTCAAAAACAATCCAGTCAAAAAGCAGTGTATGCAGTTGGAATAATAATAAAGCTTAATAATGGGGAAAACAATTATATTTATCTAATTACCTTTTCTTTAATACATTAAACATCCATGTTCCTGAGAACTTCCAACAAACAATGCATGTTTTGGCCCGTGTACGAGCCTATACCATTTCCCCTATTCAATTCATAATTACATTGACACAATATTAAGTTTCTGGATAGCCAAATGAAAACATAGTACTAAATAAATGAAAGAGTGTAGAATGTCATGTCTAGCAAACATGTGAGTATTTGGAGCATCAGTCCCTGTCTCACAACCCCATGGGTAACTGGGGCATCATTCCTTGTCCCATAAAATATCAAATTCATTCATGTCATTGGTTATAGAACACCATTTCTAGAAACTCTATGGGTATTAGGAGTGTCAGTCCATGACCCACAACCCTTTTCAAATGAAATAACCAATTCACATATACAACCACATTCAAATGATTAATCACCTTTATCCTTCAATCATAACTCTCAACCATATTCAACTAGATCCACAATTCACAAAGAACTGCATGACCACACTAAATATTAATTATTTATGCCCTGACATTTATACAATAGCATACGCCTAACAAGATGAGACTGTGGGATTGGATTTAGACCAACTACCTCGATTTATTGAGGGAAGTTAGAACAATGAAAATCCCCAAAATCAGAGCGATAAAACGTCGTCGATCAAGTTCTGGGTCTAAATCCTCAAAACCAAAAATAAGATCAAAGGCATTAAGATCTTGAAAAACTAGATCTAGATCCACCATCCTAGATCTATACCTTATCACATAGGTTTAGATCCATGAAATAAATGGAAATACTCTATGAAAATATCTACGAATGATAAAGGAAATAATGTAAGAAACAACATGATGAAATCAACTTACCTAAAGGAGAGAGGATCTTCAATCGGAGCCTTCAATCTAGAGAAAAGATTTTTTGATCACCTTGGAATCTCACCAAGAGGCTTTGGAAACACCAAGAAATTGTCAATCCCGAGACAAGGTCATAAAAGAAGGATGTCCTGATGTTCGGGTGGTTTTAAAAAGGATTTTCGAAATTAAAAACCCCACGCATGGTTTCCTGGATAGTGGCACATGGTTTGTCAAACTGTGTGCAAACTGTGCGGACCTCACTGTCCAGATTTGCACGGTCTGCATGGTTCAGTCACACGGTTTGTCAAACTGTGCATACCTCTCTGTGCAATTCTACATGTTGGAACGGTTTGGTCACATGGTTTTTCATACCTTGTACAAACCGTGCACAACCCACCTCCATTTTGTTTTACTAAAAGTTCACCAAAAACGCACTGCAAGTCACTTCTCCAAAAAGAGGGACTCAAAATATCAAAAGTACCTGAAAACGTGCCCAATATTAACTCCATAAAAGGTTGGTATCTTACATTATCCCCAATTTATAATATCTCATCCTCGAGTTGTACTCCCGAACTACTCTGAGATTCCGAGAAAAAAAGATTGGGCCACTAAGCCTGTATATCAGCCTCCCTTTCCAATGTCTCTTCTTATACACGTCCACGCTACCATAAAATAGGAACTATCGGTATGGTCTTTCCCATCAACACCATCTCACTACAATCCAACACGCATATTGGATGCTCCTCAAATGACGCATCTATTTATAGCTCAACATCATCCATAGCGATCACATGATAAGGGTCGAGGTGATACCATCGTAGTTTTGATACATAGAAAACATCATTCATATAATTATATTTCTGTGGAAGAGAAAATTGGAATGCTACCAGCCTGTAGAGACCCAAATCATGAAGTACATGGATATTACATTACTTTTGTAGAATACTTAATACATAACAAAAATATACACACAAGGACCGTAATAGGTTAGTGTCTTTGGAAAATCGGAACGTAATATTCTAATCATGGTGAAAGATCTTCAATATCTCCCATAAATATCTTCCCCTTTTGTTTTCTTACCTAAACCATTCTTTATATCCTGGGGAAAATAAAACATATAAAGGGTGAGCTCAAATTCTCAGTAAGGGTAATCATGGATAAAATAAAACAAATCATATACATTTGAACTTAAAAACATGAACATAATTTTTAAACATCAAAATCATGAGAAATGACATAAATCGTGGAAGTACGTAAGGCATGTATCATAATGGAACATAAATCATGATAAAATAGCATGGGAATAAATCATGTGATTGTGGAAACCATTAAGCACATGATATGATTTCCATAGTATCCAAGGCATTGCTACCAAGACCATCTTAGTGGACAAAGTCCTTTTCTGAATAGAGTTCACTCCTTGTTCCAGTCTCGTAACACTGAACTGGATTAACGTACCATTCCAGCCATGTCTATCTCATGAGATATAAATATTTACCCAATTCATTGGAGGGATATATTGGTCCCACCCATCTCATAATTATACCATTCTTATGTGTGCCACAAAATCATAAATAATACATCATTGCATAACCCATGTAATAAAAATGGGATTCTTAAACATTGTGACATCATAAAACAATTCATATAAGATAAAGGAATTCATAAATATAATTCCATCACAACATAATCAAATCAATGTAATAATAGGGATAGAAATAGAAAACTTTATTATCATAGATGGAAAATACATTTGAACACCATTCTTGAGGAAAATATCATTTCTACTTCAAAAACATTTTTCCTTTCTTAACATGTCATACAATTTTAAACTAAAAGAAGTTGATTAAAAATAAACATGAAAACATGTAAAGGAAGCTTCTTGGAAATAGTGTTTTAAAAAAAATCCATTCATTCCATATAAGTTAAAAAAATTCTTCTCGTACTTTTTTCAGAAAAGTCAAAAAGTACCTCGTACGAAAAACGACAAAAGATTCCTTTCATATCTTTTACTAAAAACTCACCGAAGTGTAAAATTAGATTTAAAAAATTGTAGGAGGATATAAATAATATTATATATTGAGGAAACATGGATGTGGATGATAAATATTCCCCAGTAAATTCTGATGTATAAACAATCTCAGATAAAAATTGAGATTGCGAGATTTTCCCTTACCATACGTCTGATATGCTTCGTATGTATCCGAACCTCCTCTTCTTTGAAGCACCTCTTTGAGAGCTCCTCTTAGGGAACTAAAATTGGTCTTTGAAGAAGACCAGAACCACTAGTATGTTTCTATGGAAGTGGAGAAGAGAATTTTTCAGGGTTTGGCCGAGCATGAAGGCTCAATGTGGTGTGAGGAAGAGAGGGAGGAGGTGCCCTTTTATAAAGGAGGAGAGGGGCACCTTTGGAAAAACTAAAATTATTGTTTTATTATAAAGTCATATTCGGTTTTTAATAGCTCCAAATTGATTTATTTCGAAGATATGGTGGGGATGGGTCAAAATCCTCTCATACAATAGAATTTATACAAGTTTAGGTTTCTATTTTAACCTTATCATTTAGATTTAACTTTATGTTAAATAATTTTACTTTTACCGTGTCTTCTTTTCTTCTTACACTATAAGGTTAATAAACTTACTATAACAAGACAAACGAACCCCAAGTTGTTTATTATTAATAAATATAACCTTATTTAAGTCATTTGGCAGAACCTTAGATTTTTATGAATAATATAACAATTAATAATATAATATTTTTTAAAAAAATTATTTTATCTCAATTTTGACACTATTTGGTAATTGATTTTTTGTGAAAATTATAACAGAATGATTAGTTCAAAAAAATTTACTTAAATCAATACGAACATGTGATATTAACCTAAAAAATTATTGGAATTCATAAAAAGTCTCAAATTACATTTATATGGGTTTTTATAACATCAATTATGTCAATATTTCATTAATAAGATAATTACTGCATCATCTTTGTGTCATAAATAAATTAAATTATTTAATGTCTAAAAATTATAAATAAAATACCATTATGTAGGAAATATTTTTTATTTCTAATGAATATTTATAGTCTAATTTATCATATTTATAACCCTATATTAAAAATTATTTAGTTATTAAACATTCATTTTAACTATTTTAACCCTTCTTTAAATAAATTAATATTAAATGACCTAATCTAATCCAAGTCGGCCAAAATGGTCATATTTTATTCCTAATGTTGTTTTTGGTCGAATTACACTTATCCAATAGAATTATAACATGTGTTAGGGTAATAATAATATCATTTTCACCCTTAATTGCCCTATTTACTTTTAACCGTGGGAAATAAAAGTAAAAAAGTTACTATTCAACAAAAATTATTTTCATCTCATTGAACCACATTTTACTTACTAACATCAACCGTGTCTCTTGGATTTTTGAAATTCCATACACAAAAGTGGTAAAATTAAGTTTTATGTAAATTTGAAAATTCTCCTAGGAGGTGGGTAAAAGACCGTGAAAGGTTTAATAAAATTATTATAAAATGAATCCAATGACTTAAATTGAATTTATATAGGTATTATGTATCAATTTTTACCTAAAATAAATTTAAATAAAATAGATAATTATTTAAATAAAAAGTCAGTTTTTGAATAGTAACCCAGTGTTTTCACTATTCATCAAAAATTGAAAGTTTTCAGAAAAATTCAAAAATTTCCCCCTAGGCTAATTTCGATATTCCGAATCCAACCATGATGTCCATTTTGAAAAATAAAATCTATAAAATTTCAGAAAGTGGGTATTACTATTCATAACGGCTAGTTTATATAACATATCATTGTTTAGTGAAACTCGGTATTACGTACAACACATACTATCGTGGAAGGTCATGATTGCGTGTATTGCAAGCAAAGTCCGGGATGTGTGTTGTGAAATCTCCTTTTGGTGTAGTATACAACACAAGATATTAAAGAAATTAAAACAAATCTTTTTTATAAAATCTCAAGGTGTTACATTCTACCCCCCTTAAAATGAATTTCACCCTCGAAATTCGTCGGGGTTATAAATGGTTTACTACTCGAAAGTTTCTTGAATTGAAACCCACATCATAAAAAGTAATACCAAAACATGGCTTTAAAAACTAAAGTATGAAACATAAAGGTTACCCAAATTAACTAATCACTGGGTTTCAACATAGGAGAACATAGGTGAATATTTGTATATGGAAGAGAAATCTAACCGTCATGTTCTGATGGAGAGTGGTAGAGAACATGGATATGAAAAATCCAATCAATCATAAAGCCATATATTTTTGATGATCAAGGGTACCATATGATTCATCAGATATAAGAGCACTAGGACAACATTTTTGGTTTTCAGGATCATTTCCCTAATGTTGAATAATTTTCAAATCAAAAGAAATACTTACTTGATTTTGGTTCAATCTCACCATTGTTCATGCCTTGAAAAATTTCTACATATTATACTAAAGAAATGAAGTTGAATTTTTCATTCATGAAGTGTTAATAGATCATGTGATAGAATGATGAGTCATTCCATCTATTTCAAACAAAAGGTCAGAAAAATTCATGAAATATACATAAGTCCATCTACGGTGTGGTTAATCATATATGATTCCAAAAATGGACTTATACTTCATCTATCATACCACTTAATAAAATAAAACTAGTTTCTACTAACCAGGGACTTCCTATAGGCATTGGTAGGCGATAAAGGTCTGTCTCACATCGGTTGTGGGTTCGATTCCCACAGCCTTGTCCAACGCAATGGGTTGTTTCTCATCCTGCAGGTTGTCCTTTTTCTAAAATTACATCTTTATGACATTCCATCGATAATATCAAAAACAGTTCTAGCCTTAAACTAACTTATGTTCAACATAATCCATTTAAAATATTTAGGCTTATCCAAAATACTTCTATCCAAGCTTATAGTATAAAGAAAACAATTACTAGAAATGTTATCTACCGAGCATGTGAATACCATCATTTATCCCCGATATATCTAGTTGATCACATTTCAATCATGTGAATACCTTAATCATGTGTTCTCTTGAAAAATGAATACTCGTTTAACCTTGGTGAAAACATGAATGCTGTCAAAAGTTAACTATTTCCAAATACCAAAATCCCAAAATTTCTATATACTCAAACCATGATATCACTTTGTCCTTGTTTTAGTCATGAGCTCATGATTACTATCATATTATTTTCTCCTTATCCCTTCAATATGCGCATTTCATCTACTTTCCAAAAAAAATTCAATCACTTTTTCATGGTTACCAGTACCATATAATAATTGAAAACCAATACATAGATATCAAAAAATTTCACAATACCATAATTGAGATTCCATGATACTATTTTTAAATCTCATTACATAAACACTTAATCATTACACAACATCATTTTCATACTCAACATCACAAATATTGATCGCATGAGACTTCCCTTTATCCTTTGCATTAAGAGGTTTCTCACGTTGATCTTCATTAACCCGTGGATTAGGGAATTTATTAGCATAATGCCCCATTTTCTTGCACCTGAAGCATTTAAGTGTTGGTGGAGAGTTCTCTGTAGTCTTTTCTCTATTCACATCATTAGCAACCTTTTTCCCATTACTTTGACAATAAACTACTCGATGACCTTATTTTCTACACTTAAAGCATTTTCTAGTACCTTTTAGGAAATCTCCACCATGATTCTTTCCACACTTTGAGCATAGAGAATCATTAATCTTCTTTTCACCATTGTCATGAGATTTCTCCTTGAAATCCATCATTCGTTTCTTGTCAAAACCATAAGATGGATATGTAACACCAAATTCCATTTCTACCTTGATAGCACAATGCACAATTTCTTCATAGCTACTGAAGTCTCTTATAGCTAATGCCCTTCGAAGAATTGGTTTTAAGCCACTGAAAAATCGATCAACTTTACTTTCAGGTTGGATGATAAATCCAGATTCATACCTTTCATGTCTTTTAAAATTCGCTTCGTATATACCAATAGATTCATCATCATTCTGCTTATGCTCAAGGAACTCATTTTCAATCTTTGTTCGAAGAATACGAGGGAAGTACTTACTAAAAAACAAGTTCTTGAACTCGTCCCATTCCATGGATTCAATTTCATCTTGGGGCCTTGTGTTCTTAATTAGAGTCCACCACTGGTCTACTTCACCTTCTAAATAGTAAACAGTTATAATGACTATCATGTTCCGAACAGCGAAGTATGGAAAATATCATTTCAATGGTATTGATCCATTGTTCAGCAACAAGTGGATCAGAAGACCCATTGAAAGAAGGTGGATGTTGCCTCATGAAGGACTCAATAGAATATTGTTCCCTCCTCTACTCATTTGGAATTCTAGAATAATTCATAGCATGTCTAAGTATAGCAATAATATTTTTCACTCCATGTCCCATAACGTTGGTTTGTTCAGGAGGAAAATCATTGCATCATCCATTACATTGATCAACACGGTTCCTTCAGGTTCCAACCATCTTCTAAAACCCAAAAAGAATAGTGTGAGAAGAAAAAATAATTCTAGGAAAACAACATAATTAATGGGGAGTACCTTCAATATCTAACATCTTAGGTTTAATTCTAAGATCGTTAGTGCAATTCTAGGACTATAACATATATGTATACTTAACCTTAGGGACATCCCTAGACATACCTTAGAAATATCTCTAGGGATCTCACTAAAGTTTACGCATCCTAGTTTCCAAAGGTTAACTAAACCTTTCCACTGATACCTACTGTACAGACCCAAAGCTTAAAGTACATGGAAATTACATTACTTTTACGGAATACATAATACATAACAAAAATAGACACACAAGGACCGTAATAGTTTAGTGTCTTTAGAAACTCGGAACGTAATCTTCTAATCGTGGTGAAAGATATTTATAATCTTCCATAAAGATCTTCCCCTTTTGTTGTCTTACCTAAACCTTTATTTATATCCTGGGGAAAAGAAAACATATAAAGGGTGATATCAAATGCTCAGTAAGGGTAAGTATGGATAAAATAAAACAAATCATATAAATTTGAACTTAAAAACATGAACATAATGTTTAAAAATCAAAATCTTGAGCAATGACATAAATCATGGAATTATGTAAGGCATGTATCATAATGGAACATCCATCATGATAAAATAGCATGGGAATAAAACATGTGATTATGTAAACCCTTAAGAACATGATATGATTTCCATAGTAGCCATGGCATTGCTGCCAAGACCATCTTAGTGGACAAAGTCCCTTTCTGAATCGATTTCACTCCTCGTTCCAGTCCTGTAACACTGAACCAGATTAACTTACCGTTCCAGCCATGTCTATCTCATGAGATATAAATCTTTACCCAATGAATTGGAGGTAGATATAGGTACCACCCATCTCATAATGATACCATTATTATGTGTGCCACAAAATCATAAATCATACATCATTACATAACCCATGTAATAAAAATGGGATTCTTAAACATCGTGACATCATAAAACAATTCATATAAGATAAAGGAATTCATAAAAATAATTCCATCACAACAAAATAAAATCAATGTAATAATAGGGATAAAACAGAACCATATATTATCTTAGATGTAAAATACTTTTGATAAAACACTTGAACTCCATTCTTGAGGAAAATATCCTTTCTACTTCAAAAACATTTTTCCTTTCTTAACATGTCGTAGAATTTTAAACTAAAAGAAGTTAATTAAAAATAAACTTTAAAACTTGTAAAGTAAGCTTCTTGGAAATAATGTTTTAAAAAAAAATCCATTCATATCGTATAAGTTAAAATAAACATTTTTCTCGTACTTTTGTCAGAAAATTGAAAAAGTACCTCGTACGAAAAATGACAAAAGATTCGTTTCATATCTTTTTCTAAAAACTCACCGAAGGGTAAAATTGGATTTAAGCAATTTTAGGAGGATATAAATAATATTAAATATTGAGGAAACATGGATGTGGATGATAAATATTCCCTAGTAAATTCTGAAGTATAAACAATCATGGATAAAATTTGAGATTGCGAGATTGTCCCTTACCTTATGTCTGATATGCTTCGTATGTATCTGAACCTCATCTTCTTTGAGACGCCTCTTTGAGACCTCCTATTAGGGCACTAAAATTGGTCTTTGAAGAAGAACAGAACCTCTAGGATGATTCTAGTGAAGTGGAGAAGAGAATTTTTTAGGGTTTGGCCGAGCTTGAAGGCTCAAAGTGGTGTGAGGAAGATAGGGAGGAGATTCCATTTTATAAAGGAGGAGAGGGGCACCTTTGGAAAAACAAAAAATATTATTTTATTATAAAATCATATTCGATTTTTAATAGCTCCAAATTGATTTATTTTGAAGCTATGGTGGGGATGGGTCGAAATCCTCTCATCCAATAGAATATAGACAAGTTTAGGTTTCAATTTTAACCTTATCATTTAGATTTATCTTTAAGTTAAATAATTTAACTTTTACCGTGTCTTCTTGTTTTCTTACACTATAATGTTAATAAACTTACTATAACAAGCCAAACGAACCCCATGTTGTTTATTAATATATATATATATCCTTATCTAAGTCATTTGGCCGAACCGTAGATTTTTAGGTATAAAATAACAATTAATAATATAATATTTGTTTTAAAAAATATTTTATGTCAATGTTGACAATATTTGGTAATTGGTTTTTGTGAAAATCATAACAGAATGATTAGTTCCAAATAAGGTATTAATTCAATAATAACATGTCATATTAACCTATAAAATTAGTGAAATTCAGAAAAAGTCTCAAATTACATTTATTTGGATATTTATAACATAAATTATGTCAATATTTCATTAATAAGATAATTACTGCATCATCTTTGTGTCATAAATAAATTAAATTATTTAATATCTAAAAATTATAAATAAAATACCATTATGTAGGAAGTCTTTTTAGATTTCTAATTAATATTTATAGTCGAATTTATCTTATTTATAACCCTATATTAAAAATGATTTAGTTATGAAGCATTGATTTTAACTATTTTAACCCTTCTTTAAATAAATTAATATTAAATGTCCTAATCTAATCCAAGTGGGCCTAAATGGTGATATTTTATTCCTAAGTTTGTTTTTGTTCAAATTACTCTTATCCAATAGAATTAGGACAAGTGTTAGTGTAATAATAATATCATTTTTACCCTTAATTACCCAATTTACTTTTAACCGTGGTAAATAAAAGTAAAAAAGTTACTATTCACCAAAAATTATTTTCATCTCATTGAACCACATTTTACTTACTGACATAAACCGTGTGTATCAGTTTTTTGAAATTCCATTCACAAAAACGGTAAAATTAAGTTTAATGTAAATTTGCAAATTCACCTAGGAGGTGGGTGAAAGACCATGAAAAGTTCAATAAAATTATTATAAAATGACTCCAATGACTTAAATTGAACATATATAGGTATTATGTATCAATTTGGACCTAAAATAAATTTAAATAAAATAAATAATTATTTAAATAAAAAGTCGGTTTTTGAATAGTAACCTAGTGTTTTCACTATTCATCAAAAATTGAAAGTTTTCAGAAAAATACCAAAATTTCACCCTAGGCTAATTTTGATATTCAAAATACAAAAATGAAGTCCATTTTGAAAAATAAAATTTATAAAATTTCAAAAAGTGGGTATTACTATTCATAACAGCAAGTTTATATAACATATCGTTGTTTAGTGAAACTCGTTATTTCATACAACACACACTATCGTGGAAGGTCGTAATTGTGTGTAATGCAGGACAAGTCAGGGATGTGTGTTGTGCAAGCTCCTTTTGGTGTAGTATACAACACAAGATATTAATGAAATTAAAAAGAATATTTGTCATAAAATCTCGGGGTGTTACACAGCTCGACTCTCTTCATGATCTCAAAAGGTCCAACAAACCTGGGTTCCAACGTTCCTTGACTTCATATCCTGAGGTGACCCAACGTAGGCGATGCCCAAAGGAAAACGCAATCACCGACTATAAACTCTAAAAGTCTCATCTGTCTATCTGTGTAAGACATCTGCCGACTTTGAGCTATAGTCATTCATTTATGAATCAACAGAACATGTTCTATCATCTTCTATGCGAGACTCAGTCCCAACAACTCTAACTCACCTGCTTACATCCAACATAGCGGTGATCTACATGGCCTACCATAAAGAGCCTTGTATGGTTCCATATGTATAGTTGCTTGATTATTATTTGTATAGGAAAACTCCACTAAATCTAGGTGCTTCTCCCATGTACCACTGAAGTCATGTACACACACCCTCTACATATCCTCATGAACTTGTATAGTACACTCTGATTGTCCATATTTTTGTGGATAGAAAGTCGTACTCCATAAAACATGCATAAAAAGTTCTATATGCAAGCCCTATCACGAAGGAATGAAATGTCCCACCTTTGTTAGTCGATCCACAATGACCCAAATAGCATCATTCTTCCGAATTTTTTTTGGAAGACCTATCACGAAGTCCATGGTCACGTCATCCCACTTCCATTCTGGAATGGATAAAGGTCGTAGTAAACCTCCAGGATGTTGATTCTCTGCCTTCTCTTGCTGATAGGTAAATCATCATGTCACAAACACTGTTATCTCATTCTTCATGCCTGGCCACCATAACTGTCGTCACAGATCAAGAAACATTTTGGTCACACCAGGGTGCATTGCCCATCTTGGGGCATGAAATTCCAGAATGAGCACCTCTCCCATGCTCGTAGGAACAACAACACAATTCTTCATATAAATGATATCATTCTCATATATCTTCTAGTCTGAAGTTGTCTCCCCACCTTCAATGTTTTCCCAAAGGGCTAAGAATCTAGTGTCCTCATATTGATTGACCCTGATCCATCTCAAAAGTGTGGACTCCACTCCATCCGACACGAGTTCCATTTCATCCTGTCTCTCCTAAAACGCAACGTTCATTTCATCTAGCAACGACATCATCTACCACTCGGAACTAGATTCTTGAACAATATGAGACTGGGTATTCCTACTCAATGCAACAGCCACGTCATTTCCTTTCCTAGGTTTTTATACCAGCTCAAAATCGAAAGACTTCATATACTCAGTCCATATCCGCTGTTGAAGATTCAAATCGTGATGAGAAAATATGTACTTCATGCTCTTATGATCAGTATAAACAGTAAACCTTTCATCGAGGAAGTAGTGTCATGAATACATCAAAGCATAAACCACCACATCCAACTCAAGGTCGTGCGTTGGATAATTCCATTCATGCGGCCTCAGCTGTCGAGACCTGTATGACACAACTTTATCTCTTTGCATCAACATAGCTCTGAGTCCTATCCTAGAAGCATTAAAATACACCGTGTACTCTTCACCTGATTCAGGTAGAGCCAAAATTGATGCATACGTCAAATGCTTCTTTAACTTTTGAAATTATGTCTTGCAAGCCTCTGACCACTCAAACTTTACTCCCATTTTGGTCAAGCCCAAATGCGGTGTTGAAAAATGGGAAACGTCTTGGATAAATCTCTCGAAATATCTAGCTAACCCCAGAAAGCATCGGATATCGAAAATATTCTTGGCCTCCTCCCATTAAATCACTGCTTTCACCTTCTCTGGATCCATTGAAGCACCATTCTTTGAGATGATGTGTCCCAAGAAGTGTACCTAATCAATCCAAAATTGACACTTAGATAGCTTGGTGTATAGCTGATTCTCTCTCAGTGTACTCAGGATGATGTCAAGATGTTGGGAATGATTGCCATAAGTCATGGAGTACACCAAGATGTCATCCACAAATACTACCATAAACTGATCTAGGTACGGAAGAAAGATCTTATTCATCATGGCCATAAACACTGCTGGTGCATTTTTTAACCGAAATGGCATTACAAAAAACTCATAAATCCCATACCTACTCCTGAAAGCAGTCCTTGGTATATCAGAAGTCTGAACTCTAAACTAGTGATACCCTGATCTCAAGTCGATTTTTGAGAAAACAGAGGGCCCCTTCAACTGGTCAAATAGATCATCAATAGACGGTAGAGGATATCGGTTACTCATAGTCATCTTGTTCAACCTCTGGTAATCGATGCACAAATGTAAACACCCATCATCATTCTTTGCAAACAGTATAGGAGATCCCCATGGCGACGTACTTGGATGGAAAAATAATTTATCCTTCAAGTATCCCAACTGAGCTTTGAGTTTTTTGAAGCTCTGTCGGTTCCATTCTATATAGTGGAATAGATACTGGCTCAGCTCCTGGCATGATCTCAATTGAAAATTCAATATCTTTCCTAGGTGGCAGCCCTGAGAAGTCTTCCTGGAATACATCCTGAAACAAATCAACCACTGGTGGATGGAAATCCTGTCCAACACCTTCTTCATCTAAGAAAAGACTAGAAACTTGGGATATGATCTCTCCCAGTTCCTAAGTAATAGGCCCTACTCGGCCTGCCTGGATATCTTACACCCCTTGGTGAATGTAATGATCACCCACAGGTGACATAAATGTCACTATTTGATGTTAACAATCAATGTGGGATTGGTATCTGACTAACCAAGTCATACCCATGATTAGGTCGAAGCCTGTCATATCAAGGATATAGATATCCCATAGAAAATGGTATACCCCGATCTCAAGAGAATATCCCTTGAAAATACAGATGTCTCTAGAATGTAACCCCAATGGTGTGACTATCATTATATCACCGCTCACAAACTCCACCTCCAAACTCAAACCATTAACAAGATTTATATATATAAAGGAATGAGAGTCACCGGTATCAAATAAGGAATTAGCGAAGGTAGAAGCCACAAGAATAGTACCTCTCACTATCGAGGGTCCAACCATGCTATCCACAATTATAGGTTTTGCTGCATGCAACTGTGCTGCTACTCTTCCCCATGATGCCATCTGAATCCCATGACTTGTAAAACTCTACTGATATAATTTTTTCTTCTCAAGGGCACCATGTCAGTCATCCATTCCACCTCGGCTGGTAGAACCCCATCATTGGGACTGAAAGGTGAAGAGGATCCCCTTCCCACACTCTGACTATGTTTAGCTAATCCATCACCACCAGACTCCTTTGGGTTCCTGCAGAACATCTGGAGATGTCCCATATTACCACATGATCTGCATTCCACAGCGGTTCGGGGCCATTGATTATGATAATTTATCGGCCTTCCACACTGGTGGAAAAACACTCAGGTAAGGTCCTGTGTAACTGACACCCCCTTCCAGGTTACTCTACCTACCACCTCCCTGGTTGAAATTCTCATAACATCACATCCTTCTCTAAAAAGTCGCACCACCTGACCATCCAGTAAAAACCATTTTTTCACCAAAATAAGCCTCCTTTAGGTTCCCCTCAGAGATGGGATCCGGATTTACCAATTACTAAAACTTCTTCAGCCTGAAAATATTCTCTTGAGACTTAATTTCACATTTAATTCCATCTTGAAATTGTCCTATTGAAGTGGCCTTGTCTACTGCCAATGCTGGATAAAAACTTTGTATGTATATAAAGCATCTTGCATAGTCCATTACAGACATATTCCCTTGATTTAGCCTCAAGAACTCAGCTTCTTTCTCTTGTATGAGTGTCTCTGGATAGAAGTGCTCAATGAACTTCTCTTGAAAATTCCATCCACTCTATATCTTCTAGCGGCCCATTCCGATCTTGGTTTTCCCACCAACGTTTCGCTTGACAACACAACGTGTAAGCTTCCAACTTGACCCTCTTCTCAACAGGTGTCTCCATGTGGTCATTTATAGTCTTGGTAGATTCAATCCAGAACTCATCTTTCTCCGGACCACCCTCTCTAGTAAAATTCAGCGGGTACTGCAACTGAAAATCCCTCATATGATCATACAAACTTTTCGCAACCCTTCATAGGTCTCTTTCCAACATTTGCATGAAACGAGTGAGGTTCTCTCAAAAATTTTCCCCCGATTCTTCATTTGGTACAATTGGTACCTCAGTTTTACACATTGGAGGATCATTTCTAACTATACCCCCCACTCGTCCTCTCCACAATCATTATGGAGGCATAATTCTACAAAGCCAATCATGTAGCTTAGAAAATAGTTCACAATGTTTCCAGAATTACACACAACCAAATTATTCATATAACTTCACAATTATTTCTTTCAATTTTAAAATTATACACAATTTTCATTTCAATTTCACAAGCAATGAAAAGAAATAGTTTATGTTCAACAATAATCTCATTATCTATTTTCCCATCCGTGCCTAACATGATGTGTTTAATAATAATCCCGAGTGCCTTGAATGATGCATGTAGATGAGACACTCATGCCATTTTGGTCCATGAATCATTACTCATCAAATTCCAAAAATAATAATCACATCACAAAACAAGTGCATCACTGAAGGTGAAATAATATTCAATTGTAACGACAAATAGCAATAACTGCAATCCCACCTTGAGTACTTGAGTATTCCCTCGTACATGGCTTTGAAACTCCCATGCACGAGCTCATTATCATGACCCGACATTCCCTAATTCCCTATCTAAATTCCCCAAATAGTAAGGAAAAATAAGAAGAAATAAAAACAAAATACCTTCTTTGATACCACTTTGTAACATCCCAACCTCGGAGCCACTGAATGGTTCTCCGAGCCGGTTGGTCACAAGCCCTCAAATGTGTCGCCCCGTACTCCAGAGGGTGCCAACTAGCAGTGATGTTCTAGTGAGTTAGTCCTGGGGAGACTATACCCTCTGTTATCAAAATAATATACCAACAGAATTAACCAAGCAATAGAGGAAACACATATAAATATAAAACTACAATTTCATTAGCATAATCAAAACTGGAAATACAATACTCAACTGAAAGGTAAAACATGCTATGACTATTCAAGTGCCATGTGTCTACAATGAAACTGAAAGTAAAGACACAATGACTCCAAATAGGTCTGGACCCACGTCTGGTTCCCTCTTCCATGCTCCAACCCCAAAAAGCACTCTAACCATGGCTCTTTCCCTTGTCCTATCCTACAAAAACAAAGTCTATTCGGGTACAGATCAGGAAACCTGAGTAGGGTGTGAGTAAGACTCAGTAGGTCACCACCAACAGTGTCAAAAACAATCCAGTCAAAAATCAGTGTATGTAGATGCAATGATAATAATGCATGATGATAGGGAAAACAATTATATATATCCAATTAACCTTTCTTTAATATGTTAAAACTCCAGGTTCATGAGAACACCCAAAACACAATTCCTGCTTCGGCCCATGTAGGACCCTAAACCATTTCCGATATTCAATTCATGATTAATATGACACAATATTAAGTTTGTGAACAGCCAAATGAAAACATAGTACAATATAAATGAAATACTGTAGAATGTCCTGTCTAGCACACATGAGCGTATTTGGAGCATTGGTCCCTATCTCAAACCTCAGGGGTATTTGGACCATCAGTCCTTGTCCCATAAAATATCAAATTCTTGCATGTCATTGGTTCAGGAACACCATGCCTATAAACTATGTGGGTATTAGGAGCGTCAATCTGTGTCTTGCATCCCTTTTTCAAAATACATAACCAATTAACATATACAACTATATTCAAATGTTTAAACATCTTTATCCTTCTATCATAACTCTCAACCATATTCAACTAGATCTACATATCACAAAGAACCGCATAACCAATAAACCATTTAATTATTTATGCCAAAAAATTTATACAACTGCATATGGCTAACAATATAAGACTGTGGTATTGGATTTAAACAACCTACCTCAATTTATTGATGGAAGTTATCCCAACAAAATTCCCCAAAATCCGAGTGACACAGCGTCTTCTATGAAGTTCTGGATCTAAATCATCAAAACCAAAAATAAGATCAAAGGCATTAAGATCTTGAAAAACTAGATCTAGATCCACCATCCTATATAAATATCTTAACTCATAGATTAATATCCATGAAAACTATTGAAATTCCCCATGAAAAATCAATGAAAGATAGAGGAAATAATGGAAGAAACAACATGATGAAATCTACTTAAAGAAAGGATAGCAGATCTTCAATCTGAACCTTCAATCTTGAGAAATGGTGTTTGTATCGCCATGGAATATCTTCAAGAGGCTTTGGAAGCTCCTATAAATTTCCAAGCCCAAGCCATGGTTAGAAAATAAGGATTTCACGGGGTTTGGGGTGATTTAAAAAGGATTTATTGGAATTAAAAACCACATGCACGATTTCCTGGATAGTGGCGCATGGTTTTTCAAACTGTGCGCAAACCGTGCAGACCTAACATTCTAGATTTTAACGGTTCGCACGGTTTGGTACCACGTTTTTTCAAACCGTGCGTACCTCTCTGTTCAGTTTGGCTTTGTTGGAACGGTTTGGTTGCATGGTTTTTCAAACTGTACGCAAACTGTGCACAAACCACTTCCATTTTATTTTACTAAAAGATCAACCAAACACTCCCCAAGTCACTAATACAAAACCAAGGTAAATAAAACCATAAAAAGTACCTAAAAATGTTCCTTATATTTACTCCAGAAAAGGCTGGGATCTTACATAGATCATACTTGATATAGCTTACAACTTATTACAAATGATCTAAAATGTTCTTAATGGGTTTCTTTTCAAAACTGTTTTGTAATAAGAATTTGTGGCATTGTATATGCATAATTTCTTTTTAGAAAAATAAATGTTCTTTTCATAATTTTATTTAATAGTCATTTCAAAAATTTATTTTAAATAATGAAAAGACAAGTTGATTTCATTATTTCAAAAATATTTCAATGTGGTTATTTTTCCTATTTTAAGTGAGATTTCATAATGTGTATCTCTTATTATTTCATTTCATTAAATTAAAAATAATTGATTTACTTAATAAATTCAGGTTTTGGAAGACTTTTTGGGTACCTTATTGGTTGTATATCTCACTCCATGAATACACCCAATGGGTGTATATTGACTTGTTCAGGTATAATGAATGAACGAGAAAGTATCCACTTCCTAGTGGAGGTAATTTGATCTAGTTTATGTTTGTGTTACATTTGTTTCCTTGTTTGGGTGGGGGCGGGGTTGGTGTTGGCCCAAAGGTAAAATAGGGATGTATTTTAGTATTCTATTTTCTTTAGTTTTTTTACATGGATAAATAATTGTATTGGTGTTGTGGAATTTCTATCTCTTCTTACGTTAAATATGGATCTATCTTGTTATATTTCTTACATGTTCATAGTTTATTTTTTTATAATATGAGTCATCATATTTCTTATTTTCCCTTCCTCTAAAAAGATCATTAGTTTCATTCTCTTATGAATGAAATCATTCCAAAAGTTATTCACAAATTCCCAGGAACATGGGTCTAGCCTGTGGGGATTAGGAATGCACCTTGAGGCTTGACACAGACCAGATTCAATGTCCTATTTAGGGATGACCTGGTTTGTTCAGGTAAAATTCAATATAAAGGATAAAATAATGTAATTAGAATCGGAAATAAATTTATTTGATTATAAATTATCCAAAATTCATTGATAAATTATAAAGTGTATAATTTTTTTAATTTATAATTATTCATAAACATTTATCTAGTGTATAAATTTATTAATTATTTATTTAAATAATTTATTCACAATGTTTTTAATAGATAAAATTTTATATTTTCAAAGGATGTATAATTTGGTTTAACGTAATAAACAACTTATGTAAATTTTCATAAAATCATTTAAGGAGATTTAATCTAGGTATGATAATCTATTTGGTATTCTTCTACCTTTAATTTGGCATGTATGTGATTATGTGCTTAACTAGGACGTTAATTATAGTTTACATTTATTATGTGCTATATTTACAATTGAATTTATGTCTCCCTTCAGTGCGCTACGTTCATAGAGGTTCATTGGGTCAGAAATTTTATTAGCATGTCAGCTTAAGATTTGTGAAGAAAAGTGGGGGTATGATACCTATAACACCATGCTAATTCTTGTGGAAATTTTTTATTTTATATGATTTTAAATCTCTATTAGAAAGGGTTTCAATTCCCTTATAGATTGGATATTTTTTGTATCTTTTTTAAAAAAATTATGGATTTTAGTTTGGGTTAGTAACTTAAAATATAGGTTTTTTAATGTGTTCCACATCAATATAATTAAAACATACTGATTTTTTTGATAGAATGTGATTCATAAATAAAAAATAAAAATAAAAAAACTACATAAGATAGAAATTTAGAATATAATAACCCCTCTATAATATTATTTATTAGATTCCATCCAAAGGGACACTTATCAATACCATAATAATCCAACCAAGTATTTATTTCCAAAATAATTCTCCCACGGATTATCTTGAATAAATAATGAACGCTATGGGTGGCCCTAAGAGTTATGTTTCAATATTGGGAATAAAATTTTGCTAAAATTTATCTTGGAAATCCAAAATTTTGGGATACCGAAGGATTAAATTTCTATGTATCCATATGATGGATTGGGAAAAGAGCCTTCCTTTCAACTACCCTTGAGTAATATATGACATGATTCACATAATGGAAAACATAATTATCTATGTACTAAGAGACAAACAATTGTAGAATCATTTCTTACTTAAATATATTTTTCCCAACTAAATAATATGATTGAATTCCAAAAAGGGTCAATATATTATATGGGACATATTTAATGAAATTTATTATTAAATCAATGAAAATTATTAAACACATTTGATAAAATGTTTTCTATTGGATAAATTTCATCATTATCATAAAACATAACATTGAGATAAATATTTTATAAATTAAAATCTCAGTTGCGGAAATTTATTAGACTGATTTATAAACATATGAAATATAATTGAGATAATTTGGAATAAAAATGGGAGTCAAGTTAAATACCTTCCAAATATCGAAGTTGTTAAACATTTTTTTCATTCTTATAAGAAGAAAATAGTTATTTAATTTTGGTTTCAAAGGAATTTTTTAAAATATATATTATTATAGGTAATTTTTCATAGATAATTCACTCAATATGATTAGGTTCTTTAATAACATTAATACAATAGATATTTATTTTATATCCTTTTAAAGCTCTATAATTCATTCTAGATTTGATTTTATAATGGTTCTAACTATATAAATGTTTTTGAAATAATATTTTCCAATCTAATAATATGTTAAGTATATTTGAAAAATACATGGGATGTATAATCTATAGTGTTTTGTTGATTATAAAAATGATAAAATTATAAGTTAGAAGAATAGTGGAGGGATTAATATTTATCCTCAGTTAATGAAATGTAAAGGAGGATTTAGGAATGATGAGTTATTTTTCCATTAGATTTAATTTTATAGGGTTCCCAAAAGGTGTCTAAAAACTCTCTGGAAGGTCCATGTTTTGTATTATTGTAATATAAATCAATTCTGCTATTTTTAGAAATTATATGACAGGGAATGTATATTTTAACAATGTTGTAAACATATAGGAGATATAAATTAGTGTAAAAATTTATGGAGAATATAATTTTCATTAAAATATATTAGAAGAGATTATTATTATAAATATTTTGAATATTATTTAATATTTCAAACTTATACATGTAGACATATATTTTGTGTATTTATGTCTCATTTAAATTTTATGATAAGAAACGTTATTTTTATCAAATATTTTTTTGAGTATAATGATAAAATTTAATACACATGGTTTATTATTGAACATATTCTATTATGTTTTTTAAATAAGAGACAAGGATAAAAATATATTTTCTCAAATAAAATATTTTATCTAAAATATTTGTAAAAATAGCATAAATCAATATTCCAAAACTATAAGTGGCATGTTTTGAAGAATATAGTCTTATTTTCATAATGTTGTTAGAAATATATAAAAAAACATTAGATATATGGTTTATTTGATAAAAATTACAACTAATGGATGCAATTCATATTTCATAACACAATAGAGTTTTCATATCATAGAATGAAATTTTGGAAAAAAATATAGTTTCTATGAGGCTAGTGAAAGAATTTTTAGACACATATAAATTAAAAGTAAGAAAAATAAAATTTATACCCATCAGTCTCAAAGTTGAATTCACTTTAAACCCAAAATGATTTTAGGGTATGTTGGTAAATAAAATCATGTAAATATCTACATTTGGTAACTATGATTATATCAAAATTGAATGGTTTTGTAAAGATTCCCAAATAAAGAAAATAATAAATTTAAAAATATAGCTATGTTGAAAGTGGAATAAATAATATCATAACCTTAAATGTTTTGAATTATATATGTAACACCCCAAGCTTTAATGGTACATTTCCCTTTGAATAATGTAATAACTTGCATTGTACATAACTTCTTGATGCTAACACACTGTTACCAATCAAACTTGCCGTTATGAATATTAATACCCACTTTTTAAATTTTTTTAATTTTTTCTTTCAAAATGGATTTCATTTTTAGATTTGGAATATCAAAATTAGATCAGGGTCAATTTTTGGTATTTTTCTGAAAACTTTAAATTTTTGATGAATAGTTAAAAACACTGAGTTAAAGTTTAAAAACAAATTTTTTTAAAAAAATTGATTATTTTATTTAAATTTTCTTTTTGTAAAAATAGATACATAGTACTGATATAAGTTAAATGTAATTCATTGGAGTCATTTTATAATAATTTTAGATATATAAAAAATTTATTGAACTTTTTAATCATCTTTTACCCACCTCCTATGGGCATTTGGAAATTTTAATAAAAAATAATTTTACCCCTTCTGTGAATTAAATTTCAAAAATCTGAGAGACACGGTTGATATGAATAAGTAAAATTTGGTTCAATAAGATAAAAATAATTTTTAGTTAATAGTAACTTTTGACTTTTATTTACCACAGTTAAAAATAAATAGTATAATTTAGGGTAAAAATGATATAATTATTACCCTAAAAAATGTCCTAATTATATTTTATAAGTTTAATTTGACCAAAAATACCTAGGAATAAAATATGATCCTTTAGGTCCACTTGGATTTGATTTGAAAATTTATTATTTTTTAATTTAAAGAAGAGTTAAAAGTGTTTAATTCAAAACATAAAAACTAAACTATTTTTAATATAGGGTAATACTTAAGATAAATTCCATTATAAATAATAATTATAAATATAAAAAGATTCCCTATATTATTTTGTTTATTTATATTTTTCAGACATTAAAAAATTAAATTTATTTATGACACAATGATGATGCATAAAATACCTAATTAATGAAATGTTAAATATTTGATATTATAAATATCCAAATAAGTATAATTTTAGACATTTTATAAATTCTAATAATTTTATAGGTTGATATGACATGTAAGGGTTGGTTAGATAATTTTTTTTCTAAGTAATAATGCTGTTATAAATTTCGAAAAAAAATGCAATAGTGTCAAAATTGACATAAAAGTGTTTTTAAAACTAATATTATATTATTAATGATATTATATTCCTAAAAATATAAGGATCTTCCAAAATACATATAAAATGATAATAGTATCATTAATAAACCACTTGGGGTTCTCTTGGATATATATATAGTATGTTTATTAACCATATAAAAAATACAAAGAGAAATGGTAAATGTCAAACTATTTAACTAAGAGTTAAATCTAAATGATAAGGTTAATATAGTGACTCAAACCTATCTAAAACAAATTTGTTGAATGGTTTGCGACCCATCCTAAAATTAGCCTTTAAATAATTCATTTTGGATCCATTAGGAACCGAAAATGATTTAATTATACTACAATATTTCTAGCTTTTGATAAGGTGACCCTCACCCCTCTTATAAAAGGCACTCACCCTTCCCTCCATTTTACACCATCAAAGCATTTTGACATGGCCAACCTCTTCCAAAATACCCTCTCAAATATCATACCTTCATCTTAGAGGCCTTCCTTTAGTAAGAAATCCAACCTAAGGAGCCCTTTTGATCAAATCAAAAGAAAGAACCCAAATAAGAGATAATATTTCATTGCCTCTTTCAAGTTCCTTTCTTCATCCACTTCCTCTTTATTTGTTGTCTCCATTCTAAAATAATAACTCCAATATCTTCTATATACAGTGATGTTATTATAAATATGGTACAACCATATTCATTATTCTATCCATCCTTTTAAGGACATGTCACTATACGTACGTACGTATGACTTACCATTTCCACGTCGTGGTGCAATTATTATTCAATACATTGTTATTTGGATTTGTATAATAATGACATGTAATTGATGAATATAATAAATATAAAATGATAATGATTCTTTATATATGATATAACTTTCAATTCTACAATATTTCTATATCAAAAGAATGATATTGTCTCTCATGCACACGTACATATTACAGTCTCCACGAACGTGATGAGATTCATTCACCATTGTAATCCATTCATTAATAATATTCATTAGATGAATAAAAATAATGTTTAAAGACTTAATATCACTCTGAATATTAATAAGATACATCTTATTCATAACAAACTCTACTTATGAAATAATGTAGATAAAGGAAAACGAATCAGTTAACACCTGAAAAGAAGATAATACTAAAATATTCTTAACAAAGAAATATTGAAATATCATATATGATATCAAATTAATGTATATGATTCTTGTGTAATTTTAATACAATAATTTCACCATTATAAAAGATTTTACCCTACCCTTGGCCAAGGAAAAGTACAAGGTAATGGGTCTCTTATCTCACTTTTAATTCCGTGAGATTTCCATTGTTCGCCACTTATTTATTTAGTGTGGTGTATTGTGTACTGTCATTTAATATATATATATATATATATATTATCATGATTCTATTTATATTCATGGTATTATGTGATTCATTAGGTTTTTATTATCTTCTGTCCATATGACTCGATTGATTTCAAATAAATAAGGGATTTCATCTCACTTTTAATTTCAGTGAGATTCATGCCATACTGCAACTATTTCATTTTGTGTGGTGTATATACTGCCCAATGATTGTATTATTTGAGTAGTATACTTTAATTTATGAGTAATTACATCTTTATTTTATGATCCATCTTTCATGTGATGTATGTTTCGTAAGTTAATATATTTGTAATGGAATTTCAAATTTCAATTTACACTCATTCGGCTTTATGCCTACTTCATTGATTATTTTACACAATGATTATGTGTGGAATCAATTTTTATTATTTTTTTAGTACTTTCCACTCCACATTATGTGGATATACTTTTGATACACATAATCACTCCATTGATAAATTCTCAAGTCATCGATATGAACTTGATAAGAGTAATTTTAACTCAATCCCCATTTATTGAGTTAAACATCCAATTCATTGGTGTTGTTTTTACAAGAATATGTGTGAATGTCCTCTTATTGATTTACACTAAATATCCAATATTATTGAGTTTATTTATATTTTTCACACATAATTCTGTCGTTGATTTATCCTTAACCTAAGGATATGTTCTTTATAAGATACTTCATCTCAATTTACATTCCATTGAGACTTCTTTGTTATTATATGCCAATTCACATTCTTATGGTGTATATAATGTTCTTTGACATAGAATATCAGGAATCCAATTATTCCCATGATATTATAATGTATTTATTACCTCAATTATTTTTATTCAAGTTTATCTCTTTTGGATAGGAACTCTAACTAAAATATCATTTAAAAATGTTTTAATGATTTATTATTCTAAATCTTTCTCATTAATGTCCATGTTTTAAAAATGGTTTTAAGGATTTATTTATATGGACATTAAAGTTTTAAAATTAAAATGCCTCTTAAAATTTTCAAATTTTTATGGGACACTTTGATTCAAAAATCTATTTTAAATGGCTTCTCGATAAATAGTGAGGCTTTTAATTGTTTTCTAGAAAAAGGGGGATATTTCTCTCAAATAATTTTGATGATTATTTTCATCTATGTCAATATCATTCATTATTCTATATTTAGGATGATCTATGATAATACAATCTTCAATATTGTATTTAATGGGTTATGTTTGACTGTGTATGTGCTATTTTTATACCATTCATGGTTTGTGGTTAAAATATTGACATTAAATATGCTAGTTTTAATACGAATGTTCAGTTTATGTTTCAACCTTTTCATTTGACGAATGTATTGGACATATTAAGTGACGGGTGGAGCCCACTATCGCTACTCAATTCATTATTAGGTATCATGAGATAAATGAGGGTCTTGTCATAAGGCCTTAACAAAATCTTATTTGTAGTCTTGCCACAAGGCCGTGACTATATGGTTATAAAAGTCTAGAGTTATGCATTCCATCATTATCAAAGTACCTATTGATATTGCATGTAATAATTCAACTAGTAGAATATTCATGTGAATAAGTTAATGGAATTATTTGATTTTATCTTTTCCATATTATGATAAAGTTAATGTTTAAAATTATTTTTGTAGTCTTATACATTTCCTTAAATGTTTATTCTTATTTATAAATGTTTCCTCTATATTGTTATCTTTACTGAGCATCTGATATCACCTCTTTCTATATTTTATTTTTTCCATGATGTGAAGAAGTATATTATGACTGACCTACTGCAATAGTCTATGGGATCTCAATGTTTTCAATTGAAACAATGTTGTTGTAGTTTTCCATTTAATGATGTAATGTAAACATTATGAATGTATCTATTAATTCCAAGGCTACTAAAATAATTGGTATTTCGAGACATTATCATTTGTGATCATGCCAATGATAAATAATAATGCACTGACTATGGGCTTCTGGGGTTGGGGCATTACAGTTGGTATTAAAGGATGTTTAGTACAAGCCTTGGAAACAAGATTTATATAAACTCTGATTAGATCACATAACCCTAAGATAGAATATGAGGATTACTATAGAAGAACATCAAAAAAATTGGTGTTATAGAGATTTTGTGAGTTTTCTAAGAAATACATCAATGTCTGGATACAAGCAGGTAGAGGAGGCTCTGGAACAGATATACCAAGGGGTAAAACCTGAAAACACTGATTTGAGCTAGACTCGAATAGGAACTGGTGCATGACAACCGGCCATAATGCACTCTTCATTACGACACTCTCAGGGGATATTATTAAGAAAATTTACATTTTCCTTACAAACCAATTTGAAGGATATTAATATAAGATCAGAATAAATGACCTTGGTTAATCTTAAGGTGTTTCAAATCAATTATATGGTGTAATTATATTCTCTAAACAATTTTATGACTATTATTACCCAACCAATGCTTTCTTGTTTTAGTCAATGGCTGGATTCCAAGGAAGTCAATGTAACTTTGATCATGATATACAAGGTGGGAATGGTGGTCGAAATGAGAAAAAAAAGGAATGTTGATAGGCATAAAAGATATCGGGTTCCTTCCCAATCAGTTTTACAAAAATAAGATCAACAACATATATATTAACTAACTCCCGGACTCAAAAAAGAAGAGAAAGTTGATGAATTATAAGAGCTCCAGCAGTGGAGACCATGGAGAAAAGAATCCTCAATTTCCATCATGCAGGAAATGTGGAAGGAGACACCTAGGAAAGTGTCTCAATGGAAAAAATAAAATCTTTATGTGTGGGAATGAAGGACATAATGTAAATAATTGACGAAGAAAAATGAAGAGTACTATGGAATAAAATAAGAATGGTCCCAAGAATCCATTTACAGTCATTTTCCATAAATTTAGAGGACCTGGCCAGTAAAAGAGTGAATTCCCTATTCTATAGAATATTTTCTTGGTCAAAGAAAAATGTATGTGGAAATAAATGGTTGGAGAAATGTTTAAAAGTATTAGTCCTCCTTATTGATGGGATTACTTTGGAATAATTTTCTCTTGTATTTTTAACCCTGAAGGTTGTCATGTGAAAATTATATTTGAGGAAGAATTATCTTTTCTCTTATGGATATATTTATAAATAACCCTTTGGTTTTATATGATCATTAGGTTTGAGGAAATTACAAGTTATTATATTTTGGGATGAAAATGTAAGGTATGAGATAAAATTTGTGGTTAAATAATGTTATGGTTATTTTGAGGAATTCATCACATTTTGTTAATGTTATAAAATATAGTTTTTGAAAAAGGACAACACGCAGACCGTGTGATAACCCGTCATGTTGGAAAAAGCAATGGGAATCTAACCCAAAACCAAAGTACGTTTGGGATTAATTGCCTACCACTGGACTACATGAAGTCCCTGGTTAGTGTGACTAATTATTTTTAGTTAAATGATTGTACTGATCAATAATAAGTTGATTTGGGATCTTATGTATTATCAAATTAATACCCTTTGTATAGAATAAAGATTTGTGCATTTAGTGATAACTGTTATTTTGGAAGACATTTGCACTGTTGGGAATACTATATGCCTAACGAAAATAGAATACTATCGGATTTCATTTGAGGAGTAATAGTGGATTTTTATCTATGTTTTTATTTTTAATTTTTAGTGATTTAGGTTATTTATGAAAATGATTAACCTATAATAGAGAATATGTGATTAGGATAATTACTTATAAGTATGTGACTTTAAGATTAGTTGATGTCATTTGGAGATACAATTTAAAGTGGAAGACTACATAACTAGATTATTCTAGGTTTTGGGTTTCAATATTAGTTTGGATTGTATTGAAGTATTTTAAGGACAATTGTTAATTTAATGGTATTAATTTAACTTTGGTGTATTTTTGGGTTAATTTTATAAATTAATATTGGTGTTTCATTCTCTAAAGGAATATACTTTTGGGGTATCATCTGATCTTCTACTACCTATTTTGGTTTTTATTAATCACTAAAGGCAATGTAAATATATAATTTATCCTTTTTGAATCATGTGATTCTATAGAAGTTTATTCTAGCACTTCTGGTGTGACCAAGTCATCTTGAATACTAATCGTTTGAAAAAAAAATGAGTTAGTGGTAGAAATTTATTGAAGAATGAAAATCTACATAAAAAGTATATTTCTTTATGTTCATAGTCAATCTCATAAATAAGTACCTCATCTTTATGAAATGAAACATAAAACAAGACAAAATGTTGTTATTTTATTTTTCCTCCTAGGAAAATAATGATCAATTGTCCCATCACATGTTTGTGGTTTTCTTATTGTTAACTTTCTCCTGAACATGTTTTTTATGCCCCTCCATCAGAACATAACACTTAGTTTAACATCCATATCCATGTTTTTATACATGGAATCCTAGTATGAGTTATCTCAGGTGACCTTTTGTACATCTCTTTCTTTCTTTTAAAGTGATAGTTTTCTTGACTCTTTTTCCGATGTGTGACTTTCAATTATGTTCCCAAACCCATTTTTAAAAATTGTGAGAATGCAATTTCCAAAAGGGGGGAATAATGTAACACCCCATGCTCCCACGGTTCGTTTACCTTTGAATAATGTATTAGCTTGCATTGTACGCAACTTCGAGATTCTAACACAACGCGACCAATCAAACTAGCTGTTATGAATAGTAATACCCACTTTTTGAAAATTTTAAATTTTATCTTTCAAAATGGACTTCATTTTTAGATTTGTAATATCAAAATTTTCTTAGGGTGAATTTTGGATATTTTCCGAAATCATTCAATATTTGATGAATAGTGAAAAACAATGAGTTATAGTTTAAAACCAAGTTTTTATTTAAATAATTATTTATTTTATTTAGGATTATTTTTGGTCAAAATTGATTCCTAGTAACTATATAAGTTCAATGTAATTCATTGGAGTCAGTTTATAATAATTTTAGATATATAAAAAATTTATTGGACTTTTTAATCGTCTTTTACCCACCTCCTAGGAGCATTTCCAATTTTGAATAAAACATAATTTTACTGCTTTTGTTAATTGAATTTCAAAAAACTGAGAGACAAGATTGATACCAATAAGTAAAATTTTGTTCAATAAGATAAAAATAACTTTATCTTGAATAGTGACTTTTGACTTTTGTTTACCCCAGTTAAAAGTAAATATCGGTAATTAATGGTAAAAATGATATTATTATTACCCGAACACATGTCCTAATTCTATTTGATACATGTAATTCGACCAAAAAAACTTTAGGAATAAAATATTATCCTTTAGCTCCTCTTGGATATGTTAATGAAATTTATTATTATTTAATTCAAAGAAGAGTTAAAAGTGTTAAATTAAAAGCTTAATAACTAGATCATTTTTATTATAGGGTTATACATAAGATAAATTCGATTATAAAAATTAATTATAATTATAAAAATATTCCACATTTAATGGTATTTTATTTATATTTTTTAGACATTAAATAATTTAATTTATTTAGGACACAATGATGATGTAGAAAATACATAATTAATGAAATATTAAAATATTTGATATTATAAATATCCAAATAAATGTAATTTCAGAGTTTTTATGAATTGAACTAATTTTATTGGTTTATATTACATGCTAGGGTTTGTTAGAGAAATTTTTTTCTAAGTACTAATGTTGTTAAGAATTTAGAAAAAACAAAATACCAAATAGTGTCAAAATTGACATAAAAGAGTTTTTGAACCAAATATTATATTATTAATGATATTATATTCCTAAAAATCTAGGGTTCTATAAAAAGACTTATATAATGATATTAGTTTCATTAATGAACCACTTCGGGTTCTATTGGAAGTATATAGTATGTTTATTAACCATATAAAATAAAAATACAAAGAGACATGGTAAATGTCAAACTATTTAACTAATAGTTAAATATAAAATATAAGGTTAATATAGTGACTCAAACTTGTCTAAAACCTATTGGTTGAGTGGTTCTTGACCCATCCCCACCTTATCCTTTAAATAATTCATTTTGGAGACATTAGAAACCGAAAATTATTTTATTATACAATAATATTTCTATATTTTCCTAAGGTTCCCGTCACCCCTCTTATAAAAGGAAGTCCACCTTCCCTCAAATTAACACCATCAATGCCTTTTGACTTCGCCAACCTCTGACAAAATACCCTATCAACTATCCTCCCTTCATCATAGTGGCATTCCTTTAGTCATAAAGCCAACCTAAAGATCCATATTGATCAAATCAAAAAGAAGAACCTGAAGAAGAGATAATATTTCATCACCCCTTTCAACTTCCTTTCTTCGTCCACTTACTCTTTATTTGTTGTTTACATTATAAAATAATAACTCAAATATCTTCTATATACTATGATGTTATTATAAATACAGAAAAACCATATTCATTATTCTATCCATCCTTTGAATGACATGTCACCCTACATACATACATACAGCTTACAATCTCCCCATCATGGTGTAATTGTTATTCAATACATTATTATTTGGATTGGTATAATAATGACGTGTAATTGATGTAAATAATAAATATAATAGAATTATTATTCTGTATATATGATATACCATCCAATTATATATTATTTTAATATCAAAAGAATGATATTGTCGCTCATACACACATACGTATTACCGTCTCCACGAACGTGATGAGATTCATTCCCCATCATAATCCATTGAAGAATAATTTTTATTAGACGATTAAAAATATTGTTTAAAGACTTAATATCATTATTAACATGAATAAGATACATCATATTCATAACAAATACTACTTATTAAAAATCATATAAAGAAAAGCGAATCAGTTAACACCTAAAACGACAATAATACTAAAATATTGTTAAAAAAAGAATATTAAGGGATCATATATGATATCATATTATTGTATATGATTATTTTATAATTTAATAAAAATTATTTCACCATTATAATGGAGCATAATATACCCTCGACCATGGAAAAGTTCAAGGTAAGGGGTTACTTATCTTACTTTTAATTCCATGAGATCTCAATTGTTCGCAACATATTTGTTAAATGTGGTGTATTGTGTACTATAATTTAATATATATATATATATATATATATATATTATCATGATTATAATTATATTCATGGTATTATGTGATTCATTTGGTTTTTATTAACTTTTGTCTATATGACTTGATTTATTACAATGAAGTAAGGGTTTTAATCTCACATTCTATTTCAGTGAGATTCATGTGATACAGCCACTATTTCCTTTTGTGTGGTGTATATTCTGCCCAATGATTGTATTAATTGTGTAATATACATTAATTTATGAGTAATTAAATCTTCATTTTATGATCCATCTTTCATGGTATGTATGTTTCGTAAATTACCAAATTGGTAAGGGAATTTCAAATTTCAATTTCAACTTATTCAGCTTTACGCATACTTCATTGATTATTTTACTCCATGATTATGTTTGGAATAACATTTTATTATTTTTTCTAGTAATTTCCTATCCCCTTTCTGTCGATATAATTTTGATACACCTAATCACTCTATTGATAAATTCTCAAGTAATCCATATGAACTTGATAAGAGTAATTTTGACTCAATCTTTATTTATTGAGTTAAACATCCAATTCATTGGTGTTGTTTTTACAAAAATATGTGTGAATGTACCTTGATTTATTTACACTGAATATCCAATAATATTTAGTTTATTTATATTTTCACACATAATTATGTCGTTTAATTATCTTTAACATAAGGATATGGTCTTTATAAGATATTTCATCTTAATTTACATTCCATTGAGACTTCTTTGTTGTTATATGACAATTCAGTTTTTTATGGTGTATATAATGTACTTTGACATAGTATATCATGAATCCCTTTATTCCCATGATATTATAATGTTTTTCTCCCTCAATTATTTGTATTCAAGGGTATCTCTTTTGTTTAGGAACTCTTTCTAAAATATCATTTTAAAATGTTTTAAACATTTATTATTCTAAATCATTCTCATTAATGTCCATGTTTTAAAGATACTTTTACGAATTTATTTATATGGAAATTAAGGTTTTAAAATAAAAATTACTTATAAAAGCTTCAAAGTGGTATGGGACACATTGATTCAAAAACCTATTTTAAACGACTTCTTGATAAATAGTGAGACTTTTAAATGTTTTCAAGAAAAAGGGGGATATTTCTGTCAAATTGTTTTGATGATTATTTTCATCTAAGTCAATATCATTCATTATTCTCTATTTAGGTTTATCTATTATAACAAAATCTTCCATATTGTATTTAATTGGTTATGTTTGACTGTGTATGTGCTATTTTTATACCATTCATGGATTGTGGCCAAAATACTGACATTTCCTATGCTAGTTTTAATATGAATGTTCAGTTTATGTTTCAACATTTTCATATGAGGAATGACTTGGACTTATTAAGTGACTGGAAGAGCCCATTATAGCTAATCTATGCATTGGTAGGTCTCATGAGAAAAACTAGTGTCTTGGAACAAGGCCTTGAAAAAATCTTATTTGTAGTCTTGGAACAAAGCCTTGAGTATGTGGTTATAAAAGTCTGGAATTACGCATTCTATCATTATGAAAGTGACTATTGATATTGCATGTGATTATTAGACTAGTAGAATATCCATGTGAATAAGTAAATGGAATTATTTGATTTTATCTTTGCCATATTATGATGAAGTTAAATATTAAATGTTTTTTTAGTCTTATACATTTGCTTAAATGTTTATACTTATTTATGAAAGTTTCTGCTATATTGTTATCATTACTGAGCATCTGATCTCACCTCTTTCTATGTTTTATTTTTCCTAGGATGCAAAAAAATTTATTATGACTGACCTACAGGGATAGTCTATGGGATTTTAGTGTTTTCTATGGAAACAATGTTGTTGTAGTTTTCCATTTGATGATGTAATATAAACATTATGAATGTATCTATTACTTACAAGGCTATTAAACTTATCGTTATTTCGAGACATGATATTTTGTGATCATTCAAAAGATACATAATAATTCACCGACTATAGGATTCTTAGGACGGCGAGTTATAGTTGGTATCAGATGATGTTTAGTACAATCATTGGAAACAAGACTTAGATAAACTCTGATTAGATCACATAGCCCTTAGATAGACATTGAGGATTAGTATATAATAAAATCCAAAAAATGTTGGTGTTATAGAAATTTTGTGTGTTTTCTAAGCAATACATCTATGTTTGGATACAACCAGTTAGAGACGGCTCTGGAATATATGTTTCTATGGGTAAAACCCGAAAACACCGCTTTGAGCTAGACTCAAACCGGAACTGGTGCACGAGAACAGGCCTTGCTGCACTCTTCGTTACAACACTCCCAGGGAATATGCTTAGGATAATTTAAATTTTCATTACAAAAAGATTCAAATGATTTTAATATAATATTAGAATAAACAACCTTGATTAATTCTATGGTGTTTCAATTTGAATATATGGTTTCATAATATTATCTAAATGATTTTATCAATACTGTTTCTCACCCAATGATTTATGGTTATAGTCAATGGCTAGATTTGAAGGAATTAAAGTTAACTATGAGAATGATATACAATGTGTGAACGGTGGTGGAAATGAGAAACAAAATGGAATGTTGATAGGAGTAAAAGGTATCAGGTTCATGCCCAATCAGCTTTCCAAAAATAAGATCAATAACATATATATTAACAAACTCTTGGACTCAACATATAAGAGAGTGGTGATGAATGGTAAATTCTCCAGCAGTGGAGACCATAGGGAAAAGAATCCTCAATTTCCATCCTGTAGGAAATGTGTAAGGAGACACCAAGGAAAGTGTCTCAATGGAATAGAGAAATTCATTATGTGTGGGAAGAATAACATAAAGTAAACAATTGCTAAGGAAAAATGAAGAGTACTATGGATGAAAATAAAAATGGTCCCATGAATCCATTTATAGTCATTTTCCATAAATGTAGGGGACCTGGACATTACCCTTGTGAATACCCTATTCTATAGGATATTTTCTGTATCAAGGAAGTAGATATGTGGAAATAAAAGGTTGGAGAAATATTTAACAGTATTACTGCTCCTTGTTGATGGGATTACTTTGGAATAATTTTCTCTTTTATTTATAACCCTGATGTTTGTCATGTGAAAATGATATTTGAGGAGAAATTATCTTTTCTCTTGGGGATATATTTATAAATAACCATTTGGTTTTCTTTCATAATTGGGTTTGAGTCAATTACTAGTTATTATATTTTTGGATGAAAATGCAAGGTATGAGATAAAATTGGTGGTTAAATTATGTTATGGTTATTTTGAGGAATTTATCTCATTTTGGTAATGTTATAAAATATTATTTTTGAAAAAGGAAAACATGGATACTGTGTGACAACCTGTCGTATCAAACAAAGCTGTGAGAATTAAACCCACAACCAGAGTGTGATTGGGATTAATCACATGCCACTGCACAATGTGAAGCCCATGGTTAGCGTGACAAATTATTTTTAGTTAAATGTTTTTATTGATCAATAACAAGTTGATTTGGGATCTTATGTCTTATCAAATTAATACCATTAGTATAGGAAAATAATTTGGTGATTAAGTGATAACTTTTATTTCGGAATATGTTTGAATTGTTGGGAACACTATATGCCTAAGGAAAATAGAATACTATGGAATTTAGTTTTAGGAGTAATAGTGGATTTTTATCAATGTTTTTATTGTGTATTTTTAGTGATTTGGTTTATTTATGGAAATGATTTACTTATTATAGATAATATGTGATTAGGTTAATTACTCTTAAGTATGTGACCTTAAGAGTATTCGATGTCATTTGGAGATACAATTTAATGTGGAAGACTACATAACCAAATTCTTCAAGGTGTTGGGTTTCAATATTAGTTTGGATTATATTGAAATATTTTAAGGACAATTGTTTATTTAGTGGTATTTATTTAACTTTGGGTTATTGTTGGTTTAATTTTTTAATTTAATATTAGTGTTTCATTCACTAAAGGAATATCCTTTTGGGGGATCATATGATCTTATACTAACCATTTTGGTTTTTATTAATCTATAAAGACAAGGTAAATATATATATTATCCTTTGTGAATCATGTGATTCTATAAAAGTTGATTCTAGCACTTCCGGTGTGACTAAGTCATCTTGAGTACTCATCATTTGAAAAAAATGATTTATTGGTAGAAATTTATTAAAGAATGAAAATATACATAAAAAGTAAGTATATCTCTTTATGTTCTTAGTCAATCTCATAAATAAATTCTTCATCATAATGAAATGAAACTTAAAACAAAACATAACATTGTTATTTTATTTTTCCTACTGGGAAACTAATGATCGTTTGTCCCATCACAAGTTTGTGGTTTTCTTATTGTTAAATTTATCTTGATCATGTTTTATATTCCTCTCCATCAGAACATAACACTTAGTTTATCATCCATAAACATGTTTTTCTACATTTTATCCTAGTATGGTTTATCTCGAGTGAAATTTATACTTCTTTTTCTTTCTTTTAAAGTGATAGTTTCGTTGACTCTTTAACCGACGTGGGACATTCAATTATGTTCCCAAGCCAAGTTTTAAAAATTGCGATGATTCAATTTTCAAAAGGGGGAATAATGTAACACCCCAAGCATCCATGGTACGTTTCCCTTTGAATAATTATATATCTTTCATTGTACAAAACTTCGAGATTCTAACACACCGCAACCAATCAAACTAGTCATTATGAATAGTAATACACAATTTTTGAAATTTATAAATTTTATCTTTCAAATTGGTATTCATTTTTTGATTAGTAATATCAAAATTAGATTAGGGAAAAATTTTGGTCTTTTTCTGAAAACATTCAATTTTGGATAAATACTGAAAACACGGAGTTATAGTTTAAAACCAAATTTTTATTTAAATAATTATTTATTTTATCTAAATTTATTTTTGGTCCAAATAGATAAATAATACATATATATGTTCAATGTAATTCATTGGAGTATGTTTATAATAATTTTTGATATATAAAATTTTATTGAACTTTATAACCGTCTTTTACACACCTCATAAAAGTGTTTGAAAATTTGAATATGAAATAATTTTACCTCTACTATGAATTGAATTTCAAAAATCCATGAGACATGGTTGATAACAATAATTAAAATATAGTCTAATAAGATAAAAATAATTTTTGGTGTATAGTAACTTTTGACTTTTATTTACATAGTTAAAAATAAATAGGGTAATTAAGGGTAAAAATGATATTACTATTACAAAAACACTTTTCCTAATTCTATTGGATAATTGTAATTCCACCCAAAACAACCTTATGAATAAAATATTATCCTTTAGGTACACTTGGATTAGATTAGGGAATTTATTGTTTTTTAATTCAAAGAAGAGTTAAAAGTGTTAAATTCAATGCTTAATAACTAAACCATTTTTCATATAGGGTTATACATAAATAAATTAGATTATAAATATTAATTAAAAAGATAAAAATATTCCCTAAATAATGGTATTTTATTTATTTTTTTAATACATTAAAAAATATTTATTTATTTATGACACAATGATAATGGAGAAATTACCTAATTAATAAAATATTAAAATATTTGATAATATTAATATCCAACTAAATGTAATTTGAAACTTTTTATGAATTCCACTAATTTTATAGGTTATCATGACATGTTAGGGTTGTTTAGATAAATTTTCTTCAATTTAATAATGTTGTTATGATTTTAGAAAAAATACCAAATAGTGTCAAAATTGACATAAAAGAGTTTTTAAAACAAATATTACATTATTAATGATATTATATTACTAAAAATCTAGGGTTTGGAAAGGATACTTATATAATGATAGTATTATCATTAATTAATCACTTGGGGTTCTCTTGGATGTATATAGTAAATTTGTTAACCATATAATATTAAAATACAAAGAGACATGGTAAATGTCAAACTATTTAACCATGAGTTAAATCTAAATGATATGGTTAATATAGTGACTCAAACCTATCTAAACCCTATTATTTGAGTGTTTTTAGACCAATACCCACCTTATAATTTAAATAATTCATTTTGGAGCTATTAGAAACCGAAAATTATTTTATTATAAAATAATATTTTTATCTTTTCGAAAGGTGCCCCTCACCCCTCTTATAAAAGGGCACTCCCTCTTCCCTCAAATGCACTCCATCGTGGCCTTTTTGATTGGACAAACTCTAACACAATACCCTATAAACTATCCTTACTTCACCCTAGAGTCATTAATTTAGTCATAAATCCAACCTATAGATCCATTTTGATCAAATCAAAAGGAAGAACCCGAAGAAGAGGTAAATATTTCATCACATCTTTCTAGTTCCTTTCTTCTTCCACTTCCTATTTCTTTGTTCTTTCCATTATAAAATAATAAATCTCATATCATCTATATAATTTGATGTTATTATAAATACCGGACAACCATATTCATTATTCTATCCATACTTTGAATGACATGTCACCATATGTGTGTACGTACAGCTTATCATCTCCACGTAGTGGTGTAATTGTTATTCAATACATTATTATTTGTATGGGAATAATAATGATGTGTAATTGATGTAAATAATAAATATAACATGATAATGATTCTTTATATATGATATACCATCAAATTATATATTATTTTAATATCAATAGAATGATATTGTTGCCCGTGTGCACGTACAGATTATTGTCTCCACGAACATGATGAGATTCATTCCCCATCATAATCCAATCAAGTATAATTTTCATTAGATGATTAAAAATAAGGTTTAAAGACTTAATATCATTATGAATATGAATAATATACATCCTATTCATAACAAACACTACTTTAAAAAAAAATTATTTAAAGGGAAACGAATCTGTTAACACATGAAACGGCGATAATACTAAATTATTATTAACAAAGAAATATTAAAAGAACATATATGATATAATATTAGTGTATATGATTCTTGAATAATTTAATAAAAATTATTTATCCATTATACAAGAGTTTAACCTACCCTCAACCAAGGAAAAGTAAAAGGTAAGGGGTTTCTTATCCAACTTTTAATTCCGTGAGATTTCCATTGTCCGCCACTTATTTATTAAATGTGGTATATTGTTTACTATCATTTATTATATATATATATATATATATATTATCATGATTCTTTTTATATTCATGGTATTATGTGATTCATTTGGTTTTTATTAACTTCTTTCCATACTACTCGAATGATTACAATGAAGTTAGGGTTTTCATCTCACTTCATATTTCCGTGAGATTCATGCCATACTTCCACTATTTATTTTTTTTGTGGTGTATATACTTCCCAATGATTATATTTTTTTTGTAATATACTTTTATTTATGAGTAATTAAATATTATATTTATTATCCATATTTCATGGGATGTACGTTTCTTAAGTTACCAAATTGGTAAGGGAATTTCAAATTTCAATTTCCACTCATTCAGCTTTACAGATACTTCATTGATTATTTCACACCATGATTATGTGTGTAATCAATTTTTATTATTTGTTTAGTAATTTCCACTCCCCTTTATATTTATATATCTTTGATAGCCTTAATAAATCCATTTAGAAATTCTCAATTCATCGATATGAACTTGATAAAAGTAATTTGAACTCAATCTCCATTTATTGAGTTAAACATCAAATTAGTTGGTGTTGTTTTTACAAGAATATTTGTGAATGTCCTATGATTTATTTACACTGAATATCCATTAATATTGAGTGTATTAATATTTTTCACAAATAATTATGTCGTTGATTTATCCTTAACCTAAGGATACGGTAATTATAAGAGATTTTATCTCAATTTACATTCCATTGAGACTTCTTTGTTGTTATATGACAATTCACTTTTATATGGTGTAAATAATGTACTTTGACATATTATATCATGAATCCCTATATTCCCATGATATTATAATGTTTTGATTACCTAAATTATTTGTATTCAAGTGTATCTCTTTTGATTAGGAACTCTATCTAAAATATAATATTAAAATGTTTTAAAGATTTATTATTCTAAAACATTCCCATTAATGTTCATATTTTAAAAATGGTATTAAAGATTTATTTATATAGACATTAAAGTTTTAAATTTAAAATTCCTTTTAAAAGCTTAAAAGTGGTATGGGACACTTTGAATCAAAAATCTATTTTAAAAGGCTTCTTGATAAATAGTGATGCTTTTAAATGTTTTCTAGAAAAAGGGGGATTTTTCTCTCAAATGGTTTTGATGATTATTTTCATTTATGTCAATAACATTAATTATTATCTATTAAGGTTGATCTATTATAATAAAATAGTCCATATTTTATTAAATGAGTTATGTTTAACTGTGGATATGCTATTTTTATACCATTCATGGTTTGTGGTTAAAATATTGACATTTCGTATGCTAGTTTTAATATGAATGTTCAGTTTCTGTTTAAACCTTTTCATATAAGGAATGCATTGGACTTATTAAGAGATGGGTGTATCCCATTATAACTCTTATATGCATCAGTAGGTCTCATGAGACAAACTAGTATCTTGGCACAAGGCCGTGACAAAATCTTATTTGTAGTCATGGCACAACGCCTTGACTATGTGGTTATGAATGTCTGGCATTAAGCATTCCATAATTTTGAAAGTGGCTATTGATATTGGATGTGATTATTCAACTAGTAGAATATCCATGTGAATAAGTAAATAGAATTATTTGATTTTATCTTTTCCATATTATGATGAAGTTCATGTTTAAAAGGCTTTTTTTTAGTCTTATACATTGCCTTAAATGTTTATGCTTATTTATGAATGTTTCATCTATAGTTTTATCCTTAATGAGTATCTGAGTACACCCCTATCTATGTATTATTTTTCTAAGGATGTGAAGAAGTATGTTATGACTGATCTATAGGGATATTCTATGGGATCTCACTGTTGTATATGGAAACAATGTTGTTGTAGTTTTCCATTTTATGATGTAATGTAAACCTTATTAATTTAACTAATACTTCCAAGGCTACTAAACTAATCGGTCTTTTGAGACTTGATCTTTTTTGATCATGCCAATGATACGTAATAATGAACGGAATCTAGGATTCTAGGGTCAGGGCATTACAATACGTGTTTGAATACTTCTATAAATATTTGAATATCAGGAATATGACTCCTAAAATAACAATTATTCCAAATGGATTTCCTCATAGTTTTTACCTATTTATGTATTTAAAGAGAGGATTTTATTAGTTGGTCTCATGGAGATGTTCGAATAATTACATCAATATATAATACATTTAAATAAAACCCTAAATATGAATAAACTTAGGTAATAGAATGAGATTTTTATAAGATATATATTTATTTCATTTCTTCGATATCATGTGTTATATGCTATAAGAAGACAATCGTGCGCAATACACAACACCAGCTTAGCTTGAGGTATATGCAACACTATGATTGGTTTGTGTTACATACCATTTTATGTTATTTTCATAGAATTTATATAATGCAATAATTAATATAAGTGAATAAGTAAATATTATAACCTAGTCATTATAATGGCAGGTATGAATAGTATTTACTTTCTTCTAAAAAACAATTATAAGGAAAATAAATGAGTTATAAAATAATAAAATCACTCTTTATGAATTTTATTAATGATAATTATATGTAATTTATTAAATATGATGTTAAAATTCATCTTATATGGTTTCTAGAGATGATATAAAAAAATTAATTTTTTTATAAAAGTATTTTTCAAAAAATAATGTTTTTCTGCCTTAAGATGGAGCACCCATTTTAAATATAGTTTTAGAAAAAATTTGATATTTAATTTAAAAAAATTAACTTAATAATTTAATGTTGAATATTAAAATTTAATTTTGTTTAATTTTTTGTATTTTTCTGATAAGTTTCATTTTTAGATGAATAGTGAAAATACTAAATTTTATAGGAAACTAAATTTTCATTTAAAGACATTACATAGGAAAATTATGTTTTGGATTAGTTTAAAATTTTAATTTGTTAAGTTTTATCCAATTATAGTTTTTAAAACATAATTTATATTGAAATTTATTATAAAAACATTTCCCAAATAAAAATGCTTAATTTTCCCAAAAAACAGTTTTTATGACATTCCACCAATTTTATTTACCATTAATGTGAAGCTTCCGTGTGAAAATTTGGAATTTTGTTGTCAAATTTGGATTTATGAGGTCCAAATTTAGTAAGTTTTTTCCATTTTACTTTTGACCAATATGACGAGTAACCATGTTAAATTCTTTTACCACGGTAAAGGGTAAATTATGTAATTTAGGTTAAAAATAAAATTATAATGACTATAAGATGATCAAAAAAAAGAAAAAATAAATATTTTATGAACGTATTTAGACCTGTAAGACATAAGAATCTAAATTATGTGAATTAATGGAAAATTCTCGATGAAATTGACTTAAATAATATTTAAATCAAAGAAAAGCCACAAACATCAATTTCTGTTATCTTTAATATCTATTTTGTGTCCACATATGAACAAAAGGGTGTTATCAAATAATATAAACAGTAATTGTAATATTTATAAACATATTTCCTTTATATAGTTTTCTTATGTTTCAGGGCCATTTGAGATATATTATGGTATTTATAATATTTATTTAATGACTATTTAAAGATGATAAATTCAGGTTTTAAATAATATATCATTTAAAAAAGGATATAAAATATATATATTATGCTATAAATACTAATATGAAAGAAAAAATGTTTTTATTTTTCATGGTAATTTATTTTTAATTTTTAGGAAATAAATAATTACCTTAATGGTTTATATATTGATCATACAGAAATTATTTAATTGATCAAAAATCCAAAAAAAATATTAAAAAGATAATAAAAATTAAAAGTCCCAAAATCGTGACCCAATATTATTAGTCAATTATATATCTACCATTTTAATCCTTGTGTTAAGTTATTTTAAATTTAGATCCATATGGAATAGGTTATGATATTTATAATATTTTATCAAAAGTAATGTTAAAGTTCTAATATTCATGTTTAAATAAGTATAAAATTTTTAATGAATTATTTTACAAAATATATATTATAATAAAATTATTATAATGAATTATAAAATATTTATATTCATCATTTTAGTTTATTTTTTATTTTTACCCAACAAATAAATATATTAAATAATTATACAAAACTGATGTAGAAACTATTTTATTAATGGAAATATCAAATTTATATTATTATAAATGTTAAAATGGAATTATTTTAGATAATTATTATGTCCAATTAAATTTATAGATGGACTAGAACCCAAAGAGATATACTGAAATATTGTTTTCCTGGATAAAATCGTATCTTGACATTTTTAAAAATCCAAGAAGTTAAAAGTGACAAAATTGGAACTATTGTTGTTTTGTCAAAACAATGTTTTATTAAATTATATAAAAATCATAAAACAATTTAAAAAAATATAATAGTTTTCATAAGTTATAAAATGATATAAATTATTTATTTATATTTTAATTTACATAATGAAGTAAATATTTCGCTCGTTTAATATTAAAAATATTTGTTACACTTGTTAAAATGAAATAGAATAAGTAAGTGTAAAATTAAAATGATATGGTTTCAATTGACATAAAAAATTTGTAAAAAAAATATTGGTTGATGTTTTTAAAAACTTAATCATTTAATATTCTAAAATATTACATCTTACAGTCATTTTTATGTGGTTTTCTTTTATTATAAATTAATAATTTTTGAGATTCCAAATCATCCCCTCACCTATATTATAAAAGGGCACATCATCACTCAAAATTTTAATTCACATTGAGCCATCAAGATCCTAAATACCCTTCTCATTTACCTTAAAAATTACTTATCCACATTTTAATAAGTTCAATTTTTCTCAAAACACCAAATATATTTCCATTAAGATGAGGTATAGAAGGACCTCATTGAAGAAGAGATAATCTATTTTACCCATTCTTTCAATTTATTTATTCTTCTACTTATTCTTCGGGATTTTTTTTATATTATAAATTAATTACTACAATATAAATTCTATAATGAGATGTTATTAATATAATGTAACAACCATAATCCACCTTCTGCCCATCCTATAAAAAATGGAATCGACACACCTACATATGTACGGCTTACGGTCTCCACGTCTTGGTGTAATATTTTTTCCATCAAGACTTGACTTGAATGGGTATAATGGTGGAAATAATAACTATATTTGATTATTATAACAATTTATTTATTCTGTAACAATATATATACCATCCACTTTGACACTATTTCATTATTAAATGAATAATATCATCTCTCATGTATATGTACGTCCTACAGTCTCCATGATGTGATGTGATTAATTCTACATGATATCCAATAAAAAATGTTTGCATAAATGTAAAGAATAATTAAATATGACATATATTTTTTTTATATCATATTGTAATGATATAAATATGAACTAAGAAAGAGAACTAGAGCTTATTCAACAAAACATGCAGAAGAACATAAAGAAGCTAATTCCCAAATAATGAGTAATAATGAAATGTTACTAACCAATGGATAAAAATATGATTATATATTATATCATAAAAATTACTATGATTATTTAATAAGTAAATAAAATTAACTAAATCATTATTCAAGGGTTTTATACACGTATAAAGAAACTCAGACCTAAGTTAATGTGTTATTTTGTTTAACTTTGGTTTCGGTGGGACATATACATTATACACTACTGATTTCTTTTGAGCGGTGTTTATGCTACCTATGAATGTTTTCATGATTCTTATTATTATGGTTATGATATTAATATAATTTCTTATAGTAATGTTGTATAGGGTTCAAGGATGAAAGTGAAAGAGGATGACGGTGCTAAGACTGCCCCACCACGGAGAAGAAAGAAAAATAACTATTCTTATCTTCCAAGGCCAGTGTCCACTAGATCTTCTGTCGGGAGGGACAGTTGGGCAATGTAGTCTTTAAAGGAATTTCTCGCCTTGGAGAAGTTGAATCTTAGAAGGAAATATTCCAAGGTTCTTAAGCCCTATGAATGCTCATAGTGGGAGACAGATAAAGCAGAGGACTTAATCTTCAAAGGGGGTGGTGACGAGTATGACTTCGATGATATGTAGTTGTTATAGACCTCTTGTAACTGCTTTGCTTTTCTTTTATTAATAAATGGTCAGAGGCTTGCCTCTGTCTGAGCATTTCTGGTATATTTTAATTAAACAAAATTAATGGAAAATTGTTTTCATTTCTAGTATGAGGTACTTTTTGACATTCTGACAAAAGTACAATAACAAAAAAAATTAACATTTCCTTATTTCCATGAAGTTATCTTACAATTTTTCAAGGATACTTTCAAATAAATTATTTTCAGTTAAAATTTCTAGGATTTAAAAAAAAATATTTTTAAGAAGGAATGATACTTTCCTCAAGATTTAATTTAAAATTTTATATCAAAATTATTCACTATAAAAGTTTAAGGATATGTTTCAAGTATGATATCCCAATTTATATTATGATTGATTATGTTATTGATGAATTTATATTTATGAAATATATTTTATTTAAATGTATTTTTATATGATGGATTATGTTTTATAGACCCATTTTATTCTTTGGGTTATGATATCATAAATTATTTATGTTTTGTGGCAAACATATGTTTTGTTTTCATGTTGTGATGTGTGGGTCCAACTACTCCCTCCAATGAATTGGGAAAAGATTTATATCTCTTGATATATTTATGAATAGAATGGAATGAAAATAAAGTTCAGTAATATAGGGCTGTAATGGAAAGTAAATCTGATTTAGTAAAATAGGGTTGGAAAGAGGAGTGGCCTCATTTCAGTAATGGACTTTTCAAATATAATTGTCTTGGAAATATGCCTCATCTAATATGGAAATTAATTTATATTATTATGTGTTTTAAAAAATTCCTTTTTTATGACAATGATATTTTATCATTTTTCATGTTACTTTATGATTAATGTAGTAGGTACTACCAAGATTTATTTCTTGACTCATGATTTTGATATTCAAAATTTATGTTCATAGTTTCACAATCATATGTTTAAATTTTGTTTGATGTTCTCCATGTTTACCCTTACTGAGAATTAGAGATCACCCTTTTTAGGTTTTATTTTCATAGACATGTAATGAATGTTTTAGGTAGGAATACTAAAGGGGATATATTATTAGGGGATGTTGAAGATCTTACACCAAGTTAGAATAATGTGTTCCAAGTTTCCAAAGACAATAAACTAATACGGCCTTTGGGTGTTTATTTTTGTAATGTATTATGTATTCGGAAAAATAAATGTAATGTCCATGTTTGTCAATATTGGTTCATTATAGTTGGTATCAGAGGGAATGTTTAGTAAACCTTTGGAAACTAGAATATAACAACTTTATTGAAATCCAAAGATATATTTCTAAGGATATGTCTAACTATTTCTAAAAAATAATTCTAATTATAGGTTCTAATCCTATAGTTTTTGTGATAATCATAAAAAACCAAGGATTAAACCTATGATATCATATATTAAAATATTATATGTAATTTTACATACTTATTTTTTTTAATATCAGATATCTATTTCTCAAACATTTCTTTCTGGTCATAATCAGTATCCAGATGTGGAAATCATGGGCATTATATGTCCTCAGTGGATATCTCATGAAGAGAATTTTGAATTTGGTACGTATATATGTTATAAAACTATGGATAGAGAGATTGCAAATGACATGTGAAAGGTATAAGATAATCTAACTATATTATTTACCTTAAACGTAAGAAGAATGATTAGATTAAGGTTGAGTGACCCTAATACATGATATAAATTTAATATTCTAGGTATGAATAAAATAATAAAGAAGTAATAATGGGGTAAGAATAAAGTTTAGTGATTTAAGTTTATCGATTTTGGAATTAAAGGATTATTTATACGTATTTTCCGTATAAGTTTTCATTAATGATTGAAAAATATATTATGAATTGAGATGAATACATATAAAAGTGATTATAAGTGAAAGGGAATATGTTGATTAAGTAAAGTTAGTCCTTAATGTGTTCTATATACGGATAAAACTATGTTTATCTTGGATAATAATATGCTGGATATGAATAAGTAAATTTGATGGTAATGATTTCATAAGAAATGTAAACATATTTTTTTCATAAGGGTTATTCTATCATGTCTTAACAATATAATTGTTTTGGGGGACATAAGAAATATATCATATAATATTTGGAATAAGGAAACATACATGTTTTGAATAACAAAATATGATGATTCACGTTATTACCAAGACTGATGATAATACATGAGGAAGGTATTCAAATTTTTGGAATGTGACCAATAAAAGATACCATATGATATATGGGGGATAAATGATATGCCAAGTTAGTGAACCATTTTTTAAAGTTTGGGATTTTCATCTTTTATAAGGATTTTAGGGTTATCAATTTATAGAAAATTTAATATTAACATAGGATTATGTTTGATAGAATAAAGTATTATCTCAATATAGTTGGACTTATGTATATTTGATAACATGTGATAAACATTTTTTATGTTATGGAAAAATGGAATGACCTATCATTATATTTATGGATCATATGATCTGCTACACTTTAGGAATAAAAATTTGAACATCATTTATTTGAATAATAGATGAAGTGGAAAATTGATCAAGGCATGACTAATGGTGAGATTGATCTAAAATCAAGTAAGAATATCATATAATTAAAATTAATAATAATTAGGAAGAGGGATCATAAAGGTAAAGGGTGTCATGTTACCATCATTTCTGACAATATAAATTTCTTCTTTCATGCTTCTTTAGACTACGATTTTTGGATTGTTAAACATTATATTGATCACCCACTTTCCTTGTGATCAATGATATTTATCCATATCTATTATTTTTTTTCATTTTCTATATTCCCTATTATACACCTATGTAATCCCATGTAAATACCTATCCATGACATACTTTTGGAAACTGTTATTTTCCAACTATTCCATTTTAAAAGAATCACTTAGTCCTTGTGTTTATGATATTGGTTTATATATTTTTATAACCCTGATGAATTTTTAGCGATAAATTAAATTAAAGGGAGTAATAATGTAAGAACCCAATATTTTTATAATATATAGAAAAATGTTTTTAATTTCTTTGACGTTGTGTGATATACGCTACACAAAAATATGCTAACGCAATATAAAACATTATATTAGCTTGTAATATACACAACACTATGCCTCTTTTGTGTTACCCAAAATTTGATGTTATTTTGATATAATTAATTTCACATAAGACCGGGTATAAGTTAACAACTAAATATTATAACCTAGTCATTATAATAGTGGGTATGAATAGTGTTAACTTTCTTCAGAAAAACAATTGGAATGAAAATAAATGAGTCTAAAAAATAAAAAAATCACTCTTTATGGATTTTATTAACTAAAACTATATCTTATATATTTAATCTAATGTTTACAATTCAATTTATATGTTTTCTAGACATGATATAAAAATGATTTCAATTTTTTAGATAAATGACGTTCTTTTAAAAAAATACAGTTTTGTCACTTATGATGGTGCAATCATTGTAAATCTAGTTTTTAAACATTTTAATATTAAATTTGGGAAATTTATCTTCATATTTTAATTCAGAATATAAAAATTTACATTGGTTGAATTGTTTTGTATTTTTCTAATAAGATTCAATTTTTTATGTTTAGTGAAAATACTAATTTTTATTGAAAACATGTTTTCTTTTAAATTCATTACATTGTAAAATTATGTTTTGGTTTTGTTTAAAATTTTAATAAGTATATTTTTATCCAATAACAGTTTTTAAAAATGATTTTATAAAATAATTTATTATAAAAATATTTCCCATTTAAAAGATGTATTTTTCCAAAAAAATGTTTTCTATGACATTTTACTGGTTTTATTTCATCATCAATTCTAAAACATCTATGTTATAAATTTTTAAAATGAATTTATAATTTGGATAATAGAGTTCCAGTTTTTTGGATTAGTTCCTTTTTATTTTTGAACAATATGAATAATAATCTTGGTAAATATGTTTACCATGTTAAAGGGTGGATTAGGTAATTTAGGTTTAAAATTATATTATTATGACTATAAAAATACGAAAACCAAGGAAAAATTTTTATTTGATGAATGAAATTATACCCTTCACACATAAAGATATAAAGTGTTTCATTTAATGGACATGTATCCATGAAAATGACTTAAATAATATTTAAATAATAGAAAGAAACAAAGTTTCATTTTCTCTGTCTTTAATATCTATTATGTGTCCACAAATGGACAAATTCATATTATAAATGAATAAAAAGGTAATTTTTAACTTAATAAATATATTTCCATAATAATACTTTATTTTTGACGTTTTTGGGCCATTTTAGAGATATTATGGTATTTAAAATATTTTATTTAATGAAAAGTTAAAGATGACATATTCATGTTTTAAATATTATATCATTAATAAAATAGGGATATAAAGAAGATAAAATCGACTATAAATACAAATTAAAAATATAATATGTTTTTATTTATCATGGTAATTTATTTTTAATTTTAAGAAAGAAATAATTACCATTAAGGTTTATATATTGATGATGTGGAAATTAATTAATTGATTAAAAATAAATAATATTATTTTTATTAATATAATAATAAATATTACAATACCCAAAACATGACCCAATATTATATTACAATTATATATCGACCATAATCATCTATATATTGAATTATTGACCACTTGGTTTCACATGTAAATGATTATGACATTTATAATATTTTATCTAATGTAATGTTAAAGTTTTCATATTCATTTTTTAATCATTATGACATTATTTATGATTGATTTTACAAAAGATATATTCAACTAAAAGTATTATAGTGAAGTATAGTATATTTATCTAAATAATAGTATTTTATTTTTTGTTTTTACCCATCAAAAATTATATTAAATTATTACACAAATGTAATGTAGTAATTATATTACTAATGGAAATAACAAATTAATGTTATTAAAAATGTTAAAATAAAAATTATTTGAGATAATTAATATTCCCAATGAATTTTATAGATTACATAAACCCTATAGGGATATAATAAAATATTTATTTCTTATATAACATCATATATTGATATTTAAAAAAACCATGAATTGAATAGGGTAAAAATTGACACTTTTGTAATTTTGTCAAAACGATGTTTCATTAAATTATTTAAAAACAATAAAACATTTTTAAAAATAGTTAATATTTATTATAAGGTCAATAATGATATAAGTTATATTTTTATTATTTATTTTACAAAAAATAATTAAATAATTCGCCATTTTATCACTAAAATATTTGATACCCTAGTTAAAATGATATAGAATAACTAAGTGTTAAATTAAAATGAGAAGGTTTAAATTGACATATAAAATTTTCCAGATTTTATTTTTTGATGATATTAAAAACATATATAATCTTATTTTAGAATATATTACATTTTTTAGGTTTTTTATGTGTTTTTATTTTATTATAAATTAATATTTCTGGAAGTTCCAAATGTGCCCCTCATGTCAATTATAAAAGGGCAGATCCTCCCTCACAATTATATTTCACTATTAACCTTAATTATCATCAATACCCAGAAAATTTCACTTATAAAATTCTTTATTAACATTCTAATAGGTTTATATTTTCTTAAAATACCAACTCTGGTGGCTTTAAGAGGGTATCTAGAAGGATCACGTCAAAAAAAGTATTTTCCTCTACTGATTCTTTCAAATTATTTCTTCTTCTACATTCTCTTCATTAGTTTTTTCCATTAATAATTAATTATTCTAATATCAATTATGAAATGTGATTTTATTAAATTCATGGATTATCCATATTCCACATTTTATCCAACCTATGAAAAATGTAATCACCACGCGTTCATAAGTATGGCATATCGTCTCCACATCGTGGTGTAATCTTTTTTTCATCACCACTTTACTTAGATGTGTATAATTGTGACAATAATAACTAAATATGATTATTATAACAAGTTATTCATTCTATAAAAATATATATTCCATCCACTTCGATAGTATTTTATAATTAGTGGAATGATATCATCGGTCATGCGTACATATGGACTACCATGTCCATGATGCAATGCGATTAATTCTACATGATATCCATTAAAGAATGATTATATAAATGTAATGAACAAATAAATATGATATATATCATTTTAAATTAATATTTTAATTATATAAGTTTGAAATAATAATGATAACTATAACTTATTCTTCAAAACAAGCATTAAAACATAAAGGAGTTAATACCTAAATTATCAGTAACAATGAAATGTTACAAACCAGTGGATGATAGTATGATCATATATGATATCACAAAAATTAATATGATTCTAGAAAAATTCAAGGAATTTATATAAATAACTACATATTAGGTTTTGATATATATAAATAATATTGAACCTAAGTTATGGGATTATTTTTCATCACTTTTGTTGTTGTGGGACATAACATTATACACCACCTATTTCTTCTAAGTGGCGTTTAGGATGACCATAAATGTTTTTTTGATACTTATTATAATGTTTATGATATGAATATAATATTATTTATGTACGAGGAATATGATTTGACTAATTATAATTGGTAAGTGATAATTTTTCCATCTCATTATTATCTAAGATTTCTTATTTGTATGTATTTGTTGGGGTATATTTATCATCCATACCCATCTTTCCTAAGTATTTTTATCAAGATATTATTTCTATTCATATACTATTTTTTAATGTCAATTATACCAATTGGTCGATTTTTATTAAATTCTATGAAATGAATCTTTTTTCATTTTCGGTATGAGGAACTTTTTGGCTTTTCGACAAACTATAGGAAGTATGTTTTCTTCACTTCACCATATTTTCATAAATATTATCAGACAAGTTTTCAAGGTTATTTTCAAAGAAATTTTTTTATTTTAAAATTTCATGGTGATTTATTAAAATAAATGATTTTTAAGAAGAAATTATATTTTACTCAAGAATTAATTTCATGTGTTTTATCAAAATTAATCTCCATGTAATTTTATGGATATATTTCAAGTGTAATAACCCTATTATTGTTATAATTGATTTTTTATAATTGAATTATATTTAAAAAATGAATTTATTTTACATGGATTATGTTATGATGGAATGATGTTTAAGAAACCCAATTTTATTCTTTGGGTTATGCTATGATAAATGATTGATGTTTTTGTGGAACACATATGTATGGTTTTCAATATTTGATGGGTGTGACCTATATCTCTATCCAATGAATTTGGTGAAGATTTTTATCTCATGAGATTGAAATTACTGGAATGACAAGTAAATATGGATCAGTAATATACGTTTGGAATGGAATGTAAATTTGGTTCAATAATGCAGGGTTGGAACAAGGAGTGAACTTGGTTCCATAAAGGACTTTGTCATCTAAATTGCCATTGAAATAAGCCTTTTCTAATATGGAAATGATTATCGATGATTTTTTTTTTCAAAATTACTTGTTTAATGCCAATGACATCTTATCATTGCTCAAGTTCCTTTATGATTTATTTCTTATGTACTGCCAAGATTTATATCATGACTTAGGATTTTGATATTCAAATATTATGTACATTTTTTACCTTAATATGTTTTTGTTTTTTATGTTCTTCTTGTTTACCCTTAAAAAGAATTTGTGCTCAACGCTTTTATGTTTTATCTTCACCAGGATATAAAGAAAGGATTTAGGTAGGAAAACTAAAGGGGAATTTCTTTATTGGGGATTTTGAATATCTTACACCAAGTTAGAAAATGTGTTCCTAGATTCAAAATACACTAAACTAATATGGTCTTTAGGTGTCTATTTGTGTGATTTTTTAAGTATTCTTCAAAAGAAATGTAATTTCCATATACATGAAGCCTGGGTCATTATAACATAAGGCTTATCTGGTGTTCTATAATATGGGATACAATTACAGAAGTTGTTATGTATGGTTTTATTAGTATTAATAAATATTATGAGAATATAAAAGGTATCATGTTATAAAAAAGTAAATATATACATCATCATTCATTTAGTATAGATAAATATATCTTATAAATATAAATTAAAATTAGTCACTTCATGTATGACTTTTATTTATCCTTAAATGGTGTTTTCATGGAGTATTATAGGTTTGGATGAAATGTTTTGGTTAGAATAGGTTGGATTCCATATAGAGATAATGAATACAACCATGAGACATGAAAGGATTTTTTTGATAAATGTCCATGTATACTATACAAATTGTCCCAGATTAATTATTGTATACTACGGTTCATATCTCATATTATATCCTCAAAACTGTGGTTAAAAATATATCTATCATGATAAGATTCATTATTTGATACCATTTTTTTCAACCGTGAGGATGAGAAAATCAGTGGTGGTTGGGTATATTGTTGATCATGTCATAATTTGAGGCCTAAAAGAGTATAAATTTGTTTTGTTTTATGATGTGTATGACATATAGTCCCTTTATTGAGATAATCATATGATGTGTATAACCACATATAGACAATGTCCATGTGATCTTCTTATCTATTTGGATGAGGGGAATGTGATGTTATCATTTATATAAGTGAATGGTATGGGATGTTTCTATATATCTGGTTATTCTATAGAATGAAGAACATATAATTAGTTATATGTGATTGACATACCCTATTCCCATGGTTACATTATTCCTAGAATGAATGGTTTATATTATTATACATTCACATATATAATATTACTGTTATAAATAGGTATAGAGATACATGTGTTTGATAGAGAATATGACATATCCTTTAATAGTGTGAATAACATTTATTCATTACTTGAGGAATCTCTTTACATAAAATTATGAATTCAAGAATTAATATTTTTTTCAATTCTATAAAATATAATGGGAAAAACGTTTTTTTTTTTACTAAATCGAAATGAGGCTTTACGAAACCACGAAAAATTATCTAAAAGTTCTTTATATTTTATCCAAAACAAGTTTTGGATCGATATTCACAAGGTATTGCATATGATGTGATACAAGGACAATTTTGTGAAATATTTAGAAAATTGTTTTTCAAAAATTCCAAGAGTTTTTTTATATGATTTCACTATTTATTTTATATGATACTATTTAAGTGAATTCGAATAAATTTTATAAGGAATTAGTGAATGTGGGATATTAATGGAGATGTTACCTAGAGTCTATATACATATAATGTGTTTAGTCTTATATAAGAGTGTATGATATATGTATCTAATGTTATTAAATATTTAAAACAACAGTATATTATATTTATTAGTGAAGTGTATACCATAAGTCATGATATTGGATATCATGCCACTGTCTAGGCCCGTTATAGTGTATGATAGAATAATACCATAATGTCATGATACGTGATAATAATAATGTACAATGATCAAGGAATCTTATGACTGATTATGGAATTTGAATGTTATGTGTTAACATTTTTTAATCTTTTTATAGGTAATAATTTGTTATAAATGTTTTATATGATAAAATATATGAGAAATTTAATCAGAAACATATGTCAACTATGGGTTACAAATGTTATAATTTATGCATTACTCATATTTTATATAACATATGAGTAATCTCAATAAGGCTTGGAGAGTTATTCCAATGATAATTAAAATTCATTAAAGGCCATGATAATTGAATTAAAACTATTTTTGATTCTCATGATTCCCCCTTAAACTATGTTTCTATTTCATTCTTTTCCATCCATAATACAAAAATGTCCTGGTAAAAAGGATAATCTTTTCCAATTGTTGGGTGATTCAAGTCTTCTATGCATACACCATAGAGGAAGTATTCATTTGGATGCTTATTACTTATATTCAAAAATTGTGTGTTTTAAAAGAGTATTATAGGCCATATTATGTGTAAGGTATACATATTATTCATTTTATATTATGTACGGTTTTAGTTTCATATCATGGAGGTCTTATTCTATTATTTCATTTATGTCTTTTTACAATTTAATAAGTTTTATTAGATATTTATAAACCATTTACATTATATATATTATCTAACCTAATGGAGAATACTCTCTAATTATAATTGATGAAGAGTGTATTATGCCTCCCATTAATGAGTGATTTCTCAATAAATACATCACTGGGATTCACACTAGGTTCAAATAGTCCTTTGCACATGACTCAAAACTGCAGAATATATTAATATTAAATGATAATAAAATAAATTATATATATTCTCTTTTACATGAATCTAAACTAAATTATTTAGATAAATGGTCTTTACATACATTAACATTACATAAAATTTTTGGAACACTAAAAACATTATTCAAACAGTTGCACAAAGACAATAATAGTCTAGGGCCTTTGGAAACATCGAACATAAGCACTGGTTCAAAAATGAACTATATTATCACCCACTAGTTTTTTATTGAGTATAAATATTTTTAAAAACATCTAAAATTATACATATTTTCATAATTTGGGTAAGGAAACATAAAAACGGGTGGGCTCAAATGCTCAATAAGGGTAAACAAGGGAGATATGTAGCAATAAAATTGAACATAGGGGTATGATAATATGATCATAAAATTTTAAAATCAAACACTACATATAAAATATCATAAAAATGAGTAATGGGTTAAGCTTTTCATTTCATAAGACATGAATCTTAAGAAAGTAAATATCACAATCCATGAAATAATAAATGAGAAATAAGACATAGATTTTCTGTAGTGCATATAAGAATAGAAAATATTAGGTTAAGGATACCAACCAAAACCTTCCTAACATGTTAGGTTTGGGCTACATCCAGGGCACCTACTTCAGTCTTGGGATAAAAACACATGTACCCTCTTACATTGAGGCTTGGGTACCAATCCTTGTACCATCTTTTTTTCGGGCTTGTGATACAACCTATGTACCTTCTTGTTTTTGGTATTGGGATACAACCTATGTACCTTCTTATTTTCATGCTTGGGATACAACCCATGTACCTTCATTTTTCAAGCTTGGGCTACAACCCATGTACACTTTTACTTTTAGGAATGGTCTTCAACCCATGTACCTTATTGTTTTTAGTCTTGGGCTACAACCCATGTACCTTCTATTTTTCAGGATTGGGCTACAACTCATGTACATTTTGAGCTCATATATGACCTATCATGTAGAGAACCAAAGATTTACATATATAGACATTACATTACTTTTTCAGAAAACATAATACATAACAAAAACAGATTCCCAAAGACAGTATTAGTTTAATGTCTTTGGAAACTCGGAACAAAATCTTTTAATCATGGTCAATGATCTTCAATATCTACCATAAAGATCTTCCCCTTTTTTTATTACCTAAAACCTTTCTATATATCCTGGGGAAAATAAAACATAAAAAGGGTGAGGTGAAATGATCAGTAATGGTAAACATGGAGAACATAAAACAACCCAAAAACATTTGAGTGTAAAAACATGAACAAAAAACATCAAAATCATGAGTAATGACATAAATATTGGCAGTACATAAGGCATAGATCATAAAGGAACATTAATCATGATAAAATAGAATCGGAAAATAACATGTAATTATGGAAAACGGTTAATAACATGACATGATTTTCATAGTAGCCGAGGAATTGTTGGCAAGACCATCATAGTGGACAAAGTCTGTTACTGAACCAGGTTTACTTGCCGTTCTAGCCATGTATTACTGAACTGTATTTACTTTCCATTCTAGCTATGTCTATCTCCAGAGATATAAATCATTACCTGATGCATTTGAGGGAGATATAGTTCCCACCCATCTCATTTTGAAATCATTATTTTATGTGCCACAAAATAAACATAAATCATTCATTAAAACCCAATGAATAAAAGGGGTTTCATATACATCATCCCATCATCATCAATATAAAACAATGGATATAATATCATCATAAACAAAATCAAGCCATGTAAATTCTAGGGACATTTTAAATGAAACATGTCCTAACAATTAATGTCATCTTAGATGGAAAATAGTTTTAATAAAACACATGAAATTAATTCTTGAGGAAAATATCCTTTCTTCTTCAAAATCATTTTCTTTTCTCAAAATGACATGAAATTTTAAAATTAAAGAATTTTGTTGAAAATTATCCGGAAATATTGTAGAGTAAGATGTATAGAAATATGTTTTTATAAAATTGTAAAAATACGTCTATGCCTTATAAGTTAAAAAATGTTCTCCACGTACTTTTTCTAGAAAAGTCAAAAAGTGCCTCTTATAGTAAAAAAAAGAAAGATTCCTTACATACCATGTGGTAAAAGTCAAAAAAGGGTAAAAATGACTTTAATCATACATGGAAGAATTTTAAATATTTTATAAAAATAGTATTAGAATACATTGGCATGGATGATAAATATAACCCTTGTAAATACTTAGGAATAAACAATCTCAGATAAGAACAAGATTATTATAATTATCCCTTACCTTATATCCAATATCGTCTGTACGTGTCTAAAACTTCTGTATAGTGGGTTTAAAATATTATAAACTTGTAACCAAACCATTATAATATTTATGATATCATATATAATTCCCTTTGACATTATATTTCCGGTTCATTTGTCAATTCCATGTTAAAGTAGCATGTTGGGTAAAATCGTTTCATTTATCTTTTGTGTTTTGATTTTTAATATTTAATATGATTACTTAGATCATGATTACATACTTCCAGAATGTAAAACATTGTTTATATATAATATATACTCAATACATTAATATATATAATCGATCGATAAATGGAATGAAATACACCATTCATGGAGACAGTAGGTCCTACGTACACATGAACGATGTTTTCATTTCCTTATTAAATTTAATAGAAGTAAATTAATTATATATATATTAATAAATTAGAATTATTATGTCATATATCTCATGATTATTTTTCAGATATACTTTATAATCATTCTTGAATGCAAAACATGGAAAACAAAACTCATCGCGTCGTGGAGATGGTAAGTCGTACGTACGCACGAGTGACAATATCATTCCCATGATTGTGGAATTGTATTGAAGTGTATGGTGTATAATTTTTCAGAATTAATATCACATTAAATTAATCATATATAGTTACATATTCAAATATTATACCCATCCAAGTATGTTGGTTATGAAAAATAGATTACACCACGACCTGGAGACGGTAGGTCATACGTACGCACGTGTGGTGATTTCATTTTTCATAGGATGCATACAAGATGGAATATGGTTGATTCATATTCATAATAACATATCATTATATTAGTTATACTGGATTTATAACCTAATAATGAAACAAAATATATTTAAAAAGTTGAAAAAGAAATAAGTTTGAATGAATCGGTAAAGGATATTACTGCTTCTTCGACGTGCCTCTTCAAAACCTCCTCTTAGGGCATGAATGCTTGTATTTGAAGAAGTACAGACAACTACTATGTTTTTAGGAAAGTTTATAAGTTAAATTGGCATGGTTAGGCTGATTTTTAAAGATCAAAATGGTTTTAAGAGATGAGGGAGGAGGTGCCCTTTTATAATAGAGGAGAGGGGCACTTTAGGAAACTATGAAAAATAATAATTTATAATAAAATCAAACCCCATATAAAAACCACCAAAATGACTCAAATTCGATTATGATATGCGATAGAGTGGTAATACCATTAACCAATAAAATTTAGAGATTTTTGGAATTTATTTTAAACCTTATCATTTTGATTTATCCTTATTTAATTTATTAGATTTTATTTGTGGTAATAATATTCTAAATTTTAAATTGTTATAAATTCTTAATTATGTGTTTTTAGTTTTCCATAATTTAATAAATTACAAAATTTTAGACTATATAAATTTCATTTTTTAATTTTTAATTATTTTTTTTTATTTTTGAACATTTTAATAATATGTAATTTTTATAAAATACCAATAGTGTCAATTTTGACACTATTCAATTATTTGAATTTAAATAAAATCTAAACAGAAGATATGATCTATCAAAAATATTACATAGATTCCAAAAATTTCATAATTATCTATAAAATTCTTGGAGAACATTAATTAATTCATATAATATTTATTTTAATATTTCTAAAATAATTTATTTAATATTTATCTAAAAGAAATAATTACTACAACAAAATTTATTTATTATTCTATATAATTATTCTTTCATAAAAATAATAAATAAACTACTATGACATAGATAAATATAATATATTTCATAATAACACTTTTAGTCAAATTTATCATCTAAAACAACCATATATTAAAATGTTATATTTATTGAATTATGAAGGTGTCAACTTTGACATCCTTTAAAATAAAATAATATAAATGTAATAATCTATTTTATTAGGCTCCAAATGGTCCACCATTCTACCCTTGGATTATTATGGTTAAGATATACTAGACCAATTAGTTTTGGGCATGTTTTTGGCCCTATTTTTGTTTATTAGTATTTTAATAAAAACTATATTATTGATTTTTAACTAAATAAATAAATTATTCATCATTATTGAATAAGATATTAAGGTAATTTTATATTTCTTAAAAATTACAAATAAATTTCCATGACGAATAAAAAAAATTCTTTCAAATGAGTATATATAATATATTTTATATTTTGTATAGCATTATAAAAAAATTAATTTATTTAATAAAGTTTGAGTGAGACATATTTCACTTTACTTTAAATAAAATAAATTAATTGTCTTAATCATATCCAAGTGGGTTCCAATATATTCTATTTCGACCCAATATTATTTTAGAGAGATATATAATCATACAATTATATAAATACAAGTGTTATGGTAATTTTATAATATTATCTTGACCCTTAATTACTTGATTTACCTTTAACTGTGGTAAATAAAATTAATCGTAGTTACAATTCATAATGTCTAAAAAATAAAAGTTACCTATTTAAAAAATTTGGACCTCCTGATTATAAATATAGAATCCATTTTTTCAAAGTCAAAACACATAATATGGTGTAATTAATATAAAATTAATCCTGTTTTCAGAAAAAATATCTTTTTATTTTAAACATTATAAAAGATTGAAATGTTTTTACCTATACTTTCAATTTATAATTAATTATAATGAAATGCATTATATTAAATGGTAAAAATATGTTCTATTTATACATCAAAAACATTAAATGTTATAATTTAACCATATAAATTATTTCGAGGAAAAAAGTTTCTTTTATGTAAAATTTAGCGTATTTTTGCTATTCATGAAAATACGAATGTTATCATAAAAATTTGAAAAATGAATCCAAAATAAATTTGTATATCTGAATTCAAAATAATTAGTTTATTTTTTCATATTTAACTTATAAAATTTTCAAAAATTAGATTTAAAATTGGTGCGCTATCAAAAGGCTGCAGAACTACATGTTTTTAAAAATACATGCTTTATACGAAAAAATTATTTTCTTCTCATACCATGTTCTATAAAATGTGTACGATGAATTATAAAAAATTAAAAATGCATTTAATATTATTCATAACAGCTAGTTCATAATAATATTATAATAATATATCATTGTTTAGTGAAACTCGGTATTGCGTAAAACACACTATATTGAGGATGTTATCAATTGTGTGAAACACAAGACATCAATGAAATTAAAAAATATATTTCTCATAAAATATCGGGTTGTTACATTCTGGCCCCCTTAAAATGAATTTCTCCCTCGAAATCCGGTGGGGTTATAAATGGTTTACTACTTGAAGGTTTCTTTCATAGAAACCCACTTTGTAAAAATGAATACTAAAACATAATTCTAAAAAGGAATGTTTCAAACATAACAGTCACCCAAAGTAACTCAGCACTAGGTTTCCACATAAGAGAATATAGTTGAATGTATGGATATGTAAGAGAAATCTAACCATCATGTTCTGAATAAGAATGGTAGATAACATGGCTATGAAAAAATCCAACAATCAAAAATCCATAAATTAGTGATGATCTAAGGTACTATCTGATTCATCAGAATTGAGGGTACTAGGACAACATATTTGGTTTTCAAGATCAATTCCCTAAAGTTGATTAATTTTTTCATAAGGAGAAATACTTACATGATTTTAGTGTATATCATTGTTGGTCATTCCATGATCTATTTCCACTTCATCTCTTTTTTAAATAAATTAAGTTGAATTTTTCTTTCTTGAAGTATTAGTAGATCATGCAATAGAATGATAGGTCATTCCATCTGTCTATATCACAAAAACGTTTATCACAAGATATTAAATATACATAATTCCATCTATGGTGTGGTCAATTGTATATGGTTCCAAAAATGGACTTATACTTCATCTATAATACCGTTTAATGAAATAAAACTAATATATTCAAATGAGGTACTTCATGTAGGATAGTGGTAGGAAATAAAGGCATGTTGCACTATTGATGGGTGTTCGATTCTTGCAGCCTTTTCTGACGCAACGGGTTGTCTCCCATCCTATGGTTTGTCATTTTTCTAAAACTACTCCTTTTCAACATTCCAGAAATAGTATCAAAAAAAGTTCTAGATTAAACAATACTATCTAATGTCCAACTTAATAAATTCCAACCTTTAATCTTATCCAAAATACTTATGTCCAAACTCATAGTATAAAGAAAATGATTTCTAGAAACGTCATCTAACAAACATGTAAATACCATCAATTATCCCCCATATATCATAAGATATATCTTGTGAATCACATTAGAAACATGTGAATACCTCAGTCATGTATTCTTGAAACATGAATTACCATATAACCATAGTGAAAACAAGAATGCTATAAAAATTTAACTCTTTCCACCTACCAAAATCCCAAAAATCATATATACTCAGACCATGATATCACTTTTTCCTTATCTCAATCATGAGCTCATTAATAATATCCAACATATTATTTTCTCTTTAACCATTCATTATGCACATATCATCTGCTTTCTAAAGATATTTCAATCACTTTTCATTGTTACCAGAACCATACAATAATTTAAAACCAATACATTGATTTTCCAATATTCCATGATACTATAAATGAGATTTGACAACAATATTTTGGAATCCCATTACATAAACACTTAATCATTCCATAACTTCATGGTCATATTCAACGTCACCAATAGTGATCACATGTGACTTATCTCTATACTTTTCCTTAAGGGTTTGTTGATTTCAATCATCATTAACCATTATATTAGGTAATTGTTAGAAAAATTCCACATTTCGTTGCACTTGTAGCATTGAAGTGTTGGTGGTGCGTTCTCTATAGTCTTTTCTCTATTCAAATCATTAGCTACCTTTTTCTCATTAATTCAACACTCATATTTGTGTTGAACTTATTTTCCTCACATAAAACATTTTCAAGTCTCATTAAGACAATCTACACTATGATTCTTTCCAGACTTTTACCATAAAGAAACATTTGTCTTCTTTTCACCATTAGTTTGAGATTTTTCCTGGAATTCCATCTTTTGTTTCTTGTCAAAACCAAAAGATGGATATGTAACACCAACATCATGTTCTACCTTGATATCCCAATTCACAATTTATTTATAGCTACTAATGTCTCTTATAGTTAATTCCCTTTGAAGACTTGGTTTTAAGCCACTGAATAATTAATAAACTTTAATTTCAGTTTGGATGATGAAGCCAAATGCATACCTTCCAAGCCTTGTAAAATTTTCCTCGTATATACCAACAGATTTTTCATCTTTTTACTTAATCTCAATGAACTCCTTTTCCAACATTTTTTGAAGAATACGAAGGAAGTACTTATGGGAAAAACAAGTTCTTGAACTCATCCCATTCTAAGGATTCTATTTCTTCATGGGGACTTGTATTCATAATTAGAGTCCACCACTGTTCTGCTTCACCTTATAAATGCTAATCAGTAAAAATGACTTTTTCATTTTCTAGACATGGAAGTATGGAAAATATCTTCTCAATGGTATTGATCCATTGTTCAACAATAAGTGGATAAAAAGACCCATTGAAAGAAGGTGGACGTTTCCTCATAAAGGACTCAATAGAATATTGTTCCCTTCACTGCTGATTTGAATGTCCAGAATTATTAATAGTTTGGGTAAGTATTTCAATAAGATGTTTCACTCCATATCCCATAACATTTGTTTCTCTAGGAGGACAATCATTGTATTGTCCATTACATTGATCAACACGGTTCCTTCGGGTTCCAATCATCGTCTAAAAACCAAAAATAATAGTTTTAAAGGCAAATATCATGCTAGGAAAACAACATAATAAAGAGAGATTACCTTCGATATCTAACATATTAGGTTTAATTATAATATCTTTGCCATAATTCTAGGACTATAACGTATACTTATACTTAACCTTTGGGACATCCCTAGAAATATCATAGAATTATCTATAGGGATCTTACTAATGTTTTAGAATCCAAATTTCTAAAATATAACTAAAAATTCACTCTGATACCAATGGTAGATACCCAAAGCTTTATGTACATATAAATTACATTACTTTTTCATAAAAAATAATACATAAAAAAATAGACACCCAAAGGCTAAATTAGTTTAGTGTCTTTGGAAACTCAGAATCAAATCTTCTAATCATTGTGAAAGATCCTCAACATCTCCCATAAAGATCTTATATTGTTGTTTTCATACCTAAAACCATTATTTATATCCTGGATAAAATAAAACACAAAAATGGTGATCTCAAATGCTCAGTAAGGTTAAACATGGAGAACATAAAACCATAAACATTTGAACGTAAAAACAGGAACATAAAACATCAAAATCATGAGTATTGAAATAAATCATAGCAGTACATAGGGCATATATCATAAAGAAACATTAATCATGATAAAATATTGTGGTAATAAAACATGTAATTATGGAAAACCATTAAGAACATGATATAATTTTTATAGTATCCAAGGCATTGTTTCAAATACCATCATAGTGGAAAAATTCCATTACTGAACCGGGTTTACCTTCCATTCATGCCATGTATTATATAACCATATTTACTTGTTGTTCTAGCCATTTCTATCTCATGACATATAAATAATTACCCAGTTCATTGGATTAAGAAATATCTCTCACCCATCTCATAAAGAAATCATTCTTTTCTGTGCCACAAAATAAACATAAATCATCCATCATAACCCAATGAATAAAGTGGGTTTCTTATACATCATCACATTATAATCCATATTAAATAATGGATATAATTTCATCACAAACAAAATAAAACCACATAAATAATAGGGACATTATACATGAAACATATCCATATTAAATAATGTCTTCTTATAAGGAAAATAGTTTTGATAAGACACTTGAAATGAATTCTTTAGGAAAATATCATTTCTTCTTCAAAATCTTTTTCTTTTCAAAAAATGTCGTGCAACATTAAAATAAAAAAAATAGTTGAAAACAATCTTGAAATATTATAGTGGAAGATTTTTGGAAATAGGGAATTATGAAACTGTAAACATTTGTTCATGCCGTATAAGTTAAAAAACATTGTCCTTGTACTTTTTCTAGAAAAGTCAAAAAGTACCTTGTATGGTAAACAAGAGAAGGATTCCTTCCATAAATATTGCTAAAAGTCAAAAAATGGTAAAAATGACTTTAAAAATACAAGGAAGAATAGTAAACATTTTATTAAAATGGTTTTAGAATACATGGACATGGATGATAAATATAACCCCAGTAAATACTTACGAATAAATAATCTTGGATAAGAACGAGATTGGAATAATTATCCATTACAGTTGGTCCAATTTCTTCTGTACGTGTCCTAAAATTATGTATAGTTAGTTTAAACATATTATAAACTTATAACATAACCATAAAAATATTTACGATATCATATATGATTCCCTATGGCATTATATTTCTCGTTCATTTGTTAATTCCATATTAACGCAGCGTTTTGGGTAAATTCATTTCATTTATCTTATGTGTTTTGACTTGTAATTTTTAATATGATTACTTAAGTCATGATTAATAACTTCCAGAATTTAAAACATTGTTTATATATCATATATATTTAATATATTAATATATATATATATATATAATCGATTGATAAATGAATTAAATACACCGTTTATGGAGACGGTAGGTCGTACGTATGCATGAACGATGTTTTCAATTCTTTATTAAATTGAATGAAATTAAATTACATATATATATAAACATAAATCCTATTGAATTATTTTTTCATATATCTCAATATTATTTATTAGATATACATTATAATCATACTTGAATGGTTAAAATGGAGAATGAATCTCATCGTGTCGTGGAGACGGTAAGCTGTACATATGCACGAGTGACAAAATCATTCCCATGATTGTGGAATTGTATTGAGGTGTATGGTGTATAATGTTTCAGAATAAATATCTCTTTAAAATAATCATATATAGTTATTTCTTCTATTATTATTCCCATTCAATTAGTTTGGTTATGAAAAAAATATTACACCACGGTGTGGAGACGGTAGGTCATACATACGCACGTGTGGTAATTTCATTTTTCATAGGATTGATAAAAATTTGAATATTGTTATTTCATATTCATAATAACATATCAGTATTCAACTGATTCTAGATTTATTACCTAAAAATGAAACAACTCATATACTGTAAGTAGATAAAGAAATAAGTTTGATATAATTGGTAAAGGATATTACCTCTTCTTCAACCTACCTCTTCTAAAAATCCTCTTATGGAACTAAGGATCATATTTTGAGAAGCCTAAAACCTCTAGTATGTTTCTAGGAAATTTTATAATTGAAATTTGTAGGGTTTGGCAGAGTTTCAAATCTCCAAATGGTGTGAAAAGGAGTGGGAGGACGTGCCCTTTTATAAGAGAGGAGAGGGGCACTTTAGGAAACATTCAAAAATATTAATTGATAATAAAATCAATCCCCAAAAAAAGACATCCAAAATGACTCAACATATAATATTAGATGAGATAGTGTGGTAATCTCATCAACCAGTAAAATTAAGACATGTTTGGTATTTATTTTAAACCTTATCATTTCGATTTATATTCATTTAAGATATTGGATTTTATTTGCGGTAATAATATTCTAATTTTAAATTGTCATAAATAGTTAATTTTTTGTTGTGAATTGTCCATAATTAGATACATTATGAAATTTTCGACCATATAATTTTTATTTTGTTATTTTTTAATTTTTATTTTATTTTTAAACAATTTAATATTATTTTATCTTTATAAAATACCAATAGTGTCAATTTTGACACTTTTCAATAAATTGAATTTAAATAAAATCCCCACAGAAGATATATTCAAACCAAAATATTTAATAGATTATTAACATTTCATATATATATTTATAAAATTATTGGATCACATTAATTAGTTCATATAATATTTATTTTAATATTTTAAAAACCATTTATTTGATATTTTTCTTAATAAAATAATTACTACAACATTTTTTGTATAATTATTTAATATACTTATTTATAGCATATAAATTAAAAATAAAATACTATGATTAGTATATATTTAATTTCATTCATTAGACCACTTTTAGTCAAATTTATCATCTGAAACAACCAAATTATAAAATGTTATCTTTATTAAATTATGAAGGGGACTACTTTGACATCATTTAAAATAAAATAATATAGAAGTCATAATCTGTTTTATAAGGATCCACATGCTCCAAAAGTCCACCCTTGGATCCTTATTGTTTAGATATACTCTACCAATAATGTTTGGTCAAGTATTTGGCCCTTTTGAAGGGTATTATTTAAAAACTATATTATTGATTTTTCAGAAAATAAATAATTTATGTATCATTAATGAATCAGTTATTAAGGTAAGTATATATTTATTAAAAATTAGAAATAAATTACCTGGATGATGAAAAACATTATATATTTCAAATGAGTATTTATTATGTAATTTATATTCTGTATAAAATTATATAACAATTAATTTCATTAATAAAGTTCAAGTGAGACATATTTCACTTTCCTTTAAATATAATAAATTAAATGTCTTAATCTCATCCACGTGGGTTCCAATAGATTCAATTTCGACCGAAGAATGTTTTATAAAGAAATATAATCATCCAATTATATTAATACATGTTTTAGGGTAATTTTATAATATTATATTTACCCTTAATTACCTGATTTACCTTTAAATGTGGTAAATAAAATTAACTGTAGTTACTATTCATAATATCTAAATAATAATAGTGACTAATTTACACAATTTGTACTTCCTGATTCCAAATATAGAATCCAATTTTTCAAATTCAAAACACATAATATGTAGTAATTAATTTAAAATTAATCCCATTGTCAAAAAATTGGGTTTTTGTTTAAAACAATGCAAAAGATTGAAATGTTTTAACCTATGAATTATCTGTTAAATTACTGATAATGACATAAATTATATTAAATGGAAAAAATATATTCTATTTGTACTTTAAAACTATTCAATTTTATAATTTCAACATATAAATTATCTCGACAAAAAAAGTTTCTTTTAAGAAAATTTAGCGTATTTTTATTATTCATCAAAATATGAAAGTTATCTTAAAAATGTGAAAAATTTATCCAAAGTACATTTTTATATACTGATATAAAATTATGAGTTTATTTTCTAAAATTAAACTTATAAACTTATCAAAAATTATATTTAAAATGGGTTCACCATCAAAAGGTGGAAAAACTGCATTTTTTTTAAATACTACTTTTATACCAAAAATTAATTTTTTTTCTCAGACCATGTTCTATAAAATGTTTAAGATAAATTATAAAAAATTAAAAATTCAGTTTATACTATTCATTACTTCTTGTTCATAATAATATTATAATAATATATCGTAGTTTAGTGAAACTTGGTATTGTGTACAACACACGCTATTGAGGATGGTCGTGCTTGCGCGCAACACAAGACATCAATGAAATTAAAAATAATATTTCTCATAAAATCCCATGGTGTTACATATCATTACCCAATGTATTTGATAGATATATTGGCCACACCCATCTCATTATAAAATCATTTATACATACACCAGAAGACAATAAAACATTTATCATATTATGATCCAGAAAAGGGATATGTTATATAAACATAAAATCATAACCCTTGAAATGAAATGGGTATCATTAAAATTTCATCAAATTATAACCTATTAAAATATATTGGTTTTACAATCACTTCATGAAATCATAACTCATGAAAAAGGTGGGTTTCAAAAGAAAAAACCGTGTGGAAGTGAAATGGGTGTCTTAAGAATCATTCAATAAAAAGATAAACAATTCAAGGAACAATATGAATGTAACCTTAGGATAATTTCCTATAAGGGTATGAGTAAAATCACAATATGTTATCATAGAAGTAAATTATCATCAAAAGATATTTTGAAAATATTTCTTGAGGTCAATATCCTTTATACTTTTAAAAGGAATTTTTAAACCGAAATTAATTTGAATACCTTTTTTATTAAAAAAAGATAAAGGGGGCATGCAAAACATTTGAAAACCATTTCCCTGAACATCTACATAAGAAAATAATAAAAATTAATATTTTAAAAATGAAAATAAATCTTTGATGAATTTATAGTGGGTAAATCTGTACATGTCGTATGATGTAAAAAGGAACATTCATTATCATGGTGAAAATGATGGAAAAATGGATCATTCCAAAAGAGTTATAATGATTCATTTGAAGAAATTGATGAAATAAAAAATGTTTAAAATTTAATAAAAATACTTTAGGAGAATATTATAATACTCTTGGAAACCCTATTGAGAACACATTTTTAAGGAACATAGATTCCAAACCGAAGAGTGTGTATAGTCGGGATTTCATTAAAACAGTTTCTTAACTGTATTATGTACCAAAGAGTTAATTAATGGTAAATATACATGAATATATCCATAATAAACAAAGGAGAATAAAATTCATCACTCTTCTTAAGATATGGATCATAAGTTTCATCAATGGAAGCATAAACATAATCAATCTCGAAAAGTGATGACATTGTTTCAATAAACTCTTACCACATGGAAACTTTTTACCATACTCCGTATTTAAGAAAATAAATTTATATGAATCCTATAATATAATGAAAAAGTTAATATACATGATATAAAATTTATATGGAATTATATAAACCTTATGGAAAATTATAAGTGCATAACATGGCATGTGATTCAAGGAAGAAAAATTGTGAAACAATTACATTACCAATTTCAAAACTGTTGAAACATAAAACCCTCAGGAGAAAGATAATAAAATGGATATTTAAATACACATTAATTTAATAGTAAAAATAATATAATGTATCCATGGTAATTATACACATCTCCCAAATAAAATAGTGGATAACATGACATGTATCACAAGGATATTAAAATTAAGATAAAATTCCCCTACTAAACATCTTGACTCTCGTCATACTCACTTAAAAACATGTATAATAAATATAAATTTATTAAAACTATTTTAAGGAACCATATTATTATATATAATACCATATATGGTTTTATTATGACCTTATATTACCCTCTTTTAATCAATCCTATGTTATAGTTTCACTGCGGGGAATATTCGCTTGGTTCTTCGCATGTGTCTTGGTTTGTTATAAATATTTTCATTATACTTAAATAATTATTTCAAGAATTAATATTAATATAATTTATATTAAATTTATTTCTATTATAATAATATATATAATATATATTTATTAAATTTAATACATCGTTCATGGAGATGGTATGACGTACGTAAACATGAATGTTTTTTCAATTTTTATTATCATATTGAAAGAAAGATAGAAAATGATATATATGTAAATATTTATATAAAATAATAAAAGTATAATTATAAATTTATTTATATCATATAATATCACTAAATACATGCTTAATACATTCCATGTAGTGTGTGAAGGAATCACATGGCTTTGAGGGGTGGTAGTCCACACATCCTAAAATGAAATTACCATATTATACCAAATGGAAACTAAAAAAGAATGTGTTGTAAAAGTAATAATGAATCGTAAAGACATAATAAATATAATACATAAAATGTTTTTATATATTTTCCATCATAATTTCCAACTTGAGAGACATTAAAGGAAAAATGAACAATCATTGTTTAGTGAGGCAGTATTTCATGGTATACATAAATAGTATGGTCATTGTCGATTAGATCAATGTTTTTATAAGTGTAGATATAACCATTAGAAAAAATTACTAAAATATATAATATAAAGTTTACTTTAAAAAATAATTGAATAATTAGATTGTAGGGGGTGGAAAAAGAATATAAAAAATGATCTTGAGAGAAGATGTTACCCCTTCATTGGGTAACTACTTTTGATTTGTGCCAAAATGCATCCTTGGATTTCATTATATACAAGGGTAATATTATCAGATTAATGTAGGGATGTTTTTAAGTGTATTAGGAAGATAATGGCAGAACATAAGTGGTTTGAGAGGTCTAATGAAAACAGAGTGGTGGTGGCATTTATAGGGAAGGGAAAGGACATACTTGGCATTTTTTTAAACAAGTTATGTGTACCAAAATGTTGGCCAATAAAAGTCATAAAAACCAAATAAACTAAATAATGAAATTTTAATGGCCGATAAATATCCATCCAATGGATTTTTTACAAGTTCCTAGGTCATTTTGGGTCTTAAATTTATTGTTTAGTACTTTGTTAACCTAATTTTTTCCTAAATCATTGTAATTATTTTTAATCACATTCACTAATATTTTTTGTCAAAAAATGTCAAACTTTTTATAAATTATAAATTATGATGGTTCCAAATATGGAATCAATTTTTCTAAATTCAAATAAGAAAGGTAGAAGAAATTATTTTAAAAAATAATCCAACTAACGGGATGACACTATGTGTTTTTAAAGTAAAAACGTCTAAAAGTTTTCTTTGTTTTTATAAACAATTTCAAAAGTGAAATTAATTCTAGTGAATTAAAATGGATTATTTTATAAAATTATTGTATAATTAAACTTTAAAAAATTAAAATATAATTTTACCCTATAAATGGATAAGATGAAAAAACATTTTTGAATTAAAAATCAATATTTATTACTATTCATTAAAAATGAAACCTTGCATAAATATTCCGAAAATATATAATATATGAATTTTTATATTTATATATAAAATATTACTGTTATATTGACATATAAAATTAATTAAAATCCAAAAAGTTTGATTTAAAATAAGTTCTACAGTAAAAGATGGCAAGATAGCCTTTATAAAAATATAGTGTTTTAAGCATATAATTAGTGGTTTTCTTATATTAAATCCAAAAAATATCTTGGATGATTATAAAAAATAATTTTTTGAATATATAACATATAATATTTTTTAATATCATTCACAATTATTAATTAATTTAACTTATTAATATAAATTTTCTTATTCACATAAAAATATACTTTTATAAAATCACTACTTTTATATTCATTTGGTTTCTATATTACTTTATAATTAATATCAAAACAATGAAATAAAATATACATATTAATAATTTAGTTAACCCTATATTCTTAAAATTAATTTCAACATTATATCCTATTAAATAATAAAATTTTAGTAATGAATTATTGTATTGTAACTCTCGTTCATGCGTGTTACACAAGCCATCAAGGAAACTCTGTCTTGTATGTAACTTTAGCTAACCGTTCTATTCCTTATATAGAAGGATAAAATTTATATTGTGTGTAGTTCATATTTAACTTTCTGTTTCATTAAAAAAATACATACGTAGTGATTTAATATAAAATAAACTATTTTCTATGTTTATTAAAATGAAAAATATCAAAAAAAATAAATTAATTTGAAAAAAAAAATCCTCAAATATCCATATTTTACATTCTACGCCCCTTTAAATGAATTGTTCATGTGAAATTAGTCAGCGTTATCAAACAATTAATACTTTAGAGTTCCTCTTATAGAAACTCACTTTATAAAATTTAATACGACAACTTACTTTAAAAATGAATGTTTGAACCATAACGGTAACAAAAATTAAATCATAACTAGATTCCCACATTTGAGAACATAGGTGGGAAGTCAAAATATAGACATGGAATAGAAATATAACCATTATATTATAATGGAGTGTCATAGAAAACTTGGTCTGTATAAATTGAAAAAGTTATTATCTAAGGAACCATTTTATTCATCAATAAATAAGGTAGTAGAATAAAATTTTATTTATAGATTATTTTTGTGAAGCTGAATAATTTTCATGAAAAGATATACTTGCTTGAATTTAGAAAAATATCACTCTTTGTTATTACATGATCCATTATTATTCTTTCTCTAAAAAGGGAGTTCAATCTTTAATTCCTGAAGTACTAAAAGATCTTGAGATCCATGATAATTCATTCCATATCTACTTAGTTACCATCAATAAAAAATATTTATCAGGTAATCTAATGTATACAAATCCTCATGTGGTGAGATAATACTTTTATCTGATAAACATTATCTAATGTATTTCTTAAACATCCCATAAATAGTTAACCATATAGCCCTTATTAATGAATAAAATACAAATAATTTTAAATAATCTCTAAAATTATCATAAAATTGATCTCTCTTATATCACAAGGTATTTCTTGGTTGTCATATTCTGAACATGTGGATACCCTTATAATATATTCTCTTGAAACATGTTAATAACTGGAATTACCATACAAGATTTTGAGAAACATTCATGCTTCCTTATTCAAAATGTTACTAGATATATTTCGTAATCCCAAAAGTTTCTATGTTAATCCATGATTACATAGACCTATTTTTTAACCCTTAAATAATCAGATCTAGGGTCATATGTGCTATCCAATTTACATTATCCAAATAAATCATCTATTTATCCATGTGAAAAATTATTTTCCAAATATCTTTATCAAAATAAGGGTTTCCTTCCCTTAATAAAAATATCACCCTTCAATGTCTCCATAACCATTAAACATATCCTTTTCTATCCTTAATAAAAAAAATTATTTTTAAAATACTTATATATTTCATGATTCATATAACATAATTTTTTAAATTCCAAAACATAAGTACTTCGTTCATCCAAATATATTCTTAAACCATTACTCAGGATTCATCAATAAACATTTTAATTTGTAAATATTTCCTAGAATATGAAATATAAATCATGTCTTAAGATTCCTCAACCTTAATATTGTCTTGACTTTTATTATTTATGTAAACAATGCTGGATGAACATCACGTACCTTTCACTTGTTTTTTGCGGTCTCTTTATCTTCATCATTATAAACAATACACGTACCACCTTCCTTAATCTCTATATGAAATTTCCACTTGGGATATATATTTTCATAATGCCCATTATTTTTACATTTGTAATGTTAAATATTAACCATGTTCCATCTAGTTTTCTCCATTGGCTAAAACATGAAGGTACAGTGATAAAAACACATATTATAGAAGAAAACCTCATAATCATGAAAATAATTGCTCATATAATTTCTAAATCATGAGACCTTCCTTAATCTATGACACCCTAGAGTCATCCTAGTTAATTTATAACCAAATTTAATTTAAATCCTTCATGATCATTCATAAAGAGTTTATGAATTTCAAAATCATATCACCTGGGAGTGTTGAACCAGGTGTGCAACAAGGACCATTATCGTGTATCCAATTACCCTGAGTCGAGCACTGAAAACTGTACAATAGTTTTTTCCACTATATAGATATTTTCAAGAACAATATCCACTTATATTATCTGGACAATGGTTTATTTAGAAGAAACTACTTGCTCTATGCTTTTACAAAATTCCAAGGCATTTTTATAAACGTTAATTCATCAAAATACTTATCCTTAGACATGTCATTTGGGTTATCACTATGGTTTTATCATCCTAGATTATAATAGTTAACTAAACCATTTCTCTAATGTCAAATCTAGGGAGCTAGTCTTGAAATACATTAACATTACATAGCATTTATGAAATACTTAAAACATTATACAAATAGATTCCCAAACATTGTGTTAGTCTAGTGCCTTGGGAAACATGGAAACATAAACACTGGTAAAATTTGATCTACATTATCTCCTTCTAGGTTTTTCTAGACTATCACCCTTACTAGACACGTCCAAAATAATATATATCTTCATATCCTGGGGAAGAAACATAAAATGAGTGAGATAAAATGCTCACTTAGGGTAAACATGGGATACATGTAAGTATAAACATGAATATATGGTTATGAGAATGTAATCATAAAATTTAAAGATCAAACCCTTTATATCAGAGATCATAAACATGATTTATGGAATAAATCAGGGTATTTCATAAGACATGAATTATAAATAAATGAACATCACAATCAAGAAAACAATAATTAAGGAATAAGTCATAAAATATTTGGCATGCATATAATAATAGAAAATCATATGTCTAGTCTTCCTACCAAGACCTTTAAATCATGTTTCTCTTGGGCTATGACCAGTGTACCTACTTTGGGCTTGGGCTAACAACTTGTGCACCCTCTTACATTTATGAATGGGCTACAACACATCAACTTTATTGTTTTTGGGATTGGGATACAACTTATGTACCTTCTTGTTTTTAGGCCTGGTCTCCAACACATGTACCTTCATGTTTTCATGATTAGGATATAAATCATGTAACAGCTTTTTTTAGGATTGGGATAAAACCTGTGTACCCTCTTAATTTTAGGCTTGGACTACAACACATGTACCCTCTTTTTTTTAGTCTTGGGATAAAACCCATATACCTTATTTTTTGAGGGCTTGGGATACAACCCATGTAATCTTTCAGCACATATAAAACCTATCATTAACCAATGAATTGGAGATAGATATAGGTCCCACCAATATCATAATAATATTATTCATACATTTTCTATAAGATAATAAAATTTTCATCATATAATGACCAATAAAAATTTATTATTTTCATAAACATCAAATCATAACCCATTAAATGAAATTTGTATCACTAAATTTTCATCACATCATAACCTCTGAAAATATATAGGTTTCATAATCACATTATTAAAGAAAAATAGATGAAAATAAGGGGGTTTCAAAACCATAAATCATGTGGAAGTGAAATGGGTGTCTTAAGAATCATCCTATCAAAACATAATCCATTCATGAAAGAATTGAATAGAACCTTTGGATAATTTTCTAGAAGGAGTGTCTAAAATCACGGTTTTTTATATTATATGTAAATTAACTTGGAATGATATTTTGAAAACATTTCTTGAGGTAAATGTCCTTTCTCCTTTGAAATGGCTCTTTAAAATAGAAAACAATTTGAAAACCATTTTTTGTAAAAAAATATAAAATAATTCTGTAAAATTTTTGAAAAACATTTCTTTTAAAATATCATTTACAAAAACTTAAATATTAATCATTTAAACATTAACATAAATCATCAATGAAGTGATGGTGGGTAAATCTATACATATCATACAAGGAAAAAAGAACATTCCTTTTTTTACTATAAGAACATTAGAAAAATGCCCCATTAAAAAAGTAAAAAAATATTCCTTTGAAGACATTCATAAAATGAAAAAAAAAATTAAAATTTCATTGAATGATTTTATGGTAATTTTATAAAAATATTTGAATCCCATTTTAGAAAATATTGTTTTTAAGGAACATGGATTTCCGACCAAAGGGAGGGTAAAATATGGCATACATAAAAACACTTCCTTAACAATATTATGTACCAAAGAGTGGGAAAATGGTATCAATGCATTAATATATCATGAATAACCATATTAAAAAAAATCATGATTTATCTTATGATATAGATTATAATATTCAATCAAAGGAAGCATAAATATAAACAATTTCTAAAAGTGATGAGATTGTTTAAATAAACTCTTACCACTTGGTAACTTTAGGCCATACACCCTATTTTTGATAATAAAATTACATGAATCATGAAATATCATGTGAAAAAAAAATATGCATGAAATAAAATTTTAAAATGTGTATACAAACTTAATGGAAAATTATAGTTGTATAACATGGTATGTGACTCAAGGAAGGTAAATTATTACATAATACCATTACTTATTTGGAAACTTTTGAAACATAATCATCCGGATAAAAATACCATAAAATGAATATTTAAATACCCAGAAATTCATTAATAAGAATCATATAACACATAAATGATTAGTATACACACCATACAAAAGAGAAAGTAGTGAACATAACATGTATATCCTAGATATAAAATGTGAGATGAAAGTCCAGTACATTGTGTCTTGACTCTCGACGTACTAATTCAAACCACTTGTATAATAAATATAAATTTATTATAAATCATTTAATAAAACATGTTATTATATCTAATACGATATATGGTTTGATTATGTCTTTATATTTCTCCCTTTTTAACAATCCTATATTAAGGTTTCACTTCAGGAAATATTCTCTTTTTTCTTTGTACGTGTCTTAATTTTTTATATATTTGGTACATATACTTATATCAATATTTAATGAATTTAAACCATGATATAAATATAATTTATATTAATTATATGTGTATTATAATAATCTATATAATATTTAAGTATGAAGTGGAATGAATCATTCATGGATATGGTTAGTTGTACGTATGCATGAACGTTGTTTCTTCTTTTATTATCATGTCGAAAGAACGAAAGAAAATGACATATATTTATATAATATCATTAAATAAGAATTACTATTTTATATATATCATATTATTTCATTAAATTAATTCTTAATACATTGCATGTAGTTTGTGAATGAATCACATCACTTTTAGGGGATGTAGCACACACGTCCTCAAACTAAATTATAGTATTTCCACGAAATGGAAAGTAAAAAATATTTGTGTTGTAAAAGTAATAAATAATCATTGATACATAATAAATATAATATAGAAAATATATAAACATATTTCAAATTATAATTTCCACATTGAGAGGTGGTAAATAGATAAGGAACACTCATCATTATGTGAGGCTTTAGTTCATCATACACAAAAACATAATGTATATTACCCATTAGATGGATGTATGTGTATGTTTCTATTTAAGCCTTATATTAAAAAAATACATGTACATTTCATATACTAGTGTTTCAATCGAAAATGTAATATTTATAGTGGATGGGATAGAGAAATAAAATAAAAAAATTGTGTGAGAGAATATAATGCCTCATAATCGGGTAACTTTTTTTTGGCTTGTGCCAAAAGGCTTCCTAAGATTTCCTCTTTCCCAATAGTAGTCTTATAGAAAGATGAGAGGGATGTTTGTAAGTTTATTTTGGAGATCTTGGACAATCATAAGTTCTTTGAGATGTGTGAATAAGAGGGTGATGTGGTCGCTATTTATAGGGAAGGTAAATGACACTTGGCATTTTTTTTAAACAAGTTAGGTGTACCCATGTTTTTTCCATAAACAAAGTTATAAAAACCTGAAAAACTAAATAATGGAAGTTTTATGGACAAATAATGTCTAAACTATTGGTGTTGGAAGGGTTTCTAGTCCTTTTTAGTCTTAAAATTAATTTTTAGTACTTTATTAATTTTATTTTAATCTTAATCATTGTATTTTATTTTAATCACTTTCACTAATATTTTTTTGTCAAAACAAATTTGAAATATTTAGACATTATAAATTTTGATTATTCAAAATATGGAACCCATTTTTACGAATTCTAATTAAAAATTGAAACTGATTCCAATTACCTAAATTGGATAAATTTATAATTTGATTATATAATTTAACATTACATACAATTTGAAATATAATTTATCCTTATAAATGGATTAGATGAAAAATAAATTTTGAATTAAATTTCAATATTTTTAACTATTCATTAAAAAATTTAAACTATAGATAAAAATATCAAAAATATATTCAAACCTAATTTTTATGTTTCGTTTTAAAATATGAAGTTTATTTTTTTCATATTAAATCTATAAAAACTACCAAAAATTGGATTTAAAATGGGTCCCCCATTAAAAGGATCTAAAACTATATTTATAACAAAAATTGGATTTTAAGCATAAAATAGGGTTTTTTATTATCCAATATCTATCAAATGTAGTTGGGGTTTGGCTTAGTGTCAAGAACCCCTAAATTATATATGAAAAATGAGGGTTCAAAACCCATTGGGCACAGGAACTGTAGCAGTACTATAGTGTCTGTAGAAGTGGTGCTAATGTAGCGGCAGTAGGTCACTATAGTGGCAGCGGAGTACTATAGCAGTAGCGGGTACTGTGAAGTACTAGAGTAGCGCATTACTATAGCATTACTATTCACATAATGGGCTTTGGGACAAATAAATGGGACTACGGGCCATGTAATGGGATAAATTCCCACTAGGCCTTTGGGTTATGTAATGGGTATCCCTCTAGCCAATTAAAGAGGTATTTTCATAGGTTTAATAATAAATGAGGCTTCGGCCCCAACCTTTTAAAAAATATCTGTCAAATCTAATATATGATTATCAAAAATATTTTTTTAATATATAATATATAAATTTAATTAGTATCATTCGGTATTAGTAATTAATTTAACATATTAATATAAATCTTATTTTTTACATAAAAATAGTATTTTATAAAATTAGTCCCTTTATATTAATTTTGTATATAAATTCAATTCTAATTAATAGGTAACCAATAAATTCCACTATATATATTCACAAGTTATTTAATCCTAAAATCTCAAATTTAATTTCCATGTTATATCCAATTGAATAATAATATTTTTATAATGAATTGTTGTTCTATTTCCCGCAGTCTTTCATTTTACACAATCCATCGAGGAAAGTCTTTCTTGCATGTAACACAAGCTAACCTTAGTGTTCTGTGTAATGAAAGCTAAAATTTATGTTCTGTGTAGTGAAGGATTAACTTTTTATTACATATAATCAAATCCATACATTTTTCATTAATTTAGAATAAAATATATTCAATGTTACTTCTAATGAAAAATATCAAAAATATTAAATTATTTCAAAAAAAATACTTCACAAAATATCAGGGTGTTACAAATTATATATCATATTATTTTCACCCCACTAAATTTCTTAATATACATTCCTTCCCATATGACCCTAATCAATATAACCTAATTTCTATACCACATAACCTTAAATTTTACGGTGTCTAGTGTATCCTATAGGACATTAAAAAATAAAATGTGTCTATTAGATGTTTTATAATAACCTTATATAAAATCTATATCTATACAATAATTCCTAGTGTATGGTCTCCAAATCCACATAAGGTATCTCTCATCATTCTTATACTGGAACATAATTCTACTTCCAAAAAAAATTTATGGATTGATTTTTATTCCCACATGATATATATTGAAACCTATATCTCATATCCTATGCCAAGAAAAAAATTCAACTTCAACACACCCTTTATTCCACTATTGTGTTGAGTCTCTTACTAATTCACATTAGGTTATTTCTTTTGTACTCACACCATGGAACCCCTTATTCCATATCATTTACTATTATGGATAAGATAGATATATTCATATACCTTTAAAGAAACTAATCATTACAAATGGTTTCATTAACTTATTGGAATTTTCTTCCAATAATGTGAGAATATTGTATAGTTCTCTCTTTTTTAACTACATGTGGCCTGATTCCTATTCACATGGGATATATAAAAACATTTATACTCTCTATCCTATTTTGAGTTCTAAATTAATTTTACTACTTATTTTCATAGTTAAACAATCCTATTATATTGTATCACAAACACATGTTATGTTCTATTCCATTATCCTCATGCTAGGAAAACACATTTCCCCTACCAAGAACTATGCGCGTCTTCCTAAAATTTTCCAAAATATATGTTATCACATCCAGATCACCTATAAAGGAACAAAATGAAAACCCTTATCACCTTGTATCCCATTTATATCCCTTTTAATGAATCTAATTCTATTATATTTGAATCATAATATTACAAATACCTTAAAATATTTCCTTTCCATATAACATTCTTTGTACCCTAGATATTTAAAATATTATAAATCTTTTATAATTATAAGAATGGAGTATATTTGTTCCTCAGGGATATACTTTGGCCTAATGATGTCTTATGAACCACATATATATCTCACCTATTACAAAACAAGGTAATATATTAATATCAAGGGAAATATCCTCTTATCAAAAATTAAATTAACGATATCATGGTGTAATACACTATTCAAATGTTCTTAGAGGAAAAACACAGTAGGCTAGTTTAATGGAACAACAATAGACTCTTTCTTCAAATTATTCTAATGTTCATCTTGGATTCTCTAATATTATTCCTTAATTAAACATTTAAAAAAAATTATAAATGATTTATGTTTCCCCTTATTTTTTTCTCAAATATTTAGAAATATTATTGATTCTTTAACCATCACATTATTAGTCAAATTACTGTCTTTTCTAATCATTCATTAATTTGTTAGTTTCGATTAATGTTGGGTTAATTATGTTCATTGGGTGAATGGTGTTTTTTCATTATTATACTCTCTATATAAAGATAATAAAATATAAAGAACATTGTTCTAAGATATATGGAAATAAACTATGAGATAAATTTTTCCCCAAAAATTTTAAACTTTACTATCATAAAGTCATTTGAATATATGGTTTCTTGCATTAGTGTTAGGCTCACTAATTCACATTTGTTCAGTGATTAAATCATCATTTAACATGAAACATCAAATTCTATCAAATCTATATGGCCATAAACATCAACCACCATTTAGTTAAATTTATATAACATTAATCCCCATTCAAATTAATATAAAATTATTTATGAACTTTAAACATAAACAACACATTTACCTTTATCATAATACCCTAAATTAAAAATACTCAACAAAGGTATGGCCCCCCTAACACGGAAATATATATATATATATATATATACTTGATGCTTACTGGGATGAATTCTTACAAAGGGTGGCTTGAGAAAAAAATCAAGTCACCACTCTCAAATACTTTTTATTTAAAGGATTAGGAAAATTTTAGAGCATAATACAAAATAATTAGGCATAAATATTCTTCGGTTGAAAACCCATAATGGGTGACCATATCATAATCCAAGTCTTTACTTGGTAATACATTCTTATCATGACTAGGGAAAAAATATTCCATATAAGAAGAATATACAATTATTTTAAATACAAATATTTTTCCCAAGTAAAATTCAATACAATCTCACTGGGTCTACAAGTCAGGGAAAAAGTTAAAGAATATTTAATTTCATCATACATATTAGTTAAGATGATTTTGAAAGTGGGCATAATTTTATAATTTTAGGTTATTTTAACCCTTCATTAATATTAAATAATTCCTACAAAATCCACTTAATTTTTTTATTATATTTAGTTATTCACTATTTCATGACTAAATGGTCTAAACATGGCCTACAGTGATGGTGTAAGAAAACATGATTGACCAATACCCATCCAATACCATAGTTTAAGAAGGAAAAATTATACATCTTCATTTTTTTAATAGGTTAAACTCAGTTCATTGTGGCGGCGTAAGTGCATATGACTAGCCACTATCCATATGAGATTTCATTCCTTAAATGATAATAGACTAATCAAATATTTTGTAATTAACCCAATTATTTCCAATCATAATTTATAAGATATTCATTTTCAATAAATGTATATCAGTATAAAAATATTTTTATGTGAATCATTTTGTACCTTCTTAAGTTATTAGGGGTTAGTATATGAGATTGCATTATTACCTTGTCATTATAAATATATAGATAATTTCATTAGAGTAATGAATGTAATCATTATTTAGAAAACATTATGTGGACATTCGTAGTTCATATCCTTATATTGTGAAAATTGTTTGGAATATAGATAAATTGTACAAGAAAAATAGTGGGAAGAATTATTTAAATCATCTAACAGTCAGTATGAATCTCAAATACCACATTGAAGATATGACCATATTGAAGCTAATATTTATGATAATAGAAATATATTATTATCCCTGAAAGACAATTCCTTACATTTTTTATAATGATTTCAATTCTAACTATTATTTCCTCCAATATTTCTTTCAATATTTCTTTCATAGATGTTATGTAAGACTCATGCAACTATATCTCCACTCTCTGAATAGTCAACTAGTACAGTTATCATCGTCATCAAACCCACAGAGGATTCCAGTATGGCAGTCGTCGCAGTCGCAGCTAGCTCTAGGGTCCCCGCACACAGCATGCTCGATTTCGGGAGGGTCTCCTCCTCAAGCCAAGGGGGAAATACAACAACTATCATGAATAACAGAGTTTATGTATCCTGAAGTTCCATCTCATCAATAGAAACCCAACTTGATAGACGGCACATCAATCAGACGCTCGGTCTGAGAGTTATTGGCTTTTCTGTTCCAGGGGACCGGATGGAATTATTCTCATTCCAAACCCAAAGATTTTCCAAATAAATCCAAAACTCACTTAGATTATCACAAAAGGACTGATTTTATGTGAGTTCCCTGGTGCCTTAGACGGCATGTCGATCGAACGTGTGGTCTTAATGTTATCCACGTTTAAGTGAAATGAGCCCAGCCCGTCAAGCCCAGTGAGTGAGCGGGTCGGCCCGACCTGGTTCGGCGGGTACGACCTGGCTGGAGGGTTGGCCCAGCCCAGTGGGGTGCATCCCGGCCTAGTGGTACGTGGCCCAGCACGCGCAAGGGCACGACCCAACCCAGCGGCAGGCGATCCGGACTGCGGTTGGTCGCGGCTCGGCCAGCTGGCCAAGCTTGTGCGTGGGTGCGGCCACCCATGATTTCCCAAACCAGCGGCGCCGAGTGGCATCGCCCCTCTAGTCTGGCCGGCCAATGTCGGTCGGTCTTCCCAACGCGAGAGGCCCACAAGGGCGAGCTGTGTTTCTCCTGCACTGCACCTGCGGGTGCCGCTTCCTCCTTCCACACGGTCGGCAGGCGGCCTGCCGGTTCGCCGTTGAAGCGTCCCGCAATGCACGGTCCATGGTTCTCCACAGCGTAGCGCCTTAGAGGCACCATGTTTCTCCACCCTGGATGGAGTTAGTAGGTTAGTTCTTCTTCAGCAGAGCAGCCCGAGGTTGCGGACCACGGTCTCCCTTCCGCGCGGCACCCAGTGCTACAGTCCTCTTCGGATCAGCGCTCGGCTGTCGTTGTCGCTGCTGCCTTCAGTCATCACCACCCCTGTTCACCGCAAAAATATTCAAGAACCATCAGAGGGTCGTCAGGCCATGTTTGTTCGGTCCGCGCCCTCTGCGTTAGTCGATATCAATTGGACGAAGACAATTCAAGCATTCACCAAGGACAGAATATAATTTCATTCACTTAAAATTATATCAAACCACCAACCTGGATTCCAAAGCTCGCTTTTCCGGGTTGCGGGAAGAGGATCTGAAGTCGACGTCGATTCGTTGACGTCGAGGTTCGTCCAAGGAGAAAGAGTAGTTGATATTTCCTCGCAGATAGAATCACCTCCCTTTCCGCGGAGTAAGAAGAACAATGATGGCATTCCTCGTGATCCTCCCCTCACGTTCCTACCTCGATCGTCGAGAGGATATCATTCCTCTTGTTCTTTGTTGTTGAGGGATTAAGTTCTCCTCCAAATCTCCTAAGGCTCCACCACCAAATATTTTACAAGAAAATATAATATTAAGGCTCCCTAATTTTAACAGAATTTCCATGAAATTCAAAATGATTCAAAAGAGGTGCCAATTAATTAATAATGATATTAATTAGATAATTTTTCACATTCAATGGGTGGGAGGTGGAGCGGCTCCACCATAATAAAATATAGGTGTTGTAAAATTAAATAAATGGGTGTTAATGGGGATTTTAATGGAATTTGAAGGGTTATGTGGGTATGGGTCCCACCTCTAACTTCCCCTTGTAGGAAATAACCACCACCAAACAATAAAATTGTGTACAACAATTTTATTTAATTTAATTTAAATCCCCAAAAATTAACGTCTCCTCCCAAGAAAACGCAACTGCGGTAAGGGTCCCCTTAAGTGAATATCGGGGATGTGAGTTCATTGGTACCCTCGGATATCAATTCTGAGAATCGGTTAAAAAGATAGAAAAACTTGCACATACGTTTACTAAATGTACCCGAAAAAAACATCAGAAATTGATTCCAGGCACACTAGGCCTAGAAATCAGGTGTTTTCAGAAACCGAAACCTCATAAAATTCCAAAGACTTTAAGAAAAAAATTTCCATGAAATTTAAAAGACTTTAAAATCTATTTATATTCACTTTTCTCTAATAAAAACTCAACATCCATATAATTATTTCCAAACCATTTCATGTTGTGGAGATTTAGGACAAGGTTTTATTTAGTCAATGTAATATCTATAAACCATGATTAAAATAACATTATTCCCCTAAAATTTTTGAGTTCAATTCCTTATTAAAAATGTGTCTTTTAATGAGTTAAATTGTGATTTTATCACACCATGATGTGGTTCTTCATAGTATACAACACTTTACTTCAATTATAATTAAACCATGATCATTTTTCATTTTAAACATGATACATTCACATTAACTATGACATGGTTTCACTAATCAGGGTGTGCATGTTTTTTTTAAATTTTATACATGAACTTTGATGAAGATAAATATATTTATATTTTATGTTATGATGTGTTATCATATACAATATTCTCCCTCTATTTGTGGAAGAAATGGAACTCCACCCCTCAACCTCTAAGAACCATATCATTAAAACAATTATAAATTTCATCCTAAACAAAAATTTAATATAAATCTCAGTGATGTGGTTTCATAACTGATAATAACTATTATGAAATAAAAAATTCTTTAGGAACCAGGGGTAATGAAAAAAATAATTTTCTCAATATCTATCCAATTCATTCATTGTGAAACGAACCATGTCATGTTTTTATGAACATAAATACATGATTTTTTCATCCTATAAATTCATTTAGTTCTTTGTAGAATCTTTATATCAAACTAATCGCCCATAAATCTATGTGAATGTAAATAATAAATAAAATATGAAAATACATGGAAAACTCATGATTGACCGTTGCAAGAATAAAGTCATTATAATATCTCAATGTGAGAGTTATCAAAACACCCTAACATGATTTGGTCATCCATTAAATGACTTTATTCCTTTATAACCACCTCATATCCAATGGATATCCAATAAATACATGATCCAATCAATAATAAATATAATAAGAAATCACTAGAATAAAATATGACTCTTCATCTCAAGAAACTAGTCATAGTAATCTCTCAAAGTAAGAGTTATCTAAACCCAAAAATATTGGAGAGTGTATTTTTTGGAGTATTTAAAATCCTCAGTGTATAGATAAATACTATATTGAATAAGTATCAATTGAGATCCAAAAAATCCCCATTTTTTAACTCACTTGAAGAGATCTCTTTGATATGTTTCTTGAATATTCAAGAAGTATTCTAAATTTTTGAGTCAATATACCACTTCCAATGAACCATTATTCATATATAGAGATATTTTCAACCCAATATAAAAATATATGGAAATATGTCCCCACTTACTTGTTCAGAGGGTAATAGATGAAATAATCCCACTGTTCACCCATGATCCTGCACTATTTACTGAAAAAATATATATATATATATATATAATTTAGATGTATTTGTTAACCCTTAACACCAAAATTTGTGTTTAATTTAATGATGCATCTTGGAGGGTTAATTATACATTACACAACTAAAATAGTAAAAATATTTGAAACCTTTATTCCTTAATTATATATGAACCATAGTCCTTTATAAAAAATAATTGAATTTGATGCAATAATCCATATATATATGGTTTACCGATGATATAATTCATCCATATCACTCATAATTTCATTATCCTATAAATTATATTGTTTCAAATGATTTATTCAAAATGAAATTACATTAAAACTCTTGAGAAACACACTATCCCATATTTCCAGTACCTCCATGTAAAAGTATTATTATAACCCCTATAAACTTACAACGTTCTCCAATTTCCTTCACCACATGTGTAGGAGTATTCTTACCAAAATCATCTTCCATTGAATTACTATTACTAAATTAAAAATATGATCAAAATAAAAATTATGAAGATACATTACCCATATATGTTATCTAATATTTATATCACACTATGAGAGAATATACTCTAAAATTTTATTATCTATATATTTAAAAAATATTTCACCAAAAATATGAAGCCACCATGAATATAATGAAGTGAAAAAAATCGATCAGTCGAGATTTTGTATTGGGTTTTTATTTTTCTGTGGCCTCAACTACCTAGACTGTAAAACCTCAATCCTATTTGAGTTGTGTAATTCATCATAAATTTTATATTACTTTTTTTTGTGATAATCCTGTTTTCGAAACTGGGATATATATTATGTATATGGGTGTTTGAATTTATCAAGGATGTTTTTTGGATATATATTATAGCCAATTTGATGTTTTATTTTCTCGGGTGATCATCATTGTCAGGTTTGGTGGACATGAAATAGGTTTTTTTATGTGCACCAATATTTGGAGGACCACTTCATTGTAGTCCTAGCGGTGTAGGGAGAAATTCCTTTTCTAAGGGAATGGATCCCTTTGATGGGTGTGGATACTATGAAACTCACAATATCATATAATTCAAGAACTGGGAGTTTAAGTGGTTATGGCACCCCGGGGATCTTGTCTAATGAATATATCATGTGCTGAAACTCTCATGGTGGGAGTTTTATTGCCTCTGGCATATGGGGTGTGGGTATCATTGTGGTTTAAGGAATGTGAGAAACTTGGACTAATTTTTTTCAAAGGGAAAATATCATAGGTTCACACCATGTTAGAACCATGGTGGGAATTTTGAGAGGGAAATGGGGATTCTCTCCCCTTGGTTCTAGTCATAGTACTAAGTGTGTCAGGCTCTCAGGTGTCTGGATAGAGAGCACTAAGGTATAGCATAGGACATAGTGCCAGCTATCCTACCGCTGTGAAATATTCAATTTTTTTTAAAGAGATCCCCAACCCCTATACATTTTTAACACCCCTCTCCCCTTCTCTTCTTTATCATGTTTATGGAAGGAAAATGGAGGTACCCTCACATTTTCTACTTATACTCTCATTTAATTTGGCATGTTTTTAATGGGTTTTATTTGGTGTTTTGAATAGAAATATCCCATATACATCCTCCTTGATTGTCCTCTTGTATTTCCTTCTAATTTGAGTGACTCATTGCAGTGTTTCATTGAAAATTCCACCCAATCATAGTTCATCATCCTATTATGATTGTTATTTTTCATCACATGAATATAGGATATATTGATATCTTTATTACATTCCATTTCACATCATTTAATTGAAGTTACATCAATAAATGAGTTTTTAACTTTTTTAAATTAAATGTAATTGGTTATTTATAAATAGCTAATTATCATTGATTTTGACTAATATGACATCGGAATTATGCCATAGAACATCTAAAAATGTATGATCACTATATTTGTGTCGTAAGGTTGATTGATGAATTTTAGGAAGTTATGACCAATTGATTTAAATATATATAAATTTTAAATTATTATAAAATTAATTTTATTTTTAATCCAAAAATATTATAACTAATTATTTATGTTTTGTGCCCGGAGATAGGTGTATGAGTGTCGACACAACACTTAGAAGAGCTTCGGTGGGAGTCACTCAGCTACTTAGAATGGTAATCACTCTATACAGAAGTATATGGTCCCTTGAGAATAACCATGGTGTCAATGTATTTTATTTATATATTCATGTGGTGTGCAGTCTCACTACCGAATATGATCAACATTTTTATTTAAATGAATAGTTTTATTAGTGTGAAATTCTAATGGAATCAACAAAGTTTCTGGGGCCACAGTAGGACCTTCTATACTAGATTATTCCTCAATATAAAATGGTTGAGGCATTAATTATATTTTTATTTCATGAGATACATGGGACCTTGGATGACTATTGATCCAAATAAGTGGGTAAGAAGAGTTTCCCTTAGCATAGCTGTCATTATACCCTCCTTATAGGAGAGGGTTTTATTTTGGATATGTTTATCCCATGTTTTAATTAGTGTAATTGAGATGTCTTAAATTCCCTGGGATATTATTCTGAGCATGGGGTGATAATTTCTTCCCCTTGATATTTGAGTACTAAGGTAGGTGTTCTTTGGGAATGATTTGGATGGGTTTGGTGTCTGAATACTGATATAGTGATGTCTTGGGATATTAGATGGGTTTTATTCCATCTCCACAGAGTAATTTCAGTGTGGATTTACCTAGGATTACAATGAGTCCCTGATGATATATTAATGAATTCAATGGATTCTATGTCCATTGATTGATGGTGTCAGATCTAAGTGATAAAAAACATAATATATGAACTTAGAAAGGATTCCATAGAAATGATGTGACATAAGGGACCTTAGTAGGTGCCCTAGTGATATAAATACTCTTAAGAGAATTCATACAAGAATGGAGAGTGATGATTTCATGTTTCATTGAAAAGCCTGAATCATTATTATTTATTTCATTTTAAATAAATTTAATCTATTCAATAGCATTCAATGCACACAAGATCAGGTTTAAACAAACATACTCTATTAAAATATTATTTATACATGACTATTACAACCTAGCCATTAAGTTGGTAGATATAAATACAACTGAATTAATTATGAAATGTATGTGTTTTATATATTTATTAAATGAATAAAATGGATATATATTTATTATAAATAAAATAAGAATCATTTGGAATAAAAAATTGTTTTCATAAAACATATTTTTTCTAAAATACCATTTAGTTCGGATTTGCACACGAAATTTAATGTAATTTTTAACCAATTTTAGAAAATTTATTTGATGAAATGAAATTATTTTTTAAAATTATCTTATCAAAATTATCTCAGGGTAATTTTTATGAATTTTTTTAAAACGTATCATTTTGTGAGGAACAGTGAAATATTTTGATTTTTATTGAAAACTTCTTTTTTTAAATTGTTTTCAACCATAAATTATATTTTATATTTATTTGAAAGAAAAATTAGATAAAATATATTATTATTTAACTAATTTATGTCATTTTTATAAATTTAATTTTCAATTTCAATATAAAAACATTCTATAGTTAGGAGAATTTTCTCTTTAGAAACCCTCTTTTTCATCTCATCTGCGAGAATAATTTTAATTTGGATTCTTCCACATTATTGAATTGAATTCTAAAAAATATTATATATTTTTAGAATTAGAATAATTTATATTATCCAATATTTTCAACAAATTTTTTTATATTTATGAGTAATAAAATAACTAAAAATTAATTTCAGTTTTTAAGGTAAGCACCGATTTACCAGCGGTGAAACTAAGAAGACAAGGGTTAAAATGTCCTAAAAACATTTAAAATAGTTTTTTCACATTATATTACATTATATCTTATGAGGTAAGATAAATACTCATTTTGGAGGCTTATGAAATGATAAAATCATTTGTGTAACGGATTCTTTTCAAAAATTCCATGTGTGTCATCTCCCCCACTTTTAAAAGGTCAGCCTTTCTCATCCATTATTCACACTTCAAAATCCATTTATATTAGACAATACCTACCAAAATTATTAACTTAATCCACCCCCAATATCATATATTCTCTTTATTGACCATAAATCCATTCTATGAATACTTTTTATGGAAAACATAAGAAGGTCATTCAGAGAAGTGGTAATTTTCTTAAACAATTATTTTTATTTTATTTATTCTTCCACCTCCTTGAAATATTATTAAATAATGATGATATAAAAACATCAGTATATAAAATATACATACATTTTTTTATGTTAATTTCATAACCTATGTCCATCTCCACTTCCATCAAATGGGAAATGAAATCGTTGATTGTATGTACGGCACGCTACCACCTCGTGAAATGATTTTACTTGTTTTCTATAAACTCATTTTCAGGTTTTATATAATGATGGATTATATGTATATATATAGTATTTATGACATAATTATATTTCTGTAATTATGATATCACATATACCTTCTCACATTCAATCTATTTAAAATACGATAATGTCACTTGTGTGAACGGTGAACTACCGTCTCATGAAGCAATATGATTTGTTTTTCACTTATGATTTACATAGAAGGAATAAGGATAAGTTTAATGAATATATTTTATATAAATAAAATGATATAAAATATTTAAAATTAATATATCTTACAATCCCGTACCCGTTCACTCGTTAAGGGAATGACATTGTCGCTCATGCATATGTACGACCTACCGCCTCTAAGAAATGATGCCACTCAATTTTCATTCACAACATTAAATAATGATAATAATAATGTATATAATGAGAAAATATTATATTTATAACACTATTATAATTATTTATATGATTAAATTATATCCTATATACATGAAAAATAACTCTTATGGAAACACATGCGTGAGAAAAAAAGGTAATTGACCCCATAAATAATGAAAATCATGAAATATTATTAACAAACAGGTGATAAAATGTTATAATAGGATCATATATGATTTTAAAAATATTATTATGGTTATTATATAAACATTTAAAATTCTTAAAATATTTTTACATGAGGTTGAAGCATGTTAAAATAATGGAAATTGTGAGGTGAGGGACTTCATCTCAATTTCTATTCATTAAGGCGTATTTTATTATTTTTAACCCAATTTCCTTTATATAGTTTAAATACATTCCATTTTACATATTATATAATTAATTCATAATAATTCATTGTATATTTATTTTTATTTTTAATTCTTTCATCCAATATTTTTTTACATGAATTTTACCACGTGGTAATGGCTTTCAAAACAATTTCCATTTCATTGTGACATATTTATAAATATGAACTTATTCACCTTTATGTGGTGTATATACATCCACTTTGATTTATTTAAAATGAATAAATAAATATTAATGATAAATAATGTTTCATTTCATGTTTATTCTTCATGGTGTTACAATTGAAAAGTAACCAAAGAGGTAAATATTATTATATAATCTCACATTATTTTGAGATTCTTAACTTTATTTTGAAAAGTCACATTATTCTAATTACTTTCCATTTTAAATTATATTTATCCTAAATATATATATTCTTGTATTATATATATGATTATTTTCTAAACCATATAAAATTTTTATATATGTATTTCACTTTGAAAGCTATTTGATTAACTGGGGAAATATTGATAAATCTATATTATTTACTCGATATAGATATCTGATGGTAATGCTTATTTATTCATGAGTCAAAAGGAATTTTTTGATATATTGGGGATTAGTTGGACATGAAGTTTTGGGTTGGTCTAAGTTATAGATAGCCCCTTAATGCATTGATAGGTCTCATGAAACAAATTTGTTAGCCAAATTAGATGGGTTTTTTCCTGTAGTTTTAAACTGTCTTGTGAATGGTCTTGAATATAAAGGTATAAATATTCATAATATCATGAAGTACAATAATTAGGAATTTACTTCATTGATAATTTAGTTATTATTATTATCCATGAGTTTTTTCAATTACATTACTTCTAGATGCATTTCATTTTCAATATATTGAGTTAATAGAATTTTTTTCAATTATTTACCTTACCATATTGATTAGGCCAAATACATTTATTATAGAAAATTTATTGATTAAATGTAATTTTTGTTAAGTTAATTAACTTCCCTTATTGATTATACTTTATTTATTCATAATATATTACACTATATGTACCCCTTACTAAGTATTTCTTCCCAACCTTATTATTTTCCTTTACCTAGGTTATGACGAAGCATTTGTAGAATGAGTTCAATGATGCCAAATATTTTTAATTAATATGATTTTTATTTTATTTCCATATATAAAATTGAATCAGGTATGTATTTTCTTCAAAAAATAAAAAACTAGTCAGTCCTTTGGGATTTTACCCCATATATCTATACCAATGTAATAAAGTAGTAATAGTCTCTATATTACTGGATTTGGGGTCATTATAGTTGATGTAAAAGGATTTTTAGTAGAAACCATGTAAAATAAATTAAGGAAGACATCTATTATGTAACATAATACTATGATAGTATTTTCAGAAAAGTATATAAGGACATACTAATGTTTTCGTAAGGTAGATATTTTGTGGTCCTTCCAAGAAATACATACCACTTTGGATACTATAAGTAGATGTGGTTCTATAATAGAGGTATTTAGGTGTAATAAGATGAAAAAAGGCACATCAGGACTAACTTGAGCATTACTTGGTACATGAAAAAAGAGATTACTACATTCTTAGTTTGGAACTCCAATTGTACATTCTTAGAATAATTCCCGTGTTCTTTAAAAATCATTATGAATGATTTTAAAATAAAGATATCCCTAAATAAACAAATTTTAAGATTATGAAATTAAAAATACATAAACTTTTTATTTATGTATACTGATACACCATATTTTTTATTATTCATTATGATTTAAAATTAATAAATTTATGAGCTAATATAGTATATTAAATTATTTATCAATAAGTCCTAGAATTAATAAATATAGTAATACTCATGGACAATTTAGATATTTACCTACCAAAAATATCAATATCATTGGTGTTGGAACTGAGAAGATCATGGATATATTAATGAAGTATAAGAAAGTTGTGAAAAATAAAATTTATGAGATGGATCTACCTGTTGTTCCATAGAATGATTCTCGTTTTCTGTATCACTTCTCATAATAAAAACACTAATCATTTAGTGTGACTAATGATCCAATGCTAGGTATGCAATGGATTAAGTCTCTTGAGAGTATATTTATGGATTTTGGATGTGATGAAAAGGAAACAGTTACACATGTAGTGTATTTTTTAAATGTTATTTTAATCAATAATGGTCACTCATCCCTAAAACTATAAAGGAAGAGGAAATAGAACTAATTAAAATGAAATATTTTTAGTACATATTCTTAAAAAAATATTTCTCTCATGAGAAAAAAACTAAAATGAATAGAAATTTCCTTTAAATAGTGAAAATGTAAGAAAAAAAGTGTTTCTGAGTATGAGGATACAATTACAAGGCTATCCTGTTATTATACAGATTACATATGCAACACAGAATGAAAGATCAACCATTTCTATGAAGGTAATCTCACATGTCTCTAATATGAGCTAGTCTCCCAAACCATTTCCTCATATGATAAAATAGTTTTCTGTTCTATAAAAATGGAGAAACATTTATCGATATCATATTTGTTCAACGGTAATCATGAAAATAATTTACTGACTAAGCACTAATAAAAAAATGTATGTATCAAAGAAAAGGAATATAATGAGACAGTTTCCATCCTGTGATAATTATTAAAAGAATAATCGTAATAAATTATTGAAGGTCATGGGAGTTATTTTTAAGTGGGTATATAAGGTTCATTAGACTAAAAAATGTAAACGGATGAAATAAAACCCTATAATTAAGTGTTTCACATTTATGGGGATAGGACACTATGCAAATTAATTTCCTAAGAATAAAGGGAAAATACCATAGTATAGGCCAATGGAAGAAGTCCAAGATTTAAAATCACTATAGTTGAGGTGGAATTACCATATTATGTGGTCTCAGGTGGTCTCATAAAAGATTTAAATCTATCAAATTGATTATTTTATTATGGATCCTTTCACTTTTTTATGTCTTCAACATTTTCTATTTATATTAGATACTTATATAGTTCCTTAAAAAAGTTTTTAGTCAAAATTCCATGTGGATGTCTCACTACAAGAATTATTTTTCATGAATTCCTCATTATGACAAAGAAATGTTCTTTATTTTCTAAACTTATTATCATACTATTGGTTGACTTTGTTATAAACCATTGTATATAATGGATTTAAAAATATGATGCAAAAAATTTTATTTGGAGATGAAGGAAATTATGATTCATGATGATGTTTTAGAATTACTTATATTTATAAAATAGACTTCTTCATTAGAGTAATTAATACATCCTCCAATATTAGAACATCTTAATGAGATCTTTTTAGGAATAATATCAAATGAAATCTATGGATAGAGAAGGCAATAATCAAATCAAGGATGAACCGATTGTATGTAAATAAATTAATGTATTTATTAACTAATTACTTTGACATCCATCTGAATATGAAGTTGAATTTTCCATTGATTGTATCCCTGAATCAATATAAATATTAAATAATCTATATAAAATGTGCATTGTGAAATTAGTGGGGTTGAAGAAAAAATAGATGAGCTTTGTGATAAGCTACTTACTCACCCTAGTGTTTCAATATGTAAATTCCATATTCTCTCCATTAAGAATAAAAATGGATCCATGTGTCTATGCATTTATTATAGGGAAATAAATGATATTATGATGAATAAAAACTATCATCTCCCTCATATTGATGAAATATTTGATCAATTTCATATAGTGTAATATTTTTGAAAGATTGGCCTTTGATTTGGGTATCATGAATTGAGAGTAAAGAAGGAATACATTCTAACGATAACATCTTGAATGAGGTGTGGACATTATGAGTATACAATAATTTCATTTGTAATGATTAATTCACCATCTATTATTGTTGATCTAATGAATAGAATACTGAAGTAAAATATTTATGGGGTTTTATGGAATTATTAATAAATCTTAGTGTACTATAAAATATATGAAGATTTAGCGAATCATATAAAGTTCATTTTGGAGACTGTTGTAAGGATGAAATTATATGGAAAACATGGTAAGTGTGATTTATGGATTCAAGAAGATTCTTTTCATGGCCATTATTTCACTAATGATGGAATCTATGTTGATCCTATGAAGACAAAATGAGTCATATAATATCATACACTAATGAACATAACACAAGTACATAGTTTTATTGGATTTTCTTGATATAATTTTTGATTCATTAGGTTTTTTCCTGATTGGATTACCAGTTAACTTATCTAACACATAAAGGGGTTATGATAAGTTTAAGAAGAAAATTAGTGCTGTGAATGATAGGAAATTTGAGGAATTTAGTTTTAAAGATGGTGATTTTAAATTTGGAAATATATTATGTGTTCTATATACACCTGAACTAAATATGGATTTATTGGATGATTCATATAGATCAAAATTTTCTATACACCCCAGAAGTTGAAATTTGTAATGGTATTTTTCGGAATATTTTTGGTGGGATATCATAAAGAAGAAAATTGTAGACTATATATCAAGATGCATGGTTTTTCAATAGTTCGTGGCAGAGAGACATCATCCCAGATTATTCATGAATCCTAATTTTATTCCTATATGGAAATTGTATGACATTACTATGAACTTTATCACATGAGTCCGAAATAATATTAGAAATAATGATGCAATATCATTTATTGTTTTTTTCTTAACCAAAAATGCACATTTTGTCTCTATAAGAGGATATTTACCACATTATCACCTAATATTTCTCTATATTAATGGATTTAGAAGACTTAATGGTATACCTATTTCGACCATGTCTAATTATGACACCCATTTTACATTGAAATTCTGTAAGTGTGTTTATATGGCTCTTGATACTCAGCTTCAGTTGAGCACTACCTACCATCCTTAATCTGATGTAAAGACCAAAAATACTATTCAAAAATTGTATTACATTTATAGTTCATGTTATCTGAACATTAAAAGTATGTGGGATTAGTATGTACCCTCACTTTTGTTTTCCTTTAACAATAGTTTCCATTAAAGTATTTAAATGGTGTCGTATGATACATTATATGGAAAGAGGTGTTGTATTTATACTTATTATGATGATGTTAACGAATGAAACATGTAGGACTCTAAAATTTTTAAGAGACTAAGAAAATTTTAAAGACTATTCAAATTCATATTAAAGCATTTCAAATTTTGAAATATAGGAATGCTGATAATTGAAGGAAATATTTGGAATTACAAGTGGGAGACTATGTTTTCTAGAAAGTGTCTCCATGGAAGGGTGTTTTAAGTTTCTGTATGAAGATAATTATGAGCCATAAGTATATCAGTCCCTTTTAAATCCAAAAAATAATTATATTTTCTCTAATGTCTTGGTGATTACACCAAGTCTCTCAAAAGAACATGATATGTTACATATATCTTTTTTAAGGATATGTATCCTAGACCCAACACATGTTCTTACCTCTGGTGAAATATAATTGGAAGTTTATATATCTTAATTTTAAGGAACCATACATATATTCTTAATACTAGAGTGAAATTATTGAGGAATAATAAAACTTTATTGGTAAATATACTATAGAGAAATAAAATATGGAGGAAGCAACATGGGAAACAGAGGATGTTATAAATAATAACTACAGTCCTCTTTTCAAAAGGTAATATCCCATAAATTTTGATGCTGAAACTTATTATAGGAAGGAATAATGTAACTCTTTAAGAATTTATAGATTATTTCTTTTTAAATAAATTCAACCTCTTGATATCTTGAGATGCATGAAAAACTGGGTTTAAATGAAAATATCCAATTAAGATAATATTTAAACACGAACATTATAACATAGTCATTAAGTTGTTTGGTAAATATAATAACTAAATTATAAAAATTATATGGTTTATACATGCATAAAATAAATTAAATTGTTATCTATTGATTATATATAAAATAAGAATCATTTTAATGAATAAGAAATTCTTTCAAAACTATATTTTTTCTAAAAGGATGTTTATTCAGGAATTGCAATTAAATTTAAAGGTTAATTTTTACCAGATTTATAAATTATATTTTTTAAAATTAACATAAATTTTTAAATCATCATATAAATATTATTTTTGGGTTATTTTTTTATATTTTTGTGAAAGTTTCATTTTTCGAGAAATTGTGAAAATACTGATTTTTAGTGAAATCTTGTTTTTATTTTATATTATTTACAATGTTAAAATAACTTTTAAATTTATTTTAAAATTAAATTAGATAATTTATATCACAATTTAAATAATTTATGTCATTCTGATCAATTTTATGTTCAATTTCAATATAAAAACATTCCATATGAGATTTTTCTCTTTGGAAACCAGCTTTTTCATCGTGCTTTTGGGAATAATTTTAATTTTGATTCAAAAAATTATATGAATTTAATTTGTAAAAATTTATTCCATATTTTTTATAATTAATATTATATTATATAAAATGGGGAAAATTTATAATTATGTATAGTAAAAGTTGTAAAAATTAATTATCGTGGTTAAAGTGAAAACAAATTTAACTGGGGTTAAGCTAAGAAGATAAGGGTTAATTTTACCATAAAACATTACCAAAACCGATTTTACTGACATATTTCAACCATATAAACTATAATTGTTTCTAATTACTAGTTTTTTATGCTTTTGTTATTAAAAAATGTGGTTTGATTGATTTTTTAAAAAAAATCAATATGTGTCCTCTCCCCCGCTTATAAAATGTCAACCCATATCCTCCCCTATTCATAAATTTAAATACAACATTATCATATAATAAATAAAAAACCTAAATTACTTACTCCCCTAAAAATATTTAATATCCCTTGTTTTGGTCAAATTCCATCTTGGAAGGCTTTTGTGAATACCTAAAGAGGTCGTTCAAAGAAGTGGTAACTTTCTTAAATGGTTATTTTTTATTTTAATTATTCATCCTCCACCTTAAATTCATATTAAATTTTGATTTTATAATAAATTATGTGAATGAAATATACTTAAAAGTTATTTTTTTAAGTTAATAACATATATCCATCTCAACTTCCATCAAATAGGAAATTAAATCGTTGATTGTGTGTATGTCAGACTACAACCTCGCAAACTTTTGTAACTCATTTTCTATCAAAAACTCCCATGGTTTGATATAATGATAAATTTAATATTTATAAAAATATTTATGATATAATTATACTTATTAAATTATAATAGTACATATACATTCTCCCCTTCAATTCCATTTAAATATGATAACGTCACACATGTGTACGACGGACTACCGCCTCATGAAGCGATGTGATTTTTTTACTTATCCTTCGCATAGAAGGTTATAAGGATTAATTTTTGGAATATATGTTATATATATGAAATTATATAAATTATTAAAAAAAATTATAATTTTTTTCTATTACCCTTTCACCCAGTAAGTGAACAATGTCATTGATTGTGTATATGCACGGCCTACCATCTCCACAAAGTGATGTTACTCATTTTCCATGCCCAATATTCAAAAATTATTCTAATAATGAATATAATAAGTTAATATTATATTTATAACATTATTATCATTTTAGTGATTAGGTATTTTTATTATATATACAATAAATTGGAAATTAATGATAAAACATACATGAGAAAACAAGGTAATTAACACTCAAAACAATGAAAATAATAAAATATTATAAACAAAAGTTTAGTAAAATGTTATAGAAATATCATCTATGATATTATAAATATGATAATGGTTCTATTATAAATTAATAACAATATAAAACCCATTATTTTGGAGTTTAAAACATGTTCAATTAAAGAAAACCATGAGGTAAGGGACTTTATCTCAATTTCCCTTCATTGGGGAATAATTTATTATCGCAAACCAAATTTATTTTATATATTATAAATACTACAATTTTTCATATTATATCATGAATTATTCATAATTAATTGTATTTTAATTTTCAATTTAAATTATTTCATCAAATGTTATTTTACTTTAATGTTACTAAATTGTAAGGGATTTCATCATAGTTTCCATTTCACTAAGACATACTTATTAATATACTCCTATTCAATTTTATATGGTGTACATACTTCCTACTTCATGTATTTAATATTAATTTATTTTTATTTTTTTGAATAATGTTTTCTTTCAAGTTTATTCATCATGGGTTTATAATTAAAAATATACTGAAGAGGCAATGGCTATTGTAATATATCACTTTCATTTGTGATTGTTCAATTTAACATGAAAAAATAACATTATTGTGATCATTTTTCATTATAAATTACATTTATCTTTAATATGTATATTATTTTATTATATATATTATCATTTCCTAAACCTTATACCATTTTTTCTTATGATTTTTATATTTAATGTTATTTGATTAAGAGCTAAAATATTGATAAATATATATTCTTTAATAAATATAAATAGTTTATGAAATTTCATATTGACCCATGAGTTAAATAGATTATTAGATATATGAGGAATTATTTATATATGAAATTATGGGTGGGGAAAAGTTATATATATATTCTCAATGCATCAACTTGTCTCATGGGACAAATCAGTTGGCCAAATGATATGATTATTTAACCATGTCCTTAAACTATATTATTAACTGTCTTAAAAGTAGAGAAAATCACCCAGACAAGACAACTTGGAACTGCTCCTCCCCTGCACATGTCCGGATATCAGCACTCCACTTTCACAAGGCTTGTGGAATAGCTATCATGTGCAGAGCTGCACATGCCTGGTAATGATGGCAATGTCATACCCTATTATTCTTCCAAATCTGGTTAGCTCTGCTCAGGTGATTTCACCTGCTTTGAATCCTCATCTGTAGCCTTCTACATTGTAGAATAATAGGTATATCTACATATTCATGTGTCCAAAAGGCCTTGTGGTTTCTCTAAGGCCTTGAGGTGTCCTGAAGGCCTTGAGAAACAACTAGCCTGAAGGCCTTGGGTGGCCCAAAAGTCTTGTAGGACCCAAGGATAGAACCGGTGGACCAAAGGCCAATATGGATAAACAGTCCCGACTGCTATAATACTGAGAAATTATTACTACAATACTACTAGAGTGACCTAAAAATAAGTCTCCACCTGGATTTGATCTCAGGTCTCTTGGATTCACTTGTAGAGTCCTAACCAATCGGGTTGAGGATCATGAGCTAATATATTGATAATTCATTATCCAATTATGATAGTCAAGTAATTTATCAAATAGAATATTTTTTAGTTTATTTACCATTCCATATTGATTATTATTTATTGATTCATTATATATTTCATTGTTGGTAACCCTTACAGAGCAATTGAGATGACCATTATTTTTCTTCCTTTTGTGGAGATATTAAAAATAATTCTTCAAATGAGTTCAAGTTTGCCCAAAAAAATTCATCACTATGATTTTTATTTTATTTCCCTTTGAAAAATGGGTATCATTTATGTATCTGGTTCTCTAAAACTTCTAAAATGATGGTCACTTTTGGATTTCAACCCTCTCATATATTTAAATGTAACAACATATGCACCAGCTCCATGTTACTAGATTCATGGTCATTACTTGTCACTATAGAACCTTAATTAATGGTGATAATAATAAGGATCTAGTATCCATGATAAGTTGTTCACAAGATATTCCATCCTCAAATTGTGTGATGGGATCACGAAAAAAGTAAAACCCCATTTTGATTTGTTATATGAGATTATTCAAGTGGGATGCACTATCCACAAAGATTTATTAATACACATTATATTCCGTAGTTGTTCTCCATGTATATAGCTTTCTTTCCTTATACTGATTAGATGATTTGGATGGGACTCCCTTCCCACTATAATATACTGAGATACATGAGATTCCATGATTGTTTTCATGCTATTAAGCCTTCACGACTGCTATAATGTGATGCATGATACGGATGCAATTACCTCAGTGAAACATATACATCAGTTGTTCTAGAAGGTATGCACTACCCCTCATGCTTTATGTATACTAGGATATTTTTTGGGTGGGACGAACTACCCCCCCCCCCCATATGGGATATATATGTGAGATGATCCATAAGGAACACACAAATCTTATGTGATCTATATACTATAGGATTCTTAGGATTGTACCCAATGATATAGTTGTTGAAACAAATACTAATTGATTTCATAGTAAATTAGCCTATGAATCATCCATGGGATTGATATTTGTTGGAATGGATGTGTGAAATATACATAGACACTTCGACACTAACTGAATCAGGTTTTGTTGGATCTGAGGTGTTGCATTAGAACCCAATAATAAAGGTTCTTAATTATATATTATCCAACGCCATATTTAATTTTATCTTGATCTTAACACATTTAAACACCCTATATAAGGTATTTATATTTTGTAATGTGTTTGTGGTACCCTACTGATTTGTAATTAGGCCCTGGTTGGGAGTCCATGGCACCTGGGTACCTAATAGGACTTCACTAATTGCAAGTTTTTTTAGGAAAAGTCCAAAAGTTGAATAATTTATAGGGATAACATGGAAGTATAACAGATCAGTATTGATCCATGGAAAGAAGATGATAGTAGAGCCCATATAAATTTTAATTAATTATTTAATTATTTTCTTTGATCATTCTTGTGGGTGATCATTTATTTTATTCTTGTGTGACTATTGGTCTTTATGATATTTTATTTCTATATTACATTTGATATTGAATGTATTATTTTTTATTACTTCTACATATAGTGATTTATTATTATATATGATATTTGGTTATTTTACTATTATTTTTCTCTCTAATATGGAGGTATATTCTCTCTATAGTAATACCCTATAACACTGCTTCTAGTCAATAGAATCTAGAATATGGGAAGACCAATATGAGGCTATGTGGTTTCCTAGTCTTGTTATTATTCAGATTGAACATGTATGGGGATTTAATAAAGTGTTTTCAATTCATTTTTGTGAATAATATCATATAATTTATTTTAGTTTTTTTATCTTATTATTTGGTAATATGTTAGATTTGTGACAAGAGAACGTGTTAGGACTTTTAATTCATGTTGGAATGGTTCATTTTGAACATATTTTTAGATAATAATTCTAGGTTACCAGGTCATGGGATTTATTTCATTAGAATTTTATTTTTTGATTATATGATTTCTTATGGTGTGACACACATGGATTTTCGATTTATGATTTACCTGTTTTTTCTATTAGACTGGTTGAAAGTGGTTTATGTTCACGCATCTTAATTGGAACATATTATTCACATTAAATTTTTTATGCTAATGTGGGATTAATAACATTAATGATGAGGGTTTAGTTGTTTAAAGTGTCAAAAAAATATAGTTAATTTTACAATCTATTTTTTTGTTGGAATTGTACCCAGATGAACAAAAATAAATTTAATATCATGAGAAATCATATAGATATATTATCAGAATATGTGTAATAATAGTTATAGAGTCCCTAAGTGTAAGGGATGTATTAATGCCATTTGTAGACTGATACAGGCATTACATGCCTTAATAATGGACCCCTTGTGGGTGAATTAGGCATTGGTTCCAACAAAAAATTGTTTTCGTTGCCTAAAATGTTTGTAACAATCGATATAGTGTTTTCTTATAAAGTTTCATGGTGGAATTATTTTTAACTAAACCATTTGACTATACTTTAATCGACCTTGATTATGGTGGGATGATGTCATTATATATATATATATGATAACATGTTCCTTGAGGGTGTATTCCCATAAGAAGAATGCTTATGAGGATCAATTCCTGGGGGGATGAGTGACCAAGCATGTGATACCTTCATTTGTATGTTAAAAACCTAGAGTGTGTGTTTTGGAATATGGAGTTTTGGGTGGGTTTTGAGACTGGAACAAATATGTATGTCAGTGATCTAATAAATATTATATATATAACATATGTGCTAGGTGGTGAGGCCTAATAATATTGAGCTAAATATTAGGATATTGGTGTGTTTGATATTATGGTATATATGAAAAGTGGTATGTCATGGTATCCTAAGGGAGGGGTTATCCTAGGCTTGGGAGTTACATTCATAAATAAAGAAAGGTAAGATGCTTCATGTTATGATCGAGGATCACATGAGGTACAACAAGGAATGTTGTATGGTTATGATGATGCCTTGGGATTTCATGATGTAAATCACCCTGAGTGCTAATTTTTATGGTGTTAAGGGTCAGTTTTGGAGGGTTGGACACATTGAGTATCATACCATGTTGATTTTGGATGTTCTTTTGGGAGAAAAGTGATAGTATGGGCATATGTTTTTATTTTAGATATGTTTCTAATTGGAAAGTGATCATGCAGTAGAACAAGGCATAAGTGATATTCCCAATTTTCAAGAGGATCTTTGATGGTGATTTTCAAAATATCTGATTAACATTCTACGATCATGGTCAATGTTTTAGAATGTCAGCCTAAAATTGATATCATGTTACTCATGGGAGTTTTAATTGGGTTCTATGAGTGGTGGGTATGGGATCACACACCAGTTGTACATAGATAAAATCATGATCTATTAGTGAGTAGTGAAGTGTGAGACAAGGAATAATGGAATTATTGAAAAAAATGTAGGCTTAGTTGCCTAATTTTTTTATGAAAATAGTAAATTTCCCTTCAAGGTATATGGGACATTGGAAATTTATTAGTTGTTGTGGCATGGATGATCATGTTTTATCTTACAAAGGTACTGATATGATGGGTGAGCATGGATCGGGGGAGTGACATAAGCATAAGGATGGAACCTTATGAAGTTATGTTCATGGAGTTTTTTAAGGGTATCCATATGGTGGGGATTTCAATATAGGCTATTTAAGTGTGATGATCATTTCAGGTGAATTTAAGTAGATTCCAAGGATTGAATTTTCAGTAAGTCAGGAATGGGTGGTGATTGATGTTTCATGTTGATTCTTGAGTATGAGTGGGATGGTAACATCTAGTCATTATATATATTAATATATAGTGTGTGAGTTGTGGAAGAATCAACCCTACGTTAATAGTTTCATGGGGGTAATGAGATCTGCCATTTAATGGTTGAGGTGTCATTTACTTGTCGATAAGAAGGTGAATCTGGTTTTATTAAGATATTTGGATATTTTCAAATTTGAAATTGTTGTACAATATTTTATGGATTCCATGTGTTGGCCATAGACATGAGATGGTTTTGATGTTATCTGAGGGTTATTTATATTGGATATGCATTAGGGATAAACGTGATAGATCAGAAACAAACAATCTGATTTGGGATACAATTGTGGAATTGCACCAAATGTTGGGTTTGAACTTTAGTGTGGGAATTGTATGATATTGGGACTACATTAAGAGTAAAGGACTTAGGATCGAGTGATATGATGGAACACCTATGAGAGTGGTTAAATGTTCTTGAGGAAGTTTATTTAAAGGAGTTATTATAATTGATTTATGTGTAATTCGATGTAGTGGATTGAGAACTATAGTAGGTACATTGTGCTGGACATGAAAAGTGTATTTTTTTGGGTCAACCAATGCTATGAGGAAAGACTTGTTTAGATAGAACAGTGCATTAGCTATGGAGGATCATTTTATTTGATTCAAGATTTAAAAAATGAGTAGAATTAGGTTATGATTGATGTTCTTTCATGTAATTGAATGGATTGACATGACAACCACACTGATCAATTAATTGGATTTTTATAGGTGATTCTGGTGGTGGAGAGCGCCATGGATTTAAATTGTCTCTTTTTTAGTTGATTCTTATTGTGGGGGTTCCATATTCTTATGGGTGAATTTATCAATGAAACTATTTTTTATCATGGTAAATGGGTGTTATTGAGTATTTTCTTAGTGATTTAGTCATACATATGAGCAATTGATATGTTTTTGGTGGATAATGTACCTCCATTTTGGGAATTTCATAGTCGAAGCTCATTTGACATTATGAAGTATAACATTATGAGATTGATATCAATGGTTTACTAGAATATATAAATCTAATGGTTAATGACCATTGGATATTCTCAGGGATATGAAGTGTTATAGTGGGGAGGTTATAAAACCCAACCCCTCAATGAGTTGTGAAATTCAACAATAAATTGAAATTTTGGTTTTTTTTAGAGGTTTATTTAAGAATGTGGAAATAGATTAGATTTATGAGTGCCTAAACATCCTGATGATGTTTTTTGGAAGTATATTGAATCATAACGAGTGTTTTAGTTGCTTAGGTGATGTTTAGATCTTGGTTGAGAGGACCCTCCACTATTTTTCAATAGGTGCACCACTAAGGGGAGGACCATGCCACGATGAACCCCACAATAGGGTATGAAATTCATGGTCCTAGAGCTAAGAGATATTTTATATGCATGATTCTTAGGAAACCAACCACACCATACTATCCTTGTACTGAGTTTTTTGGTTGGATTTGTGCACCTGTTCTCTAGTATATTGGGAACGATAATGATTAAACCACGTGGGATGGGGATTTAGTTTGTCATGTCATATGGTTCATGGGGGTGTAATTTCCCCATGGTGTCAAGCATGTGAGGTTCCATAGATAATTATCTAGTTAGGGTGAAAGACCTAGTTTCACATCATAGTGGGACTTGTGTGGTCATTTTTATAGGCCCACTGGGAGTTCCTCCTTTTGGTTCTTTCCATAGTTCTTAGAAATCAATGATCACAGGTGGATACTAGATAGAGTACACCACATTGTAGTTTATGTATTGGTGCAATTAGTTTCACCATGTGTGATTTTTTATGTTTTTGGTAAATACCCTCTTTTTTCTCTTAAATGTTTAACACCCACCCCCCCTTCTCTTCTCTCTCACATGTGTGGAAAAACTATAGAGGATTTATCCATTTCTCTATTTTAATTACCATTTGGGTTCAAATGTTTGTGAGTAATTTTGTTTGACATTTTGATCTATGTTATCTCCTCCCATTCCACCTTGATAATACACTTATTTTTTTCTAATTTGGTTTACACATCATACGATTTCATTATTGATTCCACCAATAGATGGTGGAATCATCCTATTTGGAAGGGAATTTTTCTCCACATGGATAGAGGATGTCCCAAGATGTTGATTTCATGTTGTTTCACATCATTACATTCAAGGTACATAACTAGAGGATTGTATATTATGTTTTCATTTTTATTAAATGTAATTGGTAATTGAATGGGTGTTAATGTGATTGTTTTTCTTAGGATGTTTTCATGAGTACACCATAGACCCTGTATGAGAGGTTTGACACTATTTCTATGAAACAAGGTCAACCGGTGAGTTTTAGGAAATTATTATTTATTTATTTTAATTTAATTAAATGTAAATTATCATAAATAGAATTGTGTAACGAACTAGCCCATATATCAATCTTACCTAGAACCAGAACCAACCTGTTACAAGGCTGGAATAGCATTCCAGATCCCCACGGGCTGGAAACATACAACTAGGTATCATAAGAATCTCTTTTGGAATGGTTTCACCCAAATCATAGATACAAAAGAGGAATACATATATAAAAGGGACTAAATAAATAAGCAACATTCCAAATAGATCATGACTAACTAAAATTATCTAACCTATTTTCATATACATGAACAACATCCACGAATAAAGAGTGACTGAAAAACAAAAACAGAACTAATAGAAAAGAAAACTAGCAAAAACCAATCAACTCATTCTATTACTGAAATAAACTCTATTTAACCTCTGGTATATTACCCCCACCCAACTCACCCCACATCAGCTTTGATGAACAAGAAGGATCCAATTGAGAATTTGAAACCTTAAATTTTTTAGGCATGAGCTAAAAATCATAGTAGGTCGCCACAATATTCCAAAACTATGAAATATGTTTCATAATGAAATTAATAAAATTTTTCCAATAAAATGATATAAATTAATCATTACATATATACCATGTAAATAAATAAAAATAATTACATAACTCACCTTCAAAATAGTTCCCTTGGTTTTTCAGAACTAGACACACACATTTTGAAAACAAATAAACCATCCTAATCCATTTCCAAAATCAACTTGAACATGTTTATTTATAAAAAACAACATGTGTCTCTTATTTTTCATGAAGAAAACCACATTAATATATTCCTCAATAAAAAACCACCATTTGAACCAAAACACTAATTTTGAAATCCACATTGAGTAACCAAAAAAATTACATAAATTCAAAACTGGTTTTCCAACATATTTGAAAACTCCATTTTCCAAACCAATGACCTAACACAACCACATGGGCTTACGTATACAATACAAACACCAAGAATTACACACATATAACAATGAAAAATAAACAAGATTGGTGCCACAATAATGAATGTTAATGGGATGACACAAAAAACTAAATCAAGATCCCCTTAAATACTATCCAAAAAATTCAATATTTCATGGGATGTACCCTAGTATCCCTAATGTATAGACATACTAGGCTCACTCAAATAAACCAACTTGTTGGCATACACTGCATCCTAATATAACCTGTCTATATATATTTCTCCAAACTCTTTGGTTGGAACATCCCATCAAGCCCTATTTCACACTAGAGGTTCCACTATTAGTGTGATGATCCCTAGTGTAGTACAGATCTAGAATCCCACTTATTTTATGGGTTAACATGACCAATTTAGAAGAACTGAGGCATAGTGAAAAAAAACTAAATCTAATACCAAATGAATAACCATAACTAACCTCACCCCTAACACCAAATTATTAATAAACCTAAATATATAACATGAACATAAAGAATAAACAAAAAAATTCTCACACAATGGTATAAAAAAGAATCATATAAGGATCACAGACCACACAAGAGGTATAAATTCAAGAGGAAACCAAACTGTGTCTCTCATAAACACCATTTAAAAACTAATTTTTATACCAAATCATTAACACCAAAACATGGTTTGGGATTCCAATCTCCCATTAACCTTTCATAAAACACCACTTAATAAATTTTAAGCGGTTAAATGAAACCAAAAATTTAATTTAATAAATTTAAAGAAACCCTTCTAAAAGGTTTTCCCTATCTGAAAATTAATATAAGGAAAAATCCCCAAACATTTATATCCAACCATTTTAAATAATCCTCCATGGAATTTTCACATCGGGTGAATCACACACACATTTAAAATCATCATTTTAAATATAATAAATAACCCCTTTCCAAAATATTTTTAGGTCAACGTCTCATTTTAAATTCAAATTCTATATAAAAAATATTTTTCCCTCTTAATAACATGGATTAAAATATGATAAACATCATGAAAACCATTTCAATAGTCACTCAAACATTTAACAAAATCCTAACATATTTAAACATTTTATTTCTAAACATGAAGTTGGATTTCAAATGAATAACCAAATATTCTAAGCATAAAACTCACCAAAATGGTTTTAAAACACAACATGGATATCACATATGGTTATACTTACATAAAAATGGAATTAATAAAGAATATGAATATTATAATTACAAAAGGAAACAATTTCATAGTTACACATATCTAAAAAAAGTGGAAACGAAGATGAGACATCCCTAAACATGTATCTTTTTGTAGAACTCACACCTATGAAAGTATAAATGGAGTTTACAACCCCTAGTAACTGAAATTCACATCATTAAAACCAAAAAAAAACCCAAAAATTGAGAAAAATGGAAATTTCAATTAATATGGGAACCAAAATATAACGGAGATTACTGGGAGAATGAAGGAGGGAAAATGAGGTCTAACGCATATCAAACCTCTTGTAAATAAAAAAATGGATGGAAAAAATCCAATGTAGAGGAGGTTATAGGACTTTCTTGATCTCCTTATGGATATAGGACACATGTGGGGGAGAATATGGTTGTAATACCTCTTATATAGAATGGGAAAATGGTAATTACTCAAATTTTTACACCTAAACAACTCACATGTTATTCTACACTGTTAGATAAATTATGCACCAAGTAGCCACCACTTCCTCTCAAACATTTTATGCCATGCGGTTACTACTAAGAGGTTGCCCAGTTTCCCAAACCATGCACCTCACTCAAGAACCACACCAAGCCTTGCACAGTCTTCTTGGGTGCTCGTCATGATTTTAAAAACCACATGGAAGATATGAAAATGGATTTATTAATAACTATAGATCTAATCATACACCATTTTTCATGATTTTCCAAACCATGAATAATTTTTGTGCCACACCCCAGACATCTCTAAGGACCCATAATGGTTTCTCCTAATGGTGAAAAGTTCAGACTTAACTTTGCATAACCCATTCTGACCAACCATGCATTATTAAAAATAAACGGAAAAGTATCCTCGTGAAAGGAGGTCATATTTTTTCCCTCTAACCATTCACCTTAATTGTTCAACTAGGAAAACCTCAAAAATCTCAAGGTTATAAGTAAAAACACCATGGAAAAGATAATTTAGACCTCTACTTATAAAAATTACACAAAAAGAATAATGTAGTGACATGGGGGTGAAACAAACTCCCTACCATTATAGTTTATATCCCTAGATATTCTCATTTGAAATGAGATATAATGAATGAAGAGAATCCCAAGTCAACCTAACAGGATGAACAAATCAACATGGATCAACATCAATACCAACAGTTGAGATCCAAAAAATGATCAAACTAGTCAACAATAAAATACAAAACATCTCCAAGAGTAACTAGCACATGGACTGAAACTAAGAAGCCCTGTAATGAATTAGAGGAATAACATGGTCCCCCATCCATTTGTAATTCATAGAAATTGGACTCCATATCATTTAGATTTAATTTTTCATTTTAGATTAATGGATCCACTTCTTTGAACACATCCTCTAACAAATGAGAAACCTTGAGAGAAACACACTCTCAACCATAAACACTTACAAACCAAATTTCCAGAAGAACAACCACAAATAGCCTCAAAGGAATGAAAAGATACCATATTTCCATGGGCTATAATATGTATATATAACTTAGGTAAATGAACTAGATCACCCTTCAACATTTCTTCCCATAAAAGGTCTGTAACCAAACACTAGTGATTATACCACACTCAACTAGTGTGTTACACACCCTAGTTATCCAATCGTTCACCCAAAGGCCTCCCTCAAGTCAAAATAATGAGCACGACTAAGCACATCCAAATGAACGTACCCAACCCACAATCCCTATGGATGGTTTTTTCAAACAATGATGCTCAATGAAGCAGAAATCACAACCCTACCACAAAACACCCAAGATGGTGGGAGATGGGGGATACATTCCTCAATATAATGGAACATTCCATAAAAAAGTACTAAAATCATCCATAAGAACATTATAAAAGGAAAACATCCATAAAGAACAGCCCAAAAAGGGTATTAATTCACCAAACTAACGTTAAGAGCTGAATTTCACAAAATTAAGGCCACAACCACAAATGGTAATTCCAAAAACAACTAACCCACATTCAAAAGTTATTAAACCCAAGACCACTCTTAGAAATAATTCATATAATACTTTCAAAGATGATCTATATTATATGATTATGGTAAACACTCAAAAACATTATCCCCATTTAAAATCCTAGGAAATCACCACTAAAAACCCTCATCTGCAATAGGAATAACCAACCCCCTCCCCCACCCCCTCATATAAAATAGAAGAAAAATAACTCACTAATAAGATTCAATTAATCCAAGATAATTTAGGATTTAAAATATTTTATGACCATCTATTTTTTCCCAATATTAATGAACGTTTCACATCCTCTGCTCCCCATTGAGTTTGGGTAGGCACCAAAACTAGATAATAATTTTTTAACCATTCTAGTTGTAAAAATAAGAAATAAATGAACTACCTTGAGTCTTTTCCCAAAACAAAATCCAATAAATTTCTTAAAAAAATGAATCAAATACAGAATATAAATTCCACAGGTGAGGCACAAAATTCAAAAATAAAAGAAACCATTCATTAGAAATTCACCACATTAACAAATGGGTTTTAAAAACACCCTCCACTAAGTCATACATTAAAAATCCAAACCATTACATATTTAAAAAAACCCTTGTGGAAAATACATATTTACTAAATAAATAAATCCATATAATTCATTTCAAAATATCATTTCACATTTAATGACTTGCATATAAAAATTTTCATAAAAACTTGTTTCACATTTCAAAAACACATTTCTATCTTTTTTTGGAAACAAAAATACTTTTGAAACATTTTAAATACAATGAGGGAAACATAAAATTTATTAAAAATTCTCTAAAACATGTAAATTAACCCTTATAATTTTAAATTGATGTTTGAAAATAAATGTTTTCCCAAAATCCTATTATTTTCAAATATAATGTTTTCAAAATGGTCCAGAACCGAAAATAAACTATATGAACACCAAATTAAGGATCTCTTGAACCATATATAGAAAAAGGAATTACAATACTCCTCATTCCACCCCTAACTAGTGGAAATAACTTTTGGATAGATTTAAATTCAAGAGGTGTCCTAATAGGATAGTCGGTGAAGAAATGGTGTTGTTCACGATTTTTCCACATTGGATGATAAACTATGTGCCAATCATACCACACACAATATTAAAGAGGAAGTCTTAATCTTATAGGCGTTGCATGGTTTCCCATTCCATATAACATAGCCATGTAGATCAAGTTCTCCTCCCCCAACCTTGATTCCAAGGAGTGACCCCCCAATTTCATATACACAATCAAATAGGATCTATGAAATTTCAATAACACCACACCCAAAACCAATTAAAAAAACAGAAACAACTTGAATCCATGATTTGAAATGCAACATCACGTGATATTTTGAGGCTCAAAATAAGAAAGAGCTAGATAAAGTCATAATTCCATTATCTCTCATGATTTGATATAATTAAGGTTATTTCAACTAGGAAATACATAAATAACAATGCCATATTAAGAAGTTTAGGCTCCTACTAAAGTAGAACATTGTCTCTAATAACATTTTTTAATGAATCATCCCTAACATCCATCCATCCTGACACCCAAATTGTCTTTTCACAAGGCTTGAAGAGAAATCCCAATACCCACAAGCTTGCAACAAGAACCTGGGAATCATAGGAATCTTTTTGGGAATGGGTTTTCCCAAATACAAAGATACAATAGTAGAAAAAATAAATTTAAGATAAAAAATAAATAAAAAACATGCCAATTAGGTCATAACTAACTAACATGATTAAACTCGTTTTCATATACATGAGCAACATCGATGAAAAAATAGACACAAGGAAGTAAAAAAACTAACCAAAATAAAAATAACACAACCCAGACAAATTGATATGATCATAAAATCATCTCCCTGCAACCTCATGTTTTTCACCACCGACCCAATCACCCAATTTCGACTATGACGAACAAGAGGGATCCAACTAAAAACATGAAACCTAAATTTTTTTATGCATAATATAAAATTCCTAGTAGGTCACCACACCCGTTAAAAACTATGAAATATGCTTCATATGTAAATTCAAAAATTCTAGTATGAAAAAAATTTATAGAAAGTAAGATTTACATATATAACTCATGTGGAAATGAAAATAACTTCATAATTAAATTTCAAAACATTTCTCTTTATTTTAGAAAACCAAAAACTCAATAATTCCTACAACTTAAACCATTTCTAAAATCCACACACATGTTTCATTTCTCAAAAAAAACAACACATATTTTATTTAACTGAAGAAACCCACACTAAAAACTTCTTTAAGATGAAACCATCATTTGAACCAAAACACCTATTTTTAAATTCAATTTAACCACCCACACAAGAGTTTGAAATTTCAAAAAACGTTTTCCAATATCATTGAAAACTCACTTTTCTAAAAAACATCTCAACACACTCACATGGATAAAAACCATATAGAATGTACCAATAATCACAGATATATAATAATGAAAAATAATCAAGAATAGGGCCACAACAATGAAATCTGGGGGTATGATACAAAAATAACTAGATAAAACTCCCTTTAATCACTAAATTGGAAATAAAACCTGTCATGGGCTCTAACAAAGGATCCATAATGCGTGGACATCCTACAATTTCTCAAACGTACCAAATTGTGGGAATGTGCTTCCTCTTAATAATAAACTATTTGAGTATCTTTCACTAGAATCATTGGGTGACACACCCCATTGGCCCATATCTCATGTTAGAGGGGCCACTAGTAGTGTGTGGATACCTAGTATAATAGATATCTAGACTCTCACCTAGTATCCAAATTCACATGACCAATATAAATGATGTTAGGCATATTTAATACATTCAAATTCTGACACACAAGGCACAACCATAACTACCATCACCCCAAAGACCCAATTATTAATATCCCCCAATAAATGAAATTCACTAATGGAAAAAATATGAAAATTACCACATTAGGGGAGAAATAATCATCCAATAATCATAACTACCCACACAAGGTGTATATAATAAAGGGTAAACCTAAGGGTGTCTCTTAAAAATACCTTTTAAAAATCAACGTTCCACCATGGAAATTAAAACTAAAAAAGATTATAATTACATGACCATTTATCCTTTCATAAAACACCACTTAAAAAAATTTATATGTTAAATAAAACCACCCAATTCATTAAAACATTTCAAATATACCCTCCAAAAAATTGCATTCTTCTTTGAAAATAAATATTAGTCCAAAGCCCCAACACTTTTAATCAAACCATTTTAATAAATGAACTATGGAATTTTCCCAAGGTTTAATCACACACAAATTTTAAATATTCATCTAAAATATAATAAATAACCCCTTTACCAATTCATTTTGAGGTCAAGACCTCATTTTAAAATAAAATTACCTTTAAAACATAGTATTTTCTCTCTTATAAAACTAAAATTAGATTAATATCTGATAAAAATAATGAAAACCATTTCAAAAAACGGTAATAAATGTCACAAAATATTAACATATTTAAACATTAAATTTTAAAGCATGAACATGGATTTACATGAATAACCTAGTATTCTAAGATCAAAAATCACCCAAATGGTTTCAAAACATCTTAAAAATATCTCATATGGTTATGCATAAATAAAAATAGAATTTATAAATCACAAGAATGTTAGAATTACAAAAGTAAAATATTTTAGAGTAAAAAAACCTCAAATAAGTGGAATACAATCCAAGACAACTTGAAATATGTCACGTTAAATGGGGACCAAACTCAAGGAATTACAAAAATTTCTACAACGCCTAGAAATAGAAATTTGCATCATTATAACCACTTATAATCCTAAAATAAAAACATGTGATAATAGGGTTCGTGGAGGAATCCAAATCTAGTAAAGAAGAATGGGAGAAGGAAGAACTAGGTAAAATGAGGAATCACTCACCCCAAAACTTTTTTAAATCATCAAAGGGAGGGATAAAATCATGGTTGGTGGAGGTTTTAGATCCTCCTTGAGATCGCATGGTTTGGAAGACTCTTGTGGGGGAAAAGAGGTGTGAAATACCTCTTATGTTGATGGGGAAAATGGGAATTAACAAACAAAAATTAAACCTCCAAACATATAACACGATTTTGAAGCATGATTAGAAGAACTATGCACCAAACATATGGGTGGAACTACATCCCAAAAGTTTTAGGCTGTACGGTTTCTCCCTAGAGGCCACAAGATTTCTAAATGATTAACCTCACTCAAAAACCACAAAAAACCCCACCATACCTTCTAGTATTCCCCATACGGTTCTAAAAACCATATGGATGCTGTAAAAATGGTTATATCAAAAATAGTAGATCCAAATTCATGTGTTTTTTATATTTTATCAAGTTGTCTGGAAGTTGTGCACTAGAACTCAAACACACCAATGACCCAATATGATTTATCCAAGGGGACACATGGTTTTTAATTAACAGTGTGTAACCCTTGTTGAAAAATCATTCATAGTTCAAAATGAACTAAAAGTGATCTACCTAAAGGGATGCAACAATATTTCCCTCTAACCATTGAACTTAATCCTGAAACAATGAAAACATAAAAAATCTGAAATTTTCATGTTTAATATGCATGGAAATGTAACCCATACCTCCAATTCTCAAAAAAGCATGAGAAAAAACCTTGTGACAACAGGGGTTTCACAAATTTAATAATTAATTATAAATTTTTATAATCAGTTATTTGGTTTCTTTCAATGATATTGGTGCTCTAAATCAAACATGATGCTTAGAAATTATTTGGTAAGAGTCTTTGAGCTGTTTAAAAAGGGAATTACTCTGTACTGTGGTAGGTGGTTCCCTAAGAATACCCCTGGGGTTAGTTACTTTTATTTATGTATTCAAATGTTATTAGGTCTCTCCACTGAGGAATATAGGAAATTTTATTTAAATGAATTGTTTTGTTAATTTGAAATATGAATGGACTTACCAATATTAAATTTTTCATGACATAACATTGTCAACTAGCTTGATTCGTTAATCGTCGATGGCCTAGGCCTTGATTATATTTTAATTTCTTGGGATATATGAAACCTAGGAAGGGTATATATCAAAATAAGTGGATAATCAAAGTTTCCTTTGATATTGGTTTAATTATACCCTCCTTGTAGTGGAGTTCCTTGGTTTGAAAATGCTTGGTCCAACATTACTTAATGGTATTTTAATTACAAAGAGTCATAGGCATAATATGAAAAGCATGGGGTGAGTTTTTCTTCCACCAATGACTTATTATCACCCATTTAAATGTGTATTTAGAAATATTTTGATGGTATAGATGTGTGAGGACCAACCTACTGATGACTTGGTATGTGGGGATGGATTAATTTCATCTCTGCAAAGTGGTGCAATATGGCATTGCTTATGAGGAAAATGAGGTCTTCATGAGATCTTGATGATTTTGAGTGAATATTTGTACTTTGACTAATGGGATTGGACCCATGTTGTGGAAATGGTTTATAGGAACCCATAATGGGTGTCTTGGTGGATATGTGACCTAGGGGACCTAAGTAGGTTCCCTAGTGATATATAGACCCCTAAGAGGGTTCATATGAGAATGGTTAGTCATTATTATGGGATTAAACATGGAACCCAAAATGATTATGTGCCTAATATAGATCGATTATTAAATGATTGGTCATGTAATTCTATATTGGAAAAAAATTATAAATCAAATTCCCATGATGATTGAATAAAATTATGTATTATGTAATTTAGTTATATAATACACCTGAACTTCTCTGGTTATGTTATAACATTATAAGTTATATCTTATCAAATTCAAAATGAAATTAATAATAATAACCACTGATAATATATTATTTGAATAGTGATCAAGTGATTTCTATATATTAAGGGTTCTGGTAAAGTCTTACTAACATAGAAAAAAGAGGTGATGGTCTCGACCAGTTGGATCGTACAATACAAAACCCATTTATCTAAGAATCTAAGGGATATATAATCTCTTGGATTTTTACATGACAATGAACAATATATGATTTAAAAACTAAATAATTATTGAAACCATTTACAAGTGAATTTCAATCTCATCAAAATCATGGAACAAACCTTGTTTTCTGAAACATCCCATGAGAATCTCATCATCGCACACTATAAACCAAGAGCGTATCCTCGTGTAATAAATGTATATGTATCTCAAAAATAAAAATTTGAATATGAATATTTACTTCCAATAAAATTATGATTATATTTATTCCTTATTACATTTACTTTATAAATTATTAATAATGAGTTTTTTAAAAATTATATTTTAATATGACCAAACTCGAATGGCATTTTTGGGTAATATGAAATATCAATTAATACATTCATGTTGATGAATTAATTAATATATTAAATATATTATGTTGTAATAATATATTATTATTAAATATTATATATAAAATATAAATGATAATAAAAATTTATGATGTGAAATTTTAATTTTTATAAGGGTTGTAAAACTATTATGGTCAAAAAAATCCATTCTTTTGAAATAAAAATTATTTTTAATTTATAAGTTTAAATTTTTATATTTAGAGATATTTTTAGTTAATATAATTATTATTTATGGATTAAAAATGATTATATTATTTAATGGTAAATTTTTCCAAATTTTATGAGATATTCAAAGTTTTGGGTAAAATTAAATATGGTATAAATGTACCGTGTATATTAAGTCATAATAATGACCCAAAGTGATGTCAAATGTGCCATAAATGGTATGAATGACCATATATATGTTTCAAATTTAATATAATGTCTATGTTTTTGTTATTTTATTAATTATAAATACTCTTTATAAATCTTTCAAAATGTATATTATATTTTATGGTTTTAAAATAAATTCTTTTTAAACATGACTCACTTCCATATAGCCAAGGGTATTATTTTAATGTTATTAGTTAATACACTTATAAAAAATTTATACTAATTCTATATAAAAGTAACCATGGGGAAAACAATGGTAGGGATTGTGGTTTTAATTACATTATTATATAGAGTCCAAAACCTATATTTGGAAAATAATAAAGAACTCCCTTATCTTTTCCCATAGAAACCAATAAAATATCCCATTAATATTCAGAAAAAAAAATACTAATAGAATGAATATACATTTTACTTTCTTCTCTGTATTCATCCAATAGATCCCCTAAGATCTCCCGAAGCTCCTCCCATGATTTTTAAACACCCTCTTATGGTAAGGGATCATTTCCTTTTATTCTTTATTCAACATAATTCTTTATATAATGTATTTTTTCTTAAAATTTATATTTATTTTATATGAATTTTTACATACAAATTTCTAAAATAATGATTTAAATGTTTTGATATACCCCTTTCACTCTCATTAATCCCTCCCATAATTCATTATGTACCCTTATTATTTACTGAAATTATCCTTTAATTACCCACACCAAACTTTTATTCAAGAATCTTTTTTTCATAGACCATTTAAATAAAAATTAATCATGTAATGTTTTGTTATTATATATACCTATTACTGAAATCATTATTTCCATGTGATGATATAACCATTTTAGTCTCATTAAGCCCTTCGATAATTCATTATGTACCCTTTTAATTCCACCGAAATTATCCTGTGATTTTTTCTTGTTAATCCTTTGTATTGTGATTACCATCACCATTTCTACTGAAGGTTTTTAACCTAGAAATAACTATCCATATTTTATTAGCGAATTCAATTTATTTATTCCATTTCCCTTAATCTTGGGATTTCATGTGATGAAATATTATCATATTTTGAGTGATCTATGGGTAATAATTATCAATGTACATGATATGAATGTGATGGGTGCACAAGGAATTATTTAGTGATCAAATGAATTGGGTAAGGTTTTATCTCATGATAAATAATTAATGTGATTATGGATTAAACCTACTCCATTATGGAAATTTTCCACCAAGTTATTATGTATTTTTATTTTTCCTATATCTATGTTTATTTTTTCAAAATTAATGTTGTTTCCATGTTCGTATATTTCCTTTTTATTATCATCGTATATTATGATTCAATGTTCATGTTTATGATCACCACCCCTTTTATTTCCCATTGAAATTGCTATTTATTAAAATGTTATACATTTATCATGTTATGATTTATTTATTGCATTAATAGGATTTATATATCACTTATTTATTATGTATGTCCCCAAGTTATCCCTACAGTTTTAAATGAGAAAAGGAATACTAAAAGAATGTTTAGATGTTATCAATAATGTTGTTGTATCCATTTATCAACATGATATGATATGTACCTAATATATCAAATGCACTAGGCTTCTTGATCTTCTATATTTAAGTAATTGTGCTTCTATGTAATAAATCAAGAAATACACTATATTAAAGTCAAGGGTTGTCATAGATGGTATTAGAGGAAAGTATAGTTATTTTTGTATTATGATTGTAAAATTATTTCAAAATCCATAGGGTTATTAATATACCTAGAAAACATCAATAAATTTTGTTAAATTTAGATTAATTGGTTTCTAAGAAATTAAATCCATTAATGGATACTAAATGTGGATGTGGCTCCGGCATAGAAGTAACTAGAGATAATAACCCTAAAAAGGGATAGTTGAGCTATAGTCGATCACCACGTGGTTCTTAAAAATGTTCCTTGATGTACACCTAGTTTGACACTAAAAATGGATATTCTTTGGTAAATACATAATCTGTATATAATCCATTATAAAGGGGTAAATATTTTTATATTATTTTATATTATGAAATAGATTTTTGATAAAATTCATTGAAGTCTATACATTAATAGGTTAATGAATATATGTTATTTATGAGTTATAACTTCAATATTCATAGTTTCCCTTTTTTGTTTAGAACAGCTTAAAATTATCATCCCTGAGACTGTTTTGGATGATGTAAATATTTATAACAAGAATTAAATATTGAAAGGTACGGTTATAATCTATATTTATAAATATTATTTCATATCGAACAAGTTTAGAAGAACTATTGAAACACCAAAAAAATATTGTAATTAGAACTATTTGTGTAAATGGAAAATGGGGAAATTATTGAATCTGATCTATATAACTCATCCCCTATAGAAATTTTCTAATTGAAAGTCATAGAGAACCTTGTGATACCCTCTTTAGAGGAATTTGATACAATTATAGGTAAATATTGACTTTCTTTTCATAGAGCCAACATCAATTTAAAAGATAATTAAATCACCCTCAGTATAGTGAATAACCCTCAAAATTTTTACAAGTGTAAGGAGGATGATTAACCTTATTTAGTACCAATATATCAAGCATATATATTATTGAATTGTGAGAAAGCATATATTTCACTAATGATTGATATTAAATAAATGATAAACCTTTAATACATACCTATTTTAAGGGAATATTATGATTTTTTCCCCAACGAACAATCTAGTATTACTCATAACCAAGATGATAATTTATTAATAAAAGTTATACAAGGACCATGTAACATTCTTAGGACAGGTCATCACCAACAAATGGATATATGTAGACCATTCAAAAATAGAGACAATTAAAGGATGTCCCACATTAACATCTCTAAAATATGTCTGCAGTTTACTTTCTTTACCTATGTAATATAATCATTTTTAGAGGAAAATCTCATTATTTTTATTCCCACGGAAAAAGATAACTAAGAAGGGAGTCATGTTTTTTCATAATGATTAATGTGAGGAATGTTTTATAGAGTTGATGAAGAGGCTAATACCTACACCTATACTTACATTACCCACCAATGGGGATGGATTTGTGATCTATAGTGATGCATCCAAATAGTTCTGTGGATGCATACTCTTGAAAAATGAAAAATTGATAGCCTATGTGTCCCGCAAACTAAAGATCCATGAGAAGAAATACACTAATCATGATCTAGAAATGGTTACAGTGATTTTTTTTATGTTGCTTTGTAGAAATTATCTCTATGGGTAGAACTAGGAAGTATATATGGATCACAAAATCCTCAAGTATATATTCACAAAAAAAAATACATTAATATACTCCAATGGAGATGGTCAGAGCTGATAAAGGATTGTGATTATTCATTCCATTACTGTTCTAGGAAATTAAAAAAATGGAAGATTCTTTGTGTTTAAATAATCTTGTAAATCTATCCATAATGTGGATTACAAGGGATCCAATATTATTTGACATGAGAAGGATTGGTATGGGAATAATTAATGATTATTTATACTTACATTCTAAAATAACCTATTGACTATATGTTTATGATAGAAATGAGGCGTCTCAGAAAGCTGTTGAGTTTCTATAGCAGAATGTAGTCAATATTTTTAAGATCAAATTTTCTAAACAAGGAGTAAAATGGTTTGAAACAAAGATATATGTCCCATAAAAACCATAAATAAGGAATTAACATTTGGATGATTCCCATAAATCACCATTATCTATTAATATATGAAACGCTAAAATATTTATAGAGATTTGAATTTGTATTTTTGTTGGGATAATATGAAGAGTTATATTGTGGAGTTTATATCTTGATTATGGATATGCTAGTAAGTCAAAGAGAGATGATATTAGTATAAGGATATGATGCAACCATTACCCATTCTAGTATAGAAATGGGAAAACATAACCATGGACTTTATCATTGGAACCACAGGACACCTAAAAGGGATAATTCCATCTGGGTGGTATTCGATCCCCTTAAAAATTAAAAAATAAATCATTGTTATCAGGAATATTTATAGCTTGACCAACTCACTATGATATACAAAAGGGAAGTTATAAAATCTCATATAGTTACACACTCCATTATATTTGATCAAGATCCATGGTTTGCCCTAGTGTTTTGGATAAGCCATTAGAAAGAATTAAATAATGAATTGAGCTTCAGGACTGCAAGTAACCCTCAGATGGATTCTCAATCTAAAATGTATATTAAAACTCTATTCTATATTCTAAAATAATGCTCATTGGATTTCTATGGTTTTTCATATCAACACCTTCCCCTGGTGGATTTCTCATATTAAAATAGTTCCCATTATAGTATTCAAATTGCTCATAGTGAGTCTCTATATGTGAAGAGGTTTCAAAATCCAACACATTGGGATGAATATTCAGATAATAATCTCATGGGACCTGTTCTTATCCAATTGATGAAATAAAAGCTCTAGACCAATCAACATCATATGAAATTGGTATAAATTTGATTTAAAATCTATGTATATAATCATTGATGGGATCTATATTTTGAGGTTGTTGATAAAGTTTTACTTTGTATGTCACCATGGAATTAAGTCATGAGGTTTTTAAATAAGGTAAACCTTATTCCTAAATACATTTATCACTTTTAGATCCTTGATCACATCATAGTGGTGTCCTATCGACTATCAAAACAACCTAACCTATCTCAAGTACATGATGTGTACTATGTGACCCTCTTAAGGTAATACATACTAAACCCCTAATATGTATTCAGTCTAGAGGAGGTACCACTAGAGAATGATATTTCATATGAGTATATTATTTCTAAGATCATAGATCATAGAGGCAATGTTTTATGAAGTAAGACAACTCACCTGGTCAATGTTTTGTGGCGGTACCACAAGTTTGAGGAACTGACATGGGAGCTAGAAGAGGTGATGAAATAGATGTACCAACGTCTAATTTAGTGTATCAAACAATGTTATATATGGAAAATTTTCTAAAGGGGGGTATAATTTAACAACTTTAACTTTTATAAAGGAAATTCCCTTTGTCGAGAATTAAATTCCATATTATATAGTGTGGTCATAGAAAACACATGAACTTATTTAATTATAATAGACCAATATAAGTAATATCCTATCAGATTTAAAATCCAATTAAGAATCATAATTTTTTATAATATATCTATTGAATTTTTATCGTATGATTAATATATAATAAGGGCTATGATAAAGTCCTAAAAACACAAACAAAAGAAGTAATGGCCACGACCAGTAGGTTTGTACCCTGTGAATCCCATTTATCATAGTATTTGAGCATGATATAATACCTATGATTTTCCCTTGAACAAGCCCATGGTGATATTAAATAACTAAATCCTGAGAAAACCCATTTATGGTAGAAGTTCAATCTCATCAAGATCACAACCCAAACCATGTTCGCTGAACCACCCCAAGAAAATATCATTATCGTACACCTTACACTTAGAGCATTCATTGGTCTAATAAAGGGATATGCATCTTGACACTAAAATTATGAATATATGTATTTAATTTTGAATAAAATAATTATTATATTTATTTCATATGTATTTACGTTATACATGATTAATCAATGATTTTTTATGAAAATTAGATTCAAATACGACAAAAATAGAATTCCATTTCTAGGTAATATGACCATTAAATTAAGATATTTATTTTGATAAAATCATGAATATTTTAAATAAATGATATTTTAATAAATCAAATTTTTATATATTATATATTTAACATAATTTATCTTATAAATTTATGATGTAAAACTATAATTTTTCTAAGTTTTAGAAAACTATTATTGTTAAATTACCTGTATTTTTACAATAAACATGAATTTTTATTTAAATGTTAAATTTGACATATTTCAATAATTATTTTCATAAAATAAATATTTTTTTAATTATAAATTCAATACTATCAAATGGTTAACTATTCAAAAAATTTAGAGGGAGTTGAATTTTCAGGATGAAATTATATATGATATAAATATATAGTATGTATTATAAAATTTTAATGAACCAAAAGTGATATAATATGTGAAATAAAATGTATCCAAGACAAAATCTAAGATTAACCTTTAAAATAATGTGTTTTTATGTTATTTTATTAATTTTATAAACATTTTATGTGTTCTCCAAAAGCAATATTATATTTTGGGGTTTTAAAATCAATTCTGTGTAAACATCACTCACTACCACATGAAAATGATGGCCACGACCAGTAAGTTTGTACCCTATGAAAATCCATTAAACTTTGTATGAAATCAAGATAAAAACAATCGGTAGTATTTTGGTTTTTATTACAATATTTTATTGAGTCTAAAACCAATGTTTGTAAAATAATAAAGAAATCCCCTCTATTTTACTATATAAACCCTCCAAAAATATCATTTCTCTTCACTACAAAGCCCTGAATCTTGAATATAATCTATTATTTTAACATCAAGTCCCTATAAAGGATCCCCAAAGCTATAAATAAGCTTCTATCAGGATTTTGGAAAGAGGGGCACAAGGTAAGGGATCTTGTCATTCTCTTTATTCAAGAACCTTCTCTATGTAATGAATTTTATCTTCCAATTCCTATTAATTATATATTATTTTAAAAATCCTTATTACTGACCATATTATTTCCAATTTATTATATACCCCTTTCACTATCATTAATCCCACACATGATTCATTATGTACCACAATTATTCTTCCGAACATATCTAATGATTTTTTTCATACCAAACATTTGGCCAAGAACCATTTTTATTATAAATTTGAACTACAAATTTTTCATGATGTATTTTGTTATTAAATATAAATATTAATAGCCTTATGATATCTAAGTTATTATATACCCATTTAACACTATTTAATCCCTCCCATAATTCATTATATACCCTCATTATGCTGCCAAAATTATCCTACGATTTTTCCATGCAAAGACTTTGTATTGTGAATACCATCTCAACTTCAACTCAAGGGTAATCACATAGATATAACTATCCTTATGTGATTGGTTAAATCCATAAATATATTACACTCTTCCTAATCATTGGATTAAATGTGATGAATTATGATCTTATGATGAATGATCTATACAAAACACTAATGCATGTACATAATATGAAAGCGATGGGTGAGTCTAGAATTATATAGTTATCTAATGCATTGGGTAATGTTTTAGCCTCATGGGAAGAATATATTATATTTGGGAATAAGACTAATCCATTATGGTAATTTTCCCACCATTTATAATTTATATTCAATTAGCCTTGACCTATGTTTAGGATGTCTGGTTTTATGTAGATTCCACGTTCCCATGTTGGCATTATGTTATCATCATATATCATGCTTCCATGTTCATGTTTATGTTTATCATCCCTTTTATGTATAATTTAAATTACTATTAACTAAAATTTATTACTTTAATAATTTTATGATTTTTTTATTCCCTTATTGGGATTTATATCGCACACCTTTCTTATGTATATCCCCACATTATCCGGTGCAGTTTTAATTGAGCAATGGAATATTAGAAGCATGATAATGAAGTTTTCAATAATTATTTTGTATCCATGTATCATGTTTGTGTTATATGTACCTACTCTAAAAAATAAACAAGGATTTTCAATCTTTTGGTTCTTACTAAGTGTGTTTTTGTAATAAATCACAAAATAGAGTATATTAAAGGAAAGGGTTGTCATAACTTGATAAGACATCCTGATATTATCATATGGGTTTTTGAAGAATTCTAATACCATTTAGATATGTTATATGATATTTTTTTGTAGGACACACTACCTACCTTGATGAATTAACTAAATGGGATGCCTTATATATTCTCTATGGATTCATTATTTTTGTTTACTAAGGATGGATTGATTCGAGTGGGATGCACTACCAAATGAGATATATTTAGATACATGAGATTACTTAGATGTTTTCCACACATATATCCTTAGTTGTTGCAATAATTTGAATGATTTGAAAGGCACATTTCTCATGATGAGATATATGTGTGTGATGAACCAGGAGGGATGCACTACCCCCCAAGTGATCAGTATACTATGATATGATTCTTCAGGGATGCACTGACCCCCCCCCCCTCAATAAAAGGTGTATGTGAGATGATCTATAATTGTTTCACTACCCACATAGTTATCAATATACTATTGTTATCCTTGTACTTTCATTTATGATCTGATCATTGAGGATGATGCTACTTTATTTTCATGGCCTCTCCCCTATGAATTTTCCATGAGCTTGATATTGGTTGGAAGGGGTATATGACATGCTTAGAGGCACTCTATAACGAGATGAAGCAGGTTTGGGTAAATCTTGGATGTTATGTTAGAACTCTAGGATCAATGGTGTTAATTTATTTACACTTATACACCACATTAACTATTCATTTGTTCAGATCACATGTGTACACCTTATATTTAATATTTTTATATGAGACCATATTGGTGGTTCACTACTATGTTATTCTCACACCTGGGTATGGAAATTGGGGACATGAGTAGACTTCACCAATTGTGGGTTCATGATGGAAAGGGGCATGGAATTGAATAATCAAATGGAAAACCTCCATTGGATTGGAGACTAATATTGGGGTATAGATCGAGGATAGTATTAGATATTTTATACGCTCTAATTATTTCATTATTGTATTATTATCAACCAATTGAGTGATTATTCTTTGTATACTGGCATGATTGTGGATATTTTTGACTATATATTTTTATATTACATTTGATATACCATGTGTTATTGTTTATGAATTTTGTGTACTCTAATTTTTTATTATGGTTGATGTTTGGTTATTTTCATATTACTAAACACTCTAATATGGATATATGATCTCCCCAAAATAACATCCTAGACCCCCAATGATAGTCGATAACCTATGGCATATGGGGAGGTGACCCTAATTTCATGTGGTGACTTAGTCTAGTTACTTTTTGAAGTAAACTTAATGGGGATTTCAAATTTTATCTTCCATTACCCATATTCCATGTCATAATTTTCTTAAATTAAAATACATCTAAATACCTATACATATGCATCGCAGTACACCTAATAACCAATTATTTTATTAGGAAAAATGTAAACTAGAGAAAAAATAATCTTCTCATTGAACTCCTCAAATTTTTCGTGGCACTTTGCATTCAAATCAAACATAGTTTATTTTTCAAAAAATCCAATATGAGTACTATTTTTACTGTGTGTTATTTTTTTTCAAACATGATATGAAGAAATCAAGTACTTTTTATTTATTATTCACCATGAAAATAGTTGATTGTATCATTGGATTTACTATTTTATCACTACTTGGAAAGAAGGAAATCCTAAAAACCCAAAGGATTTTTTCATGTAGATTCGTATTAAGGAACAATTTACTTGAATGAAAAGGGGAATTTCTTGATTTTTGGTGCATTATTTTTTGAGACTAAAATTTATATCATGCCTTTTTGTGTAGAAGATGAAATAATTCATCTCAAAGAGTTTTCATGGGAATATATAAATAATATTTTCACTGTGTGTTTATTTATTTCAATGAAATCATGTGTGCAATTATAAAATATATAATATAATTAATACAAAGTTCTTCGATGAATGTTCTAGGACCGTGATGGCCTTGTAATATTCATGAAGGAGGGGTTATAGATGTGTTTGTAGGTATTCAATATGTTTATGAATAAAATTAATGTAAATGAGTAATTTTTATTCCAATTCCAATAGATTCCCATGAAAATGTGTATTTTTTGGAATTTGAAAATTTAAAAAAACCAAGTCGCCACATAATGGTGAGGTTTCATACAAAAGTATTTCATAACTTACTATATTGTGAAGTAAGTTTATGCACATCAGAGTTATGTAAAGAAAGGATTTTCATAACTTACTTAAGATTGATATTTTTTTATTAATTCATGTTCACTTTATAAGAAAACAATTGAACAAATTTTTGTGATTAAATTTATAGAATAGTTAAACGTTCCAAAATATCCAAAGGGGATGTTATGTGAAAGTAATACACAAACCACCATGTTGCGTGAGTAACATATCTAAGCCTTTTTTGAGTATATGGATTTCATGAACCATTACTTTTTTACAATGGATATATAATCACAAAAAGATAATTTTAAGAGGTTATCTCATGTATATTTAAATTAAATAACTTAAATGATCCAAAGTTGTTTTAAAGTAACCATTAGATATTCATAATACGTCAGCAGTATAGTAAGTGAATTGGAAATCATTAAAGAACATTCTGTAAATGAATTTATTCCTTGAAGATGAATTTGATACCATTAGGGTATGTTACATTTTTTATGATTAATTTTTCTTTTCAGGTGTGAAGTAGTTGTAAGAACCCGGACCTTTGTTTCAGGTTTGTTTTTCCTTTTTCTGTAGATTTTAAGAAAAGAGGTGTTTCTGGAAATTTCTTAAGTACACGTTCATTACTTTATAAGTACCCACCCTGTACTTCGAATCTATGTGAGGTTGTGTGCTGGTCGGGTCCGTGCCACACACACGATCATGTGGGGTGATGTGGAGGCTGCTTAAAATAGAGTATGGAAAAGCCTAGTACACTCTGTGTACTCCAAAAGTAAACACCGTGTACATTCTTTTTTTTCATTAAACGCGACAGGATTAGGCCTTAACCCTAGAACTATCTTCTTCTAGGGGTTTTCGACCGAGAGCATCTTGTACGACTATGAATCTCCTCCGAGCCCCCAAGCCTCTGTCCGTTCTCCGAATCGACCGCCATAGATTGCGTTGGAACCACAGTGGTAGGCTCCTCTTTCTTCTAGAGATTCATTTTCCAATTCCTCCTCTTTTTCATGTTATCATGGGTTGAAATTTTTGTGCATTTTCATAGATATACAATTTTCTAAATATATTCAAGCCTTGTGGTCCAATTATATCAATATCCTAGCATCATGTTTGGTGGTTTGTGCCTTTCCGTTCAAAGTCTTTGAGTATTATATGCAATTTCTACCAATAACCTTGAACGGGGTATTGCATGTTTACTATTTTATCCCTGTTGTTTTTCATTCCCTGATTTTATGCTTGTGAATAGGTAATTTGGATATGTATAAGGATAATTTCTATGCTTGGATGTTTTTCCCATGCCTTGTTCTATTTACGACCTTTTGGTCTTGTTCTACCTTTGGCTTTTATACCTGTTTCCATGCCTTGTGACCGTAGGATGGAGTAATGTTACCTGACATGCTTGTTATGCCATATACTAGTTATCCAAGTAGATCTGTAGGTTTTCATTGGCCATATATCATTATTATGCACTGACTTTCATGAGGCCATGAGAACCTGGTGCTATAGACTATAAGGGGATAGACCGAGTGAGCTTCCTCAGAGAGTCTTGGACATTATAGACTATAGGGGATAGACCGAGTGAGCTTCCCAGAGAGTCTTGGATATTATATACTATAGGAGGATAGATCGAGAGAGCTTCATCATAGAGTCTTGAGATTTATATACTACAGGAGGATAGATTGAGTGAGCTTCCTACGGGAGTCTTTGTTTTGTTTGAATTTCCTTAAACCACTCCAGGCTATAGGAGGAATTGACCGAGTGAGCTTCCTCAGAGAGTTTGTGATCGACCAGAGGCTATAAGAGAAATTGACTGAGTGAGCTTCCTTAAAGATCTCTATACCTTGGGGCTATAAGGGGAATAGACCGCATGATCTTCCTTAGAGAGTCCCTTACTACGTTAGACTATAAGGATAATTGACTGATTGTGATTCCTTAGAGAGTCTTATAATTTTGTATGATCAAACTAGAGGGGTTAGGATCAGTGTACTTCTCAGAGGGTTGTTGGTACATTTTGGATAGGACCAGAGGGTTTGGATGTGAGTACTTTCTAGAGGGGTTCATATTTTTGGTTAGTTGTTTTCTTCACTAGTACTTAATGATCTCTATATTGTTTACTGTTGTATATCATCTTGTTTATTGGTTACTGTTTACTGCTTATTGTACTGTTAACTACCATATGCTCACTGACTATTAGGCACAGATCATTGGGTGGTTTCCTACTGGGATTTAGTCTCACTCCCTGTTTGGGTCACGCTTTTGGGCCCAAACATATTATATTGATGTAGGTATAGAAAAGGGGAATCACCCTTCGACTTCAGGTACTTGATTGCATTGGACCAAGAGAGCATGAGACCAATTCAAGGCTTCTGATGCTGAGGGGTTTCTTATCTGTTTTTCCATTGTACTTTTTTTTAGTATTGTATTTACAATTGTGACTTGTTGGCTGATTTCCTAGACATATGTATCATGTATAATTTCATATATATATATGTGTGTGGGGTGTGTAATCCAGTTATTTACTGTTTTAGCCTTCCATTGTTACTATTGTTGGATTTTTACTACTTTTGATATTGTTTCTATTGTTTAATTCCGATGAGTACTATTCCAATGACGGCATAGTTTCCCCCAATAACACACCCAAGGCCCTCGCTTCATGTCAGAAGCATCTGGCATTCACGAAAATGCACTTGAGGCCATGTGACCAACCAGGTACGGGGCGCCTCTGGGTGGCTTCCGGAACCGGGACGTTACAAAGTGGTATCAGAGGAATTCTTTTCCCTTGACTTACTGTTTGGAGATTATAGCCATGGATTGGATGGAATGGGTACTTGGTAATAAGATGTTCTCGAGAGTAGCTAACCTGTGTACAGTGAAAAGCCAATCTACCTCGTTTATTGTAATTTATTAAGGATTTTCAATTTTTACAATTTATATGATTTCACCATAGGATGATTCACATTCTTTGTGCTATTACCATTGTTGTTATTGCAATTCTATTTCTATCACAACCCGATGAGATGAGGATATTCCATCTCATGCATCATATAGGCACTTTTTAGAAATCACATGCCATGTATTCTTACCATTCCATTTAGGATGCATTAGAGATTTCATGTTGTTGTGATAGACGTGGTCAAGATTATACATGCTGTTGTGATAGATTCTTTGATAGAATCTCTGTTGTTTTATTGAGAATTTTTTTGTATTTTAATGTTCCTAAATAGATTCCAAACGTTTCTTCTTGAGGTGTTATGGGATCTCATGGACCAGAATTTGGTGGATCATTGCCTGGTTGCCTTGTTTTAACTTGTATAAGATGCCAAGATCTGATTTGCAGGGAGTATGGGCCCTCACAGATCAGAATTTGGCACCTTGACTGTTGATTCTATGTTTTCTGGGATTCAGAAAAGTTTCTGAGCTACTTCCCAAAAAACCCAGAATAAACGGCATGTACTTTATTAATACATGTCATGTAGTTCTTAAACTGTGTCACTGACTGTGTGGGAAGAAACACGGGGTTGTGAAAAATCATCAGGAACACGATGTGTATGGTAAGTACACGCCGTGTTGTATTGGCCATGTGTCTACTAGTTTGACTAAAGACACATATGGATGAAACTTCGACTTTACAAGATGTGTCCTTTTATCACATGTCGTTCCATGTAACCTAAGTAACCGGACATGTCACGAACAACATGGGATGGGTAAAACCTTCAAGTATATGTCGTGTTCTCGGGGATAATACTGTGTAAGAGTGAACCATGTAACCGACCATGTAACTAACAACATGGTTCATTGAAACCTTGTTTAGTACACACTGTGTCATTCATGAACACGTCGTGTTGTCTAGGATTAAGAGCAATGCGTGGGTTAGCTGTGTAAGGATACTCAGACATGGAATAGAGTTCAAGCACATGTCATGTGAAAGGACAAAACATTGTGTGGTTGGGGCGTTACACGACTAGTTGTGGGAGAAGTACATGCCCATGTGAATGGATTAAAATAACATGTCATGTAGTTTTTATACACGCCTTGTAATCATGTTTTTTAAAAATTGAATGTTTCCTTCTCTTGTTCCCCTCCTATACTATTCTGTTCTCATTCATTGATAATCCTGATCTAAGGTATGCTTTTGACCATTCAGAGCTATGCCACCGAGACGTCCTCCAGTAGTACGTCAGCTACCAGACGGTGATCACACACCAGATTTGGCCGATCAGGGACCTCCTGCAGATCCTCCTGCTGTGCCAGCCTTGGCACCAGCAGTTATAATAGTTGCAGGTACCGATGCGTAGTTTAGGGAAGACTTTCTGAGGATGATGCAGACCTTCCAGGGAGGGCTGCCTCCTGCCCCGTCGATGGCAGAGTTGACGTGGGTTTTTTAGCAGCCGCATCCTCCTAATTTCTCTAGAGATGGAGGACCTCAGGCTACAGAGTCATGGCCAGAGGCCACACTAACAATTTTTGAGCATTTGGAGATACCTCCAGAGAAGAGGGTGAAGCTCGATACCTATATGCTCCAAGACTCTGTAAAGATATGGTGGGAGGTGATCTCACAGCCCTGGCACCAGCAGAGTAAGACTTGGGATGAGTTTCGGTGCATCATCTACGGTTACATATACTCGGATACCTTGAGGGCCGATCGATCCCGGGTGTTCATGTTCTTAGAGGAGGGTACTCTTTCAATGATGGATTATTCCTATCGTTTCACAGAGCAGCAGCATTTCACACCTATTCCAGGAGGTGATGAGTTGTTCATTGCACGAAAGTTTGAGGATGGTTTAAGGCACAACGTCCACTCACAGGTGAACATATTCATGTTGAATTCGATATCATCTATCATCAACCAGCAGATGATCACAGAGCACAATATGATTGATTCTAGAGTAGTGAGCTAAAGATGTTCAACCTATAGAGCTAATGATCCTCTTACTGATTGAAAGAATCACCACAGAGAGTCTTCCCGAGGAGATTAGAGTAGGTGGAAAGTATCTTCGAGCAGCCAGATAGTATGCTACCAATGTGGGAGGAGAGGGCATACTAAGCCTTGGTGCCAGAGAGAAACAATGGAGTGTCGATCTTTCGGTAAGTTGGGCCATCTTCAGTGTTTTTGTCAGATCTTCTCACCTACAGCTAGTGGTAGGGGTTCTTCTATGACCCCGCATTCGGGAGATGCATCACTAGTTTCTCACCAGTCTGGGAACTGGAGTTCTTCTGGTCATGAGGGCTGAGGTGGAGGTCACGGTCGTGGTGCTCAGTCTCTAGGTTACCAGTGATGGCAGAGTGGATCAACTCAGAGTGGTCAGCTGAGGTCGCAGGGTCGCGGTACAGGCTAGTCATTCTCTATAGTGTAGAACCCTCGGGGGCAGGATCCTGGACATTCTACAGTTCGAGGTATGATCTTAGTAGCCTCTGTTTTATCTTCATCTCTTTTCGATACTGGTGCTACACATATCTTTATCTATGTTGCGGTTGTGGAGAGCTTTGGGCTCCGTATCTTTTCCTCTACCGATACTTTCACTCTAGAAACACCATTGAGGACTAGAGAGGTTAGCATACATCACTGTAGAGAGTTCCCTCTTGAGTTTGCAAGGTGTCACTTCTTATGGGACCTCTATGTCTTAGTGATGATGAGCTATGATGTCATTCTCAGAATGTACTGGATAGTTCCCTTTCATGAAGTCGTTGACTGTTATTGCTGCAGGGGGAGTTTCATATCACCAGATGGTGGATCTTTTCTTCATAGTTGTGAGTGGGATGTAGAGGCGAGTCTAGCAGGACCCAAGAATCATGGGCTAGGAGGAGTTACAGCCCATATTTCTAGTCTTTATCTAGATGACCATGGGACTTCACAGTTAGACTTTCCTCCAGTGGTGGATCGTTTTAGGGATGTCTTTGTAGAAGACTTTTCAGGTTTTACTCTTTAGCATGAGGTAGAATTTTCTATTGAGATCGTTCCAGGAGTGGCACCAATGTCTATTCCTCCTTATAGGATGACTAGACTTGAGATACAGTAGCTCAAGAAGTAGTTGGAGGAGTTGCAGGCAAAGGGTTTCATCTGACCTAGTACTTCTCCTTCGGGTTCATCTGTCCTGTTTGTGAAAAAAGTAGATAGTACCCTCAGGCTATTCGTGGATTATCGGAAGCTAAACCAGTGGACGGTCAAGAACCGATATTCCTTTTCGAGGAACAATGATCTCTTCGTTCATCTTCGAGGAGCCCAATTGTTCTCAAATATTTACTTGAGGTTCAGTTATCATTAGTTTCACATTAGACCGTTTAATATATTTATTATAGCTTTCCGGAGTAGGTATGGTCTATACGATTATATGGTTATGTCGTTAAGTCTCAGGAATGCACCTACAGTTTTCATGGAACTGATGAACCGAGTGTTGCATCTATATTTAGATTCCTTCATGGTGGTTTTCATGGACGAAATCTTGGTGTACTCTTACACCAAACACGACCATGCTACCCATCTTGAGATAATACTAAGTACACTGAGAGAGCATCGGATTTATGCTAAACTCTCGAAATTCCTCTTTTGGATGGATCAAATTCACTTTTTGGGTCATGTTATCTCATAAAAGGGTGTATCAATAGACCCAGAGAAAGTGAGAGTCGTAGTTTCCTAGCAGCAGCCGAAGAATTCATTTGTGGTGCAGTGTTTTCAAGGGCTGGCTAGATACTACAGGCATTTCATACAAACCTTTACATGCCTAGAAGCACCACTGACATGTCTGACCAAAAAAGGGGAAATGTTCATATGGTCAGACTCCTGTGAGTCAGCCTTTCAGGAGCTAAAAGGGAGGCTGACATCAGGCCTAATACTAGTATTTCCAGAGTTGGGAAATAGTTATACCATTTATTTTTATGCTTCAGTTATCGAGATGGGAGATGTGATTATGTAGGGAGATGGAGTCATTGTGTACGGGTCTCAGAAGTTAAGTCCACATGAGATGAACTACCAGATGCATGATCTGGAGTTGGCAGCCATTGTTCATGAATGACGATGTTGGAGACATTATCTTCTGGGAGAGAACTTTGTGGTGTTTACCGACCACAAAAGTCTCTTGTACATCTTCCCTCATCATGATGTGAATTTGAGACAGCACAGGTGGGTCGATTATCTTCAGTCATTCAACTTTTATCTTGCATATACGCTGGGAAAGGGAAATGTAGTGGCTGACGCATTGAGTTTGAGAACTCAGATACAGGCAGTTCAAGAGGCTAGAATTGAGTCGCAACTTATGGATCTGTTCTTTGTGATGAATTTGGAGGTGCATGATAGACAAGGGCAGAATATTTTATCTTTTGTAGTTGTTACCTCTGCACTTCTTTATTGGGTATCGATAAGGAAGCTATCAGACTCAGAAGGCATAGTCCTACAGAGAAGTGTGTTAAGAGAGGAACCTCTTCCTGGATGGACAATGGGTGAGGATTATATCTTACATTTCCAGGGACACATATGGGTTCCAGTAGACATACGTGAGTAGATGATGCAGGAATTTCATTCCTCGATTTTGGAAATTCATCGTGGCATCACCAAGATGTATTTTGATCTACACTTCCAGTATTGGTGGCTAGGTATGAAGAGATATGTTGTCAGGTTTTTACTAAGGTTTTCCACTTGTCAGTAGGTGAAAGAAGAGCATTAATTACAAGTAGGCCTTTTGCAGCAGTTACCCATTCCGGAGTGGAAGTGGAATGATATCGCGATGGACTTCATGACCAGTTTTCCAAGGTCACCTCAAGGGAATGATGTTGTTTGGGTTGTCATAGACAGGCTTAAAAAGGTTGCTCACTTCTCGAAGATCAAATAGAAATTCAGTGATGACAATCTAGGATGGTTGTACGTCTGAGAGATTTTATGTCTACATGGAGTTCCACACACCATTGTTTCAGATAGGGACATGTGTTTTACTTCTCAGTTCTGGTAGGGGATTTAGAAGGATTTTGGTAAATAGGTACTTTTGGGTACAGCATACCATCCACAGAGAGATGGCTAGTCCGAGCGTACGATTTCGGTGCTTGAGGATATGCTCTGAGCATGAATTCTGGACTTTGGAGGTTATTGGGAGAAGCATATACCTCTTGTGGAGTTCACCTACAACAAAATTTTTCAGAAAACTATTCAGATGGAACCTTATGAGGATTTGTATGGTAGGCCATGTCGATAACCTTTATGCTGGCTGGAGGCGGAAGGGGTAGCTTTACTAGGACCTCATCTTGTTCAGGAGATCTCAGAGCACATATAGTTGATTCAGAAGAGGATGACTATGGCACAGTCTCAACAGACATCTTATGATGATTAGCGGAGATTACCTTTGGAGTTCAAGTTTAGGGATCAGGTTTTCTTATGTGTCCCACCAAGGATGGGACACAAGAGGATTCAGAGACAGGGTAAGATTTCACCCAGATACGTCAGACCATTTGAGGTGTTGGAGAGAGTTGGGATGGTTGTCTATCGGTTTCAATTACCTTAGAGGTACTGGGATATGCACGACGTCTTCCACGTTTCTCAGCTCCGATGTTACTTTTCAGACCTGTATCTTATCATTCAACCTGATGAGGTTGAGCTTGAAGTGGATTCATCATTTGAGGAGCATCCTCTCCAGATTGTCGATCATAGTACGATGTTTTTCCATGGTCGGTATGTTCCTCTAGTACAGGTGTTATGGTAGCACGAGCAAGTACAGGACAAGACTTGGGAGAGGGAGGCTGATGTATGATCGCAGTGGCTAGAGTTTTTTGGGGTTTCTTCATACACACCTCACTAGGGAAATTCAAGGATGAATTTCTTTAAGGGGGGAAGTTTATAAGAACCCAGACCTTCATTTCAGGTATGTTTTTCCTTTTTCTAGAGTTTTTAAGAAAATATGAGTTTCTGGAAATTTTTGAAGTACACGCCGTGTACTTTATAAGTATACATTGTGTACTTTGATGTCGTTTGAGGTCATGTGATAGTCGTGTCCGGGCCACACACATGGTCATGTGGGGTGATGTTGAGGCCACATAAGGAGGATTATGGAAATTCCTAGTACATTCCATGTAATCCAAATGTAAACATCATTTACTTTATTTTTTTTTCATTAAACGAACTAGGGTCGTGCCTTAACCCCAGAACTATCTTCCTTCTAGGGGTTCCTCGACTGATAACATCATGTACGGACATGAATATCCTATGAGCCACCATGCTTCCATCCATTATCCAAATATATCGTCGTTGATTGCATTGTAACCACAGTGGTAAGCTCTTCTTTCTTCTAGAGCATCATTTTCAAATTCCACCTCTTTTGCAAGTTATCATGGGTTGAAGTTTTTGTGAATTTTCATAGATCTATGATGTTAAAAGGATATTCAATCCTCATGGTTCAAGTATATTGATCTCCTAGAATCATGGTTGGTGGTTTGTTCCTTTCCATTTGAAATATTTGAGTATTATGTGCACTTTCCACCAACACCCTTTAACGGGGTATTATGTGTTTACTGTGTTTTCTCTATTGTTTTTCCTACCTTGATTTTATTCTTGTGTAGAGTTAATTTGGCTACGTATAAGGATAATTTCTATTCATGGATTTTTTTTACACATTCCTTGTTCTATTTAAGACCTTTTGGTCTTGTTCTTCCTTTGGTTGTTATAAATTTTTTCCATGCCTTGTGACTGAAGGATGGAGTACTGTTTCCTGACATGCTTGTTATCCTACAGACTGGTTATCCAAGTAGCTTTGTAGGTTTACATTGGCTATATAGAATTATTATGCACTCACATGCATGGGGTCATAAGAACTTGGAGCTATAGACTATAAGGGGATAGACTGAGTGATCTTCCTCAGAGAGTCTTTGACATTATAGACTAAAGGGGAGAGACTGAATGACCTTCCCGGAGAGTCTTGGATATTATAGACTGTAAGAGGATAGACCAAGTGAGATTCCTCAGAGAGTCTTGAGATTTATAGACTATATGAGGATAAACTGATTGAGCTTCCTCAGAGAGTCATTGTTTTGTTTAATTTTCTTAAACCACTCTAGGATATAGGAGGAATTGACTAAGTGAGCTACCTCGAAGATTCTATGATCGACCTGAGCCTATAAGTGGAATTTACCGAGTCAGCTTCCTCAGAGAGTATCTAGAACTTTGGCCTATAAGGGGAATAGACCATGTGGTCTTCCTTAAAGAGTCCCTAACTACCTTATAATATAAGGGGAATTGACAGAGCGTGCTTCCTTAGAGAGTCTTATAATTTTTTACGACCAAACCAGAGGGGTTAGGGTGAGTGTACTACCCAGAGGGTTGTTGGTAATTTTTGGATAGGGCTAGTGGGGTTGGCTGTGGTACATCCCAGAGGGGTTCCTGTTTGTGTTTAGTTGTTTGCTTCACTACTGTTTGTTGATCTGTGGATTGTTTACTATTGTGTATCATCCTATTTACTAGTTACTGTTTACTGCATACTGCACTATTACCTACTATATGCTCATTGACTATTAGGCACAGATCTTCAGGTGTTTTCCTACTGATATTTAGTCTCACACCCTGTTTGGGTCAGGATTTTAGGCCTAGATAGATTATATTGTTGCAGGTAAAGACAAGGGAAAGCACCCTTATACTTCAGGTACATGATTGCTTTGGAGCAGGAGAGCATGGGACCAAGCCGAGGCCTACAATGCTGAGGAGTTTCTTATCTATTTTTCGTTTGTACTTTGGGTTAGTATTGTATTCGGAATTGGGACTTATTGGCTACTTTCCATGACATATGTATCATGCATCATTTCATATATATATGTGTGTGTGTGTGTGTGAGTGCTCCAGTTGTTTATTGTTTTAGCCTCCCGATGTTACTGTTGTTGGATGTTTATTGCTTCCGCTATTGTTCGTGTGGTTTACATCTGCTATTTACCCTTCCAATGAGGTCATAGTTCCACACTAACACAACAAAATACGTTGCTTCTAGTAGGAAGCCTCTCAAGTTCAGGGAAATTCACTTGAGGCCATTTGACAAACTGGGTACGGGGCGCCTCTTGGTGGCTTCTAGAACTAGGATGTTAAAGTAGTGGTGTGTGAAGATCAATAAGAACATACCCACAAATGGTACAATAAAAATACAATCATAGATTACATCAGTATATGTTTCAAAGTGTTATCCCATACTAGTACTAAAAATAACTTTTACGATGGAATTTTAATGTTAGTTATTAAAAAACCAATGTTCAAATCATTTTAATGTTGATTTCAAAAATAATAGATTTTAAATACAATAAAAACTCATTTAACATAAGAGATTTGGAAAATCGATTTTGAAAAAAAATTCACATTATTTGTTTTAAAACCAAAGTCAAAAATGAATTTTCACATTAGTTTAACATAAAATACATGCTAAACTATGTTTTAGATGTGGTTTACAGATGTGATAAATAAGTTTTTCACACTAGTTATTCTAAAGATGATGAGAAAAATGAATTTTCACATTGGTTTTAAAACATCTCATGTGATAAACGATGTTTTTGATGTGTTTTTTCAAATAAATTTTAAAATAAATAATGTGAATGATGAAATTTCATATCATTCCAATGAGGAATTAAATTATTTGACATTGAACCTTTGAAATTTTCAATTTCCACATACAATTTATTATAGCACGGTTCACTTTTCAAGTACATTTATATACTTTCACACTTCACATATATTCCATTATAGGTCAACTCTTTTGAAAATCATTAATATCCCACTAATTCAACTCTTCAAATTTTCATCACTGTTTGACTGATTATTCCTTTGAAAAACTCATCATTGTATTTATAATTATTTTTATGTTATTTAATGTGCTTTGGGTTGGTCTTCTCAATTGATAACCAAATTAATTATTCCATTATTATTGTTATGAGTGATCCTTATTCAGATGACGTTAAAATAAAGAAGGTTCATTCGTGTTTTAATGTCTCATCTAATCCACCACAACATCATTTACCACATGAGATATTTCATCTGAAGAAGTTTATTTTAATGAAGAGTATGATAAGCTTGAAAATTATGTCAAATATTTAAGTTTATTTTTTATATTCTATTATGTTTCTGTGATCCTTTTTCATTTTAACGATCATGTGTTTTTATCTAATGTTGTAATCATCTTTGTAAATTAAAAAATGAGTTTTTTACATCGTTTATTAAATAATAGACGTTAAGAATTAGTATTTTATATAGGTTATTTTATAAACGAAGTAAAACGTTACATTCAACATTTTTTATAAAAGAACTGATGTGGAATGTCAATTTTGACACCGGTTACAAAATAACCGACATCAAATCCCTTCAAAATATTAATTTTTAAAACATACATATTAATTGATGTTAAAAAATATGAATTTTCGTGTCACCTAGAATAACTTCACCCCAATAACTGACATTAAAAACCTAAAAATCAAATATGAAAATGTTTTTTTACTAGTGCATTCTTGAGTGGAGAAAAGGTATGGGAAGAAAGAACCGACCTTATGGAGGTAGTAAACCATCTCTAAATATTTTTAAATAGAGTGACACTTGGATTCAAGTGACCTTTCCTAAAATTACCAAAAAATAGTGTGTTTAGTGGAATTAGGTACATTAAAACATTTCGGTTTTATTTTTCTTATATTAGCCTTATGTGGGTGAACCATGAAAAATTTTAATATCGTGTTAGTGTGATTTAATTAATTTTTTCAAGACATAACTTACTGTGTGTGGGTTATGAGATTATTATTAATATTTTATTAAGGATAAGATAAAAAAAGAATCAAATCCTTATTCAAAAATGAACGTAAGAATTTCTTTACTAAATATGAGTTTATATTAGTGTGATAATTTGAGTAATAAGTGATTAAATTGAAATTATTTTCATACGCAGATTCACCCAAAATATTAAGGTATCTCTAATTAATGAGCTTCATGTGGACAAAAATTAATATCATATTAAGGTTCTTATTTATGTTTTAATCTATAAATATATATTTTGATTTCTTATACATAATGATTAAATGAAAAAGCATATTGATTTTAGTCATACTATGTTTTTACAGAATGAAAATGGAGGTGTTATTTCTTCAGAAGTATTATGTTAAAAATATCTTGTAATATGTTAAATGTTTTATTTATTTTAGAAATAAAATTTTACAATTTTATGAAGTGAAGGAAAAAAATTTAATAGAGGTTTTCTAATGAGGTATTTATAAAATCAATTCATTATCCTAGTGATTTTTATATTTGGGTGGTGTTGGAAGAAATATATAGAAACATAGTGGATAAAAAAGAAGGTTATAAAACCTAACTCAAAATATGAATGTAAATATAGTTATAATGATAAAATAGTTTAAAATTATAGATAATACTTCCTTAAATTAAATGGAAAATAAAGAGGATAATGAAGAATAATTTTTTGTTGAAGGACACACTCCCTATGGTATCTGTGTTACACCCTCAGATTTATGATTTTCCTCCAAATTAATTAATTAATTAATTAATTTTGATATTTTTCATTACATGAAACAAGGATTTTTTTTTGTTACATGCAATGTGATGTACTACTAAAATATTATAATTTAATTTGAAAGTAATCACCTAGCCATTGGAATGGTGGGTATGATAATGGTTAACTAAATTATGAATATAAATGGTTCAAATATTTATAAAAAATAAAATATTTTTGGTAACTAATTTAATAGAAATTAAAATATAAAATATTTTAAAATAAATAGAATCTTTTCTAAAAAACATTTTTTATGAAAAAACACAATTTACCTAAATAAATTTAAAAAATAAATTTTAGTGAATTAATTTAAATTAATTTATATATATTATACATTTAATAAAAATTTTAACATTCATATTATGTTTTTTTAGAAAGTAGAAAAGAATAAATCCATTTTTATGGTTAAAAACTGTATTTTTCTAAAAAATCGTTTTGTCGCCTTTTGAAAACATATTTTAAAATTATTATTTTTTTCAAATTTGATAAAAAATATTTGAAAAAGTAAACATTATTTTTGAATTCATAATTTTAAAATTATCTTGGTGTGAATGTTTTATATGTTTTTGAATTAAATAATTTTTTAAAGAATAGTGGAAAATATCATTTTCTATTAAGAATTGTCATTTATTTTAAAGCATTGAAAAAAATAAAAATTATTTTAAGATAGTTTTAAAAGTAGAATTTTTTTAATTATATCTGTATTAATCAAATTTCTGTGATTGGGTTCAATTTAATATTTATTTTTTACTTAAAAATATTTTAATCTTTTGAATATTTTCTATTTGGAAAACTGTGTTTTCATCACGTCGAGGAGATAAATTTTAAATTAAAATTTACCACTTATATGAAAATAATATGGAAAAATGAATCTCATATTATAAATCATAATAATTTATATTTAATAATAATTTTAACTTAGTTTTTCTCCAATATTAATAGTAACATTAATAAAAATTAATTATTGTGGATAAGGTGAAAATGGGTTTACGAGAGGTTAAACTAAAAAAATAAGGGTTAAATGACCTATAAAAATATCCAAGACCAATTTTATGTACCTATATCAACCTTATGTCCTATATAATAGATATTATCAATTTTTTATATTTTTTCATGAGATATGCATGGATACATATATTTATTTTCAAAAATTACAAGTGTGTCACTCACACATTTTATAAAATTCAACCCCATATCATCTCCTATTAAAATCGAAAAAATTAGTTTGGACAGTAACTAAAAATAATAATGCTAATTAATTACCTCTTCCCATCATAAAATCCAAATTTTTGACATAAATCCATACTAAGAAGGATTTTTTTGCTAATTAAAAGTTGTTTTCTAGATTAGAGTTAACATCCCTAAACGAGTGTTTAATTATTTTTTCTTCCTCCACCGCCATAAATTATTGCTAAACCATGATAATATAGTAATATAAGTATTATAAATATAATTATATGTTTTTAGGTTTATTTTATTATATAAAACTATCTCCACCTCCATTAAATGTGAAACAAAATTGTTCAGCTTGTGTGTGGTGGAATATTACCTCATGAACTGATGTAACTCATTTTCCATCCCTGCTTCTCATGATTGGATATAATTAAGTATATAATATTTACATATAACATTTATTACATAATTATACTTCAAAAATTATAATATCATATATACCTTCTTTCTTTCCATTCCACAGATAATATGATAACATCGTTCGTGTGTACGGTGGATTACCGCCCCACGAAGCGGAGTGATTTGTTTTTCACAAACACTTTTCATGGAAGTTAATTATGGTTAATTTTATACATATATGTGATATATATTCCGTAATAATGATTAAATAAATTTAATATATTATTTAAATTTATTTCATCTCATCTTTCGAGAAAATGGAAACAACATTCACTTGTATGTACTTTTAACCGTCTCAATAAATAGTGTATCTAATTTCCTATCTATAACATTTAAAAATTACTATAAATAAATATATACTAATTATATATTATATTTATATCCTGGTTTACATTCTTTATATAATTTAACCATTATCAAATTAATAATACTGAAAATAAAAAATCAAAACATACATAAAAGTCAAAATAGTTATTACCTAAAACATGACTTTAACAAGGAATTGTTAATAAATGATTAATATAATGTCATAATTAAAAAATATATAGTAAAATATATATAATTATTTTTAATTAATATATGCATAAAAAATTAATTTATTACACATGAGGTTCTAATATGTGCAATGGATGTTGAGACTTAAGGTAAGAGATTTTTCTCTCGCTTATAACTTCTATGAGACACATGCCATATTCACCATCAATTTATTTTATGTTGTCAATATACTATACAAGAATTTATTTTATTATTATTCTCCGAAAAATTATTTTTATTAAATTATCTATTTTAGTATCTCTCTGTCATAGGGTTTACAGTTCGAAATTTACCAAAATTGTAAGGTAATTTTGTCTCAATTTGACTTCATTGGGACATATGTTGCGTTATGAGCCTATATTATTTTATAATGTGTATATACTCACCATTTGACATTTTATATTATGAACATCCTTATATTAATTATACATAATTATTCTTTTAATTTTATTGTTTTAGGGGGATTACAATTTAATATAGCCAAAGTGGTAGTGCTCTTATGATACAGTCTCATTGTTTATCTGGATTGTTAATGTTTATTCTTCTGATAATATAATATTATGATCCATATCCAAAGAAACCCTTCATTATTATTCTCGTATGGTTATTTCCTGAGAATAAATATTTTCTTTTATTTTACTCTATTTATGTACTCAAGAGTCTAAATGATTGTTTTTAAGAAAATTCACATTTACTCCTGTCTTTAGTTGAAAGATCTTTTTTATTCCATATCCATGTTTTCTAATACAAGTTTTCATAAATGTTTTAATGTAATTTTGGGGTTTTTTAATTTCATTTTTACACTTGTTTTAATTTTAAAAATATTTTTTTAAAATAAATATTTATGTATTTTTCAAAATAAGGCCCATTTAGATTTTATATAAAATGTGAAAGTAATCTTTGTTTTGATTAGTATAGAATATCCCACCATTATGGCCAATCAATTTTTTAAAACATCCTTTATACATTTCAAAATATATTTTCAAAGAAAAATATTTTGAAAATATTTTATTTTAAAAAAATGGTTTTTTAATATTATAAAGTATGTTTAAATAAAATTATGTTTTGAATTATTTTTAATGCTTCCACTATAAATTTTAGATGTTATTTTCAATGAAAATGATTTCCAAAAAGTTTTATGATTTAAAAAAAATTGTTTTTTTCAAAAAATAAAGGATACATTCCTCACAAAAATTAAATAATTTTACAAACATCCTTCATAAGTATATATTGTTATTTTAAAATAAACCAATTTCAAGAAAAAATTATGTCTTGAAAAGTTAATTTCAAAGGGGAAAGGATATTTCCACATGGCATGTTATAAGTGATATTTCAAAATCATTTTCCATCAAATATGGAATCGTTTAATGTTACATATTCATTAATACATACAATAATGAATGATATCATAATTATTCTTTCTATTAATTGTTAGTTTTTATGCTGAGTAAATTTTTATGGAACCCATTTTTTTCATGAGTCATGCTATGGTGAATTTATATAATTTTTATGATACCTATTTTTTTACACAGGTTGTGATGTGATGACATGATCTATGTTTTATGGGATTATGTCACACATAATTAATTTTTCCATTATGAGATATGTGGGACCTATATCTCCATATATTGTGTAAAGCAATATATATCATCGGATAATAGTAGGAAACACATCGTTTGAATTTATCCACTATGGTAAAAAAGTGATTTTTGGTCCACAATTGGAAACATATGCATCATGATCAATAATGGGAAACATGAGAAAATTATTGATACACTATGTTCATGGTACTGGTTTTTAACCTTGAAATTTGAAATCGTTATCTATAATTAGTATGTCATCAAACATTCATGATAGAAACTTCTATTTCTTGATTGATTTATGATGATGTTTTACTCTAATGGGACATGTTTTCCCAAATGAGAATGTTTTATTCCACGTATCATGTTTATGATCGATGAAAATATGCATATGAACTTATTAATTTAAGTTAATGATCACATACCCTCATACTAATCTTATGATTTTATAATATCACAGATTGATAAATCTTATGTTTACCCTTACTTTCCATTTTATCTCACCCTTTATTATGTTTTAATCCTCAATTATAAAGAATTGTTTAGGCGTTGTATGTCTAATAGTTGTTCTACATGAGAAAATATTTGTGGGGGATATTGAATATATTTCATGAAATAAGATTATTGTGTATCTAGTATCCAAATACACTAAACTATTATGGTACTAGGGTTTGTGTTTAATAAATTTATTGAATATTTGTCAAAAAACGATTTGATATTTATTTATAAAAATTATGGATCCTTATAGTTGGTATCATAGAAAATGGTTAATCAATATTTGGGGATTTGGATTACAAAAATATTAGTTATTTACCAAGGGATATGCCTAAGGATATGTGTAGGGTATCTGTAAGGATAATACTAAGTGTAATTCTAAGTATAAGAAACTATTTTGGAATTTTGGAAAAAGCTAATGAAAGGAGGCCCAAGAGACTACATCCTTATATATATACTATAAGTGGATTTGGATCTATAACATATGTACCTAGGGGTAATAACTCTGAAAATGGTGCATTGAACTGGACTCAATCATCACTTAGTTCAGGAAAATAGTCCTTTAATCACACTATGTTTTACATTAGCAAGGGATATGCTTTGGAAATTCACAAAATATTTTCCAACCATTATGATGGATTTAAATAATGACCATGAATGATCTAGGTTAAGCCTAAGGTTTCATATATTTAAAATAAGGTTTCATTATTTAGATATCTTATAAGTTATTTTTTATTATTATGTGGTTTCCAACTATGATTAATATTACTCATGATGTGGTTCTTCATTTTAAAAAATTGTGAGAACCAAATTGATCTGGATTTACGTTGAATGCAATAGAAAATGTGTTATTGAGAAACTAAATTTGACGATAAAAAGAGTAAAGGATATTGTTACTATTCCTAATTAGTTATCATGATATATGATTTACAACTTTCACAATAACCAACTCTTAGACTCAGGAAATAAGATAAGGATATATATCATTGATAATTTGGGTGGTGGACACCATGGAAGAAAAAATATTTAGTTCCCTATATATGAGGAATGTGGGAAGAAGCACTCTAGGTAATTCCTGGAAGGAATGAAAATATGGTTTATGTTTGGATAATAAGGGCAAAGAGTAAGTGATTACTAAGGAAATACTACATTTTTAGTTAATTAAATGGATGATGATAATGGTTTCCCAAAGGAATCATCAATGGTTGAATGTTATAAATGTTTAAAGTAGGGTTATTATACAAATTTATTTCGTATGTTAAAATATCATTAAGAGTATCATCAAGTTTATATATATAAAATATTTTTGTTTATTATGGAGGTAATACAAATTAAATATGAAAGGAAATAGGTATTAAGGAATAAGATAAAGAATCCAAATTAATGGTTTAATAAATAATTATAATTATTGAAGTGATTATATATTTAATTAAATAATTATTAAATATGTAAGTATTTTTCAGTGTAAGATTTTGGTTGAATATTTTCAATAATATGTTAAATGGTGGTGATGACATTTAAAGGTGATTTAATTGCACAATTATATTTTATATAAAACACGTGATTAATGGAATATAACCCTTAATATGTCTTTTATGTTAAGATAATGATGATGTATATCAATTAATTAAATTGGATAGTGTTGATGACCTTGTAATTGATTAATGTAATTTTTGAAATAGTGTTACATGTTACTATTGATGGAGTGTATATCATTTTTGGATTTATAGAATATTTTCAACAATCTATGATTTAATACATGGAATGAGGAAGTATGAATATTTTTATTATGTTTTTATGGTAATTTTAGTTATTACCATGTTTCAAGAAAATATATGAATAAATTATCCACATATTGTGTATTTGACAATTAAAAGATACATTATGATATTTTGGAGATTAATTTGAAGTTGATTTGGGAAATCTAGTGACTTTATTTATAAATTTATAATGTTGGAATGGACATAAGGTTAACCATTTATGGAATGGTTTAAGATGAACTTTGGATGAGTTTTTAAAAATTTATTTTTTTAACCATATAAATATTTATGCATATGGATATGTTTTTCGAACCATATAAATTTTTTTATAACTAGATATATAGGGAATGATTTTTCATCATTTTATGGATATTATTATCTGATTAATTCTTTATACATGATAAATTCATCTCTTAAAGTATGAGATGAAGTGTAAATTGATCAAGGCACAACCCAAGGATGATATTTAAATTATGAAATGAAATTAAATAAAGAAGTTATATATCCTCATTAAAATTATTATACTTTAGGTAAATGATCTGAAAATATAATTTTCTATATTTATCTATATTTATGTGGAATTGATGCTCTTTTAACATGTCATGTATTTATTTTTTTTAGTCATTAACTTTCTTTGGACTGTGTTCTATATCACTCTCTATTAGTATTTGTGTTATATTATTATTTTCTATGTCAAATATTTCACTTACCACCAATTTTATACAATATGGAAAACTAGTTATTATTTATTTTAGATGACCTTCACACATCCCTTTCTCTCTTTTCAATATAAATTTTTTATACCTTTTCTAATGTGAGTTTCTAACAGATAGATTTTAAAAGGATAAACCCTTGATTACCAATAACAAGTCCAAATTATGGGGATAGAATTTATTTATGAGGGGAGAATGTAACACCCCTATATTTTATAAAATATTGTTTTTCTAAATTAATTTATTTTTTTATATTTTACATTACATAAAACACTGAATTTATCATATGTTACACACAACACCAAATTTAAATGAAATAAGACAAACTATAAAAATATTATTATTTTATATGATAGTTATTATATATATGTTTGGATGATGGGTATGAATAAAATTATATAAATTAGGAAAATATATGGTTTACCCATGTGTATAAAATTTATTCTTTTGCGACCAATTAACTAGAAATTAAAAAATAATCTATTTGAAAATAATGGAAATATTTTTCTAAAAAACTATTTTTAGCCACATAAACATGTTTTACGTAAATAAAATTAAAAAATAAATTATGTGAATTACTTTAAATAAATTTACATATTATATATTGAATTATATTTCAAAAATTCATCTTATGTTTTTTCTACAGAAGAGATAATAATAAATCTAATTTTACAATTAAAACAATATTTTTTTTAAAAACAATTTTGTCGCCTTTTCCACATTTAGTTTAATGTTGATTTCTTCCAAATTTGGAAAAATAATATGAAAAAAACCCGTTTTAAGTCTTCAGGTTAAAATTATCATGGATTTATTTTGTGAGAATTTTCATAAAGGTTGAATTTTTTGATTAATAGTGAAATATTACTTTTTATTAAGAATTAGTATTTATTTTAAAGGCATTTAAAAACATAAAAATTAATTTAATATTGTTTTAAAAGTAAAAAATAGTTAATTTATATATCTATTAATCCAATTTATTATATTGTAACCAATTTTAGATTAAATTATGATATAAAAACTTTTTACACTTCTAAAACATCTCTTATTGGAAAACCGTTTTTTTGATGTGTCTACAGGATTAGTTTAAAATTTAAATATTCCACTTATGTGAATTCAAATTGAAAAAATGGAACACATATTTTGATAAATGATTTTTTTTCAAATTAATTCGTCTTTTTTACCATTATGAATAGTAAAAAATTTAAAAATTAATTATCACAGTTGAAGTGAAATTGGTTTTACCAGCGGTTAAACTAAAACGAGAATGGGTAAAATGACCTAGAAACATAACCAAAACCAATTTTATTGACATATTTCAACCCTATATATTATATTATTGATAATTTAACCTTAATGATCCAATTTCTATAATATAAACATGGTTATTATTTTTTATTTTCAAGAATTACAATTGTGTCACTCACCTCGCTAATAAAAGGCCACCCCTCCCCTCTCCTCATCACACATCCAAATACATTTGTTTTGGAAAAAACCAAATAAAAATTATTAATTAATTTTTTTATATAATTTTAAAATAGTAATTTTTGTGAGAAAACCATCCAATGGATGATTTTTTTTGAAAACCATACAATGGATGATTTTGTTGAAAACAAAAAAAAAGTTTTCTGAAGAAGAGGTAATGTCCCTATAGAGAATTTTATTTTATTCCTTCCACCACATCTTTAAATTTTAATTAAACCATGATGATATACTAAGATAATTATATCACATATACAAATATGTTTTTATGTTATGTTTATTACCTACAACCATCTCTTCCTCCCTCAAATGGTAAATGAAACCATTGATTTTGTGTACGTTGAACTATTTCCACATAAACCAATGAAATTTACATTCCATCCCTGCTTCTAATGGATGGATATAATGAATTGTATAATTTTTATATATGATATTTATGATATAAGTTTACTTATTTATTTATAATATCATATATTCCTTGTTACTTTACATTCTGTATGGAATAAGATAACATCATTCATGTGTACGACAGACTAACATTTCACGAATCGATGTGATTTGTTTTTCACGAACGGTATTCTTAGAAGGAATTTTTGGTAAATTTAATTAATATATGTGATATATATTACATAAAATGGTTCAATAAAAGTAATATATTATTTACCATTCATTCATTTCATTTGTTGAGAAAATTGAAATAGTGTTCATGCATACGTATGGCATACTGCCTCCAGGAACGATGTATTTTATTTCCAATATATAACTTTTATGGATTATAATTAATACATATATAAGGATTATATATAATATTTTTATCATTTTATACATTATATATGTGATTTAACCATTACCAATTTAATTGGTCAAAAACTAATAAATCAAAAAATATAAAAAGACAAAGTATTTATTACCCAAAACGTGATTTTAACAAGGAATTGTTAATAAATAGGAAAAAAATCTACATATGTAAATAATAAATTGTATGATATATATATATATATATATAATTATGGTTATATAATATATTTATAATAAACTTATATTTATTATATCAGACATTCAAATTATTATGAAGGATGTTGAGTCTTATGGTGAGGGATTTTCTTCTCACTTTTTACTTCTGTGCGACACATCTCATATTCACTACCTATTTAATATATTTGGTGTATATAATAACAATTAATGTTTTTTATTATTATTCCCATGAAAATTATTTTTATTTACATGTCCATTTCAGTATCTCTCTTTCATGGTATTTACGGTTCAAAATTTATCAATGCAATAAAAGCTTTTTGTCTCAATTTTCTTTCATTGAGAAATCTGTTGTGTCATGAATCGATCTTATTTTATAAGGTGTATAGAATACCCAATTTAAATTTTAAAGTATTAATCTCTTTCTATTAATTAAACATAATTTTTTATTTAGTTTTATTATTTCATGGGTTTTACAAATCAATGTTTCCATAGTTCTAATGATGTATGATACAATCTCATCATTTAATTGGATTGTTTATGTTTATGATTATTATATTGCAATATAATGATAAATATATCACAAAGGACATTAATTATCTTATCCTATGGAAATTCAATTATAATACATGTTTCCCTTTATTTTCCTCACTTTATTTACTCAATATTTAGAAGGAATTTTTTAATGAAAAATAATATTTATTTATCACTTCATCCAAAAACTCTTTTTTCTTCTATTTCCATGTTTTCTAAAAAAAATTAAGAAATTTTTTAATGTTCCTTTGGGATTATTTAAATTTATTTTTACATATGTTTAATTTTTTTTGAAAAAAATAAAACTAATCTTCAAGTCATTTTTAAAACAAGACACATTTTTCTTTTATTAAAAATGGGAGAGGAATATTTTTTCTAATAGGTATGACATTTACTCTCATCATGGATAATAAATGTTTTAAATATTCCATTATATATTTAATTATATATTTTCTAATTAATGGATTTCAAAAAAACATTTATTATTAAAAAAGTGTTTTTTCAAATTTGAAATGTTATTTTCCACAAAAAAATGATTACTTTATTTTTAAATCATTCTTTTTTAGTTTCAAATGTTATATTCCAAGAAAATGATTTTGAAAAATTTATATGATTTTAAAAAAAATATGTGTAAGTGATATTTTCTTAAAAATTATTTAAATTATTTTTAAATCATCCGTTATATGTTTCTATATTTATTTCCAAATAAAATTATTTTTTTAATTTTTTTTTGTTTTAAAAAGTGTTTTTCAAAGTACAAAGTATATTTTCTCAATAAATTTCTAAATAATATTTCAAAATAATTTTCCATCTATGATAATATCATTTGATGCTACTTATGCTTTAATGGGGATAACATTCAATTATAATACCCTTATTCTTTATTTTTATGGTTAATGTTTAGGTTGAGGAAATGTTTATGAAACCATTTTTGTTTCATGGGTTATGCTATGGGGAATTGATTTAATGTTTATGATACCCATTTTCATGGATTATGGTGTAAGGCTGTGATGAATAGTTTATGATATTATAGAACACATAATTATGATTTTCATTTTGATACATTTGGAACCTATATTTCTATGAAATTGATCTGGTAACGCTTTATATCCCATGATATAATAATGGGAAAAAATTAGATGGGAATTATCCCCTATAGAATATAGGTGAGTTTTGATCCACTATAGAAAATGGGTATGCCATGATCCAAAATGAAAAACATGTGGTAATTCATGATCAGCTATGCTTATGGTATTGTTAATTAACACAAAAATATAAAATGTTTTTCAATATTTCTAATGATGAAACACTTTTATGACAAGATCTTATGGTTCATCATTTATTCAAAATGATTTATCACTCTTATTTTTTATGATTTATAAAATGGTAATGTTTTATTCGATGAATCGTGATTCTGATCTATGAAATGTAAGATATAAACTTCCTTTGTTATTTTTATGATCTCATACCCTTATTATTATATTATTATTTACTATTATCATATATTTATATCTTTTATATTTACACTTACTAAGCATCTAAGCCTGTCATCTCTTATATTTTCTTCCCCAGGTAATGATGGAATTTTTTGGTTGTGTGTGCCTAATAGTATAACAATGTGAGAATATATTTTTTGTGAGATATTGAATATCTATCATGAAATAATAATAATATAGAATTTATAGTCTCTAGATACACCAAACTAGTATGGTTCTTGAGTATCTTTTTATAAAATGTATTGAATATTCATTTAAAAATATGTGATATTTATTTTTGAAAATATTGGGTCCTTATAATAAATGAATCTTATTTGAGTAACGTTTTTATATAAAATTATTTTGTAATAATATTTTAAATATTATAATTTAAACTCCCCCGTGTATAATGACCCGAATTATGATTCAATGTTTAAAGAGGAAATGAAATCTAGTCCTCAATTTGGAAAATGAATATGAAATGATCACGATAATATTCATTAACTCTATGAGAATTTGGATCAATTGGAAATGATTTATCAAGTAAATTAGGTATACATTTAATATCTACCAAAGAAAAATAAACAATTTAGGAAAGTAAATATGGCCCTAAATGTTGAAATTGCAAGAATGGGTGAAAAAATGAAGGTCTAAATTAAAACACTTGAATAACATTCACAAAACATGGGAAAAATTTACATGTTTAAAGAGTTAAAATATATAATTATCCCAATCAAAAATTAACTTTAAGAGAGGATAAAATGTAATAAAAAATATGGTTTGAGGTTGAATAAGATTAATTCCAAGCTTGAGGAGAAACATCAGAAGATCAAGGATCTAAAAGAGAGGCTGAAAACATCTAATTAAAATATTAAGATTCATTTCATAGTAATATAACAAATTGGAGCCAATAAAATTTGAAATCTAGAAATCCAAATTAAGGGGATGGAACATAAGAATCAATAATAAAAACTCTCAAATAAAAGTATCTACATGGTGATATTGTTATGGAATCTATGTATATAACATGAGTGTGTATCTAAAAACCCTGGGGATCAAATGAGAAAGAAACTTTTCTATAATAAAATCACTATTGAGGAACCAATATATGACATATGTTTTTAATGAGAAATGTTATTTGGGATAAAAATCATTATATGGCATGAAATTTTAGAATAATAGGGGTTAAATATTTCATAAGGAAATATATATTACTTGGATAAATAGGAAGAACTTTTGTATTAAAAAAATCTATGGTTCTAGAAAAAAATTACTATAATATTGAAAATAAACCATGAAATTTAATTAATGGTTCAACAATTATGATATACTTATAGTATAACCCTTGGAGAGAAAAATTATTTTTTTGGAAGTTAATTAAGGAATCTACTCTAACTATGACAAATCAAGATGTACATGGTAAGGAAGATCCACCTCAAATGAAAAAATTTGAGGTTTTTTAATGGATATCAATGATGAAATACATGAATCAAGACATGGTTGCTTCATGAAATATAGAAAAATAAAATAGATAAAGACTGGTTATAGATCCCTCTTGTGGTGTTGGAATAATGATGAAGGATGCCTCAATAAGGCATTAAAATACTAAAGACATTTAACAATCATTAATCTCAAATTTTATATAAATCCTAATTAATGAAAGCTAAAGTATGAAAAACCATTTGGAATAAATTTTTTACAAGTAATATCAACGAATGTAAAACCACTATAAGGGATTGTAAATAGTTTGAATCAAAGTATTTGTTTTCCAATTCCTACCACATTCCTCGACAACAGGATGTCTAACAAGATCTGCTCTCCAAATATATTAAAATGTTATAAATATTAATGAATTGTTTTATTTTTTGTGGGATATATGATCTATAATGATATTTCATTAAAAGATATTACTTATATCAAAACAAGATATAATGTTTAAATTGATATTGGAGCAGCACAAGTGGAATTTTTTTAAATCAAGAATTGGAAGAGAATGAGTGCAATAAAATCCATCATAGAAATCACAAATGGTATCAATTTCTAATTGAAGTGTTTATTAAAATTGACCAAATTAATGAATTAGCATCAAACCGTGAAGATAAAATATGAAACTTTTATGGAGAAGAAGAAATGAGAATATTTTATATAACATTTTATATCATATGATTGTTTTTAGGATAAATAATCTTACAATAGATAGATGAATATCATATAAATATTAATTATATATTTAGATATATAGATGATTCATTCGTTGGAGAGTGTGAATATGAATATATTGACATTGGTATCCCCATCAACTAAGGAAAGACACTTGGTGGAGGAATTAGGAAATCTATTTTTTAAAGATTGTGTCTAAATATGATGCTTGAAAAAGAAATCTAGTATCACTCAAAAACTAATAAATTCAAGGTTTATTCACTTTTAGTATTTTAGTTTTGTGATTTACTGAAACTTAATATTTCTTAATTGAGATAAATTTTCAATTATCATCCATTTATGGAAGTAATTGGGTGAAATGTAATGAATTGAAGTTATTTACATAAACTCATGTTTTCTAAACTGAATTTTTACTGATTAGGATTAGATGTTTTTTAATGGATATTTTATAATTGGTATGATACATTATGAAAAAAATTATTTGATTATTCATATAAAATTAGAAATTATTTTTGATCTTGAAGGTGAAATTTAGAATCCTTGTTGACATATGAATATTAAGCTTGAAACTAAATAATCCATCAAGCATAATGAAAGAAGGGGATATTTTACTCTATAGATTTTACACATGGAAAATATTTTTAATGGGTAAATATATTGTGAATATACATATGCATATATTTAAAAGAGGATAATTATTTCTTTGATAATTTTGGTACAAAAGAGTTTAAGTAATTGAGGTATTTGACATCACTAGGCAGTGAGAATATAATAATAGTTTTCAATGTGAAATCATTTCCTAACATGGAATATTATTTTACAATGATTATATATTTTTCATTATGATATATTATTTTTCATTTAATTTGATATTAATTGAGACTAGAAAGAATCATAAAAAACTGAATAATTCCATCCTAGGAAGGTTGGATGGTATAATCTTCTTTTTTGGGGAAAAAGAAGTATAATAAGTTCAATGTGGACATTCATTATAGGATTAAGTGGTGTTCATGGATTCATGATATTGTTTCCCACATGTATAATGGGGGATTCTTATCATCCAATATATGTATTTCTTATGTTGTGGGTTGGATTTTTCACCCATGATATGGTGAATTGGGGTATATTAGATTTGTTATTCATCATGTTAATATTAGATTGTAGTTCCAGATTTATTATTTTAATATCACATAGAATGAATTAAATAATTGGAACTAAAAGGTTGTATGCATGGATATGCGTATTATGGAACACATGTAATGAATGAAAATGAATATTATATGAAGTCGTGTGCATCATATTGTGAGATGAAAATTTCTATAAAGGAAATTCAATATAGAAGAGATATGAATGTGTCTAAAGAAATTTTGAGTGGAATACAATAATAATTGATTGAATATGTGGTTATTTACATCAGTGGAAACATGTGAAGTCTCTTTAAATATATTAAAGCATTAGTACATAGTATTACCTTGATTTTTTCCAAACTATTAAGTCCTTTTTATATTAATGGAGGAGTAGTTATTTAGGATTTTAAGGTGTTCAAGAAGTTTTTGTAAAAAATTGAGCTGAAGGGTGATATTTTCTGAAAATACAAGTGAATGATCATGTAAATTTGGCGTAGTGAAAATTTAGATTCCGTAGAAAAAAGGGAGCACTATAAAATTTTTATGATTCACATGAACCCAAGAAATAAATTTATCACTTTTAGTGGAAGATATTCAATCTAAAAAGTTAATAATTATAATGAATACTAAGAGGATATTTTAAAGAAAATCCACTATTAAATCTCCCAAAAAAGGATTTATCTTCTAAATAAGAAATGGTTTTAGTAAAAAAATATTATTTTATACCTATGATAAAATTTTAAAACTATTTAATAAAATTAAAAACATCATTTTATATTTAGATGTTCATGTAAAATTACCTTTTTCTCAATGATCAATAGACACACATATTTTAACACATAGAATAATTTGAAACAACTCAATTGATGATATATTTTAATAATTAACAAGTAAGTGCAAATAACTCATCTAATAGTTTTGTGAATAAAATTAAAAGATTGAACTATGTTTAAGAGTTAATTTTATCTACCATTTTAATGAAAACTTTATTATTTTAGGTTCAAAAAATATATTTAAATTAAATTAAATCTATATAAATTGACATCATAGTCTCTAAAAAGGTATAACATTTAAATAGGAAATATATAACATCTTACTTGATTGATTCCATTTTTACATAGAAATATTTATAACTCAATATAGAAAAACAATATTCAATTATAATTATATTCTTGTACTTATAATAATTAAAAATGAGGCTGTTAAATAGTTAATTCTACTAATTTTGGGGGTAATTTTGTTGTTGTCTACATGAAATACAGTTTAACATAGTTTAAGTCCCCTCCCCCATGCCTAAAACTCAAGATTATCTCTAATAGTGAACTCTAAAATTGGATAAGATTTAAATAGTTTATATTGAAAATGGATTTTCAAAATCATATGTTCAATAATTTTCTAAGGGTACCAACGATGTTCATGTGTTCCTTATATTCATAATGGTTTTACAAATTATAAAAAGGAATAAAAATGTTCTTTTAATTGATAGAATACAAATATTTCTAAATAAACCCAGAAAAAATTGGGTGTTTATAAGAAATTATAGAAATAACAATTATTTTAATATTAGTGATAGATTTTACAAAATAATATTTAAAAATTAATGGTTCTAAGAAAAGTTATAATTTTAATAAAAAATATTTAAAATAGAAAGTAAAAAGGGTATCATAACACCTAGAAATTCAAAACTGAATGAGTTTAGTCAAAAATTCAAAGGGTTTTGGTAATTTTCTCCACACTTAATTTTCATTAAAAAATATTATTAATAAATGAAATATGCAAGAGTAACCATAATGGAAGCATGGAATCATGTTTAGATAATAAAATGTCAATAAAGAATAAAAATTATTTCTCCCCTAAAAACTTGCGTTGTTTCTTATGTTCTTTCACAAAATTACTCTCCTAAAGTGTATCATAATCTACTTGGTTTCTCCCATTCAAGTACATAAAAAACTAAATATATCATGCATTATATTTAATCATTGAAAATAACAATATTAAACCAAGTAAAAGGGTGAATTATGAAAATGAAATATTAGGAAATTTATGGTTTAATTTTTAGAAAGGGAAAGAATGAAGATGGTAATTTCTATTGAAAAAATTTGTAGGGGGAAAAACCCATGGTGAGGGGTTTTATTGAAAATAATAAAGATGAAAACATGAACTCTATCTTTTCTCCAGTATAGTACTAATTTTTTATTCTTCATCCATAATTTCTCTCTAAAATATATCTATAGAAATTCTGGGATATATTTTTCATTGATTTTTACATCACTGTTTTTTTGTAAATTTTATCATGTTATATAAAAGTTTATCAAAACATATTTATATATTAAAATCATTTTTAAATCCTCATTTTCCATTGGGATGATTTTCTCATCTAGATTAATTTTTATTCCCAAAATTTTATTAAATATACTAAAACTATTAGACAAATTTCCAAAAAAAATAACCAACATCACATAGAGTAATCTCAAAGTCCATTCCCACACATAGGTCATGAATACTCAAAGAATCATGTGAATAAAATGGTGAAAAATACTCACTATCTCCCAAAGGACCACTCTCACATTATTCATTCTTATATGGACTAGTAAGAGGTTCCTCAAGCTCTCTTGGAAATTATTCATGTCAACTGATTGAAAACACATTCTCTAAATTTTTCTTCATATTAAAAAAAGTTATATTATGATATTTTGGAATTCTACCTAGAATCTTGTATATGAAACCCAAAAAATGATTGGAATTTTTTTATAAATGGGTAGAAATAACCTCATATTTTTAATTAACTTCTAAACACTTATTTTCATTTAAAATTACTACTAAATCAAACTATTATCTAACTGATTTGGATCTAAACTAAGAACGATTGGGTTCTTTACTAAACATAGTATTGTGAGTGTTGACCAATATCCAAATAAACATTTTCACTAAATTGTCTTTATTCTTGATGGAACACTCAATGATCCTTAAAAATGAGTTTCCTCGTTTTTCTTTCAATCCTCCCAAACATTTTTAAGAACATTTGTGGATTCAAATTTAAGTTCAATTTAAATGTTTTATTGACTAATACATTAATTATATAATCAAAATAAACTTGAGTATCTTTACTAATATCAGATCCAAAAACCTCATCACCTGTATCAAAAAATTTACAACATAACCCTAGTATGGATTTATTAAAAAAAATTAAATTCTTCTTGGTCATCACCAACTTGGAAAATATTCTTACCCTTTGAAGAATCTATAATATCCCAACTTTTATCATGAATGGCCAACAAAAAATTTATGGATCCTCTTTTCACAAACATTTTCAAACACTAGAAAATTATTGGGTAATGTGAGAATCCCTATATTAAATAACTAGTCATTCAATCTTCCAATAGACTAAGTAATGGACTTATCAACCAGATATAGAGAAACAAAAGTGTCTTTTAGCACACCTAGACCTATTTGAAAAACAATGAGTAATGAATAAAGATGAAATTATCTCTTAATTCATATAACGAATTTTTCTCTATAATTTATCATATTTTATAAGGTATAAAAATCCTTCCATGGTCTTTTATTTTTAGTGGAATTACATCTCATAGGGAAAATTTCATTCTTTTATTATGTTTATTTTCTAATATTATTCCCAGTTCCTTTTTTGTCCAAAAATCCTTTTAGGAATTTAATATAATAAATAATTTTGTTTATGGGCTCCACATATGGAATATTAAAATGAAAAGTTTTAAAATTTTAAAGGAACTTAAGGTATTCATGTTCATTATTCCTTTTTTTATCCTTTTTGTTTAATCGAATGCAAAGAGAATATTTGTGTAAAACTATTTAGTTCCTTTTTTCTTCCTCACTTCCAAATTTCTTATTACCTTCCATGATTAATTTACATTTTATCTCCTATTTTTTCAATATTTTATATTGTGAATCATTATTTATATCTGTTTAGACATTACAATCAAAAATTCTAGACCATTTAGTTTCTATATTCTCACTTTATTATTTAATTTTATCTTTCAAATTATTATTTTCATGATCACTTAGATCTTCTATCTCAAATTCCTTATGTAATATCCTAACATTTTATTATATTTTTAGAACACATATTATAGGAATACCATCAAATTTTAATTCATATTGTTTTATATTTTACTATGCAGTTTTACCTTTTCATTTATACCTAGGTCTCTTTACATTTATAAAATTTGGTATTTTAGATGAGTCAAAGTTGATTCTGAGGTAGACCTGTGAGATTACATTAAAAATCCATGTCTAGATTCTATATTATCTATTATTATAAAACTTTTATTCATAATCTCTTCAAATTTTCCATGAGAAACTTAATAATTATACCTATATGCAGTTTAAAATGGTTTTCTCTACTATGGTGTAAATCTAGGGGAAAATGATTATTTTAGATCATTGTCCTTTTATAACAGGTCGGAGTGATTCCTGTAACATTGATTGTTATTTTTCCAAAAAATTAAAGTTATATATAATAATATTTTCTCATAACCATAAGTTTTAGAATTATTAGAGGTCTATGTAAGAATATAAAGGTTGGGTAAATAGGTTTTAGATTTCAAAAACATTCCATAGAGTTGGAATTTCTCTCTAAATGTATTTTTATTAAAAATTATAGAAACATTACAACTGGTCTCACCCTTAAGAATGGTTATCCTTCTAGAACTTTTATGTTGAGAATTTTGAGAGAATTTATTAAAAATTTCTTTCATTCCTCATCTGTAATATCTAAAAAATCAAATCCAGAATATTAGTCTGTTATGGTTTGGTGGTAAGAGTTTAGACCACTATAGAATATATCCACTAAAATTTCGGGACAAATTTGGTGGCATGGAAACTAACTAAAAAGATCTTTAAATATAACATAATATTCATGAAAATTTAACCCTCTTCTTAAACAAAAGTAATTAATTTGTGTTTCACATTTATAGTCACATTCCTAGGATAGAATTTCACAAAAATGAATTAAAATATTGGTCATATATGTCAAAACATTGTTAATCTAAGTGGTAAAACTAGACTCTTGCATTTATTTCCATATAAAATGTGAATTGTCTCAACCTAACTGCTTCTTCACTAATCCAATGAATGTTAATTTTTTAACTAAACTATAAAATTTTATAAAAAACTCAAAAGTTTCCTCATTGAGAAGTCCATTAATGGAGGGTATCATGAAGAGGAATTATTATTTCAAATCATATTTTATAGGCCAATGGGATAAATATATACGTGATTATTTAGTTTAAATTAATGTACTTTAAAAATCCCTTTGTCTAGGACTCTGAAAAAATTGATTTCTAGTTTTATGTGGGACAAAATTTAGATTTTCATTAATTTTATCATCCATATCAATCTCAACATTTTCCATTTAGGTTTGTTCTTGTTCATTAGGGAATTATAATGTTTTTTTTTGTTTTTTTATTAAGTGATTCTGTTATAATGATTAATATTCCCAAGAGATCATACAGGTTTAGTATAAGAAATTCAAAAATATCACACAATAGTGGAAATAACATATTTTTAAAAAAATTGAATAGTTTTTTGGGAATATGTTTATTGTTTCGTTTGGGTTTCAATCCTTTTTTCGTGGATATAAATTCCTTCCTCAGAAACAATTCTAATTTTCGACACCTAGTCATGGGATAATATCATCAATTAAATTTAAAAACATACATAATATTAGATAGTGTTGAATAGGATAAAACACCATGTAAGGAAAATTGGTGTGAATTGTCTGATAAGGAAAAAAATAAAAATAAGATAAAACAAAATAAAGTGTTTATAATAGAGATGGAAGGAAATGGAAAGTGATCAAAACCTATTGTAGAAGTGAAAAATGACAAAGATAATACAAAAAAATAATACAAGGTTGATTAATGAATTAATTTAAGGGAAAATATACTGAATTTAATTAATAAAATATATATTATCTAGTGTTAATATTAAGAATATATGGGATAAAATATATGAAAGATGAAGTTAACATTTAGTGATCAACCTTTCCCATTAAACTCTTTTAAATACTGATATGACTATCAAACTCTCAAGATATGGATAATTATTCATGGAAAAAATAATCCTAAAACATTTTCAACTGAAGTACTTTCATAGAAGATCCCACATTCAAAGATCTACAAATCTTCACCTATCAGTTTGAGAAATAGTGTAGAAATAATTCTCATGAAAAATGGAATATGAGAAACTAAATTTAACAAGCACACTACTAAACACCTTTTTAAACTCACTACAATTTTTCAATTATAATGAAGAATGAATTAAATTTCATCTTCTATGACACTATATAACAATATATTAATTTTTCAATAATGTATAAGAGGATTTATAAAATTAATTATTTAAAATAAAGATAGTAAGAACAACCAAAACATGTGAAAATCCCAATAATAATAGGAACTAAAAATTTAATTAAAATTATTCTACCGCAAAAATGTGTTTATAAGAACATGTTCATTGAGAAAGAAAATATATTTAATTAATTAATCTCAAAATAAGAATAACTGGGAAAAATGAGAAATAAATAAGGAATCATATCTATCATTATTTCTCCTCTCTCTAGCTACAGTTAACTCTAACATGTCCTTATTAATAGGTTCCTTCCTTCTTTCATGTCAAACAATACTAACATTCAAATTCATAGGTTATTCCCCTTTTGAATATAATCATACTCCAACTCCTAGCACCATGATCATAGAAATAACCTCTACCTCAAATCTCTGAACTCCACATGTTAGAAGTTATTTTACATCATCTCATTATTGGTGAATTTAGTTAATACTTTTCACAACCCCCTACACCCATAGAGTACATTTTTGGGTGAGTTTGTTTTAGGCTCTAGTGTTCTCCTGGCAACGGGATCTCTTCACGGTTGCAGTGTGTGTTTTCAGCTTCTGCTCTCTATCGGCATCAGTTCTCCTGTCTCGGCACAATTTTTTTGTGTGATAGATTCGTGTGATAAGGCTTTAATCTAGGCTCGGCGGTAGATCTCTCATCTCGGCATGGCATCATAGGGTGAAAAATCTATGTGGTACAACATTTTTCTACGCTCGGTAGCAGATTATTTTGTCGTTCAGCTTTGGGATCTCACCCTGGCTAGGGTGAGATCGACTTCTGCTCTGGTGGGTTCCTGGTTTCAGATCTCATCATTGATATGGTGTATGTTGATGGATCTGCTCCTTTTTTCGAGGCTATGGTTTCATTTCTGTGCTCATCATTGGAGGAGTTGTGTCTGGGATCCTTCACCTTTGTCTTGTCTCATTGTTATTTTATGAGTTCTCTAGTGATATCAGGGTTGGCACCTGTGGCATGGAGGGGGAGGCTGTGCATTTTTTCTGCAATTTTTTTACAGGTTTTGAGTTGATGCAGTTGGGATCATTTTTGGTTTTTCATTGATGATGTTGGGATTGAATTTAGTTTGTTATGATTTTGGGTATTGGTTAATCCTTTATTGAGTTTTTAGAGGGGATTTGGGTGGTCAAACATTCTACAATGTTTTTATTTAGATGATGATAGAGCTGGTCGTCTTTGTGACGCATGACTTTTCAGATTTGGAATATTGAGAAGGTATGACATAGCCATCAGTACTATACCCATGCGTTATTGAATGGGACTACTTGCTAATCATCCATGCTTTGGTGGAGGTGTTCCTTAATGATGTTGATACTGGGTAGAGGCTCTTCTATATAGTCTTATTATGGGTTGCAATCCCCCTTTTTCGTATTTTTTTAACTAATGGTTGTCCTTGAAGTATTGGTTTTCCCTCCATTACCCTTAATAGGAGGTTTATCTAAAATCAATATAAATTTAATCCTTTGGGTCATTCAGTCATACATGTAATGTCACAAAAGACTAAAAAAACAGGAAAGGAAAACTATAAGTACCCAAAAGATAAACTCAGCAGTGTCCAGGAGGCGCAAATATCTCCTTCCTAACCACACGCTAGTAATATCCTTATCGATCTACTACATACTCATGGTGACCTGAAAGAAAATATTATATATGTGTCTTGATAATAATAGTATACTCTGTAGGTTCCTCTCTGGATCCACCCATACAAAAGATAAAGAAATCATACTAAATCCTAGTGAACAACAAGTGAACAAACTCATCAACTAAATAGGAATACAATGTTCCAAGCCTCACAATGGTTATCTCTCACCAAGTATCACATATAATAAATCATATATTATATAAATAAAACAAGGGTACACCTCTACTGGTTTTCCACTCTTCCCCAACATCACATTTCCAAAGACAACTCTCTCTAAAAGAAGCCATCCCAAAAATACATGAGATCGGTATAACATGTATCCTATACATAACATCATCACATCATCCCATCCACATTTCCATTTAGTAACCAAGTATTTTTTTTGGATCAAACATAGCATGTAAGTCATGTATCATACATCGGGTATTATAACTCTATCCATCACATCCCATACACTGAGTATGTACCACATTCTATCACAATAGTTACATGTCATACCTCAATTAACTATTGTTATACTATATTCATAGATACATATTTTTGAAATAATAATAATCCATTACAACCCTCTACACACATATATGGGAAACTAACCATCATGCATACCATCACCTAATACTAACCAGATAAGAGAGTGGAGACAGAGGGGGTATTTAGTAATCCCTCAATCGTAGACCTATATATTGGGGAAAACCCTCCCAAAGTCAAATGTGTGTTAATATACCTACCTACATGGGTGGGATAATGTATGAAACCAAAAAACCATATAGGATATCATATATATCACAACCACATTATGGGGATAACTATTCCAAGTCTCAACTATAGCTATTGTCACTCGCACACATGGCTAACACTACTTGGGACTAGTCATATTATAATCACTCAATCATCTAAGGAGATACATTACCTTAATTACTTTCATTAAAAATTTAAATTCATGTTAATTAATAAATTAACGATTAATTAAAATTATTTTTATTTAATTTCACTAACTATCCATGTAATGTTAATTCCCTCCAAGAATAATCCAACAAGGTCTATTGTTTCTCAATATTGAAATTAACATTTTCATTCCATCAAGAGATAACCCCATGGGTTAAGCTTTTATTAAACAATATTATCATTCTATAATGTCTTTTACTTGAGGAAAAAATCCTAAGATATCATCAAGAGATGTAAAAAAAACATATCCAAGTGCCTCAAGTAGTGGGGAAAGTAATTACAATAAAAAATATATAAACCCATCCATTCTTTAATTAAGTAGATTCAGTAACAAGAAATCATCCCATATTTCAACACAACAATGTGAAAGCCCAACTTCAAACAATTCCTTAAATTACAGTGCCATTCCCAACATCCTCAGACATATCTACATGCATCTATCCATCACATTCATCAACTAATACCACAAGCTCAGTCCTCCCTTTCCATATCTCATCATAAGGTAGAAAGAAACAACCATAGTCAATAGAAAAACATGACCCTAAAAACCAGGCATCCAACATTCACATGAAAATGGGTTCTCATAACCCCAACACAAGGCCTTTAGCCTTCATATGTAAATGATAAACTTTGGCCCCAAACAATTATCTTTTTCAAACAATCAATTTTTATTCTATACAGAATTAACTAATTAATTTATTATAAACAACATCTATGGGTAATCTATGGAATCAATTATAACAAACTATTAAATTATCTAAACATGCCCTATAACATAAGCTTCCTGTGTCAAAAACCATATAGAATAGAAAAACTCATTAATCATGAATTATATTATTATTAATAACTATTATATGTTCATGTTATTTATCAAATACCATTAACACGTGGAAAAAACATTTTATTTGACACGAATACTTACATCAATTTTGTAAACTTCCAATTATGTGAAGCATAAAATTTTTTAAACATGCCTATTCTTTAATATTGTATCCAACCAAAAAAACATTAATATATTTAAATGAATTACCCAAAATAATCAATTTCAACATTCTTAACCAACTATAACAAAATTTTATAAAAATTATAGTATAGATTGCACACTATCTATCAAAACAAGAGGTAAACCACTACTACAGTGGAATGAAACAACATGTGACCGATATAACTAAAAAAAATCACAGCCTTAATTTGATTTAAAATTTATTATGTTAATTATACTAATATAAAAAGGGATAAAACAAGTTAATTTTACAATTAAATGTAAATAAATAGGATAAGAAGTGAATTTATTACTCAAACATCTGATGTTCTTAAAACAGAAATAGAATTCCAAAACAAATCTCCAATAACCTCTACCATAAAGAAACTATGATATACCAAGGACATAAATCCATTAATTCATTGAAAAATGAAATATAAAACTCCATTAGATCGATGGATATCATCCCCATAACATATAGAGAATGAATGGTAGAAAATGATATCAAATAGTGAAAACCAACTATAAAGGATCAAGAAGTTACCTCAGAACACCATATATTCAACTTTGGAAGTGGAGGTTTGATCCCTATTGAAAAGAGGCTTCAATGACATTGAAAACACCATTAGGAACCTTGTATTCAACAAAAATGAGTGTGATAAAATATTTTTTTGGTGGCCTTGGTGTATTTATATGTGGAAATATTTTTATTGGACCATGGCATAGCCCGTAGGACTATTCTGCATAACACCTACATGAAAATGTTGTGGGACAAGACCACTCCCTGGCCCCCTAGTCACACATGTGTATAGGATCCATGGAGTAGCCTATAGGACATACTACAACCACCCATAATTTGGATGTAGCCTCAAAAACCACTATAATGTAGCCACCTTGCTCCACACCATATCACTTTACATCGGAGAAGGGCCTACACCTTAACCAACCTCCACAGAATAGTCATTTATAGAAACAAATTAGCTATGATTTTCCTCTTTTGGTCTTATATAAGTTGAATATAGGAGATAATTCCATAGATTCCAAGATTATTACTTATACTATGTCTCTATGGTACATCCTAGCCTCAAATAGAAGTGATACCCCCCACCCCACCCCACCCCTTTCTACATTGACCCCCCAAACCCTTATGAACCTTTTCTAGGTGACTTTAACACCCAAACCACACAATGTGAAGGGACACTTAAGTCTAGGAACATACATAATATACATATTAAATTGTTATCATTATCAATAATTTAATTCTAATCCCAGTGAAAAAATTAGAAAAAAGGGTTTTCTGAATGACCACCCCGTGTGATACCTCTCAATGATCTCACTGTCATAGGATCTCAACCACCCCACCTAGAGGAACAAAGCACAAAACCATGGAAAAAATTAACTATATCTACAAAAAAATACCAGGGGATATACCTATCAAATAATAGAAAGTACAAAACATGGAAATAAGAGGAAACCATCTCATAAACTATAAAAGGTTCAAAATCCAAAATAGTCATTAAAACAATATTACATATAAACAAAAAAATATATCCAGGAACTGATAATTTATCTATGAATAATGTTCCAAGGTATTATCCTCTTTGCCACTATGTCCCCACATGACACAAGCCAAGGGAATTGTACACTAATATCTCACATTACCTTGTCTGTCCTGAATCCCCAGAGACAGATCCTCAAAGGTCGTGCCATTATCAATGTTAATATCATCCCAATAAAAATTGGTAGAGTCTTAATGAATTTAATGGTGAATATATGTAACATCTAAGACATCATGTTTTTTGGGAAGTTCCATCATATATGTAACTAATCTAACACACATAAAGTATTAAGATAATTTTTTAGGGAAGTGGTATATGATATGGAATGAATCTAACATGAGATAACACCTCAAAATGCCAACAAAACCAAGGATAAATCATTCTCCCACCAAAAAACCTTCAATTTATAGGATGAAGAGTCACCTTTTGGAACACGTGATCTATAACTTCAAATACAATAGTCTCCTCCTTTGATCAATATGGGACTTCGAATGATCTTTTTATACTCTAATCCTCTCATCAATTAACTGAACCATCATTATCATGTTCTGCACTAGCTTTGGCCTGAGAATTATGAACTCTCCAGCCTCAGTCCCTCACAGTGGATAATGGTAATTTAGATCATAGAAATCATCAAATATTGATAAACCAATGGTGGAGTGAAAACCATTATTTTAATAAAACGTGATAAAATGAAGGTTCATAATCAAAAAACGTCCAAAATCTAGTACACAAGAATGAAACATGTCTTCAAGAGTCTATATAGTCTTCTCTATCTAAAAATCCATCTACAGGGAAAAAGTAGTGCTAAAAAATAAATGAGAGCCAAAATCCTGAAGGAGACCTCTTCACACCCTGAAGGTAAAATATAGACACTTATCATATAATATTATCCATGGGTCCCCATAGATCCTCAACACCACATCCAGATACTATCATGATAAAACCTCTACTAAGCTCAAGTCCTTCCCTACTATAAAGTGTTCTGATTTTAGAAAAATATTCACGATCAATCATAATGAATCATAGCCACATTGGGATCAAGGTAAATTAATAATGAAATCCATAGATACATCCTCAAAATTCCATTTGGAAACATCTAAAGTATAGGGAAACCCACTAGGAACATGGTACTAATCCTTAAACTTATAGCAAACCAAACATCAAGACCCAAACTCTATAATTAAACACTTTAACTGAGACCATCAAAACATCCCTCTTAGATACTAGAATATATTTTTCATTCATACATTTACTTCCAAGGGTGAGTTATGGAAATCATTAAGAACCATATAATGCATCTAAAAAGGTAAAAAAAATCCACCCTAAAACAACACCCAGTGTTGTTCATCTTCAATCCGACCATCAGGGGTATCAAAAAATAAAACATGATTACTCTAGAGCTCCACCTTAGAATCCCCTATCTAGGGCCTACTCCCCCTAATGGACCAATTATGATATCACATTCATATATAAATGATACCCTCTACCACCAACCACTCACATATCATTATTCATCAATGAGATCTCTTTCATCAACTTAAGAACTCACTAGATTCATGCATAGAATCACTACATGACTTCCTGATTGGTGCATCAGCTACAACACTACACTTTCTTGATGTGTATAAAATATAAAATTCATAATACTATAATAATTACATCTAATTTCACTACTATTAGTTTAAGTAATTCTAAGAGAATATATAAATCATACTCTTATGATCAATAAAAACAACAAAATTCTCACTGATCAGGTAATGTCACCACACCTCCAACGAAAACCCAACTCCCACCAACTCGAGATCAAGGGTGGAATATTTATTCGCATAAGGAATAACATGTAAGACCCCTAAGAAACAAATGATCACTACTACATTAGAACACGTCTAAAACTAATAAATGAATCATTACAAAAAAACCCAAAATAAACACTATCTACTAGAAAATAAAGAACTAGAGCATTGATTGTTCAATCATTCATGTCCTTGAAAGAAACCTAACAATGGTCAATACATAATAATTCATAATCTTTTATGGTTAAATTTATCATAGTAGTTTCAACCTAACATAAATTTTCTATGAACATCCAAAAATTTCATATAAGACCAAGAAAACTCTGATCCTTTGCAATAATATTCAGGGTGGCCCAAGAAACAACTGCCACTATCTTCAATGGGACAACAAATACTCTTTTATGGGACAAAACATTCCCTGAGAAACAAACTTCATGAGGACATAGATTAAGCTTTGAAAAATCTCTAATATCTACTGATGAGGAAGAACTACCAAAATGATATGCAGATTCTCTGTTTGATTCTCTTAAAATGCAGAGTAGACAAGGATGTTGTCAATGAAAACCAACACAAACCAATCTAGTAACTCTCTGAACACTCTGTTCATTAATCCCATGAACATGTATGTATTGTTCTTTACACTAAATTGAATGAAAAATCTCACAATTCCTATGAAGACATTAGATAGAGGTTTTCAAAATATCCTCATCCATCAACCACATCTGATGATATCCTCTATATAGATCGATCATTGAGAACAAATTTTCTTCCTTTAGTTGATCTATTAAATCATAAATCCATAGAAGAGGGTACTAGTTCTTCATTTTCACCTCATCTAGGTGATGATAGTCATCCTAAGGAACGAAGATTATATCAACCTTCCTTGCAAACAAAACGGATTCACCCCAACATGACACACTTAGAAGAAATATAACTCACTATAATAGATCATTGAGCTATAATTGTAGATCTCTCAACTCAGAACGTGTCATACTATAAATAGAAATTGAGATTATATATGAACCAAATTTTTGATCTATCCTAAATATTATCTCCCATCAAGGGGTAATGACACAACCCTCTTAAGAAAAATATCAAATTACTATTCTACAACCCTAGGAAACACTATTTGTTGAACCTTTAATGAACTCAAAATCCTCTCATCCAATAGGGAATATCATGATAGAACACACCTCCAAAAAATATAAGGGTCTCACTCTCTAGTGAATTCTATAGGATATCCATTACATTCATAAGACACAACCTACCTCCTAAATCAATACAATATATCCAACAATGAATACATCCAGTCCATAGTGAGGATGAGGTTTTTAGGGGTATATCTATAAATTTAGAATGTCTCCGCAAGAGTGGTGTTGACCCAAAACTAGCTCATAGTATCTACATTTGTCATATAAATAATCCCAAACTCCAACTAACACAGTCAACATAAAGGGAACTATAACTATCTCCACATCAAGTCACAAATCATGGATTATGGTAGGTGATAAAAAAAATTGTGTATCACATGAATCAAACAAGTCATGAACCTATGCAGAAAACAAGAAAAGGGTTCCTCAAACAACATCTATCTCACTCAGTTATAGAAACTGTATAGCAAGAAGTTGACCATAAACTACTCTTAAACCTCCCTAACATTAATTTTGACCACTCCCATGGCCCCACTATACTGTTAGAGGATCAGTAACATCATAGGGTTTTCCTCTTCCCACCTGATCTTCTCTCTACTGATCCTAATTTGGAGAATTCTGATATTGTTTCCTCAACTAAAACTCCCTTAATAAAGGATCCTGAAGTAGTACACCTCTTGAAAGCTGCCTACCAAGAAAGGTTGATCACTGTCACCACTAATGACCACATAATCTATAATAAAAATGTGCATATGATCCCTTGTAAAAGGACTAGTATACATAACACATGGAGAAACATGATGATGAGGTATCAAACCAACCCCCAATTGACCAAAAACTCTCAGGTCTAATAAACTAGTAACCATGGACAATAGATCTAATTCATGAGGAATCCTGATGAATTTCCTCCAATAACAACCCTGTTATGTACATTGTCCTCTAAAAAACCTATTATATTTGATCATCTTGATATAATTCGACAATATATATAGGATGAACTACCAAAGTATATGTGGATGAAAATCCTCCATAAAATTCTTCTCTATATCCTATTCATCTAGAAAAAATCCTGAATCATGTTAAATAAGGGTCCTAAAATGAATCCTAAATTCATGAAAACTAGAACTCCCTTTCCAAAGGGTAAGTAGCTCTAGGTGACTGTCCACCATCAAGTTTAAAGAATGAAACACTTCTTGGAATTGATGTCTTGAATTATCCAATTAGACCTATGACTCCTCACGATCCCAAGGAATAATATCCAACACTTCCTCGTAGATCCTCATAGTATCATCAAATCCAATAAAACATAGTTATCCATCCAAAATCATATTGAACTGAATGATATTACAACCCCCTCCAACCGGCCCTCTATAAATGTGTCCAAAACAAATCACTCATGATTAGTCAAAATATAGTGTTGGAACTCTTAGATTTTTCACCTCTATGTGTCATTCATGTAGATGTCATGATCTATCTTAGAGTAACCTGGTATTCCGATACCTGAGCCGACTATGATATATCCCATAACGAATTCCCAATCCCCATGGGTTCGAAACTAGTATCTTGAATTATATAAGATTAAATTGGGAAATAATTTCTATAAAAAATGGATGATAAAAGATACAATTCAATATTCTCAACACTCTAAGAGGAGAAGTACCTAAAACAAATAGTTAAAATAGTACTTGAATAGATTTATAAGAATCCAAAAAGAAACTATAATGTCAACCATAAAAATCCTCAAAAATCACATCCAAATAGTGGAAAATATCTCAAAATGTCTACATCATAACCCCAAAGTCCCAAGGATCAAGAACACCCACCCCCTCCAAGTAGTGTTTTCCCTTTTCTTAGATCTAACATAAGAAAGGCTAGAAATGACCAAAGACAATAGTGAGGTGAGAGATATAAAGCCCAATAGTATCTCACCCAGTGTACAAAAATAAATATCATAACAATTTACTATTTATTATATCAATTACAATAAAATAGAGCATAGTATTACATTTTCATATTTTAAACCAAAACATGCTTTCATATTAAAAAAAATGATAGGCATATAAAAACATTCATAAATAAACATTTTATAAAAAAAAAATTTTAAATCAATTGGAATGAATAAAACCATTCAATATTCATTTCAATATATAATAAATTTAAAAAATCATCGAAATGAACTACGTATGAAAACCACATGGTAATTCAATTTCTCATGTAATAGGATCCTAGTTCACATCATAATGATCTCGACTCGATTTAGGTGCACACACACAAATACACCCCAATATGGGAACCCATCATGGGTAGTCTGCACCAAAATAGAGAAACCCATCATGGGAAATCATGTCACAGTTGTATTAGTAAAAATTTTCATCATTAATCCGTTTTTACGGAGGATTGTTCCTAGAATTATTTTCCCAGTTACAATGAACTATCCATGATAACATGTGCATCAAAATATATATATATTTGGTATATTATACCATGTCAACATGTAATTTTTATTGATAAAAAAATTTAAAAGATTCTAAAAAATGTTATTTTATAGTAATATATATCATAAATATGGATCAAATGGGAAAGAACGTCATCGGTCCATGTCAGATTCAAACCACTTCCTTTTTTTTGCAAGATTATCTACCATAGGATTCACCTTCTGATTGGAGTGTGTGATAATTTAGTTGAGATCATAGAGAGATCTCATACATCCTATTGATAGAACTGTGAGCATCCACAAGAGATATAACACACCATTTCTAATTTTCTAATCAATGGTAGTGGAGTCACCTTCCCACCACAAATGATTCCGAACTTTTTATTTTTTAAAGGAGACTGTGTGAATTAATCCAAGAATTTCAGCATTATTTAATGAAAGAAAACCACATGATCCATGAATAAATATAATAAATATCCCACTGTGATCATGGTAGATAACACCACACATTGAGGGATTATGGTTCTTTTTCATAGCACCATTAGAATTTATTTTTATCCATTATCATAGGAGAGGATACTAAAAAAACCTCTATGGTATCAACCGGTGTCTTGTAATTCCCTACAATTCTTAACATCCAAAAAATTGAAAAATCATGTGTTCAATTTCTAAAATATCTATTATATAGGATAATGGAATCCTTGATGAAAAAAAATTAAATTAGTAATAGATGGTTTTAATTCGAATGGTACATCATGGAGAATAGAGTAATTAAGGTCATTCCAAATAATATAATGAAACTCTTCCATTTTCACATTGATTAGATTGTTGATCTCTTGTGATAACACACCATTACTACACTCGAGCAGTGAAGCTGATGAAAACATGATGGGAATCAGAAGTATGAAAAAGTCAAAAACCACCTTCCACAATGCTGAAGTGGTGGAAAAGCTGATGAATAAGTGGTTGGAATCTGCAATATTTTGGAATTTGAAATGACAACTGTAATATATAGATACTTCAAAAAATATCAAGGATTAATCTGTTGGATGCCGATTATGATATAACCTCCATATAAGGGTGAAACTTGATGTACTGACCCAATATTTGAGGAAATTGTTAATCCAATAAAAATAAATAATAGATATTTCAATAGAGAACTGATAGTACATACTTTCATTAAGGATTCCATTCATTGATGATTACCAATTATGTAAGTTCTCCTTTAGGGAAATGATGTATTCCTTGATGATATCATTGATTCCCTCTTGTATATTTTGAGGAGGATAAACAAATAATTCCTTAATTGATGTTAGGGGGACTAAAGATGTGTTTGGTGGATTAAATTCATTAAAACAAGGAGTTATTGTCCAGTAATCCAACCATAATTTGATTGTTGAATTCCTTCTGATGGTCCATCTAGAACAAGCTATGATATTTATATAGCAGTTTATGATTTTAGTCCAAAGAAATAAAGCCATATATGTAGTTTTTCATTTCATTAATCTCTCTATAAATCTCTTCCTTAGTAAGTATAGAGACATATATTTCTATTGATAATATTCTATGTGAATTGATCTTGAAGAGATTCATTAAAGTTTATAGTTCTTTTAATACCAATGTCACCACTACTGAGAGAATTGTAACATTTTTTCCTAGGAATAGTGATAAACATCCTCTCATGAATGATACTACTCCATAAAAAATAAAAATTCATGAATTTATACTTTTAACCATTCCCATGATCCATTTATAAATTATAAAATAGTGAACCATCTGAAAAAAATGATAGATTTAACAAGAGAGATACATCCGTCCATTGAGAGAGATTTACACTTCCATTCAAATGGATTATTTTTTGGGTTTATCAGTAAGAATTTGAAAATAAAATTATTTTGGACTTACCTAGAATAATTGAATTCCATGTTAATTGAATGGTATGGTTCCCTCTCTAATCCCCATTTCTTATTGAATGGAAAACTTTGTGATATAATTACAAACCTTTATAGTATAAATGAATTATTTATCACAACTGATGGTTTTCTAAGAAATTATTTCATAATTATTGAGAAGATTCTTTTGATTCTGAAAATTTCTTTTTGTACAATGTAATAATAGAATAATTTCATCATCATAAAGAAAGTGAGAAGGTGTAGTAATACCTCTAGAAACATGGACGAGATTGGGAATTCCTTGATCCACCAACTATGTGAGAATAAGACTAAGATAGTATTCAACATTTGATAATATAAGTGCTAATTGGGGATCACCCTATCTAACACTCAAAGAACACTTAAAATAACCCTTACAAGAGCCATTAATGAACACTAATATGATGTCCAGTCCAAAAACCGACTTCACCCAATGAATAAAAGTGGCATTGAAACCAAATATATGAAAATCATTAACAATAAATTTTCAATCTTTATTGTTGACGTATTTCCTAATATCATTTTTAATAGAAATGTTACAGCCACTATTAGAACTATTGATTATATTGGTAGAAATAGAGGTTGTACAAATACAACATGGGATGTAGTTACCTTTAACAAAACCAAATTGATTCCATGTAATTATTTTATTAGAAATAAGGGATAGTCTATTTTCAATAATCATACTGATAATCTTGTATATGGTATTTACAAGAGAAATAGTTCTGAAAAGCTTAATCTTACAAGAAATTTTATTTTTATGAATAATATTGAGAATTTGAGAATTTATCCTATTAGGGATGACACCATTAATAAAGAAATAGGTGACCATATTGCAGTGAACAACCTGTATAACATCCCAGTATTTATATAAAAGAAAATGGGGAAACCATCTGGTCCAGTATCACTATAATAATTCAAAATGAAGACATTATTTGTGATTTTATACACTAGTGGAATTATAGTGAGAAGAGTATTGTCACCAGGGATAACAAAGTTGGTAGTGATAATATCCATCAAGTCCCCATCAATTGCACTAACATTATACATGTTCGTATAATTGGATAAAATGTGATTAATGATACTTTCTTTATCATGAATAATAGTTTCGTCCAATTTCAAAAATTATAGAGGTCAAAAAAACCTACAAGACATTGAATGTAGTGAAAAAAATTGAGTTTCTATCTCCGTCTTTGAGCCATTTGATTTGGAATGTTTCTTTTAGATCATTTATTTCATTGAAGGAGAACATTATACATGGAAGAAAGTAAAATTTATTGAGAGATATCTAGTGTTAAGTTCATATTGGTATAATCCACCTAGTCATATTGGAGAGAGCCATAAATAGAAATATTTTTATATTAAATACTGGGGAATGTGTCCCCACTCAACCATTTAATATTTTATTTGAATATATTCAATTTTAGAATTCATTCCACCACATCATTACCACAAAACATAGTGTTCCAAAACTCCTTGATGATCCTATCACAATACTTACGGTATTCCCATGAATTATTAATTCGAAATGGGAGAGAAATAGTCACTTAATTGGGCACAAGGATGACTATTGTAGGGGTATGCTAAGAATTTTATTTAGGGAGAGTGATAATAGAGATAGAATCCAATTTATAAAGAGCCATCATCTTAGTGAGAGATATATCAAGGAATCTAGAAACTATCTTATGAATATTAATTTTATACCATGTATACTTAGAAGCATCTAGATTAACCTCCCTAAAGTAATTAGCCTCAGCACAGGACATAAATTCTCAAAAAAAATGGAGGAGTGATCAAATAGATTCTTTTCACTAGGAGATATGATAGTGTTAAAATCCCTAGAGCATACCAAGGATAATCACTTCTTCCATTGATATTTCCAATTCCACACAAAAGATATCTTCTATGGTGGTATTTTTAATGTCATAAACAAAATATCATAATAAATGAAAATTAGAGTGTTGCACATCACATGAGATTATTTGTTCATTTTTTCAGAAATAAGTAACATTTCCCATTGAATAATGAGCATATAAAAATAACTTTTTCCCCATAAAAGGACCACTATTCACACCTATCAAATAATTAACAGTTTTGTCTAAACTATAAATACCATAGGAATAGTTCTTTTTTGGTCCAAAAATACCCAGAAACTTGGGTTTATGAATATGAAAATATACATGTAGGGAGTTATTCATTTCTGAGTAAGGAACTCCAAGATAATTAGAAAAAAAAAAGTTTCCTCTAGAAAAAATATATGCATTTGTATTTTCTTTTCCTCTCTTTTCCAAATTATTTATTTTCACTAGAGGACTTTCATGATGTCTCATCCATTATATATTTTCTTCTATTCTGAACATGAGAGAATGGTGAGCATCAACATTGTCAAATTTGGGTGTACTAATACCCTCTACACTATCCACAACGGTTTCCACAACACACGTGGGAGTTGTTGAAGGCCTATGGAAAGAATGGGGAAGCAAGGAAATCATTAGAATCATCCTCATCTTACACCCTTTCAATCCAAAGTTCTTTAGATTTAGAAGTGGAATCAAATATGGATGATGAGGGCCCATTTTATTAAGAACTATTTTGAGGATTAAGGGATAAATCAACATGGGAATTGTTCTTCAAAACAAAATTGTCACTGTAGGGGGTCATTAGTTGTCTCAGGCCCCTCCAAAGGATATGGGGAAACCTCTACCGAAAAGGGAAGAACATTATCCCTAAAAACTGAGTATTACAAAGCTTCATTGAGATAGGTTGGAGTGGCCATGACTTTAATACTCTTATCATCAAGACTTCATTTAGTAGAGAAACTCTCATATACAGTAGGAGGAATGGATGTAAGTAGATCCAAGACCCGTTATTAAGGACATGATCATCAGTCATGCTGACTGACTTTCCTGATCCCTCTGTTTTGGAATTGGACAGATAGTCCCTTTCAACTTGATTTGTAACAATAAAAATAGAAATAGTGGTGAACACCTCACTAATGAAATGTGATAAAAGTCCCCCGCTATTATTCTGATCCTTCCAATTAGGCAAAGAGTTAGCAGATGATTCATTAGAAAACTTTTAGATGATGTTTTAGAATTTTGACCTAATGTTGTTACCCCCCCCCCCAACCAGGATAATTAAAAATAGGACCATTAATAATGGGATCCTCACCAGAATGTTAAACTATCGATAAATAATAGGATTTTCCCTTCCATATTATATTCATTAATAACAAGTGAATATAATCCTAAATCACCATCAATATTGTGATGATCCATCTTGATTGGTGTTCCAACACATGGGTCCAGATCCCCTAGGATATTAGGATGCTAGAAAAACCATCATGGCCCATGGAGTCTAATATAAATCAAAGGTATGGTTTTCCTATGCATGTATGGATTGAAATTGAAGTCCTAATTTGAAATACTAAAAACTCTATGTTTAAGAAAAAAATTATCTTTCTAAGAATTACAAAGAGAACCTTAGTAGTTTAAGATAATGAGGAAGTATCTCGACCCAATTGGGATGAGATTCTAGTTTTTAATGCCCCACCTAGGGAATATATTTTCTTTGAGATCATTGTAATTCTAGGGATAATCACCCTTTGAAATCATGATGATACCAAGAAAAGAGTACTTGAAGAAATCTGACCATTGTTGGAGAGAATTCAGGTTAGTACCCACTGTGAAAACACCATCAACAAATTTATTGAAGGTGGATAAATTCGAAGTGATGGACAGTTGGGGAGTTCGATAAACTTTGTACGGGAAAGAATCCCACTTACCTCATTGGGAAAGATTACACTATGAACCCTAGTTTAGATTACTTTTTGATGCTGACTAGGTCTCAATGAATAACCCCCAAGCCAGATCAAAATAATCAATCGAAGATCATTGGAATTATGGAGAACCAATATATTTATCTGGTAAGTTTTAATTTTCTAAGAGAGAACACCCTCACATTCTCATAAATACTAGGTATATAAAATCTACATAAAATAATGAATCGATCAAACATTGGTAAATCAAACATTTAAAATAAATTCATATTAAAATTTCCCAATTTTCTATTTTCACCATGCCTTTCCCATTTCCAAACTAAAATGATGGTTTCCATTAATACATTCCATTTCAAATTAAATTTTACTTTAATATATATTTCTCAAAATTAAACATCAAATAAATTTATAAAAATGATTTTTAAATCAAGACATAATTTTTATATAATATACCTTATAATTACAATTCCATGGAATTTGGGGGTTTTACACAATTTATGTTCCATATCATATCACACAACAAATCCTTTCAAATCATCATTTTAAATCAATTAAAACTCATTTAAATTTAATCAATAAATTTAAGGTTTCAATCATACAAAAATTAATTGTGGAACCAACTACATTTAATCAATCAGTCAAATAAAACACTATCTATAGGATCTCCAATGAAGAATGTGGTAGATGAGATTAAGAAAGACAACCTTGAATTATGATCCCATAAAACAAAGTTTAGATCCATTAATTACATGATTATCTATCAAACTCTAAGGATGAGAGAATGAGATATCGGAAGAAACCATGTGATAGGATATCATCTTACTGGAGAAAGACCAAATCCCCCACCGGCAGCTCGATTCACCGTGAAAATATTTTGGAGGGGGAAATCACCTCTTGGGAGCCTCTAAGGATGAAAAAAATGTGTTATGGTTGAATGGGGTTATTAGTTGTCATAAAAAGGGTTTCAATATTTTTAAAATAATCTTTGTAGGAATTAAAACATTGGAATATGTTTTTCTGAGTAAGGGTGCATGATTTGACATAATATACTCACTAATTATGTGCCCCTACATGTACAGTTCATGGTTTTTCCTAGGAGGGTGCACAGTTTGACAAATCACTTGACAATTTTGAAAATCCTAAATATATATTGTTGAAATTTTTTGGAGATTTTTTCCACATAATTTTTTCAAACTATGGGGCCCTTCCATTGTCTCACAATATGGTACATGGTTTTCCATAACCATATTCAAACCATGTACAGCCCCTTGGGCTTCCAAAAATTTCATAATCCTCTCGTAAGGACCTTTAAAAATACTTGGCTTAAAGAATATCAAAAAAGGGTCAGGAAATACAAAAAGGAAGGTAATAGTAAGTTATAACCCCCCAAACATAAAACAATTCCCTAAAAATCATGTCATGAAAGATCCATAAAAAATATTTTAGGCCATTACTCTCTCATCAATACCTCATGCTCCCAATTATCATTCAAATATTAACCATGCTATCATATCACATGGAAAAAAGATATTTTCCCCCCAAATAGTACCTTTGTATCGTAATCCACATTCCTAACTAGATAATTTGTCATAGAAAAAAAATTCTCAATGTAAAGATCATCCCAACTCATGACATGATATAGGATGGAAGGATACCTCAAATGTTGTGGTACAAGGAACACACTATGCTTCGATCCTACTACATTATAAGTTCTAAACGATAATCCAACTTCCCCACCTGATAAACAACCTTAAAAGGCCCCAAAAAATATGCTACATGTTTCCCATGTTTCCCAAACTATCAATGTCTCAAATGTAGTAAAACACTCAAAAATACCTTGTCACCAAATAGAAAATCCAAAGGTTTCCTAAAATGGTTAACTTGAGATTAGTACTAACTTTTTGCCTCTAAGATTCTATAACAAATCAACTAAATCATTTCTGTTGTTTCATTGACCAAACATGATCCAACCAAAGAACATTCTCAAATAACAAACTAACACAACATATATTTCCATGTCGGAATATTGAATCCTTCAAAAAGATCAATCCAAAATGTTGAATGGTAACTGTTATAATAAAAAAAACTCAACCAGTCCAAAATGAACATCTCAAGCTCAACGAAAATTGAGGATGAAGGCATGAAGAATGTCCTCAATAATATGTATATCTCATTATTTTTGTAAATACAATAATTGATGATATATCATTATCAAATGTATATGAGATCCCATTTCCTCCTGGAGGACTCTCTAGAAGTAGGAAGTAAAACATATATCACTATCTGAGAAAATAATAAAACAAACTCCATGAAACCTAAATATCTCCAACATAAAGATATTTCCAAAGTTATTAACTTTAGTTGTATCATGAATGGGTATAATATGAGGTGATTTGGTCAAATGATTTATCAAAACTCAGTTCACATTCTTTTTCTAAGGGTTAATTAGAAACCCAACCAAAAATTCCATATAAATATCATCATGCTTCTAAGTTACCAATGAAAGAGTCTGAAAAAAAAAGGACTCTAGTGCTCAGCATTTACCTACTGATATGTATTACAATTAGAAATAAATTCAGTGACATATTATCCTGTAACAGGCCACCAGAATCATCTCTTCATATCATAAAATATTTTTTTAGTTCTAGGGTGCACTTCCCATTTAGAATTATAAAAATCCACCATTGCTTCCTTCCTTATTGGGAAAGAAAAAACAGATTCTGTAAAAATAGGATGAGCTTAGAAGAGAACATCCATTTTCTAATGGTCTCCCAACCAAAAATATATTACTTGATGCTAAAAAATTCATCATTAAACATTTATTATAGAAGAATCATCTCTAAAATATTGGAGGTCAATTGAACACTTTTCAAGAAAACGTTAAATCTTCCTCCAAAAATCCTAAATGAAAATGTGAAAAAAAAAATATACATCATGTTCCACTCTTATGATGATTCATTAATGTCCTAGAATGGATGTTTCCTAATCAAATAGCCAGTAATGACATTCCCATTTCACAAGGTGTAGGCTATTTCGAAATTAAAATATTTCTGGTGATCCATCCAATATTTTTAATGGTGGTTAAAATATTATTTAGATAAGATATAATTCAATTTTTTGTGGTCAGAATAAACAATGATCCATTCTTTGAAAATTTAATCTCACTATATCTTAAGAGAATGAATCAAAATTGTGAGTATGTTGTATTTGCTGAAGGAGTTTGTTCACTACTACATTCATGGAAGTGAAAGGAAGAATTGTCATCCCATAATGGTCTTTCCATAGATGAGGTAATTCCTAAGTATACATCATTGATAAGAATGCTCCAGTTTTTTGGAATGAGGAAGTGCTGCATCTTAGAGTTTTCATAAAAATTATGAAGAATCCCAAAAATAACTTCAACGGGGCATCTACCTATATTTGAAGATGTATTCATTATTGATAATTAAGGGACCTATATTTCCATAAATTAGGTGTAGATCCATTCGAGTGAAGTGAGAAAAGGAAGAGGAAGAAGGGGATCCATTCCACAGGGAGTGAGCCATAGAAAGAGAGTTAGGGGTGACCCTTACGAATGTAGTCAGTTGACCCTATACATTTATATGGTAGTGATCAATATCATATAAGTGATATATCCGGAAAACATTGGCAGTGAGTTATACTAAATTCAGTACATTAGCATGTTGTTTTTGTATGCTCATTGGACTTTACCCAATGAGGGTGAACCAAGTAATAAACTGTGTGTGCTTGTTTTTTCATTCCAAATTTTCATTCTATGTATCATAATAAAATAAATTTGGAAAGGATGAGATAAATATAAACACTGAATAACAAATGAAGTTACCCATATAATTAATAGGTAAAGGTCTAATTGGTTGGGAGTAATTTTGAAAAGAATATGTATACCCTGACTCACCCCCCCCCCCCCCATCAGGGTATCTAGCTACCTTTTGGACCTTACAATAGAAAGAAGAGGATTAGTTTCTTTTATCAAATTTTATTTCCCCAACTTTTTCCAGTTGATTGTTGAAATTAATGTTTCATGTTTCACTTATCTCAAGGAATCATATAAAAGAGTATAACTTCAATGAAGAAACATAAGTATAGTTGTAATCCATAGTGCTTAAGTGTCTATTTAAATAGTTTGATTTGGTTAAAGGGAACAAATAGTGTATTGAATAATGGTTTGGATGAATCATACATTCAAAAAATTTACTCATTCAATGATGTTGTATGAATTATAGAATTACCCAATATTCCAAGTGATCATGGTACTACTGATGATGAATAAATTGAAAGGAGAACAAACCTGTTAGTTTTCCACAATACAATGAATTGGATCAGAAACATGATAAAGAAAATAAATCTAAAGATATTTATATCAACGTTTAGAAAATTAAATTCAATAAGTTAAAAGGATAAAATAATAGACTTGATGAATTTTCCATTTATCTAAGGGAGAAGAATTACTCTCAGGATGAAGAGTTTAAAAATATTTCCATACAAATATAAAAAATCAAAGCTGGTGACAAAGGGAAAGTGAACCTAGAGAAAATTTAGAATATTGAATATAAAAATGATGATAATTTTATAAATCTATATGAACAAGTTCAGGAGAAGAAAAATATTCAATAGGAGAATTCATGCTGTAATGATTTTGTTGATGAGAAAAATTAAAAAATAAGGGAGAAATATGACATGATAGATATGATCTCCAGATAATTAGAAGATAGGATAACTAGTGGGAGTACCCTCATAAGATAACATAATGCTCCTTATGATTCTAGGGACAATAATATTCAATATTTGATAAGATATTAAATTGTTCCAGTGAGAATTAGAGAAATCTAATTCCAAAGGCAATCCCATATTAAAGGAATATTTTCACTTAATATAAGATTATCCTATAGAGCGTGATAAATAAATGAAAATAAAATATTCTATATTAGAGGATAAAAATGAAAGGATTGTCTCATCCCAAAGTCCATTCCGTTAGTTAAAAACTATTATTGGATATAATTATCTATCTCGCATGACTGATTGGAAGAGAGCTGTAAACAGTTCCATATATAGGGAAAATCATATAGGTTTTAAAGAAATTTCTAAAAATAATTTTACATGGTGTAATTAAATAATTTATTATTTATATAGAATGTGTGTTCATACTTAAATTTTTTTCTAATTTCTTCTACAATATTTTGAATTGTGATGGAAGAAATATTCCTAAATGTGAGAATAAGTAGAAGCTTCTTGAAATTTATTAAACAATCACCTCTCAGAATAAATAATTTATTAGATTATATGATTATGGAATACATGGTACACACCATGAGTATGTGTCTATAATCCCAAGGAATCAATGTCAAAAGAATAAGAACTCTAGATGCATCAACATCTCAACCATAAAATAATGACATGTGGTATATTTATAATAGGGGAAGATTTACATGTTCTAATCATGGGAATTTGGAAGGATATTGTAGTTTGAAAAAATAAGTTTAGGAAAATGAACTCTAATTGTGATCTCAAAATCTCATGATGTATGAAGAGATAGCCTATACTTGAAGAAAAAATTATAATTTAGGGAATGGGATTAATCTCTCATAGGAAACACAAGGGGATCAACAAAAGGTATATTAGGAACCTCATCTATTAAACGCATATAATCTATGTTGGAAATAATGTTAATGAACCTGGATGAATAATGGAGGAGTTACTCCAGTTGTCAGTTAGAATTATGTACGTTCAGTAGAGGAATCACCACCAATAAGAAATATTGTGGTTACAAGGATAACTGATAAAAGAAAAAAGAATAAATAATACCTTGAAAACTTTTCATGCCATCCCGCATGGAAATAATTAAAGTCAGAGAAAGAGACCTCTAATAGAGGAAGAATCAAGAGTAGGAAACTATTTGAAAGGTTCTTGCTCAAATAAAGAGTCCTAAAAATTGGAATATTAATGGATCATCACGGTGGTGAAGTTATGTGATGTCAAATATCAACTGATTAAAATTAGTTACTATAGTTGATAAAAAAATACAGACAAATTAATTGAAGGGATTTAATGTTCTAAGACTTCTTGAGATGTATGGAAGTATTTTAGTGAAATGGATAGTGATGGTGTTATTAAATTTATCTCTTGTTTCCTACATCATGTTCTGACTTAGTAGGCTAAGTGGTTCTGTTGGTGGCTCGTATATAAGGGTTAAGGTCACCAACTAAAAAACTTTTTGAAAGATACTATAGCTAGAAAATGATATTATGTTGGAGATGTTTCTCAAATCTGTAGTCTTGTGTGATGAAATGATGTCAGAGAAGAATAATGTTTGTGGTTCATCATTGGGCCTAACAATAAGAAGAGTTTCATATCATAGGGGGAAAATTATATCTCATAATCACATGAAAGGTCTTAATGGTATAAAAAAGATGAAATTTTATGTTATCTAAAATCAAGATGACCGATTGGGGGAGAAGTATCCATATTCATGTTTCTCATGATTATCTATTTTTTCTAACAATATGGTATTAGATTATTATTTTAAGGATATCAAGAAGTTGTGAGATAATATTTACAATGTTTTCAATAATTGGTCAACCCATTCTAAATAGTATTTTGACATCTGAAATTAGAATAAAATTTAGAATTAAGGATTTATATCATTCCAATTCTAGAGTTTCTATGGGATATTATTTTAAGACTAACAGATAAGAATGTTTTTTGGACCAAATGGTTCATTCGTAAAAAGATGAATGAGTATGTAATAGTTCTTTGAAAAAAATCAGATTATCGTGAAAAGGATACTCCTATATAGAGGGTACTGATATTGATGAAGTATTTTCACTTTTTGTGAGGATAGAAAATCATATTATTTTTATCCATATATGTGAAAAGAAGGTTTAAATTTTTACAGATAGATTCCAAGTTATCATTTCTGAATGGGATTATGGAAGAATAAGTTTCTATTGAGAATACATATAATTTTCACATTCATGAATATGAGAATGGAATTTATTTATTGAAAAAGGTTATATATTGGTTAATATTTGTAGAAAGTGAATGTTATTCACGACTCAAACAGATTTTTAGAAATCATGATTTTCATAACGGTGGAGTTGATTACAATATATATTTCAACGATTAAAGTAATCAAAGGATAATGGTGTTTGTGACACAAGGAAAGAATTGAACATTCATTTCTCAGTCTAAATATGACCAGATAGTTTTGAGATGATTGGGAATGGATAATTACAATGAGATGATGACTTTGATGGATACCTAGATAAAGATTTCTCTGGATGATGAAGTCAATACATGAAATATAATAGAATACAGGAAAACAATTGGTAGTCTACTGTACTTGATGATGATAACACCTATTATTGTTTTTGGAACATTCCAAGTATCAATATATCAAAAAAAATCCCGAAGTAACCCACTTAAAATTTGAAAAAAAAGTGAATACTTCAATATATCAACGGTATGGTGGTTTTGTTTTGATGTATAGTTACAAATACCATCAACAATTATTGGGATATATAGATGTAGAGTAGGCCACTTCGACAGATGATATAAAATAGGCATCAGGTAGTGCATTCTATCTTGTAGAATTGTGCAGTTCATGGATAAGAAATAAACAGGATTGTATTTCATTGTGTACAATAGAGGGTTAATATATTGTGGTTACTCAAGAATGCACATAATTATTTTGGATGAAACAACAACATTATGATATGGGAGTTGAGAGGAAATCTTTGATGAGAATTCATTGGGATAATACAACTACAGTAAATCTCAGTAAAACTCTAGTCCATCACTCAAGGGAAAAGCACATAGAAATTAAGTAACATTTTATTAAGGGGATGTTGGATAATGCAATTGTGATATGGTAATATGCTCCTATAGAACTATAGGTTGTGTACATTCTGATAAAGGCCTTACCAAAATAAGTTTTGAAATGGATTTCATTGGCTCTGGTAGTTCAGTCGAATCCCCATACATGAAAAAATTTGGGGATGGGACCCCCTCTCCCTTTGTTCTGATGTGTTTATCTTGGATAATCTTATATGGTTTATTTACCATATTTTAGAACACAATTATTTAACCATTAGGTTATTTTAAAAGTTTAAGAAATTGTGGATTTAAAAGAGATGAAATTTTAATAATCAATATAGGGGTGAATCTGATAAGGGGAGATTTTATATACGGGTTCTGTAAATATGATGATATAATAAGTGATCTATGAAAGGTTATATGTTAAGATATATTAGTTTAATGATGAAATAATTTGAGAGGTTTTATAATTATGTGATTCATTGATGAAATTTTCATATTACACATGTTTCTCACACTGAACATGGATCATATGGGGTTAAATTTTGTGTTGAGTAAATCCTTAATTTCTATCTTAATCATAATAAATGAATGCTGGTAGTTTATTGGAGATTTTTCAACAAGGTATAAAAATGAGAAGAGTTTTCAAAAAAAACTAAAGGGGGAGATTATAGTAAAAAATCCACCAAGTTTCCATATTGTTGTTTTGGGGTTATTATGTTTATTAAAAAAGAAAGATGATTGTGAATCAGTATGGTTAGCCTTTTTGAATCATATATTTATGGTGGTGTGGTTTCATAGTTTTTTAAAAAAAATTAGGCCTCAAATTTGTTTTATGGAAATGAAGGTTTTTTGCAATGGATATTGGGGAACTAATAGTAGCACAATGATGTTATACGAACTAAAAAGTTGTTATGTAGAACTGTGAATGAAATATGACAAAGGAAGATTTATGAAGAGTAGGGATATGTGTTTTGTGATGAATTTTACATGGACTAAATAGATAAATGAGTTTTTAGGAGTTTTTTAGTTCGTGGGAGGCTCATCATTCATAGGAGGATCGTATTTCATGGAATTTAGGTGGAAATTTTAGGATATGAAAAGGGTTTTTTGTGGATGACATCATATGCCATAATGGAGATAGGTTCTATGTAGACTACATAGTAGTTCATGGTGAATGTTTTCCCACATTAAAGATTCATGTAATTCAAATTATCCATTTTTGGATCAATTTTTCAATATAAATACCCTTAATAAGACAAATATGTATATAAATTTTCATTAGAAAAGATCATCGCTCTAGGAGTCATTCAGGGAATTATGAAGTAGTTCATGATAAAGAATTACCTAAAAGGAGACAAGTTTCCTGAGGGAGAATTATGTGAATGATAGTATGTGATTCAAGCTCATGGAAAGGGTTTCAGGGGTTTTATAGATTTTAAAGGAAAATGATATGTGAAGAAAAGTTGGTCTATAAAGCATAACTAGTTTTTGTGGCATCAAGATGACTACGAATTAAATGTAATCCATGAAGGAAAGGTTTTCCATGAAGAACTTGTTCCACACGATGCAAGATAGTTCATGGAGGATTCAATAAAGTTCACAAAGGATGCAAGACAGTCCATGGAGAATGAAAAAAAAGTTGTCAAAGGGACTAAATCAGTCTGAGAATGTAATTTTTGGAAACTAAAAGTATTTAGAAAAGTGTATTTCATCTACAAGTTGAAAATAGGAATTCACGACACACTTACATGTGAAACAAATATAGGGTTCTCATGCAAGGATACACATTTCTAGATTACACAATGAATAGTATCATTTTTATATCATAATTCTTAGAAGAAGAATAAGAACAAAGAGGATATCCTTCATCAGACTATATTTTTTAAAGGTGTTAGTTCACTTCTACATTCAAGGTAACGAAATTAATAATTGGAATATCTTGAATATCATTATAAATATGAGGTAATTTAAGTGTTTATTGTAAATATAAGTCTGTTATTTTTTTCTAGAAAGTTGATGTTCTACAATTAGGTGCTCTCAAAGAAGTGAAGGAGCAGCCATGAAATAAATTCAATAGAGTATCTTCCTATAGTTGAAGATGTATTCATTATTTATAATGAAAGGAGTTATATGTCCCCAAACTATGTGTGGATACTTTCTAGAGAAGTGAGAAAAGTAATAGGAAGAAGGTGATCCTTTTCATGGGTAGTCATCTAGAGAAAGAGAGTATTGATTTGACACTTGGGAAACAAGTGAGATGACCCTAAACATTGTGAGGACAGTGAGCCTAGACATAGAAGTGATCTTTCCCAAAAATTGTTTTGGAAGTGAGCTATAGTAAATTCTATACATAGGCACATTTTTGTTGAATGTTTCTTGGACATATTTCGATGAGGGTGACCCATGTAAAAATATGTGTCTTATTATATTTTAACTCCTACTTTACATTCTATGAATCAACATCGGATAAAGTTTAAAAGGATAAGATAAATATAAACAATAATTTGAAAATGAAATGAACCTTAAAATAAGGAGGTTAAGATCCAGTGGGGTAGGTATAATTTCGAAAAGAATATCCACAGCCTGATCCCTTCATCCTCAGGGTATCTTGGATAGTTTTTGATCTAACAGTTACCCAAGTTTCTGTTTTCAAAAATTCTTTCACATTTCAAAACAAAAATAAAAGCATTCATCAATTCATGTAATTTCAATTCATCTTTCCCTTTAATCCAATTTTCTAAAAATCGAACATAAAATCATGTCATAAAAATTATTTTAAAATAAATCCATCAATTTTCTAAAATCCTCCCTACAATTAAAATTTCATATAATTTGGGGGGTTTACCAAATTTCTATGCCATTTAATATCACACATCAAATCCTTTCAGATCAGGGTTCATGAATTAATTAAAAACCCATTTTAATTTAATCAAGAAATTTATGGTTTCAATCATAAGGAAAATAATTATACAATCACCAAACATTAATCACATGGTCAAACACAACACCCATGATGGGATCTCCAATTAAGAACAAAGTGGAGGAGATCATGAATAGAAACCTAGATTCAAGATCTAACAAAATAGAGTTTACATCCATAATTCACATGAAGATCTATCAAAATATATAGAGGAATGAAAGAGAGATCAGAAGAAACCACATGACACTATATCCATATACCATATTTTCCATGAAATGGGTTTGGAGGGGAAAAATCACCTCTTACGAGCCTCCATGGATGAAAATATTTGATAGGGTTTAATTGGGAGATTATGCATCTTAGACGTAGGGTTTTGAATTTTAAAATAATTTTCAGAGGAAATAAAATCTAGGAACAGAGTTTGTGGGGTAGGGAAGCATGGTTAGAAACACCGTGCAACAAAACTATGTGCCCATTATAGTAGGGTTTAAAATTTATCCAGGGAGTGAAAATGGTTTTAAAACCATTCCTCAACCATGAAATCCAACTTTGTCTAAGGTTTCATTGTTTTGAGGGTTTGGCCTCATGGTTTGGAAAAACCATGAACCCCCTTCTAGTGGCTCCCAAGAAAGTGCAATGTTTTTTTGGGTCAAACCATAGGGTAGTCAATAACCATGCACCAATTGTACACAACCCCTTGGGATTAAATGATTTTCTATATCCTCCAAAAAATCACCAAAACAAAAACCAACTTATAGGAGATCAAAAAAAATGCTCACGGGATACCCAAAATAAGGTAACATGATGTTATAGTTGACCTATTTTCTTCATTGATTTGTTGGCACATACTTCTAAATATATTCATTGAAATCCTAATGAGGATGTCAAATTGAAGTCATTCTTATGAAAATAAAAACAAATTAGAGACTCGTAAGCCTATAGTAAGGAATACTTTAGAATAATTAATTAATTATTTTTTTATTTTATTCATTTATGGTTTAACTGATCCCATTGTCTACCCATTTATAACATAGACCTAAAGAAGGATGATGCATGATCATTTCCTAGGTCTCTATCCCATAACAAGCATAACTTCATTTAGAAGAATTAGTAAACTAAAAGTTATATTAATGAGATCATATGGGGCATTAATACCTTTGTTTGAGCTAGTCTCTGATTTTTACATTGCTTACAAAACATAGCTGATAGAGTTTTCCTACCAACCCAAACAATTTAATCTATGACTAACTAAAAAATCCATATTATCCAAAAAAATAAACAATTTATACCACTATTAAATTACCCCATCCCCGCACAGAGTACCCCTCTTAGTCCAGAAATGATGGTAGGGAGATGCTGACTGCCCAAAATCGACCTAAAATATGCCATAGTTTAGCAACAAGAAATGAGGTTATAATTAAGAAAAAAATGGGGTCCATTACCTTATAAGAAGATTTGTGGAAGAGATATAAAAAAATGGATACACTAATCAAATATTGTTCATAAATAAATAATAAATCCCATGTATATACATGTAATGTCAAGAAAGTCCAAAACAACTGGAAGGGAAAACTACAACTACCCAAAAGATATACTCATTAGATACCATGAATCTCAAACATCTCATACAAAATCAAGATATAGTAATATTAATCCTTATCTATAACCTTACCTTTATGACTTGAAGAATAGTTTATATATTCATGGGGTGAGCATAACAGTATTCTTAGTAAGATCCTCTATAAAGACTCTCATGAAAAATGTAAAGAAAACATATTAAATCCTAGTAAATAATGATTTAAACTAATTCATCCCCAAAATATGTATACTATGTTCTCAGCCTCTCCATGGATATATCTCAAAAATTATTTCATAAAAGATTTCATATTTTATAGTAATAAAACAAGGGAACCCTGCTACCACATCCCCATTGGATTGTTTCTCTGCCCCAATGTCGTACGTCCTGATCTGTATCCATCTGAAAGAAGTTTTCCTAAAAATCCTGGGAAATGTATAAGACTCATATCATGAATCACATCATCTCATAATGTCATCATCTCATCCTCATGAATATATAGTAACCAAATAGTTTCGTGGATCCACCACATCTCATATGTCGTGTATCATACGTCGGGTATGATACGTCAATCCATCACATCCCATACATCTAGTATGTACATCAACCCATCATTTCCCATACACATCATGCCTATAATAACCATTTGGATAATATATATATATATGGAGATACATGTGTGAAATTACCATAATCCGTTACATCCATCTACACACATATATGGGAAACTTACCACTATGAATTCCAACACATAAAACTACTAAGAGAAGAGTGGATCCCAAGGGTGTACTAGTTCATCCATCCCTTTACAACCAGAATATTAGGTAAAACACCCTCCTAGAGTCCACTCAATATCATTCACCCTGCAAAAATGGGTGAGTTAGAAAATTAAATCACAAAACATACAAAATGTAAAAATTCTCACAACCACATTATGGGCATAACCTAGACCTATGATCAACTACAACTATCATCACTCGGAAAACCCACTGATGCTATTAGGGACTAGATATATTATAATAACACACTAAATTAAGGATCTATATTTTTTCATTAGCTTATTTTAACAATTCAATTAATGTTAAATATTTTGTTAACCATTAATATGAATTATTCTAAATACATTTCATTAACCATATATGTAAAGTCCATTCCCTCCAAGCATAATCCAATGGAGTACATTATTTCTAAGGATTAAAATTAATTGTAGAATTATAGAGAGAACCATCCCCATGGGTTAAATATTAATTAAATTTTATTATCATACCAAAATTCTAGTTGGTCTTGGAAAAAATCCTAAGCTACCATAAAGAGATACAACCAAACACATATATATGTCTCAAGTATTTGGGAAAGGAATGTTGTTAAAACTTGAAACCAAACCATTCATCCATTAAACATATACATCAATAATAAATCACACAATATTTCAACATAAAATGGTTAATCCCAAATTCAAACCATTCCATAAACTCTTGTTCAATCCCCAACACCCTCATGCATATCACAATGAATCTCATTGTCACAGGCATCAACTGCTGCCACAAACTCAGGCCTCCTCACAAATATCCCTTCTATCATCCTATCTGCAAACCAAATCACATAGTAAGGCTCATATTCAATTCACATAGAAGGTTGAAATAAATGATATTATTAAATAGGTAAAAATTTTCCTAAAAACAATTCATCTAACCTTCGCACGAAAATGGGATATCATATTCCCAACCCAATGTATTTAGGATTCAAAAGAAAAAAAGCCTTATCCCAAAACATTTATTTTTAACAAAAAACTAGTTATTATTTCATCTTTAATTAACCAACTCTTTTATTATTGGGTAAAACTATTAGTAAACTAATACATAAACTATAATAAGCTATTAAATTATCTAAACATGCACTCTAGCATAAGCTTCTTGTTTCAACAAACTTAAGGAAGAACAAAACTCACTAATAATTCATTTTATAATTATCAATAAGAACTATAACAATAATTTATTTTTTCAATTCCATTAACACAAGGAATTATGCATTAAATTAAACATTCATACTTCCTTCAATTTGATTACCATCAAATTATGAGAAATGCCATAATTTTTAAACATACCACTTCTATACTTTTTTAAGAAACCAATAAAACATTATAGGAATTAAATTATTTATCAAAATTTATAAATTTCAACATACTAAACTAATTATAACAACATTCTATACATTTTATAGTATAAACATCATAATATATAGACAAACAAGAGATGAACCTTTATCACGGTGGAATAAAACAACATGTGATCGATAAAAATAAGCCCATTCCATTATTTAAACTAGTTTAATATTTATTAGGTTAATTAAACCACTATAAAATGTGATAAAACATGTTCAATTAATGATGTCATAAAATCATATAAGTTATGAAATGAATCCCAAACATAAAACTTCTAACATTCTTGAAATATAAATGACACACCAACGTTGTTTTTGATCAACTCTTTCTTGAAGAAACTATGATATCCTAAGGGATAACAACCATGAATGCATAGAAAAATGAAAATGAAAATTCATTTATAATTATAGAGATCATCTTATAGAACATGTAAATAAGGAACAGGAAGAAATGATGACAAACAGAGAGAAACTACTAGAAATGAAGAAACCTACCTCGGATCACTGTGGATTGATCCCAAGAAGGTAGGGATTTATCCCTATAGAATAAGGGATTAAAATCCTTAAAAAAATATATTTTTCTTAGGTTTTTAGAGGATGTAGTGGGATAAAACTAGTTTGGGGGCCTCATGTGTATTTATAAGATGATAAATTTTTTGAGGACCACCACACAGCCCCAGGGACCATGACTTAGACAACCTGGACCATGATGAAATGGGAGGAGACCACTACAAAACCCACATTCAATCCTAATTTTAGGATCCATACTCAGATCCATAGAGCATATCTTATTTATCTAGAGGGACTACAATGTGGTCTATGCATCCCATTCCAAAGCCACGCCCAATTTGGTAGTAGCCTCCATAACAACTGCGACCTAGCCACCATGATCCATATTATAGAGCTCGACACTAGAAAAGGGACAACACCACAACCAAAAACCATGGATTATCTAGTAATAAAAAGTAATTATCATTGATTTTCTTCCATTCTTCCTCCCCATGTCATAGCTGGGAGAACACACCACAAAATCATGGCTTACAGCGAGGAACATGACTCCATGTGGAGGTGTGGCCACAAATGGTAGTTCCCCCTTCCCATTTACCCTCTAAGATCTTTATTACCTCCTCTAGGTTCCCCCAACACCCAAAAAATTAATTTGAATGGCCACTAAGGTTTGGTGACTTAAAATCTTTCTAATAGAATGTACTCCTCCCCCACGGGTTATTGACTCACAAATAAGATTCCTCAACATGATTTGATGAGCTCTGTAGTTCATCCTTGAGATCATATTATCAAATTATCAAGCTCTAATTAAATTTAATATAATCAATAATTTTATGTAAAATGTTTAATTTTTATTTTAAAAATCAAAATACATCAAATTTCACAAACATCTAAACCTTAAGAGTTTACACAACAACCATATGAATAAACCAAACCAAAATACCCATAAAAGTTTCCAAATAATGGTTCTAAACCTTAAATGATACCTCCAAAACTTATTATCAATTTTTAGTTAGCTTTAAGATGGGGCTGGACTATATGGAGGTCTAGATTATAGCCTTACGAGCTCACTATTTGAACGTTGGAATCTGTTGTAAACCTTATAAAATCTTTTGGAAAAATTATGAGTAGTAATGTGAACCTTATGAGCTCCCCCTAAGAAACCTTAGTTGAAAATACTATAATAAAATAAAATAATAATGAGAAATTTACCCATTCAGTACACAAAACTAACCATTAAAAATTAATTGAAGAATTAAAATTAGTTCAAATAAAATAATATTAGTAATATAAGCACAGAAATTTGAAAAATTCCTTCCAAAATTGAAAACCTCAAATTTGTATGAAAATAATATTTTCATGAAAATTCTTTAAAAAATAGTTCAATTCTTGTTCTTATAATATAAAAAAATAGATACAGGAATCATTTAATCAATTTAGTACCGTAAATACACAATTTCATCAAATTGTTAAAAAAATTACATTTTTAGATTTAAAATGATAAAAAATCAGAAAATGGACAGTAAAATAACATTTAGCCAAAAATAATATATTTTTACAAAAAATATATGTGGAAAACATTTAATGAAATAGATCCACATCACACATAAAATGGTTTCTTATATCAGTGATTTGTGAAGTAGGTTTATGCACCTTAGAGTTGTATAAAGATATAATTTTTGGGACATGTGTAAGATTTGGATTTTTCCTATAAATACCTAATCCATTAAGAATAAATAATGGATGATATTTAGATAAGGAAGTTTGTGAGAGACTTAAATGCTTTGATTTATCTAAATGGGATGTTATAGAAAAGTATTGTACAAAAAACAATGTTATGAAATTAATTGTGTGAACCAATGAGTTGTGAGAACAAATTTGTAATATAATAATTTTTTAATTAATATTAGTAAAAAATAAATAATTTTAATAAGTTATTAGATAAAAATTTACATGGACAAAATTATGCAAAAAAATTGTACAAAAGTGACCATTGGTTATTCAAAATATGTGAACGACATATAATGTTAATTGGAACTCATTCAGGACCTTTCCAACAGAATTAGTTATTCATTGAAAAATGATTAGATATTATTATAATTATAAGTACTATTATTTATAATTTCATATATTATTTTTTAGAAAAAGAATTTGTGAAGATCAATGAGAGTGTACCCATACATAGTGACACATAGAGATAGTGACATCTTTCATCAGAATGTGTGCCAACGGGTTATCCCTTATACAGTAGTGACAAAAGTATTGGAAGAATGGGGTTCCCCTAGGGAGGAAAGTAACCATTCCTAAATAATTGAAAATGGATTTATACTTATCAGGGATTGCCTTTTCTTAAACCGACCATAGGATACTACATTTACAGTATTCTAGTATATTGAAATATTTTCATTGTATACACATTGGATTATAGTTGTATTATTGAAACAAGTAAAATCATTGTGAATTTTGTGTATAATTTACTTATTTTCTACAAAAAATAAATCAGTGTTTGTCTTAAGTTATTATTGATAAAATTTTATTAGAGTGAAGATAAGAAAAAAAATCAATCAAATCATCATTGTAAGAAAAATATTATATTACACCTACTAATAATGAGGTTACGATCATTTGAGGTAGTGTGGGTTTTAGTATTAAGTGATTGAATTTTAATTAGATTAAGACCGTGATCCCCACTCTCAAGTTATCTCCCTTTAATTACCCTTGTAGGTTGAGAAAATTGTTTCATTGGAATTGTTTTATTAGAAATTCAATCTCTAAAACCAACATTTTATTTTTTTCTACACCTGGAATCAATGATGAAGATATATATTTTTAGTGGTAATAAATTTTATGGATTAAAAAATTGTATTTATTAGTTTATATATGCTTATAGATAAGATTTCATGGATTATTTACAACAATATACTAGTTTCAAAAAGAATAATGATCAATTTTTTGATACAAGGACATAGAAATTTCTGAACAAAGTTATCTCCAATGTGGTTTTCATGAAAACCATTCATTGTGATAGTGATTTATATATTTGGGTTATTTGAATGAAATATATGGAAAATAACAACAATTAATTAATTTTTTATATCCTTCCTTAATATAGGAATGTAAATATGGTTGTGATGATATACCAGTGAAAAAGTCTGAATAAGTGTGCCATATGTCAATGGGAAAAATAAATAGGATCATAAAGAAGATGAAAACTAATAATGAGTCATACACTATGTTATGGGTGAATGATATATTTTAAATTATAGGGAAAAAATTATTCCTTATTATTATTTCAAATTTGGAAATTATGACTCCCCCATGAAGAATGACATAGATGATGATTCCACAGAAAAAGTGGCAATGACATATGTTAAGTGATCCAAATAATATACATGAAGTGATCATGAAAAATATCAAATCCATATATGAGGAGGTTAATTAACTATATATAATTCATAAATTAGACAATAAATTCATAGATGATCTATCTAAGAAGAATATAAGACCTTTTAGAGGCCTTAAATGATGAAATTAAAAGAATGTTTGGAAACATTGAGGCCCAAAAATATCTACATAAATAACATTAACATAAAGTGAGAAAACAAATGTATTTTGAGAAATAAATAAAATTTAGAATTGACACTCTCAAAAGAAACATTAATAGTGGATAAAATCATGGATAGAATCTAGTTTAATGATGAATAATATGGTTATCCTGTTTTTGGACAATGATGAGAAGATCAATGATCTTAAATAGGGTTGGGAACCTATAATGAAAAGAATAAGAACCCTCTCGGGATAGTTTAAAATATTTTATCCCATAAAAGTGGAAATATTAAAACCAAAAGCCAGGTGATGTTCCTTAACAAATAAATATGAAAATATTATCAAAGTAATGTAGCTAAAAATTTAAACTATTATGGAATTATTGGACACACCATGAGTGTGTGTCTCTAATCCCAAGGAATCAATGAAGAAGTAAAATTTTATACGACAACATTTCAACAAAATCATGACTCTATGAGGTACATTTTTAATTAGAGGTGTCTTATTTTTTCTATCCATTTTCATGTGTCTATATAATTTATCAAGTGTGTGTTTATATCCTTCTTAAGTAAATCCAATGTTCTTATGAAAATAGGATGAAATTTATCACCAAAATAAAATCATTTCTATTAGAAAATATATTTCTTTAATTATAGGAAATAAACCATGGAGTTCAATGATAGGTTACCCAAACACCAATAATAATATACTCTTAATATTAAAATTGGAAAAAAAGAAAAAAAAAGAAATAGAAGGTAGATTCTCCATCTATGGGAAATAGGTATGAGATTGTGATGAAAGGTCAACCAAGGAAAAAAATATAACATGTATCTAAGTGATATCAATTAATCCAAACAAGAAAAATTATATAGTTTTTTCAAAAAAATATACCATATGAAAAGTGATAAATACAGGTGTTAGATACCTCCTATGGTTGAGTAAGAATGATGGATGATACATTTATGATTTGTTAAAAGAAGAAACATGTACAAGTGGGATTACTCTCATAATGAAGGTGACGCCCAAGGAAAAAATATTAAAGTGAAAAGAAACATTATAAATGAAATATTTACAAGTAGTATTAATAAAAGGAAAACAACTTTAAAGGATCTTAAGAAATTTAGAGTCAAAGGGTTTGTTTACCAAGACCAACCACATTCCTCAGTTGAAGGATGTTATAGAAGATCCCCTCTCACAATATTTAATTTTTGTAACTATTATTGAGGTGTTTCACTTTTTGTGAAAGATACAATCACTGGGTATATTGCATTAAAATATTATTGTGATATTGATACATGATATGAAGTTGACATTTATGTTGGATTAGGTTAAGTGGTATATTTTTTAATCAATAATTTCTAGAATATGAGTGAAACAAGAGGCATAAGAGAAATATCAATTAGTATCAAGGCCTAACAGATGTGTTAGTGTCAAGAACACAAATTAATAAATAGGAATCAGAACGTCAAGATAAAATAGGAATCCTTGATAGACAAATATAAATGATTAAAAAACCATGATTTGTCTATTTTTATCTAACATGTGACATCATCTAATTATTTTTAGGATATGAAAATATGAAATAAAAGGATGAATATCTTGTTGAATATCAATTATATAATTGTATTTCAGGATGACATGTTTGAGGGTATTTTTTATATACTAATATAAAAGGTGTTATCCATATCAACCAATTAAATAAAATAAATAGAGGAATAAAAAGATTCTTTTATCAAGTTTATTTATAGATTAAATCCTTGAAAAATAAATTTTTTACTGACACACTTAGTGATTCATGGATTATTAACTAATTATTTTATGGTAGTGTGTTTGTGTTTAAATGAAATTTCTAGAAGTAAGTTAACTAGTCAACTCTAATGAATTTATGACAGTGAGTGAAATGTGAATAATTGAAGTTATCAACATAAAATAATATTTCCTACACTAATATATGACTTGTTTTTCTTATATATTTGTTTGAATACTCTTTCCTAAGTGGTAGGTTCCCTCATTGAAAATTTTTAATAATGTAGATAAAATTGAAACTTGTTATTAAGCATGAAATTCAAATCTAAAATCAATTTGAACAACTAAAATTAAACTAGAAACTAAATAATTCATGAAGATTATTGAAAAATTGAATCCTACTATCTCAAAGTTCAATGTATGGACTATTATTTTATCCAAAGTGGAATTTAGTGAGAGATTCCATCATAGGTGTGTGAATCGGGATATGAAACTCATTCTCATTTCCTCACTCTTGAGTGCACTTATTGAGGGATTATCTAATTAACTGGTGAACTTTTATAATATTTATCTAGATAATATCAATGATTTTTCAATCCACCAGAACTAATTTTCATCCTATAGAATATAAGAAAAGAAACAAAAAAAAGAGAAAATAATTTTACATGGTTCACCTACACTAGGCTATGTCCAAGGAGTACACACTGATATTTTTTCTATGTTCCAAAATCCACCAATATTAACTAGTATTATGGGTAAAGTGTTTTGGATATTATCACTCTATTCCTAGATCAATTCCATTACAATATTTAGGGTTTGGATCACTTCAAACCATGGGTCACTCATTTTTTCCTCTCTCTTCTCTCAGTACATAATTAAGTAATCATTTTGGAAACATAATCCAATTCAAAACAACACTTTTTGATAGTTATTTCTCTAATTAGTGCCCATTTTTATGCTCACTTCCCTTAAAAACTTATTTTTCAATATCATCATAGTAGATTCAAATTCCTTATTGAACTAGTCCTCAATTAATATCTCAATTTCTATGGTGTTCAATCCATTCCAATCATTTTTTTGTACTATTCTTCATATGAGAATACCCAAAAAACACTTTATTGAAGCTTTCCATTACTTAATGAAACTTTTTACTTTCTCAAAACCTTCTAATAATTTATGAAACTATGAACATTCAAGAAAATCACAAAATTTCATTAATCTTAGTAAAATTCTACAAAAATACCTCAGTCAGGAAGACCCAATTCATTTCTTTATAGAACTAATATTATTATTAATTTTTTTTGTAATAAAAAACTTCATGAAAATATTTTTTTAATTAAGATCATTTGGATCCAAAATGATTCAATATTCCAAAAATGGGGGTGTTATCCTCCCATTTATAGTCATTTTTATCCCTTTGTAAAACTTTAATTATTTCCATCGACAGTTAATGAAACTCTATAACTAGTTTGAAAAACTCCCTTTCTTTGTGAAACTTATGTGAATATCTTTCATTTGTGTATGATTCCGAAAAATATGGAATCATCAGATAAATTTTAAAATTCATGAAACTCACTACCTTTATGATGCTCACTTTCATGAATCAATCATTTTTCATTAATTACATTCTTTTAACACATTTTAATGATGTTGTATCAAAACATAATTTTGGAAAAACACTTTATTCCAGTCATGAAACATACTATAACAAATCAATAAATCACTCATAAAATTAAATCCTTTTCTATTTTTCAAGGAGGCCATCATAAATCTTCAATTTCACAGAACTCCTTATTCCTTTCATATAACTTTTCCACTTACAGGAAAAATCCTTCCTTTCTAATTTATACTGAGATGGATTGGGATCACAATGTTTTTTCAACTTCATATTTTTTAGGTCTTCTTAATTTTTTTTTATCTTCCTAAAATGAATTCCCAGACACACACAAACACTTCCATACCTAATTACTCATAAATACATAAGGGACTTCATGATAAAGGAACTTATCCAATAAAACATTCATGATGTAGCCCTATCTAGGTGTTCCTATTTCTTTAATAGCTTCATATTATATATCAGTATTATCATGATCTACATTCTAGGCTCGCACATTACCTCTTGAAATTATCTACTATGGGGGTCCCATAAACTCATTATCTTGTTTTAAAAACACATTAATGAATTTTGAAAGAAGAATCAATGTGAAGTAATATTAAACACAAATAATAATAACAATTAGAGTTCCCAAATCCATAAAGGAGGGCTTAGTTGCTCATTGAAATATCATTATGAAAACCACAACTCTGTATAGATTTCCACATCTCTGCAAGGTGTCTCATCACTCAATATGGAATCTCACCACTCAACATTGTTGTTGATGCTCCTTTCCATCACATATTCTAATGAATGAAAAAGGGTACTACCTTAAGCACAAAGAGATTCATCCTTTGAGGAACATCAAAAATTGACAAAGGCATGAACAAGGATTTCTTTATGCATGGATCGTGCAAGTTTCACCATGGTCATGCAAGTATACATGCACGCCACATATTGGTCGTGCAGGTGACTTGTGCGCCCAACATTATTTTTACCCAAGGTCCTCAATGTCCTATAAATATCCCCTGTGGGCCCCCCCATTTTGAGGAGGAAAAATCCAAAAGTAATATTTTTTCTCTTGGTTCCCTAGTCTATTATTGAAGTCTCACAAACACTTTTAAGGTAATTTCATACCTAGAATGGATGATCTAAAGAGGGGAATAAATACCAAGTGTTGAAATTCATCAACACTAGCGTGACTAAGTGTCTAACCCTTAAGGGAAATGGCCACACTTGCACTCCACCTTATCCCTTCAACAAAACTTGTGTGACATCCTTTTGGAAGCCTTCAGGGATAATAATAAGGGCTTGAGCCAAGTCTTGCCCATGTATTACCCTATTGGTTAACCATCGCCCAAGTACACCCATGTCGCATAAGTATACTTCTGCGACCAGGACTTGCGCGCCCAAACAGGAGTTGTGCACCTACCTCTATTTGGGTGCCCCTCTTTCATATTCAACACTTTTCTTCAAATTCACCTCTCCTCTTCATGATTTAGCCTTCAAAACCCTCTTCAAATCCATTTATGGCATGGTTCCTTTATTGGCTTCCTTATCTGAAATAAATTCTGTGGAATATCTCTCAAAACCTTGTGATTTACATATCTTTATGTCACTAAGGTTAGATATTTCATTCATTTCAACCTCATTCATTAAGATGAGATCTTTAATCCGGGCATCATTCTCAATAGTAAGCCCCAAGTTCCCAAATATGGGCATCCTCCTTAGGAGTAAGCCCCAAGTGTCCAAATTTGGGCATCTTCCTTAGGAATAATCCCCAATCATAATTTCTCTTATAATGGGCCTCCTTTTTAGGAGTAAGCCCCAATCATAATTTATTTTGATTTCAGCTTCCTTCTTAGGTATAAAACCCAATCATAAGTCCCATCCTAATTTGGGAATCTTCCTCACGAGTGTGCCCCAAGTTAGAGTTTCCAAATCTCTATAGAGAACATATACCTTTATGGACCCTGTTCCCGAGCTTCTTCTTTGAAGTAAGTTCCAATCTTTATTTATTTGGGCAGTTATACATACATAAGTCCCACATTATTCATGGCATAATCATCAAGTTTTACTAATACCTCTTGTTTCTCACACCGATCATGACTCACATGATCTTAGAGTGTAAAATTAATTTTTACATCTCTTTTTGGGCCATTAATCGTGCATAAGCCTCATACTTATTCAATCGAACTACGTGGGTTCTGATTCATTTTCTAAACAAGGATACATAGGTAGCCCGTCTGTAGGTACGATCCTAACTCTAAAATAATCCATGTCCTTCTGAATGATAGTAAACTTTATGTACCCCACTGAGTGGCTTTAAAACTAGTATGTTTATCATAATGACCATGAGATTTATATATAATGTGTTGAAGGATACCATTGACTAAGAACCTATAATAAATACAGATGATTCTCTATAGATGAAGAACCTCAAATACATATAAAATATTCTTTAAATATAATACATATCAATCATTGATTATCAGATCTAAAGGAAAACTCATCTTCATACTTGGTAAATTAATAAGGATTCATGAACAGAACTCAAATCTATAAGAGAGTCCCAAAGTAGACAATAATTCCCCCCAAAAAGTTGTGATGAGTTCGACCTCCCATCCTCTCGACCAATGAAAATTCTTAAGCCTCATTGGTCCACAACTAATTAGCACCACCCTTGGGAAAGTAGGTCCAAATGGATATAGAATCATTGACACATTGCGTATATTATGTCATATAATCAAAGAATCACTACCAGGTGTTCATATTCAAGCACCAGGACTAATGAGATAAAGTTATCGAAAAACTCCTAAACTAAGAAAATGAGAACATTAAGAAGGCTTGTCACTTAAGGGAAGAAAATAACTAGGAACTAATAATGTCCTCAAAACAAGGAAGTTTTCATATAGATCATACATTACACCCGGATAGTGATCGAACAAGAATGCACATGATAAAGAGAGTGGTGGTTGTACCAGTAGCTATCGTAGTACGAAATCATTCTTAGTCTGTAGGGCTGGGGGAATTTTTAACACGACATTCCCCTTCCAAGATGAAAAAATGGGCCTAAGGTGTAAAAAAAATGGTGGGAAAAACCCCACACCACATGTCTGGGGTAATTTTTACCTCAAACTCCCCCTTAATTCTTTTTAGTCTTTTCCCAATTTGGGGGAACAAAATGAAATGAGGTCTCCCAGTTCATCTCATCTTGTGACCCATTTCCCCCATAAGGGGTGCACGTGACAAGGTTTTTTGGTGGTTCCCTCCAAGTCACTCTTCACTAATAAGCTTGAAGAGGATCCCATAAAATAAGGAAGTTGTCCATTAAATGGCATGACCAACCCACCTAACATTCGACGGCCAATACAACTACGAAGATGTTTTATGCATCAGTGAACATAATGGACACCAATCCTATGGATGGTTCAAAATATGACACCCACATAGAGGATCAAGGATAGGATGGTTTCATTTTGAATATGACCCACACATAGGTAAATGATAGAGGGGTGCATAACCATAACTGGACCCTCATCCTAAAGTTGGGTATTCCCTCAAACAATCCATTACTGTATCCGAAGAGAGTATCCACCAAAGAGAAGGCTAAAGGAAAGGCTAAATACTTCCCACATCCCGAAGATTTTTAACCCCTCACACTCAAGGAAATATTATCTCAAAAGGATGAATAAATGAAATATTTGAGAATAATCAATGTTTAATTTCTCTGAGGCAATATTCCAACCAAATATATTCCAAAAAGAGAGCATCAAATTTCACTTCTAGATGGTGTACTAGAACAATGAGGGTTATCCCCAATAACAAATGTAGAGCCATAAAATCTACTCAACCTTGTTACCAAACCATCAATTTAACTAGAAACCATCATGGATGGATATCATAATTTCTCTCCACTAGGGTAAAAATCATTACATATTCTAGAAAACCCTTCAAATATGTCCCATAATAAATGTCATCAATAGATAACATCAGAGAAAGAATGACATGTTCATCCTATTTCTTCCCATGTTCAAGCTCCTATTATATAAAAAATTCATCAAGGGATTATCAACTCGATCAAATCATTTGAAACTTGATTGGAAGTTTTAATAGAAATGCATGTATCAGTACTGGCAGAACAAAAAACATTCCCTGAATGGGTGACTTTAATCCCACCCCCACCAAATTTTGGGAGCCCTATATTTCTTGTATATAATGGTACAAGAGACATGGAATAGAATATATCATTTTTTGTTTCATTTTTTAATCTAATAATGGGAACTGTAATGAAACAAGAAGCAGTGAAGCTTAGATTCTTTGTAGAAACCTTTCAAGGGATGGCCTTCATATGATACACAAGTTTTCTAGCTCTGTCATTCATGGGATGGGAAGACCTCCATTGGTAGCTTCTCTTTTATTTCATCTCAATTATAAAAAAGACAAAAATACTTGACCAATCAAAAAGAAAATAATGGGAGAAAAAGTGGTTCTTGGATTTCATTTATAGGTGAAAATTGATGACCTAATCCATGTTCCAACAAATTACCCAGGAATATTTGATTTCACTCTCTATTAAGAAATTTCATGATGAATTGTGAATGCTTCTAATATGAGTAAGATAAATGGGTAGGTTCCTTTATATCACTAAAATTTATCAAAGAATATAAGACTCTATATAGGTAATTAAACTCAATTATCGAATGATTCCAATATCCCTAAGGAATATAATGAGAAAGGTAAATGTTGAAGATGTCACACTTAAGCCAACCTCTACACCATCTCCAGCACCAAAACCAATACCATATCATGAGACACCCATTGGGAATCAACAGTGACCCCCATCTCATCAGGATGATATGATGGTACCCATATAAAATCAATTAGAGGATAAAAAGAATAAATTTTATTCATTCCAAGACAAGAAATTTCACAGTTAATTAATAGCTATTATGGAAAATGATTTACTCTACCTTCCAGAGTCCAAGAGTCCCGACCGGGTGAGTCTTAATGACCTGACTAATTATTTCCCCTTCCATAAAACACTAGGTAACACCATTCTATAATTATTTGTATTCAAATTCATGATTAAAAAATGGTACACTCTAGGCAATTGAAGTTAGAGAAATCACCAACACAAATAGTGTATGTTTCTTCTATTTCTCCTAAGAAAGGATTTTAGTGGAATGAAATTTCTAGCAAAGGATCATATAATTTTTGTGATTGTATGACTTAAAATTCAATCAAATGAACTTAGGGTATCCTCTAATCACATTTAAAGCAATCAGTTATGCCCCAAATCCTTCTACAGTGGCATAGCCAGCTCTGTTAGCACAACAATCCTCTAAATTCCAATATTCTAAAAAAACATGGTCAAAGGGAGTGAATAAAAAAAAGGATGATGAACTTTTACCAAGGACAAATTTCAATCTGAATCTCTCAAACTTTATGCCTTTTGTTTCGAAACCATGGGTTTGACCCCACTAAATGGCAACACCAGAAATTGTCAGCTAGAAGAGATCCTCATAAAATGAAGAATTAATCATTGTTACCATCAGTCTAATTAATTTAATGGATACCTTATCTAATTATGAGTATGTATATGAACTCAATTTCCTAAAACCCTATTGGGGAACTAGATTAAGTGGTCATAGGTTCCAATGGTATATCATAGTAGAAAAAAGAGTTTCATCCACATCCCTACTCGAATAGTCAATACTACATAAACACACAGAAGATCCCATCAACAATTCCAACAGGAGAAGTGGAATCCACTACAAATTCTGAAATTCACAATGAATTGATCTTTTCATAATATCAATAATAGGGTTTACATGCATTCGATCACCCTTGGTAGGGAGGTAGACATGTTTTCTCCAACCAACCAAGTATAAGGGAACCTTCAATTACTCTCTTGAGGGACAATCAGTCTAGGTCCAGTATTTCATCCCCTAATGCACCTGTGAAAGATAATCCATGAATTAAGAAGAGCCAACCTTTATCCAATAAATTTAAAATCATAAATAAATTATATTAGGTACTAACCAATTTATCAATCTTAGATGCCCAAAGTTTATCAAAACATTTCTAGGAATCACTCATAGTGACTTTTCTATGGCCCAATGAGTTTGAAGATGAGGTTTCTAGTATTGAGTTCTACCAGGTAGATATTATTCCTTCATAAATTAATGTTGTTGTCTCCTTTACAATGTAATAAAAATATTTCATTATTCAAGGACACATCAGAACCTTGTACATGTTTGGAAGGATAAATGGTATCGATGTTTAATGTATTTTATTGAAAATGTGTTGGGATTTAATCTTTTTTCATTATGGAAACTTCGATAGCTTGGCTATAACATGTCTAACCTAATTCCTTCCACTCTAACAATGTAAGGTTATGAAAAAAGTGAACAAAAACCACTAGCCCAAATCAATCTCAAGGATCAGTTTGGGGACCTCATATCGAACTCATAATTTCTAGTTGTTCTGCTCGATATAATCATCAATATTTTTTTAGGAAGGCTCTATTTAATCAACATGTAGTAATCCCCTCATCATAACATCAATTCCTCAAATGCATAATTAATGGAAAATTAGGAATGTTTCACACATAGAAGTCCCCCTTCAAATTTTATTATTTTTACTATATTGATGCAGGATTCTATCTATGGGAAAGGAAACAACGCATGGTTGATGGTGTCACTTGGGTTACTACCCTTAATGGTCTATAAATGACCATGTCCAACCCCTTAAAATATATCATTATAGAGTATGTCTTTCCTATCAGTTAGGTCGAGCATATGAGTTCGAATTCAGATGAATATTCGACAATATTCATGATATCATTCATGAAAATCGAGCCCATAAATGATTGAAAAGGCCATTTATTATCTATATAATTGTGAAATATAATATGAAAATTCCCTTATTCAAACCCATGAGTTTTCAATGATCAGTACTTCATCTACTGATTTGGAAGAACGCGTCATTTTACTAAGAGAAAGTGAAGATACTCATTCTAATTCCATTATCTCTCTATCATAATTTCAAATATACCCCACATTTTTAGTTAGGTCAGAGGAAGTCAATTCATCTTCCCAATGTCAAAATATTTACTCCTCTCCAAACTCTAACGATGTTACTACATAACCTACTACAGCTTATGGTAAAGTGGAATAGATGGAGGAAGAGGAGGGAGGGGAGGAGGAGGAGGAGGATTAGGAGGAGGACCTCAGGGACACCCCTTCATCATTTGAAGAAGGTGCCTCTACCACCATATATGAACATAGAGGGATAAATGTTAGTATAAAAGAGGACATGTGGCCCAATTTTATCAGTGCGGCCACATATTCTAAAGAATAAGGGTTATATAACTCCTTTATGAAGAAATTTTGGGGTGTGTTCACCTATAACTACACAGAAAAATCTGGACATGACATTGAGGTGGCCACTCACCCCTTAGGCTTTCCATAGAACCACTGAGGTTATAAACTGGAAGCCAAAAGGTCACATGTGACTCACATTTCTAAAATTTAAGATGATATTGACAAGATCATAAGGGAAAACATTATTTGAGTGGTCCAATACCCAAAATGGATTACCAATATAATCCTAGTCAATAAAAAGAATGGGAAAATTAGTGCTTTTCATCAACTTCAATGATCTCAACCACCATTGTTTGAAGGATGATTTCCTAGTCCCAATCACTAATATGTTGATTGATGTAATAGTCAAATATTAAAACCTCTATTATTGGATGGATATTTAAGGTACAATAAATCTAAATGACTAAGAATAAGAGGAAGCCAATGCCTTCAGTTCCCCTCAAGTAGTACTTCTCTATCAGGTTATGAACTTTTTATTGAATAATGTTGGAACTACATACCAATGTGTCATTCCCCACATCTTCAAACCCTTTATAGGGATGTTTCTAGAATTCTATGTTTATGATCTGGTGGTTAAATATTAAAAAATATTCAACCGCATTGTTGACTGTGAAACTATCTTCAACAAACTAGGACAACACATCCTAAAAATGAACCCCTTGAAATTTTCTTTCAGTATTACTTTAGGGAAATTTCATAGCTTAATTATACATGATTGAAGCATTGGAGTTGACTTTAAAAAGAAAAACTATATACTTTTCATGTCACCTCTTCCAAACCACAAAGAGTTTATAGTACTTCAAGAAAACATGGCATACCTTCAATACTTTATATCCAACATTCTAAGAAAAAGTGTTCCTTTCACTAGGTTTATGAACAATTGTATTAAATACCAGTGGACTGATGACTGTTAGGAAGCATATTATGGTCTCAAGAAATATTTTTTTGTCATGTTAGTGCTAATTCAACCTATCGAGGTAAGATCCGTAATTTTATATGTAAAAACCCTAGGGTAGTAACTGGGTTCCCTCCTTAAATAAATGACACTGGGAGAAAAACCATCCTCTATTACCTTAGTCCAATCATGATCGATTGTAACAATTATTATTTAGATATTGAGAAGATATTTCTATTGATAATTTTTTTAGTCTATAAACTGAGGAATTACTTGTATAGTTATGATTTTTTTTTGTTCTCTCATATCGACCAACATAAATACATTTTCATATAAATCATTTTGATCATATTCTTGTCACAATGGGTAATCATCCTATAGTATTTTGATATTTAGTTTGTGAATTTAATGGAGGAAAAAGGTTAGGTATTATTAGATTTCTATATAGAGGATACCTTGGCAGAAATGATGTCATTGGATACAGAATTACCCAATTAAGAGATCTGCTCTATTAAAGAGGGGCCCTGGATATGGAAAATTTATTTTTATGATACTTCTAGAGGACTGATGGGGAATAGGATAGAAGACCCCAAGCTCTACTAATTCATGTTTAGAGTTATTCTCATTCCCCTAAAAAGGAATTCCTATCCCACACCTTATTTATGTTAGAAGTATGCCTGAAAAATGAATTATAATATTAGGGCCTCATCATGGGGATAGTGATGGAACTTCAAGTACTTTTATATCCCTTGAAGATAATGGGTGATTCATAATTGGTCATCAATAAGGTAAATGGAGATTATGATAATAGAAAATAATAGTTAATCCCCCTTCTTAACAATGTCTATGGATTTATGGTGATATTCCATGAGGATACTACATAGGTTAATATCCCAAACTCACAAAATTCCGAAAAAGATTCCCTAGAAAATACAGTTATGGCTCTAAAAGATTGAAACAAGAATGATATAGTCATAAGGATTGTGTACCACTGAATAATATCTCCTTTTGTTTGGGCCATCATGGAATATATCAATGTGGTCATTCCCATATAAGAATCAGATGATCCAACCAGAGACTCTATGACCACATTATAGACAACATTTAAAATGGATTACTCTGATTAGATAGAGTTGGGAAGGAGAAAATATGACAATGATGTATTAACATTGATCTTTATGAAGGAACTACTCAAAAAATTACTCTATTAGTGAGGCCTTGATGGGGTCCTTCTTAGGTTCATTTATGGGAAGATATTTCCACTACCATTAAATAAGAGCACACCATAACCTATGGTTTCCATTCGTCAGGGTTCAAGATTTCTCATCAAATATAGATTCTTGGGTACTAATGGACACAATGATGAAATATTGCACTAAATTCACCAAAAAGTTATTTTCCTCGCAATTTCTTACCAAATTTAGTGAACAACCCCTTAAGTTGTTTCACATAGAAAATTACTCCTATACATTTTCTATATGGGTAACAGACACTTTGGAACAATATCCTCCTACCACAACTAAGTAGTTTAAATAAATTCTCACTACAACTGAATTATTCTCCAAGTGTTCTGAAATGGTACCCCTCAAGTAAGTCGGTGAAAGGAATATTTTCATCTTCTTGAGAGATAATATCATCACTAGGTTAGTAATACCACATCTGATAATGATAGATAATGGTACCAACATTTGCTCTGATTATTTGGGAAGTTTTTATCAAGAGTATAACATCAAGTCCAACCATTCATCACACAATCATGTAGTGACTAGTGGATACATAGAGGCCTTCAACAAAAACTTTTAAAATATACTCAAAAATATGTAAGATAAGGATAAAATGTCTTAGTCGAACAACCTCCTAAATTTATTTGTGGGATTTCCAGACTACAACTTGCACTGCCACACAGGTGACCCCAAACTCATTAGTATATGGGATAGATGATTTCTTCCAATAAATGTTCAATTTCCATCTCTTTTAATTTTCATAACCAGGTACTTTTATATATATTAGAACTCCCTAAAGAAGATGGATTAATTATAGAAACTAGATGATAAGAGATTACATACCCTGTATCAGTTGGAACTCCACCAAAATTGGATTTTTTGGGCCATTAACAAAAAAAATCCTCTTCAAAATTTCCTTTTGGGAGAGATGGGGTTGATCCATAGGTTTTTAATGATATCTAGAAGGAATATTTCAAGCTAGAAACATAGTGTTAGGGACCTTATTCCATACACAAATTTTACTCCAATGGAGCTTATTCTTGGATATCTATAGATGGAAAACACACCACATCCCCCAACAATGTCAGGTTCCTGAAGAAATATTTTGAATAATCACATGACCATCATCCATTACATGATATAATAAATAGAGTGACACCAATGTACTCATTGCCTGAAATTATACTTCAAAACATCATCATCTTAATTCCATTATGTTAAACTATATTGTATAGGTCCTTGTCATGTGATGTTAAAATACATGGTAAATGTCCCAAAAACACAATGTTAAACTATAATTGTTCTCTATGTGATAAACATGTGATTACTTGTATCAAAAATATATGGTTTTAATGTACTAAATAGAGAGTACATCTCCTCCAAAATAGGAATTCTACCATACTAGGATTCAGAACTACATATGGCTTGATTCCCATCCTCAGGTGATATATAGCAATGCTTGGGTCCCTTATCCTAGGGGCAGGCCCCTCATCAACTCAACATGAGGTATTTCCCCCTCTACCATGTGACAGTGGCCCCTATGCACAATATATTGAGTTTTTATGTGGAAAAGGGTCACCTTTGACCTCCTTGCAAATTGGATCATTACTTATTTTCCACACAAGACTCTTTGAGACATTCTCATCCAATCATGTCAAAGGATATGCAATGATAAATTACAGCATTACCCACTGAAAAATTCTAGAGTCTTCATTTGAATGAGTATGATGCGAATAAATGAAAAATTCCTCATAATGATTTGGTAAATGTTAGCCTTTCCCAGCCCTATAAATATAGGATGTGACACGATAGCTATGAGATGCCTCAATGTCCCTTCTAGAGATGACCTCTCCATTTCCAGCATTTTTCATATACCATGATGTCACTCAGAACTATGTGTGGATGGATTCAAATCCACACAGGATACATAGTTGTAACACCCCAAGATTTCATAGTACTTTTTCTCATCAATGTAATTCAATAACTTGTGATACACGTAACACCAAGTTCGAGTGCACCGCGACTTACCAAACAAGCCGTTCAAAAGGCGGTTATGAATATTATTAACTGAATTTTATATTTTATATACCCCATATATTTTAAAAATCCATATTATGTTTTTCTTAGACATAATATAAGAATAAATTCATTTTTTAGATAAAATAAGTATTTTTCAAAAAATGCAATTTTACAACCTTTTAATGGTGAACCCTTTTTAGAAATAATATTTGACACTTTTATATATTCAATTTAATGAAATTAAATTCTTCTTTAAAAGAGTGAAATAAAATTTTAGTTTGGATAATTTTTTGGTACTTTTCTGATAACTTTCATATTTTGATGAATAGTAAAAAATACTATGTTTTAATTTAAAATGACATTTTTAATAGAAATAATTTATAGTGTTAAATTTTTTTATTTTAATTGTTTTGAACTATAATTAGATTATATTTTTATCATTTAATATAATTTAGTCATTATAAGTAATTTCACATTTAATTTTGACATAAACAAATGTCAATCTTTTGATAGTTTTTTCTTTTTAAAACTCGCTTTTTGGTATTGACAATGGGAATTAATATTAAATTAATTAATTAATCTTATATATTATGAATTTGGTAAAATAGAATTCATTTTTGAATTCATAATATTAAAATTATCTTAAGGTAAATTTTTGGGATTTTTTTTGAAAACATTCAATTTTTGATGAATAGTGAAAAACATTACGTTCTTGTTTAAAACCGATTTTTTATTTAAATAATTATTTATTTTATTTTAAATTATTTTATGCCAAAATAGATATATAATACCTATATAAATTAAATTAAATTCAATGGAGTCATTTTATAAAGAAAATTAGAGGTATAAATATTTATTGAACTTTTTACCGTCTTTTACCCACCTTCTAGGAGCATTTGCAAAGTTACATAAATAATATTTTTACCGCTTCTGTGAGTTGAATTTTAAAAAATCATAGAGAAATTTTTGATATAAGTAAGTAAAATTTGGTTCAATAATATGAAAATAATTTTTGGTGAATAGTAATGTTTGACTTTTATTTACCACGGTAAAAAGTAAATCTGGTAATTAAAGGTAAAAATGATATTATAATTACCATAAAACATGTCTTAGTTATATTGGATAATTTTATTTCGACCAAAAACAACCTTAGGAATAAAATATGATCCTTTAGGTCCACTTGGACTAGATTAGGAAAATTATTATTATTTTATTTAAAGAAGAGTTAAAAGTGTTAAATTCAATGTTTAATAACTAAACCATTTTAATATAGTTTTAAACATAAGATAAATTCGACTATAAATATTTATTATAAAGAGAAATATATATCATACATAATGGTATTTCATTTATAATTTTTATACATTCAATAATTAAATTTATTTTTGACACAATGATGATGCAGTAATTTCCTTATTAATGAAAGAATCAAATAAATGGTATTATAAATATTAAAATAAATATAATTTCAAAGTTTTTATTACATCCAAAAAATTTATATGTGAATATGGAATGTTAGGGTTGATTTAATATATCTATTTCTAATTAATCAAGTTGTTATGACTTTCACAAAGACAAAATACCTAATAGTGTCAAAATTAACATAAATTAGTTTTGAAAACAAATACTATATTATTGGTTGATATAATATTCTTAAAAATATAAGGTTCATCCAAATGGCATAAATAATATTATATATGCCATTAATGAACCACTTGAGGTTCTCTTTAAAGTTTATATTAAGTTTATTAACAATATATTGTAAGAATACAAGAAGACACAGAAAAAAGATAAACTATTTTACTAAGTGTTAATACAATATGTAAGGTTAAAATGGTAACCTAAACTTGTCTAAAACTTATTCGTTGATATGATTTCAACCCATAACCACCTAAGTCTCTAAATAAATTCATTTAGAGCCATTATTAACTAAATATTATTGTATAATAAATTAATATTTAAATCTTTTCATAAAGTTACCCTCACACGTCTTATAAAAGGGAACTTACCCTTATCTCAAAATCACACCTCCAAAGACATTTTTATTCAACAAAACAATCCCAAATATACTCCCACTTCTCTAAAATGAACCTATAGTCCTTAATCTGTTCATAAATCCAACCAATGGAGCCCTTATGATCAACTCGAAAGGAAACACCTGAAAGAGAGGTAATAATTTCACCACCCTCTTTCAAGTTCTTGTTTTCTTCCACTTCCTATTTCTTTGTTATTTCCCTAAAAAAATAATAACTCCATTAAAATCTACATACTATTATGTTATTATAAATATGGTACAACCATATTCATTATTCTATCCATTATATATATGATAATGTCACCATGTGTTCGTACGAACGACTTACCGTCTCCACACCGTGGTGTAATTTTTTATTCAACACTATGTTATCTGGATGGATATAATGATGAGTAATATGTATATAAATAATAAAAATAACATGATAATGTATATGAAAAATTAATATACCATCCTATTCCATACATTTTTATCATTATAGAAATGATATTGTCGCTTGTGTGTATGTACAACTTACCATGTCCATGACTCGATGAGATTCATTTCGACATTCACCATTCAACGATTATTATAAAAATATATATATTCAATAAGTATGTAATATATGACATAATAGTTCTACTAAATACATATATATATATATATATATGTGTGTGTGTGTATTCAAATATCTCTTATTCACTTAGTTTCGTTCAATACGATATGAAAACGGAAACATCATTTAAGCGTACGTACGACCTACTGTCTCCATAAACAGTGTTTTACATTTCTTATATCTGACTATTATACATATTTATATTATAAATATATATGATATATAAATCATTTTTTATATTATAGAAGTATTTTAATATTGATCTAACTGATATGATCAAGAATAACAAGTTAAAACACTTATGATAAAGAAAGCGATTATTACCCGAAATGTTAATTTAACAAGGAAATTATTATTAAATGGGTAGTATAAAGTCATAAATGAATCATGTATGATATCATAAATATTAATATAGTTCTATTGTAGTTTAATAACATGTTATGGTCATGAAACAAGAAGTTAAATGTACCCATGACTAAAGAAAAGTACATGGTAAGGGTTATTTCCTCAATCTCATTATTATCTGAGATTGTTTATGTGTAAGTATTTACTGGGACATATTTATCCTATATACCCATATTTCATAAAAATTATTTCAAAAGGAATCTTTAAAGGTTTAATGGGAGGGTATATTTTACTATATCCTCATTTTAAATGGTTTACAGATTTATCTTTCGAAATCCATTTAATTTATGTCCATTTTTTCAACATGATTTTACGGATTTATTTATATGGACATGAATGTTTTGAAATGATAATTATATTCAAAAGTATCAAATTGTTATAGGAAAATTTTATTAAAAAAATCTCTTTTAAATTAATTCCTTTATAAATGTGTTACTTTTAAATGATTTCACAAAAATATATATTTCTCTCAAAAAGTTTTACAAGTCATTTTAAACTATATTAGCATCATTTACTGGATATTATTCTTGATTGAGTTTGATTTATTATAATAAAATCTTAAAAATTTTATTGAATGAGTAATGATATATTTTTACTATGGATATTCTATTTTTATACCATTCAAGGTTTATGGTTAATGTTTTGACATTTCATATGCTAGTTTTAATAAGAATGTTTATGTTATGTTTCAAATTTTTTATATGAGGAATACAGTGGACTTAGTAAGTGACGGGTGGATCCTGTTATTGCTCCTCGATGCATTGGTAGGTCTCATGATAAAAAACAAGTGTCTTGGAACAAGGCCTTGACAAAAATTTTATTTGTAGTCTTGGCACGAGGCCTTGACTATGTGTTAATGATGTCTGGAGTTAGGCATTCCCTCATTAGGAAATTAGTTATTACATGTGATTATTAGACTGGTATAATATCCATGTGCATGTTTATATTGTGATGATTGATTTATTTTTACCATATTATATTCAAGATTATGTTTAAATAGGTTTTTTTATTACACATCATGCCTTAAAATTTTATATCTTCTGCTAAATTATTTACCCTTACTGAGCATCTGAGCTCACCCCTTTCTTATGTTTTATTTTTCCATGATTCCTAGATGTGTATTATGATGGATATGCAGGGCTAAGCTAAAAGGAATAATGGAATTCTCAAATAACTATCTATTTTTTATTTTATATTTGAAATTGTATTGTAAATTTGGTTTATGTAATCTATTTTCCAAGACTACTAAATAGATCGGTATTTTGGGACTAGATTCCTAGTAATCATGCCAATGTATTAAAATAATGCATAGACTCTGGGCTTATAGGGTCAGGGAGTTATAGTTGGTATCAAAGGAAGATTATCAATAATCGTGGAAACTAGATTTAGAAAAACACTAATTAGAGACCATTTCCCTATGATAGACTTTAAGGATTAGAATATAAGAACATACTATAATTTTGGTGATGTAGATATTTTGTGAATTTTCCAAGCAATACATCCCTGTCCAGATACGAGCAGGTAGAGTCGGCTCTGGAATAGATGTAACTAGGAGTGAGAACTCTGATGAGAAGTTTTGGTCTTGACCCAGGGTATCCTGGTACATGACATTAGGCTTAGATGCTCTCTTTATTACGACACTCTCGGGTGATATTCTTAGGATAATTCACATTTTCTTTACAATCCATTATAAAGGATTTAGTAGTAAATAATTTCTCCAAGAAAATTTTTTTTATGATTATATATTATATTCATAATATTTTCATTTTACATTTGGTATTTTACAAGTTGGGAATTACGCATTGTGATTCATAAAACTAGCCTAGTGTATGCCATTATTTTAATATGGTTCCCAGTAGATGGAATGAGAACTCCAGCAATACACATGATCTAAAGAGTAAGATGGATCATATATTTCATGGTATTAAGACAAAATTTATGAAGTAAAAATTTTCCCATGTAATATCATCATGAGAATAAATAGAATCATTTGTCAATAACTTAATTAATGAATTCTCTGAGTCCTATGGATTTGAATGGAAGCCAGAGAGGAAAAGGATGGTAGATAGAAATATGGATAAAGGGAATAAGGGAAAGAAGTATTTTCCCATATGTAATAACTGTGGAAAGAATCACCTTGGTAAATTCTTGAAGGGAATGGGAGTTTTTTATATGTTTGGAGAAAAAGGACACTGAGTATGTGATTTCAAGGGTAATAAAAAGGTTTCAAATGTACAATGCTTCATCTACAACGAGTCGGGACACTATGCATATCAATGTCAAAATCATCAGAGTATACCACAAATGATGTTGTTGGATAATAATCAAGTTATGATATTACCACAGATGAAGAGTAATGAGAATTATTCTTATGTTTATATTAAAGAATTATGTCATTTGAGTATTGTATCAATGAAGTACTGGTTATAATAATTATGGAGTATATAATGATTATACTATAGTACTATTTCATTAAGAATTTGATATTGTGTGGAACCAAGAAAAGTGACTCAATAGCAAGTTAAACTTTTTTAAAAATACATGGTTGAAGGAAATATAAAACTTTAATATGGTCCTCATACTAAGGTATTGATTTTGGAATAAAAGATGATTTATTTGGATAAATAATATTTGATATTATTGACATCCTAGGAACTGATTAATGGTTTTTATATTCCATCATTGTTGGAGTTCACAACATTTTTATATAAATATTATATCCAGTATTTTATAATGAATAAGGGAGTATGAATGTAATAAATATGGTTTATGGTAATTCAGGGTGTTACTGTGTTTTAAAAATATACATTATGAAGTTATTCACATGTTATTACATGGAAAAAAGAATCTCCATTGTGTGTACCTTCCATATAAATTTTTGAATGTGAATTTGGAAAGAATTATTTTGGATAAGTGTAAAAGTTGGAATGGATTTAGTTTGACATTTGATACTATTATTAAGGTTAATGAATTTCTTATGATTATTCTTTAATTATTATAAAAAGGACATCCCGGAGGTCGGGCGATAACCCATCGTGTCTGGCAAGGCTGCAAGACTTGAACCTTCAAACAAAGGGTGACAAGGGTGCATCATGTACAACTAGCCTACGTGATGTCCTGGTTTGTATAATGTGGTTTTTTTAAAGTCTGACAAATGAATTATAAATTCATTATTTCTGGAACCCCATATGATTAGGATAAACAGAATATTTTGGATTTCTATTATCTTTTGTAGTGAATTATGAATTTGTGGTAGAAATTAGTTGAAGGATGAAACTCTACTTGTCAAGTACATATATATATATATGTATATATATTCTCTTATTCTATGAATAAATTAATTCTTAAACTTTAGGGAAGAGATCATAAAATAAAAAATGTGTTATCCTAATACCTTCTGTTTTGTTGAACTGGTGATATTTTAAATCATCATAGATCGATGGCTTTGAGGCCCTCAATTGTACACTTGTTTGTGATTGATGACCTCAATTAGTACCTATAAATATTTACGTTTTTTCTCCAATTATGTGTCTCTAATTTCCACCAATTTTCTCCAAATCAAGATCATAATTTGGTGGTGACTTTTTCATATCCCTTTCCCTCTTATTGAGACTAAATTTTCTTAACCCAATTTTCGATGTGGGTTTTCCACAAAGGTATTTTTCTATTTTTAACCATTTATTTTTTACGAACATTTTCTAATTGTGAGAAAGAAATTTTTTGAAGGATGGGGTAATTTAACAACCCAATATTTCATAGTATGTTATCTCTTCAAAGTAATTCAATAACTTGCACTACACACAACACCGAGTTTGAGCGCACCAAGACTTACTAAACTAGCCATTAAAAAAGAAATTATGAATAGTATCAACTAAATTTTTAATTTCATGTACCCCATATAATTTTAAAATCTATATTATGTCTTTTTATACATAATACAAGAACAAATTTATTTTTTCCGATAAAAGATGTATTTTTTAAAAAATGAAATTTTACCACCTTTTAATGGCATACTCTTTTTCAACCCAATATTTGACACTTTTATATGTTCAATTTATTGAAATTAAATTCTTCTTTAGAAGCGATATATAAAAATTTAGGTTTGATGAATTTTTGGTACTTTTCTGATGACTTTCATATTTTGATGAATAGTGAAAAACACTATGTTTTAATTGAAAACCACTTTTTAAATTGAAATAATTTATATTGTTAAATTATGTATTTGAATAGTTTTTAAATATAATTAGATTATATTTTTATCATTTAATACAATATAGGTCATTATAAGTAAATTCACAATTAAATTTGACATAAACACCAGTCAATCTTTTGATAGTTTGTACTTTTTAAAGCCGCTTTTTGGTTTTGACAACGGAAATTAATTTTAAATTATTTAATTCAAATTATATGTTTTTAATTTGGTAAAATATAATTCATTTTTGTGTTATGAAAATAAAAATTAGCTGAGGATGAATTTTTGTTATTTTTTTGCATACATTCAATTTTTGATGAATAGTGAAAAACACAACGTTATTGTTTAAAACTGACTTTTATTTAAATAATTATTTATTTTATTTAAATTTATTTTAAGTCAAAACAGATATATAATACCTATTTAATTAATTGGATTCATTTTATAATAAAATTATAGTTATAATGTTTTATTGAACTTTTTATCGTCTTTTACTCACCTTCTAGGAGCATTTGCAAATTTGGATAAAAACTAATTTTATCACTTCTGTGAGTTGAATTTCAAAAATCTGAGATTCATGGTTGATATCAGTAAGTAAAATGTGGTTTAATAAGATGAAAATAATTTTTGGTGAATAGTAGCTTTTGACTTTTAATTACTACGGTTAAAAGTAAATAGGGAAATTAAAAGTAAAAATGATATTATAATTACCCTAAAACATATTATAATTCTATTGGATAAGTTTGTTTTGACCAAAAACAACCTTAGTAATAAAATATGATCATTTAGGTTCACCTGGATTAGATTAGGACATTTATTATTATTTTATTTAAAGAATAGTTAAGAGTGGTAAATTCAATGTTTAATAACTAAACCATTTTTAATATAGGGTTAACGATAAGATAAATTCGACTATAAATATTTATTATAAAGATAAAAAATCCTACTTAATGTTATTTTATTTATAATTTTTTTACAATATATAATTAATTTTATTTATGACACAATGATGATGCAGTAATTACCTTATTAGTGAAAGAATCAAATAAATGTAATTATAAATATTAAAATAAATTAAATTTCAATGTTCATAGTACATCCACGAATTATCTAGGTTCATATTACATTTTATATTTGATTCAATTTATCTTGTTCAAAGTAATCAAGTTTTTATGACTTTCACAAAAACAAAATTCCAAATAGTGTCAAAATTGACAAAAATTAGTTTTTAAAACAAATACTATATTATGGGTTGATATAATATTCCTAAAAATATAAGGTTCTAAAAAAGGGCTTAAATAAAATTATTTATGTAATTAATGAACCACTTGAGGTTCTCTTGTAAGTTTAGAGTAAGTTTATTAACCATATAGTGTAAGAATACAAGAATACACGTTAAAAGTTAAACTATTTAAATTAGAGTGTAATCTAAAAGATAAGATTAAAATGGTAACATAAAATTGTCTAAAACCTATTGGTTGAGATTATTTTTGACCCATAACCATGTAAGGATCGAAATAAATTCATTTGGATCCATTATAAATCGAATATGATTGTATAATAAATTAATATTTTAATAATTTCCTAAAGTAACCCTCACCCATCTTATAAAAGGGAACTTCTTATTCTCACAAAATCACACCTCCAATGAAATTTTTATGGGCCAAACCCAGCCAAAATGTCCTTCCAAATTTACTCAAATCATTCTAGAGTCCTTAATTTGATCATAAAGCCAACCTACGGATCCATTTTCATCAACTCAAAAAGAAACACTCGAAGAAGAGGTAATAATTTCACCACCCCCTTTCAAGTTCTTTTCTTCTTCCACTTCCTATTTCTTTGTTATTTCGATAAAAAAAATAATAAATCAAGTAACTTATACATACTATGATTTTATTATAAATATGGTACAATCATATTCAATATTCTACCCATCCTATGAATGATAATGTCACCTTGCATGCGTACGTACGGCTTACTGTCTCCATGTCGTAGTGTATTTTGTTATTCAGAACTATGTTATTTGGATGGATATAATAATGAGTAATATGTATATAAATAATGTAAAAAACATGATAATGTCTCTATAAAATTAATATACCATCAAATTCCATGCCTTTCAATAATTAAGAAAATGATATCGTTGCTCGTTTGTACGTACGGCTTTCTGTCTCCACGACGCGATTAGATTCTTTTCCACATTCTCCCTTCAATGATGATTATAAAAATATATATATTTAATAAGTATGTAATATAGGACATAATAATGCTACTGAAAATATATATATATATATATATATATATATCTTATTAACTTAGTTCTGGTCAATACGATATGAAAACAGAAACAGCGTTTATGCGTACGTACGGCCTACAGTCTCCTTCAACGGTGCTTTCCATTTCATATATCTATATATAATATATATTTATATTCTAAATATATATGATAAATAAATTATTTTTTATATTCTGGAAGTATTTAAATCATGATCTAAGTGATATGATCAAGAATAACAAGTTAAAACATGTACGATAAAAAAGTGACTATTACCCAAAATGTTAATTTAACATGAAAATTATTATTAAATGGGTAGTGTAAAGTCAGAAATTAATTATTTATGGCATAATAAATATTAATATGGTCCTGGTAAAATTTAATAACAAACGATGGTCATCATACAGGAATTTAAACTTTCCCAGGACTAAAGGAAAGTACAAGGTAAGGGTTATTTCCTCAATCTCATTATTATCTGAGACTGTTTATGTGTATGTATTTATTGGGAAACATTTATCATTGATACCCATATTTCATAAAAGTGTTTTCAAATGGAATCTTTTATGGTTTTATGGGAGGGTCTATTTAACTAGATCACCATTTTAAATGTTTTAAATAATTATCTTTCCAAATCTTTTTAATTAATGTCCATGTTTTAAAAATGATTTTAAAGATTTATTTATTTGGAAATGTATGTTTTGAAATGATAATTATTTTCCATAGTTTCAATGTTTTTTAGGACACTTTCATACAAAAATCTCTTTTAAATTACTGCCTTTATAAATGTGTAACTTTTAAATTATTTCACAAAAAGAATATTTCTCTCAAAAAAATTACTGTTCATTTTCAACTATATGAGAATCCTTTACTGGATATTACTCTTGATTGAGGTTTATTTATTATAATACAATCTTCCATTATTTATTTAATAAGTTATGATATTTTTTACTATGGATGTTCTATTTTTATACCAGTCATGGTTTATGGTTAATTTATTGAAATGTTTTATGCTAGTTTTAATATGAATGTTTATGTTATGTCTCTACTTGTTCATATGAGGAATGCAGTGGACTTTTTAAGTGACAGGGGGATCCCTCTATAGCTCCTTTATGCATCAGTAGGTCTCATGAGACAAACTAGTGTCTTGGAACATGGCCTTTACAAAAAAAATTGTTGTCTTTGCACGAGGCCTTGACTATGTGGTAATGATGTCCCGCATTAGGCATTCCTTCATTATAAAAGTAGTTATTACATGTGATTATTCGACTACTAAAATATCTCGTTGCATGTTTATATAGTGATGTTTGATTTATTTTTACCATATTATGTTCAATATTATGTTTAAAAAGTCTGTTGTTTTTATTACACATCTTTACATAAATGTTTATAGCTTCCGCTAAATTATTTACCCTTACTGAGAATCTGAGCTCACCCCTTTATAATGTTTTATTTTCCCAAGATTCTAAGAAGTTTATTGTGATTGATATGTAGGGTTAAGCTAAAGGGAATAATGGTGTTCTTAGAGAACTATCTATGTTGTATTTTATGTTTGAAATTGTAATGTAAAGGTGATATATGTAATCTATTTTCCATGACGGAAAAACTGATAGGTCTTTCGGGACATGATTCCTTGTAACCATGCCAATGTATTAAAATAATGCACCGACTCTCAGCTACTGGGGTGGGGGCATTATATAGTAATTCCCATACCATTTTTTGTATCCCATTAGAAATTTCCAAAAAAAACATATATTTCCCTACATGTGATCCAAATCTCTGTAGGTAACTCTACATTCCATGGGTAATGCCAGCCAAAAAGTTTCTTGCATACTCCGACACAATCATTCCACCTATCATACTCTTTATCGAATATAATTTTAGATATCCATAAACTACCCTACCACTGCTAATGGAATTTCAATTTCCTATCGAAACCATTATTTTACTATGCATAATATACCCCAGTCTGGCTCTGTATAAGCCTCCCTCATATGACATGTCAACCAAAGGTAAATTCATTCTAATAAGAGACTGCTTCAATCCCCATAATCCTCAGAAACATTATGTTGGAAACAAATTTTTGAACATGTTATATGGTATCACCTTGCATTTTGTCCCATATCATTTCTCATGAATTGAGAACCCTCAAGATCATAGTTTATGATTCCTATCCGCACGTCTAAGGAATGTCAAAACATATTTCCCTAGTAATTATTTTATCAATCATTATTTACACTATGTATGGTTCTATCCATATGACCTAAAACATCAAGACACCATGTCATCCTAGTTATATGATGTTAAACTGTATGAAAATTTCTTCAACACGTGAAATTAAAATTTAGTCTTATCTTGTGTACTGAGCATAGGATGCCCTGGAAACTATCTTTGGAATACTTGTTCCACAAACACAAGATTCCTCTCATATTGAAATTCATTGAATTTATGAAGAGAATTTATGGGTCTTCATGACTTCCATTTAATTTTAGGTAACATTTATACTTATATAATAATACAAAATTTCATGGTTCATGTCCCTCTTAATTGGAATTAAAATACAAAACATGTTTCTGGATTGATTCATCTGATCACGGCATATGTAGTGACACCAAAATATCAAAATTTTCGTTATGTATAAAAACAAAACAAAAATACCCCGACTCTGATCGGTTTGAGACTAATATGTATAGTATTTTCCAATATGGGTTCTTACCCCGCTTGTGATCCCGTATTCAAAAATATTCCCCCAATCCACAAAAGAATTTGATCAGTATGGGGAATATTCTCCAAAACTAAGTTTATATTGATTCTTGTCTTTATAAGATACATAGTGAGGCCCATACCTTATGTATTGGGCCCAATCATAACAAAACATATCTCCCATTCCATTTTATGGTTCATAACTACATGAGGAAAGTATTTCTTCCCATTCTAGAGTAATTTGGGTATTAAATGATCCTTCCATATTCGGGCACCTTCCTTACCCAACCCAAAATTTGTGTTCATGGATGTATGATTCTCCATAAGCTTTCTATATCCACCAGTAATTGAATATTATATTCCTGAGGATGGTTTTTTTAATTATCCATTGATATTACACATTTGAATTTTCATAAATCACCAACTAAAAATGGGGACCGTAAACCAAAGGCACATTTATCCTCAGTAGAGAAACCTTCTATCTCTGTAATCCCCAACATTGTTTTTGTCTTATTTCACTCCTCGGATTTGAAAGTGCACATATTTAAGCTTACAACATTTCCCCTTCATGCTTTAATATGATGAAATATTCATGGATAGGTAATTGTGAAAAAGTAAAATCACTAATATTTTGGTCGAAGCTAATTACCTTAAATCATATCCCTCAAAATTCCTTGTCATACGAAATTGAACTTCTCTATTATTTAAACCTCCTTTACACTATCCAAATTCGTGTAGGAATAGTTTTTCACACATGGTCAGTTCCAATACATATAATCCCTTCATTCTCAGAAGAATTCCCTAGATAAACCAAACACTATGACCAGGGAAATCTGATTCTCCACAAGACTCTTCAACCATTAGTAATAGGATGTCAAATTCCTAAAGACACCTTTGTTTGACTATGCATTGATACTCCCAGATTGGATTTTCAAAAGTCACAAAAGAAAAGGACTTATGAACCAAAGGCTCATTATTCCTTATGAGTGAAAAATTCTATCTATGTAATCCCCAAAAACACAATAATGGAAGCTTATTTTCAAAAAAAAATTATATGGTCACTCCTGGAATATTCCTCTCATATAATTCTTTTGATCTAGAAATCAAAGGTTATTGGTTTAAAATTCTCTTTTATATGTTTATAGAATATTGATATATTATTGTTCATCCAACCCTACTCATTTAATCATTCCATAACTCATGGTTGAATATGTTAGAACTAAAACATCATTTGTTGGTCATGCATAACCCTAAACATCCAATTTTAAAGCATTATAATGTTCCCATTATTTTAGGTTAAATATACTAATACCTGGACATTATTTCAAGAAAATATCTCAAATCCATTATTACTATTAAAATTATAAATTAAATATTAAACAAAAATATAGATGATTAAGAACCAAAAAAATTCTATTTATTGGTAAAATTTAGGAGGAACTGGCACATCTCAGAGTCTCTCTATATGAAAAAAAATATTGAAATCCCAAAACCCTATTAACATATTGATAAAATTGATTCATCAATTCATCAAAGTATTATATGTCCTGGTGTATCTCAAACAATATTTTAGACCCAATATTAGTTCCATCCTGTAGTTCCTCCACCCACCCACCAACATCTAATCCCACTTTATGTGCCTCTTCATCTAGTTGTTTACCTTCGTCAACCACCTCCTTGGCATGATCCAATTATTTTTTATACTGATACATCTCTTGATGATGTTTTTACACCAATTATCTATTCACCACAACTTGACCTCATTGTCTCACTACCACCCCAACATACTCAGAGGCTTTATTAATATGGATGTTATTGGAAACACCAAGATGATCCTTGGACTCTTCAGTTGAGAGGAAACAATAAGGTTAACTATTCCTCAACTAATTGATAGTCACCTATTTTACCACATCATGTATGGTACAATAATCAAACCCCATATACCCAAAAAAAATGAAAACATGAGGAATGGTTTTGGTAGATTCATTGGAATGTTTTCTAAGGGGTATGATAAATCAGCTTCCAAATGTCCTTCCATAAAGTTTGATGGGAAACACGAATATTTTTTAGAGTGCATTGATCTGATTCAAAGTATCTCTCATATGTTGGAATATATTTAGAAACTAGTGAAACCAAAAAGTCTCCTAACTTAAATCATTCATAATGGGTTGGCTATACGGTAGTTGAATCCATTGCAACATCATTAGAATGAGATGTAATAACAATATTTGAAACTATAGAGTCTTGTGGAAATAATTTTTGAGTTATAATATTGAACCAGTCAATGCCTAAACTCTAAATGAGAAAGGGATATCTGTAAGTGTATGTAACTTACCTTTTCATTTCCAAATGATGGCATCCATGACCGTTATTGTATCAATGATTGAAAAAGTATGTATTGCATCCTTAGTAAATTTTTTGGATTCTTTTTCTTCAATGGATTCATATTTTCATGTGTATACTAATCCTAATCAGTGGCCTCCAAAAGGCCTCTCACTAATATTAATATTATGGGGATGAAAATCATGGAACAGAGAGTGATAGATGGTTCTAAGTCCCCTGGATCTCAAGTTGTCACCTCTTCCATGGTTGTGCTCTCTGAAAGAGAAACATCTGTATTCCCCAAAAAAATGTCAGATGCTAATTAATCCCCTTTTAATGTGGAACATGTGATTTATTAGGATGGTTTGAACCCCTGGGGCTTTGAACCTCTATGAAATTCTAAATTGGTCTTGGGTTCCCATATGGCTCAGGTTAAACCACTGGTTTCACCTCGTTCTCTACAGAGGAAGGGGATATAGGCCTATGGGTAGTTGGTGATTATAGGATCACAAAACCTGCACTCATTTGTATGTGAGTTAATAAATTTTCACATGGAAACACACAACATTATGGAAAAGTTATGATATTTGACAACTAGTTGTAATTCCAAACCATAAATGTATCACCATATTTCTTTCATGTAAACACTTCGTAATGTTTTATGGAGATGGTGTCTTTGGGGGGACCAATGGCCAAGACCAGGATGGGAATTCTCCTACAAAAGTTGTAAAAACCACCTCTATATGTTCAACCACCATAGGAAAGACTTCTTTAGTGGATTCCATGACCAGAGAGATATTCCCCCCAATAGTAGTACCCCCTATGGTATACATCAGGGATGGGATATCTAATCTATTCTCCCTAGACTTCTAGAAGTAAAATGGGTAGGTATTCAAGATCACAACAATAATGGGGATATGATTTTATTCAAACAGTCATATTACCTCTTTGTTGGTGTCATCTCACTCCACCATGGATATCACCATATTTCATACTAAATTAGACCATTAAATTCTACCCTTGAATGAATGAATAATTTTTTCCATATTCTAGAGGTAAATTCCCACATCATGAGGGTTCTCTTGGAAAGTGATTTTTTTGTTATTAGTTATAATCCCGAATCTTTAGATATCAACTCCATCTTCCTGAAGTGTTCCTCAAATTTCATTAGCATAGGTGCTCGATCTCCAAGAATCACATTTCTTCCAGGCTTTTGGGAAGGTTGTAGTAAAGGTAATGGATAATTTCAAAGGGGCCACCATTGGAATTAGGATATGTTTCAAACACCACACTTTCTTCCATTCCATCTTAGCTACATTGGGACCCCCTAGGGTTATGCGCTTACGATACCCCAGTTAGGAAAAAGAAGTAATTTACCTAAACCTAGTTGGAGAAGGTTTGAAGAACTCATTAACCCCCTTAGAATCATGACTATTATTCTCCTCACTCTCACTTACATTAGGCCACAACATCTCAATTACTCAACTATAAAATCTATTTATATTAGATAGTGAGTGGACGGATGTGTCAATATCTTGAATATAGGAATCTTTCTTCTCATGGTCTTTAGTAAAAGAAAAATTCTAGGGTACCAATACATATCCATATCCATCTAATTCAACCTATTATCCTAGATAAGTCACCGTAGATCAACGATGAGAATAGAATTACTCAAAGTGTCCCACTGTCTCTAGGATATTAGATAAGTGACCTCATAGTTGATTGGTACTTTAGCATGATGAGAAAAACCAGTATCATGGGAGGTTGAACCCTGGATTCTCAACATATTTTTGTTGTTTCAGAAACAAGATATTTGATTAGCTACTTTAGAGTCATGGTGTGTCTGGTTTCCTACCATTTAACCTCATTATTCTAGAGAACTAGTGGAACTTTAAGAATGGGGATTGGTTTCTCTAATTGGCCTTTTTGATATGATTAGTTCTAAGATTTATCATAAGTCCTTGTGAGTGCAAGTTAAAAACCATATAAAGGAGGGAAATAGATATGGTATTGTGCATATTCTTATGTTAAAATTATATAAATATATAGATCCACTATTAAATTTAATTCCTTCCATGTAATATTGATGGTTTGGGGACACCTCATCTGGATGTAATGGAATTGACACACAAAAAATCATGGTGAATACCCCTCACATATTATCTTTCTTTCAATTCTGGAAGCTAAGAAACCGTCTTTCTATATAATTAGATACCCTCTCATGGAATGATCTCTAGATGCATCATTCACTGGGGTACTAGTAGGGGAGGTGTAAGGAGTATATGTTAAAATGTCATGACTGTTTAGATGATCCATTAATTCATGATCTTTCTAAAGAAATGGGTTTACCCCACTTATTCACTGGATATAAGGATGGAATCAGTCTTTTGGTATCAATTGGATATTAATAAATTCATAACCTCTCATATGGGATTCTACACAGAACCAATTAACATGTAAGGGACCCACAAGTGTGTACGATGACTTCCCCTTTCTGATTCATCATAGAAGATGATGTATCTTTTCCAGCATCAGGACCATAAGGTTAACACACCATCTAACATAAAATTGTACCTCTATCACAAAATGTTTTGAATTAGACTCCAATTCCATATTCTCATACAAATAGAAACCATCCACTAAGAAACATGGAAATATAATATACCAATCTAACCAATCAGTCAATGTCAGCGAAAATTTTCCAGAACCACCCAATGAACCGAACATCCTAAAGTGTTGACCAATATGCACAAACACACCTCCAAGTTTCAAGGGTGGGGAAATTTCTATGTCTTCTTACAATGGTATCATGGACTCTTGGAATGTAAAAAGTCTTAATCTAGTTAGATAATGGAACATATTTCGTCGGTAGAGGGTTATCCTTAATAAATTAATAAGCTTTTTATGATTTTTTTCAGTCACGGGGGCCTCTTCATGTAATCTCAAACTGAAGAGGGGGGAAGGAATTAATTGTACATGTCTCACATGATCGGTGCCCCTAAGAGCATCTAAACCACCTAGAGGCTAATACAAACCTCCATGTGAACCAAATTGAATATATTATTGTCCAAACTCCATAATCTAATCATTTATGCAACAATAACTTGGTTATGGAGGGAATAGGTTTCTGATACCTATAAAACCTCATATGATACCACATATTTCAATTCAATTTTGAATTCCTCACAACTCTAGAGAACCCAGAAAGGCCACCCCCAATCCAGAACAAATGTTCCCTTCGATAAAAGGTCCCATTTTGACGACCACCCTAACTAATCATTTACGGTGACCTTCCTTACGATGATTTCAAAGTAATTGAAATATTATTCTACTGATAACATAGTTTCTTATAGATACAAATTGGTGTAATTAAAAATAATCCCTACAGATTAGACTTACCAAATGAAATACCCATTTGATGATATTTTTTCTCAATAAATATTATTATTTCTGAGTACCTAGGCCATAGGTTGATTCACTCGATGTATTTTCTGGATCTAAACATCTAATGGAATCCAAAATTCATATATAGGAATCATTTTTGAGACCTTGTAACCCCATTTTAATACACATATAAATCCTTAAAAATATTTATGATGTGGGTCAAAATAGTGTTTGTAATTATTATCAATGTAATTAAACATGAAATGACACCTCTCATAAGAAACCAAAATAGCTTGTGAGGGATCCATTATTTATAATTTCTACAACAAAATCTGGAAATAATGGGTTATGATTTTTCATGTAAAAGTATCATAAAATCATATATCATGATATCTGTTCCATGTAGAGTTTGGTCTACAAAGCATTTGGTCTTTGAATCATTTGTTCTGCAAATCATTTGTCTTATAAATCTGAAATGTCACCATATAGACGACCATATCACTATTCTGGAATCATCAAAATGTGATATGTTGTATGAAATTTGTGGAAATACTGATTCATTTGAAAGGAAATTTTAGTATGTGAGAAGTGTTTTTGTAAAGGACGATGCTACTTGGGGTCAGCAAGTGAGATCTACTACATAGAACATTAGTTTTTATTGAGTTTTAGTAAAGAAACAATGATACCTACCACCTTCTATAGGTTTGGTCCCTATTATATGTCCAAATTCATACTACAATCTGATCAAAATGGGACAAACCACTTTATCATAATCAACTTCACTTTGTCTCAATTCTTTCTCATTCTGATGGGGATAATTTTTTGAGTCCCAAAAACACAACAAGAGGTGTGAAAAACACATTAAAGAATTTGGAAATAGGAATCAACCTGAAAGTAGAGAGAAAATGTAACACCCCAAGCTTCCACGGTACACTTCTCTTTGAATAATACATTAGCGTGTGTTGTACGCAACTTCGAGTTCTAACACACACCACAACCAATAAAAGTAGCCGTTATGAATAGTAATACCTAATTTTTAAAATTTCTTCTTTCCAAATGGACTTTGTTTTTAGATTCGGAATATCGAAATTAGCTTATGTTGAATTTTTGGTATTTTTCTAAGAACTTCCAATTTTTTTGAATAGTGAAAAATACTTAAAAACAACTTTTTTAATAAGAATATTTTATAGTGATAAATTATACTATTGAGTGGTATTAAAGTATAATTAGAATATATTTTTACCATTTTATCCAATGTTGGTCATTAGAATTAATTTCACTTTGAAATTGGACATAAACAATCGTTAATCTTTTGATATATATTGTTTCTTAAAAACACGCTATTTGTTGTGACAGTGGGAGATAATTATAAAATTAATTAATGCAACTTATATGTTTGGAATTTTTTAAAATAGACATCATTTTTTAATTCGGAATATCGATTATAGATTAGGGTGAAATTTTGGCATTATTCTGAAAAACTTCAATTTTTGATGAATAGTGAAACCACTAAGTGGTAGTTAAAAAACTGATTTTTCATTTAAATAAAACATTACCACTTCTGTGATTTTATTTTAAAAAATCTGAAATACATGGTTTTCATTAGGAAGTAAAATGTGGTTCAATGGGATTAAAATTATTTTTAGTGAATAGTAACTTTTAAGTTTAATTAATCGCGATTAAAGGTAATTAGTGAGATATAAGGTAAAAATGATATTATAAAAATATGAAAATACATTTATACTTGTCCTAACCCTATTTTATGAGTCATGTCCGACCAATACAATCCATGGGTCAACTTGGGGACCCCATGGCGCCACTTTGGTAGGAAAATGACATTAAAAACTTTTTATTTAATGTTAAAATAAAAATGTCACAAACATGAGTTGTTTTACTAAAACAATTTTTAAATGGGGTTATGCAAGTCATAATTTTGATTATAAATATTCATTAGAAATATAGAAAGATTTCCTACATCATGATAGTTTTTTTATAATTTTTAGACATTAAATAAATTAAATTATTTATGAGACCATGATGATGCAACGATTACCTCATTAATTAACGATTTAAATAAAATGAAAAGATAATGTAACATCCAAGGCTTAAACTTGTAAAAAACCTATTGGATGAGTATATTTCTAACCCTTATCACCTTATCCTATAAATATATCATTTTGGGACCTTTAGAATCCGAAAATCATTTCATAATAAAGTAACATTTCAATCTTTCCAAGAGTGCCCCTTCTCTCCTCTTATAAAAGGCCCCCACCACTACCACATTAATCACACCTTCAAAGCCTTTTGGCTCGGCCAAACTCTACCCAAATACTCTCTAAAATTCCCTATCCTACTTCTAGAAGCCTCACTTTGGGCGGAATTCTTCCAAAGGAAGCCTTTGGCTCAAATCAAAAAGAGTTAACCGATTTTAAGGTAATGTCTTCTCTAATGTTGTTTTGTCTTATTTTGCTTCTCCAACCCCCTAAACTCTTTTTATTTCTTTATTTTATAAAAACACCAGTATCTAAAATATACTAGGATGTTGTTATGATAAAGATTTTATTTACACTTACACACACCTTCGTCTAATGGTTAAAGAACATAATGTTTATGTGGGTGGCAAAATACTGCCTCACGAAACAATGATTGTTCAATATTCTTTTAACACCTCTAATGGTGGCCATTTTGATGACACTATTTTCATATATGATATATATATTATGTTTATTTTTTACTTATGCTTCTGTATTTCTCATTTATGTCATACCTTTATGATTTCCATTATGGGTAAACGCGATAATTTCATTTTAGGAAGTGTTGACTACCGCCCCCTCAAAGTGATTTGAATCGTTAATTCCATATGTAGGATGTATAAAGTATGGATTAAATTATATTATATATGATATTATACTAGAATTATAATATACCTTTATATAATTTTGACTTCATTCTATTAAATACGAAATAGAAATGAAAGTAGCGTTCATGCGTACGTACGGATTACCGTCTCCATGAACGGTGCATTTCATTTCTTACCTCTAAATGTTATGTAATATTATAAATGAATATATACTGGATATATATTATGTATATGATATCTACATCATGAATATAATTATGGATATAATTTATATTTTACCACATGAACAACTTGTAATTTTAAGAAGTTTATTTTTGACTCAACTACCAAAGATCGACAAAACGACCGCTATTAACATAAATAATTACATAATGTTCATAACATGGTAATAAGTGATATAAAAGGAATAATAAACTTGAAATAGGTTCTTAAGAAACTATAAATTAACTCTAGTTTATTATTCATGAGGTTAAAGAACGGTTGAGTCAAGTCGGACACGAGGTAAGGAAATTTCTTAACCCAATTTCCAATCTTTGGGTTAATCTCCTACTTTCAAATTATGTCATGATATTATTATGTCCTATCTTGTATTTGTACTTTATTTATGTGTACTTATATTAAATACTCATAATATTTATATTTTATTTTAAAAATGATCTTTGTAAGGACTTCGTCTCAATCTCCTTTCATTGAGGCATATTTGGTTTTATACACAACTTTCATTTATACAGTGTATAAACCCCTTTGACTTTTACTTTTATTCAAAAGGAATCTTTTTATACGAGGTGTTTTTACTAAACGAAAAAATGAATGTTTTTTCTTACGTATGCGGCGACAACAACTTCTCCGCCACCGGGACTATTATTTGAGTTTCGGCTTCCTCTATAACCATAACTTTTTTTAAATGAAAAATAGATACCAAGTTTTAATTTTCCTTTATTTTGGTATTGAAAATGGTTTTGAAAGTGTTTTTATTATATCAATGTATTGTATTGATATCTTGTGATTGAAATGTGGAAATTTTATGTTTCCTTTATGCATGTTTTATGTGATACGATTATGTTATGGTTTATGATATGTTTAAACCTATTCATATGAGGAATGCATTGGATTTAATAAGTGACGGGTGGAGCCCGCTATAGCTCCTCGATGCATCGGCAGGTCTCATGAGACAAACTAGTGTCTTGGCACGAGGCCTTGACAAAGTCTTATTTGTAGTCTTGGAATGAGGCCTTGGATACATGGTTATGATAGTCTGGCATTATGCATTCCATCATTATGAATGTGGTTATTGATATTGCATGTGATTATTCGACTAGTAGAATATCCAAGTGAGTAAGTAAATGGCATTATTTAATTTTTTTTTTCCATATTATACTGAATTTCAAGTTTAAAAAGGCTTTTGTTTTTGTTATACATTGCCTTAAATGTTAATGTTTATTTATGAAAGCTTCTGCAATATTGTTATCCCTACTGAGCATCTGAGCTCACCCCTTTCATTATTTTAATATTTTCCAGGATGTGAAGAAGTATTTTATGAATGACCTGCAGGGATAGTCAGAAAGGTATATGAGTGTCGACTATGGAGACTTTGTTATTTTAGTTTTTCACTTTATGATGTAATGTAACATTTATGAATGTATATATTGTTTCCAAGGCTACTAAACTAATCGGTCTTTCGAGACTTGATCTTTTGTGATCATGCCAATGTTACACAATAATGCACCGACTCTGGGTAACTGGGGTTTGGGCATTACAGTTGGTATCAGAGGAAGTTTAGTACTAACCTTGGAAACTAGATTTAGATAAACTCTGATTAGAGCACATAGCCCAAAGATAGACATTGAGGATTAGTATAGAAGAACATCCTAAAATTTTGGTATTATAGAGATTTTGTGAGTTTTCTGAGCAATACATCCATGTCTGGATACGAGCAGGTAGAGGTGGCTCTAGCACAGATGTACCTAGGGGTAAAACCCGAAAACACTGCTATGAGCTAGACTCGAACGGTAACTGGTGCATGACAATGGGCCTTTATGCACTCTTGGTTACGACACTCCTGGGGGATATTCTTAGGATAATTCTCATTCTTTACAAACCACTATGAAGGGTTACGAGTATATACCTCCTCAAAGAAATTTTTTTTATGATTATGGATTATATCCATAAATAGTTCAATTTATGTTAAGTATTTTACAATTATGGAATTATGTATTTTGATTCATAAACTAATCTAGTTTATGCCATTGTTTAAAAATGGCGCCTTGTGGAAGGAATGGAAACCGTATCAATGCACGCACTCCGTGTAGGGATTTCCCTCCTGCTCAAGATAATTATTGTGGATCTGGAGATACAACTGGTGCTGATCAACTTATTACCATACAGGGACAACTCACTCAAGTTATGAATAATAACCTTACTCGTATGGAGCACCCTGATCCGAAACGTGGAGGATCAATGTTAGACCGCTTCGTGAGGCAAAAACCTCCAACATTTAATGGGGTTACAAATCCATTAGTAGCTGAGCAATGGATAAACTCATTAGAGAAAATATTCCACGCCTTGGGGAGTAGCGAAAGGGAGAAGGTTGTCATGGAAGTCTACCGCCTCACTGGAGATGCCGATAAATACTGGTCGCTGACTCAAAACACAAAGGAATATGAAGAAGTATCATGTATGGAATGGAGGGAGTTTAAGGAAATTTTCTTAGAAAAATACTTTCCACATGACCATCGAGCAGATATGGAAAGGCAATTTCTGAGTCTAAGGATGAAGGAGGATGAGAATGTCGCAAAGTATGAGGCTAACTTTACAAGGTTAGCGAGGCATGCTGCATATTATATACGTAACCCAAGAAGTAAGATTGATCGTTTCATTGATGGGTTAAAACCATTTCTCCGTCGAGCATTAGTCTCACAAACCTTCTCGTCGTACGAAGATATTGTCTCATGTGCTATCAAGACGGAAAAGGAATTCTCTAAGTCTTATAACTTTAAAGAAATGCAAGAAAAGAAGAGATCTTCTGATCAATCTAGAAATGGAAATAAGGGGAAGAAGGGAAGAGTTGAATATCAATCCTGCAGTAAATGTGGAAAGAAACACCCTGGTACATGCTTGAAGGGAATGGGAGTCTGTTACAAGTGTGGTGAAAAAGGCCACCAAGCTCATGATTGCAAGGGAAAGAAAATTGTTTTCAATGTTGAATGCTATAATTGTAGAGAGATGGGACATTATTCAAATAAATGTCCTAAGCGTTAGGGTAACTTACCTCAGAAGAGGCCAAGGGATCAATGCCAAGCTTATGCTATCACTACTGCTGAGGTTGAAGCTCCGAAAGACGTGGTGGCAAGTAATTTAATGGTTTACTCAAGTTTATCAAATGCATTATTTGATTCTGGATCATCGCATTATTTCATATCTTCCTAGTTTTCTAAGAAAATTAGATATTTCCAATTTGATTTAACAAGAGAATTTTCAGTCAAAACTCCTAAGGGAATTATTATTGGAACAAAGTTTTGTGTATCAGTCCCCATTAGAGCACATAACTGTTCTTTATCCACTGATCTCATTTTCATACCTATGATTGAGTTTGATATAATCCTCAGTATGGATTGGCTTTCGGACTATGATGCAAAGATTTATTGTAAGAAGAAGGAGGTTACGATTTTTGATGATGATGATAAGGAACTCCTTATTTTTAGAGAAGAATCGTCACCACCTAATTCTTATTTAGATCCACCCCCAGTAGCTCAACTAAATTCAATTATTGGGGAGGAAGAGAATGAAATGACTAAGGGAGAGGTTAGGAATGTTCAAATAGAGGATGTACTTATTGTAAAAGAATATGAAGATGTGTTTCCGGATGATTTACCTGGACATCCTCCATAACGAGTAGTTGAGTTTTCCATTGATTTAATTCCTTGATCAAGGCCTATATCGAAGACCCCTTATAGGATGGACACCATGGAATTAGTTGAACTAAAGAAACAACTAGTGGAATTGAGTAAAAAGGTATTTATTCACCCTAGTGTTTCTCCATGGGGAGCTCCTATCCTTTTTGTTAAGAAGAAAGATGGATCTATGAGGTTGTGCGTTGACTACAGAGAGATCAATGCTATAATAATAAAGAAAATGTATCCCCTACCTCGCATTGATGATTTATTTGACCAATTACATAGAGCTCAATACTTTTCAAAGATTGAACTTTGATCTGGATACCATTAGTTGTGTGTGAAGAAGGAAGACATTCCGAAGACAGCATTACGAACAAGGTACGGGCAGTACGAGTTTACAGTAATGCCTTTTGGATTGAATAATGAACCCTCTGTATTCATGGATCTAATGAATAGGTTTTTCAAGGAATATCTTGATGATTTTGTGGTGGTATTTATTGATGACATCTTGGTGTACTCCAAAAGCTACAAAGATCATGAAAATCACTTGTGCATTATCTTGAAGACTCTTAGAAGGAATGAATTATATGGGAAGTTTAGCAAGTTTGAATGCTGGCTTCAGGATATTTCTTTTCTTGTCCATATTGTCTCTAAGGATGGAATTTCTGTTGATCCTTCAAAGACCAAGGCAATCAATGAATGGCCAACACCGACGAGTATAACTGAGGTATGCAGCTTTATTGGTTTGGCAGGTTATTATCGACATTCTGTCCAGAATTTTGCCCGATTGGCTAACCCATTAACGAAGCTCAACCGTAAAGGGGTTAAATTTGTCTGGAAAAAAGAGTGTGAAGAATGTTTTGAAGAACTGAAGAGAAGATTAGTCAACTCTCCTATATTGACTCTACCATCAGGGAATGATGGGTTCGTTATTTATAATGATGCATCAATGAAAGGACTTGGTTGTGTCCTTATGCAGAATGAAAGGGTTATTGCCTATGCATCACGACAGCTAAAAATTCATGAGCATAACTATCCTACTCATGATCTCGAGTTAGATGCTGTAATATTTGACTTGAAGATATGGAGACATTATCTCTATAGTGAAAAATGTGAGATATATACCAATCACAAGAGTTTGAAATATATTTTCTCACAAAAAGAACTCAACATGAGGCAAAGGTGATGGCTTGAACTACTCAAGGATTATGATTTCACGATACACTACCACCCAGGGAAGGCAAATAAGGTTGCAGATGCTTTGAGTAGAAAATATCATGGAGTTTTGAACATGATGAGAGTGGAAAGGGATCCTATTTTCATGGATCTAGTAAAGATGGATATGGGAATCACCATGGAGGGTGAAACAGCAAATATATTTCAAATGGTTTCCAAACCATATTTACTAGAAAGGATAAAGTGTTCTCAGGCAAATGATGAAGAGTTTAAAAAGAAGATTAAAGTTGTGAATGATGGGCGACTAAGTGACTTTGTGTATGAAGAAGGAATTTTGAAATTTGAGAGGAGACTTTGTGTTCCCGATATACCTGGTTTAAAGAGGGAATTGTTGGATGATTCTCATAGTTCCAATTTCCATATACACCCTGGGAGCACCAAAATGTATAGAGATTTAAAGGGACATTTTTGGTGGGATAACATGAAGAGGGAGATTGCTGATTTTGTGTCAAGATGTATGGTTTTTCAACAAGTGAAAGCTGGAAGGCAACTTCCTGGTGGAGTATTGCAACCTCTTCCCATACCTGAGTGGAAATGGGATAATATTACGATGGATTTTGTCATGGGACTACCAAAGAATCCTAGAAGAAATGACACAATATGGGTCATTTTTGATCATCTCACGAAGTTAGCACATTTTCTTGCTATAAGGGAAGATCTACCACTTGAACTTCTAGCAGGACTATATATTAATGAAGTTGTGAGACTTCATGGAGTACCCCTGTCGATTGTCTTGGATCGTGATCCTCGTTTTACATCAAGATTCTGGAAAAGTCTTCAGAAGGACTTGGATATTGAACTTCGTTTGAGCACTGCTTACCACCCTCAAACAGATGGACAATCAGAAAGAATTATTCAAACCTTAGAAGACATGTTGAGATCATGCTCGCATTACTTTCAAGGAATGTGGGATCAATATTTACCTCTGGTAGAATTTTCCTATAACAATAGCTTCCATTCAAGTATTCAGATGGCACCATATGAAGCGTTATATGGAAAGAGATGTCGCACACCAACCTGTTGGGATGACGTTGGTGAAAGAAAACTTGTAGGCCCAGAACTGGTGGATAAAACGATGGAAAAGGTGAAAGTAATCCAAAACCACATCAAAGCTGCTCAAAGTAGGCCGAAGAGCCATGCCGACAACGGAAGGAAGGATTTGGAATTTCAGGTAGGAGATCATGTTTTATTGAATGTATCTCCATGGAAGGGAGTTATACGTTTCAGTACGAAGGGTAAATTGAGTCCCAAGTACATCGGACCCTTCGAAATTCTAGAACGAATTGGGGTTGTAGCTTACTGTTTGGAAATGCCGCCAAGTCTCTCCAAAGTTCATGATGTATTCCACGTATCACTATTGAGAAAATACATGCCTGGCCCAATGCTTGTACTCACCTATGAGGAATTAGAACTGGAACCTGATCTATCTTATTATGAAGAGCCCATCAGGATTCTTGATACAAGAGAACAAGTACAGAGAAACCGGACGACTCGTCTGGTAAAAGTTCTATGGAGAAACCATAAGATGGAGGAGGGAACGTGAGAACCCGAGGAACTTATGATGAAGAATCACCCGAGTCTTTTTATACAGTGATATTATATGAAATTTCGAGGATGAAATAATTTTAATGAGGGGAGAATGTAACACCCCAAGCTTCCACGGTACACTTCTCTTTGAATAATACATTAGCGTGTGTTGTACGCAACTTCGAGTTCTAACACACACCACAACCAATAAAATTAACCATTATGAATAATAATACCTAATTTTTAAAATTTTATCTTTCCAAATGGACTTTTTTTTTAGATTTGGAATATCGAAATTAGCTTATGTTGAATTTTTGGTATTTTTCTAAGAACATCCATTTTTTTTTGAATAGTGAAAAATACTTAAAAACAACTTTTTTAATAAAAATAATTTATAGTGATAAATTATACTATTGATTGGTTTTAAAGTATAATTAGAATATATTTTTACCATTTTATCCAATGATGGTCATTATAATTAATTTCACTTTAAAATTGGACATAAACAATTGTCAATCTTTTGATATATATTGTTTCTTAAAAACACGCTATTTGTTGTGACAGCGGGAGTTAATTATAAAATTAATTAATGCAACCTATATTTTTGAAATTTTGTAAAATATTTATCATTTTTGAATTTGGAATATCAATTATAGATTAGGGTGAAATTTCGGCATTGTTCTGAAAAACTTCAATTTTTTATAAATAGTGAAACCACTAAGTGGTAGTTAAAAAAACTGATTTTTCATTTAAATAAAACATTACCACTTCTATGATTTTATTTTCAAAAATCCTACATACATGGTTGTAATTAAGAATTAAAATGTGGTTCAATGGGATTAAAATAATTTTTGGTGAATAGTAACTTTTAAGTTTAATTAATCGCGATTAAAGATAATTAGTGAAATTTAAGGTAAAAATGATATTATAAAAATATGAGAATACCTTTACACTTGTCCTAACCCTATTGGATGAGTCATGGCCGACCAAGACAATCCATGGGTCAACTTGGGGACCCCATGGGGCCACTTTGGTAGGAAAATGACATTAAAAACTTTTTATTTAATTTTAAAATAAAAATGTCACAAACATGAGTTGTTTTAATAAAACAATTTTTAAATGGGATTATATAAGTCATATTTTTTACTATAAATATTCATTAGAAAACTAAAAATATTTCCTACATAATGATATTTTATTTATAATTTTTAGACATTAAATAAATTAAATTATTTATGACACCATGATGATGCAGTGATTACCTCATTAATTAATGATTTAAATAAAATGAAAAGATAATGTAAAATCCAAGGCTTACACTTGTCAAAAACCTATTATATGAATAGATTTATAACCCTTATCACATTTTCCTCGAAATATATCATTTTGGGACCTTTATAATCCGAAAAGCATTTCATAATAAAGTATCATTTCAATCTTTCCAAAAGTTCCCCTTCTCTCCTCTTATAAAAGGCCCCCACCACTACCACCTTACTCACACCTTCAAAGCCTTTTGGATCAGACAAACTCTGCCCAAATACTCTCTCAAATTCCCTATCTTAATCCTAGAATCCTCACTTTGTGCATAATTCTTCCCAAGGAAGCCTTTGGCTCAAATCAAAAAGAGTTACCTGATTTTAAGGTAATGTCTTCTCTAATGTGGTTTTGTTTTATTTTGCTTCTCCAACCCCCTAAACTCTTTTTATTCATTTATTTTATAAAAACACCTGTATAAAAAATATACTAGGATGTTTTTATGATAATAATTTGATTTACACTTACACACACCTTCTTCTAATGGTTAAAGAACATACTGTTTCTATGGGTGGCAAAATACTGCCTCGCAAAACGATGATTGTTCAATATTCTTTTAACACCTCTAATGGTGGCCATTTTGATGACACTATTTTCATATATGATATATATATTATGTTTATGTTTTACTTATGCTTCTTTATTTCTCATTTATGTCATACCTTTATGATTTCCATTATGGGTAAACACGATAATTTCATTTTAGGAAGTGTTGACTACCGCCCCCTCAAAGTGATTTGAATCGTTAATTCCATATGTGGGATGTATAAAGTATGGATTAAATTATATTATATATGATATTATACTAGAATTATAATATACCTTTATATAATTGTGACTTCTTTCTATTAAATACGAAATATAAATGAAAGTAGCGTTCATGCGTACGTACGACTTACCGTCTCCATGAACGGTGCATTTCATTTCTTACCTCTAAATGTTATATAATATTATAAATGAATATATAATGGATATATATTATGTATATGATATCTACATCATGAATATAATTATGGATATAATTTATATTTTACCACATGAACAACTTGTAATTTTAAGAAGTTTATTTTTGACTCAACTACCAAAGATCGACAAAACGACCGCTATTAACATAAATAATTACATAATGTTCATAACATGGTAATAAGTGATATAAAAGGAATAATAAACTTGAAATAGGTTCTTAAGAAACTATAAATTAACTCTAGTTTATTATTCAAGAGGTTAAATAACGGTCGAGTCAATTCAGACACGAGGTAAGGGAATTTATTAACCCAATTTCCAATCTATGGGTTAATCTCCTACTTTCAAATTATGTCATGATAGTATTATGTCCTATCTTGTATTTGTACTTTCTTTATGTGTACTTATAGTAAATACACATAATATATCTATTTTATTTTAAAAATGATCTTTTTAAGGACTTCGTCTCAATCTCCTTTCATTGAGGCATATTTGGTTTTATACACAACTTTCATTTATACGGTGTATAAACCCCTTTGACTTTTACTTTTATTCAAAAGAAATCTTTTTATACGAAGCATTTTTACTAAATGACAAAAGGAATGTTTTTTCTTATGTATGCGGTGACAACGACTTCTCTGCCGCCGTGACTATTATTTGAGTTTCAGTTTCCTCTATAAGCCATAACTTTTCTTAAATGAAAAATAGATACCAAGTTTTAATTTTCTATTATTTTGGTATTGAAAATGGTTTTGAAAGTGTTTTTATTATATCAATGTATTGTATTGATATCTTGTGATTGAAATGTGGAAATGTTATGTTTCCTTTATGCATGTTTTATGTGATACGATTATGTTATGGTTTATGATATGTTTAAACCTATTCATATGAGGAATGCATTGGACTTAATAAGTGACGGGTGGAGCCCTCTATAGCTCCTCGATCCATCGGCAGGTCTCATGATACAAACTAGTGTCTTGGCACGAGGCCTTGACAAAATCTTATTTTTAGTCTTGGCACAAGGCCTTGGATATGTGGTTATGATAGTCTGGAATTATGCATTCCATCATTATGAAAGTGGTTATTGATATTGCATGTGATTATTCGACTAGTAGAATATCCATGTGAGTAAGTAAATGGCATTATTTAATTTTATTTTTGCCATATTATGCTGAAGTTCAAGTTTAAAAAGGCTTTTTTTTTAGTTATACATTTCCTTAAATGTTAATGTTTATTTATTAAAGCTTCCGTAATATTGTTATCCTTATTGAGCATCTGTACTTACCCCTTTCAATGTTTTAATATTTTCCAGGATGTGAAGAAGTTTTTATGAATGACCTATAGGGATAGTCAGAAGAGGATATGAGTGTGGACTATGGAGACTTTTTTATTGTAGTTTTTCACTTTATGATGTAATGTAACATTTATGAATGTATCTCATGTTTCCAAGGCTAATTAACTAATCGGTCTTTCGAGACTTGATCTTTTGTTATCATGCCAATGTTACGCAATAAGGCACCGACTCTGGGTAACTGGGGTCGGGGCATTACAGAAAAGTGGTGACATGAACAGGTTTCCCAATTCATGCCCCTAAGAGGATTTATTAAAATCAAGAAAGTTGTGTTACAAACACGAGGTGCAATGAGCTTACACCAGCAGGGAATTAACCAGGGTACGAAAATAAAGACTCAAGAATACCCAAGCTACAAATACAGTTAGCCAAAAGAGATCCCCAGATTTCAATCAATGCTCATCCTTTCTATCTTTTACTTGCTTAAAATCGAGAAAGAGGGAAGGTCATTCAACTATTTCAAAAAGTTCTCTCCAGTCCATGATTTCATCCACATTCAGTTTGCATGAAACAGGTCATAAATATAAGCAAATCACATTACCTGAAAATGAAACTTAAATAAATCCAGGGGACAGCATCCAGATTAGATCATCATGTTTTCTGGAAAAAATAAAAATAATTCTAGTTTTTAAAGCATCAATGGAGGGCTCAGTTCCACATATAAATCATTATATATAGACCTCAGCTTCTAATGGTGTCCATCTACTCGACAAAGACTCCCAAAAATGAAAATTCATTTCTCGGTATAGACCCTATTTTTCATCACCCACAAACAAAGAATTTGTTTGTGAACCCGGATGTTAATTTTTGTCCCCCCCCCAAATGAATATTTCATCTCTAGGTTTGGATTGTGTTTTCCATCCCCAAAAATGAAGAATTAATTTGTGGGCTAGGAATATTTTTCCATCCCCTTTGAATGTAATCTTCACCACAAGTTCCCACCCAAGATGATGGATAGCCACCTCCATTCCACTGTAAAATCCCTAATGAGGATCTTGTGAGAGGATGGATGAAAAATCAAGGAATAATTCTAGAGGAATCAATTTCTGGTAGGTAATTTTACTATATAACACTAAGGTAGAAAGGGGACTCACCTAACCATCCAATGATTTGAAACTCTTTAAGGGCACCATTCTGAGAAGCATAAGTAGATGGTCTCCTTGAGAACCATCTTATCTCATAGAAAAGTACTACATGCAGGGAAATCATACCCATGTAGCAAATTGATACAAGGAGGTAACATACACCCATGCAGAAAAGTGCTACATGGATGGAATATAGACCCACATAGAAAATTTATATTTGGATAGAACCCCATACCGAATAGAAAAAAACAATATAGAATGTGGAATCTTAGGGTGCTCTGATTTCCCACTCTCATTTGCTACCTCTGGTGTAGTGTTTTCCCCACCATGGCCCCCTACTAAATTTCTTAATGTCATTCTCTATCAACCTATTCTCTAGGAAGCTCGAATCTCTAAATGTCTCTCCTTGTGAGGTATTTGTCCAAGACCACTCCCAAACCACTAGATAGGCCTAATCAAGTCATTGAACATACTAGTGTTTCATCTGAATCATACATACCCATTGTAAATGAGGGCTTATTGGTAACCTACTTAACAAGGGGTCTCTATAATGTTCTTGAGTATACATTTACATGGTAATGAGGGTCCCGAATTTAGGTATGGTGCATGTAGGTTTCTCAAGTAGGAAAATGACATCCACTGTCTATCTCCCCTCCCCCATCCTCTATTCCACCTATCAAATTGGTAAGAGAGGAAAATCTGAGAAGGTAATCCCTCCCTAAGTAATCCCTTTTACATTCCTATAGGTGATCAGACTCCTCATCTTCATCTATTGAGTCATATCTAAATAGGTATTCATACGTGACTATCCTAGTTACCAAAATAATATAGGTGATGGGATCATCTATTTCCTTTCTCTATCCCTTTAGGCCCAAGATATGTAACCAAGGGTGGAGGCGGGTACCAAAACTCCCTCTATTTCACTCTTCCTTTGGTCCCTGACCTCATCCACTAGTAGATAAGTGGGATTTTATGGTTTCTATATATAATTATTCATCTTGTTTACCACCCAAAAAATGACTCATGTGGTCTTAGTGGTCAGTGTAGATCATGTAATCCACAGGGTTCCAAGAAAATGGGTATCCACCTAATTGTAAGCCCCAACCAAACCTCCAAATCACCATGAGTTGAGATATTCTGCAAGTTTATAGGAGCAAATGGTAATCCTCCAAAGTGTAATCCCCAAAACAATGCATCAACCTTCAAAGTGATTTATTCATGATGAATCATCCAAGAAGAATACTCCATAGGGGTAAGCCCTAAATTTTTTCAAACTAAATGGGATTTAATTCTTTACTAACTAGTATATTCAAGAATCCTCCCTGTGGTCAGAACCCAACACCCAAATTCACCCTATTGTACTCTGGTCCATATCCCCAGTAAGGTCACATCCAACTCAGAGGTTCATATTTTTTCCAAACCCACTTTCATCACCATCCATATTAGGGTATACTCTAAATAAAATAATTCCCCAACTGGGACAGAACATCTTTTCCAGGTACCTCAGGATGTATTTGTGTAATTATAGCACCATTACTTTCTAGGAACCTTCCACCTAGACATCCTTTACACATGACATGAAACTGTATGGTTTTCTCCTTATCAGATGTTCTTAAAAGGTGATGTATCCCATTAAGTGGCACCAAACTATGCGATATCAGATTACTTTTACAAAGATTTGTTGGAATCCCATTTTATGGGTTCAGTCATGAAATTAGAATAATTCTCATCACCCTATATGATAGTAAATTCCAAATTTCACCACTAAGTTCTATAAAAGTAACATCAAAATGAAAAATGATATACCAATTTCTAATCCACATACAAAAAGGTTCCATTAGTAGAGAACATCATATACATACATATATATAGGTCAATGGAGAACATCAAATACATAAAGATGATTCCAAATCCATTCATTCTAATAATTGATCTAAAATTCGGCGGTGACTCATGTTATATTTGGGAATTAATAACGGTTCCATGAACATGTTTTAAAAAAATCTATATGATATTCTTGGAATATGAAATAATCCCCCCAATGGGTGAGATGATCCCAACCTTCCAACCTTTCAACATATGTGAGTTATTAAGTTTCCTTTTTCAAGTTCCCCAATGAACACCTACCTTTGGAAAGTAGGTCCATGATTCATCCCAGATATGGGAATCATTGGGTGTTTCTGGTTTAATGATTCTTTAGTTACTAAATTGAAACTGCATATTGATTCTTGATCCTTTCTTCACAATATTTGAAATAAAATAAACTGTATACTTCATACTATATGAATCAGATATAGAATCATAATAAAACTCATACCATGGGAAATAGGGATAACACTTTTATAGTCATATCATTCTTCCCTTGTTTCTCGATTTTTGATAAAATAATCTCACATTCATTTATAACATAGAGACCATGAATTATATCATTAAATTACATATCCATTATCAATGATGTGTAAAGGGTTATTTCTACTTATCCCCATTTTTTAATATGATTTTTCATTTTGATAAGGAGAGATAATGACCCCCCCCCCCCCCATGATGTACAACATCTCATCTAGTTTGGACCACTAGTTAGGACCAAAAATTCACTTCATCTCTAGTATAATTTCACCACATATGATTATTAGTTTGAGTAACCAATATAGTTCAAAACATCATTTAGTTATTTCTACTTTTAATAGGATTTTTAGTGGGTGAGATTATCACATAGAAAAGTGACATTAGAAAAACCTCTATGAATATTGAGTCAAGACATAGTGTAAGAGACATGAGATAAAGTCAGTAATACCATCATTGTATATTTCAATAAATTTATTCAATACATATCAATAATCCATAGAAATTTAGCTTCTTTAAATGTATTATTTTAGATTTATTCATTATCTTTAGAAACCATGTTAATGAAAATTATTGTAACTGATACCAATTATCATAGATACCAATATGATGGATGATACCATTTTTTGAATCTTTTTTGACACCAAATTCACAAATGATGACTCATTTTTTCAAATTTTGAGGCTAATTATGGAATTTAAATTGGTAAAAAAACTATTATCTCATATATAGGGTTTATTTCCTTGATTTTTTAGGATACCACCTATCATATTTTCATCTAAAAACTCCCCCCTAAAATTATAAGATTTATCATCGAATATAGCATAGAAATTAAAAAATATATATATCTATCCATATCAACCTCTGATATATTTATAACAGTCATATGATATCACATTTCATATAAAAAATAAATAAAACACTGGAGCTAATTTATTACTGCTTATCTATTTATACATCTTCATGATCTAAAGTTATAGATATCATGTCCTCTTGATATATATTATTTTGGGATATTGATATCATTTTAAATCAATTGAAATATTGGATTTCAACTCAAAATTCCAATCATTATGAATTCTCAATGTTGATCAAATTCTTCTTCTATTATCATTCCATGTGATTATAGATATAAAAAATTTTCATATGTACTGAATTTAATTAGTTGGAAATTTGGATCACATCACAACGTCACCTTTAATATTTTCAGAAAACTTCCCCATGTAACATATCTATATTAAATCCAGAAACACTTCAATAGAAGATAATGGAATTTAAACACATAAGGAGTGGGGATATTTTCACATCCTTATGTTGAGTAATGAGGCCAGTATTGATAAACAAACCCTTTCATGTCACTCTTTCCTTTCCCCATTTTCAAATTCTATGAAATGAATTTTATCTCCTCATCAACCTCTTGTTCTAAATAATCAATATTAATGGTATTAATCTTAATTTACTTATAAGTTTCTCTCTGTTGAGATATTCCACCTTCAAAAACATTATTTCATATATTTTCTTTAATCTTCCCCATTATTGTCTTGAGAATTTCCTTTTCTTCAAATACCAACTCATAAACTATTATTCGATGGGTTATCTTTAAAAAATGTATGTCCTCAAATGTTAAATATTGGATCCATATTCTTCACATATTCTAGCATCTCAATTTATCACTGCCTAATTAATTAGCTTTCATAAACAATGTCATGTTCTAGTATTTATCCTCCACATGAGAATATTTTGGATTCCTTTAAGTTTTCCAAAAATTATTCTTGTATTTCCAAGAAACTTTCTATTCAAAAATGGATTTGGAACACATATTCAAACTAATGTCATATTATTTATTGGGAATACTCATAGTTCTCTTCCTCTTTATCCTCATGGTATATTTTTCAATCCCACTCAGACATGCCTCACATATTTCCTCTTTGATAGGATATAGATTCACCTCATATGTTTTATTATTTGGTGGATCTTCATTATACACACTTATTTTTCTTTTTCACAGCTACAGAAACATCCTTATTTTTTATTCATATTTTTTCTTTCTTTCCATGATGGTTTTCATTAATAAAATAATGTTGGTTCTTAAAGAACCTTTTTTAGAACCATTATTTTACTATAGAGTTATAAGTGTATTATCATGATTAAAAGACTTTATTTCAGGTAAAAAATTCTTCCAGGTAGTCATAAAAATAGAGGATTTACTTGTGACACTTTAATTCCTTTTTTCTACAATTCCTATCCATATGACCCGAGTTATTACAAATAAATAATCTTACATAAAAACCATACCTTTTATAGTCACTCCTTGGTTGAGATGTTGTTATAATATATCTCCTTATTACATTCGGGCTTCCAGGAAAACACTTAGGTTATGTCCCATAATTCCATAGTATTAGTGCTTAGAGTCTAACTTATTCAGGATTTGTATCTTTTATGTTTGGAAAGATTCTTCTACTTACTTAATGACTCTAAATTTCCCATTTTTTTACTTTACTTGTTGATTATCCCATAAGAGTGACATTATTTTTCTTTTTTGGTGTTTTTATTCTCCCATAAATCTATTTGATCTTCCCATCCATCTCATCTAGTTAAGAAATTATCTTCCACTTACTTGATCTTTCTTCTTTTACAAATTTTAACCTCTCTTAAAATTGTGTTTTGAAAGGGATAATTCTATATTTTAACTCCTTTTCTGTAGTCATTTTCTTTTTCACTACATTTGTATGTTCTTCAAGTAATCCACCTTTACTATTCATTTTTTGTCCAAGCATCACAATGTTCGTATTTTGGGCCTCATTCAATAAACTGGTACTTTTATTCTCATCATCCTATTCTTCTATAAGTGCACCCAATTCTTTCTTCATGGACCTCGTATTAGGATCCTTCATTGATTAAAGGATCGTCTCTTTGGAACCATATTTATACTCCTATAATTTGGAAGACATATCCCACAATACCTAATCCTAAGTATTGTTTTTATCCCTTAGATCTGTAGAAACAAAAATTAGTCTTTTTTATTCTTTTCAGTTTGTTGACTATATTTTTTATCATTTCAAAATGAATCCTTTAAGATCAATTATTCTTTCATAGATCCATGTTTTCTTTATTCATACCTAGATCAAGATTATCTAATATGTGTATATATATAACATTTTAGTCTCTTGATAACTCATCATCTTTAATTGTTAAAACACCACTTCTAATATTAGGTTCCTTGGATAGTCATGTAGAATGGTTCTTTGAACAAGTAAATACACAATCATATTCATCCATACATTCAATTTATGAATTTTTGGGATATTTTATATTGATCACACACTTTTCAAAGACAATTCCATTATATGTATTTCCTTTTAATTTTTTATTCTTCATATTATTTATCTTTCCCATTTCATATAGGAAGAGGAGATTTCAACCCCAAAAATTTATTGAATCAATTAATAACATAACAAATCCAATAAGAAAAAACTACCCTCTCATTCCAATTGTGAGACTCACATGGTACTTTAGTGAGGGGTATCTTAATAGGGGGTGTGAATCAGGGTGTGAAATTTTTTCTCATTTCCCTACATACTCATGCATCTCTCATTTTCCTAAATGATCTTATCATCTCGGGATAATAGGGTCACTCTTGTGTACAATTGTTAAGTGATGATCTAATTAACTAGTGTTTTTATCTTATCTTTATTCAGATAATATCGATGTTTTATAAATCCACATACACTTTTTATTATCTTGTAGTATATAAGAATATGAAGCACATAAGACACAAGAATTTTACTTAGTTCACCCACATTAAGATATGTCCAAGGAGATTACACCGAAAGTGTTTTAATATTCCAAAATCCACTAATATTAACTAGTATTGAAGATACAATGTTTTATATATGGTCACTATATTCTAGGATCACTATCATTATAAGATTTTGGGTTTGGATCATTTCCACATAGGATTCACTCCTTTTGTCCTATTACTTTGGTTACTACATTAGGAGGGGATTCTTTTTTTCACATATTACAATGCATGATTTCGTTGTTTGATAGTTATTACACAAATTTTTGATCATTTATATACAAATTTATAATTCACAACATAATTGTGAACATCACCATAGAAACATCACAATCCTAATTAAATCAGTCTTCAAGTAATATCTCCTTTGGAAATGTCTATAATAAGATTGAATCGTTTTCTATATTGTTCACTTAATTTGAATACCCAATACTCAATTTTAAGAAACATTAAAATCATTCATGAAAATTTTCACTTTCACAAAAAATTACAATACTACATTAAACATTGCACATTGAAAAAACACACAACCTTTTTGGAAGCATACAAATAATTCACAAAACTCCCTTGGTCAGATGAACCAAAGTCTTTTCTTCACAAAACTAATGTTCTTAGGAATTCTCCAAGAAAGAAAAACATTCATGAAAACTTTCAATAATTTGGGTCCCTTGGTTCTTAAACAAGTTAGATTTCATCAACTAAGTGGGTCACTACTGGAAATACAAGTTTTCCCAACTGTTCTGAACCATTGGGAAAGGATGCAGAACTGTTGGTATATGTTATACCAACGGTTCTGCAGACCATAGGAAAGTAATCCATTGGGAAAGCTTTTCCCAATGGTTTATAGTGAACCGTTGGCATAGGTTGGGAAAAAATTATTCTATCCTAACGGTTGTGCCAAACCATTGGGATAGTTTTTCCAAACCTTTTGGCTTGAACCGTTGGGAAAACCAAGAACACTCTGAGTTTTAACAACGTTTCTATGAACCGTTGGTAAAAAAACTCAGAGAGGCTATGCCAACGATTTGAAACTGTTGGCATATCCTATGCTATGCTAATTTCACAGCAGCTTTCAATTTTCACAACAACTTTGATTTTTTGCAATTTGCACATCAGGTCTCATTTTTTGCATTCCCTCTCATTTTCAATCAAATTATTATACCTATAATAAACTAACACATACATATACAATTATTGTACCTGCAATAACCAACTAACACATACATATAGAGAACAAATTCATACACATTTAACATTTAATGAATCCTAGAACTATACACATCCATAATTAAATTAGAATTCATAACGTATATATAAACATACATAATTCATTTACAATTCAATTTAAAATTTTGATGACAATTATATGTGGAATCCAAAATTCAATTCATAATTTGATCGGTTTTTCATATAACATATATTTTTACCTAAAATGATGTCCATTTTAAACAAAATACACACACCTGGAGTAATACCACCCACACCGTGCCTCGGATTGAGGAGAGGTTAACTCATACACGTCACAAATGACTCATCAATCGTTTTCCTAAAGTATCAACATATTCCAAAAGTGTTTGGTCAGTTTTCTGTATGTCAGTTGTTGTTTTCACTTAAAATGAAGTGATTTTGAAATAAAAGAGACACACTTTGAATCGTTTCAGCCACACCGTGCCTCGAATTGAGGTGCGGTTGACTCGTACAAATCAAAAACAACCCATGGATCATTGTGCTAAAATATCAACACAATCAGAATCCGTTTGGTTGGTTTTCCATATGTACTTAAAATGTTGTCCATTTTAAACTTAAGAGAGAAATTTTTTGTGGTCCCGGACACACTGCGACTTCTATTGAGGTTCGGTTGACTCGTACACGTAACATATGAGCCATGGATAGTTGTCCTAAAATTTCAATAGATTCCGAATGCATTTGTTCAGTTTTCCGTATGCTAGTTGTTTTTTTCAGTTGTAATCGTGTCCATTTTAAACAAAAGAGACACAGTTAGAGTGGTACCGGCCACACCGTGACTTGTATTGAGGCGATTTTGACTTTTGAACTTCAAATATGACCCATGGATCATTGTGCTAAAGTATTGACACAATCCGAATGTGTTTTGTCGGTTTTCAGTATGTCAGTTGATGTTTTTCACATAAAATGATGTCCTTTTGAAACTAAAGATAGACACTTTGAGTGGTGTCGGTCATACCGTGTCTCAGATTGAGGTGGGGTTGATTCTTACACGTCACATATGACACATGGATCATTATTCTAAAGTATCAACACAATCAAAATCCGTTAGGTCAGCTTTCCGTATGTACATAAAATGTTGTCCATTTTAAACAAAAGAGAGTCACTTAGAGTGATCCCGACCAGACTATGGCTCTAATTGAGGTGTGTTTGACTCTTACATGCCACATATGACCCTTAGATAATTTTCCTAATGCATCAATACATTTCTAATGTGTTCGGTCAGTTTTTCGTATGTCAGTTGTTGTTTTCACTTAAATTGATGTCCATTTTAAACAAAAGAGAGACACTTTGAATCGTGTCGGACACACCGTGCCTCAGATTGATATGGGGTTGACTCGTACACATCACATATGACCCATGGATCGTTTTTCTAAAGTATTGACACAATATGAATGCGTTTTATCGGTATTCCTTATGCTAGTTGATGTTTTTCACTTGAAATGATGTCATTTTCAAACAAAAGACAGACACTTTGAGTGGTGTCACCCACACCACATCTCTGATTGAGGAGGGGTTTATTTTTACACGTCACATATAACCCATGGATAGTTCTCCTCAAGATTCAATGGAAACTGAATGTGTTTGGTCGGTTTTCCGTATGTACTTAAAATGTTGTCCATTTTAAAAAAAAGAGAGACACTTAGACAGATCTTGGCCACACCACGACTCGGATTGAGCCTGGGTTGGCTCGTACACATCAAATATGACCCATAGATCGTTGTTATAAATTATCAACAGATTTGGAATGCGTTATATTGGTTTTCCGTATGCCATTTGTTCTTTTCACTTATAATCCTATCCATTTTAAAAAAAAGAGACACTGTTAGAGTGGTGTCGGCCACACCGCATCTCGGATTTAGATGGGGTTGACTCGTACACATCTCAAATGACCCATGGATAATTTTCCTAAATTATACACACCATCCGAATGCATTTGGTTGGTTTTACATATGCCATTTTATATTTTTCACTTATAATGATGTCCTTTTGAAACAAAAGAGAGACACTTTGAGTGGTGCCGGCCACACCGCGTCTCTAATTGAGGTGGGGTTGATTCGTACACATCACATATGACCCATGGATCGTTGTTCTAAAGTATCAACACAATCAGAATCTGTTTGGTCAGTTTTCCATATGTACTTAAAATGTTGTCCATTTTAAACAAAAGAGAGTCACTTAGAGTGATCTAGACCACACCGTGCCTCAGATTGAGGCAAGTTTGACTCATACACATCACATATGACCCTTGGATTTTCTTCCAAAAACATCAACAAATTTCTAATGTGTTTGGTTAGCTTTTCATAAGTCAGTTGTTGTTTTCACTTAAAATGATGTCCATTTTAAACAAAAGAGAGACACTTTGAATCGTGTCGGCCACACCACACCTCCTATTGAGGCAGGGTTGACTCGTACACGTCACATATGACCCATGGATCGTTTTTCTAAAATATCAAGACAATCCGAATGCGTTTTCACAGTTTTCCGTTTTCCAGTTGATGTTTTTCACAAAAAATGATGTCATTTTAAAACAAAAGACAGAAACTTTGAGTGGTGTCGGCCACACCGCGTCTAAAATTTAGGCAGGGTTGATTCGTACATGTCACATATTACCCATGGATCATTCTCCTAAAGTTTCTAAATAAACCGAATGTGTTTGGTTGGTTTTCCATATGTACATAAAATGTTGTCCATTTTAAACAAAAGAGAGACACTTAGACTGATCCTGGCCACACCACAACTTGGATTGAGCTCAGGTTGGCTCATACACGTCACATATGACCCATGTACCATTGTGGTAAATTATCAATAGATTCCGAATGCGTTTGGTCAGTTTTGCATATTCCAGTTGTTCTTTTCACTTATAATCCTGTCCATTTTAAAAAAAAGAGACAGTTAGAGTGGTGTTGGCCACACCACATCTCTAATATTGACGGGTTTGACTTGTACACCTCTCAAATAACCCATAGATCATTTTCCTAAAGTATTCACACAATCCGAATGCATTTTTATGGTTTTTCGTATGCTAGTTGATATTTTTGACTTAAAATGATGTCCTTTTGAAACAAAAGACAGACACTTTAAGTGGTTCCGGCCACGCCGTGTCTCAGATTAAGGTAGGGTTGATTCGTACACGTCACATATGACCCATGGATCATTGTGCTAAAGTATTAACGCAATCAAAATCCACTTGGTTAGTTTTCCCTATGTACTTAAAATGTTATCCATTTTAAATAGAAGAGAGACACTTAGAGTGATCTCGGCCACACCGTGCCTCAGATTGAGGTGGGGTTAACTCTTACACATCACATATGACCCTTGGATCATTGTCCTAAAGCATTAACACATTTCAAATGAGTTTGGTTAGTTTTTTGTATGTTAGTTGTTGTTTTCAGTTAAAATGATGTCCATTTTAAACAAGAGAGAGACACTATGAATGGTTTCGGCCACACCGCGCCTCCTATTGAGAAGGGAATGACTTGTACACATCACATATGACCCATGGATCGTTGTTATGAAGTATTGACACAATCTGAATGCGTTTGGTTGGTTTTCCGTATGCCAGTTGATGTTATTCGCTTAAAATGATGTCCTTTTAAAAAAAATGCATACACTTTGAGTGGTGTTGGCCACACCGCATCTCAGATTGAGGCGGGGTTGATTCTTACACATCACATATGACCCATGTATCGTTGTGCTAAAGTATCAACACAATCAGAATTTGTTTGGTCAGTTATCTGTATGTACTTAAAATGTTGTCTATTTTAAACAAAAGAGAGCCACTTAGAGTGATCCCGGCCACACCGTGCCTCGGACTGAGGCGGGGATGACTTGTACAAATCACATATGACCCTTGGATCATTGTCCTAAAGCATAAACACATTTCAAATGTGTTTGGTCAGTTTTCCGTATGCCAGTTGTAGTTTTCACTTATAATCCTGTCCATTTTAAACAAAAGAGACACAGTTAGAGTGGTGTCGGTCACACTGTGTCTCGTATTTAAACGAGGTTGACTTGTACACATCTCAAATGACACCTGGATAATTGTGCTAAAGTATTGACACAATCCAAATGCGTTTGGTCGGTTTTCCGTAAGCCAGTTGATATTTTTCACTTAAAATGATGTCCTTTTGAAACAAAAGATAGACAATTTTAGTGGTGCTGACCACACCGCATCTCATATTGAGGCGGGATTGATTCGTACATGTCACATATGACCCATGGATCATTTTACTAAATTATCAACACAATTAGAATCCGTTTGGTCAGTTTTCTGTATGTACTTATAATGTTGTCCATTTTAAACAAAAGAGAGCCACTTGGAGTGATCTCGGCCACACCGTGCCTCGGATTAAGGAAAGGTTGACTCATACACATCACATATGACCCATGGATCGTTTTCCTAAAGAATCAACACATTTCTAATGCGTTTGGTCAGTTTTTATTATGTCAGTTGTTCTTTTCACTTATAATCCTGTCCATTTTAAACAAAAGAGAGACACTATGAATGGTGTTGACCACACTGCGCCTCGGATTGAGGTGGGGTTGACTAGTACACATCACATATGACTCATGGATCATTGTGCTAAATCATCAATACATTTCAAATGATTTTGGTCAATTTTCCGTATGTACTCACAATGTTGTACTTTTTAAACAAAAGAGAGACACTTAGACTAATCCTGGCCACACCGCGACTCGGATTGAGCCCGGGTTGGCTCGTACACATCACATATGACCCATGGATCGTTGTGATAAATTATCAACAGCATTCGAATGCATTTGGTCATTTTTCCGTATGCTAGTTGTTCTTTTCACTTATAATCCTGTCCATTTTAAACAAAAGAGACACATTTACAGTGGTATGTTAGTTGTTTATTCACATTATTCAAATACAATATTTTACTATGGGTCTTTAAATTAATTTATTTATGAAAAATATACATTTAAAATGATAATATCAGAAAATTAATAGAAGATAAAACTTTTACAAAAAATCCTTGTTGAAATTTTATGGTAAACATGATTTATGAGAATCCGCATGTGTCTATTAGGGGAATGGTATTTACTTAAAATATTGTATAAATTCATACAGAATATTTTTATATCATTCTTAGTATGGATTAGATTTTAGTTTATCATGCTATGGAACATTTCAGAGCTAACAATTCCATGCCCAATGAATACATCCCTTTTATAACATACCAAGAATCTATGATATTGATTAGATGTGTAGATTTGATTTGCATTGATTATCATGATGAAGATAAATAAAATATATATTATAGATTTTCTAGTAGTAAATGAAATCATGGAGGGTGGGGGGCTGTCCGGGGGGCTGTCTGGTGGGTGTCTGGGGGGCTGTCCGGGGACCAAGGAGGAGGGTGGGGGGGCTGTACGGGGGGTTGTCCGGGGGTGTCTAGGGGGTTATCTGGGGTCCAAGGGGGAGGGTTGGGCGGGTTGTCCGGGGGGGCTGTCTGAGGGACTGTCTGAGGGGCTGTTCAGGGGGCTATCTGGGGGGATGTCTAGGGTTCAGGGAGGAGGGTGGGGGGCTGTCCGAGGGGCTGTCTGGGGGTTGTCTGGGGGCTGTCCGGGGACCAAGGAGGATGGTGGGGGACTGTCTGGGGGGGGCTGTATGGGGTCCAAGGAGGATGGTGGGGGGTTTTCCAAGGTCCAGGAAGGAGGGGGCTGTCTAGGGAGTTCTCAAACACACAAGCACTAAAAAACAACAACATACATACAAACAGACAATACATAAAATTAACTCAACTCCAATACTATACTACAGGTCTAGAAAAAACCAAAAACTATAATAGATTAAACATCAAATCTCAGTAATATTAGTCAAAAATGTAACGGATCAATTTGTCCCACATCACAATCACCATCATCACCATCATCATCACCCTATTCCTCTTCCCCATCATCATCCTCTCCCTCCTAAGCACCCTCCTCCTCGCCCTTTCCCTCCTCCTCACCCTTGCCATCTGCCTCGTCCTCCTCCTCTCCCTCCTCTTCCACATCAGACTCCTCGCAGTCATCATCATCAAGCTGGACATCATCCAGACCACCACTAGAACTGCCACCTGGTGCACCATATGTAGAATGAATCAATGACATATATTCATCAAAATCTGGGCTGGCCTCTGCTGGAAGTGTTGGATGTAGAACTTCAATAAATTTCATAAATGCACTGTTTGCCCTAGCAGACTATTCTGCCATCTCTATGGCCCTTTTCTCGTCCTACTCTGCATGTGACCTAACTTGTTTCAGCTCGGTGGCAGTACAACTCATACCTGAGGATGGACAATACCTCGTCGAGGCTATCCTAGGTTGGCAGAATACTCTGTCAGGATGATGCTCTCCCAACACCAGATGTAAGTGATCAGTTGGCCCAAAATTTTCTGGTTCTTGGGAATCGAGGGCCTCTAAAGCATCCTGTTACAAATATAAATATATTATTAAGTTACAAAATATATATTAAAAAATAAAATCAATAGATTAAAACTTACAATCTGCTGCTGAGTCAGTTCGTTGACGACACCTCCATCCTTTTTCCATCTACTCGAGAAAAATAGTTTTGCTCGAGGAACACATCCTTCAATATTCTGTATTTTCCTCTACAATGAATTTGAAAAATAAAGTTATATGAAAACATTAGAAAAATATTAAATAATTGAGGAATCAAAAGAAAATTTAAGTTGTAAAGAAAACTTATAAACAATTTTCAAACATGCTTCCACTCATTATCCAGCATCAAAGTACGTCCTAGTGTGTGGAGGAATTTTTTTGCATCAATATTTTTTTTATTTTTTCCAGATGATTCCTAAATAAAATTCGATAATGAAAAGGGTAATATTAATGAAAAACATGAACGTTATTATTTAAATACATCAAATGTAATTCATACCTTAAATTGGGTACTCGTCCAATGAGTAATCATCTGTCGATACTGCTCTATAGAAAAATCATCCACAACTGGTAAAACCTCTAACTGAGTGAAAACTCTAGCACGCTATCCAATATACAACTCATGCTTGTTGAATCTCCATAGCTTTCCTAAATCCTTTAGATGTTCTAGTCGTGCACCATCACCATCGAGAAAATTAAATCGAAGCTGACATCAAAATATTAATTCATATAAATACAAAAATAATTCATGGAATTAAATACAATAGATTTTTTTACCCATATCTTTGCCCAAGCTCTATCCTTGACCTCATGTGGAAAATTTCTCCACGATAGCAGGCTAATGGGAATGATGTCGGAGTATTTGGCAAGCATCACCAAAAAACCCCGACATTGCTGCCATGTTTTCTCAACCATTTGGTTGTCTTCACTGTAATCCACCATAACCTATGTGAGACAGTTCCACACCGAACGCATGCATGTACGCCCCCACCCCCTCCTCCTGTCAGTAGATGTATTTGTCATGAAAGAAAAAAAAAATATTTTATCAAAACATGTTATAATGAAAATAAATATTTCTATAAAAAAAATTTAGGGTTCTATAAATATACTTGTGCCAGTCGGATCGCTAAGCGCCGCTGGATCCAAAGAAACTGAGGGAACACCTTGTAGTGGAACAGGAGTCAAAGACGATGGAATATAGAATCTCGGAGAGACAGAAGTAGAAGGAAAAGAAAATGGGATAGCTGTATGGCTGGATTTTGACTGGGGAGTGGGAATTATAATGGGATGTGAAAATGATGGGTCAGAAGATGAAAAAGGTGGCGAAAACATGGGAGGCCAAAATATCCCATGTGTCCCTAATGACACACCGGGATCAGAATGTGGGAAGGATGACATGTCAGTGGGAGGTGTAGGGTCTAGTCGGGTACGCGCAGCTGCTCGTCCACCTCTGGTACGAACCCTCCTCGTACCACTATCCTGAGTACTAGGACCAGTACTAGGCTCCTCGTTGAATAACTGTCAATGTATAGGTGGATCCTAAAAAAAAGTTTACAAAAAAATTAATCACATGACATTATATTTTCTTTAAATAAATATATTTGAAATAAAGTACTCACTGTAGGCACTAATGGTGGAATGCCCAACTCCACCATTCGAAAATTGTTCTCCATCATTTTTTTCCTTCGTCTCTCTTCAATTGGATGCATTTCTTGCTTTTGAAATCAAATATGTAATTAAATAGAAAAAGAAAACTAATTTGTAACCCAAAAAACTAAATATATGAGGGAATAAGGGGATTCATTGGTAATTTAGCTATCAATTTTTTTAGAAGAGATTGAATGGATTTAAAAAATCATACAAGTTGTAATACTCACCAAGTTAGAAATATTGTTTAATAGGTTTGAATACAGTTCAATTCCAAATTGGAAAATGCAATTCAAATAAAACTGCAACTAATAAACATTGAAAATTCACATAATGATCAAGTCAGCTAAAACATATTTTTGATCAATACTAAATTAATTTGAATATTACCAACCTTAACAAGGAATCTAATGTGTAACCCAAAAAACTAAATATATGAGGGAATAAGGGGATTCATTGGTAATTTAGCTATCAATTGTTTTAGAAAATCTTGATTATATTTAATAAATCATACAAGTTGTAAGGTTCACCAAGTTAGAAATATTGTTTGACTAGGTTTGAATACAGTTCAATTCCAAATTAGAAAATGCAATTCAAATAAAACTGAAACCAATAAACATTGAAAATTCACATAATGGTCAATTCACCTAAAACATATTTTTGATCAATACTAAATCAATTTGAATATTACCAACCTTAACAAGGAAACTAATGTGTAACCCAAAAAACTAAATATATGAGGGAATAAGGGGATTCATTGGTAATTTTGCAATCAATTATTTTATAAGAGCTTGAATGGATTTAATAAATCATACATTTTTTTAATGTTCACCAAGTTAGAAATATTGTTTGACTAAGTTTGAATACAGTTCAATTCCAAATTAGAAAATGCAATTCAAATAAAAATGCAACCAATAAACATTGAAAATTCACATAATGGTCAAGTCAGCTAAAAAATATTTTTGATCAATACTAAATCAATTTGAATATTTCCAACCATAACAACCCAACTCGAGGTAAACCAAAAGAATTGAGATAATGGATGAATGATTCTATATATTTTCAACCACAACTTCAGTTTCATAGTCAACTCTGACAATTGAGCTATTGGAGTCATCAAAAGAAATAAATGGATTAGTTCCAAAGGCACTAGGGAGAATGTCAATTCCATCATCACCATCATCAAAAATATGTCTTGGAATTACTTCAACTGTGACACCAAATTCAGGTCGAAGTTGGTCTTTGACATAAAAAAACTTGTTTATCCATTGATGTCAACACATATGGTTCTTCGGTAGCAAGGGTGTGAGTCATATTAATTACTCAAAATCCAAAATCTGCAATAAATGTTCCATGTCTCGTCATCGAATCAAACCAATGGCATTTCATCATTGTGACTCGTCCAGGAGATTAATAATCCAATATTATTATTTTCTCAACGACTCCATAATAACCCACATTTTCAAATCGCGGTCTACAATCTGATGCATTGGCATAACAATTTGTTGCGGCAGTAGCCATAACACTATCAGGTTGTGTTCTCATGTTCTTTTCTCGTTTAGTTACAATATATTTGTACCCATTGATAATAATTGATTTATAGTCACAAACCACAGTATTAGGACCAAAAGCCAAAGCTCTTATTTTCTCAGAGATAGAGTCAGCAGACAAACTCAATACCTGTAATATAAATTACTATTAAACTTAATTAAATATTGATATAATTATTTTAAATAGTAATATTTTTACCTTCAATTTTAACCAATCAGAGAACTCTTTGCTATGCAAAGTCTCTCTCCTTCTCAAATATAAAGAAAAATGCTTCATATTTATCATTGTTTTATGTTCCCTGTAGATAAAAATATGAATAGTTTAACAGATATATAAGTATGATATACATATTCAATTTAGTTACCTGATATAGTCATCGAACAAATCATAGTTGAACAAAACTGTGCGATGTGCCATCTTCTGCTCTTCATGGCTTAATGTATTCAATGTATATGATCCAGGAATTCATCCTATTTGAGGAAGTGATGGAAAACTGGGTTCAATTTGATTATACTATTCTTATTCATTTCTTATTGGTCTATTCATTCTTGTAGTAAGATCAGACAAATACATCGAGCAAAAATCCATAAATTCTTTAGCCAAGTAACTGTCACGATAGATCCATCGCGATGATTCCTATTTCTGACATAAGACTTTAATTTGTACATATTTATTTCAGTTGGATATATCCAATGAAAAGAAACAGGTCCTCCAAGAAGTATTTCAGTGGGAATATGGACAGTCAGATGCAGCATGCATGTGAAAAATGATGGAGGAAATATTTTCTCCAACTCACACAAAATTAATGGGGCATTTGTCAACATTTTTTGCAAGAAAGACTTGGACAACTTCTTAGCACAAAGATCTCTACACAAATGGAAAAACTGAATAACAGTCACCCTTATATTAATGGATAAAAGATGACGGATTGCTATTGGATGCAACTCATGTAGTAGAACATGATAATCATGAGTCTTCAATGATTTTAGCTTCAACTCTCTTCTGTTGACCCATTTAGATATATTTCTTGAATAGCCATCAGGAAATATAATAGTCTCTAATACTTCCAGAAATTATTTTTTTCCCTTAGGTGTCATCACATAAGAAGCACATGGAAGTTGCCATTTATTTTCACTGATACACACAGGATGCAATTATGGTCTGATCCCCCAATCCACCAAGTCACGTTGAGATCGTAAATTATATTTTTTCTTCCCCTTGACATTTATAAGAACCGAAAGCAAAATTTCACATATATTCTTTTCAATATGCATTACGTCTAAGAAATGACAGAACAAATTGGATGACCAATAAGGAAAATCAAAAAAGATACTCCTTTTCCTCCAATTGTAACAGGTTTCAGTGGAAAAATTTTTCTCTTTCAAGATTTCATTTGACCCTTCCCGAATGAAAAACTGAAATATTTTATTTCATTATGCACATCAGTTCCAGACATACACTGAGGTGGAGTATCTATCTCTATTGTATTATCAAATCTTCGATGATTCGTTCTATATGGATGATCATTTGGAAAGAATCGTCGATGACCCATAAAACTGAAACTACAGCAATGTTTTAGTATTCTGGATCGTGTATTCTTGATACAAACTGCGCATGAAAGTTTTCCCTTCTTGCTCCATCCAGACATCATTTTATAAGCCGGAAAATCATTAATCGTCCACATAACCACAACACACATCTGAAATATGTCTTTCAAACATACATTGTATGTGCGCACACCCACATCCCAAAGAAGTTTCAACTATTTTATTAAAGGTTGCATGTATACATCAATATCAATTTCGGGATGAGAAGGACCAGATATGAGTATACTCATGAAAGTGAAAGGTTTTTTCATACACAACCATGGGGGAAGATTATAAATGTGCATAAAAACTGGTCATGTGTTGTGCGAAGTAAGCATCAGCCCAAATGGATTAAAAACATCGCATTAAAGACCCAGCCTCACATTACGCACATCAGCTGCAAAATCAGGATGTCGAGCATCAAATCTCTGCCATGCAAATCCATCTGCAGGATGAACCAACTCATCATTAGTCTTCTTTCTCTCAGTATCATGCCATCTCATTTTGATTGATATTTCATCGGACATAAAAAGATTCTAGAGTCTGGGGATCAATGGAAAGTGCCACATTACTTTCTGTGGAATGCAGGATGGAGTTCCATCAGATTTTTACTTCCAATGGGATGTGCCACATTTTATACAATCATTTCGTTCAGTGGTTTCCTCCCAGAATAAACTGCAATCTTTTGGGCAAGCATAAATTTTGTTTCTTGAAAATATAAGTTCCTCAACTAACTTGCATGCCATATAGTTGTTTTAGGGAATATCTGCATCATTTGGAAGTAAATCCTTCAAGAGGGTAAGAATGTAATCGATTGTTGTATTAGAAATCCCATACATAGTTTTCCCATGAAACAATCGGATTAAAAATTCTAGCTTTTCATTTTATCGCATTGTCGATATACTGGAGTCGTGGCAGCATCATTCAATTTTTTCACACTATCAATATCATCATTTTCAGTAGATTCATCAGCTGTCCTCATATCAAAGTCTTCTTGAGTAGAAATCCATTCTTTTTCATGATGATGAATAAACAGAAACCGATCATCTAACAAATTCTCCATTCTAGTCCTTTCAATTCGATCATCACCAATTTGAGATTTCATTTTCTCCCTATTTTGATACCACACAAATTATTTTGCTTGAAAACCATTTTTGGTTATGTGGTAGCTGACTTCTTCACAGCTCAACCAAGGTCTACCAACACAATTGGAACATGGGCATTGTATACGACCACTATCTGAAGCATTGTGAAATGAAAAATCTATAAAGCTCTCCAAATTGTTTTGAAAATCACTTGAGATCTGATCAGTTTCATACATCAAACTTCTTTCCATTCTGTAAAAAGAATTTATATGAGTCATTTTTTCATAAACAATTCAATTGGATTGAACTTTAATAGAAAATACATTTAAGTAAATGATAAAGGAATAAAATAATCAAGGTATCAACTACACACGTGAAAAAAACTTACTAATGTGTTATTGAAAAAATGTAAAACCAAAAAGAACATAATGTGTTATCACATCACAACATGTCTCATCCCATAACCATATTAGTAGGGTATCATGAACTTGAATAAAATCAACCTTGTGCCATCCTCCTACCCTACATGACCCCAACCACATGCCACATCTTATTATAGCCTTATCACATCGCACCTCACCTGAAAACACTAGGGAAATCATTGTATATCTCACCTGAAGATACATGGAAAATCACATCACATCTTTCCTAAAAACACATGGTCAATCACTTATGAAGGAATAGTAGGGAAGACATGGTAGCTATCCAACCATATAACCACAATCCTAGGTATTAGAAAAAATACCCATAACTGAAAACCTCTTATCGTTGGTAAGTTTATCCAACTCTGGTTGGGAATGTGTAGAAATAACGTAAAATACATGATATATAGATAGCACAAAATACCCAACCTATTGGTTCACATTAGCTACATTATCACACACTTCACTACTACTATACAACACATAAAACATCACAACCACTTTCTCCACTATATGCAACACACCATACCACCACCACACAAGACACATAGCATTTCCCACTTTCATTTATAATCCACTTCATTCACACTTAAATTTTCCATTCATTTAATGTTAAATTAATTAAATCCATTTACCGCACATCCATTTCTATTCCATATCATTCATTTACTATCTTGTTTTTTTGTTTTAACAGTATAATTTATTCCATAGATAACCAGGAAACTAATAAAACCACCACACAACAACTCACTATATCCCAATAACCATCACTGCCATGTTACATAGGCCAACTATCTCACCCAAACAACCATATATCACAACAAAAATATTGCACATCACAACCACCGCACAACAAAAACCACCACACCACATCATACACCACAACCTCATCACACAACACATCCACATGGCATAACACCACCACACATCATCACTGTCACACAACTTCACATGTCACATCCATTCCCACTAACCATCACATTACAACCCCGCATATCACAAAGCCTAACCGGTCACCTCAATCACCATACAACAGCCTACTACATATAATGAAACACAACAAAAAACCTCTCATAGAAGCAACATACCCCAACTTCCACAATTTATTCAAGGTCTTTTATTACATTACCCCTTTATTTAACATGGAAATTATAACACAAATGATATTCAATGGGAAACTAATTAATTAACAAAATATTTGTTCATTTTCCTATTTTTCACGGTGAAATCACATCAAAATCAAAACTTAAAACTAAAATATTAGATGAATAACAATAAAAATAAGGTATCACTTAAATATTATGTGTATAAAGAATAAAATACCTGATTTGAGATGATTCAGATGGAGTTTCACCTGTTTGGATTGGGGAATTCGCGAGAGGAACCAAGCCCTGGATAGATCTAGAGTTTTGTCGTGAATGGGGGAGAGCAGCGGCTCGACTGTATTTGGGGTAAATATTTTCCAATGGTTTTTAAAAACCATTGGTAAAGGGGTGTTCAAGGAACCCTTTCCCAACGGTTCTGCTGAACCATTGGTTAAGGGGTACCCTTTCCCAACGGTTTCATAAAACTGTTGGGAAAGGGTAAATTGAACACCCCCTTTGCTAATGGTTTTATGAAACCATTGGTAACAGAGTACCCTTTCCCAGCCCTCCTTTACCAACGGTTTAAACAAACCGTTGGTAAATAACTATGGGTAAAAACAACATTTTTAGTAGTGGGTAGACCCAATTTATATATGTTTCCTCCCCTTCAAAAAACGTACAAACTCTCCAGTAACATTTTTCTAAACTCAGCTATTTTTTCACATAAATACATTTATTCTCAAAACATCTAGGAATATCTTCAATTCACATATGATTCTAAAAAACAAAGAGTTATCACATAACATTTCACCTTCACAAAAATTACCATCTTCACAAAACTCACTTTCAAAAATCAATCAATATTTCATTATTTTCATGAATTCTCCATATTTTGATGAGGTATTACAAAACATTGTTTTCATGAAGCTTAGTAATACTCTTTCTTAGTTTCATGAATCACACTTTCATGAATTGATCAATCTTTCATGAACTTCATCATTTTTATATTTTTTAGTGAGGCCCTTTAAAAGCCTAAATTTCACAAAACTCTTTTTCATTTTTCTGAACTTTTCCACTTTCATGAAAATCCTTCCTTTGGATTTTTTCTTGATATGGCTATGAATCTCTATATTTACACAACTTCTTATATGTGTGAGTCTTATTTATTTTCCCTATATTCCTATGATAAATTCTCACACACACACAAATGCTTCCAGAACCATTTATTTAGGAATAAATCAATGTATTCATAGCCCTATAACTTCTCCATGAAATTTTCATGATTTATCCATATCTGGATGCTCCAAATTCTTCGATAGCTTCAACCCATATCACTGTATTATCATTTTCGACATTCCAGGATCATACATTGCTTCATGTGATCTACCAAGGTCCCTTAATCAAGAACAATTATGTCTTATAAAATTTTTGATATGGTGAATAGAAAATCCAATGTTCTCTAGCACACTATGTTAATATTAACACCGTATCCAACACACCAACTCACCAATGTTGCAATGACAAGGTTGAGAATGAATCAAACACACAACACATGGAAAAAATAATTCTTATTGGGGTCCAACAACTATATTGATGAAGGTGGATAAAATATACTGAAAATAACCCTTTATACATAAATGATAATGGAGAAGGAGTCATTTGATCTTATTTGTACCAATGATTTAAAGGAATTTATATATTTGATAACGCTAGAGGGGGAGAATGATAATGGAATCGAATGTGAAACCCTTTTCTAGTAGAGTATTTCACATTATATTTGATGTTAAAGGGGGAGTAGTAATCATCAATAATCCATGAATCTACCCATACTAATAAGGGGGTATTTAAGTGTCATTATTAGTAAGGAAAAGGAATCATAAATAGTTCTCAGTAGATATTCATTTTGTGTTTAATTTTGTTGATTGAATCTATGGTAGTGTTTCCAAAAAGTTTAAAGGGGGAGATTATCAGTATCCAATATGAGTGTTAGTGATTCTTTATAGTGGAATTATTATTAACCTTAACATGTTGAATTATAGTATGTTTTTTTTTTCACCATGTCAAAAGTTGATTGTATTATTGAATTTTCCATTTGAGAAACAATTGGTGTAGGGAGAATCCTATGAACACAATGGTTTTATACATGGATATACATATTGAGGAGCGCATAGAATAGATGAAAAGGGAGATTACATGAATTCTAGTGCATCATATTTGGAAATTGAAATTCATATTGTCAATATTATATATAGAAGAGGGATAAATATATATGGATGATTTTTTAGAAGAATAAAACAGTGATAGTTAGACTATGTAGTGATTTATGTTAGTAGAAACATAGGATTATTTTTCCAAGATAGAATAGAATCAAGAAATAATTTCACTATGTATGTTTTATGACTCATAATATCATTCTAAATTCATTAATAAATAGGTCCATAAGTATTTGAAGGTGTTTGGAGACTTTTCATATAAAGTTTAAATAATGGATAAATTTTGTTGAAAATTCATATGGATGATGTCACAAATGTAGATTTATGTGAATTGCCTGATGTTAGTTAAATAGAGGTTCCACACAAAGGTGATGTTTTATGTATAATTCTTTCATGCATCATTTTTGTGAAAATAAAGTATACAATCATAAATGTTACATAAAGAAAGTATTTTTGAGATGTGTGGAAGAAAATTATTTTTCATATAAATACAGAATAATTCAATAATAAAATAGATATTATGTTTAGTTTAGGAAGTTTATATGAGATCTAAATTCCATGATTTAACTAATGGGTATGTTGTTGGATAGTATTAAGTGAATCACCATTTGTTCAGGTAACTTTTCTGAGAAACTATGTTCCAATGACATTTTTTTCTAAACCTTTTTTTAGAATGATAGTATAGAACAAAAGAATTAATTTTAATAAGTTCTTGTATATAAAATTAAAAGGACATATGTATGTGAAGAAAAGTTTTACATTAGTAACCATTCGACATTTTTAATAAGTGAATAATATATAAAGTTAAACATCCCTCATTGAAGAACCTTCCAAAGGAAGAATTTATTCCTTGAAGATACATTGAATATCATTATGTGATGTGAAATTTATATTATATATAATTTCACATGTAATGTTTTAATGAGAATATTTTTAATATAATTGTGCACCTAACCATACTGAGAAAAACATAGAGATAGTTGTGTATTGGTTTAGAATTTTTTTATAATTTTTTATCCCTTTATTAGTAGTTATCAAAGGAGAGGAATAATGGAGTATCTCAAGGAAGTCAGCAAACTATCTCAAAATCCAATAAGGAATTAAACCATGTCCTGGAGAGTCCAATAATAAACCAACAACTAGACAACTAATTCATATGATTCTGGTACTTCTACAAATTTATATTGTATGCTCTTTGGATTAGTCATGTGTGCAAGTACAAAGTAAAATTATTTTGTCTTGTGTGTATTATTTTATTTCTCTATACAAGATATAAATCAGTGTGTGTAGGTTAATAGAATATTGATATAAAATTAGGGAAAGTATTTGTGGAACATAAATCAAATCATCATTAAATGAAGAATATAACAGTGGCCCTACCAACAATGAGGTCAACATCTTTTAGTGTAGTGATATTTTGAGTACTAAGTGATTGAATTAGAATGATTTATGTTCCTCAATTCACTCCCATATCTGGGAATATCTCACAAAATATCCATCTTATCCAATCTCTTTTTATTTCAATGATATCTTTAAAGAAGATAATTTCAGAGAAAAAAACATAAATAAATCACTTGAATAAGTTTAAACATAGAATATTATACATTTAAATTATTTTATTGGGTATTTTCAATTCCATCACTACTTTCTACATATCATGATCAAAAATGAATCCCTCAATATAACTATAATTTTATAGGAATTTAACATCTCAAAACTTAAATAGACACTTTGAGAACTTGAAATAAAAATTATTCTTTTATAAAATTATCTACAAAATCATTGATTGATTTTTATGATCTACCTACATTATTGTGTATATTAGTACATCATCCACAAACTATACTAGAAAGGTATATAAATATTTATGGATTATATGGTCAATTAATGAGATAAACATAGTAAGTGTGTTGATAACTCTAAATTGAATAACCAAAAATAGATAATGGAAATATGGACATTGAATTTGTTTTGGTATTTCATTTTCCTTTACCTTTTATTGATAATACATTGATTGAAGGTCAATTTTGGAAAAAAATTGAGCTTCCATTAACTAGTAAAATATTTCATAAGTTTAGAGTAAAGGATATTTTTTATTTATCATAACTTAATTTGGCTTCCAATAATCAATATAAAAATTCAAGCTACCTTCACCTTTATTGTAAAATAGAAATTATGATTTTAAAATGGAAACACTCAATTGAATGAATCCAATTTATTAAATATTATCAAACTGTACCTTTAAATCTCTTAGTTACACTTGTTATATTTTATATGAAGGCATGTAAATGAGGCTTGTTCAAGGAATTACGTTAATAGAAAATTCCATGTATCTATTTGGTGGAATTCTAGAGTAATAATCTAGGGAAACATTTGTATATGGATCCAATACCACTATAATCAGAGGTTATTTATTTCCTTCCATAGATCCAAAAACTATCCTATCCAACTGATAAGATATTGATCCAACATCCCTTATCATTGAACTCATCCTAATATAATGAATTTACTACCCTTCCTTTGAAGTATGGTAGATCACACTAGTATACCAAAACAAATATTTGAAAATAAAAATAATTTTTTTACTTCAATCTACTCAACCATCCATTCTATATAATAAAGTAATATTTCTTCATCTGAATAACTATGAAATACCATGATATTTTAATGTTACAAATCATTATGGATAATTATGGTCACTTGAACCCTTCATATAAAGAACTATGTATTCCTTATGACGTGTGCTCAACTATGATGAGAATTTTCCTAAATCTTTTTAGGTACTAAACACTCCTCTTGAAAATGCTTCTAAACTTTTCCATGAGTTCCATTACTATGTTTTTTCTAGTTCATCAACCAATATCCTTGATTCATGTACTTAGTTGTATGGTTTGTTGCTTCTTTTTTATGATAATCTCCCACAATAGTCCTTTATATGATCAATCTTCTCACGTTGAAAAAAAATTACAGTGAGGAACATGACACTTTAATTTTGTGTTTTATTCTCTAATATATTAAAAAAAACTCCAATTATTCCTATAAGAGTATTAATAAGAGTAATATTCAATAATTATTTGATAATATCATATCAAATTTTTCTGATGATTGAAGAAATTTTTTCCACCCCATATTTGATGGGGAAATAAATATTTACCCGAGTACCCACTATATCTACTTCCACCACAGTTATCATACTAAAAACCTTTATACTGATAGATATCCCCAATGAATTAATCCTTAACCACATCTTCATCCACAACTATCTCTCAAACCTTATATCCTTAAGGTTCTCAATCATCTATAACATTGATGAGAACCATATTGGATCAAAAAAACATTACTATATACTCCATTAATCTCATATTATCTTTCCCAAAACATAAAAAATATTATTCTTTGATACCATTAACTCCTCAGGATAATACTCATCATTAATGATTTTCTAGAATCCCTTTGAGTAAAGATACTTATAAAGTCCAAATCTATCTCCATCTATGAATATCACCATGTCACGGTGGCATTAATTAATTAAATAATTTAATTAATTATAATTCAATGTGAGCTAAAAAGGGTTTTAGGATGATTTTTAAAAAAAAATTAATTTATTAGGTTTTATGAATAATTAGGATTAATCATCCACCAACTCTGTATGAGGGTTCTGTCCTTGACATATCTGACATCCATAGTTTTAGCACAGATATCTCTATCATTTGACTTGTCTTGGGGAAACTATATGGGTACCTCATTCTTTTCATATAGGGATATCATGGATGGAGCACTATTTGCTAAATTATATTCCTAAAATCATGCTCCTTGTCCAAAATTTTAAAAAATATACATTTTTAATCCATTTTTTATTAATTCTATACTTCAACTCATTTCTTTCTTTTCAACCTATCCCCTCTCCTTTTTGTTTTGTGACTATCCCCCTTCCTCACTCCATGTCACATGTCACCCTCACTCTTTATCTTCCCTATCCACTCTATTTATCCATGATTTCTTTGGGATTCATGGTTGATCCTTCAAGGTAATACCTCCACTTCTCTTCTCCTCCCATTTATGGAATTTTTCATCTTCCCTACAGCTCCTCCTTTCTCATTCAAAACCTAGATCACATAAGTTGACACAATTTTTATAATTCATTCATTTTTTAGGTATGTTATGTGTCTCTTGGGTTAGATTATTTCATGATTCGGCATCCACCACCAAACGCAATGAATTATAGACCATTTCATCTCACAAGCCCTTACTTTAATATAGGTGTTTCTATGGAACCCCCTTGTATTATATATTTTAAATATACTAGCTTTTTTAAAATTATTTTTTCTAAATTTATAAGTATTTTTTATTATAGTTGGCTCATGAAATTATTTTATTAACTTCTAAACATTTCATGGTCCTTGGTTACATAAAAATTTCTTGTAAAAACACCCATGTAGCCCTTTAAAATAGTATTAGGTAACTTGTAAAAATTTTATTAGATTTATATATTTTTCCAATATAAACAAGTTGGTTTTGAAATGGTTTTCAGATATTTTTATGCGCTTGTCATGGATTTGGGTCACATTCCAAGTGGTTGTTACTTCATGTTTCACTTTTCTAAAATTATTTCATTATTTTTAAAATATGTTTAAATTTTTTTTGTCCTTTTGTAAATTGGTGTGATTTATTTTAAATGGTTTACATGTTTTAAAATTGTTTTTTTTTCTTTTTTAAATGAAATAGTGAATTCATTAAGTTTTATGGATTATTTTTGGTGTGATTGTGATTTTACGTGAATTTTTTTTTAGATTCCAAATGTTTTTGTAAAGGGGTTTCAAAATTTAAATGTTATAAGTGTTATGCGAAGAGCCTAGTTGGAACTTTGTGAAGTGATGTTAGATTGATTAGTTTATTTTTACCTTATTGAGCTCCTTTTTTATGATTTATATATATATATATTTTAAGGATTATTGATTGGGATGCATGATGTAATTATGGGTTGGCCTCTTTACAATGGACGTGTGTGCAGTGGGAAGGAGGTGATTGTGATGTTATCCTTTAGTCTTTTTTATTTTCATCGGATGAAATTTGTTTGAATGGGTACTATCACTTTTAGAAATTACATGAGGAGCACAACACTATTAAGTTGTAATTTGGGGGATATCACTAGGATAGTTGATATTATGCACTTTCTAGTAACCCCAAGTTATATATAATACCTAGCTAGCAATAGGTTCATCAATGAGACTGGGTTTAGAGTCATTCAGATCATGTATGTGTGACTATTGACCTATTAGAATGTGTTCCAACTTGTGTGCCTTATATATGTCCCATTAGTCCCTCAGGTTATTCCTCGTGATATGCATGGTGTGTTATGCCTCCTTTATTATGTACTAAGAAGGTTATTTTCATACATTTTATGTAGTTCATGTGTTGAAATGTTGAATCCTTTATGATATATATTTAGCATTATGTGGATTTCCTCATAATGGTATCGTTTCTATTTATGAATTTTATGGAATTACCTTGTGTGTGTTATCTCTTAATTTAAAATGGTTAGTTTTATAAATGGTTTGGAAGTAGGATTTTAAAAAGGGAATTTTTTTATTTCCTTAAGATTTTAAAGGAATGGTTTTTCCCTAAAATAATGTATGAATATAGTATTTTTCATGAGATTTTGGGAAAGGGAAAGAATGTTTTCTGGTTTGTTTTCCATTTTTTGAAGGCCCTTTACTATTTTTAATGGTATAAATTTAAATTTCAAACTATTCTTGTTTTTAGTATATGTAAAGAGAATCTTTTTGAAAGTATACATGTAGTTTGGTTTTATAAAGCATATAGAAAACTGTAATACCCCATTACCTTTCTTTTAGGTATTTTCTAATATTTTATATTAGTTTCCTTTTTCGTTGGGAAAGTTTTTCTGACCTTGAATTGGGAGGGCGCCTTTAATGGTGAAGTCAGGGAATTATTGGAATTTTCAACATGAAAACCTATAGTTTCTTCTATTATTTGGGTAGTTACACAATGTCTAATAGGATTACATGGAATGTAATGGTCTCCAAATAGATCACATGAACTAAATACACCATGTGATAATTTACACATCGTTAAAAGGGTTAAAAATAATGTAATGTGAAAAATCATTTTTTAATTAAAAAGATGATGCATGTGTCATCATGAATTAAGATAAAAAATTGCATTATGTGTAAAGAATTACACACCATGTAATTCATCGAGTTTCTTATTATAGGGAATAATATGGGAATTTCAATATTAATTATCACTTTCATCCTCATCCTCTCAGGCATAATACATATCTTATGCAATTTTGGGTGGTTAATTCCAGTCGGGATCACTTTTTTCATCGATTGATCGTATTTGTGGTTGGATTTATTCACTCTAGTTAAGTGTTCATTTCATTTTCGTCCTTGTTTCTAGTTAGGAAACTGATTTTAATGATGATTTTTGATCATCTCATGTTTTTTATAAGTCATTTTCAATTCGTTTTAATGCCTTGTCTTTTGAAGGCAGATATTATGTATTATAATCAATGTTTTCAAAAGTAGTTAGGTTTTATACATCCTTGATGTAGGCGGTTCTATTAAAGAAATATAATTTCATGAATATCATGTTTTTAGTATTTGTTTGTTGATGTTTGAAATGGAATTTCATTTTTGGAAATGGAGAATGGAATGGGTTTATGTTTTAAAGGGTTTTTTCTATAAAGATGCAATTTCCCTGATTTTCAAAAGAATGGATTTTCAAACCTTAAAGTTGATTTTCATAGAATTGAAATGGTTTTTAAAAAAATATGAACATGGTTTTTAAAAATTAAATTGACAAAAAATCTATAATGGAATCCGTTGGTTCATCAATAAAGAGATATGAGTAGCCTTTGTGTGTGTGATGCTACTTGGAGGAAACCCCTTGTATATCTATTGATTTTGGAATGAATCAAAATTATTTGGATCTAAAAATATTCCTTTCTATGCTCATGAGTGTCTAATTTGTATTGCCTCATAGGCTAGATCTTGTCTAGAACATTAATTATTGTTTCTGGTTATTTATTTCATGATAGATTATTTCATTAATGTTGTCTCACATGTATATTTATATTTTGGTACTTTTACTTTCTTTTTTTATGACTAGAATGTTTCTGGATTTGGAAAACATGTTATAAAATTGTATTATTTATAAAATATCTTGTAAACCTATATTTTTAATGATATAACCTTTTAATTCTTGATATTATAAATTTTATAGATTCCTTGGTGGTTTCCTATTGGTATTTTTTTCTCACACCCTACTTCAGCCTTTGGGCAGCTGTAGACATTGTTTTGTAAGACATGGGTAAACGGAAGGGAATTATGTAGCATTTAAGATTCTATATACATTGTTGTTTTTGATTGGTATGGTTTGGAGGTGATATTTGTTCACATTGATACTTGTTAGTCTTGCCTTTTCATCTTCTTGTTTTAGCCTATTTGGCTTAGTTGTATCTCCCTTTGTTTCATGCTTTGTACTCTGGTTGTATAACTTATTATTTACTTATCACAAGACTTTTTTTTTATCTTTTTTATAACTCAATACATAATTGTATATCATGGGAGACTGATCTAGTTGAACTGGGTTGGTCTGTTATAATTTGGTCTCAGAGGGAGGTTACTCAACCCAATGTGTGTCATCACTACATGAGTTGGTTTTATGTCTTGGTTAGAGAGGAGTAGGATCATAAAAAAATTTATAGTAGGCATAGAAATGTGGTCCGACCCACTCACTACCATTACCAAATGTAAGGATTTCTAAATTAACTATGTTTGAGTTTAGTTAGATGGACCAATTCCTTTCAAAATGTGTTTCCTTTTATGGTATAATTCATAATTTATTTAAATTATTATCATTTTAAAGAATTGTTTTGGATTTTAGATATTTTTTCAATGGTTTTGGAATTTTCTCATTATAGATTGGATATTTTATATTGTTTTATAGACAATGTCTCCAATAATATCTCTTCCAAATGTTATAGGATAATCTTCTAGGAATGTTCTATAGGAGGATCCTTTAGTGGACCCTCCTTTGGTTGTGGTAGTTATCCATACTATTCTGACTCTTGATTCAGTGGGTTCCATGAACCCAAGATGACTAATGTGTTATGAATTGGAATTTTCCAAGAAACATCCACTTGTCTTCATTGGTGATATAGGAACCCAAAAATCAGATGAGTGGTTTAAATGGGTTGACAGGATATTGAACATTTTGAAGACCTGAATATTCTCAAGTGGGTTTTCCATGAATATGCTCGAGGTTCTAGGAAAAATATAGTGGGAATCTGCAGTGAAAGATAATCTGAATGATGGTATTACCTGGGTTTCAATCAAGAAAATATCTAATAAGTAGTTTTATCCAGATAAATTACATGATGCAATGTCCCGGTAATTTCTAACCTAGGAATAAGGGGGGTGTACTATTATGGAGTACTCAAACCATTTTGCTTAGTTGGTACATATGGAATTTGAGATTTTCACTAATGATTACATGAAGTCTTAGAGGTTCTAAATGGATCTAAGAGTCAATATTCAGTCATTTTTAGTCATTTTTTTTCTTCTGACCTATGTGTAGGTGGTGATAAATTAGTTTAAGTTGAGGCAGACTTAGCTGGAAATAATTTTTTGGGAAGATCATTATTTAGTGATGTAGTTATCTAGGGTTCTTCTTCTGGATAGTAATAAAAGGTAAAGGGTAATAAATTTTTTATAAGACCATTTTTAAGGGATTATTTAGGGAATTAATAGGTTATTTTCTACCAGTGTGGGAGTCATGGTCATTCCAGGCCTCAATGTATAGAGGCTCTAAGGACTTGTAATGTTTTTTGGAGATTTGGCCATATGAAACATTTTAGTGATAAGATTTACTAAGTAAGTAAGTTTTTATCCACTGTCACCAAGGGATCATAGGTTTAGGTTAATTCTCCCATAGGTGGCGACTCTCATTCTCTGACTATAAAGGATTTATAGGTTGATAAGTTGAGATGGATTTCAAAGGTAGAGTGTGCAATAGAGGAATCTAAAGCATGTCCAGCTACTGTTAGAGTTATGGTGTCTATTTAATCTTTTATGGTTCTGTCTTTGATTGATATAGGAGGTAACCATTCTTTTATATCGTCAAGTTTGATTGATATTTTGGGTTTTCATTTGGATCTTATTTCATTATTGTTGGATCTGTACATATATTTTGCAAGGACGCCTGGACAAGGTTTCATGTACACCATGTGTCAGGTGGTGATAGATGAATTTGTCATGGTTTGGTACTTCTTAGTGATTGATCTTGAAATCATCATCTTGATTATCAGCATGGATTGGATTATCATTGTGAATACCTAGATAGACTATTATAACATTCGAGTAAAATTCTTATATGTTGATGGGGTCACTCATGTTTTACAGGGTGAGTAGGACTCTAGATTAGGAAGGGAGGGGAATGTTATTCCCTATGTCGATGTAGCCTCATGCCAGTTGTTAGATATTTTTCTTTATGTTGTTGACCCTTTCTTGAGTGGTTGGCTATATGTCTTTGTCTGTTTGTACCCGGAGGTATTTTTGGATAATTTTTCTATTTTACCACCACAAAGATATGTTGAGTTTACTATTAACATGATCCTTGGAATGATGCTTATTTATATGACATCATATCGAATGGAACCTATTGAGTTGGTGGAACTTGTGTCCAACTTGGGGACCTAGAGGTTAATGGATTTATTCATCTGATTTTTCCCTTTTGGGCTTCACCTGTACTATTTTCTAGGAAGTATGACGGAAGTCTCAAGATTTTTATTGACTCTTGAAAGTTGAACTGCATGACTGTTAAGAATTAGTATCCATTACCCAGAATTTATGATCTCTTTGATCAGCTTATAGGGGATAATTGGTTTTCTAATATTGAACTATTTCTATGGTACCATCAGTTGAGAGTGAAAGATGAGGAAATTTCCATGAAACTATTAAAGAGTTGATATGGGAATTTTTAGTTTCTGGTTTTTCCATTTGGACACACTAATAATCTTATGGTATATATGGATTTGATGAGCCTGATCTTTTATTGTTTAATTCAGTATTTTTATTTTGTTTGTATATAATATCTTGGTGTTCTACATTTCAAGGGAGGAACATGTGAACCTTTTGGATGTCATTCTTTGAACCTTGAAAGAACATTGTATGTTTGGTAAAATTTCAAATTGTAAGTTTTGGATCAAAGAGGTGAAGTTTATTGTGTATGTGATATCTTATATGGGAGTCTCAGTAGATCCAAAAAAGGTATGAATAGTTATGTCCTGGGAGAATCCCATAAGCGATTTTGAGATCTGATGCTTCTTGGGGGTGGCTAGTTATTATAAAAAAATTCAGGACTTATACAATATTTCACCTCTAATGATAGCTTTGAACCATAAGGGTTTAATGTTTCAGTGGGATTATAAATATTATAGATCTTCTGGGGATCTGAGAGTGAGGTTTACTTCAGCACCAATGTTTATTCTCCTAGAACTAGGTTTAGATTACGATGTTTTCTAAAATGCCTCAGGTATAGTTTTTAGTTGTTTCTTTATGCAAGGGAAACAAGTGGGGGCTTATGGGTCATGATAGTTATTCCATAATGTGAAGAACTACCCTACCCATGATCTTGATTTTTATAGGTTATTCATGTACTCAAAATGTGGTGCCGCTATCTTATTGGGGAGTGATTTATAGTGTATTATTACAAAAAAACACTAAAGTATGTTTTCACTCATAGGTATCAAAACTTATGAAAGATACTTGGGTTGAGTATATTTATTCATTTTATTTTGATATCATGTATACCCTTGTGAAAGGATATGTGGTTTTTAATGTGTTGTTAAGAGGAATAAAACATGATAATCTGACAAACACTGAGATCTGATGCTTAAGTGAAATCCTAAATAGCGGGTAGACCATGGGTGAGTGGTCTTAGTCTCCCTTTGGAGATTTGTGCTTTCGTAGTAGGATACTTGTTCCTTTTTCCCTGATATGGGAGTTATTTGATAAAGGAAACTGTTAATGTTGGTATTTGCACCCTGGGGATACAAATATGTGCCAGGATTTGAGATGTTGGTATTAGTGAACAAGAATGATGCAGTGAGTTGCAGATTTTATATCACAATGTCTTACTTTTCAAATAGTTAAGGTGGAACACCAAAAACCTAAAGGTTTCTTTCATCCTTTAACCATTCCATTATGGAAGTGGGATGAAATTTACATGGATTCATTTTTTGTTTTACCATATTTTCCTAGTGGAAAGGATTTAATTTGGTTGATTATCGATAGATTCAGTAAATTAGAACATTTATTAACAACAAATTAGATAATAAAAATGGAATAGATTGGGGACTTATATGTTTAAGACATTATGAGGATTCATGGGTTTCCCTCTATGTTTGTTTATGATAGGGACTCATGATTCAAATCTATATTCTGGAAAGGTTTTCCGAAGGAAATGGGTTCCTAGTTGAAATTAATAACAAATTATCATCTACAAAAATATGGACTTACAGAGAGGGATATCTAGGTTCTTCGGATATTCTTTAGTATTTTGTGATTTCTTTTGGGGGGTCTTCATAGAGTAATTTTCCTTTGGTAAATTTTTCCTATAAAAAATATAGTTATCAACAATCGATCAGGATGGAGCCCTTTGAGGATTTTTATGGGTGGTCATGTCAATATACCTTGTGCTAGGAAGAGTTGGGAGTGCAGTCCTTGGTTGGGTTGAGTCTAGTTCAAGAGACAATGGAGATAATTCAGTTGATCCATATGTGTTTGGTCACATCATAGAGTCATCAAAAATATTATGTGGGCTATCTTCATTAGCATCTAGAGTTTGTGGTTGGTGATTAGGTTTTCTTAAAAGTTTCAACTCTCTTGGGACATCATTGGTTGGGTAAGCAGGGAAAGTAATAAATGTGGATTGTGGTCCTCTTTGATATTATTGATTAACTATGGAGAGTGTCATATAGGTGGGAATTTAAATCAGGTTTGAATTCTATCCACAATGTGTTTCATGTTTCCCTATTGAGGAGGTATATACCAGATCCTTCCCATGTGATTTGATGAGAGGATGTTGATCTTGAGCCTAATACCACTGTGGTTGTGTAGGAAGTTCAGATTATAGATCACCAAGATAAGGTATTACATGGTAAATATATACCATAGTCCTAGTACTATAGATGTGTGTACCAGATCTCTATAAGATGTGGGAGTTGGAGTTGTTGATGATGCAGTTGTGGTCTTATCTTTTTTCAAATAGAGGATCATGAACTCTTTCTAAGGATAGAAATATTTTATGGCGCAAAGATGGTAACACCCCATTACCTTTCATTACAGTATGCTCTAATATTTGATTTTGGTTTCCTTTTTCATTTGGTTACATTTTTCTGACCATGAATTGGGAGGATACCTATAATGTGATGTGAGGTATTTTTTGGAATTTTCAAAAATTAAAACCTAGAGTTTCTATTATTATATGGGAAGTTACATAATGTGTAAAAGGATTACACATCCTGTAATATACACCAAAAAGATATCATGAACTAAATAAACCATTTGAGAATTATATGCATCATATAGGGGTTACAGATCATGTAATGTGAAAAAATTAATTTTTAATTAAAATGGGGATGCCTTTTCAGTATAACTTAAATTGAAATAATTTCATCTTGTGTAAACAATTACACACCATGTAATTACTCGATTTTCTTCTTTTGAGGTGTCATACGGGTTTTTTGGATTCATTCTCTTTTTTATCCCCCTCCTCTCAGCCAAGGCTCTTACCCAAGGAGGTTTTGGGTGATACCTTCCCATTTAGATTTCTTTTTTCAGACATTGATCACCATTGTGGTTGGATTTAACCTCTCTGAGTAATTATTTATTTTGGTTTCTCCCTCATTTCTGGTTACAACACCAATGGTAGTATATTTTTTTAATTATATCATTTTTGTTATCAACCCTTTTCTATCTCTTATCTCGATATGTCTTCCAAATGTAGATCTTGTGGTTTCCAATTACTCTTATCTATGACAATTAGGTTTTCTATTTCATTAATGTAGGTTTATCTATTAAAGCATTCTAATTTCTTTAATTTACTTTTTTTATTGATTCCATATGATTTGAAATGGAATTTAATGTGTTAAAATTCAAAATGCCATGGGTTCTTGTTTTAAGGGGGGTTTTATTAAAATGGAATTGCCATGAATTAGATAAAAATGGATTTTCAAACCTTAAAGAAAATTATATTAGCTTTGAAATTGTTTTTATAAATAAGTGATTACTTTTTTAAAATATAAATTGACAAAAAATGTATAGAATGAACCTTAGGTTCATCAGGAAATAGACACAGGTATCCTTAGTGTGTGTGAAACCACTAAGAGGAAACCTCTTATATATCTATGGACTATGGAAATAGTCGATATTAGCAAGATACTGCCATATGCATTTCAAGGATCTTGAGTGTCTAGAATTTATTTCCCCATAATCTAGAGCTATACTAAAAGGTGCACTGTTTTTTCAAGTTTTTTATTTCATTATTGATTATTTCATTAATGTTGGATGACATATATATTTATATTTCAGTATTTTTACTAGATTTTTTTAATGACTAGCATGTTTCTAGCATTAGAAAACATTATATGAAATTGGTGGCAAAACGTAAGGCCTATTTGAGAAATATTTTCATGTTTTTTTATTTTAAAAAATTTTATAAAAATTTTTTTAAGCTTTAACTTATGAATTCTTGATATATTAACACGTATATATCCCATGGATGTTTCCAACTGGGCTTTATTTATTGAACCCTACTTATTCTTGTGGGTGGTTTTAGTCCTTTTTATGCATTACATGGGTAAAGGGAAGGGCATTATATATCATTTTGTCTTCTACTTACATAGATATTTCGGTTTTGGAAGGTTTGGTGGAGATGGTTGGTCATATAGAGACATTTTTGTTTAGTCCTTTCATATTCCTGGTTTACGCTATTTGGATTATTTTTATCTCCCTTTTTTTCTACTTTGTACATTGGTTGTATGTATTCTTCTTTAATATAATAAATATTTTTTATCTTTTTTATACCTCACCCCATTATGGGATAGCATGGGATACTTGTCAGGTTGACTTGAACTGGTCTATTACAAAAACCTATATTTATATTATATATTAAAACAATAATTTTATAAACTATTTTACTATGGTATTTACATTTATTCAATGGGTAATTGTGGAATACATAGTGCATAGGTTCTCACACAAATATTATTATCTCAGCTGAAGGTTTTAGGATCTTCTTTAGACCACTTGTTGGGTATTGATTTGTTGAGGCTAGTTTTATTTTATTGCATTCTTCCATATGTTCCAATTACATTATTTTAGTAGAAACTTAATTTATTTTCCTAGAATATCTGTAAAGGTTAATTTTATTTGATTCATTATTTCCATTTGGTATTTTTTTATTTTTATGGTTATAGGTGTAGTGATATTATGATGGTTGATGATAGGCATTCAGTGGGTGTCTTTGTCTTGCAGGACAGGGATACCAGGGGGGTGAGGGAGGTTTTTGGTGAAAATTATTGTTTACTGCTTTCATAGTTGGTTATTAGGTTGTGGTTTCTATTTTAATTTCATTGTGCATGATCAACATATTGATGATTCATGACATATTTTTATTATATTCATGTTGTCACTTTTAATTTTATTATTTGGATAAATTTTTCCCAAGTGTGTTCTTATGATGCCCAAACAAAATTTTCTAGCCTATGGGAATCAAAGTTCCCTTTACGATTATTTCATCTAGTTCAAGAATCCATCAAATGGGTGGCCCAGTCCAGTTCTTTACAAATGGTATCATAGATTTGGATTCTTATTTTTTTTTGGAGCCTAATCCTTTGGATTGCACTTTTTTATTTGAAGTACCATGCTTTGATCGAATTATATTTAATCATCGGAATATATGAGGTATGTGCAGGAAGAATCTAGCTCACTATTTCCTGCCTTGAGCCTTTATTTTCAATGGGATGTTGGATTTGAATTTTGATTTTGATAATTTTTTGGATTTCAGTTTCATTTCTATGGTAGTAGTGTGTTAATCCTCATTAACGTGTCTTGATATTCCTTAGGGATCAAAAGTTATGTTCAAATATAGTTATGAAGATGAAATTCAAGACATGTTGTTTGTTTTTATGGCCTAAAAAACCATGCCATAACCAAACAATTTATTTTGGACTCTATTTAAGAACCGTTGCACAATTGTCTTGTGGTTTTCAACCATGTGTCCATGTTGGGAATGGTTCGGCATCCTAGTTGTTTTTCTATTTATAACACTTGAACCTTGGACTACCTTGGGTGTGTAAGGTAAACAATATAGGGGTCATGGTTAGTCTTGTGATATATTGGCATCTTTGGGTTTCATTTGAGGATTGTGTGATACAACTATTTCTGATATAGTGCATGTGATTTGAAATTCATTTTGTGTTTGAAAAATGGATTTCCAATAAAAAAATCATTTTTAAAACAAATACATAGGTTTCGTTTGTAATGTGACCTTGGTTTCTTAAAATAATTTAAAGCAAATGGTTTCATTTTGAAATTTGGCAAAAATTACATGTGTTTGATTATTTTAAGTCTAATAGACGTCATTTTAAAGGATGAGTTTCCTTTTTTAAGAGAAAATGGTGCTTTACAAATTGACCTTTAACCCTTGGTACATGTATTTCAAAAGATATTTTTTTAAAAAAAATATGTTTCAAAAATACAAGCTTGTGTTGTAATTTGAAACCCAAAATTTTTTTTGGGTTTTAAAACAATTTAGTGTTTGTTCTGAAATCATTTTTTTGAAAAAATTTTAAATTAACTGATTCATGAAAGGGATTAGGGTATGAATTTCTAAAATTCTTTTTTTATTTTGAATAGAACAATGTCCAATTTTTATGGGTTTCTTATTTTTCAAAATGAGATTTTTTGAAATCCATCCTTTTTCGGAAATGCATTTATTTTATTTATTCCATTATGTATTTTGAGATATCTTAGTGTGACTTTAAGAATAATAATGTGTGGGTTCTAGGTCTCTAGTTGTTTGATGTAGGCCTCCTTTCTCTAAAAAGGACTTGTGTGAAAGTATTGTTTTCGTCTTATGGGACCTTAATCCTTATTTTCAACACTTACTTGGATCTAATTGGAGTGGCAGATGTAGTTTTCTTCTCAATTTTTCATGCTTTGAATGAATTTGAGGCAGTTTTCTTTTTATGGTTTTTTATGTATTGTTGGGTCTATTGGTTTATACATTTGAGCCTTATCTTAATGGTGGGATGAATGAGGATCTTTTTTCTTGGATACTCATATGTGCTATGGAGTTAAGAATGCTTCCTTTGTTATTTTTTTGAAGTGTTCGGTCTTTTATGGCTGAGTGGCCATTATTTGGAGTAACCATTAGGTGACGGTTTTGTTTTTTTGAATGATGTTATATTTTGGTATTTATGCTCATTGAGCTTAGACAATCATTATCTTGAGTAATTCATGTTCGAATGCTTCTTAGGTTCTTCTTGGGTTTCTCGTTGGGGGTGGTGTTACCTTTTTTAAATTTTTAATGCCTCGTTTATTAATGATTCTTGATGTTACCCTTTTATGGTGTGGACCATGGGTTATTTTCAATTTGTTTGTTTGGACATGGGTGGGAAATTGGGTGCATTCTTAGATACATGGGTGTAGGTATTTTCTAGTTGAGTTATGTAATCCACCAAGATGTGTTTTCCGTCAGAGTTCCCATGGGGTGGTGTTCAAAGGAATTTGATCTAAACAACCATGTATTCTAGTTAAGACCATTAGTTTTGATGTTAGTAATTTATTAATGAGGCATGTCTCATGTTCTTTCACTCCTTCATTTTTGGACACCATGAGATTCAGTGATTTGCTTTTTGGTCCTTTGGGATGTTTAATTATTGTTCTCTCCTTATGGTTTTGATTGTATTTCATTATTCAGTGGATCTTTGTGAATTCCTTTTGGATATTTCGAGAATGCGGTTTCTTGATAGCGTTCCCTTATTTTGAGAAAATAAGTCATTATTTGTTCCACCATTTTAGTTCATTTATAAATGGTGGCGGATCAATGATCAGCCTATTTCTATTAGTTTTTTTATTTCATTAACTAGTTTTTGTTTGGGTCTATTGAGGAAGTTCGGTTAGTTGTGGATTCTTGTTTTTCATTGGATATTCCTTAGGAATTCATTCCCTTTTTTACATCTACCTTATCCTAAGACTTTATGGGGGTGAAAAGTTCCATGGTGGAGAGTTTTTTTCAACCTCCATTTCGTAGATTAATTAATTAATTAATTTTATGTCATTGTTATTTCCCGATATTTTTAGGATAAATTTTTAATAAATTAAGTGATTAGGTGTTATGCATGGTTTTTGAAATGTTAAGAGAATCTATGTACTGTTCATGGCTGAGGGTTTTGTCCTTGATAAATCTAATTCACATAGTTTGAGAATGGTTATCTCAATTTTTCGACTTTCCAAGGTGTTACCATGTGGGTGCCTCATGATTTTTAAGTACAGACAACATAGATGGAGCACAGTTTGGTAAATTATGTGCCTAAATCATGTTCTTTGTCCAACAATTTAAATTTTTTGTTTTTATTTCTTTTTTCCCTCTTTTCCCTTTCTTTTATTTCTTTCCCCCCACTCCCCACTCCATTGTTTCATGTGACTATCCCCCATCACTCCCTCTATGCCACGTGACAACACCTCTAATGAGCTCCCCTATCCACACCATTTCTCCATGTCTTCTTGGGGATTCATGGTCAATCATTCATGGTAAGACCTCTTCTTCCATTTTTCTCTCATTTGTACAATTTTTCCTCTTAATTATCACCCATCCTTGATCTATCTAACCCTAAATCAAAGGTGTTAAACCAATTTGTGTAATTTATTTATTTATAGGGTACATGATTTGTCTCTCAGGGTAGCTCCTAGCATTCAACGACATCTACCATCATGGGAAATGCATTACAGGATGTTTCGGCTCATCCATGTTGTTTTGAGGTTGATATTTCAATAGAACACCCTTATATTACATAATATTAATTTTTTTTCTTATTTAAAATTATAATAATTTGGAATTTTTTATTAGGATTAAGTTATTTTTTTATTTCCCTTTGATCTTGGAAATGACCTTGAACTCATATTAAGTACTTGTGAAAACCCTCATATTTCCCATAAATTTTTTTAAAGAAACATGTAATAATTTTATTACCATTATATATTTTTCCAATATACCCATGTTGGGTTGGAAATGGTTTTTTAATATTTTTAATGACTTGGCATGGACTAGGGTCACAATATAAGTGGTTGTTACTACCCATTTGGCTTTTCTAAATGGATTTCTTTATTTTAAAATATTTTTGAAGCTGGTTTGTTCTTTTGGAAATGGGTGTGTTTTTTTAAAGGGTTTCCATGTTTAAAATGAGTGGTGTTTCTTTGAGAAATGAAATAGTGACTCCTTTGAGTGGTTTGGTTGTGTTTTTGTGTGATTGTTATTTCCCTTTGATTTGTGTTTGGATTCCAAACAGTTATGCAATGGAATTTCAAAATGTATATTTTATACGTGATATGTGGAAGGATTTGATGGAACTTTTGGAAGTGATATATGATTATTTTTTTATTGTTCCCTTGTTGATCCTATTTATGTTGTGGATTATGTTTATATGTATCCATGATATGTATGCTTTATTGTGATGCATGATGTTCTTATGAGTTGGGGAACTTTCTAATATAATTTTGTGTGGTGGGAAGGATGAGATTGTGATGTTAGACTTTGGGCTTTTTTATTATCATGAGATAACATTTTTTAAATGTGGTCCACATCATTGAGTTATTACATGACGAACCCTAGGCTACTAAGTGAAATGTTATGCATGTTTCAAGGGTGGTTGTGATTACGCACTGGCTAGTTGCCCCTGGTTGTACGTAATACCTGGATAGTGGGAGGGTCACCAATGATACTAGGTTTAGATTGATTTAGTTGATGGATGTTTTACTATTAACCTACCATAAATTAGTCTGCCTGGCATGTATTATACTTTTCCCATTAGTCCCTTGGGTGTTTCCTCATGATATTTATGGTATATTATGAATTCATTATTTTCTATTGAGCATGCGAGTTTCTTACTTGTTAGGTTGTGTGTATGTTCACGTGTTATTTCATTTTTAATTAAGATTTGACATTATGTGGTTTACCTTTTGATGGTATTTTTTCTCCTTATGACTTATATGGAATTAACTTGGGTGTATTTTGGATTACATTTAAATTGGTTGTTTTATAAATTCTTTGAATGTAATAATTTAAAAAGGTAAATGGTTTTTATTTCTTTAAGAGTTTAATGGAATTATTTTTACATAAAATTAAATTTTGAGGATAGGATTTTTACTAATATGTTTTTAAAGGGTTGTTTTGGTTTGTTTTCCTTGGTTTAATGTCCCTTACCTTAGTTTAATTTTCTAAATTTAAATTTATAACTTTTTATTTTTTTTTATTTTTTAAAAAGGGTAGTTGTCTAAAAGCAAACATGTAGTTTGGTTTTATAAAGATTGTGGAAAACCTACTTTTATATTGTATTTCCAAAAAAGAATTTAATAAAATATTTTTCTAAAGTATTTACATAGATTTAGTGGGAAGGGGTGGAATACTTAGTGCTTATATGCTCACACATATATTATCATCTTAGTTATAGGTTCCTGGTTCTTCTTCGAACTGCTCATTGAGTGTTGATTTATTGAGGTTGGTTTTATTTTATCACATTTGGTTGGTTATTATTTTTAACTAGTTTTAGTAGGACCTCCCATTATTTTTCTATAATTTCTAGAAGGTTTTATTTTATCACTACTACCAAAAAGGCCTTAAATAGCAATATAATTGGCCTTTATCAACGCTAAGGAAGCTCTGACTACCGCAGTGTGATTAAAAGGCCTATGATTTTATCTGCGCTACAAAAATACTGATAAAATATCACATTTATTATCACTTTTATTTAATACTGATAAAATGAACCTTCATCGTCACTTCTATAAGAATTGATAAAGGCATTATTTATCATCACTTCCCATTCACTCATAAAGGGGACCTTTATTAGCACATGTAGTAAAGTTGATAAAAGGGAATTCTGCATTGGGATGTTACAACAGACTACAACCCCAAAAACAAGTCATACTAAAGTGTTCTATAACAGCACACTACAGCAACATAAATTAGAAAAATAATATAAAAATAAATAATTTAAACAAAATAAATTTACAACACAAATACAAGAAAAAACACTATTATAAAGAAGAAAGAATGAACCTATATAAAAAATAAGCCAATCATTATTGAGAAAAATAATGCACCTATATATGAAAAAAATTGTGCCAGTAATAATATAAATAAATTAATAAAATTGAAACTGTTAATTTTAAACAAAACGTTGAGTCATGCCACAAATATTGTCTATGTGATTGCATTGCTGTTGCTTTTTTCACGTCACACCATTATTGGTTCATATTCAACCACTATCTGAATAAAAATTAACTAAATAAGCATAAGATAAAAATTACAAGGAAATTAAATAAATAATAGTAGATAGAATGATGAGAATAACCAATCTAGGCATGTTCTCTTGGTTTTGGTGATGTGATATGCATTTTAAAATAAAATGACTATTATATATTGAAAAGATGCACTATGAGTCATACTAATACCAACGTGCATCAGATTGAGGTGTGGCTAATTTATACATGTCTGAAATGACTTATGTATATTTTACCTAAAGTATCAAAATAATATGAATGTGTTACATCAGTTTTGAGTATGACAATTGGTTTTTTACTAAATTGTCATTTTAAATAAGAAATGTGTATTTTGATTCATACCTGTCACATCGTGTGTGGGTTTGACATGAGACTAGTTTGTACACATCACAAATGAATTATGAATTATTTTCTAAAATTATCAAGACAATTCGAGTGCTTTTTCTCAGTTTTCAATGAGTGACACTTTTTTATATTAAAAGTTCAATTTTAAACCGATAACAGGAACATTCCATCATATTGGGCACCTCGTGTATCATATTATATTGGAGATGATTCCCACACGTCACAAATGACTTATGGATTGTTTTCATAATGTATCAAAACTAAATGAATGTATTTACTTGGTTCTGAGTATGTTAGTTGTCTTTTTTACAAAAAATAATATCAATTTTGAGTAAAGAGGTGTATTTAGAGTCAAACTGGTCACACTGTATGATGTATTGAGGCCATTCTAATTCATACACATCTTTAATGACTTATAGATCATTTTTATAGATTATCAAAATAATCTAAATGTGTTTCTTCAGTTTTTAGTACACCACTTGTGTTTTTTACTAAAATATCATTTAAAACTAGAAAGGTGCACATTGACTCATATTAGTCACATCATGTGTGGGTTTTATGTGACACTACAAAAAAAGGTGCTTCTTGATGTTTTTTTAGCATTTAGCAGTGTTTTTAACCACTGCTAAATAATGCACAATAATTTCTTAAAGTGTTGTGTATTTGGTTTTTGGGAATCATTTTGTTGCGGTTTTTTGTTTTTCTTTTTTGTGTTTTTTTTTGTTTTTTTTACATAATTAATTAATATATTATTATTTATTTATTATTATATATTTATATAATTAATTAAATTAATGTTTATTATTTTGATTATTTTTATTGATTATTTATTATTTCGATTATTGTAATTGATTATTTATTATTATTATTATTTATTATTTATTATTTATTATGTATTCTTTATTCATTGTTATTTTTATTTTTTTATTTATTCTTATAATTATTGGTGTTGTTTAATTAATGTTATTTATTATTTATTTTATTTTATTTTTTATTTTTTATTTCTTACTTATTTATCCACTTAGGAATATATATTTCATGCACGCCATGCATATATCTGGCATATATATACGCTGGGAGAGATTCGAACCCCATATCTATTGGATATCCTACAATGATTTTACCACCTCAAAAATCACTTCATGTGATGAGAAAATACTATATAATATACTTATATATATACACATAAAAAAATAATGAAATTAAAAATAATAAATTATTAATATATAATTAATATATAATAAATATGTAATATACAAATAATAAATTAATAAATAATATATAACAAATAAATAATAATTAAATAAAAATTTAATAAATATGTATTATGTAATAAATAAATATTAAATAAATATTAAATAATATAAGAAATAAATAAATAAATAAATGTTAAATAAATATTATATAAGAAATAAATATTGATAATAAATAAATAATAATAAATATATATATATAATATATAATAATATATATTATATATTAAATAACTAATAAATAAAAAATATATAATAAATAAATAATAAATAAAAAATATGTAATAAATATGAAATAAAAAATACTAATTAAATATTCAATAAATATTCAATAATCAATCAATAATAAAAATAAATAAATTGTAATTAATAATAAATTATATATAATAATAAATTATAATATATAATAAATAACAAATAATTATTTAAAAATTAATTAATAACAATAATTAAATAATAACTAAATAATGAATAATAAATAACTAATAATTAATTAATCAATACATAAATACATAAATCAAAATAAATAATAAATAAGTAATAAATAAATAAGAAATATTAAATTAGTAAGAAATAATAATTATTAATAATTAATAATTATATAAATGATAAATAAATAAAAAATAAATAAATAAATAAATAAAATTATATAAATAAAAAATTATAAATAATAAATAATAATAAATAATAAATAAGTAGAAAATTAATATTAAATATATAATAAATAATCAAAAATTAAATAAAAATTAAATAAAAATAACAATTAAATAACATTTAAATAATAAATAAATAATAAATAATAAATAATAAATCACAATAAATGATAATAAATAACTAATAAAAAATAAATAAGTAATGAATAAGTTTTAAATATTAAATATTAAATATTAAATATCCAATATTGAATTAATAATAAATTAATAAATAATAAATAAATAAATAAATAAATAAAATATAAAATAATAAATAAAAATTATATAAATAATAAATATATAATAAATAAATATTAATTACATATTAATTAAGTAATAAATGATAATAAATAATACATAATAAATAATAAATAAGTAAGAAATAGCTAATTAATTATTTAAAAATGAAAAATTTATAATAAAAAATGCATATATAAAATTAAAAAATAAAATAATAAAAAATATTATATAAATAAAAAATTACATATAGATAAATAATATATTAATAGTAAATTTATAAACAGTTAAAAAATAATAAATAAGTAATGAATACTAAATCAATATAAAATAAATAAGTAGTAAATAAATTAGAAATCATTGTAATAAAATATAAATAAGTAGTAAATAAAAAATAGATAAGTACTAAATAATAAATCATAAATAGATAATAAATAAATAATAAAATAATAAAATAATAAATTAGTAATAATAATTAATAAATAGTTTGTAATAATATATAATAAATAGTAAAAAATTTAATAATAAATTTAATAATAAATTAATAATATATAATATATAATAAATGAATATATGATAAATAATTAATAAATGAATTACAAATAAATGAATAAATGAAAAATGAAAAATGAAAAAAATGAAAAATAATAAATAATAAATAATAATAAATAATAAATAATAAATGGAAACAATATATATAAACTCACACAGAGATATAAATATACATAATTATATGATAATATATATATATATAAGTAAATATAGAAAAATTTACATAAATGTGTATAAATATTTACATTTGTATATAAATATAGATAATTATTCATAAATACTTATAAATATACATAAAAAGATACAACTATATATAATTGTGAATAAATAATGATAAATAAATAAAATTATAAATAGATATACAAAATGATTTTTCATCAGCCTAGGTTCAATCTCTGGAAGCCCATAAAAATTTGGGGATTTTTTGTGGTTAGTTGAATTTGAATGGGATAGGCTCGGTGGACCAGCCAATTCTGGTAGCGAGGGGTGCTGCGTGGTGGACCAGTAACTTCAGCGGTGAGTAGACAAGTGGTCGGGTGATCTCAGTCGACAATGGGATTGCTCAACCATGTTGCGGCAGGGGTGGTCATGCGTGTTGACAGTGTGGCAACATGAGGTGATGGGTGGGTGTTCTCGTTTGGAAAAGGGTATCACAGATTGGAATCACAATCGGCTTCCCAGACTAGCTTTTGTTGAAACTCTTGGCATACGTGGGGTGATGGTAGTGGTAATACCATATCAGCTCAGGTGGCAGTGACGGTAATGGTTACTACAGTCGATGGTGGGCGGGACATGGGTAGATTTAGCAGGATTTGGCCCATGTCACTAGGGGCCTTCAGGTAAGTAGATTGGGCCCCTTAGGTTATGTATTGGGCGTCATGCTTATTGGGCCTTTAGGCCATCCATATGATTAAAATAAAATATGTCTTGGCAAGTGGGCTATCCTCTTGGGGGAGCTATGGTATGCCTTTCTGGCATGTATGTGAGGTGTGTGTGAGTGTGCTTGATGTAATTATTCCCCCAAATCATCTAGTATATATGTATATAATAGATAATAAATCATAAAAAGAGAAAAACCCAAAATAACTACAACAACATCAAATAAATTGGAATGTAAATCCATGGAATAAAATCATAGATGACCTAAAAATATAATAATGACACCCTTAAATGAAGATGGAATCTCATTGAATATTCAAAAAATCATGATATCTGAACAAAAAAATATTTTTCCGACCACTTTGGGGCCTATTTTGACCTCAAAATAAGTGACGTAGGTCCTCATTGGTCATCACGGTGTAGAGCTCGTCGCAAAAATTTATTTGATCTATGGTAGAGCCCAAACAAACACTTGGATCAAAAGTTATGACTTTTTGAATTTAATGTTCGATTTTAAACTTTTTTGAAAACTATAATAAATTTTAATTTATTAGTTATTACCTAGTTATTATCTAATTTTATTTTAGTTCATTTTAGAAGCTTCGATTTGGCTTGTTGTGAAGCTAAAAAGGAAAATCAAATCAAAAGTTCTAGTCATTTGATAGTGAATTTTGATTTTCAACTTACACAAGAATTAATTTAAGTTTCAGATTACTATTACCTAATAATTATATAAAATTAATAATTAAAACCTTATAATTAATTAAAATTCAAAATGATAATAAATAAATCAATATAAATCTTAAATAATAATTTTTAATAATAAATCATAATTAAATATTTATTGTTTATTGTTTTTTCCATTAATTTAGCTATAGTTTTAATAAACCCCTAGTAAAAGTAATTTTTTTTAATCTTAATTATCCATTATCTTTAATAACCTCTACAAAAAAAATTAAATAAAATAAAAACACGTTTACTGATGGTTTTATGAACAGCCACTAAAAAATCACCACAAACCCCCTTTTTTCTTATAGTGTGAGACTGATTCTTATACATCATAAATGAACTATGAATCATTATACTAAATTATCATGGAAATATGAGCGTGTTATATTGGTTTTTAGTGAGTGATAAATTTTTAACTAAAATGTCAATTTTAAATTTATAATGAAAACTTTGAGTCATATTGGGTGCATCGTATTTCAAATTGAGGTGCGACTAATTCCAATACATCAAAAATGACTGATGGGTCTTTTTTACTAAAATACCAAAACAATAATAATGTTTTTTCTTGTTTTTGAGTATCTCAGTTGTCTTTTATACTAAAATAAATGTCAATATTTAATAAAGAGATGAAATTGGAGTCATACTGGTCACATCATGCATCATATTGAGGTGTTCCGGATTCTTGCACATCTCAAATGACTTATGGATATTTTTACTAAAGTACCAAAACAATATGAATGTGTTTTCTTGGTTTTGAGTATGTTAGTTGTATTTTTTACTAAAACTAATGTTAATTTTAAATAAAAAGATGCACATTGAGTCATACCTGTCACACCGTGCATCATATTGAGGTGAGTATGATCTATAAACATCCAAAATGAATTATGGATAATTTTTCTAAATCATAAAAACAATATAAAAGTTTTACCTTGGTTTTTAGTATTCCACATTTATTTTTTACTAAAATGTTATTTTAAACTGGAAATGTTCACATCGAGCCATACCAGTCACATCATGTGTTGGTTTGATGTGAGGCTAATTCATACATTTCACAAATGAATTATGAATCATTTTCTTAAATTATCAGGGAAATTTGATTTTGTTTTCTCAGTTTTTAGTGAGTGGTAATTTTTTGTATTAAAATATCAATTTTAAGACGATAAACGACACTTTGAGACATACCTAGAACGTCATGTATCAGATTGATGTGGTCTTAATTATTAGATGTCACAACTAACTTACAGATCATTTTCCCAAAGTATCAAAATAATTTGAATGAAGTTTCTCGGTTTTGAGTAAATCTGTTGTCTTTTTCACTAAAATTAATGTCAATTTTGAATAAAAAGACACTTGGAGTCATACCGGTCAAAACCTGCTTCTAATTGAGGTGAAACTAATTATACATGTCACAAATTATATATGGATCATTTTCATAATGTATCAAAACAATAATAATGTGTTTCCACTTTTTTGAGTACGCTACTTGTGTTTTTTACTAAATGTCATTTTAAACTGGAAATATGCACTTTGAGTCATATAGGCCACATCGTGTGTGGTTTTGGTGTGAGACTGATTCCTGTAATTAAAAAATTAATTTTGAATAGTTTTTATAAATTTTTAACACAATTCATGTTATTTTTATTGGTTTTCAGTGAGTGCTACTTTTTGAACTAAAATTTCAATTGTAAACTCATAAGGAATAATTTGAGTTATACCAAGAACATCATGTGTCAGATTGAGGTTTAGTTGATTCCTAAACATAAAAAAAAGGACTTATAGGTCATTTTACTAATGTACCAAAATAATACAAATTAATTTTCTCAGTTTTTAGTTTGTTAGTTTTCTTTTTTACTAAAATTATTGTCAATTTTAAATAAAAAGATGCAGTTTGATTCATGTTTGACACATCATGAACCATATTGAGACTCATAGGATTCCTAAATGCCCCAAAATGAATTATTTGTTTTTATCCATTAACACCAAACAATCTGAATGTGTTTTCTAAGATTTTATTTTTTTAGTTTTCTTTTCTACAAAAATTAATGTCAATTTTGAATAAAATGATGTAATTTGAGCCATACCGGTCACACCATGCATCGAATTGAGTTGAGTCTGATTCCAACACATTCCAAATATTTTATGTATTTTTTTTAAAATGTATCAAAACTATCTGAATACATTTCTTTAGATTTGATTATGTCTATTGTGTTTTTTACTAAAATGACATTTTAAATTGGTAGTGCACACTTTGAGTCATATCGGTCACGTTGTGTGTGGATTTTATGTGAGACTTATTCGTATATATCAAAAATGAATTATGAATTATTTTTTGAAATTTTCAAGAAAATAAGAGCTCATTTTCTTATTTTTCATTGTATGAGAGTTTTTTGTATTAAAATGTAAATTTAAAACTAATAAAGGACACTTTGAGTCATATCAAGAACACTGAGTATCAGATTTATGTGGGGATGATTCTTTCATGTAAAAAATGAATTATGGGCCATTTTCCTAACTTATCAAAATAATTTGATTTATTTTTCTCAATTTTGAGTATGTGAGTGGCCTGTTTTACTAAAATTAATTTCAATTTTGAATAAAAAGATACACATGGAGTAATATAGGTCACACCATACGTCGGATTGTGGTGTGGCTTATTCCTACATAAGATAAATGGATTATTTTTCTTTGCACTACATTATGAAAAAAAATCCAAACATGTTTCCTTGGTTTTGAGTTTAAAAATTGTGTTTTTTAATAAAATTTCATTTCAAACTAGAAACATGCACTTTAATTAATACTAGTCATATTTTATTTGGGTTAGATGTGAGAAAGATTCTTAAATGTCAAAAATGAATTATTAATCAATTTAATAAATTATTAAGACAATCTGAAGGTATTTTCTTGGTTTTCATAGAATGGAACGTTTTGAAATAAAATATCAATTTTAAACTAATAACAAATATATTGAGTCATAATAAAGACATCATTTATTATATTGAGATGATACTAATTAATACAGATCAAAAATTACTTATGGGTCATTTTCAAAAAGTTCCAAAATAATCGGAATTCATTTTCTCATTTTTGAGTATGTCATTTGTCTTTTTTATTAAAATTAATGTCAATTTTAAATAAAAAGATTCCATTCAATTTATACTGGTTACATCATGAATTGGACTGAGATGTAGCTGATTTTTACTTTTCCCATATGACTTATGAATCATTTTCATAAAGTACTAAATCAATCCAAATGAATTTTCTTAGTTTTGATTATTTTAGTTGTCTTTTTTACTAAAATTAATTTAAATTATAAATAAAAGGATACACTTACAATCATACCAGTCAAAATATAAATTTAATTGAGGTTCATATTATTCCTACATGTCCCAAATTAATTTTGGATCATTTTCTTAATGTATAAAAATAATATGATTATGTTTCCTCAGTTTTGAGTACTCCACTTTTTTTTTACAAAAATATCATTTTAAACTGGAAAAATGCACTTTGATTCATATTTAAACATCTTGTGTGGGTTTGATGTGATATTTATTTTTACACATCAAAAATTAATTGTGAATCAATTTTTTAAATTATCATGAAAATATGAGTGTGTTTTCTCATTTTTTAGTGAGTGACACTTTTTTCTATTAAAATGTCAATTTTGAACTCAAAACAGACACATTGAGTCATAATGGGAATTTCATGCATCAGATTGAGGTGGGGATGATTCCTAAATTTCACAAAATACTTATGAATCATTTTCCTAAAGTATCAAATTATATCTGAATGTTTTTTCCCAGTTTTGAGTATATTAGCTATCCATTTTACTAAAATTAATGTCAATTTCAAAACAAAATGAATGTGTTTTATGGGTGATGATAAACACTGACATAACATCATGATTATTTGTATATAAAATGATCATATAACTATTATCATGTATTTTTCATTTATAATGATGAAGAATTTTTTATTAATTATATTATGAACATGGATCATTTTATATAGTGAATGTTACTTGTATGGATTTTGTAATAATTTTTTATATTATATCATGCATTTAATTGATTATGGAATAGAACAAATAATTCCACCACCCACCAAGTGAAACCATCGTATTTTTCTTTTTGTAGAATTCATGATTCAGTGGATGAAATTTTTTGTTTCATTATTTTTTTTAGTTGATTTGGTTCAAGCTACTAGCTTATTTTTGAAAGGGGTGTTTTTTTGGATTTTTAATGCATCCAGACTTAATTGGAAGTGGGTTTTTTATTTTTGGGTATTTTTTCACATGGTGTTTTTTTTTCATTTTATGTCATGTTTCCTTTTACACCAGCCCTCCTCAAGGAACATAATCTCTCAATGTAGGTTGTCCTCCAATAGTTCTATCATACACCTACTTTCTTTAGTGGTTGATTAAAAACAATTAGTTCAGACATTTAATTTGTATTATATACCTATTTAAGGATTAGATTGGTGTTTTATGTCTCTCAAGTGACTATTTTATCAACTACTAAGACCCTTTCCTTATAGTGTATAAAGGTCATGGGAAAGAAACTACTTCTGTTTTGTTTTTTTCGATTCAGTTTTTTCTTGGTGAGGGGTTTCTTTCACACCTTAATAATATTTGATAGTACCTAGAATGTTCTAATAAAAATTTTATCTTGTGATAATAAGTTTAGAAAAATATGTGGTGTTTTTTTGTTTCAGAAAAAAAATCTCTACATAAATTCCTGTATAAAATCTCTTCAACTTGTGGTGAAAAATATTTTTTCAATATTCCACATGATACACTTTCGCAGTGGCTCTTATCTTATGTGAAATGTTTTGTTCAAACTTTTCAACAATTTTTCTCAAACACAATATTTTTATGATCAAAATTAATCTCCATTGACCAATAATTTTATTATTTTCAAGCCAACACTTTGTCTCTTCCTTCACCTCAGTCTCTAGCTCCATCTATTCCTCTGCCTCTACCTCCACCTTCACCATTGTTGTCACTTCCACTATTTCCCAACAATTTTATTTTTTGGAGTTCTGAACTTCTAAAAAAATTGATTTAATCCATTATAATTCTCCTTAAGAAATAGATCATAATTAATATAAAATCATTTTGAAACTAATGATTTGCACGCCAAATAAATTTATAAGGTCATAACTCCTATTAGATAAAAAAATAGCCAGTAATCACCTAAATGTTTTTTCAACATAATTTGTGGAAACTTGTACGCTTCCCACCCATCTCTAAACAAATTTACCTATTATTTTATGTATTAAGGTTATTGAAAATGTTTATAGTAATGAAAAAATATAAACCAACAATTAATTTTAAATATATTTATTGAAATTTAATTACATTCAAAATTACATGTTAGGGGTTACTGGTATTTTCATGCCTTGTGATATCTTTTATAAATTATCAAACATAATATCTACAACTAATGTCATTATCATGTTTCATAAACTATAGAAAAATTTACCAAAACATGTAAATTGATTTAAATTGTTTTGATATTTAAATATTTCCATATATACCTTAATTTGTTTCTATTTTTAGTAATTTATAGGATTTATCTCTTCATAAATTGACTTTATTCCATGATTTAGCCTATATTTAGTGACTAACCTATCATAACGAAATTCATGTTAAAACATAGACTAAAAAATGTAATTTGATGTTTATTTATAAAATTTTTATTGAAGAGTATTGAAAATTCATAACGAACATCATGTGAGGTCGGTTTGTTGGATATTCATGCATTAGATCTGGAAAATAAATATTTTAGGTATCCATATTGGTTTCGATTAATATATAGTCCTACTTAAAAAACAAAAACAAATAAGTAATTCTAAAATTAAACATTTATTTTATGTGATTAGATGGTAGAGTTTCGTATATGCATTTTAGGAATCAAAAATAGTATGTCATCTGATACAATTTTCTAAAATAATTCAAGTAGCTCATGTTTTCCCTTCTTAATTTTATCATTATCCAATGTAAGTTTTTACATAGAAATGATACAGGGGTTAATGAATCCAAATTGTGATTCCCACAATTTTCCCTTTATAAATTATTAATATATATACCAAGAGAAAATATAAATATTTATTATATTTAATTAACATATTAGCTCAATATTTGGATATATATTATGAAAATTTACATTATGTATGTATTTGAAACAAAGAAATACATCCAATCCTTCTTTATAATCTCTTTTATAGACTCAAGACCAATTATGTATGTCATGGAAGTTCCATATATTTATTTTTTATATTGAATGTAGTATATATTTTCATCTTTAAATGTGGTCACTTCATGAATTTTTAATGATAATAAATGTTTCTTTAGAACTGGTGGTGATAATGTACTCTCAAAAGACCATTTTGATTTCTTTATTGATTCACTAGATTTCCTTGATCTAACATTCAATTTCTACACCAATTTATCCATATATAATATCGAACCTTCATACATTTTTTATCAACCATTTTAGGTTTTTCAATATGAAAAAATTTGTTAAAGGAACCCCTCTTGAATCATTATATTATTAGACAACCATAGTATGAAAGATTAACTAGAATCATTGATCTTTGTAATATTCAAATCATTAAGTGGAATAAGAAACTCATCGGTCATCTAATGAGCTAACTAAATATCCACTCTCATGTTATCTTTTTGGAGGTATTAATGGTGTTTCTTATATCTTGGGATATTATACATTGTACCCATCACAACAAGGTAATGTGTGGGTCTTTAAAGATACAAATCACATACAACTTTACCCAACATAATTTTAGTAATATGAATTTATCATAAGTTATTTTAATCACATTTAGTATAAATATTAATGAAAATCTTAATTATCTTGGGTAAGGTATGTGGTTGGGTGGAATTACTAGCATCAATGGTAGTTGGATCATTTGGTTCATGTGTGGATCTTCTTCCACCACTAGTTTACTTTCATCCTTTCTCATCCATTAGTCTGCCAAACAAGATTGAACTATAATATCTTCCTATTAGTCTATTTGTGTCTACAATCATCTCAAAATATTATATCTATCTTCATGAAGTTTTATCTTCCCAAAATATTATTGAGGAGAGACTCCAAAACTGAAACCATTAACGTGACAATATTGTTTCCACCACTTCAAAGCTACTAAAATTAGTTTTTCTTCTTGTATGGTTTCTTTCCATTATTGTTTCTAAACTATATAAAAATATAAAAATAAATATATATTTCCCTATAATACTATTATAAAACATAACTAATTATAATTATATCATACTTACACATGTTTCCCATACCGTTTTTGTGTTTTCATCAACTAGTTTACACTACTTATTTACAAGATCCTCCTTCCATAGCACATGATGTGGCATGGATGTAGATTTAGATTTTAATTCATCAATATGTATATATAAAAAGGGACATATTTTGTTTCATGTCACATAATTAAAAATTTATTATTTATTTGAAATACATACCAATTTCTTCTCTAATAAAGCATACCCCATCCTTACTTTCCCCTCAACATCCCTAAGATGTATCTTCATAAAAATATTGCAGAATCCTCTATGGTATTTTCCAATAGACATTAAGAAAAACTTCCTAAATAAATATTCTAAAATAAATGAACTCTAAAAGGAATAATGAAAATTAAATCAATGTTTCATTATATTATTTTTTGGTATAACAAATAAAGTATATTGTAACATTACCATTATATATTTCTAAATAATTTCCTTCATTACTAGTTGGATGTGGACCCATGAATCAATATCAATTGACACATCCATCCTCATTGTGACCCCATCATAAATAATTAATATTTTCTTGTTGGGGCTAATTGGTTGGCCACGTTGATTCAGAACAACCTCAAATTATATACCATGACTTTTTACATTGATAATTTTATTGAAAACTATGATGTTGTTCCATTGTTGTTTTTTCATCAACAAGTTGTCAGTATCCTAATAATTCTATAGTTTCATCATCAACATTCTATTCTTACTTGGGATTTTCAGCATCATCATGTGTAGAAGACATTGTCTACATGAGTAGTCAAACATTTATTTTTTCTTAAATAACAATAATGTATACACATTGAAATTATTTGAGAAGGGTCGTATGGATGAACTATTGAAAACTTGATGAACTCTTTAACTTCTTCTTTATACTCTTTTGCCAAATGATTAGTGTGAATCCATTTTAAAGGAAATGGGTAATTTAATTTAACTTCATCTTCATAAACTCAAATATAACCACTCTATATCAACTGAGGTTCATGTGTAGGGTGTGAGTATAAAAATAAATAAGTAAATACTAACAAGGCTTCTAAAACATACAATTCATATAATTAAGTATATGTTCATATTTGCAACACTCAAAATACACATGTAAGTCAATTAATTATGTACTAACTAGGAAACCATGATAATAAAATATTCTGACATCATTTCATATGATTGAAATATACTAATCATACTATAATTTTATACCACAGTTATCCTTAACATTCAAATAATTTCACTAATAAGAGGTTAATATTTAAATTATAGTAGGAGAAAAAAATATTTAGCTCTCTCTGGAAATAACCACATCATAGGTACCTTGAGATTCAACCCGAGACTCCTGGCATTCAAGACTATCCCTCATGGATAACCATCACATATACTCATTTCACTATGCCAAAATTTGTATTTAGCAGCAGTTTTTTTCATTTAGTGTCGGTTTAAACTGCCGCTAAATCCTTCTACGATCGTTTTGAAAAACCATTGCCAAATCTTGTGTCAGGAAATAATTAGCGGCGGTTTTTTAAAACCACTATAGAACGATTTCACATTTTTTTGTTAATGGTGGTTTAAACCGTCGGTAAATCATTTTAATTTTTAAATTTTATTATTTTTTAAAAAAAAATATTTTTTTTTATTTTTTTTATTTTTGTATTTTTATTTATTTATTATTTTTTATTTATTGATTTATTTATTTTTTTATTTATTTATTTATTTATTTTTTATTACCATGCTTATACCCATCTCCATGCACAAGTCCATACTCATGCACATGCCAATGCCATATATAGAAACTTTGGGTTGGGTGAGATTTGAACCCATTTCCTCTTTCTTATTCTCCAAAGACTTTACCACAATAGTAGGCTTTTCATGTGGTCAATAAATCTAATTTAATATACTTATATATATATATATATATATTAATTGGAAAACCAAATAATACATAACAAATAAATACACACTAAATAATTATTAATCAGTAATTATTAATCAACAAAGAATAATCGATAATTCATAATTATTAATTAATAAGTAATTAATAATATTTAATAATTAATAATTACAAAAAACTAATTAATAAATAAAGAAATAAATATATAATATGGAAATAAATGTTAAATAAAAATAGAATATAATAAATAGTAAATAATAAATAATAAATAGTAACTTGTAAATAATAAATAGTAACTAGTAACTAGTAAATAATAAATAGTAAATAGTAACTTGTAAATAATAAATAATCAATACTAAATAATATTTAATATGTTATATAATATATAATTTATAATTTATAATTTATAATTTATAATATCTAATATCTAATATCTAATATCTAATACAAAGTACATAATATATAATATATAATATATAATATATAATATATAATATATAATATATATCATATAATATATAAGTAATTTATAAATAAAAAAGTATTTAATATATGATAAATAAATAACAAATTAATAATAAATTAAAAAATAATAGATAAATAAATAAACAATAATGAAATAAATAATTAATAATGAATAATTAATAATGAATAATTAATAATATATAATATTTAATATTTAATATTTAATATATAATATTTAATATATAATATTTAATATTTAATATTTAATAAATACTTAATAATTTATAATTTATAATTTATAATAACTAATAACTAATAATTGATCATTATTCATTAATAATTAATCATTTATAATTTATAATTTATATTTATAAATTTATAAATAATTAATAAATTATTATGACATTTTTCATAAATAAATAATTATTAATTAATTATTAATAAATTTTGAATAAATAAATAATAAATGAATAATACACTAATAATAAATTAATATAAACTAAATTAAAAATAATTTAATAAATAACAATTAATAAATAATATATAATATGTAATATGTAATAAATAATAAATAATAAATAATAAATAATAGAATAAATAATAAATAAATACATACATAAATAAGTAACAAGATAAATAAATAAATAAATAAATAAATAAATGAAAATTAATAATTAATAATATCATTTAATTAATAATTGAAAATTGAAAATTAAAAAATAAAAAATTCTTAATTAATATTTAATATTTAATATTTAATAAATTAATTATTAATTATTAATTACATATTAATTAAATAATTAATAATAAATTAATTAATAATGAAAAATAAATAAATAAATAAATAAATAAATAATAAATAAATAAACAATAAACTAATAATTAATAATTAATTAATAATTAATTAATAATTAAAATTTATTTAATAATTAATGGGAAGATAATAACTAAATAATAAATAAATGAATATGTAAATAAATAAATAAATTTAACAATAAATAAATTGTTAAATAAATAATAAATAAATAATAGGTATATAAAAAATAATCAATTAATTAATTAATTGTTATTTAATAAATAAAATAAATATTAAATAAATAAATAAACAAGTAATTAATTAATTAATTGAACAAATCATAAAGCATTAAGAACCTCTATAAACCCTAAAAATATTAAAATAAACATAAATTTTGATCCAAGACTCCTTTTTTAGCACCACATCCAGTCAAATCGAATATCATAAAATGATATTCGATACGATATACAGTACAGGTCGAACAGACACCTAAATCAAAATTTATAACCATTTGTATTTTAAAAAATTGGAGTCTAGAGTAAAAATCTCTATTTTAAGGGATTTTTGGACCTTTCTGGCAGAATAATAAGATGTGCAATACTCATATAGTAAGTACATGACCTAAATAGCATAGAGATCATCACATGCTTCGATTTGATATGTAGTAGAGCCCAAACGGACACCCAGATTAAAAGTTATGGCTGTTTGAAGTTTGAGTTCCATTTTTGACTGTAGCATCCTCACCCGGCTCACCTCTAAGACTGTGGCCGGACTAGTGCATCACATGACCTCAACCTCATCTCCCTGAATGCTAGAGTATTCCAACTAGCAATGAGGACCTTTTTAATGTCCGTGGGGGGAGACTATGCCCTCACAGGTAATACATATTATCACAGTGGAAGTAAATTGAAAATAAATAATAAATAGCCGAAGTATATAAATTAATAAAGCCGAAGTATATAAATTAATAAACTATAGCATAAGGAATATAAATAATCCCAAATGAATATATAATAAATGTGGAAGTTGATAAATAAAACCATGTACAAAAATAATGTCATTCCATGATGTCTTTCTAAACAAAAAAAACACGGAAAATAGTAACCCAAGCATACTGTCAACTAAAAAGAAAAGACACAAAGTGCGACAAATACATCACGAGAAAGGCTCCATCATCTGCCCCAGTATCCATCCTAATTAGCAAGAAACAATCAAGCATCAGAAGAAGCATGCTTCCCTTTTCCAACAATTACAAATATATTATCTACTCGGGTGTCAACGACGCCCGAGCAGGGTGTGAGATAAAATTCCAGTAGGCCGGCACCCGCGGTGTCTAACCTTTCCATTTCATGCAATAATAAAATGTAGTGTTCCATAATATAACAATTTCATATAATTTATTAAATGAAATGAAATAAATAACTCAGCTCAAGTTCCCAATGGCACCCATCCCTAATCACCTGCTTCGGGCTAAGCCGGAAGTCTGAAAGGAGTACCTGTAAGTAGAATACACATATACATATATATAAAGCCTGAAGAGTAAGGTATATCAAAGAAGAGGCATACCACCAAGCATGTGCTTTAACGTGCGGTCTAAGTCATGTGTCGACCAGGTGTACATCAACACACCAAAAAATATCTCAAATCTCAAGGGTCTAACTGCGACATTAATATAAACCTTCAGTGCATCATTATTAAGATTCAAGTTGAATGTTGGAGTATGAGCCCGTCCCAAAGGTATCGCTATGGAACATCCTTCAATTGTCTAATACCACTGAGCCTATCCAAGGAAATATTTCTATAGACCAAGTAACGCTCGAGGAATGGCTTTACCTTGAATCTGTCCCGATCTCGTGAAAAGGGGTCGAGTATCATCTGAGGCAGGCTTAACCACATTGCCAATAGATCCATCTTAATGGGACCTTTTGTAACATGTGTCACTCAAAAGTATTTGAAAGCCTGGGGAAGTCTCAGTCCGGCAAAGCCAACAACACCACCCCCCGGCACGCAATGGTAATAGCCGGGAATAGAGGGTCTAAACATGACCCTTAATATGGGACCCACCTTCTTTCCCCACCCTGAATTTAATTAAATATTTCACAGCATCAGATAAGACATCAACATATGTTATTGCAGCTTAAAACTAAACAGGCACACTCATGCATAACATAGGGCAAATTTACTATTTCAGCATAGAAATCTTAATGAGGCAAAGTACCATATCAATATAAGTAGATAAAATGCACTTTTAAATAAATAAATAAATTAGCACAACCAACTAAAAAATATCCAACAATTTCAATGTTCATAATTAATCTAAATTAATTTTTTAAATTAAACATCATATAGTGAAAATTAACTATTTCAGCATAGTAATCTTAACAAGGAAAGTACCGTATCAATATAAGAAGATAAATGCACTTTTAAATAAATAAATAAATTTCCACAACCAACTACCAAAGATCCAAAAATTCCAAAGTTCATAATTAATCTAAATTAATTATTTAAATTAAATATCACAGAAATAGGTTGTACAACACATGGAGTTAATTAAATTAAATTCTTAAGCATGCACATTTAAATAAATAAATAATTCCTCACAAACAACCATCAAAGATCCAACAATTTAAGGTTTATAATTATTCTAAAATAATTATTTAAATTAAACACAGCAAAAATAGGTTGTGCAACACATGCTGTTAAATGAATTAAATATACCGGCTAACCGAATTTTTATCGACCACGTCGGCACATCCAAAGGGGTGTCCGACCATGTTTCAACAATTTAAAAAAATTAATTCATGTTCAATGGGGCTGCAACAACTTGGAGAAACAATTGAATTAAAGAAATTGTGTGAATTTTCAAAAAGCCGGTAGGCACCAACAAACAACACAATGGTGTGTTTTTATAAATCGCAACGAAATGGAGGGAAAGAGAGTATACACCATACAATATGGTCTTGGATGATCCTATGATTTTTGGTAGGATTTTATTTGACCTAAAACAGAAGAAGACAAACGATTTTTGAAAAACCCCAAAATAGCGTAAAATCATTATGTGACGAACTGCACAAAGGATAGAGAAGTAGGTCATACAATTCTTGGTGTGTGGGATAATCCTTATGTAGAGGTTTACAATGCACCTAATGGTGATGAAAACGGATGACAAATGGAGGCGCAACGGTCTTCCGAAGCGGGGAAAAAGTGGTGTGTCGCCTTGGGAGAGGGGGAGGTGCGACGTGAGAGGGGGGGGGGAGGAAGAGAGGAGAGAAAAAATAAGAAATAAAAAGAATGGGAAAAGGAAATAAATTAATTAATTAACAAAAATATTATGGAAAAATGAAACAATTAATTAAAATGGGTTTACCCCATTTAAATTATTTTTAATTCCCCTCGAACCGTTTTTATTTTATTATTTATTTTATTTATTTTAACACTCTTTAAACTCCATTAATTTCATTTAATCCTTTTTAATTATTTTTAACCCTAAAACTATGCTATGTCGCGACATAACATTTTTCATAAAACTCACCAGTTATTTAATTATTTTAAATAAATTTTCCAGGGACCCACAGCGGGGTGTGCAGGCGTGCAACATGGTCACTTTAAAGAAAAGGACAACAGAAACTTAAAAGGTCCGCATATTAGTTTAAGTCGAGATGTTAAAAGAATTTATGTTGATAATTAATAATATTTTATCAAACCCAACAATAAATAAATATCCACCTATATATATATATATATAGTTGTTATATATATATACACATCTATATATTTATATATATACACCCGCACATGTATATATAAAAATGTATATTTTTAATCCTGTTATATATTGATAAACCTTATATATTTATAAATCAATTTATTTGTCTCAATCTAATAATAATAACTATAATTGAAATTACTATTATTTAATACGACTCATAAATGACACCATTAATATTTTAATGACAACAACCATTAAAAAAGATAATGGTTATTAAATTAATATTAATTTCACATTTTAATTTAATTGGAATAATTAATAATAACACATTTATTGCATTACCTAGATATTATTTACAACACAACACGATTTATTAATTGTGGATGTTCATTTTCATTTATTTTCATCAAAATAAATAATAATATTAAGAATAAAATTATTAATATTTCTGATTGCCAATGAAATATTTATAATGAAAATAAATTATCTCGAGGTGAGATATGACCAAACGTTCAATGATCGCAAAGGTTATACCCTGCCGAGGGTAAACCTCGCGTCCTCGAACTATTGGTGGTCTCAGATTTCTCATTTTACGCATTATTTGTGAGAAAATAATTATTTATTATTTAAAATTTGGAATAAAAAATTAATTAAAAAATATGGAATTATCATGTGCGAGGGTGTCAAACACCCGATGCGAAATAAGGTTATACCCTTTTTAGGGTAAAATTGGCATTCTGGACGTAAGGGTGGTCTTAGATTTCCCATACGATGCACCGTTTGAGAGTTATTTCATTTTTTTGAAAAGAAACAAACGTATGTATGAATAAAATAAACATAATATTTTTATTATATCAATGTTGTAGTGTTGAATCTCGCAATAAAAAGTTTTGATACTCGGTTTTTAAAACTGGCCTACCCAATTAACGAAACAAAATTAAATTCCCTTGCTTTTTCATTCAGTTCAAAACACGGAACGTTACATTGACTTTTGAAATTTTAATATGTTTTTTACATTAATTATCACATGATTTAAATATCACATGGTTTTTATCTTATTTGATAAGTTTCAATTTAACTGTTTGTGGAGCTGGAATGGACTTTCGGATCAGAAGATATGGTCATTTGATGTCGAATCCTTTTATTCAACTTTTTGAAGATTTGTTATCAGTTTAAACATATTATTAACTAATAATTATAAATATTTATTAATTGAAATATTATAAATAATTAAAATTATAAATAATAATCTATATTTTATTATAAATAATAAATTATTAATATTAATTAATATATAAATAAATTTTCAAAAAAAAATTCCTCATTTTCATGGTAGTTTTGAAAAAAAAAATGTCACATAAAAAATTGTAAATTTTATTTTGGAAGAAATTTGAAAACATTTATAAAAAATATTTTAAAAAAAATTAATGGAAATTTTTTCACAACGGTTTTCAAAACCACTGCTAAATTTTATTCGATCAAACAATTAGCGGCGGTTTTGAAAAGCGTCGCTAAAAAACTTTTTTCTTGTATTGTTGTATCCAAATTCAGAAATGGGTATAACATAGCCATTTTTAAAGAAGTGAATTTGAAATATGGGGATGTATTAAAATAATTAGTTGTCTTAGGAAAGAACCACACAATTGGTGCCACAATACATTAGTTAAACCTAAATTCTGAAAACTCATAACGAAGAACAAACAACAACACAAATTTCACATCACCCATGCCATATTCCTCGATAACTCACTAATATGTCTATAATAACTCACATTGAAACATATCATACCTATCGCTAAACCTAGAACTTATGATTTTTAAAAAATATGTTTGTCCCATGTATACTCTAAACCCATTCATATTCACAAATATCCTAAAAGAAATTTTAATTATCGATTCTGAAATATTAATTTTAAAAAATGAAGGGATGAACATTCAAATCAAAATTAAAATAAATAATTATTCCCTTAATCCATAAAATCTGATTTTTCCTAATCCATTCATTTTTCTAAATTAATGTTTTTCTACTCAAACATAGCTTATATTCAACTTCTATTGGCCTTTTTGGAAATATTATTCATCTGACTAAAGTTCCACGTGACTTCCAGTCACAGTCATTTACTTCCACTCACAAGCATTTACTATTTTCCACTCCCCCTAAAATGTTTATTTTTTGGGAATTTTCTTCCCAATGAAGTGTTTTACAGGTTTGAACTATTTTAAAGATCTTTGATTTCGTTTAATAGAGGTTTTATAAGAAAAATTGATTCATGATTCCTTGTAGCAATGATTTAATAATATTTTCACTATAATTGGTGTATTTGGGTAAAAATATATATGATGAAAATTTATTCAAATAAATTGAAGATCGGATGGTTATATGGTATTTTTTTATTTTGAGTATCAATTTTTTTAATTTTTTCAAATTTTACCCTTGTCTATTGCTTCAATAGGGAAAATGAGTGGCTTCCCCACATAAAAATTCAACTATAAACACAAATTAATAAAGAACATACATTGGAGTTGGAAATCAAGGGGTTAAATAGGACATTAAAATTCATGAATCACATGGAAGATGAATATGATGTAAAATTTATGAAAAACATGGAAGGAATCCTATAGTTATTTAGATAAAATAAGGAATCTATTAATGTACTAGAATCATTTAACCAAACATTAAATATATATTCATTATTCAAGTATTGGTAAATACATTGTATTAAAATTGATCTATCAATCATCCATAGTATTTAGAAATCCTTGAATAATGACTATATTTTTAAATTTTGTTAAAATTATTCTAGATCATCGAGGGCTTCCTTATTTTTTCTCAATAGCTCTAGTATTCCCTATATCTTTTTTAAAACTTCCACATAAACTTCATCTTCCATATTCTTTATAACATTTAATTTCCCGTTTAACCCCTCAACCTCCATCTCCAATTCCTTCTTTCTATCATGTTTTGTTTCTAGTTGAATTATTATTTGGATAATACTCTCCTTTTCCCAATGGAAACAATATACAATGGTAAAATTTGATCAAATAAATAAAAAAAATTGACACATGAAAGAAAAAAAATAACATTTAGCCTTATGATCATTGGCTAATTTGAATACACTTCCATCAACTTTATTCTACTCCAAAGATGCCAATTGTAGTGAAAATTTTCTTAAGACATTCTTAAAATGTATCATGGTGCATTTTCTATTAAAAAATACTATTTAAAAAAATCAAATCATATTGAAATAGTTCAAATATTTCATTTAAATATATATTCATTATTAAAGTATTGGTAAATGTAATTTTATTCAGCTTCTACCTTTTCTGTTTTATATTACCCTTTTATCAGCTATGTTTTTTACACTATTTGAAGCTTCTTTGGCTCTATTTGGAAAAACATATTCAAAACTAGTTAAAGAAGTTAGGATCAATTTGGAATAATTTACTGATATCTTCTTATAATTCCTATTATAAGTGCTTATTTATATGTGTTTTTTGATTTCATATTGAAAAATTAGTTTAAGTTAACTTGTGATGGGTTAATGATATGTAGGGAATAAAGGAGATAAGATCATGGGGTGGTATTGGTGTGGGGAAGATGGGAGAGCCTGAAAACCAGCCATTTCTCTAATATTCCAAGTGTAATTATCCTAAAGAATAAGTTCAAATTAGTGATGGAGATCTCTACTCATTGGTGGAGGAATACCTTCGAGATTTATATTGGAACCCTTTTAAATATATCATGGTTGAAGGGTAACAGAATCAAAAGGTCAATTTTGTGTGTTTTTTCCCCAAAAAATGTTCGACATTATTATTTTCAGGAGGTTACCCTTCGTAGTAGTACTCTCGTCCAAGTATGATTAACTATGGAGTTATAATATTATCCAATGTGAATTTACCCAAATTAAATGTAAATTTTTATGAAGTGTTTTCAAAAGTAAATGAGTGAGTCATATAAGAAAATGAATATCCAGAAACCAAAAAAATCATTCATTATGTTTTGATTAATTTTAAGGTGTCATTTTATGTGTTATCAAGATGTAATAAATGAGGAGTATGGAAGGATTAAAGAGTAGAATAATGTGTCGGGAGATGCGGTATTCAAATTCATCGAAGCAGCTTTGATGGATATTATTGAATACAATCTGAGCAGGATGTATTTCATCAAGAAAATTTAGAACCAAAATGATAGGAGGAAGGCTAGTTTTATAGAGGGAGTCCAATCCATCCTCTACATATATAAGGAGAACAAGTTTCATAGGATATATTAAATAAAGTAAGTGAAGTTTAGTTGTACTGGGGTATTAAAGTATTATATATGTCATCAAGACTGTAACAATTTGTATTCAAGATGTATGAAAATGTGGACTTCTATGCATTAAATGTATTGTATTGTATATCTTACTTACCAAAATGAATCCTTATATACACAACTTTATTTTTGAAATGCATTCTCCTTTCTTTCATTGACAATGTCTATGAATTCTTAATCCATAATCATAATCAAAGAACAATATCAGAAAACACATAATTGTTACTCACATTGCAAAGGTTGTATGACCTCCATCAAAAATATAATTCACATTCCATCACAAAATACCACCAACCAAAATATAATCCCAACAAACACTTTTCTATTTAACCATCTTGAATTTATCAATTCATGTATTGTAAAATTTACCATAATAAAAATTATAATATAATAGTTCTATGAAGCACTAAATTCTCTAATATTTCACAAAATTTTGACATAAAACCATTAATAATTCTTGTATGTGGTATATCATCATCTCATTATCCAAAAATATATTTAGCATGTGAAATTATATCAAGGTTTATATTCAAACTATGTATGAACAACAAAAAATAATCAAATGAATTAAAATATACATGTACCCTCATAAAATTATATCATTTTATGACATAGGAATAAAATTCATTTATTCATTCCACCACATCACTTATGTGACACTAATCATCCAATATTAATTAAGTAAAAATCTTCACCAATAATTCTATGAAATTTTTTGATTTCCTCAATAAATACACATATATTCATAATTCATATTAATGTCTTAATTTTTTTTTTCAAATTCATGTGCATGCCATACTGTGGAAAAAATATTGAAACAATGAAAATCCACTCTATATAAAAGGTAAAAAGAATTAATATAACAAAAATATCAACAAAATCATCATTAGTTGAAACAACGGATGGAGATGTTGTTTTTAGTGGTCATGTATAAATCTAAAATTAATTTACAAAGTATGGGTGGTATTGTGTAGGTATTGGAAAGTGAGAGAGTGAGAAATTTGAGATGTAGGGTTCTTCAGGGATAAGAACATTACAAAAAGGAAAATCCTGGAACCCAAAAAATAAAAAAAAAACAAGGGAGGAAATGGATAAAATTACATACATTGAATTCTAACCTTGATACATCCTAGAAAACATAGAGGAGTAGTGATGGTGGCAAGGGGGTTCTATGAGATCTTGATAATCATGACTCAATGAGTCATAGTTAGAATTCTTTTAAATATATTGGGAACAATTTAATGAGAACATTCAAAAAATCACTGAGAAATGGCATCTTAATCCGTGCTTTTTTAACACTAATAAATATCGAGCTTAATCAGTAATAAAAAAGAACTCATAAAATACATCTTTATCAATGATAAAAAAAATTACCACTAAAAGGACCATTTATTAGTGATAAAATGTTAGCACTAATGAAGGATTGATAATTATAATTATGAATAAAAAAATTCTTTAAAATATTTATATAATTATATATTTTTTAAATATAATTTAATAATTATTTATTTATATTTATTTATTTATTAATAAATTTAAAAAATGTATATGTTTTTTATTTATAATTATAAATATATCAGTTTATTAATATAGTAAATGTTCATTTATAAATATATTTATAATTATTAATTTGTGATTATTTTTTAATAATTATTTATTTGTAATTATAAATATTTTTATATCATTATATATATTTATATAATTATATATATATTAACAAATACATATAAATAAAAATATAGTAAATATATTAATTATTTAAATATATTTATTATCATTTTATAATTATAAATATTTTTATACCATTATATGTATTTATATATTTATATATAAAAATATATATATATATATATATATATTTAATAAATATGCATATATTAATTATTTAAATATATAATTATTTATATATAAATATATGAATAATGAATTTTTTTAAATAATATTTTTATATTTTTATATTTAAATAATTATATTTGTAGTCATAGGGTGTGGCTCAGTTGTAGCTACCCTTATGGGTCTTGATGAGGTCTCGAGTTCAAGTCTTGCTGAGTATATACCTGCATTATATATTGTCTTCTTTTCTTTTTAATATAGCCCCTTTCTTTGAATAAATTGAGTCTTCAACATAAACTTATATATGTATTTTATATATATATATATAAACATATATATAAATATAATTATACCATATTCATTATTTAAATAAATTTATTATAATTTTATAATTATTGAAATGTATATAATTATTTAAATGTATATAATTATTTATTTATAATTATATATATACATTTTTAAAAAAATAATATTTCTTTATTTATAATAATTATAAATTTATAAATTTATAAATATAGTAAATTTACATTTATAAATATATTCATTTATAAATATTTATTTACAAATATATTTTTAAAATTATTAATGAATATATAATCATAAATACATGAATTATAAAAATGAGGGAAATTAAATACTTAAAAAGGGGTACACTTTAAAAATATAGAAAAATGGATAACTTTTATTTAATAAATATAAATTATTAAGAAAATATAGATATATATTGAAGTAAAGATGAATACATATTTTAAAAACTAAAACATTGTAAATAATTATATTTAAATAAATAATATAAAATGATAAAATTTCTCACTAAAATTAAAAATATAAAATATAAATATAAAAAATTAATAAATAATACTAAACTATAATAATATTTATATTACATAAATAAAACTTACTGATTAAAAAATAATATATTAAATTTATCATGTGATAATGTCATTCTAAAATATGCTAAAATTTTAATACATTATATAAATATAAGGTGTTTGTGTTTATATATAAGATTTCATTAATTGCTTAAATATTTATGTGTGTTTTGTATATAAAAATGTATTAATTACAAATATGTACGTGAAATCAATGTAACATTCTTTTTATATATGTTAAATTGAAAAATTAAACAACATTAAAAATGAGCATGCCATTAATATGTTTTTAATTATAACATTTTATTCTTATTGAATATATTTATATTTAGTATGTATTATTTATTATTATTTATAATTAATATATATATATATATATATATATATATTTTACTCTTATTCATTTTTATTAATAATTCTTTCATTAATTAATTTTTAAATAAGTTTGTAATTCATTCATTTATAAATTTTGTTATTGAATTATTCAATTTATTCAATTTTATATTTTTTAATTATTATAATTTATTGATTTTATATATCTATATTTAATATGTACTATTTATTAATATTTATAATATATATATGAATATTAAATTTATTTAATTTTATCAATAATTTTTTAATTAATAAATTTTTCAATATTTTTTCTTAGTTTAATCTTTTTAAATTTTTATTTGTTTATTTAATTTTATTCATTTTAAATATATACATATTAATTTTATACTATTTATTATTTTTTATAATTTATATATATGTATATTCAATTTATTCATTTTAATAAATAATTATTTAATTAATAAAATGGTTAATATTTTTTAAATTTTTATTTTTTAAATTATTTATTTTAATTTTTGACCTTTATCATTACTTTTTATTAGCACTCATAATGTCCATCGCTGTTAGAGGCCTGTTTTTTAGTAGTGTATTTGATTTGTCATGTTCATTTAGGATTTTATTTCATTCTATGATAGGAGGTGTTGTGATATTCTGGTGGCCAAGGATATGCATTTGGTGGGTGCCTTTTCCTTGCAGTAGAGTGAGACCAAGGTGGTGACGAGGGATTTTGGTGCTCATGGTTATTTAACGCTTTCATAGTTTTCTATTAGGTTGTTTTTTTTATTTTTATTTCAATGTGGGAATCCGACATACAAATGGGTCATGTTATATTTTTAATATATTCCTACTTTCACTTTTACTCTAATCGTTACAAAAAACTATTCCCAAGTGTGTTCCAATGATACTGAGGCACCAGTTACTAGAATGTGGGGATCGAGAATTCTCTTCAGGCCAGTGGTGGATGGGATCCAGCATTCATTGAATGAACAACCAAAGACAGTTCATTAAAAATGTTATCATAGCTTTGGGTTCTTATTTTCCATAATTCCCTAAGCCTTTGTAATTACCCTTGTTATTTGGGGTTTCATGGTAAGATATAGTTAGAATTTGTCATTTGAACTCAAAAGTTAGTTATACGGATAATCTCACTAGTTCTTGCTTTCCATGATCCTCGAGATTCCATGGGAAGTGGAATTTAAATTTTATGTTTGAGATTTTGTTGAATTTTGATTTTATCATTATGATAGTGGGGTGTTAATCCTATTTAAAATGGATTTAGTTACCTTGTGGATTGTAATTTATGTTTGGGGATAGTGAAGAAAAAGGAATTCATGATGTGAGGTTGGTTTATAGGGCCTAAACGACCAAGCGACAACCAAACTCCTGATTTTGGATACTCTTTAGTAGCCAATGCTTGATGGGCATGTGGTCATCAAGCATGTGGCCATGTTAGTCATGGTTCCTCATCCAAGTTGTTTATCTATTGATACCACTTGACCCTTGGATTTCCTTTGGTGTGTAAGAGAAATAGGATGGAGTTTAAGGTCTATCTTGTGATATGATGGAATCTTTGGTATTATTTTTTAGGCTTGTGTAATACCTTTTCTTTGATATTGTGCCTATTATGTGAAATTAATTTTTTGTGTGTAAAAAACTGATTTCCCAGAAAATATGTTTTGTTATAAAATAAGGACTCAGGGATCGTTTGTAATGTGATCTTGGATTCCTAAAATGATTTTAAATAGCTGATTTAGTTTTGAAATATGGAAAAAATTTTATGGGGGTTTGAAACCATTAAGTCAACTGTAGGGTTTTTAAAGGATTTTTTTCTATTTTAAGATAAACAAGAGAATTCCAAATTTTTATTTTACCCTTGGTATCTATATTTCAAAGGGGTAATGGATTTGAAAACTATTTAAAAAAGGAATTTGTGTGTTACATTTTGAAACAAAAAATGGGTTTTTGGTTTTAAAACAAGTTGGTGTTTGATTTGAAATTATTTTTTGAAATGTTTTAAAATTAATCAAGTTAAAGAATTGCATGGGGCTTCAATTTTTAAAATGGTTTCCATTTTGTTTTGAATATAAAAAGTCCCAATTTCAAGTGGATCCTTAGTTTTCATAAAGTGATTCTGGGAAATCATTCCCTATTTCTTTAATGCATGTGTTTTTTTCATTGTGTATTTTGGGATAGCTTGGTGTGATTTTGGGGATATGACCATCTGAGGGTATATGTATTGGGGTGTTTGATAAGGGACCCACCTCCCCCCCCCCCAAAGTACTAGTGTTAAAGTAGTGTGTTCATCTTAAGGGTCCTTCCTCCTTCTGTTTAACATACCGAGGCTCCAACTAGTGTGGCATGTGTATTTTCCTTCTTAGAGAGTCATGATTTGGATAGATCTGAGGATGTTTTCATTTAATGTTTCCTTTGAATAATTTTGGGTCTAGTGGTTTGGAACCATGATCATTGGCTTTATTTTTTGATCAATTAATATCATCATTTCTTAGATACTCTTTTGTGATCTCGTGTTGAGAATGTTTCCTTGGTTCCTTTTGGAAGTGTTTGAGTATTTATGGATGAATGAACATAATTTGGAGTAACTATAGGGGTTTGGTTACAACTCCTTTAGATTAAATAACCTTTTTTGATTGATGCATGTTGATCTTAGAATAGCATTGTCTTGAAGAAGTCATGACCCAACGCTTCTTTGGTGTTCCTTTGTGGGTAGTGTTCCCCTTGGGAATTGTTCATGCCTCATTTTTTGATGTTACTTTTTTGTACATGTTTTTTGTGGACCATGGGCTATTTGATATTCACTAGTATGTATATGGGTAATACCAAGGATTTATTTTTGGATTCAGGGGGTGTAGTTTTATTTATGGCTGGGATGTGCATTCCATAGGTATTTTTTTCCATCAGCGTTATCGAGGGATGGTGTACTAGGGAATTAGATCTAAACTCCTACATATATAGTTTATGAACATTATTTTAGTTCCATATCATTTCTTAATGAGGAATTTATCATGTTCTTGGGCTCTTTAGTTTCTGGATACCTTTTTATTCAATGATTCAGTTTGTTTTCCTTTGCTATTCTTAATGATTCTTCTCTCCTTATTGTTTTTATTGGTTGGCTTTGGAAAGTGAAGCTTCGCTAATTTCATTTATAGATTTCATAAATGTTTTCTGTGGGAAGAATTCACTAATTTTGTGAAAATAATTCCTCAGTTATTCCACCATTTTAGTTCATTTATAAATTTTGGGGTGACTGAGTCTCGATCTCCTTATCTTGGGGTTTTTCATTCTTTGATCAGTTGCTGTTCAGGTTGGTTGAGAAATGAGCAGGATGCGCCCGTAAGTGGTTCTCGGAGTTAGGGTTTCCCCCGCCACCGCCTTCATCCATTGGTGGGAAATCTGCTGTGAGTTCTTCTGGCATTCTTGGTTTCGTGTTTGTAGCTCTACCTCCTGCTACAATTTCAAGCTCAAATTCCGCAGTGCTTCAGTTCACGATCCTCGGGCGTAAGACCGGTTTGTGATGAGATCCCTTTGTTCGCCGGCTCACTCTTTGGAGCGTTCGTGGGTTCACGGTTTCTTGTGGCGTGACATCATCCTGGTTTATCAGAGCTTGAGGGTTGGGGTCATGTTACGATGGATTGAATGCCTCGAAGGTTCGTGGTGGTCTTCTCCGGCCGAACTGTTGGCGGCGACGGGATATGATTGGTTGATCTTTGTGCCCGGGCTTGGTGATGGGTTTCATTTTGTTTGACTTCAGATTTCAGAAATGGTTTTTTGATATTCTTGGTGGTGTGCGGTGGCATCGCGGTTGAGGTATGGTTCTAGTTCCCGCGATCGGTCGGGGAAAAATTGTGATGGTTTCTTGTAGATGATTTTTGTGTTTCTTTTGATTCGGTGATTGTTTTTGGATTCATTGATATTGGTGTGATGTTGTGTGGATCACGGGTCAAGTGACAGTGGTGTGAACACTGCTGTTCGATGGTCACTGGTGTATTGTTTTTGTGTTTGTTATTGTTAATCACTTTTTGTTGTTCTCTTCAGATGGGGACAACAACGACCTGATGTTTGGAGGTCTTCAAGGTGATGTATCCTTTGACGGTGACGGTGAAGATGAAGCTCGTCGGAGATCCGGTTGATGGGGATAAGTCAAAAACCACATGGTGTTTTTTTCAAAGTACTTCGTGTCTCGAGGAGGAATAGAAATCGAGAGGACCCGTGCTTCAAGGCCGTTGGTTCATGGCTCAAGGTGCGCAGTTGATTTTTTTTTTGAATGTTTGAATTTTTGAAATTTAGATGTGGTGGATTTTGAATGTGTGATGATTTGGATCTATGTATGGTTACCACTTTCCAAAAAGTGGGTTTTATACAATACCAAAAAAAAATTGCTGGGGGGTATATATAGGTTGGTTGAGAAATATCAATTTTCCTATAATTCTTATTTTTCATGGGAGTTTCCATAGGAATTCCTTCCATTTTTACATCTACATAACTCAATACTTTCTAGGGGTTTAATGTGACATAGTGTTGAGTTTTTGACACCAGATATTTCATCATGGTATTAATTAATTAATTTAATTAATTTTAAGACATTATGAATTTCCTAGAGTTTTAGGATGAGTTTTAAAATGTTTAGGGGATAAGGTGTTTCACATAGTGTGTGCACGATTAGGAGTAATTTTCCACTGACCGTGTGTGTGAGATCATCCCTTGATATAGTCAATTAAATTTTTTTGATCATAGTTAGCTAAACCATGCGACTTTAGAAGGGGTAACCATGTGGGTGCCTCATGCTTGTTGAGTAGGTACAACACGGTTTGTGTATAGTTTGGTAAAATGTTCCCAATGTCCCATATTTTTTAAAAAAAACATTTATTGTTTTCTTTCTTCCTTGTCTCATCTCTTTTATTTCATTCCCCCTCTCCTTTATCCTTTGTGACATGTGACTAATTTCCCTCCATCCCTCTATACTACACATAACCCCCTATTCTGAGATCCCCTCTCTACATCATTTCTCCATAATTTATTAGGGATTCATGGTTGATCCTTCAATGTAAGTCCATTTCTTCCCATATCCTCTCGTTTCTAGGATTTTTTCCTCTTCCTCATCACCCCTCATTTCTCAATCAAACTTTAGATCAAATGGGTTCATCTGGTTTTTTCAATTTTTTCATTTCTAGGGTATGTGATTGGTCTCTTACCATTGATTCTTTAATGTTTTGGCATCCACCGCTGAAGGAGATGAATTCCAGAAAAATTCAGGACACCCATCACCATTTTGAGGTGGGGATTTCTAGTGATCTCTCTTGTATTACAAATTATAAATTTCTTGGATTTTTTGAAATGTTTTCTTTTAAATTTATAAGAATTTTGTATGTTTTAGTAGGCTCATGTTATCCTTTAATTTCCATTTGATATTGTCTTTGGACTTGGCTACATTCCATTCACTTGTGAAAATTCCCATGTGGACCTTTAAAAATAATAAAAGAAACTTGTAATATTTTTCCTATATTTATAATTTTTCTGGCATATAAAAGTTTGTTTTTTAATGTTTTTCAAATATTTTTAAGGACATCTCAGGGATTTGGGTCACATTCCATGTTGTTTTAACTACCCATTTGGATTTCCTAAAGGGATTTCATTATTTTAAAAATATTTTTCAACCCGGTTTGTTATTTTAGAAATGGTTGTTATTTATTTTAAATGGTTCCCATTTTTTAAAATGGTGGTGTTACATTAAGAAATGAAAATATGAATCATTTTAGTGTTTCGGTTTTGCTTTGGTGGGATTATGATTTCCCATATATTTCTATTTGGATTCCAAATGGTTTTGTAAAGGGACTTCAAAATTCATATTCTATAAGTGATCTATGAAAAACTCAGTTATAGTTTTTCAAGTGATGCTTGACTGATTAGTTGATTTTTCCCTTTTTGAGCCTCTTTATATTTTTAAGAATGTTTATAAATATCCATGTGATTAATTATTGATTGTGATGCATGATGTTTTTATAGTTGGAGATATTTATAATGGAAGTATGTGATATGGGAAGTATTTGACTTTGATGTTAGACATTGGGATTTATGATTATCATGGGATGAAATTTTCTTGATTATGGCCCACCACCTTCAGTTATTCCATGATAAAAACTAGGCTTAAATGTGGGAAGTTATGTTATTTTTCTAGGTTAGTTGAGATTACACACTAGCTAGTCACCCCTAGTTGTCAGTAATACCTCTCTAGTGGAAGGGTCCCTAATGAGAATAGGTTTAGAGTTATTTGGTTAATAGTTGTTTGATCATCAACCTACCAATAGTTGGTCCACACTATGTGTATTATACTTTTCCCATTACTCCCTCGGGTTTTTTCTAATGATATGTATTGTATGTTATTTATTCTTTATTGTATATTGAGCATGTGATTTTCTTAATGATTCTTTTACATGTGTTGACATGTTGGTTCATTTATGATTGAGTTTTGATATTATGTGGATTTCCTTTTAATGGTATTTTTCTCCTTATGAATTGTATGGAATTAATTTGTGTGTGCTTTGGATTACTATCAAATGGTTTTTTTATAAATGTTTTGGAACTAATATTAGAAAAAGGTAAATGGTTTTTATTTCTTTAATAGTTTAAAGTAATAGTTTTCCCTAAATATATTTATGATGATTGGATTTTTCATGGGATTTTGGGAAAAGGGAAAATGGTTTTTTGTTTGTTTTTTATTGTTTAAAGGCTCTTTCCTCAGTTTAGAGGTATAAATTTAAATGTCTAAATATCTTAGTTTTCATTTTATTAAAAGGGTAGTTGTTTGGAATTTTACATGTAGTTTGGTTTTATAAAGCATTGGAAACCCAATTTTTATATTGTATGTTCAAACTAGAATTTTATATGGAATTGAATAAGGGTTTCTATATATTTATTGAGTAGTGGTGGTCTATTTATTGCTTTTGTGATCACACATATATTATGATCTCAGTTGCAAGTTTACGGTTCTTCTTTAGACTTCTCATTGAGCATTGATTTATTAATGTTAGTTTTATTTTATCATATTCTTTGGATTGTTCCCATTAAATCATTTTAGTATGTCTTACCTTTATTTTAATAAAATACCTATCAAGTTTCCCTTTATTTGATTTATCATAGACATTTCAAATTTTAAACCTTTCTACTATTGAAGGTGTAGTGAAATTCTTGTGGCTAAGGAAATGAATTTTGTGGGAATATTTTCCTTGATGGAGAAGGATAATGGGGTGATGAGGTATTATTTTTGTTATTATTTTCGTTTACTACAGTCATAATATGTTATTGGTTTGTTATTTCTATTATTATTTTGGAATGGGAATCGGACATGGGGATAGTTCATTCCATGTTTTTATTATATTCCTCTAGTTTCTTTTACGCTGATTATTAGAAAAACCCTTCCCAAGTGTGTTCCTGTGATTCTCAGTCACTAATTTTCAACCTGTGGGGATCATAAATTCACTTTGTTCTAGTGGTGGGATGGTTCCAACATCTGTTAAATGGATGACCCAAGATGGATCTTTACACCATCTCCCACCATTTATGAGCTAGTTGTTCAAAAAATAGAACGTAATCTATACTTTTGAGTTCAATGGTATTCATAATAATGATAATATATTTTTGATATTCTCTAATTATTATACTACCAGTTTTGGTGGATCATCCACTCTAAACAATGGTGGTATCTTCTTCCAAAAATATAATTCCCAATCCATTTTACCTAATATATATTGAATATATTATTCTCTATATAATGATAAAATAGTTTTCAAAATCATTATCACCGTTTGAGGATTAAAAAAATAGCTTCCACTAACCATCATTCGCATCCATATATAAATATTTTGGTAAGTATAATTGTATAGAATATAGAATGGTTTAATAAAAATAACACAATTTACCTATGGGTCATCATCACCAAATTCCATTCAATACTACATCTAGATTTATTATATCACTATTATTTGGGTAATATCATATATAATTTATTAGTGACAATAATTTAAAGAAAATTTGCAAGAAACTTTTCAAATAACTTTTAAAAAGATAAAAACATTGAGTCATTGAAAATTTACTTTTCATACAAAAAAACCATTTTTTTCGAAACCACAGATATCTGATGAAACACTAACCTTTCTTATAATGATACCTAAAATATTTATTATCTCAACCCATAATGGCTTATCTTGTCATAAAAAAATTTTAGGGTCATCATAAACCTTCCATTTAACTAAGCTTCTTGATAACTCATGGCTCACCATAAATATGTTAGCTATGACGTTTTTTGGGAATATTTCAAATTCCAACAATCCTATTTTCCACATCTAACATAATTATAATGTCTCGACTTAAAAAATAGTTTTAAACCGTTCTATAGTACCATGGTATGGTGATCCAAATCTCATGACTCAACTCAGAGTGTGATTGGGCTTATGTGCTCTCACATGATCACTAGTGGATAGAAACTACTTTATGTGGAAAAATTAAACCATTGGGGATTTATTTTCCCTCAAAATATAAAATAAAATGTTTAATAATGCTTGTAGATATAAAAAATCCTTTTATTGAAAACCAATAAATTCATATTAGTGAAAAATTTATATTTAAAAAATAACCATATAAAAAACATCGAAATATATATGATAAAAATTAATAATAAATAAATATAACTCCAGACCAAGAAACCAACTACTCATGTATATATCCAACACAAGTATATGAATCGTCTTTGATAAATATAAAATATTTCCTTTCCATATATCATAACCAATCATATATACAGGACCAACTAAGTTCACATGTATGGGGTGATTATAATATTCGTAGGATTTCCATAATAGATCTAATGAATTCCCACTCAAGAGAGATTCTAAAATGAAATTCTAATAAAAAATGATAATATAGAAAAAAAATTAAAAAATTCATTTATTAAAGGTATTATAAAATGAAGTTCCAAGAAAATATATTTATTTCAAAAACCAATTTTTTCCAAAAAAATACCATTTCTATATCCTTTGATCAAATCAATTTATAGGATTTTTTACTACTCAAAACTTTTTAAAAAAACTATCTATATCCCCAATTTCGAAAAGAAAACTCCATGTTTTTTCACACACACATTGGTCCACTCTGTTTTTCAATTATAGCCAAAAATGTTTCATGAAAATACACTAGTAATAAAGAAAAATAGGTATTAGTCCAAATTAATTAAATTAATTCTAACTATACAAAACCCAAAAAAGATATATCACTTGGACAATTCTAATTTAATCATCATTCACCTAGTTCCACTTGTGTAAACTATGTCAACACCTTCTCATAAATATAACTCAAACCCCTCCACTATACCTTGAAAATAAGTGATGTGTCACCATTCATCCCCAATTATCCTAACTATTAATTTTAATATTAAATACTCTATAATTATTTACCTTTCCATGTATGAATGTTTGGGGTTTCAAAATTGTTCTAAGAAAAATCCTTATTCAGACATGTGTATACATTTTGTGAAAATTCTAAGTAAACCAAATCAAAATCGTTTATAAAAATCCAACCATTATATGGGTGTTATCATATAAATAAATTTCTTCAAAATTTAAACATTTTGAATGAAATAATGGTTTTTCATAAAATATATATAATTAAATAGTTTAATATTTCATAATAAAACAACAAAGAATAAATTAATTAGTCAATATCATAGAAAGTATCAATGAAACCTGCCTAGATATGTTTTCTAAAATTATATATAATTTCTAAAATCGATGATCCTTTCATGGAAAACCATTATGTCCTACCATAAAAATCATATTTAAATAAAAAAATTTAATCCAAATAAAATAATAATTAATTTAAAAAATAGGTGTTGTATATCTACATTTGGATTGCTCCTGTGCAATTCATTGTAAGAGTGAATTACCTATGGAGAGTAGAATGAGTCGTTTACAACATGGAAGGACCCCTAGGAAACTCAATGGTTTCAAGGTATAGAACTAGATGGGGACAGAGTATAACATTTTAGGAAGTTTAATAACCCATTCTCCTAGCTAGCATGACCCCATTATAAATTTCATAAAAGCCCATTTTGATACCTCTAATATGATATCATCCAAAATATAGATTTTTATTTGTCAATCCCTTGTTTTGTGTTTGATTATCATCGACATTAATATGAACAAAATCATTAGTTGGTCATGGAAATCATTGGTTATTGTAGTAAATGTATTCAAAAAAAATCGCAACACCATTTTTTACGTACCCATTAGGGTAATAAATGTATCAATAAATTTCAATTTATTTTATCACCTTTTTAGTTCTATCCTCATTGTATAGATTACGAATGAACTTAGAGTTATTTTCATTATCCTCAAGCCATCTAACATTTTTTTGATTATTGAATAGACTCTCTTTTGTTGGAGTTGGGGCCCTAGAAAAAAATTCTATATAAATTATAATAAAATTTATTCATAGTTTGAAATATTAATAGAATCTTTAAAACATCATGATTGTTTCTCTGTGTAACATAGTATGTGATAATGTCCCAAGAGTAGATGTTGTACTAAAAGGTCATAGTAGTTCCCCACTATGATGACGGCCTAGTAGTGCAATGACATTATTCATAGATATATGTTATATAGCCAAATTATATCATTTTTTTGATATAAATGATACAGGATATTAGGGGTGGACACTCATATGACTTTGAGGAACCTTATAATAGTGTGCGCCCTTGGTAATCTCTAGTGTACGGTGGTATGATAATGAGACCCATCAATAGGAAATACACTTTCATATGTGTCACTGTATGTTCTTATCTATGGACATGTGTATTGATCCTTATATTTTAATATTCTTACCAATGAGTATAATGAGTCATGTACTTTGATGTATTGAGAAAAATTGTGATGACATATTTTCATGGTGAGGTAGGACACGTTGGGTGCATCACGAGTGATATTGCATTAATGAATAATGTAAGAAACTATGTGTCCCTTAAATTCTTTAATATAAGTTTATATCTATGTCCCTTTGATTGAAATTATATGGCCTAAATAAATCCATATACATGGTGTTCTACAGGAATGTATGATTTCAGGAAAGTAAAATAAAGATACATTAAGCTCACAGGTTAATGGCACTGTCATGCGACCTGCTTGATTAGTGATATCATGATAAAAGGATTATATTACATAGTAAGAATCTATATGATTTATTATTTAATTTTGGAATAAACTTATTTCTCTATGGTTTCATTGGTGTATTTCCAGACACTAACCTTATCCTTTTTGATGATTCATCTAATGCCATTGAGAAATAGGCGTAGAGGGTCACACACTAAGTTTATCATTAATCTTAGTTGAATAATATATTATTATTAATAATTAACAAGTTGAATATATTTTTTTCATGTATATAGTTTAATAATTATTCATTTATGATTGATCACATATATTATGTCACCAGTTATTCGAGAAAATATAACAATAGGGGAATATTTAATAAATATTTATTTTCTATTCAGTGGCTATAGTATTTATTTGTTAATTGGAAAATAATGAAGTGATATTTATTTATTAAATAAATAATCATTATTCATGGCCCAATAAATACTATGGAGGAATGGTGGATTGAGTTATTATGTCTTGTGAGAAATAATATTTAATTTAATTTTCACATTTATCACATGTGGAAGAAATAATATTATTATTTTAATTTTTATAAGGAGTTACATAGGGCATTAAATAAATAATAAAGGTAACTTGTGAAAATATTTATTTCTAAACCCTAGTTGTATTTAAACCCAATTATATTATTTTTTTCAAAAGATCCAATTCATTTTTGTCTTGTGCACAAAAATATTTAGAGAGAATCCTATAAATCCATTGGGAGATCCCTCTCCTAAAATGCTCCCAAGAACATAGAGTGATCTTCCTCCAGTTCCCACTCTCAAGTGTAGATATATTAAGGAGAACACTTTGTAATTGATTCTTTTGGTGATCAAAGGAAAATGACACATGTGATAGGATCGGTCGTGCTATAACCTAGATATTCATATAGCGTTGTTCAAGGATTTTTAGAACATGTGTGGATCAATGCTAGAGGGAATCTACTATTGACTCCTTTAACACAATGATGGTACATTGTAGGTCCATTGTTAGATACATCAACGAAGAATTAATTCATACAAGGTTGTTCTTAATTGATTAAATTAATTAAAACTAATATGTGATTGTCTAGAAATTGGTATTTTTGTTATATCCATTGTCTATTTCCTTTAATTAAATTTTTTTAATCATGGGTTTTATTGTTGTGTAAATATCAAATTGATCATCAATCATTAAAAACAATTTGGGCATGATCTGTCACACGATTCCATTTCACCTAGAACCATCAAGTGGTATCAAAGAGGTCACATAATTATTTATAATTATTTAAATACTATTGATAGACTTATTTTTTTGCGATTTAGTTTTCAATTAAAGTTTAATCATTCTTTAAATAAAATTTTAAGATCTACTTATCCCTCTTTGGTTTCTCGAATATCTAATCAATTTGATTAATTTTATGAATGAATTAAAATTGAAGAACTCATTTGGATGTGGTGAGGATTATAGACAGATAACACAAGAGTACACATCATGTAACTAGAGTTACACGACATGTGCTAGTGTTCAATGAACCATAAATTAATTAACAATTAATTCAAACCCTTTGAATTGAATACATACAGTGAATTTAATTTACTACATCATGTGTTGACTGGCTGTCCTAGCGTATATTCAGCCTGAGTATGTGCTATATATCCCATGTACATAGATTGTAGTCCTTTAAGTCGTAGAGGGGTCATGTATTTTCATACTCCGGCTACCTGACTAGTGATAGTTTAACTTGATGACCACATGTCCTGTAGCCCTTTTACATACCATGTACTCTATTTTTTTCAAGGAATGGAATACACGTTGAATCCCTAGGTGTGTTCCTTAGATAGATGGTGAGATACGTACACACCGTGTAGCTCACATGTACTCTCCAGGTACTCATACCAAATTATTTAAAATTTAAATTAATTTAATAAACAATGTAAACCTTATCAACGTGTGATATCATGTGGTCATTAAGTTGATAGGAAAATCCATGTGATGGGTTTATATATATATATATATATGTGTGTGTGTGTGTGTGTGTGTGTGTGTATGTATATATAGATATATAAATGTTTAATTAATCTTTTCATAATGTTCAGATATGCATAACATTTATGAGTTGTATGACTGATATTACTCTACGTTCATTGAAGCATAACATGTTACATAAAAATATTTTAATTTTTGTAATCATTAAGTTGATAGTACATGTCAAGAAAGTAATTTATAATTCATGTTTTCCATATGTCACAAGAGTAAAAAATATATAATTATAATACATGTTTGGTGAAATTGGACGGGTATTCTACATATTTCCTCCAAGTTATATTTATGTACACAATTAATTCTAAATAAATTTATTTAATTTGTTTAAAATTATGATGTATGTGAATATTAATGAAATTTAGATAAGAATTAAGATAAAAAATTGATTAATTAAGTAAGGAAATTAATTTATTAGAGCATGATTTATATTAAATAATAATGATTAAAAATTGAATTGTAGATTTACCTAAAATGTGTAATTCATTTCATGAATGTGGATAATCATGAGCATAGAACAGACCTTTTTATGTGATTTTTTTCATTTAATTTATAATTAAATTAAATTGTTGGCCTACATGCCTTATCTCCTCTTATTATGTAAGGTTCTATGTACCCATGGTTTATTTTATGTGAAACCCTTTTTCCTCACTTGTGTGTGAGTGAAAGAATATGTAATGGATGGATCTCCCATGATAGTGGAGGTGGTTCAATTTTGGACCCATGTAGAATCCAATCCAAGATAGATACAAAGGTGGACAAGTGGAAAGCTAGAAAACAGACCTTAATTGGTTCAGGGTATTGTTTTCCCCAAGGTCAATAGTTTTTCTATCAAACTCAAGATAAAATAAGTATTAGTAATATATCATGATCATACCACTTTATTATTTTCTTTCTAAAAAGTTACATGGTTAATTAATTATGGAAATTTTTCCATGATCACATGAATTAATGAATTAACAATTATGGAATATAGAAATAAAATAAAATGTCTTATGTCTAAATATTATCTAATACATGGTTAATCACATGATTAAATTTGATTAATATCAAAAATAATATAATAAAGATAATAATTATAAATTTATTCCTAAAATATAAAATCCCTCAATTATATATATTAATTCGGTATAGCTTTCCCCTACTTTAGTCAAAATTGAACCATAGTTCCAAGTACATCACCATCCATAGTTAGGATACTTTTAATTATCTAGGAATTCTTACATGAAATTTTGGGTAGAATTAAATTATTTCAAATAAGTGGTTAACTTCCAAAGTATGACATGGTGAAACGGATAGGTAAGGGTTGAGGAAATCCAATTTAAGGATTTAGGGATTGGGAAGACCACTCCAAAGATCAGGGAATAATGAGTTAATGTAGTTGTAAATTTGAATTAATACCTAAAACTATTCAAGTTTCTTGATCAACCAATGTTGGGGTAACAAGAAGGGGAATATGGATCATTTCCACTATATTTTCTAAGAAAAAATATTTTCTTACGCCAATGGTGAGGGATATTGGGTTTAAAAAAATTGTAGGATATCAATGAATATAATAATTTTTTATTTTTCTAAATTTTATCAAATAGATTACAAAAATTATAGTAAGTTTATTTTTAGAAACAACAATAAAATGAATTTTAACATATCATTGTAATATATACATAAGAAGGCTAACCTTCTCACTTTCACAAATTTCCAATAGTGGAAACGATGCTTAAATGTTATCCTAATCCGTTAAAGAAAATTGTATGTATTTGAAGAACCTATTCCTGATGCGCTTGGTAATAAGTCTAGTGATGAATAGTTAAAACTGTATGAGAAACATTTGAACAATTCCATAGATTCTCAATGTTTCATGATTTCATCCATGAACAATTAGATTTTGAAGCAACATGAGGACATGGATGCATAGATCATGATGTCACACCTTAGATATCTTTATCAAGGGAAGCTGATACAATATATATTTGAGATATCCAATGTTGTTTTTATAAATAATCTTGGAACGTCTACACCATATGGGCCCCATTTAGTCAGGATTTTTGATACATTGAATTATTAAACATCATAGGGATTAAATTCATGGATGATTTTCAAATAGATCTCGTACTTTCATCACTCCTAAAGACATTCTCTATTATTATTATTAATTAAAATATGAAAAAAATGAGAATTAACTCTCAAAATATCATAATTTGAATTACCATGGGGATAATTACATGAGATGTGACAAACTCGTGGTCCTTATAACCAATAAGAAAATGAAGAACAAGGTAAAGGGACCCAAGACTCATAAAAAGTCAAAATCTCCCGAGCACCATCCATCCAAGATGAAAAGATCCATATACAGGGAAAGGAAAAGGTGGAAAAATGTTTTTCATGTGGCAATAAAGGCCACTGAAAGAATAACTACACCCAAAATCAAGGGGAATCTAAAGTTGATTTCATTATCGATTGTAATATTTCATTACCTACACATTGGGTATTAGATACATCTTGTGGTGCTCACATATGTATCTAAACGCAGAAACCAAGTAAATTCTAAACAATTGTAAGAGGGGAGGTGGATTTGAGAGATACTAATAGTACATTTATAGCTTCTCTATCCATTTGTGACTACAAACATTCATTGAAAATGAAAATTATTTTAGGCTTTGTGTTATTTTTATTATATATCAAAAATTACTGAGAACATTATTTCTTTATCATTCATAGATGCTGATGGGTTTATTTTATGTTTTGAAATAATTTTTTTATCTTTTATAAAGTCAACATATGTTATGGTATGTAACATTTAAATAAATATCTTTATGTATTTAATTATTAAAATTATGTATTGGAAATTGATAACGAATCATGTTCACCCAACTCATATAACACCCATTTATTGCATCACAATATTGGTCATGTAAATGGGAAGTATTTGAAAAAACTATATCCAGATGGTTATTTAGACTCATTTAATCTAAAACCACTTGAAATATGTCATACTTGTTTACAAGTAAAAATTACCAAACCACTATTTAGTGGAAATGGTAAAAGAACCAAAAAGATTCTCGGATTGGTACACGCTGATGTGGGTGGACCATTTCTAGTAGAAGAAATAGGTGAAAATTCTTACTTCATGACATTTAAAGATGTATTTAGTGGATATGGTTATGTCTACATGATTATGTATAATTGTGAGTCCTTTGATAAATTCAAGTAATTATACAATGAAGTAGAGAATCAACTAGTAAAAAATAATAATAATATTCAATCAGATTAAGGTGATGAATTTCTTAACCAAGAGTTTATCAACTTTATAGGAGAGTTTGGGATTATATCTCAACTCAATACTCCTTACAAAACATTTTGGAATGGTGTTAGTTAAAGGATGAACCATAAATGGTTAAATATTGTAAGGTCAATAATAATTCATGTATATCTTCCATAATATTTTTGGATATATGCATTACAAACTGTGTCATACACACTATATCAAGTACCTACTAAAGTGGAATGTAGAATTCTCTTCAAGTTATAGATTGGAAAGAATCATTTTTTGTCACATACACGTGTATGGGGTTACGAATAATTTGTTAAGGCCTTATTAGGGAACAAACTAGAACCCAGGTTCACAAAGTGTATCATTATAGGGTATACCAATGAAACAAAGGGATGAACATTTACAACCCCTTAGACAAGAAATTTATTGTATTTAGACAAGTCATATTTCTTGAGAGGGATCATATACTCAAAAAGGATATCGGGGGAAGATTTAATTTAATGAATTTAATGCTTAAGATAAATAATAGTTGATATAGGAACATATTCCTAAGGTCCATGTGGATGAAGTATTTTCTTGAACATAAGTATTACATATGAGCTCAATAGAGGTAAGATAACAAAAGATAAATGGTATTCTAGTCATCATATATTAAATCATTATTGGTTGAAAATGATTAACCTATCTCAAACAAAAATTAAAATATATAGCTTAGAAGATGAAAGATGGAAAAAATAAATGAATTATGAAATTGATTTTATGTATCATAACCAAGTTTGGGTTCTTTTTGATTCACTGGTTGATGTAAAGACTTTAGGGTTAAAATGGGTATTAAAGAAAAAACTAGACATGGAAGGTAAATTAAATACCATTAAAGAAAGGCTAGTGGATAAAGGGTTTAAATAATGTTTAAGAATTGACTAAAATGAAACCTTTTTACCAATTTCATTGTTTAATTCTATAATAATTCTATTTGCCATATAATCTTCCCATGACTATGAAATTTGGCAGATGGATGTCCCAAAAATAATTCCTTAATGGGAAAGTTTAGGAAGGTGTCTATATGACACAACCAAAAGGTTTTGTGACTCCAGGAGTTGCCAAAAATATTTTTATGTTGTATAGATCCGTTTATGAATTAAAGAAAGCATCCAGATCATGGGAAATTCGATCCAATGGAGTTATAAAATAATTTTTTTATTAATAATGAATCTGATCCATTTGTTTACAATATTCTTAGTGGTAATTTTTTCATTATCCTCATATTATATGTTGATGAAATATTACTTATTGGAAATGAAATACTACACTTACAATATGTTAAAAACTAGTTGAATAAGTGTTTCTATATTAAGAACTTAGGTGAATTAGCTTATATTCTAGGGATCAAGATCATTTGTGATAGATCCAAAACGATTCTTGGACTATGTAAAAATAAATAAATTTATGAGATACTAAGGATATTTAGTATGGAAAAATTAACGAATGGATTGGTTCAAGAGTCACATAGTTTACATATTTATGAGAAAATGTGTCCCCATACACTTCTGTTATAGGATCAATTGTACATGTCAAGTTTTGTACTAGACTTTATGTTTCATATTCCTTGAGAATGGAAAGAAGATATAAAGAATTTTTAAAAGAACAACATTTGTATTATGTTATGTCTATCCTCAAGTATCTGAGAAGTACTAAGGATATTTTCCTAGTGTATAGAGGAGATGAAGAGGTGGTCATCAGGGGTTATACTTATTCTAGTTTTTGAACATATCATAATGATTTAATGTTCTAGTTAGAATATGTTTTTGTCTCAATAGAGGAGATATGAGCTGTAACAGTTCAAAACATCTAGTTTTCACTAATTTTATGTTGGATTCTGAGTATTTAGAAGCTTTTGATACACCCAAGGAATCAATTTGTATATGATACTTTTTCCAATATCTTAATTTGGTACCTATAAGTAAATATCATATCACATTAAATTATGATAATATTGCAGTAGTGGCTCATTCAAAAGAGAAAAATTCACCCCAATAGAGAAATAATACACTCTAGAAGTATCACTTATTGAGGGATTTTTATCAAAGGGGTGAAGTTTTAGTAAGAACTTATCCCATGTAATAAAACATGGTGTACCAATTGACTAAATCCCTATCTCATTAAAGCATGATTATCATGTGAGAGATAGTAGACTGAAGGTTGTTAGCAGTTGGATATAGTATAAGTGGGAGTTTATTAGAGTTGGTTCCCTATAACCAACTTTTGTTTACTTTATGATAACATGTATTCATAGTTTTTTATTTTAATAAACTCATTATAACATCATTATTATTCTTCTATATAGAATATTATGTGATAATGTCTTAACAGTGGTAATCGCACTAAATGGTCGTAGTAGTTCCCGACTGTGTTGAGAACTAAAAATTGTTATGAAACTATTTGTATATTTATGTTCTATAGCCATATAATATCCTTTTTAGGACACAAATGATACAAACTTTCATTGGTGGAGACTCAAAGTAATTTGAGGCACCTTTTCTTGGTGTATGCCCATGGTAATGTCAATTGTATTATATTATTAGAATGAGACCCATCACTAGGAAATCAACATTTATTTTTGTTATTAGATATTACTTTTTTTGGACATGTTTATTGATCCTTAGACATTGATAATATATTTAATCAGTATTATGAGTCATGTACTTTGATTTATTGAATAAAAACATGAAGACATGTGTTCACAGTAAGGTGGGATATGTTGGGCTCATCATGAGTAATATTGAATTAATGAATATTGAGATAAATGATTTTAACCTTCTCTCTGTAATGTAAATTTATATTTCGGTACCTTATATGGAAATTATAAAGCATAAATAAATTATTGTCCATGGTTTTCTGTAGGCAAGTTTGATTTCAATAAATTCAATGAAAGAGACATTGAGAACCTAGTTTGATGGCACAAGAATGCAACTAGTTGGATTAGAGATAACACGGAAAAAGGATTATATTACATAGTTAGTGTCCATATGAAGTATTATATTATTGTTACATTAACTTCTTTATAAATTTATTCCTTGGCATGTTTCAAGATTCTAACCTTGGACTTTATGTTACTTCGCCTAATGCCACTATGAAAGAGGTCAAATGTATCATACACTAAGTGTATACAGAATCTCAGTTTAATAATATATTATTATTTATTATTTAAAATTTTGAATAAATATCATTCCCTCATGTGATTTTATAGTTACTCATGTTTTCTTGATCGAAAATATTTCATCACCACTTATTCGAGAGAATGTTATGTGAACGGAATATTTAATAAATATTTATTTTCTATTTAGTTAATATTATTTTTATTTATTGGTGAATAATGAAGTGGTATTTATTTTTTAAATAAATATTAATTATTCAAGGACTGATAAGTATTTTAGAGGAATGGTGGGCCATGTTTTTAGTTCCTGTGACAAATAATATATATATAATTTTATTTTACTAAATAATATTTAATTTAATTTTCTTGCTAAGCACCTATCGAGGAAATAATATTATTATTATTATTTAGACATTGGGTTTCATAAGGGATTAAATAATTATGAAAGGGAGCTTGAGAAAATATTTATTTCTAAACCCTATCAGTATTCACACCCAATTATATTATTTTTTAGGAGAGTTAATTCATTTTTTTTGTTGTGAACAACGACAGCTAGAGAGAATACTCTCAATCCAAATAGAGCTCCATCTCTAAGAATTCTCACATGAATTTGGAGTGATCCTCCTCCTCCTCCCACTCTTGATTCTAAAGAGATCATGCAGAATAATTTGGAAGTGATTCATGTAGTGATAAAAGGAGAACAATGCAAGAAATAGTATTTACCAAGCTATTACCAGAAGATTCTTATGACGATGTTAAGATATTTTTGAAACATGTTTGGATCATTGCTAGAGGGAATCCACTCTTGATTACTTTAATTAAAGGATGATACAATATAGATCTATTTTCAGATCAATCAATGAAGATATAATACATGCAAGTTAATTATTAATTTATTAAATTAATTATAAATAATATGTGATGATCTGATGCTTGGTTTTGGAATTTTAACCCTTATCTATTTTATTTTATTAAATTATATTGATCATGATGTTTATCATTGTGTAAATATTAAATTTATTATCAATCATGACAAAAATAATATTTGTTCATGAACAATCGTATGATTTTATTGTGCATAAAACCATCATCATTAAGTGAAAGAATATTTTCCAAATTAGATGAAATTTGAATTTCCTCAAGAGAGGGTATATCATTAAATTTAATATAAATTTGGTACCTAATCATGTCATACTATCCATTTTTAATATCCAAGTCAATATTTTATAAATAGTATTAACTCCATATTCTTAAGGATTTTTTATTCACTAAGGTGTATTAGTTATGTTATTCATCTTACTTCTAAGAGATTCTTGTACCCATTCATTTTCAACAATTTATCCACACCAAGGTATAGTAATCCAGGAATTATTAAAATTAGAAGGAAAAGGATAATTATTGCTACTATGTATTCAACATAAACAAGTAAAGGTGTATGATCTGAGTGAAAATGTGAATGAATGGTTTGATACAATTCCATAATATATTGAAAATAACCCATGTGGATGAAGAATAAATAAATACCTATTTTATATTTAGAATTATTGGTGTGTCTAACACAGCTCTACTCATTTCATAAAATATAAATATCTAAAATATTACATGGATAATGAAAAGACATAAACTCATCTATATTTTATTAAAGGAATTTTTTTCCAATATTATCATCAAGGTTGAGAAAAACATTGAAGTTATCAATTAAGACCAATTTCTTCTTCACACTATTATGCATTAGATAAAATTAATTCAATAGATTCTTTCTTGCCAAGTAATAGTATCTAAAATAATTGAAAGAGATTAAAATCTCATGATTATCAATAAGGTCATTGACATAAACAGGCTGATATATAAAAAATAGCAGAGGACCTGGATATCATATTGATAAAGAACTAATAGATTCTAAACAAAACTAACATGAAAAATTAAAGATATGAAATTATAACTAAAAACATTCCAATAAAAATACTGTAAGTTATTAAAAAATCATATCTATAGATATTCCAACTAGGGTTGACCTATTTAAGAGGGGATACTGTTTATTTTCTAGAAAATATATCTCACTTAACCCTTTGGAATTCCAAAACTAACTTCATTTTAAATGATACATGACTTTTAATAGGCCTCTTGATTTTTTTCGACTAATTCTTTTTTCTATCATCAAACTCATTATGATCTTCGTTATTATATCTCCCTGCTTATATAGGGCAGATATCAAATTTATATCCAATGTAAATAAAATAAATTTTAACCACCTTTGAACCATTATGAAAAAAATAGAGGTGATAATTTCATAGTTCTGCACTTTCAATATTAGATATAAAGTTCATGTGAACCAGGTTAAAATATATATTTCTTAATACTTTCAGTGTTACCATGTAAGGGGTATAGGAAACTCTATGTTGAAAAATTCTTGATATTTCTATTTTTCAATGAAATCGGTTTCATTTGATTATAAAATTTATGTGTTAGTTTCCTCTTTCAAGGGTTGATTTAGTTATAGATTATCCATATCCTACTTATTGGACTAAATGTAGGGATATTTAATTGATAAAACATATCCCACAAAATGGATTGAGTCACTAGGGATTCTTTTAAGGTTAACCCTCTTCCCTTATTATTTCTATGGTTTCTCTTTTTCATGAAATCAATGTACTAATTCCCAAAAACATTATAAAATTAATAGAATGTCTTAGACCTCTTGATATTTCTTGTGATATGCCTAATAATATTGCAGTCTTGGAAAAACTTATTGATTTTATCAAACCTGATATTCAAGATTATGTGACCATTATTTGTTGAGAGAACAAAATTATCAATGAGGGTATTATTTAAATAGACTTCAAAAATAATTTTTAAAAAATGAAAAAACCTATCCATTTTGATTTCTTTATCTATGGATCCCATTACCTAAAAAAATACTTGAGAATATTATGTTTCTAATAGATCCTGTTAATTACCAAAATCTTCCCACAAACATGAGGGAAAATGTTTTTAAATTCAAAGGGGATAAAGTGAGGATCAAACTCTTGAATGAATGGAAGACCAAATTTAATAGAGAGAGGATTGAAACCCCAGGCCTGATGATTGTGTTTATTTGAAAGGTAAAATTTGGATAAAACCATGACTAATTGATATTAACTTCTAGTAAAAGTAACCCTAAATACAGGAAAAAAACCTTTATGAGACCATCTCATTTCCATGAATTTTACTCTTTTGGTTGTGATACATTAGCGATGATTAAGAAATTATAGATATAATGTCTCTTAAAAATTTCATCCATGTTAAAAGAGACATGACCAATCATTCCTATTCTGGTGGTCCTATGATTTTTTTCACCAATAGATGCAAATGACTACCTCTTTACTAGAAATCCATTCTTGGTAACATTTCAGATGGGATCTTCATGAATCTACTATTTCAAATGGTGTCACAGTGAAAACATATCTTTTAATTCAAAAAAATTAAATATCATGCTTAGTCATTCGTGAATTGGGGATTTCTTGATTTTCTTTAGAAATAACACCATAATAACCCTGTTAATCACCCTCTAATTCCATCCCCCATGGTTAATAATTAATAATTATGAATAATGTAATTGATCATAATTAATAATGATGTTAATGGTAATTAATATTTTAATTAATAATAAATAATGTTTCAATTAATTAAAATTACATTATTGTTTATTATTTATTATTATTGTAATTCATACTAGTTAGAAATATACCGAAAAGATATAGTCCAAAGAAAATATTCTCACCATTATTAAAAGAAAGAAATAGATGACAATATAGGTGAATGGGATAAAGCATGTAGATATTACCTCATCCAAAAAAAACAAATAATTAATCATAATAAGAAGTAAAATTCTCATAATCATAATCAGATTCATCTGCATTCTCCCAACTCTAACTATGAGTTACTTTGATTGAGAATACTAAGGATACCTACCTTGGAACTTTCTTGATCTAAGTTGAGTATGACCTTTGAATCCTTTGAAGAAGATCCAGTACACATTTTCCTTAATGGATTGGGAAAATATTTCTATGGCCTTATTTTTTGAAGACCTCTCTTTCCTTTTCCAAATACAAAATCATTAAAATAAACAACACATGAAGGCCTAAGATGAGCGGTTTCTAATAACACCAACTTTTGGTCTTTATCACTACCATCATCAGAAATGTTACCCCACTTTTTGGTCCCTGAGGAGAAAAATGAATTCTGAATATTTTGATGATAATCCATGTCCTACTGAATATCATATGGTTTGGACCCATCATCATGTGGAACACATCCTAAGAAATCCACTGCCAATGGTGGCACCAAATACAAATTTTAAAAATAATTGAATAAAAATTTAAGAATTATTAATTAACTATTAGTAATAAAATTAATTAATTTATAATGTAATTATTATTAATAAAACATAGTGATGTGATTAACAATAAGAAATAATAATTACATCAGTACATTAATAACTAAAATATTAATTATTATTAATTATTATAAGTTATCAAATTATTTTAAAAACACTCAATTATTGACATATACCAATTAATATCTATGAAATTAGATAATTTAATTTTAACTTGTTTCTATGGTTATGTAGAAGAAAAATACCTAAATGATTAATAAAATCATACTCTAAAAGAAATTAATTTTTATTCTAATAAATAAGCTCCAGTACTATGAAAAAGCTAAAATTGAAATAAAATGAAGATTTTGCATATTCTACTGAGTCTGAAGTTGAAGATAATGATGAAGTACTTAAAAATATCATGTAATTAATTTTAAAGAGTTTTAAAATATTATGAAGTAAATATAATGATAAATTAACATTTTAGTGATTTAACTCTATTATTATTGTTCAATTTGTTATCACCTATCAAAAAAATGAATGATGAAATGATGGAAGATGATGAAGAAGATATATAACCTAGAATGAGAGATAAAAAATATGTTTAATTCATAAAATAGTAAAAAAATATTTTGACAAGAAGTTTTTTTTACGTAGGAATGGGTAAGGGAAGATGGTTTAGAGGGTTGTGAATAGAACATATTAAAAAAATTAATAAAATAAATTAATTATTTAAATTAATTTATGAAGATAAATGGTAGAGTTAATTACCAGCAGAAATAAAGAATAAACACATAGAATTCTTATAGTGGTTCAATCCAAAGTGGACTATATTCAGTCTTATACCTATCTACTCGATGAGAGATATATGTACACTAAATTTATTTTTGAGGGTGAATCATAACCCAATTACAAGATCGTTTTCTATTAGAGGGATAACCATGACACATTGACTCTTATATGGGAAATCCCAACCAAAATACAACACTAACTTTAGAATACAACATTCACAACCCAAACTTTCATTGATTGAGAATCTGGGAGTCGCATTCCAAGGGAATAGAAAAATAACAATGATTTTGTATGTATAATAATAAATAAAAAAACAAAGAGTGTGTCTGATAAATGGGAGAAGTACCACAAATCGTTCTTTATATGGAATTGATCATTAAAAATGCTAGACAAAAATCACTGATAAAACAGAGACTTATCAGCGCTTTCAAAAAGTGATTCTAGTGTTATCTTTTATCAGTGCTAACAAGATCACTAATAAAATTATACTCTTTGTCATGTTTTTTTATAGCGTTCATAAAAGTGATTCCTTTATCAGTTCTTTTTTCTAATGCTGATAAAGTTCATTGTGAGTAATTTAATTTATATATAAATTTTTATATATTATTTAATAAGATTTATATTACCATATATATATAATATAAATATGATTTATATAATTATTAATAAAAAATGAATCTTATTTTTATAATTTTATATATAAAAATTTATCAAATTTATATTTTTCAAAATGATTAATAGTTTATTCATATAAATTTATTAAAAAATGTGTATATAATTAAAATAAATATAATATATTAGTATTTCATTTAAAAAATTATATATAACTGAGTATATTTATTTAAATATATATTTATATTGATATTAAATAATTTTAAATATATGTTCATGTATAATTGTATGTATGTATGTGTAAATTTGTATATCGGTGTATGTATGTGTGTTTGTAGAAGTGTATGGGAGAAAATGTACTATAAATATTTGTATATAATTATAAATATTTGTATATAATTATATATATTTATATAATTATATATATTTATATGATTATATATATTTGTATAATTATATATAATTATGTTTTTATAATTAACATTTTAGATTAACAAATCAATTAAATAGAATAAATATATAAATTTCAAACATATTTAAAAATTTAAAACCTAATAAACAAAAAAAATATTAAATTTATAATTATAAATAAAAATTTATATATATTTGTATAATTATATATAATTATATTAATATATATAATTACATAAAAATATTTATAATTATATATAAATATTTTTCAATATATTTTTTTATAATTATATATATATATATTTATTTAAATATTTATGAAATTAAAATAAATAAATTTAAATAATAATTATATTTGTTATATTTAAATTTATAATTATATATATTTTTTATGTTGGGTGTCTACCCGAGTGGTAAAGGCTCCACGTAATTATGAATCAGACCCGTGTTCAAATTAGGGTGGGCGTAGGTACTATTAGAGTAATATGTTTGCGGTGACATAGATGATGATGCAGGTAGGCACTGACATAGGCATAATTTAGACAGGCGGTGTTACAGACAGGACACAGGCCTAGTGACACAGGAGGGATGATGCAAGCATGGCGTTTCTCTGGGCTTTTGGGTCATGTTTTGGGCTTCATGCCCACTGTACCTACGGGTTATGTACTAAATAAATAAGGTTTGAAGAGTGGGTTATCCCCTTGGGGGGCTATGGCCTTCCTTTTAGGGCTTTGTGTGTGGTGTGTGTGTGTGTGTGTTTGAATGTAATTTTACCCCAAGCACCTAATATATATATATATATATAATTATAAAATTATAATAAATACAGTTAAATAAACAATATATTTATTACATATATAAGTATATATACTTATATATATATAATTATATATAATTATATATATATTATAATTATTTATAAAAACATTTTAAATTTTTACTTATAATTATAATTATATATATATATATATTTACAAAATTATTATAAATATGTTTATTATAATTATAATTATAAATATTTATATAATTATTTATAATTATATAAATATATATAATTATTTATAATTATATAAATATATATAATTATTTATAATTAGATAAATTTATATAATTATATAGATATATATAATTATATAATTATATATAGTTATATAGATATATATAAGTATATAATTATATATAATTATATTGTTTTATATAATTATATGAATATATTTATTTTTATATACAATTTTTTAAAATATATTTATTCATATTAATAATTATAATTAAATATATTGATTTAAAGAAATAAAAAAATATAACAGATATATTTAAATAATAAATATATTTATTTATAATTATATATATAAATAAATATTTTTAATTATTTAAATATTTATAAATAATTATATACATTTAAATTGTTTAATTATATTTATTATGCCATTTAAATCAGGTTTTTATCATCATTTTGTTAGAGGTGATAAATTTTATTTTCATTAGCGCTAATAATTAGTTGATAAAACTTATCTTTATCAGCACTATAATTTCATCATTCATAAATATGTATCATTATCTATGCTAAAAACATTGATAAAGATCCATTTTATGAGCACTTTTTTTAAAGTGCAGATAAAATTCTTTCCGAACATTTAAGTATAACCCTAAAAGAGTCCTTGTCTCTCACGTCATTCAAGCTATTGCAGAACTGAACCACTGTCGCCACTCTTTATCGATCTTCTCGATGAATAGATCCTCTCAAAAGCTACTATTTTTCCACTACTCATAGCATGACACCATCATACTCACATTGCAATATGAGAATTCTAAATTCTCATTTAAAATCCATTGTTATCACTTAAAACACACTCATCGCATTCCAAAATATGCATTTAATCTGAATCTTATCCCACCATATCCCATCACATGAAAAACAACTAATCAAACCTCAATTGGCTGACCCCCCCCCCCCCCCAAATCGGTTGGCTTGTGCTGGTGACATGCTATTCAATTACTCGATCATGATGTCTTTGCTCATGGAGGCACCCTAAGATTGTTTTGAAATACCCACAAAAGTATCAACCTAACATTAAATGTGATTCTACGACTGAATCCCTAGTCGACTAAAACCATTATCATACTCTCCTACATGTACTACATCCACACCACCATTTATGAGTGGTTTTAGTCAACTATCATTATCACGATACAAAAATATGAGTTTTCATGGTGTTTTTCTATTTTTTTGGTTTATGTTTCATGTCACTATTATGATTGGTAGTTATTTAGTTGAATGAAATGTATTAAAATCATTTTTTTCATGGAATTTATGGTCATATTAATAGTTTTTAGGTGTTCATGAATGTATAAAACATCTGTATTTGTTCCCATTAGTATCTCGGTGATCAACAGGGTGATGCATCTCATTTGGAGACCATTATTGTAATTTATAAATAATTTTAATTATATATATGTAAATAATATCTGTGTAAATATTTTTTCCTTTTTATATAAATAATTTTGATTGTTATTGAAATTTAATGGTTTAAAAATTATTTTATATTAAATATTATGTATAGAAATATACAATATATTTTAAAATAAATAAATATATGGAATATAAAATGATTTTAATGAATATGTGAAATCACATTTGTCTACAAAAATTAAAATTCTAAAATTTGTATCAATATATTTGTATTAGTTTAATTTTTATCTAATTTTGTTGTCTTGAGATTATAATTACATATTAAAATCATGATATATGATCAGTTGTGATACGTTGCTCCCAATCGAACATCATTATTTGTTTTAAATTTTCTGAAATAGTTTTAACAGTGTATGTGTTAGTGATCTTATTTTTCCTCAATATACCCCACTGATTCTCCACCCAATCTATCTTACCAAGAACTATTATTAGTTTAAACTCTCCCATGACTTCACATTCATTTTCACTCATTCAATATTATTTATCACTCTGATTTCATGGAGCTCCAAACTGTGCCCCAAAAAAACTCTACCCACTTATCATGTAAGGTGGTGACTGTAAATGATAAGTACAATGAGTTTTTTACGGTGCATGGATAGTAATAGAATCCAAATTTCAAGTATCCCTCCTAATCCTATGGATTAAAATCATAAAATTCTACCCATTTTATTCCAAAAATCTTTCCTACTCCAATCAATTAAAACTGCAATGTATTTTTAAAACATGTCATTACCTTTTGAATTTTATTTTTAATGGTTGTTAGAGTTTCATATTTCAATATTTTTTCTTTTCAGGAAACCAAAATATGGAATGAATATTGTTCTAAACATTTAGACAAAAAAATTAAATCTATCAAATTATAATTTTTGTATAAAAAATATTTTTCACGCATTGATATAGATAGACAGTTTTAAATATTTTTATTAAATTCCATATGTTTATCATATCTATGTTGGGTTCTAATAGGGAAGCAGTCTCTCTTGGGACCCAAATTAGAGCAATAAATGGTATATTAGGTTCATGTAATAGATAAAATATTACTTATAACCCATGTTAGTAAAATCATATCCATTAATAAACCAATTTCTGTATTTAAAATCGTAACCATTAATAATCTTACCTTACACAAATATTTTTATCATAAGATGAAATTTTTCTATGAAATGGTTTTTACACTATATTTATTTTGTTAAATATCAATATTACTAAATCTAATAGGATGTATATGAGTAAAAAATGGATGGATTCCAACCATTTGAAAAAGGAGTATGAGGATGGGGTGAATGTGTTCATCAAGTTTTTAAAATATCATGCATATGACCCTTATAGAACCCTTTTTCCAGGTTTATGATATTGTTTTTCAAGACTAATTATTCCTTTGGAGTTGTAAGAACACTTTAACTATCGAATAATATATCTATGTTATAATTTTCAGACTAAACATTGGTAAACACTGAATGTAGCTAGTGTCTAGGATAAGTCTTCGTTTAATGGATCATCTGATATGATTACAAGTGTGGACAATGATAAAGCCAACATCGAGGATGTGATTACAGGTGTGAACAATAACAAATATTTTATTGAGGAAATGAAAATGATAGTTGAATATGAACATAATTATTGTCAAAATTTATTTCATAAGTTGAAGAGTTATTCAAGGATTCCATTGTATGTTGGTTGTACTAAATATATAGCATTATCACCTATACTAGAGCTATATAATTTAATAGTTGGAATAAAATGTAGTGACACTAGTTTTAATGATATAATTTCTCTTTTGAATGATATTATCTCAAAAGATGATGTTCTTCCTTATTGATCCCATTACACTAAATGAATGTTAAGATCAATGGGTATGATCTCTAAAAGAATACATTTTTATCCAAATGACTGTATACTATTTTACTAGGACCAAAAATCCCTTAAAAATTCCAAATTGTGGTGATTATTGATATAAGAAAGATGAATTGGGTCCTATGAAAGTTTTATGTTATTTTCCAATCATTCCAAGGTTTAGGTTCTTATATAGAATTGAGGATACTGCATGAAAATTTATGTGGCACAAAAATATAGGAAATGAAGATGAGAAACTCCATCACATGATAGAAAACCCTTAGTGGATGATAATTGTTCATGAGTGTTCTAAATTTTGAAATAATCCAGAAAACCATTGTCTTACACTATCTATAGATGGAGTGAATTATTTTGGTTTTCAAATCAACACTAAAAATAGATGTCCAGTTATGTTTGTAAATTATAACATTCCCCCATTGTTATGACAGAAAAAAAAGTACATTATGTTGTCTCTACTTATATCAGGACCAAAATAACTGGGTAATGAAATTAATGTTTATTTGGATCCATTGAATGAATATTTGAAATTATTGTGGGATTCAAGTGCTACATTTTATGATGATTAAATTAATATAGATTTCATGTTGAGTTGCATGTTGTGTGGGAAGATAAATGATCTTTCTTCTTACGGAAATTTTCTAGGATATATAATTAAAGTAAATCATGGGTGTCCCATTTTTGAACAAGATACACAGTCAATTAGGTTGAAACCCTCACTAAATAGTGTTCCTATGACATAGTAGATTTCTAACCTGATGACTTGTGTATCGATCTTGGATGAAAACATTCTATAGGAGTTCAGAAGAATATACCACATAGTCTCCACTAACATATGATCAACTATTTTAGAAATTAAAATATATATACATTTCAATTGGTAAACTATTTTTGAAAAACCATAAAAAAAACTTGTTGGAAAAAGAGATCATTTTTTGAATTAACATACATGATTTTTTTACATGTAACAAATTTTATTGATGTGATGCATGTTAAAAAATATATATGTGATAATTCCATTATCACATTACTAAATTCACTTAGAAGAAAAATGATATAATTTAGGCTAGTTTGGACATGATTGACATGGGAATATGGGAAGCATTTTTTCCAGTGAAGATCGAAAACAAACTTTTCTTCCTACAATTACTTACACACATTCCAAGAAAGTGAGATATCATTATTTTCAACTTGTTTAATTATTTAAAGGTTTTATGTGGTTATTAATAAAATATAAATAATATCATATTAATGAATTATTTAATGTTAAAGGGTTTGAAATCATATGATTTTCATTTTTTGATGAAAGATCTAATTTTTTTAGCTTTACATTTCATTTTTTCCAAGAATGTTTGTCATATATTAACCAATATCTATTTCATCTTCAAATATATATATATAGCAATGTTATAGACTCGGTGAAATTTACAACTATGGAAAACAAAATTTATATCATATTATGATAATTTGAGATGTTATTCCCACTAACATTCTTTGATATGATGGTTCACATGACGATTCACTTGGTAAGAGAGATCTGACTATATAGTCCAATAAATTATAGATAGATATACCACATTGAACAATATATAAATATTTTTAAAGGGTGTTTCTAAAATTAAAGTCTTCCAGAAGTTTTTATTACAGAGTAATATATTTTTTAGGAATTCATTTAATTCAATACCTACTACTTTTCCAATATGGAAATAATTGTTCTACCAAAATCTCACCACACTGAACAGATTGTGGGTAAAGCAATTTCTAGAATATATTTTATCACAATTAATATTATATATTAGGAGAAGGCCTAAATTTATGATTTTCATAATGATTTATAGGTTTCCCCATTTATTGAATCCCAAAAAGTAATTCTTAGGAATTTTAATCCATAAAGGTATGAAAAATGGATATCAAATACACACAATCAATAGTTTATAGGTTGGTTTTGAGACTATATTTTTAAGGAGACAACTAAAAATCCTGAATCAATTTCATAAAAAAAATATGGATAGCCAAAAGACCAAGTTTTCATCTAATATCTTATAATGTTAATGTAATTTATGGTTATATTTTCTATAAAAATGAACATGATGAATTCAGTACCATGAAAAATAGTGGAGTTACAATTGTGGTTGAATCTATGCATGTAACTGGTACCAAGGATAGAAATCCAATTTAGGAAAATATGTCTCACTTTAAAATCATTAAAAAATATGAGATTTGAATTATAAAACATTCAAATTTAAAAATATTCAATGAAATTTTCTTGATAACACGAGTGATGTTAAAATAGATTAATGATTCATGCCTTAATCCAATGCACAGTGTGATCAATATAACTCTACGTGTGTTTTTTATTTAAAATTGACATTTTAGTTAAAAAAAAGTGACATAATCAAACTAAGAAAAAACAATAATATTATTTTTATACTTTAGAATAATTATCCATAATACATTTGTGACATATATTAATCAGACCCACCTCAATCTGATATATAGTTTTCCCGATATGACTCAAAGTGTATGTTATCATTTTAAAATTGAAATTTTAGTTCAAAATATATTTCACTAACTAAAAACATAGAAAATAAGTTCTGGTTATCTTCATAATCTATTAAAAATATTCATTAGTCATTTATGACATGTAGGAATTAGTCTCAGGTTAAACAGACACATGATGTGACTAGTATTACACAAAGTGTGTGTTTTCAATTTAAAACGCCATTTTAGAAAAAAATTGTGATATACTCAAAACCATGAAAATGAATTTATATTATTTTCATACTATAAGAAAAAGATTCAGAATTTGTTTCTGATAATAATAAATCAGTCACACGTCAATCTAATGCACAATGTTACCGGTAGGGCTCAAAGTGTGTGTTTTCAGTTTAAAATGACATTTTAGTTAAAACCACAATTGTCATAATCAAAACCAATAAAACAAATACATATTTTTTTAATACTTTATAAAAATAATCCATATGTCTTTTTTGAAATGTTAGAACCATCCTCACTTCAATATGACACACGGTGTGACCAGTATGACTCAAAGCGTGTCTTTTAATTTATAATTGACATTTAAGTGAAAAAGATTAGTGATAAACTCAAAAACTGAGAAAACACATTATTATTATTTCTATACATTAGTTAAATGAACCATAAGTCATTTTTTATGATTATTAATCATCTAAACCTCAATATGATACATAGTATGCTAGATAGGACTCAAATATTGTGTTATCAGTTTAAAATTGATATTTTAGCTCAAAACATCTGTCACTCACTGAAAAATGTGAAATCGCACTCATATTGTTTTTATAATTTAGGAATATGATTCATAATTCATTTTTTATGTTTATTAATTAGTCAAACATCAAACTGACACATGATATGACCGCTATGAATTAAATTTCATTTTTTCAGTTTAAAATGTCATTTTAGTAGAAAAAATCAAGTGAAATATTCAAAATATGGAAAACTGATTTGGATTATTTTGATACTTTAGTAAAATGATACATAAGTCCTTCTTTATATTTATAAATCATAATCATATTAATATGATGCACGGTGTAACAAGTATGACTCCAAGTGTGTCTTTTTATTTAAAATTGACATTTTAGTAAAAAATACAAGTGACATACTAAAAACCAAGAAAACACAGTCAAATTGTTTTGATACATTAGGAAAAAAATAAATATGTTATTTGGGATGTGTAAGAATAATATTCACATCAATATGATACTCAATGTGTATGATGTGACTCAAAGTGTCCTTTATTAGTTTAAAATTTACATTTTAGTTCAAAACAAGTGCGAGTCACTGAAAATAGAGAAAACAAGCTCATATTTTATTGTTAATTATAGAAAACAATTTATAAGACATTTTTGAAATGTAAGAATCAATATAATGTCAAACTGTTACAAAATGTAATTATTATGACTCAAATTGTATGTTTTTTTTTAAAATGACATTTTAGTAAAGAAACAAGCAACATTCTCAAAACCAAGAAAACGCATTCCTGTTGTTTTGATACTTTATAAAAATTACCAATAAGTTATTTGTGATGTGTAAGAATTAGCTACACCTCAATATGATGTATAGTGTGACTGATATTACTCAAATTTTGTTGTTTCAGATTAAAAATGATGTTTTGTTAATATATTTATTCATATTTATGTTTAATTTATTTCTTTATAGTATTACTAATATATTTTTTTCTTATACATGTGTCTTATTTTGTTCGAGTTATGGTGCCTTGTTTGATATCTAATACCATAATCGGTCTTTTTTATGAGGGGGTCGGGTGCCAATGATAATTAAACCATTGATTTTTTTGAATTTTTTTTTTGGAAAATTGTACTTGATAATGTAATTTTACAGAAAATGATTAAAAATTCTATAATAGTGTCTTTTTTCTTATATTTGTGATGTAATTTTTTTGTTAACTAAATTATAAATTATCCAAATCATGTATTTACCTGTATTTTTTGATATAATGTGCTATAATTGTAACAAAACACTATAGTAGTATGGACTTTCTATGTGGTACTTTTAGTGATGATAAAGTAGGACCTTTATAGGTGCTATTTTATCACAGATAAATGTGGATCCTAATTATTTTTTAGCACTGATAAATGATTTTTCTAAAGTAGTTAAAATTTTATTTTGTAGTAATGGAAGTAATGTTATAGAAACATGAAACTAGATGAAAGAGAAGATAGAATGAATGAATAATATGTATTGGAACTTGATAAATTTGGATGTCTTTTCAAGGAAGTATTAGTTGTAGAATTTTAGGTACATTCTTGAGATATTTTCCAGAAGATTAAGAAGATTATTGAACATGGCTTCATATTTTATCATCAAACTTTAAATATCAAAAGGTTCTTGTTCTTATGGTTCATCCAAATTTTGTATGAATTTTTTTGAATGTTCCCCAAGGCCATTAAATAGAATCTATAATGACTAACAAACCAAAACCAATAAGATAAAAAAAATTCAAATTCAAATTTAAAAAATATCGAGAGATAATATTAGCATCGAGAATAATGATAACAAAAAATTTTTGAATTTAAAATTTAATGAATGATTCAAACCATTTTTAATTACTCATTAAACGATAATAATAATAATAACTCATAGTAATCCCATTAAATTTTTAAGTTAATTTTATGGTTTAAATTCAAATATCAAATATATTCTAATTTAATATAGCATTTAAATATTTAAAATTAAATAATATTACATTAAATTCCAAAAAATAAGATTTAATAAATTCCATGTCATTAAATAATAATTTAGAAATGAATCAATAAAAGAAATTAACTAAAAATATTAAATTTCAAATATTCAAAATACATGATGTATATGTTATGTAAGAATAATGAATGAATTTTAAAACTTTTTAAAAATAATTTAAATATTATAAAACACTCCACATAGATTATATGTAGTATATATAAATTTTATTAATTAATAAAAGTCTTAAAATAAATAAAATAAACATGTAGTTAATGATAATATCAAAAACAATGAAAAACCAAGAACATTTAAAAATACAGATTTTATCAAAAATAAATAAAGGACTAATTGTGCAAGACAAGTTGTCATGTAGTCAGTATTATTAGTGTGTCATGTGTTTATAATTCTGACCATATGAATAAGGTGCAGTCACATTAGAATATAAAAAGTGATCGGTATACTAACTGTGTGTGCTCGGCTGAGTTACCATGTGCAGTAACTTCATAAGATTTTTTGTAGGTTTGAATATCCATTAGGTTAACTATTTCACATGTGGAACACAGTACATGGAAAAATATCAAAGATTTTGTTGTGAATCATACTTGGTTGAGCTATGATACACCCACATGCATCATTTAATATACACGGGAATTGATCTGATTAGTAATTTATAGTCCCAAGATACACATACTACTAGGTAATAGTAAAGTGTCAGTGTGGGGTCGAACCCATGAGGATCACTGGTAAGCTATAAATCATTAAAAAAAGCTTTGAATGGATTCCTCATGTTCACTCATCATGATTTTTTTTCTAGAACAATGTATTTTGGATTACATTTACATAACTAAGAAGGGAACAAGGTTAATTTTAGGGCTCTTAGGAGAACATAATCCTAAATCTATCTTAGAATAGTTTAATGACTTAGACATTGGATATGTGTAATTTCCACCAATAGGTTTTGGTCAAACCAATTGGATCTATCTATGTTGTAACTATCCATTGGTCTGATTATATCTAACGACCTAGATGCATTACTCTTAGCTTCTATGTTGAAAGTGTCACAGGCTAAGGATCATAGCTAGCTCAACTCTAATTAGGTTAGGCTCATTCAAATTCACTTCCCATTGTTAAGGTTTTACAAAACAATGTGATAAAAAAAATAACTTAATTACTATTCACAGTGCTACTAAGGTTCAAACTGTAGATTCATTAGGATCAGAAACACCCATATGCTTGACCTCTAACCCTAAGAAGATTAGCCGTGAATGATGGTATTGATAAAAAATAAAATAATATCAAACATGCTTAGAATAATCATGAAATGATTGTGAAATAAGTGATCAATAATTTATATCAAGAAATAATCATGATAGAAAATTAAAAATCACTATAAATACAATAAAAACTTACTCAGAATGAAGAAATAATTAAGGAATATCAAGTGTGGATGAAAAATGATGAATGGTATTGAAAACTGGAATCAAAAAGAAAAAGAATCACAATGAATGAAGAATGGATGTATAATTGTTAATAACTCAAAATTATTTCATAAAAAATGGAAGGAATGAAATAAAACTATGTTTGGATGAGAAAAAAATGAAAATTAAGAAATAAAAATTAGATGAGGATGTAGGTTCTGAACTATCTATGCATAGAGGATAATTCAAAAAAATAAAATCTTGAAATGTACATGATGCGTGCAGCCTTCATATCATGTACTGGATTTAAATGGCTTTGTCCTGATATCTTCCAATCATGTAATTAGAATTCTCATCGAGTATTTGAGATCCAAAATTTCCTCTGGAATATCAACTTGTATCTTTGAATGTGTTGGATCTTGAGTTTGAACATCATGAAAACTATGAACGTTGTTTATTTGATTCCCTTTCAGTGGGATTTAGATTTTGAAGTCTGAATGATGTGTAATGTTTTTACACAATGTGTATTGTGTTCACATCATATAACATTTTCATTGGATGGTCTGTGGATCTACATGCATGCTGTGAAAGATGACTACATGTGGTATATGTTATACATGACATGTAAAGTGTGTCTTTTATACATTTTTGAATTTATTTATTTAAGCCCAAAATTAATAATTCCTACAAATAAAACTAAAACCTAGTATATTATAGAATAATACATTAATAAAAATTAATTGAATTCATAAAAATGTCTATAAATTCCACATATCAAATTCCCCCATACATGAATAATTGCATTGTCACGATCCAAACCAATGGAGCTCGGGCCACAACTCACCAAACCCACCTTCAATAGTAAAAGGGCTGGATACTAGTTCCAGTTAGGCATATCACATATATGGGAGGCCTTTTCCTAAATTACATGTATGCTCACACCCACAACCACCTCAATGTAACTGTGCAGAGATACCAAAAAAGATATAAACTAAAATGCATGCATAGATATATCCCAAACCATAGTATAATAAAATTACTAAAATCATAAAATCTAAAAACATGCACCCACTAAAAACAATAAAATTATCCAACCTGATCATAAGGATGGGACCATTGTCAAATTAATCTTTGAGAAATCTCATCATCCCCGCTCCAGTAAACACCTCTGTCAGTCTAACTCACTAGAATCTTCTTGGATTGGGTTCTCCAAGGACTTCGTCAAAAGGCATGTGGTATACACAAGATATAACACATGAATTCTAGTCTTATTTAGGGTTGAGTATAACAATAATTAGTAGGCCCCAAAAAATCGAAAAGAAAAGGGATCCACTAATAGGCAACAGTCCGCTCAACCTAGCCAGTGGGAACCCAATTGAGAGAGAAACGCTTTCTCAAACCATCCTCATCTATCCAAGACTAATCAGATTAGTACATAAGGTTTTTCAACCAAGGCACATTCCAACACCGCAAGGAATCCCTAAATATCATAGATATAATTATCTCAAACTCCATGTTTCATGAGGTCCCAACCTCATTGCCAGCTACGTGGTACTATTTGAGGCTCTAATGGTAACACAAAACTAGAAGAACACACTCCATTATATCTGAAATCCTAGATCGAACCTTTTATAGAGACACACTCCATTAGAAACAGTCTACCATTCTTGATGGTATGTATATGATAAGGGACACCATAGAGAACAAATCACTAAGTCCAGCTCTAGTTACCAACATCAATTTTTCTTCCAATGCTAACCTACGCCTTGTGTAAAGTTGTAGGAAATCAAGTGGAGAGGTCTAGCCCGAAACACTACCCAATGATGAGGTCACACTGATCCAAAATATTCAACACATTAATCCTCTATTATAATAGAGAATGAAGGGACCCACACCTTACCACTTCCTTACATCTGAGGGAGTACTATCTCATAACTAACATGTGAAACCTTTTTTCCCAAGTATAGAGTATCCCACACATCATTCCATATAGGGTGAAATAAATCATAACTATATATCACATGTAATTTTTAAATGGTTCTGCTCCACTTAAGTATACTCCACAGCCGAGGGGGATCCAACTCCAATGGAGGACCCACAAATCACCACTACTCAAAGATGGGGGGGAAACTACTCAATAGATGAGGAACCACACCCTAGTACAATAAGGGAGTATGAAACAAAGGATATAGGACTCGTACCCAAATATGATAGGGGAGTAAAACTCCATAGACAAAGGACCTACACCCTGGAATGATAGGGGAGTACCACTCTTTTTCTAGAGTACTCACACCCTGGTAATAAAGGGGAGAACCACTCCACCAGAATGATCACTATGGGGGACCCTAACCCTGACATGATATGGGATTACAGACCCTAGGATAAAGTAACAACACCTTGGTACAATTGGGGAGTACCAACTCTACCAAAATAACATGTATGGAGGACACACACCTTAGAATGATTGGGGAGTTTTGATCCCAATGATAGAGGACCTGAATCCTAACATGATAGGGGAGTACCCACTATAACTATATGTCATATATGGAGGACCCACTCCCTGACACAGTAGGGGAGTACCTTCTCTAAAAATAGATGACCCACACCCTAGTCCAATAGAAGATTACCTACTCTATCTATCCAATGAGTATAGAGGGACCCAACCCTAGTATGGAAGGGGGGACTATCTCCAACCGCACAAACAATATGGGGAACTCACGCCCCGCTTTGATATGGGAGTACCATCACCAAAAGAACTACCGCATTGGAAGAGAACCCAGACCCATGACATAGGGAGTCCTATATCTACCAAAGATGGGAGGTAAGGTAAACCTGCACCTTGATGCCATAGGGGAGTACCAGTATCAGTGTCTCTCTCCAAGAATCACATCTATCTATGACATCGATCAAGAACTACTGAAAGGATAGTAATTCTTATCATACCTCGCATAAAAAATTTCCATGGGTAGGGTACTCGTACCCTAATACAATAGGGGAGTACTTATCTACTAACAAAAAGTGTCTAGGGGACCCACATCCTATGGTAATAGGGAAGGGTACAAACCTTGACTTTAACCTAGTGATCCACCATAATCACTAACCTAGTTTGAGCATCGCTACTATGATGTTGTGCTCAAATCACACCACATCATTTCTCACCGGACAAAAAAGTTGTCACTATCATGTTTTGTGTTGAAAACTTATTAGGATAGGCTACTCACAATCTGGAATATGAGTTCTATTAAAGGATATATGCAAGATGGACGTTCTCTAGTAGATCCTAAGGTAATTAAATGGTGTGAATTGGGGTCCACACGGCATGTGAACTTGCCCAAGAATTTGGATACATACCCATTTTTTACATCTTGGCTAGTCATGTAGTCATAAATGGTGTGTAACACTTGTACATGGTGTGTCTTGGCTCACTCATCCCCCAGTCATGCTCTTCCTCTACACGTCTTGGGCATAAATGCCTCACACACATCATGTACCCCTGGGTATACAACATGACCAGGGTAAATAGACAATTGGCCATGTCATTTTCCCATGCTTTTGTCTGACACTCTAATTTCATGTACATTGTTCATGTACTTTTACATGGACAGGTACTATCAGATGGATACCCTAGACATTTCATCTGGCCACACTACATGGGGTCACTACATGGTGTGTAACCCCTATAAACAACATGTAATCCCTAATAACATCTTCCCCGAATAAGAATAATAGATGACATGTCCCAAAGTTTTACCCACCGTGTAAATAGGAATTCCAATGTGAATTTCCATGTCAGTCGCCCGATTCACCCCAGTTTCCCCCAAAACCTATAGGTTAACCTAGAAGGTATCTATAGAAATTTTACTAGAGTGGTTTGGGAATAAAACTAAAATCTTCCAACCTTGATGGAAAAACTCCAAAGATCTGGGTGTAGAATGACACCTGGATCGTGCTTCTTCTCGATCTGATGAAAATTGGTGCCAAAAAACGATATCAATAATACCTCATTACTTCTATTCGGCCTTGGTTTATCCATTGTAAAATGGTGGAGAGAAGGTATGTTCCTCCTCCTTATGTCTTGTTCACTAAAGGATTGGGGGAGTTTAATAGAATTAATTAAATTAAATCAATTAACTCTAATTTAACACCCTTTCACCAACTCGCCTCTGAGAAAACACCCAATGATAAAAAAATTATATCATGAGTAGGCTAAAAAAATGTTCTGAACTCCACCATGGACATAGAAATCCTTTCTGAGAATCTAATATGGATTTATTCCATGTTTCTAGATAAACTGAACATGCATGACAAAATATGTTTAATATTATTAAAATCATTGCTTAAAGGATCTATTGGCCCTAAAATCCTGTGTGGACATAGTTTCTAGATTTATAAATATTATTAGAAATATTCCAAAGTCTTAAAGGTCAAAATCCAAGCCATTAATTTCTCCCCACATTAATGATTTTCATCCCTGAAAAGAGAAATACTGGGCATTAGGGAAAAACTGATCTCTCTCCTAAAAATCCAACACCATCGAGCCCACCAAGGGTTTCAGCACTACTTACAAGCACACACTCTAGGGAACCACCAATGCCAAACTACACTCATATCCAACTCCAACCTGATCAACCTCATGAAATATGAATCACATGTATCCTTAGCTATGATAGGTGGAAAACACCAACACCAAGATCCATCTATAATCATAGGTTCTAGAGTACACCACCTCACTAAACTAATTAAAATACTAATGTTACCCCATAGTTCGCATCCATATCTAGATAAACTGCCTCATGACTTCCTCAAATTCCTTGCATTCAAGTTTGACATTGAGCATGCGAGGTTACCAATGAACAAAATAGTGATACACAATTGTAAACACTGGGTCTTATCAGGCCCTTCATTTGAGATCCCCTAGTTGTAACGCAACTCACCACACCATAAATACCACCACACCCAGTAGTGGAATATCAGGTGATTGTAGATGGTAGGAAACCAATCCACACTACAGAAACATGGTAGGGTCTAACTCTACCACTAAAAAATGGTTCTATGTAAGGATGTCCCTCCAATAGGGATTCCAATTATAGGGGTTAAGAATAATATCTCCACTATAAATTCTACGACCTTCTCAGAAAATAGATTGCACAACCCTACCTCAAACACACAATTCTAAGGAACTTGTCCACCATAGCTCAACAATATCCTTTTCTGGAAGCACTGAATCACCCACATTGTTTTGATCACATCTCAAATGTGTGTTTGGATGGGTAAAGCGTCCCTCATACTTATGTGTCCAAACCTACTTCAAACAACACCCACAAGGGGTTATACTAATGTCCCATGTCACCCTAGTTAATCCTAAAGAAAGAAGATGAAATAAAAGAGTCCCTAATAACAGTTTATAACAATTACTATTATATATAGTATAAAAGAAATATATCATACCTCTATCCATCATTGGATCCTCAAGATGAAAGGCCTCTATGACCTACAATTGTCCTCACCCCCATTTTCTAGCTCCCTGAGCCAGGAATGGACCACCTGGGGTGTGGTGGAAACACCTTGAATCATCTTCCACCTCTTATTACTCTCCTAGACCCTTCACCACATCTACCATCATGCATAACTCCCTACTCCAAATGTTTCCTTAGCCAAGGTGGTCTATTTACTTGCTCCCTCTTAGTAGTACGACGGGTTGGAAAATCTCTAGAATGATATACCTGAACATCGCATGCGTAACACTACCTCTTCTTTGGCTGACCTAAACCATAGCATGGCTTATGTGCCCCAGGCGCATGTGAATGATTATGGGCATGGCTATGCCTCATGTTCCATGATCCTTTCACATGTTGTCTTCTAAAATCCATAGGGGTATCAGCCTCATGACCACCAATGTAGGCCACATCCACTCATCCCTCCTCTGTGAAGCTCTCCACTACGAGAGCTCACTCTAGTACCCCCACATAATAAGGAAAGAATATGGATACCACACCTACTCAAAAGTATTTTTGGAGGACCTGCACAAAGTTCTGAGCTCTAAATAACTCTTCATTAACCATATTTAGGGAGTATTTTGAAGGGTCTGTAAACCTCACTGAGTACTCTTCCATGGTCATGATTCCCTACAGAAGATGTAGATACTCCTGGATTTGCAGTTATCTCAATGTGTCTAGGTAAAACTCTTCCTTGGAGAGCCTCTCAAACTCCACCCAAGTGATTGTCACACCATCATGGGTCTACATCACTAGACCCCACCATCACATGGTCAAACCCTAGAGAAGTCTTTCTATTATGACCACCATATAATCGGGAGGTTTCCTCACAATGTGGAAAACATGCATGAATTCCTAGATCTATTCAGTAACTACCTGGGGGTCTGGATCACCTCAATACCTCAGAGGTTGTTGCCTCTTTAAGTTGTGTCCTGCAATTAGCATGCACACATCATCAGCCTAAACTTCCATCACAACTATCTAGTCAATGGGTGGTGGCTCAATTAGAGGGACACCCACAAGTACCTTCTCAGAATCAATTCCCTACACTGAAGCCTCATCATGAGGTAAATCATCATAACAATCATTACATGCAACCCTTTATGGCTATTTTCATTGTTTAATTCTATAATATAATTAAGAGGCACCCCCAATCAAAGAGTATATTTGGTGATATTAATCAATAAGTATATGGATACCATAACACAATATTCTATAATGTGTGTACCATTATTTCCCTATGACTAGTTCCCTAATGTTCTGAGTCAACTAGTAGGTTATATAATTCATATTTAATGGATACACCAGCAGCCACACTAACACCTAACCTCTGGCTTGAGATCTAAAATCAAAACACCCTAACACTGTCTCTATGAAACCCAAACAAATCTCATGAAACTGCGGTCCCAAAGTGGATCTCAATCTGATACCACTCTATTGTGACTCCACATAATGGGGCCTGGACCACAATCCCCCAATCACACCACTAATAGTTCAAAGGCTGGATACTAGAACTAAGTTGTTATATCATGCATATGGGAGGCATTTTCCTAAGGTACTTGTACATATGAACAAACAACAGTCTTGAATAAATAGTGTAGAGATATCGAAAAAGTTGAAAACTATAATTCCTGCATACATCTATCCCAAAATAGTGTAAAACAGAATAACTGAAATCATAAAATGGAAAAAAAACAACCCCACTAAAAACTATAAAATCATCCAACCTACTCGATAGGATTGTATCACTATCAAATGTAACTATCGAAAATATCCATGTCCTAGATCTAGTAAACACCTCAGTTGGTCTATCTCACTAAGATCTTCTTACCTTAGGTCCTCTTTGGACTTCATCAAAATGTTTATGGTTTACAAAAGACACAACACATGTGGGAAAATCCCATGTAGGGGTATGTATAACAATACTCATTAGGATCCCCAGAAACCCAAAAGAAAAGGGACCAACAGAAAGGAAACAGTCCATTCGACCTAGCCATAGTGAACTCAATCGAGAGACAAACTCCATCTCAAACCATACTTGGCTATAATTCACTATTAATCTTAGTCCTTAAGGGTTGTTAACCCATAAACATGATAACACCACAATGACTCCCAGAATCATTCATATATACTCTTCCCAGACTTCATGTCTCATGAGGTCCCAACCTCATAGCCAGCTTCAAGATTCTATTCGAGGCTCAAAAGGTAACACACAATAAGGAGAACACACTCCATGATCTCATCCATCCTAGATGGAACCCATTTGAGAGATATTCACCATTGGGAACACTCTACCATTCTTAGTGGAATGTCTGAGAGAATTTCCTCAATTGGGAAAACTCACTAGGTCCATCTCTAGTTTCCTGCACCAACGATTTTTCCAACATTAACCTACACCATGCGCAAGGTCATAAGAACCTTATTGGAGAAGCCCACCCCTCACCACTACACACAATTGAGGGAGTACTACTCCAGAATATGCACCACGTGAATCCTCTCTAATAAGAGAGAATAGAGGGACCCATACCTCGCCACTACCCTACTATCGATGGAGTACTAGATTCAAAATAACCCGAGGTCTCTTATTTATGAAGTGTCCCACGCCACAATACATAATGGGAACACTAAATCCAAACTAGATATCACACATAATGATGGGTCCGTTCTTTTTAACTATACTCAATAGCCATGGAGGATCCAAATCTAATGGAGGACCTGCTCTTTACCACTACTCGAATAAGGGGGAATGTTACTCAATAGATGAGTACCATAACACTAGTAAGATCGGGGAGTACCACTCAATGGATCGAAAAACCACACCAAGATATGATAGAGGAGTATAAATCCATAAATAGAGGACTATCACCCTATAATGATAGGAAAGTACCACTCTGTGGCTTGAGGACCAGCACTCTAGTATGATATAGGAGTACCACTCTACAATAACGATCACTTTGCGGGACCTACACCCTAACACGATAGGGGATCACTGACCCTAGGATAGAGGATCATCTCCCTAATAAGACTATGGAGTACCAACTCTTCTAGAATAACACATATAGAGGACCTTCGCCCTAGAACAACATGGGAGTTCAACCCCTAAGGATAGAGTACCCACACCATAACATGATAGGGGAGTAACCACTCAATCTATATATCATATATGGAGGACCCACACCCTGACATGACAGGGGAGTGATGTGTCCATGGATAGAGGACCCACACCCTAGTCCAATAAGGGAGTACCTACTCTATCTGGTCAATGAGTATGGAGGCCCTACACCCTGTAATGGTAGGTGAGCACTAAATCCAACCCCATGAATGATACGGGGATCACGGACCTCAGTCTGATAGGGGAGTATCATCCCTGAGAGACCTCCCATAGGGGTAGAGAAACGACACCCCCAACTTGGGGAGTCTCGAGTCTTCCAAATCAAGTAGGTAAGGAAACCCCACACCCTGATGTCATCAAGGGAAACTAGTACCAGAATCACTCTCCATGAACTACTAAAATATATAGCATCGATCAAGTTCCAATGAAAGTAGCATCACACTTATCATACCTCACATCAAAACACTACCATTGGTTGGGGACCCATACCCTGATACAATAGGGTAGAACCACTCTACTGGAATAAATAGATTAGGGGACCTACATCCTAAGGTGAGAGGGAAGGGTACTGACCCCGACGTCAACCAAATAATCCACCTTTATCACTACCCAAGGTTAAGCACTGCTACTACAACTTCCTACTTGAATCATGCCACATCGCCACTTGAAGGCCACAAAAGAGGACACCATCGCAATATACATAGGAAACAACTCATGATAGGTTACTTAAAATCATGAATCCATGTTCTGTAGAAGGAGATTTTCAATGTGGAATATCTCAAGGAGATCCCAAGGGAAGTACATGACATGAACTAGGGTCCACATGGAAAATGAACCCGCCTGATCACCTAGTTTCGTACCTCATTTTTACGGATTAGCTATTCAAGTAATCATAAACAATGTGTAAAACACATACATGGTGTTTCCTGCCTCAAAAATCCCTTTTTTGTGTTCTTACTCCACATGTGTTGGCCATTCGTGCCTCACACACAATGTGTACCATTGGGTACACGGTGTGTCCAGGCTATATAGCCACTTGGTTATTTCATTTTCTTGTGCATGTGTCTGTCACCTCGTGCCCATATACTTTGGTCAAGTACTTTTCCATGTATATGTACTGACACATGGCTGCCCTATCCATTTCCTATAGCCACACAAAATGGGATCACCACACATAGTGTAACCCTGGTACAGGACATGTGTTCCCAAAAATTCATCTTCCCTAAATAGGAAGAACATGCAAAATGTCTCACTAGTTTACACGTTGTGTAAATAAGAATTCTGACAATAATTTCCCTAAATTATTTCTAATTCACTTCATTTTCCACAAAAACCTATAGATCATCCTAGAATAGATCCCTTGTAATCATAATAGGGCTCTAAAACGATAAAATAATGCATAATAAAGGGGATTAAAACTGAAACTAAAATATTCCTACCTCATTGTAGAAACATCAATCCTTCAACTATTTAACAATGCTAGGATCATGATTCTCCTATATCTGATGATGGTCGATGCCAAGAACGGAGATCTACAATGCCTCATCGCTTCAATTCAGCCTCAATTCATCTATCATCCAAAGGGGGGGCAGGGTTGTGCCTCCCCTTTTCTTCATGTGCACAAAAGGGGTGGGGGAAGGGTTTTAATTGATTTAATTGAAAAAATAAATTAACTCTATTTTAATATCGAAACACCTACTCACCTCTAATCGTACTCCTGGTGCTAACAAATTTTATGGAATGACTAAGGTAAACAAGATATTCTAAAATCAACTGTGGAATCATAATTTTGATCTAAGACTCCTCTAATGAATTATTCCATGTTTCAATATAAATTTTGTTCACATGAAAAAATATATTTAATAATTTTAAAATCACTTCGTTGAGGCTCTACAAACCTTGAAATCCAATGACAACTTAGTTTATATCTTTCTAAATATTATAATGTATTAAAGGTCAAAACCCGAGTCAATACATGATTTTCCATAAGTAAAAAGCATCTCAACATGGATTCTATATGAAAAAATTTTAAAAAAGGAACATGCATTAAAAACAGAAAAATAAAACTATGTGTAAGAAGAAAAAATCTATCCTTCATAATCAATCTTACAAAGAAAATCATTCATGCATCATAGTTCAGTTCTTTATCCATATTTTTTCTTCCTTTAATTAAAATTTTATAACTATTCCTTAAATGTTGTACCCATTTTTCAATTTACCTAAAAATAATTTTTTTATCATCACTCAATGTAAACAATAATTAGAGTTACGATCATATTCTAAATACATATTCTTAAACATAAGATTAAATTGTTTTTAATATATTCATATTGTATATAAAAATACAAAATCAATCATGAGGGCTTCATCAATGAGGTACAAAGAAATTTGAGGTTGAGGGGAGGTGGGAAATTGATAGAAGGAAAGATCAAGATGAGGGTAATCTCTATAGTATAATGCATGAAAATAATGAACAATTAATTGATGTAACTACTCCTAGACAAAGTGTGTCCATGATCCAATAGTTCAAGTGGGTCCATGAATTTTTCAAGATAGCATTAAGAATGTTCAATTTTTATTTCTTATTTTTTTCTTTATTTTTCAAAGATAACATCTATGTTAGGTCTCATATTCATCCCCTAACAACACACGATCCATAATTGGATTAATTTCTCTATTAATGGTGATTTTTGACCTTCCTAATAAACAACCCAATATATTTTTTTCTCTTTTTTATATTTATTTTTTCAAAGGAAAAGGGTAAGCATGGATAATGCCAAATGTAAAAATAGAACACATCATATCTATCAGGTGAACGTTCCACAATACATCTCCTCAATTATAACATCCCATTTTTGTCAATAGTGAAAATTCCCCCACACTTGTTCAAAGGATAATCGTTCGTCATACCAAGATCATGGTAGGAAGTGATAATCAGCTTGAAATAAATCCATCCTAAAATGGTTATTCATGGATACAATGGGATAAAGAAGGAAATATATAAATATGTTTCTTAGAAAAAAAATTGTAGAAAAAATATTTCTTCAATCATTTCAAAAGTGTGTTTGTTCAATCATAGCCTCCATAATATCTCAATGAAAATTTTGATAGATTTATATGTCTCATGTACCTCTCAAGAAATATGATCAGAAAATAATATGATAATATAATTATATAATATTATCAAGAATGGTAATATATAAAAAATAATGGTAAATCACTCAATGGATAGTATCTATTGACGAGTTAATCAAAATAAATTGTTCAAATATAGAATTAAAATTAAATTACACAACTCAAAAATCATGATAAAATCCAAATAAGAGTAAAATTGGGTTCCAATCATCTCCAAACTAACATTATCTTTTATTTAAATGGGTTCCATTTGATTTTGATTTTAAAGAATTATTTTACTGAAAAATGTCACGTAGATAAGTGAAAACATGAAATAATCAAATTGTATATAAAATAAAGCTCAAGAAATACTTCCCCAAGCATAAAATGAGAAAGTATCCACACTATTCTAGGAAAAATAATGGGAGATATATCAATAGAAGTATAGAAAAAATAAAATTGAAATTTAAAGTTTAAATTAGTGAATCAAGATCTATATGTAGTGAATGTCATTCCACGGGGAAAACGTGGTGGATGGTGACTTGAAATTTGGATACATTTATAAATTGTTAGAAAAAAATTCATACACAAGATAAAACATTAGTCTATATGGTTTATAAAATTTGGAGGCAAAAAAATGAGTAGGTGTATAAATTCAAAACCCTGAGAAATCAACTCAGATAAATGTAGTATTGGAGTACTATGATGTTTGAGGTAACTAAAATACATTAGATGTAAGAAAAAGGATAAAAATGATCCTAAGGAAACAATTAAAATAATGTAATCAAAAATATGGGTTTCCTCCAATAATTATCTAACAATTCCATTATTAGTTAGATAAATGGAAAAAAAATTAGATAGGGATGTCCATATGCTCAGAGATCTACTGACTCCTATAGGGATAGGTTGCAGTTTCATTGATCTTGTACGGAATCTTAGAAAGATTTACCACCTTATAAATATATTGGACAAGAAATCTCTCATGTCAGTGCAATAGTTGTTGTTCTCATTATGGAGGGATATCCTGCAAGGGATGTATTTATAGCTATATCTCCTTAACTTATCTCTATAATTTAAACATATACTGATAGATCTCAAGGGGGATGTTATAGGTTGTCTTGACAGACTCATAAATTATCATAGAAGAGATAGTTGAGCTAGACATAGATAATTTATGGTAGTAATGTATTAAAAATAATCTAGTATGTTGTGAATCTAAAAACTGTATCTCCTACATATATATATGAAATGATACATTGGTGTAAAAGGTAATATGGGAAAATATAGAAAAGAACACAAAAAATAGTATACAAAAGGTTAGTATCCTAGGATATAAATAGATAGTAAAATCAATGTCACCAAAATATGCATCAGGAGACTCATCCTCAATAGTCGGTGCTTGAAGCTAGCCCTCCCTATCAATTTCATCTATAGTTTAAGGTACTAGAGGAACGACTACTGAGTTTGGTGTCATAGATCCGATCATTTTCTCAGTTGAGGATGGAGGAGGTTTGGTGTCAATTCATATGGAGTTCATGTGTTTGGAAGCTGGATCGGTAAAAGAAACCTCAGGTAGGGATGGAATGGTGGGACCCTTACCTACCAGGCCTGCTATAATAGGTAACCCTACCTGGTAGTAGGGATAGTAATCTTGGGAGTTAGGTCAATCGAGGTGGGATATGGGGTGGGAATGGATGAATAAGAAGGATAATAGGGTAGGTGTGGGTGGGAAGATGAAGTAGTGGCTGGTGGAGGTGATGGGGTAGTGAAATGAGATGGTTCGGTGTATGGAAAGTAGAGCTAGTGAAAAATATATCACTGGTTCTCCAAGATATCCAGGAGAAATGGGAAGAGGTCTGTGGGAATGGGCGGATGGGTTGTAGACCCAGTTGGTGTAGTGGTGGTTGTGGTAAAAGTTGTGGTAGGGGTAGTTGTGGATGTTGGAATGGTAGTGGTAGTTATGGTGGTAGTAGGAACATGGATAGGGGAGGATGGTTCATTTGTATGCTAACATGGTTCCTCATCAGTATCCTAAATATAAGTTGGTTCCCACTGGTAGATGTTGTCACTATTTGTCAATAGCCTTATCTTATGGAATAAAGGAAGGACGAAACTCTCCATCAGGCCATGGGAGGTGTGAGGACAAGCAGAGTTGAAGGTGACAAGATTCATAGAAAGATGTGTAATGAAATATCCTCCCATCAGTATACCTTGTATCCTCCTCACCCATATCTGGTAGAACTCTCCAAATTATTGGACCATGTAGACTATTCATCCACCAATGTATTTGGAAATAATGATGACCTCAGTCTACCTCACACTCCCACGAGTATCACCTTGATCCGTCCAGACGTGAGGATGGTCCCAGGAAAGGATTAAAGAGCATCACCATAGAGATAGGTTATATTTATTGTGTAAGGATAATAATGAATATGTGGGTCTCTAGATACCCTCTCACAAATCCATGCATCATTGGCCTTATTAGGCTCAATATATAGTGTCGGGAAGATTGGGGAGGCGACAAATTCTATATAGTAGAATCCATGGTTCATAGAAAAAATTTAAAAGGGTGATATCCCAATTCCAAAATCTGAGCCTAGATCAGAGAAATTTTATGGAATACTAAAAGTTGGCCCTGATCTCAAAGAATATATCCCAAAACTTATCCTATCGCACTTGGGTGATTGCATATTACTACAGTAGGTCAATGAGTTCAAGAACCAACTGATGAATCTAGAACCCCTCAAGCACTACTAGGTCTAGTGTGATGTTGGTCCTCATAGTCATCTTCTAGAGGTGGACCAACAATACCTAGTTCTCTTAGTCCAGGAAGTGTAAACAAGTATAGAGGTTTGGGTGGGTAGTGTTTTATGACTTTAGGGATGAAGACATAGAGTCCTTATAAGTAGAAGCAGACAAAGAGGTGTAGGTACAATAGGAAGCGGAAGGATCAGTGGGTAGAGGAGGAGGAGTTATCTCCCAAATTGTAAGAGGAGGCATATCATTGAACTCATTGGTTTTAGTGTGGTCCATGTCTTAATGTCAGTGGGGATGTAAAATATAAGGATATTATGATGTTTGACTGAGAGGAGGAGAGTGGAGTAGGGATCGATGGCTGATGACAGTGGAAGAGAGTTTCGGCTAGTGAGGGTGGGGGAGAGGAGGTATTGGAGTGAATGGATTGAGTGTTTGGAAGATAAGAAGAGGGGGTGAACCTAGTGTTCACTAAATTTCAATTCCACCCCAATAATTATGTGTAGAAAATTTGATACAATAAATGTAATGATTTTTTTGAGTGTGTAACATTTACATGCCATGTAAAGTGTACAAGGAATGTATTTTGAAATTTTGGACACCCATTGAGCTTGATCCTTTTGAAAATTCTACATCAATCCTAAATACTTTCTAATGACTAAACTTTCCTACTCTATCCTATTGAACCTACCCTAGATTTCCTTCAAGTCTATGATTTATATATTATATAGATCCATAAATGTTTTGATGTAGATGACTTCATCTATGAGGAGACTACCATTGTAGAAGGATTTTTGAAAACATAGGGGATGACTGGTGGGAAGACCTTCCTCATCAGTGTTGTAGTTGAATTTGTTTTCATGTGAGTACTATATCCCTTGTCCATAGAAGCAAGTTCCTTATTTCCATTCTTAATGGTCGCATGATCAACATTATTATATATAATAGATATGTCTTGACAATTCAATGTTTTTCATTTTAATTATCAAACTTCACCAAATCTAAAACAACCTATTCTTCACCAACTCTAAATATAAATCTTTCTTGGTTAACATAAATTAATTTATTACTTGAGGAGATAAAATTTCTTACTAAAATTAGGGTAATACCTCCTTCTTCTTTCATGTCTATGACTAAGAATTCAGTAGGAAAAATGAATTTCACAACTTATGCCAAGACATCCTCAAGAAATCCTTGAGGTTTTTTGACAGGGCAGTCAATAAGATGGATTTTTCCCTTGTTGGTTTTAGTTCACCAAGACACAGCTTCTTGAAGCACTCATAGGCTTGAGATTTATACTTTTACCTGGATCTCACAAGGCTCGTTCAAAATTTCATGTCCCTATGGTGAAAGGAATTAATAAAATTCCGGGATCTCTCATTTTTTGAGGAATCTTATGCAAGATAGATAAAAATCATTATTAATTTAGGGAGATGACTCCTAAGTCCTCAATTTTCATTTTACTAGAGAGAAAGTATTTAAATAATATTTCAAAACCCTATACATAATCAATTGATTCAACAAATGGAATATTAATTTGCAGTTGTTCAAAATATTTCATGAAATATTTTATATTGTACCTCTTTCTTTTATTATTTAATCCTTCCAATAAAGGGTATATGTGGCTTGCATGGGGGAATGCCACATATACGTTTCCTTTTCATGAAATCTGTGTATGGGTGCTTTTTTACTTGATTATAACTCATGATTTCTCTCCTGGTCTACTTTATCATATTCTTCCAACTACTATTTCTCATCTCTACATAGATTTTGAAAGTCCACCATCTTTACAGTTCTAAAAAATAAATCTTCATCATCCTCCATCAGATGATATTTGGTATTATCGTGAAAATTACACGATATTCGATCAAATAAATTCTTATAGATGTTTCATATTTCATGCTTTGGGTTGTGTAGGGAATCTTAGTGGTTTTTCATTTCATTTTCATTTGATTCCATAATTTGGTCTTCTTTCAACATGAAGGCAGTGAGAAAGTTTTCAATATTGGATTGGAGAGGTTGGGCTTGTTGTGGTGATATTAGTGGATCTTTATGATACTATCGATGTTAAGATGGTGGAAACTACTTTGATCTAGGAAAAGGTTGTTGAAATTTCTGATTTAGTTGAAGATATAGACCTTGTGGTGGGTACCCAGGTGGGTCCAAATTTGTTGGTGGAACCTATCCACTCTTATGATGAATGTAATATTGGTTTTGTTGTTATGGCTATTGACCCATTCTTTACTGATATATTTCTATTAATATTATTAGAGATACTGGAACTACTAATTTTTTTACTATAATTGATGTAATTACATTCTTGATCAGGAAACTCCTTTATTCCTACCCTATAGTATTTTTAAGGGTATGAGCCACTTCACATATCACAAGATTGTATCTTCATCATATGAGAAGGAGGGAGGGGTGGTGCATGTAACTGAAATGACATGACCTTTTTGTAAGAGCATCCACTTGGGTTGTGAGGTGGGTTATTTCCTCCACCTGGTGGATTCTATGCTAAGGAAGTCCTTGATCACTCTACTATAGACTGGTAGTGTTGGTGACTTCATATAGAACGGATCGAACAACTTCGAGTTCCTTAAACGTGATTCCACCTTCAATAGTGTCTCCTACTACAATTTCTGTAACCGTTTGGAGTCCTTAATAGAAAATCTAAAGCTAAAACCAAGCATCATTTCCATGATGTGGGTACTTTCTAGTGATCTTATTAAACTAATCCCATATCTCCAAAGTATATTCTCTATCCTCATGGGTGAGGTTTTGAATTCAATTTTTTAACTTCCATGTTCATAAGGGTAAAAAATACTTATCCAAAACTTTTTTTCTAAATCAACCCAATTCTTGATCAACTCAGAAGATTGGATTTTCAGAAAATCCTTGGATTATTCAGTAAGGCAAACAACAATAAACAGAGCCTAATTGTTTCTTATGAGAAACCCTAGTTGTGAAATCTATCACAAACCTCTAAAATGTTGAAAATATTATAATTAAGGTATTCACTTTGAATCCCAATTAATTTACCAATATTATGGAATATATGGATTAGTACAGGTTTCATTTCAAAAGTGTATGCCTGAATAGGATGGAACACACTACTGGGTGTTTCTCAACTTATTGATCTAAATCCGTAATCCATAATAGTTCAATCTTGTAGTGTGGGTCAATCACCCTGAATTTCAAGTAGTGAATATTGATCATTATATGGGTGAGGAGGCATATGATCATTTCCATCATCCATTTTGGAGCGTCTACATGTATCAATTGATCTATATATCACAAGATAAAAAATAAGTAGTTCCTATTCATTCTGAGTCCTTGAGTGAGTCAATGGTATCTAACACATGCACTAACTAAAAGAGGGAGAACACTAGTTATAATCCATGAGTATAAAATTATAAAATTAAAAGGGGATGGTAAAATAACTAAGGGGGAGGGGTGAGGTCATATGAGGTTTGATATAAAGGCTAATGTTCCTAGGAAACCGTAATACATGGAAATAGATCCAAAATTTTGCATCCCCTCTAGTGTCATTTACTACATATGGGAATTCATCAAATTATAAATTTATAGTCCCAAACTACACTTACTACTATGGAGTTGTAATGAAGCATTTCTCAATCTAAACCATAGGGATCACTGGTAAGGAAATAACTATTTGAACAAAACCCTTGGAAAGTATTCCTCACTTTCACTCATCATGATATGGTTTAGCTAGAACTAGGAAATTTGGATATAATTCAGATAACTAAGAAGGGATCAAAATCAATTTTAGTGCTCTTTGAATAGGATAATTAGAAATATATCTTGGAATAGTCATGTGGCATAGACTATGAAGTTTTTTGAAGGGTCTCCAATAAGTTCTGGTCAGACCAATTGAATCTACCTATGCTAAAACTATCCCCTAGTCCAGGTATATCTAACAAACTACATGCATTATTCATATATTCTATGTATAAAGCATCAAAGGCTAATTTTCATAGCCTTATCAACCTCAATTAGCCTAGGCTCATTAAATTTAACCTCCCATGGTCAAGGCTAGGAAGAATAATTTTATGAACAATTGTATTTAACATAATTACTAGTCATAGGGTATCTAAGGATCAATCTATAGAATCATTTGGCATAGAAAAACCCTTAATCTTGAACCCTAACCTTAAATAGATTATACATACATAAAGGTATTGATCAAAATTAATGGAATATCAAAAATTCTTATCAGAATCCTGAAATGGTTGAGAAATAATAAATCCACAATTTTGAATACTAAAAAATCAAGATAAGAAATTAAAAATAAATGTAAATCCAATCGAACACTTACTTGGAATGAAAAAAGGAACATTGTTATTTGATGAAAAATTATTAATGGTATTTAAAACAAGCATCAAAATGAAAACATAATCATAAATAATGATTAATAGACATATAATGGATAATAACTCAAAAGGATTTGAAAAAAAAATGAAATGAAAGAATTAAAACTAAATTTGGATGACAATTAAATGAAAAGGGAGAAAGAAAAATTAGAAATAATCATAGGGTCTAAACTCTTTATACATGGATAAGTGCTCAAAAATATATAGGCTCAAAAATTACAGGACATGAAAAGCCTTCAAGTCGTATAATAGCTTTAGATGTCTTGGTCCCAATATTTTCACATCGTGTATGTAGGATTCATGTCATGTATTTGAGATCCACAATTTCTTCTTTCAAATTGTCCCATATCTTTTATTTAGTGGGATATCAAACATTTAACAGCATGTTAACTCTACACATCATGTATTTGATTCAATTTCAATGGGATTTAAATTTTAAAGTCTACACAGTGTGTAATGTTTATACATGTCGTGTATTTTTCTCACATCATTTAATGTTCTCATAGGTTGATATATTTCTTGAAAGGAATGTTTTGAATAGGGAATACACTTCGTTTTTGTTATAAAAGATGTGTAAATCTATTTTTTCACTTTTCCAAATTTCTTTATTTAGGTACAAAATTAATAATTCCTGAAAACAAAACCAAAACCCTTTGTATTTTTGAATAAAAAATATATAAAATTTAAGTAAATGCATCCAGAATGTCTAAATAAATTCATACGATATTTTTACTATAATTTAATATGATTGATGAATATATTTTGTGCTTATGTCACACTATAAATAATGGTTTCATATAGTTGGTGATGTGTTATTGTGCAATGTATGTGCATGAAGAGGGATGATCACAGGAAGGACTATCATGGATTTATTCTATTATGATAGAGGTGTATTGTTCCTAAGGAAAGTTTGGAAAGTCCTGTACACTTCCAAAACATGCAGTTAGTATAGTTAATTAATATAGTGAGGACTAATAGATTTATTTATGGTTACCTTGTCAATAGGTTTCACGATAAGTTGATCAAATGTGGGTTTCACATGCGGCAACAAGAAAATATAAACTTAGGATTATTTTAACCCATTTAAACATTAGAATTAACATTTTATGAAACATAATTGATTGTATATATTTCCAATAGATTTCAAATATATCAATAATCACATCAATATAAATTATATATCATTTTATATTTTCAAAATACAGAGAAAAATGAGATCTGAAAAGTCCATAAAAATGATTGTATTATTGAAGATATTCGGCCTATTTTAGGTGTCTAAAAAGAATTTTTAGACATTAATGTATTTGAATTAAATACATAAAAACATATTACAATTCTAATCCAATATATGGTATGAAATTACGATGTGAATCAAAAGATATATTAGTGAAAGAAAAAAGATTTTGTAATATTTAAATTGTATTATATTAGAAATATTGTATAAACTTTAAGATTTTTTTGCACAACTTAACTAATAAATTCAAACTTATACTTATGATAAAGAAATGTAAATAAAATTTTTATATTTCCAACTGAATAAGTTTCACAATAATTTGATCTTTATAGCTCAATTTATAATTAAATAAAGAATGAAAACTATGAATCTATTTAAATAGAAAATTATTTTTGAAACCAAAATCATGTAGTTTGTTTAGATCAAAATTAAAGCATTATAGAAATAAAATTATACTTCACCATAGATAAAAAAAAGTTTTATAAACTTATTATGTTTCAAAGGAAATAATAATTATTAAAATATGATCACTATTACTTAAGTTATAGTAAAACTGCATAGAGGTAATAAGAACCATTTTCATGTGAAATAATGGGAGATTTCATAATATTAAAAATCAAAAAATAATAATAAATAACAAAAAACTCTCAAAAAAATAACCCTTTTTAAAAATTATAAAACTAAAATATGATTTTATAAAATTATCCTACTTTTGGAAATTTTTTAAAAAGTAAATATTTAAAAAATATGAAAAAAATAATTTTTTAAAATAAAGAAACTAATCATCAAAAAATTTATATTATGTTAAGATTAAAAAAATTCAAACTAAATTTCTAACATACAAAGTTCCAATTTAATTTCTCAATTTTTATAGAATTAAATTTTTTGGTATAAATAACTTCCAATTGACATTCATTTGGAATATATTCATGAATTATATCCCCTTTATTAGCATAATCATGAAAAAAATGAAAACACATGCCTATATGATTAGTTATATAATTCATCAAAGGTTTATTTAAAATATAAATTTCAGAATAATTATCAAAGTAAATTTGAATCTTTTAAAAAGTAAACCCTTTGTCAGAAATGTTATGATTAATATATAAATACTGGGGGGGAAAGTTACATCAGAGATATATTCACTTTAAGAAATTAAAAAATTAACATAGTTTCATTTTCTTAAACTCAATGAAACCAAATTCTTATCGAGAAAGTGACACATACCCAAGGTTTCTTTTCTACCAAGTCGGCATCTTCAAAAATAAAAGTTAGAATAACTAATAAAATAAATAATAATAATATATAATAAAATAATCCACAATTAATATTCCCTTTAATATATCAAATAATACTTCTAAAAGAATTTATCTGATATTACTTAGGATCATATTGGAATCTAGCACCTAAACAAGAACTAACCATTATATCGGGTCTGGATGTAATTAAATGAAAAAAACTTCCAATCATTACTCTAAATAATTTTAATTCAACATATTTTTTGGAAACATTAAAATAAAATTTACAAGGAATAATAAATTGGGTTTTATAAGGTTTAAAAGAATTAATACCAAATTTTTTGACTAAAGATTTATAATATTTGGGTTGATTCGAAAAAATTCCATCATTTTATTTAAAAATATGAAGTCTCAAAAATAATTTTGTCTCCCATAAATCTCATTAAAAATTATATTTCCATAAAATTTGAAAACACTTCATAAAGATAATCTTTTGAAGATCAAAAAAATATTATCAATGTAAATTTTTACAATAAAAATACCATTTAAAATATTTATAATCGATAAAGTAGGATCTTATTTACCTTTTTGAAAAATAATTTTTCAATAAAATTAAAGAAATTTAATCTTACTGGGATTTAGTTTATCACTTAATACCATATAAATATTATGATAAATTAAATTCAATGTTAGTAAAATTTTCATTTTCAAAACTAGGGATTGATAAACATAAACTTCTTCAGAAATAAAACCATTTAAAAATTAACTTTTCATATCCATCTGAAATAATTTAAATCCTTGAAAAGTATAAATATATAATAAAATTTTAATTAACTAAATTCTAGAAACATGTGAAAAAGATTCATAAAAATATATACCTTCTCCTTGAAAATAACTTTGGGAAAAAATTATACCTTTATTTTTAGAAACTTTTCCAGATTAATCCATTTTATTTATATAAAATCATTTAGTACCTATAAAATTATTTTCTTTAGGGGGTTTAACTAAATTCAAAACTTTTTTCTATAATATTTATTATAATCATCATGAATAATGAGAGTACAATTAGAATCATATAAATTATCATCTATATTATTAGGTAAAAAATCAGAAATAAAAGATTAATAGATACAAAAATTAAAAATAGATTTTATATTTTAATACCATAAGTACTATTACTTATAACATTATCAATAGAATATTATCTATGAAACGTTCATTATCTTGTATTAGGTAGAGAAGGATTATCATCCCCCTCAATTTCAACCCTATCTTGAGGTTTTTCTTCACACAAATTAAATTCTCTAACCTCATCAATAGCATTATTAGATTCAGAAATTGATTTTATATTATTTTCATTAAGCATAACATGAACCAATTATTCAATAACCATTATTATTTTATTATAAACTCTATAATATTTTATATTATTAAAATAACTAAGAATAATAAATTCATTGTATTCAGTATCAAATTTATTTGAAATATCGTTGGAATTTAAAATAAAAACTTTACATCCCAAAACTCTAAAATAAACAAATTTATTATTTTTATTTTTAAACAATTAATATGGATTTTTATTCAAAGAATTTCTAAAAATAATTCTATTTGAAAAATAAAAAATAGGAAAAATGGATTCAACCCAAAAATATTTAGGGAAATTATATTCACTTAACATAGTTTGATTTATTTGAATAAGAGTTCTATTTTCATTCTATAGAACAATTTTTCTCTGTAATTCTTGAAGAAGAAAAAATTTTGAAAATTACAATTCTTTTCAAAAAAAATTCAAATTATAATAATAAAATTCACCTACTTTATCACTATAAAAATAAACAATCATACAACCTTTTTATTTTGAACTATATTTCAAAAATAAATAAATCTAGATAAGGTATCGTTCTTATTTGAAAGAAAGTAAACCCATGTAATTCTTCTATAATCATCAACAATAACTAAAGTATATTTAATTTGTATAAGTCTAGAAATTTTTTTAGGACCAAAAAAATCAATATGTACTAACTGTAAATTCTATTAGTACTTATCTGATTTATTGGAATAAAAGAAACATTGTGTTTTTTCCCTTTCATGCAGGAGTCAAAAACATGAAGCATTACTTTATTCAATGTAGGTAATTGTACCAAATTCTCATGTTTAGTGAGTTTATGTGACACTTTTATATTAACCTGACCAAATCATTTATTCCAAATTATGTTATCACTCTTCACAATATTTAGACACTTAACATGTTGAACAAATAGTCCATAAAATTAAATAATACAAATATTTTCTATAGAGACCCATGCTTAACATACATGGATATTACAACAATTTAGATGAATATTCATCACATTACAAAAGTACATTCTCTAGGATCATAATAGTTTAATTTCTTTGGAAACATGAAACTCATTCTTCTAATTTTGTGAAATATATTCAACAACCCTAGTAAAGATTTCTCCCTTTAGAAATCATTCTTAAATTCATTCTTCCTAACTTAGAGAAGGGAAAAATAAAAAAGGGGTGAGCTCATATTCTTGGTTAGGGTAAAAAAGGGAGATATTTAAGCATAACATGAGCCTATGGATTTGATAACATGATCATATCATTAGAAGATCTTACCCTTCTTATCAGAGATAAAAAACATGAATCATGGAATAAAGATTAGCAGTTCATAAAACATGAATTATACGCAAATATAAGAACATGAGTCATTTGAAAATAAGATCGACATAAGATATATACTTTTGGAATACACATAAACTTCAAAAATTGGGAACATGTTTCAATAGAAACAAGATCACTCATTAAGTTAAGGAAATGAAATAATTCCCTCATATAAACTTATGTTCACACAACCAAGTCGACTCATAACATTGGGAATATTTTTTTTGAACATGTAATCATGTTCTTGAATAACATTATAAATATGTAATCGGGTTCACACACAACATTGTTAACATGTAACCTGGTTCACACATAAACTTATGGGCATGCAGCCAGTATGTGCATAACATTGTGAACATGTATTCAGTTTCACACATAACATTGTGAACATGTAATTAGGTTCACGCATACACATGTGGACATGAAACTAGGTCCATGTATAACATTGTGAACATGTAATCAGGTTCATGCCTAACATTATGATCATGTAATAAGGTTCACTCCTCACATTTTGAACAAGTAATCAGGTTCACACATAACATATATACTCATGATACATTAATTGTGAACCAATACATTGGAGGGAGATATAGTAACACCCATCACATAATAAAATCATACATCCATGTCCCACAAAATAATAAAACATTAATCATATCATAACCCATAAAAAAGACATGGGTTTCATAAAGATCATATCATAACTCTTGAAATTAATTAGGTATCATAAACATTTCATCATATCATAATCTATGAAAATAGAAATTTTTCACAACCATTTCATCATAGAATATCTTCTGAAGTGAAGATGAATTCATAATAAATTTATCATGGTATAACCCATGGAATATAAATGGGTTTCATAAATAACTTGAAATTTTAATCATAAACCAATTGATGAAATAATAAGAATGGTGTCCTTGGATTATAACCCTAGTAAAGTATAAACTATATCAAAGCATATCATATTATGTGGAGAAGGATGTTGAAATATCACATGGAACATAAATTTTATTGGGAAATAAATTTTAAAAAATATAATATTTTAAAAATAATTTCCTTTTTAACCACTTTTAAAACATATGTAGAAATTATGAAAAAACATTTAAAACATTTCCTCAAAAAAATATCATTTCTTCTTTGAAAAAAAATTAAAACATAAACATTTTTATTTAAAAGCCACCTCAAAACAATGAATTTCATGAATATTATGGAAAAAATCTTTTAAAAATAACAGTTTAATCATTCAAATTAAGATTCATGGAAATAATTATGGTTAAATCCGTACCTGGCCAACATTCCTTTTACACTGTAAAAAGTTTATAAAAGTACCTTAATTTGAAAACAACAAGGAGATTACTTTTAAAACCTTTTCTTATTAAAAAGGTAAAATTAATGTGAAAATTAATTTTACACATTATAGTAAAACATTTTTGAAAATATTTTTAGAAAACATAGTTTTTTTAATATAACAATTTTCTGACCGAAGATAGAAATAAAGTTGTATTTTCTTAAAAAATATTTCTTAATTATATTAAGTAACAAAGAGTGAAAAAATTGTACCAATATAAGTATATATCATGTATAACCATAGGATAATAAAATTTATGATATTTCTTGGGATGTGGATCATATTATTTGATCAATGTAAGCATAATCATAAACAATCTTGATAAGAGATGTCATTGTGCCAATAAATGGTTACCACTTTGGTAACATTGAATCATAATAATATGGAAATAATCACATTAATTGATATTAAAATATCACTAAAAGAATTATATTCATGATATAACATGTAAAATGTTAGTATATATACATCATAGAAAAATATCGGTATATAACATGGCATGTGTCTCAAAGAAGGAAAATTTAGACAAAATTACTTTACCAATTTTGTAACTTTTAAACAATAAGAACCATGAATTAATGATCATCAAATGGATATGTAAATAACCATAAATATATTTATAAAAAAATATAATACAATCATGTGAATTATATACATTACATAGAATAAAATAGTGGTGAATATGGCATAAGTCATATAGAATTAAAAGTGAATGAGAAAAGCCATACTTTAAGTCTTGAATTTGTTCGTGCACAATATAAACTCATGTATAATAAGTAAAATTTTATTATACATATAAAAAAGAACCATGTTATAATATATAATACCATATATTATTTTATTATGACCTTATATTACGTTTTTATTAACAATTTCTTGTTAATGTTACATTTCATGTAACATCCGCTTTATTTTTTGTAAATGTTTGGACTTGATATTCTTAATATTCTTACATAAATCATTTTTTAAACTATATAAATAATAAATAAATCATTTAAATATCATATATATTCATTATAAAAATATTTATAATAATAAATAAAATATATAAACATGAAATGGAATGCACTGTTCATGGAGACAATATGTAGTACATTTACATGAATGTTACTTTCTTTTTATTATCGTATTGAAAGAAATAAAGTAAATGAAAAATATGTATATATATAAATATATAAATTAAATTATAATTATTATTTCATATATATCATATATGTTTACTAAACCTATCCTTAATACATTCCATGTCAAGTTTGAACGAATCACATTGCTTTGAGGGGGAGGTTGTCCACACGTCTACAAACAAAGTCATCATATTTACACAAAATGGAAATCATGCAGGTATGTTTTATATAATAATTATAGAATAATAAATACATAATAAATATTGTATATATCATATAAAAATATTATATCCATGACAATTCTCAACCATGATAGGTGGTAGAAGAAAAATGAACAACATCGTTTCACAAGGCGGTGGCTTGTCGTACACACTAATATTAAGTACGTTAACCCTTTTTGAGAAGTTTGTGTAGATGTATATAGAACCCTGCGAATAAAAACAAATCAGTATATTTAGTATACATTAGTTATTATATAATCATGAAATAATAATATTTTATTTTGTGGATAATGAAAATAAAGCAAAAGATCTTGTGGAAGGATGTTACCTCTTCTTTGGGTAACTCATTTTGGTTTTCACCCAAGGGATTCATTTATTGGATTTATACAAAAATTGAAGCCCCTATGATGAATGTATAGAATTTGTTAAGATATTTTAATTTTTTGGATAATAAAATGTGGCTTTATATGTATGATTAAGTGAAGGGGTGAGTTCCCTTTTATAATGGAGGAGGAGTGACATTCGTTTAAATATAAAAAGGGAAATACTATTTACAGGTTTTTGTTGCATCATGTTCCCCCAATAATTAAAATTTTTAGATAAAATGGAGTATATGGTATAAATATATCCATAAAATGGATTTTTTTAATTTTTATAGGATATTTGGCCACTTAAGTTAAAGCATAACCACTAGTTAAACTCATTTTATCCTTAATCATTGTAATTAATTTCAAATACATTCACTAATATTTTTTGTCACAAAATAAGATTAAATTAATAGATATTATAAATTATTATGATTACAAATATTGAATCCATTTTTAAAAATTCTAACCACATAAGTGGTAGAAATTAATTTAAAATTAATCTCACAAACGTGTTATGAAAGTGGGTTTTTAAGGAGAAAAGTCTGAAAGATTGAAATGTTTTATATCCAATTTCACACTGGAATTGGATAAAATGAAACAAATTGGATTAATTTATATATTATATATATAATTATACATAAAAATAAAATTAATATATTATTTAACTATATAAATAAAATATAAAAAAAAGTTGTTTTCAATTAAAATTTAGTACATTCACTATTCATTAAAAATGAAGCTTCTTAAAAAAAACCAAAAAATCACCCAAAGTAAATTTTGATATTATAATTCCAAAAATTAAGTTTATTTTTTCAAATAAATATTATAAAAAATTTAAAAATTTATATTTAAAATGGGTTCTCTATTAAAATTTGGTTAAATTATGTTTGTGACAAATATATCTTTTTATACACAAAATTGGATTTATTCTTATGTTATATATATCAAATCTATTGTATGAGTATCAAAAATATTGATTTAATATGAAATATAAAAAATGAATTGAAAACATTCATTAAAAATGGTTTGTTTAATTTATTGAGATAAAATTGTGTTTGTAGATAGAAAAATAATTTTCCTAGAAGAGTAATTTCCTTTTCTTCAAAGAGTTATTACATTCATTTATAACTAATTTATAACCAAATTATTCATTTTATATATATGTGTAAATAATATTTTTATAATTCAATTAATCTTATTCATAACTTCCATTCCAACATTAAGGTCGTAACTATAATAATATTTTAAAAAAACATTAACAGTATATAGTAGTTAGGTAAAACTCATCCTTACATAAAACAAAAGTTATCAATAATACTCAATAATGTGTGTAAAATAATCCAAAAATAGTGTTGTGGGTACCAAAATCTAATATAAGTGTTTCTTTTAGTAAACTAATAACATGGTTTTTTGTATAATGAAAACCCAACACAGTGCTTTTGTATAACAAAAGATATATCTACTATTGTTGTAAATGATCAATATCAAAAAAAACATTAAATTAATTAGAAAATAATTTCACAAAATCTCTGGTTGTTTCATTATACCCCCATTAAAATGAATTTTAAACTCAAAAATCATCTGGTTTATCAATGTTTTAATACTTTAAATTTCCAATCATAGAAACCCAAAATCATAAAAATGAATACTAAAACATTCTTTAGAAAGGGAAAGTTAGAAATATAATGGTTTCCAAAAGTAACTCATAACTATATTTATATATAAGATAACATGGGTGGAATGTAAAGACACAAACATTGAATAAAAGTTTAAATATTCATAGATATTGATAAATACTGCTGATCACAAGAATGTAGGTGATCCAAAGAAAGTTAACAATCACACAACCATAAACTGAAGAAGCGGGAAATAGGTCATTGATATCATCAAAATTAATGATAATAGAAACAAAATTTTATTTCAAGACCCTTTTTTCATAAAGTTCAAGAATTTTCACAAGAATATATACTTAAATTATTTTAAGTGAATCTCACCCTTTGTTATTCTTTGATCAATTTTCACATTTTCTCTTATTCCAAGAAATGTAGGGGAATTTTTCATTCCTAAAGAATTAGCAGATCATGAAATCCCTAAATAGAATTATAAGTTACTCCATATGTCTCTAGTTATCACAAAAAAAAGCTTTGAACTTATTATTCAATATGTATAAATCCTCACATGGCCAGATAATTCTTTAATCTCTAAAACCTTAATAATCTTTAATATAAACCATTCCATAAATGGTTAACATTAAAACTCTTCAAACAGATGGAATTCAAAAAATTTAGAAACAAGTTCACTAAATTTTTAGAAAAAATATTAGCATTTATCCCCTATATATCATAAATTATCTCTTGTTTTCAACATACAAAACATGTGAATACCTTGATGATGTACTCCCTTGAAACATGGTAATAACCTGAATTACCATAAATCCATATTCAAAAAATGCATGTTTTCTTATTCTAGATTTTATTAAATATATTCCTTAAATAAAAAAATGTTGTAAACATAATCAATGATAGAATAAATCATGATGGTTCTGCAATATCCTAACTCTCATCTCTCTATTTCCTGCTCGGTCCACTAGGGTTCCTTCTTCCCACTCTATTTTCCCACCATTATTCTCTACTTACTTCAAAATGACTCTTCTAGGGTTTTTCCCTTAGTTATCTCTCATGGTTAGTCTACACTGGTCTGCTCTTAGGTCATGTTATTCTTATCAACTTCAAGGATGATGCATTGGTTCCTTCCCCAGATGCCTATTCTATGCTCTAAACTCGAAGTCATTAGCTCCTTTCTAGGAAGGATTTGGAGCATTGTATTCATTGAGTTTTTTGGATTTGCAGTTTGGTGGTCATGGATCTCCTAGCATCACCTTCTTATTTTAGGTTTTCATTCTCTTTTTCCTTTTCACTTTAACTATTCTATTTCAGTTTGTTTTCCCGGATTTCTATTTAGGTTTTATCCTATTTTTATTCATATTCCCATTTTCCTTAGGTTTTAATCCTCATATCCATTTATGTCTATGGTTACTTCTTGGATGTGTTGTTCAATTATTTTTTGGATTTTTTTGTTATGGGTTTTGTTTTATGTTTTTATGTTTCTTGTTATTTGGTTTTGGTTTTATTTGCTCGTGTGAAGGCTGTGGTGAAGAGTTTTTTAGTTGGATCACCAATTATTAGATTGTATCTTCCCTATATGAATTGTAGGTATGTTTTTGTGGTGAGGTGGGTTCTGGTGGTTGTCTCAGATGTCATTTTCAAGTTGTTGGTTTGGGTTGATGTAATTGGTGTTTCAAATTTACTATCTTGAGTGGCTTCTATTTTTGAAGTTAGGTGGTCATTGACAATGGTGGTATGGTGACCTTTACAGTTCATTTGAAAAAACATGGTTTTTTTTATGGTGGAAACGGTGTTGGATTTCTTTAGTATTGAAAATTCCAGGAGGTTCTTGAAATTTTTCCTACAAAATACCACTTTTTTACTCTACTCTAGATCTAATATTCCGATATTCACTCTGAGGTGTATCTGTGCAGTGGTCTTCAATGTTCTTTGGGAATTTATTCTGAGCAGGATGCTTTGGGAGGTAGGCATTGATGAATAATTGATCATTGAAGGTGAGTATTTCTTCGTCTCTGGAGAAGATAATGGTGGTGGTTGTAAGTAATGTGATAGATGGTGAACATGTGATGTAGGGTGGATCATGGTCTGACAATAGTGGTGATGATGTCCTTTTGAATTTTGAAAATTAAAAATTAAAGATCATGTTTGTTCCTTTGAAATTTGAATTTTTCAGTGGGCAGGATACTTACAGTGGGTGGATATGGGGTTCACTTGGTTGGATTTGTACCCAATTGTATTTTTTTGAGTTCACACTTATCCTTTAAAAGTATCATCAAAAAATATAAATATGGATTATGGAATAGCATAAATAATTTTTCAATAAATCCTTAATTCATTCCAAGGTAATCAATACCGTCCAATTTACTTATTCATATCAAATATATCATTATCAAAAAATAATTTTCTTAACATAAGGATCATATTAGGGTATCTTTCCCTTAATCATGTGTTTCCCATGAACGTCACCTTGCTGTTAAATCACTTTTACAAGTCATCAACACTATTCAAAATATCCTTTTCAATCCTTAATGAAAAATATATACTAAAAATAGTTATATATTTCATGATTCATATCACATAATATTTTAATTCCAAAACATATGAACTTAAATAATCAAACTTTTTTCTTAAAACATTAATGGGTCATAATCATCTTATTTCTTAAAAACACATTCCTAGAATATGAAATATGAATCACATCCTAAGGTTTATCAACCTCAATATAATCATGATTATTATGTTTAATTTAAACAATACTATTATAACATCCCATAGTTTTCACATTTATTTTGGGATCCCTTAATATTTAGTTGTATAACAAATAATCTTACCACCTTCCTAATTCTCATTATTAGATTTCCACTTAGGAATTTGATTTTCATAATTAACATACATTCCACTTCTAAAACATTCAATGTTAACCATGTTCCTTCTAGTTCCTTCCATTGACTAAAACTATAAATCATTGTATCTGTAAAACATATTATATCATAAAACCACATAATCATGAAAATTTACTTAAATGATTCCCAAATCATGACACCTACTTTTAAATATATGACCCCTTAGGAATATCCTTAGAGACATCCCTCAAAAAATCATTTGAAATATCCCAAGGGATATAACTAATTTTTTATCATTCTAGTTTCCAAAGGTTGACTAAACCTTTCATTTGATACCAACTATAGTGTCCTAGTCTTATCATTAATGGATATTACATCAATTTAGATGAATACTCAAAACATTACAAAAGTATGTGCCTGAGTACCATAATAGTTTAGTGTCTTTGGAAACTTGGGACACATTATTCTAATTTGGTGAAAGATCTTAAATATATCTAGTAAAGATCTTCCCCTTTAGTTGTAATACTTAAAACCTTTATTCATATCCTGGGGAAAGGAAATATAAGAATGGGGTGATATCATGTGCTTAGTAAAGGTAAACAAGGGGGTATTTAGGAATAACCTTAGAATAATGGTATGATAACGTGATCATAACATTATAAGATCATACCCCACATATGAGAGATAATAAACGTGAATCATAGAATGAATAATGTTAGTTCATAAGACACGATTTATAAGGAAATCAAAGAATATGAGTCATGAGAGAATAAGATTGGTATAAGATATATACTTGTGGAAAACATGTCAATTTATAACATTGTGAACATGTGTATATAGATACATTTTCACTCATTATGTTAAGGACATTAAATTAGGCCATTGCATAAACTTATGGACATTCAACCAGGTCCATGAAAAACATTTTGAACACATAATAAGGTTCACTCATAACATTGTGAACATGTAATCAGGTTCATTCATAACATTATAAATATGTAATTAGATTCATGAAAAACATTGTGAACAGATAATCAGGTTAACACAAAAATTAATGTACATGCAACCAGATCCATGCATAATATTTTTAACATGTAATTAGGTTCACTCAAAACATTGTAAACATGTAATCAGATTCACATATAAACATATGTACATGCAACCAGGTCTGTGGATAATATTGTGGATATATAATTAGGTTCATGCATAACATTAATAACATGTAATATTGCTCACTCTTAACATTTTGAACACATAATCAGGTTCATTCATAACAAATATATTTATTATTCATCCATCACATCCCAATTCATTGGAGATAGATATAGGTCCCACCTATCACATAATAAAATTATACATCCATATTTCACAAAATAATAAAACATTCAACATATCATGACCCATAAAAAAGATATGGGTTCCATAAGCATCATATCATAACACATGAAATTGAATGGGTATCATAAACATTTCATAAAATCATAACCTATGGAAAAGAGAATGGTTTTATGATCATTTCATCATAGAATAACCCATGAAGGGAAGTGGGTTTCATATGTGTTTTATCATTTTATAACTCATGGAAGAAATAGGTTTCATAAAAAACTAATCATATAAATCATAAACCATTCAAATAAATAATAATAATGGTGTCCTTGGATCACACCCTAGAAAATCATAAACTATATCAAAGGGTATCTTCATAGATAGAGAAGGATTTTGAATGATCACTTGGAAAATAAATTTTCTTTGAAAGTCACTTTTTAAAAATTATAACATTTTCCAAATCCATTTCTTTAAAACCACTTTGAAAAAATATATAATAATAATGAAAAATCATTTAAAACATTTCTTAAGAAAAATATCCTTTATTATTTGAAAAAAAATTATTTAAAACATAAAAAATTTTGATAGACTTTTTCTTTGAAAAAAAATTTAAAAAAATGAATTTCTAGAATATTGAGGAAAATTTATTTTGAAAATAACAATATAAACTTTCATAGGAATCTTCAAGGAAATAATGATATATAAATCTATACATGTTGAAAATTCCTTTTTCACCATAAAAAGTTTATAAAAGTTCCTTGATTAGAAAATGATTTGGAGATTCATTTTAAAAACATTTTTGTTAAAAAGTTAAAACACAGGTTAAAATTCCTTTTACACATCATAGTAAACCATTTTTTTAAACGTTTTTAGAAAACATGGTTTTGTGAATTGAAAAAAAATTTGACTGAAGAGTGTAATAAAGATCGATTTTCATAAAAACGCTTTCTTTATTATCTTAAGAACAAAATAGTGGAAAATGGTAACCAAATGAGGATATATCATGTATTAACATAGAATAATAAAATTCATGTGAGTTATTGAGATATTTATCATAATATTTCATAAATGTAAGCATAATCATAATCAATCTCGATAAACGATGAGATTGAAGAAATGAACTATTTCCACTTTGATAACTTTGAATCATAATTATATGGAAATAATACAATTAAATGAAGATTAAAATAACATTAAAATAAGTATATTCATGATATAACATGTCAAATGGATGTATATACACATAATAATAAAAATATAGGTGCATAACATGGCATGTGCCTCAAAGAAGAAAAATTGAGACAAAATTACTTTACCGAATTGGTAACATTTGAACCATAAACCCCATAAATGAATGATCATAAAATGGATATTTAAATACCCATAAATTTAATTATAACAATCATAGAATAAATTCATGGTCTGTATATACACCACACAAAATAAAAGAGTGGTGAATAAGGCATAAGTCTTATATAAATAAATGTGATTTGAGAAAACTCTTACCTTATGTTTTAAATTTCTTCATAAACATTTAGACCTCCTACATAATAATTATGATTATATTATACATATACCCAATATATTATTATATATAATACTATATATTATTTTATTATGACTTTATATTACCTATTTGTTAACAATTTCATGTTAAAGTTATATTTTGGGTAATATAAACTTTGTTTTTCATATATATCTTCACTTTTTATTCATGGTAAACTTACTGAGATCATTATTTAATTATTTAAAAAACTAAAAACAAGATTTAAATATCATATATATTCAGTATATAAATATTTATAATAATCAATAAAACATAGAAACATAATTTTTAATACACCGGTCATGAAGACGGTAAGTCGTACAGACGCATGGACGCTACTTCTATTTTATTGTCATATTGAAATAAAGAACGAATATGGAATATATGTATATATATATATATATTAGAATTAAATTAGAATTATTATTTAATATATATCATATGATTTTATAAAACGCATCCTTAATACATTCCATGTAAAGTGTGAATGAATCACCTCACTTTGAGGAGGCGGTAGTCCACACATCCACAAATGAAGTTATCATATTTACAAAAAATAGAAAGCATGAAGGTAAGTTTTGTATAATAATATATAATAATAAATAAATCATATATATAATATAAAAATAGTGTGAACATCATAATTCCCAACTATTATAGGTTTTAAAGGAAAACTGAACAACATTGTTTTGTGAGGTGGTAGTCTTCTGAACACACGAACGGTAAGTTTGTTACTCATTTGACAGAAGTGTGTGTAGGTTTAGGTTAAACACATAGAATAAAAACATCACTTTATATTAAGGGTACTTATTTTATTATATTATTAAGTAATTATCATAGTTTATGGGGTGGATAATGAAAATAAAATAAAAGATCTTTTGGAAGGGTGTAACTTGTACTCTGGGTAACTCCTTTTGGTTTGAGCCAAAGGGATTCCTTAATTGGATTTATGAAAAAATTGAGTACTCTAGGATTTATAGAGGTGAATTAAGAGGATATTTTCTAATGGTTTTTTATCAAAAGTTTCTTAAGATGTGTGAGGAAGTGAGTGGGATAAGTTCCCTTTTATAAAGGTGGAGACGTGGAATTCTTGTAAATATAAAAAGTTAAACACTATTGAGATGTCTCCCTTACATAATGGGCCTCCAATAAATTTAAATTTTATATAAAATGTATAATATGGTCAAAATATGGCTACCTAATGGAATTTTACATGCGTCTATGGTATTTGGACCCTTAAGATAAAGTTTAACCTCTAATTAAACTCATTCTTACCATAATCAATGTAATCAAGTTTAATTACTTTCAATAACCTTTTAGGTAAAAAACTAAGTTCACCTTAAAATATATTATTTTTATTTTATTTCCAATATGGAATTTATTTTTTCAAATTCTAAACAAATAATTGAAAAAAAATCCCATAAGCGTGTCGTGAAAGTTGGTTTTTAAAGAGAAAACGTCCAAAAGTTTGAAATTTTTTTATATCCAATTTTAATGTAAAATTATTTATGATGGCCTAAATTAGATTACTTTACGTATAATGGATCTAATTATACATTAAAACAAAATTAATATTTAATTTAACTTTATAAATATATTAAATGAGAGCACGGTTTTGATTTAAAATTCAATATTTTTCATTATTCGTTAAAAAATGAAACTTCTCAAAAAAATACCAAACAATCACCTATTTTTTTGATATTCTGATTTAAAAAAAATATTTTTTTTCAAATAAAAAATATTAAAGTGTGAAATTTTAGATTTAAAATTGGTTCTCTATTAAAAGGCGGTAAAAATTACCTTTTAGAAAAATGCACCATTTTATTCATAAGATTGGATTTATTCTTATCTTATACTTATAAAATCTATTGTATGAGTATCAAAAATAATGATCGAATATATAATATAAAATTTTTATAGAAAACAATCATTAAAATTGTTATGTTTAATTTATTGAGATAATATTTTTTTGTACATTGAAAAATAGTTTTACTATAAAATCAATTTCTATATTTTTCAAATAATTATTACATTAATTTATGAAAAATTGATAACCAAAGGATTCATTTTATATACATGTCTCAATAATATTTTTATAATTTATTTAATATTATTTTTAACTTCAATTCCAATAGGTGGGTGGTGACTGTAATAATATTTTAATAACAATATTACAAGTATATTGAAGTACAATAAAAATCAACCTTGATTGTAACACAAGATATCGAGGGAACTCAGTATTGTGAATAAGACAAGTCAAACATAGTGTTTGTGTACCTCAAGATAATCTGTTTTTTAGGTGCAGTGAAAGTTTAATTTTTTTCATATAATTTAAGACAAACATTGTTCTTTCTTATAAAAAATATATATTTAGTGTTTTGTGAAATGAAAAATATTGATATAATTAAATTAATTCGAAAAAATAATCAAAAAATATTAGGGTGTTACATTTTCATTCTGATTAGAATTAAATTATAAAGAATCATTTTTAAAAACTAACCAATTATAATTTTAAAATTTAACTTCCATTCCATAATCACATAATTGAGAAATTATTATTAAATTATGTTCTAAACCTCTAGTAAATAAAACATTAGAAATAGAGGTATAATTAGAAATAAAAACTTTACTAAATCATTTTTCTTTACCATTGTAATTGTATCTAATTGTAACAGTGACTCCATCACATGTGTTGTAAGCGGTGAAATTTTATGGATCTCTAGTAATATGCCTACAGAATCCACAATACATGTACCATATGTCATTTTTGATACATTCAATGAATTTTCTATTATAAAATAAATTACTTGAAAATTTTGGTACCCAGGCTACTTTGTGTCCTATTGAATTAGAAATAAAATTTTTAAGCACCCATAAATAATTTAAACAAGTATTGTAAGGTACTCTAGATAACAATGATTTAGAAATACAAGTCTTTTGTAAATCCCAAAGAATATTTAAATCTAAGAGAACAATTATTTTCATAGTGACCTTTAATGCCACATTTAAAACAAGTAACATTTGAACTACAATAGATATTACTCTCATATTTATCTCCTTTGTGTTTATCCTTTTGAGGGTCTCTTCTAAATTGGTTCTTTAATCCTTTCTTGTTCATTTTTTGGTAAACTCTAATCATAATATTAGCCATTCCCTCTTTTCGTTATCCAATTTACCAGAATCAGAAGAGTTAGTAGAATCAAAATTCACATATTTAAATGTTACACATTTTCTTTTTATTTCCTCTTATTCGGATATTTTTTTAAACACCAATTAATATTGAAATAGTGATCTAATAAATTCTTCAAGAGTATTATCTTTGTATTTCTTCCTTTTGTCAATGAAAACCTTCTTTTCATGCAATTTTTTGGTAGATCTCATAGGAATCATTCAAAATGTTTTGGGTTTTACAATTTTTCTCCATGGGAATTCATTCTATTCAAAATGGTCATAAATTAGTGAAACATTTTATCTACTTTCTATTCTTCACCCATGTTTAAGTTTTAGTACTCAGCTCAAAACAATCAAGACTTGGTTCAGATCATTTTTTCTGTACCAAGATGGGTGACTTGTAGAATCCTCCGAATCTCATGAGATGTCTTAAAAGTAGATACATGACTAAAATCACTTCTTTTAATATAAAAGTTTAATATATTCATAAATTTATTATTTAAAACATGTTTAGAATCATCATTTCTTATATGTGTGTATCAATTAGCTTCTGGTAGTGCGTATGATTTTTCCATGATAGATCAGTGTTCAATGCTTAATCGTTTGAGATATGCATCTATCCAGGATGTCCAGTAGCCATAATTGTTGCAAAATGAATCTTTGTCTTCTAAGGAATCAAAGTTCCATTTACATTCACTCCATCCATCTTTAATATCTTTTTTTAGACTCTGAAGTCTAGGAATGGGATTACATAATAAAATATAAAAATTATCTATATAAGGGTTGGATAAATTAAAAAAAGGTACAAGATTTGATACCAATTTTTTTTATTCAGAAAAAGAATTATTGAGCTAAACTATACTTAATAAGGTTAGCCCTAGATACCAATTGTTATGCCGAAATGAGTAATGAGTGATATTATAGAGGGGCGTTAATAGACCCGATTAAAAAATTAACAAATAATTTGATTATTTAAATTATTTTATGAATTTAATTTTTATATTTAATTAGAATAGAAAATAAAGAATGAAAAAAATGAATTTTTATACTAGTTTTTTCAAATTAGACCTAGTCTAGTCTTATACCTCTCTACTCGGTGATAGATAAAAGTGCACTAAACTGATTTTTAAGTGGGGATCACAACCAAATTACAACATACATTTCTAATAGATGGATAACAATGACACACTGACTTCTATATGGGGTGTCACAACCCAAATAAGACATTGAGTTTAGAATATGAGAGTCACAACCTAAATGTTACTAACTTCATAATGTTTGAGTCATAACCCAAGGAAAGAAAACAAGAATTTTTCTAGTTTTTGTAAAAGAATAAATACAAAATAGAGAGTGTGTGTGATGTTAGGTTGGAATGGGTAATGAGAGATGTTCTAGAGTGGAGTGAATAGACCAGTTTAACCAATTTAATGAAATAAATTGATTATTTAAATTAATTATTAGAGTTAATTAGCATTAGAATAAAATAAATAACACTGTGATGTTTTTATATTATATTGGTCTAAAGAAGGCCTATTCTACTCTCATACCTCTCCACTCGATGAGAGATACATTATGCACTAATATAATTTTCTAGGGGGAATCATAACAAAATTAAAAAATCTTTTTTGAAAAAGTTTGGGCATAACCATGACACACTGACATTTGTATGGGGATTCACAACGTAATTAAAAAAACTGACTTTAGAATATAGAAGTCACAACCCAAACAGTCCGGAATTTTGAATCTTTGAGTCACTGCTCGAAGAAGAGAAGAATAAATTCTTTTTAATGTAAAATCATAAATAGAAAAACATAGTGTCCATGAAAGATAGGAAGAAATGTTAAGGACGCATAAAACTAGACAAAGTAGAATAAAAAGAAAAAATAATGTGTACTAGTTCTTGAGTTTATGACCATCTTGTCCTTTTAAGGTTGTAGAAGTAAAATAATATGTAATTCATCACTTTATAGGTCATCTTGATGATGAAACATATATTACACAATTCATGCAGATTGTACAGCACTTGGGAAGTTCATAGAATTATTTTTAAAGAAAATCATCGTGTCAAATATGTTATATATATTGTCTGATAGACTGCCTAGACTCTATTTAAATAGGAAACTAAAAATTATAACAACACCCTTCCACATTAAAATCAATTAAAATAATAATAATAACAATAAATGTCAATGAAATATAATTTATCATTACAATAATTATCTAGGAGATATAAAGTTATCATCCATAACATTTTTAGCAATAATTATTTGAATTTAAAGCCTAAAGACCAATTCCAACCAATTTAAATTACTCATTAAATAATTAAAATAGTCTCCATAATAATATGTCAAGAAAATTCCATGAATATCATAAGACATTTGAAAAATTAAATCCAAATATTAAATATAAACTAATTTTTTACAGTGCATAATTTAAATATTAATTATACTAAATAAAATATCAAGAAATAAGTTCAAATCAATTCTATATAATTAAATATTAATTTATAAAATAATTATTTAAAAAGCTTAACTCAAAATATTAAAACATAAATATTCCAGAAATATTTTTCAAGTGTACATATGAATAATGAATAAAACTCAATCAAGTTTTAAAATGGAGTAAAATAATTTTAAAAAACTTCACATGAATTATATATAATATATATTAGTTTTAGAAATTAATAAAACACTTAAACTAAATAAAAACATGCAATTATTGATAACATTAAAAATATTGAAAAATCATAAAATGTTAAAAAAATTAACCTAGTGTCTAAAAAAATTAATAGGTGGTTAAAAAAATAACTAGTTTTTAAAAAAGATAACTAACTATTTTAAAAATTATTTAACTACTGGTTTAAAAAAAATTAACTAATGGTTTTGGAAAAAATTATTTGTGGTAAAATAAGTTGTCTGATAGTATGAAAAAATTCTAGTAGTAACAGGAGTGTAAGTATCCAAAGTTGGAAGAAGATTAATAATACATAATTTTATATACAATCTTGACACAAAAACATTAGATATTTCTTGTCCCATATCAATGATATAATTAATGAAAGTTTAAGAAGACATAAATGATTATAATTTTTCTATCTTTACAATGGATCAAAACCCCACTTCAATCAAATAAGTATATCAAGATATATGATCAAAAAATAGTGAAAACCTGAAATGAAAATTTGATGAAAAAATACTGATATGTCTTAAAAATGTATCCATTTTTTTGGAATCTAAATTTTTTTTGATAATTTCATGTTATTGAATTTGTTGTAGAAAAACTTTTTATATTTATGACCCAAAAAATGGAATGAAGTTATGATATATATTGAAAGAAATAACAATAAAATAAAAAATTGAAATCTAGAAATTTCAGAATTCCAGAACCATTGCATAAATTTCAAGTATTTTTTTACTACATAAATAAAAAACATAGACATATATTTATTAGAATGAAATTTTAATAAATGTTTTTAATATTGATATAAATAATTTTTTTGAGAATATGATATATATAGATTGAGTAATAATTAAATAATGAAATAAAACTATATATAAGTTTAAACTGAAAATAGTTCTTGAAACCAAAAGCATAAAGTAAGTTTGGACCAAAATGAGAACATGATAGAGATAGAATTAGGCTTTGTTGTAACTAAATAAAATGAATATATCCTTATTATATTTCATGTGAAATTGTAATTTTAAAAATGTGTCCACTATACCTCAAGTTATCATAAAAATATATATAGGTTTTAAAATCTATATTTTCACATAAAATGATAAGAGGGTTTGTAATTTATTAAAACCTAAAATAAGAATAAATAACAAAAAACTGTGAATAATTAATCTCCCCCTTTTTAAAAATTATAAAAACAAAACAATATTTTATAAAAATCCACTCCATTTTAAAAAATTTCAAAAACATGATATTTAGTATATATAAAAATAAATAGTTTGAAAAACATAGTACCCCCCACCCATTAATAAATGTAAATTAAGTTATGATTAAAAAAACTTTAAAACTAAATTTCTATCATTCCAAGTTCATATTTCAATTTCCCAAACTTTTCATAATCCAACGGTTTTATGAAAATATCATCCAGTAGATTTTCTGTTAGAAAATACTCTAGAATAATATCTCCTTCATTAACTTAATCTCAAATAAAATGAAAGTGTGTGTCTATATACTTAGTTTTAGAATGAATTAAAGGGTTATTTGAAATAGAAATATTATAAAAATTATAATAATAAAAAGGAATCATTTAAAAAGTGAAACCATATTCATAAAAAGTTAGTTTCACCATAAATATTAAGAGCAGTAAGATGTAGTTTGGATATACTCACTTTTAGTGGTTGATAAAGAAACAAAGTTTATTTCTCTTGAAATCAAAGAAACTAAACTCTTACTGAGAAAGTGACACATACCTGAGGTTCTCATTCTATCAAGTCATCATCCTCCAAAATTAGAGTTAGAATAACTAATTAAATCAATAAAATATAGAATAAAATAATATATAATTGAAAATCGCTTTAATATATCTAATAATACGCTTAAAAACTTTTAAGTGGGATTACTTAGGATCATATTGAAATCTAGAACATAAATGAACACTAAATATAATATCAGGTCTAGAAGAAGTTGAACACAACAAACTTTTCATAATTATTCTAAATAATTTAGATTCAAATTTTTTTTCCAAAAACATCATTATCTAATTTATAAAAAATGATCATAGGGGTTTTATAGGATTTACAAGAATCAATATAAAATCATTTAACTAAATATTTATCATATATGTATTGATTCAAAAATATTCCATAATTTCAATGAAAAATTTGAAGCTTGAGAAATAATTTTAATTCTCCCATAAGACACATGTAAAACACCAATACTATAGAATTAGCATTTAAAAGCTCTTGAAAAAACATTTATGAGTTCTAAATAAGTGTTTTCAATCTAAGGTTCATTAAAAGGGGGTCCCTTTTATCAATTATAATAAAAGCATTGTTAAAGGCCCCTTTTATGAGCGCTAATAAAAGACCAAAAATATTATTTTTATGTAAATTCGTATGGGGGACACACCTCATATTTTAACAGCACTTGTCTAGCCTACCCTCTTTTTTTAGTGCTAAAGAGCCCCTTCCCCTTTTATCAGTGTTACACATCCCTATGAACACTCTGCATATCCCTTCCATTAATGGGTTTCAAACCTGAGACCTCCCCCTCATGTATCTGCACCATTACCACTTTCCTATAATGATTTTTTTCTCTATTTTTTTATATATCTATTTATTTATTTTATTTTTTTACATTTTTTTATCTTTATATTTATATATAATTATATAATTATTTTTAAATACATTTATAAAATGAGTTTTCTATGTGTGTGTTTATAAATACATAAATTTACATATATACATCTATTTATTTATTTATATATATATGTGTGTGTCTATAAATATTATTATACATATTTATATTTATTTACATATATTATATATTAATATTTATAAAATATTGTTAGAATATGTTGACAAATATATATGTGTGTGTGTGTTTGTTGATATACACACACAAATATATTTATATATATAATCATTATATATACATTGTATTTATATATAAATATTCATACAATTATATTTAAAATAAAATGGATTTTATTTTTTATTTAGATATGGATTATATATTTAGAAAGATATTTTTTATGTAAATATGTTTACATATTTATTTATAAAATTACAATTTTTAGGTGTAAATATATACAAATATGTATATATGTGCGTATATTTAATTATAAATAAAAGTACAATATGAAAAAATGTTAAAATTTGAATGTCATAGTGTCTATATGAGTGTAACACTTGAGAATAAATTGATTCTACACCAAAAAAAAGATACTTGGACTCTATTAAATGAATATGAAATCCCATCAAATGATAAAAAATGGGTGCATCCACAAAAACCCATTTTTTGGTGGCCTTTAGGATATTTTTTACATCAACAAAAATGATTATTGGGATTCCTTAAATTGACTACAATGTTGAACTTTTTGTAAGCTTCAATTTTATATGCAGTAGATCTCAAGTGGACTCTCAAATCAAAATTTATTACTGTTTGAATTTCTAGTCATGTTTTCAACTTATTTAAGAGTATTTATTAATTTATTTAATTTTTCCATATTCATATTGTTATTAAGGGGCTATTAATCAATATTAATTTGTAAATTTTTAATTAATATTATATTTTAGTTATTTTATAAAACATTTTCCACTAAATATATTATATATTAAGTATGATTACATCTTTTATATTATATAAATCATATTTTATAAAATATATTATATTTATATCAATATAAATATATTTATATACTAATATATGATTTTTAATGATATATAATCTTTTAATGAAATGTACCTTTTCTTCATGCTCAAAATAGTTGTTTGACCACTAATAAATGAAATACTTTTATCAATATTAAGAAAATCACTAACAAAAGTACATACTATCTACAATAAAAAAATATTTGATAAAGGGGGTACGTTTATCAGTTATAAAAAATGGGATGATAAAGGGAAAATTTTATTAGTACATTTTTAAAACTGATAAAGGGTAGTGCTAAAAAATCCAAATCTATGATAGTGATCAATTTTATAATATTTGAAAACTCTTTGAAAAGAAAATGATTTATAGATTCAAAAACAATATCATCAATGTAAATTTTTACAATTAAAATATCATTATTATTTATTTTAATAAATAAAAATTTAGAGTAATTTAACTTTATTAAAATCATTTTTAAATAAAAATATTGAAATTCAATCATACCAAGTAAGAGGTTCTTTATTAATACCATATAAAGCTTTTGATAACTTAAAAACATGATTAGGAAATTTATCATTTTCAAAATAAGTGGGTTAAGGAACCTAAAAATTGTTATAAATTAAACCATTTAAAATCAAAATTTTCACAACCATTTTAAATAATTTAAATCCTTAAAAATTGGTAAAATCTAATAAAAATAAAATTGATTCAATTCTAGCAACATGAACAAATGATTCATAAAAATATATACCTTCTTTTTAACATGTTTTTTTTCAAAATATAAATTATTAAATTCAACCCCTTTATCACTATGAATATAAGCAATCATACAAGGCTTTCCATTTTGAATTTAATTATAGAAAGTAATAAATCTAGATAAAGTTTCATTTTTATGTACAATAAAGAAAACCCATGTAAATATACTATAATAACCAATAATAAATAAGGAATATATCTTTCATCGAAGACAATAAATTTTATTAGAACCAAATGGTGGAAGATTTACTAACTTTTAAGGTCTATTAGTAATAATTAGTCTAATAGGTTTGAAGGAATATTAATGTTGTTTTCCTTTCATATAAGCATCAGAAACATGAAGTTTTTCTTTCTCCATGGTAGGTAATTGTAACACATTCTCATGTTCAGGGAGATTATGTAACATTATTAAACTAAATAACCAAATCATTGATTCTAAAGAATGATATCATTCTGCACAACATTCAAATACTTAACATGTTGAATAGTTCATTGATTAAAATTTATAATATAAATATTTTCTTTTTTATTAGCATAAAATAATAAAGAACTATATTTAAAAACTAAACACTTTTCATTTCAAATTTTAACTTACATTCCATCATCACATAATTAATATATACGTCTTGAATTGAGTTTTAAACATTAAACATATAAAACTTTATAAATAAAATCATAATTAGAAATTCCATATTTACCAAAACCTTTTACATTTTCATTAGAATTATCTCTAACTGTAAAAGTTCCTCTATCACATGTGTAATAAGTTGTAAACATTTATGGGTCTCAAATTATATTCCTAGATCATCCACATTCCATATACCATATTTCATTCTTGAGATATCCAAGGTATTTATCCAAAAAAATCAATTACTCGAATATTTTTGTACCCAAGATACATTACTTCCAATCGGATTAGTAATAAAAAAATTCGATACCCATACAGAATTTAAACAAGTAATGTATTATTCTCTAGAAAAAAAGATTTATAAATTATAGTCTTTTTAAATAAAAAACAATTTAAATCTAAGAGAAAAATCATTTTCATAGTTACCTTTCATGCCACATTTGAAACATGTAACTATAGAAGCTCATCCATTTTTACTTTTATCAAAATGTTTTTTATACATTTGAGGAAATCTCCAAGAATATCTAATTCAGTATTTTTTTATTTAATTTATTAAAAGAAATCATTTTAAAATATTTTCCCTAACCCTGAATAAAATTAGATAAACTTTTATTTAGAAATTAATCTTCCTTTTTCAATTTTTCATTAAAATCTTGAGAAGAATTCAAATTATCAAAAACTGTTGAATGGGAAGAAAAAAAAGTATTTCTTAAATTTCCATTATCTTATAAAAGAAATTTATTTTCATAAGTAAGTTTTTCATTATATTATTTATGATTATTTTATAAATCATTGGCTTTGAAATCATATTCTCTCAATATTTCAATTTCATAATTTACATCATAAATATTTTAATTTTTAGAATCATATTTAGAATCATTACATTGAGAATAAAATACAGAATCACTAACCATATCCAAAGAAGCTATGAATCACAATTTATCATATTATATTAATTTTCAGATCCTTCACTTGAATTTGATTCTTCTATAAAACTCTAACTAGTTTTCAAATCCTTTTTGTCATAATTTTTAATATTTCACTTTATTTTTCGGTTTTGGATAGTTTTGATTGAATTCCATTTCAAAATGCATTGAAAATAAGTAACATGTGAACTATTATAGTTATTTATCCCTTTATAATCCCCCTTATGTTTATCATTTTAGGGTTTCTTCTAAATACTTTTTTAAATCTTTTCTTTTTCATTCATTTGTAATCTCATGTCACAATCTAAGTCGTATCTTCTTTTTCACTATCTTGTAGATCAAAATTATAATATTCTGTGATAATATAAAATATTTAAACTCTACACCATTTATTTTTTTCATCACCTCTTTATCTATGTATTTAAGTTCTAATTCATAATGAAGGGGTGATCCAATCAATTCATCGATATTGTAGTCTTCGAAGTTCTTTTTTTCTTAAATGGAAACCTTCATTGCATTCAATATCCTTGTTAATGTTCATAGGAATCATTAAATGGATAATGGTTTTCCCAAATATTCTCCAGGGAATCCATGCAATTCATAATACTTTTTAATAATTGGATTATTTGATTTATTGTATCGTATTCACCCAAATTAAATTCATAGTACTCTACTTGAAGCATTCTATGCTTATTTCATATTAATTTTTCTTAGCCAATGTGAGTTACTAATATAATCTTCCAAATATTGTGATTTTTCTTTCATGAAAATACATGACTAAAAACTCTTATGTTAATAGCATAATATAAGATACTCAAAAAAAACAATTTAAAAAATATTCAACAGCATCATTTCTAGTATGCGTATCTAGGTCATCTCCTAGTAGAGTATACTATTTTTCCATGATGGACTAGTGTTTTATGATTAATATTTTTAGATATGCCTCCATTTTGGATCTATAGTAGCCATAATTATTTTCATCAAAGTGTGGTGGATTTTGAGGAATCCAATCATCACTTAAGTTTAGTCCATTATCTTAATAATATTTGTCCTTAGACTATGAGTTCTAGGAATAGGTTAGCATAATAAAATAAAATAGATTATATAGAAGGGTATGATAAATTCTAAAAGGAACAACCTATGATACTAATATTTTGGTATCATAAAAAAGAATTACAGAGCTAAATTTTCCTTAGGATGGTCAAACTATAATTCCAATTTTTTGGAATCTGGAGAGAGAATGATAGGGATAAATTATTCTTTAAAAGGGTTACCCTTTGATAATAATTTTTAGGTTTGAATGGGTAATGACATATGGTCTAGAGGGGGTAATTAGACAAATTTAAAATAATTAATGAAATAAAATGATTTTTTAAATTAATTAAGAATGTTAATAAAAAGAGTTAATTATAAGCATAATAAAATATATAACATAGTGATGTTTTTTATAGTAGTTTTACTCAAAGTGAGCATACTCTACTTGAATACCTCTCTACTTGGTGAGAGATACATTGTTCACTAATACTACAAAAAAATGGAATTTCCCTGTGGGTTTTTAATGGAGGTTTTAGCAATCGTCGGTAAAATTTTTTAAATTTTATTTTTTATTTTATTTTATTTTTCAAGAAAATCTAATTTTTTCAGTGGAAATTTTTTAAAAAATCATTAGGAAATAGTGGCGGTTTTCCAAAACAACTTCTAAATTAAATAAAAATAAATAAAAAGAAGTATTTATTTATGATTTATTATTTATTATTTATTAATCACTCTCATATATAGTTTATTATTTACAATTTTAATTAATTATTATGTATTAATTAATAAATATTTACAATTATTAGTTAATAATAACATGAAACTTAAAATAAATCTACAAAAAATTAAAAACACGACTCTAGTATCAAACAACCATAACATTTGATCTAGGATTCTGTTTCAAATCCAAAACTAGTAAAATAATAGTTTATGAATTGAGAAAGAACCACATGATATATAAATCTTGTGATAATCAAAGAAATAAAATATATTATAGTTTCAAAAAAGTCAGAAATTGAACTTGAACTTCAACCAGTCATAACTTGGGATTCGGGTGTCCGTTTGGGCATTACCACACATCAAATCAAATCATGTGATGAGGTCTATACTAGAAGAGGTCTCAAACTATATTTGAAGAGCTATGTCTGATTGTTCAACCCTAGAAAGGCCCATAAGGCCTCCAAAATTGTATTTTTCTCACCGGCCTCGGTTTCTTAAAATTTAAACAGTTGTAACTTCTGATCTAGGTGTTTATTTGTCATGTATCACATATCATATCGAATTTAATTTCATGAAATTATATTTTACTAGTTTTGGAGATGAAATGAACTTTCATATTAGAAGTTATGTTAATTTCTGGGTTTTCGTGATTTTTATGGTTTTTAGAGTTTCTTAATGTTTTTTATGTGTTTCATGGGTACCGTGTTTTTTAAATATTTTATTGATTTTCAAAATCGTTTGAGAGGGTATTATTTCCTTTTTTGGTGGGGACTCAATTTATTCTCAGGTCTTACATTCATATTGATAGTATAGTTTTGAAACATTAATGTAGGTTTATTTACAATTAAATATATGCATATTTTCTTATGTTTACTTACAATAAATCACTTGTATAAATACAAATTTACCTAGAAATGTATTTTTAAGTGTATATTATAACTTTATTATTTTGTTATTTTATTATTTTAGTATTTTATTATTTTATTATTTTATTATTTTATTATTTTATTATTTTATTATTTTATTATTTTATTATTTTATTATTTTATTATTTAATCAATAATTATTTATTCTTTATTCTTTATTTTTTATTCTTTATTATTTATTCTTTATTCTTTATTATTTATTATTTATTATTAATTTATAATTAATTTGTTTTTATTAAAATTTTATTGTAAAATTACTATTTAATATTAATTTATTATTTATTATTTATTATTTATTATTTATTATTCATTTATTATTTGTTATTTATTTATTTATTATTTATTTATTATTTATTATTTATTTATTATTTATTTATTATTTATTATTTATTATTCACTTTTTACTTTTTCTTATTCATTATTATTATTTATTTATTTTTTATTTGTCATTTATTATTTATTATCATTTTTATTATTTATTATCGAGTTATTTTTATTTTTATTTATTTGATTATTTATTTATCATTTATTTAATATTTAATTATTATTTCTTTTTTATTTATTTATTATTTATATAGTATTCATTTAATATTTATTTATTATTTATTATTTATTAAAATTTATTAATTATTTAATATTTAATATTTATTTATTTTCTATTTTTTATTTATTATTTGTTGTTCATTTATTATATTATTATTTATTATTTTTTATTTTTTATTTTTTATTATTTATTATTTATGTATTATTTATTTATTTATTATTTATTGATTTGTTATTTATTTATTTATTATCTATTATTATTTTTTATTTTTTATTTTTTATTATTTAATATTTAATATTTTTTATTATTATTACTTATTTACCATTTATTTCCATATCAGGAGTTTATGTATTTATTATTAATTTATATTTTATTTATAATTTAATAATTGGTAATTTATAATTAGTAATTAGTAATTACAAATTATTAAATATTAATTATTAATAATAAATTATTAGTTATTATTTTTTATTTTATAATTATTGATTAATCATTATTCACCACATGAAGAGCTTGCTAGAGTGGTAAAGTCTTTCGAGAATATGCAAGAGGTAAGGATTTCAAATCTCACCCAACCCAGAATTTCTATATTTGGCACATGCGCATGCGCATGCACGTACAATAATAAATAGATATAAAAAATACTAAAATACTAAAATTATAAGATAATAAAATAATAAAATAATTTAACAAATTTAAAATATTTAAAAAAAATTAAAAAAAGTTAAAAAAAAAATTAAAAAAAAAATTAAAAAATGACGCTAAACCATTTATTGGTGGTTTAAACTGCCACTAAATCATTCTAGGATGGTTTTGAAAAAAAATTATAATTGATTACCAACACACTATTTAGCGGTGTTTTTTCAAAACCATAGTAGACAGATTTAGTGGCGGTTTAAACCACTGCTAAATATGATTTTGGGCGTAGTGAATCTGGTTTTTAGGGGGACTCATAACCTGATTACAGAATCCTTTTCTAAAAATTGGTGGGATAACAATGACACTCTGACTTTTGTATGGGGATTCACTACCCAATTATAACACTGACTTTAGAATATGGGAATCGCAACCTGAATAGTCCTTTAGAATTCAAGAGTCAAAACCTGAAGAAGAGAAGAAGAAATCATTTCATATATAAAATAATAAATAAAAAACATACATGAAATATTGGAAGAAGTGTTATAGACACAAGAAACCAGACAAAGTAGAATATAAAAGAATAAATCATAGGTACTTGTTCTTGAGTTGAGGATCAGCTCATCTCATAATGGTTGTAAAATCAAAGAATATGTAATTTACCACTTGAGATATCTTTTTAATGATGAAACAGAGATCTCATTGGACTTTTCATATTGTACAACACTTGAGAATTTTACAACCTTATTTTCACGGAAAAGAAGAATACCGAAGATGTTATATATAATAATTGATAGGTTGTTTGTCCTCCCTTTAAATAAAGAACTATAAAGAGTAATAAGAAAATTCCACAGGTAAAACAATACAAAAAATAAAAATAACAATAAATATCAATGAGGGAGAATTTATCGTTATAATAATTATATAGGAGGGAGAAATTTATCATCTAAAATAATATCAATAATTATTTTTTGAATTTAAAACTTAAAGACTAATTCAAAAAAATTATATTAATTTCTCTATTAAATGCAAATATTTAATATAAACTATTTTAATGCATCATATAATTTTAATATTAATTATACTACATTAAATATCAAAAAATAAGTTTTAATGAATTCCATATGATTAAATTTTTATTTAGAAAAGAATAATTTCAATACATTAACTCAAAATATTTGAACATAAATATTCTAGAAATATAATGCAAGTGTACATATAAATATGGTATTAAATTCAATCACATTTTAAAACTGATTAAAATATTTCTAAAACACTTCACATGACTTTTATATAATATATATTAGTTTTATAAATTAATAAAAGACTTAAAATAATTAAAAAATACATGCATTTAATGATAATATCAAAAATAGATAAAAAAGTAGAACATGTTAAAAAATATTAACTGGGCATTTAAAAAAATATAATTGTTGGTTAAAAAACAAATAACTGGTGTTTTAAAAAAATTAACAAAAGGTTTTAATAAATAATGTTTTAAAAAAAAAATTGGTAATTTTTTTATGGTAAAAAAATTGTCTAACAGAAACAGGAGTAGAAGCAGCCAAAGGTAGAAAGTGAATAGTGAATCATTTCATGTACAAGCTTGGCATAAAAACATCAGAGATTTTTTAGGTAATATAAATGATTGAATTAAAGAAAGGTCCAAAATACTTAAATGAATAATATTTTTATATTTTACAAAGGGATCAAAAATCACTTAAATCCGATATATATATCAGGAGATATGATTTAAAACCCATGAAACCTAAAATAAAAGCTATTGAAAAATGATGATATATTTTAAATATTCATCCATTTTTCATGCATCTAAAAAATGTTTTTGTCATTTATGTAGTTATAATCGTTGTAAAAAAAATATTATGTTTCTAACCCAAAAATGGTGTGAAATTATGATATATATCAAAATAAATACCATTGAAATAAAAAAGACATTGAAATCTAAAAATTCCAGAATTCTATAACTCTTGCATAAACTTCTAGGGTTTTTTTGTACCAGATAAACAAAAAATTCAGACATCCATTTATTCTAAATAAATTTAAATAAATGTTTTGGATATCCAATGGAACAAGTTTCATTAGAATCTAATCTGTATACCTCAAGTTATAATTAAATAAAAAAAGAAAACTCTGAAGTATTTTAAACTAAAAATAGTTCTTGAAACCAAAAGCATGTTGTCAGTTCAAATCAAAGTGAAAACATGCTAGAGATAGAATCAAGCTTCAACATAGACGAATAAAATAAATATATACTTATTATATTTCATATAAAATTGTGATTTTAAAAATCTTTTTAATATAAATCATGTAATAATAAAAATACATATAGGTTCTAAAATATATATTTTTACATAAAATGATAAGAGGGTTTATAATTTTTAAAAACATAAAATAATAATAAATAACAATAAACACCCCCCCCCCCCAAATATGGAAGTAGTGTAATAGATACAATACAATAGATTAAAAATAATATAAAATGAAAGAAGCATAGTAACTAGTTATTGATCAATATGGATGTCTCGGCTAGGAAATAGTAGTTTTATATGTTTAGGAAAAGTCTTTTAGAGATCATCAAGCTGATGAAATTGAATACCGCACAAGGCTTCAAAGTTCTAAATCAAGCTTTGATTATCCAAAGGTTCTTTTTCTTGTGGTTCATCTCAGTATCATATGTATTCTTTGAATGCATCCCAAAGAATTTAAATAGAATTTTTAAAGACTAAAAAACCACACTTCTACCCAGTAAAACAATTCAAATTAAAATAAAACATTTACCCAAGAGATAGAATATTATCATTGAGAATAATGGTAGAAAAATTCATTTTAATTCAAATATGAAATACCAATTCCAACCATTTTTAAGTAACCATTTAATGATAATAATAATTCAAAGAAATCCCATAAAAATATTAATTTAATTTGAAAATTTATATTCAAATATCAAAAACATTCTAATTTAATGCAGTGCATAAATATTTAAACATAAATTATATTACATTAAATTCCAAAAAATTAATATTGAACAAATTCCATGTCATTAAATAATAATTTAGAAAATAATCAATCACAGAAATTAACTCAAAATATTAAATATTAAATATTTCAAATACATGACATATATATTCCACAAGAATAATAAATGTATTTAATAATAGTTAAAATCTAATTAAAATATTATAATAACGCTTAACATGACTTATATATAATATATATCTGTTTAAGGAATTAATAAAACACTTAAAATAAAGAAAATAAACATGTATATAATGATAATATCAAAAATAACAAAAAACAGAGTATGTTTAAAGAAAAACAAATTTTATCAAAAATATATAAAGGAAAGGACTATATGTGTTCTAAAAGTGGTCTTTTGGTCAGTTTTCTTACCATTTATAGTTATTATAATGATGAATATGTGAATAAAGTGTGGTCCCCACAAAATACAACATATGGTAGGTATACTGACCATGCATGGTCAGCTAAGTTACCATGTGTAGTGACTTCCTAATCATTACAGTAGGTTCGAATATCCATCATGATAACGATTTCACATGTAGAACACAGTATATGGAAAACATCAAATATGCTTTTGTGAAGAATACTTTTTCAAGATACTACAGTGGTGTATGATCGTTGAAGAGAGGTTGTGATGATTTCATGCTAAAAATGATGGTTTCATGCAGCAAGTTATGCATTGTTCGGTAATTTCTATACATGAATAGATCTTGTCAGATAAAGGATTATCATGGAGTTCATCTACTATTGTGATGGAGGTTTGTGGTGCTTTTATTAAGTTTGGAAACTCACAGTCACTTCCACAACATATTTTCAGTAAACTTAAGTCATGCAGTAAGTACTAAGAGATTGATTCACGATCACCTTTTAAATAGGTTCCATGGTAGGTTTATTAAATATGGGTTTCACATGCGGTAACAGGAAAACAAAAACTTCAATAAATTTTTATCCCAACTAGACATCATAATCATCATTTTATTCAGGATACTTAATTGTTCAAATTTTAAAAAATATGTCCAACAGATCATAAATTGCGTCAATCTAAATTATATATTAAGATATATCATAAAACTACTGGGAAATACAAGATCTGAAAACTGTAGGAAAAATGATGATACTATTTCAGATATGTGGCTTATTTTTTATGTGTATAAAAACATTTTTATATAATCATGTAGTTGAATAAAATTTATAAAATCTTCTTATCTTTATAAAAAAACAATCTTTATGGGATTACGATGTTAATATAAAGCAATATTAATGAAATAAAAAAGATTTCAAAATCTTGAAATTCCATAATTCTAGAACCTCTTCATAAAATTAAAAAACAATTTACACCACTTAAATAATAAATTCATACTTCCACTTATTCTATTGAAATATTCAAAAATGTGTTTTATTTCAAAAAAAAATTTCCAAATAAATGGTCTATATAGATCATGTTATAATTAAATAATAAAATAAAACTATGAAGTAATTTAAACAAAAAAATTGATCTTGAAAATTTAAATCATGCACTAATTATGTATCAAAATGAAAAAATTCCAGTAATAAAATTCTTCTTTTTCATAGTTGAATAAAATTATATAAACTTAGAATATTTTATATGAAATAAGAGTTATAAATATCTAATCAAGATAACTTAATATATATTAAAAATATATAGAGGCAATAAAAACATTTTTTATATGAAATAATGAGAGGTTTTTTAATATTCAAAAACATAAAACAATAATAAATAATAAGAAACTTCAAAAAAAATCTCCAAAATTCAATAAAAGATGTTTCATAAGAAATTAAGAATAATAAAATGAAATCTCCCTTGAGAATAGTCAATAAAATGGTAAAAAAGTCAATGATAAATGAAGAACATTAAGTTAAGTAAGATAAGAAAGAAGTGGGTGAAGAGAGTTATGTGGAGAACACAATAAAGTCTATGTTAGAAGCTTTTCTTAATCAAAATTCCAAGCTTTTAAGGTAAACATAGATGTTAAATAATGAATTCTAGGTGTAAAAATATGTGAATCAAAATTTATCATAAAGAATAAATATATGATGATGAAATTATAATTCAAAAAATCTATGTGGTTGAGTTTTAGAAAATAAAATATATATTTGATGGTGACATTGCTTCCCAGTAAAAATATCCACTTGAAGTTTAATCAAAAAATATTAGTACTAAAAAATAACTTAAATATGTGGAAAGGAGATTTTGAAAATTCCATAAAATTGGAAGTTTAATTTTCAAAGACATCTGAGAAAATATAATCTAAAATGAAAAAACTAAAAGAGTTTAAAAACATTCAATGAACATATTTATAGAGAATTCGTGATTTGGATTCTACATATATTTTTCTATTTCAAAATATATGCGAAAAGTGGAAAATTAAATATTTAAATCTCAAAATATTTTTAATCAACATATTATAATAATATAGGTTTTAAGATGAATTTTATGAATTTTATGGTTGAAAATAATAACAAAAAAAGATACATCAATATTAAAAGATATTGGTAATGTCTCTAAAATAATTATTGTAAAGACCCATAAATTTCAAGGAAATTTTTTCTTTATTTTCTTTGGAATTTTAAAAGAACGCAGTTTCTGACGGCATGTGATTCTGATGCCCGGTGTGCCCAGAATCATTTTCCGAAGTTGGGCTCGGGTACGTTCAATGAACGAACGAGTGGGTTTTTCTAACTTCTGAACCGGTGCTCGGAATCGAATTCCGAGGGCACCGATGGAATCGCAGCGCCGGTATTTTCTTAGAAACGCCTCTTACATAGTTGTTTGCTCGGGTGTGGTTTTTAATTTTTGAGCTTTAAGTTAAGAAATAAAATAATGTGGTACGACAAACTTTATTTTATTTCACTTAAAGCCACTTTAAGCTGCTTAAGCTGAGTTGAAGCGGATAGGGTGGAACCCAAAATATCCTACCCTCTTGTTAGGATATTTGTGAGGTGGGGCCCGCACGAGTCCCACCGTTTCTTTCCCCTAAGTAACGCACCCGCGAAAACCCTTTTTAATGAAAGTCAACTGACGCGTTTTCTAAATTCTTAACACCCCTATTAATTGAGCAGTTAGTTCGTTGCAATTAATTATATGAATTAATTTGTTCGTTTCTTATCTTTAATTTTCATTTGTTGGCATGTAATGAAATAAGACCAACACATGTCTTCTTGACGATTTTTTATTGAGAGGTTTTGAAAGAAACTTTAAGTCTTTCATCCTCTTTCACGAAGAACGCGAAGAACGTGAAGAACGCGAAGAACACGAAGAACGCCGGCCTCCGACGAAGGGCGATGAAGAATGCCAGACCCCCGGAGATCGATGACGTGACGCTGACGATTATCCCTCCGCGACGCTTCGTCCACGACGATCCATCCCCGCGACAGTCTTCGATCGGCATCTTGAGGTAGGGTATTGCGGTCCTTTTAATTCTTTGTGGATTATAACATCAATGTGGATTTAATTGTTATAATTAAATCTGTATGTTCTTGATCCTCGGAGTTTGTCTACACGATTCCGAGCACCGCGCGACAGCGACGCCCTTCCGCGATGCGACGATCCTTTTCTTCCACGACGGTCAATTCCACGACGAACTCGCGTCCGACGACGACGTTGAGGTAGGGGTCATTTTGAAAATGATAATACCCATGTTTTTTTTCCTCCAAGGCAAGAACGCGGACCAACCAATTAACAAGTTGGTCCGCGGATTATTATTGCGGGTCAAGGTTTATCAATTGCTGGGAATTATGGTGTTGTTTCAAACCACTAACGTGCTGGGTGCGGACCAACGAACAAGTCCGAACCCACCGCCCTTTTGTTCTTGGTGTAAGGAACGGCGGATGACGACAAAATGGGATGCAGAGACGATTTGTTGATTCCACAGTGAAGAACGGGACCCGGGATGAGCTACGGTACAGACAGAAATGAAATCAGACCACAGGAGCAACTCCGGTGGCCCGCGGACTCCACCGGCGGCACGGGTCACCGGCGCGGCGGCGCCGGCGGCCGGAGGCGGCAGGGTGCGGTTTCGCGGCCAAGAGGAACCGAAGGTAGGGACGCGGCCGGCTTCCGCGTTCGTTGGCGAGAAGCGGCCCCAACCGGGGCCGCGGATCCTTCACGCGGGGGCAGCGCGCCCCCGCCCACGTTTTCCCTCGCTCGGCCACTCGGCCGGGCCGAGCCGAGCCGACCCGCCGGGCCAGGTCGCGCCTAGGCCAGGCCGGGTTGCACCCAACCGGGTCGGACCCGGACCCGGGTCGGGTCGACCCTGTTCGGGCCGACCCAGGGGGGCCGGGCCGGGTCGGTCTGTGCCCAGACCCCCCGTTTTCGGTATTTTGCCCATATCTTGGGCTATAGACCTCCAATGGATGCACCATCAGTGGCAACGTGATCCTTGGATCGAGATGGTCGTTTTGGTATATTACACTCAAGGTTTCGGAATACTTTGTGTTTGGTCGGGTTGGTTCGTACACGAAACCAACCGGGCCCTCGGAACGGAAACACTCATATCTTGAGCTCCGGACGTCTGATTGACGTGCCGTCAATTTTGTTGGATTCCTCTAAGTGAGACGGATATTTTGGATTACTCTGCCCGAAGTTTGGACATAGGTGGAGTATGGTCAGGTTGGTTTTGCCTTAAAAACCAATCGGGCCCCTCGGACGAAAAAGCCAATAACTCTCAGACCGGGCGTCCGATTGACGCGCCGTCTGCGACGTTGAGTTCCTGTTGATGATACGGAACTTTTGGATACATCAACTCTGGACTAGGTGTCAGTTGATGTATCAGCCTCTTGGCTCGTGGAGAGGACCCTCCCGAGCGAGCTTTCTGTGTTCGGGAACCCTAGAGATGGCTGCGACTGCGACTACGACGACGACGACTGTGTAGAGATCCTCAGTGGATTCGACGATGACTACAGCACTCAGCGATCCTTTGTGGGTCAGTGCAACCGATCCTGTGTGGGTCCGATCCTGTGTGGGTCAGCGCTCAGCGGTCCTGTGTGGGCCAGCGCCTACAGATCCTGTGTGGGTCTGATCCTGTGTGGGTCTTTGCGGGGGTTAGTTACCTATCTATCCTTTGTGGGTCAGATCCTTTGTGGGTCATTGCGGGGGTTAGTACCTATCTATCCTTTGTGGGTCCGACGGCTTAGATGAATCAGTGGAAATATCTGGTCATCTTTATCATCTTATGAAGAATTATACCTGTGTGAGCTGAATCTTATTTACTCTCCTTTGTGGATTGTGTTGTGCTATCCTATGTGGATTACGTTTTTCTTTCCTTTGTGGATTGTGTTGTGCTATCCTGTTTGGTTTTACGTTTTTCTTTCCTGTGTGGACTGGGTTGTTCTTGGGCTCGGATGTTCGAGTCAAACGGAAATTGACGACTTAGGTATATGTATGGGCATATACCTAAGCAATGTCAGATGTTACTTCGTGATTGTATCTTTCCTTTTTGGTTTATCATTTGTGGATTTTGGGAGACCTTCAGGGGTCTCGGGGTCCCTACTGAGTAGCTTATACTCACCCCTGCACAGGTTATGCCCGCACTACGTTGTTTTTGTTGCAGATGATGGACAGCGCTGATCTTGGTCGAGGTTGGCGGAGCAGGACGGTACCTGGAGGTGGACCACTGGGCGAGGTGTACTCGGAGCAGACGGCTGGACCAAGGAGCTATGGAGGCTATCTATACTCACCCTTCAGGTGGGACTTCCAGAGGACGGCTCGACGCTGTGGCTTTTTCTTTCAGTTGTTGTTTTTCCTCTTTTAGGTGTACTTTACAGTTGGACTTGTATTTTCGGCCCCCTTTACTTTCAGAACATCTTGTTTCAGTTTTTACTTAGTGTTTGCTTCTACTATTTGCTTGCTCCGGGGTGTTTTTTTACTTTACAAGTCAATGCCTTCCCTTTTTACTGGGATTTACGCCTTTGTGCTAGTCGCCAGCCCCTGGCCTATGGAAGGCGGGCTTGGGGTAGTCACGGCACGGGTCCTGAGGACGGGTCGTGACAATTATATTCCTAAATTAAGAAAAACATGTTACTTATTTTTCTATAAATCAAGAATATATAAAATTTGAATAGAATATGGTTTATAATGGAAAGATGATAATTTTTTCAAAACTACTAGTGCTATGGATTTTATGGAATATAAGCCAATACATTTTTTGTATAATATGTATTCTTTATGAATTAAAAAATAGTATGAAGTGAGAGCATGTAAACCTATAAAGAAGTAGAACTTTGTGATAGGCCTAGTGGAGAGTATAAAACCACTAGGGAGGGGTGAATTAATGACCAACAAAAACATTTTCTCCCATTTTCTCACTACATCATTCCCATCATCAGTTATTTGGAAATGATATTGATGGTGACATTATGATAATGAGAAAATGGGTAATAAAGAACACATAGGGACACAATGGTATTTCAAAAGGTTCACTCAACCTTATTATCAAGTGGGTAGTCTTTGGTTCATAGTGTTTAATATCATGTTATCCACATTCTAATTTATTATCAATGTAACAAGGAAAAAAGATAGTAGATTTTCTTGAACATCAATAATAAGATGAATGAAAAGAATAAACATGTTTAATGATCTCTACTTCTCATTCACCATGTTCCCAATAAATTGGGACTTGGCATGCACTCGTGTTACTCTCATTAAAATTATGAAAAATCCTTATTAAAATACTCCTATAATAGGTGTAATGCTTTTGGTTTCATCACACACACTCTTTCCAGGTGGGTTTCCCATTTATTTATAGACATTACATGCATTGAAATGTGATACCCCTAACTATGGAATGATCTTTATATATGATATATATGGAAGAATAAATATGAAAGATCATGAATAATTTCATAATGTCTTTGACTACATTTTGGGATTGACCAATTGATTGCAATGTGACATCTTTGACTTCTCTATAACCAATAATGAAAAAATTTACCAATATTCTCTAATTAGATCCATTTTGTCACGGTTCAAGTACAGTGGCATGGAATGCATCAAATATCAAGAACCATTAATTACAAAACTTATGTAACCTAAGTGGTAGTAGTGGGGTTTCACCTATAGCATTATGGTCTTATTCACCTCACCACACATTGAATAGTGGACCATTATCTCATGGGATTGGGATATATGGATCCCCAAAATAGCATGATAGTTAAATCTCCAATGGTTGCTTCATGGTTCAGTCAACACCATCTTAATCCCTTATATATACCAATGTGACACAATAATCTCAATTACGACACAATTCCTCTCACATCAGATTCACTTTCTTTCCATGTCAAGTTAACTCCAAGACATAGTGTCTTTATTTATATTATATCATTGATCAATATATTCCATTATAATGTGATGAAAATGTCCACGATATGATCTCTCTTACATGAGATTAAACTATTTCTATATAGAAATAACATGAGGATACCTCCCTCTCATATCAAGTATATTCTTACTTGCATGAGATTAACTCAAAGTTACTACTATATAAGGTTCTCCTCTATACAGTGATTTCCATTAGAATAAAAACTCTAATACTTTTATCCCTATGCATCTATACACAAAACTAAAGTAAATCCAACTCCTCCATGGGAATGTTTAAAATAAATAAAATATTAAAACATCCCAAAATCATGATTGAATTACCTCAATAAAAAATTTATAACTTGCCTCTAATAAAAAGTTAAATTAAACATATATCCATTGGATAGAATGGTTGTTGTTTGAGAACTCTATCCATTAGTGTAATATCAATTCCATATTATATATGTAACAATTAAGAAAACTCAGCCACCCCTTTTTCAATTCAACATCATGAGTGTTCTTCAAATTTATATCTCCCAAAGGGCCCTTCAATCTCTCCCTTTGTATTTTTTTAAAACATAGAAATAAGCATAGGATATCTTCACTAAAATACAATGGATAACACCTAAATATTTCTCTATTTTGGAATAATTCTTCTCTCAAATCTCCCTTGATGATCACCTACAAAAAGAAACTATTGTTTCTATCCCTTTTAAAGAATATTTCATTTTTCATTCTCCAACTTTGTCAATAAATTCTCAGGAATTAATGAGTGAAAACAACAATGAAAAAATAAAAGGGATTTTTGTTAAGAACACACCCCCAAAAACACTCTCAAGTTTTTTAAGTAATCCTAATTCAAGGGATTCATCCAGATATAAACAAATTATTCATTGGTTGAGATAAATTATAATTAAATCTCACCCTACTCCACATTTTCCATAATGAAGTGGTTCTGGATGTCAATATGTTTTGACTAAGAATTTTTCACAAGATTATTTAACATGTTGATTTCAATTTGATTGTCCCATATAATAACCAATTGGTATAAAACATCAACCCTCACATCCTTAAGAAATTAATTCATCCATTTAATATGAAAAACATTATATTATTTTGGGCAAAAATCACAATAAATATTCAAATAATTTCTAACCTTTTTACTAGATAAAAGTTCTCATCGAAATAAATACCCTTAATAGAGAATATTCATCTCACCCAAGATGAGATTTGTTTTATGCTACATCAAATTTCTCATTGATTTTAATTTTAAAAACCCACTTTTTAATAATATTATTTTTTATATTTTAGGTGTTACACTAATTATCATGTTTCATTATTCTCATTTTAGTTTAGCACTTCTTCCATCGCTGAAATATAATTCTTATGTTGTACTACTTCATCAAAAAAAATTGTGTTCAACCTTCGAATAAAAGCTGGTGTGATTATAAATTCTCAAGATTCCTTGGATTTTCATCCCCTTACTCCTATATCTAAGAATTTCTTAGGCTCAATATGTTTTTTAAGCCTTTAAAACTTTGATAATCCTTGATTTGGGCCTTAATCACTACTATAATCCTAATAATTGTCAAGAAAATTAAAAAAATATACTTCTATATTATTAATTTACTCATTTTGTATCGTTCTCCCTTTAATGGATTCATAAATTTTATCATCAATATAAAATTATGTTTGTGAATTAATTTTATTTTTCAACAAAACATTTCCAAATATTTCAAAAAAAAACATTAGATTCTTATTATAGCATAAGTAAATTATTACACTAGGTCTATACACAATAAATATGCCTTTATATTCCCTATTATAAAACATTCCCAATTGTTTAACTTTAATCTTGTTAAATCATGTGTTTCCTAATAACTTAACATTCTTCAAGAACATATTCCTTCCAAAATATAATGCATATAGTGTTTTCATTGAATTTTGAGGGATCAAGAACTTATTTAAAATTTATAAAGCTACAATTTTGTCTTCTTTCTGAAATAATTTTTAAGTTTCATGCTTTGATAGAATTATTTTTCCTATTTCCAGAAATCTATAATTCATTATATTAATGAATTCATTTTTTTGGGTGTGTATATAGTTCTATATTTCTGTTCAATCCCATTATTCTCAATATATTCCTCAAACTCTACATTTTTATATGTAAATACATTATCTGATAAAAAAATTCAGGACATACCATCATTGATTATTATAAATTCTCTAAAAGTGTTTATGTTTCTCAAGATATTTTGATTTACTCAACATTAAATAGCTATAATCCATGTGATTAAAATCATCAACAAAAATTCCGGAAATACTTATCTCCATTATTTAACTTCAACCTCATCAGACCGCACAAATATGAGTGCACTAACTCAAAAGTTTTATCTGATTTGATATGCCCTGGATTGTGATTCTAATTCACCTTCTTTCTCATGTTACATGTAGAAAATGTATTGAGTATTTAACTTTTATGTTTCTATAGATTTCATATAGCATAATATTTTTACAATTATAGGTATATTATTTTACCCAAAATGGATAGGTATTGTATTCAAAGGTGGTTTTACACATTTATTCTCATGAAACGTCAATTGTAATCTTCAAAAATTTGGAATAAGTTTTTTTTCATTGAACCATTAATTTAATAATGCCATTCTTAAAAATATGTATGAAACACTCATTCTTTTGATATATCATTAAATTCCCATTATCATGACATTTTGAAACACTGAGTAGATTGTGCTTAAAACCACTGATAAAGAGAACTTCCTAAGATTCCTTCTTACCAATCATGGTGTATCCAACTCCTTGAACATTTAGTTATCCATTATTTTTTAAAGTGAAAACACCTTCATTATAACATTATATTTATTTAAAGGGTTTTATATATTGTTCATCTGTGATGTGAAATTTCTATCAAGGATTAATGACTTCTCTCTTTATACTACCATATAGTCCACCTCAACAACTATTCAATTATTTTGATTGTTCCTATTATTAAAATATTTGGAACCCTTTTTCTTTATCTATTTTGGTAGTATGGTAAAAAACATTTGGTGGTGTGTTCAAATTGATCTCACCTCACACAATTTTACTTGAGAGAAAAGTGGCATTTTTCCATTACACATTATCTTTTTGATACTTTTTGGATTAAAATTTTGTAATTTTAGTTTTATTACCCTTTGATTCTGCATCTCTATTCTATTGAGGGTGCAACACCCCATCCCAGATCATCAGTATTTTCCATTGGGAAATGTGGCCTCAAGAATGCCTACTCATAAACCATAAGTTTTCAAATAAAAATGAGGTCCTAAATCATACATTAGTTAAACAATACTCTCGTATCAGAGTAAAAAAAGTAGAAATAACAAAACATCATACTCAAAAAAATACACATTGTATGAATAATAAATGAAAAAAATACAATAACAAATGTATCATGAGGAAACATATAGTCATACACTAGTAGACCACCCACTAGGACAATCACAAATAAAAATAAACAAATAAAAATAATAAACAAGTATATTTATTTCTATTCCTAATACTCTCCTCATCCCAATATATAACACCATTTTGAGATGGTCCTTCCCGATCCACTACACCATTTGTTATTAGAACTCTGAAATATATAAATGGTTTTCACATGCCCTATAGAGGAAATGCAAGGAGTGAAAAATTAATTTCATTAGAGTATCACCATATTACCCAAATATACACCATCATATGTGTGTATTCAAGAGGAAAATGAAAAGGGATAAATAAACATTCTTATTGTGTTATCATATGATAATTAGGTCACAATGACACATAAACAAACCTTCTTAAAACAATACTAGAAATATCCCTTGTCCTAGCACCACACAAAAACGTTTTGGGAAATCATATACTCTCCAGGATTCCATGAAACAAGGATATAACTACATCAACTCCATACTAGGTTTCAGTAACTTCATGCCACAAGTGATGCCCTATACTTGACAACTCATGTCTGGTCACATGTCAAGTACACAAACTAATCTCCTTAATAAATTATACATTGAATCGATCCCAACCCATTACTTATCTGTGAAGGGTGCGCTGAAATAACCAATCCTGATTCCCCATTGGGAAGAAAACACTAAAATATCCCACCCAGTTACATTATTAGGGAATGGAACACTGAATTCACCAAACCCTCCTCCTCTTACGGGAGAGGGTACAGATAATAACTCCCAAACCTCCTCCTCTTATAGGAGTAGGCACACTAAAAGTACCCATACCGTTTCAATTATTGAAGGAAGAACTTATATGATACCAACCCAATAATATTTAGGAAATGTGAAATGAAAATAATATTTTAACCCTCCTCTACAGGGAAGTATGCCATCCACATCTGACATCACATAACTAGGCACACACATACAATATCAAAAAGAGAATGTAGCATATCCTAAATGTTTTTTATATCATATTAGGGAACTATTCACTGGAGACATATCCATAAAACATGACCCACATCTCTTCATTTATCTAGACTCAAAGGATAATCCCTTCAAGACCATCTCGTTTGAATAATCGCATCATGCCAAACCCATCATTATTCTCATATTACCCATTAGGTAATCAACTGGGTCCCTCAAACCCCACCCAGTCATTCCTTTTCAACACCAAATATATATCCAACAAGACATGATATTCCCATAATTAGTATTTTATACCCTACCATACCCTAAAAAAGGGGCCAAACCTCATCTAAATCATGCATTATGCATGATCCCACTAACTAGGGACTGTCTTGTGCTACCTCATATAGTTCCCCTTAGAAATATCAATTCCAATTCATCTAGGAAATTCCCATGAACCTTATTTGGGTCCTACCACACATTTCCCTTAGTGGATATCTCAACCCATCACCTGGAGTAAATCCCTATTCATCAAACCTCGTTTATCCCATAGGGCTCATCATGTTCAATGTGGGTACCAATCCCCAAATCTACCCTCAAGAAGGTTCTCCTTACTAAGAATGATATGTATAACCATATCACATTAGGGGCAATCCCCTCATGACAACCTATAATGACTTAGGAAACCCAAACTAGGTTACTCAATTTGTCTTGAACATACCAAGACCCATTTGAGGTCTCTTAACACCTCAATAAGTACCTTAGTCCCCTAAGCGACATAGTCACTGATCGATCCCAATTTACCTAAGGTGAAAGGAAGAACCTAATTATTCAATATTAGACTTAATTGCATCTTATCTTCTTACCTAGGGATCTATTAGACCAAATCCCTTCTTCCCAAATGCTAATAAAAACACAGTAATTCATTATCCTACATAAACATTCTTATGGATTTCTATTAAAGGCTCCAACAACATCAGACATTGAGTTACTATCCTTATGATACACCACATCTCCTTAGAATATCCTTTATATTACTCATCTAAGCTCATACAAACTCTCAAATTTTTATCAAAGACACGACATTAAAATAATTAATTATTAAAATTTAAAATTAATTATTCAAATTAAATCAAAAAGGAATATTCACTGAAAAACTCATCAAGAATCACTGTGTCACTAAAACTACATAGAATGTCATCTTTCAATCCTTTTGTGATCCCCTCTATCCATGATAATAAATATACCCATAACCCTGGCCTAATTCCACTATGATATGATATAATTGGAACCAAAACCTGTCCAAAAAACAAGAAACTTCAAATGTCTTAAAAGGGAAATATTAATGAAGGAAATATAGGGAAAACTCACTAAGAATATTCATGGAACAATAAAAAATTATTCCTCTCTAACGTGGAGTCACATGGTACGATGAATAGTCTGAGTGATGATTGAAAGGGTTACCGTCTATATCTCTTTGAACTAAAACTAGAGAGGTATGACCCTGAAATGATGGGTATTCCATTTTTGAAAAAACAACCCATACACCTGGTTACAACATGACCATAAGGGTCCTAGCACGATGCCTCCATGCTTAGACGCATCATGACACATCCCTACATGGTCATGAAGCAACCTCCCTAAGAAGAGGACCTGACCCCCAGCCCTCATTTGACATGAAATGTCAAGTTATGGGTTAGAATATGACTAGATGCCCAAAAATATCATGGAACAACCCCTTTAGGTCATTGTATAATGTGTCTCACCTAGGAGAGGCCCAAGCCCTGAGTCTTGACCACTACTCTATAGTGGTGTGGTGATTATATGCTCCCTTCCACAATTACCCTCACTAAAGGTTAACATGGAGGGACTGAAGGGTCATAGTGTGTCTATATTCCTACAGAAAAAAATATCAAAGGGAATAGGTCACCTAAACCTCACTCCAATTCTTACTCAAGAACCCAACATAGATCTATGACCTAAATTCACATTCCAAAACATCACATAAATATATTTCAACACTTTAAATTGTTTATGGAGTCCCAATTAATGAAACATCCCCTACTCGAGAACAAAAAATAAAATTTCCTCTGAATTTCACAACCCTTTCATTAGTAAGACATGATAGTCTTATTTCCATCACTCCAAACATACATCAACCATAAATTCACCACCAACTCACAGTGTTCTATACCCAATCACCGAATGATATTTATTTACACAACATCAAACTCCATGGAACATTATTCGCTAAAGTTCAATCTAGCTGTTCATCACCATCCCCATCAATGAGATGATGCTAAACCACACTCATCTATTTTGAGACACAAAGTTTTATTCAACCACTTAATTACCAGTATTATGATTCTCCCCATTATAAGAATCCACTCAAAGTGGCCAATTCCAAGCCACAATTCTCCCAACCATATGAATTGCCTATAAAAAATTCACTTTCAACAGCCTATCAACACATTAGATGAGTTTTCCATTCCATCACATTCAATTCCATGAAAAAAATATCATTCAGTACACCTCTAGACAATATGACTTGAAAAAACTCATCCTCACCCACTAAGGTGTCATAATATCTCTTGATTTTGATGCCTTAATATCCTAGAGGCATCACATAATCATCTAAATTACCACACTAAATTATAAACCAGAAACTCAATATATTTCCATAGTTGGGTCATAAACCACACATACCAGCAATTATAATCTCTCAATGAGTAATAGTGAATTTTTTATCCCACACACTCATTGGTCACATTAACTCCTTCCCAAGATTGATTATATCACTAAAACTCCATCCAAAACCACATTTTTGTCCCAAAAATAGTATTTAATGAGGAACCAGATCACATTTGATCAACCTACACACCACTATTCCAGTGTCATCTCAAATATTCAACAACTATTCTCATCGCATGCACATTTCTACAAGCATGAGGTTCATACACTCATGAATGATAAAATAATCCCCACCACAAGATAATTCATATTATTTCTTCTCTAAACAGAACACCTAATCTTCATAGCCAGTATCTTTTTGATTACTATACATAATGATGGAAAGTGACCATCGCACTCATACCCAAGAAGAAACAAAAATCACGCATATCCACCCATTCTCAACTCACTTAGAGAATCACTCTCGACATCAAAAAATATTAACATGTAACAAGGGTTACAATATTCAATAACCAATCCTGCGCTCCCCACCATATGGTTTCCCTTACACCACTTCATAAGCACAATGCTTGACAGATTCCAACATCACACAATGTCCCTCCTCCCAAGCCATGCTCACCCATTCCTAGTAGCTTGTGTCATGGACCTACCATGGACTGACCATACCATAGTTTCCCACTCCACAATTGATGTCACATCTTAACATAAAGGAGAACATTTGACCATATCCTCAAACATTGATCCACTATTCTTGGACATGTTTAATCAGCTAGATAACTTCTTGACCCATACACAGCTACTCATTGATCCAAAAACCAAATGTTTATCACACATAACCATCACACATCATCCTCACACATCAAGGATTCCCTTGAAAATACATTACAAACTTTTTCAACTCTCCTAGGAAAATAGAACCTCTAAAGAAACATCCCACATATCCTTACCCACAATCTAACATGGTCTCACCAAAACTGAATAGGTGAATTCAATAATACAACCTGACCATGTAACATGAATCATGACCTTTTTTGTTGCATCCCATAGAACCTAGGATCACATTATTAAACCACTAACCATTCTCCTCTCACATGCTAATATCATCTAACCAAAATCAATAGTTAATAATTTCTCCCCAACTGTGAATCTCACTCATGCCAAGTCAAATCACAAGATTAACTTCCACTAAGGCATCATTCTAAAACAATGATATGTTCATCCACCTTTCCACTATGCTTCTTAAAATCATATCCAAAATTAATGGAGATACTCAACCAACCAATCCTATTATCTCACTTGACATTGATATGATAATTACTCCATGAGATTCACATCCTGAAATCCCAAGTTATTTCATATGAATTTCCTTAACCCTCTCAGGGTTAACCATATCCTTAGGGTAACCCATTATCATCTTCAAATCACACCTCTCCAGAATACCCTACCTTTATCAAGTCCTCACCTGGGATCTAATACTTGTACCAACCCACCATGTGTCTATATACATCCCTTTCTTTAAGGGGCTATATATCTATCTCTAGAGATCATTAAACTATATGGTCAACATGACCTACCATCATAAAATTAGTCAACAGTAATAATCATGGAATATTAAATAATAATTCCACAAATATTTTATATGTGAAAACACTATATATGTTGTTTTTAATAATTTAAACAATCAAACCCCCTATTTTAGTGAAATCAATCACACACACGTACACATATGTCATGTGAATCCTATGTGCTAAGAATGATGAATGTACGTGGGCCTCTTGAAAAAAGTACAAGATCCAAAATAAAAAATAAAAAACACTCAAACATAATATTTTGAAAAAATTATAGCTCAAAAATAATAAAAAAATCAAAATATAAATCATGTGACCCTAGTAACAAGAACTTTCCTGAAAAAAATGTTCATGATGAAAAACATTAAGGTCTATCACAAGCTATGACACATCCTTATCCCTGGATTATTATACCCTAAATAGTAATATAAGGAAAAATAATCATTGATACCACTTTTAACACCCCATAACAGATAATTAGTCTAAGACTAAGGGCTATGTGGCATCATGTGCTCCTCCCTATATACTAGAGGTCGTCGATTAGTGATGAGGTCCAAAATCATACATTAGGGAGGATATATCCTCAAATCACAGTAAGAAACAACATAAATAACCAAGAATCATACAAATAAAATTATTATATTACACATAATCAATAGTAAAAGGATTCTATAACAAATTTACCATGAAAATGCATATGGTCATACACTAACAGATCACCCATAGGGTTGATCAGAAATACAAATGAACAAAAGAATCTAAATAAAGAAGAGTGTCTACTACCACCATGAGTCTCAACTCATCCCAATATCTAATACCCTCTTGAGTTTCTCCAACCTTATCCATTACACAACCAATGCTAAGACCAGAAAAATAGACATAAGGTCTACGGGCACACCAGAGTGCCCATCTAGGTTGTAAGAAATGAATATCAGTAGGGTATAACCAAGTTCACCTAATATAAACCATTATATGTATGTATTCATAGGGAAAATAAATAGAATAAATAAATATATAGGTTGTGTCATCATATCATATCCAACACAAAACAACACTCGACCAAACTCACTTTAGCCTATAGTGGAAATCCACCTCATAACAGCCCAATGAAATTTCACATCGGGTCATTTTGTGCTAACCAAGACACAAAAATTCATGTCCATACCATCATTAATTCAATTATAGATTCTAGTCTCCCCATTCCACAAGTTTAGACCCATACCCAAATAATCAGGGTAGGTCTCATGTAAAGTACCTAAGATAGTCCCCTCAAGGTAGGCCATAATTCATAGATCCCGACCCATTCCTACCCAAATAAGAGTGAAATAAAATTACCAATTTCTTATAGGTAAGTGTAAAATGATAGTTCCTACCACATTCCCTCATTAGGTATGGGTACTCTGAATTTATCTTACCCTCCTACTCATACAAGAGTGGGCACACTAAAACTACCCAAACCATTCCCATCAAGGAAGTTCTAACTAATAATATCCAACTCAATCCTCTTTAAGAGGGGTTCATTAAAAATCATATCATATCCCCTTTTATATAGGGGAATTTATCCATCCACATCTAAAATTACAAAACCTATCTCACACATTAAACATTAAACATTGTGCATAACCCATACTACATGACCACTAGCTTGTCTAAGGGTTCTAGTCACTCAATATCTAGCATCGCACCACAATAAAACATTCATCATTTATCATTACTCATAGGATAATCCCATGTATACCATTTTAGTAACATAATATCATAGAATTAAACAATTTGGAATTAATATCTCACCAATAAGGTAATCCATTTGGTCCCTTAGAGCCCACATGGCCTCTACTATGTACTTAGATCATAGTTGTCACTTGGTATTTACTCAATGGAACCAAGATGTATCTATGAACCCAAGGTGTTCTGACAAGGTGTGGGCTCTACCCAAACCATGTCTAAAAATTCTTGTCTAAACCCCATAAAAATACAACATCACACATTGTCCCACCAACTAGGTTCCATCCAAAGAAACCTTGCACAAATCCCTATGGATATCATGATTCCAAGTCATGCATATAATTACCATGACCCTTACTTGGGTATCACCTCACATTTCCTTTATGGGGGATCTCAACCCATTGCCTAGAGGAAACCACTCCCCATCACACCTAATTTAGTACTAAAGGATGCATCCCACTCATAACACACACCATTTCCTATCATTAAACTCAAGGGGGTTATCCTTACTAACCACGAGATGTTTAATCTTCTCAGTCATCATAACATAGCCTAAGCCTCTCATGCCAACTGAAATATACTTAGGAACCCAAATCTAGGCTTCCTTAGTCACATATTTCATTCTAAAACACACTCATGTTCCCTTTTTTACTCTACCGACACATTCTCCCCAATTATGAAAAAGTATTTGGGTGATCCTAATTTACCCATGGTATAAGGAAATAGAAGATCTAGCACTATGAGTCTCAATTCCATCCCATCTCATTACATAGGTTCTCTCAATCCAAATCCCTTTTACTCGAATACACACAAACACATAGGTATGCATACTCAAGTATAAACATTCATATAGCTTCATAATAAAGGGACTACCTACCTCGAACATTGAGTTATTGTTGGTTCTAAGTGCAACAAAAGTACTTCTCAGGGTTGATCCTGACTTATAAAATATCATATTCAATGAATAATTCATATATTGTAAAATATGGTAATGTTATGACTAATAAATATTTTTAAAATTAATATTTATAAGAAATGTTTCTTGAACCAAGATGAGATATTTTCATGTTAAAATTATAATTAATTTAATTAAATCAGATGAAATTTCATCATTGTCTTAAGTTATTTCTTCATATAGATGTTGATAATCCAAAACCCTTTTTTGTAATCCATTATTGTTCTTGTATGATCCAATTGTATATTCCATTTATATGTGATCAACTCATGATCTCATGATCTTCTAATGACATTGATGAATCATTGGGCACTAGCACAGTCGATTGATCATCTTGTGTTGTTTGTCCTAATTGCTTAATTTTGTCAGTCTTGAATAAATTCTCTTGATCATATCATTTTAAAGAGGATGAGAGAACTAAGAGCATGATTCTAGATTTTATTTCATTGTGCACAATGATTCTCAAATAACCTCTCTTACAATGTATAAGAGGTCTATTTATAGACCTAGGGTTAGGGTTTTTAGTTTAATTAATTGTACATGATCCATTAATAAAATGTCACACCCATGTTTGACCCAATTCCACTTATCAAAATACTAAGGATATTTTTATTCCATGACATGTGATAACTAGAACCATGATAAATATTATTTTACAAACTTTTAAATTAATATTTGTCACGAGAATCAATCTTGGTCCTCTAGTCCTCCTTGGTATTTATTGAATTACAGAGTAAATATTTAATTAAATATTTTTTCATAAAATAAATAATCTATTCACAGTCTGAAGAGTAAATATTTATTAAATATAAAATAAATAAATAAATATTACATATCCATGTAATTTAGAAATTTAGTTATTAATAATATTTCTTTAATTTATGCGATCATTAATCTGGAATAAAATTATTCCTCAATATTTAGAATGATATTTATTTAAATAACTAAATTTAAATAGAATTTAATTGAGATCAATAGAAACATATAGTGTGTGACCCTCTAGGATTATTTCGCATTGGCATTAGGTAGGATTACCTAAAGTCTAAGATCGTTGTTTCGAAACTGATAAAGGAATCCAAGAGAAATAAGTTAATGTTGTAATGTTAAAAACCATATACAGGCACTCATTGTGTAATATAATCTCTTTATCATAATATACCATCAATCAGGTTTCACACCCATTTCATCAATATTTATGCTTGATACATCTTTATTTGACTATCTGAAATAAAATAATTATTACACCATTACCATGGAATTTAATGTAACAACTCTATTTTAATTAATGGGATGAGATATCAAATTCCATTAATATGTAAAGTAAAATCATTCCTTGACTTATTATTTAACAAAACATAATTCATGATGCACCCTACATACCTAAATTCACCCTAAAATTTTATCATCATGGTTTATGGAAAAACTTCTATGTGTGTGAGTCATTACATTCATAAGTAATAATATTAAAGTCTAATAACCCTCACAAACCCTCATCGCCAAGAATATTCAATGATAAATAAACATTTGGAATTATTAATAGTGGGTTGGTTCTCATAATCTCCTATCTTGGAGATTACCAAATGCGAACATCATCAGAATAAGTCTCATCTTCTTATGCGTACTCGCACCTAAAATTCAACATGATATGTCCTTTATCATATAATTCTATCTGACTATAGAACTAGGTTTAATAATATCATCATGGAATTTAAAGGTTCTCATCATAGCGGGGAACTACTATTCCATTTTAATGTGATAGATACTATATAAAATTTTTACATCAAAGTCACAAAAAACTATGAAAGATATATAATAATATATTTAAATTAATATTCTCTTATTTGAATATATATTTAATATAAATTAAAACATAGTTGGTTCTTAAACACCATATACAACAACTATTTCTTAGACTAGATCTAACTACCTATGAATTTAAGTCCTCTAGAACGCACATGATGATCATGTTTTAGGTGAGTTAAGGCTTTAGTCAAGGGGTCTATCATATTTTCATCCAATGAGACTTCAAACACTCTAACTTCACATATTTGGGAAAAATCCATCATGAGAAGATACATCTAAATTATTTTCTTTTTCTTCTAATGTGAAATTGGACCCTTTTCAAGAACCATCACTATAGTATTATCACAATATACTGTGATAGGGTATTTAATTATAGGTACTATGTAAAGGTCTTAGACGAATTTTCACATCCAAACTGGTTCTTTAGTTACCTTAGAATCCACAATATACTTTCACTTTACTATATAATCTAAAATAATAGCTTTATTTGAGGTAATACACCTCATAACACCTCCATTGAGAGTGAATATGTATCCCAAATATGATTTTAGATCATCTTTGTTTGATTGGAAACTAGAATATGTATATCCTATGATAACTAAATCCTCATCTACTCCATAATCCAGGATCATATCCTTAATTCTATTAAAATACTTATATATAGTATTGATTTCATCAAATGGTGATCATCTAGGGTGGCTTGATATATTCATACCGCATTAAAGTCATAGGTGACATCTAGCATAGTATATAGCATAACAAACATTTCCAACACAATTTCCAGCACAAATTGAATCCTTACCATCTTTTATATTCCTTCATATTTTTGTGAACACATTTTCTTTGAAATATTAATACCATGTGACATTGTAAAAAATACTCTCTTGGATTTTTCCTTACTGAATCTTTTCAGTATATTGTTCATGTATGTACTCTGACTTAAACTATGTAGACTATTAGATCTATCAAAATGGATCTTGATCCCAAGAATATATGCTTCTTCAAACCTTAAGGGATAGGCATGTATTTAACTATGATTTAATAGAATCAAAGGCTAATATTGTGTTTCCAATAAGTAATATTTCATTCAAACAAACTATTAAAAAAATAACTACTCTCCCATTAAACCTCCTATAAACAAATATCCCATATTTTTCTTTATGAATCCAAATTCTTAATATGGATTCATCAAACCAAATGTTGCATGACAAAGATGATTTCTTTAATCCATAAATGGATATTTATAATTTTTGTACCTTGATGGAATGGTTTATAGTTGCAAACCCATCAAGTTGTTTCATATAGACATCTTCATTATTCTTACAATTGAGGAAGATTGTTTTAACATCCATTTTACTAACCTCATAATCATTTTAAACCATATTGGAAAATATAATTCTCATGGATTTCAATATTGAAAATTGTGAAAATGTATCATTGTAGTTTATTCCTTGACACAGTTTTAACCCTTTTGAAACTAATTTATCTAAATAAGTACTAAATTTTACATCCATATATAGTTTATTCTTGAATACCCATTTATACCCAATTGATTTTTCATCCCCTAGAGGTTTTAACAAAATCTAGACATGGTTTTGGTACATAGAATCAATTTCATAATTCATAGCTTATTTCCATTTGGAAACATCAATTCCAATTATTTTTTCCTTATAGATTATATAATCATTATTATCAAAAAAAATTCCCATCCTCGATTAGTAGAAAAAAATATCTTTTTGGTTTTATAACCTCTCTTTTACTCCTACACAGTACATGTGTCTACAAAAATTATTCCTCCATGGGGATCTCTAGAATATGTTCTTTTTCCCACTCTTAAGGATCTTGGGCCTAGAATTCACTGATATCTATATCCCTCCCACTATTTCTTTAAGAGATAAGACCTTCTCAAGGAATATGTGAAATTTTTCAACCAATTCCTTTTTATCTGAAGGGTCATATATGTATTATTCCATTTTTTCACTCTAATATCCTATAAATATGCACTTAGTGCATCGGGATGAATGTTTGTTTCCATAAATATCCTTAAAATGATTCATATCCCCACACTTGTACATGCGACAATACAATTTTATTTACCTGACAAATTTCATATGGAATATTATTTTTTTTCTTTAGTTGGAACTCAGTTTTGAATGTGTGTTGTTGACTGCAATGTGTATCTCTAAAAGGATAATGGAATACTCAAATTATTCATTATTGATCACACCATGTCTAATAGGGTACAGTTCCTCCTTTCACTGACACCATTCCATTATGGTGTGTGAGGGGAAGTGAGTTGAGATATAATCCCAAACCCCCATAAATAATCAATGAATATTTAATTAATATATTATCTTCCATGGACTGAGTGGACATTCTTAATATTCTTAACCATATGGTTCTCAACTTCATTCTTATATTCATTAAACCTATCAAATAAATCTGACATATGCCTCATTAAGTATAAATAATCATATCTACTAAAATCATCAATAAAAGTTTTTAAGTATGAGTACCCACCCAATGATTTAACTAAAAATGGTCCACAGACATTATTCTAAAGTAATTCAAGAATCTCCTTGTCCCTTTCACCTTTTCCACTAAATAGGGATTTGGTCATTTTTCCTTGTAAATGGGCATGACAAACATTGATTGGTTTTAGTTAAAATGAATCCATATATCCATACTGGTGTTACTTAGTCAAACACTTTTCATTTATATGACATAGAAAATGGTTCCCTAAATTAGTGGGGTATGAGTCATTAAAACTATTTTAATTATCAGTTGAAATTACATGGTTCATGTAATCCAACACATAAAGACTGTCATTTAATTCTGACATACCATAAAAATGTTTTCTTTATAAAATAAGTAACATTTATTCTCAAATATGGAAATTAATACATCTATATCACGTCTAGATAAAGATAAAATGATGTTGGTGACTGATGGAATATAATAAAGATGTTTCCAAACTAATAAAATTTTTGTTGGAAACAAGAGGTGATAGACCCTAATAGTTACAACATAAAGAATTTCTCCATTGGCTACTCATAAATATACCTCATATCCATTAATTTTATAAAATTTAATTTCTTTTTATTTTTTAATACATATGTAATCACAATATTCTATATCTAATACTAGATAAGTAGAAGAAGTTAAATTGAACTTAATAATGAATTAACATGAAGCTTCCCCGTATATCTTTTCCTGGGTGAGGTTTTTCTTCAAGTATCCCTTCTTTCCACATGAAAAATAGATATCATCGTGTTCCCTTGATTTCCCCATGACCTTTCTCTTATTATATGGGAACTTCAAAGAATATTTTGACATAAATCTCTATGTCTAGACCTTCATTTTATTCAATATAAGGACAAATGGATTTTCACACTTTATATCATTGTCATCTTGGAAAATTGGCATGATAATAACTAGGAGAGGCTTCTCTATTACTTTCATATTGAAATTGAAAATAGAAATAGAGAATCTCTAAGGGGTGATGAAATAATTTGATCAGTGCATAGTTCATCAGGAAGCATAAAACCTATAACATGTAGAAACTCAATGTAGCTAATGAGTTTGACTATGTGAGGCCAAGATAGCTCAACTTCAGAAAGTTTACTCTGAAAGTGCTCCTTGGTTATATCAAATTGTTCCTCTCTAGATATCACCTAATATATACTATGGAGATACTATAGCATGATATAAGCATCCATGTCTTTATATAAAGTCATGATTTCATTATTTATAGATGAAAGAATTAACCACATTACATCAACCATATCTCTCACATTTAAATCATAGATAGTGAAATCCTCATCACACTCCTCTTTTGTAAGTGGTTTAGTAATTGAGGGTTCTATAATATAATATTTCCATTCATGGAACAACACTAACTATAGGCGTATAAACTATTCTTAGAAGTTATTACCAGTAAGAAGATGGTATTTCTAAAAAATTGATTGTCAGGATAAATTGGTTGATGAAATTTCCATTATTCTTGTGATTATAAAAGAGAATATTTTTAGTACATCACATGAATATAGTTAATGTGAGATTATAACAATTTTAATTTTATTAACTCTCACACTATTTTATCAAGTCTTAACATCCCACACCATTGAATTTAGAATATAATTTCACTATAAATAATCTAGTGGAAAGGATTCATACTTCCCTTATTATAATCTAGATAGAGTCCATTAAAATTATAAGAATGAAATTAGGTAGACAATCTTTCCAACAAAAAATTGGTTGCTCCTTGAACCGTTGAGTGGAATCCTCAATCCATAAATCCCGACTCATATTTCCTCACCACTTAACTCTAAATTTTTATAGGGTATAAAGAGGAATTTAAACCCAATATAGATTTGGTTAAGTCAGTCAACTGTCTTAGTTAAGACTTATCATTAATTAAAATTTCCCCTAATATAATTTGAACCAACACTTTAACTATGTGTTCACCTTAATTCAGATGATAGAAGTCTTAATGACTTAATATTGACTTGAGGGATTTTTTTATTTTTTGTAAATTATCTTATTTTATCTTCAACATTTATGAATAATATAAAGTTGGTTTTACTTTAGGGATTGACTGTGTTTTGATTAAACATGTATGAATTACCCATTAATTTTAATTCAATCTTATGTTATTAGTTTATCTGTTTCTGTGAACATAGTTTTGCATCTATAAAAAAATCATTCATAAGATAATAACACAATAAATAAATAAATGACCTGATCAAAAGATTTATCTAATGGTTGAATTATTTACTGAACAATAAATCAACCTATGACCCTAGAGATTAACCCCTTCTACCATTCATAGAGTGAGTTAAAACATCCCACATGTCCATCTATGAATCCCCTAGGTTGGTTTTGTCTCAATTCCATCTTGAACCACCTCCACCTCGACTCTATATTGAACTAACTTCATGTGCCTTCATATTCTCATTTTATTACATATGATTTATAACTCACATGTAAGTGGGGGTAACCAATGGATTGGTTAAGGTGAATTTCATAAAAAAATTGTACATGTGGGTCCTACATATAAAAATAGGGAGGGATGAATCATGGGCCATCATATTTAATTTAATAATAATTAATTGAAATCCCATGTAATAAATTTAAATTAAATAAAAACAATACATATATAGCTTTGTTCACGATCATGATTGGTCGTGCTCATGCAATGTGTATGCATTTAAAATAACTAGCAAGCATTCATTTAAATTCATTATTTAATAATATAAAACATTCCCAAATTAATCTAATTTATTATATTATTAATGCAGTAATTCATTTTATCTTATTTCATCCAATCATCATGAAATTCATATCCACTTTAATTTTAAATTAAAAAATAATTTAACTTTATATGAAACTCAATAAAATAGTACAAAAATTAGTACTTGGATGAAACTCAATGATTAAATATCTGTACTATTTAGTATGGTTTTAATTAAAAACAATTAACTCATGTGATATATTTTGTTCATGAAATGTGTCATAATTTCACAATATTTACTTCTAATTTAATTCCACACAGAACACATGATAATTACATAGCCTGTGCAATTTAATAATTTGAGTCTTTAGTATATAATAACTATATATAATTCATAGTTTTGAATATTATGCCGAATGAATTAATAATTTAATGTAATATAAAACATAATGATCAGTGTGTAATATCAACTTAATGACCCATGAAACTAATGTTGCTGAGGTTTAATGGAGTAATTAATTAAATTTGTCATTTCTATATAAATAGTAGAAGTACAAGGCATGTGAAATCTAGCCACATGGCATGTACTTATATTTTTAAGATATCTATTGTACCTGTGTAAGGACTTGGTGTGTACTTCTTGTATACATTTATGAAGTACAAAACATGTATAAAGGATACATGAAAATTACATCAAGTTACATATATACCAGACAATACATAGAATGTATTAAATACACGTGGTGTATTAATTACCTGATGCAGTTTGACCCCCATGTTTTTTACCTCAAAAGTGTGTGGATTGTACACTGTGTAGTCAATCTATAAGGTGTGAACTCTGGAAAATCCCTGTGTCTCTCTATCTAGTCTAAAAACAATGTAAATATTTCACATAGTGTGTACTAATTACACAATGACCTATAATCCATGTGGGTGCCCTTATGTAATGAACAAGGATACACAATGTGAAATATTGGAGTATACACCATGTAGTCTGGTATTATCTAGCCAAAATTATTGACACCTATGGAAGGGTTCTTCATATGTACCTTTATTTTAATTATTAACAAATCTTGTTAATATTAGAGATATATGAAGAAGTTTAAGAATATATTTTGATGCATATAATGAATTAATTAAAACATGAAATTAGTTTTACCATTTAAAATATCATTGATTAAAAAACAAATAAATAATTATAAATTTTAACGTGACCACTATGGTACAACTTATTGGTTATAGGGATAGTGTAAGTTATTATTAGAGTTGATCCTAACACAAAAAATGTCATATTCTATATATCATTCACATGTTGTACAAGACGTGAACAACATGACCAATTTTTTCCCAAAAGAATATTGAAAAGAAAAGATATCAAAATGAAGAGGATATACTTTCATGTTAAATTTATAATTAATTTAATTAAATAATAATAAAAATTAACTTGTTCTTGATATCTTTATTCATATTATATGTTGATCACCTAAACCCCATTTTTTTAATGTTTTTTTGTGCTTGTAGGATTCAATTATAGAATCCCACTAGAGATGGACGACACATGCTCCTATGATCTATGAAAATCATCGATGAATCATCGAGTGCTAGTGTATTTGATTGATCATATTACTTGTTCATCATGATTGCTCCACATTTATTTGGTCTTAAAGAAATTTTCATCACATTCTATTTTTTGAGAGGATGTAATAAGGAAGTGGGAGATTCTAGAGAGAAATCTGTTATAAAAACGATTCTTGTTTAACCTCTCTTAGAATGTATAAGTTGTCTATTTATATACCAAGGGTTTGGTTTTTTAATTTAATAAATTTTAATATTTCCCTTAATAAAATTTTAAACAAATGTATGGCCCCATTCCATGTATCAAAATAATATTATTATTTTTATTCCATGGTTTTTTCTAACTAGCTCAATGATAAATTTTATTTTACAGACCTGTAAATTAATATTTATTACCAGACTCAATCATGGTCTGCTAGTCCTCATCGAAATTCCTCTAATAAAAAAATAAATATTTAATTAAATATTTATTCATAAAATAAATAATCTATTCATAGTCTGTTAAATAAATATTTAATAAATATTTATAAATCAATAAATATTATATATCTATATAATTTAATATTTAAAATGAGAATAAAAATTTATTTAATATATGAAATTATTAATCTTGAATAAATTTATTCATCAGACTAGAGAATATTATTTATTAAAATAATTAAATTAAAATATAATTTAATTGAGATCAACAGAAAAACTTTTGGAATGACCCTCTGGGATTATTTCTCATCATCATTAGATGGGCTTGCCTAAATTCAGAGATTAATTTCATGAAATAGGTCAAGGAACCTAATAGAAAGGATTTTACATCATGATGTTGAAAACTAGATATGAGTGCTCATTGTGTAATATAATCCCTTTTTCATAATATCTCATTAAGCAGGTTACACACTTGAGTCATAAACCTTTATGCTTGGTATTTTTTTTCCTTTACTATCTGAAATAAAATCATTATTATACCATGGACATGGAATTTAATGTGACAATTTTATTTCAATAAAAGGTCCAAGATATCAACTTCCATTAATATGGAAGGGAAAAATTCTGCCTTGGCTTATTCAATAATAACACATCATTAATGGCGTACCAAAAGTACCCAACCTCATCATAAACTATTATCATCGTGGTTTATAATAATACATCTAAGTGCATGAGTGATGACATGCATTAATAATAATCATAAATTCTAAGGACTATTAAACACACTCACATACTGAAATATCCAATGGAATGTAAAATTGTGGAATTCATATAGGTAGGTCTTTTCTAATAATCTCCCATCTTGGAGATTACCAAGTGCAAACTTCATGAGAAAAAGTCTCATCTGCTTATGATTACTCACAACTGACAGTCAATGTGCTATGTTCCCTATCAAAGAATGTTATTTAACCATAGAACAGGGTTTAAGAATACTATCATAGTATTTCAAGCTTCTCATCATAGTAGAGAGTTACTATTCCCTTTTAATGTGATAGATAATGTAGGAAATTATTACATCAAAGTGATGCAGAACTATGATTGATAAGTGATAATATAATTAAATTACTATTCACTTTTTTGAATATACATGTAATCCAAAGTAAAAACATTTGGTTCAATAACAAAAAATCTATAAGTTTCATCCATGTGATGCTTTACACCTCCTTATCTGAGACCATACATGCATCTTCCAAGATTCCATAAAATCTTGAACTCTTATATCAATCCACTACATCCAAATAATTAATTATAAAAATTTATTATTAAATTTTCAAATTTAACCAAAGAGAAATATTCACTGAAAAATGTATAAGGCATCATTATTTCAGCAAAACTACATGGAACCTCCTATTTTAATCCTATAAAGATCTTTTATATCCATGATATAAAAAATAAATATCATCCTCATTCAATTAGACAATTTTATAGTATAATCAACACCAAACCCTAGAAACAAAATAATCAATAATCAAAGTCCATCAAGGGGAAACAAGAATGAAGGAATTAGAGGTAATAACTCACCTAGAATCATTCTAAAAACACTAAAAATCACCTTTATCCAAGGGGGAATTGCATTGGAGGATGAATTATGGGATATTTGGCTTAAATTACCCTCTTCCACAACCATGTGACCTAAAATCTGAGGGCAAACCCAAAAATTATGGGTCTTCCTATCACGACTCATCCCAAAGGGGCTCATGATGTTACTCCCCAAGCCCGCCTCCAATAGGCTAAAGTCTAGCTATGAGTAATGAGAAGGCATATTACTGAAATAGGAGGCCTTAGACTAAGTAATTGTATAAATGAACACATCTCCAAGTCTATACAACGCATAAATGTAAAAAAAATTTAACAACCATGCATACATACATATAATCCCACAACTTGGGTAAGACAAGGAGTAAAAGAAAGTAAACATGTCCAAATACAAGCCCACCGAAAATAGTATAAAAACACAAGTACAACCTCAATGTAAGTACCAGGACTATTTCTATAAATATATAGGAATACACCTCAGTCTTTCAGGTCTCATTAAGCATCGTCTGGTCCTGGTCGGCCTAGGACCCTGTCAAAAGTTCGATCATCTGCACAAGACATGACACATGTCAGAAAAGTAAAAGTATGGGTGAGTATAGAAATAATTATTAGGACACCTAGAAACCATAAAGAATACAAAAAATTAGAAAATAGTAACCTCTAAATAGGTATATTTCTACAACACATATAACAAGAATATCCTGAAATAGTCAACAAAGATACACAGTCTAGAGGTAATCAACAACCATAGTATACAATCCTAGGATTCTAGATCAAAGATTCCATGAGGAACTTATCTGGGTGAACACACTCATGAATGATAGTACTAATGGAGTTTGTCCAGGAGGTACTTTCCATCAGGTCTCATCGTGAGAAAGAACATGTTGATAGTCTAAAGAGAACATGATACACAAATGATGATCACTGCTAAGACTATGGGGTGATACCATCAAGTCAATCTAGATTAACCCACTAACTATAGGATTGACACCCACATGGTATTTTTCATAAATAATCCAAGAACTCCACCTAGGGAATAAAGATCAATAGAGGATCTCGCTTCGGGCCTTTCATAGGGATTGTAATGACTCTATCTAGGAATTCCTAGGGAAGATATTGTAGTCTTAGGAGTATAAGATTATTCCATAACAATCATCATGGAAAGAACAAGGTTAATATACCCTAATGAAACTTTCCCAATATACATAGGAAAAAGTCTATAATCAATGTGTAGATGTTTACGTAGTGTTTTTTAGGGGTCACACATCGTGTCTCTGGAACATGGGTCCTAACCGTCTAAATTGACCATGTCATCAGTTCGTGTCTATGTAGTACTACATAGCCTGTAGGCTTTCCGTGTTGTCTACCCATGTTTTAGTACATGGATCTACCCCATGTATTCTTTAATATGTACCAGTACATGGATTATCCTACGTACTTGGTCCAGGTCGTGTCTGTGTAGGGGAGTACATGGTGTTCTCCAACTTGTATAGTCCACCCTGTGTCTTTGTACTTCCCAATGTACACATCGAATCAACTATGAGAGAAAACACACCCTATGGTTGGGGGACACACACCGTGTGACACTTAATGTTATCCAGAAACCCAAGACACCATAATGGTTCCCCACACAACATGTAGATCCGACTTACTCATCGTGTAGTGTGGGATTTTCCAGAATCCCAAATTACTCCTCCCCACATCTTGATCAAATATCTGGACTTCGATCAATCAGCCTCCTTTCCATGAAATCGAACTTCATTTCTCATATAATACTTTACATGGTCAAAAAATGTGTTCTGATGTCATATCTACTCAAAAACATATTAAAGAATCATTATTAGTTGTGTGATGAAGAACAATAAATTTGGTATCCACCATCATTCGAATCTCTCAATCTCCATCATCACACATTATTCATGTCATGAAAATATCATATCTATAATTTTGGATCATTGTGACAAGAAATGGATGTGCAATGATCGATTGATAGGGATTTTTTGAGTCGTGGGACAAACGAAGAATGCCTATGATGAACGATGAATGGGGGGAGAAAAGAACAAGAATATAATGGTGGAACAAACCTCGATGGATGTTCACATTGATCTCGATATGCCTATATTAGAATGAAAATATAAATAATAAAAATTCACAAAGAAATTATCCCATCAACCCCCCCCCCCCAGAATAAACCCATATGGCATGACGATCGAACCATGGATCAATATATTCATTGATTGATTTGTGTATATCATAAAAATTCATGAATAGGGAACTATAAAAAAAATGACCTACCATAATTTGGGTAGATTGTTGATGAAGAATGGGGTTGGTTCATTGTTTTTGGTGAGATCCTTTGAATATGAGGTTCATCGATCATCAATCCAAGATCTCATCATTGTTTTCCTAAGATAATTCTCCCTGGTATCCTCAAGGGCTCTCCAATGTCTCTAGGGTTATGTAGATAACCCTATAATTATGAAATAATAATCTATTTAAATATTTTCAATCATTGAGTCAACATAAATGAAATAAAATTATTTATTTAATTGTTTTATTCATTTATGCACCCATAATGACTTTTCTACAAATGACCCATGCCGACTAATGTTAATTAACATTGAGGGTAAACCTCACTTTTTGAACTCTATGGTGCCCTCTGATTTCAGATCTGATCACATGTTTAGAATTTATTCCACTTTTTTAGGATAATTGTGTGCACGTGATATTTAATATATATAATATATTTAAAAAATTTATTCTAGGAACACTGTACCTCAGAATAATACATTTTCTCATTGCTAAGTCTCAAAAAATCCATATAATATCCAAAAATAATACAAGTAAAATCTGACATATTAAATTCTACCCACCTTGGGGCTTTACATGCTCAAAAATAGAAAACAAGGGCTACTCAAAAAGTTGTGGGTACTAAGCATGAATCTGAGTCTCCTACTTCTATGTCCTCTCCTGGATGTTCATGTGTTGGCACCAAACATGTAATAAGTAATTTTTCACCCATTAAGGATCATCTCATACTGATCCTCGATCTCTATTAGGTACTCAGAAAGGTTTTCTCCATCCTCAATGTCCAACTCGCCCCAATCGATAACATGTGATGGGTCATGCATGTACCCCCTCATATGTGACACATGGAAGATGTCGGGCACCTGGTCTAATTATAGAGGTACAGGTATGAGGTATGTCACCTTTCTAACTCTACATAGTATCTATAAAGGGACAATGAACCTAAGAGATATCTTGTTTCCCTAAATAAATATATGTAATCCACATCAAGGTAAATCCTGTAGGAACAAATTTTCTCCTTAATCGAACGCCAAAGGCCTTCACCATCTATTAGAATAATATTTATGAAGCCTCTATGTGTTCATCATCTAATTCTATATGATCTTCACCTTCTCTTTTGTATCTCACACCAACTCTGAGATCATGAGCATTGACACTTTGGGTTTAGTCCAACAATGTGGTGACTAATATTATTTCTCGTACAAATCCTTGAATAGTTTCATATTGATAGTGGAATTGTAGCTATTTTTCTATGAAAAATCCACTATTGGTAGTTGATCCTCCCAACTACGACTAAAATCTCACATTAAATCCCACAACATTTCCAACAGAACCTGAATGGTTCACAAATTATGTCCATTAGTTTGGGGGTGAAACATTGTGATCAAGTGTAACTAGTTCCCAAATGCTTCCTATAATTCATTCCACAGTCGGGATGTGAAGTGATCATCATTGTAAGAAACGATCATTGACGGAACATCATGGATTCAGACTATCAACAAAATGTAGAGGCATCCAAATATCTCCACTGAACTATTGTCTAATATATCAAGGAAGTAGACTGACTTGGTGATTCATTCTATGATCACCCATATATAATCATGTCTTCTGGATATATGTGGTAATTCCATAATTAAGTCCATAAATATCCCATCCTAATTCCATTCTATAACATCAAGAGATTGAGATAGACCTACTGGAATGTGGTGTTTCACCTTCACTTGCTGACAAGTAAGGTATTGAGAGACAAACTATGAAACTCCTTTCTTCATCCCTATCCCCCAAAAATTATTTCATAGGTCCTAGTACATATTTTCAAATCTGGATGTACCACTAAAGGATATGTATGAAAATATCTCATAACCTCCTCCTACAAATTCATTGGTACCATCATGCATCTTCTGAAAATAAAAACATTCTCTCCACCTTTATAATATCTATCAGGGGTATGCCAGGGCCTCGCAGTCAATATCCCCAAGTTAAACCTCCACGACTTGCTGCAAAATTTTAGGGTAACAACCATCTACTGGAGGTAAGGTGAACCATCTTCATCCACAAAGAATAACTACAATTAGTCTAACTATAATGACACCTCATTTAGAAAATGCTAACAATATCTCATGATGAGATCATCTACTACCATGTTCCCTTTCCTAAGAGTATCAAAAATTTCAAATTCATAATCCTGGATGAAATATATCTATTAACTTTTTCTCAATTTGATATCCTTCTAAGAGAATATATATTTTGATACTCTTGTGATCGGAGTAGAAAATAAACCACTCACCCATCATGTAGTGTCACCGCATATTCAAATAGAATATTATCACTGCTATCTCAAGATCATGGGTTGCATATGTCTACTCATGTGGTATCAACTGAAATAAACCATAGGCAACCACCACTTCACTACAAATTAAAACACAACAAAACCTAGTACCTAATGTATTATAGAACACTGCCTACTCGACACCCTCCTCTAGAAAACTCAAGATGGGAGCCTCATCAAACTATGAATCGACTACTCAAAAAGCCTACTAGAACCTCTCAGTTCATACAAAAGGCTTCCCCTTATGATTCAAAGATTTCATGGGTGCTGATGTTTTGGAGAAATAAGGTATGAATCTCTAGTAATAGCCTTATAACCCAGGGAATATATGTACCTCCTTCACACTCTTAGATGGCTCTCAAGTTAACACTACCTCAATTTTGGTTGGGTCCACTACCACTCCATCCGATGAGATAACATGTTCCAGAAAGTGGACCACCTATATCCAGAACTCATAGTTTGAGATATTTCCATAATTATAGTTCTCTAGAAGTACATACAGAACTATCCTTATGTATCTCGCATGCTCCTCCTTAGACAATGAGTACACAAGGATATCATTAAGGATGAGTACCACGAATCGTTTTAAGTAAGAAAGAAATATCCGGTTCACAAGTCCCATGAACAGTTTTGAGGAATTCATCATGCCAAATGGGATCACCAAGTACTCATGTTGCTTATAGCGACATATCAATGTCATCTTTGGTATATCCTTGTCCTGTACTCAAAAATGGTTATAGTATTATTTGAGGTCAACCTTCGAGAACCACCATGACCCTCTAAACTGATCAAATAGGTCATCAATACTTGGTAGTATATACTGGTTCTTCCTGGTCACCTGGTTTAAGTGTTGGTATTCAACACACAACCTCAATATCTAGTATTCCTTCTAGGAAAACAAAACTGGGGCTACCGAGGGTTAAACACTGGGTCTAAAAAATCCCTTACTCTATAATCCCTCCAACTACACCCTTATCTCAAGAATATCTTTGGGACCCACCTGATATGTTGGTGAGAATATTGGTGGATCCCCAGGGTTTAGATCAATTCATAAGTTTATCTCTAGATGGGGTGTTAAACCAAGAACATCTTTAGGGAATATTTCCTCGTACTTCTCCACCACTGTAGGAAACTAGGAACTCACAACATCACCTACACCAAGGGTTAGGAAATCCAATTAATGAGTAATCGGTTGCACCCTCCTATGTAAGAGTTCATATCATGCTTCATGAGTATCCTTTTCACTAAAAATCATAACCTGATATTATCACTATAGACACACCACACCCTTCTCCTAAAATAGTCAATCTGGGCATGAAAAGTAGATAACCAATCCATACCATGAATTATGTTGTAATTCCTGGATGCTACTACCAATAGATTCCAACAAAAACTCTCACCTCCAAGATTTAGGATTCATTGTCAACACAAGTGTGAGATCACTAATTATTCTCTAATAGGAGTCTCAAAGAGTAAGGGTCGAGCCAAATGTTCAACCAAAATCTCTAAATCTCATATAAGGTATGTGGAAATGAATTAATGACTAGAACCTATGTCTATAAGTATTATAGCTAAGGTAGAAAACACACATATCATACCTCAAATCATTCCTTGAGCCTCTTACTCATAATATTTGATATCCATTAGTTATCCTTGTCCCTATCCTTCAGAACCCTAAGTCTGGTGTGGACCACCAGGGGGAGGTGGTGGTAACAAGTCAAAATTTTGACCACCTCCTATTGTTCTCCCAGCTCCTTGGCCACATCTGCCACCATGTAAACCTTCCTTCTCCTACCACTACTGATTCCTTTGTGACCCATACATGGCCTCTCTGTATTCTATAAGGTGGTTTAAGAAATCTTGGGTGAGATGTCCCCTATCATCACATGAGTAGCACCACATCTCTCTAGGTTGACTGGACCCACCCTAGGAACCCTTCACCATATCTTCTCTTTCCTAGGACCTCCTCCTAAAATATTTGGCATGTCTAGGGCCCTGAGACTTCCATCCTCTACCTGTTACTATGGTCTTTTCTCCTGTTTTCCCACTGTTGACAACCACCAGTTGTATCTACTCTGCTAAGAAAATCTCAACCACCAAAGCTCACTTTATCACCCCCAGCATAGGTAGGAATGCATTGAGGGAAAAAATTAGCACATATGTCTCAGAAAAATACCTCACTCAATGTTCTAATCCCTGAAGAACTAATCCTGAACCATATACATTAAGTACCGAAAAAGTTTGGTAAACCTCTATGAATACTCAGCTACTATTGTGTTTCCCTATTGGAGCTATAGAAGCTTCGAGATATGTACATCCCTTAGCATAGCTGGTGATAAATCCTCTGTAAAAAGGTTCTCAAACCTTTTCCATGAAATTTTCACCAAATAATAACACTATGTCACCAACCCCCACCATCTTCCTCTTAATCTTTGTAGAAGGATATCCGCCAAAACCATGATATGATTTGCAGGTGTCCTGACTAGATGGAAAACTCAGGTCACCACCTCAAGCTATCCCTCATCCTCCTATGGTTCGAGCTCTACTCAGAACCTTAGGGGTCTCTGCCACTGAAACTCATGAAGCATTCTTAGCCTACAAACCTCATCCTCTAGTATTGTTGGTACCATGTGATTCTCTTCAAGTGGTGGTATGGATAGTGCACCACCTAGATGTGACATCTCTAGAACTGGTCCCTTTATTGAAGCCTTATCACTGAGGGTATCACCCTTGTGATCATCATGATGAATCCTAGTTGGCATACATCATGAATGTATCCTGAAACAAACAATATGCACCATGGTCAATGATCATGACTTGAGAACTAACTCAAGAAGGACATGGAAGCCACAAATCGTTCCTATCTAATTCATGATCCATTGTTTCCCATGAAGCCTACGTTCTCATGTACTGAGTTGAAAAGTAGGTTATTATAGTGTTGGTGTATAGATACATTGGCCTCTACAAAAACATTGAAGTTCATGTCCTCAAATATGAACTCGAAACACTTAACACTATTTCCCCAAACCAGTCTCATAGACTCTTGTTCCTAAATAATAACTAACCCCTCTAGTACCACACTTTCATAACCCATCACAAAGGGACCCATGAAGAAACTCTCCAATCCCACCATCAATAATCCAGGGGCTGGAGACTAGTGCAGAGAAGGCATATGACTGACATATGAGGCTTTATCCTACGTACCTATACACATGTACACATCTAAAAGCCTATAAATATATAAAATGTAAAACAACTAAACAACCATTCATTCATGCATATAATCTCATAACATAAGTATGATATGAAGTAAAAGAAAGTAAAGGGGGCCAAATATAATCCCACCACAAAGGGTTTGAAAACACAATCCCAACCAAAAAGTAAGTATTAGTACTGCTATCATAAATCCACAAGAACACACCTCATTCTTTCCAGTCTCACTAAGAACCATCTATTTTGGGTCTACCTATGACTCTAAAAAAAGTTCAATCATCTTCCCAAGACACTACATGTGTGGGAAAATCCCATGCATGGGTGAGTATAACAATACTCTGTAGGAAACCCTGAAACCATAGATCATAAAATAAAGTATAAAATAGTCAAAACTACATAGGTATATGTCTAAAGCACATATAAAAAGAATATCTACACGTTCTCAATAAATACACATAGTCTAGTGGTATGTAACAACCATAGTATACTAGCCTAAGATTCTATCTCTAAGATTCTATGAAGCACACATCCGTGAGAACACACTCCTGAGTGATAGCACATATGATGTTTATCCGAGAGGTATTTCTTGTCAGGTATCACAGTGTGAAAGAACACACTGGTAGTTCAAAGAAAATACAATACATATATGATGATCACTGCCAATTCTATGGGGTGATACCAACAACTCAATGTTAATTAAACCACCAAATATAGGATCGACGCTCATATATTGTTGGTCACGATGATACCAAGAATTCCACCTATTTCACAAAGAAGAATAGAGGATCTCACTATAGGACACTCGAATGGATTCCAATGAATCTATCTAGGAAGTCATGCTAAAGGGATTATAGTCCTTGGAGTAGGAGACAATTCCATACCAACATTTTGGGAAAGGATAAGGGGAACAAACCCTAACAAAAAATGTCCAAGATATAGAGGACAAGAAATCTGATCCATATGTAAATGATTACACAGTGTGTATTAGGGGTCACACAAAGTGTCCCATAGCCCCGGGTCCTTCCCGTATAAACGACCCCTATTATCAAGCCATGTTTGTATACTACTACACGGCATGTAGGCTTCCTTTTAGTCTACCCATGTGTCAGTACATGAATCCATCCCATGTATGCTTTCCCATGTACTAGTACATGTCTTAGCCCATGTACTTGGTTCAGGACATGTCTGTGTAGGGGAATACATGGTGTGCTCCAACCCGTGTAGTCAACCCCTTGTTCATTTACTTCCCAAGGTACACACCAATTCACCTAGGATAGATCAAATACCATGTGATATGGGTCACATTCCATGAGATACTTAACTGTCTCCAAAAACCCTATCCACCAAAAAGGGGTCCCACATGATGTGTATATCTGATATACACACCGTGTAGCGTGGGATTTTTTAGATTCCTAGATTCTTCCTCCACGCATCTCAGTCAAATCTACAACCTCTTAACTATCAGTCACTTTATTTGGAAATCAAAGATCCTATCTTATCCAATATTTTTCATAATTAAACAATGTGTTCTGTCATCATATCTACTTATAAAATAGATTAAATCATCCATCTTTGTTGTGCACTGAAGAATGTCAAAAAATGTGAAATCGGGTATCCACTGTCATCTGAATCACTTGGTCTCTATCTTTATACCTATTTCATGTTGTTCCAATACCATATTTATGATTTCATATTTTTGTGCTAATAAATTAATGTTCAATGATCGATTAATCAGGATTTGTCAAGACGCAGGCCAAACAAAGAAATCCTGCAAAGAATGTTGAATGGGGGAGAAAAACACAAGAATAGATTGGAGGAACAAACCTCAGTAGATATTCATGTCAATATAAATTTGTCATCATTATAATTAAAATAGAAATAATAAAATTTAAAAAGAGATTCTTCAATAAAAACCCCACAAAATAAACCCATCCCACATGATGGTCTAACCGTGGATCAATCTGTTTGTTTATGGGTTTGTGTTCATCATAAAAATAAATAACAGTGAAGTATAAAATCAAAAAATGGACCCTACCTCATTTTTTATTTATTTATAAAGAAAAATGGGGTTTCTTATTTATTGTTGGTGAGGCTATTTGAATCTATGGTGAATCAATCATCGATCCATGATCTTTTAATCGTTCCCCTGAGATAATTCTCCATCTATCTCTCAAAGGGCTCTCCAACATATACAAAGTTATGCAACTAACCCTATAATTATAACATAATAATCTATTTAAATATTTTTAATCACTGCATCAACAAAAATGAAATAAAATAATTTATTCAATTATTCTATTCATTCATGCTCCCATAATGAATTTTCTACAAATGACCCATGCCGACTAATGTTAAGTGTTTCCTAGGGTAAACCTTGTGTTCTAAACTCAATAGTACCCTCAGAATTCTGATACAAAATACCATTTATAAGTTATTATTAATTTTTAAGAAAAAATGCATTCATGTTATTTTATATATTAAATAGATTTAAATATTTTATTTTGGGCACACTGTGCCTCAGAATCACACGTCGTCTCTGTGCTTGGTCATGAAAATAATCCATATAATATCAAAAAATAATACCTGTAAAATTTTAGAAATTAAAATTTCCATGTTAAAGAAACGACAGAGGTGCCTAGTTATATTGGGACCATGAGGTTCGTGGTGTTATACTTCAATGAAAAACCCCATTGTTGAGTGTCCATCCTTGGTCACAATATGAACTCCCCAGGTAGAGTAGTTTACTCACATCTTACCTCCATCATGGAATGGTCCCCTATGGTTCGTAGTGTGACTACCTTCTAGGAACCATCATGACATAAACCCTTTAGGCCCCTGTATAATGCATCTTACCTAGGTGAATCCCAAGATCTTATGCATGACCTCCTCTATCTCAAGGCACAATTCATTCCCTCTCCCATGGTGTGATGCCTCTTCCCTCCTCTTCATGACACCCCTCACTTCAAGGTGTCATGACGTGATGGAAGGTTTACAGTGCAATATGCTACCTTTAGAAAAAATAATCAAATGGAGGAGGTCCTTCCATCCCCACTCCATCACTCACCTAAAAACTCAAAGCATAACTCATTCTATAATTAACATCTAAAATAATGTCCTACAGATGTTCCAAATCTTGGAATTCCAATTCGAGTCCCAATTCATAAAACTTACACTGATCCAGACAAAAAAATTAAATACCCTCTAAATTTTAGAACCCGGAATGACATGGGTCATTACTGAGGGAGTGAGAGATTATACAAACTCATATATGATTTTTCTTCATACAATTCATAGATATAATATATTCCTTTAATTTGAAATCTAATCAAATAGAAAATCAGTCCATTAAAATTTACTCATTATAGTTCCTTCCAATTGGAAACCTATTATTTTTTTAGTCTATTAACAATTAAAATACTTCTCTTTTACATTTTTTTACATTAATAATAACTTTGGTATTCTTCTCTATCTACACCTCTTTACCTCTATAATTTTCAGCATCATCACCATGAATTTTAATAATTTTATCTTTTTTGAGGTCAAATAATCACCTTTTTCACTACATTATCACTACTTACACTGCTAGAATTAAAAGTATGGGTGTCCATAAAAATTTTTCTTGTCACTAAGGAACAATCACCAGGATACCCAGAAGAATTACTTACCTTATCCACTATTTCTAATATTTCACCAAATTCATTCACAGATTATTTGAACCACATAAATTTGGTTTTTTCTCAAGGAAATATAAGCTTCAAGTATCTTTGACTCAAGATATTTTACCTCATCACTATTGGAAATTAGATTTGTAATAGTTATGTAATGAATTTTTTCTAATTCATCCATAATTTCATTGAGATCTACCATATTTCATTTAAAATCAATTTATTTCTCTATAATGTATTTATATTTTGACTCATCCAATTAATTATTTAATGATTTATTCTCCATATTCAATATTTTATTCTCTTCCGAGTCATCTATTTTCTTTCAATAAAACAATGAGATCAACTCCAAGTTCAAAATAATTGGGTGTTTTTTATTCATCACTTTCTTATTCACAACTCCCTTATTATTCTTCACTTGAGGGATCCTTGGGATAAATTGATTTTTCCAAAAAGGATATTTTACTTTAACCCTCTAAGTATTCTTATTCTCATTCCCTTTCCTCTTCACTTTATGAGGCTTTATGATATGAGAAAATACTTTTCTTATTTGTTTTTTTTTAAATTTCCTATAAATTTAAATAATATTCCACTATTTAATCCATTATCTATCATATTATTCTGTTATAATATTTTAGAATAATCATTATTCATGAATTCTTCTTGTTTAATATGGAAACCTACTAAATAGTGGATAATATTTCCATAATTAAATATTTTAAAGGGTATTTATCCTATGTAATTAATTTTTCCTCACTACATACCTATTAAGAATATGGAGATAAATTATTCAAAATCAATGGAATAATATTTGGCATCATTTTATTCATCAGGAAACTTAATTGACTTAATATGATTTTATAATCATCATGTAATTTATTTAATTTAAGTAAAATAAAGAGGTACAGGAGAGCACAACCAGCAAAGTTTGGCCAATGGATAAAGGGAATAAGGGGGTCTAAATTATTGGAGACCAAGGGCATCCCCTATAATGATATTGACCCCCACAGGCTTCAATATGATCATGTTATGAAGAAATATGATCTTAGGTCTGAGGATATCAAGCAAGGCCATGTAGTCTATGACTTTATTACCCTCCTTATAGATATGGATTACTTTGGTCTTTTTTAATAGGAGGACATGAAATTTTCTTATGATATAATGAAATGAACATGGGATGGATCTAAGGCCATGAAGAGAGTTATGAAGTACCATTTAGTCTGTTTTAGATTCCCTAATATCAAAACCCATTTGTCTATACACACTAAGACCCATGAGCATGGCCATCACCTCTGCCTGGAGAGAATTTCCCTAGCCCATTGAGATAATAAATGATAATATGATAAACCCATTTCCATCGCAGATAAATTCCCCTCCTCGCATAACATATGAGGTGAAAGATCCATCGGAGTTGAGATTAAAGCCCCTGGATGGTGTATGCCAACAGACCTAGGTTTCTGTAGAGGTACTACTACCAAGTTGAGGACCATGGAGCCCAGTTTTAAACCACTACAAAGATGGAGCCTCCCTTTAGTTTCCCAAGAAACTAACCATATCGTTGAGAAGGTTTTCGTTTTGAATGGTGATGGAACGACCGCATGAGGCCACCCCTTATGAATACACTTGTTGCTCGCCTACCACAAACACCAATAGCCTTCATGCAATAGAGTAGTGTGATCCATTATATCCAGGACCCCATTTTCTATGTCATGGTACTATGATTATATGAAGGTATGATCAGCCATGATTGGATTGGGTAAGGTAATGAACTCAATGAAATAATTCCACACCTCGCGAGTCCACTCACTCTCAAAGAATAGGTGACCCGAACTTTCCTCCATATGCCTTCTACAACAAGAACTCCTAGAAGAAATACTGACTCTACATTGTTTAATATTCTCATCAGTTGGGGATTCCTTGTTTATTATTCTACAGATAAAAAAGTTGTATTTATAGGGGATACTCTTGGTCCAAAGAACTTCATTTCACACATCCACCGGCTCTTGCATGGAAAGGGTCTGATGGTAGTCCTTAGTTGTGAAAGAACCAGAGGGTGATGGGGTGAAGACACACCTATCTAGATCTAAGTCTAGATCAATGAGATTAAACTATCCCTTCTAGTATCTATCCAGAACAACATTTATGAAGGCTGAATATTTACTCGATTCCTTGAAAGAAATGGTAGTAACAGGGCATCCTAAGTAGCAGATGGCCACCCCACTGTATTTTTGATGCCCAAAAAATACATACCCCTTCTCGATGAGCCAATGAGAATAGGGATTGAGGGAATTAACAAGGGGTCCATTCTCATTCTATAGGGGAGAATCATTTTCAACCACTGAAGCCATATCCCCTGAATAACTAATGTGCATGGTGAGTCCTCATAAGGTACGCTGTTCCAGAACCTCCAGTGAAAATTTTGAATGCATGCAGAGATGGGTGTCATCAAGGCTATGAACATTGATCCCGCATTCTTTATCAGGCCTTAACATCCTCTTCCAAGAGAACCAGTGACTTTTTACCTCTAACATGGGGTCTAAAATGAAGTCTTATAGGACTCTTTCGATGTTGTTAATCACAGATTTTGGAACCTTGATAGACAAGATGGTGTGAACCTGAGTGTCTAAAATCTCACCATTCACCACTATCCTACCCCAAAGGATAAGTACATATTTTTCTAATTAATAACCTGATCCATGATCCTAATAATAAGGGGGTCAATTTCATGAATCTGATGTCTTCGTGAGGATAAAGGAACACCTTGACAATCTATGGGTAAGTCCCCTCTCTGCATGTCCAAGAGATGGCTCACATGAGAAACCCATCTATAGGAACAACTACTAAAAATGTAAAAAGTTACTCTTAATATTATTAATAACCTTACCAATCTAATGGAATTAAACCTCCAATTTCATGTTCAATCCTCATAGAAATCTACTCATAGAATTTATAAATATTATAGTGCCATTCACAAACATGAGGTAGGACACAAATTGCGATATCATCCTTTTTAAATAAGGGAGGATTACACCATTAATTAATCTCCTGTCAATAAGGTAATTGAGTATTTTATGGGTAATAATGAATATGCATTGGGATATAGGATCCCCTTTTCTTATACCATGGGTTTCCATGAAGAAACCATAGGTTTTTACCATAAACGTGACTGCCAACCACAAAGAGAGAAAACAACGAAAAATGATTTTGATGTTCCAAGAGGAAAGACCCATACCATTATGTACTTTATTGATTAAAATCCATTAAACATAGTCAAAGTCCTTGTTCATGTTGATATTTATGGAAATATTGGAGTTGAGGGTCTTGAAGTTGATGTCCCTGATTATTTCTTAGGCCAGAGCAATCACCCCCTAGATGGAGTGCCCCTTCAAGATGTCATGTTATTCCATAGGGACCCATTGGGGGAGGTGGAAGTATATCCTTGAGTTAATGATGTTGGTAAGTATCTTATAGGGGAAGTTACACATGTTTACAGGATGATAATGAAGGATTAAGGTAGGGTTCTTAGATTTAGGAATGAGCACGATGGTGGTGGCACATGGAATGCAAGGTAGGTGACCTTCCTAGAGAATCCTTCAATATCCAAAATTAGATCATCCTACAACGTCTTCTATTGGGATTTGTAGAAGGATTCGGGGAATCTGTCTAAACCTACCACACAATCCGGATTCAAGTTTAACATGGAATCACGAATCTCTTTCTATTTAGGGATATCTCCCAGTCCTTCATTGTCTTGGACATAAAAGATACAAGTAATCACATCAAAGAGCCCCGTATTATCCCCTAGATACCCATTTAGAATATGGATTTTGGGTCCAGTGAGAAGATATATAAATTAATATTTTTCTGGATCTCCCATAACATCCCTTTAATCATTAAAAGTACCATCCTCCAACTCTATGTTCATTTTAACCATCATTCTCATCTCCTTGATATAATCATGGAAGAAAGTAGTGTTCCTATCACCTTCTTTAAGCCAATTGAACCATGATTCCTCCATGGCCATACACTCATGTTTCATAATCATGTCCACAAGATGGTACTCCCTACTACTGAGATCCTCAAAAACCCATTCATTTCAGTCCTCCTTAAGGATCCTTTTGAGGAGATCAATATCTTGAATAGTGGACTCCAAGTCTCTTTTAGAAGAAGAAATGTCCCTCAACCACACCTGAACCTCATCTTGATTCATCCTAGATTATTATGAAATGAAATCCAACTATTACCCTATGAGGGGTCATTAAAAGTGTCACTAACTAGACCATGGAACCCTGAGATACCATCCCAATACTAGTGGTATCTGACCTGATCATGGAGATCATGCCCAAAGGGTAGGGAGAGAAAAAGTGGGGAATGGTCTGAAATGCCACACACCAGGTGACTAACCCTAGTGATGGAAAACATGGAAATGGATTTCATGTTATCAAGGTATCTTTCTAATTGGCTCTAAAACTGTCAGTTACCCCATTGGTTGTTGTGACACAAGAATTCATCACCTGAATATCTATGATTCATGAGACCCATTCCCGCCATGAATTGGGTGAATTATAAGTTGGATTTCCAAGGGAAATTCCCTCTTCATGTCCTCTCTTCCTGATCGTAAATAATATTATTGTCACAACCAACTATCCACAGGATATTTTTGGGGTCAAACGCATTAAGATAATTCCACAGTTTCTCCCTCTGCTGAGGGTCGCAGCTCTTATCGATGAAGGAGACAAATAATCTATGAATTACCTGGATCACTTTAACTGTGATGAAATTTTCTCCATCCTGGATCAAATTGACTGAGAAAGTCTGGTTCCAAAATATCCATAAGTGTCAGCTAGAAGGATCAACGTGCATAGATCAATGAATTTTTTGTTTCTTAGAGAATTCATGAATCATTATTGGGATCTACTTGTTCTCAAGGAGAATAACCATTGTTACCTTATTTTTAATAGCCTTAGAGTCAAGGAAGTCTATTTTTACCTGGGCTCTAATGCCACAGGAATTCCCTATGAGAATTGGAATCATTGGGAAAATGGTATTCTAGGATTGGCTCCAAAACTCATAGCCTTATAAAAGTGGGAGATAAACCACACCTTTAGTTGCATAGATGGAGACCTTGTGAAAACTCCATTAACCTAGGGTAGAAACATATTTAGTAATGTTCCAAAATCTTAGAGGTGGTTCAGCATTATACCCCTAATACATGGGGGGGATTGTGATACCCTTATTGAGACACCTAAAATCCAATAAAAAGATCATGTTTTAGGTTCCATATGGGATACAGGGGAGGGGTAGTAGATGTACCATCAAAGGGATATACCAATATCAAAGGATCTTCCTCCAGAGGGAATTATTCCCCTCCAGAAGCACTATAGTGTAAAACTATGTCAAGATGAGGTAAGGCCAATATCTCGAAGGGGAGGGGTAGGGAACTTGTAAAGAATCCATGATATATACCTCAGGAGTGTTTATGAAGTTAGAGAGAAGAGAGGATAAAACACCAACATAAACCTAGGGAATCGTCCTTTTAATATAGGGAACTATATATCACAAACCAACTCAGATCAACCCTGAACCAATCACCCAAACCGATCTGCGGTAAGTCTTGGGAGGCATTCTCGATCATCTTGGGCAAGCGACCAGCATCAGGGAATTGGAAGAGTGGTGATGGGAATGATTTATCCCAAACTAAATAAATAAATTCAGTGGAAATAATAAATAATGGATCAAAAAAACCAAAAAAAATTATTAAAAAGGAACTTAAGAAAATAAAACTAACCAATGGGGAAAAACTATCTCCATGTGACCCTGTGGGTCGCACTCTAACTCAACGATCAAACATCGCCCAAGGAGAATTCACCCAAGATAAAACCTACATAAGGACTAAAAACTAAAAAAGAAATATAGGCATGAGAATTAAAACTTTGAAGGATAGCTCGATATTCTACTCACTAATGCACAACCTTTAAAATTAAAGAATCGTTAATTCTATGTCTGAACTACGATATATTAACATATTTATTTCTATAGTTTTTACTTAAAATCAAATTAAAATACATTTCCCTTAATAATTTTAAAAACATTATTCTATCCTTAAGTGTAACCACGCTATTTTAAGGGGAAAGTGATGAATTCATTTAAAGTAGGAACAAAAGAGTTGAAACACGTCTGCTTTTGAAAAACATTTTCATAGGAGTTAGGAAACCAAAACATAACTTTCCAAGAAAAACACCACACAAGAGTACCAAGGCAGTCATATAAAAATAGAAATGTAAATAGGTAAATAAGTATCTAAACAATAGTTCAAAAATATAAAATCCACTTGACATAGGTGAACCAAGGAGAACAAGAATAATCCAGATGAAACTAATACATGTGACCCCATATATAGTAGCATGCCACATATGATGAAATCTAATGCTCTATATGCTCAGCCACCCTTTCTCAGGATAGGCTGGGGAAAATCCCATAACAATGAACCCAAACATATCATCCTACTATAGGACACTGGTTAGTACCATGACCTACCAGTTCAGCACTCATCTCAGAAAACTATCTCAATATTCCAGGTTCCTATCTCACAAGTATTAAATGGGAGAGACAACGAATGATATCTGAGAATCAAATCACATCATAATTAATATTGATAACAGTAGGCCTCACCTGGAGTCTCCCCGAGGTCTAATCCTTTTCCTTATAATAAATAGATTACAAAGTGTTCCCAACCTAGGAACCCATATAATTGAACCTGGGGATTCCACATTGGGTACATCCAACCATTCCATGTTGACAAGGCCTATGGAGAATCCAATAGAGTTTTTCATAATAATCTCTTCCCCTTATTTTCACAAAGTGTCCAAACAGGCCCTTAAACATTTCTTAAAATCATTATTTTCTAAAGATGAAAACCAATTTCCAAAGAGGAGAAAGACACACCATTTACCACATCAAATAATTTGTAAACCCCCTTAAAAACATTTCCAACACACTTTCAAAAAAACCACCCTTTATTAAAATTCCATTTGGGCTACAATTCCTTGTCATAAAACAAACCAATTTTAAAAAGATAACTTCACACTTCAATTAGCCTAAAATATCGAAAAAGTTTTCAAGAACCCCAAAATCTATTATTTCACAAGAAACACCTTTATTATAGAATCCAAACCAAGATTTAAAACACTTTAAAAGAATCATGAAGGCCAATCGGTCATTATGAACAACCATTGGGAATGCGTTATTTAAAAAAACAAGGGAAATTAACACAAATCAAGGCTGTAAGGAACATTTCCGCACTAACCGACTAAACCATGGTTTGAGCATCATCACATATTAATTATAGGAGGTGAAAAAAACATAAAATCAATGTTTCTTAAATTATAAAGGACATGCACATGGGAATCCTTCCTCAAAACCACAATAGAAAGATGACGCAAACCCAAAACTGATGCGAGATCTCGTTCTCACCTCAACTGCATTCTCTAGAAGCTAAATCCAACCCAACAGTACCAAAAATAACACTTAACAATCAAAATCCATAACCGAAAAGGATAAAAAACAAGAATAACAATAGAAATTGAAAGAGGGTATACTGGAAGAAGGGGGAAAATGTGCCAGAAAGGGTGTGGCACACTAGTAGGGGGTCAAGCTGGAAGGTGTGTACTGGCAAGGGCAGTTGCTAAAAAACACAATAAGGGGTTCCATTGTAAAAAATTGGGTGCACACAAGGGGTGCTGTCTAGAAATTGAAAATGAGAGAAGGGGGACATAGGCTAGGTCTATGCACGCTGAAGGAGGGCAGACCAGAGGTGACAACACTGGATAGGGGGTTGTTGTGACTGGAGGAGGGAGGTGGCCCCAGGTAGAGAAGTTGCATCCCGGGGATCTGTTGCTGGCAGAGGGGAGGTGTTCTGGACCGTCACGCTGGGAAGAAGGCAGTTCTGGCTTGGTGGCCTTCTCTCACCGTATAAAGGGAGGGAGGCGTTGGGGCATGCTCGCACCGCACTCAAGGGAAGGAGGCACTAGGGCCTGCTCGCATTGCACGTAGGGGAAGGAGGTGTTGATTGGAGAGAGGGGTAAATTGGTGTAGGAACCCAAAAAAATATAAACTATTATTAAAATAATAATAACTAAAACTCTAATAACATGATAATCATCATCATCATAATGATAAAAATAAAAATAATAAAAGTATTAATATCATTTTAATAATAAAAAAATTCTTAACCTAATAATATTTTAAACTAAACAATAGTTAACATTTATTTTTAATCGCAAAACATAATAAATTTAAATTTTTTTCAAAGTTGGGAAGGTCGTAGAGATGCCTGGGAGAATTCATATGGGGTTCCCAAAATGTGCTCCACCCGTGTGCCTAATGATGTCCAACCCCAAACTCACACTTTTTTAAGTAACTCAAAAAATTTGTCTGGGACTCAACCCGAACCCCCAAAAAATATTCAAATGAGGAAAATAATCTAATAAAATAATCCCAAAGGTTAGGGTGTGACACTGTAGCCTGAAATAAAGCCTTATCACCCTCTATCGCTTGACTTGGAGGAATCTTGAGGGTAGAACTGGGGGAGGGGGAAACGAGAAGCACCTAGAGCCTAATCCTATACCAAATACACTCTTGGAATATCCGTATTGGGAGTATCCACATTAAAACCTCTAACCTCAACTATTTGGGGAGGAGGAAAAATATCATCCTAGTGGAGATGATAGAAACCCAAGAGAGAATGTATCGGAAGAAGATAATGTGAGAATAATCTTGGGAAAATAGGGTAGGAGTTATCTTGGTTCCAGTAAAAGGATTCAAGCACCCGAAGAGAAAGGTTATCCGGCATAGGGAGAGAGACGTATAACTTCATGAAGATGTGGGCTACTAAAGTATTCACACAGCTCTTAGTCCTAACATCTGAGAATAGGAAGCTACCTTGGGAGTCCCTAATCACCTTAAGTAATCCTTTATTCTAGAAAGAAAATGAAATCCTTGGGAGACTGATCAATACCACAGTATCCAGGCTCTCTTTTCCCTAGTGAAAATCCATGTAGCACCTGGACAAAATGAAACTCTAGTGACCCAAATAATAGTGGGATTTAAACCATTCATGGATGAAATCCTCCTTCGATGAAAGGATGAGGTAGAAAGAGTGCCTGGGGATTATAGAAATATTCACCAGAAGGCGAAGACCCCAAGAGAATACAAAGTGATAAAAGATGGGTAAAGGAGGCTTAGAGGCCCCAAAACAAGCAACCATAGTCCATTTTTAAAAAATAGAGGCCTCCGTGAAAGCCATTGTAGGGATATCTATAGATGTGACTACGTTAGGTAAATATGATCCTTATATCAAAGTTATATAGAAGATATTTTTTTGTGAAACATTTTAAGATGGAAATATGGAGAAGGAATTTCATAGGATAGTTGAAATTGAACCAAATTGGTTTCTTCAATTAATATATTCTAATCAATGTAATTACACTCAATATTATTCAACCAATTTTGAAATGGATTTCATTACATTAACTGATTATTTCAAGAGGATAAATATTGTGTTGTTTATAAAATTAAATTCAAATATAGTTAATGGGTTCAAGATATTCATAAGCTATGTTAAAAATTTTAATAGCCAATTTATCATAAAATTATGGAATAATATTGGTAATTAATGAAAAAAATATGATTTTTAACTATTATATGAAAAATCATGAAATAAAATATGAATATAGTCATACATACATTCCCAGGACAAAATGGAGTATTGAAGATAAAAAATATAAGTTATTTAGAGGTGAGAATAATTGTACATTCTATGTAACAAATTTCATAAATACTTTTAGATGTGAGTAACAGTTCACATTCTAAATATGTGTTTACTTAAAAAATAGCCTAAAATAGATATATATGATATGTGTTGTAGGAAAAAAATACTTTATTAGATACTATATAATTTTGTATAGTCCAATTTAAATCCTGATAAAGAATAAAAAACAATGAAATTTTTTTGAGAAAACATTAACACAACAAAAAATAGGTATTAGCGGTGGTTTATTAGTGGTGGTTCTAATAACCACCACTAAAAAATCATATTAAATATAATTTATAATATAGAGGTGTTTATATGAAACTACCACTATATTTTTTTACTATTAAATTTAGTCGTGATTTTGTTTAAACAACTAATAAACCTTTAAAATATCAGAATATTCTGACCCACTCCCCCCACCAGACGCCCCCCCCCCCCCCCTCACCCTTGAACCATTAGCACCCCCCCCCCCCCATCTCCTTGATAGATTATGAACGCCCCTCGGACCCTCCGCCACTCCTATATGGGCTTCTTCCTAATAGAGACCACCCATCGGCCCTAATCCCCCCTCTCCCCAACAGCCTTATACCTTATAGAGATTGACTCCAATCCCTATTATTTCTGATGGTCTTCTCCTTGATCATGAAAACTCTTCACCCCTCCCTCACTTATGATCCCCATAACCTCGACCCCTCTACTCCCCAATGACAAACCTCCAATTCCCCCACTACTCCACCATGACAATCCTCTATGGTGGCCCACCATACCATTTTCCTGGTGTGTTCAACCCTTGAGAGAGGCAACATCCCTAAATATCATCTACCCACGACCCCATCCACATCTTAGCTCTATTTTTCTGAAGTTTTATAATTCATGTTTGGTTTTTATAAGTTTTTTATTTAAATTATATAATTATATATGTAATTGAGTGTTCTTTTTTTTAGATACATTTCATTGCATATATGTTTTTAGATCTGAAGCAGCTTGTTTTTTACTATAATTTGAGAGAGATAGTAAATTTTCATGAAATATACATTGAAATTTGGACCCAGATTTACCCTTGATTATTAATCTATTTTTTATGCTACTTTATTTATTAAAAGGGTAATTTTTTTAGTATGAGAAGTTATTTTGAGTATTTCTTTCTGAGTTTCTTTTTTTCCATGAAACCTTTTGATAATTCCTTGACACACATAATCCATCATTGTCTCAATAATTTGAAATTTTATGTGTGAAAATTTTGGCATGGTTTGGAAATAATATACTAAAATCATTATAATAGATATTTATCCTATTGTACAATTTTATAAATACGTTGTTTTTTATTTTCCCATTGATTAAATTTCAACTGTTAGTAAATAAAAAAACAATATTTTAATGAATATATTATTTTTAGTTTAGTTTTTAAATACCCAAAATTAATTTTAAAATTTAGTTTTTCATATTTTTTTTCTTTAATGTGTTATAATTATATAATTAAAATTTGTATTATTTTAATTATTTTAATCATAAAAACAAAAAATTTAACCTTTAATGTCAATATTAATTATATTTTTAGTTATATTTTTTTTGAGAAATGCATTTTTTACATATTTTGAAAGGTTTAAGTGATTTTATAATGTGTTTTTAAATGAATATACATTTACCTTGAATATATTTTACATGTCATGAATGTAATAATTTTCAAGAAAGACTAAAAGAGACTATGTCCCCATATATCATAGTTCCAAGTTCTTGTTTTGTGATAAAAAAATATTGATTCGCATAATTGTGAAAGTAAGATCTAGATGTAGAGAAAATCATGTTTTTGTAATAAAAAATAAAAATTTATAATAGGAAAAGAAAAAAATTATATATATTTTAATAGAATAATAATTCTCATGTATTATTGTGGACTAATAATAGTACACTCAAAATCACAGTAACCTTTCTCCTTGGCTCAATGAAATTATTCCATGAAGTCTTCCAAAATTATTAAGAGGGTTAATATTTATTAATTTAGGTTTTTTATGTTTTTATTATTTGATTGAATCATTTTTATGTTGAATTTTTGTTATGTCAAATCAAGAACCTACCCTGGCCAATGAGGAACTTGGTTTATGTTTAATTTTTACTGTACTTATTTTATTAAACATTTATATATTTTTATATAAATTTATAGGGATAAGAATGACAATACAATACCTATAGATAAAATTTGGATTAATTTATCTTTTAAAACACATCGGTATGCATAGGGTTTGGAAAAAAAATTAGATTATGCAATTTCAAACCAATCAGTGTATGGTAGAAAAAAAATGTATGTGTCCTAAATATAAATTCAATCGATTGTTGAATAATGATGAAGTATATGATAATTTTATATTGAAATAGTTTCTTGATCAATATGTATGTTGGATTTATCATGGTGAATAGAATGTTATGGAAATTACAATCATTGGCAATCCTATCAACAAAACACAAAGTGAACCACCATGGGAGAATTCATTTGAAATTTGATAAATAAAAAATTTAGATTTTCAGTATAAAATGTACAAGATTTTAATAGATAAATAAAGACTTAAATTTATCCTAATAAGGATAATATTTCTTAAAACAATAGTGACTAAAAAATGAGTTTTATGAATTTGTTGAAGATAGATAGAAAGAACTGTATGAAGGGTGTGCCATGTTTTTTATGTTTTATTTTCTACTTAATTTGTATCAAATCAAGCATATCTTTGGAATTACTAAAAAAAGTCTATGATTTTAGATTTTATTAAAGATTTATTTATATAAGCTAAGATCCTTGTATCATTATATGAAATTAAGAAACTCATCAACAAACTTGGACTTGATTATAAAAATATACATGCATGAACTAATGATTGCAATATTTACTGAAGAGAAGTGATTAATAAAGAATATTTCATAATATTTCATACTATAATATAGAATTTAATGAACAAAAATGAGATTATAAATCATAACAACCCCTATGATAAATAGAATAAGAAAACTTCTTCAAAGGAATTGCATTACTTTCCACTAAAACCAAGCTTTCAAAGATTATTCATATCTTGGCCACTTTTTCCCCCCATGTACTCTTTTATACTTCCTATTAATAATAAAAAGATAACTCTTAGTGTTTTCTATTTAATTACTAATTACATCATTTGTGTAGTTTTTTTGAACCAATATAATCTACCTCCATGGACGTTTATGAAGAAGACTTCTTTCATTATTTCAATTATTATTCATGGAGAGTGAATTTTTTGAAATAAAATTGATGTATACCTTAAACCACTAATCAAATAACTGTGAGATTTATTGGATGATAGACTGGAAACATATGATGCTTCAAGGTGAAAAATATTCAAAATTCATGCTATTTTAATGTGTAAAATTTATGACATTACTATAATAGGAAACTTATCTAGTTGGAACACTCGTATTGGTTTGGATTTTCATGTTTGTATTTTTGATTTTGAACCTCAACGATTACATCAAAGTAGAAAATAGTGTTTTATGCTTCATCATCAATTTATTGATTCATCCCATAAATTATGCTTTAATAAGACACTATTAAATAGAGATATTTATTTTATAAATCCATCAAAGGTGTTATCAGGTTTATAAATATTGGAAAAATTAATAGATGTTGCTGTAGAATTTAGAACATGTTATCAGTTTAAAGAAGGTGAGAAAAGGGTATGAGATACAGTATTTGAATCAGTTGGATCAAGACATTGTAATAAAACAACTTTATTTATCAAAAACTATTCTTAGGTGTTTAATTTGATATTTAATAATCTTAATGTAATTCATATTGTGAAGAATGTATGTAATAATATAATTTTTACATTTCTTAATGAGTAGTGTAAATCTAAGGATAACCTTAATGATCATAAGGATTTGGAATCAATGAATATAAATCATTTTTTGTAGGAAAATGATATTGGAATGTATTCTTCTTCTATTTTTACAATGAAAATCCATGATAAATATGTATTCCTTTGAACATTAAAGAATCTAAAAGTTCTAGAGGGATAATCAAGTGAAATTTCATAGTGATTTAACTTAAAAAATAAAAAGTTAAATGTATTGAAAATTCATGACTCAAATATTCTGATAGAGAAGTTATTTTTGTTGGCATTGAATAATACATTACCAAAAAAAATTAACTACAGTTCAAGTTTAGTTGTGTACATTTTTCCAAGATAATTTTTGAAAAACTCTAAATCAAAATGTGCTTGATAAAATTCATGAAAGAATTTTTTGTACAATTTTATTTAGATATATTATTTCCCTCTTCATTCTTCATATTCATGATTTATTTGAATATTAATTTGGTTGAATAAGCTAAACATGGTGGATCGGTACACTATTGATGAATATATTTGATTGAAAGGTATGTTTATATTATTTTAATTTCTGTTGGTGAATTAAATTTTATAAAATCATTGAATAATTTTTTTAATTTGTTTCTTATTTTTTTCATCAAGTAATTAGACCTTTTGAAATCATATGTGAGGTTTAAATATCAAATAAAAGGCTCTATTACTAAAGGTTACATAGAAGAAAAGTCCTTGACTTTTAGTTCTAAGTATTTGGATGGGATTTAGACTAGATTCAATCATGTTGGACTTGTTAATTCCATCTCCACTAATTCTCATTTTGAAAACCAATCATTAGTATTTCCAACAATTGGATAACCAATTGGATAGGGGCTAAATTTATACCGACTGAATTAGAGTTACTAAAAGTACATAGATATGTTTTACTCAATAGTGGTATTACAGATCCATTTATTTAATAATTATGGTTGCAAAAAAATAGGGGACAAAGGGGTCATGCTTGAAATTACCTTGAATTAACAAAAGATGTTAATAAGTATATTTTTAATTGTTTTCCCATCATGTAAGTATATACTCATATTCATATTATTGACATGTATTTATTTTGCCTATGTCAAAAGTAACATCATATATTTTATTTTCTAGATATTAGATTCTAAGAATCGAGCTAAAAAATAAAATGATTTTAAGATTTTGGTTCAAGTCTCTATAAGGTTAGCTATGATATTTGATTCCTACAATCTTCATAGATTTGGGTTTTTTAAAATTTATCATGAAGAGTACTTGAAAACTCAAAATAGTGGTGTATTTACACTCAAAGAGGTGGGATAATATAGAAAGGTAGTTAATATAATTGAATTAAACTATCATGGTTAAAATTTAGTTATCTTATTCAAATTTTAGTGTGACAACATTGAAAGGGTTATAATGAAATATTTTCTACATTTTACTCATGTCAACATCTCTCACTTGATCAATACCGAAGAGTGTATAGAGCATAATCTATTTATCTTGACTTCACTAGAAAAGATGGTTTATTATGTGGATTATGAAATAAATGAAAATTTGAGTTTTTTTAACACTTAATTTGGAGAGAATTATATGATTTTTCTGATGAATATAAATTGGTACTTTGTGACAGTGAACCTCATCAACAAAAAAACAATAAATAGTTTTTCCCAAAAAATATTGAAAAAATAGATCTTGAAAAATAGAGTGAAAGTGAAGAACTATTCGTATTGGAGGTTGATAACAATGAATAAAATGAATATGAAGTTAATTGAATTTAAAAATTGGTAATGAAACTATTTTAAAAATTATCATTTATAAGTGTTTAGTACAAATATACATTGTTATATTTTTTATTTTTTTGTAAAAAAACTTTTGTTTTTAATTTTTTTATACATTTAATATATATAATCCATTATAATTTTAAGAATTTTGAGAACAAAAAAATTCAAGATCCAATCTTATAAACATATCAGAGTACACCACCACTACCATCATCTCTAGTGGATCCGAGTGATTATGTTTGAACCAATATTTCTAGTGATCTAGTAGTTTCCCCATATGTTTTTTGTAGCACACCATCTGATTCACCATTGGTGATGGATCAATTGATAACCCCTTCATCTAAGGGATGTTGGTGAGTTTCCATTATTGGTATTTATTTTATTACTAAAAATACTATATATTTTTTAATTATTTAATTATTTATAAAAAAAGATAAATATTACAATAGAAGGGATGTAAATATGAACATAGTAGATGTATTGGACCATAAGGAATTCAAGATTATTGTTCCATTTGATGAGTTTAGGGTGTCAATGGATGATGCTACCAAAATATATAGAGAGATTATTAGGAATATTTCTTGTGAGATGGGGAGATTTCATATTAATTATAAATATTGGAACCATATTCCCATAGTTTGGAAAAAGTAGGTCCTTGATAATCAAGTAATGGTAATATTAATTTAATATTCATTGATAACAAATTTAAAAGACATGAGTAAAATTTTTAATATACTTATAAAGTGTTGTGTTTTATATTTCAAGATGTTTTTTCATTTTGATGTCCCAGACACTATTTCACACCCATTGACTCTAAAAAAATTTATAATGAAATAAATAGATTTTAAAAAGAGATTGTGACATGTGTTTAATGGAAAATCTCTGATTTCAGGAAAAATGTATGAGAAAGTTCATGAAGGGATATATAAAGAGTAATATAAGTTCTTTATCGATATTAATATAGATACATCTCATGAGGTAATTGAATATGTTACAGTATATTAATAATGTAAACATATTAAAATTATAATTTTATTAATGTTTCTATTTTTGGTAGGAACTATCTAAAAAAATATTATGAATCATGGGAAATAGTTCATTCCTCATATCTCTGGGTCTCAATGTTTTTTGAGAAAAAGAACAGTCATGGTTTTTATTTTATCCATTATTATTTATACCATTTTATTATATGTCATGGTTTTTTTAAATTGTTTATATTTTTCTGTAAAGGATAATTAATTAGGTCACTTTGTTGGTTAAACAAAGATTTGGTTTAAATTTCGTAGTAACCCCAATGGATGTTTGGTAAATGAACCTAACAAAGTCATTAGAAAAAATAATTTTCATTACAATTTCATGTTATTTCATTTCTATAAAAATGAAATAATGAAAAATATTTTATAACAACAAAAAAAACATAAACCAAATTAAATGGGGTCTTCTACATGGATCAGATGATGTCAATTTTGAATTATTTCATCCATCTATCATGCACTAATTAATTTGGTTTAATAATTTTTTGTTGTCATAAATTATTTTTTATTATTAGGTTTTTTATAGTAATGAAATAACAATAAATAGTAATGAAAATTTTATTAATTATATAATATAATGAAGTTTAGATAATTTTAAAAATCATAGTTAATATTTTTGTTTTAACATATTAAAATTCAAGAATTCTAGGATTTGAACCCTTCACAATCAACACTGGTTTCCTAGAATGATGCAGTTTCAATTGTTTTTGTAAAGGAGCATCCTAGACTTGTATAGGGGATGGATTCTGGGCCTACTCCACCAACTGTCTTTGGTAGGGAATCATTGTTAGTTACTTCTACAAGTAGTGGGGATTTGAGTAGTTTCATTGGTTAGGAATCACTAAGAAAAATTTCAATGATGAATAAAATGGTGAAAAAACAAGACTCTTATAGGAAAAAACATGATATTTGGTAATCATTAATGGAAAATAATTTAGTAATAGAATTTCAATGTATAATCACTATGATCCTCAAAGAAATTTACAACCTTATAGCTCATCCCACTGAGGTAAATTCTATATTCTATAGATCATTCACATGTTTGAAAATAATACATACAAGATCCATAAATAAAACTAAAATGATAGTTTTATATTGAAAACATATTAATTGATTCATATTGACCACATTGTGTTCCAGATTGATCTATGGTTGATCCATACACCTCAAATATTAAATTATAGATCTTTATCCTAATTTTTGAAAAAAATCTGAGCTCATTTTCTTAGTTTTGACTTAATAAATAGTTTTTAAAGTTACCAAAGCCTTTAAAATCTTGTTTTGGTGTGTCAAAAATATAAAAACCACATCATATTTCCATAAGATAATAGGAAAAATACTTTAGATTTCTTTTTGAAATGTAGGAACTGACAACATGCCATTTTGAGTTATGGTTTGCTGGGAATATCCATAAACAAGTTTTTAATGATTTAAAACACTAGAACATGCATGTAACGATCAAAACCATATAAAATAATATAAAATTTATTTGAAATCATGGTACAACCACCTTTTAGTTATTTTTTCATGTATGCATAGACAATGCATCAATCTGATTTGTGGTGTGGTCAGAATGACTCGGTAACCAATTTTTAAAGGTATCAAAGGCTTTTAAAAAAAAATTGGGGGGTTGAAATAATGAAAATGGTGGTTTATGGTCATTAAATTAAAGTAAAATGACCTTATATTAATTTTTTAAATGTAGTAAATAATGGTGTGTCATTTAAAGTTATGGTTTTCTTGGGATGACCATAAGTTAGTTTTTAGTGTTTTAAAAAACACAAATATGTTTTTGATGGTAAACCCGTAGAAAAAACATCATATTGATGTGAAATCATGGTAAAATGTCTTTTTAGTTATTTTTGATTTGTACGTTCACTAAACACATCAATCCAACATGTGGTGTGGTTGTAATGACTCAATAAACAATTTTTAAAGGTACCTAATCCATTAAAAACCCGTGTCGAGGGGGTCAAAACTAGTAAAATGATGTAATATGGATATTAAATCATATGAAAAGTACCATATAATTATTTTAAAATATAGTAATTTATGACACATGATTTTGAGTTAAGGTTTTGTTATGATTTTATTAAACATGTTTATAGTGTTTTAAAGCACTAAAACATGCATGTAATGATCAAAACAACACAAAACTAGCTTATATTGATGTAAAATCATGGGAAAAACCCTATTGATATATTTTTTGTATGTGTAGAAAACCTGTTAATATAACATGTGTTGTGGTCAGAATGTATTGGTAAATATTTTTTAAAGGTAATACAACATTTAAAAACGTGTTTCGGGGGTGAAAACTAGAAAAATGATGTCAGATAGTCATAAAATTAGAGTAAATGATTGTATATTGATTTTTTAAATGTAAAAATTGGTTATTTATCATTAAAATTTATAATTTTTTTTAGATTCCTGTAAATGAATTTTTAGGATTTTAAAACACTAAAACATGTGTGTAATAGTCAAAACCATTGAAAATGATCTCAAATTGACTTGAAATCTTGGGAAAACCATTGTTGAGATATTTTTTATGTGTAAACATGGAAAATATTTCAATCCAATGTGCATTATGGTAGAAATTTTTTGTTAAATAGTTTTTAAAGGCACCTAAGCCTTTAAAAATGTTTGTTGGGGGATCAAAATCATGAAAGCAACATTATATGGTATTGAAATTTAATTAAAAGTAATGTTGATAGATTTTTAAATTGTAAGAATTGAAAAAATATCATTTTGAGTAACATTTTTCCCGGGATTCCAGTAAACAAGTTTTTAGTGTTTTAAAACACTAAAACATGCATTTAACGGTCAAAAACATAGAAAAAAGACCCCAAATTTATTTGAAATATTGGGAAAATCACCATTGAGTTATTTATGATGTGTGTATGCAAAACACATGTCAATCTAATATGTTGTTTGGTTAGTATGACTTGGTAAAGAGTTTTTAAACATACTCAAGCCTTTAAAACATGTTTTATGGAGGGTCAGAACATGGAAAATGACATTTAACGGTCATCCAATTAGAGGAAAAACTTTAGATTTATTTTTTAGAAATAGTAATTGATAACACATCATTCTAAGTTACGGTTTTCTTGGGATGCTCGTAAATTAATTATTAGTGTTTTAAAATACTAAAACATGTGTGTAACGGTCAAAAACTTAGAAAAAGACCTTTTATTGATGTGAAATCATGTGACTATGATCATCGGGTTATTTTTTACCTGTATGTGCACACAAAACATCAATATGACAAGCAGTATAGTCAGAATGAATCGGTAAATAGTTTTTAAAGGTACTAAAGCATTTAAAAACTTGCTTTAGGGTGGTTTCAAAACTACATACATGATTTTTGATTTCTATTAAATTATATGAAAACAACTATAGACTAATTTTTTAAATATAGGAACTAACAAAACAGCATTCTGAATTATGGTTTTCCTAGGATACCTATAAATGTGTTTTTAGTTTTATAAAAGACTTAAATGTACGTGTAATAGTCAAAACCATAGAAAATAACCTCGGGTTGATGTGAAATCATAGTAAAACTAGAATTGTATTATTTTTGACATGTACACATACACAACACATTCATCTAACATTCAGTGCAATCAGAATGACTCAATAAACATGTTTTATAGGTATAAATTCCTTTAAAAACATGCATCAGATGGTCAAAACAAAGAAAATGACATCAAATTTCAATAAAATAATAGAAAAATGACCATATATTTGGATATTAAATTTAAGAACTGAATACACATCATTATGAGTTACGGTTTTCTCATGACGACCAAAAACAAGTTTTTAGTGTTTTAAAAAACTAAAACAAGTGTGTAATGGTTAAAACCATAGAAAATGACTTTAGATCAATTTTAAATCATGGTAAAACCATAATTTTCTTATTTTAATGTGTATTCACACACAACATATCATTCCAAAATGGGTTGTGGTCGAAATGGCATGGTAAATAATTTTTAAAGGTACCAAAGCCTTTAAAACGTGTATTAGGTTGTCAAAACCAGGAAAATAATGTCATATTACCATGAAATAAAATTAAAATGAATTTATATTTATTTTTGACATATGGGAACTGAATTCACGTCCTTTTGAGTTATGGTTTTTTAGAATACCCATAAGTGTGTTTTGAGCATTTTAAAGCACTAAAACATGCATGTAACAGTCATAACCATATAAAACTACCTCATATTAACATGTAATCATGGGACAATATCATTTGAGTTATTTTTTAAATATATTAAATTATTCCATATCAAATATTTTAAAAAAATTATTATGAAAATTTCAATCACACCACACGTTGATTTACAAATTAATTAGATTGTTATATATTTATCCCTTTTTAGTTTCAAGTGTTAAATAATATCTAAAATTGGTAATTATATGTTTTAAACGTTTTCTTCATGATATATTATTTGTTTTATATTAAAATTTCTTCTGTTAAATTAATAAAATAAAAAATTCTATGTGTAACATTCTAAATATATTATGTGTGTTTTCTCTTTCACATTTCATTTCTTAAATGTTTTAGTATTTATTTTAGGTGAAATTTGCATGTAGTAGGAAGGAGTTTGAGCGTTCTGATCCAAAAAATTCTTCAGAATCCAGTTGTGATGGTCCTTAGTTTCTATGACTTGTTTGAATTTTATAAATGATTCTATTGATTCTCTGATTTAATATGTTTAGTTTCAATTTCAATATTGTTTATTGTTACAATTAATGAGATGATGTGGAGGCCTATAGATGCATTTGAGGTCATGGGATGTGAGAATATTGGTTGTGGATTATTTTTTGGGCAAATTTTCTATGTAAATATTGATGATTGAGGTTTGGGTTGACTGAGGTTATGACTTGACTGAGGCTATAGTGACTGAGGTTATGGTGACTAAGGTTTTATGAATATATGATTGTTGATGTATGATAGTTTTATTATGAATTTATGTTTTTTTATATTTTGTTTTAGAGTTTTTATAATTATATTTTTTTTGTTAAATATATTTCTTAAAATTTTAATTATTGGTGGTTAGTATTCACCACCGCTAACCATAACCTTCGTTAATGAATGTAGTGATGCTTAGGTTCATTATATCTATTGTATTTTAAGATTAATTTAAAAAACACTAAATAAAATTTAAACTGCCATTAAATGCTCAAAAAATGACACATATAAAAATTGTCACTTAAAAATAATAACTTCCAATAAATGATTTTTGACCTTGAAATACACAATTATATTTGTAACCACCACTAATACCTTCATTTTTATTTTGGGAAATTTTAATGGTCCATATATCAAAAATAAAAGGAAAAAAGTGTTGGGATAAAAGGTCACAAAAATTATAAGACTATTATGATGTTATAATTATTTATGTAGAACCCATTATAATATAATTTCATAATTAATATAATGAAAAGTCAATAAAAGATGATGTGCATAGTTTTTAAAATGATCGCGAAAAGAATAATAATATAAACAACCCACTAGTGATGTTTATTTATAATTCACCAGTAATAATGATTATTATATAATTTTATATGCAATTGAAAGGAATAAAAATTTATAAAATAATGATTAAATAGAAAATATTATTGGGAAAATATATGGTTTTATTCTAACATGGAGGAGATTGAAATCCATTTATAAAAATAGTTTTATTTAATAAGTTAAATAATATTCTATTGATGAATAAATTAAAGATAAATAATCTATGGCTTTTATAAATGATGTGCTAGATTAGATTGAAAATAATTCCATGTGGGATCCAGCTCCTAGAAAAAAAAGGAAAGGGTGTTATAGGAACCATGTTGGTGTTCAAAAACAAACCTAATAATAAAAGGTGTGATTTTAAGAAATAATTCTATAATTTTATTCAAAGAACAATATCAAGTATAGGGAATTGATTTTAACAACCCCTTTTCCCCTTTTTCAAATCATGATACAGGTAAAATATTTCTAGAATTTTCAACATATAAATGATATAGATTTTACTGAATGGATGAAAACCCAATATTCTTGAATGGTAAACTTTATGAAGATATATTCATTAAAAGTCATAAATGTTTTGTGATTGATAGTGATTAGAGAGATGCGTGAAAGCTAAATAAAGCATAATATGGTTTGAAAAATCACCCAAATATTATTACTCCATGTTAGGTAATTTTATAAATAATAATAAATTCATTAAATGAAAATAAATATAGATCTTTATGTGCAAGTGATTCTCTCAATTAGGATTATATTCATTACTTTTCTTGATAACATCATTTTTATTAGGGACAAAGAAAAAATATATGATGAATTTACATAACAGAGAGCATCTGTAAATATCAATGATGGGTGAGATAAAATTATTTAGGGGATTATATATTATAATTTTATGAATAAAGCATTTCTAACTCAAGGTAAATATGCTAAATAAATTCTAATTAAGTTTGGAATATGATTAACATTATCTTTATTCCCCACCTAAACAGGTGTTTTAATTTATACCCTATGATTATGACATGTGCCTCCCCACAACATGGTGAAATATCCACTGAATCACTAGAAATGGGTTTCCTTAATACCATATACACTATTTTTGAGTAATAATTTGGGAGAGCGAGAGAGAGAGAAAATATATAATTGCATAATATATTTCCCAGATAGGTTCATCAAAATTTATATTATGCTGGATTATCAAATTTCTCATCTTAGGTTTCGTCAAGATTTTATTCATTCTAGAATAACAGGTGTAACCAAGATACTAGAAGCTTATACATCACCTAATGGAGGTGATGGAGGTTGGTGAGTGATGCAGCTTAGTCAATGCAACAGATGATTTAATCCTGTAGGATTGTAATTTGATGAGGTGAAAAATAGATCTATGTTTATTAGTATTCTACCACGTGTTTGTATAATGATGAATTTGAGAAGACAAATATTGAAGAGATTTTCTTCTTTTTATTTTATTTTTTCATTATATTTAATATTACTCGATTGGATCTATAGGGGAAAAATTATTGGCTATTTAAAATTTAACTTTAGGTACCAACATTAAGTCAATGTGGAAATGATTTGGAAAATAGTTTTTTGTGTCTCTACAATAGGGAACCTAAAGTAGGAATAACTTTCAAAGATCTTTTTAATTTCCCTGGATCTTATCTTGGTTATTCTATAAGAATTGGTATTAGTGTTCATCCACAAAATTCAATTAAGGGTAAGAAGGAAAAAAATAATTACATTAGTTCTTTATACTTTTAGTAAATAAGGGAAGAAAAAGAATAATAAGCATAATTTATTTGTGAAAAATGTTCATGCAGAGGGAAGGATAGGTTTTCATGCCCATATGTCTATTATTATGTAGTTTTATAGGGAATATTTGTGTAATTTATTTGTATATGCTCACAAAAATCCATTGAATAATTTTGATTCTTGTGTTTTTATGAGATCTTAGAGAAAGGTAATTAAATTTCAGGATTTAGAGTTAGAAGTTAATTCTTTGGTAAGAATTAGGCCAGCAGATTCCTTCTCTTTGGAAAAAATGTTTTGGTGGTCAAGATGTTTTAGGTTATACCCGAGTTAACCAAATGAATTTTATTCAATTGAAACATAAAAATGATTTGATTGTGGAAGATAGTGAAGTCATGTTAGAGTATTTGGAATAAAAATGTCAAGCTAGTCCTTCATTTTTCTATTACATTTAATTAGACATGATCTATTAGATAATAAATATTTTTTTGGCTAACCCAAAAAATGAGGATTAATTGTGAACAATTTGGAGATGTATTTTGGTTCAATATGATAGTACAAATTGGAAATTCATACCTCCAGTATTTTTTGTTAGATTTAATCGTTTCAGGTGAACTATAATTTTTGGTGTAACATTATTATACAATGAAACAAATAGTTCATTTTCATGGTTATTTCAGAAATTTTTTGAGGTTCACAATATGAAGATATCGTTGAATCTATATATTGATAAAGATGCAACTATTACAAAATAAATATCCCAGGTACTTCATAATACTCATCATGTCCTATGTACATGGAAGATAATGAAAAATGGAATAGAATGCCTCATTACCTTGATGAAATATGGTTCAAGTTTCCTTCATTATTTGAGGAAATTCATGTTTGAGTACCATAATTCAGTTGATTTTGAGGCTAACTGGATAGCTCTTAAAATTAAATTTGGTTAAGGTAAATCATCTTAGTTAGATAATGTATATACTTTGAGGTAAAAAAGGGTTCATTGAATTATGAAAAATAAATTAACATATGAGATAAGTATTATATTGTTAATTGAATGTTTTAACGGTGTCCTAAAAGATCTGACCCCATGTTTTCCTTCATAACAACTTGTTATTACATCATCCATGGTCTCTCTTTTGGGGGTAATTTATTTTTGATTTATCAAACTCTACAACATACCAATATTTTTATTTTGTTATGTATTTTATTCTAATATTTTTATAGAATGTTGTTCACATTTATTATTTCCACTTGTATCTCTTCAACTCCATTGCCTTCTTTTGTAGTTTGTTCTATCATTTCTTCTCCTTTTGGTGAAACATCCTCAATATTGGAAGACATGTCAATTAAATTTATTTACTACATGTTCAATGTGGATTTCAGAGCACTAAGGATCTACATTATAAAGGTAGCTTTCTATCCACTATGCTTTGGTAATATGATTTCAGTGACCTCACAAAACCAATACTGTATATTTAATAAAATTAGAATATGTACCAGAATAAACTGTTTGAAATCGGTATAACATGTAAAATGTGTTTGAAACATACCAAAAACAATACAACTGATCCATATTCATTCCCATGATTTTTTGGGAGGATTTTATAGATATCATAAGATATCGATGAATATCTTGTGACCATGATAACTATTTCATGCCATGCTCATTGTCTATGAAATGTATAAAACCCCATTAATGACATTTAACCACTCCAAGGGAAAAATAAGTATGTACATTCATAAAGTTGTAATAATGTTGTAGTGTCATTATAGTATAAAGTATAATTCTTGTGCAATAGAATTTCAAATATAATTTTGAGTTTGCATCATTCCACAATTACTAAATTTTCCCAACATGATAGTTTTTTAGTATATAAGTATATGATTCACTTATTAGGATTGGTCCACCACTAATGAAAAATATTCAATGAATATCCTCTTTAATAAATTCGTCCTCTTGTCCTCCATTATTGAACTTCTTTTTTTAGATATTATAACATCACAGGATGTGAATCACGACACTATCATACATCTTGGTGTTTGAATATGAGACATTTTCCTTCAAAATTTGATTAAAAAATTACAAAAAATGTATTTCCTTCAATGATGGATTATGTTAATTGGTGAGGATGGGGTGAATTTACTTTAATAATCATTGAATATATTTCATGTTTGAATGATAATATAGTGTTACTCACCTAGATGTTTTTTCTACATGTGCATATGCATATAAGAAATTCCAGTCATATATCATTAAAAAAAATTAATATATATAATTTTCAACTACATAAATAAATATCATGAAATGTCATTGTTTCTTTAAAGATATGTAGCTACAATTGAATACCCAGGTGGAGATTTCCATTTTTTATCTTGAAAATCCCCTACAAGGGATTTCCAACATCATTATTTTTTGTTATATTACAAGGAAAAAATATTAAAAAATAAATTTCTACCTCTTGTAAAACCTTCTACAATGCCAAATTTTCAACTTAAATGAAATGTTTCATGCACTATAACTGTTTCTTGAAAGGTAATTAGCTAGACTAGAATTCCCAAGTGGATATTTCCACTTCAGATGTTGGAAATCCCTTATAGGGTATCTGAAACATCATTATATTTTGTTGTATTATAAGAATAACAACATTAATACACATGTTAGTACATCATTTTGGACCTTATACTATACCAGAGTTCAAACATCATAGAAAAGTACCGTGCACTATCACTATTATTCAAAGGGAAGTGGTTACACTAGAATCCCCAAGTAGAGATTTCTATTTCTGATGTAGTAAATCCCCTAAAGTTTAATTGAAAAATCATTCCATTTTTTTTGGATTATAAGGGAAAAACCTAAAAAAAATTACATCATGTTGGTTATTTTACTATACTAGAGTTGAAACTTTAAATAAAAGTACCCTGAAATATCAGTGGTTATTCAATGCGAAGGGACTAAACTATAAATCCCAGGTGGAGATATCAAGTTCTAATGCTACAAATACCCTTTATGGGATTTACAACGTCATTACATTTTGTTGTATTATAAGAAAAAAATATATAACAAAAAAATTATACAATGCATGGGGAATTTTACTATACCAGAGTTTCAAATTAAAAGATAGGTCGCATGTGTTACCACTAGTTCTTCAATGGGAAGTAGCTAAAATATAATCCCCATAGATATATTTCCACCTTTAAAGATTCAAATTCCGTGTAGGGGATTTAAAAAATCATTAAAATATTAACAAACAAATTATTACATAATGTCAAGACTTATACTATACTAGATGTCAAACTTCATAGAAAATTACTTTTCACTATAACTTTTTCTTCAAAGGGAAGTGGTTACACTAGAATCCACTGGAGAATATTTCCAGTTCTGATGTTGTAAATCCCCTATAGTGGAATTATAGTGTCATCACATTTTATTGGATTATAAGGATAAAAACCTTAACAGTTAAATTTTTTACATCATGTGGAGAATTTTAGTATATGAGAGTCAAAAATTCAAATAAGATTATTGTTCACTATAAGTGGTTCTTCAAAGGGAAGAAACTACACTGGAGTCCCAAGGTGGTGATATCTAGTTCGAATGATTCAAATTCCCTACAGGGGAGTTATATCATCATTAAATTTTTTGATTATAAAGAAAAGAAACCTTAACAATGAAATATATATATCATGTGGGCCTTTTAATATACCAAATTTTAAACTTTAAAGATAATTATCATTCACTACCACTGGTTCTTCAAAGGGATGTAGCTAGACTATAATCCTTAGGTGTATATTTTCACTTCTGAAGCTAAAAATCCCCTATAAGTGATTTGTAGTGTAATTAAAAAAATTTGGATTATAAGTATAAAAACCTTAACAAAAAAATTATTACATCATGTTAGGATTTATCTTATATTAGAGTTCAAACTTCATATAAAATTACTATGTATTTTCACTATTTATTTAATGGGAAGAGTTTAAACTAGAATCCCCAGGTAGAGATTTTCAGTTATGACACTACAAATCCCCAGTAGGGAATTTGCAATCAAATTTCATTTTTTTGGATTATAGGAACATAGAAATCAACAAAAAAGTTTTTAAATTATGAGGGTCCTTTGAATAAAACTGAATGTGAACTTCATCAAAAAGTACAATGCTCAATCAATGGTTCTTCAAATAGAAGTTGATACACTAGAATCCTTGATTGTAGGTTTTCAATTCCCATCATAAAAATATCCTAAAGGGGATTTTTTCATCATTAAAATTTGTTGTATTGTAAGGAAATCCAACTTAACAAAAAAAAATAGTACTACATTTTTTTCCATTTACTATACCAAAGTTACAACTTCAAAGAAAAATATAGTGTAGTATCACTTGTTCTTTAAAGGTATGTGGCTACACTAGAATCCCCAGGGGAATTTCTAGTTATGATCATTCAAATCCACTATAGGAGATTTTTAGAATAAATAAACTTTAATGGATAATAAGGAAAAATCGTTAACAAATAATTTTGTACATCATGTAGAGCCTCTTACTATACTAGACATTGAACTTTATAGAAATTTACCATGCATTATCACTAGTTTAACAAAGGGAACAATCTACACTAGAATCCCCATATAGAGATTTCCAGTTCTGATCCTGAACATCTCTTATAAGGGGTTTGCAACATATATTTCATTAGAAGGATTATATAATGGGATGAAATTATGGTAGAATTCCCCAGTTGATATTTTGGAAATGATTATGAAAATCCCTTGTAGGGGATTTGCAGGATCAATTACCTTCCATATTTAAATCTTGTTAACACATATCAACCAAATTAAAAGTAAAAAAAGGATACAGAGACTTAAAATTTTAAAATTGGATAAATCCCATAAAATAATAGTTTTTTCATTAGACATTTATACCTCTAACAATTACATGATTTTGATTAAAATGAAAGCCATAAGTACAAGTAGAACAATGAAAATTACAAAAACTCAAAATAGATTTATCTTTATCCCATCAACTTGAAACATTATCTTCATAAATTTATATTTCAAGTTTTCTAGATAATTCTTCTAGTGTTCCATTTGTGACTGACATTGGACTGCAATTACATCATCTTTGTTGCATGTTTGACTTCCAAATTCATGTGGTGGTTCTAACCACATGAAAAAACTAAAAATTTTAGGTTTATAGGTCACAAATAATATATCGGTATTTCCCTAAGTCATTGATATATTTACTAATGTTTTCTTTCCATAAATTTAATTCTCACGCAATTCTCTAATCACACAACTTACAGAATTCTATACAACTATGTATTCTAAAGAAAAATTTTGGCAAAAAATCCATTCTTATTTATACAATATTTCAAGTACTCATAATTTTTAATTAGTAAAGATACACATTTTTAATAAGAATATTTATTATCCAAAACTGGGTAAAAAATGAACACTAAGAATTTCTTGAAAACAAATAGACTATAAATTATAACTGAAGAATTTTCCTACAGAAAATATCACCAAATGACCATAAGTAATAGTTTATAGGGTAAATACCTGAAGAAGTCATCTTTGGTTTCTAAATAGTATGTCTTCATTGATCTGAGAAGACTAAAACCCTAAATTTATCTATTTTTTGGAAATAGAGAATGATGGTGTCCATAGAATGAGCAGAAATGACACTACACCATCATTCTGGAAGTCGACTGAAACCCTAAACCTCTTATATCATTTGTGACAATGAAGAATGTATAATGGTTTTCAAGGAATGACCCTTATGGATCTTGTGAGATGAAATGTTGAGCGATGTTCCTTCCTGATTTCTTGGGATAATGGACACTCAATTCCCAAGGATGGTAAAATGAAAAAATAGAATTTGGAAATATTGTCATTAAATCAAACGGCTACGGTGAAACTTGGACATATGTCACAATCGCAGGGTATATATTAACCCATGTATTTAGGGGGAATGGAGATGAAGAAATATTCCATATGATTAAAGTGTAGAGTCTTTGTTATCAAAAATAAAATCAAATAAAATCATTGGTATACCTGGTGGTGAAATACCATATGTATCTCAAGTGATTTATGTAATGTGAACCTTTATGAAATGTCATCTTAAATAGCTCTGAAGTGTAATAATGAATCACTTTGTGTTGATCCATTATTTTTTTTGGATGACCAAATCACATTAAAACTTACATGAATAGAAAAACCAAAATTTATACATAACCAAGCATCAAACCACATCACAAAACATCAAAATAAATAAGCCCAAAAATGAAATATAAAATAAAACATGAGATCTAAAATTAAAATTATGTATATAAATATATATATGTATATAAATATATATATGTATATAATTTTATTAAATATTATTTATATAATAATAAATTTTTATTAAAAATCATATAAATTTATATGTCATATATTTAGGGAAAAAATGGTTTATTAATTTAATTAAAATTAAAAAATTTAGATTAAAAAATATTTACTAATTAAGACATTTTTTTATCAATGTCATTTGTTTTTTCAATTTGAAATATATATCAAATAAAAAACATTTTATTATTAATTATCAAAATTGACTAAATATGTTACACTGAATATGTTAAACAATAATTTCATATGTATACATATAAAAAATTAATTCAATTTTATAGAGACAAACATACACGAATAAAATAAATTGTTAATATTATCATTATATATATTATTTTTTTAATATTAAATATTTAATATGTAATATAATATGTTTTAAATTATAAATTTTATTCATATTCATTATTTATATGTAATATATACTGTTTATTACTATTTAATTAATATATATATATATATGTGTGTGTGTGTTTGTGTGTATATTTATTAAATTTATTCATTTTAATTAATAATTATTTCATTTATAAAAATTAAAATATTTTGGTAATTTATTCATTTTTTAATTTTATTTCTTTGATATTTTTTCAATTTTATTCATTTTCAATATTTATTATCATTTATTGATTAAAATTTATTTTTTTTAATACAATTTTAATTTACATAATTAATATATATTTATTTTCATTGAAACATACATTCATTTTCATTTTTATTTTTAAATTTATATAATTAATATCTTATTCATTTTTTTTTTGATATTTTTTCAATATATTCATCTTTTAATTAAATTTCACTCATTTTTTACATGAATTAATTTATTATTATTTATTCATTAATAATGATATTTTTTTACTTTTTTTATAATTTATAGATTTTAAATATTTATTCATTTAATATTTTTTGTAATTTATTCATTATAAATGGATTTATACATAATTATACAATGATATTTTTAATATTTTTAATATAGAAATATATTACTATGAATGGTATGAACCAGGGAGAATCCATAGTCATAGAGAATTTATTATTAAAAAGTACAAAAAAAGAGAATAGGGATTGAAATGTTACAAAGTATCTCATAAAACACCACCAAAAGTAAAAAATCATTCAATATTTACCTTAATTTATATCTATCACCCCTTCCTCATGGGCCACACCAACCTCTTGAGTGGATTCCTCTCTTCCACTACTTTGGGGTTTTCTAGGTGTCATCCAAATCATCCATGCTCGATGATTCATCTTCCTCAATATGAGACTTAGTGTCTCCAGCTCCATGAACATTTCCAAATTCCTCATAGAAAGCTTCTTTACTATATGATATATTTAAAATGTCAATCAAAGAGAGGCTTTCATTGGCACCATCACCCACTATATTCTCAAGACCCACCTCTTAAGCCTTTTCTTCTCCCTTTTCAACAGGTGAGTCTTGTTGATCATCAGCAGTAGACATAGATACATTCTAACCTACCTCTATAGCAATTTCACTACAAGGTGGATTAATTGGGACCAAGAAGACTTTCCTAGTGACTAGTTGAAATCCCTCATCATCCACAATAATATTATTTTTTTTAGATGCAAATTGACCTACCCGATCTACCAGGGGCTGATATAATTTCCCCTTGATTGTGGATCACTACTGCCTCATTTCATTATCAACATCATCTTTCATAGCAGTCTCACTACCCAAAAATCCCACATTTATAATCACATGAGCAGGGTCACTACCATGTTTCCTAGAGATTATATCAATTATTAGCTCCTCTATATCTGCCTCATTTTATAAATCATTCCATTATTCCCTATTTTATGAAATTAACCTCTCAACTTCACCATTAGAATCTTGATTAAGGTTTCCAACCCCATCCCCAATTTCAGGAGAGGCATTTTTTGGGCACAACCCCCCTACCACAGTAGCAGCGAAGGAAATTGGGCTTAATGATGTCACAGTATTTACATTCATCTTCCATAAAGAAGCTTGGAAAAATCAGAATAAAAAGCTTCTCCACCATTGAAAAATTTGAAATTACAATTATTAACAGAGTTCACATCCTTCTTTAAATTGGATAAGCATAGGTTTTTCTGACAATTCATGTCCAGATGCCCAATTTTGAAGTATTTTGTACATAAATAGAGTTTCATCTAAAAATAAATTGTAATCTTTATTCTTCTATATGTAATAAGGAGAATGATAGACTAAATAAGGGTTGATCAAAGGTTAGACTCTATGAGCACTCTAGTAAAGTTCCCAAATCGGGTGATTTTACACTACTGGAAAAATGGCATATACCCACGGTTCAAAACCGTGGGTATAACCCCCAAAACCGTGGGTATAGGCTATACCCACGGTTTTAGGAACCGTGGGCTGGAACGGCGTCGGTATAGGTCCCCAGCCTATACCCACAGTTTTCCAAAACCGTGGGTATAGGTGTTCTACCACCGTGTCAACAAAACATTCCAAATTTACATGGTGTCAATGGCTTTTACCCACGGTTTCAAAACCGTGGGTATAGATCCTAAAATAATGCCGCAGGTGGGTTTCGATCCCGCGACCTCTTCGCTGCAAAGTACCGCATCTAACCACTAACCTACCATCAATTATGTGTATATATATTTACATTTAGTTAAATATAGTTATATAAACTGTGGGTATAGAGGGAAGAACCGTGGGTATAGGACTCCCGCCAAAAAAAATTCCTTCCCATGGAAAAAAAAATTTCCCGCGCAAACATGGGAAACCTATACCCATGGTTTTTCAAAACCGTGGGTATAGGTTTTTTATCCTAGACTTATCCCCACGGTTTTCCCCAAAACCGTGGGGATAGCTACCCCTATACCCACGGTTTTTGAAAACCATGGGTATAGGTCAATTTTCAAGACCTATCCCCATGGTTTTGGAAAACCGTGGAGATAGACCCCCCTATACCCACGGTTTTGGAAAACTGTGGGTATAGGTCTTGAAAATTGACCTATACCCACGGTTTTCCAAAACCGTGGGTATAGGGGGTACCTATCCCCATGGTTTTGGGGAAAAACATGGGGATAGGTCCATTTTCCAGTAGTGTTAGTTTCATGGTCAACCATTATGGGAGCACTGGGAGCATATAGGATATATCCCGAAGTAGTTTAGGATTCCAAAAGAAACATAGAAGATTGTGGATTTGAATTCATACTTGATTAATTGAGTTCTCCATCAAAGAAGTATTGAAAAGGGGATCCCAATATTGGATCCATATAATTCCATGATTAAGGGAGACAAACCCTAAACCCCATGCCCTTAATTTGAGCTCATCTGAAGGAAATGAAATATGAAAAAATCCTTTTCCTATTTCCATAATATTGCATCTACTTAAACCCCAGACATGTATAATTAGCCTCCTCAACATTCTTGGGATTCACCTTCCCATGAATAGTCAATTAGGCCAAAATCGAGTATTTTAATTCATAAAAACCCAACATAATCAACATTTGATCTTCTTCTGCAATAGAAAAATATCCATTTTTTTACTCTGGAAGATGAAAGTGCGGGATTCGAATACATGAAGAACATATTGTTCTTACCCTTTTCATCAAATGAATCGTGCCCATTATGCAAATATATTTCAATAGATGTGTCTCCAGGCACTCATGTAGGGGAAGCATGAGCAACATCTACACCATAAATAGCCACCTTCGAAGGACTTGACAAGATTGAATAAGCTATCACGAGATGGAACCCCCTAAAAATATATTCATTTATATATATATATATATATATATATTATTTCCTAAAATATTATTTATATATAAAAATATGTATATTTACATTAAGTATGTCATGTATTTAGGGAAAATGATTTATAATTAAAAATTAATATTAATTAAAAATATTAACTAATTGTATTGAGTGATGGACATTTAATAAAATGTTATTTGTTTTTCCTGTTTAACATATATCAAAATTACTTTACATTAATATCAAAAATACATATACATAATTAATAAAATTTTATATAAAACAAACAAACATGTGATATTTCTATAGTTTTTTCAATTTTCAGTATTCATTTTAAAATTTTATTTATTAAAATAATATATTTAATATTTAATATGTACTTAATCATTAAAATTTATTTATTTTTTATATTTTTATTCAATATAAAATATTCATTAATTTTAAATATTTTATCAAAATTATTCATTTTTAATATTATTTATTCATTGATAATCAGAATTATTCTTTTAATATTTTTGTAATTTATAAATTTTCAATTTTTCATTATTAAATACTTTTGTAATTTTATCAATTTTTAATATTTATTTATACATGTTTATTCATTAACATATAATTTTTTCAATATGGTTTTAATTTATATAATTAATATGTATTCATTTTTATTTTTATATATATTCAATTTTACATTTTTTCAACAATCTAAATAATTAATAACACTTGTTTATTTTTCTAATATTTTCTCAATCTACTACTTTTTTAAATTATTAAATTTTACCCTTTTATAATATTCATCCATTTAATATTATTAATTATTATTTATTCACTAATAATGTTACTTATTTTCACTTTTCATTATAATTTATTCAGTCTTAATATTTATTATTTTAATATTTTGTAAATTTTTTCAATTTTATTATTTATTTATACATAATTATTCATTAACATTTATGTTTTTTATTAAGGTTGTAATGTACATATTTTTCATTTTAATATATATTCATTTATAAATTTTTAAATAATTTATATAATTAATAAAACTCATTCATTTTTTAATAATTTTGAAGTCTATTCATTTTTAGTTATTAAATTTCACTCATTTATAATAATCATGAATTTAAGATTATTTATTATTTAATAATGTTAATTAATTTTTACCTTTTTTATTATTTATTCATTTTTAATATATATTAATTAAATATTTTTTAATTTATTTTGTATAGTTTTTTTCTATGCTTTCTAAAAAATGCTTATAAATATTGGTCTTATCAACGCTAAAATAGAAATCACTAACAAAACCAATATTTATCTATGCTTATAATAAATCCCTCATAAAACCTTGATGAACATTTAAATAAAACCCAAATAGAGGACCTCATTGATCACGACATTCATGCTCTCATGGAAAAGAATATTTGATGTTTCTCCCTCTCAAACTTCTCAGATAAATTGACACTTTCTAAACCCAAGGTAGTGACTTTTGATCCACCATTATATCTCTTACATTGTTTCATCATTTTTAGTTCTTATATTTGTGTTTTTAATTTTCCCATAGGATTTGAATGGCATAAGAAGTCTTATTTTTCTTTTATCTTTCTCCTAAATTCTCCACCCATTTTCTCTCACCACAATACATTGTTACTTCACCCTCTCCCTTGCCCTCACGTTTATTTTTCATCAATCAACCTATAACTCTCATTCTCGCAGGTTTTTATATGTTTCCTCCTTGCTCTACAATCCATCATACCCTCCATCCCAGATCCAATGCTCTGTATGACTCCAATTGACTCTTAAAATTGGACGGTTATTTCCAAACCCAAAAAAATATTAAAGAGAGATTAATCCAAATAGTTGATTCATTTTAGTTTATTTAATAAGTTACTAAGTACTTTAACTATTGACATATTTAGAAAAAAGATTTACAAAATCCTATAAGACCTTATATAATATTAATCATGTTTGTAAATATTTATAACAATTAAATTTATCATATTAATTTAATTTAGCATTGATAAAATATTTTTTGATTACCCCATAAAACATTATAAATAAATAGTCTAAAATTAGAATTATTCCAATTTATATAAATTTTACCATTAAATAGTATGAATACTATTTTTTAAAATCATGTTTATTAATATCATAAGATGTGTATGTTGTATTATTTTCTTTTTTATGGGATCAGTTTGAGGACTCAGGAGGGCCCCTGGCAATAGTTTTCTCTTCTCCATGACGGTAGTGGACCCCGCGCCAGTCCCTCCCCCACCGATGGGGGAGGGACCTTCGGCGTCCACTAGAGGAGTCCCTTCCTCCATTAACCCATTCCTGAACCCTGATTTCCTTCCTCATTTCCCTCAAGTCATACTTGTTCCGAAGGTCAAAGATGTTCTTGATGGTGCCCTAATCTTACATTATCGACTTCAGAGTTCTTGGAAGCTTCAGATCTTCTAAGACAAACCCTGGTGGGTCGTTTTAAATAGTGACATCCTTCTATTAACTCATTCATTAGGAATTTATTCAAAGATTAGGAGTTATATTATTGGGAGAAAATGGTTCTTAGGGATAACAAAGACATGATGGTTCATTTTTCTTCAGAGGCAGATCTCATTAAGGTCGGGTCAAGTGCTCCTCACAGCTTCAACAAATTTAGATTTTACTAATTCCTGTGGTCCTTTGATTTTTATATAAAGTAAGACCCTCTAACAATGGATACTTGAGTAAGAATTCCCAATATCCCCCTACGATTTCAAAACCCTTCTATTATGTGTATTCTAGGGAATATTATTGGTAGATATATGTGTTCGGATAGCCACAATGAGGCTCTATGTCACCCTGTTAATCCATTTGTTTGAGTTGAAATGGATGTGTCTAAATTTCCCACAACTGTAGAAAATGTTTTCTATGTCAGTTATTTTTTTTACATCAGTTTTTGGCATATATTATTACATGATACGTTATAATTATTCTTTTTTACATCAGTTATTTTAAAACCTATGTAAAAAACATAAATCTGAAGCATTTGTCAGGTTAGTTCCTAAAAAACCGACGTGGAAAACGCTTCGGAGTCGTGATTTATTACATCAGTTTTAAAATAACCGACATGGTATATTATTTATTATGTTGGTTAAGTAATAAATAACTTAATAAACTACACCTCTGAATCATTTTTCGTGTCAAATAATAAAAAACTGTTTTGAAAAACAAATTTATGACATCGGTTATTTTGATAACCGATGTGATAAACTAGGTTGTGATGCAGTTTTTCACGTTGTTAATTGTTTAACTGATGTGAAAACATATATACTACGTCATTTATTAAATAACCGCTGTAAAAAACCATCCCCACAGATTTATTACATCGGTTATAAAATAAACGATGTAAAAAACCAATTTTTTTTAACAAAAGCGTTCAACCATTACTATACTCTTCCAAAGAAGACCTGAAATAAGCAAAAAACAGACCAAAACCAAACCTAAATACATACCAAAAAAATCATCAGAACTAGACCAAAACAGGATAATCCCAAGAAAAATTAAACATTCACATACATAATATTAAAAACTTATAATATAAACTAAAAAAACTAAAACCCCTTAGATAGCCCCTACCTCCTTGAACACCCCCCCAAACCCATGGACATCCCCCACCCCCTAGACAGCCCCACCCCCTAGATAACCCCCCCCCCCACACACACACACACACACCACCCTGGACACCCCTTACCCCTTGGACACCCTCCCACCGACTAGACACCACCCCACCCCACTGGAAAGCCCCCTTGACACCCACCCACCCCCTGGACATCCCCACCCCCAGGATAGCCCCCCACCCCCTGTATAACCCCACCACCCCCTGGACATCCCCCCACCCCCTGGACATCCCCCCACCCCCTGGACACCCTCCCACCCCCTGGACACCCTCCCACCCACCTGGACACCCTCCTACCCCCTGGACACCCTCCCACCCATTGGAAAACACCCCACCCCACTGGATAGCCCCCTCAACACCATCCCACCCCCCTATACCCCCCCCCCCCAACCCCTAGACAGTCCCCACCCCTAGAGTGCCCCCCTACCACCCCCTAGACACCCTCCCACCCCCTAGACACCCTCCCACCCCCTGGACACCGCCCCCCCACCTAGACAGGACCCCACCCCCTTGGACAACCCCCACCCCCTTGGACACCCCTAGACAACCCCCACCCCATGGACAGCCCCTACCCCCTGGAAAGCCCCCACCCCCTTCGACATCCGCCCACCCCACTGAACACCCTCTCACCCCCCCCCCCACCCACCACTATTGGACACCCCCCACCCCCTGGACAGGCCCCCACCCCCTTGGCAGCCTTCAAATCCCCTGGACACCCCCACCCCCTTGGATAGACTCCCACCTCTCGGGACACCCCCACCCCCTGGACACCCCCCACCCCCCTGGATAGCCCTCACCCCCTAGATAGGCCCCCACCCCCTTGGACATCCATCCACCCCCCTAGAAACCCTCCCACCCCCCCCCCCCCCGAAAATCCCCCCAACCCCTTGACAGGCCCCCAACACCTTGGACATCTGCTCACCCCCTGGACACCCCCACCCCCTGAACACCCTCCCACCACCCTGGACACCCCCCACCACCCTAGTCACCCTCCCACCCCTTGGACAGCCTCCCTTCCCCTTAGACCTCCCTCCCACCCCATGGACACCCCCCCCCCACCCCCTGGACACACCCCACCCCCTACACCATTGGACACCCTCCCACCCCCTAGACACTACCCCCATGGACAGCCCCCCACCCCCTAGACACCCCCACCCCTGGACACCCCCTACCCCTTGGATAGTCCCCCACCCCCTGGATAGCCCGCACACCCCCTATACATCCCCTACCCCTTGGAACCCCCCCCCCCCATGAAATCATTATTATGCTCTACCAAAGTATGAAACAAGTAGAAACTAGACCAAAACCAGACCAGAATCCATACCATAAAAACATCAGAACTAGACCAAAATAAGAAGAACCAGAGAAAAATTAAATATTCACATATATAACATTAAAAACATACAATGTCAACTAATAAACCTTAATCTAACCAAAACAACTATCAAATACACAATTATAATTACAATATTCAAAATTACATTTTACACTACAAAAATATAAAATCCAATAAAACCTATAAAATAATTTGACCATTCCACTTATAAGTGTTTTACCTCTTGAGAACTATAGTGTTGAGGGTTATCAAATAGATACAAATTAAAAGGATAGTAGTTAACATGTATAATGAATAAATCAAATGTAATATTATGGGAAAGTTTATAAGTAAATCTTACCAGGTCAAACTTCACTAGTGTTCCAGTTGTAATTATTTCATACATAAATCTTAACATATAATATCTTCATTCGATGAATCCTTGTTGTTCATGAAAATTCTGTTTAAATGAGTATCAATTAAAAATATCATTTTTATGTAGTACATCGAAAAGTAAAAATTATAAATGTATATTTACCTTTACTTTTAAATATTTGATCTTAGCACTCTTTTTCATTATGTGTTTTCAAAAGTAGACCCATACCCTATTATAAAATAATATGAATGGGATAAATTTAAAATTAATTATAATATAAAAAACTATTAATAAATTGAAACATACTTTTTCAACTTATTCTTAAAACTTCCCCACACATCGCCATGGACAGAGCATATCCAATAAAGTGTCTTCTCCCTTGGACAAAAAACACCTAACATCCAATGACCATTGATATAAAATAAAATTTAAGGTTAGTGGTTTTTTATGTTAAAAGATAATGAACACTTTTCTAGATATATGTTCCACACCCCTCACAAAAAGGCATCATCCAACCCTGTGTGATTATATTTTATTCAAATCGTTCAGCAATATAAAGTGTTCTTTGTTCCTCATCCAATGCATGTGCTTCAGGGGAAATAAAATGTGGGTCCATGAATCCATATACATATTTCCGCTCATTCTTCTCACACATGTTATAAAGATACCTAATACAAAATAGACATTAGTATATAATTTTAATAAATATAACATAGGGAAAGGTGTTAAGAATTACATGGAAAAAATATGCACCCCGTTGATGCCCAACTTATCTCCAGTAACATGCTCCATGATATCATTTTTCACAATCCCATCATTTATTTCACATCTAAAAACATGAGCTTCCATTGGAAACTCATATTGATCCTCCAAAAAAATTAATATCTTGAAAATATGTCAAGACTACTAGAATTTATTTCTAATGTCATATCCATTTGTCTTTATTGTTGTCTATAAATTATTTCTTTACCTTTAATGTATTCCTATAAAAATAAATTGAAAAATATTTTAGTTTTCAAATGTTAAAACAACTTTAATAATAAAAATAAAATAAAATATATAACATACATACATCTATGGTAATGAGACATAGAAGTTTTGATGGCCAAACTAAAAAGTGGCTAATACTATGTCCAACTCTTATCACCTCATTTGTATGTTATGGTACTCGAGATGATCTATCTATAATATCTTGTATAGTGACCCTATGTTGCTCTACCTCTAACTGTTGATGATTAACTGTATCTTTATACAATATACCAGCCCATATGAAACTATATGTTGGTGAGGATCATCAACATAAAACTCACAATAATTAGGATGTTGTGGAAGAGGAGTAGGATAAAAAATGGGGTCCATGGGCATAGGTGGGGGAGTGCGAGCTACTGGAGGAGGTGGAGGATAAATAATGGGGTCTATAGGGGGAGGTGGAGGAGTGGGAGCTACAGTCTGAAATTTTCTTTGTATGTCTACAAACATAGACTGTACTGACGCTCTAATATTTTCCTCCATCATCGAATTAATATTATGAACTTCAGCCTCCAAGGATTCTATTTTTTTTATAAACACCCTCAATGGAAGAAGTTGAAGAATGTGGAGACACTTTTCTTACTGATACACATGTCAGATATCCTTGTACACAACCAAGTTGTTAGGGCTTTCCAAATGCTGCAGATAAAATATCTTGCCTCAAAATAGCTATAAATACCCCCTGTAAGCTCTGCTCCACAAGAGATTATTGTATTAATTAATTGAACATTTATATAAAGATTCAAATTATATAAAGAGTATAATTAACTTAAATAAATAAAATAATTATCTTACAATCCTCTTAGCTATAATTCACAATTATTCTGAAAGATATTTTCCCTTTTTCCCATCCGATCTCTATTCCATTTTTCATGTCTAGATGGAGGGGATGGAGGGGAAACATCTCCAGAGCTTGAAGTCTTAGCTCTCGGTTTTGTAATTTTTTTGCCAAAATATTTTCATCCTATAATGTATACCCTCCCGGAGATAAATAATGAGGGTATACATTTTTAGATTGGATCTCCTGATGAGATTTCCTTTTTTTTAGTAAATTAAGAATAATAAATCATTAACAAAACATTAATAATATCATTTATATAAGAAATATTATAAAAGTATACATTTCCCTTACAAAAAATGAATCTTTTCTTCATCTTTCAATAAATTGTCTCCATGTGTCTTCATCTATTAAAGGATATATATATGACATGGATTGTCATGATTCTTATGACCAAAATTGAAATCAGATGTGAGGGTTGATTTGAAATCCCTCCATCTCCTTGCATCCATCGATAAACATTTCCTCCTAACTCCTCCAGTGTCAAGAATATCAAATTTCATATGATAAAAAAAAGGTAAAACATATTATACTAGAAACATTTAAGGATTAGTCAAACAATAGGAAAAGATCTTTCTAAAATCATCTCCCACAATTGAGATATTATCGCTTTGTACACACTTCTCTAATCATCATACAAAATGCTTAATTTGCTTTTATCCTGAGTTGATACAAAACTCTTAAAATATTATTCATTTCGAGCTCTAGTAATATCATTATCATCCAACTCAATGAGTATCCTCTGTTCCTGTATATGGGCAAGTGATAATTTTGGTAAATGTGTGCAGTCGCATTTACCAACTCTTGAACTGTTATTTGTCTTTATGGGAGCACATGAGGAATATTGGGGAACATCAAGAGGAGAATGTGAATGTTCCTCCCTTGAGGTATTATCATGATGCGCATATCTAGAATCATGTGGTTGATCAACTGATTGATCTGTCATTATCCTTCAAATCAAAAAAGAAAAAATTAGTTCACAAATATAAAAAATAAAATATTACAATACTAATTTAAACAAAAAAATGAAAACTAAACTAAGTTACGTAATAGTAAAAATGGTAAATATGGTAATTATGTCAAAAAATTGTAAATATGGTAAACATGTTAAACATGGTAGTATTATTTTCATTCAAAAAAATCAATAAATATATAAGTTACATAAAGGTAAACTATGATAAACTATGGTAAACATGGTAAACAAGGTAAATAGTGTAAGCATGTTGAAAAATGGTAAACATGGTAAACATGGTAAAGTAATTTTCATTCAAAAAAATCAATTGATATATAAGTTACTTAATGGTAAACATGATAAACTAAACTAAAAAAAATTAAAATAAACATAAAATTTCAGAATTTTATGAAAATAATCAATGTAAAAAATAAATAAACATATGATACCTAAATATTAGGAATGTATAAATGGATTATTTTCCCAAATTCCTTCATTATGATCATTACTTATGGAACAAACCATGTCTTCAACATTCTCATAATTATTTTCTATTAATCCTTTCATGGAAGTAGGGATCTCACATAAATCAGCATCTTCATCAAGTTGATCCTCACCTACATATTATTTTTTCCATGGTAAAACAACAGACCACGGCATATCTGATTGATCAACTACATAAAAAATATGTTTTTCATGTGATTCCATTATAAAAGAATCTGTTGTGTCTTCCAATCTATTCATATTAACAACTGTCATTCCAAATTCATCATGGTTGACACTATTGTTACTAATAAACCATTTGCTGTTAAAAATAAGAACTTTAATTTTAAATTAATCAACCTCCCATATTTCTTCAATGACTCCATAATATGCACTTGATACGAAAATTGGTTTTTTTTCTTTATAAATTGAAAACTGCATTGCTTTTACAAACACCAATACATCACTATTTTGAACTGCACTTATATTGTCCTGAGCTTTTGTATGAAATTTATATCCATTAATGCCATACTCAGACCATGTTATCACATTTAAACTTGGACCACCCACTAATCATCTTAATGTCTCTGATACAACTAATCTACCAAGAAAGGTCTTTTTAAACCATGGAAAAAAATTGTGATCATTCAAAATAAACATTTGTTTCTTCTTTAGATGACATTGTTTCAAATAGTTAATATGCAATGTGATATATAGTTGAGCATCAGCTATGTTATTCAATGTGTCTAATTCTACCTTCTTCATCTATTCAACTGAAAATGATTTGACATTCAATCCATGAATCCCCTTTCCCTAATAATTAACCCATTCATGGAGAGATAGAGGCAAAGCTATGTGCTCTGCCACATCCTAGTATCTTGTACAAAACTTTACAACCTCCTTATAAATATACTTTTAAATAATGGAGGCTTTAGGTCGATATGAATTCTTAACATACCCCTTCAATATTTTCATATACCTTTCAAATTGATACATCCAACAAAGATATACAGGTCTAAAAACCTTTATTTCTCCAACCAGATGAACCATTAAAGGCACCATTATATCAAAAATATATGGAAGAAAGTACATTTCCAATTGAAAAATTATATAAATTGCATCCTTTTCCAAAATGTTCAAAGCATTCACATCAATCACCTTATTACAAATTAAATTGAAAAAATATCACAAATTCATTATAGTCTTTCTGACACGGATGGGCAATATTCCATTCAATGAAACTGGTAGAATAATTTTCATCATGACATGAAAATCCTGAGATTTCATACCTATCAACTTCAAATACTTCAAAGAGACAAAAAAAATTACATTTGAAGAATAAAATTAAGGCACTTTGATATCATGAAGACACTGATGAAAGCTAATTTTGTCCCTTTTAGATAATGTATAACAAGTAGGGGAAGAAATGTCCTTCTTCCATTTAGAGTGGGAGCTAACTCCAAACGTATCCCCATTTCTAGTAAGTATAATCATGCATTCAACCCTTCTTTAGTCTTTCCTTTAATATATAACAATGTTCCAATCAAACTATCATAGATATTATTCTCCACTTGCATGACATCAATATTAGGTTTCACTTCATGATATCTCTAATACGGTAGCTCAGAAAATATTGACCTTTTTCCAAATATGTCTATCATTACCAGATTTATGTGTCTTTCCCAAAGTCACATCAAGGTTTTGCACCCTCTCAAAATACACATATGGGGATAAAGTTTTTAGAGCAATATCAAAATTTTTTGAGCCATTGAATGCATTTTTTAATCTTATATAAGAGTGATCCATATGAAAAAACATCTGAGGACCCATGTATACTATTTTCTTCCCATGATGTAATGGACAATATGAATTCTATTGATCATAAATTGGATATTATTTATGCCCCTTAACACTGTATCCAGGAAAATTTTCTTATGCTGGGAAGTCATTTATAGTGAACATAAGCACTACATTGAGTTGAAAATACTCCATTTTATAAGAATCTTGCACCCTAATACCATCCTCCCAAAAAAAATTCAAATCATCAATCAATGGTGACAAGAACACATCAATATCGTTTCCAAGTTGCTTTGGACCATAGATCATTATACTCAACATGACATATTTGTGCTTCATACAAACATTAAGAGAGAGGTTATAAATTACAAATAAACATGCCATGAACTATGTGTGCTATTGAGGGTTTGGTATGGATTCATTCCATCTGTGCATAACCCAAGTCTGAGATTTCTAATTTCATTTCCAAATATAGGATACTGCTCATTAATTTTCATCCATTGTGGATAATCTGCTGAATGACGTATTTTTTCATCACATATACACTCATTATCATGCCATATAAACCTTTTCTCATCATGTGAATTAGAAAATAAACGTTTTAAACTATGAATTATAGGAAGATACCAAAATACCTTGGCGATGATCTATATAATCTCTACCTCATCCTATGATTTTTCTTTCATCTTATACCATGATGTCCCACATTTAGGACACTCTAACATAAATTCATATTCCTTACTATATATCATATAGTCATTCAAACAGGTTTTTATTTTCTTCTATCTCAATCCCATGAGGCATAATATTTTTTTGGCCTTATAATATAAATCTTGAAGATCATTGTCATTTGGAAGAATATCTTTCAACAATTGTAATAGCTCTGTAAAACAATTGTCACTCTATCCATGTTTTTACTTCAGATTAATCAATCTTAACAATACCAAAAATATCATAAATTTAATACAACTAGGATACAATTGTTTTTCAGCATCACCATATAGACACACAAATTTCGGTTCTATCTCAATTTTTTCTGCTAAAATTTCATGAATCATTTCTTCAATTCTATTAGAGTTACCATCTTTCAAGTCATCATCATTAGTAGATCTAACATTATTTCCAGTTTCACCATTCCAAATACAAGGGTATTAACTCTGATTAAAAAAATGACAAATCAGATGATCTTTGACCAATATACTTTTAAACTTATTCGCATTAAAACATTTTAGGCATGGAAAGAAAAAAAGTTGTACTTTGGAACATTTCGTTTAACAAATTCTAAAAAGTCATAAACACCTTCCTCATATTCATTACTCATTCAATGTGCCATAATCCAACTTCAAATCATTATTACCTATAATGGATATCAAAATTATACAACTTGTTAAGATAAGCCAATTTTATATTTATATGAAAAATATCATAATTTGAATGTAAAAAAATTTTGAAATATGAAACAAAAATATTCCTATATGAAAAAGATATGCATGAATATTATTTTAAAAATAAAATATAGTTAGATATAACAATTTTAAATTCATCTTGGATCCTTTATTCATAAGGTACACAAAGAATACATCCTGGTGAAACTGGATACCAAATTCACCCTTTCGTAAACAAGAAATGTGAAGTATAAATATTAAAATATGTATAAATTCAGTACTGAAAGTTACACCTATCCCAACGATTTGAAACCATTGGGATAGCCCTTGAAAACATTGGGATAGAATATCTCAAGAGTTTCACACACCGTTGGCATGATGGACGTTGCAATAGCCCGATACCAACTATTCTATAGGAAATGTTGGTATAGACTACCTAAAGTTAATATATTCCAACAATGTAAATGAAACCATTAGGATATATATATATATATATACCAACTTTTCAAGAACTGTTAGAATACATGTTGTCCAGTATATAATATATTCCAACGGTTTCATGTAAATCATTGGGATATATGTGTACCAATGGTTCAAGAACCATTGGCATACACTCTCTAGTATATAATCTATTGAAATGGGGGTGGGGGCTATATAGGGGGGTGGGGGGCTGTCCATGGGGGTGGGTGATGTATAGGGGGTGTCCAGGGGGTGGGGGTTCCATGGGGGGGAGGGATGTCTAGAGGTGGGGGTGTAAATGGGGGTGGGGTGTTTAGGGGGATGTGGGAGGGGGTGTCTAGGGGGTGTGGGTGTCCATGGGGGTTGGGGTGTCTAGGGGTGGGGGTGTCCAAGGGGTGGGGGTGTCCAGGGGGTGGGGGTGGTGTCCTGGGGGTGAGGGGTGGTCTAGGGGGTAGGGGCTATCCAGGGGGTGGGGGTGGTGTCTAGGGGGGTATGTTCAGGGGGTGGTGTCCAGGGGGGTCTATCTAAGGGGGTGGGGGTGTCCAAGGGGTGTCTAAGGGGTGGTGGTGGTTTCCAGGGGGTGAGGGGTTGTCCAAAGGGTAGGGGGTGTCCTGGGGGATGGGGGTGGTGTCCAGGGGGTGAGGGGGTTGTCCAACCCCCTACTATCTTGGAAATCCCCCCACCCCCTAGACACTCGCACCCCAATAGACACCCCCACCCCCTAGACACCCCCACCCCCTAGTACACCTGAACCCCTATAGAAAACCCCCCAACCCCTTGGAAACCACCAACCCCACTGGATAGTCCCCCCCACACCCCCTAGACACCCCTACCCCCTTGGACATCCCCCTCACCCCTCTAGACACCACCCCCACCCCCTGGACACCCCCACCCCCTTGCATAGCCCCCTCACCCCCTGGTCACCTTCCCCTGGACACCCTTGGACACCCCCCCCCCACCCCTTGGACACCCCATGGACACGAACACCCCCTTGGATAGACCCTCACCCCCTAGATAGCCCACCACCCCTTGCACACCCCCACCCCCCTAGACACCCCCGACCCCCTTGGACAGACCCCTCACCCCCTGGACAACCCCACCCCCCTGGACACTCCATACCCCATTTGACATCCCCCTCACCCCCCTCGATGCCTCCCCCACCCCCTGTACACCCCCTACCGCCTTGAAAAGCCCCCTCACCCCACTGGACACCCCCCCCCCCCCCCTCATCCCCTTGTATAGCCCCCACCCCCCTGGAAAGCCCCCCACCCCCTGGATGCCCCCCCCAGACACCCCCACCCCCTAGATACCCCCCCACCCCCTGAACACCCTTAAACCCTTGGACATCCCCCTCACCCCCTAGACCCCCCCCCCCCTTATTACTCAAATTGATAATTATAAAAATTGAAAATCATATTTAAAAAGTTAATTACTTATTATAATTAATTCGTAATTATAAATTATTAATAGTTAATTGGTAATTATAAATGATGAGAGGTCTATTATATATTGAGATGTTCCATGTCTAGTGGTCTCATGATGTCATGGAAAATGAATTATATAAGGTACATGTGGTGTATATGATACATCTTGTGGTGGAAATACTCATATAGAGATATGAGTATGTTTAATGAAAATCGCACCAGACCCCTTAGTAGCTTGAGTAGAATATATGATTTTCTAGTGGTCGCTATTTACTTACATCTATGAAATATATATTTAATAATTATTTTTAATATTTATAAGGCCCGTAGGGTCACACAATTAGTCCCTCGGATAAAGATAAAATTTTGGACAAAGTTTTTGTTCAAAATGAAATGATTTTAATGAAAAACCATATCCAAAAGAGTTTGGATGGATTAACAAAGAGTTGGGAAGTTATGCATAAATTCTTTATACGATTTTAGTACAAGTGTGAGATTGTTATATATGCACTAATATATATATGTGTGTGTGTGTGTTATTATATATATAAAGTGTATATTTTATTAAATTATTTTGATTCGAGTATTAAATACATGAAATAATAAATATATATATTTGATCTATATTTATTTCTCCCAAATAGTTTTCTTATTAGTTACAATCTATTATGAATGGATTGTTTGTCTTGGCTGCTCATTGAATATGATTCAATGAATTAAGGGAATAAATGTATATGGATACACTAATATGGATGATGAATTTTCATTTAATGAAAGGCATTGTGGATGGCTATATAAAGGGATGTGATCCCTCCTATTTATGATAACTCAATTATGAGAAAGACTTCTCAATTATCTCTTCCTCCCATACTACAATTCATCGTCTGAGATGAAGGTGCTATCACCCCTTCATCATTCAGTTATCCTTGTGATACGATCACGGATCCATTGGTCAGTGTACCCCCCCCCCCCCCCCGCCGCCCACTAAGGAATATAGATTTTTTTCATTGCCTCTTGACTTCATCAAGAATTATCCATTACCAAGAAAGAAAAATACTATTGTCATTGGTTATTTCCATGCACACTATTTATACAGATTATTTATGAGTTGATTCTCAAAGATAGATCTGATTGTATATGGGTAATCTTCCACTGCACATCATCATGCGATAATCATACAAAACCCATCTCTTTTTTATTTCATCATCATTGTTTCATTTTTGTTTTTCTAGTTTTCTAATAAATAATAAAACTTTATTAAACTCAACCATGAACACCTCAGTCATGATGTTTCATGGCTAACTCCCCTAAACATATGGCTTGTAATGGTTGGAAAATATGTAGTCAAGGAGGGAACGTGAAAAAAACTAACTAGCAACCACAAGAAGTGCATAGATAAAGAAAAATAAAATATTTAATAAACACATACATAAAGACAATTTAGCTAAATTAGAAACATCAGATGAAACTATATCCAACGGATGGTAAAAATAGAAAAATTTGAAAGATGTGATTTTTTATTTTTATTACTTAAAAGTGATTAGGTTTGGTTTTTTTGGAAAACTGGGTGTGGCCAATGCCAAATCATTTTGAACTGTCCAGAAATAGGGGTGAGCACTAATTCATCTGGCACTCACACCCCTTTGACTTAAAAATAATATATATATATATATATATAATTATAAATAAAATATGTAAATTAAATATTTTCATATTTATATATAAATATATTTATAAATTTATATTTACTATATTTAAAAATTTATATTTTTATATATAATTATAAATATTTATTTACAAATATTTATATAAAAATATATAAGTATATATTTTTATAACATGCATATTATTATATAAATATATGAAAATATATAAATATATTTATTTATAATAATATGTATATATATATATATAATTTCATTTTTAAAATTATTTAAGTATATTTATAATTTTGTATATACATATATATTTTTATTTATAAATAATAAATATATTTATAAATATATTTATATTTTTATAATTTTTAATATTTATTGATAAAGATAGATTTATAGTTGTATAATTATAAATTTATTTATTATATATATATACATTTATATTTATAATTATATTTATCAATACATATTTAAAATTAAATATATTTACATATAAATAAATAAAAATACATTTGTGTGTAGAAATATATAAATATATTTAAAATTATTTTTTCTCTTAATTTTTATATATTTATAAATATTTATTTATAAATAAATTTAAAATATATACAAAAATATAATAAATTGATAATAATAAAATTATTATTAATAGTTATATTTTTTATATTACAAATTAAATTAATATTTTTTAAATTTATTATTAACTATTTTATTAGTATTATTTACTTTGTTATTCATATTTTTTACGGTAATTATTGTTAATATTTAATAGTATAATTAGTATTTATTAATAATGTAATTAATAAAATTCAATAATAATAACATAATTAATAATTTTCCATAATAAATTAATTACTTCAAATCACTCAGTCATGGTTTCGGAATCCAAACCCATGACTCCAAATTTATTAATAAAATAAATATATATAGCAACAAAGTAGGTCAAACAAGACACAAAATGCCCACATTGAAGATAGGAGGTCACTTCCTATAAGTCCCTCTAATTCCCAAGTTCCTAGGGTATTTGCCTCTAACTTTTGGGTGTCTTCCTCTCCTCTATGTCATGGGCCTTTGTCATACTAACTAAACATATAAGAAATTATTGAAATAAAAAATAATTTTGTAAAAAAAGTTAATAAAAAATAATTTTAATGGCATAAAATATCATTTTTTCAAAACATAACAAATGTACTTATAGACTTTTTGAAAATCCTTTCACTACTCAAAAAGAGGTATATAGTAATAGAATAAATCAACATTGATAGTATATATCTCATTTCTTCTTATGAAAGATATGTCACAAGAATTTATAATTAAAAATTTTATGTTTCACGTAGTCGACTTAGAAATATTATAATATATAAACTATAAGTATTATCTAAGTAAAACTTTTAATTATTGGGAGTTTTTTGTTATTTATTAATAGTTAATGTAAATTAGCTTTGGTTTAGTATATTTTTTAGTTTCATTTTATTTTTATAAAAAATATTTAATTTTATCAATAAATAGGTTTTGAAATTTAAATAATGTGATTCTAGAATAAATAAACATAGATGCCTCTTAGTATCACAACCTTACGTATGAACCTCACACCCGCTCCACGTCTGAAATATTTATAGCTCTGGTGTCCTAGATATAGGTGTGGGTTCCTCTTTCAATGTTGCAGGTTCCTCCTCGTGCTGTTGTGTAGAGGACTTTCTAGCATCATATGTCTAGGACTTCCCAACATCATATGTGGAGACATATGGCCCCAAAACTCCAAAATATGTTGGAAGTGTGATGTCAAATAATTCATCACCTGTGGAAGTATTGAACGGGACCACCAAAAGTTGTGTTACATACCCATGTCCCAATCCATCATAGTCATCTAAGATTGAGACGATATATCAGATGTATGAGTAGGAATATTTGGAACAAAAAAATCTCTTGGTTATGCAAGATACTCATTCTATTGTGTGGGATTATCTATCTATGGTGCAGAAGCATCGACATGAGTATCTCTTAGATGTCATTATCTATGTCCTCGACTCTATCCTCACTGATTTCCTCATCTATTTCCTCTAATTGGTGGTGGTTTTGGTGGTGTATCATCCTTAGTAGGCACAACAGACACATCATTATCCTTAGGTACCTCAATCAGAACACATGGATTGGGATATAATTGTAGCTCCTCATCTTAGACACTCTCATATATAAAATGGAGAGGTTCACTGAGAGCCATGAGATCTAACAAAACTGCATCATGCCTAATAAACTCCCCCTTACAAGGATCTTTGATATGTATAAGTCAATCAATTCCATTTCACAACAAATAAAATAACATTCAAATTAATATGAAACAAGAGTTAAAAAATATAATAAATGCTAGAAAATGTAACAAATAGTGAATGTCTATCCCATGACACATAAGGTATATGACCATGTGTCATTAGAACCAATATGCATAATCCCTCTGATCATCTAATCAAAAGTGTGATGTGGGATATTCATGTTGAAAGATGTTGTATTCAACACACATGTCCCAATACTCAATATAACGTGTGTGAAATTGCGGCTAATTAATTATCTATATACCTATAATAATAATGTAATATAACCCATAAATATTTAATGATGCAATGGGGATATGTTGTATATATCCATATTTTCGCATGACTCGGTCTTGATAGTGTCACTCAATGATGTGGAAGTAGATTAGTGGCACCACTGCACCATGATCTCTAACCATAGCTGTGATGTATGGTGGAAGTGATGCATAGACAAATCCAATATAAGGGGTCCATGAAACCTAAAATTTCAACTCAAATAATTATTCATAAATTATCATGGTAATGTTACTAGGATAACTTTTAAATGTAAAAAAATGATAATAATAAAATTAATTTATCTTCAAAAAAAATAATGATTAACAGACATAAATGGTATGTATAGCGTCAAATATTTGTTAAAAGCTATGTATGTTATGTCTCAGAGTATGTTCATAATTTTAATCTTGAATCCACCAAGTTAAAAAGAAGTAATATGTGTTAAGTCTACAAATTAAATTAACAAAATTAATAAATAACTCAAATTAAATATGTAAACATACCAGTTTTCTTGAGGAAAATCGTGAAATAGGTGTTGTGGAAGTGGGGTGATAACTCTAGGAGTGATGTGTGGAAAACTATATTTTAACCACATCTGTACCAAAGCTATACACCCTATAATTTTTTGAACATAAACTCTTTAACTGGTACAACAATCAAATAGGGATCAATGTTCTTGAAGCCTCACATAGAGACTCTATAAAATCTTCCACATTTGAGGTGTCGAAAAATGGTTTTTGGAGGTGCATCGTGATGAAAATTATACACTCTATGTATAGTAAGATATAAAACAAGTCCATACTCCAACATGTCATGTGACATGTGAAACTAATGGGTAGATGAAATATTCTTCTCCATATTAATGTATGAATAATAATACCTTAATTTTGATAGTTATTTAACTCATACATAGTTTTATGATTTGGAATAAAAGATTTTTTAATTTTATTTTTGGTTTTTTATAAAAATAAATTATTTTATTTCGAGTGACCACACATGTACTCTGATATGGAGTTATTTTTAAGTGACAGAAATAATTTTTGATAAAAGGATATATACTCTTATAGAGAAAACATAGAAACATAGGCATGCACCAATAAATTAGTTTCAAAAGTTAGAAATTGTTTTCACACTTTTTATAACTAAGTTCATATCAAAGCATTGAAAACATTTTTAAAAGATCAAATTATATAGTTTTATAGTTTTTTTACTAGAAATTTTTATAAATTGGGGCTTTTGGTTTTAAATTGTTTTAATCTATATTTCTATTTGGAAACTAAATTCAAACCCCTTTGAATTATTCCAATCTGACCAAAAAACGATGATAATTAAAAATAATAATTTCATGTACAAACTTTTATATTAATTGGTAGAGTAAATCAATAATTTTAACAATTATATTATTTCCCTATACTTCTAGGGAAATATTTCCTTGTGGGACCTTCCTGGATTCATATGTTGCACCTTCGTGTAGGTGCCCATTCATTTGTCCAATACATCCTATTTCGAATGTGGGTCAATTTTGGCCTCCCATTTGGTCACAGCCTAGTCTTGTTCAATAGAAGCATGGGTGTGCCATCATACAAACTAAAATTCTGATATTCCCCAATAAGAATCCATAGGGAACAATAGAATTAATATGTACTCCCTAGTCAATAAACCAGATCAACAAACTTCTCCCAATATAAGTGTATAGAAGCACACGTTGTGATCACATGTCCTAGAGGATATTGTAATGCTTGAAAGTTTCCACAATCATGGTAACACTAATTCGGTAAGAAAACTAGCACATGACCACTTCTACCAGTAATAGGATCATGGGGCTCAGTGACCAGAAATATTTTCTCTGCACGATCAAATAAATGGACAAAAAAATTCACAGCTACCTAAAGAATCTATCTCACACTAGAAATGGAAACCATATCGCTTCCCTCTGTTCAGGCCCTCATTATCCTACTTTTATCATTCCAAAAAATACATTATAGTGTGATAGAATGTCTCTTGTACCAAACCTATAATATAAAGTTAAAAATTATACTAATATTATATTATAATTGCAGATCTTCTAATTAACATGTAATATAAGATTCTTAATTACCTATAATGGGTAATTTTTGAACTCCCTTAAAAACTCCTTTTATACATTCTATGATGTTAGTCATCATATGTCTATATCTCCTCCTATCATCATACACTGAATACCATTTATGGTTTATAATTTTCATCATTTAATCATAAACTTCTATATTATCTCTGTGAATATCTTCGAGATGATCCTACATCCTTTCTTGTTGAGGCTCGTATGATAACAAAAATAACTAATCTAAACACATATTATAGTAACTATGGTAATGATTTTTTTAAAGAAAGGATATTTATTCCAATTTTTTTGATTTATTTATTCAAGGACTCATCCTTGAACTTCATTAGTACATTATTTGAAATGTGTTGAATATAGTATAGGTGATGGGAATAGGGTGGTCTCCATGATAGACCCTAAGACTATATATCCTCCTTGAATGGTTAATGAAGATATAAAATAAGACAAATAGCTTCTTCTCCTGTCAAAAAATCAATAAAGAAATCCAGGAATAAGCTCCAAATGAGAAGTTCTCCTCAGAAATAAAAAATGAAAATATTATAGGGGCTTGATTACCATCTTATATGGAGATAATCAATAATGTTCTGTTATATCTTCCATGCATAAATGTTATATCAATTGGTATAAAATACTTGAAATGTCTAAAAGTATCCACACATGGTAAAAATTTCCAAAAACAATCTATCAAATATAACCTTCAACTAATTAACTTGGTTGTGTTGGTTAACATATTGAATAGTATGTAACAGATAGATAACTTGATTATTATGAATTAAAATCTCTATAAGTTATGGTAAAACTCAATAAGAGTCACTCTAGTCACTATAAAATTTCACAATTGCCTTCTTTTGTGACTCTCATGCCTTCAAATAAGAGATTTGATACCCAAAATGATATTTTATTCTCTCCACTACCAGAACGATAGGAACATATTGATATGCTCTTATCATTTCAATAATAATAGTTGAAAATAAATTAAAATCTAATAACTAGTGATCATGTGGCAAGATTGGGTTCACACATGTCTATGGAGTCAATTTAGTAATGCACCAATAGTGAAAATTGTTATCAATTGTAGCTCATAAACACATCTGATAGTCTGAATAATATTTGTCACACCTAATCAAATAATGAGATCTCTTTGACTCTTCTACAACATAATTATCAAGTTTTTCGATTTGAAATTGTTGTATCACATTTTTCCTTGACTTTTTGATGTCATTCTCTTTTACAATATATAGAACACCTTCCTATGACACTTTATTTGTGCCACCAATATTTCCTAGAAATTACATAATAGGAGTAACAATTGGCCAATCAAATTTTGTAAATAATTTCATGCCTTTGTTTAACCATGATGCCAATAGTGGAGATTATTCAAAGGTCAGTTAGACCTCAAAGGATTGGGAACAAAATTTTATTTGGCTTCCAATTCTTCTTCAACTTCCTTTTCATCTTCTTGTTCAAAATTTTCATCATCCTTAAAATTATTAACCAACACATCTAAATTATATGGAGGAATATCCATGAAAACATCAATTCCTTTATGAGACATCACAACTTGAGGATTTGATACTATGTCTTGAGGATATGATGGAAAAACGACCATTGTTGAATGAACTTCTTAAGGTGTTATAGCATGAAGATGTGACATTGTATCATGAATTTGCGATGGAAAAACATCCAATATCAATGGAACTTCCATTATTGCTATGGTGACATACAAATACATCATTTTATTTTTAGTTTGATAGTTAACCAATGAAAATGTTGGTTTCGAGTGCAGTGGAATCATGTGGTGGTGGCTGATATATTAAAATTTATTTTAATAATCATTTCCTCAAACCATGAGTGAGGATCATTCATGTAAAATTTATAATTTATTTATTTAATATCTAAAAAAATAAATTATTTTTATTATGAACTTTCTTCATTGATGAGTGTTGATCTTCTAAAAATACCCTTTTGTATTGCCTTCATTATGTAGTGAGGATCCAAGGATAGATTCCCTCTAGTTAAGATCCAGACATGATCCAATGATCTCAGAGAAACGCTACTTGATCTTTAAGTACAAGTGCATCGAATCGAATGTATTTCATTGTTCCTTATTTATTTCTTGTGCTTAGATTTTGAATAAATCTCTCTTTCATTTCGCATTCTTGGGAGGGAGATATATAGATGAGTCGATAGAGAATTTTTTGTGCACAACAATTCTCTATTCCCAATTTTGGATGATCAAACACAATAGACATGGTCGTATATTTATAGAGTTAGGATTTAGGTTAAAATATTCTTTAATTTCTTTTTGGACATTATAAAACATTTATTACCTTTAATAAACCCCATTCCACATAATATTATTATTATTATTATATTTTATTCCAAATTGTGAATATTGATAAATAATATTTATCATCTTGTAAATAATTATTTTATCACCGAACGTAGTCTTGATTCGTTAAAACTCCTCGGTATTTCTTGAATATCCAAATAAATATTTTATTCATAAATAAATATTTCATTCACATACCAGTAAATAAATACTTATAAAATATTCAATAAAATAAACAAAAAAAAATTATTCACATACCTACAAATAAATATTTATTTAATTTATGAGATAAATATAACATGAATAAAATTATTCCTTGGTCTTGAGAATAATATTTATTCAATTAATTAAGTTCAAATATAATTTAATCAAGATCAATAGAAACACATAGTGTGTGGACCTATAGGATTTTTTCTTATTTCCATTAGGCGGGTTTGCCTAAATTCCAAGATTACTATTTAGAAATAGGTCAAGGCACCCAGGAAAAAGAACTTAATGTTGAAAATATGAAAACTAAATATGAATGTTTTCTATGTAATTTAATCCCTTTGTCATGATATCTCATCAATTAGGTTTCACGATTGTGTCATAAACCTATTTTCTCAATACGTATTTCTTTGACAATCTTAAATAAATGCATTGTTACATCATGGAAATGAGATTCAGGTGACAGTTATATTCCAATCAAATGGTTGAGATATAAACTCCCAAAAATATGGAAGGGACAAATCCTTCCTCAACTTATCCATTAATGAAATTTTAATCATGACGTACCCAATGTACCCCACTTCCGACAACATATGGTGTGACAGTTTTTGTTAGTAAATCTATGTTCACAATTCAAATCATACATTAATGTTAATCTTAATGTTTAAGGATCTTTACACACACTCAAAGATAGGAATATCTGATGACACCAAATCAATAAGAATTTCTACTGGCAGGTTTGTTCTCATAATATCCCATCATAGAGATTACTAAGTGTGAAATTTATCATAATTACCCTCATTCACTTATGAGTACTCACACCTAAAGGTATAAATACAATGTACCCCACCATAGTACATTATCCAACCACAAAACTATATTATGAATATTGTTATACTACTTCAAGGTTCTCATTATAGTGAGGAGCTACTATGATATTATTAGTGAAACAAATACTATAGGACATTATTACATTAAATCCATGCTGAATAATGAAAATTATGTAATAATATGTTTAATTAAAATTCAAGTCATCAAATATACATATAATCAAAGTACAATCTGTTGGTCTTGTGAGACCAACTCTAACAAACTCTCACTTGGATTATAGCCAAATGCATATGATTTTCAGTCCACTTTACCACACATGATAATCATGTTTTTATAGAGTTAAGGATTTATTCAAGGGGTCTAGAATGTTGTATTCTATGTAAATAATGCTTACTGCAACCTCACCTCTCTGAGAAAAATACCTCAAGAGATGACACTTCTGAAGTATGTGCTTCATCCATCGATATGACCTTGTCTCTTTTTTGAGAGCTATTATTGTAGTATTATCACAATAGAGTGCGATCGGATATTTAATGATAGGTACCACATAAAACTCTTGGATTAATTTATATATCTATACTACATCATTATCTTCCTCAGAAACTACAATATACTCGAACTCCACTATAAAATCTACAAATGTAGCCTGGTTTGAGCTCTTACAACTCACAACACCTCTATTCAAAGAGAATATGTAGCATGTTTGTCACTTCCCGTCATCATGACCAGTTTAGAAACTAGAATCTTCATATCCTCTGATTACTAGTTCTGCATCTCCTTTATAGACTAGTAAAATATCCTTAATACACATCAGATACTTAAGGATAGTCTTGACCACCATCCAATGGTGTTCAACTAGATCAGCTCGATATCTACCCATGGCACTCAATACATAGAAAATATCTATCCTAGTACATAGTATAATATACATGAATTATCCAATCGTTGATGCATATGAAATCGTTTCCATTTTGTTTCTTTCATCATGTGTCTGTGGAAATATTTTCTTGGGAAGATGAATGCTATGTGATACTGGTAATAATCCCCTCTTAGATTGTTTCATACCGAATCTCTTATGTATCTTATTAATGTATGTACTTTTATATAGGATGAGAAACCTCTTGGATCTTCACGTTGGATCTTGATCCTAAGAATTTATGTTGCCTCACCCAATTCCTTCATAGAGAAGAATTTATTCAACCATGTTTTAATAGATTGTAAGACTGATATTTCATTTCCTATGAGTAATATGTCATCAACATATACTATTACATAAATGATTTCACTTCCACTAAATTTTTTATAGACACATGGATCTTATTCATTCTTTATGAAACAAAATTTTATTATAGATTCATCAAAATTAAAGTTCCATGACCTAGATACTTTCTTTAAACCATAAATATATTTTTTGTAATTTCCATAACTTATTAGCATCCTTTGGAGTCACAAACCCTTTGGGTTGTGTCATATAGAAATCTTACTAAAGGTTCCCCTTAAGGAAGGTTGTTTTGACATCCATTTTCCCAATCTTATAGTCATTTTGAGTTTTAATGGAAATTTAAATTTTAATGTATTTCAACATTGAAATTGGGGAAAAGTTTTCATCATAATCAATTCCTTGATGTAGTTTGAACCCTTTTGCAACCAGTTGTGCCTTGTAGGTACTAACTTGTCCTTCCATGTATAGTTTCCTCTTGAATACCCATTTTCAACCAACAAGATTTACATCTACTAGAGGGTCTACCAAAATCCATACATGGTTTTGGTATATGGTATCCATTTCATAATTCATGGATTCTTTCCACTTGGAAATTTTTGTACCACTTACTACATCCTTGTAGATTAAAGTATCATTATTATCAACTAATAATTGATCACCATCCTCAATGACTATAAAACCATAATGTTCTAATTATATGACCTCTTCTACACTCCAACTTAGTACTTGTGTCTTTCTAATGGTTTCTTCTTCCATGGGGATTTTTGGAATCTATTCTTGTACCAACTATTGTGTTCCTTGATCCATCACTTCATCGAAGTCAATCCCGCTCCCACTACATATTTTAGATATGTTCTCCCTATCAAGGAATATGTAATTTCCTTCAATTGTAAATTTTTTTATAAGGTTTCAAATTGGTAATAATCCCTTGTATCCTTAGGGTATTATATAAAGGTAAAATTTGTGCCTTATGGATCATGTTTGTTACCTTAAGATCCCTTAACAAATGCTTCTATTATCTACATATATAAATTTGATAACATGGTTTTTCTTTCGGTACAAAATTCATAAGGAATATTATTTATCGATTTAGTTGGTACTTGCTTTATTATATTTTCTACATTTTGTAATGCATATCCCTAAAGGGATAATGTAATACTCCCATGACTCATCATTGATCTCACCATGTCTAACAAGGTGTGGTTCCTCCTTTCTATTATACCATTCCACTAATGTTTATAAGGAGGAGTGATTTGGGATAGGATCCTAAACTTCCATAAGTAATCAATGAAGTCTTGATTGAGTTATTCACCTCTACGGTTTGATCGAAGTTTCTTAATCTTTCTACCAAGATGGTTCTCAACTTTATTCGTATATTCCTTGAATTTATTAAATGAATATAACTTATACCTCATTAAGTATAAAAATACATATCTACGAAAATCATCAGAATAATCTATGAAATGTGAGTTCACACCCCCTTCGTCAACATTAAATGGTCTACACACATAGTTATAAACTATTTCAAGAATCTCTTTATCCATTTCACCTTTACCAATAAATGGGTTTTTGTTCATTTTTTCTTGTAAACATGTGTGACATAAACCAAGTGCTTTTAGTTCAAAAGAATATAAATATCCATCTTGATGTAATTTAGTCAAAATCTTTTCATTTATATGACCTAGATGGTGATTCTAAAGTTGGGTGAGGCATGAGTCTTGTGAAGTAACATCGTTATTGATTTCCATTAATTGGTTCTTATAATCCAACACATAAATACCATTATTTAAATGTGTCTTACCATAAAAATGATATCTTTATAAAAGAAGCAACATTTATTCCAAAATTTGAAAATAAATCCATTTGTATCTAGTATGGATATTGAAACATTGTTTTTGGTAACTTATAGAACAAAATAACATACCTCTAAAACCAAGATAATTCCAGCCAATAACATGAGGTGGTAGTTACCAATAGCTACAACAACAAGTTTATCTCTCTTGGCTGCTCTTATATCTACATCCCCTTGGTCAATATTTTTTAATCTACATGGTTCGTGTATTTGAATACATATGTGAGAACCAAATGTGTATCTAATACACAATTTTTATAAAAAAATAAATTTCACTCCCTAACAAACTGACCTAAATATTCCCCTTAGTTCTTTGGATAGGTGTAGTTTTTCTTCCAATGCCCCTTCTTTCCATATGAAAAACATACTACATCATATTCCCTTGATTTCCCCTTGATCATCCTCTTTTTGGAAGGGTGTGATGAAGCATTGGTCTTAAATCTATTTTATTTACATCTATATTTTTCACCATAAGTACAAAATTCTTTTCATTCTTCGTATACTAATCTATTTAGTGAAAAGAGATAGAGTATCTGGAAGAGACTTCTCAATGTTGTTCATATTAAAATTAATAAAAAATCTAGAGAATCTACGAGGGTGTGATGCCAAAAAGAGATCGGTGCCCAGTTCATTAAGGAGTTTAAACCCTAGAACCTCTAGGAGTTCAATATATCAAATAAGCTTGAATACATGAGGCCCATCTAGGTAATCATCTCAAAGATTACTCTGAAAGAGAATATTGAAAATCTCAAATTGTTCATGTCTATCTCTCTCAATGTAAATACCATGGAGGTTCTCAAGAATGCTATATGCATCCATGTTTTTGTGAGACATCATGAGTTTACTAGACATATAAGAAATAATCAAAAATTGAATTTCAAACACATTATTTATATGTTTCTCATAGACTAGGAACTCTTTATCACTTGCCTCCTTAGCAGGTGGATTATAAAATGAGGATTCTAGAACGTAATATTTCTATTCCTGGCATAGGAAAACTTAAAGGCATCTATACCATTACTAGAAGTTACTACAAGTTAGGTGGTAGTATTTATCCAAAATTAATCATAGGGATAATGTAAATGATGAGATTTCCATTTTATTCTACAATTAAAAGAGCATATTATCAGTACTTTTGTTGATTACAAATTGGGTGAGATATTCATAAATTAATTGATTTTTATTTAATCACCCAATATTTTGTAAAATTATAATAGAACTCACTATTGAACTCGTAATTTATATTTTATCTAAAATTCTAGTGGAAAGGATCTATATTCCCCTTCGCATAACCCCAATAAGGGTTGTTCAATATACTTGAAGGTATTTAGGTAGGCAGTTCATTACCAACAATGGAATTGATGCTCATTGATCTATTGAGTGGGCTCCCCTATCTTGAAATCCTAACATGGATTTCCTTAACAATTACCTCCAAATTACACCAATTCTAGCAAGGGATACTCCTCTTGATGTAAAATGATTAAGTCAACCTTAAACCTTCATAAGAACTCACCTTATAAAAGTAAGTGTCTTGGGAAGGGTTGGTCAAACACTTAGTTATATTGAGTTTCATTCCCAACCAAGTAATGGAAGGCCAAGTATGACTTAAATTTTGGTTGATGGATTTTAATTAATTATGAAAAAAATATCTTATTTTTTCCATTACATGTATTATTAATATTAAGAAGATGTTACATAATTAATTAACCATGTTGGATAAAATATTTATGAAAAACTCATTTATTTAATTTATTATGCCTGAATTTTATTAGGTTTTATATTTTACATGTATTTTTAATATTAATTTGATGTTACTTAATTAATTAACAATGCTGGATAAAACATTCATGCATAATAGATTTATTTAAATTCCATATTTTCACATTAATTCGTTTATTTATCTCACTATGGTCTTACATCCATAAAATAAATAATTTCACCAACAAAAATAAATAATTAATTAAATGTCCCATTCACTAGCTTTATCAAATGGTTGATTTAATGAGAAGAAATTAAATCAATGTATGACTTAGGGTAAATAACTCCTTTTTTTGGTCATGGATTGATTTACACCATTCCACCTTTACAACAATGTATTGCCTAAGTTGACATCATTATGGTTCCATCTTGAACCACCTCCACATGCCATAGGATACTCCATTAATTACATGTATTTATGACTCACACACAAGTGAGGGGAAAAAAGATTGGATAAAAGGGGATGACATAAATATCCTTTTACACATAGGTCCTACAAAATAATGGAGGGATGGATGACACATAGGCCATCATATTTAATTTAATAATAAATAATTTCAAACCCATGTAATAAATTAAATTAAAACATCCCACACATACACAGGTATTGGTCAAGATCATGATTGGTTATACATGTAATGAATATGAAAAAGTAACTGGATAGCATTCATTCTTTATTCATTCAATATTATTATGATAAATGAGCATGAATTAATTAATTAATTAGTTAGTTAGTTCATTGATTGATTGATTGATTGATTTATTGATTCCCTTTCATCTTAATGATCATAAGAACTTAATTGAAGATACCCATAATTTATGGAATTCATGTCAAATAAATTGTAGGACCAATAATGATATATTTATTATAATAAATTAATCAATAATTTAAAAATGTTTAAAACCATTATTAAATTTTCAAACACACAATAGGTTTTAATCAATAAATTAATGTTTTAATGCTAAAATTTTCAGTTTAGTGTAATTTAATTATTCCATTATTTGGAGATGACATGAGGTGTACAACCCAAATACACACTATGTAACTCAATTGTTGTGTATTCAAGTCACACACTCTAGGCTTCAATGTGTTAACTTGTCTGGATAACACAGCATGTACATACAAGCTACAAGCCATGTATCTGCTTTTCGTGTTCCATATTGTCCTATTCAACATGTGGTGTGAAATAAATTCACCAAATGTAATTAATTACTCAATTAATCCATGTACAATGTGCATGGGTACATGGCGTGTGCTCTGGGTACACACTGTGTAACCCATTTTTACCAGCCAACAATTTGGCACATCCCAATGGAATCTCTAGTCATTTTTCATTTTATCTTAAACCTTTAAGAAAATGTAACACTGAACAAACATGATAGATATGATGATAAAATGTTAATTAAAATATGATTAAAGAACGGATAACATGAAATGAAAATCTAATCATAATTGTGCATAGATCAAAAATAAAATAAATAATTATAAATTTAAACTTGATTACTCTAATACAACCAATTTATTCTGGGTACTGCCGAAGCGTACGGTGGTGGGTAATATATTAAAATTTACTTAAATAATCATTGCTTGAAACCATGAGAGAGGATATTTCATGTCAAATTTATAATCAATTTATTTAATATCTAAATAAATAAATAAATAGTCTTAGGAACATTTTTTATTGATGAATGTTGATCATCTGAAAATACCCTTTTGGATTGAATTCATTATGCTATGAGGAGCCAAGGATATATTTCCTCTAGGAGTGATCCACACATGCTCTAATGATCTCTGAGAAATAACACCTGATCTCTAGGTGCTAGCATAGCGAATCAAATGTCTTGTGTTTTTCATTACTGATCACACGTTCTTCAGATGTGAAGAAATCACTCTTGTGTTTCCCATTATTGAGAGGGAAAGAGATGGAGGAATCGAGAGAGGATTTTTTGTGCATAAAAATTGTATATTCTCAATTTTTTATGATCAAATACAATAGACATAGTTGTCTTTTTATAGAGTTAGGATATAGGTGAAAATTTTATTTAATTTTATGTTGTCCATTAAATAGAATTTATTAACTTTAATAAACATCATTACACATAATAATAATATTTTTATTTTGAAGTACACCCACTTGTGAAATTTGATAAATAATATTTTCCATCTTATAAATAATTATTTTATCATCTGATGCGGTCTCGATCCATTCGAACTCCATGGTATTTATTGAATATCAGAATAAATATTTTATTCATAAATAAATATTTCATTCAAATATCAGAGAATAAATATTTATTAAATATTAAATAAAATAAAAAAATATATATAATTTTATTCACATGTTGGGGAATAAATATTTATTCAATTTATAATATCAATATAACTTGAATAAAATTATTCCTCAATCTTGAGAATAATATTTATTCCATTAGTTAAATTAAAATAGAATCTAATCGATATCAAATGAAACGATTATTGTGTGACCCTCTAGGATTCGTTATCATTAGAATTAGGTGGCCTTGTCTAAAGTACAATATCACTATCTTGAAACGGGTCAAGGAACCCAAGAGAAAGAACTTAATGTCGCAATGATGACATCCAAATACGAATGCTCATTGTGTAATATAATCCCTTTGTCCCAATGTCTCATCAAGCAGGTTTCATAATGGTGTCATCAACTTATTTCCTCAAAACACCTTTCTTTGACTATTTGAAATAAACATGACGTTACACCATGGCCATGGAATTTAAGTGACAGTTATATTCCATCCAAAGGTATGAGATATTAACTCCCATAAATATGGAAGGGACAAATACTTCCTTAACTTATCCATTAATGACATGTCAATCATGATTCACACAATGTACCATACTTCCCACCGCCATATAGAATGATAGTTTTTGTTAGTAAATTTATTTTTGTGAGTACTAACTTTTAAAAATAACAATATTAATGTATAATTATTATTACACATGCTCATTTATAATAATATCCTATGACACCAAAACATGTGGAATTCCTACTAGAAGGTCTTTCTCATAATCTCCTCTCTTGGAGATTACTATGTGAGAGCTTAATGAGAATAATCCCCATCCACTTACGAGTACTCTCAACTGATAGTCTAAATATGATGTGTCCCATCATAGTGTATTATCCAATTATATAACTATATTAAGAATATTATCATAGCACTTCAAGGTTCTCATCGTAGTGGGTAACTTCTATGACCTTATTAATACACCAAATACTCAAGGACATTATTACATTAAATCCATTTAGAACAATGAACATTATGTAACAAGATGTTTAATTAAAATTAAAGTCATTGAATATACTTGTAATCAGATTAAAATCAGTCAGTACAAGGAAACCAACTCTAACAGACAATATTGATCATAGTCATCATCATTAGTTATTGGATAGAATATATAGGACTACCACTACAAAAAAGAGGGCATTAGTGACTATTTTTTATTTAAATGGCAGTTTTTTAAACCACCTCCTAATAATTTAGAGGAGGATATAAAATCTACCACTTATTTCATGATCTCTAGTCATTTAGTAGTGGTTCTTTTAATTTCATGAAAATTTTGGTATGTGTCGTTTTTGGAGCATTTAGCGGTGGTTTCAATTTTATTTAGTGGAGGTTCTATTAAAAAAATATTTGAAAAAATAGATTACATGAAACTAAATGCCGCTAAATATATTAGCAATTGTTATTTTTAGTGGTGGTTAGCCTTGACCACCACTAAACATAATTTCAATTGATTTAATTTGTGGTGGTTACTAGAAACCGCCACAAAATATAAGAAATAAATTTTATTTGTTTTTTGATAAATATTTTCTAAAAACATTAATATAAAAAAACTAACATACAATAAACTAAAAAATAAATGAATGATAAACCCATCATACATACATCATACATCCACAGTTATATATACAAACATCCACGATCATCATATCCTCAGTCGACAAATACCTCAATCAACCCATACATCAGTCAAACAAGAACTCAGTCATCAAAATATACATATAAAATATATCCAACAACAAACCATGACAAATATATATCCATTCCATGACCTCTACTACATCCATATGCCTCCACATCATCTCATCAACTAAAACTGACCACATCATCTCATCAACTATAATAAAAAGGAAAATTGAAATTAAAACTAAAAATAATAAATCAGAATTATAGTATAATTATTGAGAAAATTTAAACATATTGTGGAAACTAAGAACCATCATGATCACCTTCAGAAGAATTTCATGGATCATTATGTTCAAAATCCTACCTATTGTTAGCATATGGAACCTACATTGAAAACAAAAACATTTAAGAAATGAAATGCGAAAGAGAAAAGACACAGAATATATTTAGAATGTTGTATATAAATTTTGTCATTTTGTTAATCAAACAGATGAAATTTTAACATAAAACAAATAATATATCATGAAAAAAACTTTAAAAACATAAATATACTTATTTAAGATATGATTTAATGCTTCAAACTGAAAAGGGATAATTAAATATTCTAATTAATTTTTAAATCAATGTGTGGTGTTCTTGAAATTTACTTAATAAAAAAAATTAAATACTTTGACATCACAGCTTGTCCTAAATTTCTAAAATAACATAATGGTGGGTTTTTAGTGATTTTATTTCAATATGAGGTTGTTTTCTATGGTTTTGACCATTAAATGAACATTTTAGTGTTTTAAAACACTATGAACACATTTACAGCCATCCTGGGAAAACCCTAACTTCGAATGACATTTTTTTGGATCATACATTTAAAAAATTAATATATAGTCATTTTCCTCTAATTTTAGGGAAATCCAATGTTGTTTAATGGTTTTGACCCACCAACACATGTTTTTAAAAGCTTTATTTCCTTTAAAAAGTGTTTATCGATTGATTTCGAGCACACTACATGTCGAATTGTTGTGTAGTCTATGTATACACATCCAAAAAAACTTAATGGTTGTTTTATCATGATTTCACATCAATATAAAGTTGTTTTCTCTTGTTTTGACTATTACATTAACTTTTTAGTGTTTTAAAACACTAAAAACATGTTTATGGTCATCCCAAAAAAATGTAACTCAGAATAACATGTCATTGGTTACTATATTTCAAAAATCAATATATGGTAATTATCCTATGATTTTATGGAAATTTAACATCATTTTCCTAGTTTTGACCCACAATACATGTTTTTAGGGCTTTTGTACCTTTAAAAAGTGTTTACCGATTCATTCCGACCACACCGCATGTCAGATTGACATGTAGTTTGTGCACACACATCGAAAATAAAACAATTGTGGTTTCCCATGATTTCAAATTAATATGAGGTTTTATTTTATGGTTTTGAATGTTACACAGATATTTTAGCATTTTAAAACACTAAAGATGTGTGTACGTTTATCCCAGGAAAAATGTAACTCATAATGATGTGTCATTGATTCTGACATTTCAAAAATCATTCTACGTTCATAGTCCTTTGATTTTAGGGAAATCTAATGTCCTTTTTTTGGTTTTGACCCCCCAACACATGTTTTTAAAAGATTTATAACATTTAGAAGGTGTTTACCAAGTCATTCCAACCACACCGCATGTTGTATTGACCTATAGTCTTTTGTACACATAAAAATAACCCAACGGTGGTCTTAACATGATTTCATGTCAAAATATGGTTGTTTTCTATGTTTTTAACCATTAAAAAAATGTTTTAGTGTTTTAAAACACTAAAAATGCATTTATGGGCATATTGGGAGAATCATAACTCAGAATGATGTACCAACTATTTATATATTTCACAAATAAATATACGGTCATTTTCATCTAATTTTAGAGATCTAACATTATTTTCCAAGTTTTGACCTCAAACACATGCTTTTAAAGGCATTTATACCTTTAAAAAAAATTACCCAGTCATTCCAACCACACCTCACATAATATTGACATTAATTCTATGAATAACCATATAAAATAACAAAAATGTGGTTTTACCAGGATTTAATGTAAATTTATGGTCGTTTCTATGGTTTTGACCATTACAAAAATGTTTTAATGTTTTAAAACACTAAAAATACATTTACAGATATCCTAGACAAACAGTAACTTAGAATGATATTTCATCAGTTCATACATTTAAAAAATTAACATACCGTCATTTTCCACTGATTTCAAGGCAATTTGAAGAAAAAAATATTTTTGACCCCTAATACATACTTTTAAAGGCTTTTGTACCTTTAAAAAGTGTTTACTAAGTCATTCCAACCACAACACACATAAAATTGATGTGTAGTCTATGATTACATGTCAAAAAAACACAATTGTGGTTGTACCATGATTTCACATCAATTTTGGTCTTTTTCTATGGTTTTGATCATTACACAAATGTTTTAGAGTTTTAAAACATTAAAAACAAGTTTATGGCAATATCGGGAAAACCAAAACTCAGAATGAAGTGTCGTTAGTTACTACATTTTAAAAATAGATATTTGTTAGTTTTTCTTTTATTTTAGGTCAATCCAACATTTTTTTCTTGGGGTTTTGACCCCCAAACATATGTTTTTAAAGGGTTTGGTACCTTTAAAAAATGTTTACTAATTCATTCCGATCACACCGCACATCGGATTGACATATTTTCTGCTTGTACACATAGAAAATAACTCAACGGTGGTTTTCCCATGATTTCAAATCAATATGGGGTCATTTTCTATGGTTTTTACCACTACATGAACATTTTAGTATTTTAAAGCACTAGAAACATGTTTATTTCCATCTCGGGAAACATTAAATCGGAATGACATGCTGTTAGTTCCTACATGTCAAAAATAAATCTAAAGTGATTTTTCTCTGATTTTAGGGAAATAAAACATCATTTTATAAGTTTTTACCCCCGATATATGTTTTTAAAGGCTTTAGTGCCTTTAAAAAGTGTTTACTGAGTCATTTTAACCACACCACAAGTTGGATTGACGTGTAGTCTATGTATACACATCAAATATAACTCAAAGGGGATTTTCCCATGGTTTCACATAAATATGAGTTGGTTTTTTATGGTTTTGAATATTACATGAATGTTTTACTATTATAAAACACTAAAAATGTGTTTACGGTCATCCTGGGAAAACCATAACTTAGAATTAATTGATTCCTAAATTTCAAAATTAAATATACGGTCATTTTCTTCTGATTTCAAAGAAATCTGACATTGTCTTCCTAGTTTTAACCACTAACACATGTTTTTAAAAGGACTTTATACCTTTAAAAATTGTTTACCAAGTCATTCTGACCACACTACTTGTCAAATTGATGTGTATTATATGAATACATGTAAAATATAACACAAAATTGGTTTTTCCATGATGTCAAATCAATATGAGGTCTTTTTCCTATGCTTTTGACCATTACAGGAGGGTTTTAGTGTTTTAAAACTCTAAAAACACATTTAAAAACATCTAGGGAAAACCGTAACTTAGATTGATATGATGTCAGTTCCTACATTTAAAAATTAATCTACAATCTATTTACATTGATTTCAAGGAAATATGACATCATTAGCCTAGTTTTGACTCCTCATCCCTTGTTTTTAAAGGCTTTTGTGCCATTGAAAAGTTTTTACCGACTCATTCTTACAATACTATATGTTATATTGATGTGTTTCAATGAGTACACATCAAAAATAACTCAATGGTGGTTTTCCCATGATTTTACAATAATCTGAGTTTGTTTTATATGGTTTTTAATGTTATATGCACATTTTAGTGTTTTAAAACACTAAAAATTATTTTATGGACATCCTAGGAAAACCATAACATGGAATGATGTTCCATAATTTTCTACATTTCAAAAATCAATATAAAATAATTTTATTTTATTTCAAGTCAATTCGATGTCATTTTATTGGTTTGGACCCCCCAACACTTGTTTCTAAATGCTTTGGTTCCTTTAAGAAGTGTTTACCAAGTCATTCCAACTGCACCACATGACATATTGATTTTTTATCTATATTTATATGTAATAAATAACTTAAATATGGTTTCACCATGATTTAAAATCAATAACAGGTCATTGTATATGATTTTTACCATTATACACCGGTTTTAGTGTTCTAAAACACTAAAAATGTGTTTATAGCCATATTGAGAAAAATATAACATGAAATGACCTTATGTTGATTCCTAAAATATAAAATTAAAACTATAATAATTAGTCTTTTATTTCAGTGAAATATGACATCAATTTTCTAGTTTTGACCCCCCCCCCCAACACATGTTTTTAACAGCTTTCGTACCTTTAAAAAGTATTTACCGAGTTATTTTGACCACACCGCATATTGGATTAAGGTATTGTATGAATGTACACATAAAAAACTAAAAGTTTGTTTTCCCATGATTTAATTTCAATCTTGGGTCATTTTCTATTATTTTTTCCATTACACACATGTTTTAGTGTTTTAAAACACTAAGATTGCATTTATGTCCATTTTAGGTAAACTAAAACTCAGAATGAAGTACCACTGATTACTACATTTTACAATTAAATATATTGTATTTTTTCTTAGATTTCAAGTAAATCCAATGGTTTTTCTTTGTTTTAACCCCTCGGCACATGTTTTTAAAGGCTATAGTACCTTTAAAAAGTGTTTACTAAGTCATTCTAAGTACATTGTACATCAGATTGACATGTTATCTTTGTGTCCATGTTAAAAATAACTCAGTGGTGGTTTCTCATGATTTTACATCAATATGAGGTAATTTTATATGGTTTTACAATTACACACACATATTAGGGTTTTAAAACACTAAAAACATTTTTATAGACATTTTGGGAAAACCATAATCTAGAATGACATTCTATCAGTTCCTACATTTCATTATTCAATATACAATCATTTTCCTCTAATTTAAGGGAAATTTGATATCGTTTTCCCAGTTTTTACCTATAAAAAATGTTTTTAAAGGATTTGGTACCATTAAAAACTATTTACTAAGTCAAAATTGAGAAAATTAGATTAGACTGTTTTCAAACTTATCGATAATGATCAATAATTCATTATTGCTGTATAGGAGTCAACCACACATAAATCTGGTACAAGATGTGGTTATTATAACTTGAATTATGTATTTTCTATATAAAAGTATCATTTTAGATTTATTTATAAAAGTTTTATTGTTCTTTACAAATGTGTTAATGATCTATGGAATTTCAAATTTACATTAACATGATGAGTTATAAGGTGGAAAATTTCCTTATAGATCATGCCAGTCATTCACTAAAATACAAATACTAAAGAATTTTCTATTTCTGACTACCACTAATCATCTTTTTTCATATAAAAGTCAGGTTATTGTATGTTTTCTTTCAATCATTCAATTTATCTTTCTATTCCTGGTCAATAGTACTACTTGAACCTCCACTAGGTGTAGCAATAACAGATGATGATTCTCTACCAAATTCATCTTATATAGTAGGCCCAAAACCCATCCCTTGTTTACATCTGGGATTCTCCCTCCCTATAACAATTTCAACTACATCGTTATGGGAAACCATTGATGATTGTTAAGGGTTCACATCCTAGACTTCTTTAATTTTAACCTTTTAATACAAAAATATTAACAATGAGTTTTAAAAATATTCAACCTTCATAATATTATCTAATTAATAAATTTTTCATTACTTTTTATTGTTATTTTATTACTATAAAAACATAATATTGAAAAATAAATTATAGCAATAGATGAGTCTTAAAACCAATTAATTGGGACAGGCTATATGTATTAAACGATGCCAAAATTGGTATTATTTGATCGATGTTGATGGCACCATTTAATTAGTTTTAAGGCTTGTTAGTTTTTATAATATATTTTTAATTATTATGTTGTTTAGTAATTGAATAAAATGAAATGGTAATGAAAATTACTTACTCCAACATCTTTGGTAAGGTCACTTACAACTCTATCATCAGGTTTTTTATTCACTTTAAACCACATCTCTATTCAGAAAAGAGAGTGAACTAATTCATTTTCCTTTATAAAAAAATATAAACAAGTTATAAAAACCATTGACTTATAATAAAACGATATAAATAATAAAGAATAAAATATAAACCAAAATTTTTCTTTTTTTGAAAAAATATATGTCCCAGCGATGCGAGGAATGACTTGCATCTCACTATTCACATTATTCATTTAGATAATTCCTAAAAAATAGTAACATTAATAAAAATTATAATTTTATTATGTTTGTGTTATTAATATAATGTAAAATATGCAATTAACTCATAATATGCATCTCTATTAATATTGAAAAAGAGCTTCCATTGCTTATAAGAAATTCCTTCATTCACTTTTTCATACATCTATCATGAGCTCAAAGATGTGACATTAAACTCATTCCATAATATCCAATTAAAATCTCTCCATTTATTGCCGAAATTTTTCAATGTCCATGGGCATCAGATCGATTCAGGTAAATCAAAATGAAGAAAACATATTGAAATAAAAACATAAAACTTTATAATTATATCACAAAATTTTGTCTTTTAAATTAGTTATCAGGGGATATTGAATTAATATTAACATTACTTCAGTATTAAAGACCTCATTTTTTCAAGCTATTGGAATATGCTTCCAATATTCATAATTAATGGGAATGCTAACCATCTCACAAGCAAGTTGCCTATGAATTATCCCATTGATTCTGGAAGCATCACCGGTAGGCACCCTAAACTCATCAAATAGAACGATAATTTTAAAGTCATTTAGGTCACATACATCTGTCATTTTTATATATGTATCTATTTTATTGTTTTCTTTATCTTCTTGATAAATACATTAAACAATTAATAAAATATATAGTTTTTTATATAATGACATATATACCTGTAATGATAACTCGCCAATATCCCCTAGATGGAGGGGTGAAAAACTACTCCATCATTAGAGTTGAATCAGGTGGGGGACTACTAATGACATCTGGAGAAATAGTTAGTTCGCTAGTTGTCTTAGTAAAATAGGATCACTTGGATCAATAGAAGATGATGGTAGTGGTGGCGTGCTTCGAGATGCTGATTGGACAGGATCCTAAAAATTTTTGTATCCTCGTAATTCTTGCAATTCAAATGGTTTAGTTATATTAAATGTATAAAAAGGAAAAATGAAAATATTTTTACAAAAATAAAAAAAATAGAATAATGTATATATGTTGAAAACACTTATCAATTAGAAATTGTAATATATTTTCACTACTTATATATTCAATTTTCTTCATCATCATTATATTCATTGTTATCATACTCCATTGTGATGTGTCTTTAATTTTTACCCTATCTTACAAGTTTTATTGTTTTCATATTGTCAGGAAAAAACTATTCAATGTTTTTTGGTTGATGAGGTTCACTGTAAAAAAGTACCAATTGATCTTCATCACCCATATCATATAATTCTCTCTAATTTAAGTGTAAAACAACACTCCAACCTTCATATATTTCATTATCCACATAATAATTCATCTTCACTTGTGAATCCAAGATAAATGGATCATGCTCTGCATGGTTATCAGTATGGATCAATTGAGATAGGTTGACATAAGTAAAATGTAATGAATATTTCATTATTCCCCTATCAATGTTGACCTACTTTTATTTGAATAAGATAACTATAAAATGACCACTATAGTTTAATTCAATTATATCATTCAGCTTTCTATAGTATCTCACCTTTGAAAGGGTAAATACACCACTATTTTGGGTTTTCATGTCTTCTTCATGATAAATTGTACAAAACCTAAATCCATAAATATTATAGGCATAGAATCTATTAGCCTTACTTAGAGGAACTTGATCCAAAAACTTCTAATCATTTGATATTTCAGATCGATTCTCAACATTCATTATCTAGAGAAAAATATTTAAGGTTTTACTTTTAACATAGAAAAAATAACTACACGTCAATAATATGAATATGAGTATATACGTACACAATGGTAAAACCATTCAACAATCTCTTTATTAATATCGTTTAGTAATTCCATCTCATTTTGTGGTCAGCCCCTTAGTTTCCACTTTGTTTTAATTTTCAATTATTCAATAAATGGATATGAAATAACACTATTGAGTATCACATATCTATGTTCTTATATCAACTCTAATTATGTCCATTTAAAATTTGACCCCTTTACAATTGGTCATCCAATAGTTGAAAATACTAATGACTGGTTTTCATAATGAGAATTAGTTGACTTGTTTTCAGCACTTCTAAATCGATTGAATCAAGTATCAATCCCATCCAAATACTTAGAACATAAGTTCAAACACTCTTTTACTATTTAACCTTCAGTAATTGAGCCCTCTGGTTGAGCTTTATTCCTCACATTTTATTTCAAATGACCTAATTTTCTGATGAAAAAAATAAGACACTTATTAAAAAAAATATGCAATGATTTGAAAAAATTGAATTCACAAATAAAAATACAAATAATAGCAACATACCTCTCAATTGGATACATCCATTGATAGTGTAAAATTCCACCAAGTTTAGATTCTTCAACCAAATGAATAGTCAAATTAATCATGAATATGAATAATTAAGGGTAAAATAACATCTCAAAATGAAAAATTTTTAAAACAATTATTTCTTGAATTTTATCAAGATCAGTTGGATTTATATTTTTTTCACAAACCACTCTAAAAAATGTACAAAAATCAACTAGAACTATAGTTACCTTTTCAGGTAACATATTACACAATGCCAATGACAATAATTGCTCCATCAGTATATGTGATTCATGAATTTTCAATCCTTGTAACATTTGATGCTTTAAGTGAATGCGCATTAATATGTTACTTCAATATTAATCTGGTACTTTTACATTCTTTAAAGATCAAAGGAATATGTCAATATCATGATTTTTAATTTTAAAAATATCCAAAGGTTACTTTCCATTCTCATTTTTCCTAAAAATCATGATTTATAGTCATTGACTCTAAATCCTTTTGAACATTAAGGTGATCCTTCGATTGACCCTAGTCATTAAGAAATTTAAAAATTAAATTGTCACAGAAATTCATCTTAATATTCATTATTTCAAGTTTATGACGTATCAAATTAAACTCCCAATAAAGAAATTTGAAAAATATACTCTTTTTATTCCATTGTTTTGTTCTTACTGCTTGAGATACTGTACCTCATAACCTTCCCCCCCCACCATATTTAAACTGACAGTAGTTTCTAAATTCTTTAGTGACATTCATTAATTTTCCCAAGATTTCTAAACCATATTACAACTTTGGAGGATTTCCCAATTCAATATCTCCATTTAATTGTGTCTTGTTAAACCTAAATGTATGAGAAGCATCAAGAAATTGATAATGATGCATAAAACACCAATTTCTTCTAAGTTATTTATTAAGGTTCAAAATCAAAATTAAAAATTGGCCAAGCCTAACCAGAAATATTGGTCAATCTAGATAAATTTATTAGTCTAGGAAAGTCAATAATTTTCCATATTAAAGTAATATACATTTTTAATAGTTGTCTCGTTGAATCATCATATGTTTCCATGCCATCATCCCATAATTATCGCAATTATTTGATTAGAGTTTGAACGTATACGTCAATGTCATTTTTCAGGAATTTTCTTTTTAGAAATAATCATCGAAATAATGAACAAACTATTATTCATACACATCCATGGAGGTAGATTATAGGGGATCAAAACACGTGGTAAAATTCTATAATTATTACATAAAATACCAATAGGTTTAAAACCCTCAGAATCTAATCCCAAACATACTTTCCTAGGATACAAATAAAAACATGGATATAATTAATACAACATATTTCATGATGTTGAATATTTTGGTTGTATCATAAAGCTATCATTACTATCATGGGAATGCCAATTCATGTTGTATGCAGTCTTAGATGACATGAATAATCTTTGAAACCATGGTTTTAGAGGAAATTAATGCAATACCTTTGTGGGATTTTTCTTATTATATTTATTCCTAAGGTTTTATTGATTTATACTCTCATTTTTATTCATTGAATTCCATATACTTTTATGACATCTTATGCATTATTCTTTATTGAACTCCTCTCCATATTAAACCATGAAATCATTAGGGGCTTCATGTATCTTTGTGTAATAAATTCCATGTTTCTTTATGACTTTCTTCATATCATATAATGAAAAGGAGATATTAGCTTCACTAAATGCATCATGAAGTAACTCTAGAATCATGGACATTGATTTTTTAGTAATTCCACATAGGCAATTGATATGATGAAAATTAAGTAGAAAATAAAACATTGAATACTTGGCACACCCTTCATACAGTTATTATTGTTTATCTTCCACTAATACATAAAACTCATTTTTTGGTCACTAAAGTTCTGAGAAAGATAAACATACTTGGGATTAAATAAAGGTTTTTTTGATCTATTAAAATCTTGTATATTGTATTTTGTAAAACCAAAAGTGTGATTTAATAAATTTTGAACTATATTCTCCTCTGTTGGCTCACTTTGGGTTTTGTTGATAGTATTTTCATTGTTTTTGAAATTCCATAACATTCAATTCACCATTCCAAATAAAACATACATATCGATTATGAAACTATTTAAATATAAAATTCTCATATACTTCATTTCTATTCAACCATCACTTGAATTTAAAATTAGGACACTGAAATTTTATTCTACCATCCACTGATCAGATCAAAATTGCATAATCTATAAATTTTTCCAATCCATTGGCATACCGAGGTGTGTTTCAAGGTAAATTAATCCAACTTTTATCCTTAGGTTTTGGATTGTCCTCTCCCTTTACATTCACATATAATGATATAAATGTTTAATTAAGCATGTACAATCAAAATAAAACATCACCCAACTTCATCATTGACTAGAGTAGTGTCTTGATTTCACATAACAAAAATTAATCATCAAAATGATTTAATAAAACATTAAAAACATAAACACTCAATTACAAAAAAAAACATTATATATTTTAATTAAAACTCTTAGAAAATTCCACCAATCGTACATTAAATGATGTTGAGGGCCAAAATTATTGGAAAAATGGGAAGAGAAGCCTTTAGGTATCTTCATTAAGAATCAAGGGGAGTCAAGGTTATTATGGTCACTAAAAGGGATGGATGGGGTCACTATAGTCACTATAAAGGGTGATTGGGGTCAAGACAGTAGCCAGTTGGGGGGTTGGGGTCATAGAGGTCATTGGAAGCAGGGTCGGGGTCACAATAGAGAGGGTTGGGGTCACGACGGTCGTCAGTAGGTGGTTCGGGGTCATGACAGTTGCTGTAAAGGGGTTCAGGGTCACCGAAGTAGCCTATAGGGGGTTCAAGGAGATGGTATTCATTGGCAGGGGGTCGAGGTCAAGGAGGTCACTAGCATGGGGTCAAGGTCATGGTGGTTACTGAGGGGAGTAAGAGGTGGGGGTGAGGGTTGGTGGTCACTACTAAGGGAAGCAAGAGTTGGGGGTTCAGGGTCGGGGGTCACCGCCAATGGTAGAAGGAGGTGGGGGTCACTGTAGAGGGTAGGGTGAATTGGGGGGGTCAAGGGTCACTTCCGAGGGGAGAGGGAGGTCGGGGGTTCGGGTCAGGTGTCGTAGAGGGGTGGGGCAGGGTGGATCGGGTTGAAGGAGAGAGGGGGATGAAATTAGATTTTTTAAATATATATATGTATGTGTGTGTAGCAGTGGTTTAAATAAAACCACCATTAATTATAATTTTTTTTAATACGATTTATTTCACATGAGTTATTAAAACAACCATTAATTAACCATAGATAACCACTAGTTTTTTTTGTGAATATGTTATTAAATTTTATATGTTTGTATATTATGAACTCTATCACTTGATTAACCATAATTTTTAACCTTTGATGAATTTTTATTTGAATGGATTCCAATATTATACACTCTCCAGGCATCACAAATCAATATGGATGTATACTATAACTATATCCTTGTTCTATGTTGATTATTTGACTGTTGAAATAAATATAGGAAGTAATATTTTTTAAATAAAATAAAAAATTATTATTAATTAAATGTAATCAAAGAAAAAATATGAATTTCAAACATTTCAATATTTCTAAGGAATCTCACACAATATTCATTTTATCTAAATTTTAGAACATCTTCTTATATCCTCAAAGATGACACTATTGTTTTGTAGTACATTTTTTAATCTTCCTAAAGTTATGTTTAGTATTTTACAATGAGAATTTGAATCATATAAAGAATATATCATGGTAGTGTCAAACTAGGTGTGTAGAAAGGCAGATTGTCGTACACCTATTCCCGATTGATTCTAACTCAATATAGTGTTTGGGGTTTATTACCCCAAGGTACATCTCATCCATAGCCACATCCACTTATAGTATCCAAAAAGAGAATTCATTTCTTAGATAAACACATAATATTCACTTTATCAAAATATTAGAACATCTTCTTATCTCTTAAAATAGAATACTAATGTTTTATAGTACAATATTTATTCTTCTTAAAGGTATGTTCAGTATTTTACAAATAAAATTTGAATCATCTAAAGAATATCCCATGGAAGTGTCAAACTAGGTGTCCAGCAAGGCCCATTATCATGAAATAGTTGTTGATCGAGTCTAGAACAATATGTTATTATCAGGGTTGTTACCCCTAATGTTCATATGTTCCAAATTCATATCCACTTATAGTATCTATATATATATCAGTACTAAGATAACCAAAAAATCCTCACTTTATTGAAATTTTAGAAATTTTATTATATCCTCAATGATGATAGTAGCATTTGGAATTACTAATTTTATTATTCCTAAATGTTTGAATCAACTAAATAAGATCTCATGAGAGTGACAAATCAAGTGTGTTGTTTGACCTCATTCGCTCTTTGATCCCAAGTTAATCCAATTTTAATTTGAATTTAATAAATATCCATTCATTATTTAATCTCTAATTCATCATAGGGTAATCAATAATTAATCATTACTTACTCAATAGTTTATAATTAGTGAAGCCTAAGTTAATCATTTCTTAATCATTCATTAATTAGTTATTTAATTATTTATTATTTTTTTATTATTTTTTATTCAAATTAAATAGTACTTCATTATTAATTAGTCATCTAACTAATTAAAATTAATTAATTACTAATTAAAATTATCTAATAACTAATTAAAATTAATTAATACTAAATTAAGAACCAATTTTAATTTGTTAATTACAAATTACTGTTATTTAATTTATAATTACAATTAATTAATTTTTATTTATAATTAATAAAGTGTTAATTACAAATAATTAATTTATAATTACATAAAATTATTTAGTAATTAAAATTAATTAATTAATTAATAAAATTAATTATTAATTAATTAAATTTTGATTAAAATTATTTAATTAAAAATTACAATTAATAATTAATTAATTACTAATTAAAATTACATAATTACAAATTATAATTAATTAATTATAAATTATAGTTATTTAATTAATAATTACAATTACTTAATTACAAATTACAATTAATTATTTACTGTTGGTCGGAGTGAGTATCTCAAGAGGGGGTGAACTGAGTACCCAATAATTTTTTTTAAAAAGATTATTTTGAAATCCCCCAAATGTTTAAATACAAACATGTTTATCAAATAAGTAGTATTATATATATCTTAATATTTCTAAATATTTCTCTAGAGTTTTATTATATCTGTGATGAATAATATATATAATATTATTGAATCCTTTGAAATCAATTTACTTGATCAAAATACTATATGAACTTGAATTAAGATAAATTATTAAAGTATATATTTTTTTATAGTTGAAATAATTTTTAGTTTTAATGTAGAAATAAAGTAAAACAAAATTAAAACACATGGTAGAAAGATTTAATAAAATAGGTTTAGTCTCAAGTTGAGTCTTATTCCTCTCCACTTGGTGATCACCCACCACCAATCAGTTTATATAAAATAAACTAGATGATCCACAACATGGATCAGGTTTGTATAGAAGTTAACACTATTTAGTTCAGACATGACCTCTTCTACAGTTATGCATGGTAATAAAAAAACATTCCACACAGGGACCTATACCACTCTTATCCATGGGAGATATAAATAAGAAAAGTGTTTGAGAAGAAATCTAGTATCTTCTAGTTTAGTAAAGGAGAGTGTGCATGTGGTAAAGAAGTGTAAGAACACACACTACTCAAAAATGTAATAAAACTAAGCATAATCAAGTAATCTATAAGTGTAGAGTTCTGAAGTGATCATTCTGTTGAAATATAGCTTGTGACTCTTGATTTAAATTATAAATGATGCTTGAGTCAAGTTCTTTCAAAATATTCAGGAAAAATAGAGTTCCACATACTCTTGTTTTCTAGTTGGAGGAAAGCACTGGATGTGATGATGTTTGGGATTCCTTAGTTGAGTGCTCTCATAAGGTGATCACTTCATGTTTGCAAAAAGGATCATCTCTTAAGCTCTAAGATATTCAGTGAATCGTGATATCGTTTTTTCCATGAATCATTTCTTCTCTACTGTGTTTTACTATCTTTTCTATATATTTTTCATTATATCTAGATAAGGGAGTGTGATCCACTTTTTATCGGCAGCAACAGGGACATCCAAATCCGTTAATTCCTCATACTGCACATTCTAAAATAATTTCCATTAGACATTTAAATTATTATCAATAAAATAGTAAATATAATTAAATTCGATGAATGTATCCATTAGAGTAATATAATTCAAAATAATTAAAGTAATAAAAAAAATTATGGTGTCTTAAGATCCAATGGTGTCGAGATATAGCGGTATGTCACTCTGACGGTATGTTGTTATTGTGGTATGGCACTGGTAGTGTCTTCTACTTATCCAAACTTTCACTATGTTGGAGTTGTCTCAACAAGTGGTGTATGGTATGATAGTTTTTTCTTTGATGGTGTCTCGTATTTAGGTAGTTTTTCAGTGTTGGTGGTATGAGTCTGGCAGTGTCACATCTGGAGGTATTTCATACTTAGCCAAATTTTTGTTCTAGAGGTATGACATCCTAGCAGTGTGTTGACCAACAGTGTCTCATAATTTTTCAGTTATTCAATCCAGTGATATGACATTATGAAAGTTTTATATCTTATATTTGTCTCAGACTTATAGATCTTTAATTTGGTGGTGTGTCATGGACAACGTTGTGTGTCTCAATGGTGTCGCAAACTTAGACAGATTTATCACCTATTCTCGTAATACATATTACTTATAGGAAAACATGAAATTTATCTTTATTATTGAAAACATTATTGTGTGATCATTAAAACTGAGAGGTAAACATTCTCCCCCTTTTTGATGATCACAAATCATGGCATCAAAATAATATTATAAATGTAAAAACAGGCCATCAATGATATTACAAAAGTTTAAACATTATATCCACTATAAGATCCAAATATAAATAAAGACTTATCATTCATAATTTGTTTAGATGGTTCAAGGAAAATAATAATAAAATAGTAAGTATCAAAAGTAAGTATCAAAGGTAAGAACATATTTCAAAGATATAAAGATTTAAAATAGATAGTATCAAAGATATTAATTTTAGAAAATAGATAAACATAGTTGCATAAAATGTTTCAAAACACATATGCTATAAAAATTCTACACCTTTTTGGATTATCAAAAAGGTAAAGTATATCAGTAAAGTCGGTAATAATAAACAGATGAAGAGATATAAAATACATTCAAAAGTAAATAGGCATAATTAGAGGTAATAAAGGCATCCAAAATGATGATCACAAAGTTATTACAATACAAATCCCATCAAAGATAGTATAGTATAATCCAAAAAAATACAATGTGTAAGGTTTTGAAGAGGGGTTCATCAGTTCTATTCCTTTAGCCTTGTATTACTCTTTCTCCTTATCTAAGGCAGTAGGATCGGGATGAGGTAAAAGAGATAAAACACCAAAGTAGAGTCCAAATACAGTCTGAGGATGGTCTTCCAAAATAAAAACTAGCCTGAGGTGTCCCAAATCTTGAGCAGAAGACAATGGGAAAGTATGGAAACAAGAAGGAAAAGGTTTTAAAGGGTCCTGAGAAACTCCATGTCTGAGAGAAAACTGAGGAGTGATAGGAACAGCTTCCTGAGAAATCACTGCTTGTCCATGGACATAAAGAAATGACTTCATGATATTGATAAAATCCATTATAATTTCTCCACCCCTTTCTATTTCACTAAATAAATTATCCTTCTCTTCCTTGAAATGATACAAGAATAGGGTTATCTCTTTGAGCTATCCAAGTTGCATGTTGAATGCTTGAGTCATATGAGGCATTCTCAAATTCTCAGCCATGAATTTAAAATTTTCATCCATTACATGATTTGTATATATTTTAGAGTTAAAACGTGATGAACTTGGTTATAGTTTATCTATCATCTTTCTTATCATGAGCATAGTTAGAAACCATCTTGAGAACATTGTCCAAAATATACCGAATTCTACTCAAAGTCTCTTGGGGCCGATCTGTGACACTACATGAAGCACTGGAAGATGTAGCTCTTAACTTGTCTCTTACAACTGATCTCAACTGATCAACATCAAACACTAGAGGAGGAGGTGATAAGAAACATAATAATATGAATAAGTATCTATACTTTTAAGGATACCATCCAAGGAAGCTTTAAACTGATATTTCATTTCCTCTACCAAAGACTAGAGAGTTTCTAGTTCACCACTTATCTACTTTTTCTCAATATTTATCTCATAAACATGATGCATAATCTTAGGTTGGGTATGTTGAAGAACCAACTCAAATATGTACCTTTCATCCTTTTTAATGATATTTTTCTAAAGATGGGATTGATTTTTTACACTCTTGTGAAACTCAGACAAATGATTTTTACCAAAAACATTGAAGTCATCTTGAGTGACTATATCCATTGGAAAACTGGAGGATCTAGAGAAAGTTCAGCTATAGGAGGTCTCACAAAATTGGAATTTTCAAAAAAAAACCTTCAAGATCAACCTGGGATATCAAAGATCTATTAGGATCATCTTTAACACTCACTTTAGGTTTATCACTCTTTGGTTGGATTCTTACAACATTATATAACTTTTCCCATTTCTCTTCTAAAGGGTCCATCCATTATTCTAAAACAGATACTATGGTAGGAGGTACCACACTAGCAAAAACAAATGAAACTTATAGATTCTTTTAACCTTGTGAGATTTGAGAGTCCACTGTGTGTTTAATACTATAAGGCTCAGCTTCCAACTATGTACCTACAGTTGGTGCATCTTACATCTCAATATCCTATTGGGCATCAACAGCAGTGGACTCACCTTCCACATTTTCATCCACAGGACACTTATGAACATTTAAAATAGATAACTATTTATTTCCAAATTCTTCTTAAATAAGAACCTTCTTATAATTTTTAGAAACATGTTTTTTAACATCATATATAACTCTCATATGTTCATCCACAGTAGAATATGAAACATATTTAATATTAGAAACTAAACTATCCTCAACATCATCAATAGTTGGAGCTTCATGAAAAATATTCACTAATGGGGAATTCTCCTCCTCAGAAAATTTTTCCTTAAGATCCAGAGTAATTTCCATATCCCTATTCTTGATTCTCCAACTATCATCATTTGGTCAAAAATATTATCCATCATCACTTTCACTATATTCAAAAACTTTTTCATTTCTATTATTACTATTTCAATTCTCATCTTATTCTTCATTTTCTTCTTCCTCATCATCATCATCATCATCAGTGGATTTGGAACTTTTATATTGATCCTATATATAGACCACAGTCTCTTCATCATCGTTATTAACCAAATTATCTCTTTTTGGAAACCACTTAGGTGGACTAGGAGCTCCAAAGGTAATGGGAGAGGCTTTTAGAGAAAGTTCAGGGTCACTCCCTACATTAACAGATTATTCATTTTCAACTTCTTTACCAAAAAAATATTGCTCATATGAGTATTCCACAACTTCATCATACTCCAAGACTGGATCAACTTCATCCTTAAGACTGGTTTGAAGATCATCCAGGTTATATTTATCATACAACTTATCACTGTCACCATCCCATTGTCTCTTTCATGGGTTCCATCTTATCTTCATTTTTTGAACATGTGGTACTAGTTATGTAGAAACCACCACAATTTATAATATATTATTCATCATCACTAACTAGGACCTTGGCCTCTAACATGGTAGAAATAATCAATGGTTAGATAAAAAATTTTGATCTGGAAGATGGTTTGATCATGTCACACATATGTACCATTAGATATCTATAATGATTAATCTTATGACCTTATGTCATAAGAAATAGTATATAAACTTATTGATACATTAGAGTTGAAAAATATCCTTTTCTTGGACATAGAATCTTCTTCATGGAATTAAATATCATCCTACATTCTCTATCCAACTTTGAGGCAACATTCCTTCTTGTTGTGCCATCTCATGTTAGCACAACAAGGGCATCCTCATACATGAACAGATCACTGACTTCTAGAATACTTCCTTAGCAATCATCAAATACTCCATCATGAGATAAATTTAAGCACTTAGCCCATTTTATTGAAGAAAAAACAAACACCTATCCTTTTACATGGATTTTAATCCCATATACCCCATATTTATTAAATTCATACTCTATATTCAGATAAAACACATTTACCAGCTTTGGGTAGAAAGGAATCTTATTTGAAGAAAACCACTCCAAAAACCCTTGATTTTGGAGAACCTTAAGAACCAGAGACATACTCGATAGTATCCACTTCGAGTATATATACTTTTCTACAATAAAAACTCATTTGACAAGATCTGGATTAACTAAAGAAATAAGAGCAGGTGCACTTGGATATTTCTTCTACTTCTTAGAAGATTTTGACTTTGAAGGGGAAATATCAAAATCATGCTTCATTTTCAACATCTAGATTGTCTCATCAATCTTGGTCAAGGGTCAGGAGAAGTATTGAATAGTGATATATGAAGGGGTTTCACTATACTAGAGATAGAGATGTATGAGTATTGTGTGGGGATCAAGGTATGTTGTGAATAGGAATTATGAGACTTTAATATCATTTGGGATATTATGTATTCTAAAATAAAAATTATTCTTCAAATAGAATTTAATATTGAGACTAAACATGCATCAGTTTTCAGTAAATAGAATAAACCTAGAAATAAACCGGTGGTTTTAAATAATGAGATATAAAGAAAAAATTTGCAAAGGCATGAAAAAATCAGCATGACAAATCAATGGTGTGAAAAACTGGCGACATAACAAGAAAAAATTATGAAAACCAACTGCATGAAAATACAACGGTATGAAAATCCAACAACATGACAAGCCAAAAGTATGATAGGTAAATAGTGTGTCATACACAATGGTATGACATCATAATGGTGATTCACCAAATTTGACCAAAATTTATCATTTCTTGGTCCTGTTTGATATAATTCATTCTCTCAAAATTCAAATACTTGGTGAATATATAAGCTAACTGATGTTCTATGACAATAAATTCAAGATTGATATCTCCCTTTTGAAAATAATATCTCAAAAATTGACTTCTTATATCAATTTGTTTTGTTCTAGAATGAGAAACATTATTCTTAGATATGTTTATTGCACTTTTATCGTCACGGTTTATGGGTACATGTCAGAATTGATATCCATAGTCTAGTAGAGTGTGTTTAATCCATAAAATTTGTGTATAGTAACTTCATGTATCTATTTATTCAGCTTCAATAATAGACAATGCAACAAAATTTTTAATTTTACTACACCATGAAACTAGATACTTGCTTAAAAAGTAACATGTTCTAGAGGTTATTTTTCTATCTAACTTACATCCACCAAAATCAGAATTAGAATAACTTACTAAATAAAATTATTTTACTCTAGGGTAAAACAATCCTAAATTAGTTTCATAGTTGTTGTATTTTAAAATTCTTTTAAGCGAAACTTGATATGTCTCTTTTGGGTAATCTTGGAAGTGAGTGCACATACACACACTAAACATAATAACTAGTCAACTATCAGTCATGTATAGAATAATTCTAATCATAACTTTGTCACTAGTTTGATCAACTGGTTTCCCAACTTCATCAAGATCCAATTTATAGTTGGTACTCATAAAAGTATCACTACTTTTAGTACTATCCATGTTAAAATGTTTTACAATATCTTTTTATATCTACTTTGGTTTAAAATAATTCCTTCTTCATTTTGAAAAATCGAAAATCCAAGAAAGAATTTGATTTCACCCATTAAACTCATTTCAAATTAATTTTTCATCATTTTATTAAAATTAGTAAATAAATACTTTTTTGAAGATCCAAAAATAATATCATCAACATATATTTATACTACTAATACATATTTTGAAATTCATTTTATGAAAATGGTAGGATCATATATTACTTTTGAAAATAATTTTGAAATAATAAAATTTTTTAGCCTATCATACCAAGATCTAGGAGCCTATTTTAAACCATATTAAGATTCAGTTAATTTAAAAAAATGATTTTGAAAGTGGGTATTTTGAAAACTAGGGTGTTTTTCCAAAAAAAAATCCTCAATTATAAAACCATTTAGGAATGTACTCTTGGCATCCATTTGATAAAGTTTGAAATCTAGATGAGATATATAAGAAAGAAAGATTCTAATGGAATCAATTCTAGCTATAGGTGCAGTGGTTTCCTCGTAGTCAATTCCTTCTTCCTAAATATTTCCTTGTGTAACTAGTCTAGCCTTTTTTCTAACTATATTGTTTGATTCATCAGCTTTATTACTAAACACCCATTTAGTTCCAATAGTCAAGGTGTCCTTGGATCTATCTAAAAATTCCAACACTTTGTTCCTTTCAAACTTATTTAACTCTTATTTCATTGATATTACCCATAATTCATCATTTATAGCTTTATTTATGTTCTTAAATTCAATATGAGACAAGAAAGTTTGATGATCTACCTGATTTCTAACAGACTATCTAGTTTGAGTTACTCTATTTAGATCACCTACAACAGCATCTAATGGATAGTACTTAATAGTTCTAACAAATCTATAGAAATATGGACTGGTCACCTCTATATTTTTAAGTTCAAGTTCTAGAAGTACTATAAGTTCTTCAAAAATATTTGATTTTTCTACTTGTTTTATAGCAGAATCTAAAGGTTTGGAATTTAAGTTCAGAGAAGATAAATCATCCTCAAGGTTTTTTATGGAGGTCTTAGGCTCATTTGGATCATTTTTATCAAATTTTACATGAACTGATTCTTCCACAATTTTTTTCTTCCTATTGAACACTCTATTGGATTTTCTAGAAACTCAATAATGAAGGAAAATCCCTTCATCACTTTTCGAATAAATTTTTTCCAAGTTATCCTTAGTGTTAAGAATAAAGACATTCTAACCAAAAACTCTAAAGTAATTAACCTTAGGTTTCTTATTATCCCCCAACTCATAAGGTTTATTCTTAAGTATAGGTCTAATCAAAACTCTATTGATAATATAGATGGTTGTATTAATAGTTTCTTACCAAAAATAGATATGTTGGTCATACTCGTTTAAAATGGTCTAGGCTGTCTCTTGTAAGGTAAGATTTATTTTTTCAACAACTCCATTCTTCGGGGGTGTCCTAAGAGTATAGAATTTATGGGTGCATCCATTTTGTGATAAAAAATATTCTAAATCAGGATTTTAAAACTCATTCCCATGATCACTCCTAATGGTTTTAATCCTAAGTACAATAAGATTTTCCTTAGATTTGGAATACTTGGTAAAGTAAGAGTAGGATTCACTTTTGTGAGCTAGAAAATATAACCATATATAACTATAATATTCATCTACTAGAACATAAACATGGTGCTTAACATTAATACTTGAAACTCTAGAATGTCCAAACAAATCCATGTGAACCAACTCCAGAGGTTGAGAAGTTGACACTTCATTATTTAGTTAAAAAAAATTGTGTTGTTTCCATTTTTGATAGGGGTTATAGACTTTATCAGTTGAAACATAAGTTTATCTAAATCCCTAAATAACCCTTTTCTAGTTATATTCCTAAGTTAGTGAATGTTACAATGGACTAGTCTCTTATACTAAATCCAAGATTCCTTATGAAGGGAACTTAAGCATGAAACATTCTCAGAAAATAAAAAAATTAAATATATAGCATAAACATTGTCATTTATCAAAGTAGTAAAAAATAAAAGAACAGAATAAATTTTTTTTCAAGCATAATTCTAAAACATAACATAAAAACCATCATCAAAAAACTGAGAAATTCTAAGCTGATTATATTTTAAACCATCAATATATAAAACTTTAGAAATCAAAACTGATTTTTTGTTACCAATCTGTCTTAGTCTGATGATTTTTCCTTTTACATTATCACCAAAGGTGAAATGGCCACCATTAACCATAATAAGGCTTCTGAAGAAATATTATTCTCTTATAATATGTCTTGAACATCCATTTTCCAAGAACCATATACTTATAATGGAGGTCTTCAATCATTTTTCCTACAAAACAAGTTTTAAACAAGAAATGATTTTTGTACCCAAATTAGTTTGGGTCTATAGATGTCAGTAATTAATGATTTGGGAATCCACATTTTCCTTATGGGTCTCCTATAAATAGATTACAGACTCTTAGAAATAAAAAACTTTTTGGGTCCCTTTGAAAAATGTTTAGTATTAGAGCTTTCAGGTCTAGATTTAGGAAAAAAATTATTCTTAGTTATTCTCCTCTGCCTAGGTTCATATCCTATCCCCGTGATATATTTGGGAGAAAATTTATTTCCAAAAATTTATGTCAATTTCTCTCTACCATTTGTAAATTTGTCAAGGTATTTCTTTAATTTCTCATTTTAAATTTTATGTTCATTGTTTTCTTTGAGTAGTTGAACATTTTTCTAAATTTCTATTGATAACTCGGATTTATAGTTTATAGTTAGAGAATTTTGTCTTTTCAAAACTTTGTATTTATCCTTTAGCTCATTAATGGTGTATTCTAACATATTGCAGTGGTCAAATAATTCTTCATCTGGTATATTATTATCATCATGTTGTTCATTGTCAGAATTATCAAACACATGCATAGGTAGAATATTAGAAATGATAGGTAAAGAAAGTACCTCACTGACTTTGGTAATAAAGAACATATTTTCTCTATTCTTCTTTTCTTCATGTGAAGAATTTGAGTCACTAGAGCTGTCCTCAGATGTACACCAGGTGGATTTCATGGAATTTTTTATCTTTTATCCTTATATTCATATTTCTTTTTGTATTTAATATTTTTAAAGTCATATTTTATGTGACCTTATCTTTTTCATTAATTTCATAAAACTTCCTTTGGTTCATCATCCTTTTTCTTCTAATTTCCTCTATTATTATACATTCCTTTATATTTTGGTTTTTTGAAAAAAAAAATTCTTCCTATAGAACTTCTTAAACCTTATGGATATGTGATCCATTTCCTCATCATAATCAAAAGAAGATTCACTAGCACTCGAATATACATCTTGGAATTTTTATTTTCTTTTTCCTTTTTTTTGAGAAGTATTAGTGTTGAAATCTAATGACTTTCTTTTGTGATCCTCATCTTCCTCACAATTTACTTTTAACTCTTCTTCTTACATCATAATTTTTCCAATAAACACTTTTCATAGGAATTTTACTTATATCACATGATTATATGATTGACACTGAAGTTCCTCTCCATCATTCTAGTAGACATATCAACAATCTAATAATCTAATCCCGGTCAGATACATGATTTTCCAACAAGATCATGGTATTGAAAATCACATTAAACCTGAGGTAAATATCATAAATGTGTTCATCAAGTTTCATTTTAAAATTATAATATTTAATAGTATATGTATTAAACCTCATTTCTTTAACATTTAAAGTTACCTCATGGGAAATAGATAGAGTGTCCCAAATTTTAAAATTAGTATTACAATAATAAATCCTATTAAATTCCTCATATTCAAAGTCACAGTACTGGCCATTCATAGCTTTATAATTACTATTATATGATAATTTTGTTGTATTATCCCAAGTGCTTCTAACAGTATTAGGTATAACATATTAATCTTCTATTGTAGACCAAATATCAAAAATTAGTCTCTCTATGTGCATTTTCATCTTTATTTTCCATTGGGAATAATTTGTAACATTGAAGAAAGGAGGTATGTTGGTAGTAGAACCTTCTTGAAGATTATCCATATTAAGGAACTAAATTAAGAACTATCAGAAATTTAAGATCATTAATGTATAACATAATCACAATTAAAAAAATTGAAAATATTAATACCAAATAAATAAAAACATTTGATACCAAATGTTGGTCATAGTGAGTATCTCAAGAGGGGGTGAATTGAGTACCTAATAATTTTTTTTAAATGATTATTTTGAAATCCCCAAAATGTTTATATAATAAATTTTATCAAATAAGTATTATGATATATGTCTTAATCTTTCTAAATATTTCTCTAGAGATTGATTAGATCTCAGATTAATAATATATATAATATCATTGAATTCTTTGAAATCAATTTACTTGATGAAAATACTATATGAAAATGAATTAAGATAAACTATAAATGTATATATATTTTGTTTAAAATTAAATAGTTTTCATTTTTAAAATATATATAAAGTAAAAAAATTAAAACACATAGTGATAATATTGAATACAAGAGGTTCAAACTTAATTTCAGACTTAATCCTCTCCACTTAGTGATCACAAGCCATCAATTAGTTTATAAAGAATAAACTAGATGATCCACAGCCTGGATCAGGTTTATACAACAGTTAACACTTTCTAGGTCACATACGACCTCTTCCACAGTTATGTGTGGGAGTAAAAAAAGAAACAAGCCACACAGGGACCTCTACTACTCTTATCCATGGGAGAAACAAATAAGAAAAGTTTTTTAGATATATTTAGTATATCTTACATGTAAGATCTAAGATTTTCTTAAGGTATTTTTTTATGTTTTAGTTTAAGTCCCTTATTTTGGTCAAATAAGTGTTTCTCAAAGATCATGAGGAGTCTCGGGGGTGTTCCAGGGGTTCGGGCATGAAAGAGGAAGAAAAAGGGGTTTCTGTTCATGTTGCCCGGTTTGTGCATGGTTAGTGAAAACTATGTGGAAATCCCAGGTAATTTTTTGAGGGGATTGTTTTCAGACAGTAGTATTCACACAAATTGTGCATAGTTTGGAAAACCAAGCGGGTAAACTGTGTGGCCTAGAAAAGTTAAGAAATTTACAAAAATGCCATTACAGGATTTTAAGGCACACTCAGGGTTTTCATGCTTTCTTCTCCTATAAACCCTAGTAACGAACCAAAGCTTCCAATGGCTTAGGGTTATTCTCATTCATTCCTAGGTCATTTTTAGTGTCGTTGGTCGCAAATTGAAGATTCGGGGAAGGATAATATCTCCCTTGCTTCCCTTTTTGGTTTAGGGTTACTGTTCTTTCTCCATCTTCTTCAGAAGCTCTAAATACCTCTTTTTCTGGTGAGATCTAGGTTAAGGCTTCAAAGGGTAGTTTAATTGGGATATAAGGCTTCAATTAGGAGTGTGTTCACCAATGGATTCATGGTAGGTGGTCTATAAGTTATATCCCACAATTTATATTTAGATTTGTACATATAGGGTTTTATTCTTGTTCTCATATTGATGTGTTCTTGGTGTCATTGGTAATATGTGGTATATTGAGTGTCTAAATAACCAAATGAAACCCTCATGATCACAGTGGGATTCATGGAGGATGTCGTGACTATTTATAAGGCCACCCATGGGGTGTTCCAACCCTTCCAAATGGGATAATGGAAATATAAGGTGAGAAATTGACCCATGATGATGTAGAGACATAGAAAATGTGTTAATTGGTTTATGTAATGAGTTAGGATGGATTGTGGTTAGTTGTGTCTAATGTTGTTAAAGGCTAAGGGATTGTTTGGTTGGCATGTAAATGGGTTAAATGGGATTAATGGGAATGTGATAAGGAATTATGCTTACAACTGAATATGCTTAGTCAAATAGGCATGGGTAATGGGAATCAGGGTTAAATGGTTATGTGTTATAAATGATGAGTGTGTTAATGGACTGTATCATAATGTTAAATTCCCATTTATTGATATTATTATGATGTTTCTAATTATATTTTCTATGAATGGTTGTAATGTGGTTACTTGAAGATGATGATAAATAATCATGTGCACATGGCTTGGTAGAGTTGGGTACAGACATGAGGTTCTATGCCCACGGGTTAAGATTGACTAAGGTTCTAAGATCCACCCTCTAAATGCATGGGTAATGGAAGGGGATGGAGTTATATTCCCCTAACGGTTTCATTCCACCCAGACTGAAGCTTTGAGGTGAAGATAATGTGGTTATTGTGATGTGATTCCTAGTGAGATAGGAAAAGATTTATTCCCATATTCCTTAATAACATTGATCACGTCTAATCCATTGAACACATGAAAAAGGGTGAACTAAAACATGATATGCTTAAGTGGTAAACCTGGATTTAAGGGTAGTATAACATAAAGGAACATAATCTAGAATGGATTATTGAACTATTTTTCTTTACTTTCCATTATTTATCACTTGTATGCACTATCTACTTTCTCACCCCTTGATGGTCCTACTTTGGACTCAACTTCTATCAATCCTTCTATTTCAGACAATGCTGTCAAATATTTACTGAGTAGTAACATTCATACTGACAATATTATTGCCTATAATTTAGAGGATAATGACAACTCTGTCATACATAACTCCCCATCTGAATACATTCCCATGGACCCTCAAAACTCTTCTAATATCTCTGAAATTCATTCCTCACCGGAAAGTGCTGAGAAAAACAAGCTGACCGAACCTAACTACATGGATTCTCTCCTTTCCTCACCAATCTGTAAGGATAGGAAATAGGATTCTGTTGTGTCACACACTGCACAACCCGAATCCAAGCCTTCTGAAACTCTAGGACTTATTGTTCCCATTCTTGTTTCAGTATAGGTCTAGGGTTCTCAGTTTACTGTCCACATGGAATCTGCTTGCAAGCAGATCACTTCTACTCCTCCTCTACAATCTACTTCTACTATAGATCATTCTACACAACCAAAATCCATGGTTTCTGGAACAACAGAACCTACTTTTCCCATTTATACTTCTGTACAGGACCAGGGACTTCAGTCTACTGGTCACAAGGCACCTGATAGTAAGCAGCACTCTTCTACTCTACCCAAACAAACTATTTTTAACATGCAAGATAGGGATACAGATACTGCTACTTCCTCATTTCCCATGCACTTAGCATTGCAGGTTAAACATGAGAATACTGTAAAATATTGCTCATCTATAATTTCCACTAGGTCTAAGACCTTGACTTCTAAAAAAAGGGGATAGCCCCACTAAGAAATGGTCTAAATGAATATTCTGTTTTGGAATTTTTAAGGAATTTCTAACCTTGACACCTTCAACTTCCTTAAAAGATTCACCAATACTCACACTCCAAACATTATTGTTATTTCTGAACCTAAAATTAACTTTTCATTTCATTTACATCAAGCCCCCATTAGATACTATTTACTAGGGGCTTGTAACAATGGATCCCCTACTGAATCTTTATGGCTTTTTTCTCATTCTTCATTGCAAAATGTTAACATCTATAGTTGTTCGAGTCAATCCATTACTTGTGACTACATTTTTGAGAACATACATATTTTCTCTACTTTTGTTTATGCCTATAATAGGTATCAATATAGGAGGGATCTTTGGAATGATCTCTCCTATCCCAATGCTTCTATTTTCCATCCTTGGTTTATTATTGGTGACATCAATGCTATTCTAGATTCAGGTGATAAAATTGCTCATCCTCCTACTCCTATTTCCACTAGGGAATTTAATTCCTGTATTGAAATGAACAATCTCATAGAGGTTAACCTCTTGGGTGCTAAATTTACTTGGTATAGGAAGCACCATAATAGAAATGTAGCTAGTAAATTAGATAGGGCCTTTACTAACTCTCATTCCATTGATAATTGGGACAATATCTATAGCATTACCCTTGTTAGGATTACCTCTGACCATCATCCCATCCTTCATTCTTTTTCCTAAAAAAAGAGTAAATTAAGGGATCCTTTTAGATATAACACTACTTGGTCTTCTGACCCCGAATGTATAATCATCATCAAGAACACTTGGAATAATATTCATGGTCATCTTGGCCCATTTTCTTGCCCGATGAAGTTAAAAATGTTAAAGAAAATTCTTAAAATCTGGTGAAAAACAAATGTTTTTTAAATGGACAATAATATCAACCTTCTTGAAACAGAGCTTAACCAACTCCAAAATGTCAACTCTTCTTCAAACTTTTCTCAAGACTCTCAATAGGAAATTATCATTTCCTCTATACTAATCTCCTTAATCAACCTCAAGGATAATCTTAAAAAAAAATCTTCAAATCCAAATGGCTTAATGATGGGGATAGGAATAATAAATTCTATAACACTCTCCATAGGGTTAGAAAAGCCTATAGACCCATGGCCTTTCTTAGAAATGGGGACCAAATTCTTGACACTGATGAAGGAATTGCGAATCACTTAGTATCTTATTTTGAAAATATTTTCAATGGTGATGATATTGATAAAGACCTTAAACCTGACATCATTCATGCTCTTTTTTCTGGGGAAGACAACTCTCTTCTGAATAGCATCCCTTTTGATCCTGAAATCAGAGACACTGTCTTCAGTCTTAATCCTGACAGTGCCCCTATCCTGGATGGTTTTAATAATGTATTATATCAAAAACATTGGGATATTATTCAGGAATACTTTTGTCGTCTGGTTAAATATTTTTCTCCAAATGTATTCTTCTGTATGGTATTAACTCCCAATTCCTTGTTCTAATTCCCAAAATGGAGAATGCTAATGTGATTTAGAGCTTTATACCCATTTCCCTTATCAATTATTTATTCAAAATCATCACAAAATTATTTTCCAATAGAATGACTTCCATTTGTAGCCAAATAGTTTCTTGGAACCAATTTGGTTTCATAAAAGGCATATCTATCCAAGAATGCATCTGTCTGGCCTCTAAATCCACTAATCTTTTAAACAAAAAGGGTATAGGTGGGAGTGTTACTATCAAACTTGATATTGTGAAGGCCTTTGATACCATTGATTGGATCTTTATATATAAATTTTTTTCACAATTCGACTTCAATGAATTTTTCATAAATATAATCAAATATTTATTCACCTCTGCTTACATATTCATCCTTATTAATGGCTCACCCGGAGGTTATTTCAACTGCACTAAAGGAGTGAGATAGGGTGATCCTCTCTCTACAATACTCTTATCCATTGCAGAAGATTACTTGAGTAGGCTGATCTCTCAGGAGATTGCTAAAAGGACCATAAAACCTATCTCTAGCTCCATAAATTTACAAGTCCCTTTGGATCTTTTTTAGGCAGATTAAATTATTCTCTTTACCTAGGGAGACAAAAGAAATATTCTTAAGCTTAAAGATATCCTCCTCCACTATCAGGAAGTCTCTGGTCAACACATCAACTAGAAAAAATCTTATATCATTTTTAGTAAAGACTTTCCTCTGGGGAGAAAACTTTCCATCTCTGATATCTTAGGCGTCAAATAAGGATCTCTCCCCTTTACATACCTTTGTGTGCCTATATTTTGGGGTAGACCTAAAGCAAATTATTTCTCTCACATTGCTAACCATACGCTTCGACATCTTTCCTCCTAGAAGGGTAAGACCCTTTCGATGGCTGGGAGAATTTATTTGGTGAAATCCACGATTGTTTCTAAACTTGTTTATTCCATGATGATATATAAATGGCCAAAAAGTATTTTAAAATTCATTAATGTTTCTATTAAAAAAATTGGACTGGTAGCACTTCGGAGAGAAAGCTGGTGACTATCCCCTGGACCTCTTACTGCAAACCTGTTGATAAAGGGGGGATTGGCATAAACAAACTCTCTAAGTTCAATGAGTCTCTTCAAGATAGACTTACATGGAACATTATTCACAATACTTCCTCCTCCATGAATTTTATCAGGGCTCGTTTCCTTGAAAATCTTAGAAATAATCATTCTTACTCCCTTAAGTCCTCTATATGGTCCTCCATCAAAAGTACTTTCATTTATATCATGTTTAACTCTATATGGATGGCCAATAAGGAATCCAACATAAAATTTTGGTTTGATAACTATACTGGAATTCCCTTGATCTCCTTGATAGATAGCAACCAATCCCCTACCTACCTTCAGGATTCAATTAACTCGATCATCCATATGCATAACCTCCATCTCCCTGAGAATATTACTCAAATTTTCAATTATTATCATTTTTCTAATACTAATGATTTACTTATTTGGGAACCTGTGCACAATGGGATTCTTAACTCCAAATACTTTTATAAGTACTTTTTCAACATTGTTGACAATAATCGCCCCTGGATAGATAAATTCAACAAATCCTGGATAAAACCCTCAAGATTTACTTTAGTCTGGAAAATTACCATCAAAGAATCCCCACGGATAATTGCTTACAAACTTTCGGGGTTACTCTTTGTTCTAAATGCCATATTTTCAACCAACATAGAGAGGATATTAATCATCTTTTTCTCTCCTGTGACATAGAAACCACTCTCTAGCATTATATTCATGACATTTTTGAGTGCAGATGGCTTCTTTTTGATACAATCAACATACAGATTCAGAGTTGCTTGGAGTGGTCTACTTCACATCAAATAAAGAATATTTTGGTTGCGACTATCGTGGAACTTCTTCATATTATCTAGTATGGTATAAATGAATTAATATTCTGCAATAATTATTTTAAAATTAATGCAAGAAAAATGAGAATCCTCATGTCCATTCGAGAAGCAGCTTCTATCAAAAAATCTCACTGCAGCAATTTGGTTTGTGACTTTGGGATCCTCAGATGTGTTGGGGTGGAGGGGATCTAACCTCGCCCTCAATCTACTATTGAAGTGTTTTGGCTCCCTCCCCCTCTAGGATTGATAAAAATCAATCTGGATGGAGCCTCCAAAGGCAACCTGGGACCAGCGGGTTGTGGTGCCATCTTCAGAAATCACCTGGACCAGATTCTTGGATGCTTTTATGGCTCTTGTGGTTCCTCTTATTCTTTGTAAGATGAGATGATGGGAGTCATCCATGTCATCTCCTTTGTAATATTACACAGCTGGAACAATATTTGTATAGAGAGCGACTCCACTACAATCATTCAGGCCATTTGGAATGGTACCATCCACCTTGCTTGGCCTCTCACTGCCCGCTGGATGGACTGTTTGTATTCTCTTTTTGGGCTTAACTTCATCACCACCCACACTTTTAGTGAAGCCAACAGGATCGCTGATGGGCTTTCCAATCTTGGAGTTACTCACGACTTACATTGGATGGATGATCTCCCTTTTAAATTAATCCTTTTTTATGCTTAGGATGTTAACAAAAGACCTTACTTTAGAATTGTGTAACCTCTTTTTTTATCAATAAAATTTTATACCTTTTAAAAAAAATATCATGGCATGACATATTTATTATTGATTGTGGTTTATATCCCATTTGGGGAATGTTTGATTATATATGTTATTAGTTGTTTCCAACTGTTTCCACTATGGTTATTGTGTTCTATTGTGGATTACTCTGGTAAAGAGGGTATATTCTCCCCACATGACATATTAGACCCCTGTTGCTAGTCGGAAACATCTGGCATATAGGGAGGCACGCTAGAGGTCATGTGACGACCTGTCTTGGGGATCTGATTTAGTGGATCCCAGGTTGGGGATGTTATAAAGTGGTATCATAGGACTTATTTTCACTTTCTTATGATTTGGGGATGGTAGAATGGAGATTAGGACAGTGTCGGGCCTTGGTAATGAGCTTGTTCTTGGGATTATCTAACCCATGTATGGGGGGAAACCCAATTAACCCTAGGTAAGAATTGTTATTCTTGTTATGTGTCGTTACATTTGATGATATTTCACCATTGGGTGATGCACATGTGGTGTGGTGTTATATTTTTATGCTATTTTTCTTATGGCTGGACTGGAATGAGGTTTCACATTCATTCATCATTCTAGGAACCTATGTATATAAGTGACATGCATCATAGTAGGCATGCACACATGGGATGGGTGTGTGGGACATGGAGAGTAGGATGCATTTGATTTCATGGAAATGATGAAAATTGGTACTGATGAAATGGATCAAATGTGAAAAGAGGGAAATGAAATATTATATAAGAAATAAATAATTATTCTTAATAAGGGTTAGTAAGTGGATTAGAGTGGTCTAAGTGAGTAGGGATATTGAAATAGTCCTGAAATGGTGTAAAGTGTGAGGTTTGTAACTGTGTGAGTTGGTTACCCATGTTCTCCATTACCTTGGTGGGGTGGCCAAGGGTAGTGTCCTGGTTGTGATCGGGCTCTTTCAGGTATTGTATAATAAATGATTTGTTTATGGATAGGGATGAAACTTACCTTATATTTTTATGAAATCTTTATGGAATGTGTTCTAAAGATCGTGTTTGGAATTGTAGAGCGATTTCACCTCAAAGACATGTGCTAGATGGGCAATAGGAGGATGTTGCTAAGAACACTCCTCTAGTGGTGGAGTAAGAGAATGTGGTGATTCAGGAAGATAGGGAAGAGAAGTTCTGTGAGAACTTTTCTCATTTTATGCAGATGATGTAACGGGACCCAGGGTGGGTTGCACCAAGTATGTTTGAGCTGACCAGAGAGTTTCAGCTATAGTACCCTCTGACCTTTACTGGATAGGGTGGGATAGAGGTAGCAGAGTTTTGGATGGAGTCTATCCAGAATATTCTTGACCACCTAGTGACTCCTCTCGAGAAGTGAGTCAAGATAGTGGATAATATACTGAGAGGCCAAGCAAAGCGTTGGTGGAACATCATGGTTCAAATAGAGCAGGCTAAAGAAATGAGGTGGAAGGATTTTCAGGAGAAGTTTCTTAATCACTTTTACCCAGAAACATTGAGGCAAGAGAAGGTTGTGGGATTTATGATCTTGAACCAAGGGACAATGTTGGTAAGGGAATATGTTAGTTGTTTCACCTATTTGTGATGCTTCGTTCCAACATTGACAGGAGATGAGAAAATTGTGGAGAAACGTTTCCATGATGTAATGAGACATGAGATCAGATCTCAGGTGAATATTTTTCATATGAAAAGGATTTTTGAAGTTGTGGATCAAGCCCTCATTTCATAAGGGAACTTGAATTGAGCTTTGGGTAGTGAACCTATGGTGACAATTGGGCAAGCATGTGGTGCGACTTTTGAGAGTAGGAAGCACCATTTTGGAAACTTCTAGGAGGGTGGAATTCATAGAGAAGATAGAAGAGGGGACCATCCTCTTAGAGTGGTGACTAGATATTCTGTTATCATTGTGGCAGGTCGGGGCACATGTGTGTCCTATGTCCCCTACCACCAGTTGAGTGTCGAGAGTGCAGTAGGCTAGCCCATGTGTAGAGGTTATGCAGGAACCCGTGATAGTCATGAAATGAGGGAAGATAGAGGCATATGTCAAGTTCAAGCAGGGGGTTAGTTACCCCATATCAGGCAGACAGTTAGAGCTCCACAGTTTGTATTGGTATAGGTAGTGGTCATAGAACTTTGGAGTGAGATCACCCACACCAATAGGGTAGTGCAGTGCAGGGTATTAAAACTGGAGTTTAGGGTAGAGGGGCAAGTCATCTCTATACAGTTCAGACTATGTCTAAAGGTGGTGAGGCAGGACCATCTTCTGCTTGAGGTATTATTCTTATATCTTCCACCCTTTCTAGTGATTTATTTGATATAGGTGCTATTCATTCTTTTATTTTTTCTCATTTTTTAGTTTTTTTTTTGCTTAATACTGGAGAGATCTTGTGGATTAATGTCACTTTATACTCCATTAGGGGTACGATTTGAGGATATCAGGTAGTGTAAGGGCTGTTCTCTTGAGGTTGGTGGATGCCATTTTCTGTGGGACCTGTTTGTTATATAGATTTCAGGTTTTGACCTAACATTTGGAATGGATTGGTTAGTGGTGTATCAAGACCATACCGATTTTTATCGATGTTTGGTAATGTTCACATCTTCCGATGGTGACACTTATGTCCTTCGTGGTGAGAGGGATGTTCGAATAGGTCATGCAGGGCCATTTTGTCAATAGTTGGGAGAGCTCATGGCCCAAGTGGCATGCCTTGTTCTTGATAATGGAGGATTGGAACAACATTTATTCCCTCCTATAGTGTATCAATTCCATGATGTGTTTCCTGAGGACTTCTTAGGGGTAACATCCGAGAGATATGTCAAGTTAACGATTGAGTTGCTACCAGGAGCAGAGCCAGTTCCAATTCCTCCATACCGAATGACACCATTAGAGCTCCAAGAACTTAAGGTTCAGCTTGAGGAGTTGGATAATTAGGGATTTCTTCTTCCTAGTGAATCACCCTGGGGATATCCAATACTATTTTCTAAGAAGGATGATGGATCACTAAGGTTATGTGTAGATTATAAGAAGCTAAACTAGGTGACAATTATGAACTAATACCCTCTTCCTAGAATTGATGACCTTTTTGACCAGCTCAGAGGTTCCTTGGTGTTTTTTAAGATCGATTTGATATCAGGATACCATCAGTTGGGGGTGAGACCTTCTAACATACCCCAGATATCTTTCCAAAGTAGGTATGGGTTGTATGAATTTTTGGTGATGTCGTTTGGGTTGACCAATGCACTGGATATATTCATAGATTTGATGAAGCAAATATTTCACCCATATCTGTATTAGTTCATGGTTTTCTTCATTGATGAAATCTTGGTATACTCTATAACTCATGACGATCATGACAAACACATTGACATCATATTGTGTACACTAAGAGGTCGTAGTATTTACACCAAGCTATCAAAATATCAGTTTTTGATTGATAAGTTGCACTTATTTGTAAATATTATTTTTGAGTCAGGTGTGTTTGTGGATCTAGAGAAAGTGTAGGCTTTGGTGTCTTGGGAGTAGCCCAAGAACATTTCTAATGTTGTGATTTTTCTTGGTTTGGACGATTATTACCATAGTTTTATTAGAGAGTTATCTCTTTTGGTAGTGCCACTCTCAAGCTTAACAAATAAGGGGTTAAGTTTTAATGTTTAGAGGCTTGTGATAATGCTTTTTAGTATTTGAAGAAGTGGTTGACTACCACACTGATTTTCATCTTACCCAAACTAGGTAAGAGGTACACCTTGTTCTGTGATGCATCTGATGTTGGACTTGGGTCAGTGTTGATGCAGGAAGATTGGGTTGTAGCTTATGGTTCAAGATATTTGAGACCACATGAAGGAAATTAACCTACGCATGACCTTGATCTAACTGTTGTGGTTCATACCTTGAAGTGTTGGAGGCATTACTTGTTGGGAGAACCCTTAATAGTGTTTACCGACCATAAAAGTCTCAAGTACATATTCTCTCAGAGGGATTTGAATCTTCTATGGTGAAGGTGGGTCGAGTACCAACAATCCTTTGATTTCTAGTTGTTCAATACACCAGGGAAAGGGAATAGTGTTTTTGATGCTCTGATCTAGAAAAATAAGAATCAGGTGGTTTAGGAATCCATTTCAAACTGGAAGATTATGGTCATGTTTGTTGAGATGTGTTTGGAGGTACATGATGGGCACAGGAAAATGACTCTCGCATCTATAGCAGTTGAATTTGAGCTTTTAAACTGGTTCAAGGGGAGTCAGATGATGTATATGGAGTGTTTGTATATGAAGTAAAGTCTTAAAGGTTGGGATTCACCTTCTAGTTGGGAATTTGATGTTGATGGAGTTTCTTATGTTCACGGTCGTGTTGTGGTGTCGGCAGGTTTACGGGAGGAGTTGATGTGCGAGTTTCACACATCAGAGTGGGAATTTTATCCTTCCTTGACTAATATGTAATGAGACCTTCATAGGTAGTATTGGTGGCCAGGAATGAAGAAATAATTTTTGGGTTTTGTGGCATGATTCCTTACCTATCAATAGGTGAATGCTAAACATTATCATTCAGGTGGGTTGTTGCAGTCATTGCCTATTCCGAAGTGGAAGTGGAATAACATAACAATATAATTCATATTTGGTCTTCTAAGGATGCTTCAGAAGAATAATTTTCTCTCATTGGTCATGGACTAACTAAAAAAGGATTCTCATTTCATTCCGATCCAGGAGACTTATATAGTAGACCAGTTGGGTGATTTATATGTTCAAGAGATATTACAGTTGCATGGTGTGTCGGGAACCATAATCTCAAATCATTATCCACATTTTACCTCATGTTTCTGGTAAGTATTATAGAGGGTGTTTGGTACCCAGGTGTTTTTGAGTACTGCTTATCACTCGCTGACTAATGGGCAATCAGAACGAATGATCCAGGTATAAGAAGACATGTTGAGAGCTTGTGTTTTGGATTTTTGTGGTTCGTGGGAAAGGCACCTTTCGCTTGTTAAGTTTTCTAACAACAATGGATTTTAGGCTACAATTTAGACGGATCCTTTTGAGGAACTCTATGGGAGACTATGTAGATCTCATTTGTGTTGGCTAGAGGCCATGGAATTTGAGTTGTTAGGACTGAGTCTCATGCAGGAGACGTTAGAGAAAGTTCGTTTGGTTCATAAGCTCATGGAAATGGCCATGAGTTTATAGAAGCCATATGTAGATTGGCATCATAGACCCCTCAAGTTCAGTGTGTGTGATAGTGTGTTTATTCAGGTGTCTCCAAGGTTGGGTCACCATCAAATCTGGAAATAGGGAAAGTTGTCACCATGTTATGTGGGGTCATTCAAGATTATGGAGAGGATCAGACCAGTGGATTACCAAATATATCTTCTATAGTGGTATAGTGGGATGCATGATGTTTTTTATGTTTCAAAACTTTGGTTGTATCATCATGTTATATCTCATGTGTTATATGTTGATGATGTTGAGCTTGATCCTAAAGTGTCCTTTGAGGCGTGTAACGACCCGAACCTGGCCGGGCACCCGAACAGTGCCAAATGGGTCGGGTGTTACTACCTTAGGTGCACCTCCCCTTAACGCCAAAGGCTACCAACTAGCAGTGAGGTTCTGTTAGGTATAGTGGGGAGGCTATACCCTCTCGGAGGATCATAATAAGGGTACTAGTCCAAGTATAATGTCTATAAGTAGTGGAAAATAAATTACTCAGCAGACTCAAACCAGACCCATAGAGAGGATACATATCAAATATCAAATAAATTGCAGAAGCAATATAGAAATAGTAGCAACAGAAAATAAACAGAACAACATGATGAACATCACTGCAACTACTACTATAAAGAAAGAAACATGAATCCATAGAAAGTCATACACATCAATATATAATGGTGCCAATGGCTAACCAACAGTTACAACATAGTAAAATAAGCATGATGATACAAAGAGAAACTAAACAAAGTAACTCCAGTAAGGCACAACCTCAAGGTCCATGCTAGTCTCCATTCCAACAGCACTAAGGTCCAGATCCTAAGGCTGACCCTCCACCTGCATGCAATTTCATAAAGTCTACACGCGTCTCGAAGGGCCCGTGTAGGGTGTGAGATGAGTCTCAGTGGGATACCACCCAAAGGTGCATACCTAATATAAGTGTTTTAGCAGACATGCTCATATAAGAAAATAGTAAACAGTACAATGCCCAAAAGTAAACACAAACTTCACTGGTGCTCAGCAGCCACCAGGAAGTGTCACCTGCTTCGGCCAATGCTAGAATCTCTGGTCTGAACCCAGCACCACATGCCACCTGACACCATGTGTCTCAAGTACGAATGTCTTGGAGGTACACCCAATAATCGTAACCCTGCTTGAAAGCTCAACCTACCCTTGGCACAACATCCAGAGGAACAGTGATACATGTCCTCAAAATAATACCTAGAAATACAGCAATGTCTTCCCTCAAATAATACTCGGAGGGATAGCGATATCTGCCCTCAAAATCACGGCAAACCTTGACCCCCAACCTGATAGCCTCAACACTATCTCCCGAAGGCGCCTCACCTTCCACATGGCTTCCTATGGAAAGCACCCCCAAACCAATAACACCTAACCACATCTATCAGGGGCCTCTACCCAACGAGTGGTCGTACCACCACATCATGGAGTCTATCTGTGTGCACACTACTAAAAAGTACTCAGTGAGTGGTAATCACCTCAAGAAGTTCCCAAGCTACAACACCTCTGACACCTCGTGTCCCTGAGTACATGTTTCTCAAGTCTGATGGTCTCGCCATCCAAGTGACTCAGGCCAAGCCCAACCTGACAGTCCAACTGCCTCAACAGACATCCATGACGCCCAATCCCGTGGTAGAAACCACCGAAGTAACCTGTGCGAAGACCCAACCAATGATCCACATCACCCAAAATATATTCGGGCCACGCCCAACACAACTAAGCAGTTCAACATAGGAAATATCACACATTTCATATATATACATACTCGAAGGCACCACTTTAAACAGGTAATTACTAAATAGTCAAGTTATACTAACTTATGTTGTCCTATACCAGCACCTAACTCATTCATAATTTAACAATTAACCCAAAAGTTTAACCCATGAAAATTCAGTAAGCAGTCTAAACACCGCAGTTTAAACAATGGTCCAATTCATATACATTTAGTCACCCCCATCCGAATTGCCCCAAACGAGAAACAGCCCCTAACCCGGCCTCTCTCAATCACAATAGGGTCAGGTAATACCCAAAAGCATTCCACAATATAGATAATTAATTAAAAACAATTAAATAGGGTTTCACTCAATATCCAACATCATTCCCGAAAGTCGCAACCCCAAAAAGTCTAAGAAAACACAAAAGAAGGTATGCACCACCCACCTCATACTCATACGATGATACTCCTTTGATATCAGCCTCTGAATCGATCTAATTCATGGTAGATCTGTGTTTCCATCAAATCCCGTCAATTCTGCTCGGATGGAAACTGCAGAGAAATAGAGGAGGAATCAAGGACGAGGAATGGTGTGCGGGGTTATACTTTCCGATGCGGTCCCGCAGCCACCAACGGATGGAAGATCGGGCAACATATGACGATTCTAGGAGGAATTGTGTTCTTCGGAGGTTTTTAGAAAAACTGTTCATCCAACGGAGAAGAAGAAGATGATTTCGGAAATAAGAGGCGACGGCCTCCCACTCGCACAAATAAAAAAAAGTACACGACGTGTATTTCAAGACTACATGCCGTGTAGATGACCTTTCTGTACTCTGACTTAAGCGGAGTCTAGTACATAGCTTACACCATGTGCAATGTTAGTACACGGCCAGGGACTTGGCCATTTACACAGAAAGAGGTTACACGGCGTGTCAAGGAAGACTGCATGCCTTGTAGATGGAAATTTACACATGGGGTACCACACGGCATGTACTTGGCCTCAGGCGGTTTGTCACCTACCTAGATGATACACGACGTGTACTTGGGAGTACATGGCGTGTAGTCTGGAAATTTCTAGAAATTTCCCAGATTTTCTAGACTTCTCAAAAATCAGCCGAAATTCTATAGAAAAGCATAAAGTTCAAACAGGGTTGGAAAATTTAACCCGTTCTAAAAACCCAGGATCTTACAAACTCCCCACCTTAACGTAGCTCGTCCTCAAGCTATCAAACGAAACTTGAAGATGGAACCGAACATACCACCCCGCTCAAAGTAACCTGGACCTCCTCGGCCTCAAGATCCTAGCTAAACTCCTCAAGGGGCTCCCCACCTTAGGAATTTCCTACTCGGTCTAAACCCGAAACAAAGCTCAAAGCAATCCAAATAAACAAACAAGGTCCAACGAACTATTTTCTAGACCCATGGTCCTCCCTTGACGCATCATCACCCATGTACCTCCTCGGTGCCCACGTGTCGCTTCCGACACCCATCATAACCCTCACCGCATCGGTGTCCTCCTCCAAGAGGTCCTGCATCTCATAGATGCTCCAATCAAAACCTAGTGCCTTGCAACTCAATTAACCTGCATCCACGATGCCCTGATGCCCACAGAACCTCTAGTAACCTACATCCTTGATGCTCTTGATGCTACGCATCTCAAATATATATAGATAAAATATATAACGCGTCTGATATGATGTCAATCCCACTAAATTACATCTAGTAAGTCCACAAGTATCTTGTGCAACTCGTGCACTCAACTGGACATGCCTCAAGAGACCATGTCAAATGAAAGCAAAGAAAAATCACGGCCACACCCGTGGTGTACCTGCCACCGTCGTCAGATCACTAGCCTTCTCAGTCCCTGGCAGCTCCACAGCATGTACCTAGCCTGAAGTACGACTTCCTGATGCCTGACCTCCCTATGGTGCTGCTCCAGTCACTGGCCACTAACCCCTCATCTGGGTCCCATCGTCTCTGTCACGTCCTCCGTGCACAGATGAACCTCGACTACCCTCTCCTGGTACCGAACCTGAACCAACACCTGACGCCACAGTCTGTCCTTGTCCCTACCTGTAGGCTATCTGAGAAGGTTGCCTGTAAAACCTCTCCAGATGCTCGACCTGTCCACACGCCTGGCACTCCTTCAGAGGCCTATCGCACTGAGCCTGAACATGTCCCGGCTATCCACACTGAAAGAAAACCACCACTTAACTACCACGAGGTGGCCTAGCTGAGTCCTTGGCATGCTCTCCCTATTGGAACTCATTTCTACCTCACTTCCTACTATCTGAACCATCTCCTGAAGCTGTCGCCCTACCAATCTGGGGCATATCCCTCTAGTTTCCCTCTGCTATAAGCGCCTGGTTCACTACCTCATAGAAGGAACCCAACCTGAAGATGTTCACCTGGACCCAAATGGTGTGTCGCAAGCCATCCTCGAAGCACCTCACCCTAGTTGCGTCATCGCTCACCATACCTGGTGCAAAGAGAGACAACTCTGTGAAGGTAGCAGCGTAGTCCATGACAGACATATCTCCTAACTGAAGACTCAAGAAATCTAGATCTCTCTTTTCCCTCAGTGTCTCTGGATAGAAGTGATCAAAGAACCTGTCCTCGAAGTCCTTCTATTCCAGTCCCTCATGCCTACAAGCCTAAACCTGCACATCCCACCAACGCTTCACCGGTCCTCTCAGCATGTACGTCGCCAGCTTGACCCTCCGCCCTGGAGGCATCTCTAGCTGCTCGAAGATCATCTAAATACTCTCTATCCATTTCTCTACCACCTGTGGACCACCCTCACCCTGAAAAAGTTGCGAGTGTTGCGACTAGAACTCCTGCGTCAGATATGTCATAGAAGGCTCTTCACCCTGCGCGCCTCTGTCAATCCCCTGTAAGACACGTACCAGGCTAGCTCGGAGCTACTTGTCAAGCCATGGTCTGAATGCTGCCAAACCTGGCTGCTGCCCTACCTACACTGGATCCTGAACCTGATCCTATCCCAGAGCCTGTACCTATGGCTCATGCTCTTCCTACACCGGATTCTGAACCTGATCCTGCGGCACTGCATCCTCTCATGCCTGATTCTCCATTGAGTTATGAAGTAGTAACTCGCTGAATACCATAAATGGTTGGACAACCCATATATATATATAACAATATATTCTACGCAGATAAGGAAAGTAGTAAAAGGTCGTGCATAACAACTACCCTCACTCCCCCTCACGGCAACCCATGCCCCACGGCATCTCGGCCTCATGGCCTCCTTACCCGCCCTCAACAGAGCCAAGTATCAAAAGTACCCCGGGCCATTCCCGTCCTGAGAACTCACGTTGCCTCAAACCGACGACCGAGTCGCCCAATCCTGACAGTTACACTGCCTCATCCATAGTACCCGCCTGCTCTCATAATAGCTAGACCCAAAATCCTGCAACATGCAATTATACAAATATATAAATCATGGCACACACATTGCACAACTTTCAATTCTATCAGGAATTTCACTAATTCACATTTAAAATCATATAAATCATGGCAATTGATTTTTATTCACATGGAATTATCACTTCACAAAGCATACATGCAATTATGAAATTGAAATACCCTAAAACGTGCCTATCAAAAGCCAAACAAACAAGCCTTGTCATACCGGGCTAAGGTCCAATTCTCCCTTACCACACTAGTTCAAGGGTCACAAATCATAATTAATAAAATCACACATCAATTGAGCCACCAAGGTGGAAATCGCACAAACTATAATCTGAGAAAAAACAAAACAGCAATTCCCACCCATGGCAACTCGGTCCATCCCCCGTACCTGGGGTTGCAGGCACCCAAGCACAAGCTAGGAACCCAGTTCCAGTAACAACCTATCTTCATTCTACCATATCCCAAATAATAAAACCATCATAATTAAAAAGATAATTCTCAAACTCATTAGTAGTCAGCTGCTACTAAATCCCCGTTAAGAAAACCTCTTATACAACTTCGTAACGACCCGGACCCGGCCGGCCACCCGAACAGTGCCAAACGGGTCAAGTGTTACTACTTTAGGCACACCTCCCCTAAATGCCTAAGGCTTCCAACTAGAAGAGAGGTTCTGTTAAGTATAGTGGGGAGGATATACCCTCCCAGAGGATCATAATAAGGGTTCTGGTCCAAGTATAATGTCTATAAGCAGTGGAAAATAAATGACTCCATAGACATGAACCAGAACCGCAGAGCGGAAACATATCAAATATCAAATAAATAGTGGAAGTAGTATAGAAACAGTAGCAGCGGAAAATAAAAATAACAACATTCTGAACATCACTGCAACTACTACTATAAAAAAACAAACATGCATCCATATCAAGTCATAGACATCAATAAATAATGGCGCCAATGGCTAACCAATAGTTACTACATAGTAAAATAAGCATGATGATACAAATAGAAACTAAACAAAGTAACTCCATAAAGGCATGACCTCAAGTTCTGTTCCAGTCTCCATGCCAACAGCACTAAGGTCCAGCTCCTAAGGCTGACCCTCCACCTGCATGCAATTTCATAAAGTCTACACACGTCCCGAAGGGCCCGTGTAGGGTGTGGGATGAGTCTCAGTGGGATACCACCCAAAGGTGTGTACCTAATATAAGTGTTTCGGCATACATGATCATATAAGAAAATAGTAAACAATACAATGCCTAAAAGTAAACACAAACATCGATGGTGCTCAGCAGCCACCAGGAAGTGTCACCTGCTTCGTCCAATGCCGGAATCTCTGGTCTGAACCTGGCACCACATGCCACCTGACACCATGTGTCTCAAGTATCAACATCCCAGAGGTATGCCCAATAATCGTAACCCTACTTGAAAGCTCAACCTGCCCTTGGAAAAACATCCGTAGGAACAGCGATACCTGTCCTCAAAATAATACCCAGAAAGACAGCGATGTCTGCCCTCAAATAATACCTAGAGAGACAGCAATATCTTCCCTCAAAATCATGGAGAGCATCAACCCCCAACCTAACAGCCTCAACGTTATCTCTTGAAGGCTCCTCACCTTCCACGTGCCTTCCTATGGTAAGCAACCCCAAACCAATAACACCTAACCGCGTCTATCGAGGGCTTATACCCAGCGAGTAGTCGTACCACCTCATCACGGAGTCTATCTATGTGCACACTACTCAAAAGTACCCGGTGATCGGTAATCACTTCAAGAAGTTCCTAAGACACAACACCTCTGACACCTCTTGTCCCTACGAACCTGTCGCTCAAGTCTGATGGTCTCGCCATCCAAGTGACCTGGGACAAGCCCAGCCTGACAGTCCAACTGCCTCAACCGACATCCATGACGCCCAATCCCTTGGTAGAAACCACCCAAGTAACCCGAGAAAAGCCCCAACATGTGATCCACATCACCCACAATATATCTGGTCTATGCCCAACACAAATAAGAAATTCAAAACTATAAATATCACACATTGCATATATATACATACTCGAAGGCACCACTTTAAACAGGAAATTACTAAACAATCAAATTGCACTAACTTGTGATGTCCCATTCCAGCACCTAACTCATTCATAATTTGACAATTAACCCAATAGTTCAACTCAAGAAAATTCAATAAGCAGTCTAAACACAGTAGTTTAAACAATGGTCCAATTCATATGCATTTCGGCACCCCCAGCTGAATTTCCCCAAATGAGCAACGACCCCTAACCCAACCTCTCTCAATCAAAACAGGGTCAAGGAATACCCAAAGGCATCCCACAATTTAGATAATTAATTAAAAATAATTAAACAGGGTTTCGCTCAATACCCAATGTCGCGCCCGAAGGTCACAACCCCCAAAAGTATACGAAAACACAAAAAAAGGTATGAACCACCCACCTCATACTTATACGATGATACTCCTTCGATATTAGCCTCTGAATCAGTCTAAATCGTGGTAGATATGTGTTTCCATAAAATCCCGGAAATTCTAATTGGATGGAAACTGAAGAGAAATAGAGGAGGAATCAAGGATGAGGAAAGGTGCGCGGGGTTATCCTTTTCGATGCAGTCCCGCAGCCACCGACGGATCGAAGAACGGGAAACGTATGATGATTCTAGGAGAAATTGTGTTCGTCAGTGGTTTCCGGATGAACTATTCATCCAACGGAGAAGAAGAAGAAGGTTTTGGAAATAAGACGTGATGGCCTCCCACTCGCACAAATAAAAAAAAGTACACGGAGTGTATTTCAAGACTACATGTCGTGTAGATGACCTTTCCGTACTCCGACTTAAGTGGAGTCCATTACATGGCTTACACTGTGTTCATGGTCAACACATGGCTAGGGACTCAGACATTTGCGAGGAAAGAGGTTACACAGTGTGTCAAGGAAGACGACACGCCGTGTAGATGGAAATTTACACACAGGGTACCACACAGCATGTATTTGGCCTCAGACGGTTTGTCACCTGCCTAGCTGATACACGGCGTGTACTTGGGATTACACATCATGTAGTATGGAAATTTCCATAAATTTCCCAGATTTTCCAGACTTCTCAAAAATCAGCCAAAATTTTATAGAAAAGCGGAAAGTTCAAACAGGGTCGGAAAATTTAACCTGTTCTAAAAAACCGTGTTCTTACAAGGCGCATCAGGTTCGTATTGTGGATCATAGTGAGAAGGTTTTTTTGGGCAATTATGTACCTTTGGTTTGTGTTATATGGTAGCATGTAAGCATTCAAGACGAAATTTGGATCAAGAATTAGATATTCAGGTCCAGTGGCCCGATCTCTTCTCTTTAGAAGCTCAATGATTCTTGGGAAGAGCGGCTTGAGGGAGAGTCATCCTAAGGTGGGGAGGTTGTAAGATCCAAGATTTTCTTAAGGTATGTTTTTGTTTATGTTTTAGTTTTATGTCCCTTGTCTTGGTCAAATATGTGTTTCCCAAAGATCATGAGGAGGATTGGGGGTATTCTGGGGGTTCGGGTCATGAAAGAGGAGGAAAAGGGAGTTTCTGGGAATGTTTGCAGTTTGCATGTGGTTAGTGAAAACCATGCAGAAATACCAGGTAACCATGTAAGGGGGTTGTTTTCATATAGTAGCATCTGCACAGTTTGTGCATGGTTTGGAAAACCATTTAGGCAAATCGTGTTTCCAAGAAAAGTTAAGAAATTTACAAAAATTTCATTATGGGATTTTAAGGCTCACTTTGGGTTTTCCTTCTTTCATCTCCCCTAAACCCTATTGACCAACCAAGTCTTCTAAGAGATCCCATGGGTGATTCTCCTTTATTCCTATGTCATTTGGAGTGTCTTTGGTTGTGGATTAAAGATCTGGGTAAGGCCAATTCGTCCCTTTATTCTATTTTTGGATTAAGGTTTTCATTCTTTCTACATCTCCTTCCAAAGCTCTAAATCCCTATTTTTCTAATGAGATCTATGTTGAGACTTCAAAGGGTGGTCAAATCAAGATCTAAGGCTTCGATTAGTTGTGTTTTTTCCAACATATTCAAGGTAGGTAGTCTACAATTTATATCCTATAGTTTATATTTAGTATTGTGTATGTAGGGTTTTATTCTTGTTATCATATTGATGTGTTATTGGTTTCATTGGTAATATGTGGTATATTGAGTGTCTAAATAACAAAATAAACCCCTCATAATCCCCATGGGATTCAGGGAGTATATAATGACTATTTTTAGGGCCACCCATGGGTTGTGCCGACCCTTTTTAATGGGCTAACGGAAATATAAGGTGTGAAATTGACCCATGATGATGTAGAGCCTTAGAGAATGTGTTAATTGGTTTATGTAATTAGTTAGGATGGATTGTGGTTAGTTGTTTCTAATGTGGTTAATGTTTAATGGATTGTTTGTATGGCATGTAAATGGGTTAAATGGGATTAATGAGAATATGATAAGGAATTATGTTTACACTTGAATATGCTTAGTGAGATAGGCATGGGGAATGGGGAATGTGAATTGGGGTTAAATGGTTATGTGTTATAAATGATGACTGTGTTAATGGATTGTGTCATAATGTTAAATTCACATTTATTAATATTGTTGTGATGTTCCTAATGATATTGGATATGCATGATTATAATGTGGTTACTTGTGGATGATGATAAATAAGCATGTTCACATGGCTTGGTAGAGTGGCGTATAGATATGAGGTTCTACACCCACGGGTCGATTTTGACTGAGGTTCTAAGCTCCACCCTCTAAATACATAGATTATAGAAGGGGATGGAGTATTATTCCCCAAATTGTTTCATTCCACCTGGACTGAGGCTTCAAGGTGAGGATAATGTGGTTAATGTGATGTGATGCCTAGTGATATAGGACTAGATTTATTCCCATATTCCTTAAGAACATTGATCATTCCTAATTCATTGAACACATGAAAAAGGGTTAACTAAACCATGATATGCTTAAGTAGTGAACCTTGATTTAAGGGTATAATAACTTAAAGGAACATAATCTAGAATGGATTCACTACTGGAAAACTAACCTTTACCAACGGTTTGGAACCGTTGGTATAGGCCTCCAAACCGTTGGTATAGCCTATACCAACGGTTTGGAGAACCGTAGCCAAGTAAGCCGTTGGGATAGGTCTATACCAACGGTTTTGGAAACCGTTGGTATAGGTAATATGAAATCTATACCAACGGTAATGGAACCGTTGGTATATAAATTCCAAAAATAAAACATCCACTGGGATTTGATCCCAGGACCCCTCGTTTATCATTGAACGACTCAACCACTAACCTAACATGACTTTTGTGATCATAATTACATAAATATATATATGTATTCTCATAAGTATTTTAAATTTTGATTTATATAATGTTCTCGGTTAGTAGTTCTGGAAAATAATTAAAGAACCTATCCCAACGGTTTTCAAAACCGTTGGGATAGGTTATGGTGGGTTGAGTTTATTTAGGCCGAAGGTTGAAATTTTGGGTGTTTTTTCCCAACGGTTTTGGTGAACCGTTGGGAAAGGTCACTCTTTCCCAACGGTTTTGGTGAACTGTTGGGAAAGAGGCTCAAAGCACACCCTTTCCCAACGGTTTTGTAAAACCATTGGGAAAGTTCACTCTTTCCCAACGGTTTTGGTGAACCGTTGGGAAAGAGGCTTAAAACACACCCTTTCCCAACGGTTTTGTTGAACCATTGGGAAAGGTCACTCTTTCCCAACGGTTTTGGTGAACCGTTGGGAAAGAGGCTCAAAACACACCCTTTCCCAATGGTTTAGCATAAACCGTTGGGAAAGAGTGACCCTTTCTCAACGGTTTACCAAACCGTTGGGAAAGGGTACCTATACCACCGTTGGTATAGAAGTGTTGGGAAAGATCATCTTTCCAGTAGTGATTATTAAACTATTTTCCGTTGCATGCCATTATTTATCACTTTCATGAACTATCTACTTTAACTATATATTTTTATACACCATTGGTGGTGGCATACTAATTTGTACTCACACCCTACTCGGCCCGTCGATGGGTACCCGAGCAGATTTCATGGTTACAGGTCAAGAAAGAGGCAAGGGACTTATGCTTGAGAAGTGATTCGGGTATGATATGTGCACGGATGATGTCCGGGACTTAGAGCTAGGACCATTTTTGGGATTCTGTTTTTTTCTTTCTTTTGGGTTTTGTTAACTTGGAACTATAGCATGGAATCATGTATTTACTATTTCTTGTGGTTTGTATCCCATTCAGGAAATGTTTGACTACACATGTTATTGGTTGTTTCCTATTTCTTCTGCTACTTATATTATGTTCTGTTGTGTCTTACTCGGGTAAAGAGGGTATAGTCTCCCCACATGACCTATTAGACCATTGCTTCAATTAAGCAACCTATGGCGTATGGGGAGCCGTGCTTTATGTAATGTAATGACCCGGCTCAGGGCACTGATTTAGTGGCACCTGGGTCAGGGACATTACATTCCAGTTTAATGTAGTAGAGTGTGTGTGTGGTAAAGAATAGTCAGCACACACAGTGCTCAAAATGTAATAAAACTAAACATAATTGAGAAATATAGATGTGTAGAGTTTAGAAGTGCTCGGTTTGTTAGAATGTAGCTTGTAACTCTTGAGTTCAATCAGCAATGAAACTTTAGTCGGGTTCTTTCAAAATATTTAGGAAAAAAAAAGTGTTGCAAACTCTTGTTTTATGACTGGATGAAAGCACTGGATGTGAGGATTTATTGTCTTCCTCAATCGAGTGTTCTTAGTAGGTGATCTATATGTGTTTACAAAAAAAGGTACATCTCTTCAACACTCATATATTTAGTGAATCACGAGATCTTTTTGTCCACGTATCATTTCTTCTCTGTCGCGTTTTACTATCCTTTCCACATGTTGTTCTCTATATCCACCTGAGGGAGTGTGCTCCACTTTTTATCAGCAGCAACAGGAACATCCAAATTAGTTGTTTCCTTGTACTATATGTTCTGACATGCTTTCTGTTGGAAATTTAAAGTACAATCATTAAAATAGTAAATAGAATTAAATTTGATGAATATAGTTTTTAGTGTAAAGTAATTCAAAATAAGTAAAGTAATAAAAACAGAGATGGTGTCTTAAGATATGGAGGTGTCAATATCTGGTGGTATGTCACTCTGTTTGTATGTTTCTCTGGTGGTATGACATTAGTGGTTTATTATACATATCCAAATTTCCACTATGTTGGCGGTGTCTCAACTAGCGGTGTATGGTCCGACGGTGTATGCTCTGACAATGTATTAGACTTGGGGGTAATTTTTCTATGTGTGGTGTGTGTGTGTGTGTGTTTTTAATGTAATTGTACCCCCAAGAACCTAATATATATATGTTATGGTTTTATGGCATCCTAGCGGTGTTTCGATCGATGGTTTCTCATAGTTTTTCAATTCTTCCATCTAGTGGTATGAAATCCTGACGGTGTGATATCCTAGCAGTGTCTCGAACTTAGAGATTTTTAAGATGGAGATGTGTCATGGACAATGGTGTACGTCTCAACGATGTCTCATACTTAGACAGATTCACCACCTATTCTCATAATATAGATTACTTACAAGAAGACATGAAATTTATCAGTATTATTAAAAAACATGATTTTGTGGTCATTAAAACTAAGAGGTCAAAATTAAAATTAATTAATTAATAATTAATAATTATAATTAATAGATTAATAATTTATTAGTAATTATAATTAATTAGTAATTATATTTATTAATTATCATCGATTAGTAATTACCAATAATTCATAATTAATTATAAATTAATTATATTTTATTTATTACTTGTCTAATAATAATTAATTTATATATATAAATTATTATTATTTAATTGGTATGTATACTCAAAATGTCTAACCATGGGTCGAAAAACCCATGACTCCATATTTATTCAGAAAACATAAAATTAGATAGGGGAAAACAGACATGGCACCAGATGCCTTGCATTGAACAAGTTCATTTCTTGAGCGCACCTCTAAACCCCGTATTATGAGGATATCTACAATTTCCCATGGGATGTCAGCCCCTCTTCCAAGTTTTAGGCAGCGGGTCATTCTCATTAGATGATGACCCAGATGAAGACTCAAAATCTTCCTCTAAGATTTAGAATTTCGAAGGTAAGTCCTAGAAAATCATCTCTCGATTTACATGAAAACCAACCTCAAAATTAATTGTGAGAAACTTATGGATAGCCAAGTAGTCACTAAAACCAAACATAGATGGCTCCATCATGAAAAAATTTGCCTCTAACTGAAGGAAAACCAATCAGCAGCAACTCTACCAATGCCTTCAAGTGGACGTTCAACTTCCTAGCCACCTGGGAAGGTGATGTTCATATTATTTTTTCATGTACTGATGCATTCCTCATCTGAGACCATTCCAAAAAATTTATAAGCATTTTTCATCAAATCAATGAAATTTGGGGGGTACTACCATACCTCCAAACCGACTTTTAGTGGTTTCCATTGCTCAGTGGTCACTCACACTACCTCCGGAGGAGCATTTTCCATGCCTTTAGAGGATGTAGACTTATCCAGGACAATTTCAACATGATCTCCCATTGTAGGGAGATCCACCCTAGAGATAGGACCCTCAGCCTACTTGGAAGATAAAAGTGGGGCCAACAAGGCATGATGGGGCTCAAGTATTTTGGATTTTCAATGTAAAATAGGGTGTAAGCCTTCAACATCCACTGATGCTCTTCTACCCTTATGGCCTCACGCAACCAGTTTCTCCTGCTCAAGATCAATCTTAGTAGATTCTTGAACAACTTCATCATCAAGGGACTGGTTTTCTAGCACTGTCACCTCATGCACACCATCATAAACAATAAGTCGGCAATCAGGGCCCCTAGTCATAGCCTTCCTGGAGCCATGACAAGTGCAGGCGCCTGCGTAGGGCTCTCAACCTCCACAATTTCAGGACATTATCTAACATGCTACTCACTACCATCATGACAATGCCTAAGTATATTGATATCATCCATCTGCCCACCTCTAGTGCAAGCACCAGCAGGAGTTTCATTTGGGCCATCCAAGTTTCCACCCCCAGCACCGCTATCCTATTTTTTCACTCCTTTATCCTTGGATCTGAAAGTCGCACCACCCATCCTCCTAAAATTTAGAACTTCATGGCCAATAGCCTTACAATTAGAAAATAATTTTGGTATTTTCATACTCATTTTTCAGTTCATTCTCCTCATTCTTAGTGGAAATAAAAACATGGTCAAATAATACAAAGGCTAAATCAACTTCAATGAGAAACCTTGCATAATGCCCAAACCTGGCGATTTCTGTTTCTTTATCCAGTTTGATTGGAAACCCAATTGACATCCCAATATCATATAGTATTTTGGGATGCCAAAGGACCTAATTCAATCTAAATAATTTAACCAAAACTTGTACCAATGAACAGTATTCCTCTAAATATTTGAATGAGCGATATCATTCACGAATGTGTAGGAATCCCAGTTTGAGCGAGGTAGAACCAAAATCCCAGGCTTTCATCTTCAAATCCAGTGAAGGAAATAGAAAGTGGAAGTAATTGGTATATATATTATAAATTTATTATTTGTTAATTATTACTTGTAGTTAAATACTTATTAGTTACTTATTAATTATGTAATTGATAATTATAAATAAATATATAATTAATTAGTTATTATGTTTAATCATATTTTTAATTGTTAATTATTATTCATATTAATTGGTAATAATATTTACTAATTAATAAATAATTACTAATTTATTATTAATTATTCATGTTAATTATTACTCATTGTGATAATATAAGAATTGATAATTATATTAAAAAAGTTAATTGCTACTTAAAATTGATTGGTATTATAAATTATTAATAGTTAATTAGTAATTATTATTAATTTATTTTAACATAATTAGTAATTATCAACTTACTGCTAAATTAATTACAAATTAAAATGATATAATTATTAGTTAATTACTAATTATAAACTAACTAAATTAATTAGTAATTGCAAGTATATAATTATTAGTTTAAGATTATAAAAAACTATTTACTATTTATAAACTAACTACTAAAGAAGTAAATTTGTTAATTAAAATATTAAAAATTTTAAAATATAAATAGAATAACCTCAAAATATTCATTGGGAGCAAGAGATTCCACCTAGGGGCGACACACTACTGCAAAATAGGGGTTTATCATCGCTAAAATAACCTTTAACCGTGATAAAAAGGCACTGATAATCGAGGAGTTATTAAAAGGGGGTCCCTTTTATCAGTGCTAAAAAAAGCTCTGATAAAGGGGTCTTTTATCAGTGATAAAAAATGATGATAAAAGGGCCATTTTCAATGTTTTTTTAGCGTTGATAAAAGTCAAAATATTATTTTTTTTTAAAAAAACCTACAAATTGGAGTGTAGAACACCTCCCTTTATAAATGCTTGATCTCCTTTTAATAATGCTCATTCAGCCTCCCCACTCCCCTTTAACAGTTCTAGGTAGCCCCTCCCCCCTTTAACAGTGTTATGCACCTACTTCACTTGCCCCCACATGCGCCTGCCTTTGCTATGTTTCAAACCTGAGACCTCCCCCTCATACTTCAACACTTTTTCCACTCCACCATATTGTTTTATTATGTATTTTATGATATATATATATATATATATATATATATTATTACACTTTTTATCCATATATATATACACATATATAAAATACATACATACATATTAAACACATATATATAATATGCTTGGTGTGTGTGTGTGTGTTTGCATCTATAAATATAATCATACATTTTTATATTTATTTACATATATTTTATATCAATATTTATATACATATATTATAATATATAGATAAATATATATATGTTTTTTAATGCACATGGACAAATATATTTAGATATATTTATATAATCATTATATATACATTAATTGTATATGTATATAAATATTCATACATTTTTATTTTAAATAAAATGGATATTATTTTTTATTTAGATAAGTTTTATATATTGATAAATATATATTATATGTATATATGTTTAAATATTTATTTATAAAATTAATTTTTTATGTGTGAATATATAAAAAATATGTATATATTGTTATAAATTTGATTATAAATAACAGTAAACTGTGAAAAATGATAAAATTTCAAAATAATAATATCAATATGATTGTAATCCTTGAAAATAAATTTATTCCCCATTGAAAAGGGGTAAAAGACCCCCTTAAACGAGGCTGGAAAACCATCAAATGTTAAAAAATTAGGGTACCAAGATTAAAAACTCGGTTTTGGATGTCTTCTGGGCCTTTTTTGCCACAAAAAAAATATGAGAGTGTTCCCTCTATCACCAGGATTTAGATCTTGCCACAAGTTTCGATTTGATATGTTTTAGAGCTCAAACAAACACTCAGGTCAAAATTTATGATCGTTTGAGGTTCGAGCCATGTTTTCAACTTATTTTCAAACTTTTTTTAAATTTTTATTTTTTTTATATTCAAATTGTTATTAAATGACTATTACTAGATAATAATTAGAAAATTATTAATTAAGAAAATATTTTTAATTATTTTATAACTCTTTTAACTAATTATCTTATATATTAAGTGTAAATGTCTATTTAGCCTTATTTAAAACACATTTAAATAATATATATTATATTTATATCAATAAAAATATATTTATATATTAATATATTATTTTAATTAAATATTTTTTTTGAAATATACCATTTATCAGTGCTAGTAAAAAAACGTAGATAAAAGGGGGGTCTTTATCAATACTTATAAAATAGAACTGATAAATGGGGTCCCTTTAACAATGCTAAAAAAATGCTCATAAATGGGGTACCCTTATCAGCGTTAAAAAACAATGATAAATAGGTACTTTTAACAACACTATTTTTAACACTATTAAAAGTACCTTTTATCAGTGTTCTTTTAGCATTGTTATAGGGTGGCACTGCAAAAAACCATTTTTGAGGTAGTGACGTTTGAAAATAAGGGAGGTGAGGGGGCGTCGCTGGGATTTGGGAGGGGCATTGCTATGGCTTCGAGGGGGGGGGTCAGGTGTTGTTGGAATGAAGAGGGATGAAGGGGGATTCCATTTTATAGTGCATCTAATGGTAGCTCCATTAAGGGAAGAACTCCACTTGAAGTGGTGCAATTAGGGAGCTCCATTAAGGGAATCACGCCACATGAAGTGGTGTTCTTGAAACTATGTAAAAGCACCCCATGAAGTGGCACATTTATCTTTTTTTTGAACAATGCCAGAACTGGCGCTACCCATAAACATTTCCCACCTAAAAAAAGGATTTTTTATATATATGGGTTTTAGAAAAAAAAATTATAGAAAGGGGATAGGGTTTGAAATATTTTTAAAAATGGGTCTTTAAATGTGTGAACCCTATTCACGCATCTTCGACATAGAGAGATGCGTGAATAGGGTTCACACATCCTTCATCCCGTCTTTTAAGGATGCGTGAACCCTATTCATGCATCCTATCAATGGTAGATGCGTGAACGAGGTTCATGCATCCTTTATTAATTCTCTAAAGGATGCGTGAACCTTGTTCACGCATCCTACATAAAGGTTAAAAAAATCATCATTTATTTAGAAGCAAAATTTTCTTATGTATTTGATTAATTCAATTACAACCCATTTCTATTCAGTAATTTTTTTGTTAACAAAGGAAGATAAATTTAGAAAAATATTTATATTTCTATAACATGGTCTTCCCAAATGTTCTACAGTAATTAGATTTGATTCTAATTGATATATTAATTCTGGCATTAATTTAATATTTCTTCATTTACCTCCCCCTAAAGAGACACTCATAAACATCAGTTTTGAAATCTTATATAACTTCACCAAGGATGATCTTTTTAAATACTTATTCTTACATATGATAACACATTCTTAACCCTATTAAGGATTGTTTCTTATTTTAGAAGAATATGAAATAAATATTTTTCATAATGTCCATAATTTTATCACATGATGGAGGTATATTAACTGTAAAATCCTCTAGTGAAGATTGTGTACCAGTAAAACATGTGTCCTTCTATAAAGTTTAAATATGTATTTTCTAAAAATTGGCCAAATGAACTTCTAATTCCATACATCTCATATTGTGGTTTTTTTGATCTTCAATCATAATCATCCACTCTTCACAATTATTCATTATTCATTGAAATTATTCCTTTTGCAATTTAATTTTTTTAAACAAAGAATCATTTTCAATGATTTTAGGATTCAAATAATTGAGATCAATAATATTTTTCAAGATTTATTGATGTTCATAGATATTTTCATCTAGAGTATTAATATTTATTAATGAATACCAAATAAAATTATTAATTTTGGAAGATAATTTGATGACAGTAAGACACTTATTAAAAAAAGTATAACTCTATAAATGATAATAGTAATGCACATAGATAATGTATCATAAATCAAAAATCAACCTAATATATGCCTCTGGCATGGATGCTTTTCTGTCCCATAGCCAGGTGTATGTTGGACGCGTCCACGTCGTGTTCGTCTCTATCTGCACTCGGGCGTATGCTGTAGATCATCCTCAGCAGCCACCCCCACATCCTCCTGTGTGACAGGAGGTGGATGTACAGTCTCACCGTCTGTACCCTATCCTACATCTAATGATAGTGGAGGCTGGCTGGAACTCTCACCAACATGGAAAGAAGATGGTTGTTGTGCTAAGGATGTTTGTAATAAAGAATCAATCACAACCCAGTCAATGTATGTATCTACCTGTGGTGGAGCCTGAGAAGCTGGAGGATCATATGACTGATCATGCGAACACCCTCCTCCTGTGGAATAGTAGCATCTGACTGATCAATCTGAACATCCTCCTCTTGTGGAATACCAAGATCCATAACAAGTTTTTCACCCCCTGGTACATCTATATGAGCCTCAGCAGGCTCTGTAGGCTCCACAGCCTCCTCAACATGTGGTGGATCAAGGAAAATACCATGATAAATCTCATCCATCAAAAGAATCAATTGTGATACAAGGGTGTGAAAATATGTTGGGTCAAATACAGTGTGCTCTACTAGATCAGACATGTGTAGTAGACGACATATACGAGCATCCTATGAAAAACAATTATGTTGTTTAGTAATATGAATAAAAATTTCACTGAATTGTGTAAAAAACTATGTATACTAGCTCATGAAAGCCTATTCTGTGTCGTATCAGAAATCTAACTGGGGAGTTGTAGTACAAAGCTGCATAATCCATCTGATCCACCAAATAAAAATGCACTGTCCCCACCCCTCGCAACTAAAAGTACTATCGTCTATCCCATAAATCAATATATCTGATGTGGTATCTCCTACAATCAAAATCTCTCTTCCCTGGCATCATCAGGGAATGTAGTGAATCTAACTGACTGGGCAGGTCAGGAACAGGCTGAAAGAATCCAAACTGCCTCATAACTATGTCAGTCTGATGCCACTTGACTATATGAAAATGAATCAATGGAACCCTACAGGAGCGGATAGCAAGAATCTCCGTACAGTACGGTGAAAGACTCTGGATAATAGCCTCTGTATATGGCATCCATAAAATCTAAAAGAAAAAATAAATAGTAAATTAATAAATGAATATATTTATAGTAAAGAATAAATATTTAACAATATAAATAATAATCACTTACATCGTGTGGTTGAATTCTCTCTAACATAAGTCTGTAGGCGTGGACGTCATGTCTGGGGGAATCTGAATGTCGATGTGCCTGACTCCACCTGTAGATAATATTGTTATATTTACATTTCATAATAGAAAGTTATAAAATTAAGTTAGACAGTATATGGAAAGAATAACATACCAATGGCCACACAGAGCCTCTACTACAATATTTGTTGGTAATTTCACACGAGCATGTGAAGCTAAACGAGGGATGTGCTCCCATACCCACATCTGTAGAAGAACCATTCATCCCGTGATCTACATCTTATCAATGCGACATGCACTACATAACTCCCTATATGTATATTCTAGACAAGAATACCCCCATCTATATCAGCTGGCCTCATCCAAATACTCCAAAAAAGATAAATACATAAAATGTACAAAAGTAGTGGAGTGATCAACAAAAAGCATTCCACCGATCAGCATCAAAATATATGAACGTGCAAATCGTAGCACAGTGATCTCATCAGCATCCTCTACTAACTGTGTGAAGTGATGGTCTAACCAAGGAATGTGTAATCGACCACCAACGATGGTCCTGCCATCAGCAGGGACCTCTATGCCCAGTAGTCTGTGAACAAGCTCCGGCAAATCTGCTCCAACTTGGCCAGTCAGAGTTGCACCATCGATGGGGAGTCCCAACATAATTTCCACATCTTGCATGGTAATAGTCATATCCCCCTCTCTAAAATGGAATGTATATGACTCGAGCCTCCATATCTCTACAAGTGCAGCAATGAGCTGATGATTGAGAAAGGTGAATTCGTACATCGTTATGCCATAGAATCCAGCACGACGTAGATGAGGGATGATAGCGGGAGGTGGTGCGGTATGATGGAAATGGTGAGATCTGTGTACACTCAACGGAGGCCCTGGATGTACCTCTAAAAGCATTCGTGATACAAGATTATCCTGAGATGTGAGTAATGGAAAATCAGCCATCTGCACAAATGATATCATCGTTACTTTATTATAGTGAATTCGATAAAAATTTGAAATTATTATTTAAATAAATCTAGAACTATGAAATGAAAAATGATTGTGTTAGTATTTTAGATTTATACTTGATTTCTTGTGTGTGGATTAGTTTTTATATTACTTTACCAATCCCCTCAGTAAATAAAGCACCCTATTACATAATTTTGAGATTCAATATTTATGAGTTCTGTATTAATTAAAACCTATAGAGGTCTTCTAAGCATTGCATGTGGGATTCCATTAGCTAGTTCTTTCATTCTATTTTGTTTTTTTGAATAGTTTGAGTATCACAAAATTCTTTATTAAAGAATCAAAAAATGAGACAAACCAAAATTGAAACATGTTAGAAATAGAGAATGTCATAAATAAAAGGATTCAATACTGAAACATCCATATAAAAATAAAAATATACATATTCATGATACAATTCACAAAATCATCATGGATGATGGATGTGGAGATTTGTGCTTCCACTTGGGGACATCTCTTACGAGTATGTCCTTCTGTATGAAAAATGCAGCATCGTATTCTCCCTCCTCGTTGCCGAGGTCAATCCATTTCATTTCTGATTCGACTTGATTTTGGTCTTCCTTGAGGCCATAACCTAGTAGTATGAAGCCAATAATTTAAAAATGATAGACATTGAAAAAATCATAAATGAAAACATAACCAAATTATGAAACCTATAAATATCAAGGATGATGGTTAGCTGATCAGCAGGCAATGAGATAGAATGAAAGTCACCAATAAGCATCCAAGTTTCACTATAATAGTTCACCAAAGTGCTCATGCGATACACTGGGTCAACATATGGCTCCCATGATATATTTACTGATACATAAGTTGTGATAACATGTGCACATGGATATCTAAATGCCTAAAGGTTATCACAATCATAGTATCTATTATCTAACATCACTACAAACACTCGACCACTAGTGCATGTAGCCCGGCCGTAGCACAATCTAACCTGAAACCTCGTCTTTTCCCTATCAAAGGCTAGAACCGTCCATCTTGAAGCCTCATTCAGTATCGAATCAATATCACTTTGGAAATGCTGCATAAAACGCATTCTGTTTTCCATCTTATGATAAGCATTTTGGGACCGGTCAACAAAGTAGTGAACACATCTATAAAATCTCTCTTGCACTAACCCTGTGATAGGAAGTTTTCACACACCCTTGAGGACCTCATTTATGGACTCCACTATATTAGTGGTTATATGGCCATATCTTCTGCCACCATCATATGCTAATGACCATTTTCCCTTCAAAATCCGCATCATATATTCATACACATCTTCATTAGTAGTTCGGATCTCTTCAAGGAAATGATCAAACCTTTCTTGTAGGGGATCATATTCTGAAACCATAAGAGAATAATATATAAAAATGGAGAATAAATTTTGTTTAAAAAAAATATTTTTAGAAAAACATACCCAAATTGAGGATCACCTTCTTTATGGAATCATTTCTGAAATGCTTATGCACATTACTTGCAATATGTCTAATGAAATAATGATGATAAGCATTCGGCTGAGTCCATGAAACTCCATCACTAACCACGACCTCTATAATCACTCGATGGTGATAAAATATCAGACACACACCATGGTTTTGTGTGAAATGAACACGTACACATGCCAAAAATTAGATCCAACATTCAATATTTTCCTTTTCAACAATAGGAAAAGCAAGTTTCATAGGAGCATGATTACCATCATGTGTGGTAGGAATGAGTAGAACACCTGTATACTTTCCATACAGAAATGTGTCATCAACTTGAATAAATTTTTTACAATAGGGAAAGGTAGAAATGCATGGTCTGAATTCCCAAAAGACCCTATTAAACTTCACCTTTGTTCAATCAACTCATTGATTGGGGGATACACACTCAATAGTGTCCAACTGATAAACAATCTGATTGTTTAGAGATAACAATTCCATAAGTTGTGGCAACATAGCATAAGATTCATCCAAATCACCATACACTTTTACAATTGATTTCTGTTTTACATTCCATGCTTTGGTATATGATATCTTGTAGTTATAAAACTGTTGAATTCTTTCCAGAATAAGGGCAACGGGAACATCCTGACATGTTTGTATCATCTCACAAATAACATTTGATATAAACTCTGAATCAAGGGAAGAGTGATCATGTGACAATCTTGGATGCACACAAGTGTGTGAACCTTCTAATTTGGTTATCCTCCAACATGAAAAAAAATTATCAAATATTTCCCTTAATCGAAATTTACATTCTGGCCCATATTTTTCACAACGAATGATATATTTTGTCTTCTTTTACTCATAAACCAAAAATGTGAAATTTCGCTCAATGTGGTATTGCTTTATCACATTTTTCATGACCAATTTACTTTCAAACTCCTGCCCAACATAGATGGCTTTATCATTTGATGCAGACATATTTCCTATAATGTCAGGGAATTCAGAAGCTGATGTAATGACATCCCAATCTAAATGTTGTTCACGAGACATTCATTTAACTAAGGAACTCAATATTGAAGGATGATTACCACTAACCGGTGGATGTCGTGGATGTTTGTCTCTCAAAGGAACCTCAGAAGGTTCATTACCCACATCACCCTCACCCACATATCTCAAAGGAACCTCGGAAGGTTCATTCCCCACATCACCCTCACCCACATCATCTCCTGATGGTTCCCTAGATTCTTCTTCCTCAGATAAACTTTCATTCACTATATCAACACATAAATGGATGTCATCTACATTTCCTTCTAAATTTTGATCATCTTATTTATAATTTGCTTATGTTACTGGATTCAAATGAGAAGGAGGCAATGTAAAAGACTGATGTAAAAGACCAACGTGTATAGAGCTCACAAAACATGGTTTTGTAGTAGTCAGTTGCACCACATGTATATCAGAAATCACCACATACAACTCCATCAAACCATTATCACACTGTTGTCTAAATAAGGAAGATGCATCCATCCAATCATCATCATTGACCAAAGGGTACGCAGTGTGCCAAAAACGTTCAGGATGTTGTAGATGTCGATATGTGATTGAAGAAATGGATTTATCGACCCTCAATTTTAACCGATTATGAATCTTATTGCGAACTGCATCCAATGTCATACAACCATGAAGATTTACCACTCTGACAGGTGGCACACTATAGCTAAATCCATGCTCCGTATAAATGGTCTCACCATTGCAATATATTTGTGCAGACATTATTACCTATAAAAATAATTAATAAAATATTATATACTACATCAATATTTTACATTGTTAAATATAACATTATATATTTTAATTCGTTATGAATAATTAATCATGACTTTATCTTGAGGCTTATGATTAGTTTATCATTATTTGATAAACTAACCAAAACCTATGGGTAGACTCATGGAGTCTCTATTATCAAATATTTCAGCAACCATTAGTCTCCTTTCAAACAGCAACGCCTTATGTCGAATTCTTGTTCTTGAATGCCTCTTCGGGGACACCTCTCCGGGGACGCCTCTTCATGGACACCTCTTGTTGATTGTCTTTTAATTACGAATTTACTCACATGCATGTGAGGGGGTCTAGGGGTATGAAATATATAACTTTTTTTAAGCAGACACGTTGGTCCTTACATACTTAGTCAAAGATGACACACATGTCATCAATACAGAAAAATAAATGCAATTATTACAAATTTAATAACCACATTCACAAAACAAGACATGCGATTTCAATTATGCATCGGTCGGTCATCTCAAGATTAGTCATCACACAACTCACCATGTTTTAGGGTATACTTATTATATCTATTACTATATGAAATACATATTAAATATCTACACCTCTTTTATATTTAATAAGTTTAATTATTACTAATATAATTTAAAAAATTTATTTATACAAAACTGTTTTTATACCATTAACAGAAAAAGTTTTCTATATATTTATTAATAAATTTAAATATGATACATAAAACGAATATATTATTCACATATTATATTACTAGTGTATAAAAATATTATAATTTAAATTAATATTACTTTCAAAATAAAAATTTTTATAACATATTTAATTTTCATAAACATTCAATATGAATTCATACAACATTTTAGACATGACATAATTAATTTTCCTAAACATTCAATATGAATTCATACAACAAACACATCGTTCATAAATTAAATCATACGAAAGACACTAATTTACACATCAATACATATGAAATAAATAAACCATACACACAAACACTAGTTTCTACATATCACAAATAAAATAAACAAATCATACAAATGAAATAAATAAACACAATTAAACAACTGAAAATTTAAATATAAATTTTACCTTCTTAAAATCATCAAAAAATTGTTGAGAAAGAAATTATGCAGGGCTTCACAGCAAAATCCAAAGGAGAAGAATAAATTGAGGGGAGGGGGGAGACCCTACTTTTATAGATTTTCTTGGCAAGATGTGTGAACCCCGTTCACGTATCTTTCCGAGCCGAAGATGCGTGAACGGAATTAACGCATCTAAAGATCCGTTTTTAAAAATATTTCGGGAGGGCCCCACCACCATAACCTCTCATGGGAGGTTAAGGTGTGGTGGTCCCACATCCAACTCCCATGAGGAGGTTTTAACCACCAACACTCACATGGCTGCTCAATAAAATAAAGTGTAGCTCACTTTATTTTATTATTTTATTTTAAGAAAACCCAAAAACTAACTTCTATCCTCGAATCACTACTATCTAAGTGAAAGTCTTCTTAAGCGAATATTGGCGCTGCAAGTTCAACAGTGCCCTCATATTTTAGTTACAAGCACCAGTTCAAAAGTTATAATAACCCACTCTTACGTTTACTGAATATACCTAAACAAAACTTTAGAAATTGATTCCGGGCACACTGGGCCTCGGAATCAAGAGCCATAAATTTTCACGGACTCGTAAAAATCCCATGTATTAAAAAAAATTCCACGGGATTTTCAGGTCTTTAAATTCTCCCCACCTCAGGGCTTTATATCCTCATAAGCTACAACTCGAACTAAGTAAACAAATGGGGGTACTGAGCATGCATCTGAGCCTCCCGCTTCCATGTGCTCTCCTAGAGGTTCCCGTGCTGCCAGAGAACGTGCACCAGAGGTATCGACCATCCACGTAGGACCCACTCCTGTCGATCCTCAATCTCCACTAGAACCTCCGTGAAAGACGCCCCATCATTGATGTCCAGCTCTCCACGGTCGATGATGTGAGTAGGGTTGTGCATGTATCTCCTCAGTTGAGATACGTGGAAGACGTCGTGCATTTGGTGCAACTGAGGTGGAAGAGCTAAGCGGTAAGCTACCTCGCCAACTCTGCTGAGGAAAAAAAAGTGTCACAAACTCTTGTTTTCTGACTATAGGAAAGCATTGGATGTGATGATTTATTGGCTTCCTCAATTGAGTTTTCTCATTGGGTGATCTTTACATGTTTACAAAAAGGTAAATCTTTTTAACACTTATATATTTAGTGAATCACGAGATATTTTTGTCCACAGATATTTTCTTCTCTACCGTGTTTTACTATCTTTTCCGCATGTTGTTCTCTATATCCACATGTGGGAGTGTGCTCGACTTTTTTATCAGTAGTAACAGGAACATCTGAATCAGTTGTTTCTTTGTAATGCATGTTCTGACATGCTTTCTATTGGACATTTAAAGTAAAATCATTAAAATAGTAAATATAATTAAATTGGATGAATATAGTTTTTAGTGTAATGTAATTCAAAATAATTAAAGTAATAAAAATAGTGACAGTGTCTTAAGATCTGGAGGTGTCAAGATCTAGTGGTATGTCACTCTGGTTGTATGTTTCTCTGGTGGTATGACACTGGCGGTGTATTATACATATCCAAATGTCCACTATGTTGGCGGTGTCTCAACTAGCAGTGTATGGTCTGACGATGTATGCTCTGACAGTGTATTAGACTTGGGGGTAATTTTTCTATGTGTGTGGTTTGTGTGTGTGTGTGTGTGTGTATTTAATGTAATTGTACCCCTAAGAACCTACTATATATGTTCTGGTTGTATGACATCCTGGAGGTGTGACGATCGATAGTTTCTCATACTTTGTCAATTCTTCTGTCGAGTGGTATGAAATCCTGACGGTGTCATATCCTAGCAGTGTCTCGAACATAGAGATTTTTAAGATAGCGGTGTGTCATGGACAATGGTGTACGTCTCAACGATGTCTAATACATAGAAAAATTCACCACCTAATCTCAGAATACAAATTACTTACAAGAAAACATGAAATTTATCAGTATTATTAAAAAACATGATTTTGTGGTCATTAAAACTATGAGGTCAACAATTACAATTAATTAATTAATACTTAATAATTATAATTCATAGATTTATAAGTTATTAATAATATTAATTAATTAGTAATTATATTTATTAATTATCATTGATTAGTAGTTACCAATAATTCGTAATTAATTATAAATTAATTAACTTTTATTATTTTATTTATTAATTTTCTAATCATAATTAATTTATATTTATAAATTATTATTATTTATTTGGTATATATACTCAAAATGTCTATCCATGGTTCGGAAAACCCAAGAATCCAAATTTATTAAGAAAACATAAAAGTACATAGAGGAAAATAGACATGGCACCAGATGCCTTACATTGAACAAGTTCATTTCTTGAGCCCACCTCTAGACCCTGTATTATGAGGATATCTACCTTTTCCCTTGGGATGTCGGCCCCTCTGCCAAGTTTTAGCCAGCGGGTCATTCTCATCAGATGATGACCCAGATGAAGACTCAGAATCTTCCTCTATGATTTAGAATTTCAAAGACAAGTCCTGGAAATTCATCTCTCGAATCAAACGAAAACCATCCTCAAAATTAATTGTGAGAAACTTATGGACTGCTAAGTAGTCACTGCAACCAAACATAGTGGGCTCCATCATGGAAAAAGTGGCCTCTGACTAAAGGAAAAACCAATCAGCAGCAACTCTACCAATGCCTTCAAGTGGACGTTCAACTTCCTGGCCACCTGGGAAGGTGATGTTCATATTCTTCTTTCATGTACAGAAGCATTCCTCATCCGAGACCTTTCCAAAAAGTGCATAAGTATTTTTCATCAAATCAGAGAAATTTGGGGGTACTACCATACCTCCAAACCGACTTTTAGAGTTTTCCATTGCTCAGTGGCCTCCCGCACTACCTCAGGAGGAGCAGTTTCCGTGCCTTTAGAATATGTAGACTTATCCAGGACAATTTCAGCATGATCACCCATTGTAGGGAGATCCACCCCAGGGATAGGACCCTCAGCCTGCTCGAGAGATAAAAGTGGGGCCGACAAGGCCTAATGGGGCTAAAGTATTTTGGATTTCTGATGTAAAATAAGGTGGAAGCCTTCAACATCCACTGATGCTCTCCTACCCTTATGGCCTCGCGCAACCAATCGCTCCAGCTCAAGATAAATGTTAGCAGATTCTTGAACAGCTTCATCATCAAGGGACTGGTTGTCCAGCACTGGCACCTCATGCACACCATCAGAAACAATAAGTCGACAATCAGGGCCCCCACTCATAGGCCTTCCAGGAGCCACGACAAGTGCAGGCGCCTGCGTAGGTCACTCAACCTCCACAATTTCAGGCCATTATCTAACACGCTACTCACTTCCATCATGACAACGCCTAAGTATATTGATATCATCCATATTCCCACCTCTAGTGCAAGCACCAGCAGGAGTTTCATTCGAGCCATCCAAGTTGCCACCACTAGCACCGCTATCCTGTTTCTTCACTCCTTTATCCTCGGATGTGAAAGTCGCGCCACCCAGCCTCCTGCAATTTAGCACTTCATGGCCAATAGCCTTACAATTCGAATAGGATTCTGGTATTTTTCATACTCATTTTGTAGTTCATTCTCCTCATTCTTAGTGGAAATAAAAACATGGTCAACTAATACAAAGGCTAAATCAGATTCAATGAGAAACCTTGCATAATGCCCAAACCTGTAGATTTCTGTTTCTTTATCCAGTTTGATTGGAACCCCAATTGACATCGCAATATCATAGAGGATCATGGGATGCCAAAGGACCTAATTCAATCTGATGACTTTAACTCAAACTTGTATTGAAGAACGGTATACCTCCAAAGGGTTGAATGAGCAATCCAATTCACAGATGTGTAGGAATCCCGGTTTGAGCGAGGTAAAACCAAAAGCCCAGGCTTTCATCTTCGAATCCAGCGAAGGAAATATGAAGAGGAAGTAATTGGTATATATATTATAAATTTATTATTAGTTAATTATTACTTGTAGTTAAATACTTATTAGTTACTTATTAATTATGTAATTGATAATTATAAATAAATTAATAATTAATTAGTTATTGTATTTAATCATATTTTTAATTGTTTATTATTATTCATATTAATTGCTAATAACATTTACTAATTAATAAATAATTACTAATTGATTATTAATTATTCATGTTAATTATTACTCATTTTGATAACATAAGAATTGGATAATTATATTAAAAAAGTGAATTGCTACTTAGAATTAATTGGTATTATAAATTATTAATAGTTAATTAGTAATTATTATTAATTTATTTTTACATAATTAGTAATTATCAACTTACAACTAAATTAATTACTAATTAGAATTATATAATTATTAACTAATTACTAATTATAAACTAGCTAAATTAATTAGTAATTGCAAGTATATAATTAATTGTTTAAGATTATAATAAAACGATTTACTAATTATATACTAACTACTAAAGAATTAAATAAGTTAATTAAAATATTAAAAAATTTAAAATATAAATAGAATAACCTCAAAATATTCGTTGGGAGTAAGAGATTCTACTTGGGGGTGGCACACTACTACAAAATCGGGTTTTATCATCGCTAAAAGAACCTTTAACTGTGCTAAAAAGGCATTGATAATTGAGGTGTTATTAAAAGAGGGTCCCTTTTATTAGTGTTAAAAAAGCATTGAAAACGGGGTTTTTTTATCCGTGATAAAAACGATGATAAAAGGGACATTATCAACATTTTTTTAGCGCTGATAAAAGTCAAAAAATTAATTTTTTAATAAAAAAATCTCTACAAATTGGAGGGTGGAACACCTCCCTTTATCAATGCTTGATCTCCTTTTAACATTGCTTGTCCAGCCTCCCCACTCCCCTTTAATAGTGCTAGGTAGTCCCTCCCCCTTTAACAGTGTTATGCACTTGCTTCACTTGCCCCCGCACGCGCCTGTCTTTGCTCGGTTTCAAACCTGAGACCTCCCCCTCATACTTCAGCACCTTTTCCACTCCACCATATTGTTTTGTTATGTATTTTATGATATATATATATATATATACATATATATATATATATACTATTACACTTTTTATCCATATATACACATATATAAAATACATACATACAAAGAAAACACACATATATAATATGTTTGGTGTGTGTGTGTGTTTGCATCTATAAATATAATCATACATTTTTATATTTATTTACATATATTATATATCAATATTTATATATATATATTATAATATATAGATAAATATATATATGTTTTTTAATTCACATGGAAAAATATATTTATATATATATATATATAAACATTATATATGCATTAATTGTATATGTATATAAATATTCATACATTTTTATTTTAAATAAAATGGATATTATTTTTTATTTAGATAAACTTTATATATTGATAAATATATTTTATATGTAAATATGTTTAATTTTTTATGTGTGAATATATAAAAAATATGTATATATTGTTATATATTTGATTATAAATAATAGTAAATTGTGAAAAATGTAAAAAATTTAAAATCATAATATCAATATGAATGTAAGCCCTGGGAATAAATTTAGTCCCCATTGAAAAGGGGTAAAAATACCCCCTTAAACGAGGCTGGAAAACCATCGAATGTTAAAAAATTAGGGTACCAAGACAAAAAACTTAGTTTTGGATTTCTTCTGAGCCTTTTTTGGCCACGAAAAAAATATGAGTGTTCCCTTTGTCACCAGGGTGTAGATCTTGTCGCAAGTTTCGATTTGATATGTTTTAGAGCTCATTTGGACACCTGAATCAAAATTTATGATCGTTTGAGGTTCGTGCCACGTTTTCAACTTATTTTCATTTTTTTAAAATTATTTATTTTTTATATTGAAATTGTTATTAAATGACCAATACAGGATAATAATTAGCGAATTAAAATTTTAAAAAAAAATATTTTTAATTATTTTATAACTCCTTTCACTAATTATCTTATATATTAAGTGTAAATGTCTATTTAGTCGTATCTAAAATATATTTAAACAATATATATTATATTTATATCAATACAAATATATTTATATATTAATATATTATTTTTAATGAAATATCATTTTTTGAAATATACCATTTATCAGTGCTAGTAAAAAAACGCAGATAAAAGGGGGTCTATCAGTACTTGTAAAATAGCACTGATAAATGGGGTACCTTTAACAACACTAAAAAACACTCATAAATGGGGTACCATTATCAGCATTAAAAAAACACTGATAAAGAGGTACTTTTAACAACACTATTTTTAGCGCTGTTAAAAGCACCTTTTATCTGTGATTTTTTTAGCGGTGTTAAAGGGTGACACTGCGAAAAGCCATTTTGGAGGTAGTGACATTTGAAAATGAGGGAGGTGAGGGGGTGTCGTTGGGGTTTGGGAGGGGTGTTGTTGCGACTTCGAGGAGGGGTCAGGTGTTGTTGGAATGAAGAGGGATGAAAGGGGGCTTGTCCTTTTATAGCGTATCCACTCGTAAGGGGCCACTTGAAGTGGTGCAATTAGGGAGCTCCATTAAGGGAAGCATGCCACATGTAGTGGTGTTCTTGAAACTATGTAAAAGCGCCCCATGAAGTGGCGCATTTAAATTTTTTCAGAATGGCGCCAGAACTGGCGCTACTCACACACATTTCCCACCTAAAAAAAACCTACGCCTATTTAATTTTTAAAAAAATTAAAAAACCCACAAGGCAAATTTTGCCCGTAAAAAACCAATGTAATATAATTTTTTTTTTAAAGGTTGAGGCCGAACCCTCATTTATTATTAAAAGAAAGCAAATACCTATTTAACTAGGTAGAGGGAGACCCAATACATAGCTCGAAGCTCCAGTGGGCATTTAGCCCATTACATGGTCCGTAGTCCCAATTTTTTTGCCCAAATCCCATTATGTGAATAGTGATGCTACAGTACCGTGCTACTACAGTACTGCACAGTACCCGCCGCCGCTACAGTGCCTTGTCGCCGCTGCAGTGACCTGCCGCCGCTACTGTGACCTACCGCCGCTACAGTGCCCGTCGTTGGTACAGTGCTGCCACTGCTACAGTGCGCTGCAGTGGTGCAACAGAATGTAATATAAATGGATTATAAAAATATAAGTAAACAGATCGATCCAATAAAGGCCCTTCCCAATGTCATATTAAAGCCCAGCAAAGCAGCAAATGGCCAAACATAGGCTCACTGGGGACACCAAACCCAACGAAAACAAATATCAAAACATCATAAAATTAATACTAACAATTATGCATGGCATCGAAATATGCATGGCTTATTAAACACAAATTTAAACAATTACTTTTTCTTTTCTAAATAGGTTTTAAAACCCATTTTCATACAATTTAATCAATTACTTAGTCGGATTACATATTGTTTATAAGGAGGCGCCTAACAAATTGATTTTCAGCCCACCATGCATGACATTCATCACTCCCCAACACACCCAATTTTTGACTCCCACCTTATTAGAAGAAGAAGAAGAGAAGAAATCAAATCTGATTCGTCGTGTATGCAAAGGTTGAATCACTGCCCCCACTTGGACACCAGTTGGGTAGTCTATTTACTGCCAATTCAACCCCAATACTCAATACCGGATGGGGAAAAAACACCGCAGGTGAAGCGATTGCAATGCCTATAAATAGCCACCCTCGCCCCTGCACCCTTCACCAGTGTTACTGCAAGACAGTGTTACTGATACGTAATCCCGTGGGGGTTTTGGTTTTAGGGAAGATGGGCCACGCCATGCACTTGGGGGTTCCATTATTGATTTTGTTCCTCCTCCACCTCTGCCTCGCCACCCGGACGTCGCTCACCGTTGCTCGCGGTGGCCCCGAGCAGGAGACGGAGTCGGCTCATGCTTCTGTGTCTGGGGGCTGGTTTGGTGAGGGACACGGCGAGGGCAAAAGCGCACGCGGTGGTGGGGGCGGAGGGGGCAGCGGTGGCGGTGGGGGTTACGGAGGCCGGGGCTCCGGATATGGGTCCGGCGGTGGCGCCGGGTACGGCGACCGAGGAGGGGCTGGCGGTGGCGGTGGCGCCGGAGGAGGAGGCGGCAGTGGTGCTGGTGGGAGCGGGTCAGGGCATGGAGGTGGTTACGGAAGCGGGGGAGGCGCCGGTGGCGGCGGGTACGGCAACCGAGGAGGGGCTGGCGGTGGCGGTGGCGCCGGAGGAGGAGGCGGCGGTGGTGCTGGTGGGAGCGGGTCAGGGCATGGAGGTGGTTACGGTAGCGGGGGAGGCGCCGGTGGCGGCGGGGGCCACGGCGGTGGTGGAGGTGCCGGAGGGAGCGCATCGGGGTATGGCTCGGGAGGTGGCTACGGGGGCGGGCGTGGTGGAAGCGGGTCTGGGTCTGGAGGAGTCTACGGCGGCGGGCTTGGGTCGGAGCACGTGCTCGGCAATGGGCATTAACCGTCTGCCCGGTTATTGAAAACGGGGTTTGCTTGGTATGTTCGTGTTTGGAAGGTTGTTTTCCTGTGAGTCGAGTGCAGAGTCCCTGTTATCAGAAATAAAATAAAATAAAAAAGTCGCTGCGCCTGGTGGTGAAATATCACGTGCGTCACACGTGATTTATGTATTGTGAATCTTTATGAAACGTCGTCAAACAGCGCCGAAGTCTCATAATGAATCGTTTTGCGTTGATCCTTTATTTTTGGGATGATCAAATCGGATCGAAACTTACATGGATCGAAAAACCGAAATTGAGACACAACCGGGCATCAAACCACATCCACAAACATCAAAACAAACAAACCCAAATATTAAATATTTAATTATTAATTAAAATATATTTACTAATTAAGACATTTTGTTTATCAATGCCATTTGTTTTTTCAATTTAACATATATATCAAATAATAAATATTTTATTACTAATTAAAAAAATTTACTAAATATATCACACTTAATATGTCATAATATAATTTCACACGTATACAAATACAAAATGAATCCAATTTTATAGAGACAAACATACACAAAGAAAATAAATTGTTAATTTAATCATTTTCTAATTTTATTTATTAATATTTTATATTTTATATTTTATATAATATGTTTTTAATTATTAATTTTATTCATTTTCTATATTTATATTTAATATATACTATTTATTACTATTTAATCAATACATATATATATATGTATATATATTTATTTTATTTATTTTTATAAATATTTTTTCCATTAATAAACTTTTTAATATTTTAGTAATTTACTTGTTTTTAGTTTTTATTTGTTTGGTATTTTTTAAATTTTATTCATTTTTCATATTTATTTATATTTATTGATTAACATTTATTGTTTTTTGTAACATCCCAAGATTTTATGCTATGTATCTTTTTAAATTTAATCTTTTTGATAGTTTACGTTGCACGAAACACCGAGCTTAAACGAACCACGATATACTGTCAATATTATTATTTAAAATGAAATCTTCTCCTAGTTATTAAGTTGGTGGTTATGAATATGATTAACTAACTTATAAAAATATTTTGTTGAATTCATTGGTTACCAATTAATTAAAAATAAATATAAAAAACAATTTAATATGAAGGAAATGTTTTTCTAAAACTATTTAAATGCACACAAATGTGTTTTATACCAAAAATAAATAAATCACACTTTTTGGATTATATTAATAATATATATATATAGATATATATATATATATATATAATATTCAATCTAATATTTAATATTCATCCAATGTGTTTTTTAGACATGATATAAGAACAAATTCAATTTTATGCATGAAAGATATATTTTTATAAAATGACTCAATTTTATGCATAAAAAATATATTTTTATAAAAAGACAGTTTTACCGTCTTTTCATGATGCACTAGTTTTAAATCTAGTTTTTGACACTTTTATAAATTCTATTTGAAAAAAATAAATTTATTCTTTGAAATTAGAATATCATAATTTACTTTGATTGATTTTATGGTATTTTTATGATAAATTTCATGTTTTGATGAATAGTAAAAATACTGAATTTTAATTGAAACCAACTTCTCCATCTAAATAATTTTTATTATTAAATTATATTTTTGATTGAATTTAAAGTATAATTAGATCAAATTTATACTGGTTAATCCACTAAAGATAATTGGAATCAATTTCACATCGAATTTGGATATAAAAACATTTCAATCTTTTAAACGTTTTCAATTTAAACACTTGTTTTCTCGTTCTGTCAACGAGATTAATTTTTATTTTATTTTAGTCAATTCTGTGTTTAAATTTTGAAAAATGTGTTCCATATTTCGAATCATAAGAATATTATGACTGATATATAGGGTAACACAAAGGGGGAATAACGATAGTCTCAATGAAATTCCTTGTGTATTTTATGTTTTAAAATGTAATGTGAATTTCAAGTATGTATTTAGTTTACCAACACTACTAAATTATTCAGTCCTTTGGGATTCGATTGCTTGTATCTTATGACAATGTAATAAAGTAAAACACTGAATCCATGCTACTAAGGTCTGGGTCTTTACAGTTTTAACATAGTTGTGATTTAAATAATTAATATACATTCATTTTCATTTAAACATACATTCATTTTCATTTTTAAATTTATATAATCAATCACTTATTCATTTATTTTGATATTTTTTCAATCTATTCACTTTTTAATTAAATTTCACTCATTTTTAACATTCATTCATTTAATATTATTTATTCATTAATAATGTTATTTTTTTTACTTTTTTTATAATTTATAGATTTTAAATATTTATTCATTTAATGTTTTTTTAATTTATTCATTTCAAATGGATTTATACATAATTATACATTAATATTTTTAATATAAAAATATATTCATATATATATATACCAATATATATAATATTTCCTTAAATATGATTTATATATTACAAAATATGTATATTTACACTAAATAATCCATAAATTTAGTGAAAATGGTTTATAATTAAAAATTAACATTAATTAAAAATATTGGCTAATTATATCGACTAAAAATGTCATTTGTTTTTTCAATTTAACATATATAAAACTTGTTTTACATTAATTTCACACATACATATACATAATTAATGCAATTATATATATAACACACACACATATGATATTTTTACAATTTATTAAAATTTTAATATTCATTTTAAAATTTTATTAATTAATATAATATATTTATTATTTATAATGTTTTTACTTGGTAAAATTTATTCATTTTTATATTTATTTTTCCTCAATCTTCCAATATCTACCATTCTCATAGGTTCGTATATGTTTCCTCCTTGTTCTACAATATTATTATTTAAAATGAAATCTTCTCCTAGTTATTAAGTTGGATATAAAAAAGTTCCAACTACATATATAAATATCACGCAATATCACTAATTCTTCAAAGTGAAGAAGCTATAATTGAATCCCAATGTGGATATTTCCAATTTCGATCCTATAAATCCCCTGTAGGGGATTTCCATCATCATTACATTTTTTGGGTTATATGAAAAAAATTAACAAATAAATTTCTACATCATGTCGGGCCTTCTACTATACCATAATTGCAACTTCAAAGACAAGTATCATTCACTATAACATGTTCTGTAATGGGAAGAATCTAGACAAGAATCTCTAGGTGGAGATTTTCACTTCTAAAACTATAAATCACCTACAATGGATTTGTAGTTTCATTAAATTTCATTGAATTATAAGAATAAAAACATTAACAAACAAATTAGTACATCATGTTGGGCTTTATACTATACCAGAGTTCAAATTTCATAAAAAAGTACCATGCACTATCAATGTTCCTTTAAAGGGAAGCAGTTACACTAGAATCCGCAGGGTGGATATTTCCAATTCTTATGATACAAATCCATGACATGGTAATTAAATCATCATCACATTTTTTTTTGGATTATAGGAACAAAAACCTTAACAATAATTTTTTACATCATGTGAGGCCTTTTACTATACCATAGTTGAAACTTAAAAGAAAAGTATCATGCACTATTAGTGGTTATTCAAAGGGAAGAAGCTACACTAGAATCCCTTTGTGGAGATATCATGTTCTGATACTCCAAATCCCCTGTAGGGGATTTCCAACATCATTGAATTTTTTTAATATTATAAGTAAAAAAACATTAATAAATAAATTTCTACATCATGTGGGGCATTTTACTATACCAGAGTTGCAACTTCAAAAATAAGTATCATGCACTTCCACTGGTTCTTCAAAGGGAAGCATCTAGACTAGAATACCTTGGTGAATATTTCCACTTCTGAAGCTACAAATCCCTTATAGGGGATTTGTAGTGTCATTATAATTTGTTGGATTATAAGGATAAAAAACATAACAAACAAATTATTAAATCATGTCGGGCCTTATACTGTACCAGAGTTCAAACTTTATAGAAAATTACCACGCACAATCACTATTTCTTCAAAGGGAAGTGGTTACACTAGAATCCCTAAGTGGAGATATCTAGTTTTAATGCTAAAAATCCCCTGTAGGTGAATTTCCACATCATTATATTTTTTTGGATTATAAGGAAAAAATATTTTACACTAGTACAAAAACTATACATCACATCAATTTTTTCAGGTCGGTTATTTAGAACCGATGTGGAAAATCTGAGAAAATTGTTTTTTCATGGTTTTTTCATACCATTTATAAATAACCGATGTGAAAAAAAATTTCCATAGATTTTTCACATTGGTTATAAAATAACCAAAATAATATACCTTTTAAAATTTTATGAATCTGATGTTTCAAATGATCGAATAAAAACTGAGAATCTTATTTTTGAGTCTTCTTCATAATCATCTCATTATAAATCTATTTCCTTCTAATATCATTACGAATCTATTTCCTTATTATCTCATTATGAATATTTTTCCTTCTCATCTCATTACGAATTTGTTTCCTTCTCATCTCATTATGAATCTGTTTCCTTATTAGCTCATTATGAATTTTGGTTTCTTCTCAGCTTATTCCAAATTCTATTTCCTTATCTATTGATTATTAATTATTTTTCCTTCTCATATCATTATGATTACTCTATTTCATCAAAAGATTTTATCATGATATTTTTCATGATTTGTTAGAACTTTATCACTAGTAAAGCATCGTCTGTTTTTGTTTTAGAAAGTATGAAAACTTTCTAATTCCTGAATTTAAATTATTCAACAAACCTCTTTAGTATCATTATTACTTCCATTCTCATAAACTTCAAAACCTAAGTCCACAAAATAAAAAAAACCTCTTCCCCATTTATGTTTGGGTTTGAACATTTGTCAAATTTTATCTTTTTAATAGAACTCATTACACTGGGCTATGTCTGATTCCTAAATAAAAAAAACAATCTTATACAAAAAGGTTAGTTGTCAACACCAGGGGTATGAGAATCCTCTATACTTCTTGTACCATAGAATGGTATAGAGTGGGTGAAATAAAGGATTTCAAAGTTATTGAATCAACCAAGGCACAAACAAGAGTCCTAAACAAACTAATCATACCTCTGATGATCTATGGCTGTAACGACCCAAAATTTTTTAAATAAATTTTGTTTCCCAATTTTATGTGTTATTGTTATACTCAACAAAAACGTTTTATTTGATAAACATGATTATAATTAAAATGAGATCAGTGGGTTTTGACTATTATATAACCATCGGTCAATATGACCGCTGTGAACAAAATGTTTTGATATAAGTAATCTTGGTTAATTATTATAGAAAGAAGATTCGATGGCCTCACCTAGTAGTCTTGGACCGATCGAAGCCCATCTAACAGAGCTTGGGAAGGAGGTAGCACCACTGGGCTTTGCTCTGGATCAAATCCAAGCCGAACTTCATCATGTGAAGCTGGAACTGAATCGCCTTCGTGAGAAGTTCAAACTGATAGAAATTACTACTCGGGCAATGTTGACTGAGCCGCCCCAAGCTTCTATCACCCTAGCACACCTTACCCTTAGGTCCTATGCTGGTATTATAAGGGGTTATGTAACGAGACCGTAACTACCTTGTGTATTCCTTGTTTTAAATAAAAATTGGGATTTCTTCTTATGATGAAGTTTATGAATTTTCAAATGACCGGATAAATATAGTATGCAAATTTTTGATGAATTTTAGAAAAAGGATATTTTAAATATGTTTATGTAAACCCTAAATAATTAAAAATATGTAATGATTTTCAAAAAATGGTCTTCTGCAATTATGTTCAGTACGAAATTTAGAGTCTAATAAGATCAACTTGATTTTTGATGAATAGTAAATTATGAATAGTGATTTTATGATTAGGATTAATAATGTGTCCAAATGGATTAGTAATCTCACTTAAAGAAAGTATTAAAATAAGCTTGGTACTTTGATTAAGTAATGTGATTCAATAAAATGGTTAAATAACGGTTTCATAAATTATTATCCAAGTATTAGTTTTTTCGGATGAATAGTGTTTTTTAATTAAAAATTTAATTAAAAATAATTAGAAAATTATTTTTATAAAAATGACTTTATTTTTGAACTCAGAGCATCGATATTATGTTATGGTAATTCTTGGGGATTTTTCTGAAAAAAATGAATTTTCGGTGAATAGTGTATTTATTTAAAAATAAAATTAAAAATATTTAGAAAATTATTTTTATAAAATGGTTTTCATTTTTGAAATCAGAGCATTGATATTTGGTTAATGTGTAATTTTGGGATTTTTTTGAGAAAGTTGAATTTTCAGTGAATAGTAAAAATACAGTTTTAGGGTTTCAGTATGTTTAATGACATCATAACGGTGTCATGATGATGTCATGAGATCTTTTGAGGGTTGGCCGGCCAAGGGTGATGAATTATTGTTTTGGGGGCCCCATGTGGCCTAACTCCATGATAAATGACAAGGGAGAGCACATGGGTTTGAGAAAAGCACATGTGAGGTGTCCCTTGGCCATTAATGCCTTGTCCCCTCACTTTCCCTATAAATACCAAACCCTCCTCTCATCCATTCGACTCCCCACTCATTCCCAACGAATTTCTGGTCTCATTACCTCCCAAGGAGTCCTCCCAAGGTGCCCCCAAGCCCTCAAGGTCCCAACCTTTGAGGTTTAAGAGTTACATTTTAAGGTAAGGGATCCGACCTCTCTCTTTCTTTTCAAGTAATCTCTTTTATGTCATTTCTTTTATACTCCATGTTCCTATGTTGGAGGATGTTATTTTATATTCATCCTACTGCCTATTTCATGTTCATATGATGAGAGACCCCCCCCTTGCTCTCATCAATTCGTTTTAAGAATGTTTAAGTGGCGCAGTTAGGCTGCCGAATTTTTAAGGGATTCTTTCACCTTCCTCGTTTTCAAGTTCTATTTTCATTCATGTCTTTCATGTTCCTTTTTATTATGTTGGGGTATGATCTCTAAATTTATCATACTGATCTTTTATGATCATATGATGAGATACCCCATTTATCGCTTCAATTCAGTATTTTGAAGTTTTAAGTGGCGCCGTTAGGCTGCCAAATTTTTTAAGTGGTTCTTCACCCTTCTCGTTTTGAAGTTCTACTTTCATGTCAATTATTTCAAGTTCCTTTTTGTTATATTGGGGTATGATCTCTATATATATCATACTGGCCTCTTATGTTCATATGATTAGAGACCCCATTTGATCGCTTCAATTCAGTATTTTGAAGTTTTAAGTGGCGCCGTTAGGCTGCCGAATTTTTTAAGTGGTTCTTCACCCTTCTCGTTTTGAAGTTCTACTTTCATGTCAATTATTTCAAGTTCCTTTTTGTTAAATTGGGGTATGATCTCTATATCTATCATACTGGACTCTTATGTTCATATGATGAGAGACCCCATTTGATCGCTTCAATTCAGTATTTTGAAGTTTTAAGTGGCGCTGTTAGGCTGCCGAATTTTTAAGTGGTTCTTCACCCTTCTCGTTTTGAAGTTCTACTTTCATGTCAATTCTTTCAAGTTCCTTTTTGTTATGTTGGGGAATTATCTCTATATCTATCATACTGAACTCTTATGTTCACATGATGAGAGACCCTATTTGATCTTTTCAAATCATTTTTGTTGATGTTTAAGTAACGCCGTTAGGCTGCCGAACTTTCATAAGAGAAATCTAATTTTTTTTCTTCCTTCCATGTTTTTCATTTCAAATGGTATGTCCTTGAAATTTCATTACCATGATCATGTATCCTTCTTATTCTGTCCATGTACTATTTTATGGGTCATTTATGAATGTTTGAACCATTTTACCTCTCTTTTAATGTCTTCCAAAACCTCGGAACATTGCCGTTATGCTGCAGAATTTCTGTCTCAAAATGTCTCTCCCTTTTTCGAAAGTTATTTTATTTTATTAAGTGAATACTCAAAGCTCTTTCTTCTAAAGGGGTATTCACATATATACCAAAATTTTCTATTTTAAATTCTGGGATTTACATACATGAGACCCACCTTCCTTTTCTGTGGGTTTTAAAGTGATATAAAGATCATGTCTTTAAAGCAGTTTTTAAAATGTTATGATTATGAAATGAAACCCATTTTTTTATGCTATATGGGTTATTTATGAAATTTTTTATGATGATATATGTGGCTCACATGATAATAAAGGAAAATTTAAGGGTGCGCCCTGATAGCGCTCCAATGCATTGGGTAATGATGTAACCACTAGAGATTACAATTTTCACGATACCTTGGTGAATAACCTTGGTAATTTTCAAATGACACCTTGGGGATGGACCTTGGTGATATGTTCATGATTGTCTATGTTAAATGATGTAGCCACATCTTCAAGTTATGAAAAAGTTTTATTTTTATTATGATATGCCTCATGATTTCATTTTCATGCCTTAAAGTTCTTTTCATGACTTTATTGATGTATCTCAAGTTCATATGTAATATGTTTCACTTGTTTCCCTTACTGGGCCTTCTGCTCACCCTTCCTTTTGATGTATTTCCCCAGGTTATGAGATGCAGTAATGAGCCTAGGGTGAACATGAGGAGAATTCTTTCAAGTGTTTAAGAAGAATGTTTTTTTTGTTTCATGTTTTATGTTCCTTGTTTCCAAGACACTAAACCTTAAAGGTCCTCAGTTCCGTGTAATGGAATGGAAGTTATGTTATAAAAAGACGGGATGCTATAGTTGGTATCAAAGGATGGTTTAGTTATTTGTGGAAATTAGGATATGAAAACTCTAGGAGGAACCCTATAGAAAAGTTTAATATAGGAAATCTTCCTGGTATTTTGGTGAGTATTGAGTAAGGGGTTGCCAAGAAAATACATCCCTGTCTGGATACGAGCAGGTAGAGGTGGCTCTGGCACAGATGTACATAGGGGTAAAAACTGAAAACACCGCTTTGAGCTAGACTCGAACGGGAACTGGTACACGACAACGGGCCTTGCTGCACTCTTGGTTACGACACTCCTGGGGGATATGCTTTGGTTAATTCATATGCTTGGTATGAACCATTGTTAAAGGAACAAGGATAAAATAAAATAAAGATTCACATAAGAATATATGATCATGGATAACCTAGATGGGAACCTAGGGGATCACAAGTTAGGGTATACCTTTCATATACAAGTTATCCTTATATGCTTTCAGTTCCTTTTCATGATTATTAGCTAAGTACTTAAGCCCCTAATTATGATTTCTCTTCTTAGTTAATGGTGGGAAATGGAAGAACATGTTCCGACAACCAATGTGATAGGAAATGCGACGATTTTCATATTAATATGACAGGGATGATTAGGGGATTAAAATATGATTATTATTTTGGAAGATGTTCATTATTTTGGGAACCATATTTGATCGAGGTAAATAGATTACTACGGTAATTTTATTGAGGAGTAAGTTTGACTTATATTTTGAAGAATTGATGAATTTAAGGTGGACTTATAGTAATTTAGGTTACTTATGGGAATGATTAACCTATCTTGGGTAAAATATGTTTAGGTTAGCTACTTTTGTTATAAAATGTTAGGAGTGGTTGATATTGTCTGGAGATGAACAAGGAAGTTGTTTTGGAAGACTATGTTATCAAATCCTTCTTGTATTTGGGTTTCAATCTTAGTTTGGTTTGTTTTGAGGAATTTTAAGGACCGTTATTTATGGAATGGTCTATGATGAACTTTGGGTAGTACCATGGAACTTTGATGATTTAAAAGTAGTTTCCATTCCTATGGGATTCTTTATTTTTGAAGAGTTGTTTTACCTTAACCTTTCTGTTTTTGGGATAATGTTTAAAGATAGAAGAGATAGATAGTTAATCTTTTGTAGATTATGTGATTCTATAGAAGATGATTCTTGTGCTTTTATGAGACCAAGTGTTTTTGAATTCTCATCATTTGGAGAAAAGATTAGTGTTGGTAGAGACTTGTTAAAGGATGAAACTCTACTTGAAGGTAGGTATATTTTCTTATGTTTTTGTTCTATGTAGTAAATGAAATCCTCAAAATTATGAAAAGAAACGTAAAACAAAAATGTTGTTGGTTTACGTTTCCTACTAGGTAATCAAAGACCGTTTACACACATCATAAGTTTGGGATTTTCTCATGGTTAACTTTCTCCTAATCATGTTCTCTATCACTCTCCCTCAGAACTTGACCCTTTGTTTTCTCCTCCATGTCCATGTTTTCCTACATGGAACCCTAGTGTGGGTTAACTCGAGTGACCTTTGTACTTCCCTTTCTTTATTTTAAAGTAATAGTTTTACTGAATCCTTTTCCGATGTGGGAATTTCAATGAAATTTCAAAACCCAATTTTAAAATTGCGAGGATGCAATTTCTTAAGGGGGGAAGATTGTAACGACCCGAAATTTTTTAAATAAATTTTCTTTCCCAATTTTATGTGTTATTGTTATACTCAACAAAAACGTTTTATTTGATAAACATGATTATAATTAAAATGAGATCAGTGGGTTTTGACTATTATATAACCATCGGTCAATATGACCACTGTGAACAAAATGTTTTGATATAAGTAATCTTGGTTAATTATTATAGAAAGAAGATTCGATGGCCTCACCTAGTAGTCTTGGACCGATCGAAGCCCATCTAACAGAGCTTGGGAAGGAGGTAGCACCACTGGGCTTTGCTCTGGATCAAATCCAAGCCGAACTTCATCATGTGAAGCTGGAACGGAATCGCCTTCGTGAGAAGTTCAAACTGATAGAAATTACTACTCGGGCAATGTTGACTGAGCCGCCCCAAGCTTCTATCACCCTAGCACACCTTACCCTTAGGTCCTATGCTGGTATTATAAGGGGTTATGTAACGAGACCGTAACTACCTTGTGTATTCCTTGTTTTAAATAAAAATTGGGATTTCTTCTTATGATGAAGTTTATGAATTTTCAAATGACCGGATAAATATAGTATGCAAATTTTTGATGAATTTTAGAAAAAGGATATTTTAAATATGTTTATGTAAACCCTAAATAATTAAAAATATGTAATGATTTTCAAAAAATGGTCTTCTGCAATTATGTTCAGTACGAAATTTAGAGTCTAATAAGATCAACTTGATTTTTGATGAATAGTAAATTATGAATAGTGATTTTATGATTAGGATTAATAATGTGTCCAAATGGATTAGTAATCTCACTTAAAGAAAGTATTAAAATAAGCTAGGCACTTTGATTAAGTAATTTGATTCAATAAAATGGTTAAATAACGGTTTCATAAATTATTATTCAAGTATTAGTTTTTTCGGATGAATAGTGTTTTTTAATTAAAAATTTAATTAAAAATAATTAGAAAATTATTTTTATAAAAATGACTTTATTTTTGAACTCAGAGCATCGATATTATGTTATGGTAATTCTTGGGGATTTTTCAGAAAAAAATGAATTTTCGGTGAATAGTGTATTTATTTAAAAATAAAATTAAAAATATTTAGAAAATTATTTTTATAAAATGGTTTTCATTTTTGAAATCAGAGCATTGATATTTGGTTAATGTGAAATTTTGGGATTTTTTTGAGAAAGTTGAATTTTCAGTGAATAGTAAAAATACAGTTTTAGGGTTTCGGTATGTTTAATGACATCATAACGGTGTCATGATGATGTCATGAGATCTTTTGAGGGTTGGCCGGACAAGGGTGATGAATTATTGTTTTGGGGGCCCCATGTGGCCTAACTCCATGATAAATGACAAGGGAGAGCACATGGGTTTGAGAAAAGCACATGTGAGGTGTCCCTTGGCCATTAATGCCTTGTCCCCTCACTTTCCCTATAAATACCAAGCCCTCCTCTCATCAATTCGACTCCCCACTCATTCCCAACGAATTTCTGGTCTCATTACCTCCCAAGGAGTCCTCCCAAGGTGCCCCCAAGCCCTCAAGGTCCCAACCTTTGAGGTTTAAGAGTTACATTTTAAGGTAAGGGATCCGACCTCTCTCTTTCTTTTCAAGTAATCTCTTTTATGTCATTTCTTTTATACTCCATGTTCCTATGTTGGAGGATGTTATTTTATATTCATCCTACTGCCTATTTCATGTTCATATGATGAGAGACCCCCCCTTGCTCTCATCAATTCGTTTTAAGAATGTTTAAGTGGCACCGTTAGGCTGCCGAATTTTTAAGGGATTCTTTCACCTTCCTCGTTTTCAAGTTCTATTTTCATTCATGTCTTTCATGTTCCTTTTTATTATGTTGGGGTATGATCTCTAAATTTATCATACTGATATTTTATGATCATATGATGAGAGACCCCATTTGATCGCTTCAATTCAGTATTTTGAAGTTTTAAGTGGCGCCGTTAGGCTGCCAAATTTTTTAAGTGGTTCTTCACCCTTCTCGTTTTGATGTTCTACTTTCATGTCAATTATTTCAAGTTACTTTTTGTTATATTGGGGTATGATCTCTATATATATCATACTGGCCTCTTATGTTCATATGATGAGAGACCCCATTTGATCGCTTCAATTCAGTATTTTGAAGTTTTAAGTGGCGCCGTTAGGCTGCCGAATTTTTTTAGTGGTTCTTCACCCTTCTCGTTTTGAAGTTCTACTTTCATGTCAATTATTTCAAGTTCCTTTTTGTTATATTGGGGTATGATCTCTATATCTATCATACTGGACTCTTATGTTCATATGATGAGAGACCCCATTTGATCGCTTCAATTCAGTATTTTGAAGTTTTAAGTGGCGCCGTTAGGCTGCCGAATTTTTAAGTGGTTCTTCACCCTTCTCGTTTTGAAGTTCTACTTTCATGTCAATTCTTTCAAGTTCCTTTTTGTTATGTTGGGGAATTATCTCTATATCTATCATACTGAACTCTTATGTTCACATGATGAGAGACCCTATTTGATCTTTTCAAATCATTTTTGTTGATGTTTAAGTAACGCCGTTAGGCTGCCGAACTTTCATAAGAGAAATCTAATTTTTTTTCTTCCTTCCATGTTTTTCATTTCAAATGGTATGTCCTTGAAATTTCCTTACCATGATCATGTATCCTTCTTATTCTTTCCATGTACTATTTTATGGGTCATTTATGAATGTTTGACCCATTTTACCTCTCTTTTAATGTCTTCCAAAACCTCGGAACATTGCCGTTATGCTGCAGAATTTCTGTCTCAAAATGTCTCTCCCTTTTTCGAAAGTTCTTTTATTTTATTAAGTGAATACTCAAAGCTCTTTCTTCTAAAGGGGTATTCAAATATATACCAAAATTTTCTATTTTAAATTCTGGGATTTACATACATGAGACCCACCTTCCTTTTCTGTGGGTTTTAAAGTGATATAAAGATCATGTCTTTAAAACAGTTTTTAAAAAGTTATGATTATGAAATGAAACCCATTTTTTTATGCTATATGGGTTATTTATGAAATGTTTTATGATGATATATGTGGATCACATGATAATAAAGGCAAATTTAAGGGTGCGGCCTGATAGCGCTCCAATGCATTGGGTAATGATGTAACCACTAGAGATTACAATTTTCACGATACCTTGGTGAATAACCTTGGTAATTTTCAAATGACACCTTGGGGATGGACCTTGGTGATATGTTCATGATTTTCTATGTTAAATGATGTAGCCACATCTTCAAGTTATGAAAAAGTTTTATTTTTATTATGATATGCCTCATGATTTCATTTTCATGCCTTAAAGTTCTTTTCATGACTTTATTGATGTATCTCAAGTTCATATGTAATATGTTTCACTTGTTTCCCTTACTGGGCCTTCTGCTCACCCTTCCTTTGGATGTATGTCCCCAGGTTATGAGATGCAGTAATGAGCCTAGGGTGAACATGAGGAGAATCCTTTCAAGTGTTTAAGAAGAATGTTTTTTTTGTTTCATGTTTTATGTTCCTTGTTTCCAAGACACTAAACCTTAAAGGTCCTCAGTTCCGTGTAATGGAATGGAAGTTATGTTATAAAAAGACGGGATGCTATAATGGCCCCTCCGGAACTGCTACCTCCACTGCGTGCAACTAACCACACCCAAATACTCTAACTCTCTTCTTAAGACCACCTAAATTACCAAGATTGGGTTTTCATCCCTGAACACGAGGAACATCCTGAGGTTAAACTCTACCTTTCTCTATCTCCCCTCAGTGGAGCATAAGATTGCGACCCCTACTGCTGAAACAGACTCATAGGAAAGTGCTGCTGAGGCTGGCATTGAACCTATCCACCTCCACCAAACTGAGCTCGAGTAGACACTGGTCACTTATTGTGAAGATGTTTGTGAAACCCAAAAAAGAAACACATAATCCCTAACCACATAGGAAATAAAAAGAAACTAGAAGGTCTAAAGGGAAGCTACTAAGGTCAGCTCGCAACTGGTCGAAACCTTGATGATCCTGGCACTTGAGACTTTCCATTGACAACTCTTCCCCTTAAGGAACCATATTGGTTCCCTTCCCAAAGAAAACCTACTCTCTATTAAATTTTCTTGATCATATATACCTTCTTATTAACCTACAGGTACATTGGAAAAAAATGAGTAACTGTATACTCGATAGAAGGATGGAGTGCCTCCTCAAGAAATCTCTCACAGGTATCCTCTTCTGGAAAAAGATTGTGGAAAAAGTGTAGAAGGTTCTTGAACTTGATCCTAAGCTCCCACATAGAAATACTCCCCTACTAAAGGGAGAGTTTCTCCCGACTCTTCTCAGCCTTAATTGTTGATAAAATAACTCTGCCCAAAACTTCTTCTAGAAGTCGACCCATAAAGCATCTGCCTCCTTCCGCTCACCAAGATACAATTTCCACCACGGACGCGTAGCTGCTCACATTTGACTAACTACCAACGGGACCCAATACTTTGTTGAGGCCTGAATTAAACTAAAATAGATCTCCAACTCCTCTATCCAACCCTCAGATTCTATATTAGAAACACTACCCTCATACTTTTACAAATCCTTCTTCTGAAAAGTGCACAAAATCCTCTACCACTGATCATCATCCTCATCCAGATCAACCCTTTGTAGATCAATCGGGGTAGCCAGATAAACCTCCACTACCTGAGCCACATGTGGAAGATGACCAGGAGCCATAACTAAAAGGTAAACAAATAACATACTAATCTTGGTAGTATGGTATTTCCTTATGGTATATTTTAATTAACTTTAATATATTTAATTCATTTTAACTATTTTGAATTTCCCAAAAAAACCCAATTCAAACCAGAACACAAGTCATCATGATTCATGTACCTCTCCTAGGTCTCTACCCTGGAAGTATTTTAGTCCCACTTGGTTATTTGGTAGGCTCAAATTCCTTACATTGGATCATGGGGGCCCCTAAAATCCCATGTCATAGAGGATTTTGTGTGATTTTCAAAACTCATAATGAAGACACCTGGGACACCACATCACAACTCACCCTGAAAACACTTAGGACACCATATCACAACTCTTCCTAAAGATTTCTGGGACACCACATCACAACTCATCCTGAAGACACCTAGGATACCACATATCATCACATCCTACCCAAAGAATCTTGGACTGTCCTCACCTGGAAGAGGGATCAGGGAAAAGAGGGTGGCTAGCCATCTATCCACCCACCAGGATGTTGGGAAAGACACCCCCATGTGACTATATGGGTGTTCATCACACAATGATCAATGTGGTTCAGGTGTATATATAAATCAAAAGGAAAATATAAGTAAATATATATGTATAGTATCTAACACTCAAGACCAACCTATGGGTTATCACCCAAACAACCAACTCAAAACACCATCACCTTTACTACCACCTCTAAATTCATTTATTAGTATTTGCAATAGTTATCTCAGAAGGTGAAGATCGTTGATAATCTAATGTGGCTTCACATTTCATTCGCATTTAATACCCATTAATTTTATTATTTTTCATCAACCATATTTAATTACAAAATCCATCATTAAATAATTCATTAACTATTTTAACCCCATTAACCAAACCAACCCAGGTCATTTCAATCATTATTAATCATTTATTCTATCACTACTTAGGAATGTAGCACAATGTAACGCCCTGAACCTAGTTACACAGAGTCAGTGCATTATTACATAACATTGGCATGATCACAAGGAAATCATGTCCCGAAAGACCGATCAGTTTAGTATTAATGGAAACAAGATTCATATATAAGTTTAACTTTACAACTTGAAAAGAAATACAACACTAATTTATTCCATTAGAAACATCCAAGCCTCCTAGATTAAGTCTGCAAGTCACTCATAATTATCTTCTTCATATCCTAGGAAAATGAAACATAAGAAAGGGGTGAGCTTAAACTCTCAGTAAGGGTAAAAAATACAACGGAAGATAACATAAATATTATGCATGGTGAATAATTGAGAACACATGCCTTTACTAGTAATAAACATGAACACTTTTATGGAAGGAATATGAGCTTAGTAAATAATGCCATAATAAAACATAATCATGGATATTCTACTAGTCTAATGAGCACATGAACCATCGGTATTATTTTCATAATGAGGGAATGTATAATACCAGAATTTCTGAAACATTTTGTCAAGGCCTTAGCCAAGACACCTAAAAATGATTAAGGCCTCAGCCAAAACAATATATCAAATTGGGAAAGGTCTTGGAAAATTCCACGTCTAGTTGTCTCATGAGACCTACCAATACATCGAGGAGCTATAGCGGGCTCCAACCATCACTTACTAAGTCCAATACATTCCTCATATGAAAATGTTGAAATATAACATAAACATTCATATTAAAACTAGCATTCGAAATGTCAATACTTTAACCATAAACATGAATGGTATAAAAATAACACATCCACTATAAAAAATATTACAAAACCTTCAATACTATATGAAAGATTTGTATCATAATGAATCAACTTCAAACAAGTATAAAATCCATCAAAGGATATTGAAATAGATGAAATCAAAACTATTTGAGATAAATATCTATTTATTTTTTTGAAATCATTTAAAGTTACATAATTATAAAGAAAAAATTTATTTTGAAAATATTCTTATAAGCTTGTAAGGGAAGCTTCGATGATGTTATAATAGTGGAGAATAACCGCACCCGTCGTATAAGTTAAAAAACATTCTTACCATAATTTTGTCAAAAAGGTCGTAAAGTACATTGTTTGGAAAATGATGGAAAGATTCATTTCAAAACATATAAGGTCAAATATGGGTGTAAATTACTTTAACCCATAGTATAGTAAATATTAAAAATGTTTTTAAAAATAAATTTTTAAGAAAACACAAATGTGGATGATAAAGAGGTCCCAGTAGATACTTACGTAAAAACAACCTCGGATGATAAAAAGATTATGAAATTAACCCTTACCTGGTACTTTTTCTTTGATAAGGGTAGGTTACACTCTTTTATAATAGTGAAATAATTGTTAATAAATTATAAAATAACTATATACATTAATATGATATCATATATGATCTTCTAATATTGAATTGTTAATAATATTTTAGTATTATCGTCGTTTCGGGTGTTAACTGATTTGTTTTCCTTTATATGATTTGTTATGTAAGTAATATTTGTTATGGGTAGGATGTATCTTATTCATATTAAGAATTATATTAAGTCTTTAAAAATTATTTTTAATCATCAAATGAAAATTAGTCTTGAATGGATACGATGGGGAATGAATTTCATCGTGTTCGTGGAGACGGTAATCCGTACGTACGCACATGCGACAATATCACTCTTTTGATTTTAAAATCATATATAATTGAATGTTACATCATATATGCAGAATAATTATCATGTTATATTTATTATTTACATCAATTATACATCATTATTATACCCATCCAAATAATAATGTATTGAATAACAACTACACTATGATGTGGAGACGGTAAGTCGTACGTACGCACCTGTGGTGACATGTCATTAAAAGGATGGATAGAATAATGAATATGGTTTTACCATATTTATAATAACATCACAGTATGTAAAATATATTGGATTTATTATTTTAGAATGGAAACAACAAGTAAAGAGGAAGTGGAAGAAGAAATGAACTTGAAAGAGGTGATGAAATATTTACCTCTTCTTTGGGTTCTTCCTTTTGATTTGATCAAAAGGGATCCTTAGGTTGGCTTTCTGACTAAATGAAAGCCTCTAGGATGAATGGAGTATAGTTTTCAGGATATTTGGGTAGGGGTTGGCTGATCCAAATGGATTGAAGGTGTGAATTTGAGAGAAGGGGAAGTGCCCTTTTATAATAGGGGTGAGGGGAACCTTAGGAAAAGATTGAAATATTATTTTATAATAAAATCATTTTGGGTTTATAATGGATCCAAAATGATTTATTTATAGACTAAGGTGGGGATGGGTTAAAAACCACTCAACCAATAGGTTTTAGACTGGTTTGGGTCACTATATTAACTTTATCTTTTAGATTTAACTCTTAGTTAAATAATTTGACATTTACCATGTCTCTTTGTATTTTTATATTATATGGTTAATAAACTTACTATAAACTTCCAAGAGAACCCCAAGTGGTTAATTATTAATATATATAACCTTATCTAAGTCATTTGGTAGAACCTTAGATTTTTATGAATATTATATCAATTAATAATATAATATTTTTTTAAAAACTCTTTTATGTCAATTTTGACACTATTTGGTTTTTTGTTTTTTCTAAATTCATAACATCATTATTACTTCGAAAAAATTCATTTAATCAACCCTAACATATCATATTAACCTATAAAATTAGTGTAATTCATAAAAATTGTCAAATTACATTTACTTGGGTATTTATAATATCAATTATTTTAATATTTTATTAATAAGGTAATTACTGCATCATCATTGTGTCACAAATAAATTTAATTATTTAATGTCTAAAAATTAAAAATAAAATACCATTATGTAGGAAATATTTTTAACGTTCTAATTAATATTTATAATCTAATTTATCTTATGTATAACCCTATATTAAAAATGGTTTAATTATTAAACTTTGATTTTAACTCTTTTAACTCTTCTTTAAATAAAATAATAATAAATGTCCTAATCTAACCCAAGTGGACCGAAGAGGTTCATATTTTATTCCTAAGATTGTTTTTGGTTGAATTATACTTATCCAATAGAATTAAGATATGTTTTATGATAATAATAATATCATTTTTACCCTTAATTACCCTATTTACTTTTAACTGTGGTAAATAAAAGTCAAAAGTTACTATTCACCAAAAATTATTTTTATCTTATTGAACCACATTTTACTTACTGATATCAATCGCATCTCTTAGATTTTTGAAATTAAATTCACAGAAGTGGTAAAATTATATTTTATGCCAATTTGCAAATGCTCTTAGGAGGCGGGTAAAAGACTGTAAAAAGTTCAATAAATTTTTTATATATCTAAAATTTTTATAAAATGACTTCAATGAATTACATTGAGATTATATAGGTATTTTGTATCTATTTTTATCTAAAATTAACTTATATAAAATAAATAATTATTTAAATAAAAAGTCAGTTTTCAACTATAACTCTATGCTTTTCACTATTCATCAAAAATTGAAAGTTTTTAGAAAAATACCAAAAATTCACCCTAAGCTAATTTCGATATTCCGAATCCAAAAATGAAGTCCATTTTGAAAAATAAAATTTATAAAATTTAAAAAAGTGGGTATTACTATTCATAATGGCTATTTTGATTGGCCGCGGTGTGTTAGAATCTCGAAGTTGGGTACAATCCAAGATATTGCATTTTTCAAAGGGAAACGTACCATAGAAGCTTGGGGTGTTACTCATAAGGCCACCACATATCACAAACTACTCAACATACCCATTATACCATCACCTCGCCACCCCAAAAGAATGACCAAAAAACCACACATCACCCCACACTACAACCACACATCACCATACCACGAGCCTGACCACACATCACAACACATCAAGATCCATTTATTGATTTATAAGGAGGTTTTTATCACATTCCACTTTAATTTAGGGGTGTTATCACACAAACAAAAATCCTAGGGAAAAAATTTCATTATCCAAGTAAAAGTAATTAAACAATTTCCATTTAGGGTGATATCACAAAAATCAAAACAAATGTGGAAATTAGAGTACATACATCCAGCACAAAAAAAATCCCCCAATAGGCATAATTTTAAGTGGGGCATCAAGCCGTACAATCCAAAATATCAAAATATCAAAGCTATAAAATAATTAAAAACAAACCCCATTTACCCATTTCAATATCAATTATCCAATTCATTATATTTTATTAAGTTGGAATAAGAATAGTCCATAGATAATAAAAAGTAAAACCCTCCTTCATGATATATAATAAAGTGAAATCAGTGACTTATTAACTCAAAGAAGCTTTCCAACTCGCTGTACACCATAAGGTATAGAATAATGCCTATGAAGCAAAAATACACCATGATAACCATAAATTAAACTATACCACACTAAGGATCCATCAAAATGAAACCCAAATTCACCCACAAACCAAAGAAACACCACCACAACAGAACCCTGAAGAAGAATGGAAGTAAACAGATGAGAAAGAGAGGATAACTCACCATGGATCGAAGGAGGGAGCCGAAGGATTGATCCTCATCGAAAGGAATCTCCAAACATAGAATAAAAAGGTCACTGGATGCCTAGAATAAGAGATAAGTTGCTAGCCATAGGGTTTAGAGAAAACCCAAGTGGTTGAAACCATTAAAACTGTACATCATTGGGGAATTACATGATGTGCAATCCTCTTTCACATCTTATAATTCCAGGATTCCAGGTTCCACAAAAAAATGTTTCAACTTTTTATTATTTAACCTTGACTACCTAAATTTCATGAACCAACCCTAGAAAATTCATGAAACCAACTTTCACATCGTGTAATACACTTATACGATGTGTATTTCCTACAGTAGTTCTGATACACCTCAAACTTCCACAAAAAACTCCCCAAACCTCCTCTGAACACATCCAAAACTTAAAATTGGTAATGTAATAGACTAGGAGGGAAAAAACCATTACATGTAATATAAAATTAATTTAAATTATTTTAATATTTTTATAAATTTCAAGTGTTCCCCTCCCCTCTCTTATAAAAGGGAACTTATTATTCTCTATTACTCACACTTCAAAAACTTTTTTTTTCATCCAAGATCTTCCCAAATACCTTAATATAATCCCTAAAAAAATTCAAGAGATATTATTTTAGGTATAAAAATATACTTAGTGGTCTTAAGGTGTTAAGAAAATGAGGTGGTCTGAGGAAGAGATATCTTTTTTAATCAAGTGTTTCAATTTTATTTCTTCTTCCACTTCCTTAAAATCTTCTTTAACCATGATGAAATAATAAATCCAATATCATTAATATACTAAGATATTATTATGTTAATATAATCACCCAAATCTATCTCCACTTCCATAGAATGGTAGATGTAGTTATCGTTTGAGTGTATGGCATACTTTCGCCTCGCGAACCGATATAATTTTCTTTCCATAATTGTTTCAGAAGATTGGTTATAATAATGGAATTGATACTTATATATGAAATTAAATATATATTTATCATTATTAAAAGATAATATATCATTTTTTCTTACCTTTTCATACATAAAAAAATGATAACATCATTCGTGCATACATGTGAATTATCACCTCCACGAAGAGATGTGATTCATTTTTATTCACCACGTCATAAAAATGATATATATAAATATATTTAGATAATTAATATGATATTTGTGATATTATCATCATTCTGAAACAAAAATATACTTACCTTATTTCCATAATGATCATTTAAAAATGAAAATGTTACTCATGCGTATGCATGGCCTACCATCTCCATGATTGTAACATAGTTAATTTTTCTAATTCATATTCAAAAGATCTATTTAAAAGTGTAATTAATGTATAATAATGATAATTATGTCATATGTATTATTCTAGAGATGATTTAATAATAACCACTTTTGACTGTAGACATCATACCAAATTCATTTTGGACTCATGTACCGAATATCATCAAAACGTACGATGTGAACTTAAATAATTAAGTAATTGTTATAACATGGTAATAAGTGATATAAATTGAATAATAAACTGAAAAATATTCTCAAGAAATTAAATAATTAAAACAAGTTTATTATTCATGAATATAATGATAGTATGCGATGAGTCGGACTCAAGGTAAGGGACTTCATCTCAATCTCCTTGCATTGAGGCATATTTTTATATTATACACATACCTTCTTTTATGAGGTATATATACAACCACTTTGAAACATAATATCATTAATTTATTTATTTTCATGTTATTTAATGTTTTTAAAAAATTTATTTTTTCACAGGGATTATGATTTAAATGTTCAAATTGGTATGAGAAACTTTGAATATTTAAATATTTAATTTTAAATTCTTTTCCTCCATGTTAATATTCTTGATATTATTTTATATGTTCAAGGATATACAAGGATTATAAAGGAAATTTTATTTCTATTTTTAATTTCATTAAATGGTTTTCAAAATGAATATTTTTATGTGTTTTATACGGAATGTTTTGATAAATGATAAAAGGAATGTTTTATTCTCAAATTGCATGGTGACAACAACTTTTATTCTGCCATGAATATTATTTAATTTCTATATTATTTTGAAATATTACATATTTTATTAATTGAAAACCCCTTTCCCTTATTTTAGGGATTTTTGGTATTGAAAATGGTTTTTCAAAGAAAAGGGTGTTTTTTATTGATAATGTTCTTTTAAAAGACAGGGGTATTATTATCTAAAATTGTTTTTCATATGGGATTAAAAGAGTTTTTCAAATGGATTTATGATGAAAGTGATTTATTAATGATATGTTACTTGATAATTATAGGAAATGGGTGATCACGATAGAGATTATACATGGGGTGTCCTAGAAAGTTCCAGGTAAGCCCATTACAACTTAACATGGGGTGGACCAGATAACATTAGGGAAGCTTGTTACAGATTAACATGGGGTAGCCCAGATAGCACTAGGTAATCCCATTAACAATTAACATGGGGTATCCCAAATAGTTCTAGGTAATCCAATAATATCTTAATTGGAAGTCATCCATATGGTTATTCCAATTGAAAGGGTTTTATGTATATGATGCTCTAAGTCACCTAAGGAAGTTTTAATTTATTGATATGGGGTTTAATGATTTTCTTTGAGAAAAATGTGTGTTTTTTATGTGAAAATGTTTTATTTCATATTCTAAATGAAATTTTAATATAAAGGTAAACGTTATAATATTTTTCATGTTTTAATGAACCAATGGTTTCCTTTTTTTATATCCCTTTCTAAACTTTTGAGCTCATCCCATGTTTTTAAAATGCATTTCATGCAATTTTAGGGAGAATAAAGACAAGGATGATATAAAGGGGATAATTTTGATGTTTTTTCATGAAGATAAATCATGTTTTTATTTTAAAGAGTTTTATATTGTGGAAAAAATGGTTACTAAGTATAAGTGTCTACTTGTAATGTATGAGTTTACTTTGTAAGAGTTTGTCCTAATTATATAATAATCTAAACTGAAAAGACCATTAAATGTGAATTATAGTTGAAAAACACTAGGTTATATAATGTTTAAGGCTAGTTTTTCACATTTTAGATACTGATGAATCTACACACCCTTCTTGAACATTTTTTATGGATTTACTTGGATAAGAATTAAATTTACACAACTAAGTATTATTGATTATTATATTTTATATTCATCCTTTATTATCTCTGATTCAAGTATTACTAAACTTTCAGTTGAGTATGAGACATAATAAATAATGTTCATTAAAAAATGAAAAAATGTCTCACTATGTCTAATGGAAACCAGAGAATAATTTTTTGATACTACTTAATAGTAAACATTTTTTCAAATAGAATCAATCAACATGGAAAAATGATGTTATGTTCTTCTCACTAATAATACAAGAATAACCCTTCTTCAACTATTGTTTGAATACACATTACTTTTTCTAATATTTATGATCATACATGGTTACATTGTTTGTATACTAACGTGGGTCACACAAAAAGTATCTAATACCCAAATGAAAAATATATATAATAGATATAATGATTAATATCCATGAAGTTGAAGATTATTCATGATTATAGTTCAATTCAATGTATTTTTTCTTCTAGTTACCTTTCTTGGAACATGTGAAACAAATATCATCATGTTTGATGTTATCCTTATTTAAATTTGGTATCATATAAAGAAAGTATAGGAGATCCATTGAATTAGGAATTTTCATGGTATTTTTAACCATTACTTTCAATTTTTTCCACATAAGTACAAATTTATTAACCATTTTTAAATTTTTATCAACATGGAGAACCTTTCCCAAAATATATTAATGTAGCTTATCCATACAATTTATTATTTAATCCTAAATGAAATTGAAGTAACTAGGTGATAATGATGAAAGAATTGGATTTATTGAAATATCCCATGTCAAATTTCAATTTACACATGTTTAGTGTAATCATTACAATGTGATTTTTATATCTCATATTACTACTTAGTATCCCCTTGTTTAAGAACTCAAATTAATTGTTTCATGCATGTTGACCCTTATTAATACCATTTTCAAATGAGAATAATTCTTCTCCATGTCTATATCCTATATATTGTTTTATGGATATCATTGTATATTGCTTTATAATTTCATATGGTTATTTTTTTACTTAAGAAATGCATGAAAGGAATATATTTTTTAATTCCTTCCGCATGAATGAATTTTCTCATCAAAATTTTATATTTTCCTTATAATGTTTCCCTTCTTTTTTTCTATATTTTTCAATATCATTTCCATTCTCAATATTTTATAAATCAGTCCTTTTGTAATAATCATTCAAATTAAAATAAAATTTCATCTACAATGTTATTAACTTTGTAAACATTATATTCACTATCATTAAAAATCCTAGAAATATTTTATTGATTAATAATACCAAAAGCGTGTCTTATTTATTATAAATGAAACAATATACTATTTCCCCCTCTAACTCACTTTTATCACCACTATATTCTATTTAAAAGATATTGGTTTATGATATTTGATATAGATAATAATGAGTCGAAGTTGGATTATTGTATTTCAAATAAATGATGAATACGAGGAATGTGTTGATGATTTTTTGGAATTTTCTAAACAAAAAATTCTAAACAATGAAATTTATTTCTATCTATATCTTAAATGTTTAATTATAAAGAAGTTGAGAAGAAGAGATATCAAAGACCATTTAATTTATTATATTTTTAATCCATGTTATTGCCCTTGGATTTGGCATGGAGAAACTAGGAAGAATTTCAAATCTATTGATGATAATGATTTTTAAGATGATAAGTCTAATATAATTGAAGAAATGATTCATGATATTGAAGTAGAGGAAATTTAGAAAGAACAGACAATTGAGGGACTATAAGGTGATGCTGAAAAACCATTATATTCAGGTTGTACTAAATTTACAATATTATCGATGGTGTTAAGCTTAATAACATGAAGGTGAAACATGGAAGGAGTGATAAGAGTTTTATAGAGTTGATATAATTTTTTAGAGACATTCTTTTTAATGATAATGATTTTCTAGATTCACATTATAAAGTGAATCAAATGTTATGCTTGATGGGATTAAAGTACAAGAAAATACATGCTTACCCAAATGACTGTGTGCTATATAAGAGGGAATACAAATTTCTATGAGGGTGTCCTAAATGTGGGATGTCATGGTATAAGTTAAAAGAAAAATCAGAGGCTAATTTAGTATTTATATAGACCCCAACCAAGGAATTTTTGTATCTTCCTATAATTCCACATTTGAAACGTTTATTTGAAAATTAAATTGATGAAAGAAGGTTAACAAGGCATGAAGATGAGAGGATATGTGAAGGAAAATTATGGAATCTAGATGATTGTATAAAGTGGAAGAAAATTGACACTACTAGAATTAGATGTATTTGTGAAGGGCTATTTGCGACGGGATCCCGTCACAAATAGGCTTTAGCGACGGGGCCTCATCACAAATAGCCCGTTGCAGAAAACGACATTGCAAATATTATTTTTTGCGATGGGCCCGTCAGAAACAATAGTATTTGCGATGGGAAAAGTCCTCGTCACAAATAAGTCTATGATTATATACATTATATATAAATAAACCTTTTGTGATGGGCCCGTCGCAAATACTATTTGCAATGGGTTAGTTCCCCATCCCAAATAAGCCTCTGATTATATACATTATATATAAAAAATCTTTTTCGATGGGCCCATCACAAATAGTATTTACGACGGGCCCGTCGTCCCATCGTAAATACTATAAATAAAAAATTATATTTAAATTATTTTCGACGGGATCCCATCGCAAAAGGTCATGTCGCAAATACTAACTATAATAAAAAAAATATTTAATAAAATTATGATCAATGAAAAATTATATTAATATTATTAAAATAATAAAAAATAAAAAATATTATAATTATTAAAATAAACAAACAATAAAAAATATAATACTAAAAAAATATATTTAATAAAATTATTATCGATAAAAAATTAATATTAATTTTATTAAAATAATAAAAAAATAAAAAATTATTACAAGTCTCAATATTTACCAAAAAAATATAAAAAAATCATAAAATGTTATTATTATTAGTAAAATAAAAAAATATTAAAAAATATAATACTAATAATAAATAATAAAATATTAAAAATAAAAAAAATTAAATTATGAAATATTTGCTCCAATATAAAAGACATAAAATATAAATAGTTCATATTATAATAAATCTTCAATTCAAATTTTTTTAACATAAAAAAAATCACTAGGGGGGGTCGTCTTCTAAAGGAGGTGGAGGAGGTATAGGATACGGTGGAGGAAACTCCATCCCTAAACTACGAGTCAGACGAAACATGTACTTCATCTGCACGTGATGCTGCTGCTGCTGCTGCTGCTGCCACCGACACATCTCTTTATGTTGCTTCTGCAAACTCTCTATAAGCTCTAGACTGAGTTTGCAACTACTTCTGATAATGTGAGGCAGAAGATGATGCCTCTCCACAAGCTCCTCTCGAGCTGGACACTGACATCGCAGCAGTACCGTAATAAGTACCAGGAGTCAAATGAGAGTCGATACTAACTACTCGAACCTTCTCAAAGCCATAATGAGTCGCCTTCATCCATGACACCTCATCTAAATGGTGGGCACTGGTCTACCCAGTCTTCTCATCCTAAATCTTAGCCTATGTTTGAGAGGTCGCATCCTCACATGACTCCTTCAATTCGAAATTGAAATTAAAATGGTGAAAATATTATATGTAGTTAATTGTAAAACTGATAAAAATAATACTAACCACAATTCGACACTAGAAATCACCTCTAATCTCTCCAGTGGCTGGATCACTATACATCCTCTGATAAACATCAAACTCTATAATATCGGGATGATCGAATACCTACAGAAATATAAAATAATTGTTGTTAGAAGATAATTGAAAATAACTATTATATATATATATATATTAGTTATGATTATAACAAGAATTCAACTGTGTCAATGTCTATCTTCATCCTCATCTCCATAGTTATCAATTGAAATGTCTTCATCTTCCTCCTCAGCACCATCAATATCCATATGAGTTTCACTTTCATCATCTCTTGTCATTTAAATTCATTTGTAACATCATTTACATCTTTGTCATCATCAATCCTTAATTATGGAGTTTCATCCTCGATATTCACGTCTCTTTTTGAAAAAGATGGATTTTGAGCAGTCTCTTAAAAATTTTCAATTCCTTCCACTTCAGCGGAACCACATTCAGTTTGAGTAAACTGATTTTCGTGAGTTTTCATTTTTATTATGCTTCACCAATCACTAAAGTCTCTTGAAGTAGCATAGTACTTTGCATAATAAATTTGATGTGCTTGTTGAGCCAGTAAAAATGGTTTATTTACAGCAATAAGACTTTTATATTTAATATCAAGGGTTCCATGAGTTAGATGGACACACAAGCCTCTCTTAGTATCCAACCACTGATATTTAAACATCATTATGTAATTTTTTCCTAGATAACACAACTCGATAATTTCATTTAGAATGCCATAAAATTCAACCTTAGTTTCTCTATTATGAGATCCTCTCAAGAAAACTCCATTGTTCATTGTTTTTTGGATTCCCCATATACACATGTATGAAATCGAAAACCATTCACTAGATATGCATTATAAGATTTTACCATTTTGGATGATGGGTTACTAAATATACACAGTCGCTTATCAATTTTATCAGCATGGTGAGACACCTGAATTTTTTTAAAACAATTATCAATATGATAAATAATAAATGGAATTGATATTAAACCATCAATAATTTATGTTACCAGTTTTCGAAACCATTGAGAATTTTTTTTTGTCTGTGTTCTTCAAGAGCAGCTGCTGTAATTTGTGGAAGTTGTTCCTTGATATGATTGTCATATAACCTAAAAATAAAATAAGTTTACATACTGTAACATAAATTATATATTAAGTGATAGAATCACCCACAGTACAAATGATGTCATTTCTTCATAGTTGAGCAGAACATTTGTATGAGCTCTGTGATGTTCATCATCTGAAATCCATTGTTCATAAACTCCACCAAAACCAAGATTTTGATGATTAAAAACTAATAATTTATTGTCCATTTCATCATTAAAAATCCCCTCATTTCATCCCATGCGATTGTGTTTTGAGGGATATTGAGATTCAAAATAATGAGAGCCGAAAAAAGAAATTTCCTCTTGCAAATAAGTTTCAGCAATTGAGCCTTCAACTTATGCTTTGCTATGTACTTTTTTCTTCAATTTCTACATGCATCTCTCAAATGGGTACATCTATCAAAACTGTACTGGACCTCCACATTTATCTTCATGTGGTAAATGTAATATCAGATGTTCCATTGAGTCAAAGAAAGCTGGCGAAAAGATTTTTTCCATTTTATATATATTTACAACAACATATTCTTCCAATTTTGTTAGAGCATCATAGTCTGTTATCACTGAAAAAATGTCTCGAAAAAAATATGATATGTCTATTATCTAATCCCAAATCATAGAATTCAACAAACTTCTGAATTCAATCGGCATAATTCTTTCCATTATAACATGACAATCATGAATTTTTAATCCAGTAATATAACCATTCTTAACACATCTGTCCAAATTATAATCATAGCCATATGAAAGTCTTAAATCTACAATCCCCTGACAAAATAGTAAGCTACTCTCTTTGGACAGTGTATAAGCTGCTTTTGGCTTCATTAACCTTTGTGATCTGACCTTTTTAAATAGTTCAAGTTCTGGTCATCTGCAAATTTGGGCAGGATCTAATCGTGCCTTTACAGTATCTTTGGTATTACCTAGTGTATCCAAAACTGTATGAAATAAATTATCAAAACAGTTCTTCTCAATATGAATGACATTCAACATGTGGTATACGAACAAATCAGACCAATATGGAAGATCACAAAAATGCTTCGTTTTATCCAATTATGTTCTTTCCCAAATCCATGAATTTTCTGTTGGTTTACTGTTGGCCCAAATGTGATGGGAGGTAATGAAAATACAACTGATTTTAACTCTGTACCTAAGATCATTTTTGGAGGTTCATCCCTTTCAATTGTACCTTTTCTAAAATGAGATTTGTTCCTCCGAAAAGGATGATCGGTTGGAATTAATCTGCGATGACACTCCAAATAGAAAGGGTTTTTTCCATTAACGTGCATAAAGGCTTTGTTGTCTTTCATACAGTAAGGACATGATTTCGGACCATGTGTACTCCATCCAGATAACATTCCATATGCCGGAAAGTCACTAATCATCCACATCAATGCAACTTTTAATATGAAATTTTGTTTCACAGCAACATCATATGTACTAACACCATCACTCTATAATACATTTAAATCATCAATCAATGGTTTCAAATAAACATCAATATTATTTTTTGAATATCCTGGGATTAATAAGGTGAAAAAGATATAGGGATCCTTTATCAATATCCATAGAGGTAAATTGTACGGAGTTATAAAGACATGCCAACATAAATACTGACTACCATAAGAACCAAACGGACAGAAATCATTAGTAGAAAGGCCCAATCACAAGTTTCAGGCTTCTAAATCAAAAACCGAATGCACACGGTCAAAATGTTTCCATGAATCACCATCAGATGGATGATTCAAGATTTTATCAGTTAAATCTTGGTTTTGTTCCATGACATTATTGATGTTGTATTCTGATACATAAATAAACACTACAACCTGGGTGTAAGGGAGAAATATCTCAACTGTTTTACTGGAATCAATCCAGACATCCCTGGTTGAGCTTCTTTATACCTCAATTTTCCATATGTGGGAAAACTATCCAATGAATCATTTTCACCAGAATATAAGATGCAATCATTTGGACATGCACGAATCTTTTGATAACTAAGGCTCAGATTACAAACCAGCCTCTTTCTCTCATTGTAATTTGCAGGTAACACATTTTCTTCAGGTAATAGTGATTTAACCAAAGAAAATATCTGATCAAAATAGTTTCTTAACATTACATTATCTGATTTAATAACCATAAATTTTGTAACCTCTTTTAATTTACTTATCTTACAACATGGATATAATGCATCCTCAGTAGGCCTCAACAACTCATAAAATTCAGATGGTGACAACTCAGGAGTTAAATCAATATCATCTTGAGTTTCAGCTTGTTAAACAGATGGACCTACAACATCATGTACTAGATTTTGAAACCGTTGTAGATCAAGAATCAAGTTATAGTATCTTCTCTAGAACTGCATTCACCATGTTGATACCAAAAAACATAATCCGGTTGAAAACCAAACTGCTAGAGATGTCCCCCAACCTTGTCTAATGTGTTAATCATTCTCAGAAAACATTTTTTACAAGGACACTTTTTGTGCCTTCTGAAACATATTCTGGTTTTGATGATGCAAATGAAAAGAAAGCTTCAACACCCTCAATATATATAGGATTTAAACCAGAACCATTTGGATTTCTACGTTGATTTATCCAAAACTATCATCTAATAATGATTTTTGTTAACTTCCTTGTTCCATATTTTTCTACAAAATATAAAATCATTACTATTTTTTAATTATTTGAAATTATAAAAATACTATCTAAAAAAAAGATAAATAATTACAACTACTTCTTAATAATTACTATTACTTATGGGTGACACATTTTCCAGTGGATTAACGACTACTCTTTTTTCGGAAAGCTCATTTACTTGCAACTTTATAACACAGAAATCACAATAAAGAAACTGCTCAGAGGTATGCATATTCATTCTCGTATGCATTAGAATGAATATGCGTACCTCTGAGTAGATTCTTCATTGTGACTTTTGTATAAAAAATTTGCAAGTAAATGAGCCGTCAGACAAAAGATCCCCCTTTTCATCGATGAATCATCTTCTTGCAACTATCACTACCTAAACACATTATAAAAAATGTAGTCCTACCAATACATATTCAAACTTGTGCATACGAGATTGGATATGCATACGTAAAAGCATACTTTTCATAATGCTTTGAGTCGGTGAAAGTTGAAAGAAGAAGAGTCATCGAGCAAAAGGAGTGTCGTTAATCCACTAGAAATTGTGCCAAGTTATTAGAAGTTATTAAAATTTATTACAATTGATTTTATTCTTAATTGTTCATATTTATTACTATTTATTACTATTTTTTCCTATTTATTCATATTTATTATTAATTATTCCTATTTATTCCTAAATATTACTAATTATTACTAATTATTCCAATTGATTTCTAATTATTAATAATTATTAGTAATTATTACTTATTATTACTAATTATTCCTAATTATTCCTAATTGTTTCTAATTATTCCTAATTATTCTTAATTATTCGTAATTATTACTAATTATTTCTAATTATTACTAATTATTCATATTTATTCCTAATTATTCCTAATTATTACTAATTATTCCCATTTATTCCTAATTATTCCTAATTATTACTAACTATTACTAATTATTACTAATTATTCCTAATTAATACTAATTATACCTAGTTATTACTAATTATTCATATTTATTCCATATTATTACTAATTATTCATATTTATTCATATTTATTACTAATTATTCATATTTATTCCTAATTATTGCTAATTATTCCTAATTATTCCTATTTATTGCTAATTATTCCTATTTATACCTAATTATTTCTAATTATTCCTACTTATTCCTAATTATCCCTAATTATTCCTACTTATTGCTAATTATTCCTATTTATTTCTAATTATTGCTAATTATTCCAAATTACTCTAATTATTCATATTTATTTCTAATTATTCGTATTTATTCCTAATTATTTATATTTGTTGCTAATTATTTCTATTTATTACTAATTATTGCTAATTATTACTAATTATTTCTAATTATTCCTAATTATTCATAATTATTTCTATTTATTACTAATTATTACAAATTATTACTAATTATTATTAATTATTACTAATTATAAATCATCACTCCTAATTATTCCTAATTATTTCTATTTATTCCTAATTATTACAATTTATTCCTAATTATTCCTAATTATTACTAATTATTTCTAATTATTACTATTTATTCCTAAATATTTCTAATTATTCCTAATTATTCTTATTTGTTACAAATTATTTCTATTTATTCCAATTTATTCCAATTTATTTTTAATTATTCATATTTATTCCGAATTATTTCAAATTATTCCTAATTATCCCTATTTATTCCTAATTATTTCTATTTATTCCTAATTATTCCTAATTATTACTATTTATTCTTATTTATTCCTAATTATTCCTAATTATTCTTAATTATTACTAATTATTCCTAATTACTACTATTTATTCATATTTATTCTTAATTATTACTATTTATTACTATTTATTATTATTTATTATTATTTATTACTATTTATTACTAATTATTACTATTTATTACTACTTATTACTAATTATTACTAATTATTACTATTTATTCGTATTTATTCCTATTTTTTACTATTTATTGCTATTTATTACTATTTATTTCTATTTATTACTATTTATTTCTATTTATTACTAATTATTTTTATTTATTCCTATTTATTCTTATTTAGTACTAATTATACCTAATTATTACTAATTATTCCTATTTATTCCTATTTATTCCAATTTATTGCAAATTATTCCTATTTTTTCCTATTTTTTCCTATTTATTCCTATTTATTACAAATTATTATCAATTATTACTAATTATTTCTAATTATTTCTAATTATTCCTAATTATTACTAATTATTCCTAATTATTACTAATTATTACTAATTATTACTAATTATTACTAATTATTCCTATTTATTCCTATTTATTTCTATTTATTACTAATTGTTCCTATTTATTCCTATTTATTCTTGTTTTTTACTAATTATTTCTAATTTTTACTAATTATTCCTAATTTTTACTAATTATTCCAAATTATTCCAAATTATTGCTAATTATTCCTAATTATTTCTAATTATTTCTAATTATTACTAATTATCATAAATTATTACTATTTATTACTATTTATTCCTAATTATTCCCAATTATTACTATTTACTCCTAATTATTCCTAATTATTACAAATTATTACTAATTATTCCTAATTATTACTATTTATTCATATTTATTCATAATTATTACAAATTATTACAAATTATTACTATTTATTACTAATTATTACTATTTATTAATATTTATTACTAATTATTACTAATTATTACTATTTATTACTATTTATTCCTATTTATTGCTATTTATTACTCCTTATTACTCTTTATTACTATTTATTCCTATTTATTACTATTTATTTATAATTATTCCTATTTATTACTAATTATTCCTATTTATTACTAATTATTCCTATTTATTACTAATTATTCTTATTTATTACTAATTACCCGTAATTATTACTAATTAAATATTACTATTACTAATTAAACAAAACTATTACTAATTACTATTAATTGATATTAATTACTACAATTTACAACTACTAATTACTAATTACTAATTGCAAGTAATTATTTATAGACAATACTAATTTTCGTCAACAATTATTAAATATTACAAATTAGTAATTGTTAATAATTATTAAGAATTAATATTAATAATTTCAATTTATTATTACAAATAAATATAGATAACAAAACAATTTAAATCTAATTTAAATACAACTAATCAATAATAATTGAAATTAACATAAAAAATGAAATAAATACTAAATTAAATAAAATATAAATACCTTTATATTTTATCTCCTATTGATTAAGCGACTTCACAACTTCTCCGTAAAAAAAACCAACTCAGAGAAATTTTTACACTAAAAATAGAGTTTAGAGAGAGAGAGGAAATGAGAAATGAGAGGTAGAGAAAAAAACGGAGGGGGGTATATATAGGTTAGATTAGTTGCGACAGGACTATTTGCGACGGGATTACCATCGCAAAAGGTTCTTTTTTGTGATGGGGCCCATCGTAAATACCTTTGCCCACATTAATTGCTGTCGGTGGTTAAAAGGGTATTTGCGAAGAGCCCTGTCACAAAATGTGACCTGCCGACACACTTTTTGCGACGGGACAACATCCCGTCGCAAAAGCCCATTTACCGCCGCCGGTATTTGCGATGGGTCCCGTCGCAAAAAACCTTCCCGTGCTTTGGCGCTCACCCCACGCCAAACAGTGCATTACCTTTTGTGACGAGACCCCAAAACCCATCACAAATAACAAGTTATTTGCGATGGGAAGAACCCCTCGTCCCAAATAACCTATGGGATGGACTATTTGCGACTGGATTAATTCCCGTCGCAAATAGTCCATTATAAAATCCCGTTTTCCCGTAGTGTGATCACCAATTTCATACATTCAGAAATAAAGATAGAAATATCAAACTTAGCCTGTGCATAGATAGAATGAATCCATATCAAAACCTTAGTAGCACACATAGTTTATGGCCAATTTTATTGGTAATTTATGACTTATCTCCTAATTTTTTTATGTAGTGAAAATATGTCATATTGAGTTTAATGATTTTTGGACCAAAATAGCCCTTAAATAATATTAATATTTTCTTTCCACCATTAATTGATGATTTAAAACTTTTATGGGAGAAAGGTATTAGGGAGTATGATTCTTATAAAATTGATTTTTTTCAACTGCATGGAATGATTGTGTTCATTATAAATGACTTAACATCATTTGGAAATTTTTCTGGATATAGTGTTAAGGTGTATAAATCTTGTCCAATTTGTGAACAAAAAACTTCATATGATCACCTATATCATGGGAGAAAAATAGTATACATGGGTCATCAAAATTTTTTTTCTATGGATTACTCTTATTGAATATTAAAAAAGGCATTCAACGACTCTGAAGAATTTGATATTGCTCCAAAAACTTTTTCCACTAATCAGTATTTTGAGAGGGTGAAAAAAATTGAAGTGATATTCGGAAAGACATAGAAATATGGTAATGATAGAAATATTAGGAAGAAATGATCAATATTTTTGAGCTACCATATTGGATATATCACGAGATCAAACACAAAATTGATGTCATGCACTTAGAGAATAATATCTATGATAGATTGATCAGAACATTTTTAGATATTAAATTAAAGACTAAATATGGGTTGAATGCAAGATTGGACTTACTCTCAATGGGAATACATTTGGAGTTAGCTCCCAGTCTTGATGGAATGTGAACATTCCTGCCCCTGAATTGTCATACATTATCCAACACTACTACAAAACTATGTTTATCCAGTGCTAGGGCTTTAATAGCCCAAGATAAAAGTGTTTTTAAATACCACCTTTATAAGCACTAGAAAAAGTGCTGTTAAAGTGGGTCTTTAAAAATTCTAAAAAAGAATTATTAAAGGGGGCCCTTTATTAGTGATTATAAAAAAGCACCGATAAAGCCCCCTACCTTTATCAATGCTAATCAAAAAGTGATGATAAAGGGTATATTTCAAAAAATATATATTTCATTAAAAATAATATATAAATATATAAATATATTTATAATGATATAAATAAAATATATATTTTTAAATTATGTTTAAGATAAGGATAAATAGACATTTACACTAAACATATAAGATATTTAGTGAAAATGGCGTATAAAATAATTAAAAAAATAATTTTAATCAATAATTTTCCAATTATTATCAAGTAATAGTCATTTAATAACAATTTGAAGATAGAAAAAATTAAAAAAATTTATACACACTAAAATAAGTTGAAAATGTAACTCGAACATCAAACAACCATAACTTTTGATCTGAGTATCTATTTGAGCTCTACTACATATTAAATAGAATCCTATGATGATATTTATTCATTAGTGACCTAGGGAAACCCCGATCAAGTTTTTTGAGGCCAAAAAAGCCTAAAATACCTCTGAAACTGAGTTTTTAGTCGGGGTACCATAATTTTCTAACATTCAATGAAATTTTAGCCTCATTTAAGGGGTTATTTTTGCCCATTTTCAGTGGGGATTGAATTTATTCTCAGGGATTACATTCAAATTGATATTATGGTTTTGAAATTTTATCATTTTCATAATGTAGTTTTATTTATAGTTAAATATATACATATTTTCCTATATTTACTTATAATAAGTCACTTTTACAAATACACATATCAACATATTTGCATAAAAATGTATTTTTAAATATAAAAAATAAATATTATTATTCATTTTATTAAAAGTAAAAAATTATCCATTCTATTTACCTTATAAAAATGCAATTATATGAATATATAATTTTTATATATTCCTATGTGTGTGTATTAATAAACATATATATATATATATTCAATATATATATAAACATATTAATATATAATATTTTTGAATAAATATAATTGTAGATATATATCAAAAATTTCAAAATATATACAAATAAATAGAATAGTCATAAAATATATGACAAAACATGCATGATATAGTGGTAAAGAGAATCTAATAGCATAAGGGAGGTCATAGGATCAAATCTAGGTATGTGTAGGTATTTGGGGTAGCCTTCTAGCATTGAGGAAGGGGGGTGGGATGCATGATGGAATATGGGTATTGAAAAGCACTAAAAAAGGCGGTTGTAAGTGCTGAGAAAGGGGGTGTGTGAGATATTATTTTTTTTAATTTTTTTTAACTGCACTTTTTTTAGCAACATTAAAATGTGACTTTTAAAGTGCTAACAACACTTTTAAATGCACCCTTTAACAACACTAAAAAAAGAACTGATAAAGGGTTATTTTATTAGTACTTTTTTAGAGGTGTTAGTGGTTGACTGTTACCATCACTCTCAATATTAGAACTTTTGAAGCATTGATAAAACCATTTTACTAGTGTTTTTAAAGGCTTGGTTATCAATAGAAGAAGAGGGAGAAAATTAGTTTCTATTAGTGTCTTCATGACATCAAAGTACCATAGGGTTATTCAACAAATTTAATTTTTTTTGTGTCTTTAATGTATTTGAAGTTGATAGGTATGAAATGTCATGATTTCCACGTCACGATACAATAGCTCATACCAGTTTCACTGCATGGAATAATTCCCATCCATCTCAGATTGACTATCATAAAGGTGTGTTATTATTCCAATTCAATTTTTACTAAGGTGATTGATCTGGATTCTTTGAATAATTTGGATAACAAATCAGTCTTTATACTTTGTCAATTGGAAAATTATTTTCCTCCACATTTTTCCGACATCATGGTGAATTTAATGGTTCATTTTGTGTGAGAAATAAAGATTTTCGAACCTATATATTTATGTTGGGTGTATCATTTTGAAATTTATATGAATATATTGATGGGGTTTGTTAAGAATTCATATCAATCTAAAGCCTCCATTGTTGAGAAGTATATTTTTGAGGAGGTTGCAGAGCTTTGTACAAGTTACTTTTCTACGGTGGAACATATTAGTTTTCCTACATTTTTCCATGAATGAGTCAATTATGGGGGAAAGGGGATCCATGACTTGAAAGTAAAATTATTGATAGGTGAACAGATAAATGTGGTGAATTTATACATCTTGAATAACATAGTTTATGGTCATCCATATATAACATTTCATATTAATGTTTTGAAACAATGTTATCTAAAGAAGTAAGATATGTGGATTTTGAATGAGCATAATTTTTTTTCCATGGTTTAAAGAGACCATTCATGGTAGATCATATCCATCAGAAACATTGAGATGATTAGTGGGTGGTCCAAGTGTAACATCCCCCTATCCGACACTCTCTCACATGGAAAAAAATGTTTGGTTACGATACCTCAAGCATGCCTCCCAGTAGACCAGAGGCTTCTGACTAGTAGGGAGGGTGTGGAATGTATTATGGAAATACAATACCCCCTAGTATGAAGTTTCATAGAAATATAAACAAGTCTTAATAAATAGAAATAATAAAAGTATAAACATAACAGAAGACAATAATAAAATCCAAATGGATAATCCAATAAATAATGAAGGAATAATGTAATGATGTGCTGGAATGTAACTAAATGTAATACAAAAAAACAAGTAAAATACTAGAAGACTCAAATAAAATACTCAAATTTATGATTCCTGAACCCCATATCTATCCCATCTCGAAACTCCAACCCATCACCAAACTAGAAAACAATAGTAAGGTCCTTTTCCATTTCCCAAATCTGCATCAATGTAATCTACTTGGGTACTAAATGGCCACCCGAATATGGTGCAAGTATAACTCAGTTGGTTGACACCATCATGTCTAAATAAACTAGTATAATAATAAGTGTATTTAAAAATTTGATAAATATATGTATTAATTAATTTAGTAATTTATAAAATACAACAACAACCTAATTTTGATCCACATCAGAATATCTCTGAGCATGTCTTATGACCATGCTAACCATAACCATATAACCAAGGTACAATAACCTGCTTTAGTACCATGCTGGAATATCTCTAAGCATAAATTATGAATATTTGAACCACAACCATATAACCATGGTATAGTCACAAAAATCTAAGTCAAATCCCTACAAGCATTATAGTATCTGAGTCAAATCTCTATAAGCATTACAACATGGGACTGGGCATAGCCCACATTTTATAATCATTATAGCATGGGACTATGCTGAGCCCTCTCAATATCAATATTAAAACATATAAGTGTGAAACTACTAGGTCTAATATCAATATATAATCATTACAACATGGAACACAATTCTTATCAAACAACATGGATATCACAGTATCACATCACAAATATCAATGGTTCACTATGATAATTACCATTTTTCTTTCACATGCCACTTGAAAATATATCTTAATTAATTAAAAATTATATCAAAAAGCAATAATCCATAAATTAGGGATTATATATCAATAAATGACCAAAGGTCTCATATCACGATAAACACACTTTAATCCATTTTCTAAATCAAATATATTTATGGTTTGCTTACCCCACATGTCACCATAAGTCAGGTTAGAAGACAATTGAAACCAAAGGACTTCAAGGAATAATCCCATTCATTATTTAATTTATTCAGACACACATTATGTTGCCACAATCACAATATTTTATAAAATTTAGCAATTATCAAACCATAGGGTTAAAATTTAGACTCCCTACCTTTAACCGATGATCCATCAACGCTCCCAACAACAAAATCACACAAGGAAGAAGGTGTAGATGATTGTAGAGATATTTCTAGAACAAAATTGATCAAGATAAAAACCAAAAATAAAATCAATATTGGGATTTCACCTCAAAAATTGGAGAAGAAGGAAGAGAAGGGAGAAACCTAACCAAAAATACTTACTAGGGATTTTTTTACACAAATGGAACATCCAAAAGGGAGGTTGGCACCACAAAATCACCTAGAGAATTCCCTAGGGTTAAGAGGAGAAGAGCTGTTGCTAAAAAAATGATCATTCAGCCACACAACATGTTTAAAATAGTAAGATGAGGAATTATACATCATTTTATGTAGTTACACATCCTATAAATATTTTTAATGGAATACGCTGAAAAACCCATCACCTCATATTTATTTTATTAAAATACTCAAAAAATAAAACAACGTTTAATCCATTTAAATGGTGTTTAAATATTCTATAGATGTTTTTTCAACCCATTTTCCTTTTAAACAACCCAAACACCTTTTAAAACTTCTAAAATTAGTAATAAACTATGTTAACACTTAACCAAAACTCCATTAATTCGAACAATCATACATTCCCAAACATTAGGTCATTTTCTCCAACAAAGGCTCTCTGTATCCAAACAAAACATAGCCACTAAGGCTTAAATGAAAAACTTAAAGAGGGACATACCTAGACAAATATTGGATCTTAAAACCTCCCCACCTTATAACAACTTGTTCCCAAGATGCTCCAACTCTCACTGTGAGGTATCTACAAACAGTTCTAGCCATTGTGTTTGCATATCAAACATTCTATCCTAGCTCTCCTCTTAAACTCACCCATGCTTCCACTGTACTTGAACTAATGGAATAGTTCAATCCTGAAGATATTTCTCAGTATAACACACAACCTTTATTATATTCTCCTCCAAGGACACATGACCACAAAGCTCGATGTCTGCTAAGTCTATCACATGGAAAGTGTCTAGATGATATCTTTATAGTTGTGATATGTGGAACACATTGTTCATGGAATTGTAGCACTATGGAAGGGATAACCGATATGCTGCTAGACCAAACCTTTACACTATTTAAAATGTATTAAAAACCTAGGTGATAGATTTACCTATTTCCTAATACAATGTTACCCTAATTGAGGTAAAACCCAAATGAAAAGATGATGAACAACCTCAAATTCTATAGATCATCTTCGATGGTCAGCATAAGTTTTCTGATTGCTCTACATGGTCACCAACCATTGTCTGATCAACCGAACCTGCTAAGATGTCTCTTTCATGAGACTATGCCCAAAAAGTGTTGACTCACCTATCTCCATCCAAAAAATAGGCGAACATAATATCCTACCAAAAAAAATCCTCAAATGGTTCCATTTGGATCGATTCATGGAAGCTATTATTTTATAAAAACTCTATGAGTACCATATGTTGCTCCTATTAACCAAAAAAAATCCAAAACATAGGCTTGTAACATATCCTCCAGATCCTGAATAGTCTTCTCATATTAACCATCAGTCTATGGATGAAAGGATGTGCTCAAAAGAACTCATGATCCCATATCCTTCTAAATACTCCACAAAAAATGTGATGTGAAATGTGGGTCTCAATCTAAAATGATACTCCTTGGAACGAAATTCAATCAAACCACATTTTGCGTGTAAATACTTCCCATATCATCAACTATGAAGGTTTCCATAATAGGTATTATGTGGGATACCTTAGTCTGTAGATCCATAATTACCCATACATCATCATTCTTAGGGGTTGTTCTGGGTAATCCCGTCACAAAATCCATTTTGACATCATCCCATTTCCACACAGGAATGGGAAAAGGTAGAAAAAATTGAGATGGCCTCTGATAATAAGATTTCACCTACTAAAAAGTGAAGCATCTAAACAAGAAACTTTCCACCTACATCATTCATGACCACCATTATTTTCTACAAATATCATGATACATATTTTTCAAACCAGGATGCACCACCCATTTAAAAGCATGAAACTCTCTCATAATCTCCTCACAAAATCCCATAGGAACCCATACTTATCCATGAAAAAGAATAGAATTTTCATGACTGAGAGACCATCCTAATGGTGTCTCCATACCATATATTTTCTCTCTTAGAAATGTTCCCTATATATCTTAAAACTACTCGGTCTTAATATGTTCTGAAAACATAGGTATAAAAGATTTAGAAGTCAGATTCATTCATCCCTGAGACTCTAGAACATCTATATGAAAGTCTAAAAAATGGAAAATTATCCACCACCCATCACAAGACTCTCGTGCTGCCTCTTTCATTGTCTTTCAACTCAAAGCATCAAAAATGAAATTTCCCATACATGGTGTATAATCCAATTCAAATTCGAAAGACTGTAGATACTCGACCCACCTCATCTTCCAAAGGTTCAGGCCTTGCTGAGAAAATATATACTTGAGTCTCTTGTTATCTATGTATTCTAGAAACCGTTGAACCATGAGATACTGTATGAAAAATATTATGGCATGTACCACTACTTTTAACTCCTGATTGTGAGTAGGACAATTCCTCCCATGTGGTCTCAACTACTTGGATCCATAAGAAACTAATCAATACTCTTGAATTAAAACTACTCCAAGTCCAAAACTAGATGCATCATAGTACATGATATATTATTTACCCAGCATATGTAAAGTGAGGATAGGTGTTGAGGTTATATTTCCTTTCAGTTCTTGAAAATATCTTTCATAATCATTCTAACAAACAAACTTTATCCCTTTCTTGGTCATCTCATATATTAGTGCTGCCAAATGAGAGAAATCATGGAAAAAACATCAATAATAACCTACTAAACCTAGAAAGATGTGTATTTTGAAGGCTCTCTTGGGATGTTCCTAAGATATCATAGTTGTAACTTTCTCTGGGTCCACTAACACTCCTTCTTCTAATATGACATGAACCAAGAGGTACAATTTATTAATCTAGAAACTACATTTGGTTAGCTTGGCATAGATCCAATGCTCTCTCAGTGCATTAAAAATGATGTAAATATGTTTTGAATGATATTTTACTAACTGGGAGTACACTAAGATATTTTCTACAAAAACCAGCATAAAATGGTCTAGAAACAGATGAAAATATCATATTCATTGAGGCCATGAATACCTTAAATGTGTTAGTCAACCCAAATAGAATTACTACTAATTCATACAAGACATATTTGATCCCAAAAGCAATATAAGGTATGTTTGATGGTCTCACCCAAATATGATGATATCATGTTCTCAAGTCAATATTGGAGATGATATTAACACCTCTAAACTGATTGAAAATATCATCAATGTGTGGAAGAGGATACCAGTTCTTAACCTTCATCTGGTTCAACCTACGATAATCCATAAAAAATAACAAAGACCCATAAAACTTTTTAGTGAAAAGAACTGGAGAATCCCATAGAGATGCACTATGCCATATGAAGCATTTATATTCTAGATACTCTAACTGAAATTTAAACTCATTAAGCTCTATTGATTCCATTTGGTAAGGTGGGATAGAAAATAGATTTACTCCTGACACCAGCTCGATCGTCAACTTGATTTCTCGCTTGGGTGGTAAGCTATAAAACTCATCAGGGAAAACATCCTAAAAATAGTCTACCATTGGAGTAAAATAATCCTGCTGCATTCCAATACTATCTAGATCAAGACTCACTATTTGAGCTATGAGACAATCCAATCTACACTGAAATGGTCCTGCATGACTAACCTAAAGATCCCACTAACATTGGTGAGAATAGCTACCTCCTTTGGAAGATAGAAAGGTAACTATCCTCCTATAATAGTTGATATGATCTTGGTATAGAACTAACCAATCCATACCTAGAATCAAGTCTAAACCTTTCATTTCTAGCATGGACGATTCTCAAAAGAAATGGTAACCACTAATTTCTAGAGAACACGCCTTGAAATGTTTGATATTATCTGATCACACTCCCAATGGTGTGTAGATGGTTAAAACACCACCCAAGATTTCCAAATCTAAGCCCAAACTATTTTCAAAAATGGCAGATAGAAAAAAATTCGATGTTATAGTATCATATGAAACCCAATCTAAGGTAGATGATTCAAGAATTAAACCTATAACAACAGACCTTCCTACATCCACATTAGTCAAAGTAGTATTCATATCATGAAACTAACATGTCCCTCAACCCTGGGCTCTAATACAACTACCCTAAGATATTTCCCATTCCTTGTACTACTATTCATGCACTGGGGCACCACATCCCCTACCTCAGCCTGAACGAACTGTGGATCTATAGCTACCAATCTACAAAGGAGTAATTAATCCCATTACCAACTCTAGTGTCTATCCTAATTATCTTCCAATAGTATTCTATGAAAATTTCACATATAACCTCTAAATATGAAACAGTCTGCCATAGATACGACACTCAACTATGGGGTAAAGACATTGTATAAGCTTATGTCCAAAATTTCCACACTAATGGCACTAAAATAGAACACAACCTTGAGATGGTTTTCTACTTCCCTGACTACACTTCACACTATTTTCTTAGAGGAAACGATCATAATGACCCTTCGTAACACTTGAAGAAGAAATCCCAGATCACCCTAATGAAATAACATGGCCGCTACTCTGGGCCTCTCTCAAATTCCCTTCCACAACGAGTAACTAGTTCATCATGTCCTCTAAGATTCTTAAACATAAAATATTTACCTGTTACCTAATCTCACAGAAAATACTATACTAAAAATGTCTCTCCTTGGAGATCTCAACAACTTGCAAAGATGGTGTAAAGTGTTATAGGTCACTAAAACATCCAACATAGTCCAACACTAACAATCCCATATGTTAGATGAAAGAACTCACAAGCTTTTTGAGCCCTCAAAATTTCAGGATATAAATGGATCAATAATTCCATATCAATGTCCTTCAATTATATATCATCTTTCTGGCCATCATCCTCAAGAATATCCCACCAATTCTTAGTAGGTCCATGAAACATATATGCATAAGGCTTTACCCTTCTATCAGTGTGTGTCTCGAGATTCTTGAAGATTGTATGGACTGAATCAATCCAGAACATGACATCCTGGGGTCATACTTACCTAGTAAAAATTGACAGATACTAAAGATGAAACTCTATTGTTAGCTTATACATCAAAGTAATGGTATGAATAGTTCCCCATTCTTCAGATCGAATGACCCTTAGGGTGATTTTGTGAAAATTTACATCCATATACTGCTCAGAAACTATAGGAATCTCCAAATCAGTTATGTTAGGATCATGATGATTTCCACTCTCTTAACACTCAAGTCAAATATGACGAGGAGTCATTTTCTCTGTAATACAAATTCACTCCTTAGAGAAATTTCTAGTAGCAAAGTCCACCTCAACAGGTGACTACAATAGAGAACCCCTAACTTCTGGTCTCCCAAGACATAAAATAAAAGTGTTTTTGCATTAAATGTCATTTTAATTCATTTATCTAGTGAAATAGGTATGTCATATAATAGTTCAATAGGTTATTATATATTATATACAAAAATATATATTCCCTTATCATGAATAATACATGTCAATATATCTCTATGTGCCTATTAAGATGCATGTATTCTCATCTAAAGCCATACTGGGCCATGAGTACAAACCTCAAGAAATAGTAACATCATAAAATTATAACATCACATAACATGTGAATCAACCAAGGTGAAATAACATCAACTATAATAGGAACACAACATAAACAACAATTCCCATATCATGGAACTTAAATTTTCTACCAAACATGGGTTAACTACTCATATAAACTAGCTCATTACCAAGTCCTGACACATCCTAGTCTACATTCTACCTTTCTCAAATAGTAAATCAGAATAAATGAGAAAAATAATCCTTTGATACCAATTTTTAACATCCCCCAACCCGTTACTCTCTCATGTGGACAAAAAGGGTTGGTTACATGACCTCAAGCACCTCCAAGTATACCGAATACTATCTACTAGTAGCGGGGGTGTGAAATTTATATTTGGGAGACTTACCCCCTAGTATAGAGTTTTATAGTAGTATAAAAAACCATAATAAATGGAAATAATCAAAGTATAAACATAGAGTAAGACAATAATAAAAGAAATATGAATAATCCAATAAATAATAAAAGAATAATGTAATGATGTTCTATAATGAAACTAAATGTCATGCTATAAAAAATACAAGTAAAATACTAGAATACTCAAATAAAAGACTCAAAGTACTGAGTCCCAAATCCCATGTCGGTCCAATCTACAAACTCCAACCCATCAACAAACAAGTAAACAATAGCAAGGTCCTTTTCCATTGTCCAAACCTGATTCCACATAATCTGCTTAGGTATTAAATGGTTGCCCGAATAGGGTGTGAGTATAGCTTAGTAGGTCAATATCACCATGTATAAATAAAATAGTATGATAATAATTGTATTCAATAAAATGATAAACTTGTGTATTAATTAATTCAACAATTTATAAAATACAACAACAACCTAATTCATCTCGGTTCCTAAATATCTCAAAGGATGTATAACAACCATGCCAACCACAAAAATATAACAAAGGTAAAATAACCCGGTTAAGTGCCATGTCAGAATTTCTCTCTGAATTCCTTATGACCATGCCAACCAAAACCATATAACTGTGGTATAGTCACAATAATTCAAGTCAAAGACCTATAATAATTATAAATATAGGTGAAATCCCTATAATAATTATAGTATAGGATTGGGCATAAACCTAAATCTATAAGAATTACATCATGATACTAGGCTGAGCCCACTCAATATCAGCATTAAAACATATAAGTGTGCATGTTTTAGGTCCGATCCCAATATATAAGCATTGTAGGATGAAACAAAATTCTTTTCAAATAACATCGATATCAAAATATCACATCATAATTCTCAATGGTTAATTACCATTTTTATTTCATACGCCACTTGAAATTATATCTCAATTCATTAACAGTTATATCAAGAAGAAATAAGCCACAATTTAGGGATTGTCTATCAAGAAATCACCTAATGTCTCATATCTTGGTAAACAAAATTTAAGACATTAGCCAATTCAATTATATTTATAGTTCGCTTACCCAATGGGTCACCAAAAGAAAGGTCAGAATCTAATTGAAACTGAAGGGATTCAAGGAATAATCCCATTCGTTATTTAATTGATTCAAACACACATTAGTTTTAAAAAATCACAATATTGTATACAATTTAGAAATTATCAAACCATAGGGTTAATATTTAGACCCCCTACCTTTTATCGATAATCCAACAATGCTCCCAATGGAAAAACCCATGATGAAGAAGGTTCCAATGATTACAAATAGGTTACTAGATCAAAAATGATCAAGAATCATCCATGAAGGCTCAAACAAAAAACTCAAAGAGGTACGTACCTAAAAAAAGAAAGGATCTTACTCCAAGTTTAAATTTGATAACATGGTTCATTTATGGAATTAATGGCTATAAATTTCATATGAAATATCCGGATAACCAAAGTGTAGTTAAAAATAATATTTTTTTGGTGTTCGTAGGAGCAATTATTTTTTTGAGTGCCAAAGAAAAAAAACCCAATCATCATATCAAGTTTATATTATGGATTCATTAAATAAATATGGAAGGTTGATTAAATTAAATTTCAAGTTCTAGTATTTTACTGCAAATGGTTTAATATTAACAACAGTGTCAGGCATAATGAATTTGGAATTACACTAGTTAATCAGAATAGATTATAATACAAAGCTAATCCTTTTATCATCAGAACACATGAACAACAAATTTTCTATGTTCTTAATCAATTCGATATGTAGTGGTCTATTGTTTTATATGAAAAAATAGTATGTTGGTGATGATAAACATGAAAAGGATGTTGATTTATGGGAATACCTACTTCTATGGAAATATTAATAGATAATATTGATTAGAATGTCATAGACATGGTCTATTCCATATAGAATGATCATGAAGAAAGAATTTGGGAAAACAATCCATAAGTACATTCCTAATGTTATAGGTAACATATGTTTAATTATTATCTTATTTTTTAAAACTCACAACATGTAAGATATTTTAATTTTATTTTCTTTATTAAAACATGTATTATAACTAATAAGTTAAATTGATTATTTATATTATTTTAGTTTTACTTATTTTACTATGTTTACCCTTACATAAATTATCTATTAATTTATTTTTTTTGGAAAAAATTATTTTAAATCTAATATGTTAAATAAAAAAATATTATATAAAATATAATATTAAAAAAATAATATTTTTAGTTTAAAAAATTATTTGTTACATTAGAGTATTTTTACTATTACACACCATTTTTGGATTTGTTTTCATTATTTTATGTATTTTTATCTCCCATTAATGTTGTTAGAATTTTAGTTAACTAATCTAAAAAAATGAATAAAATTTTGGTTAGTTTAGTTTATTTTTTCTGGATCATTTTTCATATATTCAAATAATATTATTTTTAGTGTAAAATGGTGTTATAAGTTAGAGAATATTTACCATTCAGACAATATTTTTGGATTTATTTTCATTCCTTCATGTCATTTCATCTCTCATTAATTTTTAAATTTTAGTTAACTATAAAAAATATGAATAAAAAATTGTTTAGTTTAGTTTAATTTTAGTTTGATAATTTTTCATTTTTCATTTAAATTTCTATGTAATAGTTGTATTTTTATATTTTTGTACTAATTGTTGTTTATTTGATTTGTAGGATAATGATAAATGAATAATTGGATCCACCACATACTTTTGGAGAGGAACGTAAAAATAAATTCATGGAGGAACATACACATGATCTTATTAACTAGCCTTTTTGTCCTTATTTACAAGAGTCATCTGCTTCCAAGGGTGAAAAAGTTTGAGGGTCCGTAAAAGTGGTAGCACACATTTACCAAAATCATCAGTTGCCTATAGCGAGGACAAGAGGACACTAATAGAATTTAATGATAATGATGTTTTAAGATATCCAAATTCAAAATAGTTCAAGACTTTTAAAGTTGTGTAGGCTAAAATAAAAATTATTATTTTTATTGATGATTGGAGAGGTGTTGGAAAACTAAAAATATCACAATTTTGGGTGATCATTTTGGTAAGATCATTTGTTATTATTTAACTTATCTTGAAATTTTTATAGTAATATATGATTTTACCCTTCTTATTAGATTAAATATGATATACATGATACTGGAGGCACCAAGAAATTTTTTTTATCATTAGATTTTATGAGGTAGAGAGATTTTAAATCAACCCTCAATTAAAATTTAATTTTTTTTGGCTTAGACAACATTATAATCTTTGTAATATATATCCATTTACAGATGAAGATTCATGGATTTTTGTTTTCTAAAATTATATGATGAAAAGTATTTTTGGTAAGTGAAATGCTACCTTTTATAAGTTTTTTCATATATTAATGATCATATTAGTGATTTCATGCCCTGACCCATGCGTTTATTTTATTTTATGATTTATTTGACTTTAAATTATTTTGCTGGGGTTTTAGGTAAGTCCCAGACTAAATTTACGAGTCTTGGATAAAAAGCGCACATTTGGGATCAACAATGTTGGACGCGCGAGCAGAGCGCGATGCTGCGTGGCTTCACCCATGTAACTATGTGGCCTTTTCGGCTTTGAAGAATTAAAATAAATAAATAGATTTCAATTTAGTATGTCATGTAAATTTTTTTATGGTTATTAGGAATTTTAAAATTTTTATCTTATATGAAAACTAAATTTTTTATTTTTATTATTATAAAAATGAATTAAATACTTTTATTATTTTTATTAGTGTTATTATAAATACTAAAATTAAAATTAATGTTAATTAAAAATATTGTAAGAAACTATATTATTATCATCTTGTTAATATTATGATTTTTTGATTATTTTATTTATGTTTTAATTACCTATTTTATTTATTGGTGTTTTTTAAGGGAAACCCTAGCCCTTTTCTCTCCCCTCATTCTTTTGTTCTTCTCCGTGCCCCGCCAGCCCCCTTGCCTCGGCCTCCTGCCCTGCCCTCTTCTCTCACACGACCCACGACCCCCTCCTGTGATCTGGACACGGCGCCCCGGTTCCCTCCCTATTTGCTCCTCCAGTCACAAACCCAAAAGCCTGTGGCCTCCCATCGACCCCTCAATAGCCAACCCGCACGGCAGCCACGCACCCCAGCCTTCCTCTGTCCGCAGAAGCCCGCACCCTGCTCCCTCCTCCTCATTCCCCTCTCCCCGTACAACACTACCCACTACCCCTCCTCTTCCTTGGCAGCGTGTTTCCCCTGCAGTGCAGTGCCCGCTCCCTCCTTCCCCTCGCGATCTAGCAGCATCACCTCACCCCGTCTCACCTCAGCCCTCCTCCTGCTTAGCGGCCCTATCACCCTGTCGCTTCTCTAGCCCAGTGCGCTCCACCCATCCTGCGCACCTCCTGCCCTGCGTGATCCACTGAGCCCACCCGCTTCCAGCCGCACCCCAACACGACAAAACGGCTATGAGAACCTCCACCTCAGATCCCTCTCCAGTGCATGAGAAGGCCTCCACCTTCAGGCCGACTCTACCTCCCGCTCGGCATTCACACAACCCCAGAGGCCCCCTCCGGTGACCGGACCCCCTTCTGGAACCTCTTTCTAGGTGCGCAGTGGCCCCTTAAAGGGTTTCTTTTACTTTTACTTTTACTTTTACTTATTATTATTATTATTATTATAATTAATAATATTATTATTATTCGTATTATTATTATTATTATTATTTTTATTGTTATTATTATTATTATTATTCTTATTATTCTTATTATTATTGTTATTATTATTACTATTATTATTATTGTTATTATTATTATCATTATTATTATTATCACCTTACCCTTTTTGGATTATGGGTTTTAGTTGATGGTGGGTTTTTATTGGTTGGTTTAGGATTTTTGGGACCCGCACAAGGCCTTTTCGAGTGAGCATCGCCGTCGCGCCTTGTTTCCAAAGTTTCCTTGTCATCGCATCCCAATTCAGAGCAAGTGTTGTCGTTGCATCGTGTATCTGAGGTAGGTCCCCATTTCACTGATTTTAAAATTTAAGTTGCTTTATTTCCTGCGGTTTTCACCCTATATATATATGTTGGATATTACTATACAACTTGAGATTAATTCATTTACTATGAAAATTTATAATTCAATTCTTTTGGTGTACAAATGGTGTCGTTTTGTTATGTTTTCACACACTAACTTTTCAATTAAATATTCTATCAATTTTAGTAAACGTGAAATATTATTAGAGAATTGTTTTTTTAATAATTACTCAGTGTAAAAAAGTGATGTTTATTTTATACACAACACTTGAAATATTTTCTTGATGAGAAGATTCCCAATAGTGAAAGAATGCCTGTTTGGATTTCAAACACAATTCATGGAATATCAAATAGAGTGCTGGTTTAATGATAAATGATTTCTTTTGAAGTGTGAACAAGTACTTTCATTCTTTTTAGAAATTTCCCAGTTGTCTCTTAAAGTTTTTTTGGAAAAAATAAAATGTTCTAGTTTGGTTATATAAAAACATTGGCATCCTTTGAAGTAGTGTTTTAGGTGTTCCTTAAATGGTTTCAAACTGGTTTTGGTCTTATAAAGAAGTTTTATTTTTTTTTAAAAATTTGTGATTTTGAAAGGTGTTTAATTCCCATTTATAACTTTATGGAAAATGATAAAAATGATTTGATAAAAACCCTACTAGGATAACTCTCCTACCTTGGTTGCATTTGATTGTTTGGGAGGCCACACTTAGAGGCTCCCGGGTACTTGAGTAGTTTAAAGGCAATAGGTTGTCCCATGGAGTGGCTCAAGGTGATGCCTGTTGTGCTTTATATATATATATATATGATTGGATGCTCGGTTGGCATCAGTTGACTCACCCCCTTTCCAAACACTTGAGACATAGGAATCTGGCATATTGAGAGAATATTCTAAGAATTATTTCTACATTGGTAGGTTATGGTACTGACCAGTGGACCATATTAGGTGGATATATTGGGTTAATTACTATGGGATTTTCCCTCTACCTGCTTGAGAGAGGATGGTCGAGCATATTGTGTGTTTTGATTTCATCGTGACATGTCAACGAGGATGATTTCTCATGTATTGGTGTCTTCTGGTTTATTCTCGATCTCCTAGGTTCACCCATGTCTATGACTTTTCAGTCACTTGTTGTGATGAATATGGTACTCATATATATTTTCTTTTTATTTCCGTTACTGTGTAACTACTGTAGCATTTTCATGTGTAATGTATTTACTAGAAAGTGATGTGTGGTTTTAAAGTGGTTTATGAAAACTGTTTTCAAAGAAAGGTGTTTTATACTTTTTGTGCAAATTGAAAATGTAAACATCACTTACCCTTTTAAAAATGCTAATGTCTCACTAAAAGAATGACTTTGGTTTTTGAGAAATGAATAGGGGTAATAAATCATTCTTGGTTTTTGAGTAACATATAGAAAATCTTAATTTTAAAAATTGTAGTTCAAACATGAAATGATGTTTCTTTTATTTTTAAATGTAGTTCATTTGGAATAGATATCGGGCTAGCCTACTGAGTTTTAATACTCACGCCTATATTTCTTTTCTATTTTTAGTGTTTGTGCAGGCTACACATTGAGATCACTTTCCTAGGGCGACACTTGATCGTTGAGTCAGAGAGTGACTCGCAAGGTCACATGGTGTTAGTTCGAATGTCGAGTTGGTTAGAATTATTTTCCTTTGATCATGTTTAGTCACTTTATTAGGTTTATTTATTCTACACTGCTCTGTATTATTTTTGCTATTTTATTTATTTATATTGGGAGAAATCGTTCCCACATCCTCTGTTGATGCTCTAGCGCTTGTCGCCAGCCCGGGAGGATCAGGAATGTCTCTCGGGCCATGTTGTGGACCAGCTCGGGTGACTGGTTTAGGGTCGACCCGGGTTGGTTCGTGAAAAAATGGTATCAGAGGAGGTTCATCTCTTAGCGGACCTCTCTTTTCAAAATGCCCTTTTTTATTTGGGATGTCAAGGTAGAAAGAGTAGGATTGTCCGGACTTGAGGGGTAGGAGCGGGAAGAGCATCGCGAACTCTTGCTCATTCTGATCCTCAGATTTCCAGGGGAAGTTTGGTTTAATTTGTTTATTTAGGTTTTTATGGAAATGTTTTGTGATTGGGATATGAAAAAGGGAGTTGGGCTAATAGTCCTAAGCTGCATGTCCTGGCAAGCCATGTGGAGCTAGGAGCATGGTCCAAAAAGACTCTCTATTTCAGTGACGTAATTGACATATGGCTGCTAACCATATGGTCAAGTCACCCACCAACACTAGTTCCCTGTTTGAGACGTTTTGGGTCTCCAGTGATTTCTAAGAGTGGTTTGAATTTGAAAAAAGGGGGTTTTGAAAAAAAATGTTTTTGAAAAAAAATGTTGTTCGAAATGACATGTTTAATTTGTGGACTATTTTAAAAGAAGTGGTATGAATGATTTATTTTTGGAAAATAAAGTTGCTTTGTTTTGGCCTTGGTGTTCCTATTGGTGATTACATACATATTGGTATGTTGGAAATGTGGACGAATGTCTGGTATGACGGATGGATGCCCAGGGTGGCACAGACACATGCATGTGAGTGAGACTCTAAAAAATACTAATTGAGAGGGTTTAACCCACCAAGATAGTTTTAAATTAAATATATTTTCAAGAGAAATGTTTTGATTTTATGATGGATCGTTTTCTTGTGTTTAGAGCCTTTCAAGTATGTGATGTTTGTTTTTGAGGATTTTATTTATTGGGTTGGCTTTGACTGGGTTTTTGACTTTTCCTTTTCCAGCGGTTATCCCTTTGAAGCTTTGATGGGTGATCGTATGCGGTTGATCAACCCAAGGATTTTATGCTTGAGTTTCAGAAGCTGGATCCACCTATCTTTTATGGTCAAGCAGACTCTTCCATAGCAGAGGAGTGGATGTGGAAGATTGAAAGGAACTTTAACCTCATTGAGTTTTCTGAGTCATTGAAGTTCAAGTTTGCGACCTTCATGGTTGAAGGTTCACCATGGATGTGGTGGAAGTCGGTGTCTCAGAACAAGCCCCATCAAGAGCATGCCTGGGAGTTTTTCAAGGCTTTGTTCATTCGTCAGTATTTATCTAAGGAATAAAGAGTGAGAAAGGGGATGGATATTGGTTGTTTGGTACAGGGCGATGGATCCATGTTGGAATATTTCCAGCATTTTTTAGAGCTAGTCCCTTATGATTCAGAGTATGCCACGAATGACCCCATGAAGTCTCGATGCTTCGAGGCGGGTCTCCACCCTGATCTATAGTCGAAGGTGTCAAAGTCCAACCTAAATTCTTTTGTCGATGTGGAGAGAAAATATTTTCATGTAGAAGCCACGATGATAGGAGTGATCGAAGTATTCCTCCATCCTTCGATCCCTATGAGCAGTGGTGAAGATTCTGGAAAGGAGATGAGTAAGAAAATGAAAGTGGATAGAGCAGGTTGTGGAATCAAGAGGCCTCAGGATCTTTCATCAAACTCTTCAGAGCGAGAGATTTTCATGTGTTATCAGTGTGGAAAGTGGGGTCACAAGAAGCCGTCATGCCCAAGTGCTCTGAAGCCCTACCAGGAATGTGGATGCCTGGGTCACTTGCGACGATTTTGTCGGGGTGTTTCAAGAAAGCTTCACAGAGGAAGTTATCAAAAGTAATTTGCTATTGGGTCTTTGTTTAAAGTTTCTGGTGTAAGTTTCCTTTCAGTGTAAGTGATATTTTATCATTGCAGTTGTACTGATGGTGTTTTAGGGTTTGAAATGTATGGGATGTCGTGTTTCTTTTGACGAACTCCGGTTTTCAATATCAATGTGGATTTTATTTTGAATTGTTGTCTATTTTTTTATCAAATAAAAAGATGTATGTTTCTTGAAGGTATTTTTAGAACCTGACTATGAGGTAGGAGACACTTCATCCATCAGAGCTCCAGCCAAGAGGCCTCAGAGTGAAGCCGACGCGTAGTCAGGAACCCTCAGGGAATTTTAAGGAGTCTGGTTAAAGTTGTGCCTCTACCATGTGGTGGGTCAGTTTTGGTGTTGCTGCTCTGGTTTCTCTATCATTGTAAATCCTCTCTCATCACAAAAGTGGTGTGATAGACCTATCCCTCACACAATGTCAGTAATAGTTCATTTTTGGGATGTCAGTCACCGATTAGTGTCCTTGCATGGACCAACGATGTAAATTGGTTACGGCTTTGGTTTGTTTCCATCCCGACGTGGTGAGTCGTGAGTAATTGTCCGTCATAGTTTCATTGATCCAATCCTTGGGCTCTCCCTTCCCGCCCATGGGGTAAGGGTTTTGGTTTGTGCAGACTTTTCAAATCAACTCCTATCCCTTTTGGACGGGAGTGAGTGGTTTAAATGTTTTTTCTATGATTTTTATAGCTTGAGTAAGGCCCGGTTCTGGACTATGTTGGATTTCAGGTTGGTCGCTAATAGGTCGGTCCTTTATGTTGTGGAGACCCACCGTGAGCCTATTTGGGTTTTCTCTTAAGTTGTTATCGAATGCTAGTTGAGTTATTATGGTGGGGAGCCCATTCAAGCCTCCCCTATGTTGGTGATTTATTTCGGGCAATGAGGTTCAGTCCCGCTAGTGGTTGGTGTGATGTCCTTGGGATAAGAGGTTGGATCGTGTTGTGTGGAATCCTTAAGCGTTGATCGATCAGCTGGTTGGTGTTGTGTCTTTCCAGGGACGGAAAGCATTATAGTGGGGAGAATTTTCACACCCCGACCCATGCATTTATTTTATTTTATGATTTATTTGACTTTAAATTATTTTTCTGGGGTCCGAGGTAAGTCCTAGACTAAATTTACAAGTCTTTGATAAAAGGTGCACATTTGGGTTTGACATTGTTGGACGCGCGGGCGGAGCGCGACGCTGTGCGGCTTTTCCCATGCAACTGCATGGCCTTTTCAGCTTTGAAGAATTAAAATAAGTAAATAGATATAAATTTAGTATGTCATGTTATTTTTTTTATGGTTATTAGGAATTTTAATATTTTTATCTTAGATGAAATCTAAAATTTTTATTTTTATTTTTATCAAAATAAAGTAATTAATTTTATTACTTTTATTAGTGTTATTATAAATACTACAATTAAAATTAATTCTAATTAAAAATATTGTAAGAAACTATCTTATTATCATCTTATTAATATTATGATTATTATTATTTTTATTATGATTATTTTATTTATGTTTTAATTACCTCTTATATTTATTGGTGTTTTTTTAAGGGAAACCCTAGCCCTTTTCTCTCCCCCTGTTCTTCTTTTCTTCTCCACGCGCCGTCACCCCCCTTGCCTCGGCCTCCTACCCTGCCCTCTTCTCCTGCATGACCCACGAACCCATCCTATGCTTCATACATGATGCCCCAGTTCCCTCCCTATTTGCTCCTTCGGTCAAGCACCCAACAGCCTACCGCCACCCTTTGACCCCTCAACAGCCAGCCCGCATGGCAGTCGCATGCCCCAGCCTTCCTCTATCCGCAAAAGCCCACACCCTACTCTATCCTCCTAATTCCCCTCATCCCGCACAACACTACCCGCTACCCCTCCTCTTCCTTGGCAGTGCGTTTCCCCTTAGTGCAACGCCTGCTCCCTCCTTCCCCTTGGGATCTAGCAGCATCACCTCACCCCGACTCACCTCGGCCCTCGTCCTGCTTAGCGGCCATGTCACCCCGTCGATTCTCTTTCCCGGTGCCCTCCACCCATCCCGCACACCTCCTGCCCTATGTGATCCACCGAGCTCACCCGCTTCCAGCCATATCCAAGAACGACAACCCGACTATGAGAGCCTCCACCTCAGATCCCTCTTCATCGCATGAGGAGGCCTCCACCTTCAGGACGACTCTACCTCCCGCTCGGCATTCACACAACCCCAGCGGCCCCCTCCAATGATCAGACCCCCTTCTGGCACCTCTTGATAGGTGCGTAGCGGCCCCTTGAAGGGGTCCTTTTATTTTTATTTTTTTTACTTTTGTTATTATTATTATTATTATTGTTATTATTATAATTAATAATAATATTATTATTAGTATTATTATTATTATTGTTGTTATTATTATTATTATTCTTCTTATTATTATTATTGTTATTATTATTACTACTATTATTATTATTATAATTATTATAATTATTATTATTATCACCTTACCCTTGTTGGATTATGGGTTTTAGTTGATGGTGAGTTTTTATTGGTTGGTTTAGGATTTTTAGGACCTGTGCAGGGTGTTTTGGAGTGAGCATCGTCATCGCGCTTTGTTTCCAAAGTTTCCTTTCCATCATGTCCCGATTCAGAGTAAGTGTTGTCTTCATGTCATGTATCCGAGGTAGGTCCCCATTGAACTGCTTTTAAAATTTATGTTACTTTATTTCCTGTGGTTTGCGCCCTCTATATATATGCGGAATATTACTATGAAACTGGAGATTAATTCAATTACTATGAAAATTTATAATTCTATTCTTGTGGTGTACAAATGGAATCATTTTATTATGTTTGCACACACTAACTTTTCAATTAAATATTCTATTAATTTTAGTAAACGTGAAATAGTATTAGATAATTGTTTTTTTAATAATTACTCAGTGTTAAAAAGTGCTGTTTATTTTATACACAACACTTGAAATATTTTCTTGACGAGAGGACACCCAATAGTGAAATAAAGCCCATTTGGATTTCAAACATAATTCAAAAAATATCAAATAGAGTTTTGGTTTAATGATAAATGATTTTTTTTGAAGTGTGAAGAAGTACTTTCATTCTTTTGAGAAATTTCCTGGTTGGCCCTTAAAGTTTATTTGGAAAAAATAAACTGTTCTGGTTTGGTTTTATAAAAACATTGGCTGCTTATGAAGTAGTGTTTTGGGGGTTATTTAAATGGTTTCAAACTGGTTTTGGTCTTATAAAGAAGTTGTATTTTTTTAAAAAATCGGTGATCGTGAAAGGTGTTTAATGCCTATTTGGAAATTTATGGAAAATGATGAAAATGATTTGATAAAAACCCTCCTAGGATAACTCTTCTGCCTTGGTTGCATTTGATTGTTTGGGAGGCTGCGCATAGAGGCTCCCAGGTACTTGAGTATTTTAAAGGCAAGAGGTTGTCCCATGGAGTGGCTCAGGGTGATGCCTGTTGTGATATATATATATATATATATATATATATATATATATATATATATATATATATATACGATTGGATGCTCGGTTGGCATCGGTTGGCTCACCCCATTTCTGAACACTTGAGACATGGGAATCTGGCATATTGAGAGAATATTCTAAGAATGATTACTGCACTGGTAAGTTATGGTACTGACCAGTGGCCCATAGTAGGTGGATATATTGGGTTTATTACTATGGGATTTTACCTTGAATTTCTTGAGAGAGGATGGTCGAGCGTATTGTGATTTTTGATTTCATCGTGACATGTCAACGAGGATGATTTCTCATATATTGGTGTCTTATGGTTTATTATTGATCTCCTAGGTTCACCCATGTCTTTGACTTTTTAGTTACTTGTAGTGATGAATATGGTACTTGTATATGTTTTCTTTTCATTGACCTTACTGTGTAACTACTGTAGAATTTTCATGTGTAGTGTCTTTACTAGAAAGTGATGTGTGGTTTTAAAGTTGTTTATGAAAACTTTTTTCAAAGAAAGGTGTTTTATACCTTTTGTGCAAATTGAAAATGTAAACATCTCTTCCCCTTTGAAAAATTATAATGTCTCACTAAAATAATGACTTGTGTTTTTGAGAAATGAATAGGGGCAATGACTCGTACTTTGTTTTGAGTAACATGTAGAAAAACTTACTTTTATAAATTGTAGTTCAAACTTGTAATGATGTTTCTTTTATTTTTAAAGGTGATGAATTGGGAATAGATATCGGGCTAGCCTACTGAGTTTTAATACTCACGCATATAGTCATTTTCTGTTTTTAGTGTTTTTGCAGGCTGCACCTTAAGAGCACTCGCCTAGGGAGACTCTTGATCTTTGAGTCAGAGAGTGACCTTCGAGGTCACACAGAGTTAGTTTGGACGTCGAGTTGGTTAGCATTATTTTCCTTTATTCATGTTTAGTCACTTTATTTGGTTTATTTATTCTGCGCTTCTCTGTATTATTTCTGCTGTTTTATTTATTTATATTGGGTGAAATCATTCCTACAACCTCTTTTGATGACCTGGCGCTTGTCACTAGCCCGAGAGGATTGAGAATGCCTCTCGGGCCATGTTGTGGACCAGCTCAGGTGACCGGTTGAGGGTCAACCCGGGTTGGTTCATGAAAAGTGATCTGTTTATTTGTAATTTATATTAAGAAATGACATCTCATTAGTAGATCCAATCTATAAATGTAAAGCCTCATACATTATCATAAGGATGACATATGTTATTATAAGAAAAAATGAAGGTTGAAAAATTTCAAAAGTTAACGGCCGAGTCCTCAGGTTCCACAAAGGCTGACTCTCTTTACCATCCCACTAGACATGAAAAACGGAAGAGGGCTTAGATGAGAAAAAAATGGACAATATCATATGGAAGAGTTGAGGGATGTAGATGAGAGGATTATAATATGTTTAATTTATTTATTTAAGTTGAATAAATTATTTATATACTGTAATTAATTATGGATTTTTGGAAATATTCTATATAGGATTCTCATAAGGATCAGTGCATATATGGGGTCTTCATAGATGAGGTTAGGAAGGATATTTTAACTTCAACATTGGGAAATCTTGAAAAACTATCTCATGTACAAGGATACCCAATAGGTGTATTGGTAAAAAAAAATCCATGTTCAAAAGATTATTTAATGGAGGATGTTTATAAAAATAAAATAGAATCTTTGGAAGCTGATGTACATGATATTCATGTGATGATGGAGAAAAGGATCATATCTTTAATACAGTCAATGTCTGCAGACATGCAAAGATAATTTTAGACTACTAATCCCACTTCTCCACCTCCGCCAACAGATCCCAGTCATACTTATCAAACTCATACACATCCACTTTCATACCAAACTCATTCTTATCCTTCTCCTACAACCTTATCCATATATTACCAAGTATTTTGAGTTATATATTGATGATCCCCATCATTATATTGTTACATATGGGATGATATATTATATTGGAGATATCATTTATCATCAATATATTGATATAGATCATCATAGGGTCACTGTACATGATATTATATATATACCAGTAAGAATACCATTACCTACAGATGAGGCGAGTACAGTTGGAAAATGTATCGACCATTTTTTAGTTTGTTCATCTTGACTTGTTTGAAAAATTTGCATTGTGGTATGTGTATATTACATAATTCAATTAATTTATCTATTTTTTTTGTTTTAATATTTTCAAGTTTATATATTTATCTATTTTTTATATGAATAATTTAACAGTAAATAAATACTTTATAAGAAACAAAAAATACAAAGTGTTATGAATTCATATAAAACTTCTACTAGTCTTGATAGATTATAAACACATTCAATTTTTTTGCTGGATGTTTATGAGATTCAAATGTAATATGGAATTTGTGGTCATGAAATAATTGTGGTTCTTTTGAAAAATGATATTATGGATCTTGTAACTTGGGATCAGTTGGAAATCAACACGATGCAAGTTTTTCCCATGTTAGTTTATTAACAAAAATCTTTCCATAAGTTTAATTTATTAAAAATTTTTACTTATGTTTTTTTTTCTATTCGGTATATTTATAAATTTTTTAAGAAGCATGATAAGACAAAAGTATATGGATTTATGGACCCATAATTTATTTCACCTATAGAGAGTACAATGAATGATGCATAAAGAATTATTTATATTGCTAAAATATTTCAGAATAATGTAATTATTCTGTGATGGATGTTTCCTTATATTAAAGAGTGTGAAAAATAAATCTCAAAAAGTGTTTTATATCTCTTAAAATAATAACCACTAAATTAATTTTTTTATATATAAGTGACCATTGGGTGTTGGGTTTTTTTCCATATGAGAATACACTTTACTATCTATGCTTTATCCATGGTGAAGTGCGAGAAGATTTTATTAATGTATTGAACACTTAAGGTTGAATATTTTAATACTTTCTTATATTATAATGAATTTTAAAGTTATTTTATTCATATTATTTTCAAATAAGGAATGAAATTTATTTAGAGAGACCATAAGAAAGAATAGTTCCAAGATTAGATATGTAAAATCAAAGGTAAATTTTCAATTACAATTACTAAATTATTGATATATTATTTAAATTTTTTTTTGAATTGAAAATTTATTTAAAAAAAAAAATCATAAAAAATAAAGAGTAAAAAAATGTGGATATTATGTATTAAGATTTATGTGTGAACTAATTTAAACTGGGAAAATCATGAAGTTCCATATGGTTAGATTTCATGATAAACATTTCCTTAATATTTCATTCATTTTATTCAAAATAAATGTTAAATTCACTATTTTTAATTTGTAACTCTTTGATAACCCTAAAACTTATACTGAACAAGAGTTGAGACATTTAAAAATTTAATGGGAGAATAATTTTAGTGTATTGATTTAATTTTATTTTATTTATAATATATATTTTAGACTTGAAATTGTATGTTTTTGTGATGCTATTCAAATTATAAGTGTTTTTGCTAATGTTTTTGTCTGTTTTGTTGTTTTTATGCTACTATTCTACTGCTGTGTGTTTGAGAGGGGACAAATTATTTGAAATTTTTTAAAAGAATTATTTTTCTCATCAATTATTTAATAATTGTCATGAAAAATTATTGGTAAGATTTTTCCACATCAGTTTTTATAAAACCGATGCTAAAAAGAATCTTTCATGCTGGTTTTTTCATAACAGATGTGAAAAAACCTATAAGAATTGATTTTTCATTTTAGTTATTAGAATATTTATGTGAAAAATGAATTCTTATTGATTTTTATTATCAAATAAATGACATCAAAAACTTGTATAAAAAAATATTTACAACATATATTTTTATTAACCGGTATTAAAAAATTATTTACAACATCTCCTGTAATAAATTTTCATACTAACATATATGAAAAAGAAAAAAAAACTGATATGAAAAGGTATTTTTTTGAACTATTGTAATAATAAAATTTGTACATCATGTGGGGCCTTTTACTATACCAAATTTTCAACTTCAAAGAAAAGAACCATGCACTATCAATGGTTTTTCAATGGAAAGTGGCTATATTAGAATCCCCATGTAGAGATATCCAGTTCCGATTTTGCTAATCCTCTATTGGGGATTTACAACATCATTACGTTTTTTTGGATTATAAGGAAAAAACATTAACAAAGAAATATATGCATAACATGAAGCCTTTTACTATACCATAGTTCAACATAAAAGACAAGTATTATGAACTACCACTAGTTATTCAAAGGGAAATAGTTAGACTACAATCCCAAAGTGTATATTTCCACTTTTGAAGTTGAAAATCTCCTGTAGGGGATTTTTAACATCATTACAATTTGTTGTGTTATAAGTATAAAACCCTAAAAAACAAATTATTACATCATGTCAGGCCTTATCCTACACTAACATTAAATATTCATAGAAAAGTATTATACAATATCACTATTTCTTCAAAGGGAAGAGGTTACACTAATATGCTTGGGTGGAGATTTCCAGTTCTAATTTTTAAAATCCACTTTAGGGGATTTTCATCCTAATTGAATTTTTTGGATTATAGGGTCAAAAAACTAAAAAAAGTTTTTACATCATGTGGGGCCTTTAAATTTACCCTATTGTGAATTTCATAGAAAACTAAAATTCTCTATGAATGGTTATTCAAAGAGAAGCTACTAAACTGGAATCCCTGGTTGGAGATTTGTAGTTCCCATCATGCAAAAATATTCTACAAGGGATTTTCAACGTCATTAAAATTTGTATCAATATAAGGAGAACCACATTAAAAAACAAATTAGTACATCATGTTGGGCCTTTTTATATACCATAGTTACAACTTTAAAGAAAAGTATTATGTTGTATCACTACCGGCTACTACAATGAACGTAACCACCCATGTTAGTGACCTCCATGATTGTAACCCATCCTGCAGTGATTTATATAAACCCAACCCCCCTGATGGATACTATCGTAACCCCAAATCCCCTTGCCTATGATCACTATGAACCTATCCCTCATTCCAGTGATCTTCGTGACCCCATATCCCTTTCTCCTCTATGATGACCCCAAAGGCATATCTTCCCATTTTTATGGTGACTAAAACCCCTTATATCATTGAAGTTATGATTGATTTATTTTTCTCTAAGTGTTTTAATTAAGTTATATAAATTTCTTTGTAATTTAGCGTTGTTTATGTTTTTAATGTTGGATTGAATCATTTTTTATGTTGGTTTTTTGTTTTTTCTAATCAAGACCCTACCAAAATAAATGAATAAGTTGGGTGATGTTGAATTTTGATTATACTTTTTTGATTAAACATTTATATCTTTATATCTAAATGTATAGGTAGAAGAGTGAAAATATAATTCCTATGGATAAAATTTGGATTAATTTACCTTGAAACACACTTCAATATACAAATGGTTTGAAATAATTTTTAGATTATGCAATTGAAAACCTATCAATGGATGGTAGAAAAAAATGTCCATGTCCTGATTATAAATTCAAGAAATGGTTGAATAGAAATGAATTATATGAGCACTTGATATTGAAATTGTTTCCTACTCAATATTTATTTTTTATATGGAATAGTGAATCAAATTTTATGGAAATTTAAAACAATGAAAATACTGTCAATGAAAAACAAAGTGACTCACTAGTGGAGAAACTAGTTTGTAATTTGATAAATGATGCATTTGGATTTTTAGGATAGAATGTCCAAGATTTTAATATACAAAAAACCCTTAGTTGATCTTGAGTAGGTTAATATTTCTTATAACTTCAGTGATAAAAAAATATTTTTAGGAATTAGTTGGAGACGTTAAAAAAACTATATGAAGTGTGTTCCAAGTATTCAAAGTTATATTTTCTACTTAAGTTGTATTATATAAAGTCTCTCTATGGAATTACTAAAAAATAAATTTCACTGATTTTAGATTTTCATTATGAGGAATTTAGTGAATATAAGATCACTGTATCATTCTATGAGATGAAGAAAGTCATCAAAAAACATGGACTTTGTTATACAAAGAAAAATTCATAACAAAAGATTGAATGCTTTATGGGGGAGAAGTGTCCAATAAAGAAGAAAATGTAAGATGTCATAAAAAAGATAAAAGTAAATAAAAAACAATGAGAGTGTAATTCAATGAAACTCTTGGAAGAAACAAAATAAGAAAACTCCTAAAAAGTTATTACATTACTTTCCTGTAAAACCATCCTTGCAAAGATTATTCATGTTTTCTAAGATTGTATACAACATGAAGTGGCATTCTTAGGATAACAATGATGGCTTGATGAGACATCCAAAAGATTAAAAAATATGGAATATGTTTGATTCATTATATAAAATTTTTTCTTTGGATTCTAGTAATGTATTTCTGGGATTGTATTATGATTGGTTTAACCCTTCTGGAAATTTAAGTACTAATTATAGAATTTTTAAAGTTCTTTTAATCCCCTATAATCTACCTCCATGGATTTGTATGAAGAAGAATTCTTTCATTATTTCTATGATTATTACAGGAATGAAAATTCATAGAAATGACATTGATGTATACATTAAAATCATAATAAAAAAATTGTTAGAATTATGGGATGATGGCATGGAACCATATGATGCTTCAATGATAAAACTATTAAAAATGCATGATTCTTTAATGTGGAAAATTAGTAACTTTCCTAGACTAGGAAATTTATTTTGTTGGAACACTCATACCAAATTTGTATTTTACAGTTTGTAATTTTTATTTTTAACCTCAGTGATTACATCATAGAAAAATGGTTTTTTATGTGTCATCATTGATTTCTTAATACTTCTCATAAATTTAGGTTTAACAAGGCACAATTCAATGATGATATTGAATTGAGAAATCCACCAAAGGTGTTATCTAGTTTATAAATCATGGTATAATTGATTAATTTCACTAAAGAATTTGGGAAATGTAATCAGTTTAAAGAAGGAAGGAAAGGGTACGAGGTACAGTATCTAAAGTAGCTGGAACAAAAAAATGGTATATTTTTCAAACTTCCTTATTTGGAGTTTAATTTGATACATCATAATATTTATGTAATTAATATTGAGAATAATTTTAGTGATAATGTAATTTTTAAACTGCTTAATGAGAAGGGTAAATTAAAGGATCACCTTAATGCTCATAAGGATTTAGAGTAAATTAATATAAAGCATGTTTTATGGGAAAATGAGAATGGAAAGTATCCTTTGACTATTTTTGTAGTGAAAAATCACAATATAGACATATTACTTAAAAATTTAAAGAATAAAAAAGTTCCATAAGGTAATTCAAGTAACATATCAAGGTGCATCAACTTAAAACATCAAAAGTTAAATGGATTGAAAAGTCATGACTCACATATTATGATGGAGAAGTTTTTTCCATTCACATTGTGTAATATGTTACCTAAACAAGTAAATGCGATTCTATTTGAGTTTTGTACCTTCTTATAGATCTTTTTGGAAAAAATATAAATTCAAATGGGCTTGATAAATTTCAAGAAAGAATTGTTTTGACACTTAGTCATTTGGAGATATTACTTCCCCCTTAACTATTTACATTCAGGATTCATTTGACTATTTGTTTAGTTAAATAAATTAAACTTGGTGGACTGGTACACTATCTATGGATGTATCCAATTGAGAGGTACATTGATATTATTTTAATTTTAATTAGTGAATTAAATTTTATCAAATTATTGAATTCTTTTTTAATATGTTTCTTATTTTTTTCATCAGGGACTTAGGACATTTTAAATCATATGTGAGGAATATAGCTCATATAGAAGGCTCTTTGGTTCGTGTGGTCATGCCTACTCATTGGAAGCATAGATTTACAGTGTCATAAATTTAGTTGATTGGATACGACAAAAAGGATGGAACAATGTCTGGATTTAAATTGATTCAACTACTATTTTCTAGGATCTTAGAAATGGAATGATTCACCTTGTGTGGACTCTCACTACTAAATGGACTTCCTGCCTTCGACACCTATTAGAACTCAATCATGTTATCACTTATCCCTATAGAGCGGTGAACAAGGTGGAAGATGGTCTTTCTAATAAGGGTTTCTACAGAAATAACCCGTACATGAAGAATATTCCAGCTGAGTTCACCCCCCTGAATCAAAAGGATTGTAATAAATTCCCTTCCTTTAGACTATTGTAAACTTTTTATCTTGATATATTTTAGTGCTTTGTTCCTTTGAACAAGGAATCATATTTCAAAAAAAATGTTTGATGTGTTGATAACATCTCCACAAATTCCCATTCTAAAAACTAGTCATTAGTATTTCAAACTATTGGATGACCAATTAGAAAGGGGTTAAAATTTACACTGACTAAATTGGATTTTCTACAAGCATATAGATATGTGCTACTAAATAGTCTCATTGAAAATTCATTTATTGAATAATTTTTATTTTTGGAAAATAGGTGACTAAAGGGTCGAGCATAAAATGAGAAGGAATTAACAAAATATATTAATAAGGGTATTATTGAATGGTTCACCTATTATATAAGTATATACTCACATTCACATTATTATTGTGTAGTTATTTTGTCTATGTTCAAAGTAACACCTTATAAATTTCTTTCAAGATATTTAGTGATGAAAATTGAGTTGAAATATCAAATGATTTGATGTTTTTGGCTAAAGGTCCTCTAAGGAAAGCTAAGAGATTCGATGCCTACAATATTTATGGCTTTAGGTTGTATACAATTTATCATAATGAAGACTTGAAAACTCAAAATAGTGGCATATTTTTGCTTGTAGAGGAGGTATACCCTGGAAATAAGAATGATATAATTGAATTAAACTATAATGGTCAATTTTATATTTTCTTATTCAAATGAAAGTGGGGAAACAATGATAGGAGTATCATGAAATATTCATTACATTTTTCTTCTATCAACTTCTCTCACTTGATCCATACTGGTGATCTTGTAGATCATGATCCTTTTAGTTTAAATTCACAAAAGAATATGGTTTTTTATACGGATGAATAAATACATGAAGGTTGGAGATTTTGATACACTTAATGAATGTATACTTATAAAAAATGGGCAATGAAGATCAATTGGTAGTTTTTAACAGTGAACCTCATCGACCAAAAAACATCGAACGATTTTTTCTTAACAATGTAAAAACAATAGAACTTACAAGAGAGGGTGAAAATTAATAACTCATCAAAATGGAGGTAGATATCAATGAATAAAATGAAGTTGAATATAATTGAATGTATAAATTAGTAATGAAAATATATTACAATTTCTCATTGATAAGTGTTTCATACAAATATTTATTGTTGCAGTTTCTATTTTTTAATATATTTTTTATTTTTTTATTTTTTTTATAAATTTAATAGATATGAACCATTTAAATTATAGGAAAACCGAGAACAAAAAAATTCAATATCCCAATCGATCATCATCTGAGAGAACACCACCACTACTTCCATCTTCAGTGGATTTTCCTAAGACTACTAGAGATCCATCCATTTAATAAAATATTATTGGCATCCCACCATCCAATTCACCTTCTATGATGGAGCATTTTGTAATACATCTATCTAGGGGATATTGGTGAGTCACTATTATTGGTATGTATGTCATCGTACAAAAAAAATATTTTATTAAATTTTTAATGAATTTATCAAAAATATAATGGTAAAAATAAAATAGATATAAATATAGGCATTGAAGATGTATGATAATACAATGAATTCAAGATGATCACTCCATTTTATGTGTTTGGGGTGCCTACTGGTGATGCTTCCAGAATTTATGGGAATATTATAGGGTATCTTGCATCCAAGATGGTGATATTTCCCATTAATTATAAATAATGGAGGAATATTCATACAAATTGAAAAAATGAGGTCTCTGATACTCATGTAAATTTAATAATAATTTAATATTCCTTTATAACTAATTTAAAATACATGAGTAAAATTTTGTAATATAATTATAAATTTTTATGTTTTTTATTATATATTTTTTTCATTTTGATGCCCCTGACTCTATTTCATGCCCATGGAGTATGAAAATTTTGGTAAGAAAAAGAGATATTTCAAATTGAGATTATGGCATGAGTTTAATGACACGTCTATGAGATCACCAAAGATGTATGAGAAAGTTTTTGAGGTTATTTTTGATAAGCAATGAAATTTGTTTGTAAATATTGATAAAGATGCATCTCATGATGTAATTACATATTTTATAGTATCTTAATAAAATAAAAATAATAAAATTATAATTTTTATTAATGTTTCAATTTTTTAGGGATTACCTTAAAAATACCATGGATTGTGAGAAACAAGTCATTCCTCATATAATTGGGTCTCAATTATTTTTGATAAAAATCACAATTTTATTTTTTATTTTTTTCATTATTATTTATATAATTTTATTATAAGTAAAAGTTTGTCAAAATTATTTATATTTTTTATAAAGGATAATGAATTAGGTCAATCAGTTGGACAAACAAAGTTGTGGTTTAATGTGAATAGGAAACCCAATGGAAGTTTTGTAAATGACCCTACCAAATACTCTGGAGTAATTACCATTTATTACTATTTCATGTTATTTCATTACTATAAAATCAAAATAATGGAAAATATATTATAAAAAAATAAAAAATGATCCTAATTAAATGATACTTGATATTTGGATTAATAATTCCAATTTGGTGTCATTTGATACATCTATTCAACCCCAGTTAATTTTGTTTAAGGTTTGTTTATTGTTATAATATATTTTTCAATATAATGTTCATATAGTAATGAAATAAATCTAAATAGTAATGAAAATTTTATTAATTAGATGAAATTATGAAGTTAATATGTTTTAAAAAATCATTGTTAATATTTTTTGTATTAACAGGTTAAAATTCATGAAGTCTGGGATTCGAACCCTTCAAAATCATCATTGACTTCCCAGAATGATGTTGTTGCGGTCATTTTAGGGAAGGAGAATCCTAGATGTGTATAGGGGATGGGTTATGGTATAACTCCATCATCTTTAGTAGGGTATCATCATCAGTTACTACTACACCCAGTGGGAGGTTGGTTAGTTCTATTGACCAGGAATCACAAAGAGAAATTTCAAGGTTGAAAGATAAAGTGAAAGAACATGACTCTTATAGAAAAAATTGGAACAATGGTTGTCAAAAATGAAAAATTATTTAGTTTCTATATTTCATCAAATTACTGGAATGGTCCTCAATGACATTTACATCTTTATAGCTTATACTATTGATGTAAATTCTAGATTTCATAGATCATTCACACATTTGAAAAGAAGACATACAAATTCCATAAATAAAACTAAAATGGAACTTTTATATTGAAAACATGCACTTTGAGTCATATTGACCACATATTGTGCCAGATTGACATGTGGTTGATTCATATATGTCAAAAAATGAATATATATCATTATCCTTAAGTTTTAAAACCATTTAATCCCATTTTCTTCATTTTGACTAAGTAAATAGTTTGTAAAGCTACCAAATCCTTTAAAAACATCAGTTGGGGTGGGGGGTCAAAACCAGGAAAATGATATCGAATTTATATAAAATAATTGGATAATGACTGTGGATTTATTTTTGAAATATAGAAACTAAAAACACATCATTATAAGTTATTAATTTCATGGTATTCCCATAAATATATTTTTAGTATTTTAAAACACATAAAAGTGTGTTTAATAGTCCAAACCATATGAAAAAAATAACATACTAATGTGAAATCATTATAAAATCACCATTGACATATTTTTTATGTATACAAGTGGAAAACATGTCAATATGACTTGTGGTGTGGTCATAATGAATTGGTAAATAGTTTGTGAAGGTACTAATGCCATTAAAAACATGTTTTAGGGAGTAAAAAATTGTAAAACTATGTAATATTGCACACAAAATAAAAGGACAATGACAATAGATTTATTTTTGAAATGTAGTAACTAACTGTACTTCATTCTAAGTTATAGTTTTCCCAAGATGCCTGTAAACACATTTTTAGTGATTAAAAATAGATAAACATGCATGTAATAGTACAAACCATAAAAAATGACCACAAATTTATGTGAAATCATGCGAAAACCACCATTGAGTAATTTTGATGTGTATTTATATAAAACAAATCAATCCAATGCAAGGTGTGGTCGGAATGACTTGGTAAATAGTTTTTAAGTGCACTAAAGCCTTTAGAAACATGTATTGGGGGGGGGGGTAAAAATTAGGAAAAACAAGTTAAATTACCATGAAATCCAAGGAAAATTTATTTAGATTTATTTTTTAAATATTGAAACTGAAGGCATGTCATTATGAGTTATGATTTTCCTTGGATTCCTGTAAATATTTTTTTAGTGTTTTAAAACAATAAAATGTGTGAGTAATGGTAAAAAACATATAAAAATACCTCATATTGACATGAAATCATGGGAAACCCATAGTGTAGTTATGTTAGATATGTATGTGTAGACAACATGTCAATCTGACATGCGGTGTGGTCAGAATGACTCACTAAACAATTTTTAAAGGTACTAAAGCCTTTAAAAACATGTGTCTGGGGGGGGGGGTTAAAACCAAGAAAACAATGTTGGGTTGATATAAAATAAAAAAAACAATAATAGATTTATTTTTGAAATATAGTAATAGAAGTCATTTCATTCGGAGTTATAGTTTTTCCAGGATGCCTATAAACACATTTCTAGTATTTTAAAAGACATAAACCTATATGCAATGTTAAAAACCATATAAAAATAACTCATATTAATGTGAAATCACGTAAAAACCTCTATTAAATTATTTTTAATGTGTACGTGTAAATAACACATCAATCTGATGTGCAGTGGGGTGGCAATGACACAATAAATAGTTTTTAAAGTTATCAAAGCCTTTAAAAATGTGTGTTGGTTGGGGGGGTCAGAACCTGGAAAATGATGTTGGATTTCCATAAAATCAGAGGGAAACTACAACAAATTTATTTTTTGAAATTTAGGAACTGATGACACATCATTCAAAGTTATTGTTTTTCTGAGATTCCCATTAATGTGTTTTTAGAGTTTTAAAACACTAAAACTTGAATATAACAAACCAAACCATAGATAAATACCTCAGATTAACGTGAAACCATGTTAAAACCACATTTTAATTTTTTTTCTATATACGTGTAGACAACACATCAGTTTGATGTGCAGTGTGGTCATAACGAGCCAATAAACTATTTTTAAAGGTATCGATGCCTTTATAAATGTGTGTTAATGGGTCAAAACTAAGAAATCCTTGATAGATTGCATGTAATTAGAGGACAATGACACTAGATTTATTTCTTAAATGCAGGAAATAATGAAACATCATTCCAAGTTACATTTTTCCTAGGATTCTCGTAAACACATTCTTAGTGTTTTATAAAACATAAATATGCGTGTAATTGTCAAAACCAAATAAAATGACCTAAAATTTAAATGAAATCATATAAATACCACATTTGAGTTATTTTTGATATGTACAAGCATAAAAAACATCAATCAAATGTGTGGTGTTGTTGTAATGACTCGGTAAAGAGTTTGTAAATATACTAATGCCTTTAAAAACATGTGTCTAAGGGTCAAAACTAGGAAAAAAAATGTCAAATTTACCTAAAATCAGAGGAAAATTACCGTAGATTTATTTTTAAAATACAAGAACTAACTTCATGTCATTTTTAGTTACAGTTTGACAGGGATTCCTGTAAATTCATTTTTAGTGTTTTAAAACACGAAAAAATGCATGTAATGGTCAAAACCATAGAAAAAATATCATATTGATGTGAAATCAGGGAAAATAAACTATTGAGTTATTTTTGATATGTTTTCATAGACAACACCTCAATCTGATGGGCTGCGTGGTCATAATGACTCAGTAAATAGTTTCTAAAGGTACCAATGCCTTTAAAAATGTGTTTTAGGGGGTCAAAACAAGGAAAATGAATCTAGGTTGACATGAAATACAAGTAAAATGACCATAGATTTATTTTCGAAAATTAAGAAATTAGGATATGTCATTCTGAGTTATGATTTTCCTAGGATGCCTGTAAACACATCTTTAGTGTTTAAAAACACATAAACATGTGTGTAATGGTCAAAACCATAGAAAATTACCTCATATTGACATGAACTCATGTGAAAAAATCTGTGAGTTATTTTTTATGTGTATGTTTAGATAACACATCAATATAACATTCAATGTGGTCAGAATGGCTTGGTAAACAGTTTTTAAAAGTACTAAATCCTTTAAAAATGTGTTTCGGGGGGGGGGGGGGTAAAAAGTTACCTCCATGGATTTTTATGAAAAAGACTTCAAAGGAAATGTTGGAAATTACATGATGTTGGAAATGAAATGATGTGATTTATTTTTGAAATGTTGGAACTGACATGATGTGATTATAAGTTATGGTTTTCCCCAGATGATTATATAAGTGTTTTAGTGTTTTAAAACACTAAAACATGTGTGTAATGATAAAAACCATAGAAAAAGGCCTCATATTGATGTGAAATCATGGTACAACCCCCATTGAGTTATTTTTGGAATATAAGAAAACCTATCATATCATATACTTTAATTTATTTTATTAAGTAAATTTCAAGCACACCATATGTCGATTTAAAAATTAATTATGATGTTATATACTTATCCCTTTTTAGTTTCTTGTGTTGACTCATATATTAAATAGGTATGATTATTTTTTCAGACTAATTTTCATGATATATTATTTGTTTTATGTTAAAATATATTCTATTTTATTAACAAAATAAAAAAATTTATGTGTAAGATTCTGAATATATTCCATGTCTTTTCTCTTCTACATTTATTTTTAAAATATTTTAGTTTTTATTATAGGTGAAAGATGTCGATAGTAGGCATGAGGTTGACAGTTATGATCCATGATGTTCTATATAAGGTTGTCATGATGGTTCTTAGTTTCTATGTTATGCTTAAATTTTATCATTGATTTTATAGTAATTTTGATTTATTATGTTTATTTTTAATTTATGTCTGCTTTTTATTACAGTTAATGAGATGATGTGGTCAATTTTAGTTGATGAGATGATGTGGAGGTAGAGGGTTGTAGAATAGGTTGTGGGGTAGACGTATATTGGGAATGGGTTATTTTTGGACATATTTTATATTTAAATATTGATAAATAAGGTATGGGTTAACTAAGGTTATCGGTTGACTGAGGTTATGGTGACTAAGGTCATGCTGAACGAGGAAATGATGACTATGGATGTTTGTATATATGACTGTGGATGTATGATGTTTGATGCATATATGATGGGTTTATTATGAAATTTTGTTTTAGTTTATTAATATCAATGTTTTATATTTATATATATTTTTTATTTTTTTTAAAAAAAATCAGTGAAATATTATTAATGATTTTTAAGAACTTTCGCTAAATAAATTACCAAACATCTTAATTATTAGTGGTTACTATTAACTGCTACTAAATATAACTGCCACTACATATATTAGGGGCTGTTAGGTTCATCTTATCTATCTTATTTTCTGGTTATTTTTTTAAAACCGCCACCAAATGAAATCGAAACCATTGCTAATTGCTCAAAAAATGAAACATACAAAAACCACTTTTAAATGAAAACAACCACGATTAAATTACTTCCAAATATGAAATAAATGACAATTTTAGTGACCTTCACTAAATTATTTGTTGGCGGTTTAAACTTCCATGAGTAGAAGAAAAATCACTGCTAATGCTTGATTATTTTTGCAGTGTTTGGGTTTATGTTAAATTTAATATTTTCTTTCTATTTAATATTTATTATAATTTTTATGTTACTTTTTATTAATTATTAATGAGTTATATTTTTTATTTTCCATTAAATACAAGGATTTAAAAAAATTATATAAGTTTGATTGAAGAAAAATATACAATATTTTTATGTGTTATGTTTTAGTTTGGTTCGTTTAATAATTTGTGGTAGTTATCCACATATAATAATAATTTGAAAAAAATACATAAATCCCATATATGGTAATTTATTTCCATATTTTTTTTTCAGGTTGCTACAGTCTGAAAAAACATATATTAATTAGTAAGTTTATAATAAGCTAACATATTAAGTTAGCTAAATTAACTATTTTTGTAATTAATTTAATTTAATGAAAAAATCATATCAAATAATTCAATTTGATAGTTGATTAAATATTTGAAAAAAACTAAAGTTAATTTAAATATTAAATATTAATTTTTTTATTTATAAGTACCTTTCATTCGTTAATTGTTGCGTTGTCTTAGTGTGAGTGTGTGTATATATTATTGCATTATATAATTTACACACACAAATATATATTAATATATTGATATATTATTCCATTATAATTAATATATTATTAATATATCATTGTATTGTAATATATATATATATATATATATGTACTATTTCATTTTATAAAATATTTTATATTTTTATTTTTTATTAATTTTTTAATTAATATATTATTATAAAGAATTTATATTAATTATTAAGTTAACAATAAGTAAATATTTTAAGTTATCTAAATTAAATATTATTTAATTATTTTAATTCAATAAAAAATTAGATCAAATAATTCAATTTGATAGTTTATAATAAACTAGATTTGAGAATAGAGTATGAAAGAGTCCCCTGTTTTTGTTTGAACTATATGGCTGCTGGTCATGATACCTCTACTTGTAAGAAATTGAATGTTTATAATTATTACTCAATGTGTGGGCATGAATAAACCAAATTCCATTAATAGGACAAGAATGATGAGGTCGAGTGGTATAGAAAAGGCTAAAAGGCCATGTCTTATAATGGGATTCAGGTTGAATCGGGTGGGAATATGAATGGAAGTGTTTTTGGACAGAATTAGGGTGGTGTTACTGATGGAAATAATAGTGATGATTCCAATGGATATGTCAGAATGGATTGTGTTAATAGTTATTATTGAAGTGAAAATCATGTTATAAAATGGGATGAAATTGATTATGAGGAGCAGGCAGGTGCTAGGAATGGTGTTGATGCCATGGAGGTGCTGGATGCACATGTAGTGAATGTATCAAACTTAGGTAAGAATGCCCGGCTTACTATGGATTCTTCAAATACATGAAAAAGATATGTTAATGATAGGGGATGAGGGATGGGTGGAATTCAAGTGATGGATTATGGACATGTAGTGAAATCAATGGATGGTCAATCCATCGATGAAGAGTCTGTTCAAGACTCGGTTGATCAATAGTAGAGGCAAAAGAAACTAGCTACTATAAGGGATTGAAAAGGTAAAAAAATCCAAGTGGATGTGTAGGGATTTCAAAATGTCATCCCTTGAAAATCTAAACTATATAAAATTCACTCTCAATTTCAGGTATGTGAAGTCTTGGGTGGAAAACCCACCCAACATATGCAACCAAATGAGGGGGAGAATGTGGAGTGGTCCTTTCTAACTCATTTCAATGAACTAATGAAGAAGGTGTATTGATTATTTGGAAAATACTTTGATGGGGATTATGCTATTTATTATGAAAAATAATTCAAGCATCATACCTCTGAATGATCAGGAAGATGAAATTATTATGGAAGGTCCATTCGAGGAAGTGGAAAAATGTGTTTTATCACATCTTGAAGCTATTAACTCAATAATGGAGTTGAATGTCTTTGAATTTTATGATTATATATATGTTTAGAAGATATTATCTACTAAAATTGAAGATGTATTATACACCAACCCTAAGATTAAATTTAATGATCTTTTGTGGAAGTTTTTATCCAATTTGGTAGAATTTGACACATCATCAATGAATGATGATTATGAACCTCCACAGGACGTTAAGACATGAATGAGAGGCCGAAACCCCAAAGGAAGAGGAAGGTATAAAAAAATTTGGGATCTAGAGGGATTGGTAGAAATTGAACTTATGGATCATGATCTTTTTTATAGGAATTTTATGCCATGTTTGACTTATCTCTACTTCTGTACGTTCTTTTCCTTTTAATAAATTTGTGGTCATGGAATTGATCTCCAATTCTATGACTGATCCATTTTGAGTATATATATATATATATATTATTCAACTGTATAAAATCAACACACAAATATATATATATATATATATTTATATTATTACATTTTAAATAAAATATTATATCTTTGTAAGTAATATATTAAAATATTATTTCTTTTTATATATTATATTGTTATACCATTCTATAAAACATCAATACTTCCCATTTGCACTGTTAGTTTCATCTGTTATCTAATAATTTTAGGAATTATAATTTAAATAATAACATTAATGTTTGATGGTTTTAGATTTATCTGAAGATATTTTGGTGTATATATTTAACATGGAATTTAATTTCAATTAATAATTTTAGAAATATGGCCAAACAGTCATGTGTATTTGAGTATCATGGAGGTGAAATAATAGATGATGATCATGGGATATTCTATATTTCCGGTCCTATAAGATTATTAAATCTTACTGGATGTGATATGATGAAAATAGTTAACATTAAAATTCACGATTGCTTTATGCTTGCTGGGAATCAATGAATATAATATTTTATTTATAGACTTAATCAAACTCAAGATAATCTATATTACACGCATCATTATTTTAACAATGAAGAATATTTGAGGATTTATTGTGATACGTATCAACATAATGGAAGGCTTAGTGCTATGGAATTATATACTAATGTTAGTACAATTAAAGATACCACTCAAATCAAACAAAAAATTTCAGATGATGGTGGATTTGTGGAGGGGTATATGTTAACAACTAAACCAGTTGTTCAAGATGTATCAGGTGAAGAAAATACATATAGAACAAAATAAAAAATTTAGATGGCAGTACATGTAGATGTCCCTACAACATATGTTGTTGTAGCTGATCCACATATGGGTATGATCAATGATGGCTATGATTATCATTTAGAGGATAAGGAAGTATCTAATAGAGAAGATAAGATGATTCTAGCTAATGATCTATTAATACAACAATAATGACTTGTTAAAAAATAAAATTATATTATAGTAGTGGTACCTGAGTTTGATTGGGTTGTGGTGACACTAATAACTAGGTTCCTAGGTATTTCTCAACAAAGTATTTTTGTAAGGATTGATGATGAATTGTCTGTTAGAAGATAATTTAAGAGAAAATATGAATTGAAAATAGTTATAAAGCATTACCATGTTAAGAGGAAATAAATCTATCTCATATATGAGTCTATGAGTTTGAAAGTTTCTATAAAATGTCATCATTTTTGTGAGACATGAAATATGCAGTTGAGAGCTACCCTTTCCAAAAATTCAACTTGTTAGAAAATTACAAAATTTTTAGGAACACAAACTTATTTGAATCCAAGGTTTACTCAAGACCATAGAAACCTCAACTCAAAATTCAAATTCTCTATTAATATTGGTATGATCAATGTTAATTAGGATGTTCATGTCGAGTTAATACAAGAACACATGGATAGCGTGCATGGATATAAAATCTCATACAAGAAGGCATGGATTAAAAAGAAGAAATTTATTGAGAGGATTTATAGATATTGGTAAATTTCATTTCAGGTAATTTTATATTGGATTGAATGATTGGTTCAAACTGGTCAGACTGTTTATCAATTTGAAATAGTGAATCATGTGGTGAACAATCACTTCTTTGCACACAAAGTCCAATTTTTTCAGATATTTGGGGGTCAGGACGGTCATATATTCATCATTATATCAAATAATCAATGAATATCGAGGATAATGTTTTGCTACTCCCATGCCTACCATTGTTACTACATGTGACATATTTCCAGCAATGTACGTACAAAATTTCACGATGACAATATAAAAAAATCAATCATAAAAAAGGTATTGGATCATATTTTCTTCATATTTGGTATGTATTATAATTTTTTATCAATGTTAACTTTTTTAAATGTTTATATCATTACTTTATAGCATAGAAACTAGGAAAATAGGTTTTACATCAATGATTGGAAGAAATAAGAGGAATAAATGAGGATGTTTACAAGTACATGATGCGAATCCTAAATAAGAAACAATTTTTGGAATTTGATGAAGGTATGAGATATGGAAACATAACTAAACACATTGTATAATTCATTAATAGAGTCTTAAAGGGGGTTATAAAATTACCAATCATGGGTATTATTTCTCAGAAATTTTATAGATGTGTTCAATACTTTTTTGATAGATTAGAAGATGTGGAGAAAGAACTACTACCGAGTCATCAATCATCAAAAAGTTTTAGAAAGGATATTGAGGTTAATCAAACCCATGCCACATCATACCAGGTGCAGCATCTTCGTAGGATGAGAAGTCAAGTTTAATTTGAAGAGGGTTAATATGGTTGGGTGATGACCATTCTTCTTGAGAACCACACCCATGGATGCGGTTACTTTAAAGAATAAAATATTCCTTTCTCACATTTACTTTTAACATGTGCTCATATTCACCAATAATGGGAGAGTTATGTTGATACAGTGTATAGAAATGAAATAATGTGGAATTTCTAAAATATAGAGTAGAGCCCAATTGGAGATATCAATATTAAATACCCCTCTCATCTTCTAATTTCTATTCTGAATCCACCATGGTTTCATGGAAAAGGTTTTCCGAAATCTAAAATATTAATAAATGAAATGGATTGGCCTTATGGGAAGGGGATGCATCAATGATGTGGTAGGTGTAGGGAAGATGGACATAATCAAAGACAATTTCCTCAAAAGGATGACATGGAGGGTTTATCATCACTCCCTACTTGAATTTTTTAACTATGGGTTGATTATTGTAATAATTTTACTTTCCATGTATAAAGTCTAATCAGGAAAATAATTTCATTATATTAATTTTTTTACAATAAAAATATATATTAAATAAAAGATTTATATGTTTATTATTTCATTATCCATTTACATATATGGAATTCACATATCTAAATCCAGGCCTTGAGGATCCATCTCTTCTTACCACACAGAGTGAGCACATATCACAACATTAATGGGAACATGAAGAGTATAAGATACTGAAAGTCAAAAGGGACCATCAATTTCACCTAGATATCCCACAAGATATTATCATACATTATTTAAATCAATATAGTTTCTATGGTTTGGGCATGTGTGGGTATATATCCATTGACTATTTACTGATTTATTCTTTGGTTGAGTGATGGAGACTAAAGATGCATACATTTGACATGAATTAGAGGGAGATGGATATTACGTTACATGATGCCTCTATATTATTAGGTATTACTATGGATGGATATTTTTTATAGGTCTAATTATTTATTTTTGGGATTAAATTTTACATATAAATTTTGACTTACCATTAATAGATGTAGTTGAGACCCTTAGAGGAGGTAGGTTATAGATGTACAGGTTGGACACTCATTTTAGCCCTGTTGGTTTAGATGCAGATGAGGTGACACTGTATTGATATACATGAGAGTACATTTTATGATTGATTGGAGGTAATTTATCTCTAGATTAATTTATATCATGTTTTCATCTGATGCACCTACCTCTACTTGTATATTTTGATCATGTTGGGTGGTACAGTTAGGGTTCAACATGTCTTGCACATTTGTATAGAGAGTTGTGTAGGTATTCTCACACAGAGGTAATGGAGATAGGTGGTTGTTATTTTTTATTATATGTTTGGATATGGATATTATTCCCTATAATTTAACCTTTGTTTATCTCTGATTTACTAGTCAATTCATTGCATATGGGACCATTTTATAATAGGTACATTAAAATTTTACAACACTTTTCTTCCAAACTAACATTCCAATTATGTAATTTCTAAAATTTTGATACTTTAAATTCATTGGTGGAGCTACTTGAAGACATATTTATATATCCCTATACATTCCATTTCATATTACCTTCTGTTTTTGTTAATTTTTTCAATGAAGTGGTATGATTGAATCACTGTTGATATAATTGTGTGTTCTTTGTTTAATGAATGATCAAATTTATTTCTCTCTGTTTAGATTCATTGGATTCCATATATAGGAGAAATTTTATGATATCTTATAGATTATTGTATGATGGGGATAGATCATTCTACTACTATGGTGACACTAATCCTTTTTCATATTCTTGAGCAGAACCAACCTGATAGGGTCATGAGGTAGTTTGGATATCAACTTCCTATTTCGCAGCCACTGAGGTAGATTTCAAATATACACAGTATTCAACTTATATGAAAATAAAATTGGGATTGGAATATTATAAAAAATACATACATATCTATATTGGATTCACATGATCGGTATTGTGTTACTGGATATGTTGGAGGACGTCTTCATCATAGCACCCGCACTGAGTAAATGATTTGTTATATGGGAGTGACTAGATGATTTATCACTCAGCTTAAAGGGTCATATTATACCTCGATAATTTTATATTATCAAGCTTCTTGATTATTTATTATTAATTTATTAATATGTTATTTAATGTTTTTTATGTGATGGTTTTGAATAAGTCCGTGATATGATTAAACCTAAGTTATGAGATATATTCAATATTTGTGAGTTGAGTTCAGTCCTTTAGTTAATGATAGGTGCATTTTAGAGTGATAAGAGAATCTATATGAAGTTAGAGTGTACTCCTCACCATCAACCTATTCCACATGAGTCTATGATCGATCCACCAGACATCAATGAGGATCTAACTTCACATCGATGTCGTTCATGTCATTAAACTTCTTAGACAGCTCTAGATACCACTTCACAACCACCGACTAGACTTTCTTCATCATACATGTCACCATCCGAGACATTTCCCATCCACCATTCATTAGAGTGGGGCACCACTACACACCCACAAAATAGACCTTATTCATTATACATGGTGAAATCCGAGACATTACCCACACACCCATATTCAGATTAGGGAACCAATTACAACATTGAGTTTGATATTGCGACCCCTATTCCATATGAATCTCCTGTAGTACCACATTCCTTGGATTGGGCCACTAGTTGGGGACTTCCACTCAGTGATTTTCCTTTACCTTATTTAGCTAGCTTACAGTTTCCTAAACAATACTAAAGTGGATGAAATATCAATTCTAGTTATGATGCTAGAACCACTAATACAGATATTGTACCTAGACCTATATTTGAGGATGTCACACTTGGACCTGTAGCTGAGCACACTCTAGAACCTACCGAATGGACTAGTCAATATGAGTATACTATGAGAGAGTTAGGGTGTGTGATTGGTGGAAACTTATGTACACATAAACATCGATTTTGTATTAATTTAACTTTTCATTAATTTCAAAATTTTAATTATTTATAATAATATATATTATTCTATAATCATTGGTGTTATTTATTATTTAAAAAAAAACGTTGACTGTCATTCTTTAAGAACTATTTATTTAGTTAGTTCCAGCACATCGCATGTCATATTGATGCACTGTCTTCTCAAACACATAAAAAACAATTATAATATCAGTATCATAATATTTCATGTCAATTGAAGATTGTTTTATATGGTTTTAGCCATTAAAAAAACATTTTAGTGTTTTAAATTAATGAAAATGTATTTTCGGTAATCTCAGGAAAACGACACCTTAGTTTGAAACATTGTCAGCTCTTATATTTCAAAAATCAATATATGGTTTTTTTCTATGATTTCACAATAATCTAAGACCATTTTTCCAGTTTTGACTCTATGGTTCACATTTTTAAAGACCATTATTTTCTAATAACTCATTATTTCATCAGTTTTAACACATTGAATGTCCGATTGGTGTGCCATCTAACACGTATAAAAAAATATATGTAATATGTCACAAGATTTCACATCAATTATAGATTGTTTTCTATGGTTTTAACCACCAAAAGGGTGTTTTAGTTTTTTAAATTACTCAAAATATTTTATTAGTCATCTTTGGAAAATGACACATTAGTTTGATGAGGAGTGAATTTCTATATTTTGAAAATTAATATATAGTTGTTTTATTATGATTTCACATCTATCCAAGCTTATTTTTCTGGTTTTCACTCTATGGAGGATGTTTTAAAAGACCATCATTTTCCGAGAACCCATTATTTAGTCAATTTGAGCACATCACAATTTGGATTGATGTACCATCTTTTTGAACACATCAAAAATAATTATAATACATTTATCATATATTTTACATCAATTGGAGATCATTTTCTATGGTTTTAACCTTTAGGGGAATGTTTTAGTGTTTTAAATTTCTGAAAATTCATTTTTGGCCATCACGGGAAAATGATACCTCAGTTTTATGTGCTTTCATTTCCTATATTTCAAAAAAACATGATTTTTTAAATGATTTCTAATAAATACGAGCTGATTTGGATGTTTTTCACTCCATGGTGCATGTTTTTAAAGACCTTCATTTTCTAAGAACTCCTTATTTAGTTAGTTTGAGCACACCACTTGTCAAATTATTGTAACTTCTACTTTTACATGTATAAAATAATTCTAAGACAACTTTTGTATGATATATAATAAATTGAAAATCCTTTTCTGTGGTTTTTACTGTTATAAGGATGCTTTATTATTTTAAAATATAGAAAATTTATTTTCCATAATATCTAGAAAATGAAACCTTGGTTTTACATGTCCCAAGTTCCTATATTTTAGAAATAAATATATTTTTGTTTTCTGATTATTTCATATCAATATGATCTGATTTGGTTGGTTTTCACTCTACGATGTATATTTTTAAGGACCATCATTTTCTAAGAACTCCTAATTTAGTCAGTTTGGGCACATTGCATGTTATATTAACATGCCATCTACTCGCTCAAGTAAAAAATAATTATAATACATATTTCATAAGATTAATAATATATTGTAGATATTTGTCTTTGGTTTTAACCATTAGATTCCTGTTTTAGTGTTTTAAATTTTTGAAAATGTGTTTTCGGTCATCTCCAGAAAAAAACCTCAATTTGACACACTGTTAGTACCTATATTTCAAAAATCAATATAAGGTTGTTGTCTAGTGATTTCATAGTAATCGGAGCTCATTTGGATGGTATTTACTCTATGGTGAATATTTTGGAATACTATCATTTTCTAATAATTCCATATTTAGTAATTTTGAGCACATCACATGTAAGATTGAAGCGTTGTATACTCAAACATGTTAAAAATAATTATAAGGTATATTTCAAAATATTTCACATCAATTGGAGATTATTTTTTATGGTTTTAACCTATATACCCATGTTTTGGCGTTTTAAATCACTAAAAATGTGTATTTATTCATCTCGATCAAATAACTCATCGGTTTGACACATATTCAGTTTTTTATATTTAAAAATCAATATATGGTTTTTTCCTATGACTTTATATAAATATGAGCTCATTTAGATAGTTTTCAATCTATAGTGCACACTTTTAAAGACTGTTATTTTCTAATAACTCTATATTTGGTCAGTTTGGGCACATCACATGTTGGATTGATACGCCATCTTCTCGCACACATCAAAAAACATTCGAAGACAAATATGATAAGATTTCACATGAATTCAGAAAATGACACCTTGGATTGATGATATGTCAGTTTCTATATTTAAAAAAATCAATATATGTTTATTGTCATGTGATTCCACCATAATTATAGCTCATTTTGTAGGTTTTCAATCTATGGAACACATTTTTAAAAACCGTCATTTTTATGGACTCCTTATTAATTCTGTTTTGGAACATAACACGTTGGATTGATGTTCCATCTAGTCTCACACATCAAAAATATTTCTAATAACACTACCATAATATTTCAAGTCAATTAGAGATCATTTTATAGGGTTTTATTCATTAAACACATGATATAGAGTTTTAACTTACTGAAACTACATTTTTGGTCATCTTAAGAAAATGATACCTTGGTTTCACACACTGTGAAATCCTATATTTCAAAAATCAATATATGGATATTGTCCTATTATTTCACATTAATATGAGCTTATTTGATTGGTTTTCACTCTATGACACATGTTTTTAAGGTCCGCCATCATCTAAGAACTCCTTATTTAGTCAGTTTGAGTATATCACATGTCATATTGATGTGATATCTACTTCCACATATCAAAAATAATTCTAAGATATATTTTATAATATTTCACATCAATTGAATATCGTTTCCTTTGGTTTTAACCATCAAGCGCATGCTTTAGTGTTTTAAATTACTGAAAATGTGTTTTTGGTTATATAGGGAAAATGATTCCTCATTTTTATGTTCTATTAGTTCTTATATTTCAAAAATAAATACATGGTTGATTTCCTCTAATTTCATGGCAATACGATCTTATTTGACTAATTTTTACTCTATGACATACGTTTTTAAAGAGTGTCATTTTCTGAGAACACTTTGTTTAGTTAGATTCAAAACATCACATGTTGGATTGATGAGATATCTACTCCCACATGTCAAAAATAATTCTAAGAAAACTTTTATAAGGTTTCACATCAATTAGAGATCATTTTATACGGTTTTTGATGTCAGATGCACTTTTTAGTGTTTTAAAATACTGAAAATGGTGTTTTGGTCATCTTGAGAAAACAACACCTCAGTTTTATGTTCTTTAATTTCCTATATTTCAAAAATATATGGTTTTTATCCTCTGATTTCATAGATATCTGAGCTCATTTGGCCAGTTTTCACCATATGGTGCACATTTTTAAAGAAAAATTTTCTATAAACTCTTCATTTAATTTGTTCGAGCACATATCATGTTAGAGTGAGACATTTATCTATTATAAAAATTCAAAAATAATTCTAATATAGTTTTCATAAGATTTAATGTCAATTAGATATTTTTTCTATGGTTTTAACTATCAGAAACATATTTTAGTATTTGAACTTACTTAAAATTCATTTTCAATAATATCAGGAAAAAGATAGCTTGGTTGATGTGCCATTGGTTCTTATATTTCAAAAATAAATATATGGTTTTTTTCACATGATTTCACAACAATATGAGTTCATTTGGATGGTTTTTACTCTATAGATAATGTTTTTAAAGACCATTATTTTCTAAGAACTCATTATTTAGTCAGTTCGAGCGCATCAAATGTCATATTGACACACTGTCTACTTTCACACATAAAAAATAATTCTAAGACATATTTTCTAATATTTCATGTCAATTGAATATCTTTTTCTATTGTTTTAACCTTAAAATTTCTATTTTAGTATTTTAAATCACTCAAACTATGTTTTCGATCATCTCAGGAAAACGACACCTCATTTTGATGTGTTATCAGTTCCTTTATTTCAAAAATCAATATATGGTTGCTTTCATGTGATTTCACAACAATCCAAGATAATTTTACAAGTTTTAACTTTATGGCACACATTTTTAAAGACCTTCATATTTAAGTACATCTTATTTAGTCAGTTTGGGAAAATCACATGTCATATTTACACACAATCTACTCACACACATCGAAAATAATTATAAGTTAGTTTTCATAATATTTAACATCAATGGGAGATCTCTTTCTATGTTTTTAATCATCAAACACATGTTTTAGTGTCTTAAATTTCTGAAAATTCATTTTCGATCATCTAGAGAAAATTAAAAATCTGTTTGATGTGCTGTCAGTTTCTATATTTCAAAAATAAATATTTGGTTATTTTTAATTGATTTCACAGCAATCTGAACGTGTTTAACCAGTTTTCACTCTATAGAGAATGTTTTTAAAAACTGTCATTTTCAAAGAACTCCTTATTTATTCAGATAAAGAAAATCACATGTTGGATTGACATGATGTCTACTTAAATGCATCAAAACAAATTATAAGATAAATTTTATAATATTTCATATCCATTGGAGATCATTGTGTGTGGTTTTAAATTCCATATGCATGTTTTAGTATTTTAAATTTCTGAAAAATAATTTTTGGTCATCTCAGGAAAATGAAACCTTGTATTGACATTACCCAGGTACCTATATTTAAAAAATATATAGCTATTTTCCTATGATTTCATAGCAGTTATAGCTTATTTGGTCGGTTTTCACTCTATCATGCACATTTTTAAAGACATTTATTTTCCATAAAGTCCTTATTTAGTCCGTTGGAGAACATCACATGTCTGATTGATATGACATATACTCTCACATTTCAAAAATAATTATAAGACTACTAGTATAGGATTTCAAATCAATTGGAAATCATTTCCTATGGTTTTACCAATTAGACACATTTTTTAGTATTTTAAATTGCTATAAATGTGTTTCTAGTCATCTTGGAAAAATCAAACCACAATTTGATTGAATTTCAGTTCCTCTATTTCAAAAATAAAAATATGGTTGTTCTCCTCCGATTTCACATTAATCCAAGCTCATTTGGATGATTTTCAGTCTATGTCACATGTTTTTAAAGATCATAATTTTTCAAGAACTCTTTATTTAGTCAGTTTGAGAACCTCACATGTCATATTGATACATTTTCTACTTGAACACATCAAAAATAATTCTAATATAGTTCTCATAAGATTTTATGTCAATTGGAGAAAATTTTCTATGGGTTTGATCACCAGATTCCTATTTTGGTGTTTTAAATTACTGAAAATGTGCTTTCTATCATCTCAGGTAAACAAAACCTCGGTTTGATGTGTTGTTAGTTCCTATATTTCCAAAATATATGGTTATTTTCCTGTGATTTCATAGTAATCTGATCTCATTTGGATGGTTTTCAATAAGTGGCACACATTTTTAAAGGCCTTCATTTTCCAAGAACTTCTTATTTAGTCAGTTCGAGCACATCGTATGTCACATTGATGAACCGTCTACTTGTATGCATCAAAAATAATTCTAATATGTATATCATAAGATTTCACATCAATTGGAGATTTTTTACTGTGGTTTTAACCATCAGATATATGTTTTATTACTATAAATTATTGAAAATATGTTTTCAATTATCTCGGGAAAACAACACCTTAGATTGACGTGCTACTAGTTTTTATATTTCAAAAATCAATACATGATTTTTTTCTTATGATTCCACTATAATATGAACTAATTTGGCTGATTTTCACTATGTGGTGCATGTTTTTAAAATACCTTCATTTTCTAAGAACTCTTTATTTAGTGAGTTCAAGCACATTGCATATCATATTGTCATTTCTTCTACTCACACACATCAAAAATATTCCTAAGAAAATTGTCATAATATTTCATGTGAATTGGTGATAATTTTCTATGGTTTTAACCATCAAACACCTGTTTAAGTGTTTTAAATTACAGAAAATTACTTTTCGGTCATCTAGGGAAAACAAAACCATGGTTTTATTAACTGTCTATTCCTATATTTCAAAAATAAATATATGGTTGTTGTCATATGTGTGTGTCTGTTTGTGTGCGTATATGTGTGTGTCTGTTTATATATATATATATATATTAACATTTATTAATATAATATATATAATAATATTAAAATATTTAAACAATTATATATATATATACACATTTATTATAATGGAATATATAATAATATACATTCTATAATTCTAATATTAACAAATTATAAAAATTTAATAAAAAATTTTATTTTTAAATCATAAATTTCTTATTAAAACATTTCTTTTTTATTTATTTATTAATATAATATTAGCAGATATGATTTTAATATTAATAATATAATTGAAAAGAATTATAATTTTTGGTATTAATAAGTAGAAAATATTAATTATTTTAATGTTTTAATAAAATATATTATTATTATTAAGTCATATATTTTTATTAATAACCAAAATTTTATATTTATTAATATTATGAAATTATTTCTATTTTCAGTTATTTTATATGTTTTACGTATATTTCATAAATTCCATTTAAAAACTAATTATAATTAATATTTGATAAGATTTTATAGTTGACTACTTTTAAAGTCGAAATGTTATATTTTGAAACAAAATTATTTTTTATCATCTATATTATTGTCTATTTTATTATTTTGATAATTTTTTTATATTCAATGATTTATTATGTTTCTATTCTGTTTTATATTTCATTTTAACTAATAATGGAGTTAATAATATCGTTGGGTCTAACCCTACCTTTTATAAAAATATTGTTAATAATGTAATTAAAAATAAATATTTATTAAATCAATAATATAGAAAATATTATTATTAATAATAATGTTATTATTTTCAATTTATTATAAAATTAATAATCATTATATATATATATAAACAAAACATTTTTTTAAAAAAAAAACCTACATGAAATGGAACTCTCTCGTATAGCATCTTTTATAAAAAAATTGTCAAGAAGGAGCTCTATAGGAAAGAACCTTTATCAAAAAAATTTAAAGAATACACTTTCTTTTAGAGCACCAATCCTTCTATAAAAATGCCACCCGGTTCAATCGATTATTTAGGAATTAGTTTCCCAAAAACTCTTTTTTTGGAATATGTTTGTAAATTAACTTTATATGGGGAGTTTTTCCACATCTTAGTGGTCTCATATTCTTTTACATTCATTTCTATTGTATCCTTTCCATGGAGTGATGATGGATAACCTTTGATGTCATATAATGGCATGTTTTACAGGAGGATCGCTTATGTGAATACATGTGGTTGGTATCCATAGTGATCTTCTTGTTTATTGTTTTAGTTTATATATGTATTTAGTTGGTGTATTAGTTATTCCACAGTGGTGGCATCATGATTTTTTAGAAGGTTTCCCCATAACCCTTAATATGGACTTCTATAAAATGAAAAGGGGGTATATCACAAAAATATTTTTAGAAGTCTCTTGTAACTCATTTCACTAGACTTAGATTTTTCATCAAATAATGTCAAGATTTAAATTTGATCATAAATAATCAAATTTAAATTATTTTAAATGATTCTAAGATATTTTAAGATAAATTTTAATTATAGACTATATTATAAAAGAAGAGAGAAGTTTGACTTGTCTTTACGAAGATTGATTGGAAAGGAATTATGGATGATACAAAATCTATATCTATAGGAATGTCCTTTCTAGGAAATAAATATTTGAGTTGGAATTTTGATATTTTTTTATTACTCTATATTTTACAAAAGTAATGAATGTTCCCACTATATAATCATGCTCACAATGATATGGATGATAGTTAAACTAAATGTTTTGAATGTAAAAGTGGGTTTACATTCGTGGATTGACTATGAAAACCAAAGAATTTTTTTTGAATAAATGTAGTGTAACATTTAATATCAAAACACATTGATATTTAATGTCATTTTATTAAAGATAATGTTATATATAGTTCAATGAAACTTAATTTTTTTATATATTAAAAATTATTTCATGCATCTTTACCAAGGCTATAAAAAAAGATATATTTTAATAATTTAGGGTGAATATGAATGTTCATCCTTACCCACTCAGGAATTGAGGTATGTATACATTAACCCCTTTCCTTTATATTTCATTCAACATTGTTATCAAATGAGTAGAAATGAAATAAAAAATAATTGATTTTCAATTGGAATCTAAATCTGTATAGTGAAATTTGGAAAGATGGGTTACACAGTTCATGTGGAGAAAATAACCATCCAAGAATTATGATAGAAACAAAGCATAAATTTTTTTAAATTAAAAAATATACCAAGGAGTTGGAATATTTATGATATTGAAAACAACCCCTATTGGCATGTTTAAAGAACCCATAAATGTATTGTATTATAGTTGTTTCTAAGAAGACATAGAAATATAAAACTAAAAAAATATTGATAATGTAGATTTGACATATTCTTTGAATTACACAAAACATTTGGGAGTTTAAAAAAATATTAGAATTATGCACTATAAATGAAGTATATTTAAGCTAGTTGAAAAATAATTCATGACTAGATTTTAATGAATTTCAATTGTTAAAAATATAAGATTCATTTTTTATGATTATTATTGGGAGACTTTTTTGTGGTTATACATTGAACAAGTGAATTAGAGGGGATGCAGAAGTATTATCATAATTATTATTTATAATAAATTGATATCAGTTATTACTTCATATTATTATTATAAATAATAATATGAAGAAATTTCCATTTAAATGGTCATATATATAAATATAAAAAAGGGTGTAAATATATATATGATATTCTTTTATTAAAAATTTAATATGATATTATTATTATCCTTTTTATCATTATTAAGGGATGATTGTTTTTTTGTGAAAGGAGAGAAGAAGTCTAAGATGGTTTGTCAACTATTTCATTCATCAAGTTGTTGTTTGTTTTAAGATACATAAATTGAAAAATCCCAAAAGGGTTTTTATAATATCTAGTGTGATATGGTGTGAGATATTATCTTGATATAAATTGAATAAGTCTAAGAAGGTGAACCCTAAATGACCACAATAGCTGCTTAATGACCACAAAATAATGGTTGATTTTGACCTTTCATTGTTACCTATAGAGACCACTATTTGGTGGTCGCTATAGGACAACCCCAAGAGACCTATAGTGACCACTATATATAGTTTAATTTTTTTATAAAAACTATTATAGAAGAATTAAACAAACATAAAAAGAACTAAGATTCATATATTAAATAAATTTATACCAAATATATAATTTCATAAACTAACAAATAAAATCATCCAATATTTTTTCACATAAATATAATAATTTAAATCCATTAGAACGTTTCAATTAAAACATAGTACAATTAACAATATAGGGTTATTTGATTTTCAATATATAATAGTTTTAAATCATTCTTTAATATAAAATAGCTTATTCGGTATGTATCAGCACACTACAAGACCGATTGACATGTATAATACATTTAAATGTAAAAAATAATACAAATAAACTTTTTCTATGATTTCAAATAATTCTTAGGTCGTTTTCTATGGTTTTTACAGTTACCTACATGTTTTAGTGATTTTAAAACACTAAAAGTGTGATTCTAGCCATCCTGAGAAAATGAAAGATCTGATTGATATGATTTCTGCTCCCACATTTCAAAAATCACTCCATGGTTGTTTTCATATTATTTTAAAAAATCATATACCAGTTTCTTGATTTTGACTCCTAGTACACATTTAAAAATTTCATCAAATCGTTAAAAAACTATTTTTTAGTTCTTCCAGGCCCACTACACATTTGATTGATGCGTTTTCTACTCGTACATATTAAAAATAATAAAAATATCATTTTTCTATGATTTCTTGTCATTTAGAGTTCATTCATGAGGTTTTAACCATTTCATGAACATTTTAGTGTTTTTAAAATACAAAAGGTGCATTTCTAATCATCCCAAGACAACGACGTATCTGATTGGTGTGACGTTTGTTCCAACATTTTAAAAATCACTGTATATTTATCGTGTTATGATTTCATGGTAATAAAAATTAATTTTAATTTTTTGAACTAATGATGAACATTTTAAAGGCCATTAAACTGTTAAACACTTCTTATTCAGTCCATCCGAGCACACCACATATCCGATTGAAACGCTTTCAGATCATGCTAATAAAAAATAATAAAAATATGATTTTACTATGATTTCATGTTATTTAGAGACCATTTTATATCATTTGAACCATTACATGCACATTTTATTATTTTTATAAACAATAAATATGAATTTTCAATCATCTCGAGAAAACTACACATTAGATTGACGTGTCTTCAAAACTCACATTTCAAAAAATAATTCTATAGTTTTGTTGGTATGATTTTATAGAAATATAAGGTCATTTTATTAGGTTTTACCCCCTGAATCATGTTTTTAAAATCCCTAAAACTATTACAAACTTCTTATTTAGTCCATCCAAGCATACTGCATGCTTGATTGATATTTTGATTACTCATACACATAAAAAAAATTAAAAAGACTAATTCTATAAGATTTCACATCATTTAAGGTTTCTTTTATATTAGTTTTTTCTATTATATGTATGCTTTAGTGTTTTTAAAACACTAAAAGTGTGTTTCTAGTCATCCTGACCAAATGAAACATTCGATTGATATGCCGTCTACTCCTTCATTTCAAAAATTACTCTACAATTGTTGCTGTATGATTTATGTCCTAGAAGTGGTTTTTTTCTTAGTTTTGACCCACTGACTCACATTTTTAAAGAATTCAAAACCATTAAAAATTAATTATTTAGTCTTTTCAAGAACATCACATGTTCGATTGACATTATGTTTTATCCAAAATGTCACAAATAATGAAAAGATGTTATTTTATGATTATTAAAAGGTTGTTTTCTAGGGTTTTGATCGCTATGTGCATGCTTTAGTGTTTTTAAAACATTAAAAGCATGTTTTTGGTCATCCCGAGAAAAGGAAAAATTAGATTAATGTGATATATGCTCTAATAGTTCACAAATAATTATAATATTGTTTTTGTATGATATCACAATAATTGAATCTTGTTTTCTTGGTTTTGACCCCCTTGAAACACATTTTTAATGGCCACAAAATCATTAAAAACTGCTTGTTTGGAGAACACTTCATGTATGATTTATGTGCCATATACTTATACATGTCAAAAAAATTTACGAAGATTATTTTTGTATGATTTCATGTAATTTGGAGGTTGTTTTCTATGACTTTGACCAATACAGACATGTTTTAATGTTTTTGAAACAAAAAAGTGTGTTTCCAATCATCCCAAGAAAGCAACACATCCGATAAAAATATCTAATAGTCCAATATTTCCTAAATTACTCTATAGTTGTGTTCATATGATTTCATGGAAATCAGTGTTTTTTATAGGTTTTGACCCCCTTACACACATTTTTCAAGGTTCTCAAATCGTTAAAAATTCTTATTTGGTCCATCTAAAAACACCACACATCCGATTGATATAAATTCCACTCATACACCTCAAAAATAATACAATGATGATTTTCATATGATTTTATGTCATTTAGAGGTAATTTTATATATTTTAGACCATTACACACAAGTCTTAGTGTTTTTAAAACTCTAAAAGTATGTTTATAATCATGTTGAGAAAATGATACATAAAATTAATGTTTTCTCTACTATAACATTTTAAAAATCAATATAAATTTGTTTTCATATGATTTTATATCAATCAATGGTTTTCTGTTTGGTTTTAACCCCTTGCAACATGTTTTCAAAGTCGTTAAACTATAAATGACAACTTATTCAGTCCGTCTAAACACATCGTATGTCCGATCAATGTGTAATCTAATTGTACATATAAAAAAAATTATTTTATTAAGATTTAACATCATTCAAATGTCATTTTCAAAAGTTGTTACCTTTGTACACATGTTTTTTTTGTGTTTTTAGAACACTAAAAGTTTCATTCTAATAATCCTTAGAAAATGACACATCAGATTGATGTTTCTTATACTCAAACATTTTAAAAATCACTCAGTGTATGTGTTAATATTGTTTCATGATAATAAGATGTCTTTTTCTTGGTTTTGACCCTCCAGTGCATGTTTTAATGATTGTCATACTGTTAAAAACTACTTATTTGGCTTGTTCAATCACACATAACACCTAAATTATGTGAAATCATATCAAACACTTAAAAAAATTACAAAATTGTTTTTTCTTAGATTTAATGTCATTCAGAGGTCTTTTTCTATGGTTTTGAAAATTACATGCATGCTTTGGTGGTTTTAAAACACTATAAGTGTGTATTTGATCATAACATTCAAAATAATGACTAATTGAAATTCTATTGGGTGAAACATTTATAAAATTAATCTAAATTTGTTTTCATTTTATTTCATTGTAGTCAGAGGTCATTTTCTTAACTTTGACCCATTGACACACATTTCTAAAGGCCATCAAACCATTAAAATTATTTATTTTATTTGTTTGAGCACAAAAAATATCCAAATGATGTTCCATCTTATCCAATACATAAAAAATAATTAAAATAAAATTTTCCCACGATTTACATCATTCATACATTGTTTACTATGTTTCTTGTCACTACACACATGCTTTGGTGGTTTAAAAACACTAAAAGTGAATTTTCAGTCATCCCAACCAAAAAAACATAAAATTGTTGTGTCGTCTACTCTAAAATTTAAAAATTACTATATGTTTTCTTTTATAAGATTTTATGGAAAATAAAGGTCGTTTTCTTAGTTTGACCCCCTGAATGCACATTTCTAAAGTGCCCAAAATCATTAAAAACTTTTTATTGATCATTCCGAGAACACTTCATGTCTAATTGATGTTACATGAGCTCATAAATGAGAAAAATAATAAAAATACGATTTTCCATTGTTTACATATCAGTTTTAAGTCATTTAATATTATTTTGACTGTTACATAAACGTTTTAATGTTTTAAGCCACTAATTTTCTTTCCAGTAATCTTGAGAAAACAACACATCAAAATGATGTTTTTTCTCCTCTAACACTTCAAAATTCTCTCTATGTTTTTTTATGATTCTATGTAAATAATGTGTTTTTTTTATTTTGACCCTCCGACACACAGTTTTAAAGGCCAATAAACTATTAAAAATTTATTATCTGGTTTTTAAGAGCACACCACTCATCTAATTGACCAACCATTTACTCATACACAACCAAAAAATTTACAAATATAGTTTTCCCATGATTTCATGTCATTCAGAGGTCGTTTTATATGATTTTTATTGTTACACATATGATTTTGTGTTTTTAAAACTATAAAGGTGAAATTTCAATCATCCTGAGAAAAAAAAAACACATCCAATTGACATGTCATCAGTTCTAAAATTTCAAAAATTACTCTACAATGGTCGTCTTATGATGTCATGGTAATCAGAGGGTTCTTTTCTTCATTTTGACTTCTAGATACATTTTTAAAGGTTATCAAACTCTTAAAAATGATTATTCAGTATTTCTGAGCACACCACATGTCCAATTGAAATTTACTTTTATAATAAACATAAAAAATAATAAAAATAATATTTTACTATGATTTCACACTATTTATAGGCTGTTCTATATGGTTTTGACAACCACACACATGTTTTAGTGTTTTTAAAAAATAGAAGGTGTGTTTCTGGTCATCCTAAGAAAAAGATATTTCATATTTATGATTTGTATTCTCCAACATTTCAAAATAAAATATATGGTTTTTGTATAATTTCATAACAATCATAGGTCATTTTCTTGGTTTTGTCCCCCAGATGAAGGTTTTTAAAGTCCATAAAACCTTTAAAAATGCTTATTTGGACTTCCTGATTTCACCACATGTTTGATTGACATGAAATTTACTTATACATGTCATAAATAATATGAATACAATTTCCATATTATTTTGCATCATCCAAAGGTCATTTTCTATGGGTTTTACATTTAAAGACACATTTTAGTGTTTTCAAAATAGTAAAAGTGAGTTTATGATTATCCCAAGAAAAAATAAATCACATCGACATTACGTCTACTCAAACATTTAAAAAATCACTATAGGGTTGTTTTAATATAATTTCAAAGGAATATGTATAAGGCCCCGACCTTTAAAATTACATGATCTCAAGTTAAGTCAATAATTTGAACTTACTTCACATTGAGGATATTTTCAGGTTTAGAGTTTTAGATAATTAGGCCATAAATATTACATAATAGACCCAAACATTACATGTTGATAGTTACACTCAGTATACACTTTTTCCACCAAAGGAAACCCTTTAAACAAAACATGATTTATTTTTATTGATAAAAATAATCTTGAATTATTCATTTCTCTTAGCCATTAATATACCCTATGGAAAAAATTTAAAAAACATGGGATTGGAAAAAAATATCAGTAAGGAATATAAAGTAACGAATAGAACTATTAGTCCATAAATATTTAAAACTCATGCAATCATTTTCACAAAATAATACTTTTCAACCATAAAACATAAACTATTTAACATACCTTATGAAATTGTAAGATTTTTGATAAAACCATAGAAATCATAAATCATAAAGGTAACTTGCTGCATCCATAACATAATTACATTGTAGATTTCACAATTACATAGGGATTAGCCTTCATGGTTATGTTTGGATTACCCATCAGAGTATATTCCCTAAATTTCTTAAGAGAAACTTAATTATTTACCTCCGTCACGTTGCCCAATGTATTAGAGAGCTATGACGTTATTAGCCGCCCTTAGTTTATCACAAAACCACCTATATACAAAATAAATTACCAAGAACCATAATATAATAATAACACATAAGGCATGCATAAAGTAAAATTAACATTTTCATATTTTAATCATAATATATCATTTCAATATATCGAAAGAATCACTCCATTTCCAAAAGCTTTTAAAACATTTAATAAAGATACATTTGAATCAAAGTACCCCATAAAAATTTGAAAATTTTGAAATAAATTGAAATTTTAAAACATTAATTTACATATAAATACAATTATAATAAGCATTTTGAAAACTTGAACATAAAATTTAATGATATATAAGAATAAATCATCAAAACACTAAAGTGTGGTTTTTAGTTAAAAACATCCTTACCACTTGAGAAACAATTGAATAAGAATCATTAAAGCGTATCATCAAAAAAACTTCAAATATCATGATAATATTCTAATTCATTATGTGACATTTCAAAAGGGTTGTAAATACACCTTATAAGATAATAAAGGTTCATAATATCAAGATATGCCTCAATGAAAGAATATTGAGACAAAGTCCCTTACAAAGTTAATATCATTAGATTAACGATAAATCAATGAAATAATTTTGTATTAAAAAAATAAATACACCCAATATTAGTGGATATTAAGTGTAAAATAATCAAAGGCCATTCAAACATATTCTTGAAAAGAAAAACTAATGAGATGGACATTTAACTCAATGAATGAAGATTGAGATAAGATTTCCCTTACCTCGAGTCTGACTTGTATTGTTCATTATTTATATTCATGAATAATAAACATAGTTTAATTTATACTAGATTAAGAACATTTTTAATGTTTATTATTCATTTTATATTACTTATTACCATGTTATAGTAATTAGTTAATTATTTGGGTTCATATTAGATGTTTTTTCGATGTTCGGTATATGAGTCAAAAATGAACATGTTATAATTATAAATTGTCCATGTGGTCCAAATTACATTTTATCTAGAATAGTATTGATGATTTAAATATCATATATATCCCATATATATGTATTTATAATAATCCATAATATCTGTAGATAAGAAATGAAATTCATCGTTCGTAGAGACAGTAGGCGGTACGTACGCATGAATACTACATTCATTTCTTTATTATATGAAAGGAATGAAAAATAAATGATACATAAGAATATTATAATTCCATTATAATATCCATGTCATATAAATTAAATATTTTCATTAACTCTATTCTTTATACATTCCATTTATGGCATGAATGAGTCATATCACTTTGTCGGGGCGGTAGTCCACACTTCCTCAAATGAAATTATCATATTTAAACATTATAAAAATGATAAAGGTCTATTGAAAATAAAAATTATATAAGTATATATAAAATATAAATATAATATATATCATATATGAATACAATTCCATCATTATGGCCACCATGATATTTTGTAGGAGAAAATTGAACAATAATTATTTTGTGGGGTAGTAGTTCGCCGTACACGGAAAAAATATGTTCTATATCCATTAAATGGAGGTGTGTGTAAGTGTAGGGATAAAACTTAAAATAAAAACATACTAGAATATTTATGATAATTTTTTTAATAAATTAATTGAATAAATAGAGGTTAGGGGGTTGGATAAGGAAAATAAATGAAAGGATCTTGAGAGAAGACGTTACCTCTAAATCGGGTAACTCCTTTTGATTTGAGCCAAAAGGATTCCTTGAATTTCCTTCAGCCAAAGTTAAGGATTCTAGGAGGAATTTAAGGATGTTATGAGATTATCTATGAAGAATTAGTGCGAGTCAAGGGGCTTGAGAGGTCTGAATAAGTGGTTGTAGGTGGTGGCCTTTTATAAGAGAGTGGAGGGACACTTTAGAAAAGTGTTGAAATATTATTTTATTATAAATTTATTTTCAAATTATAATATATAAAAAGAGATATAATTGGAGGATAATATGATTATGGGTATAAATCCTCTCAAAAAATAGGTTTTGGACAATTTTATGTTATAATTTTTACCTTATCTTTTAGCTTTAACCATTAGTTAAATAAATTAACTCTTACCATGTCTTCTTTTATTTTTACACTATATGGTTAATATAGTTACTATAACATGCCAAGATAAAATAAAGTGGATCATTAATGATATTTTTAACATTATATAAGTTAGTTTATTGATACTTAGATTTTTGTGACTACTATATTATTTAATAAAATATTATTTATTTTAAAAACTCATTTATGTTAATTTTGACACCATTTAGTAACTAATTTTTTGTAAAGTCATAAAATTTTACTAATTAGATAAAACTAAATTAAATAAAATATAAAATGTAATAATCATCCAAAAATTCATTCATGGCATGAAAATGTTCAAATTATATTTATTTTAATATTTATAATATCATTTATTTGAATGTTTCATTAATAAGGTAATCTCTACGTCATCATTATGTCATAAATAAATTTATTTATGTAATATATAAAAATTATAAATAAAATACCATGATGTAGGAATTTTTTTATATTTATAATGAATATTTATAGTGAAATATATCAATTATATAATCTTATATTTATTTTTTTAGTAAAAGATACACATTTAGGTTAAATTTCTCTTTACATTAAATTAGTTATTATAACATGTCATTATCACATCCAAGTGGCTTAATGGGGTCCTAAAATCAACCCAAAGATGTTCATGGTCGGAAAAATCTCATAAAATAGGATTAGACAAAGGTTAGAATGGTTTTATATTAGTATAATATTAATTTATACTCTTATTTACCTGATCTACCCTTTAACCATGGTAAATAAAAATAAATACTGAAGTTACTATTCATAATGTCCAAAAATAAGAGGTAAATATTCACATAATTTGGAACTTATGATTCCAAATATGGAATCCATTTTTCCAAATTGAAAATACAGAAGTTACAGTAATTGATTTAAAAATAAATCCTCTTGTCAAAATGAGAAAGCAAGTTTTTAAAAAGTTAAAACCATCAAAAGATTGACATGTGTTTATATCAAATTTCAATGTGAAATTACTTCCAATTAACATAATTTTATTAAATTATAAAAACAAAATAAAATTAAACTTTTAAAAAAATTAAAATTATAATCTAACTATATAAATAAATCTGATGAAAAAGTAGTTTTGAACTAAAATGTAATATTTTTCACTATTCATTAAAAATGAATTTTATCACGAAAAAACCAAAAATTCAACCAAAATAAATTTTGATGTACTTATTATAGATAAAAAGTTTATTTTTTCAAATATAACATATAAAATTGAGAAAAAATAGATTAAAAAGGGGTTTACATCAAAAGTTAGTAAAACTACCTTTTAAAAATATTAGAGTATTTTATGCTTAAAATTAGATTTATTCTAATTTTAAGACTCTAAAATTTATTGGATAAATGTAAAAACATTTAACAAACATGTTTAATCATAACATATTTAGTTATATTTATTCTTTCCAATATAATGACTAGGTGTTTACTACTATTTAAAATAATAATTGTATTATTTTTCGGTATAACTCAGTGTTATGTGCAATGTAAGATTTTGGGGAAACCCATTGATTCATATTGAGTATGCTATTGAAGATAAAATCCACATTAAATTAAAACCACTATCCAATTCATAAATATTAATATATATGAAAAATTATTATTCTATAATTATCTGGGATGTTACATCCTTCCCCACTTTTGGAAGTTATGTCCTAGCAATTTTAAATTTTGGGCTATAAAACTAAGGTATCAATTATCAAAATTTATACATTGAAATCCCACATATAAAAAGAGTAAATAAAACTACCACTTTATAAAGTAGGAAAGATAAGTAAAAAGGTCACTAGAGATAACATATACTTGGATTACTTTTAGGAAAACATTAATATGGAAGAAAAACTAACCATCATGTACTGAGGGAGAGTGATAGAAAACATGATCAGGAGAATGTTAAAAATCAGAAAACCAAAAACATGTGACTGGTTAAACGGTCTTTGATTTCCCAACAGGAAAAGTAAAGTTAATTTTTTTGTTTTAAGGTCATTTTCATAATGTTGAGGAATTAATTTACTTTATGGACTAAGTACATAAGGTAACATACTTACTTGAGAAGTAGAGTTTCATCATTTAGTCAATTTCTACCATAAACTCTTCTTTACCTCTAGTTGATGAGTATTTAAGATGATTTTTTCCTAACTGTAGTACTATAATCAACATCTAGACAATATAATAATCCAAAAAAGGTTTACTATCTTTTTCTTCTATCTCTATACATTAACCAAAACCAAAACAGTTAGTATAAGGTTAGAAAATTCCCCAAAATGAATAATCCTTTATAAGGATAAGGACTAATTTTAATCTCCAAAATTCAGTAGTAAAACCCAAAGTTAAACATAGACCATTCATCAAATAATTTTCCTTAATATTCCTCAAAATAATCCACCTATGATTAAAACCCAAAACAAAGAAGAATTTGATAATATAGTCTTCTAAGATAAATTTTAACATGTATCTCCAAATAAAATTGATAACTCTTAAAGTCTCATACTATAAATAAATTAACCTAATCACATATTCTCTATGATAGTTTAATCATTTCCATAAATAACCAAATTCCCATAATTACACAATTAAAATCATAGATTCATACCAAATATAATTCAACCATTACTCCATTAAAATCTAATAGTGTTCTATTTACCTTAATCATATAAAGTTCCTAAAAGAGTGAACGTCTTCCAAAATAAGATTTATCATATAATCCCCAAATCATTTTCCAATACAAAGGATATCCATTCGATAAAATATATGTCTCCCAAATAAACTTATTTTTAATCCATAAAATAATTTAATTAAAAAGAATAAGTCATACTAACCTGGGACTTCATATAGGCCAGTGGTAGGTGATAAAGATCCATCTCACTCCAGTTATGGGTTAGATTCCTAAATCTTTGTCTGATTCAATGGTTTGTCACATAGTCTTCATGTTGTCCTTTTTTTAAAAACTATATAATTCTTATAACATTAAAAAATAATATAAAATTGACAAAAATAACCATAACATGTATTATCCTCAATTTTTATTCTATACCTTTCATTTTTCATCCCCAAAAGTACTTACCCATAACTACCTCAAAAATAAATGTCTCTAAAAATACTATTAATTACCTTGAAATTTCATAACATAATCTTCAAAAGGGTTTTCTAAGACAATGAAATTATGATCAACCTTAAAATTATAAACTCATGATTATATTCATCCCTCTTAAGAGAATATCCTTATCTTCGATATTGTCTTAACCATAATCTGATACTAATTATAAGGCCTTGACCTTAAACATTACATAATATTGATTTAAGTCAATAAATTGAACTTATTTCACATTGAGTATTTTTCAACTTTAGAGTTTTAGATAATTGGGCCATAAATATTACATATTATACCCAGAAATTACATGTGGACATTTAAACACAGTATCCACTATTTACCCCAAAGGATACCCTTCAAAGAAAACATGATTTATTTTTCTTGATAAAAATCTACTTGACTTATTCCTTTATCATACCCATCCTTAAACCCTGTGGAAAAAAATTTAAAAACTTAATATGAGAATAAAAGGCTAAGTAAGGAATATATAAAATAAGGAATAAAACCACTAGTACATGAATATTTAAAACCCATGAAAACATTTTCACAAAATCATACTTTTCATCCATAAAACATAAACTCTTTAAAATACCTTATGAAATCAAAAGATTCCTGATAAACCCATAGAAATCATAAATCATAAAGGCAACTTGGAGGATCCATAACATACTTACATTGTAGCTTTCACAAATGCATAGGGATTAACATTCATGGCTACATTTGGAATACCCATCATAGTATATTCCCGAAATCTATTGGGAAAAAATTAATCGTTTACCTCCATCACGTCACCCAATGCATTGTAGAGCTATCATGGGCTCACCTGCCCTCATTTTATCACAGAACCACCAGTATACATAAGAAATTCCCAAGAACCATCATATAATAATAAAACATAATCCATGCATAATGGAAAAAATAAAATTTCCATATTGCAATCATAAGATATCATTTCAATATATTTAAAAATTTAATCCATTTCTAAAAGCATTTAAAACATTTAATAAATATACTTTTGAATGAAAGTGTCCCATACCACTTTGAAAATTTTGAAATAAATTGGAATTTTAAAACAGTCATGTTGATACAAATAAATTTATAAAAACCATTTTTAAAACTTGGTCATAAAATTGGAATATTTATAAGAATAAATTATCAAAACTTTATAGTAAGGTTTTTAGTTAAAAATTCCCTTAGCACTTGAGAAAAACTTGAATAATAATCATTAAAGAGTATCATTAAACAAACCTCAAATATCATGATAATATATTAATTCATGATATATTGTGTCAAAAGGTTTTTATATACACTTTATAGGATAATAAAGGTGTATAATATCAATATATGGCTCAATGAAAGAAGTTTGAGATGAAGTCCCTTAAAAAGATCGTATCATTAGATTAAGGATAAATCAATGACATGAATATGTGTGAAAAAAATAAATACACCCAATATAAGTGAATATTCATTTTAAAACAATCAGAGTTCATTCACACATATTCTTGGAAAAATAGAAACCAATGACATGGATATTTAACTCAATGAATGGAGATTGACTTAAGATTTCCCATACCTCGAGTCCAACTTGTGTTGTTCATTATTTATATTCTTGAATAATAAAAATAATTTAATTTATACATGGTTCATAACCTTTTTCAAGTTTATTATTCATTTTATATTACTTATTACATTGTTTTAGAAATTATTTAATTATTTGAGTTCATATCAGACGTTTTGCTGATGTTCGGTACATGAGTCAAAAATGAATTTGTAATAATTACAAATTGTACATGTGGTAAAAGGTAAATTATATCTAGAATAGTATTAATGATTTAAATTTAAAATATATAAATTATATATATATTTATAATAATCCATAATATTTAGAGATAAAAAATGAAATGCACTATTCATGGAGATGTTAGGTCGTACGTACTCATGAACGCTACTTTAATTTATTTTTCATATTGAAGGAATGAAAAATAAACGATACATAAGTATATTATAATTCTAGTATAAAAACAATGTTATATATGTTATATATATTCATTAACTACATCCTTTATATCTTCCATGTATGACATGAATGAGTCATATCACTTTGAGTGGGCAGTAGTCCACAATTCCTCAAATGAAATTATCGTATTTACACATTATGAAAAACATAAAGGTACGTTGTAAATAAAAATTATAGAAGAATAGATAAAATATAAATATTAAATATATCATAAATAAATACAATTCCATCATTATGGACACCATGAGATGTGGTAGGAGAAAATTGAACAATCATCATTTTGTGAGGTAGTAGTTTACCATACACATAAATAATATGTTATATATCCATTAGATGGAGGTGTATATTATTTTAGGGTGAAAAAATTGAATAAGAAACATACTATAATATTTAGGACAATTTTTTTATAAAATATTTGAATAAAGAGAAGTTAGGGGGTTGGAGAAGCAAAATAAATTATAGGATCTTAGGAGAATACATTATCTCTAAATCTGGTAACTACTTTTGATTTGAGCTAAAAGGATTACTTGAGTTACATTATTCCCAAGGTATGTAATCTTGGAGGATATAATGGATTTTGGGAGATTATTTGAGCATAATTTGGGTGAGAAAAGGGGATTTAGAGCTGTGATTAAGTGGGTATAGGTGGTGACCTTTTATAAGTGGGGGGAGGGGCACTTTAGGAAAGTGTTGAAATATTATTTTATTATAAATTTATTTTCGAATTATAATAGATAAAAATTGATATAATTTGGGTTTAATATGAGTATGGGTCTAAATACTATCAAAAAATATGTTTTAGACAAGTTTAGGTCTGAAATTTAACTTTATCTTTTAGCTTTAACCCTTTGTTAAATAAATTAACTCTTACCAGGTCTTCTTGTAGTTTTACACTATATGGTTAATATAGTTACTATAAAATGAAAAGGGAAACTAAAGTGGATAATTAATGATAGTTTTAACATTATATAAGTTATTTGGATGAATCATTGATTTTGATGACTATTATATCATTTAATAAAATAGTATTTTGTTAAAACTCATTTATGTCAATTTTGACACTATTTAGTAATTGATTTTTTTAAATTTATAAATACATGATTTATTAGAAAAAACTTAATTAAATAAAATATAAAATGTCATAATAATATAAAAAATTCATTTATGGCATAAAAATGTTCAAATTATATTTATTCTAATATTTATAATATCATTTATTTGAATCTTTCATTAATAAGGTAATCACTTCATCATTATTGTGTTATAAATAAATTTATTTATGTAATGTATAAAAATTATAAATAAAATACCATGATTTATGAAATATTTTTAGATTTATAATGACTATTTATAGTGAAATATATTAGTTATATAACCCTATATTAAATTTTCTTTAGTAAAAGATACATGTTTATGTTATATTTCTATTTACATTAAATTAATTATTATAACATGTTATTATCACATCCATGTGGCTCCATGGGGTTCATAAAATAATTCCAAGGATTCTCATGGTCAGACATATATCATTTAATAGGATTAGAACACGTGTTATTATGGTTTTATATTAGTATAGTATTATTTTTTACCCGTATTTACCTGATTTACCCTTTAACCATGGTAAATAAAAATAATTACTGAAGTCACTATTCATAATGTCCAAAAAATAAAATGAACCTATTTACATAATTTGGAACTTCTGATTCAAAATATGGAATAATTTTTTTTGAATTTAAAACATATAATTTTCAATAATGAATTTAAAAATAAATCCTGTTTTCAAAATGAGAAAGCAAGTTTTTAAAAAGTAAAAACCATAAAAAGATTAACACATGTTTATATAAAATTTCAATGTGAAATTACTTCCAATGAACATAATTTTATTAAATGATAAAAATTAATCTAATTATATTTTAAAACAAAAATCATAATTTAACTATATAAATAAATTAGATGAAAAAGTAGTTTTGAATTAAAATGCAGTAATTTTCACTATTCATTAAAAATGATTTTTATCATGAAAATACCAAAAATTTAACCAAAATAAATTTTGATGTCCTTATTCTAAATAAGAAGTTTATTTTTTCAAATATAACATATAAAATTGAAAAACTATATTTAAAAGGGCTCACCATCAAAAGGTGATAAGACTACCTTTTAAAAATATTAGAGTATTTCATGCCTAAAATTGGATTTATTCTAATTTTAAGCCTCTAAAATTTATTGGGTAAATGTAAAAACATTTAAAAAAAATGTTTAATAATAAAATAGTTTGTTCTTTTTATTCCCTCCAATACAATGACTAGGTGTTAACAACTATTTAAGACAATAATTGTATTATTTTTCGGTATAACTCAGTGTTTTGTGCAACGTAAGATTTTGGGGAAACCCATTGTTGCATATCGAGTACTCTATCAAAGATAACTTCCAAATTAAGGTAAGACCACTATAAAATTCATAAATATTAATAGATATGAAAAATCATTATTCTATAATCACATGGGTTATTACAATATGATGTTATTTTCGTAGTTTTGAATCCCCTCATGCACATTTTTAAAGGCCACCAAATCGTTAAAAACTACTTATTCGGTCCATCCTAGAACATTTGAAATTTGATTGAAATTTCATATTCTAAAAAATGTTTAAAATATTAAAAAGATTATTTTCTTTTGATTTAATTTCATTCAATGGTTTTTTTGTGGTTTTGATTGTTATATGCACGTTTTAGTGTTTTTTGAAACATGAAAAGTGTGTTTCTGGTCATCGAGAGAAAATGGAATTTAATATTGATATGATATCTAATATAAAATTTCCAAAATAACCTATAATTTTTTTAATATTATTTGAAAACATTCATAGGTTTTTTTCTTGGTTTTACTCCTTAATGCACAATTTTAAGTATTTCCAAACTATTAGAAACTACTTATTTGGCCTATCCGAGTATACTGCACATTTGATTGGAATTCTATCTAACATTACAAATAAAAAATAAAAAAAATAAATTTTTACAATTATTTAACATAATTTGAATATTTTTCTATGGTTTTGACTATTACACACATGTTTTTGTTTTTTTTAAAACACTAAAAGTGTGTTTCCTGTCATCCTGAGAAAATGAAACATTTGATTGATGTGTCATTTACCCAAAAAATTCAAAAATCATTCAAAATTTGGTGTAATATGATTTAATTATAATAAGAGTTCATTTAATTTATTTTGACTCATTGAAAATTTTTTTAAATTCCCTCTAAACCATTAAAACAACTTATTCAGTTCTTCTGAGCACACCACACATCTGACTGATGTGTCATCTACTTGAAAATGTCATAAATATTATGAATATTTTTTTCCTATAATTTTACATCATTTGGATGTTATTTTTTATGGTTTTTATAATTATATGCTCGTTTTAGTGATTTTAAAGCATTAAATGTGTGTTTCTAGTCATCTCAAGAAAATGACATGCCTGATTGACATGATTTTTTCTCCAACATTTAAAATATTACTCTACATTTGTTGTCCTTTGATTTAAAGGGAATTTAATATCATCTGTTGAGTTTTTACTATGAAATTATAATTAAGACACATTGTTTTATTCAATATATCAATTTTTAAATGTAAAACACATTTTAATTATTCATCTAAAATGAAATGTTAAATATTAAAATGGTATCACAAAATACCTTATGCATTAGGTGTATCCACATCCAGTTCACCCAACATCTCACAAAGATTTTGATTAGCTGTATATGGAACCTACAATATATATAAATATTATATATTATATACATATAAATAAAATTGAATATGAGTATAATTTATTTTATTTTTTAACCATGGAACCATATGTATTGTCAAATTCCCCTCCCCCCAAAGAGTACCCCTCCTAGACCAGTAATAAGAGAAGGGATATTGTGACCACCTAAGTTCCACCACCAGTATTCCCCAGTTTAGCGACTAACATTGAGGGTATAATAAACATACATATGAGAGGCATTACCCTATAGGTGAACATTAATAAGTGAGAGATAATAAAAATACATCAATCAACACATTCTCATAAAGATATAAGAGATCCCAAGTTAGTACATGTAATGTCATACAATGCCAAACTAACTAAAAGGAAAACTATAGGTACCAAATAGGTAAACTCAGCAATGACCATGAAGCCCATACCGCTCCTACAAAACTATAATCCAGTAATATCTATCATTATCTCCAAACTTCTCCTTCTCACCTCAAAGTAGTTTATATAAACTTTGTGTGAACATAACAGTATACTCAATTGGATCCTCCTAGAAGCCTCTCATTCAAAAGATAAAGAAATCATGCTAAAGAATAATAAACAATAGAAAAATAAACTCATCACCCAAACATTTATACTAAGTTCCCTACATAACCTTGGATATATATCACCAAGTAACACATACAAGAGAACATATATTATAGTAATGAAAAATAAAGGGCACCCCATTAACACTTACCCACAGGGTTGAAACTATCACAATATCATACATCCAGAGACGTATCTCTCTATAAGTAAGTCAACCTGAAAACCCCTTGGATATGTATCACAACATGAACCTTGTGCATCACATCATCACATCACCAAATATTACATCATCATATAATAACCAAGAAGTTTTTAGGATCCACCACAACACTTATGATGTGTATCGTACATCAGGTATTATACCTAAATCCATCACAACCCATACACTGAGTAAGATACCTCAATCCATCATATCCTATACACGTCATACCTATAATAATCCTTTGGACACTACATATGGTATTACATGTGTAAGAAATAACCAAAATACATCACAAACCTCAACACACATATATGAGAAACTAACATTCGTGCATACCATCACATAGATCTATTAAGATAAGAGAGAGGGCCCAGAGGGGGTTGCAAGCCATGCATTCCTCATCAACCTAGACATTATGGAAAACATCCTCTTAGAGTCCACTAGGATTCATTCTCCCTACCGACATGGGTGGGGTAGTGTATGAAATTACAAAATATACATGATATAATATATCTCACAACCACACTATGGGAATAACCTAGTCTTAGGCTCAACTGAAGTTATCCTCACTCAGAAGCCCAACTACCACTTCCAGGTACTAGATATCCCATAGTCACCGAAGCATATAAAAAAGCTACATTAAATTATTTCTTCCATTTAAATCAAATATTTCATGTGAATTAGTTAATTAAAGATCAATTAATCATCCATATTATTCCACATTATACATTTCATTAACCATCAAATCCAAGCCCATTCCCTCTAGGCATGTCCAACCAAGTCCACAGTTTCCCAAGATCAACATCTTTTACATTTTCATTCCAACAAGAACTAACCCCATTCATTAAGTCATTTTATTAAAAATAATTACCATTAAATTATTCCATGTACTCTAGGAAACCATCCTAAGATACCAACATGAGATATTCAACCAAGCACATCCATCTACCTCAAGTAGTGGAGAAGGAATGCAGATAAACAAGTAACCTGACCATTAACCATTTTAATAGATTACACAATCAAGAATCCTAGATATCAGCATCACAATAATGGGTAATACCAAATTTAATCCATTTTATCATCTTGGTTCCATCCTAGACACCAATATGCAAATCACATTCATTTAACCATCCCGTGTATCAACTACTACCACAACCTTGGGCCTCCCCCCCACAGATCAGTATCCACCTAGACTCAGCCATTCTGATCTCATATCACATAAAAAGATAACATAAAATGTACATCAAAATGATGAAAGAAAACAAGAATAGTCAATAAAAAATTTGGACCCTAAAATAAGGCATTCAACCTTTACATGCAGATTAACTCTCACAATCTCCAACTTAAGGAATTTAACCTTCTCAAGAAAATGGGCACTCTTAACTCCAAGAATTATCTTTATCAAACAAAATATTTTTATTCCATATTTAATTAAATGATTCAATTATTCACAATTTAAAACTTATAGCACCCTAAGTAATCATATATTACAAGTTATAAAAATTTTAAACATGATCTCTAACATAAAACCAATTTCAGTAAAATGAGAGAAGAACTATTCTCATTAACATGCCTTTATTTATTTTTATTATCAAAAATATTTTACATGATTCATGTTTCTTATTAATTTCATCAATTTTTAGAATAAAATATTTAATTAAATATGCAATGGAATCAATTTTAATATCATAAAACTATAAGGAACTCTAGATTACAAACATTCCCCTACTTAAATTAATCATTATCTAACCAACACAATTACCAGATTTACATTATTTATCATTTTTGAAGTAAATAAACATGATAAACCAGTGTAAAAACATCCTTAAAAGAATAATATAGTTATCAAAATATCTAGAGAACAAAGAGAAAACCCATTATCATTGTATAAAGAATCCACATATGATCAACATCTAATTTCATTATTAATCTGGTTCAATATTTATTAGGTTAATTACAATACCATCTAAAGGGATAAACCATGATCAATTTAGGATTTTACATAATAAATTATAAGAAATGAATCCCTTAAATTGAGGGTAAAAAGATTCTTTTCAAGATAATGGACCAATGTTGTTGGTCTTGATCACCTCTCTCACAAGAATATTGTCTCCCTACAAGGAAATTGGGCCATAATCAAGCCAATAATAATAAAAGTCCATTGGAACATGGAGAGGAACCTCCATTACATGAAAAAAGGAAATAGGAGGAACCAAATTGAATAAGTATAAGTGAATAGGTAGAACATAAATTGTATCACCAAGGATAGAAGATGGGAATCCAAAAATCAATCCCCCTTTGAAGGGATTCTAAAACACCTAGGAAGAATGATGCTGGATTCCTGGAGATTTGGTAGATCCATAGGGTTTAGGAGAATCCAAGGAACTATAGGTTATAAAGTAGACTACATAAGGTATATTTATGACATAAAACCCTTTTTAAATCATAATTATATCAAATATTAAGTTCTTATAACAAACATGTTTCCTCAAACTGCAAGGCTTGTATTGAATTTACACTTTAAGTGTTACATTTATGACATAACTTCCATGGCATCGACTGGACATGATGTAAAACCCATTTAGGCTGTAATTCAAACTTATGTCATAAAAACCCTTCTAGACATATGCCACACTTACACCATAAAAACACTTATGTTTTAAAACCCTTGTTTTGACATAAATTCTCCCTAATTCTAGATTTTATCTTCCAAACACTACCACACCTTCAGTAGGACTCTTTTGAGATCCAAGGGCTTTGAAAATATGAAAAAGGATCAGAATACATGGATTTGGTTCCATACATTAGATATCTGTCAAATAATTGTCATCATTGAAAATTAAAAACCAAACCTAGAGAGAAAACGAAAGGGGTCATCCGAACAACAACCCCATGAGATACCTCTCAAAAATATCTCAATCATTGGAGATCAAACACCTCACTCAACAAAACAAATAACAAAGCCAAAAAACAACAAAAAGTAGTTCCTAAACACTTTTATGGGGTGATACCTATCAAATGAGACCAGGTTCATAGCAAGGAAACATTAGAAATCCATTTCATAAAATAGAAAATGGTAAACATATATAATGGGTGTTACAACAAGAAAAGAGATAAGAAAAGATCAGGATATTGAGTGAGTATCTACAAATAATGTTCCTAGGTAATCTCCTTTACACCACTGTGCCACCACAAGACATGAACCATGTGAATAGAACACCAACACAACACCTTACCTTGGCAGTCTTGGATCTCTATAGGCTCCTCCTCAAATGTATCAAAATTTACAACATCAATATCATCCTACTAAATGATGTAAGAGTAATCATGAAGGTAATAGTAGGGATATGGCATGTAAAAAATATTTAGTATCTAGATCATCTATAGAGGAAGTTATATACAATACACTATGGCTCTAACATGATCCAATACCTCAAAAGGTCCAAAAAACTAGGGAGAAATATTACTCCAATGAACAAACCTTTAGTAACCATGATGAGGATTCATTTTTAGAAGCACATTATCTCCAAAAAAAATAGTTATCCTACTACGAACATCATAAGATTTATGAAGATCATGTGCTACTTTCATCCTCTCACATATCTCCTAAAATATCTCTGTCTTGTTATGTACTATCTCTAGCTCAAGAATTACTACCTCTCTAACCCCTATACAACATAGTAGAAAATGGAAAGGTAGGATGTGAAAAGGTTTAGACGGTTCCATACTAATAGTGGAGTGAAAACTATTTTTTTAGTAAAACTCAAACAAAGGTAGGTGCATAATCCATGAACCTCCAAAATCTTGGAGACAAGAGCACAACATGTTCCCAATAATCTGGATGACCCGCTCTATTAGACTATCTATCTATAGATGAAATGTAGTTCTAATGAATAACTAAAATCAAAAAGTATGATAAAGAAATCTCCACACCCTAGAGGTAAAATAAGGATCTCAATCATATATGATCATCATTGGGACTCCATGGAGTCTCACCACCTCCTCCAACTACTACCTCAATAAAACCTCCACTGATCTTGAATCCCTAATCTCTATAAAGTGAGACAATTTCATCCAATGATCTGATATCACCCATATAGTATTGAAGTCTTCTTGAGTATAAGGTAAACTAGTAATGACATCCATCAAGATGTCCTCCCATTTATATCAGGGAACATATAATTGTTGAAGAAAACCACCCAGAACATGGTGTTTAACCTTCACAGTTTGGAAGACTAAACATCAAGACAAAAACTCTACAACTGCATGCCTCAACCCAGGACACCAAAACTGACCTCTTAGTGTTCAGGAAATCTTCATTAGGCCAAGATATATTTAAAATAGTGATCTATGAAAATCACAAGGAACAATTTCTTGAATCATCATAGGGATTAAAATCAACCCCTAAAACTACACATGTTTCTATTAATCCTAAAAACCATTTGGGTCATCACAAAAAATGACTCAGTCTCTCGATATCTCCACCTTAGAATTCCCCAACTGAGACTCCTCCACCCATTGCACTAAAGTTGGTTTCAACCTCCTCTAAAAAATAAAATCTCTTCATCTAACATATCCAACATCAATATGCATTATTGAGATCTCTAACATCACTCATTAGGAATCTCCACATTCATGCACAATATAACTACATGAATTCCTTCTCAGTTCATCCACCATAACATTTCCCTTTACTGGTGTATATAAAATCTCAATGTCATAATATTTTAATAATTCAATCCATTTTTGCTGACGCATGTTCAATTCATGCTGGGAGAATACATACCTCAAATTCTTATGATCGGTAAAAACATCAAAATGATTTCCAATGAGGTAATTTCACCACAAATTCAAGGAAAATATTATTTATGATAACTTGGGATCATAGGTGGAATAATTATTCTCATGGGGACGTAAATTAAAATATAAATAATAAAAAACCTATATCCACTATATTAGAACAAAAACCAACCTAAGACATGATGTGTAATGAAAAACCTCAAGCCAAACTCCCACTACTGAAAAAAAGGACTAGAGAACTAACTTATTTCTCTTTAAGGTAATACAAAGATTCATGATACTGGTCAGTGGAAACAAATGCTTGATCTTTATTTTTAAATGATATCAAAAGAGTCACAACCTAAGATAAATCATCTACAAAAATATTATAATATCCTACAATTCCAAGGAAACTTCACACCTCTTCCACTATCTTAGGGTCTTCCCAAAAAAAAACTCCTATATCTTTGAATGAAACATAGCCACTCCCAACTGGGACATGGAACACTCCATGAAATGAAATTCATGATCCCATAAGCCACAATTCAAAAAAATTATGTATAGAAGATGATGATGTTGAAGAACTCTAAAATTGGAATGCATATGCTTCACATTCTCCTCCTTAGACACATAGTACCCAAAGATGCTGTTGATGAAAATTACCAAAAACAAATCCAAGAACTCCTTAAACACTACATCATAAACCCCATGAATATGAATGGTTAATTTATCACACTAAGAAGAATCAAAACAAACTCATAATTCTCATGATAAAATAAAAAATAAGTCTTCATAATGTCCCCATCTTTCACCCACATCTGATGATATCCTGACCATAGATCAATATTCAAGAACCAACTTTATCAACTAAGTTGATTAAATAAATCATCACTATGTATAAGGGGATATCATTTATTCAAAATCACCTAATTCAAGTGATGATAATTGACACAATGACATAAACTACTATCCAACTTCTTTATGAAAAAAATTGGTGCACCCTATAGAGATACAATTAGACGAATAAAACCTCACTGGAGGAGATCATTGAGCTTTACTTGAAAATATTTCAAATCATAAGGTTCCATACAATACATATACATCATGGTATAAGAAATTCCTAGTTGTATATTGATCCCAAAATCGATATTTCTTTGAGGGGGTAACACTAAAACCTCCTTATGAAAGACATCGTGGGACACTTCAAAAAACAAGGGAAACACCATTAGTGGAACCCCTAAAAAAACTATATTGAACAATAAATAATGCAAGGATGGAAGATTCTTATGACCCATTCAAGGGTCTTTCTCTCCAATGATCACTACTAGTTCTCCATAAACATCATAGAACACAACCTTCCTCTTAAAACAATCCATGGTAGCCTACACCAAATACAATCAAACAATGTTAAGGATGATGTCATATGATTATATCTTTAAACATATGAAGTATTTACAAGAGAGGTACTTACCTAGAACTAGATCAAGATCTATAAATACTTAATAATTGTCATATCAAATAACAAATGGCACAGTCAATGATAAGGGAATTGGAAGCCTATCCCCCTAGAGTCCCAAAGAATGGACGAGGTAAGGTTATATAAAGGAGTGTGTATCCCTAAATCAAACAAATCATGAACCCATGTAAGAAACAAGAAAAGGGTACCTAATACAATATCTAGATCTCCCAACACTAGAAAATCTAGTGCATGGTGTTGACCAAGACCTACTCCCAAGATTATTTGATCATGATCATGACCAAAAACACAACTGAACTCCACCCTATGTGGACGAGGAGTGTCTCAGGGCCTTTTTGACTACCCTATCCCCCTACTAAACCCAAGAAGGAACACACTTCAGCTAATAACTTGGATGAAACTAACTTAACAGATGAATATGAAGTAGAACAAACTCTATATACAGACATCTCAAAAAGGTTGTGCACTATCTCTACTAATGACATTGACCTACAAAATAAAAACACATGTCTTATCCATTGGAATATGTCTGAGAGCCATTGTACTTAGAGAAATGAGATGATGAGTGATGATACCTACCCCCGAATAACTGAATTCCATTATGTTAAGAAAATAGGAACCCCAAACCATAACTTTACTTTATTAGAAATTCTAATGACTCGCATATTACAGTGATCTGATTCTATCCAACATCCTCTGAACAAGCTCCTCTCATGCTAGCACTCAATATATGTTGAAAATATTAATGGGGTGACCTGAAGTTAGATCCCTAGATGAAAATTCTATTAAAAGTGCCTCTCTATAGCCTCCTAATATAGAAAAAGGTTTGAAGCACATCCCGAAAGATTCCTAAAATGGATCCCAAACTCTCACACATTGGAACACACTTATTGATGGGTAATAAGATCCTAGTGGCTGGTCACCATCATATTAAAAGAAATAAAATATACTTGTAACTAATCACTAAGATTTTACCATAATATTTATGACTCCCTAAATTCCCTATGGAACATGAATCCCCAATTACTCTCTTCACTATGAAATATCGTTGCAGCAAATGAAACCTAGTGCTTCATTCATGCATAGATTGAACTGAAGTCTATATCAAACTCATCCTATTATTCAATTATGACTATGTATAAAAAATATACCTCATATTTATGTATACTATGGTGATGAAACTCTTAGAGTGTCCTCCTCTATGTTTTATCATCACCATCCTATACACTACAACGATCTACCTACACATCCTTCTAAATATATTCAATGTGAACCTAATGAGGACATAAATTTGGATCCATACCTATAAAATAAAAAATAGTTAGAATAATAAACATGGAATATGTAATATTTAACATTAATTAATTTTTATTTTTATCTTGTTTAAGGTTATCACCTATCCCAAGGTCTACCCATTTCAAACATAGACGCAAAGAAGAATGATTCATGATACTTTTCTAGGTCTCTACTACAAAACTAGTATCAATTCGTGTATTAGACTTAGTAAACTTAAAGGTCCATGCATTAGATCACAAAGGACCCTAAATAACTATGTCTCAAATGGTCTCTAGTTTTTACATTGCTTACTAAACTCAGCTGACACCATTTCCCTACCAACCTATGTAGTCCTCACCTGTGCCTAAATCTAAACTCCATCAAATCCCTCAACATAAACATTTGATACCACTATATCATGAACCTTCCCCCAAAATGGGACCCCTTCAAGGACAAAAATGAGATAAGGGATATGATGACCATCCGAGTCCCACCTCTATTAGGCCTCTGGTTAGTGAATAGTATCGAGGGTATAATAAACATACATTTAAGAGGAATTACCCTCTAAGGGAACATGTGTAAGAGAGAGAAATGAAATATACACCAATAAACACTTGATCATAAAGATAAAATATATCATAAGTGCATACAATTAATTTCATATAGTGCTAGAAAAACTGAAAGAAAATCTATAAGTACCAAACATGTATACTTATCAGTGACCAGAAATCCCAAACTGCTCCAATAAAACCATGATCTAGTAATATCTAGCCTGATCTACAACCCACTCTAGATGACTTGAAAATAGTTTATATATACATGGGGTGATTATAATAGTATTATCACTAGGATCTTCCTTAGATTATTTCATGAAAAAGATAAAAAAACATGCTAAAGAACATTGAATAACAGTGAAACCAACTCATCACCTAAACAGGCATACTATGTAACCAACCTCACCATGATTATTTCTCACCAAGTAATGCATATGAGAGATCATATATTATAGTAATGAAACATCAAGGCCACCCCACTACCACTTTCCCATTGGTTTTCCACTCTTAACCAATGTTTTACAACTTGAGTCATGTATCTCCATAAGTAATCCACCCCGAAAACACCTAGAATAAGTATCAAAACATGATCCTCATGCATCACATCATCACATAAACACATATCACATGATCATATAGTAACCAAGTAGTTTATGAGATCCACCACATCCCATATGATGTGTATCATACATTTGGTATTATACCTAAATCCATCACAACCCATACACAAAGTAATGATCAATCCATTAGAGCCTATACACATCATACCTATAATAATCCTTTGGATACTACATCCTATAATATTTTTGTTTTAAAGAACCAAAATCTATCATATCCATCCCAAAAATATATGGAAAAATAACCAATATGCATACCAAAACATAGATATACAAAGATAAGAGAATAAGTCCCAAGGGGGTAGTCAGTAATCTATTCCTCATCAACCTAGGTGTTGGGTAAAAATCCCTCCCAAAGTCCACTAGGTGTCAGTCACCCTATCAACATGGGTGCGATAGTGTATAAAATCATATAATATATAATATATAATATATAATATATCTCACAACCACACTATGGGAATAACCTAATCCTAGGATCAAATACATATATTGTCACTCGGACACCTGACTTCCACTGCTAATGAATAGACATCCTACAAGCACACATGAATTTAAAAGTGATAAATTAAATTAATTCTTTCATTTTCATCAATTATTTTATGTTAATTAATTAATTAACCATTAAATAAAAATTTAAATTATTCCACATTACAAATTTAATTAACCATCAAAGCCAAGTCGATGCCCTCTAGGAATATCCAACCAAGTCCACTATATCTCAAAATTAACATCTTTTACATTTGTATTATATAAATGACCAACCCCATGGGTTATGTCATTTAATTATTAATTATTTTCATTCCATTATTCTAGGTACTCTAGGAAACCATACTAAGATACCAATAAGATAGATTCAACTAAGAATATCCAACTTCCTCAAGTAGTGGGTAGAAGAATGCAGATAAAAAAGTAACCCGACCATCGACCATTTAAATATATTCCACAAGAAAGCATCCCATATCTTAGCATCACAACAATGGTTAATGCCATAGTCAAGAAATTACATCATCATAGTGCTATCCATGACAACACCATGCATATCACATGAATCTCACCATGTTAGGTGTTAACCGTTTCCATAACTGCAGGCCACCCCACCCACATATCATTATACACCCCCAGATCAGCCATCCTAGGTTCATATCAAATAGTGAGATCACATCAAAAGATATAATTCAAAAAATCACAGTCAATATGAAAAATTTTAGGCCCTAAAACATGGCATCTGGCCTTCAAATGAAGATGGGATCTCAAAACTACCAACTTAAGGAATTTAGCCTTCCTAAGAAAATGGGAACTCTCAGCCCCATGAATTATCTTTATCAAACAACCATTTTTTATTCCATATTAAATTAACTAATTCAATTATTCATAGGTTCCAACTACAGGAAACCTAAGGAATCATCTATTACAACCTATAAAAATCTCAAACATGTTTTTTTGCATAAAACTAGTTTAAAAAATACTAGAATAACTGTTCTTATTAACATGACTTTATTTATTATTATTCTCAGCAATAATTCACTTGATTTATGTTATTTATCAATTCCATCAAGTCATGGAATAACATATTAAATTTAATTTTAAATTTCATCAATTTTAATATCATCAAATTACAAGGAATTCCATATTCCAAACACGACTCTTCTTAAATTAATCTTTATCCAACCCAAAAAAGTACTAGATTTATGTTATTTATCATTTTTCAATGAAATAAAAATGCTAAAAAATCTTAAAAAACAAGCTAAAAAAGAATTTGACAGATATCAAACTATCTATAAAATCAAGAGGCAAACTTTTATCATGATATAAAGAATCAAAATGCGATCACTATCCAATTTAATTATTAATCCGATTTAATATTTATTAGGTTAATTACATTTCCATCCAAAGGGATAAACCATCATCAATTTATATTTTCATGTAAATAAAAGAGATGAAAATAATACCCTAACTAAAAGGCATCAATTTTCTTCACATGATAATAGGCTAACATTGTGGATCCCGATCACATCTCCCACAAGAAGACTTCCTAACTCTAAGGTTTCCACACCAAAACCACACTAACAATAACAAAACTCCCTTAGAACATGGAGAGTAATATCCATTGTATGAAAAAAGAATATATGAGGGACCAGACTAAAAAACCAGAAGAGAACAGATAAAACATACCTTGGATCACTGTAGATTAAAGATGAGAATCTAGGAATCAATCCCCCTTTGAAGGGATTCCAAAACACCTTGGATGAATGATGCGGGCCACATGAATATTTGGGATGACTATAGGGTTTGGGTGAAACTAAGGTATTGTAGGTTAAAAATCATGTTACATAGAGAATATTTATGGAATAATCCCCTCATTTACATCATACATAAATCAAACATTATGTTTTACTAAAAAATGAGACACCTCAAACTATAAGGCCTATATTTAACATACACCATAAATGTTAGGTTTATGATGTAACTTCCATGGGCTCAGTCGCACTAGTTGTAAAAAACCTTTAGGACATAATCCATACAAACACTACAAAAACCTTCTTGCTAAAATACTATCTAACACTGTAAAACAAACTTACATCGTAAACCCCTTGTTATAATGTAAATTATTCCCACTTTAATATTTTAGTATCCTTACACCACCAAGCCTCCTCTAGGCTTCTTCTAAGTTACATTGGAATCAGAAACACACTAAAGTGTTGAAATAAATATATCTAGTCCCTTACATATATACTATCCAAACGATTCTACATCATCACTTCATCTAAAAATTCTAACACATGTGATAATCTATCATAGTAATCTACACATACCTACCAAAATTGATCATCCTTACTGTGTTGTATAGTCTTCATGATAGTATATACTTAAACCAATTTTTAAATCCCTTCATATTTTTATGTACCCATTTCCTCCTATATAACAACTACACAATGTGGGATACTAGTTCTCTACTTAAAAGAGTAACCATGACTATCATGCCTCATGATATGCTAAAATATCTCATCTATGTGCAAAATACCATGATGTTATTCTTCTGGAAGATTTACTAACTCAGAATCCAAATGAGATATTTGAATATACATAATTAATTAGTGAATAAATGTGAAAAATTTATGGGAAATAAAAAACATTTTTACTAAAAAATTATTAATTTAATACTGATATCATCAGGATCACCCACTCGATGAGTCCTCCTCCATATCAACCTATTATTGGTTTGCTCACCTCACTAGTGTAACTATAATAAAGGAGACCACAAAATATATATTTATAATCATGTTGTAATAAAATATTTTTAATATATAAAGGAAAATATAATTATAAACATATATCATATATATATTGAGACATATGATGATTTCCATGTCTAGAAGGCATGCCTTGCATCACCTAATTATGTGAATAAAGAGTGGAATCAGTCTACATTCAATGTATTCTATTAATATATATATATGAAAAATTAGAATCATTTCTATAATAAAATAAATAGTTTTCTCCATTTCCACCATACTCAACCAAATAATAATCAAATCCTTCCACTATATAGGAAGAATGCCTCTAGGGGCTCACTATACAATGCCTGGAACACCCGTAAAAGGTGTCCAATGATCCTTCTTTACCCATACCTTGTAATACTTCCAATTTTTTTATTATTTGGAAATGATTACCACATAGAACTCATTTGGATAGGATTTAAAATTATACTATTAAAAAAATAATATCAGTGTACATGATAACAATAAAAATAATGCTACAAAAAAATAAACAATAAATTTACCTAAAACTCCCCCCATAATATTTTAAAAATATCATTAGGGTATAAAGTCCAATCATGAGTCTTAATATGGAATCTATGTGGGTCTTCGATCATATTCCCCAACTGAAAAATCAATTCACTAGAACCCTATCCAACTAGATGAATGGTTTCATCAAATAAAACATCTGACTAGGATACAAAGTTCCTAGTTCAAACCCCTCTACAAGGACCCATGCATCTGCTGGAAGATGCACCTGATCCTTTTAAACATAGATTCATAATGCAGTAAACAATAACTGATTTTTTATAATTTTTTTAAATGGATAAGGCATTATACTTATAATAAAATTATAATAAATTAATATAAAAAATGAAAACATACATACCAATATTGTCAGGTAAACCAATCTATCCTTCTTGTGAAATAGCCACATTGATAGAAAAATATCATTTAATTAATAAATTTTTATACAAATAATTCATAAATATTTTTAAAAATGTTAATATTTTTTATGTGATGTGAAAAAAATATTTAATTTTTTTTTTCATATCTCATTCAACTATATCCCAGGACCATTTTATTTTTTTTCTCATATTTCCATAGTGGTTTGGTCAAGTGTTTGATTATAAAAAGAAGTAATATCTAGTTCCTATAATTCAAAAAAAAAACCAAGATTTGGATCCATTTATTTACATTTTTTCACATAAATTTTGGTAAATTTTATTGTATTTTTAATGACAAATGTACTTATAGTGGAGAAATTTTAAATATTGTTCACTTTGTAGATAAATATATAATTCAATGACTTTTATTTTTAAAATGATGATTTTTCTTGTTAAATTTTTTAAGGTTCTTAGTTTTAATTCCATACATTTTTAGAAAAAATATTTTGGATGTTTGAATGGGTGATTTTATAGAAATTTAATTCTTGAAGTGATTTATAGAATTTGGATTTGTGCGGAAATTATGTTTTAATTATAATTTCTGGAACAAAATTTTATTCCCATTTTGGTAACCTCGAATTCATGGATTTATTTTTATATTTATTTCAAATTTTTTATTGATGAATCATTTTATATTTTTAATCAAGATTTTAGGTACATGAATATCAACATAGCCAAATACCAATATTCCCTCATATCCAGATTTCCATGTATGGGGATGGACATGTATCTGATTACTACATATCCAAATTATCAAAAATCATATCGGATTCTCATTCCTCCCAATACACATAGTTAATTTCTATGTATGAAAATTTGAGTATGAAAAGTACACATATCTGAATTTTCATTCAATTCTATATAGCCAAATTTTTATGAAATCCAACCACATAGCCCAATATAAAGTGAAATATATTCGCTGAGTATCATTCTGTAGATATGTGTATCCATTTATTTGGGTATGTTCGAACCAAATTTCTAATTTATAGTGTTAAAGAATCAGTAAAACCCAAAACCACCATCAATAAAATTAGGGTGTTTTTCCACCAATCTTGATAAATGCATTGAAGACCTCAAAGACTCTTGAATTTGAAGCTCCTATATGAGTGAGATAGAATCATGAATTGAAATTTGGGTGAAGGGTGAAATAAGGTTATATGAAGATGAGTCTTCAATGTCCTAGGAGTTTTTAAGATAAATCAAGGATGATGTGACACTCTCAAGTGTAACTCGAAGAAGACAATATTAATAAAGCCAAAAAACAAGGATGTGAATTTGGAGTGTCAAAATTCTTCCAACATAACAAAGTGGATATTTTTATTAGTTTATTCCATATTTTAGGTATAATAAGAATATAGAGGTAACTCATTGCATCTAATTCCTATTCATGTAGAAATGAGTTTAGGTTCCCATTATGGGTTTTAGGAAATGATTCGATGAGGGTTTAATTAGTTGATGGAGAGGTGTTGTTTTCTACCCATGGTAGAGTTCTAGGTGTTACATTACCATGTAATTTTTTAAATGGGGAGGTTTTTTTTTCACTCAATTGATATGGAATGAGGTTGAAGCCAAGACATGTTAGTATGTTCATTGGGTATGGTTATTGGAAAATAATGTTCATAGTGGAATATAGGAAGCATGATTTCTAGATGTTGTTGAGATTATTGTTGAGATGGTGAGTGTGTGCCTAAATTTTTAGGTTTAAAAATGGTTTGGATTAAGTTATAAGGGGTAATTTATTGAATACCATTCACTGGTTGAGATATTACAAGTGAATATTTCTTGTATGAAGTAGTCAAATAGGAAATTAAATTAATTGATAGTTACAGGTCTAATAATTATAGAGTAATGATATTTCTAGACACCAAGATAATACCGGAAAAGTTAGAATTTAGAGTATTACAAATGAGGATATACTTTTTAGAGGTGTAGGGATTTATTAAGACCATTTGGATCTTCTTAAATATTGATCTATGATACAAAATTCATCCATATTATTAATGTGCGGAGGATATGATCACCTGTAAGCAGGTGAAGTGGTTCAAGGTTAAATTAGAGCTTAACACCTATAGTAGGGTAGTGATAATGACATGTGTGGTTATTAAAATTAATATTGGTGGAAATATACTTTTTTATAAGATAGGATTATAGGCGGATAATAGATTCATCCATTTAAGAGGGAGAGAGTCATTCTTTCAGAGCGATAATGGACAACCGAAAAGGGAATAGGGACATAGGGATTTGGAGCAAGACATAGGTGATGATCTCGATAGAGAATCCTATTTATCTTTTTATTTTACTATATTTATACTTTTATGATGTATTCCTAATTTAGACTACATTTTTATTAATATGTGTGATTAAATATATTAAAGGGGAATCAAATCATTATGAATTGATAATATTTTATATGTTTTTATATTATCATCATATTTGTGTATGGTTCTCCTTCATTTTTTCTCACTATTTTCCATTTATTATTTAATTTATGATTAATTGAAAGATTAATCACAATGATAAATATTTTCAAGTAGTGATAAATTCAATCCATTATTTTACAACAAATTTACATATTTAGGTGAGAATAACTAGGAAAAGTTTAGTGTGATCTTTTTTTCCACATTCTCATTTCCATTCTTCATGATCACTTTTTTATACAATATTATATGTACCGATGAGTGATGATAGTGGAAAACTTTCCCTAAGCAACAAATAGAGTACTCAAATTATAAAAGGTTAATGATTAGCTTCTCTACAAAATAAAAATTCATTTCTTGGGTTTTAATTGAAAAATCATTTCTTAGGATAATTTACTGAACCATGTTGTCCAACAAGTGATAGTTATGAGGTTCAACCACTTTTATTAATAGATTTTACACAATTTTGATTGTCTAGTTTTGAGAATAGAAAATATTTTTCCTTAATTTAGATATATCTAGATCCCTAATTCATCACTTGAACATTATTTCTCTCTTCCTCTCTCTTTTGACTGAATTCATTTTTCACTTAAAATTATCCTTTATAATTTCTTTTATAATTTCATTCCCCATTAATTTTTATTTTCATGTGTTTTTGTATAGGCTTTGTTTTTTCATTTTGTTTTACACTTACATTTCACCTTACCTATTGATATGATACCCAACTTACTGCATTACCAGTAGTTTATAGGGTTTATAAATAAATAAATTTTAGTCATGTCAATAACCGTGCAAGTAATTTTTTTTGGTTCCATTACCGTGGAAGGCATGTGAAAAATTAGAAAAAAACATTAATAAAATTAAATATAAATTTTTATTAAAAAAATTCATATAAAAACTTTTTTTTTAAAATATTCAATGGAAATCTGGTTGGTTATCTTACTATAGTGCGATGAGAATCAACTGTTTTCATTTATTTTTGATTACACACAAGGTATTTTAAAAGAAAACATAAATCCCCAATTTATAAAATAAATTAAAAGTATTTTATTATTAAATAGAAAAAAATATAAATAGAAAATTAAAAAAACATAGATTTTGCAGGAGATAAAAATGAGAACCTTAACCCACCACAACCCATTTTACAGGTTATTGGGAGGCCTAGACTTGGGTATTTCCAACTGTCAACTGAGATGGAATGTTCTATGGTTGGGGATGAGTAAGTGGTTAATATTTTCCATCTTGATGTTGATAATGATCTTTCAAAATCTTTTGTGTTTGTAATAAAGGTGTTCTTAGGTAGTTTTTTCGTTGATGAAAATAGTTCTATCCCAGTTCATTTGAGAAGTTATAATGATGAATTTTTTTATTAATATTAATGAGTTTTTAAGTAAAGATGATGAGATTCCTTATGATTCTCATAAGGGAGTTGAATTTGTGAGTACTGTTGAAATTATTATATCTTCCTCTCCTTATTTGAGTTGCTTTAGAAGTAATTTTACTATCATAGATCTTAATGAGTTTTTATATGATCTTGATAAGGATTCCCCCCATTTAATCAAGGTAGTTGTATTAGTGAGTATTATTGGTAGTGGGAAGTCTAATAAAATTGTTTCACCATTTTTTGAACTCATGCATGTCCTAAGTGTGGGGTAATAAATAAAGAGTAAAGTTATCCATTTTGGTGTATATTATAGGCTATTTTTTTGATTCTAAATTCTATAATTGAAATTATAGGATTTTATGTTTCTAGTGCTGAACAACATAGAATTATAAGTTTGGGTTATTTAGAGGATATTTTGATAGATCCTTTCGAGTTAGTTACATTGAGTGAAGATTCTAAAATTTCTAAAAACGGTCAAACCCATAATAATTATTTATATTAACTTTTTAATGATCATAGTTATATTTTTAGGATGTTAATTCATAAGGAAGTATTCAAATTTATCATTTCATTTTAGAAAACCCATGGTTATTTAGTTTTTATTTATAGTTTCCTTTTATAATAATTTCTTCATCCTCTGTTATGTGCTACTCTTAGTTTTTTTTATATTGATGGATATATTTTCATTGTCACAAACTCCACTTTATTATTTGTCTTATTTTGATGATTTTTAAAGAATACATTTTACAATTTAACTTGTTTTTTTATTTTGAGTACTTCATTGGAAGAGGCCAGGTGTGAATCAATGATAAAGGAGTGTAATTTCAGTTCTTAGGGTTATTTGACTGACTGTAAGGTGAGATAAGAATATTTTATTATTAAGAGTGGATAATTTATCATGAGATCCTAATTACCAATGAAAAATTAATTTTTATCATCATGGACTTAAGGAAATAATATTTGGAGAAAACTAGATCAAACATATCTCAACTCTAACTTTGTTTATCTTATCTTTATTTAAATATCAATTATGGGAACTCATTGTGATCTGTTTATTTTGTAGGAGATTGAACTTGAAAGTAGAGAATTTTTTCAATGGATATAATGGAGGAAAAATTTGTTCTATAATAATGAGATGAACATAGACATAACAAGGAAGAATTTTTTTAATTGAATTTTTTAAATGGTTTATGTTCTATTTAAATTTGGTGGTTAGTTTCATGTAGTTTTCTACTTAAAATTATTTGTAGAGTTCTATACTACATGATTTTTTTTTGAAACCTTATTGTCACTATTGTTTATAGATTTCTTTTGGTGTTGTAAAACATATTGGTCATGCCCATTGATGTTTATGTTTGAAAATCATTCTAGAACTCATTTGTAGCATTCAAACTTTCGAAAATACTTTTTATATGATTAATTGATTTAGTTATGGCTAGTAGGAATATTGTGTATGTTTTTTGATAGATATCTTTGTGGAAAAATTATTTTTGAACTTTCATATCACACCTCAATATTATTTTTCTCTATGCTATATTTTTAAATCTTTTAGAACCAAAATTGTTAACTATGTATCCTAATTGAAGATTCAAAATTGGTGATAATTTTTTATTTTAAGTGAAGGTGAGGGTTCTTTAATGTGATATGTTTCCAAGACCCCTCCTACCAAAGGTACCCCTCCTGATCTAGCCATGAGGGAAGGGATATATTAACTCCCAAATCCTATCTACAATAGGTTATGAGTTGGTAACTAGAACCAAGTGTATATTATATATGTGAGTGGGAGGAATTACCCTATTTAAGAATATGAGGAATGAGAGACAAGACAAGAACACCAATACAACTCCTAATTAATATAAGATTAAAAGGAAAACTAATTACAAGAATGTAATGTCATACATAACTATAATGACTAAAAAGGTAACAAAAAGTACCAAAGGATAAACTTGATAACAACCATGAAGCCCAAACAGCTTTTGAACCACTATTAACTATAAGTATCCAGCCCAATATTTATCCTACAACTGCTGATCTGAAAATTAGTTTATATATATAATGTGTGCATAATAGGTATACTATGTAGGATCCTTCTAGAAGAATATTCTGAAAAATATAAAGAAAACATGATAAAGTTTAGTGAACTTAGGTGAAAATAACTCATCCACTAAACAAGTACACTAAGTTATTAGCATCACCATATTGATATCTCACCATGTAATGCAAACAGGAGATCATAATATAGTAGTAAAAACATGGGTACCTGACAACCACTTTCTCACTAGTTTACTAATATGATCCAACACCACACTTCCTAAGTAATATATCTTTAAAATAAACCATATCGAAGACACTGGGATAAAGTATCATAACATGCATCTTAGGAATCATATTATCTCATCATCCCATGCCACATCTTCAAATAATAACTGATTGGTTTCTAGGATCAACCAAAACCCATATGTCGTGTATTATATATTGAGTATTGTACCTCAACCCATCACATCCCATACATTGAGTGATGTATCTCAATCCATAACCTCCCATACATAACATACCTATAATAATCCATAGGATAATATATCTAGAGATATATGTGTGTGAAATAACCAATGTCCATTACAACCCACTACACACATATATGGGGAAAAATAACCACTATGCATACCAACACTTAATACTACCAGGATAAGAGAGAAGATCTGGAGAGGGTAGTCAGTTATCTATCCCTAACCAACCTAGATGTTGGGGAAAACACCCTCCCAGAGTCCATTGGATTTTTTTCACCTTACCAAAATGGATGGGGTAGTTTATGAAATCAAAAAACATACAAGATATAAATACCTCACAACCACACTATAAGAATTATCCTAGTATTAGGATCAAATACAAATACCATCACTCAGACACACCATTTCCACCACTAAGATCTCGACATCTTATAAGCACAAAATCATTTAAGAAGTATTTCATTAATTATTGTTCCATAATTTATTTTTTTATTTATGTTAATTAATTCATTATCCATGAATTAACATTATTCCATTCACATTTAATTAACATAATGGTGAAATGTATTCCATCTAGGAATACTATAATCGAGTCCATGGTTTCTCCTAATTAATATATTCTTATCATTCTAACAAAAAAATACCAAAGGTTTAAATTATTTATTAAACATTATTATTCCATAATTCCATGTACACTAGGAATCATTATAATCTACCATTTAAGAGATACACAAACAAGAAAAACCAACCACCTCAAGAAGTTGGGGAGGAAATGTAGTTAAACAAGCAACCCGACTATATGAACCTTAAAGAGAAAATTAATAAGAAAGAATCCCATCATTAAAAACAACAACATGAAAGACCACCTTCAACCCATTACATAAATCATGGTGCCATCCCTAACACTATCATGCATGTCACTATACATATCACCATCACAAGTATCAAATGAAACCACAAATCCATGCCTCACCACCCATATATCATTTGTCAACAACCATACTAGACTCACATAACATCATATATCAAGACTAAAATCCAGAGAAATAAGTAAGGAAGAAAAATATATAGAGTCAATAGGGTATCTAGGCCCAAAAAATAAGGCATCCATCTTTTACATGAAAATGGGCTCTCACAGACCCAAACATTTATCTCTATCAAACTACCAATTTTTTTCCATCTTGAATTAACTGATTCATTTATCATAGGTAACTAATATGGGAAAGCTAAGGAATTAAATACGTCAAGCTATTAAATTATTTAAAAATTATCTCAAGAATATATTCTAGTTTCATAAAAAATCATGGAAATAACAATTATCATATAACATGACTCTTTATTTTTATTACCAACTAGGTTTTTAGCTTCAAGTTCTTTATCTATTTCAATTAGCATATGGAAGTAAAACTTAATTAAACATTCATTAAGCATCATTTTATTCCCATAAAATTATAAGAATTGATAGTTTCAATGAACACACCTCTTTAATTATTTAGCCAATTAATAATTACTAGATTCATATTCTTTAACCATTTTCATCAAGTTAAACATGATAAACCATAACATAAAAAACATTTTAGTCAAATCATAAACATAGAACACTATATAACAAAGAAAGAGGAAAACTGTTATCTTGGTGGAAAACATATGATTGCTATAACCATAAACTATCTCTTTACTTAATCTAGTTTCTTATTTACTAAGGTTTATTATATAGTCACCTAAAGGGATAAATTATGATTAAATTATGATTTCACATAAAAATTAAAAGAAAAATAAATGAATCCCCTACCTCAAGGCTTCAACATTATTCAATAAATAATGGAACAACAACATAGATATCTGATTACCTATCCCAAAAGGAATTTACTACCCTCCAAGGATGTCACACAATGAAATCACTGACAAACATCAAAATAACTTCATGAGAATGAAGGAGATAAAGATACATAACATGGAAAGAATGTGAATGAGTAAAAAGACCGACAAGTGAAGAACCCACAAGAGAAATAGGAAAAATAACCTTGAATCACTATAGATCAATATCAATAAGGTGGGGGTTGAATCTGATCAAAATGGGCTTCAAAGGCCTTCAAAAATATCTCTTGAGAGCCTAATATTTGATAGAGGAAGTTGAGAGAAAGACCAGTTTAGAGGAGTTTTTGGGTATTTATAGGAAACCGGGAATTAGAATACCATGGTGAAAAACCCAACACCACAATATAGAAAATACAAGACTATGATTTAGGAAATGAGACCACATTGTAGCCCACCTGGTTAAAGACACATATGAGGAACATAGTTTATATCATATAATTTAGGAAGAGGACAATGACCTAGGGTAAACTATAATGACACAAGATACATTATCTTTGAAAAGAGGCAACATCAGAGCCTCCCTTGAAAAAATTGGGCCTCACTGATATTATAGAAAACACACATTAAATTTTTTCATAAAGTCCTGGCCTTCCAAGCACCATCAGTTTCCCCTTAGACATGTGTTCCCCTACCTAGGTCCCACCTAAATGCCCGAAGGAAACATTCAGCTAATGAATGTCCCCATAGGAAACATATGTTATTTGATTGTGATTTTTATTATATCACACACACCCTAGGAAACATCCCAAGAGGTCACCCATCCTGACACCAGTCCAAGACAAACACACATAAATATGGAGTTCTAATCAAGCAGGCTATTGAGAAGAAAGGTGCACCTTGTTAACATGGGTCATAACATTTAGTATTTTGGGTCTCACTTTTCCAAGGGTGTTACAACCCCCCTCAAACCGACGTAGTTCCTCTAAAAATTAGGATAGGTATTGGTTATGATAAAAATGTAACAATATGTCCTCAAAGACATCATAAAAACCTCACCTTAACATGGTAATTATGTCCTGGACCACCAAGCACCACCAGTTTCCTCACAGACATGTAGTCCCCTAATAAGGGACCACCCATATTTTTGAATGGATTACAAGAAGAATGAATGTTCACACATGAAAACACATGTTCTTTTATTGTTCTTTTTTCCTCACACGAACACACCTTGGGAAACTTCCCAAGAGTTCAAGAATCCTGACACTACTCCAAGACAAACACTCTTAACTATGGAGTTATAATTAGGTAGGCTCCCAAAAATAATGGTGTATCTTATTGACATGGGAAGTAACATTTAGTATTTTATGTCTCACTTATCCAGTGGTGTTAAAATATTTTATCAATACTAAAAGGACATAATACATTTACACATATTATTTAAAGATTTTTAATCATAAATATCCAATGATTATAACCCAAAGACCCTGAGGTTTAGTTTCACTGGAAGACTAGGATAATAATAACTTGAAATGAAAATAAATAATAACATCATTATTTTATTATATAAAATGATATTATAAATCCATCTTATCTCTTAAAATCATATATTATAACTTGGATATTACAAAAAATAATGGGGTGATCTATAAATCATAGTAAGGTAATAAACATGATAAAGAAACATAACATGTGAGTCAAAGTTATAACATGCTATCATAGAATAAAAGGCTCATGAGTAATCATATAGAAGCATAACATGAATAAAATGGTATCATAAGATCATAGAATCATATAAAACAAGGAATAAGTAGATAAAATGACATAAAAATTAGTCAAGTCTAACTTCCTAGATAATATCACATTGTGGAAAAAGTCTCATAATGGATTAAATTTACTCTTTAATATCCTAAATAACATATCATGAAACAAAAGATTTACCCAATAGATTAGAGTGCTATCTGTGAGCACCCATCATAAAATGTTCATAATTATGTTTAAAAAAAAATTAAATCAATAATAAGGTAAAAACATATGAATTACCCATGTAAAGAAAATGGGTTGTATAATCTTGCATAATATCATAATCAAAGGAAATTTCATAATGAAGGAATTTGAGAAATGAACATTAGGAATGTATTACCTTGTAAAAGGATGGGATAATACGATTGGTATATATTTTAAAGACATGTACACATAATTTATAAAAATTAAATATAATTAATGTGATATAGAAATTGGGTTAGAGAGAGAATGGTCATAATCCTAAGAAAATTGTGGTTTAGAGGGATCTCTTACCTTGAGTATGATTCGTTAGGTATATTATTTATCTATATAAATAAAAAAATCATGGTAATTATTTAATTTATTAAGAAAATTTTCAAGTTTATTATTATTTTTATTGTATTTATTATCATTTTATATCCAATCACTTAATCATTTAGGTCAACTTCGAATTCTTTAGCGATATTCAGTTCATATATCCAAAATCACTTTGGTAAGTTCGATAAGGTTAAAGAGATTATTATTTAATAATATAAAGAATTATAATAATTAAATAATTATAAATTATATATATAAATTATACCTTTAAAACCAACTATGAAATATGGTTATGAAAAATGAACTACATTGCAATCGTGGAGATAGTAGGCCATACGTACACATGAGTAACATTTCCATTTTTCAAAGACCATTATAGAAAAAAGTTAAGTGTTGTTTTATCTTACTAAAGTGATCATTATATCATAAATATAATATTAATTATTTATATACACTTATATATATATACCATCCTTGTGATGCGGTAATGAAAAATGAATCACACCGCTTTGTGGAGGGGGAAATCTATTCGTGCACACAGAAGATGTTATCATCCTTTAAATAATGGAAAGGTAAGAAAATATATAATATATTAATTTAAAAAAATGACAAATATGTTATGAATATAATATATATATGTTAAATAAATCATCAAAAATAGTCTTGAGAGGTGATTATGGAAAACAATTACATCGGTCCATGAGGCAGTAGTCTATCGTACACAATAATGATGTTTTCGTTTCCCATATGATGGAATATGATATGGATGTGATTATAAAATTAACATAATAAAATATTTTTATATGGTATATAATTATGATATTATATCATAGAGTTTTAATAATATTTTAAGTACGTGGAATAAGAAATAAAATAAAATGCGAGGTTAAGATTGATACCACTTCTTCGAACAAACTCTTTATATTTGAACCAAAGGCCTTACTTGGAGGGTTTAATAATAAAAAAGGACAATAAGAAGTAGGAAGGGAATTAAGTAAGAGGATTTTGTATTTATTTTCCAAATTAGATGTCTATTTATGCATGTATAAGAGAGGATAGGATTTTCCCTTTTATAAGTGAGAGGGAGTTACATTTTTGGAATTACCCAAAACTATTCAATAAAGGGAAGTCAATCTTAAGAAAAGTTCCCAAAAAATTTAAAAATGATGTATTTGTGGGAAAATAAGGTTGAAAACATCTCCATAATAAGAAAATATTTTTTTATACATTCTATTCCCTTTATATTTATAGTTACTCACTTTTATCATTTTAGTTCCCACGATAACAACTAGTTTTTACCTAGGTAGTTTATCCTTTCATCCTAATCATAAAATGATAAATACTAGAAAATGTGGACCCATTTATTATAAATATTAATTAAAACTTATCAAATAAAAAACTTATGTGTGTGGTAAATTAATTTTAACACAATCACATGTGATGGGAAAACCCCCATTTTATTCTTAACCGTGGTAATAAATTTTCACTCTTTTTACTATTAATTATTACCAAAAATTAAGTTGACCGCATTACATAATATTAATTATTCTGATTTAAAACATGGAATAAATTTTTCCAAATTTAATTCAATTTTTTATAATTTATTTTTAAATTAAATTTACACAACATGACAAAAAAAGGGATTTTCAAGAAAATGAATTTTTCAAGTAATAAATATTCTTATATTAACTCTATGACTGTAAATAATAATTATATGAATTTAGATTCGTATAAATAGATATATAATATATAAATATAATTTAAATATTTCCATACTAGGGGTTATTTTAATTTACTTAAATGGATAAAATTTATATACATAAAAACAGTTTGTAGAAAACCACATTTTTAAGTATTAAATAAAGTTATAAAAAAATTATGAAAATTGTCGATAAAAAGAAAATTAAATAAATTAATATTAATAAAATGTTTAATATTTAAATTTAATAATAAATCCAAAATATAATGGGTCTTTTAAGTTAATTTATTTAATGAAAATATATGATAATCTTTAAAAAAGTGGTAACATTCACTATTCACTAAAAAAATAAAACATTTCAAAAAAATCACAAAAATTTAACACTAAATTAATTTTAATATGTGGATTTAAAAAACTTTGTTCATTTGACCAAATAAATTCTCTAAAAATTATAAAATTAATTATAATATTTTCACACAAAAATAAATAAAAAACATTTTTAATGAAAATGTATTTTTCTTGAAGAATAAAATGTCTATTAAAAATTGGGTGCTTGTTTAATATAAATTTATCAATAAATTTATATTATGTTTTAAATTTATATATATTTCATAAATTAAACTACCCTCTTATAGATTGGCTTATCTTTATCATAACAGGATCTTACACCAAGGGTGATCTATTTTAATAAAGGAGAACCATCTCATGTATCGCTAAAGGGATGAAAAGCATAATCTAGAACAACACCTGGTTCTGTTCATCCTCAGACTAACCACAAAGGGCATCACCAAAGAAAACATGATATCTCCAGAACTCAACCTAAGAATCCACCAACTAGGACTCCTCTACCTAGTACACTAAGTACAACTAAAAAATTAGTTTTTTATACAACCCCTGCTACCAATCTCTCCCATATTAAGATTCATCATTGATATATCATCTATAATTCTCCAAGAATCTCTATATTCAAACACAACATCCCTACAAGAATTCTTGCTTAGCACATTAGCTACCACATTTCTCTTTCTTAGTGTATTTGATATATAAAATTCATAATCATATAAGATTTCCATCCATTATCATTATCACAATTTCAAGCCACGCTAGGAAAATATGTTCCCTAATCTCTTATGATTGGTAAAAACCACAAAAAACATGCCAATTAATTAATTTCTCGACAAAATTAAAGAAAAAACAACTAATTCTAACTCAATATCATGGGTAACATAGTTACACTCATGGGGATGTAACTAACAAGAACCATATGAAACAACCAGTCTATACTACATCAAAAAACATCCCAAACTAAGATATGAATCATTACATAAAACTCTGATCTAAACTCCCTCTTTTGGTACATGAATAATTAGAGTGATGACCAACTTCAACTTTAGGTACTCAAAATATGATTGAAACTAGTCATATAATAAGAAAAAATTATCATTTATAGTCAAGGATATCGTATGATTCATAACCCAAGATAAATTAGCTTTTAACCTCCTATAATAGCCTAAAATACTAAGAGAAATTGACACCTCTATAATAGTCTTAGGGGATTCCTTTGAAAAAAACCTTGATCTTTGAAGGATCAATAGATAATTCTTGTTGGGAGAAGTCATTCCACAAAAAAATAACTTCATAAAACTCCAGATTCCTCTTTGATAACTTACAAAACAACTAATGATTGTGATGAACTACAAAAACAACACACAGATACTCTATAGGATCTTCCTCAGTTACAGAGTAAAAAAGGATGCCATCAATGAAATATACCATGAACTAATACTGTAATTATATAAACACCACATTCATCAAACCCATGATCATGGTTAGGGATTTCAGTAAACTAAACAACATCAAAATGAACTCATAATTCCCATGTCGACATTAGAAGGAGGACTTCATAATATTCTTTCACCTGAATTTGATGATATATGACTACCGATCAATATTTAAGAACAAAATAGCTCCTTTCAACCGATAAAATAAATAATCAATCCATGGAAGAGGATAGAGGATCTTCAATTTCACTGGATTTAAGAAATGATAATCAATATAGAGATGTAAATTACCATATAATTTCATTACAAAAAAACTGGTGCATGCCAAGGTGGCACAGTCGACCAGAAAAGTCCTTTCTACAATAGATCATCAAGATATACTCACATATCTCACAACTTAGGAGGTATTAAATTTTATAGATACATTTATGTTGAAAAAACTTATAACTATAGTTCTATCCAAAAAATGATCTATCATAAAGAGGAAAACACCACCACCTCCTAAGGAAAAAAATAGGGTAATCACCCAAAACCTTGGGAAATACCTTTGTATGAAAATATGAAAAAATAACTATCATATCATCCATTAAGGAAGAAGAGGATAAAACAATCCTTAGACTAATCCTAGGGTCTCACTCACCAATGAACACAAAATACTCTCCATCGGTATCATATAATTTTTTTTCTCTTAAAGAAATCCAAAATATCCTTCACTAAATATGACTTGTCCATACCAAGGATGATGTCGTATGACTATATCCATAAATATGTGATGTATCCCTAAGAAGAGTACTACCCAAACACTATCTTATAGTATTTATATGCTTTATATATATAATCTCAACCTACTACTAGCGTCATCAATTCCAAGGTAACTAGAAGCCTCTCCACCACAAGTCCCAAAGCATGGACTATGGTACGTTATATGAAGGAGTGTGTAACTCCTGAATCAAAAAAGGAATTCAACTAAGTAAAAAACATGTAAATTGTACCTCTAGCAATGTATGGATCTACTAGAAATGTCAAAGATAGAGCCTAAAAATGGCCATGGCCTACTCTATGACCACTTTGACCTTGATTAATACCACCTCTATAACCATGCTATACTATCTGAGGATGAGGGGAATCTCAAGGATGGACTCTACCTATATTTTTTCCTCTATATTGATCCCAATATGAATCATCTTATTAATTATTTTTCAGCAGAAACTACCTCAATAGAGGAGCCTAAAGAGAAAAATCTGGTGCATAGTCCCTGCTTAGAAATATCAAGTACTATTTCCACTAATGACATTATCCGCCACATGAAAAACAAATATCTAATCCCCTAGAAAAGGCCTGAGAAATTCCAAATGAGATGATGAAGGATGAGACCTACCCTTTTCTATCCCAAAGTTATTTTTATTTTCAACTGGGAACCCCATACCACAATTATGCTTTTGGGAGAGTCCTAAAAAACCCTCTTGTGACGATCTAGTCATATTAATCCTCCTCTTAAAAACCTATGCTTTAATTAGCACATAAAGATACACAAACAACATAAATATAGTGACCATGAGATAGTTCTCTAGATTCAAGGCCTCCTCTAAATGACTTACTCTAACCACATTATTTGGAAATAGGTTTGATGCATAACAAAAAAGGGTCCAAAAATAGATATTGAACTCCCATATATTGGAACTCACATTTCAAAGTTTAAAAAGCTTCTAACACTGGATGAATTCATGGTAAAAGAAAACAAACCCTACTCATAATGGGTCCCTGTATTTATCCCATAAGAACTTGGACTCATTATGATTCCAAATAAATAAGACCCACCACTACCTCACTACTCCCTGAAACATCATCACCACCAATAGAACCCAATGATCCTTATGAGCATGGATCAAACTGAATGCAATATCCACCTCCACTATCCAGCCCCCTCTATGTTTTTTCAATTTTACATTAACACTACAATTATTATATGGCACATTGTATTGAACATCTTTGTTGCAAAACTAATGGGTACATTGACCTGTAGCCATTCTTAAAAAATATAAAATTTTTGGGACTATTAAACAAGGAATATAGAATATTTAATATTAATTAATTACTTATTTATTTAAGGTTTAGAATTATCCCATGTTCTATCTATTTCAAACATAGGAATAAAGAATAATATGCACAATCCTTTCGTAGGTCTCTACCCTGAAAATAGTATCACTTTTCTTACTTGGACCAGTAAACTTAATGGATCATGAATCAAATCATAGGGGTCCATAAATATATGTGTATTAGATGGTATCCATTTTTTATATTTCCTATTATCCTCAGTTGATACTATTTCCCTAGAAACCCATGCACTCTCACCTATTCTTAGCCCCAAAATCCACCATATTACTTAACTTGAACCTTTAATACCACTCTATCAAAACCTCTTCCACAAAAATGTATCCCTCCAGGACCATAAATGAGAGAAGGGAGATAATGACACCCAATGGACACCTCCAATAGGCCATGGTTTGACTAAAAGCACTGAGGGTATACCATAAATGTGAATGAGAGTTATTTCCCTCTAAAATAATATGAGGAATGAGAGATAAGAAAATAAAACAAATACCAATAATTCTTAAGATAAAAGTAAAATAAATCCAATGTAAATCTATATAATTTCATATAGATCTAGAAAAGATAAAAAAGGGAACTACAAGTACTAAAATATAAACATTTCCAAGACCACAAATCCCAAACAGCTCTCGACCAATCAAAAACTAGTAATATCCATCCCAATCTCTATACTAAACCTACTGACTGAAAGCTATTTATATATATATAGGGTGTGAATCATAGTAATACTTAGTCGGATCCCCTTATAATCCTCTCATGTAGAAGATAAGTAAATCATGCTAAATACCATTAAATAATGCTAAAACTAACTCGTCACCTAAATAATTGTTCAATGTTCCCAAAAACACCATAAATACCTCTCACAATGTAATTCATATAGGATATCATAATACAATAATAAAAACATGGGTAACCCACTACCGCTTCCTCATTGGTTTTCCACTCTTCCCCAAACTTACATGTCCTAAATCATTTCTCTCCAAAAGAATCCTTTCTAAAGACACCTAGGATATAATATCATAACATGCATTTCAGGCATAAAATTTTATCATCATCTCATTCCACATTTCTGAATAGTAATTTAGTGGTTTTAGGGAGAAATCAAAACCTGAATTCCATGTATTATACATCCATTATTGTACTTCAATCCATCATGTTCCATACATCAAGTAATATACCTCAATAATTCACAACAGATACACATCTTACCTATAATAATCCTTAGGATACTATATCATGAGATAAATGTGTGTGAAATAACCATAATCCATTACAACCCTCTATAAACATATATATGGAAAGATAACCACCATGAATACCAACACATAATACTACAAAGAGAAGAAATTGCATCCAAAGGGGTAGTTAGTCATCCATTCCTCGCTATCCATGATATTGGGGAAAAACATCCTAGAATCTGATGGGTGTTAGTATCCCTAATGAAATAACTGGGATATTTTTTGATATCATAAAACATATAAGATATAATATTTCTCATAACCACACTATAGGAATTAATCTAGTATTAGGATCAAATGATGCTATCATCTCTCTGACACCCATTTCCCACCACTAAGATCTAGATATCCTATAAGAACACAATATTTAAGAATAAATTCATTAATTATCATTCATTTATTTAAAAATTTCTCTATATGTTAGTTAATTCACTATCAATTAATTAATGTTATTCCATTAATATTTTATTAAACTCAAGGTGATGTTCATTCCCTTTATACATACTAAAACAGACTTCATGGTTTCTAAAGATTAACAAATTTTCATAATTTCAAAAAACACGAACCCCAAGGGTAAAATTATTAATTAAACATTACTATTCCATAATTCTAGTTACTTTAGGGAATATCAAAATTTACTTTATAAGAGATGCATAACCAAGTACAACCAACTGCCTCAAGCACTAGGGAAAGTAATGTTGGTAAAAAATAAACCTGACTATCTATTCCATAACTAGAACATTAACAATAAAGAATACCATATATAAGAAAAAAATGGGAAAACCAAGATTCAACCCATTATATCAATCCCAATATAATCCATGATACCACTGTACATATCATAATGCATTTCTCCATCACATGTATTAACTACTGCCATAAACCTAGGACTTCCTTCCCATATCTCATCAGCCAACAACCATCTTATGTTGATATCACATTATATATCAAGTCTCATGTCCAGAGAAACATAGAAGTAAAAAACAAAAATAGAGTCTATAGGGCATTCATTCCCCCCAAAAAGGCATCTAGCCTTTACATGAAAATGGTCTCTCATGACCTCAAATATTTATATTTATCAAAAAACTAGTTTTATTCCATATTAAATTAACTGATTCATTTATCAAAGGTCATAAATATAGTCAACCTAAAGAATTAGCTATGTAAATGTACTAAATTATTCAAACATTCTATCATGAATATATTACAGTTTCAATTTTTTTAGAAATATCAATTCTCATATAACATGCCTCTTTTTTGTATTAATAATGATCTTTGTAGCTTCAAGTTCTTTATACATTTTCATAAACATATGTAATAACAAATTAACTAAACATTCATTAATAACCATTTTATTCCCTTAAAATTATAAGCATCATCAATTTCAATAAACATGCCTCTTTAATTATTTAGCAAACTAATAAATAATGACTTAATATTCCTTATCCATTTCGATCAAATTAAACATAATAAGCCATATCATAACAAAAAATCTAATAAAATAAAAAATAAAAAAAACTATCCATAAAAATAGGAAGTAAACCATTATCATGTTGGAAAACATAGAATCACTACAACTATAAACCATTTCTTTCATTAATTATGTATCTTCTTTATTAAGGACAATTATACCATCACCCAAATGGATAAATTATAATTGATTTATGATTGCACATAAAAAGTAAAAGGATAAGCAAAGAATATCATACCTCAAGGATTCAATGTTCTTCAACCAAGAATTAAACTACAATGAAGATCTTCGATCACCTCTCCCACAAGGAATCTACAACCCTATAAGGATGTATCACCATGAACGCACTGAAAAAAATAATTTCATGAGAATGAAAGAGATAAAACACCATAACATGGAAATAAATAAATATAGGAACAAGATTTAATAGAGAATAAACCACAAGATAAATATGTAAAACTCACCTCATATCATGAAAAATTGATACCTAGGAGGGGATTGAATCTATTCAAAAGGGTCTTTAAAGGCCTTAAAAAAGATCTTTTGGGTGACTATGTTTTGAGAGAGGAATTATAGAGAAAATCTAGTTTATAGGGGTGTTAAATATTTATATAGAAACATATAATTAGAAGGCTAGGGCTCAACAACCTATAATCATAAACTAAAAAGACTAGACAATGGTGTAAGATAAGAGACAATGTTGTAGCCTTCTTGGTAAAATTTTCATAAGAGGAACATGATGAAGATCCTATAATTTAGGAAGAGAATAATAGTGAAGGGTAAACCACTACACAAAAGGAACCATTTTCTATGAAGAGGATATGTTTTAGCCTACCCCGATGCCATAGGGATACCAAAATTATCAAATTCACTAAGAATACACCTTGAGGATCTATTCTACAACCTATCTCTCCATGATACATTACAAAAAAACCAAGTAAAGGCCTGTATTGTATCCCCATTCGACACCGCATCTATGCCAAAAATGGAACAAACCCAAAAAATATTCCTTATGAGACCCTATGATACAACCAAACTCTCCAAGATACACGACAATCATTCACAACACAACTCAAATCTCCATGATGGAGAATCCTATTTAGTTGAAATCACAAATAAAACTCCATATTTCCCTCAAACTCCCTAAAGATAATAAAGTAATGCTTTAAAAGGTTCTAGTCCATTACACAATATATATTCATTATTGTATAGAAAAAATATTCCTTAATTTTTTTTAAAAATTATGTGTCTTCAAGTATCACTTAATCATTTTCATAGGGTGAAATGTCTTATTAAAATTTAGGGTTATGATTCCACATTTAGTATCTATATCCTTATTACATTATAGATTTATTTTAGTAAATAATTTTTCTTACCCTTTTGAAAGAAATTTATTCTGGAAAAACATTAGGAGAATGTTATAGTATCATCATTGGCTCTAAACTTTATAATTTGAATTTATCTCATAATATATGAATACAAATTGATTATAAAACTAAACTATTAATCCATGTTGGGATTCTTATTCTTTATTATTACTTATTTTAAAATTAGATGGATTATTCATGATGTGATGGCTATTTATTAACCCCCCTAATGGTGTGTATAATTATCATGGATATTAAATTATTTTAGAATGTTCTCCTAGAGGTAAAAAGAATTTTTTAATTTTAGTCAAATTTAAATTGAAGTGGGTTAAATTCACTTAAAATTTTAAATGTTAATGTTTTTTTAAAATAGTAACCATTTTTTCAATGGAAACATTTAATTTGATAGGGTAATACCACTTTCTAATTATGATAATCCATGAGGGAAAATAATTTCTTTGTGTCATTTTAGTTTTTCTATTTTGAGATTCATTTTCTACGATTGAATTTTACTTAAGGATTTCTTGAGGAAAAGAAAAATTCTATGTGCGGGGTAATTTTATGTGGATCTATTTCATAACAATTTCTCTATATTAATTTTGGGTAATTTTATGGTATTTTAAATAACAAATGTTCTTATAATGGATAAATTTGTAATATTTTTCACCTTGTATATGAACATGAAATTCATTTAATTTTATTACTAATGTGATTATTTTTGTTCTTAAATGGTGTAATGTTATTATTTTAATTTATATATATTTTGAGAATTTTTTTTGATGTTTGAATGGGTGATTTTATTGAAATTTAATTCTTGAAGTGATTTTTTGAATTTGGATTTTTTAAATAATTTTTTATTTATAATTGAAGGAACATAATTTTATTACAATCTTGGTAACCTATAATCCATGGATTTATTTTTATGTTTATTTTTAATTTTTAATTGATGAATCATTTTCCATTTTTAATTGGGTTTTTAGGTTTTTGAATAGCTATATAGCCAAATGATCAACATCTACATGTAGCCAGATTTCCATGTATGGGGATGATTAAATATCTAATTTACTACATTGAAAAATTCTCAAAAATCACATAGACTTCTTATTCTACATAATTCATGGCTAAATTTCTAAGTATCAAAATTTTGGGAGTAATATTTGATATATTCAAATTTTCTTTTAGGAACACACAACCAAATTCATACCAGACTCATCCATGTAGCTGAATTTGGAGTGACATCTATATATGGAGTTTCATACAAAAAATATTTATATCTATTTATTTGGGTACATGAGAACCACATTTCTAATTTTTAGTGATATGTAAGTGGTAGAACCTAAAACCAAAATCATTTAAATTATGTAGTTTGGATACCGAGATCAATTAATGTGGTAAAGACCTCAAATCCTCTTGAATTTATACATCACATGATATTGAGACTGAAGATTATGAATGAATTAGGATAAATGGTGAGTTATAGTTATATGAAGTCAATTAATCAACAAAATGGGGGGGGGGGGGTTATGTTTAATTGGGTATAATGTTCCACTCAAGTGAAACTTGAGGAAGACAAGATTAATGAATCCAATAAAAAGGGGATAAATTTGAAGTGTTTATTTTTGTGTTACATATCATAGTTGATATTTTCATTGGATTTCTTCTTGTTGCTGGTCCAAGAAGAATATGTAGGGACTTCAGTGCATTCGATCCCTATGGTTGTAAAAATGGTTTTAGGTGCATGTTTTTTGTTTGAGGAAATTCTTCGAGGAGTGTTTGATCAGGCGATAAAGAGGTCTTATTTACTGGTCATAGTAAAGTTCTAGGTGAGTTGAGTCTATGTGAATCATTAGTTAGGGAGATTTTTCTTAACTCTATTGATATGTAATGATCTTGATTTCTCAACATGTAGGTATGTTCATTAAATATGGATTTGGGAAAAGTGGGTTCAATGTGGAAAAATTGAAGGTTCAATTTTTTGAGATTATGGTTGAGTTGGTGAGTGTGTGAAATAATTTTAAGGATGAAAAAGGGGGTTGGAATCATATGGAAGGGTTTAGTTTTGAAGAAAATGTTGGGACTAAAGTTTGAAAGAATTTTTTTAAGCTGGAAGAGGTTTGTGCTGAAGGTATTATCTTTTGTTGTTAAGAAAATAAATCAATTCACTTTGTAAGATTTTTTAATCAAAATAAACATTGTAATTAGTAGATCAGACCCAAAATTATTAAAAAATTTCATCATATTTTGAATAATTTTTCTAGGAGAAAAGGTTCATCAGACTCACCTTGGGTCTGAAATGAATGTTTCTATCATAATGAGAAACTGTATCAGAGTTTGTGTGGCTCTGATGAAAACCTGATTATGTTTCTTGATCTTGGATTTTTGACAAATCATATGTTTTATCTGAAAAATTGTGATGAATGAATCATGAAGGAAAGGGGGAGAACAAGTGCTGTGAATAAATTTGAATTTTAGTAGGAAGGAAAAAATATGCTGGAAGGATGGTAAGTTACAATACATTCCACTGTAAGTCAGACGATTCTATACCAATCCTAAACATTCTCAAAGTCATGAGTGAATCATGATACAATACAAAGTTTTCGAAAGAAGGATGTTTCTAAATTCAATGCTTTCTAGTCATAGTTCATTGATGTGAGATCCTTGGACATAAAATTGTTTTGAAGGCTGTGAAGTTTTGTTTAAAATATGAGAAGATGAAGATGCTAGTTTGTAGTCAGACTAATAATCCACACAATAAAATTATTTATAGAAAGATTTCGGTAAGGAAAGAATTTGCTGTTGACACTGGACCATCAGATGTAGTGTTCGACTGACCATCAGAGTAATCTAGACACTGATAATCAGATACAGTGATGATTGAAAAAGGTAATCGAAGGCAGAATCTTTTTTGAATCAGAATTATAGGTGGTAGTTTTTTAGAATGATGAGAAATTATATGTTGTTGGGACCAATTCAATATGGGATCAAATATTAATAAAAAATGTAGTCAACCATTTTTATCAAGATGAATTATTTTTTTAATTAGTTTAAGAAAGAATAAAGAAAGTAGTGATTTGTTTCTATCAATTGGTTCAAGAGACATCAAGAAACATGCAGTGTAGACTATCATACTCTAAGTGACACCGATAATTTATAATGAGATAGGGAATGATTCATTATGTTCAGGATAGAACCGATAAAAGTATTTAGATGCTTGAACACATCAGATACAAGATCATCTATCTAAGGAAAAGAAGAAAAAGAGAACTTTTTGACACTGGTTCTGAAGTGTTTATGATAAAGTGAAATAATATTTATAAGTTGGGAAAGAGTTTATAGAATAATGGTTTTAAATCTATATCTAATAGTTGATATGGAGTATCAAAATGAGCAGTTTGTTTTCAGTGGTACCGAGCATTATAATGTGGAGTATTCAGTTTTGTTGTATTATAAAGTGGGTCTATAAAATTAGAGTGACCATACGTTTCATCATAATGAGTAAAATTGCAATAAAATCAGAAACGAACTGAAGAATGGTTAGAAATTACGAATTAAGATGAAGTAGTGAGAAGATTTTAAAAGGTTTGATAAAAATCAAGAATAGTTGATAAGTGATGAATAAGTCCAAGATATATCTGAAATGAAGGGTAAATAGATGTTTTATAAAATTTAGTTAAGTAGGAAAACATTTCAGATTCCCACCTAAAATAATTTTGGAAAACCTATAATTGGAAGGAAGTGCATGGTACTTTTGAATGGATTAGAACACTGTTGACATGCGGAGTAATAGATATAATTTATGAAAGTTTTTAAAGAGGAGTTTATGGATAGTTTCTTCTTAAGGAATCTTTCCAGAAAGAATAGGAAGAAGAAGGAATATCATATTTAGTGTTTTCAGATCAGACTAAGTAATTAGATTGGGATTTATGGATTGAGACGGAAGTTTTTTAGAGTTATTTAAGAGGTATTCTGATAGAGTTATATTTCTAGACTGATCAATTAGATTGAGGAATCAAACTGGGTAATTATACTGAGTATCTTTATGAAGCTCAGATAAGTTCTTACCTACTGTTGGGAAAGAAAGTGAAAATTTTTCTGGAGATATTAATTATAAAATTTTACAAGGAATCATAATGACATGTTCTGAAGAAATTGTTGAAAGTTTATTAGGTTGTTACACAATCTTGTATTACATAATTTTGTGCCACTATTGTATTGAAAATAGTGCTACACAAGTGTAAGGGTGTATACTACTTATTGTATCCACAAAAAGGGATCGTTTTCTAGTGGATTTTGTGGTATTGTATTGTTTCAAAACATATTGTGGATGTCACTACTCTTGTTGAGTAGTGAACCTTGTAAATTATTTTGATCTTGTGGATGTGTGATTTTTTTTGTTTTCTGCAAAGTGACAAATCTTTAACAGGAGACAAAATTTGTTTCAATAGGAATTAAACATAAAAGAAAAATATATCATTGATTCACCCATCCCCCTCTCAGTGATACATTGATCCTGGATATGAAATACCAAGTGGAATCATAGAAAAGGTTCCCTTCATCTATTATTTCCTGAAGTTTTTGAAGATAAGTTATGATAGATATTCTGAATTATGAAAAACATTAATGGATTCTAGTATTTTATAGTAAGAACTATCATATGTAGAAAGATGGAATATTTCTGTACCTTATTTCTCTTGGGTATGAGGTTATTGTAGCTACAACACATGTAATTCCTCTTATTGAAGAAAAAGACCCTATTACAACTATTGACAATTAGAATATTGAGAATGATGGAAGATAAAAGAATTATTTACTCTCTTCAATTTCTAAAAGCGAGTTTCTAAGAGTGAAGGGTGTTTCTATTAAAAAAGTTATTTGGGAAAAATTGAAAAACATTTATGAAGGTAATATAATGGTGAATAAATTCAAGTTAAAAATTGAGAATCTAAAGTATATATATATTAAAATGGGAGAGTATGAATCTTTGGGTGACTTCTTTACAAGGGTAAATGATATTTTTATCACCATCATATCTCTTGGTGAAATGTCAATGACTCAACTATCATTGAAAAGATATGGATAATTCATTGTAACAAGTTTGATGCCGAAGTTTTCTTTTTGTAAGATAGAGATCCTGAGACTCTATCTTTGGATTATCTTGATAGTACTCTCATTACTTATGAAATGGTAAGGGAGAAAGTTATAAAAATAAAAACTAAAGTTATTTGAGAAATTTAATTCAAGGATTCTATGAAAGGAAATCATAATAATGTTCCTAAAGAATAATAATTTGCTAACTATGATTCTAAAAATGAGGTATGTAAAAATCTTGATGAATTTTTATCCTTGTTTTCTTAAAATGTGAAAAGAGGTACATGTAAATATAATGGGTGACATCCCTTGATTTTTTTTGAATGTGGAGCCATTGGGAATATTAAATCTAATTTTCCATTAATAATGAAATAATATGATAGTGATGAATATTAAATAATGTTGATAAGATCATGGGATAAATATGGTGATAAGGATAAATCTTATTTCAAAGGAAATGATAAAAAGTTCTACAAATCCAAAAGGAGATGTTTTTTTTCTAAAGATTAAGAAAAAGAAAACAGTGAAGCTAAATCCAAAAGGTTTATTGATAATTCTTGAGAGAATACTTTTATTTAAAAAGTTAATAATGAAGATTTCTAAAGTATCAATTCTAATGAATAAGAAACTCGATTATAATATCATATGAAAGAATAATTAAAATAATGTATGAGAAATATTGGATGTCTTGAGAAAAAGATTAAGAAATTTAAAAATGAAAATTCCTCAATAAAAAATCAATAATGTTTTCCTGATGATAAATTTTATCAATTAAAAGAGATTAATGATCTAAAGAAATATATTGGGAATGAAGAGAATTGAAGGAACATTTAAAAGTAAAGTTGAAGTAAAAAGATAGAGTTCAAAATTTTCCAACAAAAAAATTCTAATAATTGAAATATGGATACAAGTTTTAATAATTATATCTCTGATGTTGGTGAAATATCTAGAAATGGTAAAACTGAGAAATATCAAAAGTTACCTTTAATGGTTGATAAGAAAGTTGAAATTGTTTCTGAGGAAAAGAATGCTAGGAAAATTATGTATATGGACAAAAACAACAAAGTAGATAAGTCATAAGTTTTTAAAAATTCCAAGTCTAAAGAAGTTTATAAAAATTATGGTTTCGATAAGGATGAAAATAAAAATGAGATGAAAAATAAGATTCTGGTTAATAACATAATGGTTAGTGGTAAACAGAGTTCTAATAAGAAATATAATAATGTTGATGAGAAACATGCTAAAAAATATGGATAGTTTATAATTTATAGAGAAAAATATTATTTCTATTGATACTATTGGTATTATGGTGGATTCATATATATGATAAATATGTGTTAGTTTAATCATAAACATTACTACTATTCCAAAAATTACAGAAGGAGAAGTTTGAGGTGGATTCAATCATCTCAAAAGAAGAATAATAAGAAGGATGTTTTGAAGAAACCTAATATGGTTAGTGTGAAAATAAAAAAAGGTTCCAACCTTCAGAAACTGTTTGTGAAAGATGTGAAAAAACAGACATCTTTCAAATGTATGTCCTGTTTTGTTACCGGCACAAAAAAAGGTTTATAAAAATTGTTAGAAGTCATGTGTAAAGAAAGATAAAAATAAAGAAAAAGAAATTTTTGTTGAAAAAATCTCAAATATAAAAAATTATAATGATCTTGGATCTTGGATAGTGGGAGTTTTCTCATATGAAATGTTACTTAAAATTATTAAATAATGTGAAAGAATTAAAATAAGGAAAAATGAAATTTGGTAGTGATAAATCCCTCATAATCAAAGGTAATGGATTTTATATTATTAGGAAAGACATGTTAATGTTCAAGAAATATTTTTTAGTTTATGGTATAAAACACAACTTGATAAGTGTTTCACAAATTTTTGAAGAAGAAAACAAAGTTATTTTTTAAAAATGGGTTTTTTTGTGAAAATAGAGGAAGACAGAAAGATTGTTTGAAGAGTCCAACGTACAAATGGAAATTTTTTCCAAGTTACTGAGATTCAAAACTCACATTAAAAAGGCATGGTGGATGAGAATCGATTATGGAATAAAATTTTAGGACCCATGTTTTATAGAAACATGAGAAATTTATCTAGGAAATACAGTATCTTTGGAATTCCTTATATGTCAAGAATAAGAACTTGGTGTTGCACAATTTTTCAGAAAGTAAAGATTACCAACACCATTCATAAAAAAGTTAACATTTATTCAAAACAAACCTTGGAACTTATTCATTCATATATCTATGTTTCAATGAGAAAAAAATTAACTCACAGATATAAGTACTTCATTACTTTAATTAATGAATTTACTCACATTAATTGTGTTATGTATATGAAACATAAGTCAAATGATTTTAATTTTTTTGAATGTTCCTGGAGTAAATATGAGAATGAATTTAAGTATTCTGTAATGAAGTCGAGAATATACAATGGTAGTGAATACAATATTTAAGAGTTTGAATGTTATCTTGAGAATCAAATAATTTGATTTGTCTTCGGAACACTTTAAACTCCTCAAAAAAATCATATTGTAGAATGGAAAAATAGATGTCTATTTGAAATGGGGTGGAATATGTCAATTAAACATAGTCTCTCTGATAAATTTTGGAGGTAATCTATGAGAACTACTTTGTATATTCAAAAATGATGTTTTTATATTCCATGTTTAGATACGTTTACATATGAAATGTTTTATGACATAAATACAAGTTTGAAACACTTAAGAGCTTCAGGGAGTCCATGTATCATAAATAAGAAAGGTAGAAACATTGGGATGTTTGATTAGAGATGTGAAGATGAAATTTTTCTTGTTTATGCTCTGGAAGGAAGAGGATATAGATATTTCAACAAAGATACATAAATATTAGTTAACTTTGTTGATGTGAATGTTTTTGAAAAAAATGAGGAAGATGTTAAAAAAATTTTTTGGATAAGGAAGGTGAACATGATGAAATAATTTTTGTTTAGGGTGTTTATAAGGATGTAAACAATTGTAACCCTACACAAGAAGAAGAATCACATTAATCTTTTTCTAGTGATGAGGAAGAATCTTGAAATTATCATCCTTGGACAAGGAAGCATGTGGAATCTCAAAACATAATTGGTGATCAACATAGAAAGGTTCAAACAAGAACAACATCAAAAGATATTAAACATACATCCTTATATTCAAAAGATGATCTGAAAGACCTGAATGAAGATTTTGAGAAACCAGAATGGGTTCAGGCTATGAATAAAGATATGGATTTGATAGAAAAGAATGATACTTGGGAACTCATACCTAAACCCAATTTTTTTTATTAGTATAAAGTGGATTTTCTAGAATATGATAAATGAATATGGTAAATTTATATGAAATAAAGAAATATTAGTGTGAAAAGGTTACTCATAGATAGAGGGAATTGGTTTTTATGAGGCTTTTTCTTTTGTGGAAAGGTTGAAACAATCAGAATCTTTCTTTCCATTACTGCACAAAGAAGTTACAAAACAATCCATATGGATGAGAAGTCCACATTTCTGAATGGGGATCCTGAGGAATAAGTTTATATTGAAAAACCATGTGGATTTGTTGTTGGTAAGGATGAATTTTATGTGTGTAATTTGAATAAATACTTTTATGAGATAAACCAAGCACTAAGATCATGGTATTCCAAATTGGATGCCTACTTAAGAAAGATCATTTTTAATAATGGAAAGGTTGATGGTAATCTATACATCAAATAAAGTTAGGAGTTTTCACTCATTGTAATTTTTTATGTTTATGACATTATCTTTGTTGGGAAGGATGAAATAACATGTGAAATATTTTTTGAAGAGATGAAAAACTTATTTGAGATGTTCATGCTAGGTGAAATGAAATAATTTCTTGGGTTAAAAATCTCACAAAAGGAGAAACATATTTTTCTTTCTCAAGAAAATTATGCTAAGGACCTTCTTAAGTAGTTCAAAATAGAAAATTCAAAACCAATTTCAACACCATTTTCAATGGGAACCATGTTGACTAAAGATGTATAAGGTAAAGAAGTTGAATATGCAGTGTTTTAGAAGATAATTGTAAGTTTGTTGTATTTGACTTCCCCAAGACTAGACATTGTTTATGTTTTTGGTTTATGTTCAAGATTTCAGAGTGATCCAAAATAATCACATCTATTTTTTGGAAAAATAATTCTTAGACATATCAAAGGATCACAAAACTTCATAATAATGTATGATACCTCACAAATTATTGATTTTTTGGGTAATAAGATTACTATTGGGTAGGAAATGTTGATGATAGAATATCCATATCTAGTGGATTTTTCAATTTTGGGAAAAATTTTTGTTTGTTGGAAGATAATGAAACAAAATTCAGTAATTATTAGTATGGATGAAGTTGTGTATGTTTCTGTTACTCAAGGAACTACTCAAATATAAAAATCAAAAGGATAAAGATACTCTACCCAACATCTTTGTTGCAAATTCAGATCCCTTTGATTAGAAAATATTTTACGCTCCTATGATCAGAATATACCATAAACCACTACCCAAAGATATAGTGGAACTGTGTTTTGAGTTCATTCATAACTTCTTCCAGCTCAATATCATTGGCAGGTTAATTCTTCTCATGAGGGTGTAGATGGTGAGAGCCATAACCCCCACCTATTTCTGTTGCATCAAGAAACATTCCAAATCCACATCCGAAGCATCATAAAAGACATAATAACTCGATCTCAGTTCTTGAAAAATCAAATCAAGTGTTGAAATCAACCCCACCTTTAGCTCCTCAAAAGATCTTTAACACTTGAAATTCCATTCAATCTTCTCACCCTTATGGGGTAAAGCTGTTATCTAAGAAGTGATATCATAGAAGTCATGAACAAGACATCTATAGTAACTAGACAAACCCAACATTATTTGGATCTCAAACAAATTTATAGGTTGATCCTAGTACATAACATCCTATACCATTTTAGGATCTACTGAGACGCCCCTCTTAGATATCACATTCCCCAAAAACTTCACCTCTCAGATATAAAAAACACACTTAGAAAGCTTACCATATAGATAAAATTCCATCAATGTTTGAATATTGATATCCAAATAGTATATATTCTCCTCCTTTGACTTGGAGTACACCAAAATATCATCCATGAACACAACAATAAAAGAGTCCAAGAACCATTGAAAGATATGACTCATAAAATTTATAAACACCATAGGAGAATTAGTGTGGATGAATTGCATAACTAGAAAGATGAAATTCCCATATCGACTACTAAATAATGTCTTAGGTATATCTTCTTATCAAAATCTCAAATAGTGATACCCCGACCATAGGTTAATCTTAAAAAACCAATGATCCCCTCAAAAATGATCAAAGAGATCATCAATCCTTGGAAAGGGATATTTTTTCTTAATGGTAACCTTATTGAACTTTCGATAATTGATGTAGTGTTTAAGGGCCTTATTTTTCTTATTAGAAAAGAGGATAGGAAAATCCAATGGTTACATACCAGGATTAAAAAATCCTTTATCCCATTGGTCCTCAAGCCGGACCTTAAGTTCCACTAACTCAACATGCACTATACGGTAAGATGGTATAGAAATGATCATCATACCATGGATCAGGTAAATTGTTAACACGACCTATATATATAGAGGAAAACTAGAAAAACCATCTAGAAATACCTTAGGGTACTCACAAAAAACTGTAAGAGGTCAAATACACAAGAAATGGTCAACTGTATCAATAAAAATTTCTAAAAACTATCTTGATATTACACCATTATAAGGAACAACAAACCCTTTACTTCCTAATCTTGAGTCTCACTCACTGAAGAAAACATGAGTGACCCCATTGGAAGATAATAACTGAACTCAATGATGAAAATATTCTATCTAGTAATTAACAATAATCATACATTCCATGTTGATAATCAAGTTCAAGATGTCCAGATCAATCATTACGATGTACCACTCTACCTAAAAGTCATCTATCATCACCTAAAATGAGAGACATCATAAATTTTTTTCATACCTCTTTCCTAAAGGAATGGAAAGATCCAAAAATAAATTCATAAGTTCTAAATGCAATCTCAACATGTAAAATAACTCTTATAAAATAAAATAAATAGTATCTCCCATATTAAAAAATATAGCACTGTAAAAGATGAGATAAACACCATACCTCTAACAGTAGATGGTCCTGCTTCAGATTATTATTGCACATACTCCACTGCATAAAGTTTCCTAGTCTTAGACACATGAACATCTCCCTTTTCATAATAATTAGACACAACACCCTTGGAAGTATCTACACAAACCTATGAACCCTTGGTGAGAGTACATAATTCCATACTTCCCTATGATATCTTTTCACAAAAGCAATGTAGATGGAAAAATCATCCAAAAATATGAAAAGTTTTACTAGCCTCCACACAATTAGGCTTAATATGACCTTTCCTTCCATATAGGTATTAAAAATCCTACTACTTCCCAATCATATCCCCTGAGACTGGTCCTGAGGAAAACTAACCACTCTTACGCTTCCTTTTCTAGATAGGATGTACACCCAAAATAATCACTGAACCAATTGAACCTTCACCCAAAACTATCCCCCCATCTATACCTACCTCATCTAAAGTTTCCTTGTCAACTACCTCCAAAAAGGTTAGAAGTAACATGATTATAAACATTGACTGAATATCATGCCTTAATCCTAAATGAAACTGCCAAGCCTTTAGGTACTCATTAGTGATAAGCCCTAGTTTCATATGTACTAACTTGAAAAAATAGGTAAAATAATATTAAATAGTAGGATCTCCAATCTCTATGTTTAGAAACTCCCATGTCTTCTCCACATCCATTGTCTCATGATAAAACTACTAGTTAAATATTTTCTTGAAGGAATTACCTGTAAGATCCTCATGCAACTTAACTTTCACAATAGAGTCCCACTATCTCATTCTTTGTAACTTGATAATATATGAAAAAAACCCAACACATAGTCTTTAGGAGTATTTAATAAGTTTAAGATCCTATCTATCCTCTAAATCCACTCCTTATATTCCTGGGATCCTTTTTCACCCCAAAAGATGAGTTGGTGCTTCTTAATAAATTTCAAGCCATGATCCACTACACGTCCTAGGTTTTCGACACCCACTTGACCCAAAGTCTGAATAGTGCTGATAGTAGCTTCTACCAAAGTAGGTTACACTGGAGGATTTTCACACGGAACCTATCTCATAGCTTCATCTCTCATATTTAGAAGAGGTCTTCTCAAGGGTGCTATCCAATAGAATACAAAAACCAATCAACTATGAGAAAATTCCAAAATCATAGAAAAAACTTCTAGTATTGATTACAATGATTTAAAACAATAATAATTTAAATATAACACTAAACTATAAATGAAAAAACTTACATAAAAAGGAATAGGTAAATTAAAATAAAATTCACATACAATTCATTTAATTGACCTTAAACTCCAAGTCTCAAACATTGTAAAAGTCCCAGAATGCCCACAGAAACCTAGTTTTAGTCATGGAAGAAGTCTGGTCAGGCCCCTTTTCCACATCTACTATCTAATTTTTGATATTCATAACTTTGATCAACCCAATACATTAAATCAAACTCAGGGAGTTCTAACACACTTTATGCTGAGTATCCCTCTATTACCAAATTATAATGTACCAACCCAGGTTAAATTGACTAGCCACCTAAACTATCCCATCACATGATATAGGTAAAACATACTAAAATAACTAGTCTTGAGTTTATGGAAAATAGGACATAAAACTAGAGTATGAAACCTAAACAAATGAGTTACCACAAAAGACATATAATCCAATCTAAAATAGGTTGAAACTAATAGTAAGTTAGGACCCCATATGACCATAAGTCACCTCTAGATTAACCTGAACCGAAATCATATCCATGAATCAAGATGTAAATGTATTCATGAAATAACCTATCATGCGATGCAATGTGATATAAACTCATATAAAAACCTATTGGAAACAATTCATGTTAAAAAAATCATGTGATAAATAACCATAAATGAAAGAACCTCACATATTTGGCTTAAAATTATATGAAACATTGTACCAGAGACTAATAATCCTATGTAAACATTATTCTGATAAAAAAGATATCAATTATTGCTAGTTTATATCACAAAATGTTACCTCCTTGTGATGAAACACACACTAAGGCTACTCGTGTCTCTTTCCTAGCGTACCCAAGGTTCCCAATGTGAAATTATCTAATAAATTTTCAAAACCATGCTAAACATTTTATAAACAATTTTAAAGATAATACAATCCTCTTTAGAGGTTGATAACTAATTTTCAAATTAACAAAATCCATTTTCAAAGAAAACCCCCATTTTGAAAATATTTTTGTTTCCAAGAAATCATTTGAAACAAATTATCACATCAATTAATGTAAAACCAAAATTAATTTATCAAGAACTAAATGAAATTAATAAAATCAACCCATTTTATAGAAACACCTACCTTAAAATGGTAGAAACCAATCATATTTCAACAATGGTGATCAGAAACTAGGATAACAACCTCCAAAAGACAAGGCATTCCAAGAAACTAAAAAAGATCGATAAAAAGGACTATCCGATCACAAATCCGCATCCAAACCATAGAAACAATCAAAACTAAAGAAGAACCATAAGGATTACATACCCAGAGAGAAGTTGTCCAACTAAAATGGTGATCAATCATAGAATGTAGTAATCTAGATAGGAGGGAGTTACAAAAAATTTCTAAAATAGAACTCTAGGTCGAGAAGAGAGAGATATTCCAAAGAAGGAAATAATAAATATGTTGAGTGGAACTATAAAATCCAAACTCCCATTGATTACATGGTATTTAATTCCCTTACACATAATGTTATTCCTAGGTATCATTTACACTGAATAACCCATCACTTTTTTTATTAAAAACCTGATTTTTCCCATCTAACAACATGAACCTATTACATGGAATGTAAACTCCCATGTTATGTATCCATTTAATAGAATCAACTTAGTGGAAATTACATGGGTTTTAACCCATATTCATGGTTTTTAGTAGACCATCAATCTATATAAATAGCATTTTTATGATAGAAATTATAACATATCCCTGAAATCACCATTATAGTTATCCTATCAATTATTTCTCATCATTACTCAACCAACGTAAAAGGAAGACCAAAACAAAGTTAAAAACATAACTAAGAGAACAATAATGAGGTTTAATAAGGGAAAATTATGGTTGAAATAAAATTTGAGTGTTTTTGGATTGGGTGAAGAAGATATATGAGAATACATTATTTTGGTAAAGTAGCTATTTTTTTATGTGATAAAAATATACACCATATCCTTGGTAGTATCTAACCCAAATAGCTAGCCATCACATAGATAATAGACAAGCATAAATATGGATACATCATAGTGCAACTATTAAGGAACTTAGTGCTTACATAGGTTTGACACAAGCATATAAAAGTGTGGAACAACACTAAGGTAAAACCATAATGTGGGTTGTCATTGTGAACCTATAATATGAAGTGCTACTAATAGATTTCAATTAATGGTAGCTAGAGTATATATAGTAATAAATAAATGAACTACTAAGCTCAAAATCTTTGTGGGACTTGATATATCAATTTATTATTCACATATTAAAGCATTAGAACATGTTTATTAATATGAAACATTTTGGTTCACATTCCACACACTGCAATAGGGTTTGTGAGAGGATATAACCCCATGAATCACTGAATTACATCATTCCATGCATGATCTTGAGGTTCTTGATGATAACCAATATGTTTCACCATGATCTTCATCATTATACAATGATTTTCAGATGAAATTTCATGCATATAACAAACTTTTTCAACGTTATATATTAAAAGCTACACATTTGTTTAATCAATGAATAGATTGATTTCATAGAAGAAGTTTCATGTAAATCCAAGTCATTTGTGATTATTATGAGTTGTTATATTAAGTTTCCCAAACAAAAACTAAGGTTGGATGATGTTGATACCACAGGTAGAGTGAATGATATTTTTTGAAGAATGTTGTTAGAAGTGGATGGTTGAATATAATTCTTGGAAGAACCAAAGGGTTTTTATTTCTGATAAATACCCCCTAACAACATCGAATAATTAGTTACTTCTAACAAAGAGGTAGATATAGATCGAGATCACTGTGAGAATGGATAATAATTTGACCACTAAAATCATACTAATTATCAGTAGTGCAACACATCATTGAGAGAAAAATAAAATATTCAAATGACTATAAAGAAGAATATTTGAAAATAAACAATATATAATCAAGTGATTGTTTAACTAAGTAATTACATGCATGATTTAATCTTATAAATTATCAAGATATGTGAAGGCCATCAAAAACACCATGCTTTCATGGAGATTTTAGGAACTCTAATTTACATGAAGTTGAGTATGAATACCATCAATAGCTATGTGATTTAATGAGGATAGTCATGTGAGCTAAGATGTTCATAAATCAGAGTTGATAAGTGTTTTTAAAATATATAGTGTAAAAAATTACTATGAAAAATATTTACATGAATTTTTTTAGAGAATATAAGAATCATTTGTTCATATGTGAGAATCTAGTAGTGAAAAGTAGTGACAATTTAGTTTTAAAGATAAGATTATTATAAGTTCTAGTTTTTATTATTAGATCATCCAAAATTGATTTTTTTGTAGAGTAGAATAAGAAGATAAATATCATTCAAGGGATGCACAAAGGATCCAATATTCCTTAGAGATATTTCCTCAAAAGGGATTTGTTTATTATAGTGATGAAAAATTTGTAACTAGTTAATCCTAGCCATTGTAACTGGTATAATTCTATACCCTATCCTAATTTCTTCTTGATGATAAAAGGAGAGTTGTGTGTATGGTATAATAGCCACAACACATTGGGGACATAATCATCCATGAAGGAGGTGAAACTTGCTAAAAAATTTACTTGTGACTATTTATTTTCTGCATCAATGTGTATGTTATGTGAATGGTGTTGAGTATGTATAGTATTTAAAGGTACTTGTAAAAAACATAAAAACAATTATCCCCCTACTCTTAGTGTTTATAACACTTCATTTGATCCTAATATTTTTATCAAAGTAGTTATACTCTTTATAATTTCTCTCTAGAATCTAATATTGATTAATAAAAATCATTTTACATAAATGGAATTCCAATATTAAATTAAAAATGATTTCATATTTAGAAATATGGAGTGGTACCCTACCTTATCTCCCTTGGAAATGATGTGGTCAGTTCAATAAAATATGCTTTCATAATTCTAATGGATACCTCAACATGGTTTGTAGTGGATAAGAGAAATATTGAAAATGATGTAAAAAATAGGAATCCATTATTGTATTCTTAATATGAGAAAGTGATGACAAAAACAATGGGATGTAGAATTGATAATACTATTTGGAAGAAGATTTATAGAATCTCTAAAGGGAAAATGGTAAATGAAGTCAAATTTAATGTAAGTAGACAAAAACATGAAGAAATTAAAATATAGTTTTATGAAATAGTTTATGAATTATTTATAATGGATAATATTATTATCTACACCATTTGAGGGTATAGATAAAATCTTGAATATTATACTACGGTGATGAAGTTGATCAAAATCTTAGAAAACAAGTTTGATACTAAGGTAACTACTCTCAAAGATAGAGTTCTTAATAAATTAACTATTGATGACCTTTATACTACTCTCATAAATTATGATATTAGAAGAGGATTAGAACTTAAAATTAAGAGAAATAACAAAAATTTCTTATAAAGTATTGAAAAATTTGAATGTCGAAGAGGAGTGTGGCTGTTATGTTGAAGAAGATAGTATATGAAATATTTTTAAAACACTTTCTTTAATTTCATGAATCTTAACACATGGTAGGGGTGAGTATAGAGGTAAAATTATTTTTAAATGTTTTAATTGTTTGAAGGTTGTATATCTTTGAGAAAAATTCCCATGAAAATCAATGAAGAAAATGAAAATGATGAAGCTACCAAAAAGATCACCAATAAGAGATATTCGCTAAAGAAAATCCAATCAAAGGGAAAGAATAAAATTTCACCTAGATCAACCAATAGGTCCTTTCTATCAGTTTAAGAATGAGTATTAGATAGTGAAGAAATAGATAATTATGATTATGATCCTAGATATTTCTATCAAAGGTTTATCTTAGCATAATATTAAGATGTAGTGGACTCGTTATATGTTGATTCATAAATAAATAGTGGGTATTATATAAAAGGAGGTGAAAAAAATAAAAGAATACATTTTGAGAATGAAGAACAAAATGTGTTTGAAGGAAATAGGTAGGATGATATAATATAATAATTAGTTAAAAGGAATTCTACATAAACAAAATCAAATACAGGTTGAAAAAGATATTCTGGTCAAAGAAATTAAAAATATAAATGTTTAAATTGTTGAAAAGGGAAGAATAATTAATGATATGACTTCTACCATTATCTACAAGGATAAGAAAGTTGATAAACCAAGTTAGAAGATATTTGAAATTGATAATCCAAAAGAGAAAAATAGATGTAACTAAAATGAATTTGTTAAATAAAAATGTGAATGTTCCATGTATCCTAAATCATATAGTTATTCTAAACAAGATTTAATACAAGAAAAGGGTAACTATAATAAAGTTACATCTCAAAATAAAATCATATCTTTGGATGAATCTAATGTTAAACATAAAAATAGATTAATTGAGATTTATAAAGAAATGACTACATTTGATCAGATCTAGAGTAATTTTTTTAGGAAATTGGTTTATACGATTCTCAAATGTTCCTGAAAAAATACCATAAAAGTTATTTATGGGTTGAAAATAGAATATTAAAATAAACTAATAAATAATAAAATTTCTATTAAATATGGATATTTCATGGATACAGTTGGTGTGGTGGTGTGTTTGGCCATAAACAATATTACTGTTGGTACAATATGTCTCTAACCAGATTGAGAATGGAATTTGAATAGAGGGGGAGGCATAAACCAATTATGAAAACTCAACAGAAGCATAAAAAACTTGAGATTTATGTTGAAGTGAGAAATAGTTTTATATACTTTTAAGAGGTATATGTAAGGTGTGATCAAGAAGGAAAAACCTCATATATATGTGTTCCATTTATTTAATCATATTTTAATATTTTTATGAGATTTAGAAATTATTAAAATCAAATTAATATTAAGAAATAGAAACATATAGTTGAAGTGGACTTTAAATATTGGAAATATGAAAAATCTTGGAACATTGATAATGATTTTTCATGTCACATGAGGATAAATATGAATAACAAAAAAAATGTTGACAAATTTGAAGAAGGTTATTTGAAATTTGTTAATGACAGCTTTATGAAGATATAATGATGTTGAGCATCCAACATTAGGGAAAATAAACAAATTTATATAGAATTTTTTTCATGTGTATGAACTAAAATACAATTTATTGAGTACATAAAATCTTTATGATACCAGAAATAAATTTATCTTTAGTGAAAATGGTTGATGAGTTAATAGATTGAAATATGGGGAAGTTTTAAGAAAAGGGTTTATATACCTTGGTAATTAGTTTCAGGTTACATAAGCCAGGACATATTTTTATTTGAGAAAATAAGAAGAAAATAATATATAGCATGCATGAATTTTCCATATTGGCCAAATAAACTTGAATAAACTCATCAAGGAAGAGGCTATGAAGAGTATTCATATTCATAAGGAAGGAAAAATTACTATTGATAAAACTTGTAGAAAATATAAAATAATAAAAAAATGTAATAAATAAAGTGATGTTCAAACCTCAAGACCTATGGAGATGACCCACTATGATGTTTGTAGGGCTATGATAAAGATATCATAAGGTGGATAAAAACAATTAATCACTTTTATTGATAACTTCTAAAGTATTAAATCCATTATGTTCATGTCACATAATTCTTAAAAATTATACAAATAAAATACTTCAGGTGATTAGTATAAAATTATATAAGTCATCCATTAATGCAATTGAGATATGATAATAGAACTGAGTATTCCATGAAGATGTTCTGTGAGTATCTTGAAAAACATAGTATTGGTCAAGAGTTCAATTCTCTATATACAACTTAGATAAATTGGGTGCTTAAAATAAATAATAGAAGTTTAGTGGATATGGATAGAACATTGCATGTAGAGCATGACATGTTTTGATATTATTAGCTAAATGAAATAACTATTGTTGTAATTTTTCAAAAAAGATGTATTTTAAGTCCAAACACATATGTAAATCCCTATGATATGTGGTTTAATAAAAACCCAATGTTAAACAATTTAGGTAATTTTGGAGTCCTTACTATATAAAAAAGAAAGATTGAATTCATTGAAAATTTGATTAAATGGTAGAATATGGAACATTCCTTGAATACACACAAAATTTAAGTTCATACATAAGTTACAAAAAAAAATATAAGAGAATTTTTGTCTCCAATTATGGTTTATTGTGGAATCTAAAGAAAATATCAAAAATCAAATCATTGTAAATGATGGAGATAATGCTGTTTGTTCTGAACCTATTAAGGAAACTGAAATGAATACACATATGAGGACTAAATATGTGAATTTTTCCTAATCTATTGATGATAATGAATATTGAAAGTTTAAAGATGTAAATATTAGGTTGAACGATATGTTTATGTTGTGAATATTTTTGGAAATCAAAATCAAGGCATTTAGATAAGAATAAAGATCATAAAAAAATTTCGTACCAATTTTATTTTGACAATTGTACCATGAAAATTTGAAGAATCATTTAAAAATAAATTATGTATCCAATATATGAATGCATAAATGGATTAAACTGAGAAAAAAAGAATATGGGAGATTATTCCAAGAATATAGGAGAAACATTTCATTTGGATAAAAATGGGTCTTTAGGAACAAGTTTTATAAAAATGAGATGTGTCTATAAACAAGGAAAGGTTGGTATGAAAGGGGAACTCAAAAATTTAAGGGTTTTGTTTTGATGAAACCATTAGTCAGGTTTCAGAATATGAATCTATCAGGCCCTTTATAGATATTCCATCTTATAAATTATTTAATTTTTTCCAAATGGAAGTTAAATCATCCTTTTTAAATGGAGATATTGGTGAAGAAGTGTACAAGGAGAAACCTGAGGGATTGATGCACAACATTGATGTTTTCATGGTTTTCAAGCTAAATAAGGCTCTCTATGGTCTGAAGAAAGCTCTATGATCTTTGTATTTTAAACTTGATGAATATCTTAGAAGTATGAAATTAAATAAATGGTAGGTATAAAATATTATATAAGTAAAGAAAAATAACACCACATTACTTTTTGTGACTATGTATATTGATGACATCATCTTTTATTGAAATGAGGAAAGTATGGGTGAGGAATTATCCATGCATGTGAAAGAATGATTTGTAATGTCAATGATTGGATAAATAAATTTTTTTAGGATTTAAATTTTCCAAAACAACTGATTATATTAGTATGTCACATGAAAAATATGCTAAGGTGATCTTGAAGAAGTTTTAGATGAAGGAATATAGATGTGTTTCCCCACCAATTCAGTTGGGTACAAAACTAGTAAAACATTATTGTAGAAAAAAAATTAATGAGGATAAATTTAAAAGTATAATTTTTAGTCTAATGTACTTGAAAATATTAGTGACACATATTTTCTATGTTGTCACTATTTATGCCAGATATAAATATAATAATAAATAATCACATATTTGTCAAGTAAATAAGACTATGAGATATATCTCAAATACCATTAATTATGGGTTAATTTACTAGAAAATAGGTGATGTTGATCTGAAATGGTATATAAATGATGGATTAGAAGGTTCTAGGGATGAAAAGGAATATGCATACAGTGGAGTATTTTTCATTGGTAGAAGCTATGTTTCTTGGAATTTAAGAAATAAAAAATCAATTACTTTGAGCTCAAATAAAGATGAATATGAAACTTCCACATAGTTATATACAAATACGATGTGGATAAAGACACAAATTCAGTATTTTAATGTAAACAATAAATATCCTTAGATCATTGGATAAATACACAACTTTAGGAATTGAATGTAAAAGCTAATATCCTATGATAATTGGTTATGGAAATCGGAGTACCTAAAATCTATATGAAAATACATTACATCACCCCAAGTCTAAACAAATTGACACAAAATATCATTTATTTAAATAGAAATTGGCTGAAAGAATCCTTAATCTATAATTTTTTCCATTTAAGGAACAAATTTTGGATAGCCTCACTAATCCATTTACAAATGATTTCTTTGATAAGATGAGGCTTAAAATGGAACTGTAACCCACTTCCAATAAATGAGGTATGAAATTATTGAGTTCCCCCTCTCATATATATATATATATTGTTTAAAAATGTTATATGTTATCAATAAGGCAAGATAGTTTTTTTGAGAATTGAATTAACTTTTTTGATGAGTAAGTGTAGGAAAATGTTTATGAAAACAATTTTATCATTTTTTGACTGAAATAATGTTTGGTGGTTTGTTTTCTCATTTTATGGAATTATTTTATGCATGAGTCTATTACTCTTATTTTCTAAACTTTTCAAGGATCAAGTAGAATTTATGTCGGTTGGTTTATGGGTCACTACTTTGAATTTTTTGAAATCATCACCTTCATATTCACTTTGGATTTAATTTGATTATGAAGTATAATATATAAATTGTATTGAAAATAAATTCAAATGGTGATTTTGATGAACCCAGTTGAGGGTGATGTTGTATTTTTTGTAAATACTTATTTAAATCATACTGTCATTAAGTTGATCTTTATTATGAGGAATATCTAATGATGATTAAGAAAAATGAACTCATAATAATAATATTCATGGAGATAGATACTTTTAATTAAGTCAATAATTATATTATAATTGTAATAATTCTAATGTAAAATAACTATATGGTAAAGGTGGTGGATAAAAAAATTATGATTGATTGAAAATTTGAGTGATTGTGGCTTTAGTGAGGAACATATATGAGAATTAAATATTTTTTTAAATAATATATATGCAATGTTATAAAAAAATATGCCCAATCCAACTAGAATCACTCCTAATAATCCATTCATATTACTATAAAAATCTTAAATTTGGATCCAATCAAGTATTTATATAGAGTTGAATAGATCTAGTGTAGTGTTTGCATAAGAATTTAAGAGCACATAGAATAACTAGGGTAAAGACACAATGCAGGGTTTCACCATGAACCTCTGGTACAACAAAGTACTAAAGGATTTCAGTGAGATATACCTAGAGAACATGGAGTAATAAAGAAGTGTGATCCCTAAATAAAAGTATATACAAAAGTCAATATATCTTAGTATTGCTCCTATATTAAAATATAGGTGAGACTTTATTGATACAAAAATATATGTGTTATATTATCCACACCACACTAGGGGTTTTAGGAGGATGTTGCACAATGACTCATTGAATCACACCACATAGCATGAAAAAAAATATTAATAGTCCCCCATGTATGATCTTGAGGATCTCAATGATAGCCACTATATTGCACTATGATCATCATCATTATTTCATGGATTCCATATAAATTTTAATGAATATCACATAATGATTTAATATTTCATGGTGCAATATATATATATATTTTCAATAATTGTGAAAAAATAGGCAATATAAGATGATGGAAGTATAGCTTAATTTTTTTACAATCATTAAGATTTTTTATTTTTGGTGTCACTAATGAACATGGAGGCTAGGAGTAGTTGGTGGATCAAGAAAAATGAATGAGAAGTTGTAAATAAAGGTATCTAAAATGGATGGATGAAAAAAATTATTAAAAACACCAAAGGGTTTTCTTTTCCAATAAATACCCCTTGATGAATCAAAAAATTAGTGAGTACGGAATGAGAGCGTGACGGAGATCGAGAGAACTATGAGAATGGATCACAATTTATCCAACAAAATATTATTTATTATCAATAATTTTTCACATTAGTGGGAGAGAAATTAGTTTTGTTATTAATTTGAAGGAATAAAATATTAGGATAAACACTCTATATTACTATGATGTTTTTCTTATGGAATTTCTTTCAAGGTTTAATCTTTTGAATTATCGAGCTAAAAAATATCATAAAAAGTCACTATGATTTCATAAAGATTCCATGAAATATGATTTATACTAATTAGAGTGATAATACCCTTCATAGTTATATTATTTCATAGGGATAATCCCATGAGCTTAGAGTTTTGTGATGAAAAGTTGATATGTGTTTATAAAAGATGTATTGTGAAACAGTACCATAAATAATATATTCATAAATAATTTTAGAGATTACTAAAAGAATATATAAATTCATGAGAATCTAGTATTCCAAAGTAGTTCTAATGTATTTTGGAGTCTAAAATTATTATAAGTTGTGTGTTGGATTATGAGATCATTGAAAAGAGATTGTTGTGTTGGGTAAAATAATAAGATCGATATCATTTCAGGAATTCATGAATTTTTGAAAATTATTTGGTGATATTTCTTCAAGATTGATTTATTCATTTTTTTATTCAAAATCTATAACTAGATGAATGATGGCATTTTAATAGGTCTAATTCCATAACCTTTCTTGAGTTCTTTTGGATAATAAAAGGATAGTTGTGTACAAATAATGATAACCACAAAACACAAGGGATATAATAATCCTTAAAGGAGGGAAACCACATTAACAAATGAATTGGGTGTCTTTATTTTTTAATTAGTTAATATCTTGATATAATTTTGTTTAATAAGAATAAGAGTTTCATGTACTTGAAAAAAATTTTATAAACACTAATTAACCCCTTAGTACTTATCACCCTTAATGTGATCCTAATATATATTTTCTAAAAGAGGAAGTTATCAATTTTATTCCATCACGAATGACCTTCAAGGAGGCCATAGAGATTCATGAGACTCTTATTCCCTTAGGTAATAACCAAGGAAGAGGGCCCATTTGTATTTTTTTAACATGTTATGACTCCAGGGATGATTCTATATATGAAAAATGTTATTTTCCATTTGGTTATGACCATAGAAGATACTCCCCATGGTCTTTTACCTCTATGTCAGAATAATGATGATACACCTGTTGAAGTTTTATTTTTTTTAGGAAAGGATTGAAACTACTATGGTTGATTTTTTATGTTAACTTACTAAGAAAATGGTGACTAAATCAACTATCAATTGTTTTTAATTAAACTAAATGTCATGTATTTTTTTTAAATTTATATATTTTTCATATAAAATTACATTATATATTGGGGTATGTTTAGGGATTGTTAGTGTTATCCAACCGAGTCATCATGATCACACCATATACACACACCTCATATATACATAAATATTTTACATCTGACGATGGAGGTATAGAAAAGGACTTATAGTTGATGCTTTGGTCTGTAGGCTTGTTGATATGGTGATGGAGATTAGTGTATGGTGAAGTAATTGAGTGATTGTGTCTTTCCTATCATTAGGTATTCATTTGGAACACTTTAAATTTATATAATTACATTGAGGGTGACTTAGTTATAATGTGCACATTTTTATATGGAATTACATGTGCATTATTTTTTAGTGGATATTTTGTATTTATTTTATTATATATGATGTGATTTTTTATTATATGTGAGAGTTATTTGTTTTAGTTTTTATTCATTTATTTAGTTTCATAGTATTTCTAGTTTAATTAATTCCAAAAGAAGCATTGTGAAACACGTAACACTAGTCAATAACCTTTAGCGATCATAAATCACACATTAGGGATTATGATTGTCTTTATTGTGTGGTGTGGATTACTCACAATATAGGTAATTAAAAATGGTATAAAATAATTTTTTGATTAGTTTAATGAATTTTAAATATTGTCATAATAGAGACAAGAGTGTAAGAAATTGATAAGTAATATATAAACATACAGGAATAACAAAGTTTTGGTAGAAACTCAAGTTTACAGGTTGGTATGAGATTGGAATGATCTTTTTTAATTTTTAAATATATATTTAGTTACTAAAGGGTATTTTGAGTTAGTTTTGGTTTCATTCAACTTAATATATTTTAAATACGGATTATGAATCATACATGATAGAATATAGGGTAACAATATATGTACTTGTTTGAGTGTCTATGGAAATGGGTAATTGAAGATGGACTAGGCTGATTCATGATAAGAAAATAATTGTATATCAATTAAAAGTCACTAGTAAATATTAAATGATTTATTAAATTTTTAATAATGGTATATTAAATACTCTTAACTAATGCGTAATTTTTACTAATTGTGTACTTGATTTATTATTTTTTTTGAAACCATGATTACAATATTGTGACTAAATTTATTTATTTTATTCTATTATAATTAGATCATGTTCATATATTCCATTATGAGGTATACATGATTTATGAAATAGGTAATTTATTTAAAAGAATTAAAAGTGATATTTTTTTTTGGAAATCGTGATTTGAGTTAGAAAATGAGAATTTTTTATAAATTTTGTTTGGAAGGTTTGGAAATCATGTTGCAAGATTTAAAGTTGTGGCAAATAATTTATGGAATGATGAGTGATAGTATGAGATATAAAATATTTGAATGAGCATGCTGTTAATATTTTTATATTAATTTTGATATTATAATTTAGAAAATTTATTATATCGAATAATATAACATGATCCTACATTGTAAATTTTTTATGAAATGAATGGGTGATTTTTAATAATGAATAATATCTAATGGTATGATTGAAACGTAAAAAACTTATGTTTGTTAATTTCATTTAATTTGATGTTAATGTATTATAATTTAAAATGATAACATTAATGAATCACCTTGGAACTACATAAATATGTTTTTTTATTAAAAATGAAAATATGTGTTAAATAGTAAACAATTCATCATGTTATGATAGATGTAAATTTCATAAATGGTATATATAATGTTATGAAGGTATTATGATAATAATTTTGATGAATTAAATGATACATATTAATATTTATTATAGAAATTAAAATATATAATGCGGAAAAATCATGAAAAAATATCATGAATTTATGTTTTAAAGTTCATCAAGAGTGGATAAATGTTTAATTTTTGTGGTAATTATGATGGTATAAAAAAATTTGATTGTTAAAATCATGTCATAAAATAATGTTGTTCTTAAAGAATTGGTAAAATAAAATTCATGTTATTTCATAGAAGGAATGTGGAAATTACAAATATAATTTTTAGGAATTTAGTGTATAGATAAACATATATATTTTTTATTTCCATATTATTTGTTCAACAAGATTAATAATATAAATAAAATAATAATGGTAAAAATAATTTCAATTTATAAAAAAGGATAAATTATTTTGAAAAACACAATTCTTATAGAACAAGATATGTTCTGATAAGTGATAAAAGTTATTTATTTAATTTATTATTATAGAAAGAAATTTAATACTTATTATAGAATATATTGTGAACTAGGAAATATTAAAAAGTAAAAACAATTTTATTATGAATATTTAATGGTTATTATTTTAAAATCAAATTTTAAAAATGAAAATGATTGACCTATTGATTTTTTTTGATGATGAGTATTGTCATTTTAATGGGATGTTTCATCTGAAATTGGTCAATTAATCATGTTACATTGAAAATTAAATGGTAACACCTTTTGGTTATTTTTTTTATTTTTAGCATAATGATATGAATGAAACTGTTTAAGATAATGGTTATAATGAATTAGACCATGTACCTAAATATCAATACCTAAACTGAATCAACATAATTCCTTAAGCACACTCCCAATTACCCCAGGCTGGAAACTAGTAACATAGGATAAAAATAAACCATTTGGGGATACTTTTTTCTCAAAATACATACACCACATATGTCAGTGAATGAAAAAAACCTTTAATTAAACAAAAAATATATAAAATTATAGTGGAATTAATCATATTTTATAAATTAAAATAAAAGTAAAGGTAAAATATTGATAAAAATTAATAGTGTGACTCAAATATGCAATCCATGTAACATATATAGAAAAATAACTATCATAGATCTATGAATCACCATAAATGAATAATGAATTATTTATTTTTATTATATTACATCCAACAATAGTTACATATCCCCCAAGATATATAGATTATAATGTACATTATATTTTATAAATGGAAGTTCATGTTAGATATTATATCAAACATGTGAGTTTGGATCTTATTGAGGTTCCAAGGGTATCATTATAAGCTAAAGATCATGTCTTAGTATTTGGAATGATCTTTGGAATTGAGTGATGAAATTTTAATGCATGTGATGGTCGGAAGAAGTCTAAAGGTTTGGAAGTATTTTTTTGGTGGGGATGTTTTAAAAATGGGGTGTTTAGATATATTTGTGATGAATTTGGATATATTTAGTGATATATTATAATTTTAAAGGATTTGGGTTTTTAGTCATAGTGTATGATTGGTGTATGTTTTAGGCTAAAAAAAGCTTGGGGAGTTATAACATATGTTTGAAAAAATGAATTAGTGCACAACAACAACCATACATATAGGAATTGAAATGTATCTATCTTGATACATATGATTCATCATGGTGTTTGAAAAAAAGGTTAGTATCATATATAAGTGTCACCCTATATATGTATGGTTTACCTTATATGCATAGAGGTAAACTCCCCATGCATAATAGTATTTATTCATAAGGGTCACTATATGTAAAATTCACCCTACGAAGGGTTGTAAAAAAGGATAAATGTGATATGTAAGAGTAAACTATAAATATATAAAGGTCATCAATGGTGAGTAATAAAGGTAACCCTATCTGTAAGGGTTAGAAATCAACCAATTGTTGGACACACAAAGGTAACTTTGAGTCAAAATGTGTTATATAAAGGTACCTGGTGGGGATATATAAGGTTACCATATGGTGATATATAAAGGTGCCCCGAATTCATAAGGGTCCATAGAGGTAGTGGGATTTATAAAAGTGTGGGAGTACCCTATGATGCATAATGGTCATCTAGAGGATACATATGGGTTAATAAGGTGTTCTATATAATTAAAAAGGTAATGTGATATATAAGGGTTAGAAAATGGTAAATCCATGAATGTAATGGTAATACATATGGATTATTTTCGTGATATGTAAGGGTCATTCATTAGTAAAGGGTTGGTGTTCCTTCTGGTATGTAAGGGTATGATCCTTCATATGATAGGGTCTTTGGTTGGAGACACATAAGGGTCTTATACACAGGGGTGCCATACTTAGTAAATTTGGGTGGATAATGTGTAAAGGTAAGGGTGATATATAAGGATATTAAAAGAGGGATATGTAAAGGTCATAAATTTTAAGAAATTTGATTATAATGAAAATTATCAATATTTTTATAAAAATAATAATTAATTGATTTGATTATGTATAAAATGGTAACCAAGGATACTTTGTCCATAATATAGTGGGAGTTACCTAGTTCTTATGCCTCTTTCATTCCTCCATCCTTCTTAAGAAATATTTATTCTTGAATGGCCCAAAGGCCTTATTTTATTTATTTATTTTTTGATAACCCCCTTTCAAGGGATGGGGGGAACCCTTACAAGGCCTTTATGGTTATAGATTACATTTACCATAGGCATGGAGACATTATAGGCCCTGTAGGTATTACAGAAATTATAGAGACTACAAATACATGAAACCGACCCTCCCCAACATCTGCGTCATGATCAACTCTCTACCTTTGAATATATGTTCAACTAGATATCCTTGTGCAGAGATGTATAGGTCTGATATTGATGGAAATTCTATACCTTCCTATTATTTAAAATATGTTATCCCTATTCTGGTGAATTCATCTTGCTATTGAATCCTCTTCTGGAGCTGGTTCCTTATTGAATCTTTATAGGTATCTGTATATGAGGTGGCCCTGAAGGCCTTGATGTGGCCTGAAGGCCTTGAGGTGGCCTGAAACCTTTTTAATTTGAAGTCTTTAGTGGTTTAAAGGCCTTAAGGACTCCAATACCAAATCGGTGGCCCAAGTTGATTAGTTTCGACTGCTACAATAATTGCTGTAGTTCTTACTACAGTACTGCTACAGTACCCCAAAATTATGCCTCCTTCTAGTTTTGAACCTGGGTCTCATAGACGCACTTAAAAAGACCACACCAACTAGGCTAAGGATCATGTTATAAGAAATATTCATTTATTTCTACCAGATATTTTAACGGCATGAACCAAGGAGTACCAACTAGTAAGGGTATCTAACCTAGAGTGCTTATTCTTAGATTCTATCATCGTAAAATTTTTTCTATTGATTATTCACTAAATTAGGGATTTTTTATTATTATAAATTTTATTCTCACTAATGTTGGTTCATCTAGAGTTCTTAAAAGAGCATATTTCTATTATCTATAGGTAGATGGTGCCTAGTTATTTTCTATGTTATACATTCATTATTAATTATGTGGTAAATAAACATTGATAGGTTAGTGTGTGTGATTGGGGAAAAATCCACTTGGGTGTTTTCACTATTCCTAAGAGACACTTGGGGGGTATTATCATGTGAAAAAAGATGGGTTTTTATTTGTATGTCTTGGTTGTGTGGATTTAGGATTTTGTTTCATGTTGTCGCATGTTATTGACAATGTTTCTCAGGATGTAGTGATTTATATGGTTCCTTAGGAACTTGATGGGTTCAAACTATGTTATTATTTGGGGATATTGATCACTAGAAATGGGGTGAAAAGGTTTATTAGTGTGATTGAGATGGTTTTGACCATTTCTGTGATCAGTGATAGAGGTTCTTCAAGGTGTGGCCATTTGATTTTAGTAATTCCATTAACCATGGGGGTTGATTCCATTAGGGTCATGTGAACATTAAATAGTTCCCATGATGTGGTTTTAACCCCTAGTTTGATTGTAGTATTCTCTATAATGAAGCATTATATGGTGATGGTGTGGTTCATCGATACATAGGGGGATACAACATAGTTGGACAAAATTGGTGGTATATGATATTATCAGATGGGAGTAGGATTATTTTTTGTGTATGTGATATTTTTTTGGGAATGATGAGCAGAGATTGGTAAAGGGTGGGTATGTCCATGCCTTGGGTTCTTCTGAGGTTTTTATTTAGTTTATGTAAAATAGTTTATATTACTATGTGTCTTGTGATATGGTTTTTAGATATACCATTGGGAAATCAAGGTTGTTTTGAATGGAGAGTTCAAGAGACATATAATTCAAAAGAAGGTAGAGAGAACTTCTAGTATGATAGACTATGGATACATCATTCCACTCCATCACTAGCCGTGGTAGGTAAAGGTTTACCTTGGGTTAGTCGAGCATGAGTGGAGTATATTTTGCAGTAGATTTTATATGTTTTTTTTATTTTCATACATAGGCATACCCAGGGATATTAGTTAGGGACACCATTGGTTGTGGCATACTATGTTCATAATCATACCCTGCATTATCCCTTTAGGATAAATTCATATATTATATGTCATGGAATAGGTAAGGGTAATGTCTAGTCATTTATATCCTAGTATGGATAGTTAATAAATTTTTATACATTATAGATGATGTGATTTTGAAAATGGGTTGGATGGATCCTCAATGCTTGGATAATAGTTTATTTTAGACATGATTGGACTTACATAAATGGTATCGGCCTAAAAGTGATTATGTTTATTCTTATATCACTAACATGGCATTGAATATGTTTATTTTTACTTATCATGTTTATTTTTTGGCTTGTTGATTCCTTTATTTAATGTTTTTCCACTATTAATGTGTCATTATTAATGTTTATCATCATAGGATATAGTCTACCCACAATCACCTCTTAGACCCTCACTACTTATATTCCTCATTTGGTGTATAGGGATATACACCCAAGGTCTTTTTATAATTCAATATGGTTACAATAGAGTGATCTAGGTTGAGATATTATAAAGTGGGGGTTGATAATGTTGAAATAAAATAATATAAGTTAGTCTTGTTTTTTTATTTGGGATATGGTAGATGGGGAGTTAGGAAAGTGTTGGAACATTGTATGAATGTCATGTTTTGTTCTTCGACAAAACAAGTACTGACTGAAGTCCAAGTTAATAAGGGACCGTAGATCATTTTGGTTTTTAGGGTTTTAGTTTTATTATTTTATTTTATTGATTTTTGATTTTATTAATTTTTGATTTGGACTCTTAGAATTGAGAGGAATGAGGTAGTACTCATGCATCATTTTAGACATATAAAGTTCAAATGAAATGAATATTAAAAATTTTGATTTCCATTATGGTTTGGGAATGGAAAAAGTTATTTACTATTTAAAGTGTTAGAAACAACCTATGTGGTGTTTTTCAATATATAAATTATACTCAGTCAGATCAGGTAAATGATTCTTGGTCTAAGTAACTTTGTGGATCATCTGCATGTATTGTGTGTATGGAACCTAACCTTGAAATGGGTAGGTGGGGCTATGTGTTATGATGACATGGGAAATGAGTGTGGTAGATAAGTATAAGGGCTAGTGGATCACATTACCTATTACAACTTTACCTATTTTTTATATCTATATTTTTATATCTGCATTGATCATGGTATTTTTCGTTTTAGTGATATGAAACCTAGATGTACTTTTTTAGAGCATCAAGAGGAATGAGACATAGTAACACCAACATATACATTGGATGAGGTCATTAAGTGTGGTGTAGAGAATGAGACAAAGACATAGAATATGATAATAGAAAGATGTCTATAATGATTTGGGGATTTCAAGAAGTGGTTAGATGTATATCTTATTGAAATTGTTGTGTGGGTTATCCAGAGTATTTATTAGGGAGCTTCAGAAGCCGATCCATCCATGGAATACCTAACACAAGAGTTCTATTAATAAAATCTTATTTTTTCTAGGATAGGGTGAAACCTATGTAGTAGAGTAATGGATTGAGTTAGTGCATATGATCTTTGATTAGATTGATATACCACTAGGGTGGATAGTGAGGCCAACTACTTATATGCTCATGGGACTATACAAATGATATTAGGATGTAGAGGTGTAAGTAGGTATACATGAGGGTGTGATTTGGAAGTAATTTAAGGTTATTTTCATCAATAACATCTTTCATAATATGTTGATGATGTAATGAGCACGCGAGTTCATGCACATGGGATAGAGGAAGACTTAATTCAAGGATTATGACATGAAGTTCAAATATTTGCTGCAAGTTTTTCCAATATTAGCATGATATTATATTTAAAAGGTGCTAAGATTTAAGTATGTTATACAAAATTCTCTTAAGGTTTAGGTTTTCATTTTCATGTTGAACAAATTTTCGTAGGTGGTGAACTAGGCGGTGCTAGAAGAGTGTAACCTGGTGAATATATGTATAGAGAACTAGATGGTGGTATCCTCAGATATTATTAGTGGGTCTCTGAGTATCTATAATTTTATACATTAGGGGAACTATTAGGGTAGTAGGAAAAAAATATAAGTTATGTGTTCATATTATAGGTCATTATAGAGGTGCTTCGTGTGTGGGTAGATAGGTCATGTTCAATCCTAGTGCCATTGATCACTAAATTATTGTTATGCATGCATCTAGATGGGAAATTTATTTAAATATTATTGGATAATCTCTAAGTTAGTAGGGAATTTTGGATAGGTTAGAATTACGAATTTCAGGTAGGAATGGGGGTGCTACCATGAGCCAGTAGCTGGGACATGACAACATATGTGGGTTGAGTCCAAGGATGAGATATTAAGAAGTGGGGGAATTGGATGATAGTGAGTGAAACTCTACAGGATGGATAATTATTAGGTAGTAAGTCTTTGATTTAGTTTTATGTGATGTAAATGGTTCTCTTAGAGAAGGAATGAGATCCTTTTATAGTTAACGCTAATCTGAGAGCGTGTTGAGTTTTGTTTATATAACAAGTTCTTGTTTATGATGTTCATAAATTATAAGTGGAATGACCAGATGTTGGTTAAGATATGGGAATCAGATATGATGTGGTATAACTATGAGATATGTTTGAATTAGGTATGTAAGTGGCTATCAGGTATGATGTGGGATGAAAATTGGAATTAGGTATGATGTCTGATGAAAGTGAGCATAAATATGATGTGAGATAATGATAAATGATGAATGGTATCTATGTGTGAATAGTTGTCATGGGTTGGATTTAGAATGTTTGATGGGTATGACACAATCAACATATTTTTTAATTTGATTGAAATGAGACTGGGTAGGTGAATCCTATGGTGGGGAGTGTTCACAAAACGGGTCTCCCTATTTGAATATAGTATTTAGGGTATCAAAGAAATATAAAAATGAATTCTACATTGTATTAGTGTTTTGGTAATGAGGTAAGTGGGATGATCAATCATTGGTATGGGTTTTTTCATGCATTACCTAATATTTTTTAATGATGAGATATTGTATGAAGGGACGTTGTAATGCACTTGAGTATTCATGAGTGGATGTTCAGGTTAGACTAACATGACCTGAACCACTGGGTCCCCACATAGGTCATTAGTGAGCTGGGTGTGCCACCCCAAGCATGCACCCAATAGGGAAGGGGTTAGTGACAACCACCAAGAAGGCATAACTCATAATGACATGCCTTATCTTATATAACAGACAAAATATATGAAATAAAATTGAATAAAATATTCACAACCTTATAATAGATAACTATTTACAATATAATATGAATTATATATAAGTTAAAAATTTTATATTCATATCATAAAAATTCTTGAAAAAATGGGAAAAATTAATACAAGGCCCCAAAACCAAAAAAAATACGACTCACCACAAGCATCTAGGAAAGACAGAATCACTATGTTTCATTGAATATATACTAAGAACTACCTACTACAAATCCCACCCAGCCTCAACTAAGCTCCAACTTCACTAGATCTATCCTAGTCGACATCACCATTGTCCCATGCATTGAATATATAGAAAAATATGTAGGCATGATTCCCATGTATGGATGAGTATAAATATATGTATTAGGACACCCAAAAAACAAAATCCACTGTATATTCATGTTAGAAAAATGCAGAAGGTCAAACTATATAGCCTCCCAACTTAAAGAAAAATGGGATGACACAAGATATTGGAGAATTGAAGGCTTGTCTTCCCAATAAAATCTCAACCCAAGATCACTATTGAATAAAAGGAATCCTAAAACTTTTTCACTCCACAGAATGAGGATTTCATAAATACACCTCAAACTCTAGGGGAAGACACATCCATACTCATAAACCTCAAGGGAAAACACCTCAATTCCCCTCAACCTCATGGGTAATCATACCACATAGGTATATAAGAGGAATACCGCAACAAAAATCACTATATCTAAACCAAGGGACATAATCGAGAAGATCCTAGCAATAAAGGATCATTATCCATGAACCATACCACATGTATCATCATCACCAAATGCTTATCATATTGGAAGATAATAAAAAACATTTGCATATAGTTATTACTAGAAAAACTCATGCAACAAAAATCCCATCAGAACACAACACTCTTAGATCCAAGAACTAATAGTTCAATTGATGAGGTAAACTCAAACCTCATAAATGATATGATTCCTGGGGGTACTGAACCCTTAGATTGGGTGTCTTGCACCCTGTTCTACAAAATAAGAGTGGATGAAAATATCCTCATCCATGCTAGGTACAATGGAAGTATTATAGATCAGGAAAACTCATTGTGGGAAAATCAACCAACCTCAGGGTTAAAACCCTTATAGACAACCCATATCCGTAGGATTATCATACCATGGAGAAAGAAAGATACCGTACATGACACAATTCTCAAGTATCTGAGCTAATCTATGAAATGTTAATATGATCACCATCACATCATTGACCTAATACTACTGTTGGGAAACCCATTCCCCACTATAAGAAATGTTCTATCAAAGAGGATATAATCTTTATCCATGGATGTGTTTTCCCATTACTCAAAGAAGGAGGTTCTAGAAACTATATCCTAACATAGAGGATCTATATCCTATATCCTTATGGGTGTAATAACTCTATCATCACAAGAGATGAACCAAACATCATTCTATAATACATTCTTGAGGGAGAACATAAATCCATAACTCTATATTATTCTCACCTTATAGTGGTTTGAACTAAAAATATGAGAGAAGAGGTGCTAATATCAGTCCATAATAATCTCATTCTACCCCACTCAATATCTAATGGGGTGATATATTGTAGAGATAGGGTCTATTACCCCTAATGGTAATCTATCCATGAATTCCCCAAAACAACATGAGTAAAAAAGAAATCCCAATCATCCTATTCACACCACTGAAACCATATCCACTAATAGGGTTCATGATAATGGGTGAGTTTTCCTCTAGATCTACACCCATTTATATCTCTCTTTAGGACACCTTGTTATAATGAAATATCTTTTTAATTCTATCCAAAAATTATTATTATAAAAAAAACATTAAATAAAATTTACACTTACATCACTAAGTAAATGGCCTTGTGTGGCTAAAAAAACTACACTATCATCATCTCCATGGAATAAAATTCAGGATAAGATATTTATTTGTTCACAATGGAAATCAGATGAATAAAATGAAAAAATATCCCCAATGGGAGAAGAATGCATAACATGGTGGCGCTTGGGAAAATCATGTAGTGTGTTGGTTTAGGGGAATTCACACTTGGTGTGTATGTGTGCCCCATACATGCTACTGGCATGCCATCACAAGTGATCATGTGTGACGTACCTCCTACCCTAGTCGGTTCAGGTGGACCTAGCTCAACATGCACTATTTAGACCTTCATATGTGTGGGGTGGTGTTCACTAGACTTTCTATAGGCCTGAAATACTATCTATACTATGCTACCTAGACCAAAAGGGTGTCTATAATTAAGGCTCCCCCACTTTCCAAAGGGTAAGAGAGAGGCCATTTAATCCCGCAAGATCTGATGGATTGGGGAAAACTCAAGCAGTTACGCCTTTAATATATTGGTCTCAAAATTATTTTATTGGACACCAAATATTAGGACCATCAGTTGCATTATTTTTAAACTTCCCTTAATTCCACCTGTGAGAAATCTATTCATATCTTTCCTTTGAGGACCCTAAATGTAAATCCATGATCAAAATTCATTTAATACTGTTGGTAGAAAATCTATGTCCAGACTTTAGAAAACCCATTTATTCTTCACTAGGAACCTCTAATTTTCTAGAAAATGACAAATAATTACACATAATAGAGATAAAATAAAAAATTAACCATACCTCATGGTGAATTTCAAAATATTTAAGGTTGAATGCTAATGATCCTCACTCTATGGTCATATAATCCCAAATCAGATTCAACCATCCTTTTTAAACGGTCTCTTGTACCACCTCACCTATGACCATGGCATCAATAAAGGGATGTATCCTCTTCACCATTGTAAAATAGAGGGAAAGGGGAAGGTGAGAAATACTAATATAAATGATTAAATTAAAAAAATACCAATTAATTTTATCTACGATGACTTGAACCAAGAAACCTGATTCTCAATCAAATTATAGAACTCATTGGGTAAGACCTATAAATTAAACCCAAAAAGTCCTATTTTCCCATATGAGGCCTCTATCTGGTGATATAAACCATTTATCATAAATGTTTGTGGGAAGGATAACTATAATATATTGTTTTGATATATTTTTATCAATTTACTTTGACACTTACCGGCCCTGCCTAAGTGTAAAATCCACTCAATGAAGTTAACAAAATAACTAAAAAATATTTCCAAGGACATTTTTCTATAATCAATTACCATTTTTTAACTTTTAAAGTATTAGGGATCCAAAATTTCAAAAAGAATCAAGTCTTACATATAGGAAAACCAATTTCACTACAACCTCTATACTTTATAAATTTTTCATTATAAAAAATATAACATCCCAACTAGATCTCTGAGAATCCCATATCCCATCCCTACAATGGAAGATAACAAAAACTCATGGATGAGCTCATACAACATTTGATTCTCTATAGATCTACTAGGATATTGAAAAAATCCTATTGGGAAACCATCTCTAATAAATCACTTAGATATGGGACACCCTATCCTAATTATCAATCATACACAAATTCCAAACAACCACAACCCACCTTCGGGGAAGCTCCCAAAACCATCATGATTCACCTTTAGTGAATCTAATCAAGGCCTTTTTCCCAAAGCCTTTTACTCCATCCATTGAACACACATCAATATAAATAAGAATAAATTCCATAATCCATCGATAATAACTTGATATAATTCCTCTATAAAGGCAATTCTTGTGGGGGGGTGGGGGTGTCATGAACCCCACCTTCGAAAAGGGTGACCTCAAAGACTTCCATATAAAGGAGTCTAATCACACCAAACTTCAACCCTAGACACATATATAAGAGAAATATATCAACACATAGGATCATTAAATGATTTTAAAATTCATGAAACACTATCAATAATTCACCTAGTTGATTTTATGCGACCTTAGTTTTTCTATGTAGAAGACATAGTTCATTTTTGAGTTTTAGAGCCTCAATGCATTTAGAGGGATCAAATGGTAATTTTAGCTTAGAAAAAGACCATGGAAAAATTCTATGATGGTATTTTTGATTTTAGTATGGGACATATAGACTTGGGAATAATTTTTGTAGAATTTATATTTGGGTATTTTTTTCAAGATATTTAATTTTTGTTAAAATCATATTATTTTTTCCCACATGAAAGGACATTGATATCACATAACTGATGTTCTAAATTGAAATTCTGGCATAACTATTAGGTCAGGAAAGATATAATTTCTCTAGGATAGTTATTATCCACTGAAATAGGATAATATTCATTGTTAATAGGTATAATATTAATGATCTTAATTATTCATAAACACGATTTTAGTGCATTCTACAATTTGAACATTATTTGACATTATGATAGTAATTCTTTGTTAAAGTGCACTATTACATGGTACACATTTGAACACCTAATAAGACACACAATGGTATTTATTTTATTTTCAGGTCTCCCTTGATATAAGGAATAATTCATTCTTTTGGATCACTATAAAATTCACATTGGAATATGATCAAATTGGGCTTTCATGCCAACAAATTCAAGGCAAAGTAAATTTGACAATATCCCAATAAAGAGAATGTAGAGGAAAATATAAAATCCCAATGATTCTAAAAATTTAAATAGATATAGAGGACATCATTGGTAACATTTCATTAAAAAGAGTCCCAAGTTAATTCAAATGTTTTAATCAAGTTATAGGTTGCCCAAGATGAAGACGTAATTCTAGGCTAGATACTACGACTTAGAAAATCATCTAACCAATTTAAACATTTCTATCATACCAGATATTTTATGGGAATTTTTTAAATATTTAGGAGGAATTAGTGTATTAATTTTCTTTTTCTATGGCCTACTCCAATTTGGACATCTATAAGGTCATTTAGGCGCCTCTATTCGGTGGATGCAAGATGGATACCAATTCAGGTAAAAGGTGGAAAAGATCAAATTCCACAAACAGTACACCATTGTAAGACTACCATAATCAAGTGGGGTGACTTAAAATATTAGAGGCTCGACTGAATGTTTTATGAATTTTTATTTAAGGCATTGGTAGTGGACAATTTGATCATCTTTGGTGCTTTGTTTAATTGTAATGTTATTTTTTGATTTTGCTGCCTTGTGTTTGTATTTATCATGTAAGTTGTTCAATTAACCTTAGTTTCATAACAAAAGTTCTTATTATCCTATTTTACTATTTTTATTTATATCATGTTAATAACATTGTCTCATGGAGTGAATTTATTTATTCCAAACCATGTTAAATTATCACACAATGGTGGAGTGATCTTTATATCATTGTTTTTTACTTATTCAATTCCTCCCTTGTGAGTCTACTTACAACTTAAATTGAAACCATAAAATCAATGGAGGGATAAAATACTTATGGGTATATCCAAGGGATTATAAATGGGATAGATTTGATGTTATTTCTCACTCCATTAATGTATAATAAATTCTTTTAATGGAGAATGTTTTTTTTAATATCTTTAAACTCGTTTATCCTTGTTGAATTTAAAGCCACACACTTCAAATGCTAATACAAACCTTTACCTTGGAGTTCCCATAAAATTGATCCTCCAAGTGTATAGGTGATTTTTATTAGGGTTTGTAGGTATTAAACTATTATGTTATGATGTTATTTGATCTTCTTAACTAAACCCATATCTAATATAAGAAATTGAAATAGTTTAAAAACGAATACAACCAATCCACCCCAATTGATAACCTAGGATCAATTAATTATTTTAAATTGAATTCACTTAAGTCTATAATATTTCACTTAAACCCATCTAAAATCAAACCAATTTGGCCACTTCATATCCGAAAAACAGTCCATAGAATGTATATTTCTATAGGTTACTTCTTAGATATATGAGGATTCGATTACCGAAGCTAAACTAAAAGTGACCACTTAACCCTAAAATCTTGGGTAAATTTGGGTGAGACCAGATTGGTATAAAATTTTCATAGGTTTTAGGTCCTAGGTCGGGTATTTTGTGTGTAATTTATTTTATATTGTTTTTTTGTTTCCCCCCCTCCATTATTATATCTCCTTATCATAATAGAGGAAGATAAAGCCTGAATAATATTGAAACTTCTGAATAGATATATGGGAATGAGGGAGAGACATGTGGAGAAGTCATAGGAGGTCAATCAAAGATATATTAAGAGGAAATGGTGACAGAGAATGGAACATAACCCAAAGTTGTGGTATTTCACCACAAGGTACGTCTCTTTATTTTTTTTCTACACGCCATTAAATTTATATTTTAAATTTTTAGTAAGGAATTAAAATGAATAGTGATATACTTTGTCCCATTAGGGAGAAATTTGGGGCAAAATAAGGGATTTGGGAGGCTACAGGCCACCCAATCTAAAAATCTAGGTCCCATGGTGTTTAGTTTATAAACAAATTTCATGTCATTTATTTGTGAAACGAAGGTTAGATATGTTGAAAACCTGTATTTTTTTTCTAAATATAAATTTTATATAGGTTTTATTAGTGTAAAACTAAGGCATGGTCATGTACATGACAAACACCCCATGTGTTTTATATAGAATATACAAGTACAGTCCAAGTTGGGTTACAAAACTTGACCTATTCTAGCGTACACAACTAAATACCACATGTGGATTAGATTCTATTTTCCCCTTGAGACATTACATTAAAATGGGTAATAAACATTGAGTTGAGAAAAGTTACATTCCATGTAAGCTAAGTTACACACCATATAATTTTACCTCAGATGGGTTTTGTATACCTTATAACCCTAGTGATAGATTTGGAAAGTGAGTATTTTTTTGGAGTATCTTTCCACATCAAATGTGATGGTGGGTTCCTCTTCATAATTAGAGTCCCTTTATAATATTATTTATGGAAGTTTATGCATCTTATCCCCATGGTTATGATTAATGGATCCTGGTGATGATATAATTCTAGTGTGTGGATGGTGAGATTTTTGGTAGCCTTCTAATTCTATGGTTTTAAACCCTCACATATATTTATATATCAGTATTCACTAGGATTTTTTTTTGTGGTTATAGATCCTTGACGGATAAATATCCTTGAATTAAAAAATTTAGATTCCTTGTTGTTGTATCCCTCTATCTAGAAAGGTGTCCCAAAGGGTCATTTTAATTGAAATGGGACCCATGATGTTTTATTTATTTCCATTCTCCCCTATGTAGGAGTTAGTGTATATGGTTTGGACAAAAGGATGGAGAGTAACACATTTACCTCACTTCACTATGGTTTTCATGTACATATTACCATAAAGGGTAGTAGATTCTGTATCTCATAGGAAAAGACATATGTGTATCAATGGTAGGTATAGTGGTGTGGTTACAGAGTATTATTAACATCCCCATTCATTAGGACATTAGTTATAATGACTATGAGGTGAGAAATACATGGAAGTGAGATTTGGGTGCCCCTAGGGTAGGTATCCTTCGATGACTCAGGGTTCATCCCTTATGTTAACAGATTCATTACTCCCTAGATGATGTGGCTTGTGATTCCCTTTATTCTAGGAAATGGTTTATTAGAGTTCTATATTTGAGGTGTCAGATGGTTTTTTATGGTAATGGAGAAATAAATTTCCTTGATTGATCTCTCCCTTTTATGGGGAATGAGATCCTCTACAGGGCAGTACTCCCTCTATATTCATGCATGATCTAGTGATGTGTTGAGTCCATTGGTTTGTTTGTGAGTGGTTATGTAAAGGATGTGGAGGTCATGTAGAAAGGATGGATTAGATGACAAAGGATGGTAATTCTCTTAGATGGTTTATTCAAACTAGTGAGGGATGAATTCCATTTTACGGCATGGGATTAATTGCATGGTAATGGTGATATTCAAGCTTTTTGGACAATATGGGTACTCAAGGAATTGTAGTGCATATGGTACACCTTGTTTTCCCTTCTATACACCACCCTAATTGAGTTTTTATGGGAAGTTGGGGATTCCCCTTGAGTTTGGTTGATCTCCCCTTCTTAGGAATAACTAGTTCACATGATTCCCCTTATGGTTATCTATATAGATGAGGATACATGAATTAGTTAGAGGGATTTTAATATGGGCCTTTTTAGGATAGAGATGTTGTTCTATGAACAACAATTTGCTGATGAGTCAAGATTTCACCATGCATGGAGGGAAAGTGGTAATACATGTATATGAGGAGTAACTCATGGATGAAGAGCCGTTAATATGGAAACTTATTGACCAGAACCCTAGATATTGATGTGGAAAGCCATGGAAGTGTTTCCACCTGAGGTTTATGGTAAAGCAGGTGTTTTACCTTAAGTATAATGATGAGGGAGGTGTTTTTACCCTAATAAATGAGATAAATTTGTGAAGTCCTCATTCCATAGAACGATTTGACATTTAGGGGTTCCCTTAGTATTTTCCCATGAGTTAGGGTTGAGGTAATTTTGGGAAATGGAGTCATATATTCATTCTTGGCTAGTGTTTTCTACCTTTTGTAGTTGGAATGTTATAGAATTCTATATATGGTTTCATGATGATATAAAATCTTGATTACCTTTATGTTTTCAAGGCATATGTTGTGGTATTATTATACCCACCCATGAATGGGCCCTATTCCCATACATGTTATGTCTATATAGTTAGTGTAACAGTTGGTGGTGTTTTAGTGGGAATGAAACTAGTGGATCTATTGAATCCATAGATTAATGGATATAGTTCTTGGTGAAGCTAGTGGGCTTCATTGTTGCTAATGGTTAGGTCTGTAGTTACCATGATGGGGTGAGTAATTTATTCCAACTCTCATGAGGTTAGTTATATTTTTAGGTGTTTGGACTTGTATTTTTTACTTCATGTACTAGAATTTATATTGTATAACCATGGTATGTTTAGTAGATGTCTTCATATATATTATTCTTTTAAATTATATATGTATTTTCTGTATGGTTATAATTATTTTTTCTATTTGGTGTTGTATATATATTGTAGGCTGTATAGAAAAAGGACTCTCATAAGTGTATTATGACTTCCTAGTGCTGGTCACCATCCCATGGCATAATAGAGGCCTAGTTTGGGTGGCATAATCATCCTACCATTGGCCTAGGTTGGAAATATGTGGGTCAGGTTGTAACATACTGACTTGGATGCCACTAATTTAGTTCTCCAATCTAGTTCTCCATGAGGCCTCAAGTGCGCATACCTATTTTCCAGAGGGTACTGACAAGTAGGGATGACCTAGGGTGTGACAGTGTGGATATTATTCCCACATATTAGAGTAAGAAAACTTCATAAATAGCTAAGTATCATACAAAACAATAAATAAGAAGAGTATGTAATTAGTAAATAAACTTTAATAGAATAAGTTGTAATAATAAATGAAAAAAACTATAAAATCATGAACAACTATTCCATACATACAACATTGTTCATCCACAGGGCCAACTATATAGATTCATGAGAAAAAAGGAAACTAAAATAAAAATATATAGTTCTACTACTAACTCCAAGATAAAATACATTCCTAGTATCAAGAAACTACTGAACTACATCAGAATAATCATAAGAAATCACTCATGCAACTCTACTCAATTGTGAAACTATGGGCCTCATCTCTATCCACCATGAAACTATGATCAACCTTAAAAGAAAACATAAGGTCTACATGAATGATGTGGTGAATGTTTAGGGTTGAAAAATAGTCTCATTAGGTCACCCAATGATGAACCTATACAACATGTTTCCACAAGTTCATATAAAAGAAATATTCCCAGCCAAGGTGACACATGAATGAAAAGATAAGTAAATCCAATAATGTGAGACCACAGTTGAATCATGGGTCCATATTACTTGTCAACTGGGAAAGTTACTCCATGGATGTACACATATATATGTATATACATTTATAGTCACAATCCAATAAATATATACATAAATATGAATATTCATGAGTAATGTGAATAAAATAACATAAATCCAATCAGCAGTCTATCCATGGATTCATAATCCGGATAACCTTGACATCCTATACATGGGAATCAAGATGGAAATTGTGCCACTCAAGACATGTATAATTATATGGATCTCTTGTTTTTTAATCCCAATTGACATAATCCTGCATTGGCCAAAACTAGAAATGTCTCTATGTAAGCTACGTCTCCATAGGGGTATACTCATCCTAGCCCTGTGTTCACCCATACTCACCTCTAATCACTGTAAGAAGGATTCCCAGGAAGTACATCCAGACATCCTATAAATGGACAAGATAAGGATTCCATGCCACTTATTCCATATAAATATTGTCCAATGTCTAATCCCTAGGTCCTAGTTTGTATTCAGTCACAACATTGAGACACGAATAACCCTAAGGGTCTAACCTATAAGCTATCTATAAAGAGAGATCACTGATGAGATTCCATGACCACTCCTCGACATCTAGATGTGAACGTCATGCCCAATATCAATCATAGCTGGGAGACACCATGCTTCAAACCCTGATAAAGTAAAGTCTCATAAGCTTGATCCTAGATAGAACATATGTTGATCCTCATAATATGAAAAATTGTGGATAGTGTAGTCATCCTCGATAAGACACATGTTAAGGAGAGCATAATAATCCTTTATAACTACAATTCAAGGAGAGTGTAATCATCCACCGACAACCCCATGTTGAAGACAACATAATCATATTTATTTAACTCATGAGCCAAGGATAGCATAATCATTATCATCATATAACAAATTGAGGAGATAAGAATCGTCCTAATCACTTGGGAGAGAATAATAATCAATGAGTATCATTACTAGGTATGTTATGCCTGTATATCATAATCATAGGTTAAATAACAAGATTCCAGGAAGAACCTCTATAAATCCCAATAAAATAATAATCAAAATATACAGGATCAGCATCTAGATACCATGTAGTAACTTTGGATATACAAATAAATATAAGAAATAACATGGATTAGAGGCTAGATCCTTGGAATGAACTTCATGTAATACCAAAGGAAAATAAATATGGATCATTTTAGGCTCAAAAACCACTAACTAGGAAACACATTTGGTAATCATCGTTGCATCAGTAGTAAACATGTGAATGTGTAAACAAAAGAGTGACAGTGGTAGAACGCCTTAACCCACCACTACTGATACATCTTTAATATAGAGACCCTTTTTATTCATATATTAAAATTACCTAGAAATTTCAGAATACTTATAATGTTATACAAGTATATGTCCAAATACCAAACTAGTCTATTGCCTTTGGAATCATGAAAAAATAAACACTTGAATATAAATGATTGACATCATCTACCACTAGGTTCTTCTTGACTAGAACCCTTCTTAGAAACATCAATCATAATACATATCTTCATAACTTGGGGGTTAAAAACCTAAAAAGGGGTGATCTTAGAAGCTTTGTAAGGGTAAACAAGGGAGATACATCAGTATAATCTTGAGAACAATATTATGAGAAAATTATCATGAAAATATAAGATCATACCCTGTATATAAAGGATCATAAACATGAATCGTTGAAAAAAATCTTGGTAGTTCATAATACATGAATCATAAGGAAATAAAGAACATAATTCATGAAAGCATAACATAAGAATAATACATCGAATTGTGGAAGACACATAAGCACACAATATGATTTCTTTAATAGATAATGAATCAATCCCATGACCATCTTAGAGGTATGGGTTCACTACCCATGCTATCTTAGTAGTCATGGTTCACTCCCATGGCCATATTAGTAGCTTGTGCTCACTACTCATATAATCTTGGTAGTCATGGCTCACTCCCATAACCATATTAGTATTTAAGGTTCACTCCCAAGATCATTTTAGTCTATCTCATGAGATATAAATCATTACCCAATGCATTAGTGGGAGAAATAGGTCCCACTCATATCATAGTGAAATTATACATACATGCAATGAATGATCATAAATAATAATATCAAAACCTGTGAAATAAAATTGGTGTTATAAACATGTAATCATATAATAACATGTGGAAAATGATAGGTTTTATAATTTTTTCATTGTAAAAATAACCCACAAAAAATAAGCATATTTAAAAATCATTTAATCCCTAGAAGAGAAATGTGTTTCATAAACATAATTCCATAAAAAGATAATCCATTCAGAGAAATAATAGGATTGTAAATAGTGAATAATTTCCCTAAAAATGCATGAGTAACACGGACCAATTTTATCTTAGATGGGAAATAATTTTGAAAGATTATTTAAAAAGATTTCTTGAGGAAAATATTCTTTCTTCATTGAAAAATTAATTTTAAAACATAATTTTTTTGAAAAAATTTTCCTTTTAAAATAGATTCAGAAACTTATAACAAAATATTTGAAAATAAATAAAAATCCCTTTTCCTTGAGAATGAATTTAAAGTACCATTTGAAAACATTTTTGAAAACATTATTTTTGAAATAAATAATATTTCTGAATGAAGAGAGAAATATAGTTATATTTTTATTCAATTACATTATTAATTATATAAGGTCCCATATATTGAAAAAATGGTACTAAAACATGAAAATACCTTTAATGAATAGAGTATAAGTAAAATTATGAGTGTTCTGGAGATATGGATCACAAGATTTGTAATATTTTGAAATAATAACACCATAAAGTAAATGTTATAGAATGGAAATGTAAATAACCATAAATTTATTTATAATAATCATATAATATATCCATGGGTAGTATACACACCACACAAAAGTAATGGGTGGTGAATAAAGCATGTATCTCATAGAAATAAAAAGTGAGATGAAATTATCTTACCTTGTGTCTTGACTCTCGTTGTAATCATTCAAACAAAATATATAATAAATTTAAATTTATTATAAATATTTTAATGAAAAATTTTCTAATATATAATACCATATTTTTTTTATTATCTTATATTACCCACTTGTTACTAATCCTATGTTAAGGTTTCACTTCGGGTAATATTTTGTTTGTTCTTATCATGTTTCATAATTTTTAATATCTTTGGTTTTATATTATATAATTATTTCTATAATTTAAGAAATGAAATAAATATCATTTATATTATGTATATGTGTATTATAATAATATATAGAATATAGAAGTATGAAATGGAATACACAGTTCATGGAGATGGTAAGTCGTATGTATGCATGAACATTGTTTCTGTTTTTGTTATCATATTGAAATAAAGAAGGTAAATGAAACATGTGTGTATAAATATATATAATTATAAAAGTATAATTATTATATCATATATATAATATAATTTCACTAAATCAATCCTTAATATATTTCATGTAGTGTGTGAATGAATCACAATACTTTGATGGGGCAGTAGTCCACACTTCCTCAAACAAAATTATTGTATTTACACCAAATGGAATGTATAATGATATGTGTTGTAAATGTATTAAAGATGATTAAATAAGTAATAAATATAATATATAACATTTATAAACATATTTTCCATTATAATTTCCACCATGAGAGGCAGTAAAGAAAAAATTAACAATCATCGTTTTGTGAGGCGGTAGTTCACCATACACATAAACAGTATGTTCGTTACCAATTTTGTGGTGGTGTTTGTAAGTATAGGTCAAAATATTAGTATAAAACCACAATATTATATTTAATATACATGGTTTGTTATGAAATCATGGAATAAAGAGAGTGTATGGGGTGGATAATGAAAATAAAATAAAGGATCTTGAGAGAAGTCATTACCTCTTAATCAGGTAACTTCTTTTGGTTTGTGCCGAAAGGCTTCCTTGGATTTCTTTCTTCCCAAGGAGAATATTATATAAGTTAGTTAGGGATGTTGGTAAGTGTATTTGTTAGATATTTTCTAATCCTACATGTTTTGATAGGTGTAAATAAAAGGGATATGTGGTAGCCTTTTATAGGGAAAGGAAAAGACACATTTGGCATTTCTGAAAACAAGTTATGTGCACCCACGTTTTAACCTAAAATAATTCATAAAAAACCAAGAAAACTAAATAATTGAAGGTTAATGGATGAATAATGGCTATAAAATACGTTTTTGGGATGTTTATAGGTCGTTTTGGGTCCAAAATTTAAGGTTTAGTACTTTGTTAATGTAATTTTTCTCTTAATCATTGTAATTATTTTTTATCACATTATATAAAATTTTCGGTCAAAAAAAACTTGAACTTATTTTATATTATAAATTATGATTATTATAAATATTTAATCCATTTTTCAAAATTCTAATCACATAAGTTCCATAAATTTATTAGATAATAATCCCACTGATGAGACGATAGTGCGGGTTTTTAAAGTAAAAACATCCAAAAGTTTTTTATGTTTTTATACCCTATTTCAAAGTGAAATTGGTTCCAATGACATAATTAAGATTAATTGATAAAAAATTTACCTAATTAAACTTTTAAATCAATTTAATATATAATTTTTTCTTATAAATAAGTTAGATGAAAAAGAAGTTTTGAATTCAAATTCTTTATTTTTTTCACTATTCATCCAAAACTGAAGTTTCTCAGAAAAATCCAAAAAATTAACCCTAAAATAATTTAAAAATTACAAATTAAAAAATTATTTTTATTTTAATATAGTTATTTTATAAAATTTTATACGATTAATTTTGTTATTTTTTCAGATTAGGGCATTAAAAGCAGTTTATTTAAGAAAATAGTATTTTTAAACCGTTAAGGACTTTATCAAAAGTTATATCATTAATTATAAATATGTTTTATTTATATAATAAAATTTTAAAAAACATTTGAAAAATATTTATTACTGTTCATAAAAATAAGTTTAATGGATATTTTATAATTATCTCATTTAAATAATTATAATAATGAAATGATGTTTTGTAGAAACCTTGGTGTTGTGTATAATGTACACCAAGTCAATATTGCATGTAACATATGCTTTATTGATGTTCCATGTAAAATATGTTACGTTGATTTTCCATGTAATGTATTCCTAGTTGATTTTCTATGTAAATTATGCCGAGTTGGTGTTGGGTGAAAGGAATGTTTGACTTCGTGAATTGCAAGACATAAATGAAATTATAATTTATTTGAGAAAAAAAGGTCCATAAAAACCTAGGGTGTTTCATTCTACCCCCCTTAAAAAATGAATTTATCCCTAAAAATTCATCACTCTAGTAAAAAAATAAGGATACTTCTATTTCATCATATCATCACGTTCCCGCATAGCTTCCTCTAACTGGTGATTTCTGCATAAAACTTTAACCACATGAATGGTCTTGTTTTCTAGAACTTTTTCTAATTAGTCTAGAATTTCAACTAGTTTTTCTTCATAATAAAGATCCTACTCTAGAGGTATGACCTCTGAGTTCAATACATGTGAAGGTTAATGTATGTAATTACTCAAGAGGGATATATGGAACACATCATGGACATGTTAGAGTTTTAGAGGAAGTACCATGCGATAGGCCATCATCCCGATGCGTTCAAGAATATTTACGGGACCAATATACCTAGGGATTAGTTTAAATTTCTTTCCAAACATCATAAAATTCTTGAAGGGTGAGATTCTTAGAAACACATTTTCACCAACTTCAAATTCTACATCACATAATAGTTTATCAACATAACTTTTATGCTGACATTGTGCTCCCTTGATTTGATCCCGAATGGTTCTAACCTTCTCAACCATTTCATTAGAGAACTTTGGTCCCAATAGCATTAATTATACATCCTCATCCCAGCATATGAGAGATTTATATTTATTCATATAGAGGGATTGATAAGGTTTCATCTGAATGTTTAAGTTAAATCAATTTTTTTTATGAAAAATCAACTAGAGAAATGTGTTGAAACCAACCACCTTTGAAATCCATATAATAAGTTATCAAAATATAATCTAGGGTTTGAATTTTTATTTCATATTTAGCATCCGTATGAGGGTGATAAGAAGTATTGAATATCAATAATGTATCAAGTTCATGCTGAAGACTTCACCAAAATTTTGAGGTAAAACTCTTATCTAGATCAGATACAATGAAATATGGTACATCATGTAGCCTTACCAATTCCTTAATGTATATCCTGCCAAGCTGATATAGAGAGAAATATTATTTTATATTAATGAAGTGGGACAACATAGTATGGAGATAGAATACTACCCATATATCATTAAAACATTTAGAGATTTTGGGTTGTCCAATGAAAAAATCCATAGTGATGTTTTCCCATTTCCATTATAGTATAGGTAAGGGATGAAACATTCCATTTGACTTTTGTCTTTCAAACTTAACTTGTTGGGATTCCAAGCATTGAGATACAAACACTGTGATATCTCTCTTCATGTCATCCTACTAAATGTATTCCTTGAATTCCATTTACTTCTATGTACGTCTAGTATGAGTATAGAATGAAGAACTATGAGAATCCTCTAACAAATACTTCTTAAAACATGATATGATAGGAATGAATACATGGTTCTTGAAAATTATTATTCCATACTAATCTAGGATAAACTCAGGAACATTTATAACTTTCTTTTGCAGCTCTACATATTCATTCTGTGCCTCCATAAACTTAACTTCGATAGATGGTTGAAAATTAATTCTAGAAAGATAAAATTTTCCACTTCCTTTAGGGTTTTTAGATCCATACTTTAAAAATACAAAAAAATATTGGATATTTTATGATCCTCATCATGGATAATCTAGCATGATCCTTCCGATTCAAAGCATGGACCACCTTGTTTTATTTCCCAGGGTGGTAATGTATTAAGCAATCATAATCCCCTATTATATTTAACCACATTATCTGGATCATGTTAAACTAATTCTATGTTAATATATATTTTGGAAATTTTATGGTTATATATATCACAGTTTTATCCATAAAGATAATTCCCCAATATCATTAATGAAAAAATTACTAAATATAACTCCAAATAATGAGATGGGTAATTTTTCTAAAGAATCATTAACTGTCATGAGGCATAAGTGATAACCATGAAATTCTACATAATAACACATCCAAAACCCTTCTTGGATGCACTAATATAGATTACAAACCCCTATCCACTATAGGGTAATGTAAGAACTGGTGTATTGACTAACATTCTTTTCAATTTCTTGAAATTTTCCACACATTCATCTATCCATAGGAACTTCAAACCCTTTTGTGTTAACATGGTTATAGGATTAGATATTCCTGATAAATTATCCACAAACTGTCAATAATATCCATCTAAACCAAGAAATATACAGATCTCAGTCACCGTGGTTGTTCTAGGCCAACATTAAATAGCCCCCATCTTTTATGGATCTACTACTGTACCATCTCTTGAGATTAAGTGACAAAAAAATGAAACCTTTGGTAGAAAAAATTCACAGTTTGTAAAATTTTCATATATTTTATCCTTCCTTAGGGTCCTTAGTAAAATTCTCAAGTGATCTTCATGCTATTCTCTGATCTTTTAATAGATAAGAATATAATTTATAATGACTACCCCAAACTGATTAAGGTAATCTCTAAATACACTATTCATAAAATTTATGAAGATAACAAGGGAATTAGAAAGACCAAAAGACATAAATATATATTCATAGTGTCTATACATTGTATAGAATATCACTTTGGGTATACCCCCCTTCTTGACCCCCAATTGATGATATCCAGAATGAATGTCAATCATTGAAAAGTATTGAGCTCCATACAGTTGGTCAAAAAATTCATCAATACGAGGAAGAGAATACTTGTTCATGATTGTGATATCGTTCAACTCCTGAAAATAAATATAGAATCATATTGATCTATTTTTATTTTTCACAAATATAATGGATGCAGCCCATGGTGACACAAGGTTTTCGTGGAATTTCTTCTTCAATTTATGTAACTCAATTTGGGGCATTATATAAGGAGTCTTTGAAATTGGTGTGGAACTAGGTATGAGTTCTACTATGAAATAAAATTCCCATTTTGGTGAAAGGAAAGGAAGCTCTTCTGAAATGGCATCAAAAAATTCTCAAACAATTGGTATATCATTGACATATATTTTCTTCCAAACCATTTACCATAAACAACCCTTTTGAAAGATAATTAAGACCCATACACTAGGTGTAATCTCAACTAGAATTTCATGCATATCATATCATTAATGGATTATTATAGGAGGGTTTGAAATATTAAACGTAACTTTCCTTCCTCAATAGTTTATGTGGTCTTTATGTAAAAAAATCAAATCCATGCCTAAGATTACATCAAATTCAAACAAAGAAAGAATGAAAAGATATGTGGGTAACACATTCCAACAAACTTCAACTGAAAAGGAATCATAGACTTGGGATGAAATCATTATACCATTAGGGTTTTCACTATTATTTCCACATTTAATCATTTTGGGGGAATCATAGTTCCCTTAGAAAATTCTTTAGATATGAAAGAGTTGGTTGATCTAGAATCCAATTAGACAATAATAGTTCTAGAGTGGATGGTATGTGTACCTTACACCACATCATTACCATAAACCTTGTAATAAATAGAAATTTCATGATATTTCCCCTTGTAATTTATCTTAAGAGGTTTCTAACATCAATTATCATCACTAGACCTTAGGTTTTGGAATTGGTTAATATAATACCTATTCTACTAACACATTTAGAATTGAATATTGGGAGGTGCATTATGTCCCAATTTTTCTCCATTCACACGTTAGCTAAATTATTTCCATAAATTAAGAAATAAAATACTCTATGGACTTCCATTTCACACCTAAAACATTTATTAGACCCCTTAAGATAATTTATTCTATGAATATTCCCTCATTTATAGAAAAAAGGAAAGCTTATCTTCTTTGCTTCATGGTTTTTAGACTTTACTTTAAACTCAATATTCCTTTTTCTTTTCAAAATCATTTGATTGATACATGACTCCAACCTCCATTATAACCTTGATTATAAAACACACAATATCTTCATAGATACGGAATTGTATTGTGGAAATCCCCTTTCTAAGACTTGTTTTTAATCCACTGAAGAACTAATAATCTTTGATTTTCATTTTGATGGTAATTCCTAAAGAGTACCACAAAAGCCTCATAAAATTAGCCTCATAGGTACCAACAGTTTCATCACTCCTTTGTTTCAACTCAAGGAAATCTTTGTCTATCTTGGTATGAAGAATAAGAGGAAATTACTTATTGAAAAATAATTTCTTGAACTCATCCCATTACATTGATTCAAACATATTTTTCTTTTTCATATTCTTGATTAGAGTCCACCACCAGTCTGTTTTTCTTTCCAACTAATAAACAGTTAGAATGAAATTCTAATGATCCAAACACTAGAAAATGGAGAATATCATTTTAATATTACTGATCCATTTTTAGAAACAAGTGGATCAGAAGACCCTATGAAAGAAGGGAGATGTTTACTTAAGAAATACTCAATAGAATGTTGTTACCTCCTTTTCTCATTTGGAAGTACAACGTGATTTATATATTTAGAAATCCATACGATCATAGAAATGTGGTTTTTCATTCCAAATCCCATTTCATTCGGTTTCTTAGGAGTAAAATCATTGCATTTTCCATTACAATCACTATTAATGCAGTTACATTGGGTTCCAACCATTGACTAAAACCAATAGAATATAGTAAGAAACAATAATCATATTAAGGAACATCATAATAATGAAAATTCACTTAACAGATATCTAAATTATAACACATTCCTTAATTTATGACACCTTAGTATTATCCTTGGTTATTAATAGACAACTTTTATTTAAATACTTTATGATGGATTATGTAGAGTTTGTGAATTCCCAAAAGCATATCTCCCAGGAGTGTTAAACCAGGTGTGTATCAAGTCTTGTTGTTGTGTACCATATTACCCTATGTCAGGCTCGAAACATCTTTTCAGACATGTTAACCCTAGGTACATCTATCCTAGAGCCACATCCACTAGTAGTATCCAGACAAGGATTTATTTCTAGGAAACCACTCACTCTATCCTTAACCAAAATTATAGGACATTTTCCTATATTTTTACTCATCCTTAAACTTATCCTTAGATAATAACTTAGGGTTCTTACTAAGGGTTTCTCATACAATATTCCAAAGTTTAATTAGAACTTTTCTCTGATACCAATTATAGAGACCCTCAATTTAAATAGATTAATTTACATAACATATTCAGAATACCTAAAACATTATAAAATTTGATGCCCAAAGGCAGTATTAGTCCAGTGCCTCCAAAAACATGGAAACATAATCACTTGTACATAAATGAGCTACATCATCTCCCAATAGGTTATTATTGACATCACCCTTCTTAGAAACATCAAATATAATACATATCTTCATAACATGGGTGAAGGAAACATAAGAAGGGGTGAGCTTATATTCCTAATATGGGTAAAAAAGATAGATACATAAGCATAATCATGAGAATAAGGGTATGAGAAAATGATTAAAAAAATATAAGATCATACCCTACATATCAAATATCATAAACATGAATCATGGAATAAATATTGGTAGTTAATAAGACATGAATAAGAAGGAAATAAATAACATAAACCATGAAATCATAATAGAAGAAAAATATATGTAATTATAGAAGACACATAAGCATGTAATATGATTTCCATAGTAGCTAAGGCATCACTTCTAAGATCATCTTTGTAGTATGGGTTCACTCCCCATACCATCTTGGTTGTGATGGTTCAATCCCATAGTCATCTTTGTAGAATAAGTTCAATCTTCATATCATCTTGGTAGTCATGGTTCACTCCCATGGCCATCTTAGAAGTATAGGTTGACTCTTAAGACCATCATAGTCTATCTCATGAGATTTAAATCTTTACCCAATACAGTGGAGGGAGAAATAGGTCCCATGCATCTCATAGTGAAATCATAAATACATTCACTACAAGATCATAAATAATCATATCATTACCCATGAAATTAAATGAGTATTATAAATATGAAATCATATCATAACCTATGGAGTAAGGAAAGTTACATAATAATTTCATTGAAAACATAACTCGTGAAAAGAGAAGGTTTCAAAATAATATATCCCATGAAATAGAAATGAGTTTTATAATCATCATTCCATCAAAACATAATCCATTAAGATAAATAATATTAATGGAATACTTTAATAATTTACCAATAAAGGAATGAATATCACTAATTGATATTATCATATATGGTAAATAATTTTGAAAGGCCATTAAAAAATATTTATTGAGGAAAATATCCTTTCTTCATTGAAAATTTTTTTTTTAAAATATAATTTTTTGAAAACATTTTCCTTTGAAAATAAATTTTAAAACTTATAAAGAAATATTTTAAAATAAAGAAAAATCCTTTTTCCTTACGAATGATCTTCAAGGATAATTTGAATGAATTTTTGATTTTTTTTTGAAAACATGGGTTTTTCAATAAAAGAGATCTCTGACCGAAGAGAGAAATACAATCATATTTTTATTAAATTTTAATTTATTAATTATATTATGTATAATATAGTGGAAAAATGGTACTAAAAAATATATATATCCTGAACCAAAAAAGGATAAGTAAAATCATGAGTGTTATTGAGATATGTATCATAATATTACATCAAATGAAGCAAAAACATTAATAATCTAGAAAATCATAGATATTGTTTCAATAAACTCTTATAACTTGGTAACTTGGAATCATACTATACATATAAGAAAATGAAGTTACATAAAGCTTAAAATATCATTAAAATAATTATATTCATGATATAAAATTTCAAATATAAGTATATACATATTGAAAAATAATTTAGGTGTATAAAAAAACATGTGTATCAATGATTGAAAATTGAGACAAAAGTATCTTACCAATTTTAGAGTTTTTGAAAAATTAATACGATAATGTAAATATTATATAATGGATATGTATGTACCCGTAAATTTAAGTATAATAATAATAATTTAATGTGTACATGGGTAGTATACACACCAAAAAAAAAATAATGGGTGGTGAATAAAGAATGTATCTCACAAAAAAAAAGTGAGATGAAATTCTCTTACCTTGTGACTTGAATCTAATCATACATATTCAAACCACCTATCTAAAAAATTTAAATTTATTATAAATCTTTTAGAAAACCATATCTTTGTATCTAATAACATATATGGTTTGATTATGACCTTATATTACCCTCTTGTTAACAATCATATGTTAAGGTTTCACTTCAGGTAATATTCTCTTTGTTCTTTAAATGTTTATTAATTTGTTATATATTTGGTCTTAATACTTATATCATGATTTAATTAATGTAAAAAAATATATAAATATCATTTATATTCTGTATATTTTTATTATAATTATCTATATAATATATAAATATGAAATAGAATACACCATTCATGAAGATGATAAGCCTTATGTATGGATGAACAATGCTTCCATTTTTATTGTCATATTTAAAGAAACTAGGTAAAATACATATATATATATATATATATATATATATCATTATTCTAGTATCATTATTATATAATATTTATCATATATCTTCACTAAACCCATCCTTAATACATTTCATGCTGTTTGTAAATGAATCATATCGCTTGGGGGGGGGGGGGGGGGGGTAATCCACACTTCTTAAAATGAAATTATCATATTTACACCAAATGGGATGTATAAATACATGTGTTTTAAAAGTATTAAAGAAGCTTAAAGACATAATAAATATAATATATAACATATATAAATATAGTTTCCATCATAATGTCCACAATAAGAGGCAATAAGGAAAAATGAACAATTATTGTTCTGTGAGGTGGTAATTCACAGTACAGATAAATAGTATGTTAATTACCCAATATAAGGAGGTTTGTGTAACTATAGATCGAATCCATAGCATAAAAACATACTATTATATTTAAGATACAAGTGTTGTTATAAAATCATGGAATAAATAGATTGGAGGGTGTGTGTAACATCCTAGGTAAATAAAGGATATGTTATTTTCATATTTATTAATATTTGTGAATTAAATAAAGGGGATTCTATGTTCAACGGTGTACCCGACACATGAAAATGGGTTTCTTTGAAGTATAATGTTGCCCACAATGCTGATTCATACTGAAAAATAATAATATAATATTATTTTAAATGATATTTAACGCCTAGCCGTTGTATCAGAATGAATGAACAAAACTAACCATGTTATTATTAAACATTTTTGTTAAATGTTTGTACATTTTTTCAATAAATATTAGAGGCTTAAAATAATAAATAATCCAATTTTATGTATATATACTCTTATATTCATTAAATGGTCAATTTACCACCTTTAGATGGAGAAAAAATTTTAAATCTAGTTTTCATAACTTTTATATGTTCTATTTGAAAAAAATAATATTCTTCTTTAGAATCGGTTTATAAAAATTTACTTGGATGAAATTTTGGTATTTTTCTGAGAATGTTCATTTTTATGAATAGTGAAAAATACTGTAATGTAATTAAAATTTTCCTTTTAGTCTAATTTATTTATATGGATAGATTATATTTTTAATTGGTTTTAAAGTGAAATTAGATTACATTTTTACCATTTAATCCGATTTTGTTCATTGGAGTAATTTCACTTTGAAATTGGACATAAACAAGTGTCAATCTTTTGATAGTTATTATTTGTAAAGAACACACTTTTGGTTTTGATAATAGGAATTAATTTTAAATTAATTTCTGCCACTTAAGAGTTTTGAAGTTTGAAAAATGGATTCCATATTTGGAATCATATGGTCCAAATTGTGTAAATATTTAACTTTTATTTTTAGACATTATGAATATTTACTTTAGTAAATATTTTATTTACCATGGTTAAAGGGTAAATATGGTTAATAAGGGTAAAAAATATTATTATAATAAAATTAAATTAACCTAACATGTGTCCTAATCCTATTAGTTGATACATGTATGACCATGGGCATCATTGGGTCGATTTTGGGACCCCATGGAGCCACTTGGGAGTAATACTGACACTTTATATTAATTAATTTAAAGTAAGGATAAAAATGACATAAACATACATATTTTAGTAGATAAATTTTATACGGGGCTATATAAGTTATCTCTAAAACAATAAATATTATTTTGAAATATAAAAATATTTCATACATCATGGTATTTTATTTATAATTTTTAGACATCAAATAAAAAATTTATTTATGATATAATGATGATGTAATGATTACCTTATTAATTACTATTTTAAATAAATGAGATTATAAATGTTAAAATAAATTTATTTTTAAACTTTTTTATGACATACTAGAATTTTAGGGATGAGTATGTCTTTTTTCCTTTTCATTATTATTGGTTTTTTAAAATAATAATGTTGTTATAGATTTTGTACAAGTATTATTATGAATAGTATTTAAATTGACATAAATGAGTTTTTAAATCAATAAATATTTTATTAAATGATATAATAAGCCTAAAAATATAAGATTCTAAAAAATTACTTACATAAGGTTTATAATGTCATTAATGAACCACTTGTTGTTCGATTTTCATTTTATGGTAACTATATTAACCGTATAGTATGAAGATATAAGAGAACATGGTAAAAGGTAAATAAGTTAACAAAGGGTTAAATAAAAATGATAAGGATTAAAAAATATCCAAAAACCTATCCAATTATTATGGGATGATTTTATTTAACTTATATGCACCTTATATTCAAATTAAATATGTTTTGGACCTTTTGAAACCAAAAATCAGTTTATAGTAAAATAATACTTTCAAACTTTCCTAAAGAGCCCCTCCTCCACCTTATAAATGGCTATCACCTCTAACCCATTACTCACACCTCTCAAGCCCCTGGGTTCATCCAAAATCTACCCAAATAAGATCCCAAGATCCTTATATTCCACTTAAAATCCTTAACTTAGGCATAAAGCACTTTAAGAAAGCCTTTTTCTTTTAACCAAAGGGAGATACCCGATTTAATGGTAACCTCTTCCCTAAAGTTATCTTATTTTATTTTAATTATTCACTCCCTATGTTATTTTTATTATTTTTTACATAAAAACACCAGTATCCTAAATATACTAGGTTGTTTTTATGATAATTATTTGAACTATACTTACACACACCTCCATCTAATGAGTATAGAACATAATGTTTCTGTGGACGATGAACTACTGCCTCACGAAAAGATGATTGTTCAATATTCTCCTACCACCTTCTATGGTGGACATTATGATGGAACTATAATTATATATGGTATTTATGATTTTTATTTTATCTATATTATTATGTACTTATATTTTATAACATACCTTTATGATTTTCATGTTGTATATATACGATAATTTCATTTGTGGAAGTGCATACTACCACCCCCTCAATGTGATATAACTCATTCATAAAATACGTGGAACATATAAACTATGGTGTTAAAAAACATACATAATGTTTATAAAATATGATATTATAATTTAATAATAATATATCTATGTATCATTTGGTTTTTATTCCTTTTAAAATGAACAAATGAAATGGAAGAAGCATTTATGCATATGTACAACTTACCATCTCTATGAATGGTTCATTTCATTTTCATATATAAAAATGATATAGACTATTATAAATACATATATATGGGATATATATGATATATATGATATATAAATCATTAATATCATTTTGGAGATAACGGAATTTTTAACACATGGACTATTTATAATTATAACAAGTTCATTTTTGATTCAAGTTCCGAACATCAACAAAATGTATGATATGAACTCAAATAATTAACTAATTGTTATATCATGGTAATAAGTGATATAAATGGAATAATAAATTTTAAAAAGGTTCTTAAGAATTCTAAAATTAACTGAAGTTTATTATTCATGAAATTAAAGAACGAATGGGTCAATTTAGATACGATGTAAGGGAATTCATCTCAATCTCCATTCATTGAGGCATGTTTTGATAATATACACATAATTATTTTATATGGTATATAATTAACCCCTTTGAATTTTAGTTTCATTCAAAAGGAATCCTTTTTCTACAAATCATTTTACTAAATGACAAAAGGAATTTTTTTAATGTTTGTGGTGATAATGATCTCTCCTTTGCCGTAATCAATAGTTGGTTTCCTCTATAATCCTTAAGGTTTTTAAAAGGAAAAGAAATACCTTATTTTGTTTTTTTGGTTTTGGTATTGAAAATGGTTTTTGAAATGGATTTATTATTTCAATATCTTGAAATGAATTCTTGTGATAAAAAATGAAATGTTCTTAGTGAAATGTTTATATTTGCAATATTTTATGTGTTATGATTTTATAATGGTACTTGGACATTTGACGGGTGGTTACGTGATAAACCAAATGATGGGAGGTGCTATGACAAACCAAGATGGTTTGTTACGTTATAACATCCAATGAATTGGGTATGGAAGTTGGCCGTATGGCTATTCCACTTAGTGATATGTGTGGAAGTCGATCATATGGTTATTCCGTTTAAGTATGTTTTTATCCCAAGTTACCTTTATATGATATGTGTTCTTTCTATGGGTTTTATTGTAATATTTTGGTTATAACTGGGTATGAAATGATCTTTTATTCATTAAAGAGTATTTAATACTCCATAAAGGTTAAAAGTATTACTTATGATAATGTATTCTTGGTTTTCTTGTTGTTTGAAAAAACTAATAGTTTTACTTCTTTGGGTATCCCTTACTGAACTTTTTATGCTCATCCCATGTTTTTGAAATGTTTTTCAGAGGACATAAAGATTAATAGGGTCAAATATGGGATCAAGGAAAAGTCATGCTCTCTAAAACATGGAACTAGACATGTTTCTTTTTTTAAGAGTTTTTATTTTATGAAAAAAGGAAACTGAGTAGAAGTGTCTACTTTGTATTTTTTGAGATGTAATGTAACAGTTATGGTATAATTATCTAAAACAATAAACTTGAAAAGATCCAAAATGTGAATTATTAACTTAATTCAAGATTATGTAATGTTTAAGGCAAGGTCCTTATAGTTAGTATCATAGGTCAGTTTAGACAACTTTATAGGTTAGGGTGTTATTTAAGCATAAGTGACATAACCATAATGGTTAGAATATTAGAATGTGTGATAGTTTTTTAGATAAATTGAATGAGTTTAAGATAACATGAATACATATATCTTAGTATTTACCCTCCTAATAAGATATTATTGGATTATTTTACTAATAATCTCACACTGACGTTTTTGGTTTTAATAAATGGATTGATTTATGTAATGATGGATTTAATGAAAACTGTGATGGTTTTCTAAATAAGAAAATGAATGATGCGGGAGATGCAATGAGAAAACTTTTGGTTATTATCAACCAACTATCTGGAGTCATGATTGACCACCCAAACCTTGATTATTTTTATAAGGAATCATATATGCAAAAAAAAATCCCTACGGTAGTTCAGGTAATAATCATAAAGGTGAGTTTATTCGAAAACCTATGTGTCAAGGATGTGGAAATAAACACCTAGGAAAATGATTCAAAGGGATGATATGATGTTTCAAATGTGGTAATTATGATCAAAAATCAAAAACCTACCATGGAAAAAGGAAACATCCAGTTGACTCCAGGAAAGGGAATGAAGTTATCTCTGAAGGACCAATTGAATGTTTTAAATGTGGTGTTCATGGTCATTACACTAATAGATGTCCTACGAAGAAGGTTTGGAAATGAGATCGGCAGGATCATACAAATTTATGTTTACCAATACCTAATTCCATTATAATTGAAGATGAGGAAATTGACAATGACCAATAAAAGGTATCTATTATTTCTTAGCTCATGTTTTGACATTACTGAAATCTTAGGTCATTATGCATGATTTTGTTTTTAGTAAATAAGTGTAAAAGAACAAGATAAAAAATATGGATAATAGATCAGGATGAATATTCGATGATTAAGATGTCTACATTTTTGGAATTAAAGAGTTATGTTAGATATGTGGATAACGATTTGTTTAAATGTATTAATTATATTATTACTTTGGAAGAATATTCCTAGTATGTGTATACATAATGTCTGATATATGAAAATTTTATTCAAGGAAGAAATATCTTTTCTTTTGTGGATATTGTTATAAAGAACCATTTGGGATTATATGATCCTTGAATTTGTGGAAATTATAGGTTATTACTTTTTTGAAAGAAAAGGCAAGGTATGAGATAATATTTTTGGTTAAAATATGTAATGCTTATTTTTTGAGGAATTTATATCATTTTTGGGGATGTTATGAAATTATATAGTTTTTGAAAAAGGACAACACACAGATCATGTGACAACCCATCGTATCAAAAAAAGTTGATGGAATCGAACCCACAACCATGGTGTGATTGAGATTTATCGCCTACCACTGGACTATGTGAAGTCCCTGGTTAATATGACTAACACTTTTTAGTTAGATGATTTTATGGATCAATAATAAGTTGATTTTGGGGACTTAATTTTTTATCAAATGGATATCCTTAGTATAATAAATTTATTTAGTGATTATGTGATAAAGGTTATTTTAGAAGATGTTCTCTCTTTTGGGAATACTATATGATTAAGGAAAATAGAATACTATGATATATCATTTGTGGAGTAATTGTTGAAATTTTATTTTGGAAGAATCTATTTTTTTGGATGTATAAAAATTTTATTTATTTATGGAAATGATTAACCTTTCATGGAGAATATGTGATTAGGTTAATTACTCTTTAGTATGAGTCTTTAAGAGTAGTCAATGTTATTTAGAGAAAAATGTTAAGATTTACTGTGGAATAATATGTGATTAAATCCTTCTTAATTTTGGGTTTCAATCTTTTTTTGGATTATTTTGAATAATTACAAGGACATTTGTTTATTGAATGTTCTTTGTTTAACTTTGGATAATTTTTGTCAAATTTTGGGGATTAGGATTAGTATTTATTTTTATAATGTATTATAAATTTTGGGGATTATCTAATATTACACTAACCATTTTGGTTTTGGTTAATGTCTAAAGAAAAGGGATATATATATTTTATCTTTTTTGGTTTATGTGATTATCTAGAATTTTATTCTATCGCTTCAGGTGTGACCAAGTCATCTTGAATACTCATTGTTTGGAGAAAATATTAGTTTTAGGCAGAAACTTATTAAATGATGAAACTATACCTGAAAAGTAAGTATATTTCCTAATTTTCTTAGTCAATATCTTAAATAAATTCTCCAGATTTAATAAGTGAAACTTAAAACAAAAATGTTGTTTGTTTAGTTTTCCTAATTGAAAACTAAATACCGTAAAACCAATCACAAATTTGTTGTTTTCTGGTGGTTAACTTTATCTTAATCATATTTTATATCACTCTCCATCAGAACATGACACTTAGTTTCTCCTCCATATCCATGTTTTTATGGAATCCTAGTACGGGTTATCTCGGGAGACCTTTGTACTTCTCTTTATTTATTTTAAAGTGATAGTTTTATTGACTCTTTTTCCAATGTGGGAAATTAAATAAAATTCCTAAGACTAATTTTTAAATTGCATGGATGTAATTTCCAAAAGGGGGGAAGGATGTAACATTCCAAGTAAATAAATGATATGATATTTTCATATTTATTAATATTTTTTAATTAAATAAATTGGATTCTATGTTCGATGGTGTACCCACCACACAATAATGGGTTTCTTCGAAGTCTTATGTTGCACACAATGCTTAGTCATACTATAAAATAATAATATAATATTTTATTAAATGGTAGTTAACACCTTTCCATTGTATTGGAAGGAATGAACAGAACTAACCATATTCTGATTACAAATGTTAGCTAAATGTTTTTACATTTATGGAACAACTTTTATAGGATTAAAATAAGAAATAATCCAATTTTAATCATAGATACTCTAATATTCTTTAAAAGGTCGATTTACCACCTCTAGATGGTGAACCATCTTTAAATATAGTTTTTTTCACTTTTATAGGTTCTATTTGAAAAAATAATATTCTTCATTAGAATAGGGACATCAAAATTTACTTTGGATGAAATTTTGGTTTTTTTTGTGATAAAGTTCATTTTTTATGAATAGTTAAAAATACTGTATTTTTACTCAAATCTGCCTTTTAATCTAATTTATTTATATATATTATATTTTTAATTGGTTTTAAAGTGTAATTAGATTATATTTTTACCATTTATTCCAATTTTGGTCATTTTAAGTAATTTTAGTTTGAAATTGGACATAAACAAGTGTCATTATTTTGATAGTTATTATTTCTTAAAAATACGCTTTTTATTTTGACAATAGGAATTAATTTTAAATCAATTTATGCCACTTATATGATTTGAATTTGAAAAACTGGATTCCATATTTGGAATCATGAGGTAAAAATTGTGTAAATACGTAACTTTTATTTTTAGACATTATGAATATTTACTTTCGTAAATATTTTATTTACCATGGTTAGAGGGTAAATCTGGTAACTAAGAGTTAAAAAATATTATTATAATAATATAAAATTACCCTAACATGTCTCCCAATCCAGTTGGTTGATACATTTACAGCCTTGGGTATCCTTGAGTTGATTTTCAGACCCCATGGAGCCACTTGGGATTGATAATGACACTTTGTAATAATTAATTTAAAGTAAGAACAAAAATAACATAAACATATATATTTTCGTAAAAAAAATTTATATGGAATTATATAAGTGATATATTCATATATAAATATTAATTTGAAATATAAAACAATTTCCTACATCATTTAATTTTATTTATAATTTTTAGACATCAAATAAATAAATTTATTTATGACACACTGATGATGTAATGATAACCTCATTAATGAATGTTTTTAATAAATGGGATTATAAATGTTAAAATAAATTTATTTTTAAAAATTTTATGCCATAAAAGGATTTTAGGGATGATTATTACTTTTTTCTTTTCATTTTTGTAGGTTTTTAGAAATAAGAAAGTACTTATAGTTTTTTTAAATGACTGGATATGAAGAGTATTTAAATTGACATATATGAGTTTTAAAATCAATAAATATTTTATTAAGTGATATAATAATCATAAAATCCGTGATTCAGAACAATTACTTAGATAAGGTTTATAATATCATTAATTAACTACTTGTGGTTCTATTTTCATTTTTTTAACTATATTAACCATATAGTATGAATATATAAGAGAACATGATAAAAGTTTAATAAGTTAACAAAGGGTTAAATAAAACATATAAGGATTAAAAAATATCTAATAACTATCCAATTATTATTTTATTATTTTATTTTTACTTATATGATACTTATCTTTGAATTAAATATGTTTTGGACCTTTTTAAACTGAATATTAGTTTATAATAAAATAATATTTTCAAACATTCCTAATGATCCCCTCCTCCTCCTTATAAAAGGCTATCACCTCTAACCCATTACTCAAACCTCTCAAGCCCCTTGTGTCATCCAACCTCTACCCAAATAATCTCTTAAGATCCCTATATTATATCTAGAAGCCTTTACATAGGCATAAAGCACTTCAATGAAGCCTTTTGGTTCCAATGAAAGGGAGTTACCTAATTTAAAGGTAACATCTTCCCTCAACTTCTCTTATTTTATTTTACTTCTTCACTCCCTATGCTATTTTTATTCATTTTTTACATAAAAACACCCATATACTCAAAATAATAGGTTGTTTTTATGATAATTATTCTAAATAAACTTACACACACCTCTATCTAATGGGTATAGAACACAATGTTTCTGTAGACGACGAACTACTGCCTCTCGAAATGATGGTTGTTCAATATTCTCCTACCAACTACTATGGTGGCCATTATGATGGAAATTTAATTATATATGATATTTATTATATTTATTTTATCTCTATTATTATATAATTATCTTTTATAACATAAATTTAGGGTTTTCATGTTGTATATATATATATGATAATTTCATTTGAGGAAGTGCAGACTACTTCCCCCCAAAGTGATATTACTCGTTCATACCATACATGAAACATATAAAGGATGGTGTTAATAAACATAAGTAACATATATAAAATATGATATTATTTTGGAATAATAATATACCTATGCATCATTTGTATTTCATTCCTTTTAAAGTGAAAAAAATTAAATGGAAGTAGCGTTCATGCGTACGTACGACTTACCGTCTCTATGAACAGTGATTTTCATTTTCATATATACAAATGATATGGAATATTATAAATACATATATACTGGATATATATGATATAAAAATCATGAATATCATTATGGATATTATGTATTTTGGAAAAAATGGACAATTTATAATAATAACAAGTTCATTTTTGATTTAGGTTCCAAACATAAACAAAATGTCTCATATGAAGTCAAATAATTAATTAATTGTTATAGAAAGGTAATAAGTGATATAAAAGGAATAATAAACCTAAAAAGGTTCTTAATTAATTATAAATTAACTTAATATTATTATTCATGAAATTAAATAATGAACAGGTCATGTCCGGCACGAGGTAAGGGGATTCATCTCAATCTCCTTTAATTGAGGCATGTTTTGATAATATACACCGTCTCATTTTATATGGTATATAATAAACCCCTTTGAATTTTAATTTCATTTAAATGGAATAATTTTTCTACAAAGAATTTTATTAAAGGAAAAAAGAAATGTTTTTAATGTTTGTGGTGATAATGACCTCTCCTCCTCTATATTCATTAGTTCGATTCCTCTATAAAAATTAATGTTTTTAGAAGGAAAAGAAATCCCTTATTATATTTTTGGGTGTTTTGTTATTGATTTTTTTTGAAATTTATTGATTATTTCAATATGTTGAAATTAATTCTTGTGATTACAAATGAAATGTTATTAGTGAAATGTTTATATTTATAACATTTTATGTGTTATTAATTTTTAATGTTACTTAGAAATTTGACGAGTGGTGCCTTGATAAACCAGGATGGGTGGTTAAATTATAACCTCCCATGAATTGGGTATGGAATTCAGCCGTATGGCTATTCCATTTAGTGATATGTGTGGAAATTGACCGTTTGGTTATTCCATTTAAGTATGTTTGTGTCCCAAGTTACCTTTATTTGTTTTGTGATCTTTCTATGAGTTTTATGGTAATATTTTGGTTAAAAAAGGGTAAGAAGTGATATTTTATTCAATGACGAGTTTTTAAAACTCCATAAATGTGATAAGTATTACTTATGATAAAGTATTCATGGTTTACTTGTTTTTTGAAAAAACTAACAGATTTCCTTCTTTGTGTATCCCTTAGTGGGATTTTAGGCTAATCCAATGTTTTTGAAATGTTTTTCACAAGGCATAAAAATGAATAGGGTCAAGGATGGGATCAAAGAAAATTCATGATGTCAAAAACATATAACTAGACATATTTCTTTCCTTGAGAGTTTTTAATTTATGAAAAAATAGAAACTGAGTAGAAGCGTCTACTTTGTAAATTTTTATATGTAATGTAATAATTGTGGCCTAATTATCTAAAACTCTAAACCTGAAAATATCCCCAATGTGAATTATTAACTTAATTTCCGATTATGTAATGTTTAAGGGTGGGGACATATAATGTGGAGAAATAAAATAAAAGAAATGAGCTTGAGAGAATTCGTTACCGCTTAATCAGGTTACTCCTTTTGGTTTGTGACGAAAGGCTTACTTGGATTTCTTTATTCCCAAGGGGAGGATTATAGGATTAAGGGAGGGTTTTTTTGAATTTTATTGGGAATATATTGGTATAACCTAAGTGGTTTTATAGGTGTGAATAAGGTGGATAGGTGGTGTCCTTTTCTAGGGAAGGGAAATGACACAGTTGACATTTTTTGAAAACAAGTTAGGTGTAACCATATTTTTACCTAATAAAAGTCACACCAAACCAACAAAAATAAATAATTTATTGTACAAGGAAAAATAATTTATAGAAATTGGGTTTTGTTAAATTTTATATTTCTTTTTGGGTCTTAAATTTAATATTTTGTACTTTATTAACCTAATTTTTCTCTTAATCATTGTAATTAATTTTAATCAAATTCACTAATATTTTTTGGGTAATATACTAAGTTGACCTTATTTTAATTATAAATTATAATTATTAAAAATTTGGAATCCATTTTTCAAAATTATTATTATATAAATGGAATAAATAATTTTTAAAATAATCCCGCTGATGGGATGACACTGTGGTTTTTTAATCTAAAAACGTTCAAATGTTTGCAAAGTTTTTATACCCAATTTCAATGTGAAATTGGTTCTAATGACATTAATTGGGTTAATTGATAATAATTAAATATAATTAATTTTTAAATCAATTTAAAATATAATTTATCTATATATACTAATTATATGAAAAATTAGTTTTGAATTAAAATTTACTATTTTTTCACTGTTCATCAAAAAAAGAAGTTTCTTAAAAAAATTGAAAAAATCACCCTAATATAAATTAGAATTTTGAAATTAAAAAATGAAGTTTTTTTTATAAAATTTAAATTTTTCATTTTGTATGAAATTAATTTCATTATTTTTCATAGAAAGACATTAAAAGGTGTTTATTTGAGAAAATATTATTTTTAAAAATATAAGGACTCTAAAAAAAATTATATCTTTCATTATAAATATGTTTTTTATATAAAAAAATTATAAAAAATATTTGAAAAATATTTATTACTATCCATATAACAAAGTTTAATAGTTAGGTTATAATTATATCATTTAAATAATTATAATAATGAAATGATGTTTTGTAGAAACATTGGTGTTGCGTGTAACATACTCCAAGTTGGTGTTTCGTATAACTTACATGTAGTTGATGTTATGTGTAACATACACCAGGTTGATATTTTGTGTAATGTATGCCAAGTCAATTTTCGGTGTAACATATGCCAATTTGGTGCTAGGTGAATAGACTATTGGACTTAGTGCATTGTAAGGCATAAATAAAAATTTTATTTATTTGAGAAAAAAAGTTTCATAAAAACTTGGGGTGTTACACTTAACTGTATTATAGGTTCATGAGGGGTTCTAAGGTAACACATGATACTAACTCCACCCAAAAACGATGTACTAACTTAGTGTCAGTTAAAAAATAGTGCATCCATTAGGTCCCTCAAGTCAAAACACTAAGGATACATACTATTTGGGATTTATGAGGACTAAACACAAGGGAAGGAATTCTAATTATGATCCATAGATGAAAATGTAAAAGGAGTAATTTCACGATCCGCCTTCACCAAAAGGAGGGAAGGGTCAGCAGGTTTCCAGACCCTTATTTAAGTTGAAGGAGAGATAATGACCCCCAAAACCCACCTTCAATAGGTCCCATAGTGGTGACCAGCACCAAGGGTATGGAATGAAACACTAAATGGAAGACATAACCCTTTTCTTTTAATAGGATCAAGAGATAAGATAGTGAGTCCCATAATACCAAAACTGAAAGTGAAAGTACGGCTAAAAGTAAACCATTCCCATAAGCATGTTCAAAGGTAAAAGATACAAGTCACAAAACTCCAAAGGTGAAAAGTTACCAAGAAAAAGGAAAACAAGAACAGTAAATGCCCCAAAGGTCCAAGCTAGTACAGCTCTGCACAATCCCTGAAGTCCTCCTAGAAACCTGAAAGCAGTTTTATATACGTAGGGTGAGCATACAAGTGCACTCAGTAGGGAAAACCAAAGTCTCTCATGCACAAGTGAGGAGACATTCTAATGCCCCGTGGAAAAAGAGATAACCAAACACCTAACAAGGTAACTATCCACCAAAGCCTCACCAAGGAACACTCCCCAAATAACGCAAGTCAAGTAAAGTATAATAATAGCACATCGATGTTTGGGTACCCTGCGCCGCTTTCCCATTGGTTATTGAAGACATCCTATGAATCAGACCAATCCCGCTATTCTCATCACAGTCCCACTACCACACCCCGCCTGCACACACCTGGGTCACAACAACCTCACGTATCCATGCCCGCAAACACCTAGGCCAGAACAACCCCTTCCACGCCTGAAGAAACCTAGGCCAGAAAGCTACCGTCATGCCCAAAGACACCTGGGCCTCATCCTGAAGATACATGGGAAACAACTTGCCCGTAAACACCTGGGACAACCACCACAACTACCCCGACTGAAGATTCTTGGGCTAATAATGGACTTCAGGCCATCACAACCTACTCAAAGATACTTGGGCTATTCGAGAAAGGGAGCAGAAGAGGAGCTAATAACTAGCCACTCATAGGGGTGTTGGAAAAAACACCCTCCCCCATTAAATGGGGGTGTTCGACACTAAGTGCTCAACATGGGTGGGGCGCGAATAAGAAACACAAGAACTACAATCAAATATATATATAACAAGCACTCATCCCAACCTAGGGTTCCACACCTAACCCAAGCATGAACAACCTGGTAATTTTTAATTGAAGTACAATATTCATAGCCGAGTCACAACCCATACCAGAACCAATCCCACAATTAACCCCTTTATTGTTTTCATGTTCAAGTGACCCCATTTAATAAATTTTGCAATACTGGGAAACTAGCAGGCATAAGAACAAGCCTAGGGGAAAAGATACATCCAACAAAAATTTAAACATTCACACCCAGTTCTATTGTAAAATCACATCAAAGATAGATCCCTCTAAGTATTGGAATCAAAGAAGGCTTCAAGATACAGCCCCACATCCCCAAAACCATGAACCAAAAAGGTTTCACAACAGAAGAGGATTCCACCCCAATTTGTGATGCAAGCAGATTCACAATCAACAACCGTGCTACAATAGAGGATCTCATCCTCACCCAAATCACCCCATAAGAAATCAAACAAAATAACACACCCACTACCAAACAAACCAGGGCAACTTCCAAGTTCAAGCACATCATTTATCTATTTCCTCTTTCTGTTGGTTAACCGGGGTGATCACACAAGGTTTCATGTTTACTGGGCACCCATTTAATCCACCGAGTTCACGTGATTAATCAATTTCCATATTACAGCCATTTAATCATCACAGAAGACAATAGTTCATTAGTGTATAGAGAGAGACCACCACCAACCAATTATTTTCAGTAAGCATACATCCAAATAGTTCACAACATAATAATCAAGGAAGAGCAGGAAAAGAAAATAGTAGTATATCAATCACACCCCTCCCCTTTATTACTTTAAAAGTCCATTTGTTATCTTCATTAATTCTTGGATTCATCCAGTCCCACAGAAAAAAAGTGCACCCACCCCGCATGATACACAGAAAGGATAGATGAAGGAAAAATCCCTACCTAAAAGGTTTTTGATGAAACCACGAGGGTTGATGAACGCTCAAGAAACCGGGTTGATTCTCCATTAATCCTCCTTAGATATCCTCTCCTAACACAACCAAGACCAAAGATCATCGCATTCGACATACACACGCTTAGATCTTCCCATAACAGGCATAGATCTATGAAACCGAGAGAGAAGGAGGAGTAGATCTAAGTAGATCTAGGAAAACAAGCAATAATGACCACATACCTCAAGGAACTGGCTTCGATTTGCCAATAAAATCCTCCGAATCACCTCCAAAATTCTTGGGAGATGTTCTTCTACCTCCAAGGAAGGGTAATCCCAATTTATGGCCACATAGGGGCTTAAACGAACCATTTAGAGGCCAAATATTTCAAATCCACAATTTTAGGATCTAACTTTAAGTGCCCGCACAGTTAGTCCACACGTTTTAGAAAACCGTTTGCTAAACATGCGTTAGATTCTGCCTCACCAAACACTCCTCGCATGGTTAGTCCGCATGGTTAGCCAAACCGTGTAATAGCCACTGCCTCCTACACCAACCTTTCACGGTTTGGCCGCACGGTTTAGCCAAACCGTGCGCCAACCATGTGAAAGATATTTCCCTTTAGCTTTCCTTAAAGGTCCATCCAAATGCACCCCAAGTCACCTTTACCTACCGACACACCTCCAACACCACATTTCACAAAGTAATGGACCAGAGAGGTCTGGGCCATTACATTAGATACCTCTCAAACCATTCTCATCCTCGAGAATCCAAAAACCCACCTAAATAAGGGAGAGGGGTCCAAACAACGCCCCCTCAAAAGATACCTCTCAGGGGAAAACCTCCTTGTTACCAAGGAGTGCCCCCTTCTCCATGTATCTCCTAAACAATCACAAACATACCACTCCTCTCCCCCTTGAAACCAAGCAAAACAAAAGACAAAACCGTTCGGTCATGTGGGTGAGGGGTTTCCCTTCCTCCATGTTAAGATACTATCCACTTTGGGCAACACTAACTCACCCGCATGGGTTTAGGCGCATCCACTTTAATGCGTCTTAACTAGGGATCAGGTCCTCCCCTCCCCACATCTCAGGAAACTTCACACACATTCAGAGAAATGAAAAAACACACATTCCATAATTAGAAAAGTAATGAGTTCCATCAACCGAGTATGAAAAAAATATAACAAAACTTAAAAAAACTCTGGGTACTGGGCACACATCTGCGTCTCTCGTTCCCAGGAACTTTCTTCAAGCCCAACGTGTCTCCAAAACACATGAACCAAAGGAATGGTTCTTCCATGAATCACCTTATCTTCATGACCTTCAATCATCACTGGTCGCTCCATGAATGTTGCATCGTCCCCGATATCTAGCTCTCCCCAGTTGAGGATGTGTGAATCATCATGCAGATACCGATGCAGTTGGGAAACATGGAAGACATCGTGCACCCTTTGTAGCTATGGTGGTAATGCCAGCTGATAATCCACCTCGCCGACCTACTGCAACACTTCGAACGGTCTGACAAACCTGGGGGAAATCTTACTCCCTCTGCCGAACCTCCGCTGCCCATACCGATGGGATACCTTCATGAATACGTGGTCCCTGACCTAAAACTCCAAGGGTATCCTCCTATTATCATCATATTACTTCTACCGGTCCTGAGCTTCCTTCATCCTCTCTCGTATAAGCTGAACCTTCTCCGTCGTTCTCTGCACCACCTCTGTGCCAAGAACACCTACTTCTCTAACCTCTGTCTAGCATACGGGTGAGCGGTACGACCTCCTGTAAAAATATTCGAAAGGATCCATGCCAATGGTAGAGTGATAGATGTTTTTGTAAGAGAACTCTATCAGAGGAAAGTATTGTACCCATGATCCTCTAAGGTCCAAAACACATGCTCGTAGCATATCTTCCAAAGTTTGGATGGTGCGCTCTGTCTGCCCATCTGTCTGGGGGTGGAAAGAAGTGCTAAGGCGTAGCTGGGTGCCAAAATCATGCTCCAATCCCCTCCAGACTAGTGAGGTAAACCATGCATCACTATCCGAGACTATGGACCTCAAAACTCCATGCAACCGCACCACCTAGTCCACGTACTTCCGTGCTAGAGCGTCCACTGCACTCGACTCCTTAATTGCCAGAAAGTGAGCCAACTTCGTCAAGTGGTCCACCACTACCCAGATGGCATCGCAACCACCTTGCACCTTGGGTATTCCTATGATAAAATCCATCGAGATGTCATCCCACTTCCACTTGGGGTCATCTAAAGGCTGCAACAACCCACCTGGAACACGGTGTTCTGCCTTTACCTGCTGACACACTAAGCACTTGGCCACAAACTCTGCCACTGCTCACTTTACTCTGGGCCACCAAAGCTATCTACTCAGACCTTGGTACATCTTGGAAACTCCTGGGTGTACCGCTAGGGGTGATTTGAGGAACTCACTAAGAACCGTGCCACACATCACCTATGGAAGAAACATCTTCCCCCAAAAGAGCATCCGATTTTGACCATCTTCTGTCCACCCTTCCAGAGCATCGCCCTAGTCAACTCGGTCACAGATCACTTCACACTCTGGGTGTCCCCACTAAGACTCCTCCACTTGCTGCAATAGAGAAGAATACACTGTCATCTGATACCGGAAACCTCTACCACTATCCATCATCGCATCCAGGTGCAAGGGAGCCAACTCCTCCATCGCCTTCCAAGCGTCAACCGACTCTCGGACCACATCCTTCTGTGGCCTTCTGCTCAAAGCATCGGCCACTACATTCCCTTTTTCCTGAAGTGTAGGATATCTCAAAGTCGTAATCTTGGAGGAACTCCATCCACCTTCGCTTCTATAAGTTTAGGTCCCGCTAGGAGAAGATATACCTCAAGATTTTGTGATCCGTAAAGACCACAAAGTGTTCTTTGACGAGGTAATTCTGCCACAACTTTAGTGTTAAAATTACCACTGCAAGCTCCAGATCGTGGGTGGCATAATTACGCTCATAAGGGCATATATTCCTAGAACCATAAGAGATCACCCCTTGTCGCTACATCAACACACATCCGAGGCCTTTCCCTGAAGCATCACAAAACACCTCATACGTTGCCCCTTCTTCTGGTAGTCTCAGCACTGGGGTACTAACCAAATTCTCATTCAGATAGCAGATGGATTCCTCGCACTGCTCACTCTACATGAAAACCTGGTCCTTATTGGTCAAGGTTGTTAAAGGCGCCGCAACTCGAGAGAAGTTGGGTACGAACCTCCGGTAGTAACATGCCAGCCCAAGGAAACTACAAACCTCTATCACGTTCTTGGGTGCTTTCCAAGAAACAACTACATCAACCTTTGATGGGTCCACTGCTACTCCATTCTCAGACACTACATTCCCATGGATGTTCACTTATCGCGTCCAGAACTTGCACTTCGACAACTTCCCATAGAGTTGGTGTTGTCGGAGGACCTCCAAAACCATCCTCAGGTGCTCTTGGTGGTCCTCCTCTGATCTTGAATAGATCTGGATGTTTTCAATGAACACGACTATGAACCAATCCAGATATTCCCAGAATATGGAGTTCATAAGCCCCATGAACATAGCCGGAGCATTTGGAACACCGAAAGGTATGACTACAAACTCGAAGAGCCCATATCTTCACTTGAAGGCCATATTCAAGATGTCACCCTCCTTTACCCTCAACTGGCGATACCCAGACCGCATATCGATCTTTGAGAACCATCCCGCCCCTTTCTAGCTGGTCGAAAAGATCATCTATCCTCGGAAGAGGGTAGTGATTATTGATCGTTACCTGATTCAGCCTCCTATAAACATCTCGCCCGAGACTCCTCAGCTGGAAAGAGGTCCGGAACAAAGTGGAGGAGGTCCTTAAACATGATCCCCAGCTCCCTTACCAACATACCCTCCTACTGGAGGGAGAGTAGCTCCTGCCTCTTCTCTGCCTTCATCGTAGAAGAGAGGAATTCCACACGTAAATCCTTCTCAAAATCAACCCATACCACTTCAGCCTCTCTCCTCTCCCCCAGGTAGAGAATCCACCACTGACGCGCTGCTCCCCGCATATGGATGATGGCCAGAGCAACCCAGTACTCAGTCGGAGCCCAGATCAAGCCGAAGGCTATCACCATATCCTCTATCCATCCCTCAGTCTTCATGTCAGAGATGCTACCCTTGTACTTCTCGACGGTATGTCGCTGGAAGGTTTGAAGCATCTTCTACCACTGGTCATCCTCCTCCTCTCGATCAGCCCTCTACTGATCGGCCAAGTCAACCTCATAGGCCTTGATCACCTGTAAAACTCATGATATTCTCCTGGGTTCCATAGCTGCAAGATAAACAAAGAATACCTAGGCCCAAGTGGTGAAGAATATCATTATTAAAATTTATTAAACTTATTATTTATTTCAATTTCCCAAAACACCACAGAAACACGAGAACACAAGTCATTATGATGCATGTACCTTTCCTAGGGTATCTACCCTAAAATTAGTGTGGCCTCACTTGGTCGTTCGGTAGGTCTAGATTCCTTGCATCAGATCATGGGGGGCCCTAAAATCCCTTGTCCTAGCCAATCTTACCTGTCCTAATTCACACACCAAGGTCAACCAACACCGTTTCCATACCATCCCATGCAATCCTCACTATGCCTAACTCCAGACTCCATCCTATCTCTCAACCCTCCTCGGATACCATTCTGTCATGACCCGCCTTCACCAAAAGGAGGGAAGGGTTAGTAGGTTGCCAGACCCTTCCTTCTTTAAGTTGAAGGAGAGATAATGACCCCTGAAACCCACCTTCAATAGGTCCCGGAGTGGCGACCAACACCAAGGGTATGGAATCACACACTAAATGGAAGGTATTACCCTTTTCTTTTAATAAGATCAGGAGATAAGATAGTGAATCCCACAACACCAAAACAGAAAGTGAAAGTACGGCTGAAAGTAAACCATTCCCATATGCATGTTCAAAGGTAAAAGATACAATTCACAAAACTCCAAAGGTGAAAAGATTCCATGAAAAAGGGAAAAAACACCAACTTCCTCAAAGGTCCAAGCTAGTACGACTATACACGATCCTCGAAGTCCTCCTGGAAACCTGAAAGCAGTTTTATATACGTAGGGTGAGCATACATATACACTCAGTAGGGAAAACCAAAGTCTATCGTGAACAAGTGAAGAGACATTCTAATGCCCTGTGGAAAAAGAGATAACCAAACACATAACAAGGTAACTATCCACCCAAGCCTCACTAAGGAACACTCCCCAAATAATTCAAGTCAAGTAAAGTATAATAATAGCCCATCGATGTTTGGGTACCCCACACCGCTTTCCCACTGGTTATTGAAGACATCCTATGCATCAGACCAATCCTGCCATTCTCATCGTAGTCCCACTACCACACCCCGCCCTCACACACCTGGGACACAACCTCACCGCAGTCCAACTGCCAAACCCCACCCGCACACACCTGGGATACAACAACCTCACGTAAACATGCTCGCAAACACCTAGTCCAGAACAACCACTGCCACACTCGAAGTCACCTAGGCCAGAAAGCTACCGTCACGCCCGAAGACACCTGGGCCTCATCCCGAAGATACTTGGGAAAAAACCTGCCCGTAAACACCTGGGCTAACCACCACAACTACCCCGCCCAAATATTCTTGGGCTAATAATGGACTTCAGGCCATCATAGCCTGCCCGAAGATACTTGGGCTATTCGGGAAAGGGAGAAAAAAGGAGCTAATAACCAGCCAATCGTAGGGGTGTTGTGAAAAACACCCTCCCCCATGAAATGGGGGTGTTCGTCACTAAGTGTTCAACATGGGTGGGGAGTGAAAAAGAAACACAATAAATACAATCATATATATATAATAAGAACTCATCCCAACCTAGGCTTCCACACCTAACCCAAGCACGAATAGCCTAGTCATTTTTCATAGAAGTACAATATTCACAGCCGAGTCAGAACCCATACCAGAACCAATCCCCCAATTAACCCCTTTATTGTTTTCATGTTCAAGTGACCCCATTTAATAAATTCTGCACTATTGGGAAACTAGCAGGCATAAGAACAAGCCTAGGGGAAAAGTTACAGCCAATAGAAATTTAAACATTTACACCCAGTTCTCTTGTAAATTCACATCAAAGTGAGATCCCTCCAAGTATTAGAACCAAAGGAGGCTTCAAGATACAGCCCCACATCCCCATAACCATAAACCAAAAAGGTTTCACAACATAAGAGTATTCCACCACAATTCATGATGCAAGCAGAGTGACAACCAACAACAGTGCCACAATAGAGGATCACATCCTCACCCACATCACCCCCTAAGAAATCAAACAGAATAACACACCCACTACTAAAAATTACATGGCAACTTCCAAGTTCAAGCACATCATTTATCTCTTTCCTCTTTCAGTTGGTTAACCTGGGTGATCACACAAGGTTTCATGTTTACTAGGCATCCATTTAATCCACCGAGTTCATGTCATTAATAAATTTCCATATTATAGCCATTTAATCATCACAGAAGGAAATAGTTCATTAGTTCACAAAGAGATACCACAACAGAAAATTATTTTAAGTAAGCATACATCCAAATAGTTCACAACATAATAATCAAGGAAGAGAAGGAAAACAGAACAACAGTATATCAATCACACCCCTCCCCTTTATTCATTTAAAAGTTCGTTTGTTATCTTCATTAATGCTTGGATTCATCCATTCCCGCAGAAAAAAAATTTCACCCACCCCACATGATACACAGAAAGGAGAGACGAAGTAAAAATCCCTACCTCAAAGGTTTTTGATGAAACCACGACGGTCGAAGAACGCTCAAGAAATCGGGTCGATTTTCCATGAATCCTCATTAGATATCCTCTCCTAACACAACCATGACCAAAGATCATTATATTATACATCCACACGCTTAGATCTGCTCATAACAGTCATAGATCTAAGAAACCGAGAGAGAAGGAGGAGTAGATCTAAGTAGATCTAGGAAAATAGGAAAGAATGATCACATACCTCAAGGAACCGACTTAGATTCACCAAGAAAAGCCTCCGTATCACCTACAAAATGCTTGGGAGATGTTCTTCTACCTACAAAGAAGGGTAATCCCATGTTATAGCCGCTTAGGTTCTTAAACGACCCATTTAGAGGCAAAAGAGATCAGATCCACAATTTTAGGATCTAACTTTAAGTGCCCGCATGGTTAGTCTGCACGGTTTAGCAAACCGTGCACTAACCGTGAATTAGCTTTTGCCTCGCCAAACACTCCTTGCACGGTTAGTCCGTATGGTTAGCCAAACTTTGTGATAACCATGCATTAGCCACTGCCTCCAACACCAACCTTGCATGGTTTGGCCGCACAGTTTAGCCAAACCGTGCGCCAACTGTGCAAAATATATTTCCCTTTATCTTTCCTTAAAGGTCCACCCAAATGCACTCCCCAAGTCACCTTTACCTCCAGGCGCACCTCTAGCACCACATTTCACAAAGGAATGGAGCAGAGAGGTCTGGACCATTACAAGGAATCCTACATGGTATCTTCGAATGAAAAGTCAACAGAGTAATCCTATAAGGGATCCTCGAGTGGTAACTCAACAGAGGAATCATACAAGGGATCCTTGTAATGGTACATAAGTGAAGGGATCCTACTTGATATTCTATAGGTCAAACCATAAAAAAAGGAATACCATATGGGAACCTTCATAATAGGATGAAGATAGAGGCATCCTATATGGGATCCTCTAGTTTTAATCCTAATTAGAGGAATCCTATAAGGGATCCTCGAAAGCAACTGGTCTCACAGACTCTTTTAAAAAAAGTCATATCTCACTAGGGAGATCATCTCAATGGAATATCGTTGAAAAAATATCTAGATATAAAGTTCATGGATCATAACAGATCAAATTATCACTCTTAGGAGATATTATATTTGATTATCGAAGGAATAACCTCTTTGTTTTGGTAAAAGCCCCAAAACACCCATTGGGAGTTCTAAAATCACTTCAAGGGATTCACCATCATTATATACATGAAAAGATACTCAAAATAGAATACTCGTGGGTCAAATTATGACTCATAGGTGAAAATATATAAAAAACCCCAAGAAGGGTAGCAAGTAAGGAGTACACAATGTGTTTTCCATGGTACATGGCGTGTACCCTCAAGGCCCCACCTGAGCATGTACTCTAAACAGAATTAGTGTGTAAACTTCAAATTAAATAGAATTTTGTCCTAGTACATGGTTTGTTATCTACATGGGTTTCCAAACCATTTAACTCACGTGGACTGACCACATATATATTCTGGTCATGTACATCCACATGGTGTGAGTCCCACATAGGGTCTGGCCGTGTACTCTACACAACCATGTGCCACTTACAAGGGTAGTTTGGCCTAGTACTCTAGTACACATAAGAGTCCCTTTAAATGGTGTGTATAACCAAGAAAAAAAGTGTAAATTCAAAATATCATCATATCTATATAGTAAGAACACACTATGTGTTTTCCTTGAAACACACACCATATAGACATGTTTCCCCGAATGAAAAACCCTAAAATCACCTCGAAAGCACCGTTTTTTCAACCAAATCTATAGATCAACCAACTAGGTGTCCCTAGAAATTTTAATATGGATTTAAAACTTGAATAATATTAAAATTTATGTATTTATAGAGAAACATAAAAATGGACTATATTTGGGTGGAATCCACCAAAGCTTTGCCTGTTTTCGCGGTCTAGAGTTGATGTATGGTGATCTTATACATCCTAAGTTCCATGACGATACCTCCCTCTCTCCTCCTACTCTCTATATCCATCTACCTATCTCATTTCATATATTTTCCACACAATTTTGGTTCCCCAACCATGTGCACAAGAATACAGGTGGAAAAGAATAAAAGAAAAAGGGAAAGAGAAAAGGAAGAAAAAGAAAACAAGAGTAAAAAGAAAAAGAAAAAGGTGTTTGGGCTGACCTCAACACTCAACCCAGGTTTGGGTTTCCCCATGTAAAAATTCACCATATTACAATCAATTGTAGACCCATAATCACAATTCAATTATCATTTCAAAATATATGTCTGAAAAAATCTATGTGAATAAATTAATATTTAATTTATTCAATATTAAATTTTAATTATTCTGCAAAACTTTGAACAGATTATATTTCCACCAAACACCTTCCCTAGGGTATACACCCTATTATGGGACAAATAGAGTGAAAAAAATTATCTATGAACATCTTCTAAGGGGAAAATACCATTTTACCACTTAAAATCATCCAAAAAAATCAAATTTCTCTAGAAAATTCCAGTCCAGAACAACACGGGTCGTTACACAGGTTGTTTTAGAGTGGTATAAATGATTTTTCCTAGTGGAATAGATTAGAGATATGTATATTAGGAGTTTGGTTTGGTGCATATAGAGAGAAAACTCTTGAAGGTTCTTATTTTTGGTTGATAGACCAATGAACCTAGCTAGGATATGGTGGTCGACATATTTGTATGCAAGGGATTTGATAATATGTTGACTACCATGGGTACTTAGGAAAAAAATTTCATGGTAAAATTGAGTATGTCTATTCATCATATTGAATTGAGTGCATTTTTTGTTTCAAAACATGATATTCATCTTCTGGAGATGTCATCATGAAATTAGGATGTTAATTTCCTGCATGAAAATGATTTTACTAGAGATAATATATAGAACTTATATGAATGATGAATTACATAATATCACTAACAAACATGTAATCTTACTAGGTGATATTCTCTTGGTTTTCTAAGTATTTTTGTTCCTATAGTATTTATTTCTTTGGGTTGGTACTTCATTTTATGAGGTTTCTTCCAGTGAGGCACAACTCCCCCACCATCCTCATGTAGGTTATGTATTCCCCCTAATGAAGGATTATTCTAGTGGGGTATAATATCAAATACCTATAAATCATACAAGTTCAGTATTCCCCCCATCCCAGTCAAGGTGTGGGATCCTCTATCAGTGGAGTTAGTATTCAATATATCTAAAGAGATCAGATGGGCCATGAGATCCTCCAAAATGATTTTAGTGTAAAGTTCATGTATTTCATCATAAAATAATTTGTAAGATTCTTTATTCCATAAAAAGGTATGTTATGGTATTTCTCCTGTTTTCCTAGGATGTGGGATCCTTTATCTCTATTTTATACTCCCTCAGATGAGGTGTTTTATAATGAGGTGTGGGCCCCCTATTTATACATCAGTGTACTAATATGGTTAGTATTTCCCACATATATCAGGTCATGATATCTAGTATATTATCCTATTTAGTAGTGAGTACTCCCCTATGAGAAAAGGCATATTTCCTCCTTTTATAATGGTTATGGGGTGCAGATTCACCACTGGTGAGGTTGGTTACCTCCTCGTCTAATTCATGGATACACGAGGAGGTGTGGGTCCCTAATCATGCTTCATAGAATAGGTAAAGGGTTGGATGATATTTGATGTTTGATTATATTATACCAGTTTAGAGGGTATCTCTCATATGATCTATCTATAAGGGTTTATGTAGAATATAAATCCATTTCATGTTAAATATGATGAGTGTGATGAGATTGATGTTAGGCCTAGGAGCGTTTGATGGATGATATGTTTCTTCTCATGTATGAAGAAATATTTTATGGGGAGATCATATATCATGGGTGGTAGAAAAATTATGGATTGAAAACACCAAGACTTTTATCTTCTTGTATAAGCTATAAAGGAATTTGATCGTGATACACATGATGTGGCTCAAGGTGGGATATGTGGTACATTAGTTTTAAGGCCCATATTTTTTAGCCCTAAAATGTGAATTTGTATCAATTTATATTATTAGATATGGATATTGATATCCCAATGATGTTTTGAGACCAGTATAACATAATTGAATACTCTTGTTGGTGTAAAAAATCTTCCCTCATTTTTTCACCAACGTGGGAAAAAAATGGAGAGGCGTTTTCATAAGGCTTATCTATAGAAGAGTGAGGTCCAAGGATGATTTTTTTAGAGATGGATAATCACCTACAATATATGTTAAGGTGGATGGATACCTTGTGGGGTATCTTTTGATTAATTAAGAGGGCTATAGTTCACTTTCATTTGGAAGTGATACTCATATATAGAGTAGGACCAACCCTTTGGATTCTAAAGATATACTCTCTATTGTGAGAGAGTGTATCATCATGTGTTTGGGCCGTTTTGGAGGATCAATATTATATATTTAGAAAATAGTATGGTCCTTTCTGAAGGATATTTCTTAAATTAGCTAGTGGTATAGTATTTTGAGCATCTAGGAACAACCTATTTCAAGGGTCTCTAAAGATATAAAGTATAGCTTCAGCTATGGACCTGATCATTGTTTTATAGAGTTTGGAGACACATGTGTGGTTCTATTTTATTTCCTTAGTGTAAGGTTATATCTATGTGTTAAGGTATAGGTAGTATAGGCAACACAAGTTTAGCTATCATGAGTAACTTACCGATAGGTAGTCAATCATATTGGATGTGATGCTTCCTAGGTGTGGCAAGAGTTTTTGGGGGAGGTTCTTTATAGCCTTTTAATAAGTGTGATGAGGTATAAATTTTTATATATTTATTGTTTTGGATTTTTATAATTATTCATATTTTAATATTTAATTTAGAAGGGGTGAATTAGGTCAACTAAGGTGTATGAGAACCTGACTAAGGTCAGTAGATCCGGTATTTTCAAATGCTACTATTGCAAATAGGTGGATGGGATGATTAGGGATATCTTCATTCAATAAGATTGATAGTGCAAAATTATGTTTTTAGTTAGTTATTAGGAGTTTTAGTGGTACTCTTAAGGGAGGTATGACACTCTTATTGAGGAACCTGATGTTAGAGTTTTACATGGTGAGATTATCTCAGTATGAAAATCTATAAGGTCTCCCACTATAATGTAGTGAGCATGATTACCCCATGGGTAATGTCAAGTCTGATAAACTGTATCTGGGTGATACAAAATTTTTATGATATATATTCAGGATGGAATTGGTGGTCACTCCACTATCATAGGATAAAAATTAGGGCAGAAATCCTTGATGAGATTTAAGAGGTGAGTTATGATGATTTTAAAAGATTCCCCTATGATGATTTGAAGCCATTTTATATTTTCTAATGATGTGAGTATCATGTGTGTTTTCCTTAATCAAAGTTATATATAAGATATTATTCTAAAGTGGTATTTCCTTATGGGTCCTTTTTAATGTATAAACCTTTAGAAGATGGAGGATCCATTGTATGCGAATTTTATCCTACTACAAGAGGTCACTTGTATAGGGGGGATCATTCCAAAAAGGTAGAGTCATGATAAGACATAACCTCAGGTAAAGAACCTACCATTTTTTCTGGGAGGCATTTCATTCCATGATTGATAGGTCTTGTTGTAACATTCTTATAACCCATTTTTATTTTTAGGGCTTTACCATTTTCCTTTTTCTATTTTCAATCCATTCAGTTTATAATTTCTCCATTCTCACATCAACCACATGGGAGGAATCACAAGGTAGATCCCCTCATCATTATCCAATAAACCAAGCTCTATTATTCAAATATTCCTTGAATATTAGAAGGTTGTTTGACCTTTTATCACTAGTTTGTCCACCCTATTTCCTTCCATCTTTGTTTTTATTTCTTCAAAGAACCATATAGGATTTGTTGAAAAAATTTAGGGTTAGGATTGGTTTTATTTTTGGATTTTTATATTGAGGTCATGTAAGGTCATCTTCAAACTTGGTTTAGATTTTTTACATTGAAGGATACTTTCTTAAACTTGTTTTGAGGAAGGTATTTTTTTCAATTCCTTTATTATATATGAATTGAAATTATATCTTTCTATAAATATCTTTCCTTTAAAGTTATACATATTTGAGATACCCATGTAGGGTTTATAAAGTAATATTGATGATTTATATTCTTGGAATAAGTGAAATATTAGTGGTTTTATAGTTTAAAATTTTAATGTAAATTAGTATACATGCCTAGTGTTTGGTTAAATTCTTAAGATCCTCTTTCAAAAAATAAATAGGTTTTAATGCGGTGTTTGGCATTGATTTAGTTTTAAAAAATGGTGTTTGGTGTTTTAAAGGGTTGGTTTACAAGAATGAGTATTTGGCCTGTGTTTAATTATTTTTTAAACTTAATAGTATTCTTGGAATTTTGTGAGGTTTAAAAGAAATGTAGTGATATATAAACAATTTTTATACGTTACTTATAAATTGGTTTAAAAATTTTGTTAAAAAATATAGAATTCCATGTGGTCTTTCAAAGGCCCATTTGGAACTTTCTAAAAAGGATTACATTGGTGTTGTAATACCTAGGGACTGAGCTCCTTTTTTATTTTGGATGTTCCTAGTATAGGTTGTTACCCTTAGTGGGATGTGGATAAATTATTAATAAGTTTTTAAATGATTTAAAAGATGTTGTTTCTTGAAAGGATTTTCAAGGTGAGATATGAGATTTTACTGTTGATTTTTTTGATGATTTGTGTTTCTAATCATGTTCTAGTTTGTTTTCCTCACCTACACTTTGATATTTCATAGGAACTATAGATTGATATGTTTAAGGTATTTATGGGTGATATACTAGCATATATTACACATTAGATATCACCCTAGTCTAGATTATGATCACACTAGGGAAAAGTGGTCACCCAGTGTGGCTAAGTGGGAATCCTAAGTTATTAGATTTTTCAAGTTCATTTTAGATTAGCCAATTATGTAACCCCCTGAATCTTGTAAACTATACCCGATAGTTTTTTTATTACAATAGAATAGAATAAATAGATCACAATACTCTGTATTATAATTTTTGCATCCTTAGGAAATAAGATACATTAATGAATGTATCAGTACACTAAAAATTGAACATAAATCATGAAAAAACATGAAAAAATTATTATTTTCATTCAAATTTGATACATCCTATTTATTAGTCTTCATGGTTAATAAAAAAGGGTCAAGATAATATTCTCACTAAGTGTAAGTGTGCAGTGGAAGTTGTCTTAGAATAGGCATAGAATAATAGTATGGAATGAATAAATAAATTGAATTATTCCATAAATGAGCTTAATATATCCGTGGAAAACAATAAAATATAAATAATCACATGGTCAATAATATTAAATTTAATAGTGATGGAATGCATAATTTTAGACATATTAATCTTACCATTAAGGGATCATGTTATGAAACATTATATACTACCAATGCCATAAAAAAAACATTATAATTAATGGGTGAGGCATGAACAAAATTATCTAAACTAGTTTGTGTCATGATATGAACTGATGCACTAAGATAGTATATAATTTTGGGTCCTTCCCATCACATAATAAGTCCAACACATCTATCATATGAAGATAATAACTAAATAATAAAATAATAATGTTCCATAAGGAACATCATGCATAAATCATGTATAAGAAATCAATAGTCTCCCATAGAGGAACCTGGATATAGAGTATTTAAATATTTTCCTATTTAATGGAATAATATATATTTTTAGGTGAATATCCCATAATCAATTTAGAAAAAACAGTAAATTCACAATGTAATGTAAAGAACCCATACCAAAGGGATGATAACTATGAAGTAGTAAATATTATATTGATGGTATAAGGATATAAATTGGAAACAATCCTTTATTGTGGTTCTTAAAGAGATCTAGAGACATATAAATCATATCCCATGGTATTATCAAACTAATACAGTTAAGCCAACTAGTTGTATACTGAGTGAAGGTAGATTTAATAACCAACCAAAATTTTTTGGGTTATTACCCCAAGATGAATCTATTCTAAAGAGTCAATCCACTTTTTTGAATCCATATAGAGATTTCATTACTATGAAACCACAAACTTTTTAATTCATTAAAATTTAGGATGTTTATAGCTATCAGAGTATTTAATCATTATAATGGATTATAAAGGCATAATACTGAGAGGTAATAGTGATATATAATTGATGATATGATAAGTAATTTACATAAATGAATAATAATAATGTTTCTCATTTCTGAGAATATAAAATATAAAAATTTCAAAAATAAAGGGAGGGAATAGGTTTAAAATCCTTACGTCAACATAATAATGACTTAGGAAAATGATATAATGAGAAAGGATAGGAAATATATAGTTAATAAAATATTTATTTTATGGTAATACCATGAAATTTAATTAATGTAAATGTATTAAAGTGTAATTTTAAATTACATTGTAATAAAATAAATGCAATTTAAAAGGAAAGAGAAGGATTAAAAACCTTTACTTGCAAGGTAGTTTTCTAAAACTAGAGAAGAACTACATAAAAAATTAGAGACTTCATGGTGAGAATACGAAGAGGTAAAATTAGAAGGAATTATTTCTCAATATATTTAGAGCGGAGTGGTATGGGAGAATGGTTGGAAGAGATCTTCTTTTATAAGTGAAAAAGAGAGTTATTTCTTTGGGAACTTCAGTCAATTGAGGGGTAATGGTGGAATCACATGGAGGTTGGGTGAGTTAGGTAATGGGATGTGAGTGATAAATATGAGTATAAATTTAAAACAAAAATGTTCATATATAATGTGTTTATTTCAAGTAATTTTAATAAAAGTTGATCCATATTAGATTAACTCTATTCACCCTTTATCAACTTGTTTAATTATTTATTATAGTAATTAATTTTTTATGAAAAAAATAATATTTCCCCTCTTACCAAATTTTTATGTGATGAATAATTTTTTTGATCCATTTAATCTAATTAATGTTTTAAATAAGTGAAATTTAACATTCAAATTGAAACATAATTTATATTGAAGAACTCTTTTTGTAGATAAATGATTTTTTAAATATATAAACCATTTGTATTCTTATTTATAATCAATTCCTAATTAAATAAGGGTAAATATATTTGATTATATGTTTAAAAATTAAATTAGTTGCATTATTTAAAATAGGTGCTTGTAAATTATTTAGATAAAATTACCCAACACTTATTAAATCAATTATTTAAAAATAACTATTTTACCATTACAGTGCCCATTAACTTTAACATAAATAATTTATTTTTATGCCTAAAAATGAAATTCCCAATATTAACAAACATAAATATTTTGATTCAAAATTAAAAAACAATTTTATTATATTAAAATGATAGAGTTTATGAAAATTAATTCGTAACATAAGTGTATAAAAACAATTTTTAGAAAAATATATCTTTTGGAACAAAATGAAATTATTATTATTAATAATTTTGTAATAATAATTAGATGATTGTTAATTTATTTACTTATATATATTACCATTACATTTCATGGGTGATGATTCAACTGTCATGGATCCTATTGTTTTTTAAACATGATTTTACTTCTTCTATAGATGTTTTTTCTCATATTTCACTTATTGGAGTTCAGAATGAGATTTGTATAGGGTATCTCTTATGATGGAACTTACTTTTTATGCTCATAAAAATGATCCTACAAAGGAATATATCTATTAGTTGATTCCATTGATTCATTTTTTTTGTGAATATATCATTATAAAGTCCCAAAATTCTCATACATAGATATTACATATTAATAGATAAATATTAATTTTATATTAAAATAATATGCATGAGTACTGTAAAGGTTTAGTGTATTTGGAAACATGGATACATAAATAACTATTTTTTAAGTGAACTACATCATATTCCTCTAATTTATTCTAAACTAGAACCCTTCTTAATCATATCATACTGAAAAACTTTCTTTATAACCATGGGAAAGGAAACATAAGAAAGGGTGAGATTAAATTGTTATTAAGGGTAAAAAAATGGAGATATTAATGATACCATAAGCATAACATGAGAATAAGATTTTGAGAACATTAGACTAACATTTGAAAAACATTCTCTATATTCAAATATCATAATATTGATTCATGACATAAAGTTTGGTAATTTATTAGACATTAATAATAATGGAATCAAATAACATGATCCATGAAAAACCAATATTTTCCTAAGAAATAGATTCATGGAATAATCATAAGAATAGAAAAACATTTCCTTAGTAGAAAAAGTTCACTTCTAATACTATCAAAGTGTATTGGGTTCACTCCCCAAACCATTTTTGTAGTCTAGGTTCACTCCCACTACTATCATAGTAGATTGGGTTCACTCTTTAAACCATTTTAGTAGTAATGGTCCACTCCCATGGCTATTATAGTGGAAAAATTCCCTTACTAAAATAGGTTCACTCTCTATTGCAATACTATTTATCTCATGATATATGAATCTTTAACCAATGCATTGGAGGTTGATTTAGGTCCTAACCATCACATTATTAAAGTTATACAAATTTGTTCCACAATATTATAAAAAATTTATCATATCTGAACCCATGAAAAGAAATGGGTTTTATAAACATTTCATTATAAAATAACTCATGAAAAATAAAGAGGTTTCATAATCATTTTATCAATTCATAATATCAAAACCCATGTAAATGGAATGGGTTTCATAAAAATATTATCATAATAATCATAAATATAATAAATTTAGAGAAATATTAAGTATGATACCATTGGATTATATCCCCAGTGAAACATAATAAATATAAAAGGATATTTTGATTGATGAATAAAAATTATATAAAAATATTATTAAAACATTCCCGAGGAAAATATATTTTCCATTTTGAAATCACTTTTTGAAAATATAAAAATTTCCCAAATTTTAAGGAAAAATGTTTCTTTGAAAATAACCTTTAAAAATGGTAAAATAAGATTCAAATAATTGACTGTCCATGATGGTGTAAAATTCTTTTCATGCCGTACACATTAAAACAAATACCCCTTTCACATTTTTGGTTAAAATTTTAAACAACCTCATTTATAAAATGATAATTAGATTCATTTTAATTTTATAAAAAGTAAAAAATTGGTAAAAATGAATTTTAAAAATAATTGTATAATAGTAAAAACTTCTTTTAGAACTTTTTAAGAAAACACAGACATGAAAAAAATGGATTTTTAACCAAAGAGAGAAATTAAGTCTTTTTTAATAAAAAAATTATATTAATATCTTTTGTTATTAAAGAGATGAAAATGAATGGAAAACATGTATTATAGATAAAAAATTTAGTATAATAAAATTCATGTGTTTTTTGGGAGTTATATAATAATATTTCATCATCGAAAACTTAATCATAAATAATCCTAATGAATAGTGAGATTATAACGTAAAACTATTACAACCTTCGTAACTTTTGAATCAAATGACCCATAAAAGAAAGAAAAATAGTCTAATTTTTATATCACAGAATTTTCATACTAATAATAATAAAATTAATTCATTGGTGGTATATATATACACCACTGAGAAGAAAAAAGTTGTGTATAAGGCATGTGTCCCCTAGAAATAAAAGTGAGATAAAATTCCATTAACGCTTTGGGATATTTTGAATTGAAATCCCCATTAAATAAAAAAATAAAATTAAACATTAAATATCATGAAAATAAATTTATTTATGATATAAAATTTCAAAGGGGTAGTATACTCACCACAAAAAAGAAACGAGAGGTAAATATAGAATATGTCATCTAGAAATAAATTAGAGTTAAAAATCCCTTACGTCATGTTTCAGCTTTATTTGTACATATTTGAACCCCATGAATAATAAAAATAGGTTTATTTTATATTTATAACAGAACCATAATCATATATGTCATACCATATATGAATTAATGATACCAATTTATCACCCGTTAATTAACAATTCTTTTTTAAAATCTCTGTTTCGGGAAATTACTGCTTTATTTTTCATGTTTGTTTTGGTTCAAGAGTTTTGATCCTTATACTTTGATTATTATTAAATCATATAAATAATTTTAATCATGATATAAATATCATATAAACTCATTATATACATTTTTAGAGTTATCCATAAATGTTAGAGATAGGAAAATGAAATACCCTATTCAAAAAGATGGTAAGTCATACATACGTATGGACATTATTTCCATTTCTCAATGGATGAAACAAAAGAAAGGAAAATATTAATTCAAATTTAAAAAATAATTTAAATTTTTTATATATCATATATATTCATTAAATATTTTTTATTACCATTCATGTTAAAATAAAATGAAAAACATATCACATCACTTCATGTAGGTTGTAGTCGACACGTATAAACAAGCGAAGTTATCATTTTCCAATGGATTTAAAGGTAAGAATTTCGATGAGATATTATAATTAAATAAGTATAATTATTTCTTAAATGTAATATATATACTTTAAATCCATTATTATATCAACCTGTGAGAGGCGATGGTGGAAAATGAATTAGATAGGTTTATGAGGTGGTAGTCCGATGTACAGAGAATCGACGATTTCATTTCCCATTTGATAGAAGAAGATATTGATAAAGGTTATGATATTAACATAAAAAAATTTAGTATATATTATATACTATTTTTATTATATTTGAATTATTAAAACATTAATGAATGTGGAAATATAAGAAGTAAAAATAAAGAACTTAGTGAAGAAAAATAACATCTCTTAGAAAATCCTCCTTTAGACCCCTTATTAAGGACCCTAGGGTTAGTATTTTGGGAAGAAAAGAAGATATATAACAGGGATGAGGATATTGGAGAGATATTTTTTTAGGTTTTGGTTGATCCAAATGGATTAGTAGGTGTGAATAATTGAGGGGAGGAGGTACCCTTTTATAATTGGGGAGGAGTGACATTTTTCTAAATACTAAAAAATATTCAATAGTGGGCAATCACTCTCAAGTCATGTGCATGAAAAATTGATAAATAATTGAGTGTAAGGATTATATGTTTGATAAAAATAAATATAATAAAACAGAGGTTTTAAAAATGTTATTCCCTTAGCCTGTAATTTTACTCATTTTTACCGTTTTAGTTTTCCCCACGATAACTAGTCACTTTTTATTTACATAGGTAATTTATCCTTTAAGAATAAAACTAAAATGAGACTTATTATATAATTTATACCCAATTATTTTAATTATTAAATAGAATTTATTAAATAAATATCCTATGTGGGTTGAAAATTAAACTTATCACATGCGTATGTAATAGGAAAAAACCCATTTTATCATTAACCATGATAATTAATTTTTATTGTTTTTACTATTATTTATGACCAAAAATTAATTTGATATAATTATATATTATAAATTATAATGATTCCATATATGGAATCCATTTTATCAAATTATGTTTACCTAATTTTAATAAATAAATTTTAAATAAAACCCACATAAGCGAAGAAAAAGCGATTTTCCAAATAAAAAGTTTTCATAAGTATAAAATGTTTTTATATTAAAATTGAACATAATAACGATTATAATAAAATAATTAGAATAATTAGAATATAATTGAATTAATTTTACTATTAAAATTGAATTAAAAAATTGGAACTTGTAATATCGTTAAAATAAAAGGCAGTCTCTAATAAAAATGAGTACTTTTCACTATTTATAAAAAATTAATATTTTTAACAAATTCTCAAAAAATCACCATAATATATTTTGGAATTTTTTATTCCAAAAATTAACTTTTTTTATTAATATAATTTTTTAAAAAATAGAAAATATTATTTTTATTATTTTTTCATAAAATGGAATAAAAATCATTTTTTGAGACAATTTTTTTTTCGATGTGTATATTGAATTTACAAAAAATTAAGTGCTTATCAATATATTATATATATATATATAACATTAATAATTAATTTTAAAAACGTGGTTATTACTATTCAAACCACTATATTTAATATCTAGGTTATAATTTTCATGTTTAAATAATAATATTAATAGTATGTTATAGTTTATTAATTCTCAGTGTTGTGTATAATGCAAGCTATTAAAGAAATTTTATTTATTTTAAAAAATATATTTCATAAATATATAGGGGTTAAATTATACCCCCTTAAAAAGGAATTCTCTCTCAAAATTCCATCACTTTTATACATAAAACTAAGGATATTTCTACCTCATCACATCTAGTATAACTTCCTTAAGTGGTGGTTCCCTATAAAACATTGAAAAAGTGAGTGTTATTGTTTCATATAACTTAATATCTATAATATAGAATCTCCACTGGTTGTTCTTAGAATAAAATATCATGATCTAGTGGTAAAAATATAATTTTATTACATTAGAAGTTTCGAGTATGTACTTTCTCAGGAGAGATACATGGAAAACATTATGGACCTATGTGAGGTTCAATAGAAGCACCAAGCATTAGAAAACTATCCCTACTCGATCAAGAATATAAAAAGGCTAATATACATAGGGTTAAACTTTATTTTCTTTCCAAATATTATAACATTATTCCTTAGATAAATTCATTGAAAATCCTTCTCACCAACTTCTAATTCTAGATCACATTGAATATTATTAGAATAATTTTTCTGATGAATCTGAGAAATCATAACGTATTGTTGAATAAGTCAAATATTTTCTACCATTTCCTTAGCTACCTTAGGTATGAATAGTTTTATTTCTACAAATTCATCCCTGCATGTTGGAGTTCAACACTTCATTCCATAGAAGTCTTTGTAAGGATCTATCTGAATGCTTGTTTGAAAGATATTGTTTCAAGGAAACTTGAATAGAGGAATGTGTTGATCCCAACAATCTTTGAAATCCATAGAATATGATCTATTTATATCCTATACTATTTGAGTTTTTCTTTTAGACTAAAAATATATCCGAGGATGATAAACATGTCTAAAACTCATTTCTATATCAAGATTTTCTAAAGTCTTTGTCAAAACATCTAGGTAATCCTTAGATTCCGACCAGATTTAATAGAATTTGGTAGTCCATGAAACCCTACCACTTTGTTAATGTATATCCTTGAAAGCTAATTAAGATAAAAATATTATCTAATAGTAATTAAGTGCATTGAATTTTTAAGGTAATCAAATACAACCTATATAGAATTAATCCCTTTATATGTTTCAGGGAGTTTAATGAAAAAATCCATGGTGATGTTTTCCCATATCAATTATATTATGATAATTGGTTATAGAATCCCCTTAGAATTTTATCTCTTAGCCTTTACATTCTAAAATACCAATCATTGAGATATAAACTCAAAAATATCTCTCTTCACTCCATCTAGAATGAAATATTCTTTCAAATCTCTATACATTATTGTACTTCCCAGATAAAAATATAATGAATAACTTTAAGCTTCCTGTAATATATTTTTCTTTAAATATTTTATGCATGGGAAAAATTCATGTTTCCTAAAAATTATCATTCTATCAAAGTCAAGGTTAAACTCCAGAATATTTCTCACTACCTTTTCCAGCTCTATTTCTTCTTTCTACGCCTCTTCAATCTTCACTTGGGTAGATAGTTGAAAACTAATTTTAATAATATAATATTTATCCCCTTCCTTTAATATTTATAGATAAATTCTTTTAAAATATATAAATATTTGATCTTTTGTGATCCTCATCATAGATAGGCTATCATGATCCTTTCATCTCAAATAATCTTCCTCCTTGTTTTCTTTTCCTGGGTGGTAATGTATTAAGTTGTCATAATTTTAATCTTTTCCAACCATATTATCTAGTGGATATTCAACTCCTTCTATATGAATATATACTTTAAACATTTATAATTAATATATATATATATATATATATATATCATACATTATTCTGAAAATATAATGCATCTATATCTTTAATGGAAAAAATACCACAGCTAATTGGAAATCAAGATTTGGGTTATTTTTCTCATGAAAATTAAATTTTCATGAGGCATAAGGTATCAATATATCATTCTACACAAGCATGCATCCCAATCCATTCTTTTAGGAATCACTATAGACTAAAAACCCCTGTCTACTGTAGGGTAATGTAATCATAGTTTCACTAACTAGCCTTATCTTATGTTCCTTGAAAGTTTCCTCACATTCATTTATCCAAAAAACATGGATCCCTTCCAAGATAACATGGAATGTGAATTGGACAGTCATGATAAATTTTCCACAAAGCATATATAATATACATAAAAAGAATGAAAAATATAGATCTCAGTCATCATGGTTAGTCTAAGCCAATGTTCAATATCTTTTTTCCTTGATGGATCAATCGATATACCCTCTCTTGAGATTATTTAACTAAAAAATGAATCCTTTTATAGAAAAAATTCACAATTTCTAAATTTTTCATAAAACATATCCTTCTTTGGGGTCTTCAACCTAATACTCATGTTATCTTATTCATATTACTTTCTCTTTAAATATATAATAATATCATCTATAATGACTACCATAGAATGATCTAGGTAATCTATAAAGACTATATTCATTAAATCCATGAAGATAACATGGGGATTATTAAGACCAAATGGAATCACTATGTATTCAGAGTGTGAATACTTTGTATAGAATGATATCTTTGGTATATCCTTTTTCTTGAACCTCAATTGATGATATTCAAAAATGAAGGTCTATCTTGGAAATATATTGATCTTTAAATAGTTAATCAAACTAGACATCAATTTAGGGTAAAGGATAATTTTTCACAATTACAATCTTATTCTATTCCTAGTAATAAATTCATAGTCTCTTTGATCCATATTTCTTATTAAAAAAAATATATGTTTCACCCCATGGTGATAAACATGGAAAAATGAATCCCTTTTCAAGATTATCCTAGTGTTTCTTATTTAATTACTAAAACTCAATTGGGGAAATTCTATAGGGTTATTAGAAATATGTGAAGCACTAGGTATGAGTTCTATTGAGAAATCAACTTCATGATTTAATGGAATAATATGAAATTCTTCCATAAATACATTAACTAACTCCCATATAATAGGCACATCAACAATGTTGATTTTCACCCCAAAAACATGAGATAAAAACCTCTTTTTAATGGGAATAAAGACCCATATAATAGAAGTGATATCCATTATTATTATTTATTTATTATTGTATAGATAGATGATCATAAGTTGGTTTTGAAATATAAATCATGAATTCCCTTACTTGATAATTGATGTAGAATTTAAATCCAATTTATGCCTAACAAAACATAAAATTAAACCAGAGGGAGAATAAAAATGTTATCAGGAATCACATTCCCCCAAACATCAATCAGAGAAGAATCATAGACTTGAGATGCAATCATTTTACAATTAGTGGTTTTCACAACAAATTCAACATCTAATCACTGGGGTGGAATTTTGACACCCTTATAAAATTATTTTAATATAAAATAGTTGGTTGATCTAGATTAAAATATTATATTAGTATTTCTATTATTGATGGTTAGTGTACCTTTCACAACATTTTTATTTCAACCCTCATCAAAAACAGTGATCATATGATATGTCCCTTCATCTCTGATATTAAGAGGTTTTACACATAGATCACTATCATTAACCTTCATATTTGGGAACTATTTACTATAATTCCTATAATACATTCATTTTAAACACTAGAGTGTGGTTTGTACATTCTGGGGATCTTACTCTATATTGAAATAATTAACTAAAAACTTTACATCACTTCTGTAATCGATTTAATGATAACCTTCCTTTCAAAAATTAAAACATTTACTAGTCCCCTTAATATAATTTTCTTTATGTTTCCTTCCACACTTTGATCATGAAGGAAGTCTCATCTTCTTCTCTCCTTGGTTTTCACAGTTTCTTTTTAATTCCAACTTTCTCTTCTTATCAAAATCATGAGGTTGATGGGTAAATACAATATCTATTTCCACCTTGTTAGCACATAAAATGATTTATTCCTAACTATTAATGTCTCATATATGAAACTCTTTAGAGACTTGTTTTTAAGCTGCTAAAGATTTGATCAGCCATACTTTTAGGTTGAATGATAATACCAGAAGCATACTTCTAAAGTCTTGTAAAATTCACCAAATAGTTACCAACAGATTAATCATACTTATTCTTTAATTCAAGGAATTAAGTATACATATTTATATAATGAATATAAGAAAATTAATTATTTAAAAAATTTATTAAAATAATCCCATATTATGGAGTCAATTTCATATTTTTTTACTCATATTACTGATAATATTCCACAATTTATCTTATTTACCATCTAAATGATAGACATAGAAAATGACCTTTCCATGATCTAAACACTAGAAAATAGAAAATATCTTTTCATTGGTACTGATCTATTTCTCAACAACTAGTGGATTAGTGGAACCAGTAAAAGAAGATATATTTGTCCTCATAAAGGACTCAAGAGAATATTTTTCCCAACTTTTCGCTGTTGGATGTTCAATATTATTCATAGCTTGAGAAAGTTGTGTGAGAATGGAAATGATGCTTTTCATTCTATCAACTATAATGTTTTTTTTCTCAGGAGGAAAATAATTTTATATTATTTTAAATTCATCATTAACATGGTTTTTTAGGTTCCGACCATTTTCTAAAAAAATATAGTGTAAGAAAAAATAATCATAATGGGGAACCAGATAGTCATGAAAAAATCACTTATAAGATGTCTAAATAATGACACCTTATTTTCATTATATGACACATTTTTCTTAACCAAGGTCATGAATAATCATTATTTTAATCCCTCATGATGGTTTATAAAGATTTTGTAAATTTTAAAAACATATCCCCAAGAGTGTTAAACTAGGTGTGAGTTAAGGCCCATTTTGATACACTGGGTGAGGATCTAGTCAAAGAACAATGTGCCCTTTTCAAAGTAATTACCCATAGGTAAAAATATTCTAGAGAAACATCATCATGTAATACCCATACATGGATATAATTTCCTAGAAACCACTAACTCTATCCTTTACTAAGATTCAAGGATATTTTCCTATACTTAGACATATACCTAAGGTTCTCACAAATTTTTTCTCCTCCTAACTTTGAAAGGATAAATAAAAACGTTCTCTAAAACCAATTATAATGAACAAAAATCCTTGTTCATTGATATTATATTTTAATAGAAGAATTTTCATTTAATATTATAAAAACACACATGAGGACCATAATGGTTGAGTATATTTTAAAACATGGATTCCTAAAAAAATGGTTCATAAGTTAACTACATCATATTTTTCTATGTTCTAAATAAATAGAACCATTATTATATATATCATACATAAAAACTTTCATCATATCTAGGGGAATGAAAAATAATAATACATGGCCTTATATGAACGACAAGGGTAATAAAGTGAGATATCAATGATCATGTAAATATATAATGAGTATAAGGGAATTATAAAATGAGAATAACATTTGAAAACTATACCATGTATATCAAATATCATAATCTTGTGTTATGACATAAATCATGAAATTTCATAAGGCATGAATAATAAAGGCATCAAAGAACAGGACATATAAGAACATAACATTGGTATAAGACATAGATTTGTGGTATACCCATAACCATTTAAATTCATTTACATGGTAGTAAAGGATTAAATTCTAGGACTATCATAGTGGATTGTATTCACTCCCAAAACCATTGCAGTAGTCAAGTTACACTCCCAAGATTATCATAGTGGATTGGATTTACTCCCCAAACTATCTTAATAGATATGTTTCCCTCTAATGACTATCATAATATAAATATTAAATTTCTAAATTGGGTTCAATTCCCATTCAAATATGTTTTATCTCATGAGATATCAATATTTACCCAATTCAACAGTGAGAGATATAGGTCCCACCCATCAAAAAATGAAAATAATACATATTTTCATCACAATATCACAAAACATTCATTATATTAGATCCTATTAAAATTAATGGGATTCATAAACATTTCATCATGGAATAAACCATGGAAATGAAATAGGATTCATAAAAATTTCATTAATTCATCATATCCTAACCCATAGAAAAGGAATGGGTTTTATAAAAATATTTTCAACATAATAATAAACATAAACCATCCAGGAAGAAATAAGGATGATACTATAGGATAATATTACCCAAAAAACATAAGAAACACCAAATGAAGTTATTTTTGATGAATTTAAATTCCATAAAATGATCTCTAAAATATCCTTGAGGAAAGTATCATTTTAATTTTTAAATAACTTTTTATTATATAAAGAATTCAAAAATTTTAAGGAAATAAATTTCTTTTAATATAAAATTTAAAATTTATAAATTAATCTTCAAATAATTTAGTGTTTATGATGGTTTAAAATGACATTTAAGTTTACACATTAAAATAAATACTACTTTCCAATTATTGATAAAAATTAAAAACTCCTTTTTTTGGAAAATGATAAGAAGATTAATTTTAAATATTTTTGTAAAAATTAAAAATTAGGTTAAAATTTCATTAAAAAACCATTTTGTAATATTAAAAACTTTCTTTAAAATATTTTTTGAAATAAAAGATATGTAATGAAAAGGATTTTCCATCGAAGAGAGAAATAAAGTCCTTTTTAATAAAAAAATATTTTGATCGATTTAGTTATTAATGAGAGTAAGATGAAAGGAAGAAAAATATTTGCCATAAATAACTATATGAGAAGAAAATAAATGAGTTTTCATAGGTATATCCTTATATATCATCATCAAATACTTAATCATAAATGGTCCTGATAAATAGTGATATTGTAACCTAAAACCTTTACCACTTTGGTATCTTTTGAATGATAAGCCCTATGAATGAAATAACCAAAGATGTATATATCTATTTTTTAATTTTTATGTGAATAAATATAAAATTATTTCATGGTTGGTATATATATACACCACACAATAGAAACAAGTGGTGTATAAGGTATGTGTCCCATAGAAAAAAGTGAGACAGATTTCACTTACAACTTTGAAGACTTTTTAATTGTAAGAAAAATTAGAGAATTGAATGTCCCAGGAGCAGCGGGAGCTTGTGGGTAGTTGTGCCCACTTGAATTTTTTTCATTAGAAATAATCAATCTAGGATCAATATGATGGTGAATTCCATACTCCATGGATCGAATCATAGAAATAAATAAAGAAGAAGAATAGTCCTAGAACCACAAAGGAGGATCATCACAGGTTGATTATAATTAATTTAATTAATTGACAAGAAGTACATTTTATGGCGTTCTTTCTTCATTGATATTTATGATCATGTTATGATTTTATTCATCATTGCATCACAGAATCCAAGTGTAAAATTCCTCTAGTGGAGATCCACATGTGCACCACATATCTTTGGAAATTACCAAAGGAATCTCCGGGTGCTAGCATGGAGAAGCCTTTGCTTGAGTTGTCCGTATTAGATTTCCTTGATCCGATGGAGGAGGATCTCTATCAGTCTTAAAAGTGTTCTTAGAGGAAGGAGTTATTTCTACCTTGAGAGAATTATCCAAAATTGTTGTGAACAATGATTAATGAAAAGTGTTGGGATTGTGAGGATATTTATAATCGGTATTGATGTTATGGAGTTATGAAAATAAATAAATGCATTATGCATTTTATCTATTTCATTAACTCTTATTGAAAACCCCCATGTTGAATCATTAATTCCTTGACATGCACCCACACTGATTATAATAAATATCATTTAATAAAATGATATTATTTCCTCAAAATCCCAACTGGAAAAACTACATGGCGTGTAATCATTAATACACGACATGTACTCATTTCTCATTTCCTTTACAAAATGAAAACTACACAGTCTATACATTCAATGTAAACAGCATTTATATCTTGTTTTCATTTTATTCTTCCTCCAACATTAAAATGATTTAGGCTTCCTTGAATAATTATTAAACCACATATGAGAATAATCTTTATTCTACTTTAGATACTGGGATACACTTCGTGTGTGACCCTCTAGGCCACATTCTCTTTGGCATTAGGTGATTTTGCCTAAATTCCAAGATTTCTATCTAGCAATTGGTCAAGGCACCCAAGAGAAAGAAGTTGACACCACATTGATGTGTCACCTCATATGAACTCTTACCATGTAATTTAATCCCTTTGGGTCAATATCTCATCATGAAAGTTTCATGGTAGTGTCATAAACCTATATGCTTGATCCTTCATTCATTGAATTCCAGAAATAAACTTATCGTGATACCATGGCAATGGAATTTGGGTGAATGTTATATTTCAATCAAAGGGCCCAAGATTTCTACTTCAATAAATAGGGAAGGGAAAAATCTTTCCTTGACTTATCCATTAATAACATGTCATTCATGACGCACCCAACACACCCTACTTCCCATGAACAAACTCCGTGACGATTTGCGTCAAAAAATACAAGTGCATGAGTCATGACATGAGTTAATGACAATCATCTAGTCTAAGGACCATTACACACGGTCGTAGATAGCAATGTCTGATGGCACCAAGACATGTAGAATTACTACTGATGGGTCTCTTCTCATAATCTCCCATTTTGATGATTACCAAGTGAGAACACTATGTGAGAGAGTCTCTTATTCTTTTGAGTACTCGCACATGACAGTCTATATGCTATGTGTCCTATCATAGTTTTTCATCCGATCATATCACTTTATTTAAGAATATTGTTATAGAATTTCAGGGTTCTCATCATAGCAGGGATCTGCCATGACCTTATTAATGAAAAAAATATTCCAGGAAATTATTATATTATAGTCATGCAGAACAATGAACAATATATAATAAGTGTACATTCATTTAATCAAAGTTTAAACAATTGGTTCTCAGGACACCAACTCTAAGAAACTCCCACTTGGACTAGATCCAACTACCTATGACTTTTAGTCCACTAGACCTCACATGATGATCATGTTTCTACTGAGTCAATGATTTAGTCAAGGGGTCCACCACATTATCTTCCATGGAAATAATGCTCCCTACAACTTCAACTCTCATATAAAAATCCCTCCAAAGATGATACTTCTGAAGTATGTGCTTTGTCTGCTGATGTGACCTTGGATCTTTTTCAAGTGCCACCGCTATAGTATTATCACAATAGAGTGTGATAGGATATTCAATTCTAGGTACTACATCCTGCTCTTGGAAAAAACATTGCATCCATACTACTTCTTTAGTTGCCTCAGAAGCTGTGATATACTCAGACTCTACTGTAGAATCTGCGACCACACCTTGCTCAGAGCTCATCCAGCTCACTACAACTCCATTCAAACTGAATATGTATCCAGTCTAGGACTTCATGTTATCTTGATCAGTCTAGAAACTAGAATCTAGATCTCTTATGATAACTAGTTCCTCATCTCCTCCATAAACCAATAACATTTCTTTAATACACCTCAGATACTTAAGGATAGTCTTGACTATCATCCAATGGAAGTCTCCTGGATTATATTGATATCTGCCAACCACACCTAATGCGTAAGCAACATCTAGCCTTTTATATATCATAACATACATGACTGACCCAATTACAGTTGTGTAAGAGATCCTTTCAATTTTATTTCTTTCCTCATGTGTCTGAGGACACATTTTCTTGGAAAGATGAATGTCCTGTGATACTAGAAACAATCCCCTCTTGTAGTATTCCATACGGAATCTCTTCAGTATCTTGTAATGTATGTACTTTGACTCAGGCCCATCATTCTATTGGATCTATCATGATGTATATTGATCCCATGAATATATGCTTCCTCTACCAAGTCTTTCATAGAGAATAATTTATCCAACCATTCCTTAACTGACTGTAAGAAAGGTACTTCATTTCCAATTAGTAATATGTCATCAACATATACTATTAGGAAAATGACGGAACTTCCTCTAAACCTTTAGTAGACACAAGGCTCACATTCCTTCTTAACAAAGCCAAATTCTGTTATGGCTTCATCAAAATGATTATTCCATGACCTCGATGCTTTCTTTAATCCAAAAATGGATTTCTACAACTTGCATAACTTTTTGGAATCCTTTGGAGTCACAAACCCTTCAGGTTGTGTCATGTAGAAATCTTCCTAGAGGTTCCCATTAAGGAATGCCGTTTTGACATCCATTTTCAAAATTTCATATTCAGGGTATGTGGAAATTGCCAATAGGATTCTGATGGATTTTATCATCAAAACTAGTGAAAAGGTTTCATCATATTCAATTCCTTAATGCTGTCTAAAACGTTTTTCAACTGGTCATGCCTTATAGGTGCTGAATTGTCCCTCCATGTCTAGTTTCTTCTTGAATACCCATTTATTACCAACATGCTTTACATCAACTGGAGGATCTACCAAAATCCATACTTAGTTTTGGTACATAGAATCCATTTCAGAATTCATGGATTCTTGCCACTTGGAAATGTCTGTGCCTTTAACTGCTTCCTTGTAGGTAAGAGGGTCATCATTATCAACAAATAATGAGTCACCATCATTAGTGAAAAGAAAACAATATCATTCTGGTTCTCTCACCTCTCTCATGCTCCTACATAGTTCTTCTATCTCTGGAATAGATTGTTCATCCATGGGGCTTTGTGGAATCTGTTCTTGTGTGAACTCCTGTGTATCTTGAGCCTCGACTTCATTGAAGTCTATCATGCTCCAACTATCTATTTTGGAGATGTTCTCCCTCTCAAGGAATATGGCGTGTCTTACGATTGTAAACTTTTTATCTGAGGGGTTGTATAGGTAATATCCCCTTGTTTCCTTGGGATATCCTATAAAGGTATACTTTGTGCCTTGGGGTTCATGTTTTTTACCTAAAGAGGTCTTAAAAAATGCTTCACTACCCCATATATGTAAATTTTATAACATGGATTTGCGTCTACTCTATAACTCATATGGAATACCATTTATCAATTTAGTTGGTACTTGGTTTAGTATGTGTGCTACTATTTTTAATGCATATCCCCAAAAGGATAATGGAAGGCTCTCCTGACTCATCATTGATCTCACTATGTCTAACAACGCGTGGTTCCTCCTTCACTTACACCACCCCACTGAGGCGTGTAAGGAGGAGTGAGTTGAGATAGAATCCCAATCTCTTGTAAGAAATCACTGAAGTACTGATTAAGATATTCTCCTCCTCTGTCTGAGTGTAGTTTCTTAATCTTCTTACCAAGATGGTTCTAAACTTCATTCTTGTATTCTTTGAACTGATCAAAAGAATCTTACTTATACCTCATTAAGTAAATATATCCATATATACTAAAATCATCAGTAAAAATTACGAAGTACAAGAACCCAACCCTTGATTCAACTGGAAATGGTCCACAAACATATGTGGGAACTAATTATATAAGCTCTTTATCTCTTTCACCTTTCCCAATAGATGGGGATTTGGTCATTTTTCCTTGTAGACACGCTTGACATATACCAAGTGGTTTTAGTTCGAATGAATCTAAATACCCATCATGATGTAATTTGTTCAATCATTTCTTATTGACATGGCCTAGCCAGTGATGCAAAATTTGGGTGTGTTATGAGTCATGTAAATTAACATTGTCATCAATTTCCATTACTTGGTTTGTGTATTCTAACACATACAACCTGTTATAAAAATGTTCTCTACAAAAAAAATTCTATCTTTATAAAAGTAGAAGCATTCATTTAAAAACATGAAGATGAATCCATCAGTATCTAATCTGGATAGTGAAATAATGTTTTTTTTACATAGGGTACATAATAACATCTTTTTAATACCAAGAAAATACCAATATTCAATGTGATGTTGTAGTCTCTGATAGGTACAACAACGAGTTTGGATTCGTTGGCTGTGCGCAGATCCACCTCACCTCGGTCAATATTTATGAATCTACTTGGTTCCTATATTTTGATAAAGATGTGAGCACAACAAATAGTATCTAATATCCAATTGATAGAAATAGAAATATTTAATTTGATAAAAAATGCACCTAAAGCTTCTCCTTGCTTCCTTGGCTAGGTGCAGTTTTTCTTCCAGTGGCCCTTCTTTCCACATGAAAAACAAGAAGCCTCTTGTTCTATTGCCTCCCCTTTGATATTACTTTTCTTGAAAGGCCTTAAAGAATCTTTGGGATTAAATCTCTTCACCTTCCCCTTCCTTTTATTCACCATAAGGATAGAAGGCTTTTCACGCTTCATATCGTTGTCCACTTGGTGAATGAGGATAAGATGATCAGATAGAGACTTCTCAATGTTGTTAATGTTGAAATTTACAAACAAAGTTAGAGATGCTCTGGGGGAGTGATGCAGGAATGAGATCGATAGCCAGTTCTTAGGGGAGTTTAAAACCTATAACCTCCAAGCGCTCAATGCATCCAATGATCTTGACTACATGAGGCCTAGATGGGGAACCCTCTCTAAGAATTTTCTGAAATAGAGTCTTGGAGATCACAAACCATTCCAATATTTCTCCCTCATGGTATAGACCATAGAGGTGCTCAAACATGCTATAAGAATCCCCGACTTCATGAAACCTCATGATCTCACTAGACATTAATGAAAACATCAAAAATTAAACATCAAGTGCATCTTTCAAATGTTGATCATAGACCAGGAAAACATCATCAATAACCCCTTAGGCAGGAGAATCAGGAAGTGCAGAATCTAACACGTAAAACTTTCATTCATGGAGTAGGATAACCCAATGGCGCATAAACTATTCCTGAAAGTTACTGCCGGTGAGGTTATTGTCTTTATCAAGAATTGATCGCAGAGAAAATGTGATTGATGAGTCTTTCATTTTGATTTTAAAAATTTAATGATAAAATTTATTAGTGCCTTTTTATTACATTTTATGAAAAATAATAAATGAATTTTTTAATTCTCCCACTATTTTATCATTTCCCAACATCCCCCACCATTGAACTTGGAATGCCTAGTTGCTATGACATTCTAGTGGCAAGTATCCATATTCCCCTCTACATAAACCCAACAATGGTTGGTCAAGCTATTTAAAGGTATTTTGTTAGGTAGCTCTTTTCCAACTGTGAGCTTACAGTTCCTTTATCTGTTGAGTGGACTCCCCAATACTGAAATCATGACTTGAATTTCCTCAACACTTGCCTCCATTTTACTACAATTCTAGAAAGGGATACTCCCCTTGATGTAAAATGTTTAAGTCAACCCAAAAACTTCATAAGAGATTCATTTAAGCAAGTTTGTGTCCCAACAAGGGTTGGTGAAACACATTGTTTTACTGATACTTTCCATTAATCATTTAACAGAAGGCTTTGTATGACTTAATATGGTATTTTATGGATTTTAATTCTTTATGCGTAGTTTTAAATTATCACATGCTTGTTAATATTAACTGATTCATGCTTAAGTGATTAACCATGTTTTGATAATGTTTATGCATAGTCCAGTTTTTATTTTATTCCATATTTTCATTCTTGTTTATTTCATTAACTATGTGATCGGGACAACACATACATAATAAATAAACCATGCAATCAGACAAAAATAAAATAAGATGGAATTATCATGAGCTTCTATTAGTTATCTTACCTAGAAGTTTTGATAAGCTAACCCTGACCGAGGGAAAAACCCCTTGAACCCGATGGTTTATGTTTTGAAACTCACACCTATCCTCCCTTGTATCTTCTTGGGTTGGATTCACCTAAGCTTCAGATTTTGAACCATCTCCTCTGGCTTGGGAGATCCTCTATTAAATGGGGTTTACATTAATGAAACCACGGGCACGCATGCCCAACATTTTATTGGAAGAGGGATCACATTTCAGTGAGTTTAAATTAAATAAATTTAAATGAAACCATACACACACAAAGGGTCTTTTGTCTAGCTTATGATCATCTATAGCATGCAACAAAATTTACGCATATTTAGTATTAATTTTTTTAATTGTTTTTTTATTCAAGATAATTAGCATTTGAATTCAATTAATTATGCTATTATAATTAATCAATTATTTATCTTAAATTCCTTTATAAATTTCCTTGATATTCTTCTCATCCATATTCCTTGTACGATTCTTTGTAATTTGGGGGAAACCTGGTGAAATTAAATTTCTAGAAAGTACATGGCATGTATGCTATATTACATAGTGAGTATTTGTTTTCACCCTTTATCCAAAGTACATGGCGGAGGCTTTGGTGTTTTTTCATTACATGAAAATTTTGGAGTACAAGACGTGTAGATTAATCTAACACGGCATGTAATTCCTTGTTATGTGATTACTGGCCTAACAATCCTGTGTACGCGGTTACACAGCTTCTCTTTGTACACGGCTTCACCTGGGCAAGATTGGACTACACAACATGTTGATTCAACATACACGTCGTGTATTCCGGTTTCCACGTGCTGTTCAGTTCTGGTCAATATGGTGTATTAAAAAACTTAGTTATGCTCAATTCACATGGCATGGTTTGGATGACCAGAACCATTTTGTTGAACCTAAGTATATGATATGTAGATTTCACTACACACTGTGTATTCCTTTGTTGTATAGACAGAATGAGAGGCTTCTTCGGATGAGTTCTTTGTTTTTATTTTAATCAAAATTAAAATTAAAAGGTTGTTTCTGTGATTTGAATCGAGAAATGAAGGAGGAAAAATGGATCTCATTCATTCAGTTTTATAGAATTATTTATCTTGAATTGAATCAAATATAAATGAGTAAATTATAAACGAAAATTAAATAACTATAATCAATGTTGAGACCGCTCTGATACCACTTTATGGCCGCTAGAGTAGTGGAAGCTCATTTTTGGATGTGCCCACATGACTTCTTGTCATTAAAAATGATCAATACGGGATAAATATGAAGATAAAATCCAGAATCCAGGGATCAAATCATAGAAATATACAAAGAATAAGAATAGTCCTGGAACCACAAATGAGGATCATCACAGGTTGATTATAATTAATTTAATTAATTTCCACAAAGTACCTTTTATGACATTCTTTATTTGTTGATATTTCTAATCACGTTCTGATGTGATTCATTATTGCACCGCAGAATCCATGTTTATACTTCCATTAGTGGTTATCCACATGCTCACCACGCATATCTAGATGTCGCCAAAGTAATCTCTAGGTGCTAGCGTGGAGAAGGTTTTTCTTGCATTATCTGCCTTAGATCGCCTTAATCCGATGTAGGAGGATCTCTCTCAGTATTGAGAGCATTTTTGGAAGAAGAAGATCTTTCAACCTTGAGAGAATTTTCTAGAATTTTTTTTCACAACAATTAAGGAATAGTGTTGGGGTTGTTAGGATATTTATAATCAGGTTTGAGGTTATAGAGTTATGATAATAAATAAATGTGTTACACATTTTATTTATTTCATTAACTCTTATTGAAAACCCACATGTCGAATCATTAATTCCTTGACATGCGCCCATGCTGATTATAATAAAAATCATTTAATAAAACGATATTGTTTCCATAAAATCAAGACTAGAAAAACTACTCGGTGTGTAATCCTTAATACACGATGTGCACTCGTTTTTCATTTCCTTTACAAAATGAAAACTACAGGGTGTGTACATTCAATGTACATAGCTTGTATATCTTGTTTTCATTTTATTCTTCCACCAAAATTAAAATAATTTAGTCTTCCTTGAATAATTATTAAACCACATATGAGAATAATCTTTATTCTACTTGAGATACTTGGATACACTAAGCGTGTGACCATCTAGGCCTCTTTCTCATTGGCATTAGGTAGGCTTGCCTAAAGTCCAAGATTACTATCTAGCAACAGGTCTAGTAACCCAAGGGAATGAAGTTGACACTAAATTGATGTTTCACCTCATAAAAATGCTTATAATTTAATTTAATCCCTTTGTCTTAATATATCATCAATCAGGTTTCAAGGAAGTTTCATAAACCTATATGCTTGATCCGTCATTCTTTGACTTCCAGAAATAAAGTCATTGTGATACCATGGCCATGGAATTTGGGAGATAGTTCTATTTCAATCAAAGGGCCCAAGATATCTACTTCCATAAATATGGAAGGGAAAAATCCTTCCAAAACTTATCAATTAACAACTTACCATTCATGACGCACCCAACATACCCTACTTCCAGCCAACTAACTTTGTGATAGTTTTCATCAACAAATCTATGTGCATGAGTCAAGAAATTAGTTAATGATAATATTCCAGTCTAAGGACCATTACACACTCTTGTAGATAGCAGTGTCCAATGACACCAAGACATGTTGAATTACTATGGATATGTCTATTTTCATAATCTCTTATTTTGGAAATTACTAAGTGAGAACTCTAGGAGAGGGAGTCTCGTCTTCTTATGAGTACTCACAAATGATGGTATGTATACTATGTGTCCTATCATAGTATGTCATCAAACTGTAGAACATTATTTAATAATATTGTTATATAATTTCAAGGTTGTCATCATAGTAGGGATCTTCCACGATCTTATTAGTGCAACATATATTCCAGGACATTATTATATTATATTCATGAAGAACAATGAACAATATATAATAAGTGTACATTCATGTAATCAAAGTATAAACAGTTGGTTATCAGGAAACCAACTCTAACAAGAATAACATAAAATGAAACTTTAAATATAATAAAAATAATTAAATTCATGATATAACATGTCAAATGGGTATTATATACACCACACAAAATAAACAAGTGATGAATATGGAATATGTCTCCCAGAAATAAAAGTGAGACTTGAAATCCCATACCAAAATTATTAGAATTATTCATACACATTTGAAACTATTGTATAATAAATATAGGATTATTATACATGTATTCAAGAACCATAATCATATATTTCATACAATATATTATTTACTAATACCCTTCTATCACCCATTCATTAATAATTATTTATTAAAATCACTATTTCAGGTAATAACTTCTTTTTTCCATGTATGTCTTGGTTTAGTAGTTTTGGTCCTTGTACTTTGATTATGGTTACATAATATCAATAATTTTACTCATAATAAAAATATAATATATACTCTTTATATACATTTTTATGTTCATATATAAAATTTAGAGACAAGAAAATGAATTACACCATTAATGGAGACGGTAGGTCATACATACGCATAAACGTTGTTTATATTTTCTCAAAGAATGGAATGAAAGAAAGATAAATGATAATTAAACATTATAGAATAATTTATATTTCATATATATCATATATATTATTTAAATCCACCCTTATTAAGATCCATTTCAAAAAAATTAAATATGTATCACATCACTTCGTGGAAGTGATAATCTACACGTACACACATGAGAGATTATAATCTTCCAATTAATAGGAAGGTAAAAAGGTAGATGTGATATTTTAATTATTTATGTATAATTATTTAATTAATTTCAAATATATAATTTAAATCCATAATAATTTTCACCCAAGAGAGACAGTGATAAAAAATCAAATTACATCGATTCGCGAGTTGGTAGTCCGTCACACACAAGATTGAAAGTTTCATTTTTCATTTGATGGAGTAAAAGATGAATATAGATTATGACATTAACATATCAAAATATATGTATATGGTATATAATTGTGTTACTATATTTTAATTATTAAAACAGGAATGAAGTTGGTATGTGAATAATTAAAAAAGAGAGATCTTAGTGAAGACAATTACCTTCAATTAAAAAATCATCATTTTGGTCTCTTACTAAGAACAATAGGGATAGTATTTTGGGAAGAAAAAATACACTAAAACATGTATAAGGATGTTTTTGAGTTATTTGGGTAGGGTAAAATCAATCCAAACATCTTAAGAGGTGTAAATAAGTGAGGGAAGGATGTCCCCTTTTATAATTAAGGAGGAAAATTTTTGTAAATACCCAAAAATATTCAAAAATGGGAAGTCACACTCAAGCAATGTGAAGGTTCCAAGCATCGTGGAGTCAACCTTTAAGTAAATTAACAACTCATATTTTTATCATAATCAATGATTAATTTGATATTAACATGAGGATAAACATCATGATCAACAGAATTGAGCCAAAGAATAATTGATTAATGAACCCTGAAACCAAGATGCAGGATTATCAGATATTATTTATAATTAATTTGAAAAATTAAATAATTAAATTACAATGAAATGTTATATTTTTCATGGATATTAAATCTTTATTTCATACCAAGAATCAAGAGTATATTCCCTCTAGAATTGATCCACATGTGTTCCACAAACCTCTAAACTTCGTCATATAAATCTTGTGGTACTAGCATTGTAGATCCTAATGATTGCATCATTATCCTTTTTTCTCCCTGATAGTCATTCCTGTAAGGTTTCTCTTCAATCTCTCTATACATGAGATTGGTGGTGGAGTAATATCTCTCTCCATTATTGAGTCTGTTCTTAGAGAGGGATCTCTCTAAAGATTTGTGAAGATTTTATTTGAATGGTGTTGTGAACAAAAAATGAAAAATGAAAACCCTAATAAAATAATATAATTGGGTTTATATACCACTAGGGTTAGAAAATAATAATTTCACATATTCCATTATTATTTTAATTAATTTCTATGGAACCACATGTTAGTAATAATAAAAATAATATTTATTGACATGTGATAAACTTGCGAATTAAAGTAAATATTATTTATTCAAATAATTCTAAATATATATTATTTCTAAAAGCACCATTAAACACAATCAATAATTATTTAAAAATATTTATTAGACCTTGAATAATGAATATTTATTTAATAAATAAATATAACTTCATTATTCACCAATAAATAAATAAAAGTTATATTCACAATATAAAAAATAAAAAATTATTAAACATTATTATCAGAAAATATTCTCTCAAATAACTAATAAAGGAATATATATGATAAAAAATGAATAATAATTAAACCATAGGTGGGAATAATATTTATTAAACTTTTTAAATAATAAATAATACGATTACATAACTAAGGTTCTCGAGACACTTAGTGTGTGACCCTCTAACACTCTTTCTTAGTGGCATTAAGTGGAGCATCCCAAAGTCGAAGGAAAACATCTTGCTGCATGAAAAGGTACCCATAGAGAAAGAAGAAAATATGAAAATTATAGAAAACCTCATATAGAGACTTATTGTGTAATATAATACATTTATCTCAATATCTCTAACCAAGAAAGTTGCATGTTGGTGCCATCAACCTATATGCTCAATGTCTCTTTATTTGAATTTCTAGAAATTTTATATTTATACAAAACACCATGAACATGGATTTAGTTATTATATATCATTAATATAAAATGGAATGAGATATTAACTTCCATTAAAGAACAGATGAGACAAATCCTTTTCTCACAATATATATTAATGAAATATTACTTATTATGCACCCAATGTATCATAATTCACTACGAACATAGTCGGGAATTGCTATGAACTTCTAGTGAAACAAATACTCTATGAATATTATCACATAATATGTCATAGAAAATAATAATCATAATTTGATAAGGAGTTTATAAATTTTAAAAATAATGGATGCAGGTTATCATAAACTATATAGAAGTTGGTTCTAGGGCCCCAACTTCAACATACTCCAACTAGTACTAGATCCAACTGCTAAAAACCATTAGTTCACTAGCTCTAAAATAATATTAATTATTATGATGAGATATTACTTTAATGAAGGGTATAACACCATGGGTTATTATTATTATTTTTGAATAAATTAATTTTTTTTGATAGCTTGTTCTACATGAAACACCGAGTTCTAACAATCTGTGAAAAATTATTAATAATATTATATAAACATGATTGTTACTACATATCCATTAAACATGAAAAAATTAATAGGAATAAATAAATTTTTTATATTAATTATCATTTTTTATATAAAAAAATATTGATTAAAAATTACTTAATTTTTTATAGTATTTATATGTTTTGAAAATAATATTTTCTAATTTTTTTATATCTTGTGGTAAAAAATAATAAATTATTTTTTCACAGATTTAGAAAATTAATTTCAAAAAATAAAATTCATTTTTAATTAATCATATAAAAATTATCCCGGGGTTATTACTTTTTTCTATAAAGATTAATTTTTCGATAAATAGTAAAAAATAATGGGTTTTATTTTAAAAAAACTAACTTTTCATTTTAAGAAATTATAAGGGTACATTTTTTAAAATATGTTTAAAAGTAAAATAAGATCAATATTATATCTATTAATCTAATTAAGGTAATTTTAATATGTTTGTTGTTGAATTTTGATACAATAACATTTCAATGTTTTTAACATTTTCTCTTTAGAAAACCACTTTCTCGTCGCAATTGCATGTTTAATTTTAAATTAAAATTTTACACTTATATGATGGTAATTCAGAAAAAAAATATTCCATATTTTGAATCATTCTAATTTATAATATATAACATGGTCAACTTAATTTTTTAACATAATAAATAGTAAAAATTATATGTCATGATTAAAATTAATATGGGTTTACTAAAGGTTCAACTAAAAAGATAAGGGTTTAAAATGATATAAAAACATATCTATTACCCATTATATAGAAATATTTAGACCTTATATCTTATATTCTAAATAATGTTCAATTTTTGATTCTTTTTTAATGATAAAAACATGAGGATACCTTTTTATTTTAAAAAATTACAAGTGTGCCACTCACCTCACTTATAAAAGGTCACCTCCTCTCATCCCCTCTTCACACATATAAAATGATTTAATTCAAAAAATACCTAAAAAAACATTAATTAATTCCCTAATATCCTAATATGATCATTAATTTGATCATAAATCCATCCTATAAATGTTTTTGGTGCAAACCTAAGGAGGTTACCCAAAGAAGGGAAACCATTCTTCAATGAGTGCTTTTATTTTATTTATTCTTCCACCTCCTTTGATTATTATTAAACAAAGATGATATAATAAGCTCAGTATCTTCCATATAATTATATGATTTTATTTTAATTTAATTACCTACATCTAACTCTTATTCCCCCAAATGAGAAATGATAACTTTTCTCATGTGTATGGTGGACTATCGCCTTGCGAACTAATGGGACACGTTTTCCTTCCACACCTCTCATGGTTGGGTATGATGATGTATATACTATATATATATATATATGATATTTTTTAAATATATATACATTTTTAAATATATTATCACATATTTTTTTACTTTCCATTCCATAGAGAGTATAGTAATGTCGTTCGTGTGTATGGAAAACTACAGCCTCACAAAGCGATGTGATCTATTTTTCACTTATGTTTTACATGGATGGAAATAAGGGACAGATTTAGTGATTATATGTGATATATATGAAATATATATGATTATAAAAATATAACATATTATCTTTCTTTCTTTTTCTTCATCTTTCAAGGAAATGGAAACAATGTTCATGTGTAAGTATGACCTATAATCTCAATGAATGGTGTATTTTATTTTCTATATATAATGTTTATGAATTAAAATAAATAAATAAATACGTAATATATATAAAATTTATATCATGTTTAAAATTATGGATATTATGGAACCCTGATAAAATTAAGAGGACCAAAAATAACAAATTAAATCATACATAAAAGAAAATTAATTATTTCCTGAAACATGACTTTATCCATGAATTATTAATAACTAGTTAATAAAATGCCATAATTAAATAATATATGGTATTATATATTTGTAATTGTATTCTCTAATATATTAATAATAAAATTATATTTATTATACAGGGGTTTTTAATGTGTATGAAGGATATTGATACATAAGGTAAGTGATTTTTTTCTCAAGTTTCATTTTTTGAGAAATATGTTATGTTATGCACATATATTATTTTATGAGGTGTATATAAAGCCCCATTGACATTTTAGGTCATGAATATAATTATTTTAAAGATATTAATTGTTTTATTTGATGTTAATATTTAATTTTACTTATGATTCAAAATATTCCAAAGTGGTAATGATTTTATGTTATAATCTCATCGATTATCAGGATTGTTTATGATTATGATTCTGATGATGAAATATTTTTATCCATGTCTTAATAAACTCATTATTTTTTTCTTATATGGTTAGTTCATGATAATACATGCTTTCCATTTATTTTCCTTTATTTATGTATTCAATATTCCAAAATAACTTTTTTAATAAAAATCATATTTATTTTTCTATTCAGTTGAAAATACTATCTTCCAAAACCATGTTATCTAAAAATGTTTTCAAAAATATTTTCTAAGATTATAAAAACGATTCATTATAGAAATTTTTCCCCATGTTTTATTTTTTACAAAATATTTGTAATGTAATCCCCTTATTTTTTTCCACAATAAGGCTCATTTTACTTTTATCAAAAAATGTTAAAGGAATATTTATTTTAAGGTGTACGACATGAATGAAATTTATTGATGTCATGAAATTTATTTTATTTGAAGATTAATATATATGTTTTAAAATTAATTTTCAAATAAAATCATTTACACAATATTTTATGAATTTTAAATTTTTTAAAAGGTTATTTTCAATGAAAGGTTATTTTTATCAAGAAACATTACAAGATATTTTTATTTCAAAATAATTTTCCTTCTAAGATGAAATTTTTTGAAGCTAAATTTTTTTTACTGGGGATGTGATCCAATATTACTATATTTATTATGTCTCTATATTTGTTATGTTTTTGATGAAAACATTTTTATAAAACCCATTTATCATCCATGTATTATAACATGAAAAAATGATTATGAACCCCACTTATTTTTTCCATGGCTTATGATTTGATGAAATGATTAAATTATTACAAAACCAATTTATTTTCCATAGTTTATGTTATAATGAATGATTATGAATTTCTTTTTTCATGGGTTATGATATGATTAAATTTTTATGATATTTTTAACATATATGTATGATTTTAATTATGGGAGGGGTGAGACCTATATCTCCCTCGAATTCATTGGCTAAAGATTAATATATTATGTGATAAAAAAGACTATAATAGGGACTGAACCTATTTTAGAATGTTAATTTGTCTACTATGATAGTCTAGGAGTGAAACATGGCTATTATGATGGTTTTAGGAGTGGGCCCATTCAACTATGATAGTCTCAACAATGATCCTTGAACAAATAATGAAATGATTTTCTATGATTATGTATATGCCAAAATTCTATATTTTATACCATTATTATACTCTCATGGATTATTTAATGTAATTACCTTATAAGTCATGTCTTATGAACTATAAATATTTATTACATGACCCATGATTATGATCTTTGATATGCAGTTAATTTCTTTAAAATGTTATTCTCATGTTATCATACCCTTCTTATGATGTTATATTTATTTGTATCCCTTGTTTACCCTTATTGAGAATTTTATTTCACCCTTTATTATGTTAATTATCCCTAGTTTATGAAGAAATGTATGTTTTATTTGACTATAAAGGGTTCTAGTTATGAATAAATTAGCGTGAGATGATTTAGATCACTTATGAACATGTTGTTTATGTTTCCATGTTTCGAAAGGGAAGATACATTTATGATCTTCAAGCATGTGTTTGTGTAATGTAATGAATATTCATCAAAAAATTATGTAATATCTATGTATGAAAATCCTAGGTCATTACATTTGGTATAAAAGGATAGGTTTAGTTAACCTATGGAAACTAGGATGAGAATTTTTTTTGATAGATCTTAAGATAAACTTAAGTATAAGGTAACATCACAATGTTTTGGTAAGGAATATATTATGTGGTTTAACTATAAATAAATCCAACTTTGGATACTAAAGTGGAAGTGGGTTTGGAAAAGCAGTTATTAGGGGTAAGAACTCCAAAATATGTGTGTCAGGATTGAATTGATTATTACATGGTACCTAAAAATGGGCCTTACTATTCTCTTGTTTTGATACTCTCAGTGGATATTATTTCGTTAAATCACATTTTATTTATAAACCATTATTAAGGATTTGAATAGATTATGATCACAGATTAATTAGGTTAAACATAAGGTGTCATAGATTTAAAATAAATTTTCTTGATTTAGACAACCTAAATTAATTTTCATAACTATATAGATTTACACTATGATTAGTGTTTCACAAACTATGATTTCTAGTTTTATTCAATGACTATATCCTAAAGAAAATGTGATAATGATGAATGCGATTTATATTGAAATGATTTTCCTCCTGATAAACCAAATTTTATGGGATATGTAATGAAAATTCTCATTTCTATGCTCACATTACTATATCAATATATAAATCATATTGGAATTATAAACTAGAAAAGGAGGGGATAACATTCTATTGAGTCCTATATGAGGAAACACCCACCTTCCTTTAGTGGGTCTTCTGATCCAATAGTTGATGAGAAATGGATCAGCACCACTAAAAATATATTTTTCATCCAAAAATGTTTAGATAAAGATAAATTCATTTTTTTATACTATTTGGAAGGTGAAGGAGATCAATGGTGGATTGTTATCAAGAATATAAGACTATGATAAATTGAATCCATATATTGGGATGATTCCAGGAAGTTATTTTTCAATAGAAAATTTACTTTTATTCTTTATACATGTATAGAGAAGGATTTACTTGAGGTAAAAGAAAATGATGATGAATTAGTTAGTACCTTTGAAGAAACTTTTAGAAGATATATGAGGTAGTATTTTGGTATTAACATCTAACCTAAAATAAAGGTTGATAAATTCATAATTGGAATAAAACAATATCTTGGAAGGAAGTTATCCATAAGATAATATACTAGATATGAAGATATTTTTTGATCTATTATCAATGTGTAAATACCGGTTGGAGTTATATATCAATTTCATTATTTGGATAAGAAGAGAGAGATATAATTAAAAGTAAAATATAAAAACCATGGAGATAATAGGGTGAGATTTAATTTATGCTCAAAGTGTGGGAAGAAACATAAAGAAAATTGGATTTAGGAGACTAGTGAATGTTTTAAATGGGGAAATTAAGGTCACATGGAAATAAACTGTCATTGTAATGGAAAGAAGTTAGAAAAGGATGTGAATAGAGAGAAAGATCCACATAATTCTCCACCCACACTCGAGTGTTTCAAATTCAATGAGTATGGGAACTATGCTAACCAATTCCCAAATATTAAGGTTAATTGTGATGATTGTTGTTAGAATAATCTTATGTGGAGGGACAAGTCAAAATCTAATGTGATCATTGTTTCTGACGAGGGGTACAATAATGATGGGTAAAAAGAAACACTTACCATCCACTATAAAAATAATAATGTCTTATTTGACTATGGATTTACCCATTCATTCATATCTGAAGAATTTTATTGGGGTATCCAGATTCCACCAAAATGATTAAATGTCAATTTAGTAGTGAAAATACCTAATGGTATGATAATTTCATATCACATATATGATCATCTCTAGTTGATATTTGTGTTGAATTTTCTTCCTAAAAAAATCTTCATTCTTCCTTCAGTTTAATTTTATTTCATATTAGGAATGGATTGGATTTATCTATAAAAATACAACATTATTTAATGAGGAAGGGAAGTAACATTTGATATTACAAACCAACCTATGATCATTTATTAGTGAAATAATAAATATGACATTCTGATTTAATTCACATCCATTTAATGGGTTTTGACTCATACTAAATATTTGTGTTTATCTCAGATGGTTGGGGAGAATCTCAACATCGATTATATTCCTATTGTACACAAGTTTATTGATTTGTTTCCGAAATATTTTTCTAGTCTTCCACCAAAACATGAGGTTGAGTTCTCAATAGAACTCTTACATGGTTCCATGACCATTTTAAAAAATCTATATATAATGTCTCTCATTGAGTATCATGAATTGAAGAAGAAAATCTAGGAGAACCTTGAAAAGGGATTCATTTGGGCAAGTGTGTCACCTTGGGGTGCACTTATTCTTTTTTTGAAAATGAAAGATGGATCAATGCAACTTTGTATTGATTATCAAGAGATAAACTTGATCATGATCTAGAAAAAGTATTATCTAACCAATATTGATGAAATATTTTATCAATTACACAGAGCTTAATTATTTTTCATGACTGAACTTCATTATAGATATCATAAATTGAGGATCAGGAATGTGTATATACCCATGATAGAATTTCATACAAGGTATGGATATTATAAATATACAGTGATGTCATTTTGTCTTACTAATTACCCCACTATGGGAGATGAGTTTTTTATATATAGTGATGCATATAAGAATGGTTTTAGATATTTTATTTATAGAATGAAATGGCTATAGTTTATTCCTCATGAAAATTGAAGGTTCATAAGAGAAATAACCCAACTCAAAATTTGGAGTTAGCTATGTTTATATTTTGTATTAAAGATAAGGACGAATTTTATTTATGGAAAAAAGTGTGATATATATTCTTATCACACAATTTTAAAGTATATATCCTTATAGATGGATTTGAATATGCACAAGAGAAGACGGTTATATGTGATTAAGGACTACGACTACTCAAAACATTACCACCTTGGGAAAGAGAACAAGGTGGATAATGCATTGAGTCAAAAGAATCATACCAACTTATCCAGGAAGAGGATATAAAAGATCTAATATTTCTAGATTGGAAATGTATAGATCTATAAATCCTGAAGAAATGGGATAAATCATATCATTCTCAATTGAATGTTCAACTATCTATCCAAGTGAAGATTAAAGAGGAACTTAAGGAAGATAAAGAGCTGTAAACGAAGGATAGAAATATTTCTGAATTTAACCTTGATAATGATGGAATAATAATGTTTCAGAAAAATTTATGTGTTCTGTCCATACAAGAGTTGAATAAGGAGTTGTTATAGGAGGATCATAGTTCTTCATTATCTATTTTTCTAGGAAACATGAAGATGTATATATATTAGAAAGAGTATTTTTGGTGGGATGTAATAAAGAGAGATATCACAGGGTTGGTATATCAAGATTGGTATGTCAAAAATGTAAGATTGATAGATAAAAGTATAAGGGGATATTACATCCATTACCCATACTAGAATGAAAATGGTAAAAAATCCCCATGGATTTTGTCATGGAACTCTAAAAAACATATAAAGGGAATAATGCTATATGGGCTATAGTTGATTGATTTACAAAGTCAGCACACTTAATCCTGACCTGAGAATATTTATCTGTATATCATCATGATGTGATATACATTAAAGAAGTTGTAAGGTTACATTAATTACCATTTTTAACTGCATCTAATAGGGGTCTGAGCTTTACCTTGAAATTCTAGTGAAGTATTCAACATACTCTTGATATAGAGTTGTGTTCCTTCACTTTGTAACATCATTAGATATATGTTCAGTTTTAGAGAATGATTCAAACCCTATGGGATATATTGAGATATTTTTCTATGGATTTGAAATGTTGTTGGGATCAAAAACTTCCTTTAGTTGAGTTTTCATAGAACTATATCTTTAACATCAGCATTTAGATGGATCCTTATGATGTCCCCTATGGATAAAATTGTAGATATCCAACATAGTAGAATGAAGTTAGAGAAATAAAGTCATTTTTACCTAATATAGCCGAAGAAACGATAGACAAGGATAAATCCATTCAACAACATATAAAGAGGAAAAAATGTTAGCAGAAATGTAATGTTGATAATAGTCGACTTGATCAATAATATGATGTTGGTGACATGGTGATTCTACGAATATATCCATGTAATATGGTTATGAGAATCAAGAAGAAATGGAAACTAATAACTTGTTATATTCTTCCCTTTGAAATTATTGATTGTACTAGGATGGTAGCCTATCAGTTGGTCCTTCCGTAAAACCTTTCTCAAGTCCATGATGTGTTCCATGTATCTATCTTGAGGATGTTCATACCTAAACACTATCATGTATATAACTTCGAGTTTATATCACTAGAGAATGATATTTTTTACGATGACGAATTGGTGGAGAATCTACATAGTATAGTAAAATTTACACCAAAGGGGACCACTCAATTGTTAAATGTTTTGTGAGACACCACTAGTTTTGAGAAGCTACATAGGAACCTACGGATGTAATGAGGCAGAAGTATCCTTTTTTATACCAACGTAATCATTTTTTTGAAAAATTAATTTTAATGGGGTAGAATGTAACACCCCGAGTTTGTATGAATGATTTTTACAATAAATCAAATTTCTTTGATATCTCTCATTACACGCAACACGAATTTTTAATGAACCACAAAAAAATATTGATATTATTATTTAGAAATGACCATCAATATCTAGATTTCAAAATTGGTGGAATGAATAGTAATAACCAAATTTTTAATATTAATTATTATGGTTTTATATAATGAAAACACATTGATAAAGAAGCACTTTATTTTCAATTGTGTCTAAATGTTTGGAAAATAATGTTTTATCAAAAAAGGTTTATTTATTTCTTTTTCTGAACAATAGAAAATTGAATTTTGGAAGTTTTATAAAATTAATTTTGGAAAAATAAACTTTATTTTTTAATTCATCAAAAAAAATTCTCATAGTGTTATTTTTTTTGGTTTTTTCTTAAAAGGATAATTTTTCAATGAATAGTGATAAATATTGATTTTTTATTGAAAAATACATCTTTTTTTCAATAATTTATAAGGTAAAATTTTGTTTTTAGATGTGTTAAAAATAAATTTAGAATATATATATATATATGTATATTAATCCAATTAATGTCATTTTAATCTTTTTCACGTGGAATTTTGATACAAAAACTTCGTAAACTTTGGAACATTTGTTGTTTGGAAAATCGCTTTCTCGTCATGACTACAGGTTTAATTTTAAATTAAAATTTTATAATTATTTAAAATAATTTTGAAAAAATTTACTATATATTTGAATCATCATAATTTATATTATTTAATAAGTTCAACATAATATTTTACAATAATTAATATTAAATATATTAAAAATTATTTCCTGCAGTTAAGGTAAAAACGTGTTTATCGGGGGTTAAACTAAAAAGATAAGTGTTAAAAATGACTCAAAATGCATCAAAAACTCATTATAAGGAAACATTTTATTCTATATAGCATATTATTGTAAATGGTCAATTTTTAGTCTTTTATCCTGAGAAAAACATGGGCACACATTTTTCTTTTCAAAAATTACAAATGTGCCACTCACCTCATTTTAAAAAGGCAACCCCATCTCATCTCCTATTCACACATACAAAACCATTTAGTTATTCCAATAACTATCCAAATACCTTAATTAATTAGTTAATATCATACTCTAATCTTTATTTGGATCATAAATTTGTCCAAGTATTGTTTTTGGTGCAAACCCAAGGAGGTTACATGATGAAGAGGCAACGTTCTTCAATGAGAATTTTTATTTTATTTATTCATCCACCTCTTTTGATTATTATTAAACCCTTATGATATAATAATAATATTATCTTACACATAATTATATTTTAATATGTTAATTATCTTTATTCATAGAATTTATTTTACTTAACCTAATTCATTCATGGAGAAACTCTTTTTTAAATAGTCATTAATAGACTGTAATACTAGTATATTGTTTCAAAAAAGTAATATGTCATCAACATGTACTATTGGGGTAAGTACTTTATTCCCAAAAATACTTATAAACAGATATATCACATTCATTCTTAATGAAACCAAAACATTTCATATCTTTAACGAATCAAATATTTGATGAACTGGATACTTCAATCCATAAATGGATCTTTGAAACTTGAATATATTTTTTGCATCACATGGCGTCACAAACATTTTTGGTTGTATCATGTAGGAATCTTCCTAAAGGTTCCCATTATGGAAATATTTTTTTAAATCCATCTGGAAAATTTTAGAGTCATGGTAAGTTTCTATAGTATGTATAATTCTAATGGATTTAAACATGTCAACTAGTGAAAAGTTTTCTTCAAAGTCCATTACTTGATAATTTTGATACCATTCATCCACTAGAATTTTTTTATAGGTACTTACTCTACCTTCTATTTCCAATTTTCTCTTGAATATACATTTTCACCCAATGAGTTTTGCATCAACTGGTGGATTAGGAAGAACCCAAATACGGTTATGATACATGGATTCATTTCATAATTCATTAAATCTTTACATCTTGTAGATTCTGATATCTCTAATACCTATTTGTAGTAGAAAGGTTAATTATTTTCATCCAATAATGAGTCACCATATTTAATCTATAGATTAACAAATCTCTCTAGTTTTCTTTACTCTCTAGTTCTTTATCATAGTACTTGTGATTTAGGAAAATATTTTTCATTAAGAACCTGTGAAATATGTTCCTATACCAAATCTCTTTTATCTTGAGCATCAAATTCAATGAAATAAATCTTTATCCCACTATCCTTCTTGAGTATGTTCTCCCTCTAAAAAAATGGCAGGTATTGTGACAATAACATTTTTTCAGGAGTGGTATTATAATTCATATCAATTTATTTCCCTATGATACACTCTAATGATACACGTTATTCCCAAAGATTTTATTTTTTTTCCTAATAAGGATTTAAAAAATTCCTCACAACCCCAGGAAAGTGTATGTGACAATATGAGTTTCATTCTACTCCATAAATCAAATGGAATTCTGTTTTCCACTTTAGTTGGGATTCAATTTAGTATGTATGTCATAGTTTGTAATGAATATCCATGAAATTATAATGTAAGAACTAAATGACTCATCATCAACCTTACCATGTGTTGTAGGGTATATTTTCTCCTTTCACTAAAACAATTCCACTATGTTGTGTAAAGTTTAGTGTGTTGAGATAGAATCCCAAAATCCCATATAAATCTGCTAAACTCTTGGTTAATATATTCACCACCTTGATCGGATAAAAGCATCTTTATATTCTTTTCAAGTTTATTATCAACTTTATTCATGAATTTAATGAATTTATCAGAGGACTCATACTTATACCTCATGAAATAGACATATCCATATCTACTCAGGTCATCAGTAATTTTTTTTGAAGTAAGAATAACCTGATTAAAATTATATTAGAAATGGTCCATACACATCAGTGTGCACCCATCCTAGAATCACTATGGACCTCAAAACCAGTCCACCAAATGGGGGTTTAGTCATTTTTTCTTTGTAAATAATCATAACAAAATTCTAGTGATTTTATCTCAAAAGAGTTTAAGTAAATATCTTAAAAGATCTTTGTCAAATTCTTCTCATTTACATGATTAATATGGTGACATAGATGGGTGTTATATGAGTCTTGAAAAGGTGATTCACTATCAATTTATAATACTTGGTTTTTATAATTTAATATATAAAGATCTTTATTTAAATGTGTCATACCACAAAATATTTTACATTTTTAAAATAAATAACTTTGATTTCCAATGTTGAAAATAAAACCATATGTATCTAGACAATATATAGAATTATATTCATGGTAATTTTTTGTACAAAATAAAATTTTACTAAAACCATTACAATTCCTAGTTGAAATGAGTGCTTGTAATCTTCAATAGCTATAGAATACATCCTTACACCATTGGTAGCTCACAAATCCACCTCTCCTTTGGAAATATTTTGGAATGTACTTAGTTCCTTCATTTGGATAAAAATGTTAACACCACATGATACATATAGAATACCCAATGTTTAGATATTGAAATATTAAGCTTGATAACAAACTCAATTTTATCTTTCCCTTGCATCTAGCTATAATTTCTCTTCTAGTGGCCTTGATTTCCACATGAAAAACAAGTTGATTGATTTTAATTTCCTTGAATATGTGTCATTCTATTCTTAGAATTATGGTGCTTGGGTGATTTAGACTAGTTATGACTATTGGTCCCATTTCCCTTATTCATTTCTTTTTCACTGTAATGATTTTTTGATTTTCATGCCCCGTGTCCTTATCCACTTGGAGAATCATATTTTGAAGTTATGAAATACTCTTCTCATTATTGATCATATTATAATTGACAATAAAACTTGGGAGGGTCTTGTATAGTGAGGAAAGTATGAGATCTATGCAAAACTCATCTATGAATTTAATCCTTAAGATATCATAAAATTCTGTGTATCTAATAATATTGACTATATGAGGCCTAGCTAGTGTTGAATCTCTAATCTTGGTTGTAAATAGAGGATTAGATATCTCATATCTCTCCTCTCTCTCCTACTCTTGATAGAAATCCCAAAGGTGATACATTATGATATACATATCCATGTCCACATGTTTCTTCAAAAGATCATTTTTCATAGATGATAGAATAGGACATTAAAAATATATGGTATTGTTCAAATTTTTCTCATAGAGAGATACCTCTTCCTCACTAGCCTCTTCACCAGGTACTTAAGGAATATGTTCTTACAATACAAACAATTTCCTTTCATGGAATAATATATTTTATAATCTCCTTTTCTACTCTTGTAAATTTGTACTAGTGAGTAGGATATCCTTCTCAAGTATGGATTTCAGTGATATGTTTGAATTCATGTTTATTACTGTTTAAAAAAAATATTAACAGAATTTTAGTAATTCATCTAATAAAACCTAGATAGATAAATATTATATTTTCTTTATTAATCTCAAACAATTTTATAAAAATCCAAAATCCCTCACCATTATATTTGGAATATCTTATTTCTTTTACATTATATTATAAGGGATCCATATTCCCTTTCTCATCACCCTGACTTTGTCTAGTTAATAAATTTAAAGTGTTTTAGGTTGGTATTACAAATTCCAATTACAATAACTCATATTTCCTTTATCTATTGATCGGAATCCCCAATCCTAAATTCCTAAAATTTTATTTCCTCACCCTCTTCCTTTTAGTTACACCAATTCTTACATTGGATGTCAATCCTTAATGGGAACTAAGTAAATTCAACCCAAAACATCCAGTTATAATTCCCTAATAATTAAAAGAACCTCAACTTTGGATGATCAAGCACATTGAACTGTGGTTTGATTTTAACTTTAGTAAGGGTAGGATATACCAAATTAATATATATTGTTGAGGGATTTTTATCTTTATGATCATGTTAACCATTTTATCATTTTTTTCATTATTATTAATATTAAGTGGATTGGCATGAGTGATTAACTATATATTAGATAATATTTATGATAATCCAATTAATTTTTGTTCTATATTACATGATCATTAACTCAATAATTAATGTGATCAAGAAAAAACATCCAAAATAAAATAAACATTAAACTTGATAAAAATGAAAAAAAGAAGTGGTATGATCATGAACGTTTTCTAATGGTTAATTTATTTTGTAGAAGATAAACTAATCACTGACATAGGGGGAAAACACCTTGAAACATCTGTGGTTCATGTTTCAACATTCCAAATATCCACCAATGTATCTATATTGCATTACTTTAACCATGGATCCAAACCAAAAACACATACACTATCTTGGGACCTCCATCCATTACATATTACTTAACTTACTTGTAGGTGAGGGAAACCAAAGGATTGGTTAATGGGTTTACATAAACGAAACCATGGGTATGAAGACCAATATATAATGAGAAGAGAGATGAAACATAGACAGTCAAATTAATTTAATAATAAATAAAAATTATACCAATAACATAAAAAGGTCTATTCTATGCTCAGGATCATCCATATACATGCAATTAATTAAACATTTAATAAAAATAGAATTAAATTATAATAATTCTTATTCATGATAAATCATGCTCAAATCAATTAATTTTCTTATTAAATTAATTAATTTCACATATCTTAATTTTCATCTAAATTTGTCTTGAGATTCTCAGCCATTATAATTTTAAACAAATTAAATAATTTTATTTTAAATTGGTTACTTACAAAATATGTACCTTGGAGGAAATACGATGAGTTCCCATACGAACTACCCAATATATATTATATTCATATACTGTTTAATCATGTGATATGTAGAAAACATGAATTATCACATAATTTAATATTAGGCACTATCAACTTAATAACCACATTGAACAAATTGTATTTACATAGTGTGTTATACTTCAATACATATAGAGTAGTAAATATATTATGACTTATAAACGATATGTAATTCTGAAAATTATGCAGAAATTAATTATAAGTTTATTATATATATATATAACCCATTACAGAGAATGTAGTATCAACTTAATAACCAAATGGAACACATTTTTATAGGGTTTAAGTAATATAATATAATAATTTTTAGTTTTTCATAATCTAATAATATACATGGCATATACAATCCATCTACATAGATTTTACTTTTCTCACAGTCTATCCATGATACACACCTAGGGAATTAACGAGTAATAATTTAATGGAAAATTATAGAGTAAACCATTTGTAAAAGGGATACATGACATGTGGTATCCATGTTACACAGTCAGAAGTCATGTTGTCCATGTAAAAAAAATGCATGACTCGTATTTATCTAATGCAATAGACATTCTGTACAGTGGTTACATGAAATTTTTTCTAGAAGACCATGTTCCATCCTCATTCAGTCAATATGTAGTGTATTTAAATACACACTATGTGTAATAAATTCACTCAAATTGAATTTATTCTAAATCAATTTTTTGTGAATTTATCATTGGTACATGATGTGTACCAATAGGATACATAATGTGTACTCTTGTTTTTTCCAAACAAAATTCTTGACACCTCCAAATGAGTTCTTTGATTGTATTTCATCTATAAAATTAATCGATTTTAATATATTTTGGAGAAAAATATGAAGAAGAGAAGATCTCTTAATTTGGATTAATGAACGATTAAATTAAAATTAAAAACTAATGACAAATATTTAAATCAATCGATAATATTTAAATAATTATAAATAATTATGCTACCCCATTTAATACCACTTAATGGTTCCAAGCACAGTGGAAGTGTACTTGAAGGGCATGCCCATCATATATATTTTTTCATAATAGATGATTAATTTAACATTTTCATGATGATAAACACATTTATCAATGGAATTTAATGAAATAATAATTGACGAATTAATGCCGGAATCAAGACATGGGATCATCACATATTATTTAAAATATTTAAACAATTGATGAATTACCTTGTGATGAATTTTTTCTTCATTTATAGATATGCCAATGCTTATAAATCTTATCTTCATGGTGTTTTAGGAATCAATAGTATATTCCCTCAAGTGGTGATACACATGTGTTCTAAAAACCTATGATCATTTTTTGTAGGAATATTTAGGTGCAAGCATGATAGTTCATGATGCATAAGTTGTTCACCTTTGATATCCTTGAGAATATCTTAATGGATGGGTTCTATTAAATCTATCGAGACTTGAGATTGGTGATGTAGGTCGATTTCTCTCTCCAATTGAGTGTGTTCTTAGAGAATGAGCTCTCTAGTGCTTCGAGTGGATTCTATCCAAACGTCGTTGTGCACAACAAATGAAAAATGAAATCACAAATAAATAGTATAATTGTGTTTATATACCACTAGGGTTAGAAAATAATAATTTCATGTGTACCCTCATAATATTTTATTAATTCACGAAGAACCCCATATCAATAAAAATAATAATATTATTTCTTGACATGTGCTAAACTAATGGACTAAATTAAACATTATTTATTCACATAATATTAAATATATGTTATTTCTCACCAAAAATTATACTCAAATCATAATTCAAGTAGAATATTTATTAGATGTTGAAAATGAACATCTATTTGATAAATAAATATCACTACATTATTCGCAAATAAATAAATTAATATTATATTCACTATATAAAAAATAAAATTTTATTAAATATTGTTCTCATAGAATATTCTCTCGAATAACTGGTGATGTAATATATGTTATAAAAAAACATGAATAATTATTAAACCACATGAATGAATAATATTTATTTAACTTATTAAATAATAATATTTAACTAAGGTTTAGGATATACTTAGTATGTGACCCTCTAGGCCTCTTTCTAAGTGGCATTAGGTAAAGAAGCCCAAAGTCCAAGGTTAGAATCTAGAAACATGTCAAGGCACCCATAGAAAAATAATTCAACATCACAGTGACATAAAACCTCATACATAGGATTACTATGTGATATAATCCTTTAATCTTGATATCTTTTATCAAGTAGGATGCATACCGGTGCCATCCTCCTATGTGCTTGTTGTATTTTTCTTTAACATTTAATAAATTGAACTTTTCTAGAGATCACTATGGATATGGATTTATTTAAGCTATATCATTTCTATCAAAAATCATAAGATATCAACTTATATTAAACAATATAAAAGAAAATTCCTTTCTCTCATTATTCATTAATGAAATATTACTCATGACACACCTAACCTATCCTGCTTCTACGTGACCCAATGTAATCATAGTTTTAATAAATAAATCATATTATGTGAATCATAACATCCATTAATAATAATATTAATTTCTATGGAATAATACAGATATCCTCAGATATGAATATCCAATGACACAAATAAATGTGTATTTCCTACTCGAAGGTCTCAATCTCTTAATTTTCTTCAATATAAATTACCAAGAGTGTACACCATGAGATGGTTTTTAAATGTCCTCTGACTCTCCTCCCATGATATACTATATCATTAGTGTCCCTAAAATGATTTCATCTGGATAAAAAATATATATTTATACTACTGAAAAAACGACCTATACCCACGGTTCAAAACCGTGGGTATAGCCCCCAAAACCGTAGGTATAGGCTATACCCACGGTTTAGGGAACCATGGGGCTGAGTGGCGTTGAGATAGGTGTCTCACCCTATACCCATGGTTTAGTAGAACTGTGGGTATAGCCTTTTCAAAGGGAGGACCACGCTGCTCCAGCGTAGCACAGACCAATCCCCATGGTTTCCATACCATGGGGTATTAAAAATCCGAAATGGGGCGCAACAGGAATTCGAACCCGCAACCCAGCCAAAGCCTCTCTGCCGCGCCTCACCACGGGACCAACGTACCTATAATTTCTATTTGTTATATATTCATATATGTACAAATATATATTAATATAATCCACAGATTTCAAACGACAGGAAAGAAATTCAAAAAACGCGACTGGTAGGATTTGAACCCGCGCCTAAGGCGGTAGCGGCATCAGCTTAAGTAACTCGTGACCAACTCGACCAATCAAATTTTATTAACATTTCCATCTGGTTGTTTACTTATATTAAAAATACTCGAATATCTAAAAAAAAGATACTGAGATTCGAACACCGGTCTTTCCTATACGAGACACAGAGCTGAACCAACTAACCCAGCGAAATCATTTAACTAAAATTTTCACTCCATATAATTATATTAATTTGTAATCATGTTCCTGCCAAAAAAAATTCACTCCCGCAGGAATTTCCCCCCTGCCATAACAAGGAAAAGCTATACCCACGGTTTTGGAAAACCGTGGGTATAGGTCTTGTAAAAAAACCCCCCTATCCCTACGGTTTTGAAAAACCGTGGGCATAGGTCTCCATAACAATCCATATACCCACGGTTTCGGTAAAACCGTGGGTATAGGTCTTCAAAAATAACCTATACCCAAGGTTTTGCCGAGAACCATGGGTATAGGGGACTTATACCCACAGTTTGGGAAAACCGTGGGTATAGGTTTCTATACTAACCCTATACCCACGGTTTTCTCCAAAACCATGGGTATAGACCCATTTTCCAGTAGTGTTAACAATACTATAGTGGTACTTATAGGTTTTAATCATAGTTGAAAATTGTTATGACCATTCAGTGTGACAACTACTCTACGAAAATTATCACATACTATGTCACATGGGATAATAATCATGATGTGATAAAGAGTTTATTAATATTCAAAAAAATTGAATAAATATCATCATAAAGAACATAGAAGTTGGTTCTAGTTCCCCAACTCCAATAACATATGCCTTTAAAATTGATAAATAATGTATTAGATGGATTTTATGGCTAAGAAAAACCTCCACCACAAAAAAACATGTTTTAAATATGTTATTACTTAAGTGTCTAAGTTTAATCACTTTTCCCATTTTAGATTTCACCAAGATGAGTAGTCACTTTTTATTTACCTAGGTAATTTATCATTTAAGACTAAAGATAAAATGATCCTTATTATATATTTTTTACCCATTGATTCTAAATATGAATTCAAATTTATTAAATAAATATCCTACAAGTGTTGAAATGTAATTTTAATACATGTGTATGTAAAATGGAAGACCTCATTTTAACCTTAACCATGGTAACTATGTTATAAATTTTTACTTTTCTTTATGAAAAAAATTTTATTTGAAATTACTGTATAATATAAATTAGGATGATTCAAAATACGGAATTCATTTTATAAAATTCAATTATTAGAATTGGAAGAATTTAATTTAAAATAAAACCCACTAATGCATTGAAAAAGTGGTTTTTTAAAGAAAAGGTTTTCATAGGTATAAAATGTTTTATATGGAAATTGAACATAATATTGATTATGATGACATGAATTTTATTAATTATAATATAATTGATCTTTTTTTTATTTTAAATCCATCTTAAAAAATTGGATCTTTTAAATTATTTAAAAGAAAAGGTAGTTTTTAATAAAAATCAGTATTATTCACTATTCTTAAAAAAATATTTTCATAAAATTTTCAATAATTAATCCTGAGATAATTTTGAAATTTTAATTATCAAAACTAAGATTATTTTGTAAAATAAATTTTCTAAAATTTGAGAAAATTAATTTTATTATTTGTTCACAAAATGAAATAGAAATAAATTTTTAAGAAAAAATGATTTTCAAAGTGTATAAGGACATTAATAAAAATTATATAATTATTATTAAATATGTTTTATTTATACTAAGACTTCAAAATTAATTTTTAAAATTTGTTTATTCCTATTCATAATTCCAAGTTTAATGGATTGGTAATAATGGTTGTTTTTAAATAATAATAATATTAGTATATCATGGATTTTTAAAACTCAATGTTGCATGTACCAGAATATGTTGAAGAAATTAAATTTATTAAAAAAAATTCCTTAAATCATAGGGTGTTACATTCATAATGTGGTTACATATATTTATGCACTCTAATTCACCATCTATGTTTCAACGGTCATATAATCCCAACCACCATATATATAATGGTAAAATTTTATTTCTATATATATCCTTAGAATTTTTTTTATCTTATTCATTTTTTTGGACCCACATAGGAATTTAGTAATAAATTCCCTAATAGGGGGGTGAATTAGTGTATGAAATTCATTTGTGTTTCCCTACAAACCCATGGAAATCTAACTATCCTAATATATTTTGACTTCACTTGTTAGTAGGGCCAATATGGTGTTCACATAATAAGTGATGATCTAATTAACTGGTTTGATTATCTTGTCCTTATATAGATAATATCGATGATTTCTCAATCCACATACACTAATTTTTATTCTACAGAATGCATATAAAGAAAGCAAAAAAGACAGAACAATTTTACTTTTTTCACCAAGACTAGGCTATGTCCAAGGAGAACACCCCAAAAATTTATTTGATGTTCCAAAATCCTATAATCATCACTATTATTATGGATAAAATATTTTGGTTGTGGCCACTCCATGCCAGACTCACTATATTTACAATATTTAGGGTTTGGATCAATTCCACCCTAGTGTCACTCCCTTTACCTATCCCTTTTCTCAATAATTTAGGAGGGAATACTTTTTGGATCCTAGGACAATAAAAATATTCTTTATCTAATATTTGGTGCACTAATTAGTTCCTACTGATATTCACTCTTCTCTTTCACAAACTAGATGTGAATATCACTATTGTAGTATCTTCACTTTCCCTGTTGAACTAGACTTAATGGAATACCAACTTTGGAAAAGTCTTTAAGAAATGACTATAACATTCCATGTCATGAAACATTACACTTTCATGAAACCATTTCAAAACTTTCATAAAAAATTCTTCTTGTTCACAATTATTCATAATTTATAGAAACTGATAGTACTTCAAAAAACATTCAACCTTTCATGAATATTTATAAACCTTTTTGAAACCCCCTTGTCAAATTGAAAAAGTACTTTCCTCATTGAATAAAGATTTATATGAATCCTTCATAAAGATAAATGGTCATAAAACTCATTCATGAATTTAGAGCCTTTATATCTTGAAAAAGTTTGGCGACATCAAATGATAGGGTTAACGACCTCTTTATAGATGTTTTTTATCCTTTAGGAAACTTTATCTACCACTATCACCTTTTTATTAAACATTTAATTCCATTTCATGAAAATACATATCTTCAAAAAACATAATGGAAATATTTCACTCATAAAACTTTTCATAATTGTGTAACATAATTTTTGATCCTTTTCATTTTTACAATATTTCTTGAAACATTTGTATTATAAAAATTTATTACAATCATGTGACATACCATATTTCCTTCATAACTCATCCATCCTTCACAAAACATTCATTCATGAATCTATAATCCCTTACAACACCAAATTTTTTTGAAATGCCAATATTTATCAAATTCATACATTTTTCATGTTTTCATTAGGAATCAATGAAAATCCAAATTTATTGAAACTTGTCCCATCCTCGAAATTTTAGACCCCAAAAATTTTCCAAACACTAAGAAAACACACCACCTTGTACACACAATATTCTATACCACTTCTAGAGCTTACATATCTCTATCTTGAATCTTTTTCAATATAATAGGTCTAAAACCATGAAATAACTTCACAACTAACATTTCATTCTGTATCCCTATATGAGTGCTCCTATTTCATTGATAACATGAACCCATATCTCCATATTATCATGATTACCACTCTTGGATTACACATTTCTTCATCCACTATGTCACTTTCCCTCTATTGGGATTTCCACCATCTCATGTAGTTTTTGACATTATGAAAAAAATTCAATGTTCTTAACATCACTATGTTAAGAGAAAGACTACATCTGACAAACCAAATAACCATGGTTGACAGTGATAGGGCTGAAAACGAATCTAACACACAATACATGGAATGACCAATTCTAATTGGTGTCTAAAAATATCCCCCCATTGGATTTAATGGAACCACTTTCATGAATCCTTTACCTCTATCTTGATACCACTTGATTAACCTTTTTCAACACTGACTATCTAGGAATTACAATAAAACATATTGATTGATGTTTTTGATCAATATCTACTATTGCATACTATGTGGAATAATTGATGAAAACTTCTTCAACCCCCTTAGAAACTTCTTTCTTAATAAAATCATTCTATGATTTATATTCATTGGATGATCATCTTTAGCATCATCATATTATTACCTTCACTTTCTAATCCACTTATTAACCAATAGGTAGGAACACACATAGATTCATGATCCTTTATTTTATGGGTATAAATTGCCCATGGATTTAGGATTATTCCTTCTCCCCAATTGATATAAAATCCAAAATATCCATCCTACCATATATATGGATTATAAAATCCTTATAAACCTGTACCTTGGTAAATAATGTTGCCACCTTCATCAATGTTATTTTTCTCCACATTTCTTCTTTGTGTCAGAAAACATAATCGTCCAACCTTTCTAAACCATCAGGAGCATGAATTCTTTTATTGAACTCTACTTATTATTTCTACCCATTTTTTTCACATGGTTTTTATATCTGATAAGGATAGGTAAATATCCCCATATGATATAAAACTCTTCCTATTTTAGGCCCATTATTTAGAACCAAAAAACTTTATTATTCTACCGAATCATTTATTAACATGTGACTGTGGGTTGGAGAAAAATCTCAATCTCAAAAACTTATTGTAGTTACAGATTCCTTCAATAAGAGTTTTAGTAATTGAACTCTTCCTCCTTTATCAATTTTGTGCATAAAGTGTATTTATATTTATCCACATTTTTTTCACATGGTCATTACATCCGATAAAGAGGGATAAATCTACCCCTTTGATATTAAACACTTCCAATTATTAGGCCCACTGGTTAAACCCACAAACTCTTTTATTCTCCTACATCATTTCTTCAAATGTGACAATAGGTTTGAGAAAACTCTCTAACTCAAAAACATATTCCACTTATAACTTCGTTCAAAAATATTTTTAGTGACCTAACTATGTATCCATTATCAATGATGTGCATAGGGGTATTTCTATTTATCCCCCTTTTTACACATGGTCCTTGCATTTAATAAGGAGACATAAATCACCCCCTATGATATGAAACTCTTCGTTTTGTTAGGGCCCCTAGTTAGACCTGAAAACTATCTTCTTATCCTACATCGTTTCGTCACATGTAACTATAGGTTTGACAAAAATCTCTAGATCAAAACACCATCCCATTGTGGCTACCTTCAATTAAATTTTCATTGGGTGAACTTACCACTTAGAAAAGTGACATTAACAAAACTTATAAGACTATTGATTCAGAACTCATTATAGAAAAAATTTGATAAATTTAATATCACCATCATTATCCATTGCACTAAATTACTTATATACATCTCCAGAATCCATATAAGCTTATCTAATTTCAAGTAATCCATTCACATTTATTATTTATCTCGAGACACCAAGCCAATACCAAATATTGAATTAGATACCAACTCTCAAAAATAAAAATATGATGGATAAAAACATTCATTGAATCTTTATCAATTCCAAATGATGAAATGATGACAAATTTGTTTAGATTTTTGAGATAAATTCCTAAATTGTAATTGGTAACTAGTTTTATCTATCATCCATAGGGTGTCATTACTTGTTTTATTGGGATACCATCTGTTGTATTTTTATCTCAAAACTACCCACAATTTTCTTTGCTTTATCATCAAATATAGCATTGAAATTCAACACAATAGTTATCCATCCATAGAAGCCCCAAATTCTCAGAGAATAGTTATATGATATAACATATTTGATCAATAACATATGAAACATGAGAGATAATCTTTTTGTTGCTTCCCCATTTTTATATATTAAAAATTTGATTTTAGATATATCATATTTTCTTGACATTAATAATTCATGGATCTCAATTCCACTTTATAGAAACTAAAATTTCCACTTTAAATTATTGATTCCAATCATTGTGACTCCTCATTGCTTCTATGATTCTTCTTCTTTTATCATTAATTTACACTTAAAATATAGTAAAATTCATTCTTTTATTAATTTAAATTAGTTGGAGGACTGAATAATGTCACAAAAAATCTTTTTGTATCTTGATGGAACTTCCCCATGGATCATATCTCCTATAAAACCTAAAACACATCAAAAAATATTTAATAGAATTTAAGAATATAGGGATAAGGGATTTTTCACTTCTTAAAGTTGAGGAACTGGTTTGGTCATGGTGGACCACCCCTTCAGTATAAAATATTCCACTTCAACTTTTTATATTTGAGGATTGGAATTCCATCTCCTCATCAACTTCTTTTTCTTCTTAGTCAATATTCCTAAAAATATTCCTCATTTACTTGAAATCATATCCCTACTAAGTAATTTCACTTAAAAAAATTCATTTCATATGTTTACTTTAGGATTCCCCATTTTTGGGTTGGGTAATTTCATTTTCCTCATATCCCAACTCATAAAATTTTCTTCCCTGGGTTATCATACCAACAATAACCTCCACACACATTAATGATTTTATCCTACATCCCCATACCTTCTTGCTACACTATTTATCTGCATTTGACATATCATTTTCATGACCCATATCTTGTTTTGGGATTTATATTTCATATGAGAGGCTTTTAGAGTCCTTTTATTTTTCTTACTCCTCTTCATGTATTTCCATGAATCATTCTATTCAACACATGATTTGTAACATCTCATTAAATTATAATTTTCCCTATTCTTGGGAACTCTCCCAACTTTATTCTTATCTTTATTTATGGTACGTTTTTTAATACCACTTAATCACTCCTTACATATGTAATATTTTATAGTAAATATATCCACACAAAATGTTTTATTCCATGGTGGATCATTAATTTCATAATCATATTCTATTACCAACATGGGAACAAATTCCTTCTTTTTCCTACATATATTTTTTTATTTTTAAGTGTTTTTTTGTAATTAAATTAATATTTATTCCTGATGAACCTTTCATTGAGCTCCATTATTTTTCTCAAGATAGTTAAATTTTTTCTCCAACATAACATAATTTATTTTAGAGAAAAAATTATTTGCATTGGTTACAAGAATGGAGGAATTCGTTACATCACTTTCAGTTCTCTTTCATCTATAGTGCTCAGCCCTATTACCATGTATAGCATAGATAAATAATTTCCCATAAAAATAATACATGATATTGTATTTCCTTGATTTATATTTGTTTCAATAGATTTCCTCCTTCCTTTAATCCATTGGGTTCTAAGTAGACACTCATGGTATGTCCAATGATAGCACAATAATAGCACTTGGTGTATACCATTCTCCAAGATTCATCTAGTATATGTTTGGAATGGTGATTAAACTTTCTTATTGACTCTAGATTTACACATTTGTAGACTCCAATTGTCGATTATCCCATAGTAGGTATTATTTTCATATCATTTGAGGTTTTCATCCACCATTTGAGCTCATTGATCTTCCCTATCATGAACAAGGCTTGGTCACCATCCAACCCGACACCCATCCCAGTCCACGACATGGATTAAAGGGTGTTCCCAATCCCCATAGGCTGGAACAAGTGCCTTGGTATCAAAACTAACACATTGAAATGATTTACCTAAAATAGTAAACACAAAACAACTAACAATATAAATAAACTAAAACTGAAAACAGACATCCAAATAGGACATTAAATTAAAATAAAATTTAAATTTTTACAACATGAACCAACATCCAAAATTTAATGACAATAAAAGAAACTAAAACTCTAACTCAAACCTCCAAGAAACAATAGAGGTACAACATCTATAAACTACAACACAAACTTTCATGAGAAGACCATCAGCAACCCGAACCACTATCGTTGAGCACGATGTCACAACTTGGAATAAATAAGAAACAAGGTTTATATATACCAAATGGTGTATGTAGGGTGTGGATGAGAATCACAATCGGATAACACCCAATACAAATATTCCATGCCACAACATCAAAAAGATAATTTCACATGATTATTTAAAAACTTTAATTTTTTTAAGGAAAGCATTTAAAATCTAAAAGTAAAAACAAAAGAACATTGGAAGAAAAACCATTTCCCAAATACTACTTTAAATTAGAAGAGGAAATTTATAAAGAACATTCACATACTCAGGTGGTATTCTGTATGTTGATGGAAGGCACTACGCCATGAATAGTATAGAACTGAGGGTATTTAAGCATGGCGCACTAGAGACATCGTACCTCGGTGTAAACGTGGCATATGAACCACAATAGTCAACGATCTCATGCATGATCCACTAGTATGGAAACACATCTATAACCTAGTGGTCTCCAATCATCACAAATGTTTAGTTAGTGTTGTAACGTCTATACTTCCAGATGAAACTGAGATGAACCATTCACATGTGATCTAGTGTACTAGTCCTAATCCACCCACCTAGGAACCCAAGGTTCCCTTTTTGTACTCAAACAAATTTCACATTCACAGATCACTAACACAACACATTTACACACACCAGTCAATCCGAACAAGGTACACATAGTGTGCCACCACATGCACTCCAAAACCCAACTTTAAAACCAAAGCATAAAAATACCAAATCATTTGATAAACATGCCTCTCACCACATATACAATTTAATAGTTTATAAAAAAAGTTTCCAAAATAATTTCCAAAGGCATGATAAAAATTTACACATGAAGACATGTTCAAAATCGACCTTTTTAGAACACACTCACACCAAAACTATTTCACATCATAAATCACATCACATACATGACTTCATAAATTATTTAGTCTAATAAAACATTCCTAATTGGAACATCAAGGGTTTCACTTGAAAGATGCCTAATTTTCACACAGTAACAACACATAAAATTCAACACATGTTTAACCCTATCAAAAACCACATCTGCACATCAAATTTAATTAAATAAAATTCAATTAATTAGTTTATAAAACATTTAATACTGACACACAACATTTTACACCAAAAACACACTTGATCGCATGCCAAAACACCACTTTAAAACCAAATGTACAACACTACCATTCCAAAACATGTTTTATGCTAATAAAACTATTTTAAATTTAAATAAAAATGTGCGCAAAAATTTCAACATGCCAAAATATTTTCTATTTTTTTTTCTATTAAATCATTTTTTATACACTCGCACATTAAGTGTTTTAAAAAATATTTTTCACTTTTAAGATATGACCCAAAACCCTTTCTGAGAAATAGTATAATATGATGTGCATGACACACACCAAAATTATTTTTTAAAAAATAAAACATTTATATCCCAGATACATATTAAACTATTACCAAATAAAATTTTTCATACCTAAAATAATTAATTACATGATTCCAAGAACTTTCACACCAAGACCCATATGAAAGTTAGACCCAATATCACATGTCCATGTCAAAAATATTTCCAAGCCCATTTGGCACCCCCAAAAAACTTATAAAACCAATTTTTAAAATCATTTCCTCAATACACACACACACCAAATCATAGACAATCTCTATATTAGAAATCTCATTTCAACATTTAAAGACAAACCATTTCAAAAACACCAAAATCTTTACATTATTAAACCAAAGAATACATTAATAAATTTAATCAAACATATTAAATTAATATATTGATTCTAAGTCATAGAAACCCATACCCATATGTAGAAACATTGAGAAACAACCCAAAAAACATCCACCACATGCCACACCCACTGCAAGAAAATAGAATTGGAACTACTAGTCAAATTAATATAAGAGACAACATGATCTTTCATACCTACCAATTGGTCTTCTAAAATGTTTAGAAAACAATAAAGAAGGAGAAACCAACAAATCAGTCAAGTAATAGTATGGGATTCTTTAAGTCATCAACGGAAAAACACGCTCATCGCCTTTCCCAGCCTCACTCCACTCCTGTTATCCTAAAAGATTTTGTTGGCAGAATGCTTCTAGAGGAGACGAAGGCTCAGAGGAAGAGAAATGAGGACATCTCTGGAGTGAACCATAGCATATGTGGGGAAAGAAAATTGGGGGAACAAATGAAAATAGTGTTTTATTGATTCAAGAGGGATTGGGGAAGATAAAGAGCAGAGGATGGTGGCGGTGGATGGGAGGGGTCAGCAGGGACTTGTTGGAATTGGAGGCCAACGGACAAAGTCGGTTGCAATTGGAGTAGGGAGGACGATGAATGGTGTGCGCATGGGAAGCTAGTTCCTTTTGGGATTCAGATGGAAGGGTCATTTGCTGGGTTCCTCTACGCAAGGTGTAAGCACGTGAGGGGAGGTCTTTAGGAGTGGGGGGGGGGGGGGTCTCACTTCATGATGTGTCACTGTGCAAGGGAGCAGAGGGTTCTAGGTGGGTGATGTGCACTAGAAAGGGTCACCGACTAGGTTGGAGGAGTGACATAGGGTGGGAGTAAGAGCAGGGGGTAAATCCGGTTGAGGAAAATAAGGCAGTGTTGCCGCACGATTAAGATAGAGGAGGGGGGGGGGGGTCTGAACCCTACCCAAAAAAAAATTAAAAGAAAAACTAATCTAAAAGTAAAACAAAAAACTAATAATAATAATAATAAACTAAAAAGAGAATAAAAATAATAAAAAATAACTTAATTGTCATCACTAATATTAATAATATTAAGAATAATATTCAATAATAATTAATAATATCCTCAAATAACAATATTATAATTATCAGTAAAACAATTCCTTAAATTTTATCACTATTCTTATTTTATTTAATTTTTATTTTACCACTCATTTAATTTTATTTCTTTATTATTAATTCATTTCATTTAATTTTCTGAACATCTGGAAGGCATATAGGGAATCAGGTTAGGATGTGCGGTGACCTAAGTGAGGCCGAGTAGCTTCGACAGCGGCACACTGAACACTGTCAAGGCCAAAACTCTCATTTATCAGTGTAAAATCACAAAACCCTAGTCAGGCTCTTCTCGCATTTCATATATATATATATAGATACTTAATAATAATAATTAGAAGTAGATAAAATTATAAGATAAAAAAAATTGAAACATGACGTAACACAAATCCTGAGTGTGAAAATTCTCCCCACCATAAATATTTCTTGTCCCCAGAAAGCCACAATTAGGACGGAACCCCAAAGTAGAAAATGACACCCCCTTAAGGTTTAAAGAGGATAATCACAAAAAAAAGTTAGAGGAAGAAAACACATCATTCTTAGTGAAAGTGAATTAAATGAAATCCTTAAGAGACTTGTAAAATGACTTTCTAATATGTGTCTCCCACCCCAAAGAGCCAGAACACCTCTATTTGACTGTTTAAGAAAAGGATCCCTCACCCCCACAGAAACCAACTTCACAAGCCTGAATACCTCAAGCACTATTAAATGAAAACCACACCGTTTGACTAGAACTAACAAAGAAGACCAAACACATCCAAGGAACACTCTTATCACTCACCACCTATCCATCATTAGGAACAAAATAAAAAGGTCATCATGGGGAAACCTGAAGGGGTTCCCCACCATTAGAAACTTACCAATGCCCGTAACAAGATTGGAAAACCAAAACAGGGAGGCCCTAATGGACTCCCCACTATTAGAACTAGAATAAGATATAAAAATTCAAAATTTGGTGTTAGTGACCAAACACCCCACCACAAGGTTCGAGGAGGGAGGGGCCGAACTACTGGGTCATCAAAAGCATGACCCAAGACAAACCAGCATCTCCACATTCTTGGATGAGAACTAATCCAAATTGAGACCAATTTCCCCAAAAATACCTCATAAGGACTAGTAAAAAAGATTACATCTCATGGGGTGCATCCACTGTGACTTTAAGGTCTGAGGTGACCATTCCTCCACATAGGCACGAGAAACCTCACACACCTAGATGGGTTATTCAGAATGGAACTGATACAAGAATGATTTAAATTTCCTTCACCTCCAACACTGATGACATAAATAAGGTCGAGGTCCGATACACTCGTAGGGTTCCTGACCACATGAAAACTTCACTATGAGGCCTATGGATGGAGCATTGATGTTTGAAGCATCTCTTGCCTCATAGTCAGGTATAGAAGACTCCTGAACAGAGCTTCTCCCTTTGGTGTCACACATAACCAAACTGAACCTGATACAACACCAACAAACAAAAAACACCATGACATACAACTAATACCTCATGGAACATCCAACAGAATAGAGGTTTTGATGATGCACATGCATCATCTCTTCACCTTAAACATGAAACATAATAAGGAAAGATTCCTGACAAACACTCCCTTTTGAATAGAAAAAATTGAACTCCCCGATAGGACACACTCCTATGAAAAAAGGATTTAGGAAGGATCCTATAAAATCCACCCTTTATCTTCAAAGAGAACTCACACCACAAGACGTCATCAAACATGATCCTTTCGGTTGATGAGAGCACTACAAGCCTTTCAATACATCGGTCCGCACCGATAAAGCCGAACATCCATCACCCTTCCCCTCTGGAATTCCTTTCACCATTTCTAGGGGGGACCTTCAGATGCAACATTGTCAAACATCATACCAGACGACATGGACAAGTCAAGGAGACCACATCTTCCTTCAACTCCCCTCACATCTGTCATCCCACTGTGATAGGATCCTCTTGACCGAAAAGGTTGAGGAAAAAACTTATCACTATCACTAAAGAGGGATATTACTTGCATTAATCAACTAGAGGAATGGCCAATGGAGAATTTACTATGGCCACACTTCAATCGCATGTTAACACTTTATGGTGGGGCACACACTAGTCAAGAAAGAAAACCATGGACCCAACCAAACTGGTCCAATAGTCAATACATACCACAAGAGAACACTATACAAGCAGGGGAACCACAATAAGGGATTCCCGAAGCACTTTTCAAAAGAATTCACTAACCACACGCTAGCACACCAAATTACAAATAAAAATTCAAAATTAAGACACAAATAATCCAAAAAGGATTCTCGGATTGAAACACCTCACATCCAAACCTTCCAAAATAGAAGGACACATCACATAATCACTGGTTATTAAAACACCAAATTATCTTTACCTAAAAACTTGATTTCCCCAAATTCAAAACAAAGAGACGAGGAATGATGCAAGAGGAGACTAGTGACCACAGTTGACTGGGACATATGGTTGGCAACCATACGCTAATCACGCCACCACCCCAAAGAGTATTCTTGGACAGCATCCCCAACTACACATGGCTTTCCAAACCCTGCAAGCTCACTAGGATCGCTCACCCCACTACCTTTTCATTTCCCCAAAACGAGTTTAACCACAATGATCAAAGACTCACAAAACCTCAACTTATCATGGTAACTCGAGTCCCGCCTTGAGGTGTGTTGGCCTGGACCCTTTCTCATTGCTAGAATATTGAGTTCTGTCACCTTAAACTTTGGTGTACCTTGACTCTATCCTAAAATTAAACAAACCAAGAGAAAAAACCTCATCTGGTACCATTTTGTCATGAACTAGGCCTGGTCACCATCCGAACTAACACCCAACCCAGTCTGCGATATAGCCCGAAGGGCGTTCCTAATTCCCACAGGTTGACAAAATTTCCCAGGTATCAAAACCAATACATGGGAATGATTTACCCAAAATAGTAAACACAAAACAACTATCAAGATAAATAAATTAAAACTGAAAACAGACAACCAAATAGGACCTTAAATTAAAATCAAATTTAAAGGTTCACAACTTCAACCAACATCCAAAAAGAAACGAAAAAAAGAAACTAAAACTAAAACTCAAACCTCCAAGAAATAAGAGAGGTGAAACATCCATAAGCTACAAAACCAACCTGCATTAGAAGACCATAAATAACCCAAACCACTATCACTGAGCACGATGTCACAACCTGAAATACACAAGAAAATGGTCTACATACACCCAAAGCTGTATGCAGGGTGTGATAGAAAAGCCCGATAGGATACCACGCAATAAAAAGATTCCATGTCACAACATCAAAAAGTTAATTTAACATGCATATTGGAAACCATACTTTAATTTTTTTTAAGGAAAACATTTAAAAGATAAAAGTAAATTGAAAAGAACACTAGAAGAAAAACCATTTCAAAAATACTTCTTTAAAATGGAAGAGGAAATTCATAAGGAACATGAACATACTCAAGTGGTCTTCTGTATACCAATGGAAGGCACCATGTCATGAATAGTAGAGCACTATGTGTAAAATCCGCTAAGGCAGCTAGTAAGCATGGTGCACCAGAGACATCATACCTCGGTGTAAACGTGGCACATGAACCACAATAATCAACTCTCTCATGCACAAGACACTACTAGGGAAGCACATCCATAACCTTGTGGTATCCAATCATCACAAAATTTTAGGTAGTGTTTTAACGTCAGTCCTACCATATGAAACTGAGATGAACAACTCACATGTCATCTAGCATACTAGTCTTAATATGCCTACCTAGGCACTCGAGGTTCCCTTTTAGCACTCAAACAAATTTCACATTCAAAAATCACTAACACAATACATTTACACCCACAAGTCAAGCCAAACAAGGTATAGATAGTGTACCACCACTTGTACAAACAAACCCCACTCTAAAACCAAATCATAAAAATACCATATCAGTTGATAAACCAGCCTCGCACCACTTATTCTATTTAATAGTTCATAAAATAGTTTCCAAAACAATTTCAAAAGTCAAGAAAAAAATTTACACCCAAATACATGTTCAAAATCCCCATTTTTAGACCAAACACACACCAAAACCATTTCACATCATAAATCACATCACATGTATGACTTCTAAAATTATTTAAACTAATAATACATTCCTAATTGGCACATCAAGGGTTACACATGAAAGACGCCTAATTTTCACATAGTAACGACACATAAAATTCAACACATGATTAACCCTATCAAACACCACATCCACACATCACATTTAATTAAATAAAATTTTAGTAAATAGTTTATAAAACATTTAAGATTGACACATGACAGTTTACACCCAAAAAAACTTTATCTCATTCCAAAACACCACTTACCGAATGTACATAATAACCATTCCAAAACATGTTTTCCGGAAATCCATCAATTTGAAATTTTTTAAAAAATGTGTGCAACAAGTTTAAAATTCAAAAAATAAATAATATTTTTTTTCTTTTAAACCATTTTTTATACCCTCTCATCATAAGTGTTTTATAAAATTTTTCGCACTTTTAAGAAAGGAATCGAAACCCTTTTCAAGAAACAGTACAATCTGATGTGCACAACACACACCCAATTATTTTAAAAATAAATACATTTCTTACTTAGATATATATTAAACTATTACCAAATCCAATTTTTTATAACTAAAATAACTAATTTCATGATTCCAAGAACTCTCACAACAAGACCCATATGAAAGGTAGACCCAATATCACATGTGCATGTCAAAAATATTTCTGAGGAAATTTCGTGCCACCCAAACAACTCCTAAAACCCATTTTTAAAAACATTACATCAAAGTACACACCAAATCATAGCCAATATCTATATTAGAAATCCAATTTTAACATTTAAACACAAACTATTTCTAAAAAACCAAACACATCACATAATAAAACAAAATAATACCTTAATAAATTTAAACAAACATATTAAATTAATCTAATGATGGTAAGTCATGGAAAAACCTACTATTAGGTAACAACATTGTGAAATAACCCACATAATTTGACCACACATCACACGCACTACAGGAAAACTGAATTGGACATACATGTCAAATTAATATAAGATACAACATGATCTATCATACTTTCCAATTGGTCTTCTAAAATGTCCAGCAAGCACTACGAAAGGATAAACCAATAAATCAGTCAAGTAATAACATTGCAGTCCAAGAGTCATCAATGGAAAAACTCACTGATAACCTTGCCCAAACTCACTCCACTCCTATTTTCTTACAATATTTTGGGGGAAGAATGCTTGTAGAGGTGACGAAGGCTTGGATGAAGAGAAATGAAGACAAATCAGGAGCAAACCATAGTAGATGTAGGGAAAGGAAATTGTGGGAACTGATGAAAAATGTGTCACAATGATTCAAGGGAGTTTGGGGAAGAAAAATCATAGAGGGTGGCGAAGATGGATGGGAGGGGTCGGCCAGGACATGCCAGAAGAGGAGGCCAGCAGATAGCGGCGATCGCAATGGGATTAGGGAGGCTGACGAATGGCGGGTGATGGTGAAGGCGGTTCCAGGCAGGAGCCCAATGGAAGTGTCATTCGCTGAGGACCACTACAAAAGGTGGAAGCACACAAGGTGAGGTCCAAAGAAGGGGGGGGGGGGGGTCGCACTTTGTGGTGTTCCGCGTCGCAAGGGAGAGGAGGGTTCCAGGGGTGCGCTGCATGCTAGAAAGGGTTACTGGCTAGGTTGGATGTGTGGCATAGGGTGAGAGAAAGAACATGGGGGAGAATTTGATTAGGGAAAAGAAGTGGGTGTTACAAAACTTTGAAGATGGAAGGGGGGGGGGGTTTCCAAACCCTACCCAAAAATAAATAAATTAATAAAAATTAAAATAAAAACTAAACTAAAAGTAAACCAAAACAAATAATAATAATAAAATTAATAAACTAAAACAAGAATAACAATAATAAATAAAATAACTTAATTTTCCTCAATAATATTGATAATAACATGAATAATACTCAATAATAATTAATAATATCCTCAAATAACAATATTAGTTATTATAAGTAAAAAAATTATTTAAATTTTATCACTCTTCTTATTTTATTATTTTTATTTTACTACTCATTTAATTTTATTTCTTCATTACTAATTAATTTCATTTAATTTGGTCAACATCAGGAAGGCATGTGGGGAACTTGGAGAGGCCGCATGGGGACATAGGCGAGGTCGCGTGACTTCGACAATAGCATACTGAACGCTGTCAAGGACCAAACACATATTTATTAGTGCAAAAGCACAAAACCCAAGTCAGGTTCAGCCCACATTTATTATATATATATATATTAAATTAATAATAATTAGAATCATATAAAATTATAAGATAAAAATAAAAATTAGAAACATGATGCATCGCGAAGTCTGGGTGTGACAATCCCATCCGTATCCTTCAGTTGAGAAGTCATCTTCCTCAAATTTGATCTTTTTTATATTCCATATTTTATCCTCTCTTATAATTTTGTTTTTAGAGGGATAATTATTTCTTTCAAGTCCTTCTTAGTGGCCATAAAAGTTTTAACTTCAGGTGAAAGTTCATCAAGTAAGTCACTTTGACTCTTCATCTTTGCTTGCATCTTTACAATATCATCAGTTTATCCACCATTACTTACCTCAGCCTTTCATTATCCTCAATCAACTCTAGCATGTGTGCAACCAATTCATCTTCCTTGGCACTCAGATCTTAAACCTTATTCGATTTAAGGCTATTTTATTTGGAAATATCTTTACATTATTTAACTTTGGAAGGCATCTCCTCTAATTCCTTGATATGAGTATCATTTTTCACACTCGAATTTATAACCACATTAATAAGATTCTGATTTAGATTTTTTATTTTCCTAACCACAATTTTTATAACTTAACCATATACCCCTTTTATTAATTCAACTTTCTTGTCTATATGTTTTCTTCTTTCAGCACCTGATCGAGCTCCTTAAATAATTGAATGGCTTACACCTTTAAAAATATTGAATTTTCTTTATTATCAGTTGGTATAACATGGTTTGGAATATCAATATCCCATAATATAAATGCATCATTTTTGTATGAAAAATTATATATAAAATCATATTCATCCATACCTTCATTTTTTGAGTCTATAGGATCCATTAGTTCAATCAAAAAATTCTCAAAAAATGTTTCCATTTTATGGAATTCATTTAGAGTTGTGCTTCTTACTCAAATTATTTCTCTCTACCATATTTTATGGGGAAAAAATATTTCATATATAGAAAAATATTTGATGAGTTCAAGTCAAAACATATCCAACTAGAGAAAAATTTCCTTTGATACCAATTATTGGACCCACATGGAACTTTAGGGATAGATACCTTGAGGGAGGGGGGGTGAATCAGTGTATGAATCTTATTTTTATTCCCCTATAAACACATGAAATTATCAATTTACTAACCAATCATTATCTCAATTATTAGTAGGTTCACTCTTGTGTTCACCTATCATGTGATGATTATATTAACTTGTGTGCTCATCTTGGCCTTATTTAGAAAAGATCATTGATTAATCAATCCAAATTCACTAATTATCATCCTAAATAATGTAAGTATAGAAATAAAAAAAGACGTAATAATTTTACTTGGTTCTGCAACATAGGGACATATCCAGGTATCCCACACTGACATTGTGTCGATGTAACAAAATCCAATAATAATCACTTATGTTATGGATACAATGTTTTGGTTTTCATCACTCCACACCAGGATCACTACCTTTACAAGATTTATGGTTTGTGTCACTGTCACCCAAGTTTCACTCCATTTTACCGAGGAATTTTATAACTACTTTAATAGGGAATAATTTTTGGCTCATAGGCCAATACATGTCTTCATTGTCTGATAGTTTATGCACTGATTAGTGCCCATTTATCTCCACTATACACTTTTACCAACTAGTTGTGAATATCACCATTATAATATCTTCACATTCCCAATTGAACTGAATTAAATGAATACCAAATTCATTCATAAAATTATAAATTAATTACGAATAACTTTTTGTTTCATGAAACATAACACTTTTTTGAAAACATTTCTTAACTTTCATGAAACCTTCTTCCTATTCAAGAAATTTCATACTTTCATGAAACTCATAGTCATTCAAAAAACTCGAAACCTATTGGGAATCTTTCTAGAACTTCATAAAACCCATTTTATAGATTGAAACATTCCCTTTCTTCATGTAACATATATTTATATGAATCCCTCAAGTAATAAAAACCTATTTTAAACACTTTTGTGAATTTAGAGCATTTTGATCTTTTACAAGTTAGGCTAGGCCAAATGTGAGGTTTAGAGATCTAATATAGAATTTCTATCCCTTCATGAAAATTTATCACCCACCACTTCCTTTTCATGAAACTCTTCAATCTTGTTTGCGAAACTCCCTATCTTTTTTGAACTTCAATATTATTTTATGTTTATAAAATTTATCATAAACCATAACATACAATATTTTTCCTTCATGATTGAGCTATATTAGACAAAACATTCTTATTCATGAAACTTATCATAACCATGTAACGTACCATATTTCCTTTGAAGCTCAACTATATTTCCCAAAACATTCTTTCACAAATCTATAAAACTTTCTGTTAGCAAAAATTTAAAAAACACTAATATTTTGAGAATTCCATGCCTTTCCCATATTTTCATGAGGCAGACCTAGAAATCCAAGGTTCACAAAATTTTTCCATTCCACTAAATTTTGGACCACAAATATTTGGAAAACACTAGGAAACGATGATACTATGTACATAAAATTTTCTATAATACTTAATGAACCTCTATACCTTTTCTTAGAAACTTTATCAATATACCATGTCAATAATTATGTTTTAACTTACACAACTAACCTTTTTATGATGAAACCCTATATAGTTTTTCTAATTTCTTTGATATCATCAACCCATCTCTTATAATTTTCATGATCAACATTACGGGCATTCACATTGCTCCATGAAATCCTCTACTTTCCTCTTTTGGAAAATTTACCATCTCATGAATTTATTTACAAGGTGATCAAAAAATTAAATGTGCTTCACCACTCTACATTAATGGAAATACCACATCTAACACACCATCTCTCCAGGGCTAATAGTGACAGAACTAATAGCGAATCCTTTACATAACACATGGAAACACCCATTCTAATTGGTGTCCAACAGTTCCCTTATTTATCAACAGCCCTATAATTTCACTATTTATTATCCTTCTATCCATGGTTTTGGTTAGGGTTATGATATTAATAGAAAAAAAAGTGGATAAATATTTTATATTCAGGGTATATTTATATACTTGTGGTTTCATTCCTATTTTAATTTTCTTAATGATGACTCTTGTTATATTATAATAATGAATTCATGTTTATCTTGTATTGTAATATTTTATCTCAATAAAATTTATCATGGTTAATTTTAATTTTTTTAAATGTAAAATAAACCATTTAAAATATTTATTTAAAGATAAATACATACTAAAATAAGGGGGTGTTACATTCCCCCCCCCACATTAAATAAATTTCATCCTTTTAATTTAGATCTATTACTGATTAAAATATTTTATAGTAACCATAAGATATACATGATAGGAGATATAATTTCTAATGAGATATCAAAATTTATATCTTAGTGAATACTAGGGAACTCCAATTTTCATTCCTAATAGACATATATTGAGATTTTCATTAGTTTCAACCATTTGTTGCAAATATTAATCCTTAGTTTGTTACAATAATTATGAGTTTATAGATTCAAATATTTCACAACTTTACTTTAATGATTCTATTTATAGATAATTAAGAATTTTTTTCATAATAATATCCTATAAAAACATATTAAATAATTTTATAAAAAATAAATCCCAAGGTGTCTTATCCTATGAATCTCACCCCTGTCTCACATTCTATTATAATTGTGTCAGATTATTAGTATTTATTTTGACATTAAATTTTCATGGATTTCAGGATATTGGAGATGGCCTAAGATATAATTTTTGGAGTATAAGATAATCCGAGTGAGCTTGGAGGCTCACCATATCCTCCCATATGTATTATTCGCATTAGCATGGTTATTTTGGCTACACACAGCGAGCTCCACACCACTGAGCTCTCCATGGTTCTAAGGGAGTAACATTTGTATGAAATGGACCTTATGAATGAATAATGTGGTTTCAAGAGGAGTTTGAGTTTAAATTAGAATTATTATTTGGGTATTATGTTTTTCTTATAATTTTAATTAATAATTGAAATTTTATTTATTAATAAACAATTTCCTGATTTCTTATAAATAAAAATGTGAGGTTTGAAAATTATTTTTGAAGTATGAGGTGGTTATACACATAAACATGGGTACACATACATACATATATACATAAATATATATATATATATATATATATATATATATATTCACATAAAAATATGTGTAATGACACACACACACAATCCCCCCCACACATCTAATCGTATATGGGAATAACAATAGGGATGCCTAAAAATTTAAATGTTATAATCAAACAAAGTTTTCAAGAAAGTATTTATGTGGATCTAAAAAATTAATTATAAAGGCCCATTTGGGATTATTTAACTTGATTTATATATTTTATAAAATGAATTTTATATGATTCCTAGTGATTGGAGAAATTAAATAGTTTAAAGAGGCATGTAGTATTTGATAAGTGAAGTGGTTTTCAATGAATTTTTTAGGAAGAGGTTATCATATGGGAACATCAAGTACATAGGTGGTACAAAAAGGATATTTAGGTTAGAAAAATTTCTCCCCTATCTATCATTAGTTCCATGAAATAAGACCAAATGAAGAACATAATGATATGGATGTGGTAACCACTAAATATTTAGTGTCTACCTCCCCAATGGATTATTCAAGAGAACAGTTATGTTTGGTTCAATAATAGAGAGTATGTTTTTAGAGACCCAAATCTTAACGTACATGGACATTACATTAATTTTGCGTAATAATTAGTACATAACAAAAACACACACATAAGGACCATAATAGTTTAGTGTCTTTGCAAACCCGGAATATAATCTTCTAATCATGGTGAAAGATCTTCAACATCTCCCATAAAGATCTTCCATTTTTTTACCTAAAACCTTTCTTTATATACTGGGGAAAATAAAACATAAAAGGGTGAGCTCAAATGCTCAGTAAGGGTAAACAAGAGAAATATCAATCACATTATATTCATAAGAACATAACATTTTGGAAATCTTAACCTGTAAAAGAGATCATAATATCATAACATGGGATAAATCATAGTAGTGAAATGTAATCCCAATAATCATAACTTAAAACATGAAACTTTTTTTAATACACACATAATCATAGAGAATCATTTCTTATTAGTAAAGACTCATTGCCAAGACTATCTTAATGGATAAAGTCCATTTTTGAACCAAGTTCACTCCTCATTTCAGTCCTGTTTCACTGAACCTGTTTAACCTGCCGTTCTAGCCATGTCTATCTCATGAGATATAAAATCTTTACCCAATGTATTGGAGGGAGATATAGGTCCCAAACATCTCATAATGATACCATTCTTATGTGTGCCACAAAATAAAAAATCATACATCATTGCATAACCCATGTAATAAAAATGGGAATCTTAAACATCATGCCATCATAACATAATCCATATAAGATAAAAGGACATCAAAAAAATAATTCCATCATAACATAATCAAATCAATTTAAAAATATGGATAGAAATAGAACCCTATATTATCTTAGATGGAAAATAATTTTGATAAAACACTTAAACTCCATTCTTGAGGAAAATATCCTTTCTACTTCAATTTTTTTTCCTTTCTTAAATGACATACAATTTTAAACTAAAATAAGTTTATTAAAAATAAACTTGAAAACATGTAAAGGAAGCTTCTTGGAAATAATGTTTTAAAAATCCATTCATGCCGTATAAGTTAAAAAAACATTCTTCTTGTACTTTTGTCGGAAAAGTCAAAAAGTACCTCGTATGAAAAATGACAAAAGATTCCTTTATATCTTTTACTAAAAACTCATAGAAGGGTAAAATTGGATTTAATCAATTGTAGGTGGATGTAAATAATATTAAATATTGTGGAAACACGGATGTGGATGATGAAATACACCCTAGTAAATTCCAAAGTATAAACAATCTCGGAATAAATTGAGATTGTGATATTTTCCGTTATCTTAGGTCTGATTTGCTTCGTAAGTGTCCGAACCTACAGTATAATGATTTACATAATGTCATTGACTTATTCAAGAATCATACTCATTGTTATGATATCATATATGGTTCACTTATGACTATATATTACCCGTTCTTTTGTAAATTCCATCTTAACGAGCGTTTTGGGTAAAATCGTTTCATTTGTCGTCCGTGTTTTGACTTGTAATTATTCATATGATTACTTAGAACATGATTACTTAATTCCAGAATATAAAACATGATATATATTCAGAATATACATATATATAATAGATCAGTAAATGGAAAGAAATACACCATTCATGGAGACGGTAGGTCGTACGTACGCATGGACGCTGTTTTCGTTTCCTTATTGAGTTGAATGGAATTAAGTAGATGACATACATATATATACACATAAATAGAGTATCATTATTATGTCATATATTTCATGATTACTTATTATATATACTTTATAACCATTCATGAATGGTTAACATGGAGAATGAATCTCATCGCGTCGTGGAGACGGTAGTCGGTACATACGCACGAGCGATGATATCGTTCTCATGATCGTGGAATTGTATTGGAGTGTATGTATACTATTTAAGAATCAATATCACTTTAAAATAATCATATATAGTTATTATGTACACCATTATACCCATCCAAGTAAGGTGGTGGTGGAAAATAGATTACACAGGCATGGAGACGGTATTCCGTACGTAGGCACGCGCGGTGATTTCGTTTTTCGTAGGATGGATAGATGGTGAAATAGGATTGTTTCATACTTATAATGACATATCAGTATATGAGTGACACTGATGTTATTACTTTATAATGAAACAACCTAAGAAGAAGACGTGGAAGAAGAAATAAAGTTCAAAGAATCGGTAACAGACATTACCTCTTCTTTGAAGCGCTTCTTTCAGACCTCCTTTTAGGGCACTAAAATTGGTCTTTGAAGAATACCAGGAACTCTAGGATGTTTCTAGGGAAGTTGAGGGGAGAAATTTTCATGTTTTGGCTAAGCTTGAAGGCTCAAAGTGGTGTGAGGAAGAGAGGTAGGAAGTGCCCTTTTATAAGGGAGGAGAGGGGCACCTTTGGAAAAACTTAAAATATTAATTCATTATAAAGTCATATTCGGTTTTAAATAGCTCCAAATTGATTTAATTAGAAGATAAGGTGGGGATGGGTCGAAATCCCTTCATCCAGTAGAATTTGGACAAGTTTAGGTTTCTATTTTAACCTTATCAATTAGATTTAACTTTAAGTTAAATAATTTTACTCTTACCTGGTCTTCTTGTTTTCTTACACTATAAGGTAAATAAACATACTATAACAAGACAAAAGAACCCCAAGTTGTTTATTATTAATATATGTAACCTTATAGTAGTCATTTGGCCGAAACTTATATTTTTAGGAATAAAATATCAATTAATAATATAATATTTGTTTTAAAAACTATTTTATGTCAATTTTGACACTATTTGGTAATTGATTTTTGTGAAAATCATAACAGAATTCTTAGTTAGAAAAAAGTTAATTAAATAAATACTAACATGTCATATTAACCTATAAAATTAGTGGAATTCATAAAAAGTCTCAAATTACATTTATTTGGGTATTTATAACATTAATTATGTCAATATTTCATTAATAATATAATTACTGCATCATCATTGTGTCATAAATAAATTAAATTATTTAAAGTCTAAAAATTACAAATAAAATACCATTATGTAGGAAGTATTTTTATCTTTCTGATGAATATTTATAGTCGAATTTATCTTATGTATAACCCTATATTAAAAATGATTTACTTATTAAACTTTTATTTTACCTATTTTAACCCTTCTTTAAATAAATTAATATCAAATGTCCTAATCTAATCCATGTGGGCCTAAATAGTCATATTTTATTCCTAAGGATGTTTTTGGTCGAATTACACTTATTCAATAGAATTAGGACATGTGTTATGGTAATAATAATATCATTTTTACCCTTAATTACCCTATTTACTTTTAACCGTGGTAAAAAAAAGTAAAATGTTACTATTCACCAAAAATTATTTTCATCTCATTGAACCACATTTTACTTACTGAAATAAACCGTGTCTCTCGGATTTTTGAAATTCAACTCACAGAAGCGGTAATATTATGTTTTATGTAAATTTGCAAATTCTTCTAGGAGGTGGGTAAAAGACGGTGAAAAGTTCAATAAATTTTTTATATATCTAAAATTATTATAAAATGACTCCAATGAATTAATTTGAACTTATATAAGTATTATGTATCAATTTTTACCTAAAATTAAATTAAATAAAATAAATAATTATTTAAATAAAAAGTCGGTTTTTAAATAGTAACCCAGTGTTTTCACTATTCATCAAAAATTGAATGTTTTCAGAAAAATACCAAAATTTCACCCTAGGCTAATTTTGATATTAAGAATCCAAAAATGAAGTCCATTTTGAAAGATTAAATTTACAAAATTTCAAAAAGTGGTTATTACTATTCATAATGGCTAGTTTTAATAATATAGCATATCGTTGTTTAGTGAAAGTCGGTATTGCGTACAACACACGCTATCGTGGAAGGTCGCGATTGCGTGTAATGCAAGCCAAGATAAGGTTGCGTGTTGTGCAAGACTCCTTTGTTGTTTCATTATAACAGAATCCAACCATTTTTCATTTATACATTGAATATATATATATATATATATATACTCAATGTTGAGTAGAATGACTATTATCAAACAAACATGAAATTGTGTGTAATACAATCTAATAATAGTGTTGCGTATACTGCAAGCTAATACGATGTTGCGTATAGCACACGATAATCTTGTTGTATCATAAAACACATGACATCAAATAAATTAAAAATAATACTTATCATAAAATATCGGGTTGTTACATTCTACCACCCTTAAAATGAATTTCGCCCTCAAAATTTGTCGGGGTTATACATGGTTTTCTACTTGAAAGTTTCTTTAATTGAAACCCACATCGTAAAATGAAATACCAAAACATAACATTAAAAACTAAAGTATGAAACGTAAAGGTTACCCAAATTTAATAATCACTAGGTTTCCATATAGGAGAACATAGGTAAAAATATCGATATGGAAGAGAAATATAACCATCATGTTCTGATGGAGAGTGGTAGAGAACATGGAATTGAAAAATCCAACAATCACAAAGATATAAATTTGTGATGATCTAGGGTACCATATGATTCATCGGATATAAGATCACTATGACAACATTTTTTTGTTTTCAATATCATTTCCCTAAAGTTGAAAAATTTGAATTAGAAGAAATACTTACTTGATTTTGGTACAATCTCACTGTTGTTCACGCTTTGAACAATTTCCACTTCATCTCTTAAAGAAATAAAGTTGAATTTGTTATTCTTGAAGTGTTAATAGATCATGTGATAGAATGATGGGACATTCCATCTGTTTCAGACAAATGGTTAGAAAAAGTTATCAAATATACATAAGTCCATCTATGGTGAGGTTAATCGTATACGATTCCAAAAATGAACTTATAATTCATATATCATACCGTGTAATAAAATAAAACTAGTTTCTACTAACCAGGGACTTCATGTAGGCTAGTGGTAGGTGATAACGGCCAGTCGCACTTCAGTTGTGGGTTCGATTCCCACAGGTTTGTCCGACGCGATGGGTTGTCACCCGTCCTGCAGGTTGTCCTTTTTCTAAAACTATATTACTATAACATCCCATCAATAATATCGAAAAAAGTTCTATCCTTAAACAATACTAACTTATGTCCAAGCTATTCCATTCCAATCTTTAGGGTTATCTAAAATACTTCGGTCCAAGATCATAGTATAAAGAAAATGATTACTTGAAATGTCACATAACAATCACGTGAATGCCATCATTTATCCCCCATATATCATAAGATATATCTTGTTGGTCAAATTACAAATATGTGAATAACTTAATGATGTATTCTCTTGAAGAATGAATACCCATTTAACCTTAGTGAAAACATGAATGCAGTTAAAAGTTAACACTTTCCACATACCAAAATCCTCAAAATTCTTTATACTCAAACCATGATATCACTTAGTCCTTATATCAATCATGAGCTCATGAATACAATCAAACATCTCATTATCTTCTTATCCCTTCATTATGCACATATCATATGCTTACCAAAAATATCTTAATCACTTTCCATGGTTACCGGTACCATAAAATTATTGAAAACCAAAATAAACCAATAAATATTCCAATATTCCATGATACTATATACAACATTATTTTGGAATCCCATTACATAAACACTTAATCATTCCACCACATCATTGTCATATTCAACATTTCCAATAGTGATCGCATGTGACTTCCCTTTGTCCTTTGCCTTAAGTGGTTGCTCATGTAGATCATCATTAACCCTTGGATTAGGGAATTGATTAGCAAAATGCCCCATTTCATTGCACTTGAATAATTGAAGTGTTGTTGGTGTGTTCTCTACAGTCGTTTCTTTATTCACACCATTAGCAACCCTTTTTCCATTACTTCGAAACTCAGCTGCTCGATGACCTTCTTTTCCACACTTAAAACATTTTCTAGTCCCTTTAAGTTAATCTCCTCCATGCTTCTTTCCACACTTTGAGCATAAGGAAACATTCATCTTCTTTTCACCATTATTCTGAGATTTCTCCTTGAACTCCATCTTTAGTTTCTTGTCAAAACCATGAGATGGATTTGTTACACCAACTTCCAGTTCTACCTTGAGAGCACAATGCACAATTTCTTCATATCTACCGAAGTATCTTATAGATAATGCCCTTGAAGATTTGGTTTTAAGCCATTGAATAATCGATCAACTTTACTTTCAGGTTGAATGATAAAGCCAGATGCATACCTTGAAAGCCTTGTAAAATTCTCTTCGTATATACCAACAGATTCATCATCCTTTTTCTTTAGTTCAAGAAACTCCTTCTCCATCATTGTTCGAAGAATACGAGGGAAGTACTTATTGAAAAATAAGTTCTTGAACTCATCCCATTCCATGGACTCAATTTCATCTCTTGGCCTCGTATTCTTGATAAGATTCCACCATTGAGCAGCTTCACCTTCCAAACAATATACTGCTAAGATGACTTTATCATGTTCAGAACATTGACGAACTGAAAATATCTTTTCAGTAGTACTGATCCATTGTTTAGAAACAAGTGGATCAGAAGAACCACTGAAAGAAGGTGGACGTTGCCTCATGAAGGACTCAATAGAATATTGTTCCCTTCTCTGCTCATTTGGAAGTCTAGAATGATTCATAGCTTGTGTAAGTATAGAAATAATATTTTTCACTCCATCTCCCATGACATTGGTTTGGTTAGGAGGACAATCATTGCATTGTCCATTACATTGATCAACGCGGTTCCTTCGGGTTCCAGCCATCGTCTAAAACCCAAAAAGAATAGTGTGAGAGGAAAAAATAATGCTAGGGAAAACAACATAATAAAGGGGGGGTACCATTAATATCTAACATATTAGGTTAAATTCTAAGATTTTTACCATAGTTCTAGGACTATATCCTATACGTATACTTATCCATATGGACATCCCTAGATATACCTTAGAAATATCTCTAGTGATCTTACTAACCTTTTCACATCCTAGTTTCCAAAGGTTGACTAAACCTTTCCTTTGATACCAACTGTAGAGACCTGAAGCTTAACGTACATGGACATTACATTACTTTTGTGGAATACTTATTACATAACAAAAACACACACACAAGGACCGTAATAGTTTAGTGTCTTTGGAAACTTGGAATATAATCTTCTAATCGTGGTGAAATATCTTCAACATATCCCATAAAGATCTTCCCTTTTTTTTTTACCTAAAACCTTTCTTTATATCCTGTGGAAAATAAAACATAAAAGGGTGAGCTCAAATTCTCAGTAAGGGTAAACAAGAGAAATATCAATCACATCATATTCATAAGAACATAACATTTTGGAAATCTTAACCTAAAAAAGAGATCGTAATATCATAACATGGGATAAATCATAGTATTGAAATGCAATCCCAATAATCATAAATTAAAACATGAAACTTTGTGGCATACACACATAATCATAGGGAATCATTTCTTATTAGTCAAGACTGATTGCCAAGACTATCTTAGTGGACAAAGTCCATTTCTGAACCGAGTTCACTCCTCGTTTCAGTCCTGTTTCACTGAACCGGTTTAACCTGCCGTTCCTGCCATGTCTATATCATGAGATATAAAATCTTTACCCAATGAATTGGAGGGAGATATAGGTCCCACCCTTCTCATAATGATACCATTCTTATATGTGACACAAAATAAAAAATCATACATCATTTCATAACCCATGTAATAAAAATGGGAATCTTAAACATCATGCCATCATAACATAATCCATATAAGATAAAAGGACATCATAAAAATAATTCCATCATAACATAATTAAATCAATGTAAAAATAGGGATAGAAACAGAACCCCATATTATCTTAGATGGAAAATAATTTTGATAAAACACTTGAACTCAATTCTTGAAAAAAATATCCTTTCTACATAGATTTTTTTTCCTTTCTTAACAGGTCATACAATTTTAAACTAAAAGAAGTTTATTGAAAATAAACTTGAAAAACAGTAAAGGAATCTTCTTGGAAATAATGTTTTAAAAATCCATTCATGCCGTATAAGTTAAAAAAACATTCTTCTTGTACTTTTTTCGGAAAAGTCAAAAAGTACCTCGTACGAAAAACGACAAAAGATTCCTTTCATATCTTTTACTAAAAACTCACCGAAGGGTAAAATTGGATTTAAACAATTGTAGGTGGATGAAAATAATATTACATATTTAGGAAACATCGATGTGGATGATAAAATACACCCCAGTAAATTCCAAAGTATAAACAATCTCGGAATAAAATGAGATTGTGATATTTTCCCTTAACTTAGGTCTGATTTGCTTCGTAAGTGTCCAAAACTCCTGTATGATGATTTAAATAATGTCATTGACTTATTCCAGAATCATACTCATTGTTATGATATCATATATGGTTCACTTATGACTTTATATTACCCTTTATTTTGTAAATTCCATGTTAAAGAGTGTTTTGGGTAAAATCGTTTCATTTGTCGTCCGTGTTTTGACTTGTAATTATTTATATGATTACATAGATCATGATTAATTAATTCCAGAATATAAAACATGATATATATTCAGAATATACATATATATAATAGATTAGTAAATGGAAAGAAATACACCGTTCATGGAGACGGTAGGCCGTACGTACGCATGAACGCTGTTTTCGTTTCCTTATTGAGTTGAATGAAATTAAGTAGATGACATACATATATATACACATAAATACAGTATCATTATTATTTCATATATTTCATGATTACTTATTATATATACTTTATAATAATTCATTAATGGTTAACATGGAGAATGAATCTCCTCGTGTCATGGAGACGGTAGTCCGTACGTACGCACGAGCGATGATATCGTTCTCATGATGGTGGAATTGTATTGGAGTGTATGTATACTATTTCAGAATCAATATCACTTTACAATAATAATATATAGTTATTATTTACACCATTATACCCATCCAAGTAAGGTGGTGGTGGAAAATAGATTACACCACGACGTGGAGACGATATTCCATACGTACGTACGTGCGGTGATTTCGTTTTCCGTAGGATGGATAGATGGTGAAATAGGGTTGTTTGATACTTATAATAAAATATAAGTATATGAGTGATACTGATGTTATTACTTCATAATGAAACAACCTAAGAAGAATAAGTGGAAGAAGAAATAAAGTTGAAAGAATCGGTAACAGACATTACCTCTTCTTTGAAGCACTTCTTTGAGACCTCCTTCTATGGCACTAAAATTGGTCTTTGAAGAAGACCATGACCTATAAGATGTTTCTAGGGAAGTTTAGAGGAGAAATTGGCTGGGGTTGGCTGATCTTGAAGGCTCAAAGTGGTGTGAGGAAGAGAGGTAGGAGGTTCCCTTTTATAAGGGAGGAGAGGGGCACCTTTGGAAAAACTAAAAATATTAATTTATTATAAAGTCATATTTGGTTTTAAATTGCTCAAAATTTATTTACATAGAATATAAGGTGGGGATGGGTCTAAATACCTTCATCCAATAGAATTTGGGCAAGTTTAGGTTTCTATTTTAACCTTATCAATTAGATTTAACTTTAAGTTAAATAATTTTACTTGTACCTTGTCTTCTTGTTTTCTTACACTATAAGGTAAATAAACTTACTATAACAAACCAAAAAAACCCCAAGTTGTTTATTATTAATATACATAACCCTATATATGTCATTTTTCCGAACCTTAGATTTTTAGGAATAAAATATCAATTAATAATATAATATTTGTTTTAAAAACTATTTTATGTCAATTTTGACATTATTTGGTAATTGATTTTTGTGAAAATCATAACAGAATTCTCAGTTCTCCCAAAGTTAATTAAATCAATACTAACATATAATATTAACCTATAAAATTAGTTTAATTCATAAAAAGTCTCAAATTACATTTATTTGGGTATTTATAACATTAATTATGTCAATATTTCATTAATAATATAATTACTGCATCATCATTGTGTCATAAATAAATTAAATTATTTAAATTCTAAAAATTAAAAATAAAATACCATTATGTAGTAAATCTTTTTATATTTCTAATGAATATTTATAGTCGAATTTATCTTATGTATAACCCTATATTAAAAATTATTTACTTATTAAACTTTGATTTTAACTATTTTAACCCTTCTTTAAATAAATTAATATTAAATGTCCTAATCTAATCCATGTGGGCCTAAATTGTAGTATTTTATTCCTAAGGTTGTTTTTGGTCGAATTAAACTTATCCAATAGAATTAGGACATGTGTTAGGGTAATAATAATATCATTTTTACCCTTAATTACCCTATTTACTTTTAACGGTGGTAAAAAAAAGTAAAAAGTTACTATTCACCAAAAATTATTTTCATCTCATTGAACCACATTTTACTTACTGAAATCAACCGAGTCTCTCGGAGTTTTGAAATTCCACTCAGAGAAGTGGTAAAATTAAGTTTTATTTAAATTTTCAAATTCTTCTAGGAGATGGGTAAAAGACGGTGAAAAGTTCAATAAAATTTTTATATATCTAAAATTATTATAAAATTACTCAAATGAATTACTCTAAACTTATATAAGTATTATGTATCAATTTTTACCTAAAATTAAATTAAATAAAATAAATAATTATTTAAATAAAAAGTCAGTTTTTAAATAGTAACCCAGTGTTTTCACTATTCATCAAAAATTGAATGTTTTCAGAAAAATACCAAAATTTCACCTTAGGCTAATTTCGATATTCCGAATCCAAAAATTAAGTCCATTTTGAAAGATGAAATTTACAAAATTTCAAAAAGTGGTTATTACTATTCATAACGGCTAGTTTTAATAATATAACATATCGTTGTTTAGTGAAACTAGGTATTGCGTACAACACATGCTATTATGGAAGGTCGCGATTGCATGTAATGCAAGCCAAGATAAGGTTGCGTGTTGTGCAAGACTCCTTTGTTGTTTTGTTATAACATAATCCAACCATTTTTCATTTATACATTGAATATATATATATATATACACTCAATGTTGAGTAGAATGACTATTATCAAACGAACTTGAAATTGTGTGTAATACAATCTAAGAATAGTGTTGCATATACTACAATCTAATACGGTGTTGCGTATAGCACACGATAATCTTGTTGTAGCATAAAACACATGAAATCAAATAAATTAAAAATAATGCTTATCATAAAATATCGGGTTGTTACAATGTTGATCCTAGGATGAGTCCCTAACTTTAGTTTCCCTAGGGATTCTCCATAGTTATTAATATTTTATTCCTATTATTTTTACAGATTTGTTATTTATTTCCTTTCACTTTTTTTATTTGGGTTATGCTCACTATTTATATCATATTTTTCTGGTTTCTTACTCGTTGTTTAAAAGTTTTCCAAAAATATTTAAAAATAATTATTTTTAAAATGGTTCTAAAGGTGATTTTCTAATGGTAATTTTTAAAAGTAGTAGAGTAGGACAATGAAATGTTTTAAGTGAATTTTTATTTTAAAAGATAAATAAAAAGGAAATTTATAAGGGTTATGTGATACTAACTTTCATTATAAAAAGGAAAACCTATTTACTATTTATATTTTTAAATTTTCTTGAAAAATAACCTTTTTATGGTTATTGGTGGTTGTACTATATCTATATAGATTGTAGTGTAATGAATGTTTATTTATATGGTGATCATTGGAGGGTTGAGTTGAATGAATTTACTTTAAATTTTTTTTATTCTTTTTTTCATTTTCTAAATTTGTCTGGGCCTAAAACCTATAGAGATATCATGTTTTTTAATCCAACTAATTAATTATAAATTTATTAGGTTAATTAATTTCCCTGGGATCTTATTTTATTCCTTATAACTTGTATCTACCCTATAGTGATCATGAATGTACCCCTAGCATGTCATGGGCCAACTCATGTGTCTGATGGAGGGATGTATTAGGTTAATTCATGAAACAATCATATCAGAACCTTAGTTCTTATGAGGGATTTGGTTTCCGAGCTTGACTTTCATTATTTAGGATTCCAATTAGATTATATTAATACTGGAGGGGATTGAGTGGGATCTATGGGATGATTCTTCCAAACTCTTAATCATACTAAACCATGAGTTTCTATGGGATATTGGGTTTGAATCATGAATTTTGATTTATGGTTTATCTTTAGTATTTTGGATTGTTTTGTGGATTTATGAGTTTTTAGGGAATATTATGAAACTCATAATTTCAAATATTTAATTCTTAATTAAATCTTTTTACCCAATAATTTTATAACTTATGAGATATTGTCACAACTATAGGTTTTATTAATAATTTGAGCTTAATTTTCTAAATGTTCTAATTTTGGAATTTATATATTTTTATTTAATATTTTTATTATCCTCATAACTTTTTATGAACTAATTTAAATTATGAAATTAATTTTTTAAGATCAAATAAAATTTATTCTTCATTTCATTTAACTAGACCCAAATCATAATTTAACATTTTTTGGCAAAACCTAGCTCAAAATCCTGGCATCAAAATTTGTGCTTAGATATGAAGAATTTTTAATATGGGACCATAACTCATGAATGTAATGCTCAAATTAGATTAATTCACCTAGATATATAAAACATTTATGGGGATAACTTCATTGACTATATAGATACATGAATCTACCTATTTGAATATTATAAATTCATTTGAATTTGGCACTATGGAAGTTAAACAGACTTCTAGGATAGGATTATTTTCTTAAATAATCTAGTCATACCTTGGACTACACATGTCCAAATATGATCGTTATTTTTGGGTAAACACAAATGGAAAAGGGGAAGAACATTATACATTTACAATTTTTTATATTTTCCCATTTAGTGGGATAACAAAATGAAATATTTCATAGGAATACTTATCTTCCAAAAATTATCTCCTCTCATACCTATAAATGTTAATTTCCACTTCCAGGTCAAGGGTTGGAAATTTTTGTTATTAATTTTGCGTAGATTTTTATGGGTCATGCAACTATAATAGTATAATATATTTTAAATTTAAATCAGTCATGTTTTCTTCTTCTCATCTATTTAGTTTTTACTATTATTCCTCCACTATTCTCCTTATAATCACAATGAAAAAGGGGAAATAACCCTAATTGTTGTTTGAGGGGGTGGAGAGTGGTGGTAAATGAGTTTTTTACTTAAATGTTTCTCATTATTTTATTTTAATAATTTTAATAGTTGTGAAATTGGTTTTGGTGAAGGTATTTTCCCACATTCACTATTATTGTATTCTTCTTCCCATAAATTTTGAATCACCACATTTTTCTTCATAATGCTATAAACAGGGTGGTGTAACATTGTGGCAATGATATGATGGAGTATTGTCATGAATTCAAATTTTTGGAGTGGGATAATAAAAATTAAATGATAGGGTAGTGAGTGATAGGGTTGATCTTAACATTGATTAGAATATTTAGAATTAAAAAACATAAACCATAATGATGATATCACTATGATCTTTTGGGAATACAACTTATTTTTACTAACATCTTTGTGTTTTCACTTATTTAGGTCTTAATTTTTTTTAATTTATAAATTTATACATCACATGAATATCTAAAACCTCCAGATTATGTTAGTATATAATTAGTAGTATATTAGTTAGTTTATAAATAATGAAAAAAGGATAATAGTGTGTGTGAACAAATACCTCAAGAGATCAACCACATATTGCACACTATACTAAATTCTTAGTAAAATAATAAATTATTGGTGATATATCCATGGGAAATCGCACTAAAAATTTTAGAACCTTTTTTGGGGATGAAAATATCTTGTACACATTGATTTGGAAAAAAACCTAAAAAATACTAAATTTTCAACAACCAAAAAATAGATCTTCCTTACACATCTTTATTTTCATAGATAAAAGATGAGATTAAAAGGTGTTTTTTCTTAAAATTTTCATGTTTTCAATTTTTATATGTATTTTAATGAAGAATCATGGGTGAAAAAATTAAAAGATTATTCCATAATGATTGAAGAATTGAAGATCCAAATATAAGTTATTTCATCTTCCTTACAGGAATTGGCTTCCCAAATAGAGGCCCAAGAAAAATAGGAATTATAGCTTGTTTTTCCAAAATTTTCAATTAAAGAAATATTAAAGGAATAAATTATGAAGGAGATATACTTGAACCTATCCATACCACTATTATATGATGTTTAATAAGAACACATGAGAGATGTTGAAATTATAGGATATTAATATGATTTGGATGAATAGTGGTCATGATTTTTTGAAGCATAAAATGTATGCGATTCTCACTTTTTTGTAACGAAAAATTAGCAAATCTATATCTCTATCTAACTTTTGAAGAATAAACCACCCAAGTGGAGAAATTTGATGAATTATTAGAGTTGATAGAATACTTACCTTTGTCCATAACAAACCCAATACAAGAGGTATTGAGAAAGGAAGAAGAATTAAAAGATGAACTTACTCAGGGAGATAATCTTTTTCATGAAATCATTTTTATTATTTTATTGAATCGTTTTTGAACATTAAATACCCCAAATTTTATTATTGAAATATATATAATACATTTATTCCATTGGATAATGTTAACGATAAAGATGATATACCCATTGAGACAAATTTACTAGTGGCCTTGCTGAAAGAAATCACATTCCTAGATGATCTACTAGAAGGGGGATATTTTCCTATGGTTTTTATTATTTCAATCATAATTAGGTTGAATTATTTTTTTAATTCCCCTTTTATGAAAATTCTAAAACAACATCACATGATTTGGCCCTTGATTTTGATGTAAAATATGACAATGAATTTTTTGTCTTTGAATGGGAGGACCCATTCTTTTTTTCTTTTCCTAACTTTGATGATGAACTACATTGAAAAGGGGATGGATGCATTTTACTATATACAAAATTTTCCATTTTTTTGAAGGAATTAATATTGTATGGAAAAAATGGCATGTTCAAATCATATAAACCACACCCACTATTGGATTGGGGATATAAGGCTCCAACTTACAATCCAAGGGCTGCAAAATTTAACAACCACTTCTAGGGGTTGGGTGGGTGTCAAAACATGTTCTATATATATTAATTTCCCTTTCTCTTTATTTTTCTTTATTTTTATTTTGTTTGGTTTTATACAATCTTTCAAGGTCCAAGTAGTTGAATCTGGAAGCATAACTCAAGGCTACCACTGGAAAATAAATTCAGGTTGTATCTTTCCTTCTATTTGGTTTCTCTACTCTTATAATTTTAATTTATTTAGATTAATTGATGGTTCATTATATTTGAAGTGTGGGAGTATTGTTAACCTACCTAGGAGTCTTCATTTAATTTTAATTTTATTTTTCATTTTTTAAGATCATTAAGCTTCAATGAATATATGTTTTTTTTATTTTTCACACTTGAATTAATTTTAAGATATTTTTCTTCATTTGGTTTAAAATGGATTTTAACTTATTGTTGATGTGGAATATTTTTCTTAGATTCTTATTTTTTATAATTTTTATGAGTTTGGAATATTTTTGAAATCCATTCCCATGAAAAACATTCTCAAATTATTTTTCCCATCCTATGTGTTATTATGAACCATTTTTAAATATTCTTCATCATATCCAAACTTTCTTGATAAAAATATTAATTTTGAGTTCAATCCAAATTTTTTTATTATGCTATTTTAAATATTTGGTGTTTATAACTTTTTAATGTGGTGATTTTTTTGGAAATATGTATTTTATATTGAGACCAACCTTTACATTTACCCTTTTTATCCTTTAGAATCTGTTTATTTCCTTATAGGTTTAATCTACATTACAAGAAAAGTTTTCCTTACCTACCTTCACTCGTAATATTTTTTCCTGATAAATTTCATGTTTGAGTGTTAGGGAAGGTCCTTTTTCATATTTTCTTTAGTATTAAACTCATTATTGGGTGTGTGAGTTGCATGTCATTATTATAGGAATTTTAAAAATGGTAATGAGTCAATTTCATTAATTTTTCTTAATTTCAATCATATGGTTGTACCATAAAAATTAAAAAATAGAAAATTAAAAAATGTAGGAGATATTGAATTATTCATTAGAATTTCAATTATGACTTAGGTACCTTTAAAAAATTTATGGCATGATTTTCATTCATTCATTTTATTTTATTGTCATCTCATCCTCTATGGAAGAAATGATAAAATGAAACAAAAAGAAAAAAATTTAAAAGGGATAATTATGATGAAATCATTAATTATATTTACTTATTTACTCATGGATCATGTCAGAGGTTGTGTGGTATATACATATAAGGTTAATTGAGTGAGTTATATTTCATGTGTTTTCACTTGAATATTCATGAATTTGTATTTAAATGTTCAACCTCCAATTTGAGGCCTAATGTTTTTAAATGTTTTACCCACAAACACATATCCACATACTACCACTGAAAAATTCCTCATTATTTAAAACATTTTTATGAATAATGGTGTGGAGATATGATAATTTTCAAAAGTGAATTGGGTCACAATAGTTTTCCAAGTCTGAGTATAAATGTAGATTTAAATTATCTTGTTTGAAAAGTGTCTTGAATTTCAATGTGTGGTATGTGTTATTGGGAAATGGATGTATTTTTGTGGTCCAATGAATTTAAATATGAGAGATGAAAATTAAAGTTAATTTTCTTAATAGATGAGACATGATGAAATTTCATTTTTTCATGTATATTATAAATTTAACCACTTTTTATTTTTATGTGGATTTTGATTCAGATATATTTTATGATTTCCAAGGAGTGCACTATTTAAGTGTTAGTGGTTGATGATACTAATAATTTCACATATATAATTCTGAAATTTAATTTTTTAATCCCACAAATTTCATATTTTAAGGGTAATTTTCACAATTTTAGGTTTTATAAATAATTTGATTTTAATTGTGAAAATGACATAATTTTGGAATTTAAGTATTTTTATATCATATTTTTATTTTGTCCATAACTTCTCATACAATAATTTTAGTTTAAAAATAATGTTTTTATGATGAAATAAATGTTGGTAATCATTTTATTAAACTGTAATCAAAGATCGATCCAATATTTTAGGCCAAAAACTAGACCACAATAAACACCTAGAAATCCATTCATAGATCTAGATAATTTTCAATATGGACCCATATCTCACAAATGGAAACCCCAAATGATGTAAAAATTCACATATATATAGAGAACATCCTGGGTAAAAACATAATTAATTTTGTAAATATGTAAATTTATCTCTTTAATGGATATAAATTTATGATGATTTATCAATCTAGAATTAGAATAAACTTCCCATATAGAATTATTTTATTTAATGATCTGGTAATACCTTCATCTAGGCATTTTTAAAAATGATAAAAAAATAGGTGAAAGAGGATGAAAATTTTTAACAACTTAATATTTTACCAATTTCACATTTTCAAACATTTAGTGGTCCAAAAAAATATAATCATTCAGTGGAATTTTTTTGGAGCAAAAAAAGTAGCCTCCCATGCCTATAAATGTACACCTCCACTTCCATTAAATGTTTGAAAACATTGGTTAATTTTTTTATAGATTTAAAAGGTTAATAATTATATAAAAGTATCTCATATTTTTAATTTATATTTAGAATTTTTTATTCCTGTCATATATATTTTTCATCTTTGTTTTCCACCATAGTGATCCTTATAATCTCTATAAAAATGGAGAAATAACCCCTATTATTGTTCAAGGGGGGAGTGGTGGTGGATGAGTATGTTGTTCTTCAATGTTTCTCATTATATTATTCTATGAATCTTAGAAGTAGTGAAAATGATTCTGGGGAAGGGATGGAACCACTTCCACTATTATTGTATTATTCTTCCCATACATTTCCACTCACCTCCTTTGTCATCATAAAGCTACATAGAAAGTGGAGTAGCATTGTGGTGATGTTGTGAGGGAGCAGTTTTATAAATTTATAAGGTTTGTGTGTTATAATAACAATTTAATGGGTGGTTTTTGAGTGATAGGTTTGATCTCAACCTTGATAATAATATAGATAATTAATTTTTTTAAAGAACAATGATATCATTACCATGATCTTCTGAAAGGATCAACTTATTTATTATTCACTATTATCTTGGTGTTTTAACTTCTTTGTGTTTTTCATTTTTTTCATTTTAATTTATATATTTATATATCGCATGCATTTATAAAATACCCATAGTATATTAGTATATAAATAGTATTATATTAGTTTGTTTTTAAATAGTGATATTAGGAGAATATTATGTGTGAGTGGTCTCCTTGAGAGATCGACCCATAGGGTGCAAACTATTCTGCATTCCTAGTTAATAAAAATTTATTATAAAGGGAACTATGAAAATACCATTGTTTTGAAGATAAGTGACCAAAATGGAATCACTCTATCAGCTCATATGACCTAGAAAACTATGTGGGCCCTGAGTTCTAGGATCAATATGACTTCTAGTTGTCGTTGAAAAACTGGATCATAGTATACCAAAATATGTTACCATGTTTTTCATGATGAATAAACCATATTTAAGAAGTTTTAATTATAGGATAATGTTTAATAGTGTTTTTTGTTGTTCTATGAAAAATTTTTATTTCGAAATAAAAATTTATTTGAATTTTAAAAATAAAAAAATTAGTTTTATGATGGGAATTTTTTTTAAGATGAAAATTTTCTTTTAAACTAAAAGTGGGAATTTAATATTTTAGGAAGATCTTTTGGTTTCTATGACTGGTTTTGAAATGAAAATTTTCATTTTTTAAATTTAAAAGGGGGAATTTAAAGTGGGTTTAATAATAAAAAGTTGGAAAATGATTAATTTTGAAGATATGGGTTGAAGTTTAATTTTTGTTTCAATAATGGTTCTAATATTCTAAAATTATGGTGTATATTTTAAAATTATATTAAATATTGGAATTTGGTTTTGAAATTATTTTGTTGAATTTGTAACTGGTAATTTATTTATGAATAGAATTTTCTGGTCTTCTATTTTTAAGAAATTTTTTTTAAATAAAAGAAAATAGTTTTGAAACTATCGAAGATAATTTAAAAATAAATTGGTTCTCAAAAATCTATAAATGTTTTCAATGAAGATTACATAATTAATATAAGTATTTTTGAGTGATGTTTTAATATATAAAATTTAAATTTGTGATTTAAAAATGGTTTAAGATGAAGTCTTTATTTGTTCTAGTGATTTGAATTTCTTGTGGGGTGAATTTGATTTCATCCTTTGAGTTATCATTTCAATTTATGATGTAATTTTGGGTAATGTTTATTTTTCAATGGATGTGGTGAATTGGGTCTTGTGTTCTCCTCTATTCCATAGAGTATTCCTCCCAGAATGTTTATAGTGTTTTTTGGTCTAGGAAGTCATATCTTATGGGTTTTAGTTGGGTTGGATTTGTATTTTTGGTTTGGTGTGTTTCCTTATCTCTATTTATAGTTTATTTTCTGTATTATGGATCTTTGGGGTTTTGATGGTACATTATTTTTCTGGATGGGTCTTCTGAGGGTTTTATGTAGTTATAGTTGTAGTGAGATTTCTTGCAGGTTCTTTCAGTATGGGACAACATTATGTGATTTCATGGGTGAATTGGATAGGTATTAGACCAATTGAGTTTGTATACTGACTAGGGTAGATTCTATTTTTTGGGGTAACCATGCGTGTTTTCCTTGGTAACCTATCCTATGATAACCATATTATTTTAGCAAAGGTTTTCCTAAAAGTGGTCTGATTTTATATAATCATGACTGACATATCCTTAATTTTCATTATATTTTAATAGGGTTTCCATGAGTGGATTAGTATTTATTATAATTTACCTTTTTTGAGTTTTCCTAAGGTTTTTTTTGTTTTGTATGATCTATATCTATTACTTATTTGGGAAGTGATTTCTTGTTTTTTAGAAATCTTGGATGTTTATTTCATGGAAATTATGAAGGGTTTGTGGTTATGTTTAAGGGCCATTGTATCATTGGTGTTTTATTAAATTTTATCATTGTGTTATTGGGTGTGGTAGTTTTCTATATGGAGAAATTGTTTTTTAGAGTTTAATAAATGGTAGAGGACCTACCTTAGGTCTCCATTCCATTATCTTCTTGTTTCAATGGTTGGGTCTTAGTTGTGAATGGGAAATGGACTTGTAAGGGGTGTTTTTTTAGTTTTGATAGGACATGCATATTAGGGATGTGATTGTATTTTTATTTTCTAATGGAGTGTTTGTTTTTTTATCCTTTGGTTTGAGCCCCACTTCGAGTCTTCCTCAATTTGGGTACATTTTTAGTGGAAGAAAGTGAAACGTTGGGGAGTATTATCAAACCTTGACCTCACTTTCAAATTTAAGTGTGTTTTGTTATAGGTATTTATTTTTTATATCCTTGTTTCATGGTTTTATGGGTGTTGTTTAGGGACAAATAGCGTGTTCTTGAGGCTTGGGATAATTCAGGTGTTCTTTGAGGGTCACTACAACCTACCCTACATCATTTTACACCTACCTTATATGTTTATGATATCCATAGGGAGATCAATGCCATGAATATTTACATGGTTCCTTGTTTTTGTCAAATATGTGAATGAGTTACCCTAAAATGACTTATTCTAGGAGTTTTGGATGGGTGTGGTGGTGGACTACACAGCAAGGGTGCTATGAAAAATGGTGATGGACTACAACATGGTCTCCATTTTCTAGCCGTTCTGGATTAAAATCCCTTGTATAAGAAACATAGAGGGTGATAGGCCTAGCCCAGGTTTTTTAGGGTCTTCTTAGGCATTTCATCATGTTCCACAAAGAGCTCTACATCGTGGAGCTGGTTGGGGGGATGTCGGCCGGTCCATAAGAAAAAGGGTATTTTCTATTTTTTCCATTAATGATATTGAAAGTCAAAATTTTGGTTTCCCTCTCCAAACTCACTCAGACTTGTGAATTTTTTTAACCACCATATTTTATCTCCTCCATTGATTCTTGGTGCCTCCTCTTTTTATATTGAAGTAAATTGGTCTTGGTTAGGGTTTCCTTTCCTCCTTCTCCTCTTTCTCATCCTCTTTCTTTCTTGTTTTTATTCTTTCACTCATTATGGAAAATGGATAGATGAACCCTAGGGTGTCATGGTTGATGGATTTTTGTGGTGTTTTTGTTTCTATGATGTGTTATTCCTCTTAATAGTTTCTTTTATCCAATGTTCAAGGTTTTTTTACCTTTTCTTGTGATTTGAGGTAGGTTATCCCATACACGACTCTTTAATTTTAGAATATTTTATTTCATGGATTTTAAATTAATCTTATTGATAACTAACTATGTTATTATATTTTTTTATAAAATTTATAATTTTAAAATCATATTTCAACTTTATTTTTATGGAAAAGGAAGGATCATTCTATTTTAGATATTATTTTACATATTATTTCCCTTAACTATACACACATTACGCTTAAATAATTTCCCTAATGTCCCTTAAGAATGAATTATGTGGGCTGAAATTTTTTTGGGTTGTAAATTGAATTATTAATCATGCCTTCAGTTTTACTTATAATTTCATTTATTACATGAAATTCCATTTATTGATAAAATGTTTACAGAATGGTATTGAATAAAAATAATAAGGTCGAATTTTTTCTGATGTATGTGGTGGTTATACAAATATACATGGGTATAAACACACACACACACATTTGTGTTCATATTCACGTAATAATATGTTAATTTTGAAATAAAAGAGATATATGTGTGTGTAATTGTTCATGGGAATAACGATATGGGATCCTTAAGAATTTATTGTTGATACTCATACTTGGTTTTCAAACAAGTAATTATTTGGATCTATAAAATGAATTATAAAGGCCTAGTTGACATGATTTATCACACATGATATGTTTCATAATGGTTGTTTTATATGATTCCACTTGATTTGAGAAATGGAATGGTTTAAAGTGCAATGTGTTATTTGATAAGTGTAATGGTTTACAACGCGTTTATTGGGTTGAGTATACCACATGTATACCCTAGGTATTTTTTTGGTAAACTTAAGAAGAATACTCCAGGAAAAGGTTACCCCTCCCTATACATTGATCTAGACCCTAATACTATCTAAAAAACATGATGATATGAATGTGGTTACTATTTTAACTTCATATTTTTCCTCTTTAGTGGATCATTCATAGTAAATATTACATATAGTTCAATCATTACGATTATGTGGATCCTCATATGAGGCCATGAACCTAGTTTCCCTATGGTTTCCCCATGGTTTTTACTTTTTTATGCCTTTACTTTGTGGTGATATTTTATTTATTACAATTCACTGCTTTATATTTTAGTTTTTCTCACTTCTTATGTCTTATTTTACCTATTTATTACTCCCTTATTTAATTTTATTAGAGAAAAATAAAAAAATTATTTTTAAAATGGGATAGAAAGTTGTTTATAATAGGAATCTTTAATAACTGCAATATAGGGTATAGGATAATAAATTGTTTTCTAGGTGATTGTTTTAATTTAAATGAATAAATAAATTGAAATATTCCATAATTTATCTTAATATATAAATAGATAAAAATACAATATAAATAATCACATGGGAAATAATAAAAAATTTCATAGTGATAGAATGAATAATTTTGGACCTCATAATATGACCATTAAGGCCTCATTCCAAGGAATCTTACATAATGTCAATGCCCAATTCCAATAAATTTTACAAAAATGGGTAAGGCATACACAAAATTACCAAAACTAGTTTGCCTCATGAGACTTACTAATGCATAAAGGGGAAATATATTTTTGGCCTCATCCATCACTTAATAAGTCCAATGAATCCATCATATACAAAATTGATAAATGATACGTATCATAATTTTACCTATGTAACCTTATAATAAAAGCATGGATGATAAATCAATAGTTTCCCATATAAGAATATGGATATATGGGATTTAAATATTTCTCCACTCAATGGAATATTATGGTTATAAAATTGAATATCCCATAATGAAATTATAAACAATAATATATTCACAATGTAATAGAAATAACCATTATCAAAGTAATAATTAAAAAGTGTTAAGAGTAACTAGTACCCAACCCGTGCATTTTCACGACTTGATCATTTAATTAAATTTTTTCAAACATATGTTCAATAAAGTCTAGTGATGATCTATAAAATTTATGTCACATGTTTGGAGTGGGGAAAATATGAAGAATAAATTAATTGCAATACTGGTCACACATGGAAATGGATAGAAGGTTGAAAATGAAATGAGTAGTTGGAAGCATTCTATATAACTATATATCTACATTTATGTGCACATGTGTATAGAAATTAAATCATAAAATGAATAAAGTTTTCATACAAGAAATATAATTTTAAACAAGGAAATATTGTGAAAGGGGAAGGTTATAATTTAAATATTTTGTCATGAAAAAAAAGGTCCTATGTGTGAGATTATATAAGAAGATGGAATGCAGAAGTATAAATTATCCTAATGTTTCATAGTTATAAATGTAAGTATAATACACATTATAATCAATTAGTTTCTCTAATAAACTGATAGATTATTTAAGGATAGATAAACTATAAGGTATTATCAGGAGAGATCCATGTAAGATGAAGTATGCATGATATTATTAAGGATGAAGGAAATGTAAGAAGAGAATGTAGTATGGTTTCGTGAGAGAGATTGTGGCCATTATGGGTTGAGTGGGATAAAATGAAGGAATTAGTGGGAAGGAAATGTGTACATAATTTAAATATGATAAGAGAGAAAAAAGAAATTTTATTTTAAAAATATAGATTTAAAGAGAAATGAATCTATGGATGGAAAATAAGATCATTCACTCAAATAAAATTACTTAAGTAAGAAATAGAAAATAATTTTTTATATTAATCTACTATGAATCCCCCTCCCACCCAATTCCCCATCACCCACCGCTATGGATAGAGGGATAACCTCTATAACCTATTATCACGACTGCCATTCTTAATAGTTCATGATTATCACAAATTCAATCCTAGATGATTGTGGATCACGAAGATGTGGATTGGATGATTGTTGGGGCCATCAACCCACTTGTTTGATTTTGGAACAAGACATTGTGTTGTTCTGGGAAGGTAAACTTGTTTATGTATGGTTTAATCCAATAGTTCTGTATTGATTCTGAAGGGGAGGGGAGATAGAGGGGTTAAGTGATAGCGAGATGTTCATATCGAAGACCAGATTATCCTGATGATTATGTTACTATATCATTGATCCCCTTCTTGATATTCTACACAGGGGTGCTAAGACAATGTAGTTGTCATTATCCTCCACTATTGAAATTACATTGGGAGTGTTTCCTATATTTGGAGTCACTGTATTTCTATGGGGGTTGTCTATTATGGTGTTTGGATCCTTTTTCCATTCCTTGAGTCTGATGCTTGTAAACTTCATTAATACCCGAATAGAGTTGATCCTGTTGGTTCCTTTATTGCACTTTGGTTAAGTTCATTCTAGTGGGCAATGTTGGGATTTTGTTATTTAAAATTTAAATATTTTTGTTAGAGAAAAAGGTATTAATGATTTTGATATGAAAAGAAGAGATATGTGGGATTGGATATAGAAAAAAGGAAATATGTGAGATTTGATATGAAAAAAGAGATCATTTTTTTTATTTAAGAGGGGTGGAAATCACTTATAAAAAAGGATGTAACATTCCTCTTGAATATAATAGAGAGTCAACAAGATGTATCCATTGTGAGAGAGAATTGAAAAGGGGTTGCTGCATTTGCGGTAAACGGTGTGAAGGGAGAGCATGCATGATATAGCTGCCTAGAGATAACCGAGAAGAGGCTACCATAGGTGGTAGCTCATATCAAGAGATGATAAAGATAACGATGACAATGACGGTATGTGAATGATGGAAAATGAAAGCGTGTGCATGAAGAGGATGGTGTGTGGAGATGGTGAGAGAGAATTTTTGATGATGGTGAGAAAATAGAGATGTAGTCATTGCGAGGGAGAATTGAGAAGGGGTTACTGCATTTGCAGTAACTAGTACAAAGGGAGGGAAGGAAAGATATAGCTTCCGAGAGAGAACCAAGAATAGGATACTGTTGGTGGTAGCTCGTGCGAAGAGATAATGAAGAAAATGATGTGCGATAATTTCAAGAGAATTGTCAACGACGTAATGCAAAGATATTCATGATGGGTCCATGTATCAAAAGTCTTCTTTATTGTAGAGATCAAGTGGGGTGTCTCGATTAAGATGATCGATGGTATATCAAAATGGTATGTTCATGGGTGTGGGTGCATTGTAAAAATTCAATTGGGTGAGGTGTGGAAAATTCATTTGGGTTTGATGAGAGATAAATCCGTCAGGTGCATTGTAAAATTCCTTTGAGTGATAAATAAACTTTGGGTAAATTATGTGGTGTTTTACGACTACTTCTACTATGACATTAGGCACTGCCCCAAAAATTTTTATCAAAGGAGGTTCAAGGTTTTGACATCAGATGATTAAGATGTAGTGATGGACGATCTGATTCAGATGAAGATCTGACAAAGGTGGAGTTGATGCAAAAAATTTGATCATGGATGAGTCGATGATAGTGGAGTCAACAATCACGATGGAATTGTTGGATGAGATGAGGTGGAGTATTTAAATTTTAAATCACTGAGGAGATTGTTGGGACTTTAAAATTTAAATGATTAGAGACAGAAAAATGGATTAAAGATTTTTATATGAAAAAGAGATATGTGGGATTGGATATAGAAAAAAGGAAATATGTGATATTTGATAAAAAAAAAGATATCCTTTTTTATCTTTATGTGATGTGGATATCACTTATAAAAATGATGCACCAGGCCTCTTGAACCGAAGAGAGAGTCGACAAGATGTATCCATTGAGAGAGAGAATAGAAAAATGGTTGCCGCGTTTTTGGTAACTAGTGCGAAGGGAGGGCAGACAAGATATATCTACCTAGAGATAACCAGGAAGAGGCTACTGCTAGTTGTAGCTCATGCGAAGATATGATGAAGAAAATGACATGTGACAATTGCAATAGAATTATCAATGACAACATGCAAATAGATTCTTGATAGTGCAATGTATTGAAAGTCTTCTTGGTTGTGGAGATAAAGCGTTGTGTACCGGTTGTGATGATCAGTGGTACATCAAAATGGTACGTTCATGGGTGTTGTGTGTTGATAGAAAAATGCCTTCCTGTGTGGTGTGAAAATCCTTCAGGTGAGTATGTCAAAATTCCTTGAGGTGGAAAAATCCTTTGGGTCCTATGTAAAATTTCTTCGAGTGATAAAAGGCACTCACATGAATCTTCTCTTCTGAGTTTCTACAATTACTACTTCCGATGTAGCGTCAGGATCCACCCCAATAAGATACACTTTCCATTTACCTCTGATGCCTTGAAAGAAGTGTTGACTAGTGAAGCATCAAGTGATGTTCTTGAGAGTATCATGCATGTGCTTATGTGGTGGGCTGTTATGACTCTTTTCATTTTGATTGGGCTCTAAATTTTATTTTTTATGGGCTTTAAGGTGTTGCTGTGCATGTTCAGCACTATGAATGTCATCCTGACGAAGAAGGCACAGTCATCCCACTAGCAGGTCAGTCCCAAGGTTAGTGATGTATAATGAGTAGATTCAATATAATAGAACATTTCAAAATAATATCCATAGGTTCATATACCAATCTACTATAAATGGAAAACAAAAAATTTGGATTTGAGTATTTAAATAATGTTATTATGTATGAGAAACACAAAACGGAATAATGAAAATTCATACCTGATGTTATAATTTTAGTAAAAGTTAAAATTGAATGATTATATAAATTTCATGAACAAAAAATACAATGGATTATGGAAAAATCCAAGCTACGCTTCTCTTTTTACCCATTTCCTTAGGACTCAACCTCTATCATTAAGCCCTATAATAGCATGATGTCGACCCACTCTAGCATTGAGCATATTGATAAGGCTATGATCCTTGACAATGAGGAGATCTATGATATTTTCCAGCACTCTTGAGACATCAAACACCCTACTTAATCCAACCTCAATCGGACAATCAAACCTCTAAGGATGTGAATCATATAATGTCCAAGGATGTGTAAATATTGAAGTGTGGATAATTTGGGATCTTTTTGTATCCAATGAACATCCAAGGATCTGGGACCATATAAAATCCAACGAACTTCCAAGGATGTGAATGTTATTGTGGCCACCATCAATACCAACCAGACTATCTAGTTTATGGACTGGTGCCTGACTGGGTTCATGTGCATGATCAACTATCATCCCCCAACTATGGCCCCCTGCATGGATCTCACCATGGTAGAGAGGGCTATTTACAAGCCATCATCATCTTCAAAATTGAAAAGGAATTTTTTCTACCTAAGGAAAAGTTAAATAAGTAAAATTGATATACAGTTGTAGATATATCAATGAGATATGGTATTTTTTTTGAATGGGAACATTTGATTAATTATGTAATGATAGATAATAGTGAATTATAAAGGGGTAATGATGAATTTCCATGAAAGTTAACTCAGTTACATAGGAATTTTAATGATTGAATAAATATGGAAAATAAGGGAGTATTTAAAATTTAATGAGAAAGAATAAGTGTTTTGATGAGAACATACAAAAATATAAAAATTAAAAATTAAAATTTTCAGAAAAAAATAAAAAGAGTTGTGTTTGATGTTACCTCTAAATATTGAATAGTATTCTGAAATTTTGGCATTTTTTGTTCATTTTTCAAGAAGTATGAAAGTCAAATAAATTTAATCTTTTAAGTAATATTGAATATATATAATGTAGAATGATGTTGAATAATATCCTAAATGGTTCAAATGGGGTTTTCTCTAAACTCTTATGTAGGTTTTATATGAATTGAAATAGAACAATAGAGATGGTTCTTGTATGATTGTTGAGAGGCACTTGAACTCTATATCTGCAGGATTACAAAAATGAAAATTTGATTCATAAAATGTATAATTAATTCATATTTTATCTAAAATTTCATCTTTACAGGTCTAGAGAAATTCAGTTAATATCTTAGAAAAGTAGTTGATGGAGATACATTCCTATTTGGACACCACATAATGTCATTAAAACTTTGAACTAGCCTATGATAAAAATTTATTTAAACACTTTCAGATAATATATAAAAATAATATATTAGCAGATACAACTCTATAGTTTAATAATCATTAAAAAATGTTGGATTAACATTCTACATGGATTGATTTGATGTAAAATTTTCTTTTTATAAAAGAGATGTAATGGTGAAGAGATCTGTTAGAAATTCTAGATGGGATGATATTTTTTGGTGATATCTATGGAGTAAACCATAAAGTGGTACACACCAAAATTGATAATTCTAGAGTATTAAAAGAGAGGCAGAACATTTTTGACATGATTTTGAATGTCTCCTGATTCTAAATTTATAGTTGGACATGTAATCATTGCATATATGTTAGTGAATCAATAAAAAGTCGATAAATTTTCATAATAACCCAATAAGAAGGTAGAAAAATGTTAATCACAACTTCTAACAAAGGAATGTGTGATGTAGTTCACATGTTGGTGTTAATATCTGATGGTTGGTGTGATTGAAAAACATTGTCTACTTGATTAACCACATTTTTCAGACTTTTGTAAATATGAGAACTTGAGATTAAGGAGTTAGCCATATAATAATTTTTTTCTACATATATGTATTCAAAAACCACTAAAATCTCATAAATGTATTTTGTATATAATATTTCAAGAGATATATAATGTAATTCAAAACATATGATAATGTTACCTTTATTATTAATTTTTCGAAGCCTTTGATTCCTATCCTCCTTGCCCAAATTTTTTGGATTTGTGGAACTTTGTGACATCTTTGTGAGGGAGTTTCATAAAAATTTCCACAAAAATATCCACGATAATTTTCAAAGGTTTAATGAAAAAATTCAAGTGCACATCAAATGTGCTAGATTAATAGATGAAAAACTAAAATCAGAATTAAATGCTCTATAAACACTAAATCAATAGTAAAGAAAACTTATCTAGAGATAGTTGTAGATAGAATAGCTTATTTGTAAAATTAAGTATGCATTTTAGTGGAATTAATATTAATGCACATTTAGAAAATGTAACTGAAAAAATAGAACCGTCAATATGGAAGGTACATTATAAATAATATATTGGCATCCAAAATTATTGACTGAACCCAACTTCGACCACTGTGAACTGGACCTAACTATAGTTTATGTGGAGTAAACCCAACATCAAGGCTTGAATGAAAAAAAATATGTCAAGGGTTATGGGAAGAACCCAACTTCAACATTTTTTGTTGATATTTTTGTCAAAGTTGGGATCAATATTTCCACAATCTAAAAATAAAAACCAATCAAGAATTTGTGAATATAGGATTTGGGCTCAAGTTGTTCCCTTATACAACCCCTAATATAAAGTGTCCTCAAGTGATATTTGGCATTTTATAATTTTTTATCATTGATTCAACGTTAATATATAATAATATTAAAATATTTTCTAGAGAAATCCAATGTGGATCCATAGATGAAACTCCACATTACATATTTATTTGTCATCTTGGGTCTTTCCACCGTAGGAATAGTGAAATTTCAGTAAGAAGTATTATTAGAGGATTTAATTATGTAGTATTGACTATTAGTGGATGATAAATTAATCAAAATCAAACATTAATACAACTGAGTAGTTCTTCTCATGTGTATGGTTTTGAAAAATAGTTGTGTAGATATGTTTATATAATGGTTGGCGGTACTTTGGGGATTCCCGGTACAATTCAAGGTATGATTTGTCTTCCCCCTTCATAAACCCTCATACATCTTCACACAGGTGTGAGATATTCATTACTCAAACACTTTTATTTTGGGGTTAGAGATCCAGGGAAACCACTACCCAAAACTTTATCAACTGAGTATTCCTTAGTAGTTGAGTTAAATCTCTATTTAAAAAATATTCTCTTCCCATTTCCTAAAAATATTTTAATGTGATGTTTTTTTTATTTTTATCGACTAAATAATGGAATAATGGGAATAATTACAATGTATTGTTCATTAATTAGAATATCTATATAAAAATCCAGGCTTGGTATGCGATTTAAACTACTGAATTATAAATTTCATTATCTATGATATTGTTCACAGTTCAATGCAAAAAACATCATAAAGAAAAAATCTTCTATTCTTCATTAGACTACAACAACTGATTTAAATATAGTTCTTGAGCCACAACATCTTACCATGCACTCATCTTAAAATTCTTCATATTTATATATTATAGTGTCATACTGTGGTGTGATTTATAAGGCACTAATCCATAGTGTTTAGTTGTGGCATAGGTAATTCTCATCATGAAGGTCTTTTCCGGTTCTAGTTTTATATTTAAACGTGAATCATAAGACATGATACAAAAAACTACATCATCAATTTAGAGTCAATCAACATCATCATGTAATATATATGCTCATGGGGCTGGTATTCGAAATAATCCTTAGTGGTTGAGTTAAATATCCTATTAAAAAAATATTATCTTCCCATTTATGAAAATTATTTTAACTTGTAGACTTTTTCATCTACCAAATCATGGAATAATGGATATCATTACTGTTAAATGATCATTAATTAGAATATCCTGATAAAAATCATGGCTTGGTCTACTGTTTACACTAATGAAATTACAGGCTTCAATATCTAAGATATTATTCACAGTTCAATAAAACAGACATTATAACAAAATAATCATCTATTCTTAATTAGACTATGGCATGTGATTGAAACATAGTTCTCGATCTACAATATCTAACCATACACTCATCCTAAAATTCTTCATATTCGTACATTATAGTTTCGTATTTTGGTGTGTTTTATAAGTAAGCAATCCATGGTGTTATGTTTTGGCATATCAAATTCTCACCATGAAAAAATCACAGGATCTTACAAATATCCTAAATTAGCTTTATAATACCAAGTTTTTCATCAGAAAAAATCACAGTCTCTTAAAAATATCCTAGACCTGAGTAAAATTTGGTTATAATAGAATTTATCGAAAAAAAATCACAATCATGAAAAATACAGTTATTATCTTAAAAAATGTAGTCCAATGACCAATAGAAAAATTTAATAACCTTAATAAATGTGTTTTATTAACACCATGCTTCTATTTTAAAAGTTCTACATAATGATTTCCTTATAGACAAAAGTATATAAAGAAATTTAAAAATTGTCATTATAAGAAAGTTCTTTCACTTATCTAAACAGTGATACCGAAATTGATTTCTGTCCAATCAATTGAAATAAAAAATAATATCTATTACATTTAAAAATATAAGGGTGAGGATCATCATGCATAAAAAGAGAAATCCTTTTACAGAAAACACACTTAAAAAAAAATCCATGAAGAGAATTAAAAATCCAACATTTGAAGTACTATGATCAAATGGAAGGAAGAAAAAAACATCACCTTGTGGTTTTATATTGAAACATGAATCAAAAATCATGATGCACAAAACTATATAAAAAATTTAGACTCAATATCATCATCATGTTATTTTAGGGGAAAAGATATAGTATATTTGGTAAGATGAGGTGACGACCACCTTAAGTGGTGAGAAAGAACCCTCAGAATTGATTTTTATATTGGAGCTCAACTCATTCTAGATGAAAAATACTATTTTCCTAATGTTTTATTATTATAAATCCCTTTGGATGTGAATCTCTTGAATATTTGTTCTAACAGTGCAAATTTAATTACATATATATAAAAAATTTATAATTTTTTTTTCATATGAGGGTATATTAGTTTTCTATAACTATTCAATCATTATAACCCCTGAGGTTTCCAATTCTAGGAATTTATAAAACAATTAGCTCAAGAATGATGCTAAATTAAAGGAATTGGTGACTGCAATATGAAGGGAACATATCAATGAAGGATATGGGGAATTTTCAAATCCCCTTGAGACCTCGAATATGGCTCTCAAGGTAAAATAATTCATCTCTAGGAGAAAAAAGAAATGTTCCTGTGACATCGATTTCAGCAACCTATTTTTAAAAAAATTTAAATCTTTCATTTCTACCCATTGAAACTATTGGATTTCATCAATTTAAAAATTTCAATCAAATAGTCAGTAAAAATTGACTTTTAGAAAAACTAAGTTGAAAAGATAGGTCTTGTACCTGGAATCAATATTAGGAAAATACCATGAAAATAAAAAGATAATGGATGATATTTCAATGACAATGGATTTTTAAGAATATGTGGTCACATTACAGTAGTCAGTCTAAGTATCTTCTATGGCACGTTCAATATTTGGATGATTCTGGTATGAGAATGATGAAAGGGTGAGGTCGACTTGGGTATGAATGGAGATAAATAGGTGATGAAGGAGATGACATTTCTAGGTAAGGGAGATATGAATACACATAGTGCTACCATAATTGATGATACATAGATTTCAATATAATGAATTTCAAAATATAGATTGCACGATTAATGGAGTCATGATTTTTAAGAGCCCTAGCATTGAAGATGGAGAAGAATTGTTGAGAGAGTCATGAAGGAGACGAGATTTTTGAGTTCCAAAGAGGAATATAATTTCTTGGGAGAGGAGTATTGGCGGAGACAGACATGGTATGGTGGCATTTTTTGTTGGGAGGGAGACATATTAGGTTTAGAGGTTGAGAATGTAAGAGGGAGAGACATTTGGAATATGAGGGGACTAGCTATATTATAGAAAATGGGTAATGGGTATTTATAATGAAAAATGAAATTCAGATATAAGGGAAGAAGAGAAAGGAAGGAACCTATAAATGGAATATTATTATGTTTTAGATATTTGTGGGAGGAATACTAAATTAAAAAATTTTCACAGTATACGGGGCACACCCTACTGTCATTCATGCTGCATGAATTTTGAATTTGTGTCTCATGTATGGTAAGACATTATTTTAAAAATATAAAAAATTAAAAATTATAATTGAACATGAATATGAAAAACTGAAATTAAATCATTGACATTATTGGTGAATTATAATTTACCTATACATGATTTTGGAATTATAATCCTACATAGTTTGAAATGTATCACAATAAGTGATCACCATCTTTTACATTAAATTGTTGCAGTTCTTCTTATTTTCTCTATGCATGGTTTAATAAATATTTCTTAATGTCACCACCATGTCACAGATTTTAAGACAATTAGGTTCTGAGGTAGATAGTAGATTTTGTTTTAAGATTAATCTATTGTTTTTTATGTCACCGAAATATCAAATTTTAGTAAAAAAATTAATTCATTGTAAAATTTGATGAATTTTGAACCATTAATGTCTGGGGGTAAATCATTAAAAATATTGGGTTATATTAGAATCATGTATACTATTTTAGTGTTGAAAATCTATAAAAATGACTTAAGTAAAAATCAACTAAAAAATATTGAATAGATTTTTTTTCCATAGTAGGGACTATAAAATTCATGAGTGTTTGGGTTTGAAAATTTCCCATCAGTAACATTTTGAGTGTATCACAGACTCAAATAAAGAATTTAAACATTAAATGGTTGAATTTATTGTTGTCTACTACGTGTAAGGTTAAATAAAATTTTCTTAATTCCTCTAACCTATCACAGATTTTGTGATAATCATGTTTTTATATAAATAATATATGTGGTTTAATGATAAATATGTTTCATTGTAATGTCACAAAATTATCAAATTTTACTAGAAAAGAATCATCATTTTTATTATTGGGATGTATAATAATTAAAAGGTACCTGGGAATATTATGTTACTAGGAAAGGAGCTGTACTTTTTTTAGGCAAAAAATACAATAAAAATGACTTCAAAGTTGTGAAAATCAACTGAATAACTTTAAATGAGGTTTTTTCCAAAGAATATACATAACATGAATCTTTTTGATAAAATGATGTGATGATATTTTGAATGAAAAGGTACTTGATGTATAAAGATATATTATTATATGACACCACTTTTAATAACTTTATGCCTTAAAATTAAAAAATGAAATATGTAAAACCCTAATGAGAGTTCACATAATGAAATTTTGAGTGGTGAAAATAAACATAACAATATTGAAACATTTTTTTATTTTTTTCAATAGAGTGTACATAACATGACTACTCTGGATCAAGTTATACAGTGAAATTTATAGTGAAATGGTGTGTGTAAAGATTAGAGATCCAGAATTAGGTGATTCATCTTTGAACAACATGATACCCTTTCAAAAAATATTACCGATAACTATTATGTGAGTGCATCATGTGAAATTAAAAAGGGTTAAAATAAGGTATCAAATCCATAAATTATTTAAGAGTAAAATTAAAAGAATTATTTTCTATAATCAGGTGATGAAATAAAATTTAGAAAGAAAAGGTACTTGTAGTCCTAGGAACCATGATTATATGATACAAATTTGAACAAATTTATGCCTTCAAAGTAAAAAAGAAGGTTTACAAAACCCTACTGGTTGTGTAGGTGATGAAATTAAAAAGGGTGAAATTGATGTATAAAATAATTAAATAGCTATATAGGTAATTTATATTAACCATTTTCATATATCAGGTTCAAGGATTTTGGAAGGTATGATCATTGCAACCCTATTCATGGCATTTTTGACCTCTTATTGAGGCGAATCGATGTGGGTGAACTTCTATTATTGTATTGAAACACTATGAAATAATGAATTTTGATTCAAAGTAAAATTATAGAGGTTTATGAGGGGTGTTTCTATAGAGACATTATATTTTAAAATATTATAGAATGATGGAATAATGAATTTATGAAAAAATGGGATGATTGAAGGAGGAGGTGAAGTTGCATAGTGAGGTGAAGGTGGAGTTGCGGGTGGAGAAGGCAAAGAAAGGGCTATTGTTGGGGAAGGCATGCATGGAGTTCTGGGTGGAGAAGGCATGCACAATGTTGTAAGTGGAGATGGTGAACATAGAGGAGGAGACTATAGTGGAGGCCGATGCATAGGAAGAGGTAGAGGTGGAAACCTAGGTGGAGGTGATCTAGTTAGAGTTGACACCATTTAGAAGGGAAGATAAAAATATTTAGGCAATCATTGGTAAGTAGAGGAATATGTTCTATTAATGGGGATAGGGTTTTGGAAGAGGATAGGAAGAGAGGCGGAGAGGCGGTGATGGAGGCGAGGACTGAGGCAGACCAAGAGGGAATGTAGTTTCCGTGGAGGCGGAGTATGTAGAGAGTGCTGATAGGAAGACACATCAGCCAATTGAAGGTAAGGATGACACATGGAAGGGATAATTAAAATCTATAGTATAGATAATGTAGATTTCATGGTGTGGTTATATCCATATAAAATAATTTATAGTTATGGTTTGTAAATAGCTCGTGAGTTATCCAAAGAATTAACCTCGGGAATGTCAAACCATGTGTGTAGTAAGGCCCACTATTTATAAACTGAGTGAAGGATGTGTTAATACCCAACCATTACATTTCATGGTCATTTCACATAGCTGAATTTGTGATAGATTATGGATATTTTTTTGTTTCCAGATAGGTATATTATTTCTAAGAAACTACATCCCCAATAATTTTTAAAAAATTTAGGTTGTTTTTTGGCTATGAGAGTTTAAGATCTTTATAGAGGATTATAAAGGTAGTATAATGAGTGAAAATAGTGATATATCATTTATTAAATGATATGGAATTCATAAAAATGATTCATAATAAAGTTTCTAATTTAAAAGAAAAGGAAATGGAAATGTTGAAAAAATAAAGGTAGAGAATAGGTTAGGAATCCTTGAATTGGCATAATTACATCTCAGGAAAAGGCTATAATAATCATAAACCACCCATCCACCACCAACTACTACCCCTATTGAGATATATGTTAATATAGAACTAGTTAAAAAATGATTTTATGGGGTTTTAACATCAATTACCTTACAACATTATTGAAATCAATATTGTAAATTATCTTTTCACATTTTTTATTGTTAACTGACATTATAATTTATTTTTAATGATGGTCATTAAAACCATGACATAGAAACGAGACTATAACTACATATCTAGGTTGGATTATCATATCATTAATATAAAAAATTACATGAAAAATTGTTTGTCATGTTAGTTATATAAAAACCAATGTGATAAATATATTTGTTTTATTTCTCACATTGTTTATAAAATAACAAACATAAAAAAAGAATATTTTTAAATTAAATTTAAATATATATTCGAAGTAGTAAAAAAGTAGAACAAGTGGCCATAAAAGAATATCACATAACATTATAACCTGAAATAGATGACAACATCTCAAATTCAAATTCATTTATCATTATAATTTAAAATTCAAAATTTATAATATATATTAATATAAAATAAAATAACATAAAACCTATCTAATAATTTCCACATTATTTTTTACACGATTTGGATCCTTTCATTATATGGGAGAGGGTCAACAAAGGGATACAAATGAAAATTAATGTATTTAACATTTATTCTCAATATAATTCTATGATAATGTTAAAAAATGTTTATAATAAAATAAAACAATATGGAATTTTTTATCTATACTGGTTGAAATAATTTCCAACATAAATCCTTGAACATAATATCTACATTCCTTTAATCATTTTTAAAGATGTAAATTCTATTTAAAAATAATTTTTCAATTAAAAATTACATTCAGCTAAAAAGTAGTAATTGTAAATGAGAATTCATATTTTTCATTACATAGTTGATCTTTATACTCCTTCATATTGTATCAATAATATAATTCCATTCCATTTTTGAAAAATATATTTATTAAATAATAAAAATATCATTATAGTATACTAGTATTCAAATAATCAAACTCATATTTTCAATACGTTGACAAAATTTTCTCACACATTGCCATTTTTATAGAATAACCAGTATGTTGTATTCTCTCTTGAAAAAAATACAACATCGAATGACTACTAATAGATAAAAAATATGATGTGAGGGGTTATTCATATAATATAAATAAATCTTTATGAAATATATTTCTCATACCTTTCATGATATGGAATTATCTATCACTGAATTGCATTATTTTTAAATCATTCAACAATAAATAATGTTATTTATGTATTAATAATTTTTATCTCTATTGGTGGAATATATTTTCATTCCAAAAACCCATTTACTAAAGTCGTATCTTGATAAATACAATGTGTATAAATATATATAATATAAAACAAACATAATTATTATGTTTAAATAAATTAAAATAATCAAATGATATATGATAATCAACTTAAATGAAAAAAATACTTGCATCATGTGGATAACCAACAAATCTCTAGTCACAAGCTCCATGATATCTCTATTTAAAATTATCAAAGTCAGTTTATGCCATTAAATTTTTACATCCATCGAAATATCATAAAATTATAACCAAAAAATATGGATATCTTGATAATATATTGTGAATGAAGTAGTATATGAAGTCATAGCCTCTTGCACATGTTTTTATATTTATAGTATGTATTTACCTTTAAATCATTCTGATAAATAAAATAAATATATACATTAAAAATGTTAAAAAAATGCAACACAATTTTAAAATAAATGATGTAATCTATTCATAAATCAATGTAATTTTTTTGAACAATTATAGATGACCTAACATAAAAATGTTTGATACACTATCCAACTGTAGTGAACTAATCTATTGGACATGGTAATCCCTCTTATCTATTGATAATATCCTACACAGTAACCCTATGTTTCTCCAAATACTTCTATTAATGATGAATGGTGTCCCAAATATATTATATAATAATATATGTAATAATATATCATTGTAGATCCAAAATTTATGACTCAAAATGGATGGGAATATATATAGTAGGAGGTATAAGAGTTGGATAAGAAGTAAGAGGTGGAGTAGTGGGATCAATAAGTGGAGATAGAAGAGTGGTATCTATAACCAGAGGTGGAAAAGTGGGATATGTAGCATAAAATTTTTTTTCTTGTCTGAAAATATCAATTGTACTAAATCCATGATCATATCCTCCATCATGTCACTCATCTCATAAAATATATCTTATAATACTTCTATTACCCTTTTATATACATCCTCAATTGATGAAGATCCAGGATAACCAAACACTTTTTTATTGATACACCTTTCTTTATCCTCATAGATTACCTAGGTGTTTGGGCTTCCCCAAAGTAGTAATTAAAATATCCTTCCTACCCTTAGGTGTGGAGGTCCCATGTTTTCCTTTATCTTTAAGGGATTTTTGTATATAATATTTTAAAAATTATTCTGGGAATTACAATATATAAATATTTTAATTAAATTAAATAACAAAAATAAATTAAAATATCTTCTTTAAACCTAGTAATTTTATCCCTAAACTCTTCTATAAGATATTATCACTTTTTTACTTATATAGGAACTCTTCTATTTTTCATGTCTATATATGGGAATTAAGGGTCTTCCTCTATGGATCATGAAGACCAAAATCTCATTTTTTGAAAATTTTCATCCATTATTTGATCATCCAATAACGTATTCCCTCAACGAGATAATGTATGAGGGTATATGTTTTTGGAATGGATATCTTGATCAAATATCCTTTTTTTCTATAAATTAAGAATAAACAAATAATTTATATGATTATTAATATAAAAAAATTCAAAAATATAACATTTCACTTACCAAAAACTATTATTTTTATATACTCTCAACTAACCAATTCTAAGTATATTTATCCAGAAATGGATATATATCACATGTATTTATATTCTTTTCCAAAATTAATAAAATTTGATGTGGGGGTTCATTTATAATACCTCAATCTCCAAGATTCTATAGCTAAATATTTCATCATGACCCCTCTAGTGTTAGGTATATCATATCTCATCTAATAAAAAGGGAAAAAACCTATATTAGTAAAATCATTTCATGATAAGTAAAATAATAAAAAATATGCCTATCTAAATTTTATCCCATAATTCAAATAATTTTACTTCATCAATACTTCCTAAATCACAAATCAAAATACTAAATTTGAATAAAAATTTCACTCCAACAAAAGTATTTAATCATATTGAATTTGGACCCCTAGTAATATTATTATCATCAAAATCCACTAGAATACTCTCAATTTGGTTACATGAAACTACTAATTTTGTTAAATATGTGCTTCAACATTTACCAACTCTAGAAGTATTATATTCCCCTATGGAAGTCTGTGGCTCTTGTATAGAATAATGAGGAGGCTCTATACTAGAAGTATGTAACAGTTCCTCCCCATAATCTTAAGGTGACTCCGATGTTTGATATGATGTTTTCCAAAAAAATCAAAGTAACAAGAAATTAGTACATAAATATACAAATCCAAATATTACATATAAAATAAAAATAAAAATGAAAATCGAAAAATGATCCAAAAAAAATAATCTAATATAAACACATTTTTATTCATATTTGTTAAATTATTCAACTTAAATGCTAAAAAAATTTAATGATAGATGAAATGACATAAATTAAGGGAAAAAGTCCAACTATTACAGAAAATTTTGAATAAAAATGATAAAATAATGAAAAAAATCAAACAATACCAAAAAACACTATCCTATATTCATTAGAGTAGTAAACACCAATATTAAAAAGAATACATACTATATTGTTTATCTTATTTTTTAGTAGATAATAATGTTCAAAGAATATAGAACATATTTATGAAATATAAAATAATATATACAAAAAAGGATTAATTTAAAATTAATAAAAATCAAACAACTATATAAAATTTTAATAATTGAAAAAAATACCAAAAAACAAATCTAATCTCGAAAAAATATGATGTTTTTATAATATGTGTTTTAAGTAAAATATGAAACTAATATATCTTAAATTTTAGGAAATTTAAATAATTAAACAACAAATAAATATGGGTTACATTGAATATTAGAGAATTATTAAAGGGTTTATTTGCCATATTCCTTTCTTATGATAATTATGTATAACACATACCATTAAATGACATTATAACAAAATAAATGAAGTTAAAAAGAAAAGAGGAGGATTAGAAACCCTTAATTCTAAGATATCTTCTTAAATATTGAGAAGAAATCATTTACACCATAAAAAATAATTGGAGACACTATTTAGAGAAAAAATGAGAGAACATTTATAGAAAATAGATTTAGGGTTGAGAGGGATTGGAGAATGCATGGAAGAGTATGGAATCCAAGCTTTTTAATACATAAAAATATCATTACACGATACAAAATTCAATAATACATAAGATATTTTGAGGTATAGTTTCTTATAAATTAAGGAAATAATAAATGAAAACATAAAATTTATTATAATACATTTGAAATTATTCTTCATATATTCATAATAGGTTAATTTTACTATATCTTATATTCTGGGGACATATATTAAAAGAAATGAGAGAGCATAAATCCCACTAAGGGTTTAAACAAAGGAGACATTTATAATATGATCATGAGGTATAATAACTGGGAAAGGATATAAGAACATGAGGGATAACATAATAGAATTATCCTGAATCATAACATAGAAATGTGTATAAAACATAAAATAATACATTCATAAGAATATCACCAATCTGTTATAAAACATAATTACAATAGTTTTTCACAAAGGTATCAATAAACATGTTATATATAAAGATTAATTTTGGAACAACATTGGAGAAATATCATAGTGAACCATTCATATATTTTAATTATTTTGATCTACATCGATCATAATAAATCATTTCATCATTAACCTATATATAATAAGAAATGAGTTTCATATAAAATCATTAAGTATATAAGTGCTTAAAGACATGAATATTACATCATTTTTAACCCACTAGAAGGTAATGTGGGTTTCATATTTATAATTCACCATAAATAAACTATTTTGACATATAGGTTAGTACCCATGGATATGTAAGGGGTTTTGGGTATTAGAAATATAATAATATTTCATCTAATTTGAGGAAATTTAATAAATGAATTTGGTAGCATGATGTGTATAAAATATGGATTAAATAAAGGGAATAATTAGAGGAACCAAAGGTCACTCACTGATAAAACACTATTTTGGTAAAAATGTGATAAATAAAAGTTATTGAAATGAAATTAATTCAACATTTTGAATTCATATCACAAAAGAGGTACTTGAATAAAAAAGAAGAAGTGAATAATTATCTTTCCCTAAGAAATAACTTCCTAAATCATAGAGAGGGAAACCATAGGAACATAGAGACAAAATGGAGGAATTATAGAGTACAAAAATAAGAAAAATATATTCCTTAAAGGATTTATAGTGGAATGGAATGATGATATTAGTGGATGGGTGGGTATTTATAATAAAATATGATGAATTGTTTAATAATTTTTAAATATTGGTCTTGGAATTCTAGGTTGTGGGAAATGAAAAATCATTTTTTAACCATGTTTTTTCTCATAGTTTAAGATATTTGAGTGATATTTGATAATATTAAAATAAATTTGAACATAAACCCGTTTTTAATATTACTTATGAAATGGAAAACTATATTTTTGAAAACAAAATATATTTTCTAAAGTCATAATTTCCATTTTAGTCTTTGGAAAGTCATTTATATATTTGGGAATTGATAAAATTAAATTAAAATAAATAATATTAACAAAAAAATGATTTTTTGGTTTTTTATTCTGTTAAATTATTTTTTACATAATTATTACATATTTATTGAGTCATAGAACAAACTAAAATACCAAAACTATATTCTTACTATTCATTGAAAAATAATATATTTTAAAAAATTCTCAAAATTTCACCCTAACCTAAATTTAATGTGATGAATTCAAATATAATGTTTATTTTATCAAAATAATATTACAAATATTATAATTTTAATATTTAAATAATAAAATCCTTATTTATTGAAAAATAATATTTTTTATGAGTGATTCTCCTTTCAGACATTATAAAAAAATTTATAAGACATAATTAAATTATATTTTCATTCATATTGAAATAATTATTGTTTTAAAAATTCAATTTTATGAAAATAAATTTTATTTATAACAATTGAGTTTATAATAAAAGTCTATATTTTTTATGAAAATAATATTGTGTTTTATTAATATCCAAAAATCTATTAATCAAATTCATCTTATATTTATGTGTTTTTTATTAAATAAAATAATACTAAAAATAGGTTGAAGAAATAATTATTTCATTTATAAATATGATATTACAATTTTATGAAACTATATTCTAGATATATATCCCATTATTACCCCAACATAAACACTACAGGTGAGGTGTCTGATGGTGGTAGTTTCATGGGGTGGCTCAGTTAACATTTACATAGTAGTGATCTCCACCAATTTGATCTTATCCCATATGTGACTTAATTCTAGACTCACTTATTGAATCTATTCTTGGGATTGGTAAAGGTTGTACCCTAATGAAACTACCTCTCTCCCTTTTTTCGATAAATGGGATTTAAAAGGCATGACCCTTCTGGTTGAGGATATCATTAATTCCTTCTACATAAATTAACTATTATAATTAAGCTGAATATAAACTAATCTTAATTTTCATGTTATAATGGATAAATTAAAAATTATCATAATTCCTAATGGTCATATTAAAAAATATGCATGTTATAGTTATATAATAGTCATATCCTAATGGTCATATTTCTAATTACATCTTATATATTGAAAAAAACATCAACATTTACTACTTCATTCCCCATGGTTATTATAATTCCTTTGATATTTTCAATTATATTCCAAATGTTTCTTTTTTATTTTAAAATTTATCATGGAATGTTTAATATTCTTGTAAGAGTTAAATATTAATTTAGTATACCATTTCATGGTCATTATACTCTATTTTTATATCCTTATACTAGTCCAAGATGTAGTAATCAATATTATTAATTGAAGCGAAATATTATTTATGTAGTAGTATTTATATGTGATTCCATTGTTAAATATAATAAAATAGTCATTATGTGAAAGGATATTTCTTTTATTATTCAACTAAAGAATTTTCAGGATTTTACAAAGAGAGTTCCTCTTATAAGTAAACATGACAGAGTTATACTTAGAAATAAAAGTTAGGTGAGGGGTAACAATGGAATCCCAAGGGAGTTGGGTAATTTAGGTACGAGGTGTTATTGAGAAATATGGGTATGAAGTTTCAACCTAAAAAATATATTATAGAAGGTTTTTGTTTCATGTAAGTTTAAAAAAATCTGAGCAGTGGCAGATTACCTCTTTTTACCCATTATTAACTTATTTAATTATTTTCCTTGGCAATTATTTTTTTGATAAAAATATTGAATGAACCCTCTTACAAAATTTTTAAATAATTATTCCTAATATTAGGTATATTTAATCCAATTAATTTTTAAATATTTTAAATTTTCTTTAAAATTAATTCAATATATATATATATTCATATACTCTCTTCGTTGAAAAATGTTTTTTTAAATATTAAACATTCTTCTTATTATTTACTATCAATTTTCTAATCAAATGAGTGTAAATATATTTGTTTATTTATAAAATATTAAATTGTAATAATTATTTAAAATACGTATATATAATTTATTTAGGAGAAAATTACACAAATCAAGTAAAATGAATTCATTTAAAGAAACATTTTATCCTTACCATGGTAATTAACAATAGCCTTAGTAACTTATTTTTATGAAAAAATGATATTTTAATTATTTTTAAATTAGGTCATGATGGTTTAAAATAAATACCCATTTTATTCAAATTCTATTGGTAGTAAAAATTTATTCTTGATCTAAGCATATAAAAATATGTTTTATAAAAAATTTATTTTTGGGAACCAAATGATATTATTCTAATTATTTTTATAGTAATAAAATTCTGATTTTTTTTAATTTATTTAAATTTATATATTGTAAATAAAATTTTATAAATATAAATTTTATTATTTATTGAAATTAATTTGTTGAAAAGTTAATTTTATAATAATATGAAATGTATAAATTAAATGGAATTATATAAAATTTTTACATTAATAATTTTGAAATTATATCACACTAATTTATATTTAAAAAACACGTTAAGAACTCTATAAAAGATGTAAGGGTATGATAAGTTGTGGGGAATATTGTGGGTGGTGATTCAATACCGTGGATCTCATAGTGATTTCCTTGAACTTGAACTTCTCTTACAGATTATTTTTCACATATCATATATGTTGACTTTTAGATTGAATTTTATCTATGAAAAACCCTAGTGATGTTACATATTTTCTCTGATTAAAAAAAATTAGCCTCATACGGAATATTTATGCTATTTGATATCATTACATCCCATTTTTATAAAAATTTCACAATATGGTTACTTCTATTTAAACCAACCAATTCAATGGCTTTGATTAAATGACCATATTTCCCCAAAGACTATATATATAATGAAAACATTATTTCTATATATATCCTTTTTAAAATCATATATCTTCCTCATTACATTATATATCAACATTTTTATAATAGATCTATTTCTTATACTTCTTGACATAGTTCTAATAAAGGTTGTGATATTTGTAGAAAACCATGAGGATGAAGATTTTATGTTTTGGGTATTATTATATAAGTGCGGTTTTAGTCCACTTATATTTTTCTTAATTATGATTCTTATTATATTCTCATAATTCATTCATGTTTATCATGTGTTTTAATATTTTATCATAATAAAATGTATTCCAATTCATTTTAGTATGGTGTTACATGTGAAACAAGCTACTTAACATATTAATTTAAGGATGAATATGTAATAAAATCACAACATGTTACAAATTTGGTGTTTGGTTTTCCAAAATGTAGGTCAAGTATCATGTTCGTATTAGATCTTAGTGAGTTACTGATGATTCTTGGTTATTGATAGATGAATCAAGTAGATTTTGTTATATATGTTCAACTATACCCCCTTCCATCATATTTGGTTTTATGAAACTATCATTTTATTATTGGGTATTTTTTTGGGGTTCATTGGTAATTTTGTTATTTGTTAAGTTTTTTTCGTTTATTTGTTATTTTGTTTTAATTTTAAAATAAGTTTAAAATTGATTTTTTAAGAAAGAGTATAAAATTTGAAATGTTCTCTTTTAAAAATATTTTACCTTATGAGTTTTCAATGGGGTTTTATGAAAGTATTTAAAATGTGAAAGAGTTCTTTATTTTGTTTTATAATATTAAAATACCTCTCTTTGAGGTTGAAAATAATTTTCCTTCAAAATAATACTTTCACACTTTTCTTATATGGAGAGGGTGGATGTATTCTAAAAATTAAATGTATGTGATTTTTTTCATCACTATTTTTCTTTAAGAAAATACTCTTTTGAATTTTATTTCAAACTATTATTGGTGAAATGTTTAATATAAGTAATTACACAGAATCATTGGTGAAATCCTATTGGGAACATTTAGTTCACACCCTGTATATAAACTAGTTTGTGTGTATGTGGATTTTATGTTTTCTCTCAGAATCTATGGTTTTATTCTGCTGATTATATTTTTTTGGTCCTTTTAAGGATTAGTTGGGATGTGGTGGTCACACTGGGTTTCATTGGGTTTCATGGTAGTTTTTTGGTCAATTTTTTTCCTTTATGTTTCTTGAGTATTGACCTATTGTACCTTTATTTATAGAATTTTATATTCTATTTTATGTGTTATATCTTCTTTCATTTCATTTTATGAATTTTATTTTTATTTATTTAGTTTTTTTATGTATCAAATTTTAATAGTCAGATTTTTTTTCAAATTTTTTGGTTTTTCGAGTTCGCATGTCATGTTTAGTTTGTTTTTATTTTTAGAACTATTTATTGTATTTTTATGGAAGTATATGGTATGGAAGAAACATTTCATATTCTTAGTAAAGATTCAACAACTTTGTTTTATTATTATATGATGGTGAAATTATTCCCAATTCTTTTCTTGATAACCCAAACCTAGATTCTAGCCTTTTGGGTTAAAAAACACCCATTGGGCCTTATGGTGTTTTATGTCAAGTAGCATGTCGGGTCAGCTCAGGTCGGTTCGTTGAAAATGACATCAGAGCCAATTTTTTTAAAAATAACTTGGTTATAGAGGATCTATCTTAATATTTAGGAGTCTACTTTTATGAAGATATGAATGTTGCTACTCGAGAGGTTGGAATAGGGAAAGCCTTGCTGGATCATTGTTGTCATGGGCCTCACGTTGTTATGGATATTCATGAATTGAATACTAAATTTGAGTTTTTTGGTTATTAATGACTTTATTGATCTTTATTTATTTTTTTTAAAATACATTAGGGTATTTTATTGAGTTTTTAGATACAGATGTAGGAATATTAGCGGTGAATGGTTAGCTCACATTATTTAAAAAACCATGTAGAGACAAGAGAATAGTTCTAAAATTGTTTCAAATATTGTCCATGATTCACACAGGGTCTATAAAACCATGTGTCCCATCCAGGGTAAATTGTGTATTCTGCTTTTATTTTTATTTAGTATCATTTCACTTATATATTGATCCTAATGACATTTTCCATCACATTACTAGAATTAATTTTTTTTTATGATGCGTTGATGTTATTGGGGTGGGTTTATGTTTTTTTTCATGATATATCTTTATTTATGTGATTATTATAAACTTTTATTTGTGTAAAATTAAAATTTTGGGGAATTTTTTTTTGTTTTAAAATAAAATTTTATAGTAGTTTATAAAATAAATTTTCTTTTCAAAATTTTTTTTAGATGTTGTTGTTTTTAAAAATGAAACAAGTTTTTTGGTAAATATTTTCAAATTCTAAAAAAATATTTCAATTAATTATTTAAATGGGAATAATCTCTCAAAAATGGTGACTTCGTTTTAATGTTGTTATTTCTTTTAATAAAATGTTTTGGACTATTTTTATGTGACTTTTTGTAATTTTGGTCAAAGTATTTTTAAAAAATATTATTTTAAAAGTTATTAATTTTGGTGATTATTTATTTTATATTTTTTTCCATGGTTGATGTTGGGAAATTATTTTTTTACAATGAATCGTTAATTTTTTGGGATCATATTTCATGTTAATTAGAGAATTTTACCCTAAAAGGACTTCAAGAAGAGTTGAACTTTTATGTAACGAACCCACATTTTCTCAATCTAATTCACTTCTTATAATTATTCCTTATATTATTATCACTTTTGTAAGAAAAATGACATATCATGATACTAAATACTATTTGACCATTAAATATAAATTTTCCACTTATTTTTTTGAATTTCTGAAATCTGATATACAAGGTTGCGATCAATAAGATATTTGGAGTCAGATATGATAAACATATTTTTCTTTGAATAGTATACCCTTATGAATAGTAACCTACCCTTATGAATAGTAATACGACCCTTAAGAATATTAAATCACCCAAAATAATAGTAACCTCACCCAAGAAGGTATAAAATTTTTTTAGACATCTTATAAGTGGCAATATGACCATAGTAAAAGTATTGGTATTTTTGTATATCATAAATAAATAATTATAATTAATTATTAAATTTAAAATAAAATTTATTTTCCTAAAATGTATTCATAAATTAATAATTCTATGTCTTCTAGTTTTAAGATAATTTTATAAGACCTTATTTAATTTTTGAAAGTAATATAAAATTAGTTTTAATTATATAAAATATTTTTTTCATGTAAATTATGATTTTAATTAAAAATTAAATTAATAATATTTATAAAATTATTTTCGGTAAATTGAGTTCATTTTTGGATTCCCCATGTCGAAAAATGGTAGGGTGAACTTTTGAGAAGTTTTTGAAATACTTGAATTTTTGGTGAATAGTAAAATACATTAATTTACTTTATTAATACATTATAAATTAAATCAACTATTCTTGACATAATAAGTGATGTAAGAACCCAAATATAGAACTCACAAGAACTTATTATTTTTCTTGGTCATGGAATCATCACTATTTTTTGTCTTGTGAAGAAATAATAAATTAATGAATATAATATTAAAAAAACCCTCCTCCCGTCCCCTATAAATACCACCTTTAACACCCTCATTTACTTACACCTCTCATGTTTCAAGACTTGAATAAAATCTGCCCAAAACTCTTTCCTAGCCCCTCTCCCACATCCCATAGCATCTGGTCACATCAAAAGACCAATCCAATGTTCCTTAAGGACGATTCAAAAGGAAATTCCCCCTCTCTTTTCCTTTAATTTCCTTTCAAGTTCTAGTTATTTTCTTAATCTCTCCCCACCTATCCTTGTTCACTTGGTATGGTAACTACATAATATTAAATATATTGAAATTTTATGATAATAATGGGATAATATATCATCCAACCCCATTCTCCTCTTCTTTTTATTTTAGAAAGGAAAACATTGTTCCTGAGGTGTTAATTTATCACCTTCAAGAACAACATGTTTTCTTTTTTCCTTCACGTCATTCAGATATGGTCATGAAACCATTTTTTTGGTTTCAAAAGATTATTTTATATGTATTATATCCTATTTAATGTTTTGGAACTAACTTATGTATATATTACTAAATTAATAAACAAAAAAAGTTTGTTGTGGTCAAAAAACCGCCCGAATTAACCCAAACGATCATCATTAAATTCTTATTTAATGATTGATTATCATGGTATATAAAAAATTAATAATAAGATCATTTCAAGTTACATAACATAATAAATTACATATAAGTAAAATTCTGGATTTTTATCAACATTTTAAATGAACTTCCATTCACGAATACAAGTGAACCATTCAAGAAAACTATAAAAATGAACATTCTTGGACAATGAATTTAAACTCCATAACTCATAAAAAATCCTATAAATGAACGAAATAAAAACTTAATGGATCCTATTAATGTATAGAATATTATGTAATTTTTAATTATTTAATATAATGTGGTTATATAGGACATTAAAGTGAATAAATCATTTAGATACAAGGTAAGGGGAAATTCTTGAACCCAACTCTCTTTCTTTGAGTTTTCTCTCTTCAACCCATTTTTATTATGGTTGTTCCATAAAAATAATTTGTTCATCATTATATTACCTTTTATGGGATATACATTTTCTCCAATTTATTTTATGAAAAATCTATTTTTTTTTCAATAAAACACTTATTTCAAGTTAATTTTTTTTTTAATTCTTGAAGATTGTTTCACTCTTCAATGAAGGTTAATTATTCAATGTCATGAATGATATCACCTCTTTATTTTAGTAACCAAATGTTTATGAATGTATGGTTTATTATTTTAAACCCAATTCTTTCCATTTGTTATTTTATGTTCAAGTTTGACATATTTTCATTGTGGCATGCACGATAATGTAAATGTTATGACGAGACGGGTGCACCCTAAATTATATAGCACAATATAAATGTTTGAATGTGACAGATACACTAATAATTATACATCGGTACAATGAATTGGGTAATGTGATGAATATCTTGAGTCAAAGTGAAATTATATGTGAACACGATGCTAGTTTTTTTCACAACTTTGTATGGTAGATGACCACTAAGACAAGATGTTTCATTTTTACACATTGGCACATTCCATGCTATTATATAATGATTCATATCATTATTTTTGATGATTGTGTTATTATTATTCTCAAAAAATGATATTTTGTTCTTATCTATCCTCTTAATGGGTTTTTATCTCAGCCCATTTTGATGTATATCCTCAACAGATTATGTGTACTAAGGAGTTTTCAAGGGACACTATGAAGCTGGAGAAGAATGAATTAAATAAATGTTTATGTTTGATGTTCTAAATGTTATGTTTGGTCCTAGTTTTCCAAAGAAACTAAAACTTATGATCCTCTATGTGTAATGTTTTAATGTTTTTTATCATTAAAATTATGTAAATGTAATGTAATAAAAATAGAGTCTCTATAGTTTATTTCTAAGAATAGACCTTAGGGTGATTCCTCTGGTTATCTAGCTGAAAGTCTTCTAGTTATTGGCCCTACACAAACATAGGATAGAGTGGTAGATATTGAAATATTATTTCTATTATAGTTATTGTATTATTTCATGTTTATTTTTGTGATTATTATGGTCCCCATGAAATAATGAAGTGGGTAGAGAGGATTAATGAAAACCAAAATTCCCTAGAAACACCTGAAAATTTTGTCATGTCAAATATATGGTCTTGTTTCCTGGAGTTAGTGTTATTTTTTTCACAAAATAGTTTTTGATGAATATATAATGGGTCATTCCTTTAGAATATGTCTCATTTGGACCTCAGTGCAGTTTATGTGGATGTGTCAATTTAGACTATCATTATATATATTTTTAGGTCTGTTTTTGGTGAGATTTAGTTATTTCGGGTTAATCATGGAAATAATCATTGATAATCCTGCACAAACTTTAAATATAGGACGTTAATTCACCAAAAGATTAGAAATGAAATAAATAGGTCACTAGAAGGAACTATCTAAATTTCAGTGTATCAGAACCTAGAAGAATCATTGTAATTAAATTACCACACTGAGTTTCACTTACTCAAGTATATTTATTGCAAACTCACACAAACATTCATATGAAAAACTAGAAATGAAATAAAATAATGTTAAGGAAAAGTGATGCTTTAGGTGGTTTATAATTTGAACCAATGTCTATAGGAGAAGTATTGAAAACATTAATTTCACCTGAATTATGAAGTTTTAATCACTACGACTCAATAGACATATAGATTACTAACTCAATTAATATCTTAACACCTCAACTAGTAGTTCCACCTGAATTTTATAGGGGTCTCAACCAGTCAATCGGTTACACTGACCTCCTACATTCATGAGGTTCCATCTATTCATAACATGACTCTCTATTCTCTATAGATTTCTTCATCCTAACTTCTAATCCTTAGTAAATCAATTTTGTTCATATGCCTCACTCTATTCCTAATAATTCATTGTTATGAGTTATTAAAATTTAAAAAAACCTATATTCTGGTGATCTCAGTATTGTCGAACTTCCAGTGAGTTTACCTTCATTATTTACATTTATTATAGGAAGTTAACTCTTTACCTACTTATTATTATCCAATTAATTTATTTTTCCACTAATCTTGAAAGTATGAAGGGTTATTTAAAGTTTCTATTTCCAAAAAACTGACTCCAACACATGAAGAGTATAATTTCCCTATATTTTCCTTATAAGACTTTTGAATATATTAGGAAATTGTGTTAGATCCAAGAAATGGGATGATAAGATATTTCGAGACCAGGTGATCCTCCGTGTTAATATTATAAAAATATTATATAAATAATATAATTCTTGTGAAATGTTTCAGAAATAATGGAATAACTCTCGAATAGAGTGTCAAATAAAAAATATGAGACCATATTTTAATCTATAATGTGGGTTTCACCTTAGGAACAATATAATCTTGGGGAACATCAAGATCTTGGGTACCATGGATATAATACTAATTAAATAAATTAATACATTTATTTAATTGTTAATTAAGCCTAAACCTAAATTGTCCTCTATTTAAACCTAATTATGATTAAATTTCATGGTTATGAAAATAAAATCCTGGATATGATAGGAGAGTGTGGATGAGAGTTTGGTGATTGAAATTGGAATTAAGGATTGTGATCAATTACCCAATGATCATCTTGTCTAATGATAGTGGAGTTGTGTACCTCACCAAAAATGATGAAAGAGAACTTTTCGTCACCAATAATTTATCCAAACATGATGCGGTATGTTTTTGTGTGGATATATCATGTTTTTTCATTATCCCACATTAAACAAAAATCAATTATTCTAATAGTTTTATTTGCTAGTCTGTGGATGAATTGCGTGTTTTTAATTTTCTTCCAAAAAATATTAGGAATTAATAATTTTTTTTCTATTAATTCATTATTATAGTGGAAATTAATTTAGGAAAACAAGAACAATGGATGAGGTTTTTTTCACTTTGTTGTTTCATTGATTTCTTCCCCCGTTCATTACATGATTCTTCGCTGATATTTCTTTGGAGGGAGGTTTTAAAATACCTTGTATCTAGTTGTTGTGAGACCATCCTTCAACATAACAAATCAGTGATGAGGGTTTGGGTTCAAGATCAACAAAGTCAACATGGTGTGAATATTATTTTGGATTATTGGAGGATGATCATGTGTGTATATGAAGTTTATTTGTTTCCAATTTGGGCATGTGGTGATGGCTCAGTGTAACAAAGATCAATTTTTAGGTGGATCAGATAGCCAGAATCCACCTAGAAAAAATGGTGAGACTCGGTCGACCTAGAACCATGATCTCTAGGAAAGATTACTGATTGATATGATGGTTAAAATGGAAGAAGTGGAAGACCCATGAATACCCACGAGTTTTGTAAAATCCCACATTACATAGAATGTATTCTAGAAGAACACACACTATCTAACCCCAAATTTGGATTTATAGGTTTAAACATGAAATAAAATATCACACAATATGTGTCCCATGTGACACTCTGTGTGACATGAACTAAAATATCAGCTTATACTCTTAGGGTACATGGGTATGGACATGGCCAGGTACATGATAAAGAACAGAGTACATGACCATGACTCGATACTTGGACATGACCTGGTATACAGACATATTCGGTTACACAGGCATGACCAAAGTACACGTGCATGTCCTAGAGTACACTGGCATGAGTTGAATCATACAATTAGAATCATGGTAGGAAATACAGGTCATATTCCATTGGTACACTCAATTTACTTCCTCTAGGATTTCTTGAGGACCTTTCTCTCTTCTATATAAACCATTTAATTTAGGTTGAGTTCCCTCTATTCATCCCCCATGAAGGGTATTTTGATCCATCTTGTCATAAGAATAATATGTGATCCCATCTATGGGATTAATCTCAGAAAAAGTTGAAATAATACCCCTTAAGTCATAGGGAGGGATCCTCTACAATATATTAATTCTCCCAGGGGGTTTGAGGTATTAGTGTTGTAACGTCTTGGGTCTGAAAGCTGACCAGAGACACCCCGTACCCGGTTGTTCACATGGACTAAAGCACATTTTCTCGAACAGCATAGGCTGCCGACAAGCAACGAGGGCCTTGGGTGTGATAGTGGGGAAACTATTCCCTCATTGGTAGTGTAACACAATGGATGTAAACCGATATACAATAGTGTAAGTAGTAAACCTACTAAACAATAGTAACAGTGGATGAATAATGAAAGAAACAACTGGATCACACACATATATATGATGCATGATATATGCTTCCAAGAAAGTAGCCAAACAAGTCACAATGATGAAATACAGTACAAAACCCAAGTATAAAGAAATGTAGTAACAGATCCAAAATATCGCAAGCCTAAGCTTGGTCCCATGCTCTCTAGCTCCAAAGCAGTCAAAATCCTAAAGTAGAAGGGCACTTTATCTTATCTATACCTGCAACAATATTATCTATTTGGGCCCAAAAGCATGGCCGAAACAGGGTGTGAGAATAAATCCCAGTAGGCAACCAACACAATATCTGTGCCTAATAGTCAGTGAATATATGGTAGGTAATAGGTAAAAGGGTCCAGTAAACAAGGATGTACTCAACAGTGAACAATCCATAGTTTCAATGCAATCAGTTCCATATATCAACCACAGCTAATCAGGCGGGAAACCTTTTGGGTAGTACTCTCAGCCTAACCCCTCTGGTTCGACCAAAATAATGATACAACCAAGACTCTCTGAGGAAGCTCTCTAAGTCAATTACCCTTATAGTATAAAGCGTATAAGACTCTCTGAGGAAGATCACCTGGTGAATTACCCTTATAGTCAAAAGTGATAATGACTCTCTGAGGAAGATCACACAGTCAATTCCCCTTATAGTCAAATGTGATAAGGACTCTCTAAGGAAGCTCACATTATCAATTTCCCTTATAGCCAAAAGTGATAAAGACTCTCTGAGGGAGCCCAACAGTCATTTACCCTTATAATCAAAAGTGATGAAGACTCTCTCAGGAAGCTCACATGGTCGATTCCCCATATATTCAAAAGTGATAAAGACTCTCTGAGGAATTTCACTCAGTCAATTCTCTTTATAGTCTACTACACCAGGTTCTCACTACCCTGTGTAAGTCAAATGAGAATAGAAATGAAATACGGACAAAGTAAACCTCAAGAAATACTTAGCTAAATAGTATCAAGATTGTCAGATAAAATAATCACTCTATCCTACAGTACTAGGCATTGAAAAAAATTAAGGAATCCTAATGGCTAAATAGGACCAAACGGTCATAAAAAGAGATTCAATGGAAAGGCACAAAACACATACCTCAGTGTTGGGAGATCGCTATATGTGCACCTCAAGCCTTGAATCGCCCAAGAACACGGTAGATCAACAAAAACGTCTATAATGTTCAATCGAAGATAACTACTGAATGAGGAAGAATCCAGAAACAAAGATCTAGAAGAATGAAGAGCTTACTGAGGTGGTCCCAATGCAATCGATGGCAGTCAATTTAAAGAACAGGTTCTTGATTGGGGACTCGAAGAAGATCCACACTGTACAGACACTCTCAGTCGAGTTCGGCTGAGAAGAAGACTTTTCTATCGATAAGACGGGACCCCGGTCCATTCAGTGAAAAAGAGAAACTACACAGCATGTACTTGTTGTTGATATACTCTACTTTAGGTGGTCTCTAGGTCACCACACATGTCCTTGTGCATGGATGCTACCCAACCAACACCTTTCTACCCACAGTAACCAAATACACAGCGTGTACTCATAAAGTACATGACATGTACATCAAAAATTTATAGAAAATCCTCTTTTTCTAAAAAACGGACAGAAAATGAAAACATACCTAAAAAGAATGCCTGGATTCTTAAAAAATTTCCCCCTTAAATAAATTCATCTCTGAATTTCCCAAGCAAGGAGGTGTAGAAAAAGAAACCCCTAACAACTCCAGCCACTACGATCATACCTTTGCCTCCATCTCCCAAGTCTCATCCTGTACTCACTCAAGCTACCATAGCACTCGTACCAGAGGAACAGACCATCCACAAAGAACCTTTTTACTTTGATCGACAACCTAGATAGGATGATCCACAAAAGATGCATCCACCTCCAACTCAACCTCCTCGGGTTGGAAGACAAGAGATGGTTCTGAGAAGTAACATCGAAGCTATGAAACGTGTAAGACGTCATGCATAACCCGATACCTCTGAGGTAACAAAAACTGATATGAATCCAGCCCAAATCTCCCCAAAATATCAGACGGCCCGACCTACCTTGGCAAAAGCTTACCTTATATACTAATCATCCTATGCCCCAACCTCGATGTTACACATAGGAAAACCTGATCCCTGAACTTGAACTCCAAAGTTTCTCTCTACTGATCAATGTAAGATTTATGTCTAGACTATGTAGTAGCCATCCTCTTCCAAATCTAGTCTATCGGCTCTGTGGTCTCCTGGACAAGATGAGGTCCTAATATAGCTGCCTCTCCAACATCTAGCCAACATAAGGGTGATCAGTATGATCTATCATACAAAGCCTCATAAGGTTCCATCTGAATATTTCTTTGAAACTATTATTATAGGAAAACTCCACAAGAGGCATGTTATTCTCCCAATAACCTTCAAAATCTAGAATACATGCCCGAATCATGTCCTCAAGAACCTAAATCGTATGCTCGGACTGGATATCTCTCTGTCGATGGTAAGAAATACTCAAAAGTACCTGTGTACCCAAGGCCTTTTGAAGCCCCTTCCATACCTAAGAGGTAAAATGTGTATTTCTGTCTAAAATAATTGAGCGTGGAACTCCATGTAAGTGCACAATCTTCTTGTTGTACAACCTTCCCAACTCCTCAACACTGAAGGTCTCCTTGATCGACAAAAACTGAGAAACCTTCGTGAGTCTATCAATGAAAACCCAAACTACATCATTCCCTCAAGGAGACCTCAGAAAACCTATCATGAAATCCCTTGTGACATCATTACATATCCACTATGGAATGGGTAACTACTGAAAAAGACCTATTGGTCATTGATGCTATGCCTTTACCTTCTGATAGGTGGAACACATCATGATGAAACTAGAAACATCTCTCTTAATACATGGCCACCAATATTGATGGTGTAGATCACTACATATCTTGGTGACACTAGGATGAACTGTCCAAACAGGGGAATGAAAGTCCCTCATCAGCTCCTCACGTATGTCTACTGGCATCCATACACGCCCCTGGAAACGTTAGATCTCATCCTCGCCTATGGTCCATCCATGAATAGGGTCCTCTTGAGACACACATTCCTATTGATACTGAAGGAACTTGACCCACCTACGTTGTCTGAAGTTCATGTCATGCTGAGGGAAGATGTACCTAAGGATTTTGTGGTTAGTGAAAACCAAAAAATTCTCTCCTAGAAGATAATTTCTTCAATAGTGTAGGGCATGAACCACTACAGCCAACTCAAGATCATGTGTCGGGTAATTACTCTCATGTGGCCTCAACTGTGGAGGCCCGTACGTGATGAATCCTTCCCCCAGCATAAGTACAGCTCCCAGCCTGATACCTGAAGCATCACAAAACATAGTATAACACTTTCCTGGCTCTGAAAATACTAGTATCAGATCCAAATTTAATATCCTATTAGACTCCTAAAAGGATGAATGACAATAATTTGACCACAAGAACTTTGTACCCTTATTAGTTAGGCTTATAAGTGGTGTTTCTAGGAAAGAAAAATCCTATATGAAACATTTTTAGTATCAATATAGCCCTAGAAAACTCTGCACCTCAAATACGTTCTTCGGGTACTCCAAGGAAACCACTGTTCTCACTTTCTCTGGGTCTACTGATACTCCTATCTCTGAGATAACATGAACCATGAAGTGAATCTAGTCCATCCAAAAATGGCATTTTGAGATCTTATCATATAACTGATTCTCTCTCAGTGTACTCAAAATGATCTCAAGATGGGTATCATGGTTGTTTCTTGTGTGAGAGTACACCAAGATATCGTACATGAAGACCACCACCAAAGAATCCATGTGTGGATGGAACACTTAGATCATTAGTGCCCTGAAAATTGCAGGCAAGTTTGTGAGACCGAATGACATAACCACATACTCGTATAGACGATACATGCTTCGAAAAACTATAAGTGGTATATGAGTTGGTCTAACATGCAACTGATGATAAATGGATCTCAAGTCAATATTTGAGAACACACGTGCTCCTCAAAGCTGATCAAAGAGATCATCAATCCTTGGTAAGGGATATTGGTTCTTAACTATCAACTGGTTTAGCTTCCAATATCCTCACATTTTCTGAGGGTACCATCCGCCTTATTCGCAAACATGACAGGTGAACACCAAGGAGAAGTATTGGGTTGGATAAAACCCTTTTCCTACAACTCCTCCAACTACTTCTTAAGCTCTTGTAACTCTGGTGTAGACATCCTAGAAAGAGGAATGGACACCAGTGCCGCTCGTGGCACGAGCTCAATAAAAAAGTCTACCTCTCGCTCCAAAGGAAATTCTGAAAAGACCTCTATAAAGAAGTCCCTAAAATGATCCAAAACTGGAGGAAATTCCACCGGTGAAGTCCCCTGGACATCCAGATAAAGACTAGCAATATGGGATGTAACTCCTCTCAACCCCTGATACTCAGGTCGCACTCTGCTCGCATAGACATCCCATTTGCCCTTATGAAGAAACGATATTCCCTTTGGTGATGTGAAACTCACCCTATGGTAATAAAAATCGAAAAATTACTGATAGGGAACAAACCAGTACATTCCAAGAGTGACATCAAATCCCATTATCTTTAGAACATAGAGGTTCCATAAAAAGTGATACCCACCAACCTCTATAGGGAAATCCTTACGTTGATGCACAAAAGTCATTCTAGTCCCCAACAGAGTTTCTAGCGTAAAGATATTAGCAGAAGAAAAGATACAGAGCCCAAGGATCTCCACAAAAACAACAGATATAAAACTATGTGAAGCCCATATATCAAAAAGAGCATAATCTTAAACTGAGGCAACTAAGATCGTACCTCAAACTGTAGAGGGTCTGGGATCCTGCTCCTGATGGGTCTACTCCACTGGAAAATTCTGAAATGCACCACGACCCTGTGACCCTACCTAACCACTCTTAGCTGATCCACCATATTTTTGCTAAAAATCTGGCGAATGGCTACCATAGCCACGACCTCCACCTCGGCATGAACGATCAGAAGAACTCCAATTCCTAGACTGGTGGGAAACTGGTGGTACAGCTCCTGAACAAGGAGTCATAGATGAACCTCTGTCACTAGCTGTAAGTGAAAATAACTGACAGAAACACTGAATATGACCCATCTTACTGCAAGATCAGCACTCCATTGGGACCCTCGGGTAATATGGCCTCATATATCTACTCCTACCACATTGGTAGCATAATGCCTAGCTACCAAAAGATGCATCCTGCCTACTCAAATCTCTTCATGTATTCTTCCTACGACGCTTCCTACTATCTGCTGGTGGAGCACTAACTCTGGATGCCGAACCACCCTAGATCACAGCTTAAGAATCCCTCATATTGTGATCAGTGATCAGCACCTAGTTGACTATAGAAGATATCGAAGTCCACAAGAAGATGTTCACCTGAGATCAGATATCCTACCTTAGACTGTCCTCAAACATCCGTACAAGGAACAACTAATCTCCCCCAAGAAAGGGTGTAAATAACTGCAACTCGGTGAAGCGAGAGGTATAATCCAACACAGAAAAAGTACCCTACTCAAAACTTGTAAACTCACAGGCTCGATTGGACCTCAACGTATCTGGGTAGATGTAGGCATAGAAGATGCATTGAAATTCATCCCAATCCATGACTTGTTGTCATACTTCCTGTGAGATCACATCCCACCACATCTTGGCAGAGTCTCAAAGCATATACATAGTGAGATTTACCCTCCTCTCTGGAGGTATCTCTAGATTCTCTAAGATCATCATCATGGCTTCTCGCCATGACTATGGAGCCTGAGGTCCTCCTTCCCTCATGAGGGTGGGAGGATTCTACTTCTGGAAAACCCTCTTCAGCGCTTCCATCGATGGGCCAGGAAGTTGAGCTCCCTGGAAGGTATACATCTTCCTAAAAAATCCCTCCTCAAACTATGTATCGACACTTATGTCGGGTATAATTGCTGGTGCCAAGACTAGAACAACTGGAGGATCTTCCAAAAATCCCTGATTATCCATATCTAGTGTCTGATCACTATCCTGTAACTGGCAGACAACCGAAGGATGTATTGGTGGCGTGACACTGCAAGGTCAAGCACACACTTTAGATCATAATTAATAGGAACTGAAAACATAGAAGTAAAAGAAGGGAACAAGAGGAAAAAAGCCTTAAATATTTCCAAAACATGGATACACAGTGTGTATAAATCCTACACAGCATGTTCCCTTAAGCTTTCACATGGGTATGTACTTCTACCAACCCAAGTCATGTAACACCCCATCCACATGGCATGTTGTCCTAACACATGACGTGTACCTGACTTCCCTTACCCTGCCTGAGTCCTTCTACACAAATAACCCACACTGTTCTCTTAGAACAAGACTACACAACATGTTAGTGCCAAACACGGCGTGTACTAGACGAACCTCACCGACTAGTGTTGTTAGTGACACGGTCAGATACATGACTCACACTACCCAACATGGTTTAGATGGACATGGCCTGTACTGCTTAGGTTTCAACTGCTCATGTAGTTAGTCACATAGGTGAACACATGGTTGAATATACATGGCATGTTAGTTCAAAACATGGAATATAAAAGAATATTTAACTGACCTATGATTCTCGTTACATAGTCGGATAGTCTAGTTACACTACACGGCGTGTTCTAGACAGACACAATGTCTATTAGAAAGGACCCAACCATCCCATGTTGTTACTGACACAGCTAGATTCCATGGATTAAAATACATGACGTGTTCTAGAAGGAAACAACACGTATTAGAAAAGAATCAACCGACCCATGTTTTTAGTGACACGGTCGGTTACATGACTCTACAACACAGCATGTACATCAGGTACACAGTGTGTCCTACAAAGATTCTATACCATGTGTCTTTTCCCACATAGTTTGAGACTTGGTTAGAGACTACATGGTGGGTACATATAGTACAAAGTGTGTACTTAAGAAAAATAGTTCCTTCCTGAATAGAACAACAGATGGCGTGTATTCAACATTACACGGTGGGGATTCTTGGTTTTTCAAGACAATAAGCCTCCAAAACTACTCAAGAACCCAGAAAAACACTAAAACAAAAATTAATGTGCCAAATTCTGATCTATGAGGGCCCATAATCCCCACAAATCAATATTTGGCATCTTATACATGTTATAAAAAGGAAAACAAGGCAATGATCCACCAATTTCTGATCCATGAGGGCCCATAACACCTTCAGAACCAATGTTTGGAATTCATTCAAACAAAACCTTACACAAACAATACCCTATCAAACCTCAGGTATTTTTATCAAGGAATATATCACAACAACATGCATATCTAGAACAACATCTATCACAACAACATGAAATTGCTCATGAAACCTAAATGGCATGGAAATAATGCATAACATGTGATTTCTAGCAAGTTACTCTATGATGTATTAGATGGAATAACTCATCTCATCGGGTTTTAATAGAAATTGAAACTCAATATCATCAACAATAAAAACAGAAAACAAGTTAATCACTCAAGGTGAAATAAAATCAACTGTAATAATGTAAAAACTAGAAAACTTGCAATAAATAAGGTAAATAGGATTTTCCCTATACATGAGTTAGTTAGTCCCGGTCACAATTTATTACCAAGTACCAATTCGGTCCTATGCCTGACTATAGACTCTAAATAGTACGTCAAGAGAAAAGAATCCCTCTGATACCACTTTGTAACATCCCAGTTCTAGAAGCTGCCCAGAGATTCCCCGTACCCAGTTGGTCACGTGGCCTCAAGTGAATTTCCCCAAACACCAGAGGCTTCCGACTAGTAGCGAGGGCCTTGGGTGTTATTGTTGGGAAACTATGCCCTCATTGGCAGAGTGACACAGTGGAAGTAAATAGATATACTATAGTAGAAGAAGTAAACATACTAAACAATAGTAACAGTGGAATACTAATTAATTAAACAACTGGAGCACACACATATATCTGATGCATGATACATGTGTCTAGGAAAGCAACCAAGAAAGTCACAATGTTGAAATATAGTACAAAACCCAAGTACAAAGAAAAGTAGTAATAGATCCACAACATCACAATATTATTCTTAGTTCCATGATCTCAAGCTCCAAATCTGTCAAAATACAGAAGTAGAAGGGCACTTTTTCTAATCTATACCTGCAGTAATATAATCTATTTGGGCAAAAAATCATGGCCCAAATAGGGTGTGAGAATAAATCCTAGTAGGAAACCACCACAAGATCTCTGTATAACAGTCAATGAATATATGGAAGGTAAGAAGTAAAAGGAACCAGTAAACAAGGAAGTACTCAGCAGTAAACAATCCACAGTTAAAATGGAATCAGTTCCATATATCAACAACAAAAAATCTAGAAGGTTACCCTCTGGGTAGTACTCTCAGCCTAACCCCTCGGGTTCAACAAAAACAAGGATACTATAAAGACTCTCTGAGGATTCTCTCTCAGTCAATTCCACTTATAGTCCAAAGAATTTATGATTCTATAAGGAAGCTCACATGATCAATTCTCGTTATTGTCAAAAGTGATAAAACTCTCTGTGGAAGCTCACACGGTCAATTCCACTAATATTCAAAAGTGATAAAGAAACTCTGAGGAAGCTCACATGGTCAATTCCCCCTTATAGTCAAAAGTGATAAAGACTCTCTGAGGAAGATCACATGGTTAATTCCCCATATAGTCAAAAGTGATAAAGACTCTCTGAGGAAGCTCACACGGTCAATTCCCCATATAGTCTACTACACCAGGTTCTCACAACCCTGTGTACTTCAAACAAGCATAGAAATTCAAGACGGCTAATGTAAACCTCAAGAACTACATGAAAAAATAGTCTAAAACATATCAAGCATGTCAGATAAAATAATCACTCCATCCTACTGTACTAGGCATGGGAAAACATCAAGGAAGCCTAATGGCGAAACAAAACCAAACAGTCATAAAGAGAACATGCATGGCCAAACACATCCAAAGCATGGAAATCAATGCTATTCACATTAAATTAACCTCTACTCAAGAATAAAATCATGGAATGATATTAACAGGGTTAGACATAAACATTAAACCCCCCATTCAAGGGTATTGGAAAAAATTGCACATATAACTCAAAGACATTCAAAGGAAAGGCACAAACCACCTTCCTCAGTGTTGGGAGATCACTATACATGAACCTCAAGCCTTGAATCACACAAGATCATGATAGATCTATAAAAAAGCCTAAAACATTCAACTGAAGATAACTCTATAAAGAGGAATAATCAGGAAAAATTGCTCTTGAATAATTAAGATCTTACCAAGGTGTCCCCAACGCAATCGACAATGATCAATTCAGAGAACAGGTGCTCGATTGGGGGCTCAAGATCTGCGTCGTATGGGCACTTTTGGTCATGTTCGGTGGAGAAGAAGAAATTTATATCAATAAGACATGATCCCAGTCTGTTTAATGAAAAAAAGAATGTACATGACGTGTACATGGAATTTCCGTACTCCACTTTAGGTGGTCTCCAGGTCACCACACACAGTGGTGTGCAGGGCCACTTCACGGAAAACAACCAGCTACCCGCAGTAACCAATTACACGGCGTGTACTCATAAAGTACATGGCATGTACTTTAAGAATTTCTAAAAAATAAACTTTTTCTAAAAAACGACCAAAAAAGGAAAACATACCTGAAAAGAAGGTCCAGGTTCTTACAGGTGTGACCAAAATACAAGTGTGTTAATACCATTCTTAGTAGGTTAATCTAGTTTGGGTTTGAGGTATCCCCTGTGGGTTTTCATATGATACCCTATATTTTTATCAATCTATTCTAACATATATAATTTACTTCTTCTTAATGAGAACCAATGAGAAAAACCTCTCGGATGAGCACCATTAGTGATATTTGAATCATGGAGTGAGTTATCACATACAAGAATTATCTTGTATCTTAAACATGAACCCTATGATGCCTTTGTGTTTGGGACATTACCATGAGTCTTAGGGTATATCATGAGTACATCGGGATTCTGTTATTTTATGTCTCATATTCTAATTTGAATTTTATTTTGATGAGTTGACTACTCTCTTTATGCTTAGGTTTGGTGATTTCATGGTATCCTTCATGGTATTGTTATACTCAACGATGCATGTTCTCTTCCCACACATGCCTTGTCTTATGTTGGAAAAAAACCATACAATATGGTACTTGGATTACCAGTAGTAAATTGGGAATAGTGGGACTAGAAAGATCACGGTTCATACTAGATGTTGCATTTGACCATAGTTCCTACCTTATAACAGTTTTGATTTATTTTCCAATTTTGGTGAAATTTTAATTGTCCTTTTAAACATTCTAGTATTATTTTCACACTCTAATTGTTGGATTTAGTTGTATGAATTCTTTAGTATCATTTGTATTTATTTTTATAATTATATGAGTCTTTTATAAATGTGTGATTGTGTGCATTTACCTTTGGATAAGGCCTACCATGTGTGTGATATTCATACATATATCTTTTCACCATCCCCAAGCCTATTAAAGGTCGGACTATGCTATCACACTTGAATTATCTCTAGCTAGATGATCCTCAATGGGTTGGGTCGTAATAGAGTGGTATCAGAGAAATTTTCATCTTATGACCAGTGTTTAGAGATTTTCTAGTTATGAGGTTTAGTGTGAGATATATGAAAATAATATTAAAGTGTTTTGAGTTCATATTTCAGGTTTGGAAATATAGTATTGGGAACGTGGCTAACATATACATTAATCCAGACTATGATAACCTACTTTTTGACTTGGTATATATATTCAGTATTTGTAGGGAAATCATTTTTATATGCATCATATAGGAATGGGTTGTGGTTTTCATGTCCTTCTTGAGTCATCTCTCTAGATACAATCTTAACTATAGTAAATATTATTTATTTTAGGTTTCCTCCATTATTATTTTTATATAGTATTCAGTAGAAGGATTGTGAGGATGATCCACTTGGTGTTGGTGCTTCTGTAAAGGGACTTGTTCTAGAGGTGGTACCTATGGGTGGATTTCCAACCATACCACCACCTATCGAGCAATAGTTTGTACCAGAAGTACTGGAGGATGAGGTGTGAAGGACTAGAAAACTCCATGTGTTTAATAGATAGTGAAACCTCAAGTTTCTATGTGATACACACCCCTAGAATACCAGGTACTGGCTCGAGGCACTCATGTGAGTGTTTCACCTCGTTAGGAAAACTGTAGACCATATAAAGGTTGTGGTGGTGAGACTTCTGCATGGATCTTTACGATGATGGTGGGGAAAAGTAACATTATCATATGAATATATGAATCTTTCATGGATGGAGTTTGAGTTCCTTTTAGTATATATGTTCTCTCTAACTATGTAGGGTGGAATTCACATCCATGAGCTTTTATAGCTTTAGCAGGGTTGCATGATTGTGAATGAGTATTTTTCATAGTTTAATAACCTCTCACAACACTCTATGGGTATAGTTTGTGATATTATGTAATATAAATAGATCTTAAAGTATGAATAATGAATATATATCAGGTCTATAATGATACCTCTTGACATTCCTACATATTGTAGGGTTCTGGATCATTCCTTGGTAGTAAAGAGATTCCTGGATGAGTAGACAACAACAATGGGTTCCATTGGTGTGACACAAGAGTTGATACTTTGGAAATGGGTGGAAAATGGTTGAAATAGGGATCTAGACATGTGATAAATCTTAGTAGGTGATTTCAAGAGATATTTTCTAGGGTTTAGGGCTCTTTGGATGGTTTTATCAAACCCAAGGAGAGGTGGTACCACTCTTATGATAGATAGTGACATCTCACACATGATTGTCCAACCTATTGTACAAATGATAGGGAGACATTTGATTGTCCACCTAGGAAAAGGAAACATTAGGTGAAGGTTTTTATATAGGTTGGAAGATTTCTAAGATGAGTAGGGAGAGTAATTGGAGGTGGCAAACAATTTTACCTATTACCACCGTCCACCCCCAGGTGGTCCCCTCCAGGCTCATAGAGCTAGTGGACAGGGATGTAGACACCTATGAGTGGAGGAGGACAATGACTTAATGAATCTAGGAATTTTTAGAGGTATGATATGTGTATTTTATACCTTAGATTTAGTATTGATAGACAGATGTTCAAGAAACTTTTTTCATTATACATACCTTTTTTGATACTTAATGATTCTGGTTATGCCCTTGGCTCAACCCTTGCACTTGGAGACTCTGATTGGAGGGGATAAAGTGATCATAAACTACTGCCAAAAATGTGAACTAACTCTTGGATGAGATATATTAACATTATATATATTTATATTAGTTACTAGTACTTACATAATCATCTTTGGTATGGAAAATTTATCTATATATCATAGCTAGATTGATTATTTTAGGTCGAGGATGTGTTGTATTCATAGTGACAAAATAATTTTTCCATTAGGGGTGAGAAGGAAACCTAGGAAAGGAAGGATTGGATCATATATAATATGTTACAACAAATTGCCCACTAGTTGGATAGTATTCCCATTGAATTAGTGGATTTTATGAGCTTTACACTACCTAGAGTGGTGATGGAGTACAAGGATGTCTTTTTTTTGAGCATTTTTCGGGCTTACCTCCCCACAGATAGATATAATATTGCAATTAATTACACCTATTAACTACCCCGATATCAATTAAATCATTTTATAGGGATATAATAGATGTTTTGGAGATAATGGTGTATTGGGAGGACTTAAAAATGAAAGGATTTATAAAACCTAGTGTGTCAGAATGGGTAGCCTCAGTGTTATTCTCAAAGAGGGCTTGTGTGAGTTTGGGGTTGCATTTGGATTACTGTCACCTAACTGGGTGAACATGAAGAATGATTATCCAATAGAAATGATCAATGAACTTGTTGATTAGTTTAGAGGGGAAATATGTTTCTCAAATATAGACATCATATATTGTTATCACCATCTTAGAGTATAAGACATTGATATATATATGATGAAATTTTGATTATTTTATGGTCATTATGAGTACTTGGTGATGTCGTTCAGAAGGATGAACACCCATGAATTTTTCATGGGACTCATGAAACTGATATTTCAACCTTTTATATATCAGTTTGTGGTGGTCTTCATTGATGATATTCCTGTTTACTCATCATATGAGGAGGAGCACACGAGACACTTGAGGATTGTCCTAGATATAATCTGAGGCCATAATCATTATGAGAAGCTGTCAAAGCTTACCTTCCAAATTAAATAGGTACACCTCCATGAATATGTCATCTTAGTAGAGGGTGTAATAGTAGACTAAGTGAGCATTGAGGAAGTGTAATCTTGGGATCCACCTATGAGGATGATGGAAGGGTGCAACTTCCTTGGGTTGGAGAGCTACTACTAGAGATTTATTCCAGATTTATTTAGGTTAAAAATAGTTTTGACTACTTTGATGCCTAAGGGAAAAAATTTAATATGGATTGAGAGGTTCTAGTAAGCTTTTCAAGAGTTGATGTTGAGTTTGAAAAGAACTCCCATCTTGATAATTCAAGAGGAGGGTGTCGAGTATGTGTTTTTTGGTGATTCATTGGGGACAAAAGTTAGTTTTTTCATGATTTAGTCGTGGGTGGTGAATACCTGTGGATCCCTTCAACTGATACTACATGATAAAAACAATATAAACCATGATCTAGAGCTGGTAGAAGTGGTACTCACCATGAAAATGCAATGATGTTGTCTTATAGATGAGTGGATTATCATCTATTCTAGTAAAAAGAGTATTAAGTATATCTTATCATGGAAACATCTCAACCTAAGATAGGGGTTATGGTTAGAGTGTAAGACCTCGAGTTTTTATAAACTTTTTTTTTCGAATAAATTTATTTCATTTGATTAATTGAGTTACATGCTACCTGAATTCAATATTTCATTATAAAAAACCTTGGGTAATATTTCACTACAGGAAATACTCAGTTATCTTGTGTGACACACAATACTGAGTTAAAAAAACAACCTTGATATATTATTAGTAGAGTTATTTAAATAATACTATTATAACCTATATTTTAGACTTAGAAAAATGAATAGTAATGAATACTATATAAGTATAAATTTATAATTGTTTTATATAATGGAATCATATTTTTAATAAAATTAATAATTTTTGGTAAAGTCTATATATTTTAAAAATACTATTTTCTTAATAAACTGATTTTTATGTCTTTTTGTGAACAAAAATAAAATTAATTTTTTAAACTATTATAAATTTAATATGATAAAACGTGATAAATTTTTGAAATATTATTATCAATATTATCTTAGGGAAAATTTTCAGGATTTTTATGAAAGGATTCATTTCTTGATGAATAGTGGAAAATAATGAATTTTAATTGAAAACATCCTTTTAATATAATTTATTTATATAGTTAAATTTTATTTTAATTTTTTTAAAAGTATAATTTATTCAATTGTACATATTTTAATTCAATTAATGTCATTTTAATGAATTTCATATTGATATTTAATATAAAAACATTGTAAACTTTTGAACCTTTTCTCTATGAAAATCCGCTATCTCAACATGCCAACAAGATTAATTTTAAATTAATTTTCACCACTTAAGTGATTAGAATTTTTAAAAATGAATTAAATATTTGGAATAATATTTATTTATAATTTAAAATAAGGACAAATTAATCTTTTACTAAATTTATATGTGAAATTAATTAAAAATTAATTATAATGATTAAGGTAAAACAAGATTACTTATTGGTTAAACTTAGAAAATAATGTGTAAAAATGACCCAAAAATTATCCAAAACCGATTAGTTTTATATATACTGACCTTATAACGTATAAATTTATAATTTTATAAATATTGGATACTTTTCTCAAGTGAAATCGTGGGTGGAATTTTCTCTTTCAAAAATTAACAAGTTTTCCACTCCCCTCCCTTATAAAAGGTCACCCCATATTACCCTTACTTCACACCTATTAATCCATTTTTATCAAAATATATATAACAAACTATCATTCCAAATTCCCTACTCTCATCTTATAAGAATTAATTTGGGTATAAATCCAACCAAGTATGGAATTTTGTAAAAACAAATAGAGATTCATGAAGAATAGGTACATACATAAATGAATTTTTTTATTTTATTTCTTCCTAAAACCCTTTAAATAATTTTTATATTAGTTTTATATAATAATATAAGTATATTAGGTATAATTATATGTTTTAATTCTATGTTTATGACTTAAAAACACTCACACTTCCATTAAATGGGTTACGAAATCATCGTTTTTCTCTATGGTAGACTACCGCCTCCTGGATCTATATTGTTTATTTTTTCCATTACCACCTTTAAAGGATGAAAATAATGATATAAATTCTATTTATTTATTATATTTATGATATTTATTATGTTATTATGATTATTTATTTTTTTATATCACCCATAACTTCAACCTTTCCATTTTGTGGGAATACAATAATGTCGTTTGTTTGTACAACAGACTACCACCTCCTGAAGTGATGAGATTCATTCACCCTTTTCATGGAATGTATTAAATATGGATTTAATAAAAATATGTTATATATATTATATAAAAATTATTCTACAATTATCAAATATCAAATAATTTTATTTTTTTCAATCCGAGAAGAAAATGGAATCAAAATTTATGAATACATACGACATACTGTCTCCATGAACGATGTATTTCATTTCCTATTTATACATTTTATAGATTATTATAAATACAGACACATATATAAAATATGTATGATATTTATATCATTTTAATAATTCTTGATATCATTAAATCATATCTAATGTAATATAATCAAATATTTTTTAAATCAAAACATTTACAAAAAATAAGGTGGTTATTACCTAAAAACATAAGTTTAACCCGGAATCAATAACAAACTGGTAATAAAAGGTTATAAGTAAATCATATATGATATTCCATATTAAAATATGATTCTTAAATTTTTGTATAATAAAATTATATTTATCATTCTGGATATTTGAATGAATATGATGGTAGTCAAGACTGTTGGTAAGGGATTTTTGTATAACTTTTACTTTTGTGAGACACTTGCGATATACCCCACCCATTTCTTCTATGTGGTGTATATACAGACCATGAATGTAATTTTTAATTCTTATAATTAATTTTTTTATTGAAATATCCATTTTCAGATATCTATTTTAAGGGGGTATATAGTTAAAATGTTACGTAATCAGTAAGATATTTTTGTATCAATTTTCCTTCTTTTAGACATACATCTTGTTATGAACATATATTATTTAATGAGGTGTATATATAACCCCTTTTACATGTAGTATCATGAACTTATTAATAATTATTATATTTTAAATTCCATTTTATGTTATTATCTCATGGATATTATGATTCAATTTTACCAAAGTGGTAGGTGTTTTATGTTACAATCTCACCGTTTATCAGGATTTTTTATGATAAAGTCTCAAATATTTAAATATAATGATATACCCCTCAATAAATCTCACATGTTTTCTTCTATTATGATAATTAATTATATCTTCATGTAATTTTATCATTTTTACACTCTTTGGTACTTAATATAATTAATAAAATATTTTAAATAAAATCAGAACATATTTCTCCCTTCGGTTAGAAATCAGCTTCCATTCAAAACCATGATTTCAAAAGGAAAGATTTTCCCTTTTTTAATTAAACTCATATGGTTTTGAAAAGAAAATTTTACCCATGTATAACTTTTTACAAAAAAATTTGGAAGGAATACTCAAGCCGTTTTCCTAAACAATCCTTGTTTTAATTTTAGTTAAAATATGAAGAGAACCTTCATGTTAACATGTATGGTATGAATGAAATATTCTGATGTCATGACCAATTGTTGATTCAAATATTAATTTGTATGTTTTAAATGTAAATTTAAATGATTGTTTTTTTCAATTTGTTTACGTTTTAAAAATAATTTTCAAAGAATAAATGATATTTTCCTCAAGAAATATTTTTAACTACCCATTAAAATGTATTTTACATCTAAGATGACATCAGTTATTGTTTTTAATTACTTAATAGATATATTATGCATGTTCGACATTCATATTTTGTCTATTAAGGTTTTATATTTTTAGGGAATCATGTTTATGAAACATGTTTCTCTTTCATGGATTGTATATATTTATATGGAACTTGCCTTTTTTATGGGTTATGCTACAATGAAATGATTAAGGTACCTATCTATTTTCCAAATGTTATGATGTGATGAAATGTTCATGATAAACATTTCATTTTCTAGGTTATTATATGATAAATTAGTATGATCTTGTGTCATACATATATATGATTTCATTATGTTGTTGGTGGGACCTAGATCTCTCTATAATGAATTGGGTAAAGATTTATATCTCATGAGACACACATTAGTATAATAGGGAATGAACTTGGTTCATTAATATAGGGCTAGAACATGAAGTGAAATTAGTTCAGTAATACAAGGATGGATTTTGATGTAAACTTGGTTTAGTAATAAAAATATAGAATGGGGAGTGATTCTAGTTCGGTAAAGGACTTTATCTACTATGATGGTCTTAGCAGTGAGGCTTGACTAATATGAAATGATTTTATATTATTATATGTATGACATAGATTCCATGTCTTATGACAATGATATTCTCTCATGGATCATGTTATTTTATTTAATTACAATTCATGTCTTATGAACAACCAATATTTATTCCATAATTCAATATTATTATGTTTGGTAAGAAAGGTATTCTTTCCAGTTGTTATTCTCACATTCTAATACCCTTATGCTCATGTTATTATTATGTATTTCCCTTGTCTACCCAAACTGAGCATCTGATATCACCCTTTATTATATTTCCTTTCCCCTGGTTATGGAGATATTTTTTATTTGTGATATATCTAAAAAGGGTTATAATTGTGAAGAACATAGTAGGAGATGATGTATCTCACCTATGAATGAGTGTTTACGTTCTCAATATTCCAAAGACACTATATTATTTTGGTGTCCAGACATGTGTTTGTGTAATGTAAAAAATATGCTTTAAAAATGATTTAATTTTTATGTATGTTAAGCCTGAGTATTTATAGATGGTATTAAAGGACAATTTTAGTTAACCTTTGGAAACAATTATGAGAAAACCTTAATGATAAACCTAAATACTTGTTTATGGATAAGTCAAATGATGATTCAAAGTATTGGATAATGTACTAGAATTTTGTAATTGATAGATTGAGCGGTTTCTAAGAAATACTTCCCTTTTTAGATACTACAAGTGGATGTGGCTCTAGAATAGATTTACCTAGGGAAACAACCCTGATAATACTATATTGATCTAGACTCGATCGGGAATTGATGTACAAAAATGGGCCTTGCTACACACCTATTTTGACACTCCTGGGGGATATGCATTGGGAATTCACAAAATCATTATGAACCATCATGAATGATTTAATTATACGATGGATATGAATGAAATAGGATAAACCAAAGGTTACATAGATTAAAGAAATAATGTGTCCTGATTTATACATCATATAAGTTGTTATTCATGATTATGTGGTTCCCCACTATGATTATTGTTTCTTACACTATGATTTTTGGTTTTAGTGAATGGATGGACCCTAAAGGAACCATGATAATTCTATGTGTGATTAGAAATGAAATTATTTTCCCCAAAGAACCCAAATATTAAGGGATATGAAATTTAAAATCTTGTTACTATGATCACATAAATACCTCAATCTATGAATCATGTTGGTATTCCAAAAAAGAAAATGAGGTAACAACATTCGGTTGAGTTCATAATGTGGAAACATCCACCTTAATTCAAAGGGTCTTCTGATATACTAGTTTCTTGAAAATGGATTAGTGATATTGAAAATATATTTTCTAGTTAGGCTATCTAGAATTTATAAGGAAAAGAATATTAATGGTGAAATCTTTTAAATAATATGAAGAAACATATATAAATTGACTCAATATATTGGGAGGAGTTAAATAACTTATTTCTTTTCAATAAGTAATTTCCTCATATTCTTCACATAAAGATGGATAAAGTGTTCATTGAGATAAGGAAAAATCATGATGAATATATTGGTACCTATGAGGCAAATTTTGCATGGTTTGTGGGTTATTCTTCTTGTATTATTATCAAAATTGAAAGTAAGGTTGATAAATTCATCAATGAATTAAAGGAAATTCTCATAAGGGTGTTAGTCATATAAGGCTATAATAGATATTAAAATATTGTTTAATGTGATTTTAGGGTTGAAATGGAGGTTGTGCTTATGTATCAATCTAAAGGATTTGATAAGAAATGGAATATGGAGCTCAAAGGAAAATCTAATAACCATGGTGAGAACAAGATGCACTTTACATTATGCTATTAGAATAGGAATAAATGTGGAGGAAATTGAATTAGGGGGACTATTAAATGTTTTATGTGTAGAAGGGAGGTCCATTGAGTAATTTATTATCAAATTTATGGGAATTAGTTATCTAGAAATTAAAATAGAGAGAAATTTGTACATAATTCACCTCCACCAGATTAGTGCTACAAGTGTAATGATAATGGGAATAATTCTAATTAGTTCCCAAACCAAAGGGTTAATGTTGATAACCAATGTCAGAAGACTCTTAAGCTGAGGGATAAGTGGAAATCTCATGTGCTCATTATTTCTAATCAGGGGAGTGATAATGATGCGGTAAAAGGTAAACTTACCATCTACTCTAAAACAGATAATGTCTTATTTGAGTCTATATATACCCATTATTTCATATCAATATAATTTTCTAAGGTTATCAAGATTCCAACCAAATGATTAGATATGGAATTATCAGTGAAATCCCATTATGGTATGACGATCAAATATCATGTCTATGATTCCTCTCTGGTTGAAATTGGTGGGAATGTGCTTCTTATAAGTCCCTCAATTTTTCCTATAGTTGAATTTAATGTAATCCTATACATGGATTGTCTTTCTCTTTATAAATACAACATAAATTTACAAGTAAGGGAAGTTATGTATGATATTCCAAACCAACCTATAATCTTATATCAATGTGATGATAAGTATGAAAATTTTATGGAGATTAAATAAATTTTATGGGTCTTAATTCCAATTCATAAGGGTTTTTTAATATCAAATGGTTAGGGAGAAACTTTACATTGATGATATGAATATTTTTTAGGACTTTTTTGATGTATTTCAATAAGATTTTTCTAAATTAACACCAAAACCAGAAGTTGAGTTCTCAATAGAACACACACCGGGTGCCACATAAATTTCAAAGACTCTATATAGAATTAACATGTTAGAGTTTTTGTAAATAAAGAAGAAACTCTATGAAATCCCTGATATGGGATTTATCTAACCATGTGTGTCACCATTGGGTGTACCAATTATTTTTGTGAAAAATAAATACGGATCAATGTGAATCTATATTGATTATCAAGATCCGAACAAGATCATGATCAAGAACAAGTACGCTCTTACCCATATTTAAGACTTGTTTGATCAGCTACGTGGAGCTCAATAATTATTCAAGACTGGCCTTTATTCGGGATATCATCACTTAAGAGTAAAGAAAGTGGATATTCCTGATAAGGAATTTTGTATAATGTATAGACACTTTGAATATATAGAGATACCTTTCAGTATTATTAATTCTAATTATTTCTTCACAGGTTTAATGAATAGAGTCATTAAAGATTACCATGATTAGTTTATGGCATTCTTTATAGTTGATATTCTTATCTATTCAAAGTGAAAAGAAGAGAATGAATACCACTTGAGAATTGTACTAAGGAAACTAAAAAGATAGAAACTATAGGAAAAATGTACAAAGTGTTAATTTTTTCGAAAAATCATTTAGTTTTTTCATCTCACAATCTCAAAAGATGGTATTTTTATAGATCCATCAAATATGAAGGCTATTAAATGTTTTCCAAGACCATCCTCTATGACTTAGATCCATTGTTTTATTGATTTATATGGATATTATCAATGGTTTTTGGAGTATTTATCGAGAATATCTAATACTATTATCAAGTAAACTTAGAAGGATGAAAATTTTCTCTAGATAGATGATTGTGAGGAAAATATCGTGGAACTGAAGAGAAGATTAGTCACCATACATATTCTTAAATTACCCTGTAGTGGAGATTGGTTTTTAAATTATATTGTTAAATTCAAAAAGGTATTGGGATGTGTGATATTGAATAACAACATGGTTATATATTATGCCTCATGAAAATTCAATATTTATGAGCAAAATTATCCAAATCCTGATTTTTAGTTATATAAAGTAGTTTTTCATTAAATATATGGTGGTGTTATATTTACAGATAATAGTTTGATATATATACTAATCACAATTTTTTGAAATTCTTTTTTCACATTGATGGACTTCAACATGCACCAAATAATTGATTAGATCTGATTAAGTATTATGACTTCTCAATACATTACCACCCTAGGAAATAAACAAGTTTTATTATGCTTTGAGTAAAAAATGATTATGCTATTTGATCCAGGATTAGGATACAAAAGATCCAATATTTTAGGATTTGTAAAGGATGGATTTGGAAATCCCAAAGGAAGGGGAAAATCATATATTTCTAAATTTAATGTTAATCTATCCAAGTGAAGATTAAAAATTTTAATAAGTAATATGTGGTGTTATATAATAATGTTAGAAATTATCTTGATTTTAACCTTGATCGTGATGGGATGATAAGGATTAGGAATTGTGTATGTGTTCCTTCTATAATAGAATTTAAAAACGAGTTGTTATAGGAAGCTCACAGTTATTCTTTATCCATTCATCCTAGATGTATGAATATGTATATAGATTTTAATGAATACTTTTTGTGGTATATAATGAAGAGAGATATTATAGAGTTTGCATCTTGGTACTTGGTATGCAAGAGGATGTTGCATCTATTACCCATACCATAATGGAAATGGGATAACATCACAATGAATTTTGTCATCAGACTCACCAAAACATATAAATATCATAATGGTATATTGGTTTTAGTCAATATCCTTACTAATTCATCACACTTCATTACTATCAGAGAAAAATTCTCTCAAGATCATATTTCTAGTATATACATTAAAGAAGTGGTATGGTTACATGGAGTACCACATTACATTATATCTAATCAGGATATGAGGTTTACCTTAATGTTCTGGGGATGTCTTCATAAACCACATTATATGGTATATATATTCAACAGTACTTATCATCCTTAGAAGGATAGTCAGTCTAAATGAACAATTAAAACTCTAGAGGATATGATGAGATATTGTTCTTTGGATTTCAAGGGTGATGGGGATCAACACCTTCATATAGTTGAGTTTTCAGAAAATAATATCTTTCACTCAAGCATTCACATGCTCCTTTTTAATCCCTATATAGAATGAAATGTACATTTCTTAAATGTTCTAATGAAGATAGAGAATTAAATCTATTGGGACTTGAGATAAGTAAATAAATGGAAGATAATGTTATATCCATTCATCTATATATCAAGGAAGATAAATGTATAGAAAAACGTCATAATGATAATCATTGATATTATTTGGAAGTTAAATTTATTTATAATGAGATTCTAATAAATTTTCTATGGAAGACGTTTATGACATTTGAGAATAAATGGAAACAAAGCACTAGGTTTATAGGTCCCTTTGAAATTCTTGATCGTATCTCGACGACAGACTATAATTTGGATCTTCCAACAGACCTCACTCAAGTCCACACTATGTTCAATGTATCTTTCATGAATAAGTACATACATGACCCTTCACATATACTAAACTCAATAGTCCTACTGCTGGTGTATGATCTTTCTTATGAGGAACAACCGATAAAGATTCTGGATCATATAGAAAACATTCTATAAAAAATGACAACTCACATGGTCAAAATTTTTAGGCGAAATAAATAGTTTTAGGAATCTATGTGGAAACATGAGGATATGATGACCCAAAATAATCTTCTTTTTTTGTATCATAGTAATGAATTTATAGGGAGAAATTCATTTTAAGGTGGGTAGAATGTAACACACAAAGTTTTTAGGATTTGTTTTGAACATGTTAAATTTCCTTGATTTATTTAATTACACGCTTCACTAATTCAATCTTTCATTACATGAAACCATGGGTTATCTTGCACTACACGCAATACTCAGTTAGCTTGCGTGACACACAACATTGAGTTTTGACAACAACTTGACATATTATTAACATATTTATCAAAACATGACCATTGTAACTGAGATATTAGACTTATAAAAATGAGTAGTAAAAAATAATTTTATGTATTAATTATAATGGTTTTATATAAAGGATTCATATTTATAATAAAATATATAATTTTTGATAACGTGTTTATATATTTTGAAAATAATATTTTCTAAAAAATATACTTTTTATATCATTTTGTGAACAACAATAAATTTAATTGATAAAAATTTTAAAAATTGAATTTGGGAAAATAAATTTATTTTTCCAAATCATAATTTCAAAATTCACTTATGCTGAATTTTTGGGATTTTTCTAAAAAGTTTCAATTTTTACGAACAGTGAAAAAATGAATTTTAATTAAAAACTTAATTTTAATAAAATTTATTTATATAGTTATATTATATTTTAATTTGTTTTTAAATTATATATAGTATAATTATTAATATCTTAATACAATTTAGTGTATTGGAATGAATTTCATATTTAAATTTAATATAAAATGGTGTAAATTGTTTATCTTTGTCACTTTAAAAACTCGCTTTCTCTACATGTCTGAAAAATTAATTTTAAATTATTTTTCTCAACATTTGTGATTAAAATTTTGAAAAATGGATTCCATATTTATAATAATATTATTTTATAATTTCTAATAATGAAAAATTAATTTTTGAAGAAAATTATTAATAATAGAAATTTAAAATTAATTAGAGCGGTGAAGGTAAAAAGAAGATAACATAGTGGTTAAAATTAGAAAATAATGTGTAAAAATGGACAAAAACTGGTCCAAACCACATTTATGGCCATATAACTACCATATCATTTCAAAGGTTATAATTTTATCTATTTTAGACACTTTTTGTATATCATAAATGTTGGTGGAATTCTCCATTTTAAAAATTTACAAGTTTGTCACTCACCTCCCTTATAAAAGTTCAAACGATCTTCCCCTATCTTGATACCTCACAATACCTTTGTCTCATCCAATAAATATCCAAATATCTTCCCAACTCCCATCCCATCTTCCAATAATCCTTAATTTGGGAATAAATCCAACCAAGGGAATCCTTTGGTGATAACCAAAAGGAGATACATAAAGAAGAGGTAATGTTCATCAATGAATATTTTTATTTTACTTCCTAAAAAAATTTCAATTATTTTTTGTAGAATAAAATCTTAATCTTCATTATAATGATATATTTTCTTGTCAATGTTATTACATATAACCATATACACTTCCATCAAATGGGTTAGGAAATCATCATTTGTGAGTATGGTGGATTACCACCTCACAAACCAGTGTCATTAATTTTTCCTTTAGAACCTTTAAAGGTTGTGAATAATGATGTTAATACTATTTATTAATGATATATATTACTTTAATGAAGTTATTATGATTCTATAATTTTTATATCACATATAGTTTCATGATTTCCGTTATGTGGGAATACGATAATATTGTTCATGTGTATGGTGGACTACCACCTCACGAAGCGATGTTATTCATTTAAATTTTACATGGAATCTATTAAGGATGGTTTTAAAATAAATAGGTGATATATATGAAATAAATACTATTAATTAATGATATTTTATCATATAATTTTATTTCTTTCAATATGACAAAAAGGGAGACTATGTTCATGTGTACGTACGACCTACCGTCTCCATGAACTATGAATTTCATTTCCTATTTCTACCATTTATAAATTATTATAAATAAATAAATAAATAAATATACATATATAATGAATATATATGATATTTATATAATTTTTAATATTCATTAAATTATGAAATCATGATTAAATTAAGATAAGAAAAAATATAAAAAATCAAAAAAATTTATGAACAATTAATCGGCTATTACCTAAAAATGTAAATTTAACATGGAATCATTAGTTAATTGGTAATAAAAATAAATTATAAAATATTAAATGGTATGATATATATGAATATTATCTTGTAATTTATTTACATTAAACATATAAGTATTATATAGGTGGTTTGAATGAGTATAATTAAAGTCAAGACTTAAGGTAAGGGATTTTTGACTCACCTTTTACTTTTGTGAGACACATCTATATCCACAACCTATTTATTATATAAGGTTTATATACTACTGATGATGGTAAATTTATATTATTATAATTAAAAATATGGGTATTTACATATCCACTTTAGGATCACTATTTCATGGGATCCATGGTTCAATAGTAACCAAATCGGTAAGATATTTTTTTCTCATTATTCTTTATATGAGATATATGTTTTTTATGAAGCGATATTCTTTAATGATGTGTATATACATTGAATTTGAAATATTTTACCATGAATTTATTCTTCCTTGGGATTTTTTATGTTCCATTGTATTTATTTTCTTTATGGTTCTTGTGATTCTATGTTACCAAATTTGTAAGAGTTTAATGTTACAATCTCAACATTTATCTTGATTGTTTAGGATCGAGCATCCAATTATAAGATCTTATAAAATTTATTCTCCTATGTTTATTAAAGATATATTTATAAAATTGTACCATTTTTACACTCTTATTTACTTAATATAACTAATTAAATGAATTTAATAAAATATAACTTTAGTTTTATCTTCGACCAAAAATCTATTTTCTTTCAAAAAATGTTAAATAAAGGTTTTAAAAATGTTTTATTATTTTATTACCCTCTTATGTTTTTTAAAATAAAATTTTACCCTTGTTTTAATTTTTACAAAAATATTTTGAATTAAAATTCATGTCATTTTCCAAAACAATGCTTGTTTGGTTCTTACTGAAAATATGAATGGAACCTTCATGTTTATGTGTACACATGAACAAAATATTGTGACATCATTAAAAATTGTTTCTTTGAATATTATTTTTAAATTTTTCTAATAAAATTTCAAAGAAAAGGTTTTTCAAAAGTTTTTATGTTTTAAAAATTAGTTTCAAAGAGAAAAGGATATTTTACTTATGAAAAGATTTATACGATCAATTTTAAATTATTTTCAATCTTAGATGACATATTATGATATTAATCATGGATTACTAGGGATATTATCCAAGTGTAGCATTCATATTATTTCCTTTAATGGTTTATGTTTTGATGGAATTCTTTTTATGAAACCCATTTCTCTTTTACATGTTATTTTCTTATAGACCCTGCCTCTTTTCATGGGTTATTCTATGATGAAATGATTATGAAACCTATATTTTTTCCATAGGTAATGATGTGATAAAATGTTTGTCATACCCATTTCATTTCATGGGTTATGATATGATGAATATTTATGATCTTTTGGCACACATTTTTATGATTTCATTTTGTTATTTTGGGACCAATATCTCCCTCTAATTCATTGGGTAAGGATTTATATCACAAGATATAGATAGGATTAGAATAGGGAGTGAACTTGGTTTAGTAATATAGTTCTATAATGGGAAGTGAAATCGATTCATTAATACAGGGCTGGAATGGGAAGTGAACTCAGTTAAGTAATATAGGGTTATAACGAGCAGTGAATATGGTTTAGTAATGTACTTTGTTTTCTATTATGGTCTTGGAAGTGAGCCTTGAATAATGTGAAATGATTTTTTTGTGCTTATTTATATGCCAAAAATTATAATACATGGGAAATATTTGATTAATTTCACTCCATGGTATACATGAGACTATATGCTACAGATGAATATGATACTCTCACTATGTTTTTTACAACTTCTTCATTCATAGTTCTAATGTCTTTGATAATTTTAGGTTTTTGAGAAGAGGAGTTAAAATATATTTTCATCCATTCATTATAATATTTTTAATTATCTTTTTGATATACTACTTTTATTAATGAACCAAACATACGGTCTTCATATATCACTCGATTATCATTCCCAAAAACCTCTTACCTTCTCTAATATCATTCAATTTAAATCGTATAAACATAATATTTTTATGATCTTAAATATAGTTAATGTAGAATCCCTCTAGAAGCATGTCATATATATATAAAAATAAAATAATGAAACTAAAATCACTATACTCTATTTGATAGAAACAATAATCTATGCTTATCTATATGAAACCATTCGCCTCCATGAATTAGTTAAAATTCCATTTCCAAAAACTTGGTGCCTATACTAAACCATAAATAATTATGTTATGTTTGTACACAGAAATCTAATTTCATCGATCCCTGAAACTAACAGTTTTATTCATAAAAATTTCATCCTCCAAATACCCATCAAGAAATATATTTTAATATCCATTTATATTATATATAAATATTCATATGATACTAAACTGGGAATGGATGAAATGGTACTATTTTTTTACCAGAGAAAACATTCAGAGATGTCTATAACCTCCTTCTATTGAAATAATTTTAATAAAAACCTTTCTCTTACCTCATACTTCCATTAGGATCATTTTTTAACCAGAAAAATTTCAAGTGAGTTCTTTCCAAGTGATAAATCTATTATATCTCAAGATTTATTTTTATAAAGTGAATGAAAATCATACTTAATGGTTAACTCCCACATACCAAAATATCCTATTATAGTCACTTATTTTAGTCTCAATGGTTCACATCCATCTATTACAAAAAAATTTAAAAAAATTTCTTCACACCTCAGTACCAGTCATCTTACTCATGTAGACCTTATCAATATAGCCTATGATATAGACTATTTGGAACTAAAAACTCCATATTTTCATCCACCGTAACTCAAGACTAAGACACACCAGTTCAAAAACATTTTATTCTACCATATAAATTTTTTTATAGAATTTATGAACATAATTTAGACTTAGATCCATCAAAATTCTCTAGAATAAGAGACCTTTTGTTCCTTAATTCAGATAAATATTGATTAATGTTCATTATTTTTATTATAAATTATTTGCCTCTAAATTATAATACTTTTAAAGAACCTATTACTTAAAGAGAAATTTTTTAATTATGATAACATAACTTTTATCACCTTCTCAATGTAAAAATATGATATTTTCATCTCTATTCCCCATAAAACAAACATGTGAAGGATTTAGGCTCAATTTTTTCTCAATATTTTTCATCTATATGATCACATAATGGAATTTTAAAAACTTTTAGGTGAGCTAAATATAATGTTTTTTCAATCCAAAGAGATCCTAATATATCCTATCCCATTTGTGTTAGAGGGTTATAATTGATTAAATTTTTCATAGAACACATTTATTCAACCTAAAAAACCATGGGAATTTATTAATGAAGCTTAATTTTGTACAATACTCCCATAAAAATTCAATTCAAACTTTAGGCTATACTATTTTTTAGTAATACTTGGTATAATATTTTTATACCTAATGGACCAATTTCTATATAATTTTTTGAAACTTCTTTCATTATACTCACCTAAATTTTCAAATATCATTAACTAAAAATTGCATAATATCTTCCCTTTAACCATATATTTACACTAAATAATGAATCCAAACACATTGGATTTATGTATTTTTAAGTATACGCATACTTTCCTCATGAGTAAAAAATGATATTCACAAAGTATTGTGAACCTCTATGGGATTTAATTAGGTAAGGTCCCTAGATATCTGTATATATAATATCCAAAATTAAATATTTTGGTGTTATACCTCTCAAGTTAAATGTCACCTTATATTTCTTATTGGGTATGTAACACTTTAAACTTTTGATGTTTGAATGATATATATTCATTATTCCTTATTCTTATAAAACATTCATACCTTTATCACTATGTCCCCAAATCAAGTATTTCTAGGTGTCTAAACTTATAGAAGATGATGTTTAAATAAGTGTAGCTCCTACTAAACTTCCATATAGATAATGTTTTCTATACATTATACCTCTAGGTATGACCAAAAAACCCTGATTGATTTTGTAAGCTCTATTTTTAAAGGTAGTTACATACCCTATCGTATCTAGTTTTCCACAAAAATTAGGTCTTCTAATGACCTAGAATATGAAAAAATTCCTTCAACATAAGGAAAAAACAATTATTAAATTGAGATATGACATCTAACATCCCTATATAATCAATAGCTTCATCATCTTCTAGATTCACTCTTCTAAAAATCATGGACACATAATATTTTATGGAACCCTTTTCAATAATAGTGTGAAAAATGACATGGAATCTATTTTTCAAGATTCCACTAATGGGTTAACATTTAAAAGTAGATTTATACTAACTTAAATAGTCAAAAAAATGAAATTTAAATCTCCATATGGTGATCGTTAGTAATTCTCTTTACTATCATGGAAATAATTCTCCATATGGCCCTTTTACCATAGTTATAGAACACTAGGACATGTCAGATATATTTACCCCTACTACTTTATCCTGAGTTATCATCTAATCATCTACGACTTCTTCAATTAGGTGAGTTAGTTCTAACATCTACGCTAAATGAATTTTTGAAAGGTGTCTGAATCTACTTCCTCAAATTATATTATTTAATAATCAATTTCCCTACATCATTGAATTAAAATTCACCCTTTCAAAGGTAGTTACTTACTATTTTCAATATTATCTCTCAATATACATGTAATGATGTACATAATAATATATCCCATAAATTATCCTTTAATGATACATTTATAGACTCATGTTGACACCAAGTCAAGTTGAAATTGTGGACATGACCTGATACAGATCTTCCTTTTGATATAATTATACTAAAAATAGGTCATATCAAAAATAATTTATTAATTTCACTAGGATTCTTGTATATATCTTTGAGGTATCTATTAAATTAGTTTTAGTCTTGTAATCACTGATGTTCAAAGCCACATTCTCAGATAATGACATCCTCACCCAACCCAAATCCATTCTATCCATCCTTTCACATTATTATTACTCTATTTTCATAGGTTTAACACTTTTTAATCGAACATACATATCTTTTTGGATGAGATAATCCTATAATCAAATCATGCAGAATCTGAAGTTCATTCTATAAAATTTTTCAATCCATACCTTATTATCTTATGACACAATCAAATCTGGACAAAATGAATCCCATTGAATAGAAAAACTTTCTCAACAATTAATATTTTTACTTGAGATATTACCGAGTAAACTACTGATATTAGGAGAATATTTTCTTTGATACTAATTTTGGATAATCCCACAAAACCATTATCCATAAGATGTTTATTATTAGGATGACTAGAAATCGGGATATAAGGCCACTAAAGGGACTCTCAATATGTCAGTGTACCAAAACCTAGAAGAAATAGTTCACCCAAAGCACTTTACTAAGTTTCATTTACACAAGAATGTTTACTCAAAACTAAAAAAAACATTCACATGATGAAAAGTATTTAATGAAAATAAAGAAAAGGATTAAATAGTTTGTACATGGTTGAGACTTTAATCCTATATTTATGAGTGAAGAATTTCATACTTTCTCTTCATCATAACTACAATGTTATAATCACTAGGACTTGGAAGACACATAAATCACTGACTCAAGTAATCAACCGAAACCTCAGAATTTGGACTAACCCCATTTTTATCAGTTCCCACCAATTCAAATGACTTCATCAACCACCTACATTTATGGGGGGAATCCATTCATAATAGTGACTACCAATTATCCATATAATTCCATAGCAAAATTTTTAATCACCATAAGATCAACAATGCTCCTATGAATCACAAATTTCTATAAATTCCATTATAATAGTTATTAGAAAATAAAAATAGTCTCTTTTATATTGTTCTCAAAATGTTTTAACTTCTAGTGAGTTAATATTCATTCATTACAGTCATCGTTATATGATACCTTTCAACCAAATCATAGTTATCCATTGAAGACCTACTATATCTTCTCTTACAATACTGGAGGGTTATTGGGAGTTTCACCTTCTGGTAAACTGGATCTATCACCTTATGATTATTTATTATCCTAAAAATAATTGGGAATTTTCTTTGGAATCAATTATGGTTATGTTTCTTCCATTTAGGTAGTTAGTAATTTCAGGTCATATTATTATGTAAGGTCACTATGGTTTGGTTTTCGTAAAGTGAGGATCTAGGTTACCATTCCTTTTCTCTAGTGACCCAATATTATAATTATTTTCTTCCTTGTTTATGTATGTTTCAAATTTTTTGTCCCTTGAGTTATATATCCATTTTTAATTATGATTTGGTTGTTTGGGATAGTTTTTTATAGTTTGTAGAGAGTATCCATTTTCATGGACATTTTATAGAGTTGTAGTTGTTGTGGTGATATTTTTTTTATTCGGAGTATCTATCTATTATATCACCATTTTAGATGAATTATAAATGGTGGGGATCCCTATTTTAGGTAATTTTTTTCTTAGATCTTCATGTTGGATGGTTGTGAAATGGGTCATTCTTGATAATTCATAATAATATTTGAGTAATTACTATGTTGATTATAAGAAATTTTTTATCCAGTACTGTTTCCTTTCTTTGGGATCCTTATTGAGTTCTTCCCTGTCCCTCCCACCTCTTATTTTTTTATATAAAGGTTGTGATATTTTTTTATTTTTAAAATTAATGAAGAATTTATGGGGAAAGCTTTTTCATGGTGGGAATAATTATGACACTAATATTTTCCTATTGATTATTATATTTTAAAATTTTGGGTTATTTTGGAAATTGTGATGTTTCTATTTGATTCCATTTCATTATAGGTTTTCTGGGAGTCTAGTTGAGCTATAGTCCTAGGCTACTATAGTTTTCACTCTAACTAAGAGAGTTCATATTTTGACCTTCCCTTATTCCTTATAGAATTTAGAGGTGAATATAGGTTATATCACAATAAGCGAAGATGCATTGTGAGAAAACTCATCTAGTGGGGCTATTTTCTAGGAAGGTTTCATGGATGGTTGTTTAATAATGATAGGTGGGACACGAAAGGGGAGTCACACCATGATGTTTAAGTCTTTATGAATCATGACCTTGGGTAGAGAGGCCACATTTGTTCCTAGGTTTCATATCACCCTGTGATGGATAGGTCATGTTGTGACCTTCATGTGCCATCTTTTTTATTTTATGGTTCTATTATTTTTTCCCTATTTATTTTATATCCTTTTAGCATACTATTTCTCCTTTATTATGTCATATAATTAGGAGAAAACTCAATGGAGCTCCCATAATCATTATCTAAAAATCCAAACTCTATTATTTAACAATTACAAGAATATTGTAAGATTGATTTATATTATATATCTTGTTTCTCCTCTTTATTTTCTTTCCCTCTTGGTTTTTATTTCTTTAACAAACCCAAAAGATTATGTTAAAAATGTTATAAGTGAAAAAATCAATATGAATATGATGAATATTAAATAAGAATGTGTTTCCTATTAATGTATCATTATTTTTGATATGATTACTGTGTTGTACCAAAAATATCATTGTTTCATGTGATGGAACCTTACAATACACACTACAAGAAAATTATGTTTTTTCTCTAAGGAAGAAGGAATCAGCATTTTGAGGTCTTAAATACATAAAAGTAAATATGTAAGATTTTTCTCACCCCTCCCACTGTCTTCCGCGATTTCTCCACTGTAATAGCCATTGATGCTCCATGTATGTTCCCCCCGCCATCACCCTGCCACCACCCCTCCACCCCCAGACACCCACATTAACACCTACCATCACCTCCCATCACCCCACCGCTGCCACCACCAAACTTGTTTCCCCCAACATTTGACCGCAACCCCGAAATCCCCCAACATCACCCTATCCACTCCCTCCGGCCACTGTGAATCCACCATGGCTGATGATCGAAGCTTGGGGTACCTCCTAGTTACCTCTTGTGTTCCCATATTCCCCAGCGCACCGTCGAGGCCAAATATTGGGTGAGATTTATAGTGGCTACCCCTGGTAGTTTCTATTAAGGAACACCGGCCGAGCAACTATGACCATTGGGAGTGGTAACATTGTGGTCTCTAAAGGCCTTTAGTAACTTATTTTTATGGTTGATAAAGGCCATATATCATGTAGTGAAACACTGAATTCATAAAATTGTCACCACCCTACAATGAAATTTATTTAAATCACTTGTGAATGGATTAAATACTTTTCGTATGTTCATTTAACGAGTTCAATTCACTCATCAATGAGATGAAATTTAAGGGTAGTTATTTATAAAAAATTAATTCACCCGCCATGTTCTTCATTTATAGATGAGAATTAGGAATCAATTATATATATAGGGAGTCTCTCATTGGTATTTATGATAAATAATGATCATTCATGGTGATTTTTATCATTAATTTCATTAAAATATTTCCGAAAACCCTCTTCCTTATGTAGATTAATTCATCGCATACCAGCAAAGGCACTAGAACTCTTCTCGACTCAAGGGAATCCTTCCATGTACTTTCCAAAGATCCTAAGGCCAATAGATTACCTATACAGGTAAGAAGTTTCTTTGTTTCTACTTTGACTTTATCAAGATGTTATAGAAGAAACTTCAAGGATATACCAATTAGGATATTTTTTAGTGTTATTTATATTTATGAATACTTTGATCCTATCAAGGATTGATTGACTGATGTTTAGGTTATCTTACACTACTTAAGATCAAAGGATGATATCTTGATACATATAAGGGGTATCATATCATTCTTCATCCACAACTAGAATTTTGGGATTTGAAGGCCCTTGGAATGGGTGATCGCCTTTAGCGGATTCCGGGCTTTAAAACTGAACACACCTTCCACAGACCCCCACCCTTGCATTCCCTCATGATGTCCCTTGAGAAACCCTATGCCACCCATCCCCTACCTCATCGTACTACCTCTGCTACAACACCTCCATATCTTGCTCACCTCTTCCTCCCATTCAATCCCTCACTGCACCCATCATCACCTACAGATCACCTATGCCACCCTTCCTCTCCATCACCACACTGCCTCTACCTTCGGATGACCTTCATCACCCATCCTATCCCTCACCAAACTAGCCTACACCTTTGTATAATCTTCACCCTCATCCCATCCCTCATCACCGGCTCTAACTCTCTTTCTATCCATGACTCCCCTCCTCACCAAATTCTCCACCTCCATCACCTCATGTCCAAATGATCACTCCGTTACAGTTTCTACAAATAACATAGAGCCACGTGCCACCCATCCGACCTCATTTCTACTTCTCCCTCATGTCTCTTTGGTCCTCTATCCCCACCTCAAAATTTACTTGATTTCATATTTTTTTCTATTAGGTAATCCCTATTTTCAGTTTTAGTATTTTGATTTTGGGAATTTCCATTACCAATTAGAACTTCCATCAGATATGGATTTTGGAAACTTCCATCACAAATTGATTTTGGCCAATTATATCAAAAATTATATTTTTTGATTTATTGGGAGGTATTAGATTAGATTCTAAGGTTGACAGTCCATGATTTTTATTTGATGATATTTTATGTACCACATAAGCATGAAATTTATTATGTTTGGTTTCTTCTTTGTGATTCAGAAATTTTATATCTATAGTTATAGAGGCTTTATATATTTTGATTATTGTGTATCAAAATTTTTGAATTATTATATTAGTGGATCATAGATTCCTTATTATTAATATTGTATTTCTATGCATTAGTATACCCTATAAAATATATTTTGTTTCCTAACCGATTGACTCCACCTATCTAATCAAATGAGTGATTTAATCCCATTATATATAACCCATGATCAATCTGACTACATAATATTAAGAGAAATATATTTTGTGGAACAAATTTTCATGTTTATAGGAGGATAATATGATAAGTGGGTAAGGATAGAGGAGTCATCCAAACACCCAACCAATTTAACATCACAATTAAGTAATTTTGAGTGAAAATATAGTAAGAAAAAGAAAGATATATTCAAATATAAAGGAAAATATCACTTGAAATATCCACTTTAAATCAACATTGAGGTTTTTCGATTAAATAATGTAAATATATTTCAATGTAGGAAAACATAGGAAAAAAATAATATGCAATTACAATAAAGAAAAATAGGTAGTCAGAATTTATGAAAGATTCATTTTTCTAAAGGTTTATCCGACATTTATATAATTCATCATCTTCCTCTATTAATATTTGATTTAGTCCCATTTATCACCTCCTCCTATTTCTTTGACCAGCGTCCTTATGGATTTTCTGTTAAGCATTTACCTAATTTTGTTATGAGACTTGGATGAAGACTAAATTTTTATCATGGGTGTGTGAATTTAAGAAACATTTTGACCTTCCCTCCTCAATAGACATAGAATCTTTCTAACCTAGCATGGATCAGCCATATTTAAAAATCCTTCTCCTTATAGAATCATTAAGGGAAACTTGAGTCTTTGGTTAATGGATTTATGATAGATATGATATATTTTAGATTAATTCAATATAGATTATTATATATAAAATCATAATAGAGATATGGATTATGCATAATTTCATTATCCTATTTTCATCATTAATTAGTTGATATTGTATGTAGAAGTAAGGATTTCTTGAGCATCATTGGAAACAATATTTTTATGTCATGCACAATGATAAGGTTATAATTAGAGATATTAACATTTCATAGTTAGAAATAGATAGTTTTCTTTAGTTGAAAACCTTATGTCGAACATGTCATATTAATTATAGGATGTAATAAATGGTGATAATACAACAAAATCAATCATATAAATAGATATTTAGTTTTCATAAAATATAATTCACTGCATGGATGTTATGGAGTAATATCTCCTCCAAAAACCCATTTCAGATTTGTGGCGATATGGATATTCAAATTGATGATAAAATTTTATTTCATTGTATCAAGAATTTATAAATGATGATTGATATCCCTGTGTTGATTTTTGTTACTGCAACCCATTAATATATGTGAATTAAATCTTGAATTATCCATATTATATAATAATATGTATCTATTTTATTCAATGGTTGAATTACAATTAGTGGTATAGGATCAATAATTTATGTGATGTTTATTTTCATTGACTTTCTGTGTGTTATACGTTGAAATATCATCTAGTAACTAATTTTAACATACATATCTTTACACAAACATGATAAAAAATGGTGGTGATATCACCATGTCCTCAAAGTGAGTCTGCATCAAATTCGAACAACCCATTTATTAGAAATTATGATTATAAGTTATTCATTGCATAACTTTTAATAGTAGATAAGGTATTCATTTTATAACTATTTAGTGTAGATTTTAGGTGAATATTAGGAATCAACTAATATTAATTGTTAAATATTTTATATAGAGGATTCGGTAGATATAAAAAAATATTATTAATCATAAAATTATAATGTAATCTAATGCACTATTTTCAAAATGATAGAAAATTTTAATTTTTCAGATAATTCCTCTCACCTGTATGTAATTTTCTTAATAACACAGTTGGAAAATGTGGTTTTGTTATTTGAGTAGATTTATTTTTATATTTATATGAAAATTATGTGAAAATATTTTTAGAAATGAATTTATATTTAGGCTCTATTTGGTAGTAATTCTTAAAAACATCCTAGAGTAAATATCTGTTTTGATAAATTCTTTTGTGCAAGTGTTTTCAAAATTTAATGAAAATGCATTTCTTGAAAACAAAATCTTGAATACGTGTTCATTCATATATAATAATTGGGACTAAATGTAGTCTTTATATTAAATTATCCATTAACTGTATATTCTTATTTTCTTACCTTCTAAAATGTGAGATCAAAAAATTATCATTTCATTACAAAAATATATCTTAGTTGAGTTTTATTTTATATATTCGTTTCATCAACATTTTATTTTTGATAAAAATATATATTTTTTCTCCAGACATGTTTTATAAGCCTCTCTAAAAAATATTTAGTCATCTAAAAAAGAATTCTTTGAAAAATAAAATGTATAATTAATTATATATAATTAAATTATCATGTCATTTGTGAATTGTTTTTTTGTTTTTGATGAATATTATTTGAATTCCATATGCAATGGGTTAGTCATTATTTTAATTATATTTTTTTAAATAAAATTCTAAAAAATACATGCACTATAACGTCTTCTGTAAACATTTCTTCTTATTGTATATATATAAATTTGGATAATAGTTGGAGTGATCTTCCAAATAGAAAATCTAGAGAATATTTTGAATGTATTATGTAGTAGATTGATTTTATTATAATATTTCAAGGTGACTATAACAGTTGTCCATGTAGAAAATGTGAAAACAGATATCAATTCAAACAAGATACTGTGAGAGAGAACCTATTCTGGAAAGGGTTTCTAAAAAATTATAATATTTTGACTCTTCATGGGGAAGAATATATTTGTATTCATGAAACAAAAATAGTTTATATAGATGTTGATGAGATAACACTGATCCTATGAATGAAATTATTACTAAAATTCCAGGTGGACTTGTTCATGAAGGTATTAACATCCAAAATGTTGAGACCAGTGAGATCAATCCATGATCTAGGGTATATCATGATTTGTTGAAGTTTTATGAAATGATTGATGATGAAAAAACTGAATTATATTTTGTCTGTACTGCTTACATTAAATTTTCATTTATCGTGGAGTTATTGCACTTAAATAATTTTAATCAATGGTTAGATACATCATTCGATATGTTTTTGGTGTTATTGAAAAAATTAATACCTACTTAGGCTAAGATTAATGAGTCATATTACTAAGCTTGAGAGTTGAAAGTGAACTTAGGTTTCACATATGAGACTATATATTCAAGTGAAAACAATTGTATTCTATTTAAGAGGGAAAATGTAAATTTGGATAATTGTATGGTCTCTTACTCTTCCAGGTGGATATATAGTAGCAAAAATCAGACTAGTCAAATTCAGAGTACAAAATAGTGGAAACTAATTTACCTAAAGAAAATATGTTACATTCAACTAAAGATGAGGTTGGAAATATTATTTATGTCATCTAGATATTCTAAATTATTTAGATAGAATGGGAAAAGAAATAAGGATAGTGATATGATAACTCACCCAATAGACTCTATTTCAAGGAAATATTTTGATCAGAGACACCCTAATGTTAGAAAAGATAGCCGTAATGTCTAATTGGGATTGGAAAAAAATGGTTTCAATACATTCAGGTCTATGGTGTGTGAAACTCATAGCACATGGCCCATGGTTTTGGTTCCATATAATCTTCCTCTATAGATTTGTATAAAACAATAATTTCTATTACTTTCCACTCTTATTGATTGACCTAAAAGTCTAGTGGTATAAGATTTATTTTCAACTTCATCCATCAATTGATGTGTTAAATGAATTTTGGGATGATGGTGTGTTGAATTATAGTGGTGAAACGAAGGAAATATTCCAAATATAGACTGCTTTATTGTGAAAAACCAATGACTTCCTAGCATATAAAAAATTTTCAGGTCTGAGTATGAAAGGGGAATTTTCTTTACCTTTCTGAAATAAAAGTAAAAATTCTACATGGATTATTAATTGTAAAAAGAAGACATAAAATTAATATAGAAATTTTCTTCCCCCTCATGACATGTTTAGAATGGATAGAGTTTTTGTTGATGGTTCTAGAGAATTCATCCAAGCACCAAATGTCATAATAGAAGTATAAATATTATCACAAATTGATGAAGAAAAAATACACACGATATAAGAATTTCAGGATTTGGTGGCTCATCCATTACCTAATATTCATGATGCAGGTAGGTAGGAAAATCAAAACTAGAAGAAGAAAAGTATTTTTTTTAATCTCCCCTACTGTAAAATTATCAAGATAAGGAATAATATGGATTTAATTACCATTGAAATAACTGTTTTTGATAATATATTATGAACCATTTTAGGTGTTAGTGAGAAATCAAATGATCAAGTCAAATAAAATGTGATTTAGAATAAATGGGATTAAGGAAACAATTGCATTTATAATTGGGTGAGGGAAATAAAGAATACAAGACTACTGCACAATATACGACATGAAAAAAATAAAAAGGGATATTCTTTCCATTTTGATGATGCTCAAGGTACCTAATGGTTACTCTTATAATATTTCCATGTGTATGAATGTAATGAGCATGACATTTCATGAGTTGAAAAGTCATGACAATCACATAATACTTAATCAATTGATTCCAGTCACAATTTGTGATTGTTTATCACCCAAGGTTTTTCAACCATTGATAGAGATGATTAATTTCTTTTAGAATGATTTGTTTATTAAATAAATAAATGGGTGATTTAAAAATTTTGTAGGATAGAATTTTACTTAAATTTTTTTCTTGTAGAAACTATTTCCATCATCTTTATTTGATGTTATGATTCTTTTGATAGTGCAATTAACTGATGAATTAATGATTGCTGGTCGACATTAATTCAGGTGGTTGTATCCTATTGATCGGTATCAGAATACATTGAAATGATTCTTTTGTAATATATATCATCCAGTAACATCAATATCCAATGGTTATTTTATGGATGAGTGTACTACTTTTTCTACAGAATATCTTATGGATTTTGAAGCAAAATTAGATATACCCTCTCAAATTCATGATGATATATTTGTATAAGGAACTATATTTTATATGGACAACATCTAGTGCATACAAGCTCATCAATATATCTTGTTCAATAGTCCATTATTTTCACCATTGGTGTAGTAAGTGTCTTATCATTTTTATTATATTACATTTACATGTTCTATGGGTATATATAAATTTGATCATTTAAACATGTTGTTATGATTTTCAAGAAACACATTAATTAGTTAAAATAAGAGATATCTCATGTGAGTAAATATCAAATTCAATAGTCCCATTATACATTATTTCATGATTTGTTCAAGGATTTTTTTGTATAAATATATTTCTATTATGATTGATGTATAATAATAATTTCTTTCTGTTTAACTTTTTATTGAAATCTATGAAATATATAGGTCCATAACCCACATGAGTTAGGTGACGCAACACAAACTAGAGAATTCAGATAACTATCTAAGGATCCATCTATAACGACTCTTCATTATAAAGCTTTTGATTCTAACAAATTTGGGTTTCATATTAAAGGTGTATATGAAAAACAAGAAACAAAAAATAGTGGAATTAGTTGTCCATCTATTGATTCTGTTTATTACTGTTGTCAATTTAAATACATCATTTATGTTGTGTACACACACATATTGAAATACATATTGTTAATGTGTGATTGGGTACATTCATTCCATGGATGTAAAGTTGATCGATATCAATTTAAGTTGGTGGATTTTTAAAAAATGTTAAATAGAGATGAATGAGTCAGTAATGACCCTTTCATTTTGTCATCAAAAGCAGAAGAATTTTTATTTTTTACCTTTCCATATAGTCTAAAATTCATGTTGCTGTGAAAATATCAAGGTGATGTGTAATTTTAATTGAATGAGATAAACCCAAGACTATTGTCTTTATTGCACAATAACTTCATCCACACACCATAGTTCAATGTGAAGAATATATTCATTGGGTTAGAGAGAATTTTAAAGGAGAAATGGTCGATTTACATGTTTAATGAAAGGTATGATTGTTCTTAGATGTGTTAGTGCATCCCATTGTTTCTCACTGATATATATTTGATCAAATTTTTTATTTCATATAATCAAAGATACTAATAATTCTTTATATACATTCATTATTATTTTTGTTTTAAATTTTTTTAATTGTTTTCCTATTGTAGGTTCTGTTTGGAACTCATATTGGTCCTATGGTTGGGTTTTTCCCTTGATACTGATTTCCCCCTATTATGTAAACTTGTCCCCCTATTACTACAACAAAGGCTATGTTAAAAGGTAAACATAATAAATTCGTATAACTAAATATTATGTAAATAGATTAATATAATTTCACAATTCACTCCAAATTGTGATAAAAACTTATCAAAATGTTTATTAGTAAAAAAATATTTATGTTATCATATAATGTATTTTAAATCCGGGGAAAACTAGTTTTTCTATTTATAAAACAGTTTCTGAAAACAATTGAATTGAACATGATCATATATTAAATAAGCAGTATCTAAAACAACTAGTGGGATTTATGAGATTTTCCAATAACCCCAATTAGTAGCTACAAACCAAAGCATAATCCAATAAAATCATTTTAGATTAAATTTAAATAAAATGGAAGAACAAAGAATACATATAATGTCAAAACTATGACATCTATATTTTCTATGAATGATTTGGTAATCTAAAGGGAAAATTATCCAAGATCACATCTTAAGGATTTAAAAACACAATATGTGGTATAATTTCTTTCAATATGATGTGATGAAGGGTATACTGGGAGAAGATAGTTTCTATATTATTTTAAGGGAACTGAAGTTCATTCACCACTAAGAGAACTATTTCCCATTATTAGGTAGTTCATGACACTCCTAATTTAATGAATAGAATCAGAAATAACATTATCTATTTTGTCTAATATGATATTTCCTCATTGAACAATTCAGTGAATGTGTTCATAAGACAAAAATACCATCACATTGATTAGTAACATAATGAAATAGTTTTGTGTGTTATGGCTATAATAGCCAAAGTAAATCATGAATCCTGGTTTCATCACATGAAATCATGCTGTGTTGGAAACAATATATATGCTCAATTTGTTTTTTCTGAATCATGTGACCCTGATGTTGTTTTCTTTTCACCATATAATCAACATTATTTATTTCATTAAAAACCAAAAAATATTCTATTCTTATTTCCTCATATAATATATTAATATCCCTTAAGACGTTTTGTGAAGAAATGATATATTATTAAGAAAATGCATAAACATTCCACCATTCCCTAAAACAGCTTTAGACAGCACAAATTAATTTTCAATATTCTTCTAAGAACTTCTACAAATGTCCTTCACCTCAACTAAATCACTATTATCAACATTACACTTCAAATAAATCCTCTAAGTGATGTACCTTTATTTTTGAAAAATTAATTCAACAACATGTAAACTCCTCAATCACCCACCCTTACACAACTTCACCAGATCACCCTATCCCATATCTCCAACACCAAAATCTTCCTTATTCATTCCATGATTCAAGGGGAATAAATATAGAAAAAAATAATTCTCTTCCATAAATATATGGATGAATTTGATTTTTTAATTTATCATTCCAAATTTATTTATCAATCACTAGTTTTTAAAATTCACTAAACTCTGAATCATCTACAAAAGTATAGACTAGTAATATCATCAGCAACTACAACCTACATCCAACACTATCATATAAGTATACCTATATAACCCATCATGATAATGAAAAAAAATAAAAATTCCAAATATATATCCTCAAAGAATCCCTACCATACCCCCATGTAGAATAAAACATCATAAAAAATCACATATATACTTAGAACCTATATATACTAGTGTAAATGGATAGAAAATAATGAATATTAGACTTCAAAATCCACACTAAACATATTATCCTCTTCATCACACTTTAACTCCACCTAATAATACCACCAATTAAAAAAAATGTATAGCATTCCTCTCTTTATACCTATCTTTATGAATGGACAATGATGTCATATTTTATTTTCATGCATGTATATGCCTCTTGTCGAGTATACGAAATTGATGATATTTAATTGTTTTTAGAGGAAATAAACATTCAAAAAAATTTATTTTCATTCATGTACATCCCAATTCTTAATAATTCATCAATCACTATAGACATGTCAGGGGAACATACACCAGATCCACATCATTTCGTAGAGACATCTTTGTCTATGGGTCAAGATATGAATGTATATTAAGGTTTTTATTTTTTAATTAATCATTAAACATATATATTCACATATAATTAATTATGTATGAATTTTTTTTCAATATTATTAGAGTCGGTCACTTATTCTTATAGTAGGAGAGGCCCTGGTTTTGGTATTTATTCTTAGAATTCCAAAACATCCCTTGACATATCATTTGATGATAGATAGCTTCCTATTGGATAGGGTGCCCCTGTATATATTCCCCATTTGGGTTATATCGTATGTGAACCACAAATATTTTCATTGACTACACATGATTGGGTGTCATTCTCCCAGGATACATTAGATTGGCTATAGATGGAATTTCATGTAACAAGATCATTTTATTTTCTCAGATATGCTTAAAAAATACTAACATTTGATAATTTTTTTCATAAATAGAAAAACATGTGATTGTTCACAATTAGTTTCAGATAGTATGTACAGCCAAATGTTGTAAAATGTGGAAATATCATAAAGGGAGTGTCAAGAGGGATCATTGGGTACCAAATGTGGATATCCCATACATTCTGAATAATGTCCCAATAGGGGTTCACCTATATTAATGGCATAAGTTAGTTGAATATTGGACTATTGAGGCTAAATTAGTGAGTCAATTTTTTTTGGTTTATATATTTCATAGAATGTGTACCATTTTACATGTTTTATATCTGAATTAATTTAATATAGGAGGTGAAAACGCGTCATTCGATGAATCGTCATGTTTCCTAGATTCTACATTGTGTATATATTATTAAATCTTCAAAACTATTATTTTATATTGTTTTTTGTTCATTAATTACATCTAATTACTATAAAGTCATTGGAGCAAGGTGCACCAACTAGTAAAATGTCAATGTGAATGATGAATTGATATCAAAATGATCTAGTGGTTAGTGCTCTTATAGTATGTTATTTCACTAATTATCAATAATTACTTTTATATATATATATAAATTTATATTTATATTAACATATTACACATGATAAACTTGAGTATGGTTTAGCATTGATACTAGAGGACTAGTGACAACTTTCCATTCTTAGGGATGAAACATTCCATTAAATTATTGGTCATGATGGACATGACTATAGTTTGACCTATAGAATAAGGATTCCACATTCTGTACTTTCACGCATTGAGTATGTGGCTCGTTTTTGCTAGGATAACAAAAAAATATGATAGATTTGGAGGCACAAATTCATGCTTTCATGGAGGTAAATGCATAGCTGGTTGCTGAATGTAGAGCACTGCATGAATATGTGAGTTAGTGGGATGGTGTAAGAGATCCTACAAAAAAGGTTTATAGTGAATATATCTATTTATTTTTAATTACATTCATTATTATTATCTTTATAATTTTTATTTTTATACCCCTGTAACATTAGACAGTGGTAGCAGCCATGGACCTTCATGATGCATCACATTCTAGAGGTGTGTTTTGTTTTATATTTTTGGTTTCTAATTTAAATAGATTGGTCTCATTTTGTTTTTTTATATCTTTTAGGGTAATAAATACATTTTTTCTATTTCATAGGTCCATGTTTTTATTAGATACCTTTAGGTATCATTTATTCATTCAGAGTTTCCTGCTCTCTCCCCTAAACTAGTACGATGTTACAAAAAATCATGAGAATATTCTCTCTAACCCCCACTATATTTATCCCTACCCTTTTATGACATTATGACCTTCACTTATTCTCCCAAATGGGACCCCCTAACAAATATATGTGGTCAAAATGTATACCCCATTATAAAATATCATCCCCAACTATACTGTGGTTCCCCTCATTCCTAAACAACTTCCCTGCCTCCACCTACCACCCGGTCCGCTTCTCATGATGTTGTGAAATTTCATGGTCTATATATTTTTTATATTCTATCCTATATTTTCATATCCTACATGTATTATATTATTTCATTTTGTGTGTGTCTGTCATGTTCTGTTATCTATATGCATCTCATTTTTTTATCTATATGATCATGTATATATATGTTTTTCTTTGTGTGCTTGTCATTAGGAGTGTGTAAGTCTATATATCTGCATGTTCTTCAGTATATATATCTATCCATTTTCCCATAAACCAATCTATAGATTTATCCATTTATTTGTTTTTTCATCACTCTTTGTATGTTGAATTATCAATCTATTCACAAGTGGGTTCATCCATAGGTTTTTTTGTTTCCTAGTCTGTCTATATGTCTTTCAAATGACTTTTCTATCCATCCATCCATGCATGTTTTCATTGGTATGTTTTTCTATCAATATTATTTCTATTTGTATATCAATCCATTTTTCATTTTTTTGTATATATATTATTTTTTATTTATTCATTCATTTTTTTATCAGTGTATGTGTGTATTTTTCTACCCATAAATGTGTCTGTTTTTCTTTTATATTCAACATTTTTTGCAAGTTGTATTTTCAATTTTTCATTAGTTCATCAGGTCATTTATCCATCCATATATTTTTCCATCTATCTACCTATCTTTATGGTTTTCAATCCATCAATTCATGTCTTTTCTAGTGTGTTGGAAATTAATAGTCCAAAGAGATGTCATTAGATCTTCCTTTTGGTATTCAAGAGTACTCAAGTACTAGTGATTTAGAATGTTTCTTATGCTTCTCATTGTTGGATAGGTCCTCTCCTAAACTTAATTGGATGGATCATTATAGAATAGATTTTTGAATCATTATATCATAGTTATTGAGTTTCTGTGTAGCTAATTGTCATGGATGATCTTGATATTTGGAATCATTGGGGGTTGTTGGTATTTTATGTGGATTTCTAGCAACCATATCCATTTATGAACAGTCCATACCATAGTGACCTTGAGATCACAACTTAATAGTATTCCATATGGGATGAATATATCTAAGAGTACTAAATCATGTTTTTAGCCCTATAAATTACTTGGTTAAGGTAGATTTCTGATAGTATTAACTGTTTTATGGTCCATTATCATCTACAATCACCACAACACCATAAGATGTTGCTCCTTTCCAATACCAATCAGTAGTTTTGTCATGTTTAATGACCTAAATATATTAATATAACCTTATCCATATAGACATGTTGTATGAATTAGTGCATCTTTACCAAAAATTTCATTAAGATACTTAAAAGTTTCTATTCTATTAGCATAGTTTAAACAAAAAATGAATATGTTGTGAAACCATCATGGTTATCATAGATCAAGAGTAGGTAGTTTCTTGACTACATCAACAGGAATATTATAAGATGAATTGGTGGAGGGATGTTGAGATTGAAATCCTAACCCCATTCTTCATAATAACCCTACTCTAACTATATATAGAACATTCATTAAGAAACATCTTTATTAATTAAAGATAACCCAATTGAATTTTTATAGGTTTTATCAATCCCATAAAGACTTTGAATGATTTTTATTTGTGTCTCAAAGCTATCATTGATCTGTCGATGGGGTTACTTCCACATGGAGTTCATGACATACCTTAATAATTAATGAAAAAATCAAGGGTTTCACCTATGATATCCTTACATAACATTTGTGTGGGTGGGACTTTCATACATGGAACCATAGATAGGTTCCTCAGAGACATATTTTACATCTGATAAGTTGATTCTTAATTTTTCATTTGTATAGTGGAATCTATTTGTCTATATGATCTTGGGGATGAATCGCTATGGGATTAAGTTTAGGATATATATGGAAATCAAAGATATCTAGATGGATTCATAAATGGAGTACACTTTTATCTCATAATTGAATATAGTACATGTCCAATAGACCTAATATGTCTACATACATTCAATATTAATGACCACTCCAAGGTTCAAGACCTAATGTGTTTCCATCATCATAATTGATCAATTTTTTAGTGGGAAATATGGATGTATATATCTGTGTTTGGAGCTCTGATATGTTTTTGGGTTGTCTAAGGTTGTTTTCTTATGATGTAACCCATATTCATGGGTGGATTACCCCAAATGGATAATGATAATCTTTGAGTATATGTTGGATATTCTCTGATTATTATAATAGTAAAATAGGAGGGGAAAGGTTTCGACTTGGCCATAGAAAACTGATATACATCAATAGTCTATTCTATTATAGTTGAATTATTATGGGGTTCTCTTATAGGGAGTGTATCTGTGAGTGTTTCTATCATCCCATAAAATTTTTCATCCACTTATTTTTCTATAACATTTTTTGTAATCTAATCCAATAGTTCATTGGTCTATTTATACCTTCATCCCCACTCCCAAGCCCATATGTGTTTCCATCTATTTAAACATTAATTTTCTCAACTATGTTGGTGTAGTTTTGTCCATACATACTATTTATAAGATTTAAAATGGAAACCCCCATGGATATGTGAATATATATATTCAAATGATTCTCAATATTAAACAATTCATCCAGAATAATGATAGTTTGAATCTTAATAAACAACCAACTTACATGATTAATCATGAATCCCATGTCTTTTATAATATCTAGAGGTAAATTCAGGTTCTGATTTATTTTGTTTTATGTTCATACCCTGACTCTTCCTCTTTATATTACCCATTAGTTTTTTATATGATATTTTTAATGTTATATTTGAAGCATTGAATCACCAAAAAATATTAATATATATATATATATATATATATTTCTTATTTTATAGTTTTTTGGTATCTTATTAGTAGGTTGATTGAGGTAGAATATTGAATAGGATTTTCCGCTAGATGGATTATAGTTCTGGTTAGGGTATTTGATTTTAATTTTTTGTTGGTATGGTGTTCCTTTTTTTTATGGTAATAATACTACATTTCCATTTTTATTATTCTGGTAATAATAATGCATTCCAGCTTTTGGAATGCAGGTTTTTTTGTAGGGTATTTCTTTTTTTTGTTCTAGTTATTGAATTTTGCCTATGGGAATGTAGATTTTCTTTTAAAAAATTCTTTATACTAGAGACCAGATATGGAGGTCGCTATAGATTATTTTTGCAACCATTAGTGCCCTCCATTAGTGGTTGCTGAATCTATTTTTTTCAATCCATTAGCGATTGTATAGATAGTCGATAATATCTTTCCCAGCAAACGCTATTGCAGTAAGGATAGAAAAACTATAGCGACCGCCTTTGGTGGTTGCTAATGCCCAACACTAATAGGGAAACTGTGACCACCAAAGGCTGCCAGGATAAGTTCAATAAAGACTATTTAAAACCACTTTTGGTAGTCACTAATAATAAATTTTCTAAAAGTGTTCATTACATCATTGTGTATATTTCACTTCTAAATAAAGAACCTAATATTTTCCGTATTTCTGGTTTGACTTCCATGTTTATTACATTGCATGATAACATAATAGTGGATGATTCTTTCTACACCAATGGAATTACAATATTCTTTTCATGTGATCTAGAGGGGTAAATCTTGCAAGAATTATAGGATAATTCTACTTACGTTTTAAGTATTGAAAACAAATAAACATTTTTCCTTTGTCAGATGATTTCATTTAGTGATAATTAATATTCAATAGTGGGATTAATATGAAATTTTAAGATAAAATAATTTCAGGTATATCATGTTGATATCGAGTGTAGTTTTTAGATGTTTGAATGTGGCATAAAGATGTTGAGTCTAGCATACAGTGTGGGTGTGCAAGCTCCACATGCAGATGTAGAGTGGGGTTTGCAGCATGCACGTTTAAGAATTTCATATGGCATGGTTTGTATGTATCGTGATTTGGGATGAAAGATAACCAACCAAACAAACCCCACACTAGGCATTGCTTTGGGAGGCCCTTACCATATTACCTTGGAAATGTTGTAGGGATTTTCAAATTTCTCATAAATTATTCTTTCCACACAACCACTACCATCATTCTTGACCACATGATATTGTTCTTTATTTCTCCTCCTAGTGCTCGTATTCCTTAGGACCACACTATTCTCTCTTGTTCTTTCACTAACCCACATAGGCTGTCACCTACTCTGTCACCCATGGCCGACCTTCCTTTGATCTTGATCATTGTCCCTTATGGATGGTCGACTAACCATGTGGGCTAGTTAAGGGATGGCCGAATTTTTGGGGTAATAAAATAGAATGCTTATTTTAACTGAAAAGGAATATTGTTTATATATTTCCTATAAATAATAAGTGTATACGTGATAAAAAATTATAAGCCTATATTTTATATCAAAAGATCATATTTGTCTCTCATGATAAATATTTTTTTTATTAAGGAAATTAAATAATCAATTGGATAATCTCATTTATAGATTGGTTTAAATAATTTATAAGGATATTTGGGAATATTTATAGAACTTATACAATTATTTTATAAATTAATAAACTATTAAATGATTATGGTTAATTGAGTTAATGATTTTTTAAAAAATATATTATAAATATTTAATTAATATTAAAATTTTAATATTAAGAATAAAATTTTCAAATTTATGTGATTTGTTTTTTTATAAATCATTATAAAAGGAATTTTACCTTTTATAAAATTTTATGGTATTCCTAGTAATCATGAAATAAAGATATAATTACAAGATCTTAAGGGTAATTTCTAATGAATTATTAAATTACATGAATAAGGCCAAGATGTAAATATGTTTTTATTTAAAATTATAAAATTTTAAAAATTAATTAATTTGAATTCACTACTAAAAAACCTGCCTATTACAACGAAAAAATTTATATGCACCTGAAAAATGCACTAAGAAAGTCTATCATTATTAGTGGTAAAAATGTGTTACCTTTATCACTGCTTTTTTATTTAGCACTAATAAAATTTCACCTTTTATTAGTGCTATATTGGAGCACAGATAATGGTTACCCTTTATTAGCAATTAATTTTTAGTGCTGATAAAAATTACCCTTTTTTAGTTCTAAAATTAAAGTGCTGATAAATGGTGACCTTTACCAATACTTTATTAAGACTGATAAAGGTCCACAATAAAATAAAATAATTGAATAAAAAAAATAAAAAAATTAAAAATTTCATTAATTAAATAATTATTCTTATTGATGAATAAATTGAATATACATATATATAAATTTTTTAAAATTAATAAATTATAAATATTTACTATATAGATATATAAAATGTATAAAATTAAATAATCAAACAAATAAAAATTTAATATTATAAAATTATGAAAAAATAAACACTTCATTAATTAAATAATTATTGGTAAAAATGAATAAATTTAATATACATATATATAGACTATAAGTATTGATAAATTGAATATATTTAATGTAGATATATAAATAAATATATAATTAAATAATAAAATTTAAAATGGATTGATTACAAAATTATTTAATTTTTTTAATTAAATAATTATTTATAAAAATTAATAAGTATAATATACATTTTATAAATAATAATAAATAATATATATTAAATATAAATATATATAAAATGAATAAAATTTTAATTGAAAACATATTAAGGTCTTATTCATTTTTTATGTTGTTTGATTTTTAAATTTAACATATATAAACTTTGGTGTGTTACATTGATTTCACATGCACACACACACACACACACACATATATATATCTCTGTGTGTGTGTGTGTAATTAATGCATTTTTATATACAAATACACAGACAAATATATTTATGAAACATATAGAAGCAAACACACCTAATATTTATGTAATTTATTAAAATTTTAATATATTTTAGAATTTAATTATAGAACGATAAATTTAATATATTATTCTTTTAACTGGTTAATTTTCTTTTTATATTTTTAACACTATTACCGTTTGAGCATTAATTTTTTATATTTTTTTGATTAATACTTTATTTTTGAATTTGATCATTTTTTATTATTTGTTGATATATATTTATTTACTATGATTTAGTATTTTAAATATGTATTCATCTTACTTCTATATATGTATCCTCATTTAAAGAAATATATATTTAATTAATAAAACTTATCCATTTTGTCAATAGTTTTAATGTGTACTCATTTTGAATTATTCAAGTTCACTCATTTTTAAAATGCATGTATTTAATATTATATATCAACTAATAATGTTAAAAATTTACAGGTAGATAAATATTTATAAATAAATATATTTATAAATGTATATTTACTATATTTATAGATTTATATAATTATAATTATTATAAATGAAGTATTGTTTTTTAAATAAATATTTACATAATTAAAAATCAATAATTATATATATTTAATAATTATAAAATTATAATATATTTATTTAAATAAATCATTTATCCACACTAAAAAAGTGCTATTAAAAAGAGTCTTTATCAGTACTGAAATATTAGCACTGATAAACATGTTTTTATCATAATTTTCTTAGCACTGATAAATACCCCTTTTATCAATGCTTATCAATTTAGCACAAATAAAAGATCTATTTATTAGTTCTTTTAAGAAAGTGCTATTGAAATTGTTCTCGATCTATTTAAAAGAACCCTCACTAGGACTCAATGATTCATGATTCTCAAGCCCTCATAAAACTCCTCTACTTCTAGCACGACTCCACTATGATCCCTTGGAAGAATCAAGGCTAGAATTCAATATATGTTATTTTATACTTTTCCTCTATCTTTGTTTTATCTTTTGGGTTTTTTATTTACCTATTTTCATTTTACATTGTTCTTAACCACTACAAACCCTACATGTCATCTCCTCACCACTGCCTGTGCAACTACTCTATGTTTATGTAATGATCATAAAGATATACCTGGATATTAGCCACTCATTTTGTGGATTTTAATGATGAACTGAATCATAATATTCCTCTCTAAATTTTATACCTATAATATTATGAATGAAAAATATGAAAAAATGAAATTTCAATACTTTCTTTTCTTATTAGAAAATTGGATGAAATCCAGATGGATTTCTTGACAATTTGTTAATGATTAACTAAATAGAAAGATGTTGTGTGGGTTATAGTGAATCACCTAACTATGATGAACAACTTATTACATATTGAAGAGTCTTCCTCATTTGATGAACTTGATTAACTGTATGTTAAAGAGATAATAAAGCTTCCAAAAGTCCCATATCGCGATGTATCTGATAGGGATATGATATTTTTGTCTTGGTTATGGAAAGGACATTAATTTTCAATGAGGTTATGGATGATATTTTATACTTCCATTATTCCAAGTACTAATGATTATTCTAATCATACTCTCTTGAAATTGGAGGAAATTCATTGATCCATAATTATGAAATTTAATGACTCCTGGAAGGATTGACTTTTCTTCGCGGAATTCCCCTAAAAAAATTGTTATCAATCAATTATCTCGATAGACCGGTATGAAGTTTATATGAAACAAATATTCACTCTCCATTATGTTGGATAAAGATAGAATAATTTTTTTATGAATATCCCTAGTATTTTATAAGAAATAATATACTTAGTTATGTTATTTCAAAAACTTTTTGAAACCACTCAAAGTCAACTAACATATTATAAAAACCATTAGATGTGACCCTTGAAATTTAATGTTAATGATCATGTGTTTATTATGGTTTCATTGAGATTGTGTCACTAATGTATTAGAAATTAGAGGAAATTAACCTCATAATACATCATTTATTTTAATATTCTTGGGAAAGTCTAGGAAATTTCTTAATTGCTAGCCTTGAACATATGAAAAACCAATGGTAGAATCTATTCCCTCAGAAATATGGTTGAATCTTATTGAGTATGAAATATTTGAGGCTATAGAGTTTTTAAATTCCCCATCTAATCTAACAGTGTATTCCCCTTTAATGTTTTTATCATAGTTTTATTATTATTGTATTTCGTGTGGAAGTGGAGTCAAAAGAGTTATTAAAGGATTTTATAGGAGAGAGTTGTGAAGAGATAGAGGTACCCTTGTTCGGTAGGCACTGAGTTATTGGGGGAATAGAACCAGGTATCTATTGATAGGCTAGTGTAAGAAGGTCCATTGTTAACACAACCAAGAACCTAGTGGCCTTGTATAATGTATATGGTGGTACTTTTGATATTTGATTAGTGAAGGGGATTGTTAATCTTTTTAATCTTAGTAAACTCGTATACTAAGTAAACTATGTCCCACTACCAAGTCATTAGGTTTATCAGGACTATTAGTACCTCATTTTAGTGGTTTAGTGTGAATTATGTCTTGTTTTCCTCTTGGTTGTTGTGAGTAATATTTTAAAATTAAAAGAATTTTGAAAATTAAAACTATTTGTTTCAAATGGTATTATATTGGAAATTTTTTTTTGAATGGAAAATGTTTTGGATTGAAAATTTGGTAATTTATTTTATTTGGGTACAATGTTATATGTGTGACCCTCAGTATTCTTTATGAGCATTTTTATATGTGTGGGTTTTCGGGGAATTTATTTTGAACCTATTTTCTTAGTTTTATTGTTATTCATAATATTCCACCTAGAAAGGTCCCCAAACATTCTAGTGGGTCTCACCCATTTTCTAGTTCTCCTAAGTTCATTACCCTCTTTTGTGGTAATCGAGGTTCATTATAGGTAGTGAAGTGACTGGAGGAAGTTGATCTTGTCTTCTAAGTGTTGGAAACTCCCAAAGCTATTAGTGTTCAAGTTGCTCTGGGTCTACTTGGGGGTCCAACTTTTGAAGAAGTGGATTTGTTTTTCCAACCAATGATGCAAGTTGGGTTGATGTGGGATGTTTAAATGTCTATATTTTTCTAATGGTTTATACTTGAGGAGTTGATGAAGAATAATAGGGAAGAGCTCTTGAGTGTCCAACAATATCAGTGGGCATTGAAGGATTATATTGAACACTTCCACGAGCTGGTTTCCTTTTCTACAGAGGTGGTGTTGAAGGATCTTTTGAAATATTATCTTTTCATTGAGGGTATTAATCTTGGTATCAAGGAGAATTTCCACTTCTCCATGGATATCCATTTTGATAAGATTGTTGTGTTAGAATTTTCTAATGAGTTTTTGTGAAAGAAGTAAATAATACATTGTCTCAGTTGTTGTCTCCCATGTTGGGGTGAAGGCATTTGGAGTTTTCTCATTTTTGTTTTTTAGTTGTTGTAAGTTCATATTTCATTATAAAAGTCAAATAAAGTCATACTTTTTTAGTTCAAATGGTTTTGTTTTTCTGAATGTGAACCTTTAAATTGTTAAACTTGCATGAATTAGTTCTCCTCTTACTATTGGGCATGTATGGAGAAGTCTATTTTTGTGGAAATAACTCTATGTGCCTATTGTGAAGGTTCATTTTTCAGTTCAGGATCATTTATTTATTTATTAATAAAACGATTGGGTTTTATGTGATTGAAAACATAGGTCTATGGATGTGGGTACTTTGTTCAAACATAGGGAGATGATCCATAAGTCATTTGATATGTGTAGAAATCATTCACACCTCAATTAAATACACAATGTGACCACTATGAATCAATGTGTCCTGCCTCTACAAGAATCATATACATATAAAAATTTAACAAACACATTTAGATTATATTAAAAATTTTAGAAAACAATCCTTATGTTATTTGAGACATGCCTGAATCAACCACACCTCAATCAGATTCATGGAGTGACCTATATGACTTCAAGTGTGTGTTTTTGTTAAAATTGACATAAATTTAAGTAAAAATCTCAAGTTACCTACTCAATTCCAAGAAAACACATTCAATTTGTTTAAATACATTATGAAAATGATCCAGAAGTCATTTGAGATGTGATACAATCATCCACACCTCAATCTGATGCATAATATGACCAGTTTGACTCAAAGTGCGTCATTTTATTTAAAATTGACAGCAACTTTATTAAAATTAACACTATTTATTAATTTATTTCTATATATTATTACAAATATAATATTTTTTTCTTATACTGGTGAGTTAATTTTCTCAAGAAGGGGTGGGTTTTTAGGTAATTACATGAGTCGATTCAGGATTAAAAGATAAAGGAACATTGATGTTTTTAATGTATGTAATAACACTATTCAATTTGTGTTTTTTTAAATTTAATTTCATTTAAATTTTGTATTGGGACTTGTTTTTGTTGATATATGGTATGATTATGGTGCTGTAGTGTGCTATTACGACACACTACAGAATGACCCTTTATCAGTGCTTTTAATAGAAATGATAAAGGATACATTAATCAATGCTTTTAAAAGTAGTGATAAAGGTATAATTTATTAGAGCTTATATAATCACTGATAAATGGATCATTTAACTACCCTAAATAAAAGCACTGATAAATGGTTCCTTTATTAGTGATTCTAAAATCATTGTTAAAGGTCCTATTTATCAATACTTTTTAAGCATCGATAAAGGACTAATTTATCATCATTTTTCAGCATTGACAAAGTACCTGGGCTTTTAACATTTCTCATGTAGTCTTTGGTATTACTGCACTGATAAAATCTATTTCAAGCACTGTTAAAGGAAATTTTTTTAGTAGTGATTATTTGAATTAAAAATGATCTTATATAGTTATTATTTAGAATAAAAAAATTGATAACATATTTATTTTGGGTTTAATTAATGTTTTATTAGGTGATCTTTTTATGATGTAAATTGTTTATATAATATATGTTTGATTATAACATGTTAATAATTCATAATAATATCTTACTTTTGAAGTGAAATTCCATATAATTAATAATATGAAAATTTTATATTTATTATGGATATAAAATTTTTATATCCAAGATCAGGGAATATAGATAATGTTTCACTTAATTATAAAAAGTTTTATGGTATGATTTTCATTATGAATAGTTCGTAAAAGATTTTCAAATTTTTAAATTTATGAAATTTTCATTATTTTAAATGATATTCCGTACTCTCTCATGTTTATAAAATATTTATGAAATGTGAATATTTTGTATGAAAGAATTATGAGATAAATCGCTTATATGAGACAGATCCTTGCATTAAATTCTAGGTACAACAACATAAAAATTAATTTCTCAGCTACCTTGACATTAATTATTAATAACGATATGAGATTGAGAATAATTATTCAATATAGTTTGGTTATATTGTGTGATAGAGATATAATTAATTTAATTGTCTCTTGAGTAATGTCTCCTTGGGGAGAGAGTCTGGGTGTCGGACTACCCACTATTATGGAGGCTTATTCCTTGTTATAAGGTGAGGGTTTGGAAATCTATCACTTTGAGCTTACTCATGTGGAAATTTTAAATATCATATCACTTTATGACATTACATGGAATGTTTATATATGTTATGAATAATAGGTAAATATATGTATATAAATGTACTTACCTTTTGTTTTTGGGTGAGTAACCCAATCTTGTGGGTTGGGTAAAACATATACATCATTGTGGTAAAAACACATTAATTTAGTGGATGGAATAAAGATTCCAGAACTATATATTTAGAATAATGAATACAAAATGGAATAAAAATTAGAAAACAAATATTGCATTATATTCAATAGTTATGAATTTAAAACGTACATGATTTATATTATGTTAGTGAGAATTTAAAATGGGGACCCCTCAAATATTAAAGTTTGAGATTCATTCCAAATCATAAATTTTAATGACCTAAATCTTCCAACAATGCAGTTTCATGCCTAATCTGAGTTTTCCTAGATTATTTTTTTTAATGAAGAAAATAATGAGGTTTACCTAATGGTAAGTGCATTATTCTTGATGTTTTCTTTGAGACAAACCCATTTGGGAAACCTTAAAATTTTGGAAACCTTAGGAATAATGTTGAGTTAATCCATATGATGTAATTTCATGGAGATTTATCCACTCAACTATACAGGAATACCAATTTTTATTATTGGGATGATTCCCAACATAAATAACTAAATGGTGAGATAAAAAATAAATTGGACTCACTACTTAGTGAAATAAGGATCTTGTGTCACTAAATGGAAATTATGTTTGAGGTTATTATTTTTAGTGGGAGTGAAATAATTAAAATCATTGGTAGAAACATAAAAAAACATGAAACTCATCTGATAATTTTTTTTTAAATTATATAATCACCAAAAACTATATCTTTCAAATAAATAATATAATAAAGAGAATATAAATTTATGAAATAACATATAATGGTAAATTAATAAAATTTCTTATGTAAAATAATTGTTGGAACAAAACATTTTTGAGTAACCAAAATGTTGATTTTGTTCAATAGATGATTCTAGATGATAATATGAAGCATATATTGATTCAATTAAGGCCTCAAAATGCATTATATATAATATGGACAAATAAATATTATTCTTTGGTCATATATTCAAATATTTTAGATATGTTCATGACTTATTATGATTATAGGTAACTTTATGGCTTGTTTTTGTTAAGGAATTCATATTATTATTTTTATAGAAATTTTAGTAAAAGATGAATTGGTCAAGGAAAATTTATTATGTAAAAGAAATTCTATATATTGGAACAACAACTTTTTAATTAACCAGTATATTAATGTTGTTCAAAATCTGATTCTGGATGCTTATTTGATGCATACAATGATTTAATAAAGGTTTAAAAAGGCATTAGATATAAGATAACCAAGGGAATTTGAGTATCTGGTCATATATTCAAATATATTTAGATGCGTTAAGGACTTTGCGAGACTATATGTAATATTATGTATTTTATTGGTTAAGTAATTCATCTTATTATTATTTATATAAATGTTCCTAAAAGATTAATGGATTAAATAAATGTTTACCTACTGTTATCAAGTGTTGAATAAATGAACTAGGAATGTGATTTCTAGGTTATAGTATTGTATATATTGTGTGAGTGGGTAAAATTTCAAACCAAAAAAATAAAATTTAGTTGTATATTTCAACTTTATTCCTTTAAATGTACAAGGTCATTCAAAACTATAGTTTTTATTAAGGGAGAATATTGATTCCAAAATATTTAATTTTTTAAAATACTTGAAGGAGTTGGTAAAACTCAATGGAATTCCATGTAAGTATCAATGTTGTAGAATTTAATTCTTAAATTTTGAGGGGTATGTGATAAAAAATTTATATTTAAAAAACATAGTAAATATACATTCTTTTAAAATCAAGAGAATAGTTGATAAATCTTGTTGTTTATATCATAAAATATTAGTATATAAATAAATTTATCAATCTTATATCTTAAAAGGATATACATCTTCATCTTATTTCTCTTATATGATCAGAGAAGTTATTCGTGAAAAATGAGTTGTTGTGAATATAATGAGATGATTAATTATATGGACATGATTTATGATTCATCAAATTCTATAACATAATTTGGAAAGAAAACAAGGATAAATATACCTTTTCCAAGATAAAATGTTAATCCATATATTTGTTAAAATATATACCTACTTAAAATAAGTAGAATATTTTGGTAATTAATCTTCTATTTAGAGAATAAAATTTTCTAAACACATAGAATACCAAAAATTATATGGAAATAGTTTGATATTAATAAAAAAAGGAAATAAGAGTTTTTTTCCAAGCACATAGGAATTTTTATTGAATCATAAAAAATATTATAAAAAAATAGTGTCTAAGGGAATTGTGGGGGTATTTCTGGACATAGAAAACTTATATTTTTACATTATACTATTTTATAAATTATATTATTTTATCTTATATCCTAAATATTTTAGGAAGTGTTGTGTCAATGAAAAATGTAAAGAGTTACATTTATTTACTATGAGAAAGCCTCTAAAGGATTATGATAGTTAATGTGAATTATTCATTATACCCAAGAAGTTTAGGATGGGATGGTAAATATAAATATAAATATATAAATTATTTTGAGGAAAAAACATCATGGAATAATGTTTCTAGTTTTTTGGTAATGTTATTCTTATAAAGTGTGCAAGTAATAAAATGAATTATAACAATAAAACAATTGATTTTGTGAAGTTAAGGAGTTTGAATATTTTTAAATAGTTAAATATTAGGAATATTATTTCTAAGTACCACCATTAATCAACACAGGATACTTCATAGACATTATTCATTAAATGTTTTAATATGATATTTTTATGATTTGGACACATTCAGATATGATAGGACATACATAAAAATTTATATATGTTAACATAACCCAAAAAATGCAACAAACCTGAGGTTGAACTAGAATATTATCACATAAGACATGATAAACAAGTACTTATGTATTTTTTGTTAAATATCTATATATTTCAAGAAATTAAAATTTATCATGATTTCATACCAAATTAAATCTTCAATATATCTTTTTTCACATTGGATGCATATTTTGAGTGAAGTGAAATTATAAGTAAACCCTCAAAGTGAGACTTGGAGTTGTACCTAATTAGTAATCATCATAGAGTATTATGAGTTATCATGATATGTTAAGAATAGCATGAATGTAGTCATGTAGTAATTTAAAATGGTTTAATATTATATTTGAAGAATATATTCGTGGGGTAATAAATAAATACTTATTATTTGGATTGACCAAGACATTTCCCGATCCACAAGGGGCCCTCTTGGGCCATCGGTAAGATGAGAGAATTTTGGACATAAACATTAGTTATATTGATATTAAGATAAATTAATTTATTATACATGGATATTTTACGATGGGGGGAGGTGAATTATAGTTTTAAAAACATAATTTTATTATTATTTAAACAAAAACAATTCACAAAACCAATTTTTGTAAAAGAATAAAATTTGGTCTTGGATCAGTCCAATTAACAAATTATTGTAAGCTAGATAGATTTCGACATAACAATGTTAATAAATTTTAATTATCAAATATATTATTAAACCAGAGTAAACAAATCATATTCAATATAGATATGATTAAAAGAGTATGTCTCAAATTCATAATAGAACATGTTATTAAAATAGATTATATTTATCGTAATGAGAGCCATTTCGATAAAACAATTATATACATGAAAAATAGAATAAATGAATTGTAAAAACATGTAAAACAATTTCATAAATATAATAATGGAATATAGGTATTTATAAATTGAATAGATATCTTTTAACCATAAGATTAATGTAACGCCAAACCAAGGATAAAGGGTTCCCTTGTTTTATACTTACAAGAAAGTCTGTTTCTCCTCAGTATAGAAAGCCCTTGATATAATGATCAGATTATCTATCTACCTATCCTCAGAAGCCTTTGATATGATGGATTTTATTCATTAACACTATCCCAATTCTTCCTCAATCAAGAAGATTGATGTCCCCATATTCCCAGCCTTGGAACCCTTGATCATATTCACACAATCAGACGCCCAAATTAGTTATAGAAAAATTCTTCAGAAGGAAACCATTCATGGATTTCTTAAGAAAGAATCTCTATATAAAATACAAGATACAAAAACATTTTTCTCATGTTTTATAGTCTAGATAAATTGAGAGAGAAACAGAATCATCAATATCAAATTTTTCAAATGACTCGGTATTTATAGGTACTTTTCCTAATGTTCATATTTTACCTAATGGTAATATTTATTTGAGTTGGTTTCAATGGATTGAACACCTGGAACTTCAAAATATATTTTATAAATAATTTTACAACATCATATTGATTTACACCATTAAAGTGAAAAATAAATTCCTTACATTAGAAATTAGTTCTCCATATTCAAAATTTAAACTAAGTTAGTCAAGTAGACTTTTTTACTAATGTAATTAAGATGATACAAATATTTATGAGTCTATAGTTTTTCGGTTCCAGTATCTGTCAATTATAATGACTAATTAGTATGAAATACCATACATAAAATCTTATATCTGATCTGATAAAGGTTAATATGATTCTTATCATATCTATACCCATTATGATAATCTTAATGAAGAAATTTAGTTTATAATCATGAATACTTCATAACTAAATTTAGGTTTTGTAAAAGATTATGTTATCTAAAAAAATTCAAAAGATCATTGGACATAAAATAATAGTAAAGTATATATAAATAAGGTATTTATGATTTCCAAACCTAAATGGAATATAAAATTTATATATGAAACTTATGACTCAATAATATTTCCCTTTTTGGAAAGCACAAACCAAAAAACATAAATGGAATGGAAAATTTTAAAAACTTATTATTTTTGAATTTATCAAAATTGGTATTCAGAGATAAAAAATTGATTCTTATTTCCCCCCCTGAGGTTTTATTTATTTTGGATAAAATGGAGAGAAATATGAATACAACAAAATCCCTTTATAGTATTATCTATCCCTAAGAAACAAATTCTCCCCCTCTGTTTGATATCTCTACTTAATATAAGGAATCTCCCAATTTGAAATATCTCCCACTTAGTGATTTTCAAAATGAGATGGGGACTTGCTACAAATTTCTTGGAATGTTTGGGAATATAAAAATTGTACGAAATAATATGATGAATTAACTAGTTATCCAAAGAAAATATATTAGAATATTTAAACAATTGTATTGGAATAAAAATTAATACTATTTTATTTTTATAGATATTAAATTCATATATGAGTGAAAATTTCAAAAGTATATCTGGATAAATATTAGAGCAAGAGTTATTAATAAAATCAGTATTTATTTAGTTGTTTTTTCACAAAAGACATTATCTTTATGAAATTCTGGTAATCTTTCTTCATTGTATCCTTTTGAATCAAATTTTATATCTTCATCTTTATAACATATTCAAAAATATTCTTATTTTGATCTTTGAGACTAGAAAAATATTCTACACTAAATTTTATTCTTTTTATTTCATTATTCAAGTATTGGACATTGATCTTTAGTGTATCAAATTGTTCAGTTTGGTTATTAGTTAGGACATTGAACTGTTCAAGAAATCTCACCGTTTTAGCCTTGTCTTTTTCTGATTGACAAAATTATCCTATTAATTCAACCATAGAATTATTCATCTCTTGAATTTATCATTGTGAAACAAAAAATCAAAATCAATATCACGATACCACTTCACCATTTAATTAAATGAGATTATATGGGTAGTAAATCCATCTTGTAATGTTTTAAAATCATCCTCAATTTGAATTGCTGCATTTTTATCATTTTAATTGATTTTTATTTTAGGTAAAGAATATCTTAAAGTAATTATAATCTGTCTCCTAGTCTTTGGAAATAAGGAATAATTCTTTCCAAATTTTTTAAATATTGGAAAATGCAATCCAGACCCATATGAGAAATTGTTCCTGCTGACTTTGGAAACAGTTGATCGGGGTGAGGAAGCATTGTGTGGCTTGTGCCAAAAAATTCAAATTTTCCTTTGTTTTTAACAATATTTTAAACTTATTTTCAACTTTATCATCATTTTTGTGAAAACGTTATCATTAGAAGTTTCCAAAATATGAAATTTACCAGTTTTTGAATTTTCAGATGGTTTTTTTAAAACTGATCATCCTCAACCTTCATAGATGAAGAATTTACTTCTTCATTTATTAAAGATTTTTCTTCTGAGTTTTTTATTTTTTATCATCTTCCTTTTATGGTAAATCTGATGAGGATGATGTCGATGAGGAAGGAAACAATTATTTTTTAGGATTTATTTGTTCCTCACCATATTATTATATTTATTTTTATTACTCAACTTTTTTAATATCCTCTTCACATTCTTCTTCAATGTATTTAATGAATTCATATTCCAATTTTATTTGTTTTGTTTCCTAACCTTTTATTCATCTTTTTGAGAATGATATTTTTATTCTAACAACTCACAACATATATATCAGAGATTTCTTTGTGGTGGTATTCAATCAAATCACTAACTTCTTTATTAATCCCTTCCTTAATATAGATAGTTGTTCTAAAAATTTCTTTTTCTGAGGAAATATGTGACAATTATATTTATACTGAAGGGGGGGGGGGGGGGGGGGTGATTATGTTGATATTGAAGTTGGTATAGATTATTTTTCAATTTTTACCATTGGAAACAAGTCCTAAATAATTACTTTTATTTTTCCCTTATCTTTGATAGAGAGAATATTTCCATAAAACCCTGGCGTTTCTTGAACCATTAATCATGAATTTGGGTTTTTTTGATTTGTAAAATAAGTTGGTAAACAATATTTCCCAATTATATTTCTATATATTTCATCAGATTTTAAAATAATAGAGCTTCTCAGAGCCTCTTATTTTCTTTATTTTTTTTAGATTATTTCTCAAGTTCTTTAACACCACATATATTTATGGACTTAGCCTCAGTAGGTTCTAATTCTATTTTAGGAAGACTAAGATTCTTCCTAGTTTAAAGTCCAATTCATTACATAAAACATCATAATCTATAGACTTTTTATTATTTTATTTATTCTCGTCTGTTGAAGGTGATCATTCCTCTTTTCCTTTCTTTTCCTTCTTCCTCTCTAACTTCATTGACATCTTTGGATCTAGTAAAATTGTTCTAGGTTTTTGAACAAACATATTTGATTTATCATCATACATAAACTTCATTCTCTTTAATGTATCCTCAACAAGAAAATAAAAATTCTCCAACATAACATGGGAATTTTTTATCAATATTGATAAATTTAAAACATTCCAAAATAATATTACATATGAAATATAGGAGAACTATAATTTTGGATAATATGGAATTGTTCTTAACATTCTGAATAGTCAAGAGAATAAAATTTATAGGGTCATTGTTCTTCACATTAGCTAAATAGTCCAATATGAAAATGTTTATAACTTTTGGAGTATCTTAGTCTCCTTGGAATGAAAATAATCACCCCTATAAAGATATAAGAATATTGTATGGAGTAATATGGGATACTATTCTATAACCCTCATCATGAGTAAATAGAGATTCTTTCACACTAATTTTTTCAGATCTTCTAAGGGAATCAGGAAGATTTTTTGATGGATTTTTTGCATCACCACCATATGGTACTCCAACTAGTTCCATTAATTTCCTTATTGAGAATTTGTACGATTCCCCAAAAATTATGAAATAATAAATATCTTTTTGTTTGATAAACTTAGAAGAGTCATAATACTCATGAACAAGTTCTATTAAATACTTATCAATTTCATGATCTTATTTTTTCTACAAAAATAGATTCCAAACCATGAAATATAATTGAATTCCTTAAAGTAAAATAATATTTTTAAAATAAATCCAATTTTAATACCATTTCACTGAAGACAAAAAATTTTTTTAATCATGTTTTTCATTAATCTGATCAACACTAAATATGATCAATCTGATAAAAATAATGAATTCAGACTGGTAACTATTTTAGGTAGTAGTATTTTGGATTAAAAAATCACAAGAAACTGATGTGGGTTGGGGGGTCCCTCTTTTATATTGGTGATCGAGATAACAATTTATCTTTAAAAATAATTTCAATGGTTTAGATAATGGTACATTTTATCTGAAGGTTTAAAATAATCCCAATAAATATTTAAAAAGTTTGAAAATCTTGAGGATTTTAAGAAATTTTATAATATTTCTGGTGAATATAATTTGTATTTAAACAATAAAACAATTTTTTTATGAAAACAAAATATAATAATAATAACAACAATTATAAATAATCATAAAAAAATAATATAAAAAATAAATGATCATAATAATAACTTTCGGAGTGGAAGGTTTCTTCAGTATTATTAACATTTTCTTCTTGAAAATTTTAAAAATAATTATATTAGAACTATTTTAAAAAAATGAGTACTATAGTTTTTATTATAAAAACTGAAATTATAATTTTATAAAGAAAATATTAAATTGTTTTTTTCAAATAAAATAGGATACGATTAAAAAATTAAAACACAATATGATATTTTCAGGAACCTCAAATTTTTATAAACACATGAGTCTAGGAAACACATTATGATAATTTTTTTTATGAAAACAAAAAAATTGAAAATCTAAAAGTTTTGAAAAATAACAAACATATGCACTCCCTCTACGAGGACGAGTATATTAATATAAAGAGTTTGGTAATATAAGAAGTAGATATGAATGATTAATTTTTTTTTATCATTCCTAGATTCTGTTTAATTTATTTAAATTTACCAAAATGTAATGATTTTGTAAAGATAAGAGTTATTTGATCTTACATTCTGATAAATTGAAAAATGATATCTCTTTTTAGTGTGTGATACCTATGAAAGCGATTCCTAATATCCATGTGTTTTTCATGAGAGTGATGTGTGTTGTTCTTACTTAAAGCAATTTCACTTGTGTTATCACATAGTATTTGAGTTTTTTAAAACACATGCCATAATTAGTGAGTGTGTGTCGCATAAACAACACTAGTGCACAACAATTTCAAGCTGCAACATATTTGGTTTTAGCAGTGGAAATTACTATGGAGTGTAGTTTCTTATATGCCCAAGAAAATTCTGAGTCTCCTAATAAATTACATGTTCCTAAGGTACTTTTCCTATCCATTCTACAACCATCCAAGTTAGCGTATATAAAAATTGTTCAAAAAAACTCTAGAATAATAGAAAAATCCTAAATCCATAGTTCCCTTAAGATAACAGAAAAATTAATTTTATAGAATTAAAGTGGGATTATTTTGGATTTGATTGATATAATACACATAAGCGTAGATATAATATTAAATCTGGATGACTTTATATTAGATAAAGTAAAAATCCTATGATAACTTTAAATTTTTATTGATCAACGGGTTGCCCAGCCTCCTCAAGATCAATAGTATTGGAAATACCAATAGGAGTACTAATACATTTATTGGTATTGTATCAAAAAAATTTAAGAACTTTTATATACTTATGTTGATATATACAAGTTACTTATGGTTTTTGATAAATTCTAAAACCTAAAAAGAATGTTAACTCACCCATCATAATCATCTCAAACATAGATTTCATTGTATATAAAATGTAATCAATTAAATATTATTGAGTTGTTCCAAATATAAAGTCATCAATGTATATTGAACAATCATATTGTTTTTTAACTTTATTTTAAAAAATATTTGGATTAGTAGTTCCCTTATCATCAGTGTTTTCTAACAAAAATCATGTTAATCTATCATGTCAAGCTCTAGGGGATTGTTTAAGTCCATATACTGATTTGGTATGTTTACAAACATAATCAGGATGTTTTTTATCTTAAAAACAAGGAGTCTGTTCAAAAAAATTATATTGAACATAACCATTAAAAAATAACACTACATATCCATTTGAAAAAGATTGAAATTGAAGAATTTTTCAAAGGATAGTAGAATATGAATAGATTCACATCTTGATGCCGAAGCATAGGTTTCTTCATAATTTTTTCCAATTTTTTGATTATATCCTTCAGAAAAAAATCTTTTTTTATTTCTAATAATTATTCCATTTTCATCACACTTATTAAAAAATACTGATTTTACTCCATGTAAAAAAAATTTACACCATTCCCCAAGATCCATACTTTGTTCCTTTCTAGTTAATTATTTTTATATTTCATTACCTTAATCCAATCCCCATCACCTAACGCCACATTAAGAGTTTTATTTTCAAGTTAGGAAATCAAATCAATATCTAGAATTTCCTTTCTTAAGGAACTTCTAGTCCTAATGGGTTCATCATCATTAAAAATGATATCATCACTAGGATGAGTCCTAAGAAACAACTGACTTGGGTTTTATAAAACCTATTCATCAACATAAGGTATAATATAATCCTAAGTAAATACTTCAGAAACTATTTCTTGGGTATTTTCCTTATAATAAGAATTTCAAAAAAATGGTTGAGAATCAGTTTTAGAAAACTTATATGAGGATGTTGATTGGGTTTGTTAAAAATCTAAAGTATCAGTTTCATCAAATTTAATATGAACTATTTCCTCAATAATATGAGTTTTTTTGTTAAAAACTCTATATACCTTATAAGTAGTGGAATAACCAAAACAATATTCATTCATCAGATTGGGATGTGACTTTTTAAGTCATATTTTGTTTTCAAGATGAATACGTTTCATCTAAATACTCTAAATTGAGAAAATTTTGCTTTTCTGCATATACAGAATTAATAATGTGTTTTATTAAGAAAAGGACTTTTTAAAAGATGATTTATAACATAACAAGAATTACTAATAGCTTCAGCCAATTTGTTTTATAGCAATTGAGTATTCACTCAACCCGATTCTTTTTATTTATTGAAGAATACAATTTCTTATTTCAAAAACACTATTTTTTGAGGAGTTATAATAGATGAAAAGATATGTGTAATTATGTTTTTACTAAAAAATGTTTCAAAATCATAAGTTAAAATTCACCACCCTTATCACTAAGAATAATTATATAGGGATGGTTTTTCTCATTTAAAACATTGGGTATAAAAGTTTTAAAATAACAAAAGGATTCAGATTTATTTTGTAGAAATTTGACCCATGAATATCTAATGTATTTATCAACTAAAAAAATAAATAATACTTTCCAGCAATTCTACTAAATTATGTGGGAATAAATAAATCCATATTCACTAACTTAAAAGAATCAGAAGTTGATACTTCACTAATAGATTCAAAACTAGTCATATGTTTCTAACCATTTTGATAGGGGTAAAAAACTTTTTAATAATCAAAACAAAGTTTAGTTTTATCCCTAACAAGACTTTTATTAGTTCACTTACATATGATTCTAAGGTTATAGAGTCCCATCCTTCTATTCAAAACAAATATCGATCTTCTATTGCACTATAGAAAGTAAATTCTTGGCTCTTAAGGTCTTCTAAGTCATGTGTGTAAACAATATCAGGCCAATCAAAATATTGAATGTACTCATCCTTTGAATTGTGTACCATAAATTTATCATTTCTAAAATTCACAAGGTAACCATAATCACATAATTTTATTATTTTTATAAGGTTTTTCTTAATCCTTTTAACATGTAAAAACATTGAAATTAAATCTTTATCAAGAATAATAATATAACCTATACCGATAATATATCCTTGAGCATTGTCTCTGAAGGTAATGTTTCCACCTTTCATATTGATAATATTTTAAAAGAAATAATTTTTCCCAGTCATATGTATAGAACACCCACTATTAATGTACCAAATATTTTTGTTTTTGGAACTAATTTTTTCCTAATAATAATACAACTAGTCTTTTGGATCCCAAACCTTATTGGGCTCGATGTTAAAAAAAACTTAGGTAACCAAATTTATTTAGAAAACTTTTCATTAATAAATCCTCATGATTTAACATTATTTAATGGAAAAACATTTATTCTAGTGACCACCACCTTGTGATATTGTACAAAAGGGTACACATTTTGGAACAAATAATTATTTTTAAAAATGGGTTTTTATTAGAAAACCCTATTCTAGAACTAGTACCATGAGGTTGGATTTGTTTATACATTTTATCAAAACCTTTATTTCTGGAATTAAAGTTTGAAAATAGTTTTTTAAAGAAGAAATTTCATAATTTATTATAAAAACTGATTTCTTATCCTCTTGAAAATAGTTTTTTGAATTTTACTCTCAAGGGGTTTTGTAAAATGAGAAACTTATTCAAAAGAAGGTAAAGAATTATCTTCATTATTTGAAGAATCTTTTGAGGAATCTAGAAAGAATAACAATGTTCCTCTTTCAAGAACATTCATTATCAAAAGTATTATATAAATAATCTCCTCCAATTTCAATCCAAGAATCATTTTCATAATCTAATTCATTCTGTTTTATTTTTAGTACTTTTTATATTTCTATTATAATTAATTTCCTTCATATCTTCCAATTTTAACATTGGAAAATTAGGTTTGATATGTACCGCTTTTTTACAATCATATCAAGTAACTTTAGAATATTTCTTTTCATTTATATCCTTTTTAATTTTATTATATAAATAATGAAAATATTTCATTCCCACTATCTTGTTCATCCTCGGAGTAAGATTATCTAGTTAATTTTTAAATTGTTCAAAAAAACTAGAATTAGATTGTATAACAACCATTTTATTTCTTAAATATTTAATAACATTTTCATTTGTCTGAAAATTAGTAGGAATTGTAATAGTATTGAAAAAAAGACGTATATCCTTTTTCTTAGATATATCTGTATATATTTTTAAACTAATCTCATATTGAATTAGGGTTCCAATAAGTCCATACCATGTGACTTTATTAACTTTCTTTATTTTATAAATAATAGCTCTTTTATACTCTTATTAATTAGGAATTATATCTATTATCTTTTCTATGATAATTTCATCATATATTCCATTCCCTCTTAATGATTGAATACTAATTATGAATCTTATAAATATCTCATACATTTTTCCACTGATTCTCTAGAAAAGAAAATTAAAAAGCTTGATAGTCATCTCATAACATGTTTCTCCCAGTTTTAACAAATTTTGAAGTTATAAAGTGAGTAACATATAAAATTTTCCAAATACTATTTCTTGATTCACAAGATAATATATGGTTTTATATAATTCTATTTGTGGAACATAAAATTTTTTTCCCTAATTTTTAATTCAACTAATATTCTAGCTTTTCTTGATTAATAAAAGTTCTGAATTCCTAATTAGGTATTTTATAATCAATAGTTATCATAAAAAATTATCGAATCCTCCATCGGTTACAAAATTCTCCATTCTATCTCTCCAATATTCATAATCGGAACCATAAATAATTAGTGGTCTATTGGGATGGAGATTTTCAATGGATCCAACATTTACTACTAATATATATGAAAAACAGATACAATTTTTTTCTTCCAAAATACACATTAGTGTAATAAAGTTTTATAAAAATAACTTATCTCAAAATTCAAATAATCGTTCAACAATAGAGATGATAAAAGTATAACATGTACTTGATAATTGGAATCCTACTTTGATACTAATTATAGGATATAAATATGAGTTATATTGATATTAGGATCAAAACATTTATTCATGATGGATCTATAATAAGAGGGGGATGTGGTGAATTTTATTTTTAAAAACATTAGTTTTGATGTTTTTTTAAAAAAAATTCATAAAACCTCTTTATATAAAAGGAAAAAATTTGGTGTTGGATCAATACAATTAAAAAATTCATAATCAAGATAGATTTCGATATAAAAAAGTTGATAAATCATAATCACAATGTATATGATTAAATCAAATTTTGTAAATTGTATTCAAGATATATACAATTAAAAGAGTGTGTCATAGATTCACAACAAATCTGATTAGTAAAATAGATTGTTTTTATCGTAATGAGATTCGTTTTGATAAAACTATTGCATACATGAATAGTGGGATAAAAGACATGTAAAAATAAGTAAAACATTTTAAACAATATAATAAATATTTAAATATATTTATAAAATGAATAGATATCTTTTAACATTAAGAGTAAGGTATCCAGAAACCATGTCTAAAGGTTTACCTTGTTTTATACTTATAAGAATTTCTGTCTTTCATCTATAATGAAATACCTTGATATGATGATCATCATACCTTTATACGTATCCTCTCCAGTCCTCAATCGGATGGATAGGATTCTATCACACTATCCCAATGTTCCCTCGATCAAGAAGATATGTATCTCTATCTTCAAAGCCACATAATCCCTTGATCATATTCACAGAATCATATGCACAAAGAAATTACAAATAAATTCGTAAGAAAAAAAGCTGACAATGTTTTCTTAAGAAATACCATCTCTAAGTAATTACAAGAGACTATGAACAAGATGTTCATGCTATGTACAATTTAGAAAAATTTATATAAAAATAGAATCATCAACATCAAACCCTTCAAATGACTAGGTATTTATAGGCACTCTTCCCAATGGTCATATTTTCGAAAAAACCCACATTTATTTATGTTTTTTTCCACTACATGGAAACCTAGTACTTAAATATACCTTTTATAAATAATTTTATAATGTCATATTGATACACACCATTTTAATGTAAAAAAATTCCTTACTTTATAAATCAATTTTCCATATTCAAAATTTAAAATAAATCAGTCTAACACATTTTCTTACAAATGTCATTATGGCGATCTTAGTAAATATGAGTCTAATGTTAATCGGTTCTAGTATTAGTCAATTATAAATACTTTGTTAGTATGAATGAAAAGAAAAAATTATTATATCTGATATGATAAAGGGGAATATGGTTCCTATCGTATCATTACCCATTATGATAATCTTAATAAAGAAATTTAGTTTATAATCATGAATACCTCATAAATAATTCTAAGTGTGGTAAAGTTATTTATTTTATAAAAAACCACTTTAAAAATATTTGGACATTAAATTTCCATAAAGTATGTATGAATAAATTATTTCTAATTTACAAAACAAAAAATGAATAGAAGTGTTATATATGAAACTTCTAGAGAAATAGAGAAAACCACAAACCTACCTCTAATAGTACAAGAGGTTGTTGACTAGAATTGAGTGGGTATGTATTGTAAAATTTTATTTCTTAGCCTATATCAACCTAAAACATAAACATATATTTAATACATAGGATTAAAAAATTCTAGTATATTTTATATAAATAATCAACTAAATTTTACATAATGTGTGCATGAGGAAATAAGTACACGGACATCCCAATGATTAAATACAAGGGAAATAGTACGTCTAATAAGCCTCAACAATAAAAAGTACTTGGAATATCCTCCATGATTCATGTACCCCTGGGTCACTCTCTAGCCATAGTTGTAACCACCACGATCATGAATCACTTGAAACCATAATGTACCTCAAACAATCACCATGCATCAGCCCCAAAAAAGACATGAAATATATGTATCTACCCATAATAACTCCAAACACAAGTGCCATCTTAATAGACACAATGTTTGTTGGAAAAAATTCCATTGTATGGGTATGTATACACATTCCTAGTAGGATTCACTAAAACCCCCTACTAAAATCACAAAGAAAAAAATTCAACTTAACGCCTAGTATATAAAATGTCTAGGATGATGGAATTGGGGAATAATAAAAACAATAATTCATCTCAAATATCCTAGAACTAAATTTTGTGTTGGATAAAAACCAAAAGTAATAATTTAGATATCTATTCAAGAAAAATCCTCAAGGACACAAGAAAGGTTATAATCATCCCATTTCCAATCTTCAATATTCATACCATAAGAGTACATAATAAATCTTAGATCATTTAAGAATCCATGAAACCAGTATTGAATAGATAATTTATACCATATATCAAGGGAAATCCTATTAGTTCTTTGGAGTCACAATACTTATTGAATCATGTACTTCCCTTTCATTCCAACTACCACACCTCCGCCATAACCGAAGTAGGGGAGCCCATTCCTAGCTAAAGCATTCCAATTAGTCAATGGAGAACCACCACCTATGCTACATTAATATAATATCATCAAACAATTATATAAATGACCAATGTGGAAAAATCCATGTAACCTATCTGGAACTATAGTGGGGGACCCTTGCATCATTGATAGGACTACAACAACCGTAGGGGGTAATGAACCTCATGGATGACCCATGCCCCACTTGACCTCCGAGATAGGGGTACCAACTCGATAGATTGAGGAAGAATACCCCAAGTGTTTATGGGGGTACCAACCCTATCTTTGTAAATGAACTATGAGACCCACTCCTTTCTAGAAGACACCTCAGTCAAGGAGGTATCAAACCGATATCACTCTGAAGATAATGAATTAATTTTGATGTAGACTATCTGATACTAAACGGAATTTACCAACATATACCATCCTAGGACACATCTTAAATATAAAAAATAAGACCTATATTAAATTATAAATGGAATAAAACTCAAAATGGGAAATTTACTTGGCCATATTTGAGTCTTGTTGGGAAAAAAAGAAAAGTCACAATACCTTGAACGATTATACAACATTATTTATGTGGTAAACAATATTTATCCCCTAAAAAGTAGCAATATAATGGACTGGAACACTAAAATGGATGAAAATTACACATACATGATATATAGGTATGACTAAAAGATGTTTTTAGATAGGTTGGGTACTCAACAAGTACCCCTGAAACCCATATAATACAAATAAAGATATATGTTGTGTGGTCCTATTATACATGATGTTTAAGGATAAAGAGACTCTTTGTCATGTACTCCTTGTACAACCACACAAGTGGCTATGGGTTCATGGAATGTGGGTCAAGTCACACGGTGTCTAATATTTGACTCTATCTAAAACCCTATCCACCATAACTATGAGATACATGGAACATGTTCTTCTAAAATACAAGTCATGTAGCTGGTAATTTCAAAGATGATTTAACATTTATCCTAAAAATTTTCTACCTTCCCCAATTTCTCCCACATTACACCTAAACCTCTTACTAAGGTCCTGATCATAGATGCAATGTCACTAGATGTCAACCTATAGACTTCTATTATTGAAACTGGAATTCATCATCACCCATGTAATTTCCTATCATCAATCATCAATGGTCATAATGATACTTCACCTCATTAAATTTCAATTCTTACATTTCTAGATATTTTTACCACATTTTATAACCACATTAATCATTCTCTAACAACCAAACACAATCCAAGGATTATAAAGAATTTTTAGTTAGACTACAGATATTGAATCTCTATTCTACCTATAGGTCCATGATGAATACATGACAAATGGTGGAAAAAAGATAGATAAACAATTAATGTAATTTCAATGATAGTCTTTTTAAACTTGTACATAATTTATATATGTGATAAAATAAATAAAAAGTGAAATAATAGAAAATGGGATAATCTAGGCTAAATAGATATGCATAAATTCATAAGGCCATATGGTTTGGAAATGTGAAGAAAATATAATTTGTCCATTTATAAAGAAATTGTAAAATAGAGCATAAATGAATAATAAAAAACCATTTCCATGAAAATGTCTTGATTTTTAGTGAATAATATTCCCATGGTGTTGTTATTAGTTATTTTTCTATGTTTATAATCAATTCCAAGAATCCTCCATGACCAATAATCATGGATTCACCCTTATATATCATCGATCACCCTTCAAGATCTACCTCTTGAGATACTTCAGTCAATTCCTAGGATTATGTGGTGAACCATAGTGATTTTTCGAAATAGTGTATTTATAAAGGAATATTAAATTAATAATTAATTAAAAAAATTAATAAACCAGTTTACAAATTATTTTTTTAAACCTCTCATGGTTGAAAACCATCATGGTACTTGATAAAAACAAAAATTACACAAAATCTAGTGTAAGACTTATATTTTATACTCAACCATTGTGTCAGTTTTCCAATATTACAGAACATTTAATATATATAATGGTTTTATCATAAAAATATGTTTTGTAACCCAAAATAATATTTTTATACTTTAATATAATAATTTTTTAAGGTCCTTTAATGATCGCAATCCTACACCAATTTAGTCTGAGGGTGAAAACAATGCCTTTGAATCAAAATCACCATTAGATAATTTGTTAAATATTATGTCAGGTTCAATTTACTATTTCAACCATATAAGGGTCCCACAATCTAAAACTCAAAATCGAGTTATGTCACATTTGGGAAAACCCTTTGGTATATACATATTACACATCTTAAACCATTACATCCCTATAAAAGTAAAACAACTGGAGCAATTAGAAAGCTCATAGAACAACCTCCTATGGAAAATTTCCCAAACTAGCATGAATTTTGGTTGTGTTTAGGGGTCCAACTGTAAGAGAACCTATTACACCGCCATCCAATAAAGGAACTTCCATTATCAAAATCGCTGAAAATCATTATATCAAGATCATATCTTGAAAGAACTTAATATAAACATGTATCTTGTAACATCACAACCAAAATAACATGGTCTGGGTTGGAGTGAAACATGACCTCTTGTGTGCATCCTCGTAAAAAAGTGGTTGCTGACTATCGGTGAGGGACCGAAAATCATGAGTGGTGAAAATATTCCCATAGTGTCAAAGGTTTTACATTAGTACATAAAACGGTATAACATATGTGAATTATAGAAATTCTATAACAGATGATTTTGTGGGTATCTCAAGTCATATAAGGTAATAAAATAAGAACCCCTATAGTGTAAAGTCAATGGGATTATAAAAAACATATAAGAAGAATAAAAAATACATTGTCGAATCACTCCAAATACTATCCTAGCAGAACATCTAAACCTAATATCCCTCTCCTCAAATACATATAATTGGGCCCTTTCCCTTTCCAAGATCCCTAATCATAAATGCTGCATGTGCATCATGATTCCCATATAAGGTTAGAATGTAAAACTAGTATAAAACCACTAATAAATACTTAAACATAAGTTCACATGTATATAAGGAGTATGAAATGATAATAAAGTAAATAAAAATACATAAGTTAGTAAAAAATAAGGTTATCCTACACAAACCAGGATAAACTAAACCTCGAATATACGTTCTTCTACTCCATAATGGAAGAGTAGTCACAACTAACATTCGCATGAATAAAATAAGTCGAAGTTGTCACATATGTCTAAACTCACTAATTTATCAATTTTAAATCATTATTCCCCCTTAATGGATAATACTCACCTAACTTTAAGGTACATCTAGACTCCTCCTTTATGTACTATTCACCTGGCTTATCTAACTAGTTATGGTCACAATATTTTCATATTCTTCGGATGGAACATCCACTAGGAACATATCAAATATTAAAAATCACCTCACTGAAGTTGGTTTCATACCCTATTTGTACAATATGTCCAGATTCAACTCATACCATATGCACAATATACATATTACCCCAAATCGTACCATCATCTCGGTGATCCTCACTCCCCAAATTGTACCATCATCTCAGTGTGTCATATATTCTGACTCATGGAACTCTACCTCTTCATGTTTGATGCTACTTTTGAAATGTCATTCCATAACTCGACACTCATCCTAATGAAATATTGGATCTATCAGTGTGTAGTCATGTCTGAATACTCCCCCTATTATGAGTCATCAAGTCCCCTTAGAGAAACCTATTATCTTAATAACAGCAACAATGTTCTCACATGCTATGTTAAATCTACAATAATGAACAACATAGAAAATCACAAGCACAATGTATCAAGTAAAGGTTCTCATGGAAACTCATGAACCCATATACCCATAAATCAAGAATAGGTTTCATAGGCATCACATGTATTAAAAATAAAGTCATGAAATAAATACACATAATAAACCAATATGGTAAGGAACTTTCTACCTCAATAGTGATTCCAACACCAATATTTTTAAGAGATAAAACCCAAATCCCACTGGTTCACTAACTAGATCAATTTCATACACTAAGAAAAATTATAACTAAAAACAAGTCACTATAAAATATGTTTTCAAAAAATATTCAACAAGTATATAATGATATAGGATTATATATGTGATTCATTCCTAGAGAAGGGAGGAAAATTGTGTAGATTAGGAGACAAGATAGCATGAAATTAGCAATAGTTGATCCCCTAATGATGGGTAGGAAACCAGGATTTTTAGTGAAAGAATTGTTCTTAAAGATTTACGAGATTCAACCAATGTATAATAGGAAATATAGGAAAATTATAGGGTTTAAGGGGATTTAGTAATTTATAGGTAAGCTATAAAAATATGCTTTAGGGTGCAACACACTGGTCTAGATTGTAATGGGTCCTGAATTGGTATAAACTATGATGTAGGAGAATTATCCATGCCACAGTGGTTCCTAGTAGTTATCATGTTTGAAATTAATGTTGTGGTCAATAGAGATATCCTATAAACTAGAAAAATGGACCACACTACAATGTAACCACCATGATACATGATTTTAAAGATAAATAAGAAGGCCACGCTGCAACCCTACTCCTTAGTGTAACAATCCCAAAATTGGAAAAAATTCATAAACAACACCTTCCAAACATTCATAGCATATCCAATGATACATTAATAATATATTAAAAAAAAAAAACTGACCAAATTGGTAGCCAATCTACAGTACCACAACCATGCCACAACCATACCCTCCATGGTGCATAATAATCTCAATGTTGCAACACTACTCTATAGTTGAATATCCATCCCAACTTCTCTAGAAATTCTCAAAATCACCATTAAGTAATTCTAAAACATAAATTAATGTACCTTGAAAAATATAGGTTATTTCACATCTTTCAAATGATATTTTTTCGTAGACTCAAAACTAAAAACTTTTCTCATCTGAAGGTCATCTCCCCATATTGAATGAAATGAAACCAAGATCCACCAACACCCATCCCAAAATGGTTTGATCATCAAGGTTATCATTGGTTGGATAACCTCGTTTCCCACCTTTAAATAAAATTAATAATGTTTTTAGTATGAAAACAACACATCCATGATACACTAAAATAACAAGTTCTTCACAAAGATCCCACACTAACACCTGATGAGTTGTTAAGTAGAAGGATCCTTCAGAACTAAATAGGCTTCATTTCCATCTCTAACTAGTAAGGAAACAAGAAAAAATGTCACTAACTTATAGAAAAAGATAAACATGGGCCTTTCTCCCAAAATTCTTTATGTACTTCTATGGGAATTCCCTGTATTCACCATGTTCTACAACTAGCTTTCACCCACTATCAAAGATAGAGTAGTTGTGTTTTTTTCACTGTTTTAAGAAATCTAACAATGAGAACATTATAAATAAAAAAAACTCACCCAATATATCAATAAAACACCATTGCCTATCAAGTGGCCTAATCCACCATAATCTAAAGCAAAAAAGTTTTAATACTCATATGGAATTTCTTTGTGAGCTCTAGACCCCAAGATAATAACTTCCTATGTGACTAAAATCCATAACCAATGGAGAAAAACCTCCTCCTGCATCACATAGAAATAGTTTTCATATTATTTTCACACCCAAAAAAATCTATTGGTTGATCTACACCAAGGTTCATGCTCTATAAGGGTGATCTCAAGATGTCCCATGCAATTATTGGAATAAACACCAAAGGTAAAACAAAATCTTTATATGGGAAGTGGTCATCATTCTCCACAACTTTAGGAAACCCAGTCATGTCTATATCCTGAAAACATCTAGTCCCATTAGAGCACTATGTCAACATATCCATTGTCTTCCTCTCCAAAATAAGAGAAGATTCTATAGCCACCATTATTTATCTGATTTTAGAAACATCTCTCTATCCATACTAGAAACAATATCATTAAAAATATCTACTCAATAAATTACTTTAATATCTATTCATAGAGTCTTTTTATAGAAATATTATCCACTAAACCCTACTTCACTACTCTAATATCACAAATATCCAATGGTTCTATATTATGAAGAACAAATTTACCCCATGATTCCTTATCCCACCTCAAGAGAGTTCACTTGAAAATGGATACTCTAGAGTTATTGCTCGGAAAAGTCCCTTGAATACCTAATTAGTTACTCCTTAAACTAATATAATGAAATATTTTATCTATATGATTTAAAATCACCTTAGGGGATCATTATCCCACTTTGAAACATTGGAACATCATCCCTATAAATAAATTTTATGAATAAATCATCCATTCAATAGAGTTCAATCATGGATTACCCTTGAATGTATCCTCAACTGAAAATTAACTTTTTTTAGAAAATACTTCTAAGGATAACTGAGAAACCACATAAGTTCAAATAGGAGGAATGACCTCATAAGAAATCACAAAATAATTGAAACAAAACTAAAACCTATTATAATGTTCCTCCATAAAAATTTTCCAAGAGAGAGTGTGCATCTGTGTATTTAGATCATTATTGATAATGACCTCAAAGAGATAAACCATATTATCCCAAGTTTGAATGTACTATTCCTTACATATCATACCTTCATTGAAACCCCTTATCAATATAAGGTCCTATTTTTTGACCCAGTAAACCCACTCACCATTATTAACCACATGAAGCGCCCTTCCCATCATTTGCACAGCCTCTTCTTGTGTTGCAATTCTAATGAGAAGCACGACCACAATTTCCTCCTGTGAATTCATAATTAGTCCAAGGAAGTTCCTATTACGAACCTCCACCACACCAGTTTTATACACTTTTTTAAAAAATAGTGCTTTACTACTTTGGTGTTCCCTTACATATTAACAATATAAGTAGATATTCACTCAAACTCATTGGATTTAGTTTTTCTTACCTGACTAGGTATCGATTTTCTTTGGAAGGAACACATAATCCTTAAACCCTTTTATTTTCTTCACTTTATTCAAGATAAAATATCCCTAGTCCTAGTTTGAATTCATTCCATTATTCTTCCTTATATTTTATAATACTTTAATATGCATCCATCGCACATTTTCCACTACAAATAGCAAGGTAATTCCTCATCAAAATCTGTCCCACATATTTTCTTATCTTCTATGCCATTATTCTGGTCTTGTGCCATCCCTTCAATCACCAAACCATAAAATTAGTTGTAGATATTGATGGAATCTTGCGTCTGTTGTTGGCCTATGACCCAGTGTTTCACCAGGTCAGTTGTAGTACCCTTATTTGAGTCATTCTGAGTTAATTCACATCTAATTGGAGTGCCGTGTGTTGAGGAGTCAAGAACCTTATCACATCATATTTCCTCTGCGGCCTCCAAATGCATTACCTCATGTTTAGGAACTACATATGAATGAGGTGAAACTACCCGGTTGGTCAATAATTCATCACCAAAAGTCCACTCAACCTTCCCTATATCCATTAGATCATGTTCAATATTCTTGTAATCAACCAAATGCCTCTTCATGTGGGAAAATATATCCAAAACCCTTGGACCAGACAAAGGAAGTTCCACTTTTTGTACATCACCACCCACCTGAGATTTTGGCACATCATTACCCCTAATAGAAACTCCCTCGTAGTGGGTTTTGTTCTAGTAAAAAGTCTCCAGGTCCCCAATCATGTACACAACTTAAAATGATCCCTCCCCATTATTCAAATTGCACTATTTTTTTGCACTAGAATTCTTCACCAATGATAACCCACACCCACTCCACTGGTGGCTTGTAAACATCGACCTCCACACATATATGTGGTTTATCCAGATGGATGATAGAGATTTTTCTTTCATCGAAACAAAAAAATCATACTACCATATTCCCTAAAATTCAATGTATAGAATGGTTTGGGAATGGTAAGGGGGTTATGGAAAAATTAACCAAATCATTACTATATAGGTATCCATTTTGATATAAAAATCATAAGTCTAGTGTAAGAGGAAAAACCTTAATCTGTGGCACCTTCGTAGAGAATTGCATCACACATGAATCAAATAAACCTCTAAGTTGTATTGAATCATCAGATGTTGATTTTTTAGAAGGCAAACAATTGTTCCCTCATGAATCCCCCCGGATTTAGAGATGAACCAATCAAAATCCTTCACTAAGGGTCTTTAATGCACAAATCAAGCCACCAGGGTCATATCCAAGATAGTTATTGATTCTATGAACTCCAAAACTGATAATGGAAGTTGCAGAGAGCCATCAAAGAGGTCAATAACCTTTGAAATTAGTGAGGTTTCTTATAACTGAGGTCAGGAAACATGGTTTGAGAAAGGTGTGAAAAGACAGTGTCCCAAATCTAAGAGAAGAGAGCTGGGTAGAACTATACATCCTACCATGAGTAATTCTTTAAATATACAAATTTATCTAGAAATTAAAAAATCACTTCACTAAAATAATTGAGTGAATGAAGTTCACCGTTAGAAGAAAATATCAAGCTATGTATGGTCTATCTAGGGGTTCCACTGGAATCCCCATTCCCCAAAAAAATGGTATAAGATGATTAGATCATCATGGAATATACTAGTATGAGGGTCCATGAATAACAGACATGAATCATACCATGAACTAAACTCATTGACACATAATCATATCCATTCATGACACACATTATCCCATGACACTAACTGTCTGCACTATGAACCTAATATGAACTGGCCAAAATTATGGTTCATGATATTGAATCAATGCTTCACCGATATCCAACTACTCTTTCATCATAGGATCTTCCACCAATACATCAATCAACTAATCAACCAAAAACACTCATTGTAAGTTAACTAAATTTAGTAGAAAATCTCATATTTCAATGATACCTACCAGGGGAAGGTTTTTCCATTTCATCATAGGATGCAATCAAGAGAAACACCAGCCTGCTCCAAAGCCAAGGTACATCCAAAAAATAATTTCAACTGGATAATACTCACATGGGGGGACTTCAATATGTGTATTTTTTATAGAAAAAAATTATATAACTTGATTACACTTCCTTTGGAGTCTCTTCACAAAGTTTTGATCTCAAACAATTCCACCTATGATCATATATAAAAAACACCTATTGTGGTCTAAGGCCCTCCACACATTCTTGAATATGGTATTCCATACCTATGGAATACTCAGAATACTCAAATAAAAAATTCATACTAAACTAAATCTAAAACTCTAACAATGGTAGAGCATTCCCATAATGAGTTTGAGAAAACATCATCTATCAATGTCTCACTATACAGAATAGGAAACATTGTACAAGAATTGAACTATGGTCGTTAAAAATCCTGATCTATATGGAAACATGTGTCCTATACTCTATCCCAACCTCCACTAATTGAAGTCCACACTCCAATAAGGAGAGTGAAAGAGCCTTAGATAATGGAGAAATAATATATCCCAACCGAGTATTATAAATTAATACTTCAACATGCACTAATTGGTGGAAACAAGGCTAACTACATGAATATGCTTATTATGACACTGTATCTATATAATATTTTGCTATCTGTAGGTAGAAAACTTCATTGGATAGGGCAAACCCAAAAGGATTAGAGAACATATGGATGATATTATATAGGAAGGACATGATATATCATAACTGACCATTATATTATGAATTTATAAACTTACTTATACCCTGTAATTGATATATTAGACCATCAAGATGACTATCAAGTTATTAGAGTACATGAGAAAGGATATACTATTTTTCACACCTAAAATAGTCTCTATGGATAGATAACTTGACTCAATACCAACTTAACACCACTTCCCTAAGTACCTAAACTAAATCCTCACATGACTAGTAGTTCCAAAATCGATCCCTTAGAAAAACCATCTTGTATACCACTTTTAGGTGACTCAACCCATCATGGTCCCGCCCAAGCCAATAGTAAGCTGAGAGTACCACCCCAATTTCACCTCCAATATACTAGGGGATGGTAACTACCATGGAGTAACAATATCTCACAATATGAGAGGCCTTATCCTATATCAACCTACCAAATATAAAAGCATCCAATACAGGGGATAACCAAAACACTAATATGATATATATAAATGTTAAAATAAGCTATATGTAATGCATGCATGAGGAAAAATGTATAAGTATATCCCATAGGGTAACTACAAAGGAATAAATGCATCCAAAAATCCTTTAAAACATAAACCATATGGAATCTCCTCTATACTGCATATACTCTGGGGTATCTGATAAGATTAAGTGGTCATGGACACTATCATGAATCACTACACTCCAAAATGTATCACCTAGTATCACCAATCATCACCCCTGATCAATCCATGCTTTCTCCACATCCACCTAGACCATATTTAAACCTCTGAATCATATTCCGATATTCAACACATGTGGGAATAAGTCCCATGGAGGGGTGCATATAAATATATATATTATGATTCTTCAAAAACCTATAATAAAATAATAAAAAAATAAGTCATCTCAACTCTTAGTACATGTTTTTTCTAGGTTGAATCTATGGGGGAATAATCAAAGCTCCACGTTGAATGAAAACTCCTAGTACTAAAGAGATTTTTGAGAGGAAACCCATAAGGAATATTCTTGATCTTTTATATCAGAATATTTTTTAAGGGGAAAAGAAATTTTATAATCCAATCGAATATTATTCCCAATAGTTATACCATACAAGTGAATAGGAACGTTCATATGACTGAAGAATCAATAACGCATGAAGTTGATATTCAGTGTGTACCACATCACAAGAAAAAACCTATATGTGTTAAGGAGTCACAAGTCTCTAATAAATATTTTTTTATCTAGAATTATACTATCACACCACCCTCAGAACTGATGAAGGGGATCCCTCCCATCTCTGAATCATGCTCTTAAAATGAAGGAGAACAACACATATGGGTCCATGAATGTCATATCATAAAAAATATATAAAATAACAACGTGAAGTAATCCATATAAATTATTTTGAAATATATTATTGGATCCATGACTCACTGATGGGTCTATATAAATTTAGGAGGTACCAACCATTGCAGTGGACCCACTCCCCACACACGCTACTATACATGGAGCTCTACCTCTATATATAGAGATTTCATTCTCTGGGAATTTATAGGGGTATCAAACCGATATGAATAAAAAAAGTGTGTGATGATGAAGTTGGTTACCTATAACTAATTACACCATACATTAGATTACCTGTATATATTCAAATATGAGAATATTAATAACCACTTTATCACATATTGATTTTTCTTTCTTTTTGTAACTTTAATGTAATAGTTTTTTAAAGTATATGTTGCATTGAAAAGGTCATTGTAGTGCCATTATAAGATGAGAACCTTGAAATGATATGGTAATATTTTTAAATTATTCATATGTTCATTTAAAATCATCTAATAGTACATAGATGTTGTCAAATTTTATGTTTTAGTACTCATAAGAGAATGAGACTTCATTTCATGAAGTTCACACTCAGTAATCTCCATGTTAGGTGATTATGAGAGTGACCACCTATAATGACCCAACCCACCAGAGCCTTCCTGGCCAGTGGAAGTCTAAGACACCACAACCCTAATACTTCCTCCAATAGGATAGGGGATGGAGATAAGTACCAACAAAACATAATGTAAAAGAGAGGCCTTTTCCTAGTGTACCCTTATGCATGCCCCCAACCATCTTCGTGAAATAGAGTAGATTAATAATAATTAAATATAGTAACATATAGTATAAAACATGCATGAAATAACTCTATGGTATCCATAATAGTATGAAAGAATATGCAAAATTTATAAAGTGGAAAATATATTCCCATCCATAAATGAAGTTCCAACTGGGAAACAACTAGAAAATAATCTAAGAGAAACCAACTCCAGAACTTCAAGATCAACCCCCATGTGTGGACTATACCGCCATTGTATTACTATGAACTATTGATTTCACATCCACGTTGTACCTTGTCTATATAATATATGTCACATATGAAACAATTCTATGTATTGGTGATTATAAACATACCCAATAGGATGCCCCAAAAACAACAAAGGGACCAATAGAGAGATATGATGGAAGTAGTCATATCAACCAAAGAAAGAGGGAAATGAAACCCAATAATATATATATATATATACGTATATTTTGAAAATAAAATTATATGAGAGAGAAACGGGATCCCCATTTCATAGCCCAACCCATGAAAATGAGTCAGTATATGGATCCAAATGCCCATCATCGACGTCCATCATCCTGAGTGTCTGTATGAGAAATCCATGTGGAAGACTCATACCTCACCACTATTCCAAAACCTGAGGGGGAATAATCTCCAGTATAGTACCTCTTCTATAGTATGATATTGGGATACCACTCATTATATAGATGGTCAATGACCTTGTATGATAAGGGGGTTTCACTCAATGTATAAAGGACCCATACCCTAACATGATAGGGTATTTTACTTATTAGGTATTGATATATGACCCATGACCTAGTTCATTAGGGGGGTGACACTCAGTGGGTAGAATACCAATGCCCATGTACCATAAGGGGTACTACCCAGTGGGTAGTGGAACCACACCCTAGTTCCATAAGGGGTTCCACTCAAAGTGTAGAGGATCCATAGGGTTTGTAACTCTAAGGGTAGAGGAATAACTCTGTAATACAATAGGGGTTTCCACTAAAATGGTATATGATCCATGAACTTTTGCAATAAAGGGTTTTAATCAACCAATACAAGGATTATGGGGGAACCACACCCTTGTAGGAAAGTGGTTGGGTCCATCCCCAACCTATCTCTTATTATCCTACCTGATCATTACTACTTGTCCAATATTTCGTGAAAAATATTCCTTCTCTTAAAGCATCACTTTATATCTCAAAATCCACTACATAGTCTACGACCGCATTCTAAATAAAAAACAGCTCAATATTGGCTACTCATGATCCAAAATATGAGTCCATAAGAATGGGATATGCAGGGTGGAACTCCCTAAGAATTTTATTGGTGTGTACCATGGGTCACATGATATATGACCTCACCATTCCTCTTGATTTTTTCCTATCTAGAACATAGTGTGGCTGGACATGTAGCACTACATGGCATGTAAGGGTACTAAATGACATCTCTCGGCCACTAGGGGCCCAGTCATGTGATCTTGGGTGTGCCCATTTACATTGGGTTGTGCTCACGTACTTGTCTATGTATGAGTACCAAGTCATGACCATCTACCCTTGGGCATTCCCATGTACTCCATGCGTACATAACATGTCTTCCCACATGGGGTCTAAGACATGTGCTATCAGAACACAACATATTCACTCAGGGAGGGTCACATAGTGTGCGGGCTCGACCACACATCATGTGATCCTTATCTTCCACAAAAACCTAGCACTCCATCCAGGGGGAGTGAATAATATTCTTTCTTTGAGTACACAGTATATAGTATCCTTTTCCACATAATCCTATGTTTCTTCACATGTCTTTTTAATGACTTCCTCACTGCCAAACACACTAGGAATCTTAGATCTGGGGTCATCTGATCTTGATCTATCATTGATAACCAGATTCCCACTACCCAATCCCCACACAACTCATTCCCATCACTACTACAATCTCCTATTACCACTTCGGATCCTAGATTTATGGGGGTCTCACCCACAACACAAAAATCATCCTAAGTCACCACAAATCATTAATTCACTTATCATTCATGAATCTTCTATGAATTAATCTATTTGATCATTCTCAAACCCTCCGTGGTAATGTCAAACGACAACCCAATGAGCCAATGGTGAAGAATGTGAAGAATAGAAGGGGTGGATCACATAAACCAAGTGATTGATCATTGTCCAAGAATTATCAACCAAAATTACATAATTAGGACATCTATGGTATGACATTAAAATAAACTAAATATTAAATTGGATAAAATATTATTAATGAAATTGTGGGTCTCATGAGATGATGTGAAAATTATAGTAACAAAAAAAGACTAAATATCCATGATTTCGTCAAAAACATATATATGGAAATCCAAAAAAAGGTTCCTTGACTTAATTTTGGATAAATCATTAGTGAATATTGTGTTCCCAAATAGTGGATATGGTAGAAAACATTCAATTACTTCTAGTGTACCTCAATCAAATCGCCCTTCACCCTTTTATCACAATCCACCAATGAAGAATTCTCAAAGTTCATGTCAATTCTCTCAGGTTTTATGAGGAAAACCCTAGAGTTTTTTGATAACAAGGTATTTATAGTGGTAACACTACTACAAATACGGCTTTTATCAGTGCTAAAAATGGCCTTTAAAAGTGCTCGAAAAGCGCTATAAATGCCGGAAAAGATAAAGGGGGGTACCCTTTATCAACGCTTCAAAAAGAACTGATAAATATTCCTTTTATCAGTGATCAAAAAAAGGGATGATAAAAGGGTCCGTTATCAGCACATTGTTTTAGATATGATAAAAGACCCCATTATTAGCACTTCGTTTATCAACGCTTTCATTTTGACACTGATAAATGACCCATTTTATCCGCGCTTTTAAAAAAGCACTGATAGAAATTTAAAAAATTAAAAAATTAAAAAAATTATGCCAATCGAGGGGGATTTTATAGCATTTGAGCCCTGCTTTTACAATAATTTTTTGCCACCCTCTGGCGCCCACATGCACCCCTCCACCCTTTATCCGCACTAGCCTCAGATTCCCCCATGCGCGTGCATCCCTATCTCCACCCAGATTTGATCTCAAGACCTCCCCCCTGCACGCCTGAAGCATTTTCCACTCCCCTAGATTGATTTTTTCTCCTATTAGTGATATATATATATAGTTATATTTATTCATATAGTAATATATATTTATATTAATATATATATAGTTATATTAATATTAATATTAATATAAATATAAAATTATATTAATATACATATAGTGATATTAATATATATATTTATAGTTATATCAATATATATGTTCTTATATTAATATATATATAGTCAGATTAATATATAGGTATATAAATATTCATATATTTATATTTTAAATAAAATGGATATTAGGTATTATTTAGATAAAGCTAATATATTTTATATGTAAATATATTTTATTATTTATTTTTATAATTAAATTTTTAGGTGTGAATATATAAAAAATATGAACATATAGTTATAAATTTGATTATAAATAAATTTGATTATAAATAGCAGAGCATTATAAAAAACAAAAAAATTTAAAAGCCATAATATTAATATGAATGTAATATCATGGAATAAATTTAGTTCCCTCCAAAAAAAGAAAATAATACCCCCTTAAAAGAGGCTAAAATCCACAAAATGTTAAAAAATTGGGGTATTGCGACTAAAAACTCAGTTTTGGAGGCCTTCTGGGCCTTTTTTGGCCTCGAAAGAACCTTGAATGACATCCAGTCAAGTAACAATGATATAGAGCTCATCACAGGCTTCGATTTGATATGTGGTTGAGTACAAATAGACACCCGAATCAAAAGTTATGGCCATTTGAAGTTTGAGTTGCGTTCTCAATATATTTTAGATCTTTTTTTTTAATTTTTTTTAATTTTTTAGTCATAAAATTGTAATTAAATGACTATTACTCCAAAATAATTTTCAAATAATTAATTAAAAATATTTTTTTAAATTTTTTATAAGCCATTTCCACTAAATATCTTATATATTAAGTGTAACTGTATATTTATACTAATCTAAAATATATTTAAAATTTTATTTAAAAAACATATATTTTATTTATAACAATATAACTATATCTCTATATTTAAATATTAATAAATTTTTTAATGATTTTTTTGAATTATACCCTTTATTAGGTCTAACTAAAAAGAGCTGATAAAGGGGTACCTTTAAAAGTGATAAAAAAGTGCTGATAAAAGTGTGGCGCTGGATTTTCCCAGTTTTGTGGTACTGTAATTAGTTAATGGTAATTTCAAATGAAATAAAAAATTTAATTTTTCTAATTATACACACTGGAATTGACTGCCTCAATCTGACATCCATCACTGACCTATCATAGGTTGTTCCTAGGGTAAACTTCTTTTTTCAGAATTTACTGTGGTCTAATATTTCTTATCAAAGACTCCATTTTTTATTTATTACACTTTTTAGAAAAATATGATTATGTGATAAAAATATATTTAATATTTATATAATTTCTATATTAGTCTCACCATATTTTAAAATATCACATCATCTCAATTCATGGCTCTAAAAATATTCCTTAATATATTCCAAATTATTAAAATGAAAATATAGATCTGTTAATTTTCAACTCCTTTAAGGATTTTCAACCCAAAAAGTAAAACCAAAATAAAAAAGGTGGGGGTATTGAGTTTGCTTATGAGTCTCTCACTCTTAAGAGCTCTCATGTGTGCTCATTAATTTCCACATCACATGAAAAAAGGAAATGGTCCATCCTCAAGGATCCTCTATTTCCAATCCTAGAACACCACTTGGTACTCCATTAAGGTATCTCCACCCTCAATGTTCATCTCACCACAATCAATAACATTTTTCAGATCATGCATGTATCACCTCAAATTCAAAACAATGAAGATGTTAGGAACATACTCTAACTATAGGGGTAATTCTAGGTTGTATGAAAAATCACCAACCTCCTTGGAATCTCAAAAGCCTGACGAACCTTGGGGATAAATTTTATCCCCCACCCGATCTCCATAACCCTTATAGTATAGTGATTCATAGGAAAACACGGTCTCCGTGATTTAAATACAAGGGCCTACAACATTGATTTTGGTAATATTTTTTCAGCTGATGGTTATCCTCATAGGCTCATGGATCACCTAAACCATCACAATTTTTTTCTTCTACCATCTCAGGACCAACAACAGCTCCCTCACCAATATCAATCTAGTACAAGGGTGGCCCGCAACATCTCCCATAAAGGGCCTTTAATGGTCCCTATCCAACCCTTTATTGATAGTTATTATTATGACAAATCTCTACTAATGAAAATTGATCCTCCCAGATCCAGTCAAAGTAGAACATAGAATCCCTCAATGTAAACAAAAATTCATGGATAGTACGATCTTTCTACCCATCCTTATGGGGTGGAATGTTTTACTCAACCACAAGTAGGTCTTGAATTCCTCCTCTATACATCCCCACAACGGTGACATAAACCGCACATCATTGTTGAAGGCAATCGTTGAGGGTACCCCATAGAGTCATATCATCTCCCGCACATACAACTACTTCAAAATCTCCCCCAAGATAATCTACTTGATAGAATGTATAGAGGATAGATATTATCTTAAAAAGATATTACAACATTTTTATTAGTATTCAATTTATTACACTAAAACACACCTAAGGACTACAATAGTTTAGTTTTCTTGGAGACTAGGGACACGATATTCCTATCATGTTAAATATATTCAATGTTTCATTAAAAGATCATCCCATTTTTTATTATTCATACAAATAACCTATATAAAAATATAATTTATAATTTGGGGAAATAAAACACAAGAAATGGTGATCTGAGATGCTTGTTAAGGGTAAAAAAGGGATATATGTAAACATAACCTAATCATAAGGGTATAAGGACATGATAATAACAAAATAAAAAAATAAAATTCATATCTATGATAAAAACCTTGATTTGTGAAAAAATTATTAGAAGTTTATAAGACATGAATCATAGAGAAATCTAGGAACATGAGTCATGAGAGCATAACATTGACATAAGACATATAATTTTGGCATTCCCATAAACTTAGAACAATTTGAAAATGTATAAATATAAATATGTTCACTCATTCAGTTAAGGCCAAGAAATATATCCCCTAAATAAAATTATAGACATGAAACCATCTCCACACTTAAAATTATGGACATGAAAGACAGACCCATACACAAAACTGTGAACATGTAATAAGGTTCAAACATAACTCTATAAACATGTAATCAGGTTCACCCATAATATTGTGAACATGTAATCGGGTTCACACATAACCTATTTACTTATGAGTTATCTATATTTATCCAATGCATTGGAGGGAGATATAGGTCCTATCTATTGCATAATGGAAACCATATTTATATTTGATACAAGATCATAAAACAGTCATGATATCATAACCCATGAAATGAAATGGACTTAAAAAAACATCATCATATCATAAAAAATGGGAAAGATATATGTTTCATAAACAATTCATCATTTCATCATAGAATAACCTATGGAAAAAGAAAAAATATTCATAATAATTTTTTCAAGATATAACCCATTGGAGGGAAAAAGGATTCATAAACATCACATCATCATAAAAATAAACCATTAATAAGAAAAATTTGAATGGTAATCTTGGATCATATCCCCATTAAAAAAATAATTAAGCTCAAAGGATGTCATCTTAGATGGAGAATTATTTTCAAATATCATTTAAAAAATATCTTAAGGAAAATATCATTTCCTCTTTGAAAAATTATTTTTAAAAAATAAATATTTTTGAAAATATATATATTTGAAATTATCATTGAAAAATTATAATGTAATCTTCAATGTAAATAATGTTTATGATGATAGGAAGTTTCATTCATATCATACACTAAAAAATATTTCTTTCAAATTATTGGTAAAATAAAAATAGGCATTGTTTGGAGAATGGAATGTGGATTTCATTCAAAAATTGTTGTAAAAAGTTAAAATAGATCACAATGTCTTTTAAAATTTATTAGATAATAAAAAAATTGAAATTACTTTTAGGAAGCATTGTTTGGGAAGACAATAGATTCTCATCCAGAGGATGAAATAAAATAAAAATTAATTAAAATATTTTTCTAAATTATATTAAGTAAAAAAGAGTTGAAAATGATATTATAAGTTGAAAACAACATGAATAAACATTGGAGAAGAAAATTATTGAGTTTCCTAATATATGGATCATATAATTTTATCATTAGAAACATAGTAAAAATCAATCCTAATAAACGATGATATTCTGACATAAAATCTTTACCACTTTGATAACATTGAATCATAATCCCCATAAAAGAATGTGACTATATTTAATTATATATAAATTCTTGATATTTTTAAATATTTATTAATTAATTACTCAATAATTCCCAAGTATTTGGTATGATTTCAAAATAATTAAGAATTATTTTCATAAATGAATAAATACAGAAAAGGTTCCAAAAAATACTTTACACACCATGTTATACATAAAAGACATGTACACTCCATTCACATCATGCCTACAAGGCCAAAGACTTACCAGTGAAGATTTTATATGACATGGAGACATTACACAAAATGTAACTCAATTTCAAAATGTATAACATAAAAATATTATAATCCCCCGAAAACTAAATTACATACATGATGAGCAGATAGTACACAAAGAGTACGATTTGAAAGCATTCTCAGTTAAAGAGTTGAGTATATTATTCAGGGTGAAAGGGGATCTAAGTTACACAACATGAATCCCACTTACATCATGCTTCAATTTTAGGACCCAAATAATTTAATCAATTACACGGAATGTAGGAATTTTACTCTATGTACTTCTCGGGCCTATTTATAATTTTCAGTGTCTGTGCACATAAGAAGAGCGCTAGATATATTTTTGCCTCCCCATTTTCATCATTTTTTTTCATTTCCTCTTATTCCAAACTAGATTTATTTCATTTATTTAATTTTATCATTGATTCAATGGGATTTTTTATCATTCCTTCCCCATTATTCATCATTGCAATACATTTTTTGTTTTTAACATCTATTTTCAATGTTGTACTCCATTCTTCATCAAAAAACACATGTTTCTTCATTTATTTTTCATTCATATTAAGTTTGTGATCATTTTTTCCTTGTTTAAATTCTAGATTACTCTTTTTCATTTTTTCATCATGAGAAGATAGTTTCTACTTATATTCTCATTGTTTCCATTTGTTTTATACTTATTCTTTACTATTTGATTTTATATTATCTTTTTTGAAACTGCTTCTCAATTATGAACAACATTCTTGATATTTCCATGCATTTTATCATCACCTCCATGTGTAGCTAATCCATCTAAGGTTAGGGGTCGATAGTAGGGTTGTTTACAAACCAAATGAATCATTATATTTAGCCTTGATGACAATATGACTATTAATTAGGTAAATAATAATTTTTCATCACATTATCTCATACAACCTGGACCATGGTAAGTGAGATTAAATGATCCTAACTTAATTGGAGTTATGCAATATTATGGCCATTAGCCAATGATTATTTCTACATATAATCCAAGAATAATGCATCAATGTTATTAATTATACTATGACCATAAGATAGATGCATCATAGGATGATCCGATTGGTTTGATCAAAGCCCATTAGTGACATTTTCACCTATTCAGAGCCTAAGCCATAAGAGCATTCCAAGTTAAATCTAGTATTACCAGTTTTTATGATCCTTGAAATTAACATTCATCCATTCATTATTAATCTGATTTATAACTAAAAACTATTTAGTTGTAGTTTAAACCTGAACCTGAAGATTGAATTTGAGGAATCCTTGAATGGATTTTTTTCAATTAGATGCTGACCTCTCATTATTCTTTATAGGAACAACTAAGAATTACCACTTTACTATACCCTAGAAGTATGTTTAGTTTGGGGCTATAAATTCTAATCTGACCTCATCCTATATGAATTTAGTTATGTATGCAGTCGATTCAAATATTGGTACCACTATTAGGGAGTCAAATTTTGGCATTATTGTCAGGTAAAATTGTTTCTTATTGATAGTTACCATAAGATAAAAACCTATATTACCTCACCCTCCCACTTTCTTATTTGAATTCCCCTTTTCCTTTTTCATTATTCTATTTAAAGAGAACATGTGTACTCTATATCTCTCTCTATATTTATTTATTTATATATTTATTTCATTATTCATGGATAGTGCATGCGCCGGGCATTTTTTACTCACTCAATAATCCTGGACACACAATAAAATAATCTATTTGATCCGAATATCAGTAGAACCATCACTGAATTCTACTAAAGCACAATTTTAGAGCATAACAATATTGATCTTACACAAGTGAAAGACCTCAATTATGTGCCACTTGTCAATGATGGTGAGCAGCCAACATTGCAGGAGTGCATCATTATAGAATACAGTTTATCATCCATTGGTGGTATTGCACCCAACATTTTAAACCCACTAATTTCAGTGCAAGCAATATATTTTAAACTTTGACTCAAAAACATGATCCATAAAATGGGCTAATTTATTTGGATTTTGATCAAAGACCCCCACAAACATATCTTAAACAATATTTATCTTTACAATACTTTTCACAACTTAGGAATATCACCATATGTCATTTTATTGAGAGTCATCCCTTTATCCTTGAATTATAGATCCAAGGACTGGCTAAAAATTCAATATGATGGGTCAATCATGACTTGGGATAGATTGGAAAATATGTTCCTAGAAAAGTACTTCCCAAAAATCTGAACTTTGATGCTCTGGAATGAAATTCAAAACATAACATAGGAAGACAGATAATTAGTGTAGGAATGATGGGATAGATTCAAGGAGATGACATGAAAATTACCTCATCACAGACTAGATGTGTGTCTTCAACATGAAATGTTTTATCATGGAATAAAACCCATTGTGTGAACTATAGTAGATTCCAATGCTGATGGTATAATTTTGATCAAGATATCAGAAGTCATCAATGAAATTCTGGATGAATTCTATCTCAATTCTAGTCTATGGAAAAGTGATCGAGGACTATATCAGTGTATAATTAATCATGTTGAAGAGACCACCCACCTTTATTCACAAGTTGAGGTGCTTACTAAGAAGTTGGAATCATTCTAGATACATGTTTCACCGTCACCTCCCCATACATTAGTAATGGAAATATAGGTTGTGAAATGTGAAAAGGTCTAAACTCATCTAATGATGGTAGGGAATGGATGGAAGAGCCTGAAATTCCATATTTTAATGATATCAATTACAATCAATAAGGATAATACTACCATAAACTACAACATTACCAAAAACAGAAAAATTACCAACAGAGGATAAATTATCCTTAGTAGAAAAATAAATGTTAAATCCAATATAGTAGTTGATAAGTACCATAAAGAATCCAAGGGCCACCTAGGTTCCCACAGCAAGGTCTATCTCTTGGACCACAATAGTAATTATAATAACCTTTTCTATGTTCTTAGTAATACCCAGCATCATAACAACAGAAATTAAAACAAGATCAACCAAGACTACCACCCCAATACCAACCTCTCCAAAATAGTATTGAAGAACTACTCAATACCTTTCTGTATAAATTATACCAAAGGATTAAAACATAATAAATGAAGATGAAAAATCACCAGGCTACACTATGAAACCTGGAGCATCAATTGAGAAAAATTTCAAAGACCTTATCAGAATATCTTCCATGTACTCTGCCTGATAATACTGTGGTACATCTAAGGGAGGATGATAAATCTATCATGTTTAAAAGTGAAAATGTGCTATAATTTCAAAAACAATTCTGAAGTGAGAAAAATCAATTTAAAAGTAATAATTAGTCTCATTAAAGAAGAATGATATGTAATTTTCCAATGGAAATTTCCTCAAAAAATGTGAGGCCCTAGAAGTTTTCCAATTCCTTTCTCTATTGGGACATGTACTTTTGAAAAATTATTTTTTAATCTAGGTTAAAGTTTCAATATAATTTCTATGAGTTAATAAAATAATTTTGGGATTAGAGAACTGAAACCAAAAATGGCATCACTCAACTCAATTCCTATTTAGTTAAGAATCTTAGAGGATTTATCAATGACATTATAATTAAAGTTGAAAAAATTCATTTTCCCACTAATTTCCTAGTTATGGGAATAGAAGTGGCAAGTGACATCCCCCTGATCTTGGAATAAATTTTCCCACCATTAGAAATGAAATTATTAATGTTAACCTAGGGAGATTTATTTTTAGAGTGGGTGAAGAAAAATTTGTGTTCAATGTGGAGAAATTTTATAAAAAAAGAAATGTGTCGACCAATTATCAAACCATTTCTATTTCAAAAGAAAAATAAGACCATATAAAATGTGACAACGTTAATAAGATACCACCTCCTATTAATAGGGGATCATGTGCTACCAATAATGAACTTTTCACTACAAATCTCACAAAGATGTTCATCTTACCTTTCATCCCCTCCATTTTCATGAACCGTTTAACGATGTGTAAAAATTCAAAGATAATGTATTTTGATTCCAAAAATATCGAGATCTAACCAATAAATAATGTGCTGACTAAGTGGAAGCCTAGGTTATGTTAGGATGTTTTAGAGTGTTTTTTTAATTTTTTGAGGGATGTTAGACAACTGTCAGAAGGACCTGTTGGAAATGTGGTAAATGCAAGAGTACATGATGCGTAATAGGTACTAGGCATGCACATGTTGAGTAGCCTAAATTTTGAAGAATTCATGATTTTCAGGTAGTGAATTCAATACACAGTGTATACAAAATCAAAATTTGATTTAAAAAATCCATGAAACTAGGGTTCTCAGCGAACCCCATTTTGTTGCTCCCTCTATCGCGAAACTCCCCCTCCAAGGTCCCTCAGCCGAAACTCCACCCTCTTTCCACCTCCTCACATTGAAAATTGAACCCCTCATCTCTATAATCCCTCACCCACACCCAAAACCACCTAACCACCATCTACTTCTATCCTCTACCACAATTTTTCACCAAACCTCATGGAATGAAAAAAAACCTTGTGCACCCCATCCATTGACCACTCGCCCGAGCGTGAGGAAAACCCTCTACTGCCCAAGCTGTGGAGGAACACACATCCTCCGCCACCCATTGATCCATCTTCTTCATAATACTCTTCCTCCAACACATATACATATGCTTCATATGACTTCCTATCATCCTTGGGTAGATACTAGGGATAATACCATCCCCAATATCATTATATCCATCATTTTTCATACATTTAACACTAGGTCCTCGTTTTTAATTTCTAGGAAAATCCAATGCGAACGAACAAGAAACTGGATCTCACAGTCCTAGAGCACATCAATATCCACCAGGAGGTTCATCACATCATGGAATACCTACACCAGACTCTGATAATGAAGGTTCTAGAAAATATTTGTTGATATCTTTTACTCGAGTTACATTACACTTTCAATATGGGTATCGACTTCCTCCATTATAGGCTCGATATATGACCTGGGGGCTTAGCATGAAAGACTTTGTAGCTAGCCTTATTATATATTTAGCAGAGTTCATTGCCTCCCCCATATTTCTTACTTTATATCTTTATCCAAAAATGGAAAAGGCTATAATAATCTAGGATCGAATCTCCATAGACCTCTAGAGTGTTTAGGACCCCCACTCTATGAAGAGAACAACACTCTAAGGTTTAGCTCTCCAGATCCAGTAAAGGGAACTCACTAATGCTTAGATGGCACATGGAGTTTCCCAAAGTGGTGTCTGAAATATTGAGGTACGCATTATAGAATCATCCATGGGTTCCCCCTCCATCAACCTCATAAGATATTTTGGATATTTTTACAGGACTTAGGTGAAGAGGACCTATGACACTTATATGGGTAGATCATTTATCACCCAATATTCTAGGATTCTAGGTGCCCTTGAGTCCACTCAATTCCTCACATATCTTGGCCCTATAGAGGGAATCTATCTTATATTGCTCCACGAAATGGGGAATCTCACAATGTATGATGATGTCCACCATTGGGAACTAGTATACAAGTAGGATCCTATTGAGGCCCCTGATCAGCAAGATGATGATCCTCCAACCAACCCATTCTCCCCACATCATGCTCCTACTAACACCCCACTCTCTACTTACAATACTTCCATCGAACTCGGAACCATTCCCCCTACCCTTTCTACCATCCATATCGATTCTCCATCCACCACTACATTTCCCAATCTTCGACCCACCCCATAATACCCAGTAGATCTCAGGACCCTGAACCATTACATTCTTGAGAATCTATTCAAGATTTCCCACCACCTAGGCCTTCCCTTCATAGAGTTTTCCATTTTTTATACCCCTACACCACCACCTACCACCACATCCCTTCATCCACCAGACTCTTAAACCTTAATCTACATCTATCCATCCCACCTTTTCCACCCCAACTAACATACACTTAGGTCTGATAGACCCAGCTGCCTAGCAAGAGTTCCAGGATGAGCAGGCCTGATCAAGAAATATTCCATCCCCTATAGCATATTTTGATGTACCATTCATTAAACCTTCTATTTATCCTTGGAAACACTTAGGATTGATATCTAACTTCCATTATCCACTGATTTTGCTTCCATCACCATGACACCCATGATTGAATCTGATCCCCAACACTTCCTCTATCGATACTACCGATAGGACGAGAATGATGTTCCCACCCCCAATTTGGAAAACGAATCTATAAGATCATCATGAAAATTTTGATTAAACTTAGTTTCCTATGTACCCCTCATCTATTTTTTTACTCTATTTAGAGGATTTCATTTTTACAACTCTTTTTTTCATTTCACATTGATATATCATTTCACTTCATATATATATAGGTTAATGTTTTTTCTTAAATATTTCATGGATTATTATTCATTTAATTATTGTATTACATTAGCCATATCTTATTAATCTTCCTCATCCATGGTCATCAATTCATCTATTCGTCCACTATATTCCCTCATACTTGGGATGACTCAGTATCTGGCTGACACCGAGTGCTATCTTCGAGAGCTTTCTCTAGAGATTTATTCTCACCCGAGGAATCCCCCACGACGAGCACTAATTATTTTCTTACCACATGAGATTCATGCATAGTACACTCCTAAGGTGGTTAAACATACTAGGAATCCCTGTGAGCTCAATGACACCACCACCATTTCTTGTGTGTGGCAAAGGACTTCTAAGTAGATAGTTGACACTACCTGGTTCTTTTGTCTATCTATATGGATAAAGACATCATTATTAGAACTTTTTGGGAGGTAACCCATATTTTTTTCTTTATTTTTATTATTTAAATTAGGTTTTTTTGTTTTCTTTGAGTATAATTTAGGTCATGGGTCTGGTTCAACAAAATTATACTCCCATATCTATATGTATCCAATCAATTTTCATTATTATCCACTATGCACAACTTCCCAATTCATAGCATTCAAAAAAATTAAGCTTTGTAGACTAATGTTATATCCAGTGTAGGATTTATCTTTCAAGAACATTATATAGGATTCCAAAATTTTAAATCAAGATCCACTATGTTTACCCACAGAACGAACACCAATATAGGATGGTCTTGATTTCCTAAAATAAATTTAAAAGTTGTCATTTCATTTTTCCTATGCTATATCTATGATATCTCTCCAAGATAACATTGCAAGATAGTGTGAAAACTATCTCATTTTATGTGGGGGTCCTTCTTGAGCATTATTTTCAATAAAATTGTTTTATTGCTTGATTTTATAAATCTAGGAGACATTTTTCACTAAAAAAATGTTTTAAACTAGAAAAATAATTTCACCCTTTTAAATAATAGAAAAATTTAGGTATGAATTTTTTTAAATCCATGTTTTACACATGTTTGTATTTTTTACATTGATTTTTGAGAATAAAAATTTTTGAATTTATTTTTATTGACTTATTACCTGATTTATATAGACGGATTGATTGCAAGTATTTTTTTAATAATTCCATTCCTTATAGGATTTTGGGCCCAAATTAATGGGATGGAATTTATTTAAGGGGTTAGAATGTAACACCCCTATGTTTTATAAAATACTTTTTTCCAAGTTAATTTATTTGTTCATATTTTATGTTACATGAAACACTGAATTTATCTTGTGTTACACACAACAAAAAATTTAAACAAAATAAGAAATATGATTAAAATATTTTTATTTTATATTATAATTATTACATATATGTTGGGATGATGGTTATGAATAGTATTATATAAGATTGAAAAATATATGGTATACACATGTATATAATATAAATTCTTTTACGACCAATTAATTAGAAATTAAAAAATAAACTATTTGAAAATAAAGGAAATATTTTTCTAAAAAACTATTTTTAGGAACATAATCATTTTTTATGTAAATAAAATTATAAAATAAATTATGTGAATTATTTAAATTAAATTTATATATTATATATATAATAAAATTTTTAAAATTCATCTTAGGTTTTTTCTACACAAGAGAAAATAATAAACCCAATTTTAAACTTAAAACCATATTTTTATAAAAAACATTTCTTTCGCCTTTTCTACATTTAATTTAATGTTAATTTTTTCCAAATTTGGAAACATTATATGAAAAAAATCAGTTTCTAAGTCTTCAGGTCAAAATTATCATGGATATACTTTTTGAAAATTTTCATAATGGTTAAATTTTTTGATGAATAGTGAAAATACTAATTATTATTAAGGATTATCATTTATTTTAATGCATTTAAATACATGAAAATTATTTTAAGAGGGTTTTACAAGTAACAATAGTTAATTTATATATCTATTAATCCACTTTATTATATTTCAACTAATTTTCTTTTAGAGTTTGTTGTAAAAACCTTTTAAACTTCTAAAACTTTTCTCATTGGAAAACCACTTTTTTGATGTGTCTGTGGTATTAGTTTAAAATTAAAAAATTCCACTTATGTGAAATAAAATTGAAAAAATGGATCACATATTCTAATTAATATATTTTTTTCAAATTAGTTTGGCTTATTTTTTTACCATTATGAATAGTAAAAATAGTAAAAATTAATTATCAGAATTGAGGTGAAAATGGTTTCACAAGGGGTAAAACTAATACAGGAATGGGTAAAATGACCTAGAAACATAACTAAAACCCATTTTATGGAAATATTTCAACCCTATAAATTATATTATTGGTAATTTTACACTAAATATACTTTTTCCATTAGATAAACATGGCTATTATTTTTTCTTTTCCAAAATTACAATTGTGTCACTCACCTCGCTTATAAAAGGCCACCCCTACCCTCTCCTCATCACACATACAAAACCATTTGGTCTGAAAAAAACCAAATAAAAATTATTAATTAATTTCCTAATATAATTTTATAATAATTATTTTTGTGATAAAACCATCCAATGGATGGTTTTGGGGAAATCCAAAAACAGTTTCCTGAAGAAGATGTAACTTCCGTAACAAGCATTTTATTTTATTCCTTCCACCACATCCTTAAATATTAATTAAATAATGATTATATAATAAAATCATTATATTAAATATGATAATATTTTTTATTTTTTGTTTATTACCTAAAATCACCTCATCATCCATCAAATGGTAAATGAAACCATTGATTTTGTATACGGTGAACTATCACATCATAAACCAATGAAATTTATTTTCCATCACCGCTTCTAAAAAATAGATATAATGAATTATATAATGTTTATATATGATATTTATGATATAATTTTACTTATTTAATTATGATATCCAATATTCCTTCTGAATTTATATTCTGTAAGGAATACGATTAAAACATTTTTGTGTACGACATACTAGAATCTCACAAATCGATGTAATTTGTTTTTCACAAATGGTTTTAATGGAAGGAATTTTTCTGTAGATTTAATTAATATATGAGAAATATATTACATAAAATGGTACTATAACAGTAATATATTATTTACCTTTTATTCATTTCTTCCATTGAAAAAATTGAAACGGTGTTTATGCATACGTATGACATACCGCCTCTATGAATGATGTATTTCATTTCCAATATATAATTTTATTGATTAAAATTAATACATATATATAGATTATATATAATATTTATATCATTTTATACATTATATAGGTGATGTCACCATTATTAATTTAATAGGAAAAAAATAAATCAAAACTTATATGAAAGACAAAGCAGTTATTACCCAAAATGTAATTTTAACAAGGAATTGTTAATAAATAGTTAATAAATATACATATGTAAATAATATATGGTATGATATATATATATATATATATATATATATATAAGTATGGTTATATAATATATTTACAATAAACATATATTTATTATACAGGAGTTTAAAATTTGAATGAGGATGTTGAGTCTTATGGTGAGGGATTTCCTTCCCACTTTTTACTTCTGTGAGTCGCATCTTATATTCACCACCTATTTCATTTTTTTGGTGTATATAATAACCATTAATATATTTTATAATTATCCCCATGAACATTATTTTTATTTAAATATCCATTATATTATATCTCTTTCATGGGGTTTACGATTCAAAATTTACCAAAGCAATAAGGGATTATTGCCTCAATTTTCCTTCTTTGAGAAATTTGTTGTATTGTGAATCGATAATGTTTTATGAGGTGTATATAATTCCCAATTGAAATTTTATAATATTAATCCTTTTCTAATAATTAAACTAAAATTTTCATTTAAATTTATTATTTCATGGGTCTTACGATTCAAAGTTTCCATAGTGGTAATGATGTTATAATACAATTTCATCATTCATCTGGATTGTTTATGTTTATGATTATGATGATGAAATAATACGATAAATATGTCAAGAAAGTCATTAATTATATTATACTATGGTAATTTAATTATAATACATGTTTCCCTTTATTTTCCTCACTTTATTTACTCAATATTTAGAAGGATGTTTTTATGAAAAATCATCTTTACTTCCCTATTTGTCCAAAAAAACTTTTTTCTTCCATATCCATGTTTTCTAAAAATGTTTTAAGAAAATTTTTAATGTCCCTTTGGAATTATTTAAATTTTTTTACACTTTTTAATTTTTTTTAAAATAAAACTAATTTTAATTCCATTTTTAAAACAAGGATTATTTTTATTTTACTCAAAATGTGAGAGGAATATTTATTTTAACAGGTATGAAATTTCCCCTCATCATGAATATTAAAGGTTTTTAATCATCTATTGTATATTTAATTTTATATTTTTAAATTAAGGGATTTCAAAAACACATTTATGATTAAAATTTTTTTTTTCAAAGTGGAAAGGATATTTTCATCAAAAAATGTTTATTTTATTTTTAAATCTTCCTTTGTAAGTTTAAAAAGTTATTTTCAATGGAAAATATTTTTAAATTATATATATTTTTTAAAAATAAGTGTAAGTGATATTTTCAAAAATAATTTTTAATTGATTTTTAAAGCTTCCTTTATAAGTTTCCATGGTTATTTCAAAAAAAAATTATTTTAAAATGTTTTCTATTTTAAAAATTGTATACAAAGTAAAAATGATATTTTCTCAATAAAATACCAAATGATCTATCAAAATAATTTTCCATCTAAGATAATATCATTTGTTGCTACTAATGATTTAATGGGGACACAATTTAATTATAAAAAACTTATTCATTATTTGGATGGTTAATGTTTATGTTAAGGAAATGTTTATGAAACCCATTTTTCAAGGGTTATTCTATGGTGAATTGATGAAATGTTTATGATACGCATTTTTATGGATTATAATGTGAGGCTATGATTAATGTTTTATTATATTGTGTAACACATAAGTAGGATTTTCATTATGACACATTTGGAACCTATGTTTCCCTAAAATTTATTTGGTAATGCTTTATATGTCATGATATAATAATGGGAAACAATTAGATAAAAATTATCCACTATGGCATATAGGTGTGTTTTGATCTATTATAGAAAATGGGTATTACCTAATCTAAAATGGTAAACAAGTGGTAATTCATGAGAAACTATGTTTATGGTATTTTTACTTAACCATGAAATATAAAATGGTTTTATATAGTTATAATGGTGAAACACTATTATGGCATGATCTAATGGTTAATGATTGACTCATAATGATTTATCACTTTTGTTTTTTGTGATTTCTAAAATGATATTTTTTTATTCCATGAATCATAATTTCTATATATGAAATGTATGATATGAACTTCCTAAGTTATGTTCATGATCGCATACCCTAATTATTATCTTATTATTTAATATGATCATATATTTATATCTTTTATGTTTACCCTTACTGAGCATCTTTTCTTACCCTTTCTAATGTTTTCTTCCCTATGTTATGATGAAATTTTTTGGTTGGGTGTATCTAATAGGATAACTATGGGTGAAGATATTTTTTGGAGATATTTAATTTTTTTCATGAAATAATAATATATAATTTATTGTCTCCAGATACACTAAAATATTATGGTTCATGAGTATGGTTTTAAGATATATATTGAATATTCATTTAAAAAGATGTGATATTTATGTTTGAAAATATTGGATCCATATAATAAATGAATCATAATTGAGTTACTTTTTGATATGAAATTATTTTGTAAAATTATTGTAAATCATGAAATTTAAACTCCTCCATATATAATGAACCAAATTATGATTCAATGTAAAAAGTGTAAATTAAATCTTGACATCAATTTGGAGAATGTATATAAAATGATGAAGATAAAATTTAGTACCTCTATGAGAATGTGGATAAATTGGAAATTATTTATCAAGTGTATTATGTATTAATTTAATATCTACCTAAGGAAAATAAAAGATTTAGGAAATTAAATATTGTCCTAAATGATGAAATTACAAGAATGGTTGAAAAAATGAACAACTAAATTAATACACTTGAATAACATTTGAAAAATGTGGGAAAAAATTTCCATGTATAAAGAGTTAAAATATATAATTATTATTATAAAAAAAATAACATTAATAGAGGATAAAATATAATAAGGAATATGGTTTGAGGTTAAATAATATTAATTCCAATCTTTAAGAGAAATATTAGAAGATCAAGGATCTCAGAGAGAGGGTAAAAACATCTAATTAAAATATTAAGATTCCTTCCATAGCAATATAAAAATGTAGAGTACTCAAAAGTGGAAATCTATAAACCCAAAATAGGGGGAAAAACCATAAAAATAAATAATAAATAATAAATACTCTCCAAAAAATTATTTTCATAGTGAAATCATTATGGAATCTAGGTATATAACATGAGTGTGCATTTAGAAACACTAGTGATCAAATGAGAAAAAAACTTTTCTACAATAAAATCTCAATTGAGGAACCCATATATGACATATGTTTTTAATGATATATTTTATTTTGGATAAACATGGTCATATGTAGTTAAATTGTAGAATTATAGGGGTTAAATACTTCATAAGGAAATCCAAATTACTTGGATAAATAGGAAGAAATTTTGTATTCGAAAAAAATCTATGGTTCCAGAAAAAATAATAATGTAATATCAAAAATAAACCATGAAATTAAAATTAAATTTCCTAAATTTGGATATAATCAATGTATACCTCTTTGAGAGAAAACAAAATTGGATGAAAATTAAAGAATCTACTCTAACTATGACAGATCAGGATGAAAATGGGTAGGAAGGTCCACCTCAAATGAAATATTCTATGTTTTTTTAATGGATATCAATGAGGACATACACGAATCAAGACATAGTGGCTTTATAAAATATTTTAAAAGTAAATAGATAAAGACATGTTGTAGATCCCTCTTATGGTGTCATAATTGTGATGGAGGAGGCATCAATAATTAATTAAAATAATAAAAACATTTAACTATCATTAATCTCATATTTTATATGATTACCAATTAATTAAAGTTTAAGTATAAAGAAAAAAATTGGAATTTTTTTTACAAGTTGTATCAATGAATGTAAAACCACTATAAAGGATTTTAAACAGTTGAAATCAAAGGATTGGTTTTCCACTTCAAACCACATTCCTCGACTAGAGGATGTCTAAGAATATCTACTCTCCAAATATATTAAAATATTATAAATATTAAAGAATTGTTTTTGTTTTTTGGGGATATACGATACATAGAGATATTTCATTAAAATATAATAGTTATATCAAAGAAAGATATGATTTTTCAATTGATATTGGAGAATAACAAGTGGATTGTTTTTTAATATAAAATCTAATGAGAATGAGTGAAATAATAGGCATCATAGAAATAAAAAATGGTATCAATTTATAATTGAATTATTAATTAAAATTGACCTAATTAATGAATTAGCATAAAACCTTGAAGATAAATGATGAAACTTTTATGGAGATGAAGAAATGAGAAATTTCTTTAGATATAACATTTCATATCATAATATTGTTTTTAGGAAATTCAATGTTACTATAGATAGATGAATCATATATAAATATAAATTCTATATTAATATATATTGTTGATTAATTTATTAGAGAGTGTGTATATGAATATATTGACAGTGGTATCACCATCAACTAAGGAAATTCACATGGTGGAGGAATTATGAAGTGTATTTTATCATTTTTATTCATAGATATGAATCTTGAAAAAGGAATGTACTATGACTAAAAAACTATGAAATTCACGGTTTATTCACTATTAGTTTTTATGTTTTGTGATTTACTGATTATTAATATTCTATAAAAAGGATAACTTCTAAAGTTTCATTCATTTATCGATGTGAGTGGGTGAAATGGACTGAATTGAATTTATTTGCATAAACTCATGTTTCCTAAATGTAATTTTTACTAATTAGGATTAGATTTTTTTAATGACTCTTTTATAATTGGTATGATCCATTATGAAAAAAATTATTTAAGAATTTAGATACAATTAGGAATTATTCTTTGATCTTGAAAGTCAAATTTAGAATCCTTTTTAACCTATGAATATTATACAAGAAACTAAATAATCCATCAAGAGTATTGAAAAAAGGGGATCTAAGACACTCTAGAATTTATAAATGGAATATTTTTATAATGGGGAAATATATTGGGAATACACCTATACATATAATTAATAGAGGATCATTATTTATTTGATAATATCCGTATTAAAGAGTTTTTGTAATTGAGATGTTTGACATAACTAGGTAGTGAGAGGATAATAATAGTTTTGAATATGAAAACCTTTCCTCCCAAGGAAAGTTATTTTATAATGATTATATATTTTTCACTATGATAGATTATTTTTCATTAAATTTGATAACATTTTATACTAGAAATATTCATGAATACATGAGTCTTCCCATCCCAGGAAGGGTGTATGGAAGAATCTTCATATGTAAGGAAAAAGAAGTATAATAAGTTCAAAGTGGATATTCATTATATGTTGAAGTGTAGTTCCTGGATTCATGATATTGTTTCTAACAAGTATAAATGTGGATTTTTATCATCCAATATATGAATTTTTGATGTTGTTTGTTTGATTTTTCACCCTTGATATGGTGAATTATAGTATATTAGATTTTTTATTCATAATGTGAATAGAAGATTATAGTTCTGGATTTATTATTTGAAAAATACATGGAATGAAATAAATCATAGAAAAAAAAGGATTTATGCATGGATATGCGTATTATGGAACACTTGGAATGAATGAAATTGAAGATTATATGAAGTCTGGTTCATCATATTGAGAGATGAAAATGTCTATCATGACTATTCAATATAGAAAAGAGTTGAATATTTCTGAAGAAATTTTGAGTGGAATCCAATAATAAGTGTTGGAATATGTTTTTATTTACATCAGTGGAAACATGTGAAGACTCTTTAAAGATATAAAATCATTATTACATAGTTTCACCATGAAATTTTCAAGTCTATTAAGTCATTTTTATATTTATGAAGGAGTAGTTATTTAGGTTTTATAAGTAGTTCCAAAAGTTTGTGTACAAAATTAAAATAACGGAGGATATTTTTTGAAAATACATGTGAATGCTCATGAAAATGTAGCGTATTGAAAATTTTGATTCCATAGAAAAATGGGATCACTATGAAAATTTTATTATTCACATGATCCCACAAAATCAATTTATCACATTTAGTGGAATATAATTCATATCAAAAGTTAAATATTTATAAGGAAAACTAAGATGTTATTTTAAAAAAAATCTTCAATGAAATATCCCATGAAAAAAAGGATTTATCTTCCAAATAAGAAATAGTTTTAGTGAAAATTTTCATTCTCATTTTATAACAATGATAAAATTGGAAAACTATTGAATGAAATTAAAAATTACATGTTGTATTCAGATGTTCTTATAAAATTCCCTTTTTTCTCAATGATGATTAGACACACATATATTAACACATAAAATAATTTGAAACAACTCAATTGATGATATATTTTAATAATTAACAAAGAAGTGAAAATAACCCATCTCACAGTTTTGTGATTAAAAAAAGATTGACCTATGATTAGGTGTTCATTTAATAAAACATTTGAATGAAGTAATTATTATTTTAAGTTGAAAAAGATATTGGAATTAAAATAAAACTATTTTAATTAAAATAATAGTCTCTAAAAAGTTATAAAATTTCAATAGAAAATAGATAACATCTTACTTTATTGATTCCATTTTTCAATATAAATATTTATAACTCATTATAGAAAAACAATATTCAATTATAATTAAATTATTCTACTTATAATAATGAAAAATGCGGCTACTAAATAATTTTTTTAAGAATTTTAAGGGTAATTTTGTCGTTTTCTACATGAAATATAGGTTAACCTAGTTTAAGACCATTCCCCAAAACCTAAAACTCATCATTATCCCTAATAGTGACTCTAACATGCCAGAACATTTAAATAGTTTTTGTTGAAAAGGGTTTTCAAAATCATATGTTCAACAATTTTTCAATGGTATCAATGAATTTCTTCTGTTCCTTACATTCATAGAGGTTTTAAAAATTATAAAACGGAATGAAAATGATTTTTTAAATTGTCAGAATAAAAATATTTTTAAATAAACTTATAAAAATTGAGTGTTTATTAGAAATTATAGAAATCATAAGTAGTTTAATATAGGTGATAAATTTTCCAAAATAATATAATTTTTTTTTGGTTCTAAGAAAGGTTATAATTCTAATAAAAATTAGGTAAAATAAAAACAAAAAAGGAAATCATAACACCTAGTAATTCCAAACTGAATGAGTTTATACTAAAATTCAAAGGGTTTTGGAAATTTCTACCACAGTTAATTTTCATCCTAGAATATGATTAATCAAAATAATATACTATAGTGACCATATTGGAAGCATGGAATCATGTTTAGATAATAAAATTTCAAGAAAGAATAAAAATTACTTCTCCCCTAAAAACTTGTGTTGTTTCTTGTATTCATACCTAAAATTAATCTTCTTATGTACTTTATAATCTACTTGGTTTCTCCCATGCCAAAAAATTAAAATCTAAATATATATTCTATTATATTTAATCTTTGAAAATAAAAATATCAAACCATTTGAAAGGGTGAATTATGGAAATGAAACATTAGGACATTGATGGTTCAATTTTAAGAAATGGAAGGAATAAAAAGGGTAATTTATATAGAAAAAATTGGTAGGGGAAAAAAACACATGGTGAGGGGTTTTATTGAAAAAATAAAAACATGTAATATGTATATTCTCCCATATAGTTGTATGTTTATATTTTTATCTGTAATTTCTCTCTAAAATATATTCATAAGAACTCTAGGGTATTTTTTTCATTTATTTTCACTTCACTATTTTTTGTGGAATGTTTATCATTTTATATATAATTTTATCAAAACATCATTATATATTAAAATCTTTTTGAAATCTTCATTTTTCTATTGGATGATTTTTTCTTCTAGATTATTTATTATTCCCAAAATATCACCAGAAGTACTAAAAATATTAGACATATGTCAAAAAAATTAACCAAACTGACCCATAGTTATCTCACAATTCCTTACCACACATAGGGCATTAATACTCCCATAAACATGTGAATAAAAATGTGAGAACTACTCAAATTCTCCCAAAGGACTACTCTTACATTATTCTTCCGTATATGGACTAGTAGGAGGTTCCTCCTGATCTCTTGGAAATTCTTTATATAAATTTATTGAAAAAACATTCTCTAAATAGCACTTCATATTACAAATAGGTCTATTATAATATTTTGGAATTCTATATATAATCTTGTATATGACACTCTTATTTTATTTGTATTTTTTATAAATGGGTAGAAATAACCTCATATTTTTAATTAGCATATAAACACTTATTTTTATTTATTTTTTTTACAAAAATGAACTATTATCAAACTTAATTGGATATAAACTAAGAATGATGTGGTTCTTTCATAAACATAGGGTTGTGAGTGTTGACCAATATCCTAAGAAATGTTATCACCAAATTTTCCTTATTCCTAGTAGATCACTTAAGGATTCTTAAAAACAAGTTACCAAATTTTTCTCTAAATCCTCCCAAACCTTTTAAGAACTTTTTTGGATTCAAATTTAATAAATTTAAATTTAAAATTTTTATTGACTAATTCTTTAATTATTTACTCAAAATAAACTTAAGTGTATTTTTTAATATCAGACCCAAAAACCTCATCACATGTGTTAGTAAATTTACATTATAACCCTAGTATGGAATTACTAAAAAAATGAAATTCTTCATGGTTATCACCAACATTGAAAATATTCTTACCCTTTGAATAATCTATAACATCCCATCTTGTATCCTTGAATGGCCAATAAAAAATTATTGGATCCTCTTTTCATACTAAATTTCAAACACTAGAAATTTAATGGGTAATGTTAGATTCCCTATATTAAAAAACTAATAATTCGATCATCCAATAGAGTATGTAATGGACTAATCAACCAGCTATAGATAATCCAAAGTGTCTTTTCACACCCCCTATACCCAGTTGAAATACAATGAGTAATTAATAAATTTGAAATTATCTTTGAGTTCATATAAAAAAAATTTCTCCATATTTTATCATATTTTATAAGGTATAAAAAACCTACCATGGTATTTTATTTTAAGTAGAAACAATTATCATAGGACAAAAATGCATTCTTTGATTATTTTTATTGTCTAATATTATTCCATGTTCCATTTTTTTCCAAAAAAAACTTTTAGAAATTTATTATAATAATTAAATTTGTATGGACTCCACATATGGAATATTCAAATGAAAAGTTTAGAAATTTTAGAGGAACTTAAGGTAATCTGATTCATCATTCCTTTATTGACATTTTTTGTTTAATGTAGTAAAAATATAATATTTGTGTAAAAAAATTTGGTTCCTTTTGTTTTTCTGAACTACCAAATTTCATATTACCTTCCATGATTAATTTTCATTCTATCTCCATTTTTTTATATTTTAAATTGTGAATCATTATTTATGTCTATTTAGACATTAAAATCCACATTTCTAGACCATTTAGTTTCTATATTCTCAATTTATTCATTAATTTTATTTTCTAAATTTTTATTTTCATGATCACATAGATCTTATATATCAAATTCCATAGGTAATATCCTAAAATTTTCTTACCTTTTCAAACCACATATTATGGGGATAACCATCACATTTTCATTCATATTGGTTTCTATTTTAATGTGTAGTTTTACCTTTTCTTTTTTACCTAGGTCTCTTTACATTTATAAAAATTGGTATTTTAGATGGTTTAAAGATGATTCTAGGGTAAAATAGGGAGATTACATTAAAAATCCATGTCTAGATTCTATATTATCCCTTATTATAAAATTTTTCTTCATAATCCCTTCATGTTTTCCATGAGAAATTTAATACATATACCTATATTGAGTTTTAAATGGTTATCTCTACTATGGTATAAATCTAGGGGTAGATGGTTGTTTTAGAACATTGTCCTCCCATAAAAGGTTGGAGTGATTCTTGTAACATTGATTGTTATTTTTCAAAAAATGAAATTGATAGATCAAAATATTTGGTCATAACCAAAATTTTGGAATTATTATAGGTCTTGGTAAGAATATAATGGTTGGGGAAATTGGTTTTAGAGTTCTCAAACGTGCCATAGAGTTGTCATTTCTCCCTAAAGGTATTTTTATTGAAAATTATAAAAACTGTTTGATTGGACTCACCCCTATGAATGGTTATCCTTATAGAACTTTTATGTAGATAATTTTTAGAAAAAAAATTCAAAATTTCCTTTATTCCTCAACTATAATATCTAAAAAATCAAATCCAGAATATTAGCCTTCTATGGTTTGGTGATAAGTGTTTAGACCACTATTGAAGGTATCCACTAAAATTTGGGGATTGATTTGGTGACTTGGAAACTACCAAAAATGATCTTTAAATATATATTAACTATCATGAAAAAGTATCCCTCTTTTTAGAAAACCCATTGAATTTGTGTTTCACTTTTATAGTCACATTCCTAGGATATAATTTCACCAAAATGAATTTAAAAATTAGTCTTATATGTCTAAACATTTTTCATCTAAGTGCTAAAACTAGAATATAGAATTTATTTTCATATATAATGTGAATTATCTTAACCTATCCTCTTCTTCAATAATCCCATGAAATATAATTTTTAAAGTAAACTATAAAACTCTAAAAAAACTTTAAGGAATCCTCATTGAGCAGTCCATTAATGGAGGGTATCATGGAGAGGAATTATTATTTCAAATCACATTTTATAAGAAAATGGGATAAATATATACATGATTATTTAATTTAAATTAATGTAATTTTCAAATATCTATATCTGGGACTCTCAAAAATTTGATTTCCATGTTTATGTGGGACAAAATTTAGATTTTCATTAAGGTTATCATTTTTATCATTCTCAACATTGTCCATTTTGGGTTGTTCATATTCATTAGGGAATTATAATGTTTTTTTATCTGTTCTATTGATGGATTCAATTATAATGTTTAATATTCCCAAGATATATTTTAGGTTTAGTAAAAAAAATTCAAAAATATCACACAATAGTTGAAATAACATATTTTTTAAGAAAAAAATTGAATAGTTTTTTGGAATATGTTTAATATTTCATTTTGTTTTCTTTCTATTTTTTCTTGGATAAAAATTCCTTCCTCAATTGTTTTTTAATTTTTGACACCTAGACATTGAATAATAACCACAATAAAATTTAGAAACCTACATAATATTAGATATTGGTTAATAGGATGAAACCTAAAGGAAGAAAAGTTGGTGTGAATTCACAAATAAAGAAAAAATAATAAAAACAAGATAAAACAAAAATAGAGTGCGTATAATGGTGATGGAATGAAATGGAAAGTGATTAAAACATAATGTAAAAGTGAAAAATGAATGAGATAATATAAAAAAGAATACCAAGGTGATTAATGAATGAATTTGAGGGGAAATATACAAAATTAAATTTATAAAATATATATTATTTGGTATTAATATTTATAATAGATGAGATAATAATATATGAAAAAAGATTATATCATTTAGCGATAAACATTTACCATTAAACTCTTTTAAAGATTGATATGACTATCAATCACTCAAGATGTGGATGAATCTTCGAGGAGAAAATAAACTTAAAACATTTTCAACTGAAGTACTTTCATAGAAGATCCTAGGTCCAAAGATCCACTAATCATCAACTATCAATTCAAGAAATAGTTTAGAAATAATGCTCATGAAAAATAGAAGATGAGATACTAAATTAAATAAGAACACTTTTGAACTCCTTTTGAAACCCACTAGAATTTTTCAATTTTAATGAAGAATAAATTAAATTTCATCTTCTATGACCCTATATAACTATAAATTAATTTTTCACTACTCTATAAGAGGACGTATAAAATAAATTAGTAAAATGGAACACAGGAAGAACAACCAAAAAATGTGAAAATCCAAACAATAATAGGAAAAGAAAATTCTATTAAATTTTTTATACCCCCAAAATTAGTTTAAAAGAACATTTTCATAGAGAAAGAAAATATATACAATGAATTCATCTCAAAATATGAATAACGGAGAAAAAAATGAGAAATAAATAAGGGATCATATCTATCGTGATTTCCCCTCTCTCTAGCCGCAATTCACTCTAACATGTACCTATTTATAGGTTCACTATTTATTTCATGTGAATCAATCCTAACATTCAAATTCATAGGTTGTTCCCCTTTTTAACGTAATCATACACCAACTCCTAGCACCATGATCATAGAAATCATCTCATCATCAAATCTATGAAATCTATAAGTCAGAGGTTATTTTACATCATCTCATTCTTGGTGAATTTAGTTAATACTTTTCACAACCCCCTTCACCCATATAGCACCTCTCAGGTGAGTTCGTCGTAGGCTCTAGTGTGCTCCGGGCATGGGGATCTCATCGTAGTTGTAGTGTGAGTCATCAGCTTGTGCTCTCTATCGGCTTCAATTTTCCTATCTCAGCATGGTGTCACTTGGTGACAAATCCACATGGTCCATATTTTCTCTGGGATCGGAATCAGATCTCTTATCTTGGAACAGTATCTCTAGGTGGTAGATCTACGTGGTCCGGTGTTGTTCTGGGCCCAACTGTAGATTCTTTGGCCATTTATCTTCATGCTCTCAACCCAGATCGGGGGATATAAACTTCTACTTCAGTGAATTCCTAGTTTCAGATCTCATCATGGCTATGATGTTCATCGATTATTGTACTCATTTTTGTTGAGGTTCAGGTATCATTGGTGTGATCATCATCAGCGTAGCTAGGTTCGGGATCCTTCATCTTTTCCCTTTCTCATCATCAGCTTATGATTGCTTTAGTGAGCTAAGGGTCGGTGCCTATGGCTTGGAGTGGGGAGGCCGTTCGATTTGTTTTTGCTGTGAGTTGTTTAGAGGTTTTTCTTTGATGATGTTGGGATCACATTTGGTTATTATTTGATGAAGTTGGGAACTCATTTGGTGGGAAGTGATTTTGGGTAACGACTATTCCTTGATTGAGTTTTTGGAGGTGATTTGGATGGTTTTTTGGGAAATACAAACATTCTGCAAGGTTTTTCTTTTGATGAGGATAGAGTTGGTCATATTCTCTATGCAGGACTCTTCGAATTCAGAGGATTGAAAGCTTATAGTGTAGCCATCGGTACCGTTCCCATGCATTATGGCACATGGCTTCTTGCTGATCATCCATGCTTTAGTGGAGGCATGACATAATGATGTTGATGTAGGCTAGATGCTCTTCTGCATAGTCTGGTTCTGGGATGCAACCCCCTTTTTTTGTATTATGTTAATTTGTCTATGTCCTTGAAGTATTGGTTTTCCCTCCTTTACCCTTAATAGGGCGTTTATCTAAAATCAATAAAAAATTTGGCCTTCCGTCCATTCAGTCATACATGTAATTTCTCAAAAGGCTAAAACAACTAGAATGGAAAACTATAAGTACCAAAAAGATAAACTCAGTAGTGACCATGAATCCCAAATATCTCCTTCATCACCACGAGCTAGTAATATCCTTCTTAATCTACAACATACTCATGCTGGCCTGAAAAAATATTATATATGTGTGGTGAGAATAATAGTATACTCAGTAGGATCCCCTCTAGATCCCCCGATACAAAAAGATAAATAAATAATACTAAATCCTAGTGAACAATAAGTGAACCAAACTCATCAGCTAAATAGGTAAACAATCTTCATTTCATCACAGTGGTTATCACTCACATAGTATCACATATAATATATCATATATTATAGCAATAAAACAAGGGTACCCCTCTACCAGTTTTCCACTCCTCCCCAACATCACATGTCTTAAGACATCTCTCTCTAAAAGAAGCCATCCCAAAAATACATGAGATTGGTATAACCTATATCCTATGCATAACATCATGACATCATCCCATCCACATTTCCATATAGTAAGCAAGTATTTTTCGGGGTCCACTGTATCCTGTAAGTAATGTATCATACAATGGGTATTATACGTCAAGAAATCATAGCCTATACACTATGTATGTACCTCATTCCATCACAACAGTTACATGTCATACCTCAATTAATTATTTTTATACTATATTCATAGGTTCATCTTTTTGAAATAACAATAATCCATTACAACCCTCTACACACATATGTGAGAAACGAACCATCATGCATACCATCACCTAATACTAAAAAGATAAGTGAGTAGAGCAAGAGGGGGTAGTTAGTAATCCATATGTCACTAACCAAGATGTTGGAAAAAACCCTCCCATAGTCAAGTGGGTGTTAATATCCCTACCAAAATAGGTGGGATAATGTATGAAACCAAGAAACATACAGAATATCAGATATCTCACAACCACATTATGGACATAACTATTCTATGTCTCAACTAGAGCTATTGTCACTTAAACAGCTAGCTACCACTACTTGGGACTAGGAATATTATAAGCACACAATAATTTAAGGAGATATATTACCTTAATTTATTTCTTTAAACATTTAACTTCATTTTACGTAATTAATTAACCATTAATTTAAATTAATCTTATTTCATTTCATTAATCATCCATGTAATGTTAATTCCCTCTAGGCATAATCCATCCAGGTCTATAGTTTCTCAATATTGAAATTATCATTTTCATTCCATCAAGAACCAACCCCATGGGTTAAAATTTTATTAAATAATATTATCAATCCATAATTCCATGTACTTTAGGAAAACATCATATGATACCATCAAGAGATGTAACAAAACATATCCAGGTGCCTTAGGTAGTGGTGAAAGTAATTAAAATAAAAATATATATAAACCCATCCATTCTTCCATTAAATATATTCAGTAACAAGAAATCAACCCAGCTTTCAACATAATAATGTGCAATCCCAACTTCAAACATTTCCATCAATTCTAGTGCTATTCTAAACATACTAAAACATATCACCATGCATCTCTCCATCACATGCATGAACTACTACCACAAGCTCAATCCTCCTTTACCATATCTCATCAGAAGGTATCAAGAAACAAATATAGTCAACAGGAAAACATGACCCTAAAAACAAGGCATCCATTATTCACATGAAAATGGGCTCTCATGACCCTAACACAAGGCCTTTAGCCTTCATATGAAAATGGGAAAACTTGCCCAATATCTTTTAACTTTATCAAACAATCAATTTTTATTATATAAATAATTAACTAATTCATTTATTATAGTGTACATCCATGGGTAATTTATGGAATCAACTATAACAAACTATTTAATTATCTAAACATGCCCTATAAAACAAGCTTACAGTGTCAAAAAAACATAAAGAATAAAAAAACACATTTATAATGCATTATATTATTATCAATAATCATTCTAGATTCAAGTTATTTATCCAATTTAATTAACACGTGGAATAAAAATTTTATTTAACATGAATACTTACATCAATTTTGTTACCTTCAAATTATGTGAAGCGTCAAATTTTGTTATACATGCATATTATTTAATTATGTATCCAACCAACGAAACCTTAACAGATATTCATTAATTACCCAAAATAATCAAATTCAAAATTCTTAACCAATCATAAAAATATTTTACACAAATTATAGTATAGATAGTACACTATCAAGAAAAACAAGACCTAAACCACTATTATAGTGGAATAAAACAACATGTGACCGATAAACCTAAAAAACATAACTTAATTAATTTGATTTAAAATTTATTATGTTAATTATATTACAATAAAAATTTATAAACCAAGTTAATTTTACAATTAAATGTAAATAAATAGGATAAGCATTAAATTTCTTACTCAAACTTTTGATGTTCCTAAAAAATATATAATTCCAAAAAAAATCTCAAATAACCTCTACCATAAAGAAACTATCATATCCCAAGGACATCATCCCATTAATTTATTGAAAAATTAAATTTAAAACTCCATTAGATTGATGGTTATCATCCCCCATAACATAGAGAGAATGAATGGTAGAAAATGATATCAAATAGAGAAAACCTACTCGAAAGAATCAAGAACTTACAACAGAACACCACATATTCATCTTGGGAAATTGGGGATTGATCCGTATTGAAAGGGGGGTTCAAAGCCTTTGAAAACACCCTTTGGAACCTAGGATTCAACAAAATGGAGTGGGATAAAATATGTTTTTTGTGGCCTTGGTGTATTTATAGGTGGACATATTTTTATTGGACCATGGTGTAGCCCGTTGGACTATGCTGTAGACCACCTAGATGAATACATGGTGGGGGGAGACCATGCCCTGGCCCCCCAGTCAAACATGTTTATAGGATCCTTGGAATAGCCTATAGTACTTACTACAACCACCCCTAATTTATATTTAGCCTAAAACATCACTACAATGTAGCCACCTCTCTCCACACCACAAAACTTTACATCGGGGAAGGGCCTACACTACAACCAACCACCAGGGAATAACCCTTTATAAAAAGTAATTAGCCATGATTTTCCCCTTTTGAGCCTCCCTAAGTTGAATATATGAGATAATTCCATATAGTCATAGCTTATGACATATCCTATGTCTCTATGGCACATACTAGACTCAAATAAAGTGATACACCCCCTCCCCCCAACCCCACCCCCATCCCATTTCTCCATTGACCCACCAAACCCTTAGGAACCTCCTACAGGTTCCTCTAACACCCAAACCACACAATGTGAAGGGACACTATGGTCTAGGAACATACATCAGATATATGTTAAACTGTTATCATTCTCAATAATTCAAAACTAATCCAATTAATAAAATAATACATAAGTGTTTTCTGAACAACCACCCCGTGAGATACCTTCCAACGATCTCATTGTCAGAGGATCTCAACCAACTCACCAAGAGGAATAAAGCACAAAATCATGAAAAAATTAACTATCTCTAAAACACACTCCCATGGGATATAACTTTGAAATAAAAGAATGTACAGAAAATGGAAATAAGAGGAAACCATCTCATAAACTAGAAAAGGTCCAAAATCCACAATTGACATTACAACAACATCAGATATAAATAGAAAAAATATTTGGTTACTAAGAATGTATCACTAAATAATTTTCCAAGGTACTATCCTCTATGCCACTATGTCCCCACATGACCTGAACCAAGGTGATAGTATACCAATATATCACATTATTTTTTCAGTCCTAGATCACTGTAGACTGGCCATCAAAGGTCATGCCATTATCAATGTCAATCTCATCCCAATAAAAAATGTGAGAGTATTAATGAACATAATGGTGAATTTATGGAACATGTAAGACATCATGTAGTCACCTCATTTTTTGGGGAATTTCTATCCTATATGCAATGAATCTAACAAACATCATGTATTAAGATCATTTTTTAGGGAAGAAATATTTGATATAGAATGAATCTAACATGGGCTAACACCTCAAAAGAAAAAAAAGGATAAATATTACTCCCACTACAAAACCTTCACTATCTAGGATGAGGAGTCATCTTTAAGAACACAAGATCTATAACTTCAAAATTCAACAGTCTCCTACTATGATTAATATTGGACTTCTAAATATCTCAATATACATTAATCCTCTCATGAATTAACTAAAAAATCTTTATCATGTTCTGCACTAGCTCCAGCCCAAGAATTATGAACTCTTTAGCCTCATTCCATCACAGTGGATAACATTAAGGTAGATCATTGAAATAATGATATACCAGTGGTGGAGTGAAAGTCATTGTTTTAATAAAACTTGAAAAATATGAAGGTTCATAATCCAAAAACCTCCAAAATCTAGTACACAAGAATTAAACTTATCTTTAAGAGTCTAGACAGTCTTTTCTATCTAAAAATGCATCTACGGATGAAATGCAGTGCTAAATAATAATTGAGAGACAAAAGCATGATAGAGACCTCTCCACTCCCTCTAGGTAAAATATGGACCATGATCATAAAATATTATCCTTGGGACCCCATGGAGTCTTGACACCACCTCCAGATATTATCTCAATAAAACCGCCACTAAGCTCAAGTCCTTCCATGCTATAAAGTGTTCAGATTTTAAAAAATGATTCAATATAAATCATAAAGAATCATAGCCTCACTGGGATCAAGGTAAATCTATAATGAAATCCATATATATGTCCTCAAAATTACATTGGTAAACATCTAAAGGATAGAGAAACCCACCAGGAACATGGTACTCATCCTTAAACTTTTATCATACCAAACATCAAGACACAAACTCTATAATTACACACTTCAACTGAGTCCATCAAAACTTCCCTCTAATAAAATAGAATATATTTTTCATACATGAATTTACATCCACGGGTGAGTTATGGAAATCATTAAGAACCATCTCATCAATCTAAAAAGGTAAAAAAATACACCCTAAAACAACACCCGGTGTTGTTCAACCTCAAACCAACCTTCAGGGGTATGAAAAAATAAAACCTGATAACTATAGAGCTCCACCTTTGAATACCATATCTAGGAATACTTTTCCTAATGAACCAAATATTATTTCACATTCATATATAAATGATAACCTATACCACCAACCACTTCCATATCAAGATTCATCAATGAGATATCTTCCGTCACCTTTAGAAACCACTTGATTCATGCAAGGAATCACTAAATGACTTCCTGATCAGTGCATCAGCTATGACACTACACTTTATTTAAGTGTATGAAATATCAAAGTCATAATCCTATAATAATTCCATCTACTTTCGCTATAGTTAGTATAAGTCATTCTAAAAGAATATATAAATCATACTCTTATGATCAATAATAACAAAAAAAAATTCACTCATGAGGTAATGTCACGACAAAACAACAAAAAACACAACTCCCACCAACTCGAAATCATGGGTGGAATATTTCTTCTCATATGTAATAACATCTATAACCCCTAAAAAACAATCTATCACTACTATATTAGAGCACATCCAAAACCCTGACATGAATAAATACAAAAAAAACCAAAATTAACTCCATCTACTAGAAAATAAAGGACTAGATCATTGATCATTCTCTCATTCAGGTACTTGATAGCTACTTTACACTGGTCAGTACACAATAATTCACAATCTTTTATTGTTAATTTTATCATAGGAGTTTCAACCAAACATAATTTGGCTATGAACTTCCAAAAATATCAAATAATACCAAGAAAACTCTGATCCTTTTTAACAATATTCAGGGTGGCCCAAGAAACAACAACCACTATAATAAAAGGAACAAAAACTAATATTTTTTGGTACACAACATTCCATGAGAAAAAAAATTCATGAGGAAATAGATTACACTTTGAAAAATCTCTAATAACTACTGATGAGGAAGAACTCCCAAAATGGTATGCAGATGCTATGTTTACTCTTCTTAATATGCAGAGTACACAATTATGTTTTCAATGAAAACCACTACCACCCAATCTAGTAACTCTCTGAACACTATTCATTAAACCAATGAACATGGATGGATCGTTCGTTACACTAAATGGAATGAAAAATCTCACAATTCCAATGATGAAATTAGAAATAGATTTTCAAAATATCGTCATCCTTCAACCACATCTGATGATATCCTGGACATAGATCGATCATTGATAAACAATTAGCTCCATTTAGTTGATCTATTAAATCATAAATCCATAGAAGAGGGTAGTAGTTCTTCATGTTCACCTGGTTTAGGTGATGATAATCATTTCAAGGATGAAAAATTCTATCAACCTTCTTCAGAAACAAAACTGGTTCACCCCATCATGAAACACTCAGAAGAAATATAACTCAATATAATAGATCATCGAGCTATAATTGTAGATCTCTCAACTCAGAAGGAATCATATGATACAGAGAAATTGAGATTATATAAGCACTTAATTTTAGATTTATCCCAAACATTATCCCCCATAAAGGTGGTAATGAAACAACCCTCTTAAGAAAAATATCAAATTACTATTTTAAACCCCAAGTAAACACTTCTAGTTGAACATTCAATGAACTCAACATCCTCTCATCCAATAGGGAATATCAGGATAAAACACACCTCCAAACAATCTAAGGGTCTCACTCTCAAATAAATTCTATAGGATATCCATTACTATCGGAAGACACAACCTACCTCCTAAATCAATAAACCAGATCCAACACTTAATTCATCCGGTCCATACTAAGGCTAATGTTTTCAAAGGAATATATGTAAATACTGAATGTCTCTTCAAGAACAGTGCTGAACCAAAACTAGCTCATGGTATCTACATACTTCATATAAATAACCCCAAACTCTAAATTGAAAAATTAACACCAATGGAACTATAAGTCTCTCCACATATAGTCCCAAATCATGGAATATGGTAGGGAGATAAATAATTGTGTAGTTCATGAATCAAACAAGTCATGCACCAATGCAGAAAACAAGAAAAGGGTTCCTCAAACAACATCTAGCTCACTTAGTGATAGAAACTATACAACATGAATTTGACCATGACCTACTCTAAAACCACTCTAAAAATAATTTCTACCACTCCCCTAGTCCCAATATACTCTTAGAGGATGAGGAACATCTTAGGGTTTTCCTTTACCTACCTAATCTTCTCACTACTAATCCCAAGTTGGAGTATTCTGATGTCATTGCCTCAACTAAAACTGCCTCAAAAAAGGATCCTGAAGCGGTACACCTAATGTAAGATACCTAACAAGATTTTTTGAGAACAATCATTACTAATGACCACATCATCTATAATAAAAATATGCATATGATCCCTAGGAAAAGGACTGGTATACAGAACCCATGGAAAAACAAGTTGATGAGGTCTCAGACTTACCCCAAACTGAAAACAAAACTCTTCAGGCTAATAAACTAGTAACCTTGGACTATAGATCTTATTCATGGGAAATCCTGATGAATTCCCTCTCATGACGACCGATTTATGTACATCACCCTATGAAAAACATATTATATTTGATCATCTTGAGATAATTCAGCAATATAAATAGGATAAACTAGAACAATATATATGGATGAAAATCCTCATAAAAGTATTCTCTCTAGACTTCTCATCTATAAAAAGGCCTGAATCCTGTCAAATAAGGATAAAAAAATGGATCCTAAACTAATGAAAACTTGAGCTCCCTTTCAAAAGGGTAAGTAACTCTAGGTGACTGGCCACCATCACTTTCAAAGAATGAAACCCCTCTTGGAATTGGTTTCCAAACTTCTCCTACAATACTTATGACTCCTCATGATCCCCAAGGAATAATATCCAACAATATCTCATTGATCCTCATAGTATCATCAGATCCAATGAAATGTAGTTATCCATCCAAGAACAGATTGAACTAAATGATTTCACAACCTCCTCCAACCGGGCATCTATAACTGTGTCCAAAACAAAACTCTCATGATTCTTCATAATATTGTGTTGGAAATCATTGAGTTTCCTCCTCTATGTGTCATAGATGTCAATGTCATGAACCATCCTAGAGTAACCTAGTATTACGAGTCCTAAGACAAATATGATATATCCCATAAAGAATTAACAATACCTATGGGTTGGGAACTAGTACATGAAATTATATAAGATTAAATAGGGAAATAATTTCCAAAAAAAATTTGTAGATAAAAGATAAAAGTTAGTATTCTTAACACTCCAAGAGGAGAAGTACCCAAAAATAGCAAAAATAGCACACGAACAGATTTATATGAATCCAAAAGGAAATTATAATGTCAACTAGACAAAAGTAACAATAAATCATATGCAACAAGTGGAAATTATCTAAAAACATTTCCATAATAACCCCAAAGTCCCATAGATCAAGAACACCCACCCCTTCTAAGTAGTGTTTTCTCTTTTCTCTGACCTAACATAAGAAAGACTAAAAATGACCAAAGGGAATGGTAGGGTGAGGGCTATAAAACCCATTAGGATATCACCAAGTGTACAAAAATAAATACCATAACAATTTTCCATTTATTATAAAAATTACAATAAAAAATAGCATAGTATGACATTTTCATATTTTAAACAAATGCATGCTTTCATAATAAAAAACATAGATAGGAATATCAAAACTTTGAGAAATAAACATTTTATAAATAAATTATATAGATCAATTAGAATGAATAAAACCATTAAATATGCATTTCCATTGATAATAAATTCAAAACAATCATAAAAATAACTACGTATGAAACCCCCATGGTAAGTAAATTTCTCATGTAATAGGATCCTCGGGCAAATCATAACGATCTCGGTTCTATTTAGGTGCACACACACATATACACCTCAATATGGGAACGCATCATGGGATGTCTACACACCTATAGATGAACCCGTCATGGGAAATCATGTCATAGTTGTATTAGTAAATGTTTTAATCATTAATCCATTTCTATGAATATTGTTTCCATGAATTATTCTCCCAGTTACCATGAACTACCCATGATAACATGTTCTTCAAAAAAATGGTTTTTTGTGGTTTTTAGACCACGTTTGCATGTAATGCTTATTGATAAAAAAAGTTACAGGAGTTTAAAAAATGGGATTTTATAGTAATATATATTTCATAAATAGGGATCAAAGGAGAAAGAACATCATCAATACATGTCATATTCAAACCAATTCCTTTTTTTGCAAGACTATCTACCACATGATTCACCTTCCCATATGAGTGTGTGATAATGTAGTTGAGATCTGAGAGAGAACTCATACATCTCATTGATAGAACTGTGAGCATCCACAAGAGATGTATCATGCCATTTAAAATTTTCTAATGCATGGTAGTGGAGTCACCTTCCGACCAGAAATGATTCCAACCTTTGTATTTTTTAATGGACACAATGTGAATGACTCAAAGCATTTCAACATTATGTAATGACAAAAAATAACATGATCCATGAAAAAATACAATAAATTTCCTACTTTGATCATGGTATATAACATCGCATATTGAGGGATTATGGTTCCCTTTCAAAGAAAAAATAGAATTTATTTTTATCCAGCATTACAAGGGAGGCTATTAGACAAACCTCTAAGGTATAAACTAGTGGCTTGTAATTCCCTATAATTCTTAACCTCCATAGAATAGAAAAATAATGTTTCCTATTGTTATACTAATGATTATATAGGATAATGGAATCCTTGATGAAAATAATTAAATTAGTAATAGTTGATTTTATATTGAATGGTACGTCATAGAGAATAAATTAATTAATCCCATTCAAAATAATATATAGCACATATTCTATTGTCACATAGAGTAGATTATTAAGATATGGAGTTAACACATCATTACTACAGTAAAGTAGTGGAGCTGATGAAAATATAATGGAAATCAGAAGTTCAAAAAAGTCTAAAACCACCTTCTAGAGTGCTGAAGTGGTGGCATAGATGAAGAATAGGTGGTTGGAATCTTTAATATTTCAGAAATTGAAATGGCACCTGTAATATAGAGATACTTCAAAAAATATCAAGGATGAATTTATTAGAAGTTTATTATGATATAACCTCCATATAAGGGCGAAACTTGATGCCTTGATCAAAGATTTGAGGAAATTTATAATCCAGTCGAAATCATGATTATATATTTCAACAAAGAACTGATAGTACATACTTCCATTAAGGATTCCATTAATTGCTAATTCTCAATAATTCTAGTTCTAATTAAGGGAAATGGTGTATTCCATGATGATATCACTAATTCCCTCTTGTAAATTTAGAGGAGGAGAAACTAATAAATCCTTAATTGATGTATGGGGGTCTGAAGAAGTGCTTTGTGGATTAAAAAAAATTAAAACAAGGAGTTCTTGTCCAGTTATCCAACCAGAAATTGAGTGTGGAATTCCTTCTGAAGATCCATCTAGAACAAGCTATGATATTTATGTAATTTTTTTATTTTGGTTCAAATATATGATGATATATATGTAGTTTTTTCTTTCATTAATCTATATAGAAATCTTCACCTGAGGAAGTCTAGAGACATTGATTCCCATTAAAAAAATTCACTGTGAATTGATCCTGAAGAGGTTCATTAACGTGTATAATGTTATTAATAGCAATGTCACCACCATTGAAGGAATTGAAACATTTTTTTCCAAGGAACAGTGACCAACATCCTCTCATGAATTGTACTACTCTAGAAAAAAATCAAAATGCATGAATTTATACTTTTGACCGGTCCCATGATCCCTTTATAAATTATGAAATAGTGAACCATCTGAAACAAATGGTGGATTTAACAAGAGATAGAAATCCATCCATTGAGAGAGATTTACCCATCCATTATAACAGCTTATTTTTGGATTTATCAGTAAGAATTAGAAAAAAATGCTTTTGGCCTTCCCTTTAATAATGGAACACTATGTTAATTGAATTGTATAGACCCCTATCTAATCCCCATTTCTATTTGAATGGAATACTTTTTTATATAATTAAATCCCTTTACAACCTAAATGAATGATTTATCACAGCTGATGGTTTTCCCTGAAATGCATTCATAATTATTGAGAATATTCTTATGGTTCAGAATATTACTTTTGGTATAATGTAGGAATAGAATAATTTCATCATCATAGAGAAAGTGAGAAGGTGTAGTAATACCTCTTGAAACATGGATGGGATTGGGAATTCCTTGATCCAACAACGATGTGAGAATATGACTAAAATAGTCTTCAAAATTTGAGAATATAAGAGTTAATAGGTGATCACCCTATCAAACACCCTGATAACTCTTAAAATAACCCTTATGGGAGCCATTAATGAACACTGATATGAAGTCCAATACAAAAACTAACTTCACCCAATGAATGAAAGTGACATTGAATCCAAATCTGTATAGAAAACTAAGAATAATGTTCCAATCCATATTGTCGAAGTCCTTATTAATATCAAGTTTAAGAGAAATGTTACTACCACTATTATAACTATAGAGTATATTGACAGACATAGATATTGTACCAATACAATCTTGGATGAAGTTACCTTTAACAAAACTAAATAGATTCCATGTAATGATTTTATTAGAAATAAGGGATAATCTATTGTCAAGAATCATTCTGATAATCTTGTATATGGTATTCCCATGAGCAATAGTCCTAAAAAGATTAATATTACAAGCACTCTCATTTTTATGAATTAGAGTGAGAAATTGAGAATTTATCCCATTAGGGATGACACATTTAATAAAGAAATAAGTGATCATATTGTAGAGAACAACCTGTATATCATCCAAATATTTTTGTAATATAAATTAGAGAAACCATCTAGTCTAAGATTACTGTAATAATTCAAAATGAAGATAGTATTTAGGATTTTATACTCTAATGGGATTCTAGTGAGAAGAGTGTTATTACCAGGGCTAACAAAGTTGGTAATAATACTATCCATCAAGTCCCAATCAATTGCACTTCCATTATCTAGGTTGGGATATTATGAAACAATGGGAATAATAATAATTTCTTTATCATGAATAATTGTTTTATCCAATTTCAAATGTTATAGAGGTCAATAAAACTAAAAATACCATTGAATTTAGTGAAAAAACATTGTGTTTATATCCCTATCTTTGAGCCATCTGATTTTGAATGTTTCTTTTAGATCCTCTCTTTCATTGAAGGAGAAAATTCTACTTGGTAGAAAGTAAAATATATTGAGAGATATCTAGTTTGAAATTCATATTGGTATTAGACACATAATCATATTGGAGAGAGCCACAAAGAGAAATAATTTTATTTTATATACTGGGGAATGTATCCCTACTCCCACATTTAATATTTTATTTGAATAGAGTCAATTTTAGAATGCAATCTTCCACATCATTATCAAAATCTATGGAGTTCCAAAACTCCCTGATGATCCTATCACCATCCTTATTGGATTCCCATGCATTATTAAATCTTAGTGGGAGAGAAATATTCATTTCATTCGGCATAAGGATGACCGGTATAGGGGTATGTTCAGAATTTTATTTAGGAAGAGTGATACAGGAAATAGAATCCCATTTATCAAGAGCTATTATCTTGGTGAGATCTCTATCATGGTATCTAGAAACTATTTTATGAATATTACTTTCATACCATGTATACATGGAAGTTATTAGATTTACCTTCATAATGTAATTACCCTCAGCACACGACCTAAATTCTAAAATGGAAATAGAGTGATCAAACCAAATTTTTTCACTAGGAGATAGGATAGTGTTAAAATCCATAGAACATATGAAGGATAAACACTTCTTCCATTGATACACTAGTGCAGAAAATGTTTTTTACGTCGGCTATTTTTCCTTTTTTTACGTCGGTTTCTAGCTGACGTTAATACGGGCGACGTTATAAATAACGTTTTTGACATCGGTTATTTAAAAACCGACGTCAAACACAAAAAAATTGCGATGTTTATGACGTCGGTTATTTTAGAACTGACGTGATAAATAAAGTGGGAAGGGTTTATCATGTCGGTTATTTAACAACTGATGTGATAAAAGGCCTGGAAAATAGTTTATCACGGCGGTTATTAAAAATCGACGTGATAAAAGGACTGGGAAATGGTCTATCACGTCTGTTATTAAATAACCGACGTGATAAACCGGGGTGCGGGGGGTTTATCACGTCGGTTATTATAGAACCGCCGTGATAAATCGGGGGGGGGGGGGATTATCACGTCGGTTATTAAACAACCGATATGATAAACCGGGGGGAGGGAGGTTTATCACGTCAGTTTTTTAATAACCAACGTGATAAACCGCGGGGAGGGGGGTTTATCACGGCGGTTATATAATAACCAATGTGATAAACTGGGGGGAAGGGGTTTATCACGTCGGTTATTCAATAACTGACATGATAAACCGGGGGGCGGGGGTTTATCACGTCGGTTATTAAATAACCGACATGATAAACTGGGGGGAGGGGGTTTATCACGTCGGTTATTTTATAACGGACGTGATAAACCATTTTGTAGGCCTTTTATCACATCGGTTATTAAATAACCAATGTGATAAACCATTTTCCAGGCCTTTTATCACGTCAGTTATTAAATAACTGATGTGATAAACCATTTCTCAGGCCTTTTATCACGTCGGTTATTAAATAACCGACATGATAAACCATTTTCCAGGCCTTTTATCATGTCCGTTATTAAATAACCGATGTGATAAACCCAATTTTTTTTTAAAAAATTGAATGCAGTCATCTTCTCTCCACCAGAATCAACCAGAAAACAAATTAAGAAATCATTCCACAAAAACAGAATTAGATCAAAATTAAGCATGTACATTGATAACATATAAAACATACCCCCTAGACAGCCCCCACCCTCATGTATACCCCATGGACAGCCCTCCCCCACCACGTTGGAGCCCTCACCCTCATGTATACCCCCTGGACAGCCCTCCCCCACCCCATTGGAGATCCCACCCTCATGTATACCCCTTGGACAGCCCTCCCCCACCCAATTGGAGCCCCCACCACACTCATGGACTACCCCCCGACCCCCGGACATCCCCAAACACCCCTTGACAACCCCCACCCACCTGAACCGCACCCCCTCACCCCCTCACCCCACTTGACAGCCCCCACCACACCCCTGGATAGCCCCAAACCCCCTTGGACAACCCCCACCCTCATGTATACCCCCACCCCTAGACAGCACTCCCACACCCCTGGACCTCCTTCCCACACCCCTAGACAGCCCTGCCACCCCCTGGACTGTCCCCCACCCCACCGGACAGCCCTCCCAGACCGCTGGACACCCCCAACCCCACTGAACACACCCCCACACCCTTGTAACCCCTCCCATACAGACACAAATCCATACCAGAAAAACCATCACAAGTAAACCAAAACAAGAAGTAGAGCAAAATTAAACATTCACTTATATAACATTCAAAACATACACTATCAACTTCAAAAAAAACTAAATCCAACATAAAAAACTACTAAATACACAATTACAACTAGAATATTCAAAATTACATTTTACATTACAAACAACTAAAATTTAATCAAACGTGTAAAATAATTTGACCACTCCACTTGTAAGTGTTTGATGTCTTCAGCAGTATAGGGTTTAGGGTCATCAAAAAGATACAAATGAAAAATAAAGTAGTTAACGTGTATAATGAATAAATAAAATTGTAATATTATGGAAAAGTTTAAGAGGAAATCGTACCAGGTCAAAATTCACAACTGTCCAAGTTGTTATTATTTCATACATAAATCTTAACATATAATATCCGCATTCGATGAGTCCTTGTTGTTCATGGAAATTCTGTTTGGATGAGTGTAAATTCAATATATTATATTTATGTAATAAATCAAAAAGTACAAATTATAAATGGATATTTACCTTCGCATTTACATATTTGATCTTTACACCTCTTTTCTTTGTGTTTTTTCGAAAGTATACCCATGCACTGTTAGAAAATAATACGAATGGGGTAAATTTAAAATTCATTATAATATATAAAACTATTGAGAATTTGAAACTCACTTTTCCAATATATTCTTAAAACTTTCCCGCACATCACTATGGACAGAGCATATCCAATAAATGGCTTTCTCCCTTGGCCAAAAAACCCCTAACATCCAATGATCACTGATAAAAGGAAATTTGACATTAGTGGTTTTTTATGTTAAAAGATAATTAACTCTTTGAGAGAAATGTGTTTCATACCTCTCACAAAAAGGCATCATCCAACATTGTGTGATTATATTATTTTCAAATCTTTCAGTAATATAAACCATTATTTTTTTTTCATTCAATGCACATGCTTTAGGGGAAATCAATTGCGGGTCCATGAATCCATATAATTTTGTCAGCTCATTCCACTCAAAATTTTTATAAAGATACCTAATACAAAACATACATAAGTATACATTTTTAATAAATATAACACAGGGAAAAGGTGTTACGACTTACATGTAAAAAATTTGCACCACGTTGATGCCCAACTTATCTCCAGTAACAAGCTCTAGGATATCAGTTTTTATAATCCCCACTCTTATTTCACATCCACAAACATGAGCTTCCATTGGAAACTCATAATAACCTAACAACAAATGTGAATATCTTGACAATATGTCAAGACCATTTGAATCTATATCTGATGTCATAGTCATTTTTCTTTGTTGTTGTCTATACAGTATTTCATTACCTTTGAAGTATTCCTGTAAAAAAAATTGAAAAATATATTAGTTTTCAAATGATAAAACAACTTTAATAAAAAAATAAAATAAAAGATATAACATTCATACCTCTATGGTAATGAGTCGAAGAATTATGGATGGCCAAATTAAAAAATGGCCGATACTCAATCCAACTGTTTCCACCTCATCTGTAGGTATTGGTACCCTAGCTGATCTATCTATAATATCTTTTACAGTGACCCTCTAATTCTCTACCTCTAATTGTTGATGATGAACTGTATCTACTATACAATATACCAACCCATATGCTACTATATGATGTTGAGAATCATCAACATACAACTCGCAATAAGTAGGATGCTGCGGTGGAGGCGTAGGATAAAAAATGGGGTCCGCAGGATGAGGTGGGGGAGTGGGAGCTACTGGAGGAGGTGGAGGATAAATAATGGGGTCTGCAGGGGGAGATGGAGGAGTGGGAGCTGCAGTCTGAAATTTTCTTTTAATTTATGCAAACATAGACTGCACTGACTCTCTAATATTGTCCTCCATCATCACATTAATATTATGAACTTCATCCTCCAAGGATTCTATTTTTTATAAACCCCCTCAATGTTAGAAGTTGAAGAACATGGCAACACTTTTCTTACCGATACACCTGTCCGATATCCTCTTACATGACCAGGATGTTCGAGCCTTCCCAATACTGAAAATAAAATATCTTCCCTCCCAGTAGCTGTAAATGTCCCCTCTGAACTCTGCTCCTCAAGAGAGTCCTATATTAATTAATTGAACATTTCTGTAATGATTGAAATTATATGAAGAAAATAGTTAACTTAAATAAATAAAATAGATATCTTACAATCCTCTCAGCTATGATTCTCGATTCATCCGAAAGATATTGCCTTTTTTTCCTTCCGAGCTCTCTTCCATTTTTCATGTCTAGATGGAGGGGATGGAGGGGCCACCTCTCCAGAGCTTGAAGACTCAGCTCTTAGTTGTTGAAATTTTTCCGCCATCATTTTTTCTTCCAATAATGCATACCCTCCCCAAGATAAACTTTGAGGGTATACATTTTTAGATTGGGTCTCCTGATGAGCTTTCCTTGTTTGCTGTAATTTAAGAATAATAAATCATTAACAAAACATTAATAAAATCATTTATATAAGAAAGTTTATAAAAGTTTACATTTCCCTTACCAGAAATGAATCTTTTCTTCTACTTTCAAAAAACTATCTCCATGTGTCTTCATCTATAAAAGGTTATATACGACATGGATTGTCATGAATACTATGACCATAAATGAAATCAGATGAGAGGTTTGATTTGAAATCCCTCCATCTCCTTCCAGCCAACGATAAACATTTCTTCCTGACTCCTCCAGTGTCAGGAATATCAAATTTCATCCAATAAAGAAGAGGTTAAACATATTATATATACTAGAAACATTAAAAGAATAGTCAAACAATGAAAAAATATCTTACCAAAATCGTCTCCCACAACTGAAAGATAATCACTTTATCCACACGTCTCTAATCATTACAAAGAATGCTTACATTGCTCTTAGCCTAATTTGCTACAATACACTTAAAATATTTTGCATTCGAACCTATAGGAATATCATCATCATCAAACTCAACGACTATCCTCTAATCCTGCGTACGGGCAATTGATAATTTTGGTAAATGTGTGCACCCACGTTTAATAACCTTTGAGCTCTTTGTTGTAATAGGAGCATGTGAATGTTCATCCTAGAGGTATGACCAGCAATATGCTCCTCTCCAGAATCATGTGGTTGATCATCTGAATGATATGTCATTATGCTTAAAATCAAAAAAACAAGCATCTGTTCACAAATATACAAATTCAAATATTTTAATACTAATGTAATCAGAAAATAGAAAAGTGTACTACGTTACATAATAGTAAACATTAGTAATATGGTAAGCATGTTAAACAATGGTAAAGATGGTAAAGATGGTAAAGATGGTAAATATGGTAAAGATGGTCAATATGGTAAAAATGGTAAACTTGGTAAACATGGTAAAGTAATTGTCAGTGAACAAAAATAATAGATATATAATTCTTGTAATGGTTATACACATGATAAAGTAAACTAAACAAACTTAAAACAAACAAAAACATATACTTATTGTGTTTTAAAACATGTTTTAATAAATAAAAAACTTACAATATCTAACATTTATGGAAAAAATAAATTTAAATAAGAAATAAACATATGTTACTTGTAATTTTAGGAATGTACAAATGGATTGTTTTCCCAAATTCCTTCGTCGTGATCGTTCCTTATGGCACAAACTATGTCTTCAACATGATCATCATTATGTTCTGTTAATCTTTCCATGGAAGTAGGGATCTCACATAAATCAATATATTCCTCAATTTAATCCTCACCAACATATTGTTTTTCCCTTGTAAAACAACAACCCACTACATATCTGATTGATATACTACATAGAAAATTTGTTTTGCATGTTTTTCAATTTTAAAATAATCCACTGTGTCTTCCAATCTATTCAGATTAACAAGTGTCATTCTAAATTCATCGTTTCTGACACTGTTTTTACCATTAAACCATTTACAGTTAAAAACAAGAACTTTAATTTTAACGTAATCAACCTCCCATATGTCTTCAATCACTCCATTATATGCACTTGATGCAAAAATTGGGGTTTTGTCCTTAGTACTCGAAAAATACATTGTTTCTGCAAACACCAATACACAACTATTCTGAACTGCACTTCTATTCTCCTGAGCTTTCGTATGAAATGTATAACCATTAATGTCATAACCAGAACATGTTATCAAATTTAAACATGGACCACCCAGTATCCATTTTAATGTCTCTGATACATCTGATCTACCAAGAAGAGTCTTCTTAATCCATGACAAAAAAGTTTTGTTGTGCTCGTTCAAAATCCACATTTATTTCTTCTTTGGATGACATTGTTTCAACTCATTAATATGCAATGTGATATACGGTTGAGCATTAGCTATGTTATTCAAGATGTATGATTCTAACTTCTTCATCTGTTCAGCTGACAATTATTTGACTTTCAAGCCATGAATCCCCTTTCCCTCATTATTAACTCGTTCATGGCGAGATGGAGGCAAACCTATGTGTTGTGTCGTAGACAATTAGCTCGTCCAAAACTCTGCTACCTCCTCAGAAATATACTTTTCAATAATGGAGGCTTCAGGTCGATATAGATTTTTAACATAACCATTTAATATTTTCATATACCTTTCAAAAGGATACATCCAATGAAGATATACAGGTCCACAAAGCTTTATTTATCGAACCAGATGAATCATTAAATGAACCATTATATCAAAAAAAGTTGGAGGAAAATACATTTCCAATTGACAAAGTATAAAAATTGCATCCTTTTCCAAAATGTTAAAGAATTCACATCAATCGCCTTGTTACAAATTGAATTGAAAAAATAACACAACTTCATTATAGTCTTTCTGACCTGAATGGGAAATATTCCACGCAATGCAACTGGTATAATTTGTTGCATCATGACGTGACAATCATGTGTTTTCATACCTATCTACTTCAAGTCCTTCAATGTGACAAAATTTTTTACATTAGAAGAATAACCTAGAGGCACTTTGGTATCATGAAGACACTGACAGAAGCTAATTTTCTTCCTCTTCGATAATGTATGACAAGCTGGGGGAGGAAATGTTCATCTTTCTTTAGGAGTGGGAGCTAACTCCAAACGTATTCCCATTCATAGTAAGTCTAATATTGCATTCAACCCATCTTTAGTCTTTCCTTTAATATCTATCAATGTTCCAATCAAAGAATCACAGATATTCTTCTCCACGTGCATGACATCAATATTATGTTTAACTTCATGATACCTCTAATATGGTAGCTCAAAAAAATTGACCTTTTCTTCCAAATATATCTATCATTACCAGATTTCAGTGTATTCCCCAATGTCACATCAAGGGTTTTCACCCTCTCCAAATAAAGATCAGGGGATAATGGTTTTGGAGAAGTTTCAATTTATTTTGAGCCATTGAATGCCTTTTGTAGTCTTCTATAAGGGTGTCCCAAAGGAAAGAAATTTCGATGACCCATGTACACTGTTTTCCTCCCATGATGCAATTGACAATATGAAGTCTGTTGTTCGCAAATTGGGCATGCTTTATGCCCTTTAACACTGTATCCAGACAAATTTCCATACGCTGGGAAGTCATTTATAGTGAACAGAAGCACTGCATGCAGTTGAAAATATTCCATTTTATAAGAATCATACAACTTAATACCATCAGCCCATAACAGTTTCAAATCATCAATCAATGGTGACAAGTAAACATCAATATCATTACCGGGTTGATTTGGACCAGAGATCATTATACTCAACATGACATATTTGCACTTCATACAAAATTCAAGAGAGAGGTTGTAAATTACCAATGAAATAGTCCATGAACTATGTGTGCTACTGAGGGTTCGGTATGGATTCATTCCATCTATGCACAACCCTAGTGTGAGATTTCTAATTTCATTTCCAAATATAGAATATTGCGCATCAATTTTCTTCCATTGTGGACAATTAGCTAGATGACATATTTTTCCATCACATACCCGCTCTTCAGCATGCCATCTTAACCTTTTTGCATCATTTGAATTAGCACATAAACATTTGAAATGTTTAATTATAGGAAGATACCAAAATACCTTTGAAGGGAACTTTGTAATCTCTACACCAGCATGTGATTTTTCTTTCACCTTATACCATGATGTCCCACATTTAGAACACTCTGACAGAAATTCATATTCCTTCCTATATATTATGTAGTCATTCGAACAGGCATTTATTTTCTTGTATCCCAATCCCATCAGGCATAATATTTTCTTGGCTTTGTAATGTGAATCTGGAAGATCATTATATTTTGGAAGAATGTCTTTCATCAATTGTAGTAGCTCTGTAAAACTTCTGTCACTCTATCAATGTTTTGCCTTCAGGTTAATCAATCTTAACACCGCCGACAAAACCGTAAAATCGGTACAACCATGATATAATGGTTTTTCAGCATCACCATATAGACGCGCAACTGTCGGTTCTATCTCAATTTGTTCTGCTACAATATCGTGAATCATTTCTTCTTTTCCATCTGAGTTACCATCTTGCGAATCATCATCATCAGTGTCATTGCATCCAGTTTCACCATGCCAAATCCAAGGGCTGTAACTCGGATTAAAACCATGACAAATCAGATGATCTTTTATCTCTCTACTTTTCAACTTCTTCATATTCAAACATATCAGGCATGGACATAAAAAATTTCATTACTTGGAACATTTCATTTTGAAAATTCAAAAAAGGCATCAACACATTCTTCAAATTCATTTCACATTCAATGTGAAATAATCCAACTTCAACTCATTATTACCTATGACAAATATCAACAAAAAATATATATTTTTAAGATAAGACAAATATATGTTTATATGAAAAAAATCATAATTTGAATGTAAAACAATTTAAAATATAAAAAAAATCTATGGGTATTTAAGAAAATATGCTTGAATATTATTTTTAAAACAAAATATAGTTAGATATAACAGTTTTAAATTTCATTGAATCAAAGAAAACCATGCCGCCTACATAGTTGACAGAACATTAGAGAAAATGGAGAAAACCTGAGAATCACCCCCACCCCCCGGACAACCCCCAAAACCCTCTGGACAGGCCCCCACCCCCTTGGAAAGCCCCCCACACCCACCCACCCCCTTGGACCACCCTTGGACACCCCCCAACCCTCCGGACAGCCCCCACCCCTCTAGACACCACCCCCACCCCTCCTGGACACCACCCCACCCCTACCCCTTGAACACCCCCTGGACACCCCCCAACCCTCTGGACATCCCCCCACCCCTCGGACAACCCCCAAAACCCTCTGGACAGGCCCCCACCCCCTTGGACAACAACTCACACCCACCAACCCCCTTGGACACCCCCCCATACACCACCCGTTTCCACATCATTGATATAACATATTTTCTTTTTAAAACATGACATTATTAAAAACGTTTCATGAAATATGATGAAGAGTCCAATCATATTTCTTATGAAATTTTTCTTACTAGAAAGGGTCTTAGTATTGGATAAAATAGAAAATAATGTGGCATAAAACAGTAATATAATCCTAAAAGTTTCATATAATCTAGCTTACATATTTGAATAAATATGTTTGTAATCAACCATCAAATCCGAAAGGTGTATGAGAGAACAATTAGAGAAAAACTGGCAATGAGAGATCATAGACATTGAGGGGTGATGGTGTCAAAGGAAACACAAAAATAAAATGAACCGAGACCACTTTATGAAGTAATCCATGAAACAGAAAAACCTACATCAAATAAAATCATGAAACATCAAAAAAACAAATACCCATTTGAAATAGAATCTAGTATCTTGATTCAGAAACTCTAAAAAATAAATAAATCATAATCTCATTGATTGAATCCTGAATTTCTAAAATAGAACAATACACTGGTTTCACTTTGGTTGGTGGTACAATTATTTGTTTTATTCCATCATCAATTAGTTTTGTGACATAAAATCAAAAAATCTTGTGAAATACAAATAAGTAACATTCATTATTCATGTTCACATTATTTTTGTAAAATTACCCATTTCTATATTATCATTAATAAAAAAAATTATCATTATTCTCAACTAAAATCATGAGAATTGTGATATTCCCATTTTTATAAACATATATTAATGATGTTATGATAGAGTTTATCATAACTAATAATATAAAAAATGGTATACTTATCTATATTAGAGTCCTATAAGAAAAAATGGATGCACGATATTTCTGTGACATTTAAATTTTTTAAAGGGATATAATGATGTTTAATACTTCCCAGAAGGGTGAAATTATAAGGGAGTTTAGTGTCTTCTAAAAATACAAAGTGGGTAAAAGTGAATTTGTTTCCATTATAGAAAACAAATGGTTTATCGTAGATTTATTAGACTCTATGAGGGTGAATGATAAATATTTATTTTATTATGTTCCATTAAAACTCATGTGTAAATATTTATTTTAGTTCAATTAATGAATGATAAATAGTTTACATTAATGGTTTTTGTTTTATAAAAAAATGACATCATCAATATAGATGATTTATTCCTATTCTATGATAAGACACTCAATAAGGATGATTCACTATATATGATGATTATTTATTTTAATTATCTAATCTCATAAACATCATTGGTTATCCAACTACCAAATTGTTAGATGAACCTGAGCATTAAATGAAATATAGGTTAAACGGAATGGATGAATCAACCATACCTCAAATTTATTTTTGATAATGAAATTCAAACCGGTCAAATCAGGAAATATTCCAAATATTTCCTTAATCGCGTCATAGTCCTTCAATAAATAACCCCAAATATGTTTCCAACATAGGAGGATTTTGAGTCATTAAATCCAAGGTAATATATCAAAATTTGTTTTATAAAGAAATACAAAAACAATACACTCAAGATAAAAATGTGTGTCCAGTGCCAACGATATTCAAAAAGGTGTAATAGGGTTCGAAATGGAAGAATCTAACCTAGTTTAAACAAAAAAATCGCAAAACATAAATATAGACTATCCGAAAAAAAAACGAACGAAATAAATTCGTGGAAGGCTTACTTGAGTGTTGCGAGTTGAGATGATAGATCCGAGGAGAGTAAATATGATAAACGATGAAGTCAAAATGAGTTTAACGCAGGTTGATCAACGAGTTGATTAGGGTTTACTGCACGAGAGAGACAAGCCAGCGGACTGTCGATCAAAAAATTGTAAATGACAGTCCACGAGGCTTTAATTTTTTAAATGTTTTATAACGTCGGTTATTATATAACCGAAGTTATAAACTATTTTTTAAATTTATAATGCCATTTATTTTAAAACTGACATACCCCCCCCCCCCCCCCGCGCTTTGGTTTTTTATGTTGGTTATAAAATAACCGACCTAAAAAACCCGTAGATATCTCATTTTTTACGTCGGTTATTTTATAACCGATGTAAAAAAAACCCCCGCGCTTTGGTTTTTTATGTCTGTTATAAAATAACCGACACAAAAAACTCGTAGATATCTCATTTTTTACGTCGGTTATCAAATAAACGACGTAAAAAACCCGTAGATATCTCGTTTTTTACGTCGGTTATTTTAGATCCGACGTAAAAAACCAGCGCGTGGGGTGTTGTTTACGTCGGTTATTTTATAACCGACGTAAATAACGCATATATAAATCATTTTTTACGTCGGTTATTTTATAACCGACGTAAAAAAACCACTGCGCTTTGGTTTTTTACGTCGGTTATAAAATAGCCAACGTAAAAAACACCTAGATGTCACATTTTTTACGTCGGTTATCAAATAACCGATGTAAAGAACCCCTGCGCTTTGATTTTTAATGTCAGTTAATTTATAACCGACGTAAAAACCGAACACGCGTGATTGTAACGTCGGTTATTAAAATAACTGATGTTAAAAAGCTACTCAACGCATTTGTTACGTCTGTTATAAAATAACCGAAGTAAAAAACCACATTTCATAGATTCTCACGTCAGTTATATATAACCGACGTAAAAAATGGTGACCTAAATAATGTTTTCTGCACTAGTGATATTTTCAATTCCCTGCAAAATATATCTTCTATATTGGTATTTTTAATGGAATAAAAACATTTAATAATAAATTTAGATTAGAGTGTTGCACCTCACATGTTATTATTTTTTCATTTATTCAAAAATAAGTAACATTTACCATTTAATAATGAGCGTATAACAATAATGTTTTCCCCATGGAAGGACCACTACTAACACCTATCAAATAATAAAAAATTACAAACCATAAATACCAAAGTAATATTTTTTCTTTGGTCCAACATTACCCAAAAAAATGGTTTATGAATATGAAAATATACATCTAGGGATTTAGTCATTTCAGATCTACCCACTCCTTGATAATTAGAAAAAATAATTCATCTAGATAAAATATTTGGATTTGGATTTTCTATTACTGTTCTTTCCAATTGATTTATTTTCACTAGAGAACTTTCTTGATGTCTCATCCATTATGTAACTTCCTCTATTCCCAACTTGAGAGAAAGTTGAAGCATCAACATTATCAATAGTGGGTGTATTAATGCCCTCAGCTCTACCCACAAGGGTTTCCACAACACATGTGGGAGTTGTTGAAGGCCTATAGAAAGATTGGGGGAAGCAAGGAAATCATCATTGTAATCCTCATCTTCCACCCTTTCACTCCAAAGTTTTTTTAATTCAAAAGTGGAAGCAAAGGTGGATGAGTGGGACCCAGCCTATTGAGAAACATTTTTAGGATTATGGGATAAATCAATATGGGAATTGTTCTTCATTAAATATTATTCAACGTGGGGGGGGGGGGGGTCATTAGTGGTCTTAAGCCCCTCCAAAGGATATGGGGAAACCTCTACAGAAAAGGGAAGAAATTTATCCCTACAGACTGAGTTATCCAAATCTACATTGAGATAGGTTGGAGTGGCCATGTCATTAATAATCTTATCATCAATACTTCATTTAGCAGATTAACTACCATATAAAGTAGGCAGAAAGGATGGATGTAGATCCAAGGCCCATCATAAAGGATGTGATCAGCATTCATGCAGATTGACATTCCCGATCCCTCAGTTTTGGAGTTTTTTGTATACTCCATTTCAACTTTATTTTTAACACTAAAAATATAAATAGTGGTGATCACCTCCACAATGAAAAAGGATAAAAATCCCACACTATTATTTTAATCCTTCCAATTAGGAAAAGATTTATCATATGTTTCATTAGGAACCTTCTTAGATGATTTTTTATAATTACGATCTATTGTAATTACCCCCCCCCCCCACACGGATAATAAAAAATAGGACCATTAACAGGTGGATCTTCAAAAAAATGTAAAAATATCGAAAAATTAAAGGATTTACACTTACAAAGACTTTCTAAGATATAGATTTTTTAGGATGGAAAATTGAATTGTTTTTTATGAATCTATAGTTTTCAAAAGAATGACCAAAAAATTTCACACCTCACAGTAAAAAGGAATTATTCATACTCCACCTTAATTACAAATTTATTTTCATTTAAAAAACAAATAATGACTTATAGGATCTTGGATTATATATTAGCTTCATTAATAAATATTGAATAGAATCCAAAATCACTATCAATGGTGTGATGATATCTCTTTATTGGATTTCCAACACATGGGTCAAGATCACCAAGGATATTAGGATGCTAGAAAACCCATCATGGACCATGGAGTCTAATATAAATCAATGCTACCGTTATCCTACGCAATAATGGATTGAAATTTTTGTCCAAATTTGAATGACTAAAAACACTTGGTCTAAGAAAAAAATTTAGTTTTCCAAGCATTACAATGATCTCCCTTGGAGTTGAAGATAATGTGGAAGTATCCCATTCCAATTGGGATGAGTTTATAGTTTTGAATGCCCCATCCAGGGAATAGATTTTCTGTGAGATCATTGTAATTCAAGGGCTAATAACCCTTTGAAATTGTGATATGACCAAGAAAAGAATACTTGAAGAAAAATAACCATTATTGGAGAGAATCCAAGTCAGTACCTACCATGAGAACTATATCATCAGATTTATTGAAGGTAGATGAATACGAAGTGATGAACAGTTAGGGAGTTCGATGAAATGCATCTGGGTAAGAATCCCACCTGCCTCATGGGGAAAGATTACACACTAAACCCCAGTTTAGAATAATTTTTGATACAGACTAGATCTCAATGAATAACTCTAAAGAAATATCAAAATAATCAATGTAATATCATTGGAATTAAGGAGAACCGATCTAGGTATCTGGTAAGTTTTCATTTTCAAAGAGAGAACTCCTTCCCATTCTCAAAAACCCTAGGTATACAAAATATGATTAAAATAATGAATTGATAAAACATGGGTAAATCAATAATTTAAAAAAATTCCAATTAAAATTTCACATTTTTCTATTTCCACCATGCCTTTCTCATTTCCAAAATAAAATGGAGGTTTCCATCAATACAATCCATTTTAAATAATCTTTGACTTTAATCCATATTTATCAAAATTAAAAAAAAAATAAATTTATCAAAATGATTATAAAATAAAGCAATAATTTTAATATAATCTGCCCTATATTTCCAATTCCATGGAATTTATGGGGTTTTACACAATTTCTGTTCCAATTCATATCACAAATAAAATCCTTTCAAATTAGTGTTTTAAATCAATTAAAAATCATTTAAATTAATTAAATAAATTTAAGGTTTCAATCATAGAGAAATTAATTGTAAAAACTCTTACATTTAAACACTCAGTCAATGAAAACTCTATCTATAGGATCTTAAATGAAAAATGAGGTGGATGAGATCAACAAAGATGACCAAGAATCATGATCCAATAAAATGGAGTTTAGATCCATTAATTACATGATCATCCTTCAAACTCTAAGGGGGAGAGAATGAGATATCAAAAGAAACCATGTGATAGAATATCAACTTACTAGAGATGGGTTGAATCCCCCACTGACATTTCAATTCACCATGAAAAGGGCTTAGAGGGGGAAATCACCTCTTGGGAGCCTCTAAGGATGAAAAAAATGTGTTATGGTTAAATTGGGTGATTATGAATCATAAAAAGGGGTTCAATATTTTTAAAATAATATTTGGAGGAATTAATACCTGGGAACATTGTTTTTTGGGTAAGGAAGCCAGATTTTTCATAATATACTCACAAATTATTTGACACTACAGGTATGGTGCATGGTTTCTCCAAGGAGGGTTCACAGTTTGAAAAATCACTCAAAAATTGTAAAAACCCTATATATCTATGGTGGAACGTTTTAGAGGGGTTGGCCACATAGTTTGTATAAACTATGGGGTCCTTCCATCATCTCACAATAGGGCACATGGTTTTATCTAACCATATTCCAACCATAGATAGCCACTTAGGGTTCCAAAAATTTCCAAATCCTTCCGTAAGGACCCTATAAAAAGACTTGGCTTAAGGAAAATCAAAAACGGGTAAAAAAATACATGAAATAGGGTAATATTATGTTACAACCACCCGAACATAAAAAAATTTCCCCAAAAATCTTGTCAATAAAGATCCAAAAAAGTAGTTTAGTCTACTGCTCTCTCATCACTATAACTAAAATTTGTTTTAGTTGCGGTTTATTAGTGGCGGTTCTGTTAACCACCACTAAACATTTTTTTAAAATGGTTTTGCAGGGGTTTATTATAAACCACCGCAAAACATTTTTTTTAAATTCAGCTGACCCATCCCCCCAACCCTGACCCTGCTTCTCCTCACTATCCCCGCTTCCCCTGTGACCCCGGCCCCCTATTACCCCCACAACCCCACGATGACAGTGACCCTAGCCCCCCGCGACCCTAGTGACCCTGTGACTCTGACGACCCCGCAACCCCGGCGACCCCGCGACCCTGGTGACCCCGTGACCCCAGGTGGTAATGAAGATTTTTCTCATAAATTTTTTGTATTATATGCGTATGTGGTTGTTATAATTTAATTAATTACTATGTTTTGTGTTCCTGAGTAATAAAAGTGACATTAGGACATAGATTGATATATAAAACCCTCTAAGGACATTGTTGGGTCCATTGATGTTTGAGATCGTACCTAGGTCTACCCTTGGGTTATGAAAACCCCTTACGGTTAGTGAATTTTTTTTTAAAATGTTGCAATAATATAATTATGAAAGTGAATGGGTAGAGAATTGTAAGTTCTATGTAGTCATGGTTAATGGGATATTTGAAATATGGAATTGTTATTTTTTTGAAATGGATAGTTGGATTTTAAAATGGATTAAAACAAGAATTTTTCACTTTGATTTGGTTATGGTTTTCCATGAAGGACAAAAATGTTTTGAAAGTGGGTATTGTTTTGAAAATGAGGTGTTGACCTCAATGTTATTGGAAAAAGGGGTTATATTAATATATTTCAAATGGATATTAGAAATGAGGGTGTGGTTCCCATTTATTGAAAATTATTTAAAATCCCCTTTTATGGTTGTAAATAGAAATGAAATTCTTGGGGCATGTTGAGTTTTTAAATTAGGAAGACTCGGTTTTTGAAGGGTAGATTCTAGATTATTTCAATTGAGAATCTTGAATTGTCGTTTATTCCATGATTTGATTTTAAATACATGTTGAGAACATAGTCTTTTAAATGATATATGGGTTAGTGAGATAGAACCAATGACAATTAGGATGGCATGTTAACTTGTTTTATTAAATGAAATTAATGATAAATTTGTTTTGTTGATGACATAACTTAAGGGTTCATTTGGTGTAATGTGATTTTGTTAAATTAGTTAAGGTATGGAATTGATATATGTGATAAATGAGTTGTGATTGTAAATGGAATATATGTTAATGGGTTATTCATTAGAAATGGGATATAAATAGACAGTTATGGGAATGATCATTGAAGTAGATTGATATAATCTATTATTTCATTCTTGGATGGTAACCTAGAGAAATAATTTGGAAATATGTTGGTGTGTCAATCCACTATGATAAGAAGAGTTACATTTCATGTTTCATTAGAAACAATTAATTTTTTAACACTAACTAGTCCTTGATTTTTCCAACCACAATTAGTATATCTTTAATGAAAATTTTATTTAGAACTAAATCCAAAGTGAATTAATGAAGATCTATGTATAGAGATGTGAACACTACCTAATAATCTTGGTGGACTATACGAGCTTTAAATCCCACGATGTAGTTCATACAAAAGATTAAATCAATGAAATACATATATATGATCTGAATAAAATAGATAAATTATACTAGAATAATAGTCATGTATAATTATATCAATTTAAATCCTCCTCACTACCACAATCTATGTGGTGTGTTGACACTGATGGTATGAGGAATAGTTTCCACATGTTGATTAACAATAGAAGAATGATGGATGTATCCAATACAAAAATATCATATATGATATCCATAATTTCCCTATTTAGACAAATGGAACCCCAAACCATATAAGAATTATGTTTCTTGTTCATGATATCCGTTACTTATGTATAAAACTACTTCTCAAATGTCACAAGATAGTTATTTCTTCTCTAATCAGTCCTATACTAATAAAAATAATTGTTCCTAGATGCCTCTTAGTTTTCCAAAGTCTTTTTTTAAGAACTAGTCTAATAGAACTATTCTATCTGAGCATACAAAACCAGAGGTAGAGTTGATCTTGTTGCACTAAATGGTCATAGAATTTTATGAATTTTTTTTAAGATTCCCATTCATGAAATAATGGTGTAAATTATATTGTGTTGATCTGAATTAATTATTAATGGGTAAATTCAAGATGCACTGTGAAAAACCTGGTCAATTGATGTGATATGTATTATAAGAAACTCATACCATTGATTGATTTTCTCTAAAATTACTATCATAGGACTGAATCTACATATTGTGTTTAAATCCCATGTTGATGATCCTAGTTTCACAAAGCTAATCAACGGTGTCTCCTACACTAATATTTCATCCAAAGTCTCTTCCACCAACCAACACCTTATTATAAATTTCTAGGTGGATGTAATATAGAACATTAAAAATATTTATAGATCCTTAGTTTGTATACCTTAAATAATGATCTATTCATTCAATCCATTTCTAGGTGTTTCCTCTCGTGAACAGTGAACAAGGTGAGTGAATTTTGAAGTATATTTAATCTCTTATACACATAAATGTTCAAATTTAAAAAATTATTCTAAATTTATTACCCCAATGGTTTTCAAGAATAATTATTTTACATTACAAGCATACAAATCCTTTCCATGTGAGGTATTGAAACTACATATCCAAAACAACTATGTCTAATCATTCTAGCATCGGGTACTCAAGAATATTCATTCCAACTTTGATGTTTATCTCATATGGTTTCCCAACAATGTCAAAAAAACTAGACCTTCTATACTAAAACACATCTTATTTATTGGGTCTAAAATCCCCTTAAAATGTCTATGGATTTTATTTTAGAATTTCTATTAAATGATTTACCTAATGAAGTTCCACATTTAAAGGTTCCTTAACAACTTCCACAAAGTCATGTTCTACACTCTAAACAACATCCTAGTTTACTTATTGTCCTATTGCATCTACATTCTTAGTTTCTCTATCTTTTGGTTATAGTGGCTTAATGGGGGGATAATATAGGGAGGCTTCTACAGTATCGTTAGCTTCCTACTTACAAAATCAATTAAATAGTATTTGGATCCCAACATCATTGTAAAAAACAAATCTGTAATAAAATGTGATTGGTGCTAATTTTTTTCTATCATCATAGGGAAAGAGGAGAATATTGATAAAGTGGAGTTTCTTCTCCAACTCTTTTATGGATTGAGCACAATTGGGTTCAATTAATGGAACTTATATTCTCTTATCCATCATTTTCTCACTTATTCTGAGGAATAGGTAGTCCAAAAATATAGCCTTATCTAATTCAATATACCTCTAGACTAATAAACTGGGGATGAGAGAAGAAGTGAATGTTAAAAAAATTTCACAGTCAAACGGGCCTAGCGAGTATAACCTGACTTCTTCTAGATTAATATTGTGAACCCCACAAGCTTTATGTTATTTACTTTATCACCTTAAATTTTTCTTTATCCTCATATTGGGGAGGCGTTTTTCATAAAAAAATTTCTTCTTATTAGGTTCCCCCTTACATATTTTCATTCTAACATGATTTCTTCTATTTTTCAATTCCAAATGGTTAACTTAGATTAGGTTAGCATCATACCCAGTTAGTGGAGACTCAATTTTTACATAGGTTTCTCTTTACAATTTTTCACCATGATGAGTTGTGTGTCTATTAACTTATATAGTTTTATTTCATGAAAGATGTACTAATATAGATGATGTTTAAGGTATCTCTTTACAATTGGTGTACAATGTTTAAGTTTATGATGTGTGGACCATAATCTGGGGTAGCCTACATGAAGAGATGTTTCACGTTAACCTGATATGAATTGGTAAAATATGGTATCTTGAATATGGATGATCTCATAATTAATTATAACTCAATAAAAACTAATCATAATGACCATATAAGAGGGTAATATGGTGTTAGATTGTAGAATAAGTAGGATCTCACCTAGGTGTTCTAGAATATGTCTCTATAAAATAATAGTAGTATTCTCATTTTAATTTAATATTTCCCTGATAATCATTAAAGAATTTTTGTTAAAAAATGAAAAATTTCAAATTTCCCAATAATTCTAAAAAAATGATGGTGTTGATACAGTCTTGGAGCTTGGGTCATTTATTTTATGGTCATGAATCCCATACCATTTGCGTTGTGATTTAGAGTCCACAATCAGGACCAATTAAGGGTTACATCCCGCTATTTCTATGCTTCATCCTCAAGATTGGAAACATTATTTTTTTCCTCATAAACTATGATTCCAACCATGTTATGCTTATCTTACTTTTTGTAATCTAATATTATATTTTGATGCTATAAAGGATTTCAAAATCCAAGGGTTGAAAATTTGGTGATTTAGGAGAAACATGATAGGAATACTATTTAGCATAGCTTTTAGTACTGACCATGTGGTAATTGAGTAATATGGTATTGTTAGCACACTGTTTCTCTTTACCAAAGAAACATACCCTATCCCAAACACTAGAGGGTTCATATCTAACTCAGGGGATCATATTTATTATATAATTTTTCTATAATCTTACACTATCATATATATGAATCTCTTTATCTATTTAGTAGTAACTATGTGTTTTAATTTTATTTATTATTGTGTAGGCACATTGTGATATACATGGATAAAAGCTGGATCACATTACTGAAGAAAACACATCACTATGTTAAGGGTTTGAATGAGTTTTTAGATTTCCCAATTTCTAATTGATCTGTTGAAGGGAGAAAATAATGTCCATGTCCTAAATGTAAATTTAGAACATGGTTGAAGAGAGATAAAGTTTATGAACATTTAATACTAAAGCAATTACCTGGTCAATATTTGTGTTGGGTTTGACATGGAGAATAAAACATTACAGAAAAATTGAGTACTGATTTTAATCCATAGAATGAGGACCCAAGTTCATCGACAATGGAAAATGAAATACAAAACCTCTTAAATGATTCACTCAACACTTCAAGACACCATGATAAGCATAAAAACATATCAGAACATCTAGAAGAGGGTGCTACAAATTGCAACATGAAAAGTTATGTTTTTGAGACTGTAACTCAAGGAGATCAAGATTGTAACATATCATTGGATCCTCCTCTTGATTATGTGGAGCCGAATGTAAGAGAAAACCTCACTGAGAAAAATATGTTTCATGATTTAGTTGATGATGGAAATAAAGAGTTGTATAGTTGGTGTTTGAAATATTCAAAGCTTTCAATTATGCTGAAGTTGTACCATATCAAATGTCTCTGTGGAATTACAAATAAGTCAATGTCCATGATATTGGAATTAATTCGAGATGCATTTCCTAAAGAAAAAATTCTGAAATATTTTTAGGATATGAAAAAAGTTTTCAACAAGCTTGGTCTAAATTATACAAAAATACATGCATGTCCTAATGATTGTATGATTTATTGGAGAGAGGATTCAAGTAGACAAAATTACAAGAAATTTTCTTCTACTAGATGGAAGTCCAAGGGTGATGTTGGAAGTCTGAATGAACATAATTTCATGGAGAAGAAGAAAAACAACACACCTGCAATGTTTTTGCGTTACATTCCCTTGAATCCTTGATTGCAAATATTATTCATGTAATCAAAAACTACCGAACACATGAAGTGGAATTCTGTAGATAAAAACAATGATGGGTTAATGAGAGATCCACAAGATTCCCAATCATGGAAGACATTTGATTCATTACATATATATTTCTCAGCTGATCCTAGGAATGTTTGATTTGGATTGGCGACCGATGGATTCAACCCATTTGGGACTTTGAGTACCAATTATAGCATTTGGAATGTTTTTTTGATCCCTCATAATCTGCCTCCGTGGATGTGTATGCAAGAAAAATATTTTATCATTTCAATGATTATTCTTGGAAAAAAATGCCTGTAAATGATATTTATGTATACTTGCAGCCTTTGATTATTGAATTGTATGAGTTATGGAGCAATGGTGTTGATACATTTTATTCTTCTTCTAAAACAATGTTCAAAATGCATGCTTCTTTAATGTGGACCATTAATGACTTCCCTGAGATTGGAAATTTATCTGGTTGGAACACTTACATGGGTTTGGCTTGTCCCATTTGTAATTTTGATATTGAGCCCAAATGGTTACCTCACAGTAGAAAATGGTGCTTCTTGTGCCATCGATGTTTTCTTGATTCATTTCATATATTTCGGAAGAAAAAATCAATATTTTATGGTTCCATTGATCATAGACCACCTCCAATGTTGTTAAATGGTTTTGAAATATTGAAACAGCTTGAAAATGTTGAAACATAATTTGGGAAGGTTCATCATTTGAATGATAGCGGAAAATGTGTCCGAAGTGCACCGTCAGGTGAAATCAGAATGCAACAATGGAAGAAAAAAAGTATATTCTTCAAAATCTCATATTGGGAATTTAATTTGTTGTGGCACAATATTTATGTGATGCATATTGGCAAGAATTTATGTGATAGTTTGATTTTCACATTAACTAATGAGAATGGAAACTCGAAGGATCGTCTCAATGATATCAAAGACTTACAAGTAATGAACATAAAATGTTATCTCTGGCCAGATGAGAATGAAAAGTGTGCTATAGCCTTTTTTACAATGAAAAATTGGGATAAAGATACATTCCTCCTAATTTTATAGAATGTGAAAGTATCTGATGGGTATTCGAGTAACATCTCGAGGTGTGTTGACTTGAAGAATCATAAGTTACATGGATTGAAAAGTCATGGTTCACATATTTTGTTACAACAGTTACTAACATTGACATTTCATACATTATTAACTAAAAAATTTACTACTATTTTACACCAATTCTCTACATTTTTCAGGAAATTATGTGAGAAATATCTACATCTATTTCAGCTTGAAAACCTCTAGGAGAGGTTTGTATTGACCCTTTGTGCAATGGAGACAATATTTCCTCCATTTTTTTACTATCAGGATGCATTTAACTGTGTATTTGGTTGAGGAAGCTAAATTAGGAGGTCCCGTTCATTATCGATGGATGTATCCAATTGAGAGGTATTTTATTTATATGTTTTTCATTTAAGTAATCAATTTTTGGAATTTAAATAAATGCACAATATTATTATTTTATTTCAGAGATATCTTTGTCATTTGAAATCATACATGTGAAATAAATCTCAACCATAAGGCTCTATTGTGGAAGGCTATTTGGCTGAGGAGTGTCTTAACTTTTGTGAAAGATATTTGGATGATATTTAGAAAAGATTTAATCGAGTTTTACATGTTGATGACACATCAAATCAATCTCAAATGCATCAGATATCAAAAATATTTCCTGCTATTGGCCAATCAGTTGGGAGGACCCCAAATGTGATACTGATGGAATTGGAATTATTACAAGCACATAGATATGTGCTACTGAATAGTAACATTGTAGATCTATTTATTGAAGATTTGAGGATAAAAACAAAGAGATTAATGAAAGGAGAAACATGAAATGAGAAAGATATAATGAAATCTGGGAATAAAGAGCTTGTAGAATGGTTTGACCGATGTGTAAGTTCAAAAATATTGAAAAAAATATGAATATTAGTTTGACACATAAATTTTGTAAATCTATTAAATTATATCTATTTTTTCAGATAATGAATACAGATACTCGATTAGACTTGTCTGGAGATTTTAAGTTTCTTGATAGAGGTCCTATAAAACATGTTAGAAAGTTCTATGCTTATAATGTGAATGGCTTTAGATTTCGTACAGTCAATCGATAAGTGGGTTTGAAAACACCGAATAATTGTATATTTACATTTAATGAAGTGGGATACTATGGAAATGTGAATGATATTAATGAATTAAACTATCACAGACATTTTTCTGTTGTTTTATTCAAATGCAAATGGGTTGATATTATCAGTAGTGTTAAAAGAGATTCCTCGTAATTTACTTCTGTGAACTTCTCTCTCTTGATGGATGTTGGTGATCATGAACTGCATGATCCATATATCTTATCATCAAAATAAAAAATGGTATATTATTTTAATGCTGTTGTGGATGAAGTGTGGAGTGTAGTTGATCATGTAATATAAAGAGATTTGTTTGATATGGGTGATGAAGTGGAAGATTTGACCTCTAAAATTGAATTTCATCATCAACAGGAAGCAGAATTATTTGTCCATCATGATATTGAAAATATTAGTCTAGAAAGGATGAATGAAGTGTATGAAGAAATGAAGTAGGAAACTGACATGATTGAAGGGTAAAATGATTGTATATACAATTATTTATTCATTCATCAACCAGTTGTTTCATTTCTGCAGTCATTCATTATCATTGTTATATATATTTTGTTTATTAGTAATGGGCATATATTATCATTTTTAATTTTTTTTTCTGCATAATGTTTTTGTAATATATATTCTGAACTAAATTTTATTTTATTGAATGACAGGAATGCCAAGGAAAAAAGTGGTACACTATTTTATCTAGTTCTGCGACAGATGATGATCCATCTGGGTCCCTCCCCACGTCATCTGAGGAACCACCTTCCTACACCCCTACACCATATCCCCCAACACCATCTCTCACACCATCAATGGGTGTCCCATTATAGGCTGAGTCGTCGAATCCCCCTTTATAAGCCTCAATAGTGGGGCGACAACACTCCCCTTCCAGTTCATCATGGACATACCGGTGTGTCACTGTCATCAATAAAAATTTAAATTAAATAAATTTATTGCATTTGGATTAAACTAATTGTTTTCTCATTGTATATGAAAAAAATGAAATCATGAATAAAAACATAAATAGTTCAGATTTTTGGAATATGAATGGTGAGAAGACAGTCATGCCATTTGATTCTAATAGGGTCCCTACAGATGATGTCTTGGGGTTACTTGGCCAGATTCTAGGTCAGCTGGAAGTGGAGCCAATTTCCTATCCTATTTATTGTGATGATTGGAGACATATGCCTCCAAGATGGGAAAATGAAGTTTTTTATTCCCAAATAAAGATAATTTTATTAAATTATGTTTTAATTGAATGTCATGTTTCTAATATGTTCAAAATGAATTTATGTATACAGATGCCCTTCCACATTACAGTTACTGATGTGATAGCATGGATGTGGATGTTAAAAAATCATGGTATGAAATGGAAATATTTAAAATGGAGATTGTGTTGTGATGTCAATGATACTTCATTGAATATGCAAAAAATGTATGATAAGCTACCTCGTGGGGTACCAAAAGAATAGTGGAATGTTTTTATTGACTGACATCATGATGAGAAGCGGATGGTATTGAAATATATATTATTATATTAACCTCATTTTACATTTATACATGTATATGAAGAGGAGATGACATTGAATACATTACTATTAAATTTAATTTTATTTATTTCTGGAACTCTCAAGAGAGAATGCATCAAACTGGGCTAAGCAAGTCATCCCTCACACTACGGGCTCAAAAAGATTTTCTAGAAGTCGAACAACATTGGTATTCTTTTAATTATTTTAAATATTTATAATAAGATATTATCTATTTAATATATTGAATTATAGATTTATCTTTTCTTAATGATATCATAGAGTTTAGGGCATGAAGCATCCCAAACTGAACTATGGTTGATGTTCACAAAAAATCAGATGGAAGTTTTGTTAATGAGACTTCCAAAGAAGATGGGGTATGATGATAATTTTTTATTATAATAACTTATTATAGGGTTTTACTATGTTAATATATATTGATATTTTATTTATAGGTAAAAATTAAAGAACTATGGGATGTCAATCCTGGGCAGTCTTACTCAGTCTCCCAAGATGACCCAGTTGGTAAATTCCTTGGGAAGGAGCATCCTGGTAGAGTGCGTGGGATGGGTTTTGGACCTGTACCATCTGAGGTCCTTGGAATGCCACCAGGGATTCCAACTGTATCTACTCCTGGTTATAGTCAATCCAAAACTGATGATGCTCAGAGGGAGATTACTTCTCTACGAATCACATTTCAAGATCAGGGGGCTCAAATATCTGCTTTGCAGCAAGCGATGACTGCTATACATTAGCAGATGAGAAGATATGCCCACAGTGGAAGTTCAACGACCGGTGGTTAGCAGGTAAATAAAAAAATAACAAAATCATTTAGTTTTAAAACATTCATTGGTTTTAAGTTTTAATATAAATATGCAACAGTATTTAATTTTCAATATAATGTTCTTACATGTGATATCATAAAGTGGAGATGGAGGTGGAGAGGGTGACGATGCATCATCAGACCATGAGTAGAGTTTTATTGTTGATGTGTTGAACAAATATGGGAACAGTTGGTTTGTATATGTACTATGTGTGGCACATAGTTGCCACCAAAAATTTTCATGTACTAACAATTTCTTAATTTTTCATGTTTCCTTTTATGCATTTTATTGATTTCTGATTTTTCCTTTTATGTATTGATTTCATGAGTGTGGTATACATCATTCCAGTTAGGCGTGTGTTTTAATTGGTAGTCGAGATTTTAGATGACTAGGAGTTAAACCCATTGTTGATGTGTTGAATAAATTCTCGATGCATAATATTATAATATGTAATTTTTCAATATCATCATCCAAGGAGGTAAAACCTTCTGGAGTTGGTATCCTATGACACCGTGAATCATAATAACATATTGATTGATAACTCTTTTTTAGGAACTATTTTCTATGAAACCAATAGAAAATTATTTTCATTTTCCATAACACAAACATAACATTGTTTTCTATTTGAGCCTAATGTTATTCATGTTATATAAATCCTGATTTCATAAAATAATTCATGCATATATAAAAAATTACATGTCGTTCCAAGAATAAAACCTTAGAAAACAATAATATCCCATAGCTATCATATCACCCAAGGTGAAATAACATCCAACTATAACATCAGACAACAAGAACAACAATCCCACACTGAGAACCTGGCTTTTCCCCCATATATGGGTTAGATAATCCCACAAAAAAACACATTACCAAGGACTGAAACACCTTAATATCATATAAAACATTCAAAAAAATTATTCAATGTAAAATAAAATGGCTTTGATACAACATTGTGATTCCACTACCTAGGTTCCACTAAACTAGTTCCCCAAACCAATGTTCCACAAGACCATAAGAATTCCTCCTCATATACAAGATGCTTCCTACTAGTATTGAGGGTCTAATGAGGTATGTGGGGATAATATACCATATTTACCAGTGTAAAACAATAGTATAAATCAATTTAAATGATAAACAAGTATGTTATAAGAATAATCATGCATGATTTATTCAATTCCAAAAAATTGGGTAAATCCCCACAACCAATATAGTAAACATGTCAGTTCATACAAGTGTCATGTGTTAAGGATAAAACAAAATAAAAAACCCCATAAAAATCCTAAAATGGGTCTTTATGTCCATCCAGTTCCCTCATACATGCTCCATACTATATCCCAAACAATCCATCTATCAAAATTATTTTTCCCTTATACTTCCCTACAACCATGGGATCTACTCATGTATCAATGACATCCTAAAAAGGGTGTGAGTATAGGTTAATAGGACACCACCAATAGTGTCTAAGCAAATAAATATTATAATAACAACAATACTATATACATAAGTACAATTAAATAATGAACATGGAAGAAAAGGTAAACATGTTCCATAATTAAATATCAAGCATTTAACCATATATATCCAAAGGTTTTATGATGACATAAAATCCCACCAAAACATCCTCAGACATGTCAAAATTATATTCCATTAATATAAATGTGTTTTAGATTTTCATTAAAAATAATTTTAATTCATTAATCATTTCAAATTCATATACTGTGGTGCACTAATCGGTTGATTCATATCATACACATAGGCTTTAGTTCCTGAAAGGCCTTTTCAATCAACTATCCAAGCATAGGAAACTCCATATACATCATATCAAGTCCATTATGTCAAATTTCATGTCTAGCCATCCCACATCAAAGATAAGGAATTACTTGTAAAAAATATTCTTACCCATGGGTGGGATCTACTATGTCCATCATCATTTACTAATCTATAAATACACATTCCACAAGGTCAAACACACATGACCTTTTTAATAAATTAAATTATCAAGGATGGACCTATTTCATTTCACCAATATTAACATAGTTTATGAACTTCACCGCACTTAATGTAATTACATAACTATTCTATTTTAATATTCATTCATAACAAAAACCATTGTATGTATTTTCAATTCCATCTTATAACATGGTTTTTCCCACATTTTTCATTCATTATTTATCCCCTTAGTTATCTCACAACCCATTGAACCATAAATGTTTTGATAAACAACCACTTATTCCATTTTGACATCCTTGAAAGGTCCAACACATCATTGAGTTGATGTTATTTTACTAGATTGTGTCTTGTTTGTCTGGTTTGATTTGTTTTTCAGGGTAGTGGTGCAGCGGAAGCAACAATTTTTTTTTCTGGTTATCTTTTCACAGCAGTTTTAACTGCCACGAATAGTATACATGAATAACTGTAGAGGCGGTTATAACCACCGCTAAATGTATAAATACTTACGTTTAGCGGCAGTTTTGACCACTAATATAGAGTCGTATCCCCCACCTATATTCCGCAGTCGTCATTGGGACTTTAGTAGCGATTTTATGGCCACTGGATTTTATTTTATTAGTGGAAGTTATAATTATTGCTAATAAAATAAAATACCAGGTTCGTAAAAACTACTGCTAAAGTGGTGAGGACCACCGAAAAATGATGCATCTACGACGCTTCCTTTAAACTGCCACTAAATGGAAAAAACTGCCACTAATAGTTTGCCGATACCAAATTTAGCGTCGGTTTCTATAAACCACCGCCAACTCATGTAGCAGCGGTTTAAACCACTTCTAAACACAAAAAAAACCGCTGCTACATGGAATTTTTCTTGTAGTGATCAATACCTCATGCTCCCAATTCTCATTCAAATATTAACCATGATACCATATCACATGAATGATTGATATTTCACTCCCAAAAAGTACCTTGGTATCATAATCAACATTCCTAACTAGATACTTAGTCATTGAAAAATTTGTCTCGATGTAAAGATCATCCCAACTAATTACATGATATGGGTTGGAAGGATACTTCAAATGTTGTGATAAAAGGAACACACTATGTTTCGATGTCTACCACATTATATGTTCTAAATAGTAAACCTCCTTCCCCACCTAATAAACAACCATAAAAATCCCCAAAGACTATTGTACATGTATCCCATGATTCCCAAACTATCAATGACCTGAATGATGTGAAACAATAAAAAATACCTGGTCACCAACTAAAAACTCCAAAGGATTCCTTAAATGGTTAACATAAGATTAGTACATGATTTGTGCCTCTAAAATTCAATAACAAATCAACTAAATCATTTATATTGTTTCTTTGACCAAACTTGATCGAACTAAAGAAAATTATAAAATCACAAACGAACACAAAATATATTTACAAGGAAGAACATTGAATCCATTAAAAGGATCCATCCAAAATGTTGAATGGTAACTATTATAATAAAAAAACTCAACCAGAATGAGCATCCCAAGCACAACCAAAATTGAGGATGATGGCATGAATAATGTCCTCAATAATATGTATATCTCGTTCTATAGGGAAATACATTTATGGATGATATATCATTATCAAATGTATATGAGGTCCCATTTCCTCCTGGTGGCCTCTCTAGAAGCACGAAGTAAAACATATATCGCTATTTGAGACTATAATAAAAGGAACTCCATGAAACCTAAAAATCTCCCACATAAAGATATTTCCCAAGATATCAAATTTTTTAAAACCATGAATGGGTATAACGTGACATGATTTGGTCAAATGATTGATCAAAAATCTTATCACATTCATTTTCTAAGGGTTACTTAGAAACCCAACAAAAAATTCCATATAAATAACATTATGCATATAAGTAAGAACTGATAGAGGTTGAAAACAATCCAAAGGTATCTAGTGCTCGACATTAACCTACTGATATGCATAACAATTAGAAATAACATCATTGATGTATTGTCTCATAACTGGCCACCAGAATCATCTCTTCAAATCATAAAACATTTTTTTATTTCTAGGGTTCACTTCCCACTTGGAATTATAAAAATCCACCATTACAGCCTTCCTTATTGAGAAAGGAAAAAAATATATTCTGTAAACACAGGATGATATCAAAAGAGAACATCAATATTTTGATGGTCTCCCCACCACAAATATATTTCTTGATTCTATAGAATTCATCATCAAACTTTTATTCTAGAAGAATCATCTCTAAAAGAGCGGAGGTCAACTGAACACTTTTCAAGACAACCTTGAACTCTTCCTCCAAAACTCCTAAATGAAAATGATAAAAAAATATACATCATGTTACACTGTTATGATGATTCATTAATGTCCTAGGATAGAAGTTCCAGATCAAATAGTAAGCAATGACATTCTCATTCTACGAGGTGTAGGTTATGTCGAAATTAAAATACTTCAGGTGCTTCATCCAATGCGTCTAAAAGAGGATAAAATATTTTTTAGATAAGATATAATTCATTTTTTTTGTGGTCAGAATAAACATTAATCCATTATTTGAAAAGTTAATCCCACTAACACTTAAGATAATGCATCATAACTATGAGTTTTCCATCATGGGTTGGATAATTCTTCTGGTGTGTCCAAAGATTTTGTTATCCAAAGGCTACAATGTGATTACCTTTTATAACAAAAATACCAAAACTAAATCTGATGCATCACAAAATACCACATAGTCCTACCTAAAACCTAAAATAGTGAACACTGGTGTATAAGTCAAAATTCAACTCAAATAAAAAAAATTACTATGAAATTTTTCATTTCATAAAATTTCACTCCCATCTGAGTTATAGTGGTCATTAGAGAATCCAACCTCATGAAATATATAAAAAAAAGCAGTAATACCCCTTTAAAACTATGAATTCAAAAATATAAAAAAATGTATGTGGTTTATCCGTTATCATAATAGCCTTCAACATCTAAGGATCAAATGAGATTCTATATTTCAACACCACATGTCCCAATAATTTCACTTACCATATCTAGGAATTTCATTTTGAAAGCATTGTGTAAAGTCTGTGATCTCATATGTTTTCTAGGGATTCTCTCAAAATATGCTCATAATCCTTATCAATATAAGAGTAAACCAATATTTCATACAAAAACAATACTATGAATTATTCAAGTTTTTCAAATAAGATCATGTTCATTAAATCTAAGAACAATAGGAGAATTGGTTAGACCAAATAGAAAGATAGGATACTCATAATGGCCATAACTACTCTTGAAGGTGGAATTTTTAATGTTAGATTCCATTATTCTGAATAGTTGATAACCTTTTCAATGTTAAATCTTCGAAAATAATTTTTTCCAATTCAACTATTCAAATAGATCATTAATCTATTGTAATGGATACTCGTTCTTTATTATAACTGGATTGGGTTTTTGGTTATCATAGAGAGAATAAGTGTTCTCTCATATTCCTTTATAAAGAGAAAATGAACCTCATAAAGTGATACAATTAGTAATATAAATCCATTATCTAATAGATAATATAACCGAGTTTTTAACTCTTTCAACTCTTCTAGGTCCGTATGGTAATAAGGAATTTCTATCAATTGAGTATAAGGTACTAAATCAATAGAGAACTCTTCCCCATTACCAATGGAAGACTAGAGAAATAAGAAGTAAACATGTTGGGAAACATGAATATGACTAGAAAGATATTATAACTAAAATATCCTCTCTCCATGTCAAAATAAAACACTGATATTACCCTACCAAAATATGAAAAATATGGTCCATCTCAACTTGAACCTAAATTCCATTCTCCTAGAAAGACATGGCCCAACCCATCAAGTATAGTAAAGGAGACTCATCAATGATAAAAATCAATTAGTGGATTATTATCAGTTAACCAATCCATCTTGAAGATGAATTAATGAGGTTTATTTTCAGAAAATATAAAATTCTAGGTAAGTTTAGACTCTTATAAAGAGAAAAAAATAGGATAATGGATACCCAACTCACTCTTAGTTCTAATAAGCATAGTTATATCCATCACATATTAGAAAATATCTATATAAATATTTATAATGTCCAAAATATTAGTAGACATAAATGATTGAGACCCATCGGTATCAAATTAACTAATATTAAAAGGTGAATTGATAGCGATGGTAACTCTCACAGTCACTAGACCTGTATCAAATTCCTCTATAAACTCATCCAGTGTATAAAGGAGATTTGTTTCAAATGCTTGTGGTTAGAACCCATTAAATATTGAAGCTTCTGATTTCACTTCAATACTATTTGGAGATGATGATCCCATTCCATTTTGTGGAGAATAAAAGAAATATAATAACATTTTTTGGTTTCTTAAGAGACCACATGAACTTTATGTCTTTGGAACCTCAATAGAAAACACATCTTGAATTACTTACCTTACTACACATAAAGTAAGTCAATCATCCCCTGACTAGAATTATAGGATTTCTTGAATATTATTACTATCTAGAACCACCATGAAACTCATAAATCTTAGTATTTCCAATAAAGGAAATCTCATTTGTTCCAATTGGAGAAAAAGGAAATCTTCATAAACTTAACTTACTAGCCAGGTCATACTCAACCATAAACGCCTAATGCATTACATTAACATAAGAATCTAACATCTATAAGAAAACATGAGATCATATGTTAGGTAGAATACACATCTCAAATTTATATTCCTTCATCATATCATTAGTCACCACCTAGGGAGAAAACTGAAGAAGCATAGCTATTCATTTTTAATACTATGTCACTGTCATGTCATCTTTTTGAAGTTTTTGAAACTTTATGGATTTTACAATGATCATGGATACTATATAGAATAGATTAGAGAAAAGAATTCGAAATTATTTCCATTCCAAGCCATTAGGATTATATTTCATCACCATATATTCCCACAATCTCCTGCTTGGCCCATCCAGATCAAAGGTGGCTCATTTCACCTTAATCAAACAGGTTTTTGTACCTATTTTAGAGCATAGATATAATTCACTACTATCTCAACATGGTTATGGTCAACTAGGGGATTTTATCATTATAGATCACCAACAACATACTATTGGGACCATTCACACATGTTCTTGATGGAATGATCTGACAAAACATCAACATAAAACACTAAATACATCATAGAGGATACACTAAAAAAATATACAAGAATTTTAATTCCATCGAGCATAAATTTAAAATTGGGAATTCAAAAAATAATGGTAAAAGTAGGTAAAAGACTATAATCAAATCAAAACCTTCCTCAAAGACACTTTTCCCAAAAAAACATGGTGAATTAAGGCTCTTTATGGTGAGAGATAGCTAGGAAATCTCTCAAAAATACCTCCCAAGTTCCATCAGAATATCCCAAACTAAATACTGACATCAAGGAAAGATGGTTAACTAGCACATATGATACCACTTTTTCTAAAAGTATCCTGGGAGACCCTAGTACCCTAATATCTGGGCCGAATAGGACACATCCCGAAGGTTTTTTTTCAATCCTGATAGGTTCTTGACTAACACCTTGCATCATACAAGATCAAATAAGGAAGAAATTACCACAAAAAAGATGAATAAAAAAGATACAAGTCATTGTGGTCAACACTAAAAATGGAGAAATATCATAAATGAAATGGTAAAACAATACCCAAATATATTGATAAACATCCCAAACAAATATTTAATGTAAAATAAGATAGAATTATGAAAAAATTATATGAAACAAGTGGAAAATAGCTCCACTTGTCACCATCATGATTCCACATCTCTAAGGATTTATAACATCCACCACCCCCAAGTGGAACTTTAATATTTATTTGACCTACAATAATAATTTCTACAAATGAACAAAGTAAAATGTATTATATGATCTATAAATCCCAGTAGGATCTCACCAAGTGTTCCACAATCAATACAATAAAAATTTACCATTCATTTAATCAGTTATAATAAAACATGGCATGGTATTAAATTTTCATACTCTAAACCAAAACATGCTCCAATAATCAAAAATATCTAAATAATATCAAAATTGGATTAAATAAACATTTTATATAAAATATTTATATAAATATAATGGAATGAGTAAAATTGTTCAACATTCATTGGTAAGTATAATCAATTCAAAAAATCATAGAAATGTACCATGTATGTAATCCCTATGGTAATTTTGTTTTTATATTAATAGGATCCTCACACATTTCATAATGATACAAGCTCCAGTTAGGTGTGAAAACAAAAACACACCCTAATAGGGGAACCCATCATGATCTATCATTCCCCAATTTTTTAGAAATAATTTTCCTCATCAATAAATTTCTAGAGAGGCTAGTTCCATGAATTTGAGTCTCAGTTACCACTAACTACTCATGCTAACATGTCCTTAAAAAAATCAATTAGTCAAACATGGGAAAATAAAAAATTCCAAATAAATTCAAATTATATATACTGATGTGAAAAAATTAATCATGTTTCAAATTCAGTGTTTTGGGGTGATTTTATTTTTTGAAAAAGATATAAGACCAGAAATCTGTACGGTTGGTGTTTAAAAAGTAGATATTTAATTTGGTGCAGTTTCCTAGTGTTTTCCAAATTTTTGGGCCTCAAAATCCAGGGTTTTTTATGAAAAAGTAAGGTTTTTCAAAATAGTGTTTTCAGACCTTATTGTAGCATAGATTCTCTATGTGTACTAGAAAGGAGGTACACAGAATGGAGAAGTAAAATTGGAATAGGATGATTTATGAAAAGTAGTACTATAAAGAGCATGTAGAAAAATGAGTCCACGAGAGGTTCATTATTCACGGGATACTCTTCATTCATGGGAGGATAATTATTAGTTTAATTGAGGTGGTGATTTAAATAGATGGAAATGGTTTTTTTTCTGATGACATAAACTGCCACAAATGATAAAGGCACTTTGTGAACAAAATAACAGTTTTCAGAGAAGGTTGTACTACATTTATGTTTCAGGTAATTCGCATTAGTTGGTTTTTTGTATCTATTTTCCTATATTAATGACCCTAATCATATCACTATGTAGATTGAATTTCATTATAAAATATCTTCACTCAATGAATAATTTAGAGATTTCTAATGTAGTTGTTGAGGAAAAATTCCATGAAAGTAGAAGAGTTTTGTGAGGGATAATTGTGTGAATGATATTTCACGAATCTAGATCTCAAAATGGATTTGTTGGGTTCTATAGCTCGTAATGAAGAATGAGATATAAAGTATGGGAGGTATTATAAGCATCAATGGTTTATGAGGAATTAAAAAATCCCTAAAGAAAAGGCATCCCGCAAAGGAAAGGTTGTCCATGAAGAACTCACACCACAAGGTGTAAGACAGTTTATGGAGGATTTAAGATAGTTCATGTAGGATGAATTATTATTCATGGTTAATGCAAGGAAGTTCATAGAGGGAACAAAATAGTTCAAAAAATCAATATCTAAAAACTAATAGTATAGAAAAATATGTATTTCATCTACAAGGAGGAAAAAATAATTCATGGAGCACATACCTATGAAACTTTTATGATGTTCTCACACAAGGAGATATGTGCTAGGATTACCCAATTAGTAGTGTTATTTTCATATCCAAATTCTGCTGAAGAAAAATAAAGAGGATATGCTTCATCATACTATATTCGTTGAAGGAGTTTTTTCACTTCTACTTTCAAGGATGTGAAATGAAGAATTGGAATCCCATGATGGACTTTCCATAGATGAGGTAATTTTAATGTATACAATATTTATAAGAATGCTACAGTTTTTTGTGAAGAGGGAGAACTACATCTAGGTGTTTTCATAGAAATTATGAAGAATCCCAGAAATAACATCAACAGAGCATCTACATACATTTGAATACTGATTTATTACTGATAAATAAGGGACCTATATGTCCATAAAATTATTTGTGGATCCTTTCCAGAGATGTGAGAAAAGGAAGAGGAATATGGGGATCCATTAATCCATGAGTGAGCCAGAGAAAGAGAGTAAGGGAGTTACCCTTAGAAATGTAGAGAGGTGACCCTATACATTTTAATAGTAGTTTTCCTCATCATGGAAGTGATCTATCCCAAAAAAAATTGCAGCGATTTATATTAAATTCAGTACATCGGCACATTGTTCTTGTATTGTTATTGGATTTATCTCAATGAGGGTGAACCAATTTAAAACTATTTGTGCATGTTTTTTCATTCCAAATTTTCTTCATCATAAGATAAATTTGGAAAGGATAAGATAAATATAAACACTAAATTACAAATGAACTGACTCATATAATAAATAGGTAAAGATCTATTGGGGTGGGAGGAATTTCAAAAAGAATATACATACCCTGATTCACCCCCACCCCCACCCCTAAGGGTGTCTAGGCCCCTTTTGGAACTAACAATCAAAAGATGTGGATTGGTTTCTTTTATAAAATTTGATTTTTCTAACTTAATTAAGTTTATTTTTGAAATAAATGTTTCATCTTTCACTTATCTCGAAGAATCAACAAAAAGGTTATAACTTCAATGAAGAAACATAAGTATAGTTTTAATCCATAGTGTAGAAGTGTCAATAGAAAGAGTTTTTTTGGTTAAAGGGAACAAATTATGTAATGAATGATGGTTTGGATGAATCATACATTCAAAGTCATTACTCACTCAATTATGTTGTAAGAATGAGTGAATTACCCAATATTCAAAGTGATCTTGGTGCTATTGATGATGAAGAAATTGAAACAAGAAAAAACTAATAGTTTTCCACAGAACAAAGGAATTGGATTAGAAATTAGCTGAGGAAAATAAATAAAAATATATTAGTATCCATGTATAGGAAATTAAATTCAACAAGTTAAAAGGTTTAAATAATAGACTTTTTAAAGTGTCCATTGATCTGAGGGAGAATAATAATGCTCTAGATGAAGAGGTTAAAAATATTTCCACATTAATATAAATACTCAAAGCTTGTGATTGGGGGAAAGTAAAATCAAATGAAATTTAGAATCTGGAATCCAAAAATGATGATCTTTCTGCCTAGCTATCTGAACTAGTTTAGGAGAAGAAAAAGTTTCAGTTGGAGAATTCATGTTGAAATGATTCTATTAATGAGAAAAATTCAAAAATAAGGGAGCAATATTACATTATAAATATGATATATAGATAATTATAAGATGAGATAACTAGTGGGAATAACCTCATAAGATAACATAATGATCCATATGGTTCAAGGGACAAGAAGATTCAATAATTTGAGTAGAAATTGAATTGTTCAAGAGAGAAATAAGGAAATAAAATGCCAAAGGTAATCCCACATTAAAGGATGATTTTCACTTACTATAATATTATAATACAGAAGGTGATAATGAAATGAAAACAAAATATTCTATATGAGATTATAAAACTGAAAGGATTGCATCATCCCAAAGTCCATCCAGTTTGTTAAAAAATGGTATTGGATATGATTATCGATCTCACGTGGATGATATGAAGAGAGTTTTAAATAGTTCCATAAATAGGAAAAATCATGTAGGTTTTAAAGGAATGTCTAAAAATAATTGTACATCAAGTAATTACATTATGTTTTATTTCTATGGGATGCATGGTCATACTTCAATTTTTGTCTGAATCGTTGGAAAATATTTCAAATTATGATGGAAGAAATATTCATAAATTTGAGAATAAGTAGAATCTTCTTGAAAACTATTAAATAGTCACCTCTCAGAAGAAAGAATCCATTGGATTCTATTATTATGGAAGACATGGGACCCACCATGAGTATGTGTCAATAATTCTAAATAATCAATGTCAGAAGAAGAATAACTTTAGATGCATCAACATCTCAGCCATCAAATTATGAAACGATGTATATTAATAACAGGGGAAGATTTACATGTTCTAATCATGGGAATTTGTAATGATATTGTAGTATTAAGAAAGAAGTTAAGGAAAATGAACTCTAATGGTGATCTCCAAATCCCATAGTGTATGAAGAGATGGCCTATACATAAAGAAAAAATTATAATTCGGGGAATAGGATTAATGTCTCATAGGAAACCAAATGTGCTCAACAAAAGGTATATCAGGAACTTCATATATTACACTCATTTCATCTCACTATGAAATAATGTGAATGAACCTAGATGAAAAATGGAGGAGTTACTCCAGTTGTTAGTTAGAAGTGAGTACGTTTAGCAGAGGAATCACTACCAATAAGAAATATTGGGGTTACTTGGATAACTGATCAAATAAAAATGAATAAATTATACCTTGAAAAAATTTCAAGCCATTCAACATTTCAATAATTAATGTCAATAGAAAGATACCTCAAATAGAGGATGAATCATGAGTGAGATACTATTTGAAATATTATTTCTCAAAGAAAGAGTCATGAAAATTGGGATATTAATGGATCATCAAAGTGGTGATGTGATGTGATCCCAAATGTCAACTGATTCAAATTAGTTACTAGAGTTGATGAATAAATATAGACAAATTCCCTGAAAGGATTTAATGTTCTATGACTTCTTGAGATGTATGGAAGTATTTTAGTGCAATGGATAGTGACGGTGTTATTAACTTTATCTCTTGTTTCCTACATCATGTTCTGACTCAGTAGGCTAAGCGGTTTTGTTGATGTCTCATAAATAATGGTTACGACCTCCCACTGAATATATTATTGAAGGATACTGTAGGTAGAAAATGATATTGATCTAGAGATGTTTATAAAATCTGTAGTCACATGTGGATAAATGATGTCGAAGAAGAAGAATGTTTGTGGGTCAACATTGGGCCTAACAATAAAAATGTTTGCATATCATAAGGGGATCATTATATCTAATAATCACATGAAAGGTCATAATGTTATAGAAATAATGAAATTTTATGTTTTCTGAAATCAAGATGACTGATTGGGGAAGAAGTATCCACATTCATGTATTTCATTTTTATCTATTGGGTTCTCTAAATATGGTATTAGCTTATTGTTTTAAGGATATCAAGAAGCTGTGAGGTAAGATTTACAGTGTTTCCAACAATTGGTCTACCAATTCAAAAGAGTATTTTGACATTTGAAATTAGAATAAAATTTAGAATTAATGATTTATATCATTCCAATTCTTGAGGTTTTATGGGTGATTATTTGAATACTAAAAGATAAGAATGTTGTTAGGACACAATGGTTATTACATAAAAAGATGAATGAGGATGTAATAGTTCCTTGAAAAAACAAGATTTCCATGAAAAGGATACTCCTAAATAGAGGTTACTGATGTTGATGAAGTATTTTCACCTTTTTTGAGGCTAGATAATAATATTATTTTTATCTATATAAGTGAAAAGAAGGTTCAATGTTTTTTACCTAGATGCCAAGTTATAATTTTTGAATGGGATTATGGAAGAATAAGTTTCTATTGAGAATAAATTGGTTTTTCTAATTCATGAATATTATAATGGAATTTATTTATTGATGAAGGTTCTATATTGGATATTGTAATTAGAAAGATAATGTTATTCAATACTGGAATAGTTTTTGAGGAATCTTTATTTTCAACATGATGGAGTTGATTACAATCTATATTTCAAGGATGAAAGTAATCAAAGGATGATGGTGTTGGTGACACATAGAAATAATGGAACATTCATTTCTGAATCTAAATATTAAAATGTGGTTGTGAGAACATTTGGAATGGATAATTCCCAAGAGATGATGACTTTGATGGCTACCTAGATGAAGCTGTCTTAGGATGACGAAGGCAATATACTAAATGTTATAGAATATAAGAAAACCATTGGTAGTCTACTGTACTTGATGACAATATCACCTGCTATTGTTTTTGGAACATTTCAAGTAGAAATAGATCAAAAAAATCCCAAAGTAACCCACTTAAAATAAGTAAAAAATAATACATAGATATATCAAATGGATGATGGTTTTTGGTTTGATGAATAATTAAAAATATCATCAATAGTTATAGGGATATATAGATCTATATCGGGCCAGTTTGACAGATGATATAAAATAGAAATTAGGTGGTATATTCTATCTTGTAGAATTTTATATTTATTAGATAACAAATAAACATGATTTAATTTTATTAAGTACACTAGAAGGTGAATATATTGTGGTTACTCAAGCCTGCACATAGTTATTGTGGATGAAACAACAACATTATGATACGGGAGTTGAGGTGAAATCTCTAATCAGAATTCACTGTGATAATTCAATAGTTGTAAATCTCAGTAAAACTCCAGTCCATAACTAAAGGGAAAGGAACATTGAAATAATGTAATGTTTTATTAAGGGGATGTTGGATAAAGGGATTGTGAAATAGTAATATGGTCCTATAGAACTATAAGTTTTGGAAATTCTGAAACAGTCCTTACCAAAAGAAGTTTTGTAACGGAATTCACTGGCATTAGTTATTCAGTCGAATCCCCATACTTGAAAAAATATTGAGATGTGACCCCCTCTCCCTGAGTTCTGATGTGTTTATCTTGGATATTATTATATGTTTTATTTACCATATTTTAGACTGCAATGAAGTAACCTTTAGGTTCGTTGAAAAAGTGGGAGAAATTGTGGATTTAAATAGGACGAAAACATCATAATCAATATAGGGGTGAAGCCAATAGGGAGAGATGTGATGTTGGAGATTTGTAAATCTAATGATACAAAAGGTGATCGATTGAAGGTTATATATCATGATATATGAGGTTCATGATGAAAGAAGTTGAGAGGTTTTATAATGATGTGATTCATTGATGAAATTTTTATACTACACTTTTTTCTCACACTGAACATGGATTGTATGGGGTTAGATTGTGTGTTGAGTAAATCCTTAATCTCTTTCATAATCACAAGAAGTGAATGCTGGTAGATGATTGGAGAAGCTTTAACAAGGTATCAAAATGAGAAGAGTTGTCCACAAACCCAAAGGGGCATATTGTTGTAAAAAATCCCCCAATCTTCCATTTTGTTATTTTTAGGGTTATTATGTTTGTTAAAAAAGCAAGATGATTGTGAATTAGTATGGTTAGCCTTTTTGAATAATATATTTAAGGTGGTGTAGTTTCATAGTGTTTAAAAAAATATAGGCCTCAAATTTGTTTTATAGAAAATGAAGGTTTTTCACAGTGGAGATTGGGGAACTCATAGTATCACAACTATGTTAAATGAACTTCAATGGAGGTATGTATAATTCTAAATGAAATTTGATAAAGGATGATTTCAGTAGTGTAGTGTTATGTGGGTTGCGAAGTGCTCTATGCGGACCGAATAGAGAAATGAGTTTTTGGGAGGTGTTTAGTTCATGGGAGGATCATCATTCATTGGAGGATCATATTTCATGGAATTGAGGTGGAAATTTAAATAGATGAAAAAGGTTTTTTATGGACGACATCATATGCTGTAATTAAGATAAGTTCTATAAAAACTGCATAGTAGTTGACGGTGAAGTTTTTACCTCATCTAAGATTCAAGTAATTCATATTATCCATTTGTTGGATCAATTTTCATATATAAATACCCTTAGAAATATAAATTTGTTTAAAGTTTTTCATTAGAATAGATCATCACTCTATAAATCATTCGGGGAATTTTGAATTAGCTCACGAGATATAATTCTCTAAAAGGAGAAAAGTTTCCTGAGGGAGAATTATATGAAAGATAGTATGTGAAGATTTCTCATTGAAAGGGTTTATGGGGTTTTATAGCATGCAAAGGAAAATGATATGTGAAGAAAAGAAGGTCTATGAAGCATAACTAGTTTTTTAGGCATCAAGATGTCTACGAAGTAGAGTCAATCAATGAAAGAAAGGTTTTCCTGGAATCACATATTCTACACTATGTAGGATAGTTAATGGAGGATTCATGAATGTTCATAAAGGATGCATGAAATTCCATGGATAATGAAAGGAAGTTTTCTGAGGGACTAAAATAGTCAGAGAATGTAATTTCTGGAAACTAAAATTATGTAGAAAAGGGTATTTCATTTACTAGTTGAAAACCGGAATTCAAGACACACTTACATGTGAAACAATTCTAAGGTTCTCATTCTAGGAGACACATTCTTAGATTACACAAGGAATAGTATTATTGTTATATCATAATTTTAATAAGAAGAAGAATAAGAAAGAGGATCTAAAACTTCAGACTATATTTGTAGAATGAGTAAGTTCACTTCTACATTCAACGTATAGAAAGGAATAATCGGAATATCTTGAATATCATTACAAAGATAAGGTAATTTATGCCTTTATAGTAAATATAAGTCCATTATTGTTTTCTAGAAAGTGGAATTTCTACATCTATGTGTTCTTACAGAAGTGAAGGAGAATCCATGAGATAACTTCAACAGAGTATCTTCCTATAGTTTAAGGTACATTAATTATTGATAATGAGAGGACATACATGTCTCCAAACTATGTGTGGATCCTTTCTAGATAAGTAAGAAAATGAATAGGAAAATGGTGATCCTTTCCACGAGCAGTTATCCAGATAAAGTGAGTTAGGGTTTAACCCTTGGAAATGAAGTGAGATGACTCTAAACATTGTAACGGTGGTGAGCCTAGACATAGAAGTGATCTATCCAAAAACATTATTTGTAAGGGATCCAAAGTAAATTCTATACATAAGAATATTTTTGTTGAATGCTTCTTAGACCTATCGGAATGAGGGTGACCCATGTAAAAATATTTGTGTTCATATATTTTAATTCCTACATTAAATTATATGCATCAACATTGAATAATGTGTAAAATGATAAGATAAATATAAACACTAACGTGAAAATGAAATGAGCCTTATAATAAGGAGGTCAAGATCCAGTGTGTAGGTATAATTTCAAAAAGAATATTCATACCCTGATTCCCCCCCCCCTCAGGGTATCTAGGATCATTTTGGACCTAACAATTACCAAAGATTCTGTTTTCAAAAATTCCTTCACTTTTCATAACCAAAATGGAAGCATTCATTGATTCGTGTAATTTCATTTAATCTTTTCCCTTAATCCAATTTTATAATAATTCAACATAAAATCATGTCATTAAATTGATTTTAAAATAAAACCATAATTTTTCTCAAATCCCCCTAATAATTCCAATTTCATGTAAAATGTGGGTTTTACAAAATTTCCATGCCATTTAAAATCACACATCAAATCCTTTCAAATCAGGGTTTATGAATTAATTAATAACCCATTTCAATTTAATCAAGAAAGATATGGTTTAAATCATAAGGAAAATAATTATGAATTGACCTAACATTAATAACATGGTCAACTACAACACCCATGATGGGATCTCCAATGAAGAACAAGTTGGAAGAGATCACAAAAAGAAACCTATAATCAAGATGTAAAAAATAGAGTTAATATCCATCAATTACATGAAGATCTATCAAAATATAAGGAGGAACGAAATAGAGATTAGAAGAAGCCACAAGATAGAATATCCACTTACCATATTTTCCATGAAATGGGTTAGGAGGGGACAAAATCACCTCTTGGGAGCCTCCATGGATGAAAAAAATGTGATAGGGTTTAATTAAGAGATTAGGAATATTAAATGCAGGGTTTGGGATTTTAAAATAATTTTCAGAGGAAATAAAATCCAAGAACAGAGTTTGTTGGGTAGGGATGCATAGTTAGAAAAACAGTGCACCACAACTAAGTTCCCCTTCTATTAGTGTTTGAAATTTATCCGTGGATGAAAAATGGTTTTAAAAACCATGACGCAATCATGAAATCCATCTTTGTCTAAGGTTTCACGTCTTATAGGGGTTGGCCTCATGGTTTGGAAAAACCATGAACCCCCTTACAGTGGCTCCCAAGAGAGCACAATGTTTGTTGGGTCAAACCACATAGTAATAACTAACCTTGAACCAATTTTGAATAACCCCTTTGGATTACCAGATTTTCCATATCATCCAAAAAAACAACAAATAAAAGAACCAACATAAAGGATATAAAAATAGGGCTCAAGGAATACATGAAATAAGGTAACATGATGTTATATTTGACCTCTTTTCTTCAATGATATGTTGGAACATCCTTCTATATATATTCAATTAAAACCTAATAAGGACATCAAAATGATGTCATTCCTATGAAAATAAAAAATTGTTAGAGGCACATAAACCTATAAAAATTAATACTTAAGAATACTTAATTAATTATTTTATTTATTTTATTCCTTTATGGTTTAAACTATCCTAAGGTCTACCCATTTTTCACATAGACACAAAGAAGAATAATGCATGATCATTTCTTAGCTCTCTAACCCATAAATAGAATCACTTAATTTAGAAGGATTTGGTAAACTAAAAGGTATATGAATTAGATCATATGGGGCATAAATGCCTTTGTCTAAGCTAGTCTTTTGTTCTTTACATCACTTACTAAACTTAGCTGACCGAATTTTCCTACCAACCCATATAGTTTCACCTATGGATAACTAAAAAATCCATCTTATCCATAATCCTGAAAATTTTATACCACTATTTCATTACCCCTCCCCCCAAAGAGTACCCCCCTTAGTCCAGAAATGAGGGTAGGGAGATGGTGACTACCCAAAATCCCCCTAAAATAGGTCACCATTTAACGACAAGAAATGAGATTATAATTAAAAAAATGGATTCCAATACCCAATAAAAAATATTTAGAAGAGATATAAAAAATGGATACACCAATAAAATATTGGTCATAAGGAAAAATAAATCCCATGTACATACATGTAATGTTAAGAATGATCAAAACAACTGGAAGGGAAAACTACAACTACCCAAAAGATAGAATCATTAGAGACCATGAATCTCAAAAATATCCTAAAAAATAAACAGCTACTAACATTAACCCTTATCTCTAACCTCCTCTTGATAACTAGAATAATATATTATATACACATGGGGTGAGGATAATAGTATACTCGGTAAGATCTTCTACAAAGACTCTCATGAAAAACGTAAAGAAAACATATTAAATCCTAGTGAACAATGAGTGAAACTAACTCATCCCATAAATATGTACAATATTTTCTCAGCCTCACCATGGATATATATCAATAATTATTGCCTAAAATATTTTATATATTACAGTAATAAAACAAGGGAACCCTGTAACCACTTCCCCATTGGTTTGTTTCTCTACCCCAATGTTGTATGTCATTATCCATCTATATCCAAAAGAAGTATACCTGAAACAACATTGGCTAAGTATAAGATGCATCTAATTAATCACATCATCTCATAATCCCATCATCTCATCCTCATATATATATAGTAACCAATTAGTTTCTTGGAGCCACCACATCTCATATGTCATGTATCATACATCGGGTATGATACCTTAATCCATCGCATCCCCTGCCTCGAATATGTACATCTACCCATCATAGCCCATATCCATCATGCCTATAATAACAATTTGGATACTATATATGGAGATACATGTGCGAAATTATGACAATCCATTACATCACTCTAAACACATATATGGTAAACTAACCACCATGCATACCAGCACATAAAACTGTTATATAAAGAGTGGATCCTGAGGGGGTAGTTGGTCATTCATCCCTTTACAACCTGGATATTGTGTAAAACACCCACCTATAGTCCACTCAACATCATTAACCCTACCAAAATGTGTGAGTTAGAAGTTGGAATCACAAAACATACAAGATGTAATAATTCTCACAACCACACTATGGGCATAGCCTAGTCCTATGATCAACTACAACTATCATCACTCTGAAACCCCACTGATATCATTAGGGACTAGATATATTGTAAGAACATAATAAAATAAGGAGCTAATTTTTTTTCATTATTTTCTTTTAATATTTAACTTCATGTTAAATACTCCATTAACCATTAATTAAGATTATTCTAATTACATTTCATTAACCATCTATGTAAATTCCATTCACACCAAGCATAATCCAACTAAGTCTACAATTTCTAAGGATTAAAATTAATAGTTGAATTCTAGTAAGAACCATACTCATGAGTTAAACAAAAATTAAATTTTTTTATCATACCACAATTCTAGGTGGTCTTGGAAAACATCCTAAGCTACCATCAAGAGATACAACCAAACACATATATATGTCTCATGTATTCAGGAAAGGAATGTTGATAAAACAAGCAACCAAACCATTCATCCATTAAACATGTACATCAATAATAAATAAAAAAATATTTCATCAATAAAATGGGTAATCCCAACTTCAACACATTCCATAAACTCTTGTTTCATCCCCAACACCCTCATGCATATCACTATGAATCTCATTGTCACAGGCGTCAACTGCTTCCATAAACTCTGGCCTCCTCACCTATATATCTTCTATCATCCTAGCCACATACCAAATCACATAGTAAAAATCTTATCAAATTCACAAAGAAGGTATCAAAAAACAATCTTATTCAATAGGGAAGCATGTCCCTGAAAACAAAGCATCCAACCTTGACATGGAAATGGGATATCACAGTCCCAAACCAACATATTTGGGCTTCACAAGAAAACAAAAAACCTTATACCCAAGCATATATTTTTAAAAAACGACTAGTTATTATTTCATCTTTAATTAACCAACTCATTTATTATTGGTTACAACTATTGGTAACCTAATACATCAACTATAATAATCTATTAAATGAACTAAACATGCACTCTAGTATAAGATTCTAGTTTCAACAGACTTAAAGAAGAACCAAACTCACTAATAATTCATTTTATAATTATTAATAATCATTATAACATTAATTTATTTATATAATCCCTTTAACACATGGAATAACACATTAAATTAAACATTCATACTTGCATCAATTTTATTACCATCAAATTATGAAAAACACCAAAATTTTCAAACATACAAAATCATTAATATTTTAATAAACCAATAAAACAATATAGTCATTAAATTATTTATCCAAATTCATAAATTTTAATATTATAAAACATGAATAACAACATTCTATAAATTTCATAGTATAGACATCATGCTATATTGAAAAACAAGAGATGAGCCTTTATCACGGTGGAATAAAACAACATGGGATTGCTAAAAATAAGCCAATTACATTATTTAATATAGTTTAATATTTATTAGGTTAATTATTCCACTATAAAATGTAATAAAACATGTTTAATTATTGATTTCATATAATAAAAAAATATAACAAATGAATCCCCAACCTAGAACTTCTAACATTCTGGAAATGTAAATGTCACACCAACGTGTTTTCTGATCAACTCTTCTATGAAGAAACAATAATATCCTAAATAATACCTACCATGAATGCATAGAAAAATGAAAATGAAAATTCAATTGGAATTATGGAGATAATCCTATAGAACATGGAAATAAGGAACTAGAGGAAATGAGAAAAAATAGAGAGAAACTACTAGAAAGAAGAAACCTACCTTGGATGACCATGGATTGATCCTAGGAAGAGATTGATTGATCCCTATGTAATAAGGGATTAAAATCCTTAAAGACATCTTTTTTCCAAGGGTTTGAGATTAATGAGTGTGATACAATTGGTTTTGGGGGCCTCGTTGGTATTTATAAGAAGATAAATATTTAGAGGACCACAACACTGCCCCTAGGACCATGAATCAAACCACCTGGACCATGATGCAAAGGGAGGAGACAAAAAAAACCCACATTCAATCATAATTTTAGGATACATGGTTGGATCAATGGGGAATATCCTATTTATCTAGAGGTACTAATATGTGGTCTACACATCATATTCCAAAGCCACCCCCAATTCTGTAATAGTCTCCAAAACTTCTACAACCTAGCCACCATGATCCATGTTGTAGCACTCGACACTGGGGTAGGGAAAACACCAAAGCCAATGACAATGGATTATTCCAGCTTAAAAAGTTTGTATCATAGTTTTTTATCCATTATGCCTCCCCATGTCATAGCTGGGAGACCACACCATAAAAGAATGGCTTATAGCGAGGAACATGACTCCACGTAGAAATGTGGCCTCAAATGGTAGTTCCCTCACCCCATTAACCCTCTAAACTCCTTATAACCTCCTCAAAGTTCCCCAAACACCCAAAACAATCAATGTGAAGGGCCAATTGGGTTTGGTTCCTTATAATCTATTTAATAGAATATACTCCTCCATGGGTTCTTGACTCTCAATTAAGATTCATAAACATGAATTTTTGAGCTCCCTAGTTCCTCCTTGTGTTCATATTCCCACATTATCAAGCTCCTATTATCTTTATTTTAATCAATAATTTAATGGAAAATTTGTAAATTTTATTTTAAAAATCACAGGACTTCAAATTTCAAAAACTTCTAAACCTTAAGAGTTTACACAGAATCCTTGTGAATAAACCAAAGTACCATACACTTAAAAGTTTTCAAATAATGGTTTCTAACCTGATGGGATACCTCTAAAACTTATGAGAAAGTGTTCAACAGCTTCTAGATTGGTCTGTACCATATGGAGGTCCAGATTATAGCCTTACAAGCTCACTATATGAACCTTGAAATCTAATGTAAACCTTATAAAATCTTTTCGAAACCTTTTTAGTAGGAATGTGAAATTTATGAGCTACCCCTAAGAAACATTTCATAGTAGAAAATTATATAATTAAAAACAATAATAATGAGAAATTTACCCATTCAATACACAAAACGGACCTTTAAAAATTAATTGATGAATTTAAATTAGTTCAAATAAAAGAATATTAAAAATATAAGCATATAAATTTGAAAAATTACTTCAAAAATTGAAAACCTCAAATTTGTATTAAAATAATATTTCTATGAATATTCATAAAAAAATTAGTTCAATACTTGTTCCTATAATATAAAAAAATAAATACAAGATTCCTTTAATAAATTTAGTACCAAAAATACCCAATTTCATCAAAATGATCAATAATTAACATTTTTACCTTTAAATTGATAAAAAATGTGAAAATTTACAATAAAAAAACATTTAGCAAAAATATAATACATTTTTACAAAAATATATTTTGAAAATATGTAATGAAATAGATCTACATCACATATAAAAGAGTTTCCCATATTAGGGTTTTGGAAAGTAGGTTTAAGAACCTTAGAGTTGTATAAAGATATGATTTTTTGGACGTGTGTAAGATTTGGATTTTTACTATAAATGCATAATCCATTAATAATAAATAAGGGAATTTATTTGAATAATGAGGTTTTTTTAGACTTAAATGCTCTGATTTATCAAAATGGGAAGTTATATAAATGGATTTTACAAAAAAACCATGTTGTTAATGTAACTTATGTGAATCAATGAGTCATGAGAATATATTAATTATATAATAAATTTTTAATTAATATTAGTAAAAAATAAATAATTTTAATAGGTTATTACATAAAAAATTATAGGGAAAAAATTATGCCAAAAAAATTCTACTAAAGTGACCATTGGATATTCCAAATATGTGAACGACATATAATGTTAATTGGAACTCATTCAGGACCTTTCCAATCGAATTAGTTATTCCTTGAAAAAAGATTAAGTATTATTATAATTATAGATACAATTATTTAGAATTTAATATGTTATTTTTGAAATTTCATTTTGTAAAGATCAACGAGAGCTTAAACATACATAGTGTAACATAGAGATAGTGACATCTTTCATTGGAATGTGTGCCAATGTGTCATCTAGTATAAAGTAGTGAAAAAGGATAGGAAGAATGGGGTGGAGCTACGGAGGAATGGAACCATACCTAAATCATTTTAAATGGATTTATAATTTTTAGGGAGTTCCTTTTCCTAAACCCACCATAGGATACAATATTTACTATATTCTGGTACATTGAAATATTATTATTATATACTCATTAGATAATCCTTTTATGAGTGAAAAAAGTAAAATCATTGTGAATTTTTTATATCATTTACTTCATTTCTACAATAAATAAATCAACATGTGTGTTAAGTGATTATTGATCAAATTTTATTAGAGTGAAGATAAGAAAAAACTCAATCAAATCCTCATGGAAAGAAAAATATTAGATTATACCTACTAATATTGAGGTCATGATCATTTTTGGTGGTGTGAGTTCAAGTATTAAGTGATTTAATTTTAATTATATTAATACCTTGGTACACCCACTCAATTTATCTCCCTCTAATGAAACTTGTAGGAAAAGAAAATTGTTTCATAGAAGTTTTCTTATTGTAATTTAAATATCTAAAAACAACTTTGGATTCTTTTTCTACCAATGGATTCAATGATGAAGCTAAATATTTTTTGTGGTAATAAATTTTAGGGATTAAAAAATTATATTTAATAGTTTATATATTCTTATGGAGAAGAGAACATGGAATATTTTCCACAAGATACAGATTTGAAAAAAAATAGTGATCAATTTTTTTATAAAAGAAAATATAAATTTCTAAACAAATGTATCTCAAAAGTGGTTTTCATAAAAACCATTCATTGTGATAGATATTTTTATATTTGGGTTATGTGATTGAAATATATCTAAACTAAATAGAATTAATTAATTTTTTATATACTTCCTTAAAATATGAATGTAAATATGGTTATGATGAGATACCAGTGAAAAAGTCTGAATAAGAGTTCTATATATCAATGGGGAAAAAAGAGAATCATAAAGAAGACACCAAATAATAATGAGACATACACTATGGAATGAGTGAATTATATTTTTTAAATTACAATGAAAATATTATTCCTTAATATTATATCAAATTTGGAAATTATGATTCCCCCCTGAAGAATGAAATGGATGAAGATTCCACAGAAGAAGTGGCAATGAAAACTGTTCTATGATCCATATAATATACATGAAGTGATCAGGAAAATATCAAATACCTATATGAGGAGGTTATTTAATTGAAGATATTTTATAAATTGGGAATAAATTCATAGATGATCTATCTAAGAAGAATACAAGACCTTTTAAAGGCCTTAAATGATGAAATTAAATGAATGGGAGAAAACATTAAGTCCCAAAAATATCAGCATGAAGAACATTCACCCAAAGTGGAAAAATAAATTTATACTGATAAATAACTAAAATTTATCATTGACACTCTAAAAAAGAACCATTAATAGAGGATAAAATCATGGATGGAATCTAGTTTGAGGATGAAGAATATGGTTATCTAGTTTTTGGATAATGATGAGAAGATCAAGGATCTTAAAGAGGGTTGGGAATCTATAATGAAAACAATAAGATCCCTCTTGGGATAGTAAAAAAAAGTGGATCCCATAAAAGAATAAATACTGAAACTAAAAGTAAATTTATATTCATTAACAAATCAATATGAAAATATTCTCAAAGTAAGATTGCTAAAAATTTAAACTATTATGGAATCATGGGACATACCATGAGTTCGTGTCTCTAATCCTTTGGGGTTAATGAAGAAGGAACCTTTTCTACAACAAAATATCAAAAAAGGAAACACTCTAGGAGGTATGCTTTTAATGAGAGGTGTTTTATTTTTTCTATCCATGGTCATGTGTATATATAATTTATGAAGTAATTGTTTATATCCTTCTTAAGAAAATCTTATGTTCCTATGAAAATGGGTTTAAATTTCTCACCAAAATAAAATAATTTGTGTTGTAAAATAGATTTATTTTATTATAGGAAATAATCCATGTAATTCATTGATAAGTTCCCCAAACTCTAATGATAATATACTCTTAATATTCATATCAGTGAAAATGAAAAAAAGAAAGAGATGAATAATTTTATAACTGTGAGAAATAGGTATGAGCTTGTGATGAAAGGTCAATCAAGGATGAAAAATTTAACGTGTATCTAAGGTCTCTCAGTGAGGACAAACATGAATATTTCTATAGTTTATTCAAAAAAAATATACCAAATTAAAGGCGATAAATATGGGTGTTAGATCCATCATATGGTTGATGAAGAATGATGAATGACAAAATGATGATGTATCAAAAGAAGAAACATGTACAAGTGGGATTACTCTCATAATGGAGGTGACTCCCAAGAAAAAAATATAGAAGTAAAAATAAAAATTCTAAATGAAATGTTTATAAGTGGTATTAATAAAAGAAAATCCACTTTAAATAATCATAATAAATTTAGAGTCAAAGGGTTTGTTTACCAAGACCAACCACATTCCTCAGTTGGAAGATGTTAGAGAAGATCCCCTATCCCCAATATTTACTCTTTGTTACTGTTATTGAAGTGTTTCAATATTTTGGGGGGATACAATCCATGGGTATATTGCATTAAAATATATTAGCGATATTGATACAAGATATGAAGTTGAAATTTATGTGGGATTAGGTTAAGTGGTATCTTTTTTAGTCTATAATTTCATGAATATCAGTGAAAACAGAGGAATCTGAGAAATATCAATTAGTATCATGGACTAACTGAACTGTTGGTGTCAAGAACACAAATTAATAAATTGGAATCCAAACATGATGATAAAACAGTAATCCTTGATTTACAAGCAGAAATGAAAAATATCCATGATTTGTCTATTTTTATCTAACATTTGACATCATCTTATTATTTTTAGGATAACAAAATATTTAATAGGTTGATGAATCTCATGTTGAATATCAATTCTATAATTGGATTTTAGGATGACACATTCAAGGTTAATTTTTATATACTAATATAAAAGGTGTTATCCACCTCAACTGAGTAAAGACACTAGATAGAGGAATAAAAAATGATTTTATCATGTTTATTTCTAGAGTGAATCCCTGAAAAAAAAATTCGATTACTCACACATATAGTGATTCATGGATTATTAACTAATGGTTTCATATAATTTTGTTTTTTTAAAGAAAAATTCTAGAAGTAAGTTAACTAGTCAACTCTGATGAATTTATGACATTGAGTGAAATGGGAATAAATGAAGTTATCAACATAAAATCATATTTCTTACACTAATCTATTACTCGTTTTTCTGATATATATTTTAGAATAATCTTTTCTAAGTGGTATATTACCTCACTGAAATTTGTTAACAATATAGATACAATTGAAATATATTATTGAGCATGAAAGTCAAATCTAAAATCAAAGTGAACAAGTGAAATTAGTCTAGAAAATAAATAACTCTAGAAGATTAATAAAAAATTAGATCCTACTATCTCCAAATTCTATGTATGGACTATTATTTCATCCAAAGTGGAATTTAGTGAAAGATTCCCTAATAGTTGTGCGAATCAGGATATGAACCTCATTCTCATTTTCTCACTCTTTTTTACACTTATTGAGTGATTATCTAATTAAATGGTGAGCTTTTATAATATTTATTTAGATAATATCAATGATTCTTCAATACAAAAGGACTAATTACCATCATATATAATATAAGAAAAGAAATCACAAAAGAGAAAACAATTTCACTTGGTACACCTACACTAGGGTCAGTCCAATGAGAACAAACTGATATTGTTTCTATGTTCCAAAATCCAATAATATTTACTAGTCTTATGGTTACAATGTTTTCTATAATTTCACTCTATTCAAAGATCAATTCATTTACAATATTTAGGGTTTGGATCACTTCCAACTATGGGTCACTCATTTTATCCTCTACCTTTGCTCACTACTTCATGAAGTAGTTATTTTGGAAACATAATCCAATTCAAAACAAAACTTTCTGATAGTTATTTCACTAATTAGTTCTCATTATTATAAAAACTTCTCTTTAATTTTTTTTCAACATCATCATAGTATCCTGACATTCCTTGTTGATCTACTCCTCATGGAATATCTCATTTGGTAGGGTTTTTAATCAATTCGAGTAACTTTTTGTACTATTCTCCAGATGTGAATACCTAATACACACTTTATAGATTCTTTCAAATCCTTAATGAAACTTTGGACTTTCTAAAAACATTATAATAATTTATTAAACTATGAAAATTCATTAAACTCACAACATTTCATTAAGATCTATAAAATTTTAAAAAAATCCCTCAGTTATGAAGACCCAATTGTTTTTATCATAGAACTGATATTCTAATTAATTTTTTGTGTAATAAAAATCTTCATGAAAATATTTTGTGAATTAAGATCCTTTGGATTGAAAAAGATTCAAGTTTCCTAAAATGAGGTCGTTATCCTCCCATTTATAGAATTTTTTATCCCTAAGTAAAACTTTAATGATTTCCATCGACAGTTCAGGAAACTCTATAGCTTGTTTTCACAACTCTATTTTTTCATGAAAATTATGGGCTATATTTCATTTGTGTATGCTTCCGAAAAATATGGAATCAACAAATAACTTTTAAACTTCATGAAAATCACTACCTTTGTGATTCTCACATTCATGAATCAATCATTTTTCTTGAATTCCATTCTTTTTACACATTTTTATGAGGTGGTATCAAAACATAAATTCCAAAAAACACATTCTTCCATTCATTTAACATTATTTAATGAATGAATAAATCTTTCATAAAATTCCATCCTTTTCCAGTTTTCAAGGAGGCCATCTTAAATCTTCAATTTCACCAAACTAATTTAACCATTCATGTAACTTTTGCACATACATGAAAAATCCTTCCTTTCCGATTTTTATTGAGATGGAATTGGAATCACAATGTTTTTTCAACATCATATTTTTTCACATTTTTTTCATTTTTTTGTCTTCTTACACTGAATTCCTAGACAAACTGAAACACTTACATACCTACTTCCTCATAAATACAAAAAGGTCTTCCCAATCTAGGATCTTATCAAATAAAACATTCATGATGTATACCTATCTAGGTGTTCCTATTTCTTTAATAGCTTCATCTTGTATCTCAGTATAATCATGATATACATTCTTGGATTGCACATTACTTCATGAAATTAGCCACTATTGGGACCCATAAACTCAACATCATGTTTAAAAAACACATTCATGAATTTTTAAAGAATAATCAATGTGAAATAATATGAAACCCAAATAATAATAATAATTTGAGTTCCCAAATCCATAAAGGAGGACTCAATTTCACATTGAAATATCATTATGAAAACCACCACATGGAGTTCCACCTCTCTTCATGGTGTCACATCACTCTACATGGAATATCACACCTCAACATGGCATCTTGCCACTCACTATGGTGTCCCACCACTCTCTATGGAATCATTTAAATGAAATGTCATTTGTAAGTGAAAACATTGTTTTTCATCCCCCAGAAATGAAGAAATAATTTGTCTTCCTAGATATTTTTTCCCATCCCCTGATAATAAGGGTCCCAAAAAGAGTTTTTCGTCCCCAAAAAACGAAGAATTTATTTATGGACCTAAATTGTTTTTTATCTCCTATGAATTAAATATCCAACACGGATGTTCAGAGACCCTTGTAGCTAGTTACCACAATTCCTCTATAAAATCCCCAAGGGGGAGCTAGGGAGAGGAAATATAAATATTCATGGAAAGGTGTGAGAGGACTCAATTTCTAGTAGGTAAATTTACTGTATAATACTAAGGTACAAAGTGGATTAATTTGACCATCTACATAGCTAAAAATATTTTTAGACACCATTACATGAAACATTAGTAGTAGGTCTCCTAAATACACATCTTTCATTGTATAAAAGTACTACTCAGAGGAAAATTAGACCCACATAGCTACGTACTATGCAGATATACCCTAATCCCACATAAAAAAGTGCTACATTGATGGAACCTGAAGCATTCCACCCTATATGTCTCTCTTCCATTGGTCTCTGACCTCATCTACCAGTAGATTAGTGATATTTTGTTTTCTAGATCTATCATTTCTTCTTGTTTCTCACACCGATCATGAATTTCATGGTATTAGAGTTCAGTGGAGATCATGAAATCAACTAGATCAGAATAAAATGGTTTTCCTCCAATTTGTAAGAACAAATACCTTTCCTCAACCTTTGAAGGACAATATTCTTTATGAATAAACCTTGGGGAAGCCTCTATATGTGTAATCAATGGCCCTTCCAAATTTTATCGGCTTTTATTCTTGACTAACTAGGATACGTAGAAACCCTTCCGGAGGTCAAAGCCCAACACCAAAATTCACCCAAATGTTCTCAGATTTGTATCATTAGTAGGGTCACATCCAAATCATAGGGTTATATTCCTTGTAAACTCTGATTCATAATTATCCTTATTGGTCCATAATCTTGGTAAAATAATACCCCACATGGGAGAGAACATCTTTTATAGGTACCTCAAGTCACTTAAACATGAGTTATTGTCTATCCTTTTCTTGGAACCTTCTACCTATATGTCATTTCCATGTGATGTTAAACATCACGGTTAACAAGAAAACTTTAAACATGGTGTGTCCCAATAAGTGGAACATAACCAAATGGGTTAAAAATCCTTTGAGTAGGATATGTAGGAATCCCATTTTATAGGTTCGATCCTGACATCAAAAAAATTCCCTTCTTCCTGGATGATAGAAAATTCTAGAGTGCCCCACTACATGTCTTAAAACTAGCATCAAAATGATGAATTATATAAGAATCACAAATCCACGTATAAAAATCTACCATTGATTGAGAACCTCATATACATAGAGATATCTCCGTCAATGGATAACCTCTGATACAAAAAAAAGATTCCAAATCCTTGTATACTAATAATTGAGTATTAATTCAAGGGTGATCCATGTTATACTTGGGAATGAATAAAGGTTTCAAAAACATGTATTAAACAAATTCTATAATAGGGTCCCAAAATATGAAATAACATCCACCCCCTAAAGGGTTTAATGAGCCCAACGTCCCATCCCCTCGATAAATGTGGGTTCTTATGTTTCATTTTACAAGTCCCACAATGAACTCCTACCTTTGGAATTTAGTTGCATGAGTCATCAAGGATATAAGATCCATCGGGTGTTTCGAGTTCAATGAATAAAACCCATTAGAAACTGACCATTGGAAACACGTGTAAAAAATGGTGAAACTGACATGAATGATTTCACAACAATACTCAACCCCCTCAATAAACCATCAGGACCATATTTTTTTCGAAACAAAATGGTTTTCCTGATATTAATCCTTAACTATAGTGATGGTGTCACCCACACATCATGCCCCTTTCACTCTCAAAATAAAATATCGCCAACCAAAATGAATGACGATCCATGTGTTAATTTATAGAGATGATACTTCCATAGGATATTATAGTTGGTGTTTTTAAAATATATTATAGGAACATTTCACCAGAACTCTCTTCAATCCAAATGGAATCTCCCTAGATCTTGCAGTCATGTGAATCATCCACTACACAATCTGGGTCCTCATCGAAATAGAGGATTCCATCACCCACCCAATATTCTGGAAGATTGGTTTTAAATGCATTGGTCCAAGAGTTCCACCAAATGATACTATCCCAGCCTAGGAGGTAGCATGATAGTCCCTCTATCATATGAAGGCATGACATTTTTATACTCAATGACTGTTGAAAGCCTTGGAAAAAAGGAAACCAATTTCCATCTCAAAATTTTTGAGAACCTATCCTTGAAATGAAATAACAGGTTCCTTCTTTACCTCAGGGAGTATAATCAAGAAGTCTCCAATGAAATGATCCTAGTAAATTAGGGTTCCTACCCAAGGGATCATGCCAATTATCATTTTTTACAACACTACACATCCCATCATCCTCTGCATTAAATCCACACTACCTCCCAAGATTCATCCCACTTCATTTGGACACAGGGCCCTAGGGTGGACCATAGAGGGAAATAGTCAAAAATCTAAGAACGTGACAACATTATTTTTTCTGATGAAAATACCAAGAGTTAAATATGGCCTTAGAAAATGAGAAAATAAAAATACCACATCACACATATCAAGCCCTTAATTGAAATATAGTTGAAAAAACGAGCTTATACATATCTATGCTTATGAAAATCAAGCCTTCATGTCAAATATGGTGAAACAAATTAAGTAGATTAAAATACTAACTCAATAATATCTATCATGCCAGTCATATACAGAGGAAAGTAATGATACGATACACATCTATGTTTAAACATATCAATACCCCTAGTCAAATACAGTATAAAACAATGAGCAGATGAAAATCCATTCTCACAAATCTCAATACATATTCTAAAATACGATGAGAAACAATGAGATTATGAAAATCCTTTCTCATGCATATCAAGCCCTCCAGTCAAACATGGTGGATTATAATGATTATATTTCAATCCCAGCTCACGTATATCAAGTAATCTAGTCAAATATATCATCAAAAAATGATTAGATGAAAATAAATGTTCATTTATATCAATCCTTCCATTCAAATATGGTGGCAATATATTAGTTGATAAAAATTAATTCTCATGCATACCAAGTTTGTCAGTTAAATATTGTGGCAGATGAAGGGCATAATTAGTGAATATAGCCTATGAACCTGGGGACGACATGTATTCCAAGACCAACACTAGAATGGTTGTATATTATCATCCCAAATAAGGATGTTTCTCATCATGTCTCGACAATGATGGAGGGTTGACTTCAATTCCTGACAACATCATACTAACATTCCAAAATGTAATATAATCAATAGAAATAGCTCAGATTCGGGTCCATGACCCCACCTCCTCATGTTGGGTTAAACATCTATAAAATTTGAGGGATACTTCATAGAATAAATAAATTCCCTCTCTCATATTGTAGGGTCTTACTTAAAATTATGGGATAAATATACAATTGGAACTGGAACAAATCCCCATTCGAACTGAGGATTACCGGCCCATTTTAGGGGCTTCCCTAGGGAAGGCATATATCCCTACTAAAATTCCAAAAACCCATCGAAATGATACAATAGAAGCATGATATTTCCCCAAAATTGACCCCATACATATTAATATCCATTCATATCATGTAGTTCATGCTACCCATGGAAGATCATCAAAAAATAAATCTCACCCATGGTAGTATAAAATTCTAGAGCAAACCCACAACCCTACTCTGTTAATTACTGGAGGTGTTGAGGCCATAAAATATATATCAATGGAATCCCATGATCATATTAATCCATTTAGAAATTATAAAAAATTATGTACTATTAATGAAGGACATCCCAAAAACACTACAAGAAGTTGTGCTTTAGGTCATCCCCGGAATGATTACGATGATAGATTTACTTGTGGACACAATCTGATCAATCATGAGAGATCACCTCATAATGACCACCACCACATCCCTCCTCCTAAATAGAAGATCAATAAAAAAGAAGGTAAACCCATTACTGAATCAAATATGTGAAATTATTCCTATTCTAATGTAATTTTAATGATGGTTCCTGTTAGGCCTAACACCGTATCCATGATAGGTGATAGTCTCCCTCAACTGGAAGACAGTTTCAGGAAATGGACAATTTTGAAACAACCTTTGGATAATTTCTATGCCATCAAGACACCTACAAGAAACCACTAATTTCAAAGAAAACTAGAATGGATTTTCCCATGTTGGTCTCATTAATTTGAGGAATCTCAACCAGAACAAAAAATAATAATATTACTTGTGAGGAGAAAACATGCAAGGGATAATATACCAATCATATTTTTTCCCAAAAACAATTATAAGTTAAATATTAAAGAGTTGATGTTAGAAGAGTGGGTAAGAAACATCCATATGAACCTATGGATAAATATTCTCCCCCTGATAGAGAATTATTTTTCTTAAGATGGGTATGTAGACTATATTAATGTATTTTAAGAGTATCATTGTAAAATCAAATTGGAAGCCCTTCTAGATATACGATGACCATGGTCTGAGAAGAAGCATGAATATCTCCTACTATAATTCCTTGATATATTGCATATATTATGTCATCTAATCAAAGAATCACTACCAGTTTTTCATATCCATGAACCAGGACTAATGAGAGAAAGTTATCGAATAACTCCTAAACTAAGAAAATGGGAACATTAAGTAGGCTTCTCACTTTAGGGAAGAAAATCACTAGGAACTAATAATGTCCTTGAAAGAGATAAATTTCCATATGGATAATACATTAATCCTGGATAGTGATCGAACAAAAATTCACAAGATAAAGAGAGTGGTGGTAGTACCAGTAGCCACTATAGTACAAAATCATCCCTAGTCAGCAGGGCTAGGGGAATTTTTTACCCAACATTTCCCTTCCAAGATGACAAAATGGGCCAAAGGTATAACAGAAATTTGAGGGAGAAACCCCACACTACAGGTCTAGGGTAATTTTTACCTCATCCCCCCCTTCAAGGGAACATTGTCTTTTCCCATTTGGGAGGAACAAAATAAAATGAGGTCTCCTAGTTCATCTTGTCTTGTGACCCATTTCCCCCAGAAGGGGTGTGTATGGTAAGGTTGTTTGTTGGTTACCTCCGACTCACTCTTCACCAATAATCTTGAAGAGGGTCCCATAAAGGAAGGAATAGGTCAAGTAAATGGAATTACCAACCCACCTATCATTGGACGACAAATACAACTATGAATATGTGTTATGCATCAGTGAACATAATGGGAACCAATCCTATGGATAGTTCAAAATATGAAACCCACATAGAGGATCAAGGATAGGATGGTTTCATTTGAAATGTGACCCACACATAGGTAAATGATATAGGGCTGTATAACCATAATTTGACCCTCGTCCTAAAGCTGGGTATTCCCTCAAACAATCCAAAACTATCTTCTAAGAGAATATCCACCAAAAAGAAAGGTAAAGGAAAGGATATATACAACCCACACCCCGAAGACATTTAACTCCTCACAATCGAGGAAATATTATCTCTAAATGAGAAATAAATGAAATATTTACGAATAATCAATGTGTAATTTCTCTGAGGCAATATTCCAACCAAATATATTCCAAAAAATAGAGACTCAAATTTCACTTCTAAATGGTTTACCCCAACAATGATGGTTCTCCAAAATAACAAATGCCGAGCCATAACATATGATCAACGTTGTTACCAAACCATCAATTTAACTAGACCTAATCATGGATGGATATCATAATTTCTCTCCACTAGGGTAAAAATCATTTCTGATTAAGGAAAACCCTCCTAAGATGTCCCATACTAAATGTCATCCATAGATAACATCAAATAAATCATGCCATGGTTGTCCTATTTCTACCCATGTTCAAGCTCCTATTCTACCAAAAATTCATCAATGGCTTATCAACCCCATCAAATAATTTTCTTCATGATTATAAGTTTTAATATAAAGTCATGTATCTGTACAGCGAAAACAAAAACCATACCCTGAATGGGTGACTATAATCCCACCGCACCAAATTTTGGGATCCCCATATTTCTTTTATATAATGACACAAGAGACTCAAAAAATAATCTAACATATTTTGTTTCAATTTTTGATCAAATATTGGGAACTAGAATACAACAAGAAGCAATGAAACTTATATTCTTTGTGTAAACCATTCATGGAATGGCCTTCATATGGTACACTTATTTTTTAGCTTGGTGAATGACAAGATGGGAAGAACTCCATCTATTGTTTCTCTTTCAGTTCATCTCAATGCTACAAAATACATAAGTCCTTAACATATCAAACAAAAAACAATGGGTGAAAAATTCGTTCTTGGATTTCATTTATAGGTGAAAATTTATGACCTACTCTATGAGCCTACAGATTAAATAAGAATTTTTCATTTCACTCTATATTAAGAACTTTCCTGATTAATTGAGAATTCTTCTCATATAAGTAAGATATATAGGTTGGTTCCAATATATAACTACAATTTCTCAAAGAATATAAGACTATATATAAGGAACTAAACTCAATTACCGAATGATTCCATTATCACCATGGAATATAATAAGAAAGGTGAAAGTTGAAGATGTCACACTTAAGCCACCCTCTACATCATCTCCAGCACCAAAACATATACCATATCATGAGACACCCACTGGGAATCAATAGTAACCCTTACCACATCAGGATGACATAATAGTACCCATATGAAATCAATTAGTTGAGTGAAAGAATAAATTTTATTCATTCCATGATAAAAATGTTCACAGTTACTATATATCTATTATGGACAATGATTTACTCTACCTTCCACAGCCCAAGAGGCCTGACCAGGTGAGTCCTGATGACTGGCCTGATTATTTCCCCTTTCATCATACACTGGGGAACACCATTCTATAATTAATTGTTTTCAAATTCATCCTTCAAAAAATAGTACACTCTGGGAAAGTGAAGTTGGAGGAACTTCCAACACAAATAGTGTATGTTTCTTCTATTACTCCTAAGAAAGGAGATGAGTGGAATGATGGTTCCAGCAAAAGATCATAGAATTTTGGTGACCGGATGACTTAAAATACAATAAAATAAACTCAGGGTATCTGTTAACCACATTTAAATCAATCCGTTATGCCCCCAATTCTTTTATAGTGTCATAGCTGGCTCTGTTAGCACCGCAGTCCTCTAAAAGCCAATATTCAAAAAAAAACATGGCAGAAAGGGAAAGAATAAAAAATATGATGATGAACATGTACCAAGTCCATATTTGGATCTGAATCTCTCATACTTTTGGCCTTTAGTTTTGAATCCATGGGGTCGACACCACCAAATGGAAATACCATAAATTTTCAGCTAGACAGGATCCTCAGAAAATGAGGAATTAATCTTTGGTACAATCAGTCTAATTAATTTAATTGATACCTTATCTAAGGATGAGTATGTTTATGGACCCAATTTCCTCAAACCCTATTGGGTAACTAGATTATGTGGTTGTAGGAGCCAAGGGTATATCATAGTAGAAAAAATAATTTCATCCACATCCCTACTCGAATAGTCAGTACAGTAGAAACACACTAAAGATCCCATAAAAAATCCAATAGGGGAAGTGGAATCCACTCCAAATTCTGAAATTCACCATGAATTGATCTTTCTGGAATATCAATTATAGGGTTTATAGGCATTTGATCACCATTGGCAGGGAGGTATACATGTTTGATCTAACCCACTAGGTACAAGAGCACCATCAATTACTATATTGAGGGCCAATCAGTCTATGTCCAGTATTATATCCCCTAAATCACCTATGAAATAGCATTCATGCATTAAGAAGAAAACACCATTTTCTAATAAATATAAAATCATAAAAGAAATTATATCAGGTACTAATGAATTTATCAGTCTTGGATGCCCTGTGTTTATCAAAAATTATATAGGATGCACTCATAGAGGCTTCTCTATTCCCCCATGAGTTTGAATATGAGGTTTCTACTACTATGTTCTCTCAGGTAGAGATTATTCCTTCATAAATTAATTTGGTTCTCTCCTTTACAATGTAATATAAAGGTTTCATTATTCAAGGACACATCAAACACTTTTACGTGTATGGAAGGATAAATGGTATCAATTTCTTATTGGTTTTATTGACAATAAATTGGTATCTAATATTATTTCAATATGGAAACATGGATATATTTTCTATAACATGTATAACCTAATTCCTTCCACTCAAACGCTGAAAGGTTATGAAAAAGATGTACAAAATCCACTAGGCTAAATCAATCTCAAGGATCAGTTTGGGGACCTCATATCTAACTCATAATTTTGAGTTGTTCTTTCTTGATATGATCTATAATATTTTTCTAAGAAGGATCTGTTTCATCAACATGTAGTAATCCCCTCATTATAAAATCAGTTCCTTAAATATATAATTAATGGAAAATTAGGGATGTTTCACACTCACAAGTCCGCATTCAAATTTTATTATTTTCACTATATTAATGTAGGACTCTATATATGCGAGAGGAAACAATGAATGGTTTATGGTGTCACATGGGTCACTACCCTTAATGGTCTATAAATTACCATGACCAACCACTTAAAATTGATCATTGAAGAGTATGTATTACCCATCAGTCAAGTCGAGCATATGAGTTCAAATTCGGATGAATATTCCACGAACTTTATTATATGAATAAGGATGCCGAGCTCATAAATGATTGAAATGGGAATTTATACTATAGATAATGGTAAAATATAATATGAAAATTCCTTTATTCTAACCCCTGATTTTGGACATATTAGTACTTCATCTACTGATTTGGAATAAGACCTAATTTATTATGTGAAAGTGAAGATAATCATTCTAATTCTTTTGTCTCTCTATAATAATTTCAAATATACCCAACATTTTTAGTTGGGTTAGAGGTATTAAATTCATCTTACAAATTTCAAAATATTTACTCCACTCCAATCTCTAATGTGGTTCCTGTATAACCTACTCCACCCTATGGTAATGTGAAAGAGAGGTAGGAAGTGGAGGGAGGGGAGGAGGAGGAGGATTAGGAGGAGGACCTTTGGTACACCCCTTCATCATTTGAAGAAGGTGTCTCTACCATTATCTATGAACTAAGAGGGATAAATCTTGGAATAAAAGAGGACATGTTGGAAAAAAAATTCAGTGTGTCCACATATTACAAAGAATAAGAGTTATATACCTCATTTATGAAGAAATATTGGGATGTGTTCACATAAAACTACACAAAAATATCATGACATGACCTTGAGGTGGCCACTCACCCCTTAGTCTTTCCATAGAACCACTGAGGTTATAAACAAGTAGGCACAAGGTAGCATCTGACTCACATTTCCAAAATTTAAGATGGTGTTGACAAGATCATAAGGGACAACATTATTCAGATGGTCCAATACCCAAAATGGATTTCCAATATAGTCCATGTAAATAAAAAGAATAGAAAAATAAATGTTTTCATTGATTTCAATTATCTCAACCACCACTATTTCAAGGATGATTTCCTAGTCCTAATCACGAAGATTTTTATTGATGCAACTGTCATATATTAATACCTCTCTTCATGGATGGATATTTGAGGTAAAATAAATCTAAATGGCCTAAGAAGAAGATGAATTTGGTGCCTTCAAGTCCCATCAAGTTATACTTATCTATTGGGTAATGACCTTTTTTTGAAGAATGTTTTCACTACATAACAATGTGTCATGCTCCGCATATTCAAACCCTTTATATGGATGTTTTAGGGATGCTAAGTTGATGATATGGTGATTAAATATAAAAAATATTTTACCACATTGTTAATCGTGATACTATCTTCAACAAACTAAGACAAAACATCCTGAAAATGAACCCCTTGAAATTTAAATTCATTATTACAATAGGGAAATTTCATAGCTTAATTATACACCATTGCTGTATTGACATTGAATCTGAAAATACAAAGGATATACTTATCATGTCACTTAATACAAACTACAAAGAGTTTATATTACATCAAGAAAACATATCACACCTTCAATGCTTTATATCCAACCTTATAAGAAAAAGTATTCCATTCACTAGGTTGATTAAAATTTGTATTAAATACCAGGGGAATGATGACTTTTATTAAGAATTTGATAGTCTCAAGAAATATGTTTTTATCATGTTAGTGCTGATGCAGCCTATCAAGGGAAGACCGCTCATTTTATATGTAAAACCCCTAGGTTGGTAACTGGGTTCCCTCCTCATAGAAAATAATGAAACTAGGAGTGAAACTATCATCTATTACCTCAGTCTAATCATGATCGATTTGGAAACTTATTATTTTGATATTTTGAATATATTTCTGTTGCTAATATTTTTAGTCCATAAACTGAGAAATTACTTACAGAATCCTGAGGTTTTTTTGGTCTCTCATATCAAACCACATAAATACATTTTCATATATATATATATCATTTTGATCGTATTTCCGTCATTTTGGGTGATCATCCTAAAGTATTTTGAAATTCATTTTGTGACTTCAAAGGAGGAAAAAGGTCAGGTATTGGTAGATTTCTCAATAGAGAATACCTTGGAAGAAATGATTTCATTGGATACTGAATTACGCAATTTAGAGATCTCATCTATTAAAGAGGGGCCCTAGATATTTGAAATTTATTTTAATGATACATCAAGATGTCTGATGGGGAATAGGATGGAATCCACCAAGCTCAACTAATTAATGTTGGGGGTCAACCTCATTCCCCCCAAAAAGGAATTCCTACCCCACACCTTCTTGTTTTCAGAAGTATGCATGAAAAAAAATAATTATAATATTAGGGCTTCATCGTGGGGATAGTGATGGAACTTCAAGTACATCTAGACCACTTGAATATAATGGATGATTCAAAATTGTTCATCAAGAAGGTCAATGACGATTATGCTATTAGAAAATAAGATTTAATCCCCCTTCTTTACTATGTATGTGAATTTATGGTGAAATTACATTAGGAGACTACATAGGTTCATATCCCAAGCCCACAAAATTCCCAAAAATATTCCCTGTAAAATACATCTATGGATTTAGGAGATCAAAACTAGAATGAAATGGTCATAAGGATTGTGCACCGCTAAATGGTCTCTCCTTTTGTTTGGGCCATCATGGAATTTATCAACGAGGTCAGTCCCATCTGAGAATCAGATGATCCTACCACAGACTCTATGACACACATTATGGACTGCCTTCAAAATGGATTACTCCAATTAGATAGAGTTGGGAAGGAGAAAATATGACAATGATCCATTAACATTTAACTTTATAAAGGAACTACTAAAAAAATAACTCTATTAGTGGAGCCTTGATGGGGTCCTTCTTAGGTTCATTTATGGGGAAGAGATTTCTAATATCATTAAATAAAAGAACACAATAACCTATGGTTTCCATCAGCCAGGGTTCAAAATTTTTCATCAAATAGGGATTATTGGGTACTAATGGACCACAGTGATGAAATATTACACAAAATTAACCAAAAAGTTCCTTTCCTTATGGTTTCATGAAAATTCATTGACCAAACCCTGAAGTTTTTGCACATAGAAAAATACTCCTAGAAATTTTAAATATATGTAATAGACACTTTGGAACCATATCTTTCTACCACATCTAAGTAGTTTAAATAAATTCTCACTGCACATGTTTTCTTCTCCATGTGGTCTGAAATGTAACACCTCAAGTATGCCGGTGAAAGGAATATTTTCATCTTCTTGAGAGATAATATAATCACTAGGTTAAGAATACCTCATATGATAATGATAGATACTGGTACCAAAATTTTCTTTGATGATTTGTGAAGGTTGTATCAAGAATATAACATCAAGTCCAACCATTCATCATGCAATCATGCAGTGACTAGTGGATATATAGAGTCCTTCAATAATAACTTTTCAAATATACTCCAAATGATATAAGATATGGATAAAATTTCTTAGTTGAACAAGATCCTAAATTCCTTGAGGGATTACCAGATTATAACTTTCACGACCACACAGGTGACCAAAAACTCATTAGTATATGGGATAGATGATTTCTTACAATCAAAGTTCAATTTCCCCCTCTTTTTATTTCCATATGAAATTATTTTTCCATAAATGAGAATTCCCAAAACAAGCTAGATGAATTAGTGAAACTAGATGATAAGAGATTTCATACCCTGTATCATTTGGAACTCTACCAAAACTGAATTTTGTGGGCCATTAACAAAAAAATCACCTTCATGCAATCCTTTTGGGAGATATGGTGTTGATGCTTAAGAATATGATGATATTTAGAAAGAAACACCGAAGCTAGAAACAAAGTGGTAGGGACCTTATTGCAGACAAAAAGTTTACTCTAATGGAGCTTATTCTTTGATATCAATAGATGGAAAACTTACCACATCCCCCAATAATGCTAGGTTTCGGATGAAATATTTTTAATATCACATGTCCATCATCCATTCCATGATATAATAAACCATGTCACACAAACATACTCATTGTAAGAAATTATACATCAAAACATCTTCATCTTAATTCCATTATGTTAAACTATTTTCTATAGGTCCTTATCATGTGACGTTAAACTACACGGTAAATATACCTAGAATAAAATGTTAATCTATAGTTATTCTCTATGTGATAAACATTTTATGCCTTGTATCAAAAAAATGTGGTTAAAATGAAATAAAAATGGAGTACATCTCCCCAAATATCAGACTTCGACCATACACGCATTCAGAACTACATATGGCTTGATTACCATCTGCACGAGATACATAGTGATGCGTGGGTCCCTTATCATAGGTTCAGGCCCATCATCAACTCATCATGAGGTCTTTCCCCTTCGACCACATGACAGTGGCCCCTAGGCACTATATCTTGAGAGTTTGTGTGGAAAAGGGTCAACTTGTACCTCTTTATAAATCATCTCATAACTTATTTTCCACACAAGACACTTTGAGAAATTCTCATCCAATCATGTTTAAGGATATGCAATGATAAATTGGAGCATTACCCCATGGAAAACTTAGGATTCCTCTTATGACTGAGTATGATGCGAATAAATGAAGATTTCCTCGTAATCAATTGATAAATGGTAGCCTTTCCCAAGCCTATATTTATAGAATGTGACATGATTTCTATGATATGCCTCAATGTCCTTTCCCGAGAGGATGTCTCAATTTCTAGAATTAGTCTTCTACCATGATGTCACTCAGAACTATGTGTGGATGGATTCAAATCCACACAGGATATATATGGATTCCCAGATAGTTTTTTAAATCCCATTAGAAATTTATAAACAAAAACATCTATTTCCTTACATGTGATCGAAATCTATATAGGTAACTCCACTTTCCATGGGCAATGACAGTCTAAATGATTCTTACATACTTAGACACAATCATTCCACCCATCACACACTTTATCCTATGTAATTTTAGATATCCAAAAACTATCCTACCATTGGTAATGGATTTTAAATTTCTTAAGGAAACCTTTATTTGACTATGCAAAATATTCCCCAGTCTCACTCTATATATACCTCCCTAAAAAGACCTATCAACAAAAGGTAAATGCATTCTCATAAGAGACCTCTTCTATCCCTATAATCCTCAGAAACATTATGTTAGAAACAACTTTTCGAACATGTTATATGGTATCTCCTTGCATTTTTCCCATATCATTTTTCATGATTTGAGAACCCTCAAGATCATGGTTTATCATTCCCCTCCTCACGTCGGAGGCACATCAAAACATATTGGCCTCATAAGTCTTTTATCACTCATTATTTCCACTATGTTTGGTTCTAGCCATATGACCTAAAACTGCAAGACATCATGTCATCCTAGTTATATGATATTAAACTATTTGAAAATTTCTTCAACACATGAAATTAAAATGTAGTCTTATCTTCTGTACTGAGCATATGATGCCTGGGAAACTAGATTAGGAATACTTCTTCCACAAACACAATATTCCTATCATAATGAAATTAATGGGTCTTCATGAATTATTTTTAATGTTTGTTAACATTAATTTGTACTTCATAATGCTAAATTTCATTGTTCACATCCCTTTTAATTAGAATTAAAATACTAAAACTATTTATGGATTGATTCATCTTATCACGGGTTATGTAGTGACACCTAAATCTCAAATTTTGGGTCATGTAAAAAAACCACTCACATAGGTTTGAGCCCAATATGTATGGGACTGTCCAAGATGGGTTCTTACCACCGTTAAGATCCTGTGTTCAAAACATTACCCCAATTCACATAATAATTTGATTAGTTTAGGGAATCTTCTCCAGAACTAAGTGTTTCTTGATTCTTGCATTGATGAGATACATAGCAAAGCCCATACCTTATGTATTGGGACCAATCATTAAAAAATATCTCCCTTTACATTTTATGGTTCAGAACCACATGAGGAAATTTTTTCCCCATTCTTGAGTAATTTGGATATAAAATGATCCTTCCATATTTAAGCACCATCCTTACACAACCCTAAATTTTTGTTCATGGAAGAATGATTCTACATAAGCTTTCTCTATCCACCAGTAATTAGATGTCAGATTCTTGAAGATGGTGTTTTTCAATTATGCATTGATATTACCCATTTGGATTTGCATAAATCTCCAACTAGAAAGGGGTTTCATTAACCAAAGGAACATTTATCCTCAGTAGAGACCTCTTCTATCTCTGTAATCCCCAATATAGTTTTTGTCTTATTATAATCTTCATATTTTAAATCCCCCATATTTAATCTTACAACAACTCCCCTTCATGCTTAAATATGAATTAATATTCTTAGATAGGTTATCATGAAAAAGTAAAATCACTGATATTTTGGTCAAAGCTAATGACCTTAAATCAAATCCCTCAAACATCCCTGTCATATGAAATTGAACTTCTCTATGGTTTAACACTCCATTATACAATCCTAATTCATGTAGAAACAGTTTCTCATTCATAATCAGTTCCAATACATAACATCTCTTCATTATCATATGAATTACCTTGATAAAACAAACTCTATGACCAAGGAAATCTGATTCTTCGTAAGACTCTTCAGCCATTTGTAACAGGATGTAAGATTACTAAGGAATCCTTTGTCTAATTGTGCATTGATACTCCACAATTGGATTTTCAAAAGTCATCTATGAAAAGGGCTTGTTAACCAAAGGCTCATTATTCCCTATGAGTGGCCAATTATATCTCTATAATCCCCAATGAACACTATAATGGAAACTTCGTTTCAAAAAAATTTATGGTCACACCCTTCATATTCCTCTCACATCAATCATTGGATCTAGAAATCATAGGATCAAGGTTTAAAATTCCACTTTATATGTTTAAAGAATATTGTTACATTATTGGTCATCCAACCCTACTCATGTAATCATTCCATAACTCATAGTTGAAGCTATTGGAACTAAAACATCATTTATTGGTTTTGCATGACCCTAAACATCCAATTTTAAAGCATTCTCATGTTCCCATTATTTCAGGTAAAATATACTAATACAAGGACATTCTGACAATAAAATATTTTAAATCTAATATTACTATTAAAATTATAAATTAAATAATTAAAAAAAGATTATTGAGAACTGCAAAATTTTATTCATTGGTAAAATTTAGGAGGAACATGCACTACTCGAAGTCTCTCTATATGAAAAAAATATTGCAATCAAAAAACCCACGGGATGTATTGATAAAATTGAATCATAAATTTATCAAAGTCTTATATGTCCTGGTGTATCTCAAAAAATTTTGTAGACTCAATATTAGTGACATCCTGCAGTGCCTCAACTCTCTCACTAACTTCCAATCCCACTTTTTGTGCCTCCTCAACTAGTTTTTCCCATCATCAACCACCACCTTGGCATGAAAAAATTATCGATTATACGGATTAAACTCTTATAAAGTTGTTCCACCAAATATATCTTCTCCACAAAACAACCACATTGTATCACTACCACCCCAACATATTCAAAGGCTTTATTAAGAAGGATGTTCTAGGAAACACCAAGATGAGCCATGGACTTTGTAGTTGAAAGGTAACAATAGGGTTCACTATTCCTCACCTAACTGATAATCACCTATTTTACTACATCATGTATGGTATAATAATAAAACCATACATCCCAATGAAATTAAAACATTAATAATGGAATTTTTAGATTCATCGGAATTTTTTCTAGGGGGTATAAGAAATCAGCTTCCAAATGTCCTTCCATACAGTTTGATGGGTAACATGAATATTTTTTAGAGTGTCACAATCTGATTCAATGTCTCTCTCATATGCTGGAATATATTCAGGAACCAGTTAAACCAAAAAGTCTCCTAACTCAATGCATTCATCATGGGTTGGCTATACAGTATCTGAATCCATTTAAACATCATTATGATGAGATGTCAGAACAATAGTTGAAACCATAGAGTCTTGTGGCAATAATTGTGGAGTTAGAATATTGTAATAGTAAATGCCTAAACTCTAAAAGAGAATGGGATATCTGTAAGTGTAGGGAACATACCATTTCATTTCATATTTATGTCATCCTTGACCTTTATTGTATCAATTTTTGGAAAAGTAAGTGTTTCATCCTAACTCTCTTTGTTGGCATCATCTTCTTCAATGGATGCATATGTTTCATGTGTATGCTAATCCTAATTAGTGGACTCTAAAATGCCCCTCACTAATATTCATATTATGAGGATGAAAATCATGGAATGTAGAGTGATTTTTGGGTCAGACTCCCCTATATATTGAGTTGTCACCTCCTCCATGGTTGTTCTCTCTGGAGGAGCAACATCAGTATTCCAGAAAGAAATGTCAGATGCAAATGAATCCCCTCGTAATGGGGAAAATGTCATTTATTATGATGGTTTGAACACCTATGGCTTGGAAGCTCCATGAAATACTCAATTGTTATTGGGTTCCCATATGGCTAAGGTTCAACCAATAGTTTCACATCATTCTCTACCAAGGAAGGGGATATATGCCTATAGGTGGTTGGTGCTTGTAGGATCACCAGACCTGCAATCATTTGTATGCGAGTTAAAAAATTGTCACATGGAAACACACAACATTATTGAAAAGTTATGATATGAGACAACCACCTGTAATTTTAGATGATAGATGTATCATTATCTTTCATTCATGTCGACACTTCGTAATGTTTTCTGTAGATAGTGTCTTTGGGGGAACAATGGTCAAGACCAGGGTGGGAATACTCCTATAATATCTATAAGAACCACCTCCATATGTTCAACCATCCTAGGAGATACTTATTCAGTGGATTGCATGACCAATGAGATATTTCCCCCAATATTAGTACCCCATTCTGTATACTTCAGGGAAGATATATCTGATAAATTCTCCCTATCCTCCTAGAAGTAAAATGAGTAGGAATTCAAGATTACAACAATAATGTGGATATTATTTTATTCAAAGAGTCATATTACCTCTTTGTTGGCATCATCTTTCTCTACCATGGATATAACCATATTTCATACTAAATTGGACCACTAAATTCAACCCTTGAATGAATGAATAATTTTTCCATAACCTAGAGGTATATTCCAACATTATGAGGGTTCTCTCGAAAAGTGATTTTTTAAGGAATAGTGATAATCTCGAATTGTTGGATATCAATGTCATCTCCCTGAAGTGATTTCCAATTTTCATTATCAATTCTGCTCAATCTCCAGGTTTCCCATTCCATCTAGGATTTTAGGAAGGTTGTAGTAAAAGTAATGGATAATGTCAAAGGGGCTACCATTTGAATTAGGGCAGGTTTCAGACAACACACTTTCTTCCTTTCCATCTTAGCTACATTTGGACACCCTACGGTTTGGTTCTTATGAGACCCTAGTATGGAAAAATGAAGTAATTTACCTAAACCTACTTGTAGTAGGTTGGTCGACCTCATTAACCCCCTTATAATCGTGACTATTATTCTCCTCACTCTCACTTACCTTAGGCCACAACATCTCAATTACTCACCTATAAAATCTATTTTGGTTACATAGTGAGTGGACAGATGTTTCAATATTGTGAATATAGGCATCTTCTATCTCAAGGTATTCAGTATAAGAAATCTTATAGGGTACTAATATATATCCATATCCTTCTAATTCAACTTATTGTCCTATATAAATCACCATAGATCATCGATGTGAATATAATTTCTCAAAGTGTCCCACTATCTCTAGGATATTGGATAAGTGACCTCATGGTGGATTGGTAATTGAGCTCGATGAGCAGCAACAGTATCATGGGAGTTTGAACCCTATATTATCAACATATTTCTATTGATTTAAAACAAATATTTGATTATCTATTTTAGAGTCATGGAGTCTCTTTTTTCCTACCTTTGAACCCCATTATTCTCAAGTATTATATGACCTTTAAGAATAGGGATTTGTTTTTGTAATTAGCCTTCTGGAAATGACTAGTTCCAAGATTGGTCATAAGTCTTGGTGATTGCAATATAAAAACCATAAAAAGGATGGAAATCGATATGGTATTGTGTATATTCATATGTAAACATTATACATAGCTATAGAGACACCATTAATATTTTTTCTTTCCATGTACTATTGATGGTCTGGGGACACCTCATTTGGATGAAATGGAATTGAAAAACAAAAATTCATGGTGAAGACCACCCTCATATTATATCTCTTTCAATTTTGGAAGCTAAGAAACCTTCTCTCAATGGAATGAGATACCCTCTCTTGGAATGATCTATGGTTTCATCATTCACTGAGGTAATGGCAGGGGAGGTGTAAGGAGTATAAGTGAAATAGTCATGATAGTTTAGATGATCCCTTACTTCATGATATTTCCAAGGAAATGGTTGTACCCCACTTATGAAGTGGATATAAGGGAGAAATAAATATTTTTGGATATATTAGCTATTGATAAATTCATAACCTCTCATATGGGATTCTATATAGAACCATATAACATATAAGGGACCCACCAGTTTTTATGATGACATCCCCTTTATTATTCATCATAGTAGATTATGTATCTTTTCCAGAAATGGGACCCAAATTTTAACAATCCTTTTTATAGAAACCATCAACTAAGAAACGTGGAAATAAAATATAACAATATAACCAATAGGTCAATGTTGAGGAATATTTCTCAGCATCACCCAATGAATCGATCGTCCTAAAGTGTCAACCAATATGAACCAACATGCCTCCCAGTGTCAAGGGCGGTGAAATTAATATGCCTTCTTGGACAGAGTTCATGGCCTCTTGGAATGAAAAACTTCTTAATCTAGTCATATAATGGAACATATTTCATTTAGAAAGTTTTATCCATCAGAAATTAATTCAATTTTTTATGATATTCTTTTTAGTCAAGGGGGCCTCTTATTGTAATCCCAAACTGAAGAGAGGGAAAGAATTAATTGTATATGTCTTCCATGATTGGTGCACATGAGATCATATAAACCTCCTAGTGGCTAATAGAAACCTCTATGTGTGCCAAATAGAATGTATTATTGTCTAAAATCAATAATATAATCATTTATGTAATGAAAACTTGGTTGTGGTGGGAATAGTATTCTAATACCAAGAAAACCTCATATTATCCCAGATATTTCAACTCAGTTTTGAATTCCTCAAAACTCTATCGAACCCATAAATGCCACCCCCAATATAGAAAAAATGTTCCCTTGGAGAAAAGGTCCCATTTTGATGACCACCCAAACAACTTAGTTACGGTGGCCTTCCTTGCAATGATTTCAAAGTAATGGAAACATTATTCTAGTACCCACTTAGTTTCCCCCAGAGGAAAAGGGGTGTGATTCAAAATAAACCCTATAGAGTAGAGTTACCAAATGAAATAACCATGTAATGAGATTTTTTCTCAGGTAATGTGGTTATTCAGTAGTACATAGGCCATAGGTTTATTCACTCAATGTAGTTTCTAGATCGAAACATCTAATGGAATCCCAAATTCATAAAGAGGTATCCTATTTGATATAGTGTTTCCCCATTTTCATACACTTATAAGTCCTTCAAAAGATAGATGATGAGGGTCAACATTTCATTTGGAATTATTATCAATAGAAACAAATAGGGAATTATGCCTCTCATAGGAAACAAAATTAGCTTGTGAGGGATCCATTATTTATAATTTCTGCAATAAAATCAAGAAATAATGGGTTATGATTTTTCATTTAAAAGTTAATTAAAATCGTATATCATGATATGTGGTCCATGTAGAGTTTGGTCCACAAAGAATTTAGTCTGTGAATCAATTTTTCTACAATTCATTTGTCTCATAAAATAGAAATTTCACCATATAGACAACCATATCACTATTCTAGAACCATCAAACTATGATACATCATATACGATTTGTGGAAATATTGATTCATAGTAAAATAAATTTTATTATGTGAAAAGTTTTTTGTAAAGGAGGATGCTACGTGAGGTCATTAAGTGAGATCTAGTACATAGAACATTAGTTTTTTATAGTTTTTTGTAATTAATCAATGATACATACCCCCTTCTATAGGTTTTTCCCTATTATTGGTCCAAATTCGTATCACAATCTGATCCAAATGGGACCAACCTCATCATTAGAATCAACCGCACTTTTCCTCAATTCGATCTCATTTTGATGGGGAGAATTTTCTGAGTCCCAAAAACTCAACAAGGGAGTGGAAAACACATTAAAGAATTTATAAATTGGAATCAACCTAAAAGAAAAAAAACCAAATAATAATAATAATTCTAGTCTGTAAAGAAGAAATGGAGGGCTCGATTCCACATTGAAATCATTCAATATGGATATCCTCTTCTAATGGTGTCCCACTTCTTGAAATATACTCCCCAAAATGAAAATTCATTTTATGGTATGGACCCTATTTTTCGTGGCCCACAAAAAAAGAATTTGTTTGTGGACCAGGATGTTTTTTTCTGTCCCCCACACATGAATAATTCATCTGTGGGTTTGGATTGTGTTTTCCATCCCCAAAAACAAAGAATTCATTTGTGGGATAGGAAGATTTTTTCCATCCCCTGTAAAAGTAATCTCAACAAAAATTTCCCATCTACCCTAATGGTAATCCACAACTGTTCCTCTACAAAATTCCTAATGGTGATCTAGGGAGAGGATGGGTGAAAAATAAAGGAATAATTTTAGAGGGCTCAATTTCTAGTTTGTAAATTTTCTACATAACACTAATGTAGAAAGGGGACTCACCTAACCATCCAATGTTTTGAAACACTTTTAGGGAACCATTCCGAGAAGCATAAGTAGATGGTCTCCTTGAGAACATCTTATCGCATAGAAAAGTACTACATGGAGGAAAATCATACACATGTAGAAAACTGATACAAGGAGGTAACCTACACCCATGTAGAAAAGTGCTATATGTATGGAATCTAGACCCATATAAAAAATTTATATTTGGATAAAACCACATACGGCATATCAAAAAACAATATGGAATGGGGAATCTTAGGGTGCTCTGATTTCCCACTCTCATTTCTTTCCTCTAGTGTAGTTTTTTTCCCACCATGGACCCCGCAGAATTTTTTTTAATTTCTTTCTCTATCAACCTCTTCTCTAGGAATCTTGAATCTCTAAATGTGTCTCCTTGCAAGGTATTTTTCTAAGGCCTTTCCCAAACCCACCATATAGGCCTAATCAAGACACTGAACATACTAGTGTGTCCTCTTAACCATACATAGCCATGGTAAATGATGTTTTATTGGTAACCTACTTAACAAGGGGGTCCCTATAATGTTATCTAGTATACATTTACATGTTAATGAGGGCCCCAGCTTTAGGTATGGTTCATGTAGGTTTCTCAAGAAGGAAAATGAAATCCATTGTCTATCTCCACTCCCTCATCCCCTATTCCACCTATCAAATGGGAAAGAGAGGAAAATATAAGAAGTAAATCCCTCATAAAGTAATCCCTTGACATTACTATAGGTGGTCACACTCCTTATATTCATCTATTAGGTCATATACAGATAGGTAGTCATATGTGACTATCCTGGTTACCAAAATAATAAAGGTGATGGGAACTTCTATTACCTTTCTCAATCCCTTTGGCTCAATATATAGAAACAAGGGGATTTGGGTACCGAAGCTCTCTCTATTTCACTCTTCCTTTGGTACTTGACTTCATCCACCTGCAGATGAGTAAGATTTTATGGTTTCTAGATATAATTATTCCGCTTATTTCTCACAAAAAAATTACTCAGGTGGTTTTATTTGTCTGTACTGATCAGGTAATCCACAGGGTCCCAAGAAAATGGGGATCCACCTAATTATAAGCCACAACCAAACCTCCAAATCACCATGAGTTGAGATATTCTGAAAGGTTATAGAAGTAAATGGTAATCCTCCAAAGTGAAATCCCCAAAACTATGAATCAACCTTCAAAGGGATTTATTCCTAATGAAGCAACCTAGATAAATCTTCCATAGGGGTAAGTACCAAATTTTTCCAAACTACATGGGATTTAATTCCTGACTGACTGGTATATGCCGGAATCCTCCCTAAGGTCCAAATTCAACACCCAAATTCACCCTATTATTCTCTAGTCCATTTCCCCAATAGGGTCGCAACCAACTCAGAGGTTCATATTCCTTCAGAACCCACTTTCATCACCATCCATATTAGGGTATACTCCTGATAAAATAATACCCCAACTGGGAGATCACATCTTTTCAATGAACCTCAGGATGCATTTGTGTAATTTTGACACCATCATTTTCTACGAACCGTCCACCTAGACATCCTTTACACATGACCTGTAACTGCACGTTTTGTTCCTTATCACATGTTCTTAATTGGTGATCTATCCCATTAGGTGACACTAAAATATGAAATCTCAGATTCCTTTTACAAGGATATGTAGGAATCCTAGTTTATGGGTTCGATCATGAAATTAGAATTATTCTCGTCACCCTAGATGGTAATAGATTCCAAATTTCACCACTAAGTTCCTTAAAAGTAGCAATAAAATGAAAAATGATATACCAATTTCTAATCCACATACAAAAAGGTACCATTAATAGAGAACATCATATACATACATATATATCGGTCAAAGGAGAAAATTAAATAGATAAAGAATATTCAAAATCCATGCATGCTAATAATTGATTATTAATTCAGGGGTGGCTCATGTTATATTTGGGAATTAATAACGGTTCCATGAACATGTATTAAAAAAATCTATATGATATTCTTGGAATATGAAATAATAACCCCCCAATGGGTGTGATGATCCCAACCTCCCAACCTCTCAACCTATGTGAGTTCTTAAGTGTCATTGTCTATGTTCCCCAATGAAAACCTACCATTGGAATGTAGGTCTAGGATTCCTCACGGATATGGGAACCAATGGGTGTTTCTAGTTACATGAATCTATAGTTACTACATAGAAACTACATATGGATTCTTGATCCTTTATTCTCCATATTTGACATAAAATAAAAAGTATACATTGTACCATATGAACCAGATATAGAATCCCAATAAAACTCATACCATGGGAGATAGAGATATCACATTTATAGTTGTATCATTATTCCCATGTTTTCTTGATTTTAGATAACATAATATCACATGATTTTATAACATATATACCATGAATTATATCATTAAATTTCCTATACTTTATAAATGATGTGTAATGGTTTATTTCTACTTCTCCCCATTTTTTAATATGCTATTTTCATATGATTAGGAGATATAATAATCCCCCCTATGATATACCACATCTCATCTTTTTTGGACCACTGGTTATATCCAAAAAACCACTTCATCTCCAGTATCATTTCACCAAATATGATTATTGGTTTGAGTAACCTATCTAGTTGAAAACATAATTTAGTTATTTCTAATTTCAATAGGATTTTTAGTGGGTAATCTTACAACTTAGAAAAGGGACTTCAAAAAATCTCCATGCATATTGAGTTGATACTTTGTGTAGGAGACATGAGATAAAGTAAATAATACCATCATTGAAAATTTCACTCACTTTATTCAATATATATTAATAATCCATAGAAATGTAGCTTCTTTTAATGAAATATTTTAGATTTATTCTTCATCTCTAGAAACCAAGTTCATGAAAATTATTGTAACTGATACCAACTATCACTAATACCAATATGATGGATGATATAATTTTTTGAATCTTTTTTGACAAAAAATGATGAAATTAGGACTTGGTTTTTCAACTTTTGAGGTCAATTCTGGGATTTGAATTGGTAACATAACTATTCTCTTATCCATAGGGTTGACTTCGTTTATTTTTAAGGATACCACCTATCATATTTTCATCTCAAAAATCACCCCTAAAATTATCAGATTTATCATTGAATATATTATAGAAATTATAAATAATATTTATCCATCCATATAAACCTATAATATATTTATAATAGTGATATGATATTACATGTCATATAAAAAATAAATAAACCATTGGAGATAATTTATTACTGCTTCTATATTTATACATCTACATGATATAAAGTCAAAGATATCTGGTGATCTTGATATCAATTATATAGGGATATTGATATCATTTTACATCAATTGAAATATTGGATTTCAACTCCAGATTCGAATCATTATGAATTCTCAATAATGATCAGTTTCTTCTTCTATTCTCATTCATTGTGATTCTAGATATATAAAATTTTCACTTTTACTAAATTGAATCAATTGGATATTTGGATCACATCACAACATCACCTTTCATATTTTGATGAATCATACCCATGGATCATAAACCTATTAAAACCTAAAACACTTCAATAAAAGATAATAGAAATTAAACACATAAAGAGAGGGTATAGTTTCACATTCTTAGGTTTATAAATGAGGCCAATATTGATAAAATAACCCTTTAGTATCAATATTTAATTTTCCCATTTTCAAATTTGATGAAATTAATATAATCACCTCATTATCCTCTTATTATAACTTATCAATATTAAAGGTATTAAACTTAATTTCCTATCAAATTTCTCTCCATTGAGTTATTCCACCTACAAAAACCTCATTTCATGTGTTTTCTTTAATCTTCCCTGTTCTTAGCTTGGGAATTTCTCATTCTTCATATACCAACTCATAAACTATTATTCCATGGGTAATCATTAAAAAAAGTGTACCCTCACAGGTAAAAGATCTGATCCTTATTCTTCACGTATTCTGGCATCTCAATTTATCACTGCCTGATTAATGAACTTTTATAAACCATGTCATGTTCTTGGATGTCTCCTTCACATGAGAATATTTTGGAGTCCTTTTAGTTTTCTAAACATTCTACTTGTATTTAAAAGAATTGTTCTATTCAAAAATGTATTTGGAATACCTATTCAAACTAATGTCTTATTGTTTATTAGGAATACTCATAGTCCTCTTCCTATTTCCCCTCGTGATATATTTTTCAATCCCACTCAATCATGACTAACATATGTCCTATTTGATAGGAAATAGAGTCACCTCAAATGTTTTATTATTTTGTTGATCTTCATTATACACACATATTTTTCATTTTCACTACTATAGAAACATCCTTCATTTTTCACCAAATTTTTTTCTTTCTTTCCATTATGGTTTTCATTGAGAAAATAATTTTATTTCTTAAAGAACCTTTTTTAGCACCATTATTTTTCTATAGAGTTCTAAATGTATTATCATTATTAAAAGACTTTATTTTAGTGAAAACATTTTTCTTGTTAGTTATAGAAATAGAGGATTTACTTATGACACTTTTAGTTCCCTTTTTCCTTCAATTCCTATTCATATGACATTATTTATCCAAAATAAGGAATATATCATAAAAACCATACCTTTTATAGTCACTACATGGTTTAGATGTTCTTAGTATAGATATTCTTATTATATTTGGGATTCCAATAAAACACTAAAGGTATGTAACAGAATTCCATAGTATTAGCACTTAGAGTCTACCTTCCTTCATGATTTTTCTCTTTCTAGTTTAGAAATATTCTTCTAATTACATAATAACTCTGAATCTCCACATTTTTGGACATTACTTGTAGATTATCCCGTATGAGTGATATTATTTTACTCATTTGAAGTTTTTATACACCCTTAAATCTATTTGATCTTCCCATCCATCTCCTCCAGTTAGGAAATTATCTTCCCCTAACTTGATCTTTCTTCTTTTACAGATTTTAACCTCTCTTAAAATTTTGTTTTAAGAGGGATAAATACATCATTTAACTCCTTTTATATAGCCATTTTTTCTGTACATTTGTATGTTCTTCAAGTAATCCACCTTTATAATTCATTTTTGGGCCCAGATTTTCAATGCTGGTATTTTGGGCCACATTCACATAACTAGTCCTTTTATTCTCCTCATCCAATTCTTCTATAAGTGCACCAAGTTCTTTCTTCTTGGCCCGCGTGTTTTGATCCTTCTTTGATTAAAGGATCTTTTCTATAGAAACATATTTATACTCTTTTAATTTGGAAGACATCTCCCCCAATTACTAAGCCTAAATATCATATTTATCCCTCAAATCTATAGAAACAACAATTAGTCTTTTTTTTATTCTTTTCAGTTTGTTGAAAATATTTTTCTGTCATTTCTACATGAATCCTTTAAGATGAATTTTTTTTCATAGATCCATGTTTTCTTTATTCATACCCAGATCAATATTATCTAATATGTAGATATATTTAACATTTTAGTCTCTTGATTACTCATCATCTTTAATAGTTTCAACGCCACATGCGTATTAGGTTCCTTGGATAGTCATATAGAATCATTATTTGAACAAGTAGATACACAATCATATTCATCCATAACTTCTATTTGTGAATTATTGGGATACTTCATCTTGATCACAAACTTCTCAAAAAAAATTCTTTTATATGGATTTCCTTCAAATTTTTTATTCTTAATATTATTTCTCTTTCCCATGTCATATAGGAAGAACATATTTTAACTCCAAAAATTTATTGAATCAATTAATTGCATAACTAATCCAATAAGAAAAAAATAATCTCTCATACCAATTGTTAGAATCCCATGGGAATTTTGTGAGGGATGTCTGGATAGGGGGTGTCAATCAGGGTATGAAAATTGTTCTCATTTCCCTATGTACTTGTGCAACTCTCATTTTCCTAAATGATCTTATCATTGCTAGTGAATAGGGTAACTCTTGTGTACACTTGTTAACTGATGATCTAATAAACTAGTGTTATTATCTTGTTTTTATTCAGATAATATCAACGATTTATAAATCCACATACACTTATAATTATATTTTAGTATATAATAATATAAATCACACAAGACAAAAGAATTTTACTTGGTTCACCCACATTAGGATATGTCTAAGGAGATTACACCGAAAGTGTATTCATTTTCTAAAATCCAATAATATTAACTAGTATTGTATATACAATGTTTTATATGTGTTCACTCAATTCTAGGATCAAAATATTTATAAAATTTTGGGTTTGGCTCATTTCCACATAGAAGTCACTCCTTTTTTCATATCCCTTTGGTCACTCCATCAGGAGGATATTCTTTTATCACATATTCTAATGCATGATTTCATTGCCTGATAGTTATTAAACTAATTAGTGATCATTGAAATGCACATTTATATGTCACAACATAATTGTGAACATCACCATATCAACATCACTTTCCTACTTAAACTATTATTCAAGTAATATCTCATTTAGAAATGTCTATAATAAGTGTCAGTCATTTTCTGTATTTTTTACTTAATATGAATACCCAATTCTCACTTTTAAGAAAATTTATAATCCTTCATGATCAATTTTACATTCAAAAAAAATTAAAATACATCATTAAACATTTCACTTTCACAAAACTCACATCCTTTTTGAAAGTGTACTAATATTTCACAAAACTCCCTTGGTTAGACGGACCTAAGTCTTTTCTTCACAAAACTAATGTTCATAGGAATTCTCCATGTAAGAAAAACTATCATGAAAAACATTAATTAATTCAGATCCCTTGGGTATTCAACAAGTAATACATCTTCAAATAAGTTTTTTGACCCTATTTATTTATGCTTCCACCCCTCTACAAAACATCCATACTCACCACTAACATTTTTCAAAACTCAGTTATTTTTTTCACAAAAATTGATTTCTTTTCAAAATTTCTAGTCATATCATCAATTCAATCATGCTTCTAAAAAACATGGAGTAATCACATAACATTTCACCTTCACTAAAGTTACCTACTTCACAAATCTCACTTTCAAAAATAAATCAATATTTCATTATATTCATGACTTCTCCATATTTTGATGAGGTGTTCCCAAACATTATTTTTATGAATCGTTTTAAAAAACATTCTTAGTTTCATGAAACACACTTTAACAGATCGATCAATATTTCATGAACTTCATACATTTTCGGTTTTTTAGTGAGGCCCTTTCAAACCCTATATTTTACAAAACTCTTTCTTCCTTTTATGAAACATTTCCACTTTCAGGAAAATCCATCCTTTGGAATTTTTCCTGATATGGCTTTGATCAATATGTTTACACAACTTATTATCTATGGGAGTATTCTTTATTTTCCATATATTCTTGTGCTGAATTCTCTCACACACACAAATGCTTCCAAAGCCATTTATATAGTAATACATTAATGTATTCATAGCCTTGTAACTTCTCAATGAAATTGGCCTAATTCAACCATATCTAGAAGCTATAATTTCTTTGATAGCTTTAACCCATATCTAAGTATTATCATAATCGACATTATAGGATCAGACATTGCTTCATGAAATCTACCACTTTCCCTTAATTGATAACAATTACATCTCACCCAATTACTATTATGGTGAATAGAAAATCCAATGTTCTCCCCCACACCATGTTAATAGTAACACTATATCCAACACACCAACTCACCAATGTTGCAATAATAAGGTTGACAATGAATCAAACAAATAACAAAAGGAAAATATACTTATAATTGGTGTCCAACCACTATATTATTAATCGTTGATAAAATATATTTAAAATTCCCCTTTGTACATCATTGTTAATGGAGAACCAATAATATGATCTTAGTTGTATGAAAGAGTTAAATGAATTTAGATATTTGATATCACTAGAGGGGGAGAATTATAATGGTATTTAATGTGAAACCCTTTTCTAGTGGATTATTTCACATTATATTTTATGTCAAGGGGGGGGGGGGGAGTAGTATGCATCAAGGATTCATTAATATACCCATCTTAAGAAGGGGAGATTTAAGTATCATTATTAGTAAGTAAAAGGAAACATAAATGGTTCTTAGTAGATATTCATTATGTGTTTAATTGTGGTGATTGAAACCATGGTAGTGTTTCCAAAAAGATTAAAGGGGGAGATTATCAGTATACAATACGAGTGTTAGTGATGCATTATATTGTAATTATTATTAACCTCAATGTGTTGAATTAGAGTGTATTTTATTTTGTTCACCATGTCAAAATTTCATTGTATTATTTAATTTTCTATTTGAGAACAAATTGGAATAGAGAGAATCCTATGAACATAATAGTTTATTACTTGGATATACATATTGAGGAACACTTGGTATAGATGACAACTAAGATTACATGAATTCCTATGAATCATATTGGGAACTTGAAATTTATATCATTAATATTATATATAGAAGGGGGATAAATCTAGATGAAGGATTTTTTATCAGAATAAAATAGCGATAGTCGGATTGTGTAATGATTTATGTCAGCAGAAACATAGGAAGATTTGTCCATGATAGAATAGAATCAAGAAAGAATTTCACCACGTATGTTTTAGGACTCCTAATTTCATTATACATTCATTAAGAAATATTTCATGAAGTGTTTGAAGGTGTTTGGGGACTTTTCATAGAAATATTACATAATGGATAAATTTTGATGAAAATTCATATGGATGATGTCACAAATTTATAGTTATGTGAATTCACTGATGTTAGTGAAACAGAGGTTCCACACAAAGGTGAGGTTTTATTTAGAATTTTTTCATGCATAATTTTTGTGAAAATAAAGATTAAAATTGTAAATGTTACACAAAGAATGTATTTTTGTTATGTGTGGAAGATAAGTATTTTTCCTATAAATAAATAATACTTGAGTAAATAAAGAGAGATTATAGTTAGTTTAGGATATTTATATGAAATATCAATGCCCTAATTTAACTAATGGGTAAGTTGTGAGACACAATTATGTGAGTCACAATGTTGTTCAGGTAACATGTCTAAACAACTATGTTCTAATAACATATTTTTTTTTGTGAACCAATTTTTTTGAGAACGATATATTAGAACAAAAGAACTAATTTTAATAGGTACTTGTATACAACATTAAAAGTACATACATATGTGATTAATAGTTTTACATTAGTGACCATTCGATGTTATTAATAAGAGAATAGTATAGAAATTTAATCGTCCCTCATTGAAGAACATTACAAAGGAAGAATTTATTCCATGAAGATACATTTAATATAATTATGTGATGTGAAATTTCTATTACAGATAATTTCACATGTAATGTTTTAATGGGAATATTGTGAATATCATGGTGTATCTACCCATGTTGAGTGAAACATAGAGATAGTGGTGTATTGGTTTAGAATTTTTTATAATGATTTATTCCTTATATAATATTGATCAAAGGAGAGGAAGAATTGAGTATCCCAATGGAGGTAGTAAACTATCCCAAAATCCCATTAAAGGAATTAAACCTTGTATTGAAGAGTCCAATCATAATCCAACCATCAGAAAACTCATTTAGATGATTCTGGTACTTCTACACATCTATATTTTCTGTTCCTTGGATTAGCTATGTGTGGGAGAACAAAGTAAAATTATTGTGTCTTGTGTGTATTATTTTATTTATTTTTACAAGATATAAATTATTGTGTATAGGTTAAGAAGATTTTTATCAAATTATATTAGTGAAATTATATGTGAAACTTAAATCAAATCATCATTAAATGAAGAATATAAGAGTGGACCTACCAATAATGAGATAAATATATTTTAGTGTCATGAGATTTTGAGTACTAATTGATTGAATTAGAGTGATTTACATACCTCGATTCACTCCCCTATCTAGGAATCTCTCAAAAAATATCCATTTTAGCCAACCTCTTTGTGATTCAATGATATCTTTAGGGAAGCAAATTACAGAGAAAAAAACCTAAATTATTCACTAGAATAAATTTAAACGTTGAAAATGAGACCTTTATAATATTTTGTTGGTTATTTCTAATGCCATAACTACTTTATACATCTCAGGATTGAAAATGAATCCCTCATTATAACACTAATTTCATAGTATTTTAACATCTCAAAAATTAAATAGACACTTTTATAACATGAAATACAAATTATTATTTTTTAAAATTATCAACAAGATCTATGATTGATTTTTATGATCTACCTCTATTCTTGAATATATTAGTACATCATCCACAAATTCTACTAGAAATGTATTTGAAAATTTATGGATGATATGTTTCATTAATGAGATAAACATAGTATCTATGTTGATAACTCTAAATGAAATAACCAAAAATAGATAATGGACATATCGATATTGAATGTTTTTTGGTATTTCATATTCCTTTACCTTTTATTAATAATTCCAAGATTGAAGGTCAATTTTGGAAAACATTTGATCTTCTATTAACTAGTAAAATATCTCATAAATTTAGACTAAAGGATATTTTTTATTTATCATAACATAATTTGGATTCCAATAATCAATATATAAATTCAAACTACCTTCACCTTTATTGAAAAATAAAAATGGTTATTTTTAAATGGAAATAATCAATTTAATGACTCCCTTTTATTAAGTATTATCAAACTATACATTTAACTCTCTTAGTTATACATGTTACATTTTATATAAAAGCATGGAAATGAGTCTTTTTCATGAAATTACATTAATGGAAAATTCCATGTATCTCTATGGTTATAGTTTGGAGAAATCCTCTAGGGAAACATTTGTATATTGATCCAATACCACTAGAATAAAAGGCTATTTATTTACTTCCATAGATCTAAAAAATATCCTCTCAAACTAACAAGATATTGAACCAACATCACTTATCATTGAACTCATACTAATATCAAGAATTTCCAACTCTCCCTTTAAATTATGGAAGATCCCACTAGGATCCCAAAACAAATATTAAAATATAAAAATAAATTTGAGACTTCAATCTACTCATCCAACCATTCTATATAATAAAGTAATATTTTTTCATCTAAATAACTATGAAGTACCATGATATTTTAATGTTACCAATAATTATTGATAATTATGGTCACTTCAACACTTCATCTAAAGAACTAATAACTCTTTATGATGTGTTCTCAACTATGATGAGAATTTTCTTAAATATTATGAGGTACTAAGCACTCATCTTGAAAAATACTCTAAAATTTTCCATGAGTTCCCCCAACTAAGTTTTTTCTATTTCATTAACCAATATCCTTGATCCATTTAATTAGTTTTATGGTTTATTGCTACTTGTTTTTAAGAATCTCCTAAAATAGTTCTTTAGATGATCAATCATCTCACATTGAAAAAAAATTACAGTGTAGATCGTGACACTTTAATTTTTTGTGTTATACTCTGCTATATTATAAAAAACTCTAGTGATTCCCTCTAAGTGTATTAAAAATAGAAATATGTAATCATTCTTTGAGAATATCATATCATATTTTTATGTGGATTAAAGTGATTTTTTCCACCACATATTTGAGGGGGGAAATAAATATGTATAGTAGAACCAACTATATATACTTCCACTATAGTTATCATACTAAAAACCTTTATATTGATAGATATCCCAATTAAATAATCCTTAATCACATATTCATCCACAACTATAACTCAAACCATATATCCTTAATGTTCTCAATCAACTCCAACTTTGATGAGAACCATATCGGATAAAACAACATTACTACATACTCCATTAATATCATATTATCTTTCCCAAAACATAAATAATATTGTTATTTTGATACATTTACGTCCTTAGGATAATACTCATCATTAATTATTTTATATAATCCCTTCGATTAAAGATCCTTATGAAGTCCAACTCTATATCCATCTATGAAAATCACCATGTCATAGTGGTATTAGTTAATTAATTAATTTTATTAATTATAAGTATTTTTGAGTTAACAATAGCTTAAGGATGAATTTAAAAAATGAAATGGATTAGGTTCTATGAACAATTAGGATTAATCATGCACCAAATATGCATGAGGGGTCTGTCCTTGACATATCTAACATCCACAGTTTCAGCACAGACGACTCTATCATTCGACTTGTCTTGGGGTAACTATGTGGGTAACTCATGCTTTTCAGGTAGGGATAGTATGGATAGAAAACTATTTACTAAATTATGTTCCAAAAATCATGCTCCTTGTCCTAGTTTATTTTAAAAAATATTTTTAATTATTTTTTTTCTTAATTCTATATTTCCACTCGTTTATTTCTTTTCACCCTATCCCCTATCCTTTCTATCATGTGACTAGTCCCCTTCCTCACTCCATGTCACATGTCACCCCTATCGACACTATTAATTCCTGATTTCTTTGTGATTCATGTTTCATCCTTCAAGGTAATACCTCCACTTCCTTTCACCTCCAATTTATAGAAATTTTCATCTTCCCTACAGCTCCTCCTTCCTCATTCAAACCCTAGATAATATAAGTTGACACAATTTTTATAATTAATTCATTTTCTAGGAATTTTATGTGCCTCATGAGTTGGATTACTTCATGATTCGGCATCCACCACCAAAGGCTATGAATTTTAGACCATTTCAACTCACACTCCATTATTTTAATGTAGGTTTTTCTATCGAACCCCCTTGTATTATATATTTTAAATTTCATGTTTTTTTCTAACATTACTTTTTCTAAATTTATAATATTTTTTTGTTATAGTTGGCTCATGATATTATTTTATTACCTTTTGAACTTTTTATGGGCCTTGGTTACATGAAAAGTGCTTGTAGAAACACCCATGTGGCCCTTTAAAATAGTATTACGTAACATGTAAAGCTTTTATTAGATATATAAATTTTTCCTATACAAACAAGTTGTTGTTGAAATGGTTTTTAGATATTTTTATGCACTTGGCATGGATTTGGGTCACATTCCAAGTGGTTGTTACTTCATGTTTCACTTATCTAAAATTAGTTCATTACTTTGAAAATATGTCTGAAGTTGGTCTATCCATTGTAAATTGGTGTGATTTATTCTAAAGGGTTTCCATGTTTTAAAATGGTGGTTTTTATTTTTTAAATGAAGTAGTGAATTATTTTATTTTTTTGGTTTTTTTGTGTGATTTTGATTTTCCTTTAATTTTTTTTGGATTCCAAATGGTTTTTAAAGGGTTTTCAAAATTTAATTCATATAAGTGTTATGCGAAGGGCCTAGTGGGAACTTTGTAAAGTGATGATTGATAGATTATTTTAGTTTTACCTAATTGAGCCCATTTTTTATGACGTTTATATATATCCATGTGAAGGATTATTAATTGTGATACATGATGTTATTATGGGTTTTGATATTTACAATGGATGTGTGTGCAGTGGAAAGGAGGTGATTGTGATGTTATACTTTGGCCTTTGTTATTATCATCAGATGAAATTTGTTTGAATGGGGACCAACTCCTTTAGTAATTACATAAGGAACACTACACTATTAAGTTGTAATTTGGGGGATATCACTAGGATAATTGATATTATAAACTATCTAGTAACCCCTGGTTTTATATAATACCTATCTAGCAAGAAGTTCATTAATGAGACTGGGTTTAGAGTCATTCGGATCAAGTATGTGTGAATGTTAACCTATTGGAATGTGTCCCACCATGTGTGCCTTAAACATGTCCCATTAGTCCCTCATGTTTTCCCTCATGATATGTGTGGTATGTTATGCATCATTTTTTATTTAAATAATAATTTAAAGGAATGGTTTTCCTTTAAAATTATATATTAATATCGAATTTTTCATAAGATTTTGAGAGAAGGGAAAGAATTGTTTTGTTTGTTTTCCATTTTTTGAATTCCCTTTACTATATTTAATGGTATAAATTTTAATTTCTAACCATCCTTATTTTTAGTATATATAAATGGAATTTTTTTTAATGTTTACGTGTAGTTTAGTTTTATAAATCACGTGGAAAACTATAATTCCCCATTACCTTTCTTTTACATATGTTCTAATATTTTATGTTAGTTTCCTTTTTTTTGGTAAATGTTTTTGACCATGAATTGGTAGGGCACTAATAATGGTGAAGTTAGGGATTTGTTGGAATTTTCAACATGATAACCTATAGTTTCTTCAATTATTTGGGTAGTTACACAATGTGTAAAAGGATTAAATTAAATTTAATGGTCTCCAAATAGATCCCATGAACTAAATAAACCATGTGATAATTTTACACATCATTCAAGGGTTACAAATCATGTAATGTGAAAAATACGTTTTTAATTAAAAAGATGATGCATTTTTTATCATGAAATAAAATAAAACAATTGCATGATGTATAAATAATTACACACCATGTAATTCTTCAAGTTTATTCTTATAGTGAATCATATGGGAATTTCATTATTCATTATCTTTTTCATCCTCCTCCTCTCGGGCATAGTACATATCCATGTAAATTTTGGCTAATTGATTCATGTCTGGATCACTTCATTCAGCAATTGATCGTATTTTTGGTTGGATTTATTCTCTCTAGGTAAGTTTTCCTTTCAGTTTCATCCTTGTTTCAAGTTTGGAAACAGATTTTATTAGAGATTTTTAATCATCTTATGTTTGGTATCAATCCTATTCAATCAGTTTTCATGCCTTGTCTTTTGAAGGCAGATATTCTGTATTATAATCCCTATTTTCAAAAGTTGTTAGGTTTTATACATCTTTCTGGTATGTGTATCTATTCACAAATTATATTTTCTTGAATATCATGTTTTTATTATTTTTTAGTTGATATTTGAAATGGAATTTCATTTTTAGAAATTTAAATGGGAATGGTTTATGTTTTAAAGGGGGGTTTTCTATGAATATGGAATTTCCTTGATTAGTAAAAGAATAGATTTTAAAACCTTGAATTGGATTGTATTGGCATTGAAATGGTTTTTATAAAAATGTGAACATGGTTTTTAAAATTTAAATTGAAAATATTTTATAGTGTAATCCATTGGTTCATCGTTAAAGAAACATGATTAGCCTTAGTGAGTGGGAAACTAATAGGAGGTAACATCTTGTATATCTATTGAATGTGACAAGAATTGAAATTAGTTGGATCCCAACTTATTCCTTTCTATGCTTTTGAGTTTATAATTTATATTTTCCCATATGGTAGATCTTGAGTAGAAGTTTCATTGTGGTTTTTGGTTCTTTATTGCATGATATATTATTTCATTTATGTTGTTTCACATGTATATTTATATTTCGGTATATTTACCTTCTTTGTTTATGTCTAATTTTTTTTTGGATTTAGAAAACATGATATAAAATTGGTGTATAAACCGAAGTACTAGTTTTTAAATTTTTTTAAATTTTTTTATTTATAACAATTCTTGTATACTTATTTTTTTAATGATAGAACATTTTATTTCTTGATATTATAACTTTTATATATTCCTTCATGGTTTCCTATTGATATTTTTTCTCACACCCTACTTCTGCCTTTGGGAAGCTGTAGACCTTGTTTTGTAAGACATAGGTAAAGAGAATAGAATTAGGTAGCTTTTAGGATTCTATTTATATTGTTGTTTTGGATTGGTATGGTTTGGAGGAGATATTTGGTCACATGGATACTTGTTAGTCTTGTCTTTTAATCTTCTTGTTTTAGACTGTTTGGCTTATTTGTTTCTCCCTTTGCTTCTATTGTGTACTCTGGTTTTATGACTTGTTTTTTAATTATATACAAGACTTTTGTTTAATCTTCTTTATACCACATCACATAATTTTATATCTTGGGTGACTGATCGAGTTGAACCGGGTTGTTCTATTATAATTTGGTATTAGAGGGAGTTTACTCAACCTAAATGGTGTCATCACCAAATGAGTTGGTTTTGTGTCTTGGTTAAAGAGGAGTAGGATCATAAAAATTTGGATAGTAGGTATGGATAATTGGCCTAACCCAATCACTCTCATTACTAAATTTAAGGTCAACTAAATTAACTATTATTGATTTTTTATATGGACCAATTACTTTCAAAATGTGTTCCCTTTTGTGGTACAATTAATAATTTATTTAAATTGTCATCATTTTAAATAATTGTTTTGGATATAAGATATTTTTCAAATGGTTTTGGAGTTTTTTCATGATAGATTGGTTGTTTTATATTGTTTTATAGACAGTGCCTCCATTAATATATCTTCCAAATATGATTGGAAAATCAGAGGGGTAGGTTTTGTAGGAGGATCCTCCATTGGACCCTTCTTTGGTTGAGGTAGTTATCCATAATATTTAGACTCTTGGTTCAGTGGGTTCTATGAACTTGATACGAGTAGTGGTTCATGGCTTGAAATTTACCAAGAAACATCCACTTGTCTTCATTGGTGATAGAGGAACCCATAAATCAGATGAGTGGATTAAAAGGATTGATAGGATATTGATCTTTTTGAAGACTTGAATATTCTCAAGTGGGTTTTTTTAAGAATTTACTTGGGGTCTAGGAATTAGATTGTGAGAATCTATAGTGTAAGATATTTTGAAGGATGTTATTACCTGGGTTTCAATCTAGAAAATATATAATCATCAGTTTTATCTTGATACATTACATGTGGCAATGTCTAAGTAATTTCTATCCTTAGAATAAGGGGATTTTACTATTCTAGAGTAGTCAACCCATTTTTATGAGTTAGTACATATGGAATTGGATCTTTTCACTAATGATTACATGAAGTCTTATAGGTTCTAAATGGTGTTGAGAGTAAATATTCAGTCAATTGTACTTATTTTTTGTCTTCTAACCTATGTGGTGGTAGTTGATAAATTAGCTTTAGCTAAGGTGTACATAGCTGAAAGTAATGGTCTAGGAAGATCATCAGTTAGTGATGCTATTATCTAGGGTTATTCTTATGGATTGTAAAAGAAGGGAAAGAGATTTCAATAGTTTATAAGACCATTTTTTGGGGATTTTTAGGGTAGTATCATGTTATTTTCTACCAGTGTGGGAGGCATGATCGTACTAGGCCTCATTGTATAGAGTCTCTAAGGACTAGTAATGTTTTTGGGAGATTTAGGCATATGAAACATTTTTGTGATATGATTTACTAAGTAATTAAGGTGTTATCCACTTTAACTAAGGGATCATAGGTTTAGGTTAGTTCTCCCAAAGGTTGTTCTCTCATTATTTGGCTATAAGTTGTGTCTAGGGGGCTATGTTAATATGTCTTTCTAAGGAATAATGTGTACCAGATGAATCTAATGTAGGTCTAGCTACTGTTAGAGGTACAGTGTTTATTTAATCTTCTATAGTGGTATATTTGATTGATAGAGGAGGTAATAATTATTTTATATCATCAAACTTGATTGATGTTTTGGGTTTGTGTTTGGATCTTATTTCATTCTTGTTGGATCTTTACATACATTTTGAAAGGAGTCCTGAACAAGGTTTCTTGTACCTCATGTGTTGGGTGGTGATAGATGTCTCAATCATGGTTTGGTACTTCTTAGTGCTTGATCTTTAAATCATTGGCTTGATTATCATCTTGGATTCTATGATCATTGTGAATCCCTTTATAGACAATTATAACATTCAGGAAAAATTCTTTTCAGTTGATGGGGTCACTCATGTTTTATGGGGTGATTAGAACTCTATATTGGGAAGTGAGGGGAATTTTATTCGTTCTGTTGATGTAGTCTCATGCCAGTTTTCTAAAATGTTACTTGATGTATTTTACCCTTTCTTGAGTGGTTAAATACTTGTTTTTGTGTATGCTTACCCAAAGGTATTTTCAGATAATTTTTCCATTTTACCACCACAAAGATACATTGAGTTTACTATTAAAATGATCCTTGGAATGATGCCTATTCATATGAAATCCTATCAAAAGGAACCTATTGAGTTTATGGAACTTAGGTCCAACTTGTGGACCTTGAGGTGAATGTATTTATTCATCTGTGTTTTCAATTGTGGGCATTAACTATACTCTTTTCCAAGAATGATGATGAAAGTCTTGGGATTTTTATTGACTCTTGAAAGTTGACCTGCGTGACTGTTAAGAATCAGTATCCTATACCCAGAATTTACGATCTCTTTTATCATCTTATATGGTATCATTGGTATTCTAATATTGAACTATGTCCATGGTACCATCAGTTGAGGGTCCAATATGTGGAAACTCCCAAGAAACTATTTTGGAGTTGATATGGGAATTTTTAGTTTCTAGTAATGCTATTTGGACACACTAATACTCTTATGGTATATATGGATTTTATAAACATGATATTTCATCGGTTAATATAATATTTTTTATTGTGTTTGTAGATAATATCTTGGTGTTCTCAATTTCAATGGAGGAACATGTGAACCATTTGATGTTCTTTAAACCATGAAAGAACATTGTATGTTTGGTATACATTCAAATTGTGAGATTTGGATCAAAGAGGTGAAGTTTCATGTATTTGTGATATCTAATATGGGAGTCTCAGAAGATCCAAAAAAGGAATGGATAGTTATGTCCTGGGAAAATCCCATAAATAAGTTTGATATCTGAACCTTCTTGGGGTTATCTAGTTATTATAGAAGGTTTTTTGGGGCTTCTATAATATTTCATATCTTATGATAGCTTTGAACCATAAGGTGTAATGTTTTAGTGGGATTATAAATGTTATAGATCTTCTGAGGAGATTAAATTTAGGTTTACTTCGGCACCAATGTTGATTCTCCCAGAACCAGGTTTAAGTTATGATGTTTTCTATAATTCCTTATGTATAGTTTTGGGTTGTTTCATTATGCAAGGGAAACAAGTGGTGGCTTATGGCTTATGATAGTTATTCCCTCATGAGAAGAACTACCCTACCCATGATCTTGAGTTTGTGGAGGTTATTAATGCACCTAATATACGGTGTCACTATCCTTTTTGGGAGCAATTTATAGTGTATTATGGTAACAAAACACTAAACTATGTTTTCACTCATAGGTATCTAAAAATATGAAAGATACTTGGGTTGAGTATATTTATTCCTTTAATTTGGATATCATGTATACCCCTGTGAAATGAAATTTTGTTTCTAAAGTGATGTGAAGAGGAGTAAAACTTAAGAATATGATAGACATTGAGATCTGATTCTTAAGAGAAATCCTAAATAGTGGGGAGACCATGGGTGAGTTGTCTTAGTCTCACTATGGGGAATTATGCTTTCATAGTATTTTAGTTGTTCATTTTGCCCTGATACGGGAGTTATTATATAATTTAAACTGTTCATGTTGGTCTTTCCACCCTGGGGATACAAAGATGTACCATGATTTGAGATGTCAGTATTGGTGAATGAGGATGATGCAGTGAGTTGCGGATTTTGTGTCATAATGTCTTACTTGTCAAAGAGTTAAGGTGGAACTACAAAAACATGAAGGTTTGTTTAATCCTTTACCTATTCTATTATGTAAGTGGTATGAAATTTACATGGATTATTTTTTTGTTTTACCATAGGCTCCCAGTGAGAAAGATTTTATTTGGGTGATTATCTGTAGACATAGTAAATTAGAAAATTTATTAACAATAAATTAGATAATAAAAGTGGAATAGATTGGGGACTTTTATTTCTGAGACATTTTGAGGAATCATGGGTTTCCCTCTATGTTTGTTTATGACAGGGACTCATGATTAAAATATATATTCTAGAAAGGTTTGTAGGAGGTAATGGGTTCCCAGTTTAAATTAAGCACAAATTATCATCTGCAGATAGATGGACATATGGAGAGGGATATCTAGGTTTTTGAGATATTATTTAGCCTTGTGTGCTTGATTTTGGCAGATATTGGGATAGTAATTTTCCATTGGTAATGTTTTCCTATAAAAATAGTTATCAAGAATCAATCAGGACGGAGCCCTTGGAGGCTTTGTATGGGTGGCCATGTCAAAATCCCTTGTGATAGACAGAGTTGGGAGAGTAGTCCTTGGTTGGGTTGAGTCTAATTCAAGATACAATGGAGATAATTCAGTTGATCCATAGGTGTTTGGTCACAAAATTATGTTGTTAGAAATATTATGCAGGCCATCTTCATCAGCAGCTAGAATTTGTGGTTGGTGATTGGTTTTTTTCAAAGTTTCACCTCTCTTGGGACATCATTGGTTGGGTAAGCGGGGAAAGTTATAAATGTGTTTTGTGGTCCTCTATGATATCACTGAGCAACTATGGAGGTTTTCATATAGATTGGAATTTCCATTAGGTTTGAATTCTGTATACAATGTGTTTCATGTTTCATATTTGAGGAGGTATATACCAGATCCAACCATTGTGATTAGATGAGAGGATGTTGATCTTGAGCTTGATACCACTGTGGTTGAGTAGATAGTTCAGATTATAGATCACCCAGATATTTTATTCCATGGTAAATATATACCATAGTCAAAGTACTATGGAATTTTGGACCATACCTCTATGAGATGTGGGACTTGGAGTTGTTGATGTTGCAATATTGGTCTTTTCTTTTGGCGGATCTAGGATCTTGAAATCTTTCTACGGATAGAAATATTTTGTGGTGTGGAGATGGTAACACCCCATTAACATTCATTACAGTATGTTCTAATATTTGATTTTGATTTCCATTTATATTTGGATACTTTTTTTCTGACCACGAATTGGGAGGTACCTATAGTGGTGACGTTATGGATTTTTTGGATTTTTCAAATTTAAAACCCAGAGTTTATCTTATTCGATGGGCAGTTACATAATGTGTAATATTATTACACATCCTGTAATATACAACAAAAATATATCATGAACTGAATAAACCATTTCATAATTTTATGCATCGTACAGGGGTTACATATCATGTAATGTGAAAAAAATTATTTTTTATTTAAAATGGAGAATCCTTTTCAGCATAACTTAAATTGAAATAATTTCATGTTGCATAAATAATGACACACCATGTAATTACTTAGTTTCTTATTTTGGGGCACCTTACGGGTGTTTTAGGCTTAATTATCTTTTTCATCCCCCTCCTCTCGGCCAGGGCTCTTACCCAAGGAGGTTTTAGTTGATCCCTTCCCATTAAGATTTCTTTTTTCAGAAATTGATCCCCAATGTGGTTGGATTTATCCTCTCTGAGTAAGTTTTTATTTTTGTTTCTCCCTTGTTTATGGTTACAAAACCAATGGTTGCATATTTTTTTTATAATTTCATGTTTGGTATCAACCCTTTTCAATCTCTTATCGCACCATGTCTTCCAAAGGTAGATCTTGTGGTTTCCAATTCCTCTATCAAAGACAATTAGGTTTTCGATTTCAATAATGTAGGTTTATCTATTAAAGCATTATAATTTCTTTTATTTACTATTTTTTATTGATTACATAATATTTGAAATGGAATTTCTTGTGTTGAAATTCAAAATTAAATGGGTTCATGTTTTAAAGGGGGTTTTATGAAAATGTAATTTCCTTCATTTGGAAAATAATGGATTTTAAAACCCTAAATAATATTGTTTTAGATTTGAAATGGTTTTTAAAAAAAAGTGATAATGGTTTTTAAAATGTAAATTGACACAAATTATAGATCATCAAACATGGGTTCATTAGTAAATGGACACATGTATCCTTAGTGTGTGTGAAACTACTAGGAGGAAACCACTTATATATCGATGGACTATAGAAAGACTCGATATTAGTTGAATACAACCTTATGAATTTCTAGGCTCGTGAGTGTCTAGAATTTATTTCCCCATAGGCTAGGGAAACACTTGAAGGTGAATTGTTTTTTAGGTTGTTTATTTCATGATAGATTATTTCATTTATGTTCGATGGCATGTATATTTATATTTTAGTATTTTTAATAGCTTTTTTAATGAATGGAATGTTTTTGGCATTAGAAAACATGATAAGAAATTGGATGGAAAACATAAGGACTATTTGGGAAATATTTTCACATTTTTTTTATATTAAAAAATCTTATAAAAATGTTTTTTAGGCTTTAACTTATGCATTAATTATATAATAACATGCATATATTTCTTTGTAGTTTTCTACTGGGATTTATTGATCACAACCTACTTATTCCGTTGGGTGGTTTTAGACATTGTTTTTTTGGACATAGGTAAATGGAAGGTCATTATATATAATTTATTCTTCTCTATACATAGTTATTTTGGTTTTGGAAGGTTTGGTGGAGATGGTTGGTCATATAGAGACTTGTTAGTTTAGTGTTTTCAACTTCCTGGTTTATGCTATTTGGATTATTTTTATCTCCCTTTATTTCTAGATTGTACATTGGTGGTATGTATTTTTTTTATAATAAATATTTTTTTATCTTTGTTATACCTCACCCCATTAGGGGATATCATGGGTGACTTGTCTGGTTTACTCGAGTTAGTCTGTTAAAAAACCTATATTTATATGATACATCAAAACAATAACTTTATAAACTATTTTAATATGGGATTTACATTGATTCAATGGGTTTTGGTGGACTAATGAGTGCTTAGGTTCTCACCCTAATATTATTATCTCAGATGAAGATTTTTGGTTCTTTATACTGCGTGTTGGGCATTGATTTATTTAGGATAGTTCTATTTTATCGCATTCATCCAGATGTTCCAATTACATTATTTTAGTAGAAACTTACTTTATTTTCCTAGAATGTCTGTGAAGATTAATTTTTTTTTGATTTATCATGTCCATTTGGGATTTTTTTATTTGTATGGTTATAGGTGTAGTGATATTATGATGGTCAAGGATAGGCATTTAGTGGGTTTCTTTGTCTTGAATGAGAGGGATATCAGGGGGTGAAGGAGGCTTTTGGAGGAAATTATTGTTTAATACATTCAATGTTGGTTATTAGGTTGTGGTTTCTATTTTAATATCATTCTTCATGATCTACATATGGATGATTCATTCCATATTTTTATTATATTCATGTTGTCACTTTTAATTTGATTGTTTGGATAAATTGTTCCCAAGTGTGTTCTTATGATTCCCAAACAAAAGTTTCAAGCCTATGGGTATTTAAAGTTCCCTTAAAGAGTATTTGATCTAGTTCAAGAATGAATAAAATGGGTGTCCTGATCCAGTTTGTTACAAATAGTATCATATATTTGGATTCTTATTTTTCATTAGAGCCTAATCCTTTGGAAAGCCCAATGTTATTCAGGGGGTCATGGTTTGATTGACATAGAATTTATCATTGGAACATATGAGTTGTGTGAAAGAAGAATCTGTCTAACTCATTCTTTCCTCGAGCCTTTATTTTCAATGGGAAGTTGGATTTGAATTTTTAGTTTGAATTTTTTTTTGGATTTCGGTTTGATGTCTATAGTAGTGGTGTGTTGATCCTCATCAACATGCCTTTAGATTCCTTAGGGATCAAAGGTAATTTTTAGATATGGTTATAAAGAAAAAATTCAAGATATGTTGTTTGTTTTTATGGCCTAAAAACAATGCAATAACCAAACACTTGATTTTGGACACTCTAGGAACCATTGCACAACTGGCATGTGGTTTCCAACCCTATGTCCATGTGGGGCATAGTTCTGCATCCTAGTTGTTTTTATATTTTTAACATTTGATCCTTGGACTACCTTGGGTGTGTAAGTTAAAAAAGATAGGTTTCATGGATGGTCTTGTGATATGTTGTCATCATTGGGTTCCATTTGAGGATTGTGTGATACACAAATTTCTAATATTGTGCATGTTATGTGAAATTCATTTTGGGCCTAAAAAATGGATTTCCAATAAAAAAATTCAGATTTAAAACACATCCATAGGTCTTGTTTGTAATGTGACCTTTGATTCTTAATATAATTTCAAACAAATTATTTCATTTTAAAATTTGGATAAAAATTACATGTGTTTGATTCTTTTAAGTCAACTGTACATCATTTTAAAAGATGAATTTCCTCTTTTAAGAGAAAATCATGTTTTCAAAATTGTCCTTTAACCCTTGGTATATGTATTTCAAAAGGGTATTTTTTTAAATATCTGTTTTAAAAATAGTAGAATGTGTTATAATTTGAAACCCAATATATATTTTGGTTTTAAAACAAGTTAGTGTTTGACGTGAAATCATTTTTATAAAATCTAAAAAATAAACTAATTGAAGAAAGGTATTAGGGTAAGTTTTTTTAAAATGTTTTTTTAATAGAATAATGTCAAATTTCAAGGGGTTCCTTAGTTTTTAAAATGTGATTTTCGGAAAGCCTTCCTTTTTTTGAAATTCGGGTATTTTATTTACTCCATTATATATTTTGGGATAGCTTGGTGTGACTTTAGGAATAAGACTATGTGGGGTCTATGTATCAAGTTATTTTATGTAGGCCTCCTCCCTCTATAAAGGTCTTCTGTGAAAGTATAGTATTTGTCTTATGGGACCTTCATCCTTCTTTTTAACACTTACCAGGATCTAATTTTAGTGGCAGATGTAGTTTCCTTCTCAAATTTTCATGCTTTGGATGAATCTGAGGCAGAGTTCCGTTAATGGTTCCTTTATAGATTGTTGGGTCTAGAGGTTTAGACCTGTGAGCCTTATCATATTGTTTGGATAAATGAGGATCATTTTTCTGGGAGACTCATATGTGCTATGGAGTTAAGAATACTTCCTTGGTTATTTTTTTAAATTGTTCTATGTTTTATGGATGAGTGGCCATTATTTGGAGTAACCATTAGGTGACGGTTTTGGTTTTTATTTAAATGATGGTCTATTTTGTTATTTTATACTCATTGAGATTAGACAATCATTTCCTTGAGTAATTCATGTTCGAATGCTTCTTAGGATCTTCTTTGGATTCTCATTGGGGGTGATGTTCCCTTTTGTAATTGTTTATGCCATGTTTATTGATGATTCTTGATTATACCCTTTTATGGTGTGGACCATGGGTTGTTTTCTATTTTTTCGTTTGGACATGGGTAGGAACTTGGGTGTATTCTTAGATACATGGGTGTGGTTTTGTTTCTAGTTGAGCTATGTAATTCACCAAGATGTGTTTTCCATCAGAGTTCTCATGGGATGGTGTTCCATGGATTTTGATCTAAATAGCCATGTATGTTAGTTATAACCATTATGTTTGATGTTATTCATTTCTTAATGATCCATGTCTTATTTTATTTCAATCCTTCAGTTTTGGACACCTTAAGTTTCAGTGATTTGGTTTTTAGTCCTTTTGGATGTTTAGTTCTTGTTATCTCCTTATGGATTTGATTGGATTTCATTATTCGGGGTATCTTTGTGAATTCATTTTTATTATTTCAGGAATGTGGTTTCTTAACAGTGTTTCCTTATATGGAGAAAATACTTCATTGGTTATTCCACCATTTTATTTCATTTCTAAATGGTGTAGAGATCAATTCTCAGTGTATTTATATTAGTGTTTTTATTTAATAGACTAGTTTTTTTGGGTCAATTAAAAAAGCTCAGATAGTTGAGGATTCTTATTTTTATTTGGATTTTCCTTAGGAATTATTTCCCTTTTTTACATATACTTAATCCTGAGACTTTCTGGGGGTACAGAGTTCCATAGTGGAGATTTTTTGACACCCACCATTTCATAGTTTAATTAAATAATTAATTAAATTAATTAATTTTATGTCATTGTGATTTCTCAATATTTTTAAGATAAATTTTTAAAAAATTAAATGAGTTGGTGTTATGCATGGTTTGAGAATTTTTAAGAGTAACTATGAAATGTTCATGGATAAGGGTTATATCCTTAAAAATGATGATTCACATAGTTTGAGAATGGTTTTCTCAATTGTTCAACTTTCTTAGGGGTTACCATGTGGTTGCCTCATGATTTTCAAGTAGGTACAACACCAATGGTGCATGTTTTGGTAAACATTGTGCCTAAATCATGTTCCATGTCAAACAATTTAAAATTTTAGTTTTTATATCTTTTTCCCTTTATTTTCGTTCTTTTATTTCTTTCCCCCACTCCCCTCTCCTTTCTTTTATGTGACTATCCCCCCTCACTCCCTCTATGTCATGTACTAACTACTCTAATGAGATCCCCTCTCCACACCATTTCCCCATGTTTTCTTGGGGATTCATTGTTGATCTTTCAAGGTAAGACCTATGCTTCCATTTTCCTCCCATTTCTAGAATTTTTCCTCTTAACTATCGCCCATCCTTGATCGATCGAACCCTAAATCAAAGGTCTTAACCCAATTTATGTAATTTATTTATTTATAGGGTATATGATTTGTCTCTCAGGGTAGCATCAAGCGTGCTTTTGCATCTACCATCATAGGCAATGCATTCCAAGATGTTTCAGCTCATCCATGTTCTTTTGAGGTAGATGTTTCTTTAAAACCCCCTTATATTACATAATATAAATTTTTTGGTTTATTTAAAATTATTTATTGTAAAATTAAAATAATTCGGAATGTTTTATTAGGATCATGTTATTTTTTTATTTACTTTTTATATTGGAAATGGCCTTGGCCACAAATTAAGCACATGGGAAAACCCTCATATTTCTGTTAAAATTGTTTAGAGAAACATGTAATAATTTTATTACCATTATAGATTTTTCCTATATAACCATGTTGGGTTGGAAATGGTTTTTTAATATTTTTAATAATTGGCATGGACTTGGGTTACAATACAAGTGGTTGTCACTAACCATTTGGATTTTTTAAATGGATATCCTTATTTTAAAAATATTTTGGAAGCTGGTTTGTCCTTTTGGAAATGGGTGTGATTTATTTTAAAGTTTTTCCATGTTTAAAAAGGATGGTGTTTCTTTGAGAAATAAAATAGTGAATCCTTTTAATGGTTTGGTTGTGTTTTTGTGTGATTGTTATTTCCCTTAATTATTTTTTTGGATTCCAAATGGTTATGCAATGGAATTTAAAAATGTATATGTTATATGTGATATGTGATAGGATTTGTTAGAACTTTTTGAAGTGATATATAATTGATTTTTTTATTATTCCCTTGTTTATCCCCATTATGTTGTGGATTTTTATTATATATATCCATGTTATGGATGATTTATTGTGATGCATGATGTGATTATAAGTTGGGGAACTTTCGAATGGATGTGTGTGAGGTGGGAAGGATAGGATTATGATGTTATCCTTTGGGCTTTGTTATTATCATGGGATAAAATTTTTGAATTTGGTCCACCTCATTTAGTTATTACATGAGAAACCCTAGGCTTCTAAGTGAAATTTTATGGGATGTTGCAAGGGTGGTTGATATTATGCACTGGATAGTCGCCCCAAATTGTACGTAATACCTTGATAGTTGGAGGGCCTCCGATGACACTGGGTTTAGATTGATTCATTTTATGGGTGTAATTCCATTAACCTACCATAAATTAGTATACATTGCATGTATTATACTTTTCCCATTAGTTGCTCAGCTGTTGCCTCCAGATATGTATGGTATGTTATGACTTCTTTATTGTATATTGAGCATGTGTGTTTCTTACTTGTTATGTTGTGTGTATGTTCACATGTTATTTAATTTTTAAATAATCTTTGACATTATGTGGTTTAACTTGTGAGGGTAATTATTCTCCTTATGACTTATATGGACTTAACTTGTGTGTATTTTGGATTACATTCAAATTGGTTGTTTTATAAATTCGTGGGATGTAAGAATTCAAAAAGGTAAATGGTTTTAATTTATTTATGAGTTTAAAGGAATTGGTTTTAACTAAAATTACATATGAGGATGAGATTATTTATAAGTTGTTTCTAAAGGGGTTTTTGGGTTTGTTTTCCATTGTTTAAAGTCCCTTTCATTAGTTTAATTTTATAAATTTAAATTTATAACTATCTATATTTTTATTTTATAAAAAGGGTTTTTGTTTGAATGTGAACATGTAGATTGGATTTATAAAGAATGTGGAAAACATACTTTTATATTGTATTTAGAAATTAGAATTTTAAAAATATTTTTCTAAGGTATTTACATAGAATTAGTGGGAAGTGGTGGACTACTGAGTGCTTATATTATCACACATGAATTACCATCTCAGTTATTGGCTCTGGGTTCTTCTTTGAACTTCCCATTGAGTGTTGATTAATTGAGGTTAGATTTATTTTATCCTAATTGGTTGGATATTCTTTTAACCTAGTTTTAGTATGACCTCCCTATATTTTCTTATAATTCCTAGAAGGTTTTATTTTATTACTACTACAAAAGAGGCCTTTAATACCACTAGAACAGGCCCTTAGCAGCACTAAGGAAGCGTTGACTACCACAATGCGATTAAAAGGCCTATGCTTTTATCAGTGCTAGAAAAACACTAATAAAATACATCATTAATGATTGCTTTTATTTAATACTGATAAAATAAACCATTATCATCACTTCTATAAGAATTGATAAAGGCGTCATTTATCATCACTTCTCAGAGCACACATAAAGGAAACCTTTATTAGCGCATGTAGTAATGATGATAATAGGGAATACTATATTGTGATGTTACAACACAATAAAACAGGTCATACTAAAATGTTCTGTAACAGCACACTACAACACCAGATATTAGAAAAATAATATAAAAAATAGAATTTAAATGAAATAAAATTTATAACGCAAATACAAGAAAAAACACTATTATAAAGAAAAAAGAATACACCTATATAATAGAATAAGACAATCATGATTGAGTAAAAGAATGAACCTATATAATAAAAAAATTGTGCTAGTAATCATATAAAGAAATAAATTAAATAGAAACTATTAATTTTAAAATAAATGTTGATTTATACCACAAAAATTGTTTATTAGATTGCATTGCTGTTGTTTTCTTTACATCACACTATTTATCATTCATCTTCAAGCATTATATCTATGAAAATTAACTAAATAAGTATTAGATAAAAATTAAAAGGAAATTAATTAAACCACAGTAGATAGAATTATAAGAATAACCAATATAGGCATGTTTTCTTGGTTTTTTTGATGTGATATGTGTTTTAAACTAAAATGACATTTATATTTTGAAAAGACGCACTAGGAGTCATACCAATCACAACGCGCATCATATTGAGGTGTGACTGATTCCTATACGTCCCAAATGAATTAAGTATCTTTTTTCTAAACTATCAAAATAATATGAATGATTTTTATTAGTTTTGAGTATTCCTCTTTTGTTTTTTTACTAAAATGTCGTTTTAAATAAGAAATGTTCACATTGAGTCATATTGTTCACATCGTGTGTGGGTTTGAAATGAGAATTGTTTGTACACATCACAAATGAATTATGAATCATTTTCCATAATTATCACGAAAATTTGATTGCTTTTTCTCGATTTTCAATGAGAAACATTTTTTTATATTAAAAGGTCAATTTTAAATTGTTAACGGATGCATTTCATCATACTGGGCACCTTGTGTATCATATTGTGGTGGAGATGATCCCCACACATCACAAATGAATTATGGATTATTTTCCTAAAGTATCAAAACTATCTGAATGTATTTAATTGGTTCTGAGTATGTTAGTATCCTTTTTTACAAAAATTAATATCTATTTTGAATAAAAAGTCATACTTAGTCTCATACCGGTCACACTGTATGATGGATTGAGGCCACGCTAATTTGTACTCATCTTAAATGACTTATGGATCATTGTCCTAAATTATCAAAACAATCTGAATGTGTTTCCATAGTTTTGAGTAATCCACCTGTGTTTTTTACAAAAATAACATTTTGAACTAGAAACATGCACATTGACTCATATGAGTTGCTTCATGTGTGGGTTTCATGTGACACTACAAAAAAGTTGATTCTTGATGGGTTTTTTAGCATTTTGGTGGTGTTTTTAAGCATTACTAAATAATGCACATCAATTTCTTAAAGTGTTCTATATTTGGTTGTCAAAAATCATTTCCCTGCGGTTTTTTGATTTTTTGTTTTATTTTTATTTTTTTTATTTACATAATTAATATATTTATTATTATTTATTTATTATTATATATTTATATAATTATTTAAATTAATGTTTATTATTTCGATATTTTTTATTGTTTATTTATTATTTGGATGACTGTAATTGATTATTTATTATATTTGTCATTTATTATTTATAATTTTTTATGTATTCTTTATTATTTGTTATATTTTGTTTTTCATTTATTCTTCTTATAATTGTATTTCTTTAATTAATGTTATTTATTAATTATTATTTATTGATTATTATTGATTATTTATTTATTTTATTATTTATTAATTATTTTTTACTTATTTATCCTCTCATGGATATATATTTCATGCATGCCATGCATATATCTCGCATATATATACGTTTGGAGAGATTCGAACCCCATATCTATTGGCTATTCCAAAATTATTTTACCACCTCAACAAGCTCTTCATGTGATGGGAAAATATAATATAAAATACTTATATATATACACATAGAAAAATAATGATATTAAATAATAATAAATGATTTAAATATAATTAATACATAATAAATATGTATTATAAAAATAATAAAATAATAAATAATATATAACAGATAAATAATGAATGAATAAAAATTAAATAAATTTGTAATATGTAATAAATAAATAATAATTAACTATTAAATAATATAAGAAATAAATAAATAAATAAATGTTAAATAAATATTATATAAGAAATAAATAATAATAATAATAATAATAACTAATTAATTAATAATAATAATAAATAAACAAAAAATAATATTAAATAATATATAACAAATAATAAATCACTAAATAATAAAAAATAGTTAATAAAAATAAAATAAATAATAGATATTTAATAAATATAAAATAATGAAATACTAATTAAATTTCCAATAAATATTCAATAATCAATCAATAAGAAAAATTAATAAATTTTAAGTAATAATAAATAATAATATATAATAAATAACAAATAAATATGTAATAAATGACTAATAATTATTTAAAAGTTAATTAATAAGAATAATTAAATAATAAATAAATAATAACTAGTAAATATTTAATAATTAATTAATAAATAATAAATTCATAAATATTAAATAAATAGTAAATAATTAATAAATAAATAATAAAAATTTTAAATTAGTAAGGAATAATAATAATTAATAATTAATAATTACATAAATGATAAATAAATAATAATTAATTAATAAATTAGAAATTAGAAATAATAAATAATGGATAAAACAATAAATAAGTAGAAAATAAATAATAAATCTTTAATAAATAAGTAAAAATTAAATAACAAATAACAATTAAAAAATTATAAATTAGTAATTAAATAACAAAAATAAATAATAATAAATAATAAATAATAATAAATAATAATAAATAATAATAAATAATAAATAAGTCATAAATAAGTAATAAATGTTTATTAAATATTAAATATTAAATATTTAATATCAATTAGTTAATTTAAAAAAATTAATAAATAATAATAAATAAATAAAATATTAAATATCTAATAAATAATAAATAAATAAACATTATATAAATAATAAATACGTAATAAATAAATATTAATTACATATTAAATAAATAATAACTCATAATAAATAATACATAATAAATAAGAAATAAATTAGAAATAACGAATAAATTAATTAAAAATTAAAAATTTATAATCAATAATTCCTATATAAAAAAATAAAAATAAAAAAAATAAAAATATATATATATAAATAAACAATTACTAATAGATGAGTAATATATTAATCATAATTTTATAAACAATTAAAAAAATAAAAATTAAGTAATGAAAACTAAATCAATATTAAATAAATATGTAGTAAATAAATTAGAAATCATTGTAATAAATAATAAATTATTAGCAAATAAAAAAATCATATGTAACAAATAATAAATCATAAATAGATAATAAAAAAATAATAAATTATTAATAATAATTAATAAATATTTTTTATAATATATAACAAATAATAATTAAATAATAAATAATAATTTAATAATAAATTATTAATAAATAATATATAATAAATGAATGTGTGATAAATAATTAATAAATGAATTACAAATAAATGAATAAACAATAAATAATAAATGAAAAAAATAATAAATAAATAATAAATGAAAAATAAAAAATGAAAACTGAAAAATAATAATAAATAATAAATGGAAATAATATATATAAACACACACACACACAAAAATATATATAATTGTATATTAATATATTTATAGATCAGTAAATAAATAAAATATAAATAATTACAAAATATTTATATTTGTATATAAATATATATAATTATTCATAAATACATATAAATATACATGCAAAGATACAATTATATATAATTTTAAATAAATAATGATAAATTTATAAAATTATAAACATATATACAAAATTATTTTGTATCAGTCTAGGGTCAATCTCTAGAAGCCTACAAAAATTTGGGGATTTCTTGTGGTTTGTTTAATTTGCATGGGACACGCTGGGTGGACCAGCCAATTCAGGCGGTGGGATGCTGCTGCATTGTGGACCAGTAACTCCAGTGGAGAGCGGACAAGTGGGAGGGTGATCTCGGTTGATGATTGGGATGCTCAACCATGTAGCGGTATGGGTGGCCATGATTGATGACGGTGTGGCAATGAGAGGTGATGGGTGGGTGTTCTCAGTTGGAAGAGGGTATCACAGATTGGGATGACGATCGGCTTCCTAGACTTTTCGGTGTTGAAACTCATGGCCTGTAGGGGTGATAGTATTGGTAATACTCTATCAGCTCTGGTGGCGGTGACAGTAGTGGTGACTATAATAAATTGCAGACGAGACGTAGGTAGATTTCGGGGGATTTTTCCCATGTCACTATAGGTCTTAAGGTTACTAGATTGGGCCCCTTAGGTTATGTATTGGGTATCATGCTTACTGGGCCCTTCAAGCCATCCATATGATTAAAATAAAATATGTCTTGGTGGGTGGGTTATCCTCTTTGGAGAGCTAGGGTATTCCTTTCTGGCATGTCTGTGAGGTGTGTGTGTGTGTGTGTTGGATGTAATTGTTCCCCCAAAGCATCTAATATATATGTATATAATAGATAATATGTCATAAAAAGAGGAAAACCCAAAATAACTACATCACCATCAAATAAATTGGAATGTAAATCAATGGAATAAAATCATAGATGACCTAAAAAAATAAATACACCCTTAAACAAAGATGTAATCTCATTGAATATTCAAAAAATCACGATATTTGAACAAAAAACTATGTTTTGGACACCTTCATGGCCTATTTTGACCTAAAAAAAGTAACCTAAGTCCTCATTTCTCATCATGGTGTAGAGATCATCACATACTTTGATTTGATATATGGTAGAGCCCAAACTGGCACCCCAATCAAAAGTTACGGCTCTTTGAATTTGATGTTTGATTTTCAACTTTTTTGAAAATTATAATAAATTTTATTTTATTAGTCATTACCTTATTGATATATAATTTTATTTTAGTTCATTTTACAGGATTTTATTTGTCTTATTGTGAAGCTAAGAAGGAAAATAAAATCAAATTTTCTACTCATTTGATAGTGAATTTTAATTTTCAACTTATACAAGAATTAATTTAAGTTTCATATTATTATTAATTAATAAATATATAAAATTAATAATAAACACCTGATAATTAATTAAAATTAAACATAATAAAAAATAAATCAATATAAATCAGAAATCATAATTTTAAATAATAAATATTAATTAAATATTTATTATTTATTATTTTTCCCATTAATTTGGCGGTAGTTTTAATGAACCACTAATAAAAGTAAATTTAATTTTTTTTAAATCATAATTATTCATTGTTTTTTATAACATCCAAAAAAATTTAATAAAATAAATACAAATTTAGTGACTATTTTATGAACCGCCACTGAAAAACCACCACAAATCCCCTATTTTCTTATAGTGTGAAACTAATTCTTACACATAAGAAATGAATTATGAATCATTATAATAAATTATCATGGAAATATAAGCGTGTTATATTGGTTTTCAATGAGTGGAATGTTTTTAACTAAAATGTCATTTTTAAATTGATAGCAGACACTTTGAGCCATATTGGGCACATATTATTTCATATTGAGGTGTGGAAGATTCCTATACATAAAAAATGACGTATGGGTCTTTTTCCTAAAATACTAAAAATATATTAATGTTTTTTTCTTGTTTTTGAGTATCTCATTTGTCTTTTATACTAAAATTAATGTCAATTTTTTATAAAAAGATACAATTGGAGTCATACTGATCACACCATGCATCAGATTGTGGTGTGCCTGATTCCTGCACATCTCAAATGACTCATGGATATTTCTACTAAAGTACCCAAACAATATGAATGCGTTTTCTCATTTTTGAGTATGTTAGTTGTCTTTTTTACTAAAATTAATGTCAATTTGAAATACAAAGATACACTTTGAGTCATACCAGTCACAATATGAATCAGATTGAGGCGAGGATGATCCTTACACATTCCAATTGGATTGTGGATAATTTTCCTAAAACATAAAAACAATCTAAAAGTATTACCTTGGTTTTTAGTATGGAACATTTATTTTTTACTAAAATTTTATTTCAAACTGGAAATGTGCACATAGAGTCATATCAGTCACATCGTGTGTGGGTCTGATGTGAGACCGATTCATACATTTCACAAATGAATTATGAATCATTTTCTTAAATTATCCGGATAATTTGATCTTGTTTTCTCAGTTTTCAGTGAGTGATAATTTTTTGTATTAAAATATCAATTTTAAGATGATAAAAGACATTTTAAGTCATAACTATAACATCATATATCATATTGTTGTGGTATTAATTCCTATATGTCGCAACTGACATATGGATAATTTTCCCAATGTATCAAAACATTCCAAATGAATTTTCTTAGTTTTGAGTAAGTCAGTTGTCTTTTTTACTAAAATTAAATTCATTTTTTAATAAAAAGACACACTTCGAGTCATACCAGTCAAACCATGCATCTAATTGAGGTAAAACTAATTAATACATGCCACAAATTTCATATGGATCATTTTCATAATGTATTAAAACAATCCAAATGGGTTTCCTATTTTTTGAGTATGCTACTTATGTTTTTCACTAAAATGTCATTTTGAACTAGAAATAGGAACTTTGAGTCATATCAACCACATCGTGTGTGGGTTTGACATGGGACTGATTCCTCAAATTAAAAAATTAATTATGTATAGTTTTTATAAGTTTTTAATAAAATTCATGTTCTTTTTCTTGGTTTTCAGTGAGTGACACTTTATGAACTAAAATGTCAATTTTAAACTCATAATGAACACTTTGAGTTATACCGAGAACATCATGTGTTAGATTGAGGTTTAGTTGATTCCTAAACTTAAAAATGACTTATAGATCATTTTACTAAAGTACCAATACAATAATAAGGAATTTTATTAGTTTTGAGTTTGTTAGTTGTCTTTTATACTAAAAGTATTATCAATTTTTTTTGAAAAAGATGTAGTTTGAGTCATGTTGGTCACTCCATGAACCATATTGAGACTAAGTAGATTCCTACATGTCAGAAAATGACTTATTTATTTTTTCCCTATAATACCAAAAAATCCGAATGTGTTTTCTAATATTTTATTTTCTCAGTTTTCTTTTCAATGAATATTAATGTCAATTTTAAATAAAATGATGTACTTTGAGCCATACCGATCAGACCATGTGTTGGATTTAGATGAGTTTGAATCCAATAGATCCCAAATTACTTATGGGTTTTTTATAATGTATCAAAACTATATAAATGCATTTACATATATTTGAGTATGCCTATTGTGTTTTTTACTAAAATTTCATTTTAAACTAGAAATGAATACTTTGTGTCATACCGATCACGTTGTGTGTGGGTTTTATCTGAGACATTTTAGTATACATCAAAAATTAATTATGAATAATGTTTTGAAATTATCAAGAAAATATGATCTCATTTTCCTAGTTTTCTGTGTGTGTCACTTTTTTGTATTAAAATGTAAATTTTAAACTAATAATTGACTCATTGAGTCATGTCATGAACACTGACTATCAGATTGATGTGGGGATTATTCTTGCATTCCAAAACATATTATGGGCCATTTTCCTAATGTATCAAAACAATACGAATTATTTTTCTCAGTTTTGAGAATGTGATTTGCCTTTTTTACTAAAATTAAGGTCAATTTTGAATAAAAAGATGCACTTGGAGTAACATAGGTCACACAATGTTTCTGATTGTAGTGTCTCTTATTCCTTCACATCCTAAATGGATTATTTTTCTTATTACAACATTATGAAAACAATCCAAACATGTTTCGTTGGTTTTGAGTTTGATGATTTTTTTTACTAAATTGTTATTTTAAAATGGAAACATGCACTTCGAGTCATACTAGTCATATAATATATGGGTTTGATGATAAAAAGATTCTTAAATGTAAAAAATGATTTATTAATCATTGTACAAAATTATTAAGACAATCTGAGGGAATTTTCTTGGTTTTCAGGGACATAATTTTTTTTTAACTAAAATGGTAATTTTGAACTAATAATAACACCTTGAGTCATACCAAAGACATCATTTATCATATTGAGTTGATACTGATTACTACAGATCCAAAATAACATGTGGATCATTTTCAAAAAGAACTAAATTAATTGGAATTAAATTTCTATGTTTTGAGTCTGTCAATTGTCTTTTTTGATAAAATTAATGACAATTTTAAATAAAAAGATGCACCTCAAGTTATACCGATTACATCATGAATTATAATAAGATTTAGTTGATTGCTACATGTCCCAAATGACTTATGTATCATTTTCATAAAGTATTAAATCAATCCAAATGCATTTTCTTAGTTTTTAGTATTTCATTTTTCTTTTTAACTAAAATTAATGTCAATTATGAATAAAAGGATACACTTAGAGACATACCAATCACAATATAAATTTAATTGAGGTTCAGATGATTCCTACACATCCAAAGTTTATTATGTATCATTTTCCTAATGTATGAAAATAATATTAATGCGTTTCTTCAATTTTGAGTACACCGCTTTTTTTTATTAAAATATCATCTTAAACTAGAAACATGGACTTTAATTAATTTATTTCAAATATTGGGTGGGTTTGATGGGATATTGATTCTTACACATCAAAAACTAATTATGAATCAATTTCTAAAATTATCAATATACTATGAGTGTTATTTCACATTTTTTAGTGAGTGGTAGTTTTTTTATTAAAATGACAATTTTAAACTCATAATAGACACTTTGAGTCATAATAGAAATTTTATTTAACGGATTAAGGTGGGGATGATTCATACATGTCCCAAAAGACTTATGAATCATTTTCCTAAAGTATCAAAACAATTCAAATGTTTTTTCTCATTTTTGAGTATGATAGCTATCTTTTTTACTAAAATTAATGTCAATTTCAAAACGAATTGTATGTGTTTTATGGGTGATAATAAGCACTAATAGGACAACATGATTATTTTTATATAAAAATGATCATAAACCTATTATCATTTATTTATTATTGATAATGATGATAAATTTTTTTATTAATGATCTTATGAACATTGATCATTTTATATAATGAATGTTACTTTTATAGATTTCACAAGAATTTTTAATATTATATCATGCATTTAATTGATTATTGAATAGAACAAATAATTCCACCACCCACCAAAGTGAAACCATAGTATTTTTATATTCAGATAATTCATGATTCAGTCGATGAAATTGTGTATTTCATTATTTTTTAGGGGATTTGGTTCAACCTACTAGATTATTTTTCGAATGGTTGTGCATTTGGATTTGAAATTCTTATCGACTTAATTTGAAGTCGTTTTTTTGGTATTCCTTAATAAGGCAGTTTATTTTCATTTAATGTCATGTTTCATTTTACACCATCCCTCCTCGATGACCATAATCTCTCAATTCTAGTTGTCCTCCAATAGTTATCTCATACACCTACTTGTTTTAGTGGTTGATAAAAAAAAATTATGTCACACATTTTATTTTAATTATATACATGAATAATCATTATATTGGTGTTTTATAACTCTCAAGTGGCTATTTAATCCACTAATAAGACCCATTCCTTATAGTGTAGAGAGGTCATGGGCAAGAAAATACATCTATTTTGTTTTTTTCTGTTCATTTATTTCTTGGTGAGGGGTTTCTTTCAAACTATAGAAATATTTGATAATACCTGGAATGTGCTAATAAAAATCATATCCCATTATAATAATTTTGAAAAAATATGTGGTGTGTTTTTTGTTTCTAAAAAAATTCCTCCACATAAATTATTATATAAATTATCTTAGACATGTGGTGAAAATATTTTTTCAATATGCCACCTGATACACTTGCACAATGGATCTTATCTTAAGTGACATGTTTTTTTCAATCTTTTCAACAATTTTTTTCAAACAAAATCATTTTATGATCCTAATTATTCTCCATTGACCAAAAATATTATTATTTTCAAGTCAACACTTTGTCTCTTCCTTCGCCTCTATCTCTAACTCAATATCTACCTCTACCACTACCTCCGCCTTTGCCTTCACCTTTGTTTCCACTTCCACCATTTCTAATCAATTTTATTTATTATATGTCACCACTTCTTTAATAATTTATTTCATCAATTATACTTCTCCTTAAGAAATAGATCATAATTAATATATAATCATTTTGACACTAATGATTCACACCCCGAATAAATTTCTAAGGTCATAACTCCTATTAGATAAAAAAACATAATTGGTAATAACCTAATATTTTTGTTGCCATAAATTATGGAAACTTGTACTTTTCCCACTCATCTCTAAACAAATTTACCCATTCTTTTGAGTATTAAGGTTGTTATAAATCATTATAGTACTGAGAAAATAGAAACAAACAAATTATTATGAAATAAATTTATTGAAATTGTAATTTCATTCAGAAATTACATATTGGGGGCTACTGGTATTTTTTTGCCCTGGGATATCATTCATAAATTTTCCAACATAATATCTACAATTGATGTCATTATCACATTTCATAAACTGAAGAAAAATTTACCAAAACATGAAAATTGTTTTAAATTATTTTGATACTTAAATATATCTACATATACATTAATTTGATTCCATTTTTAGTAATTTATAAGATTTATATCTTCATAAGTTGACTACTTTCCATTATTTATCCAATATTTAGTGACTGACATATCATTAAAAAATCATGACAAAACATAGACTAAAACATATAAATAGATTCTTATCGATAAAATGTCAATTGTAGTGTATTGAAAATTAACAATGAACATCATGTGAGGTCAGTTTGTTGGATATTAAGTGATTGGATCCAGAAAATAAATATTTTAGGTATCCATATTAGTTTCTATCAACATGTAGTGCTACATAAAAAAACAAAAACCTATAAGTAATGAAAAAATTAAAAATATATTTTATGTAATTAGATGGTAGAGTTTTATATGTGCATTTTTGGATTCAAAAAGTGTCTGGCATCTGATACATTTTTGTAAAATTATTCATGTAGCTCATATTTTCCCATCATAATTTTACAATTATCAGAAGTAAGTTTATACATAGAAATGATACAAGGGTTAATGAATCCAAATTGTGATTCACACAATTTTACATTTATAAAGTATTAATATAAATACCTAGATAAAAAATAAATAGTTATTAAATTTAATTAACATTTCAGCTCAATATTTGGAAATATATATTACAAAAATGTACCTTATGTATGTATTCACAACTACGAAATACATCTAATACTTATTGAGAATCTAATTTATAGACTCAATAACAATTATATATGTCATGGAAGTTCAATATATTTATTTTTTATATGGAATGTAGGATATATTTACATTTTAAATGTGGTTACTTCATGAATTTTTAATGATAATAAATATTTCTCTTGAACAGGTGGGGAGAAGGTACTCTCAAAAGTTTTTTTTGATTTCTTTGTCGATTCACTGGATTTCCTTGATCCAAACTTCCATTTCAACAACAGTTTATCCATCTATAATTTTATACCTTCAGACCTTTTTTATCAACCATTATAGGTTTTCTCATATGAAATTTTTTTTATAGGAAACCCTCAGGGGTCATTATAAGATTAGACAGCCATATTAAGAAATATTCAATAGCATCATTGATTGTTGTAATATTTGGATCATCAAGTCATACATAAAACTCAGCAGTAATCAGAAGAGCTACCTAATTCTATACTCTCATGTTATCTTTTTGAAGGTATTTATGGTGTATCTTGTATCTCGGGATATTATACATTGAACCCATCACAACAAGGTAGTTTGTGGGTGTTCAATGATACAAATCACATACAACTTTACCCATTATAATTTTAGTAATATAAAGTAATCATATGTTATTTGATTCACATATAGGATAAATATTAATGAAAAATTTTATGATCTTGAGTAAGGTATGTGGTTGGGTGGAATGACTAGCCTCAAAGCTAGTGGGATCATTTAGTTCATGTGTGGATTTACTTCCACCTCTATATTTCTTTTATCCTCCCTCATCCATTGGTCTACGAAACCGTACTGAAAAATTATATATTCCAGTTAGTCATTTTGTGTCTGAAATAGTCTCAAAATTTTATATATATCTTCAGAAAGTTTTATATTCCCAAAATATGTTTAGGGAGAGACTGTAAAACTGAAACCTCTAACGTGACGATATTTTTTCTACCACTTCAAAGCTACTAAAATTAGTTTTTCTTCTATTGTGGTTGGTTTCGATTATTGTTTCTAAACTATATAAAAAATATGAAATTAAATAGACATTTCCATGTAATACTATTATAAACAACAATGAATTAAAATTATGTCATACTTACACATGTTTCTTATACTATTTTTGTGTTTTCATCAACTAGTTTACCCTACTTATTTACAAGATCCTCATTCTATAGTACATGATGTGTCATGGAAGTGGATTTAGATTTTGATTCATTAATTTGTATATATAAAAAGGAACATTTGTTGTTTTTTATCACAAAATTAAACCTTTATTATTGATATAAAATACATAATAATTCCTTATCTAATTTAGTATAACCCATCCTTACTTTGTAATAGGGGTACATTGGTTCTTATTCTGGTTATCTATTTTCATCACCCTTTTTTTGTTTCATAAATTAAATTTTTTGAATCCAGCTAGATAAAATTAAAAATGTCAGATAATATATTTTCAATTGAAATAAACCTAAAATGATTTATAATTGCTACAATTGATGAAAATATTCCATGTTTCCTCCATTATAATGTGTGCATAACTCGTTGATAGTGGGGCTTTACATTCCCCTCAACATCCCTAAGATGTAACTTCATAAAAATATTGCAGAAACCTCTATGGGATTTTCCAGTAGCCATTAAGAAAGTATTCTTAAATAAATATTCTAAAATAAATAAACTCTACAATGAATAAAGAAAATTAAATCAATGTTTCTTTATATAATTTTTTTTTGTATAAAAGATAAAGTATATTGTAACATTACCATTATTTTTTCTCAAATATTTTCCTTTTTTACTAGTTTAATGTGGATCCATGAATCAATATCAATCGACACATCTATCCTAATTGCGACCCCATCATAACTAATTAATAATTACTTGTTAGGGATAATTGGTTGGCCACATTGATTCTAAACAACCTCAAAATTTATACCATGACTTCATACCTTGATAATTTTACTCAAAACTGTGATGTTGTGCCATTGTTGTTTTCTCATCAACATGTTGTCGATATCCTAAAAATTATATAGTTTCATCATCAACAGTTTATTCTTACATGGTATTTTCAACATCATCATGTGTAGAAGACATTGTCTACATGAGTAGTCAAACATTTAATTATTATTGAATAGAAATAATGTAAACATGGTGAATGTATTTGAGAAGGGTTGCATGGATGAACTATTGAAAACCTAATGAACTTGTTAACTTCATATTTATACTCTTTTGTCAAATGATTAGTGTGAATCCATTTTAAAAGAAATGGGTAATTTAATTTAGCATCATCTTTATACTCTCAAATATAACTACTATATATCAATTGTTGTTCATGTGTAGGGCTTCAGTATAAAAATAAACAAGTAAATACTAATTGGGCTCCAAAAACATACAATGCATATAATTGAGTATATGTTCAAATTTTCAACACTCAAAATACACATGTAAGTCAATTCTTTATGTACTAACTAAAAAACCATGATAATCAAATATTCCAACATCATTTCATGTCATTGAAATATACTAATCATACTACAATTTAATACCAGATTTATCCTTTTCATAAAAATAATTTCTCTAATAAGAGGTTAATATTTAAATCATAGGAGTAGAAAAAAATATTTATCTACCTTTGGAAATTACCACAACACAGGTACCTTGAGATTCGACCTCAAACTCCTTGCCTTCAATACTATCCCTAATGGATAACCATCACAAATACTTATTGCACTACGCCAACATTTTTATTTATCATGGTCTTTTTTCATTTAGTATTGGTTTAAACCGCCACTAAATCCTTCTACAGTGGTTTGGAAAAACCATCTCAAAATCTTGTGTCCAGAAATAATTAGCGGTAGCTTTTTAAAACCATCATATAAATATTTAGCGGTGATTTATTAACGGTGGTTTAAACCGTCTGTAAATCGTTTTAATTTTTTTAATTTTTTAATTTTTTAATTTTCATAATTGAATTAATTAATTAATTAATTGTTTTTTATTTATTTACTAACTTATTGATTGATTGATTTGTTTATTTATTATTACAATGCTTATACCCATCTCTACACACAAGTCCAAACCCATGCACATGCTGATGCCATATATAGAAACCCTATGTTGGGTGAGATTTGACCTCATTTCCTCTTAATTATTCTCCAAAGACTTTACCACTATAGTAGGCTTCTCATGTGGTCAATAAATATAATTTAATATAGTTATATATATATTAATTGGAAAAACAAATAATACATAACAAATTAATACACATAAAATAATTATTAATCAATAATTATTAATCAAAAAGGAATAATCGATAAATATTCATAAATAATTGATAAGTAATTAATAATATTTAATAATTACTAATTACAAAATATTAATTAATTAATATAATATAAATGAATAATTAATAATGAAATGTATAATATAAAAATAAATGTTAAATAAAAATAGAAAATAATTAATAGTAAATAGTAAATAATAAATAATAAATAGTATATAGTAACTTGTAAATAATAAATAGTAAATAGTAACTTGTATGTACTAAATAGTAAATAGTAACTTGTAATAATAAATACTAAATAGTAAATAATGTATAATACGTAATATAATATATAATTTATAATATATAATTTATAATTTATAACAAATAATTTATAATTTATAAATTATAAATTATAAATTATAATTTATAAATTATAAATTATAAATTATAATTTATAATTTATTATTTGTAATTTATAATATCTAATATCTAATATCTAATATCTAATATCTAATATCTAATATCTAATACATAATATATAATATATGACATATGACATATAATATATAATATATAATATGTAATATATAATATATAATATATAATATATAATATATAATATATAATATATAATATATAATATATAATATATAATATATAATATATAATATATTACATATAATATATTTGTAATTTATAAATAATAAATTAATTAAGAAATAATTTAATACATAATAAATAAATAATAAATAAATAATAAATAAATAATAAATTAATAAATAACAGATAAAAAAATTAACAATAAATAATTAAGTAATAAATAATAAATAATAAAGATTAAATAAAAAATAAAAAATAATTAATAATTAATAATAACTAAAAACTAATAATTGATCATGCATCACAAAGAATTAACAATTAACAATTAATAATTAATAATTACAAATTTATAAATAATTAATAAATAATTAATAATTTTTTTACAAATAAATTATCATTAATTAATTTTTCATGACTATTAAATAAATAAATGATTAATGAATTAATAAGAAATTAACAATTAATAAATTAAAAATAAATTAAGAAAAAACTAATAACAAATAATAAATAATAAATAATAAACAATAAATAACAAATAATAAGAATAATAATAAATAATAAATAAATACATATATAACAAATAAATAGATAATTAATTAATTAATAATTAATAATTAATAATATCATTTAATTAATAATTGATAATTGAAAATTAAAAATTAAAAATTCTTAATTAACAATTAATATTTAATATTCAAAATATTATATTTCATTAATCATTAATTAATAATTAATTAATAATTAATTGATTATTAATTAATTAATTAATAATTAATGTGATGATAATAAATAAATAAATAAATAATAAATGAATAAATAAATAAATAAATTTACCAATAAATAAATAATTACAATATAAAAAACAATCAATTGGTTAATTAATAGTTAATTAATAAAAAAATAAATATTAAATAAATAAAAAAATATAAAAAAATAAATAAATAAACAAGTAATTTATTAATTAATTGAATAAATCATAAAACATTAAGAACCTCTAGAAACCCTAAAAATACTAAAATGAACATAAATTTTAATCCAAGACTCCTTTTTTTAGCAGCACATCCAGTAAAATCGAATATCATAAAATGAGCTTCGATGTGATATATGGTACAGGTCGAACAGACACCTAATTAAAAGTTATAACCATTTGAATTTTAAAAAAATGGAGTCTACAACAAAAACCTATGTTTAGGAGGCTTTCTAGACATTTCTAGTGGAATATTAAGACGTAAAATACTCATATAGTATGTACCTAACCTAAAAGGCATAGATATCATCATAGTCTTTGAATTGATATGTGGTAAAGCCAAAATGGACACCTAGATTAAAAGTTATTACGGTTTAAAGTTTGAGTTTTAAATTTGACTTTTGATATTGGAATATATATTTTTTACTTTGATTATCACATTATTTAAATCTCACTTGTTTTTTATCTTATTTGATATGCTTTGATTTGACAGTTTGTGGAGCTGAAATGGACTCCCAGATCAGAAGTTATGGTTATTTGATGCCAATGTCTTAATTAATCTTTTTGATGGTTTGTTTTCTGTTTAAACGTATTATTAACTAATAATTATAAATATTTATTAGTTGAAAAATTATAAATAATTAAAATTATAAATTATAAACTATATTTGATTATAAAAATTAAATAAATAATATTAATTAATATATAAATAATGTTTTCAAATTTTCCCTCAATTTCGCTACAGTTTTGAAAAAACCGACGCTAAAAATTGTAAATTTTATTTTGGAAGAAATTTTTACACATTTATAAAAAAAAAAATTAAAAAAATTAGCGGCATTTTTTTCACAGTGGTTTTCAAACCCACTACTAAATTTTATTCAATCAAAAAATTAGCGTCGGTTTTGAAAACCACCGCTAAAAAACTTATTTCTTGTAGTGTTTCATCCAAATACTGAAATGGATATAGCATAGCCATTTTTTATTAAGTGAATTTGAAATATGTGTATGTCTTAACATAATTGGTTGTCTTAGGAAAGAACCACACAATGGGTGTCACAATACATTAGTTAAACCTAACTTCTAAAAACCAATAACGAAGAACAAACAAAAACACAAATGTCACGTCACCCATGCCATATTCCTCGATGACTCACTAATATTTCTATAGTAACTCACATTCCAACATATCATACATATCTCAAACATAAAATCTAGCACTTATAATTTTCAAAAAATATATTAATCCCATGTAAAATCTAAACCCACTCATATTCCAAAATTGACTAAACGAAATTATAATTATGTATTCTAACATAAGAATTTTAAAAAACGAAGGGATGAACATTTAAATCCAAATTGAAATAAATTATAATTCCCTTAAACCATAAAATTTAATTTTCCCTAATTCATTCGTTTTTCTAAATCAATGTTTTTTCTCTACAAACATACCTTATTTTTAGATTCTAATGGCCTTTTTAGAAATATTATTCATCTGAATATAGGTCCAAATGACTTCTAGTGACAGTCATTTACTTCCACTCACAAGAATTTACTATTTTCCACTCCCTCTAAAATGTTTATTTTTTTTGAATTTTAATCCCAATGATGGGTTTTACAGGTTTGAACTGTTTTAGAGATATTTGATTTCTATCAGCAGAGGTTTTGTAAGAAAAATCGATTCATGATTCCTTGTAACAATTCTTTAATAATATTTTCACTATAATTGGTGTCTTTGATGAAAAAGAAATGTGGTGAAAATTTATTCAAATTAACTGAATATCAGATGGTTAGATAGTATTTGTTTTATTTCTAGTGTCAATTTTTTTATTTATTTGATTAAATTTTACCCTTGTATATTTCATCCATAGGGAAAATGAGAGGATTCCCCCCATAAATATTCAACTGGAAACACAAATTAATAAAGAATAGACATTGGAGTTGGAAATTGAGGGGTTAAATAGGAAATTAAAATTTATGAAGCACATAGAAGACAAATGTGATGTGAAAGTTTTGATAAATATAGAGAGAATCTTGTAGCTATTTACAGCAAATTAGGAATCCATTGATGGACTAGAATAATTTAACCAAACATTAAATATATACTCCTTATTCATGTATTGGTAAATAAATTGTATTAAACTCGATCTAACAATCATATACTGAATTTACCAATACTTTAATAATGACTATTTGTTTAAATTTTGTTAAAATTATTCTAGTTCATTAAGGGATTCCTTATTTTCTCTCAATAGCTCTAGAATTCCCTAAATCATTTTAAAAAATTCCACAAAAACATCATCTTCCTTGTGCTACATGACTTTTAATTTCCCGTTTAACCCCTCAATTTCTTTCTCCAATTCCTGCATTCTATCAAGTTGTGTTTCTAGTTGAATTACTCTTTGTAAAATCCTCTCCTTTTCCCTTCGGAAACAATATATAAGGGTAAAATATGATCAAATAAACACAAAAAAATGACACATGGAAGAAAAAAATAACATTTACCCTTATGATCATCTTCTAATTTGAATAAATTTCCATTAGCTTTATTTTACTCCAAAGATTCCAATTATAGTGAAACATTTCTTAAAACATTTTGAAAAGGTAACACGATGCATTTTTTATTAAAAAATACTAATGAAAAAAATAAAATCATGTTGAAATGGTTCAAATATTTCATTTAAAAATATATTCATTATTAAAAGATTTGTAAATGTAATTTTCATTAGCTTCTACCTTTTTCTGTTTCATATTACCCTTCTATCAGCTATGTTTTTACACTATTTAAAACGTCTTTGGCTCTGTTTGGAAACAAATATTCAAAACAAATTAAATAATTTAGGATCAATTTGGTATAATTTACTAATATCTTCTTATAACACCTATTATAAGTTCTTATTTTTATGTGTTTTTTGATTTCTTATTGAAAAATTACTTTAAGTTAACTTATGATGGGTTTATGATATGCAGGGAGTAGAGGAGATAAAAACAGGGGTGGTATTGGTGTGAGGATAATGGGAGAACATTATAACCAATGATTTATCCAATATTCCAAGAGAAAGTATCCTAAATATGAAGTTGAAAATAGGTATGGAGATCTCTACACATTAGGTAATGAATACCTTTGAGATTCAGATTGGAACCCTTTTAAAATTGTCATGGTTGAAGGGTAAGAGAATCATTAGGTGAATTTGGTGTTTGTTTTTCCCAAAAAATGTTCAACATTATTATTTTCATAAGGTTACCCTTCGTATTAGTATTCTCATCCAAGTATACTTAACTATGTAGTTCTAATATGAACCAATGTGAATGTACCCAAATTAAAAGTAAATTTTGATGAAGTTTTTTCAAACGTAACCAATTGAGTTACATAAGAAAATAAATATCAGGAAACTAAACAAATTCATTCATTATGTTTTGATTAATTTTCAGGTGTCATTTTTTGTGCTATAAAGATGTAATAAATGTGGAGGATGAAAGGATGGATGAGTTGAATAATTGGTTGGGAGATGCGGTATTCAAAGTCATGGAAGCATCTTTGATGGAGGTTAATGAATACAAAGGAACTTCATGAAGGAAATTAGGAACCAAAATGATGGGTGGAAGGCTATTTTTATAGAGGGATTCCAATCCATCCTCATCATATGGAAGTAAATCAAGTTTCTTAGGATAGATTAAATAAAGGTAGTAATGTTTAGTTGCACTGATGTATTGAAGTGTTATATCCTTCATCAAAACAGAAAAAAATTTATGCATGATTCATGAAAATGTGTAGTTTTATGCATTAAGTGTATTGTATTTAATATCTAACATACCAAAATGATTCCTTATTTACACAAATTTTTTTATGAAACCCATCTCCTTTGTTGAATTAACAATGACTATGAATTCTTAATCCCTAATCATAATCAAAGAATAATATTAAAATACACACAATTGTTACTCACATTACAAAGGTTATATGACCTCTATCAAAAATATAATTCACATTACATGACAACATACCACCAACAAAAATTTAATCCCAACAAACACTTTTCTATTTAACCATCTGTAATTTATCAATTAATTTGTGGTAAAAATTAGAATAATAAAAAATATAATATAATAGTGCTCAGAAGCACTAAATTCTCTAATATTTCACACAATTTTAACATAAATCCTTTAATAATTCTGGTATGTGGTATATCAGCATCTCATTATCCAAAAATATGTTTAGCAAGCCAAATTATATCCTGATTTATATTCAAACTATGTATGAACAACAAAAAATAATCAAATGAATCAAAATATACATGTACCACCATAAAATTCTATAGTTTTATGACATATGAATAAAATTCTTTTATTCATTCCACCACATATCCTATGTAACACTAATCATCCAATATTAATTAAGAAAAAAACTTCACCAATAATTATATGAAAATTTATGATTTCCTCAATGGATACACATATATTCATAATTCATATTATAATATAATTTTTTTTAAAATTCATGCACATTCCATACTATGGAAAAAATATCGAAACAATGAAAATTTATGCTATATAAAATGTAACAAGAAATAATATAACAGAAATATCAACAAAATAAAAATCAGTTGCAACAACAGATGGAGATGTGGTTTTTAGTGGTCTCTTATGAAGCTATAATGAATTTACAAAGTACGGGTGGTGTTGTGTAGGTATTGTAAAGTGAGAGAGTGAGAAAGGTGAGATGTAGGGTTAATTATAGTTAACAATAATACAAAAAGGCAAATCATCGAACCCAAAAAATTAAAAAGCACACGAGAGGAAAAGGATAAAATAACCTACCTTGGATAATAACCACGATACATCCTAGAGAACATAGAGGAGTAGCGACAGTGGTAAGGGGGTTTCTTGAGATCTTAAGTATCGTGACTGAATGAGTCGTAGTTAGGGTTCTTTTAAATAGACTAGGGACACTATTATGGGAACTTTCAAAAAATCGCTAAGAAATGGCATATTTATTAGTGCTTTTTTAAAAATATTAAAAATAGAACTTTATCAACAATAAAAAATACTAATAAAATACCTCATTATCAATGCTAAAAAAATTACTACTAAAATGAACCTTTATTAGCTCTAACACTTTAGCATTGATGAAGGATTGATAATTATAATTATAAATAAGAAAATTTCTTAAAAATATTTATATAATTATATATTCTTTAAATATAATTTAATAATTATTTAAATTTAAATTTATTTATTTATTATTAAATTTTTAAAATGTATATATTATTTATTTATAATTATAAATATATCAATTTATTAATATACTAAATATTCATTCATAAATATATTTATGATTATTTATTTGTAATTAATTTTTTATAATTATTTATTTATAATTATAAATATATTTATATCATTAAATATATTTATATAATTATATACATATATATATATATTAAATAAATATATATAAGTAAAAATATAGTAAATATTTTCATTATTTAAATATAATTATAATCGTTTTATAATGATAAATATTTTTATATCATTATATGTATTTATATTATATATTTATATATTTAATAAATATACCCATATTAATTATTTAAATATATAGTTATTTATATACAAATAATTGAACAATGAATTTTACTTAAAATAATTTTTATATATTTGTATACCAAAATAATTATAAATATATCCATAGGGTGCGGCTTAGTGTTAGCAACCCTTTTGGGTCTCGATGATCTCTCGAGTTCAAGTCTTGCTGAGTACATACCTGCATTATATATTATCTTTTTTTTAATATATCCCCTTTCTCGGAATAAATTGAGACTTCAAAATCAACTTATATATATATATATTATAAATATATATATATATATATAAACATATATATAAATATAAATACACCATATTCAATATTTAAATAAATTTATTATAATATTAATATTATTTAAATGAATATATTTATTTATTTATATTTATATAAATCCATTTTTTAAAAATTAATATTTCTTTATTTATAATAATTATAAATTTATGAATTTTTAAATATTGTATATTTTCATTTTTTAGTATATTGATTTATAAATATTTATTCAAAATATATTATTAACATTATTAATGAATATATAATCATAAATACATGAATTATAAAAATTAGTGAAATTGAATACTTAAAAAAGAGTACACTTTAAAAATATATATAAAATAGATAAATTTTATTAAATGGATATAAATTATTAAGAAAATATGGATATATATTGAAGTAAAGATGAATATATATTTAAATTACTAAAACATAGTAAATAATTATATATAAATAATTAATAGAAAATGATTAAATTCAAAACTAAAATTAAAAATATTAAATAAATAATATAATAAATAAATAAATAATACCAAACTATAATAATATTTAAAATAAATAAACAAAATTAACTAATTATAACAAAATATATTAAATGTATCATGTTTAAATGAAACTCTAAAATATGTTAAAATTTTAATAAATTGCATAAATATCAGGTGTTTGTGTTTCTATATAAGATTTCATTAATTGTATAAATATTTTTTTTCTATTTCGTATATAAAAACATATTAATTACATATATGTATGTGAAATCAAAGTAACTTGCATTTTATATAGGTTAAATTAAAAAATCAAACATTAAAAATGAATATGACATTAATATGTTTTTAATTATAACATTTTATTCATTTTCAATATATTTATATTTAATATGTATTATTTATTATGATTTATAATTAATATATATATATATATATATGTATTACACTTATTCATTTTTATTAATAATTCTTTCATTAAATATTTTTTAAATAAGTTTTAATTCATTCATTTATTATTTTTGTTGATGAATCATTCAATTCATTCAATATTATTTTTTAATTATTAAAATTAATTCATTTTATATATTTATATTTATTATATACTATTTATTAATATTTATAATTTTTATATGTATATTAAATTTATTTATTTTAATAAAAAAAAATTAATTAATAAAATTTTCAATAATTTTTTGTATTTTAATCTTTTTAAATTTTTATTTGTTTATTGAATTTTATTCATTTTACTTATATACATTTTAATTATATACTATTTATAAATTTTTATAATTTATATATATCTATAATCATTTTATTCATTTTATCAAATAATTATTTAATTAAACAATTGTTATATTTTTTTTTATTTTTTTAATTATTTATTTTAATTTTTGACCTTTATAATTTCTTTTTACTAGCACTAATAATGGAAATAACTATTAGAGGCATGTTATATAGTAGTGTATTTGATATTTTTGACCATTTTGGATTTTATTTCATTCTATAACTGGAGGTGTTGTGATATTCTGGTGGCCAAGGATATGCATTTGGTGGGTGCCTATTCCTTTCAGGAGAGTGAGACCAAGGTGGTAAGGATGGATTTTGGTGCTCATTGTTGTTTAATGTTTTGTAGTTTTCTATTAGGTTGTTTGTTTTATTTTTATTTCAGTGTGGGAATCCGACATACAAATGGGTCATGTTAGATTTTTAATATATTTCTACCTTCAGTTGTACTCAAACCTTTAGAAAAAACTATTACCAAGTGTGTTCGAACGATAACAAGACACCAATTACTAGAATTTGGGGATTTAGAATTCTCTTTAGGTCAGGGGTGGTTAGGATCCAGCATTCGTTGAATGAAAGACCAAAGATAGTTCACCAAAATGGTATCATAACTTTGTGTTCTTATTTTCCATAGTTTTTTAAGACTTTGTAATTGCCTTTGTTATTTGGGGTTTCATGGTAAGATCCAGTTATAATTTTTCACAGGAACGCAAAAGGTAGGTACAAAGAGAATCTTACTTGTTCTTGCATTCCATGATCATCGAGATTCCATGGGTAGTGGAATTTAAATTTTATGTTTAAAATTTTGTTGGATTTTGATTTGATCATTATGACAGTGGTGTGTTATTTTTCTTTGAAATGTCTTTAGTTTCCTTGGGTATTGTAATTTATGTTTTGGGATAGTGAAGAAAAAGGAATGCAAGATGTGAAGTTGGTTTATAGGGCCTGAAAGACAATGCAACGACCAAACATCTGATTTTGGATACTCTTTTGGAGCCAAGCTCACTGGGCATGTTTTCATCAAACATGTGTCCATGTTTGTCGTGGTTCTTCATCCAAGTTTTTTTTTCTATTTAGACCACTTTGTTGGACTCCTCAAGTATTAATCATGTTTTAATGATCCCAAATATTTTTACTGTTAAAAAAGCTTCTTCTTATTTACAAATCCCTTTAATATTTACAAATCTTGTTACTGATCACAAATCTCAATTATCATATCAATCCACTGTATTTATGTTTCAAGTTATCTCTTATACATTATACTAGTTAAGTTCCAATCATCTTATGTATATTACTGTCTATGTTTGAATACAGATATTTGTCTATGTATAAAGTCATCGTGAAGTCTATGTCTCATACACCGTGACCAATGAGACACCGTGACACTGTAAGTTAGACACCTTGATTGCCTAAGTGCTAAGACACGGTTAGCATGACAAAGTCATCAAGGAACCGTGAATCCATACACTATGAGCAAGGCACCGGAAGCCAGAAACCGTGAGTCAGACACCGTGACTCTGACACAGTGAAGGACACACCATGACACGGAGCCACAGTGAAGGTCATAACATGAAGGTCATACCGTGAAGGTCATACCGTGAAGGTCATACCGTGAAGGTCATACCGTGAAGGTCATACCGTGAAGGTCATACCGTGAAGGTCATACCGTGAAGGTCATAATGTGAAGGTCATACCTTGAAGGTCATATCATGAAGGTCATACTGTGAAGGTCATACCATGAAGGTTATACTGTGAAGGTCATACCATGAAGGAAACACTGTGAGCTAAAAACTGTGAAGGTCATACCGTGAAGGACACACCGTTTGCATAACTATTGTGGCACAGTTTCTTATGCTTTTTTCAATATTATTTAAATATTGCTAACAGTCATATTTGATGTGTTTAATGCAATTAAGGATATTTAATGATAGTTGTTGGAATGTCAGGAAACCGTACCTCGTACCCATGAAAAGGTAATCATTTCTATTGGTGGAGCTCGAGGAATATAAAGAGGATTAAGCTGCCACTAGAGGATATACACACAGATAAACATACTAGAACATACGCGAAGCTACAAACAATACACGCGAGCTCTATACTAAATAGAAGAAAAATCCTGAGCATGAAGAATACATTGCAAGATCTTTCAAGAACACATATGTAAGCAATCAGACACTACTGGAGGAACTGAAATCAAGATAACATTCTCACTCGTGAAGAACAAAAGATGAACCACGACACTCTATTTGTTCACACAAAACTAGAGAATGACTCAGATGAATTTCTGTTGAATCCAAGGAGTCCAGAACTGCACTGCCAATCACTAGAGCTTTTTAAACATTCATATACTCTCTCTAAGTGATTCATTATTTACTTCTTCGAGCAGTGTGTGTACTCTATATATCTTACACACACACTGACTCCTCTACTGAACTGGAGGATATCACAATCCTCACACCAAAACTCTTTACTCTTGTTTAACCATGACAAATGTGGAAGAGGTCATTGTGTGGCCTGGTCTTTATTTTTGTTTCCCACAAAGAACTATGGTAGAGGTCCCTGTGTGGCCTATACAATCTTATACTATTGTTAACCCTGATCCAAGGTGTGGATCAATTTTATATAAATTGTTTAAGAGGACTAAGTCATGGCTTGATACTGAACCCCTTGGTTATATCTTCTGTTCTTTTTAGTTTATTTTTAATGTATACTATATATATAGTTTATATTCTACTGGTATTACTCTGAAATAGAAAATATTTTAAAGATACATTGACAGTTAATCTATAAAGTGTTTGTAACTATTGTAAATTAGTAGGTTAGTTTCAAAAGATAATTTAATCTTCTGATTAGATTAACTGAGACCTAATCAGTCTTTTGAGAATCTAATTGAACGTTTACAGTTTTACAAATTCACTATAGTTTAACTTTTTTTATAAATTGGGGATTTTAATAGAATTTTTTTATAGAAATTTTAATTGGAACTCAATTCACCCCCCTCTTGATTATCCACTCTGACCAACATTTGGTATCAGAGGTTTGTTTTTGTTAAAGGATTTTCAAAATACTCTGTTTTTCAACTGTGATTGTAGTTGTATCTTACAAGATCTTAAATTTATGTTAGTTATAAAATTTATCGCTTTAAATATCTTTTCTAAAATCTTACTATGGACAATAGACTGGAGGGTGCTACTACTAACATGCCACATTTCTTCAATGGTACCAACTATGCGTGTGGAAACATAAGATGAAAATACATCTAGAAAGTATGGGTTTTGATATCTGGACTGCTATAGAGTCTCAATATAAAATTCTAGAAACTGAAAGAACAACTTGGGATGAACATACTAAGATAGATTATAATAATAATTGTAATGCTATGAATGCTGTGTATTGTGAATTAGGAGATGAGGAATTTAATATAATATCTTCTTGCAAAACTGCCAATAAAATATGGGATTATTTGGGTGTTTCTCATGAAGGAAAAACTAATGTTAAGGAAATGAGATTAAACACTCATACTATTTAATATGATAATTTTAAAATGAATACTCATGAACCTATTTTTGATATGTATGTTTGGTTCAATGAGATTTTCAAAACTATGAACTCCCTTGGAAAAGCTGTTCCAACAAAGGAACAAATCATGAGGATACTGAGATTTTTTCCTGACCGATGGAGAGGAACTTCTGTTTCAATTAGAGAATCATTTTACATTGTTGCTCTACCTATCAAAGAACATATTGGTAAGATTATGATGTATGAGGAAGAACTCAAGGTGAATAAGGAGGAAGATGATGAACCAAAAAGGAAGTCAGTGGCATTTAAGTCTACTTCTTCAAATAGTAAGGACAAGGAGAAAGTTCAAATACCTACTGATAGTTCAACAAGTGAAATTTCAGATTCTGAATCTGATGCTGAAATGGATCAAATATCCAGAAGGTTTAAGAAATTCTATAGGAATAATAAATTCTTCAGAAAATCAAATTATAACGGAAAATATGACAACATAGGTCATTGGAAAAAGGACAAGAAGAAAGCTGATAAGAGTGATAAGGATGTTTTCTATGAATACAAATGGAAATGACACATAAAAGATGACTGTTCGAAACTGAAGTTCAAGAAAAAACATGACTACATGGACAATAAGTACAAGAAAGCTATGAAAGCTACTTGGAGTGCTTAAGAAGACATCACAAGTGAATCTGAAGCTTCTGAATCTGAAAAGAATCGTTCCAACATGTTTTTCATGACCAATACTTCTAAGGTACCTATTTACACTATGTTAAATGATTATTATTCTGGAACTGATTCTAATTCTGAATCTGAAAATATGACTAGTGAGGAACTGTTTGAATACTACGATATTCTAGAGGAAAGATGTAATGAACTTAAGGAAAAATATAAGTCATTAAAAAACAACATTCTCTCACCTAGATTGTCAAATATGCTCTATAAGTAGAAAAATAAAATAATGCTCAACTGTTAAAGGAAAATATTGAACTAAAAATTTCTAATGGGAAACTTAGAAAAGGCATAGAAAAGTTTACAAATGGAAAAGACTCTCTAACTCAAATGCTAGGAAAGTAAGTGGAACCAAAGTACACTACTGGAATAGGTTAACAACTTGGAAAAAGACAGTTCACTAAAACTAGATTTATTCCTAAATCTGGATAGAATACTGCTAGTTCATGTTCTGGAAATTCATAGTCTTAAACTAGTTAATTACATAATTATAGATCAAATATAGTTTATCTTTCAAAATATTTTGATTCTGTAAAATATATGATACCCATAAGACTAATTTGGGTACCAAAATCATTTATTTCTAACCTGTCTAGACCCAAGAAGATCTGGGTACTAAATTCATTTCCCATATAAATCTGTTTTGTAGGAAACCTTCTTGAAGAGCTCCCCTAAGAATACATGGTACTTGGATGGTGGATGTTCAAGGAATATGTCTTGGGATTACTCAGGTTTCAAGAGCTTAATCCAGATTGATGGAGGCTATGTCAGCTTTGGTGATAGTTCTAAAGGAAAGGTCATTTTCCTATGCCAAATTGGTAACACTAATTCAGTTTTAATTTCTAAAGATTTTTTTTTGATAGACTTAAATATAATATGTTAAGTATAACTCAATTATGTGATAATGGTTTTAATGTTAATTTTTAAAATTATTCTTGTAATGTTTTTAATTCTAAAAATGTTTTATTATTTGTTTCTTTGAGAAATGAAAATGTTTATGCAGTTCAATTAAATTCTTTATCCAAACAAAAATTTACTTGTTTAAATGCTTTTCATAAATTATTTTGTCTTTGGAATAGAAGATTAGGACACTGCAATATTCATTCACTTAGAAAACTGAATAGGAAGAACTTAGTTAGAGACTTACCCAAACTAGAATTTCCAAATGACAAAGTTTTTAATCCCTGTCAAAAGGGAAAGAAACATAAATTTTCTTTTAAATCAAAGAAAGAAGTTTGAACTTCTCAACCTCTTGAGTTAGTTCACATGGATTTGTTTGGAAATTATAGAGTTTCTAGATTAAATGGGAAGCATTATGTCTATGTCTTAGTAGATGACTTTTCTAGATATACCTGGGTATATTTCTTATCTCACAAAAGTGAATCTTGTTCTCACTTTGTTAAATACTCAAAGTCTATAAAGAACCATAGTGGACTTAAGATTAAGACCCAGAGATGTGATCATGGCCGTGTGTTTGAAAATCATGAGTTTGAATCTTATTGCTCACACAATGGCTATAATCATAACTTTTCTGCACATAGGAAACCTCAGTAGAATGGTGTAGTAGATAGAAGAAATAAAACCCTTCAAGAAATTTCAGGGACTATGCTCAATGAGTATGACTTACCTATTTATTTTTGGGCTAAAGCTGTAAATATAGCTTGTTATATCATCAATAGAGTCTTAATTAGACCTATTCTTAAGAAGACCCCTTATGAACTATGGAATAATAGAAAACCTAAAGTTAGTTAGTTTAGAGTCTTTGGTTGCAAAGTCTTTATTATTAATACCAAGGATAATCTAGACAAATTTTATTCTAAGAGTGATGAATGAATCTTTTTAGGACTTTCAATTTCTAGCAAAGCCTATAGAGTTTTCAATAAGACAACCAAATGTGTGAAGAATATATTCACATAAAATTTGATGAAACTGATACACATGAACCTAAATCATCTCTTGAACATCTTAAAGAAGATTTATCTGTTCTGAACCTTAATATTAAGAACAATTAACCTATTGTAAAGACAACTAGTTATGGAAATATATCAGAATCTGCTCCTAAAGAACCTGAACCTAGAGAAGAACTTGAAATTTCTTGTCCTACTTTCTCAAGATCAACTAGGATTCTAAAGAATCATCTTTTAGATGTTGTTGTTGGAAACCTGGATAGAGGAATACATACTAGAGATTCTCTTAGAAATCAGGTTGAACATCAAGCCCTCTTGTCGCAGCTTGAACCTAAAAGCATTGATGATGCTATTAATGATGAATTTTGGGTAATTTCTATGCAAGAAGAACTCAATTAGTTTGAAAGAAATAATGTTTAGAAAGTTATTGAAAGACCTAAGGACAATTTCACCATAGGCACAAAATGGGTGTTTAGGAATAAAGTATATGAATCTTGAAACATAGTTAGAAAAGAGGATAGATTAGTTACACAAGGCTATAGTCAAGAAGAAGGAGTTGACTATGAGGAGATTTTTTCTCCAGTAGCTAGATAAGAATCCTTTAGGTTCTTATTTGCCTATTCTACACATCTAAATTACAAACTATATCAAATGGATGTTAAAAGTGTATTCTTAAATGGGTTTATAGCTGAAGATGTTTTTGTTGAACAACTACCTAGATTTACAAACCCTCATTTTCCAAATCATATTTTCAAATTATCGAAAGCTTTATATGGTTTAAAACAAGCTCCAAGAGCTTTGTATGATAGATTAAGTACTTTTATAATTTCTAAAGGTTTTAAAAAAGGTATATCTGATCCTACCCTTTTTATAAAATATATTTCAAATTATGTTTTAGTTGTTCAAATATATGTAGATGATATTATTTTTCGTTCTTCAAAAACTACATTGTGTACTGATTTTTCTAAAATGATGCCAAATGAATTTGAAATGAGTTTAATGGGTGAACTAAATTTCATTCCTGGATCTCAAATCTTTCAAAATAATGATGGAATTATTTTAACTCAAAGTAAATATACTAGAGATATTTTAAAAAAATTTGGATTGGATAGCACAAAAAGTAGTGACACTCCCATGAATTCCATCTGTAAGTTGGATCTTGATGAAGATGGTAAATCTGTTGATCAAACCACTTATAGAGGAATGATTGGATGTCTACTCAACATGATATCTAGTCATCCTAATATTATGTTTGGTGTGTGTATGTGTGATCATTTTCAAGCAAATCATAAAGAATCACATTTAAATGCTATAAAAAGAATTTTCAAATATCTCAAGCATACACCCAATTTAGGACCATTCTACCCTAAAGGACAATCATTTGAATTATTTAGTTATTCTGATGCTGATTTTTCAGGTTGTAAGTTAGATAGAAAAATAACCTCTGGAACATGTCACTTTTTAATCAATTCACTAGTATCATGGTGTAGTAAGAAACAAAATTTTGTTGCATTATCTACTACAGAAGCTGAATACATAGCTACGGGTAGTTGTTGTGCACAAATTTTGTCGATGAAACACACTTTACTAGACTATGGATATCACTTCAGACATGTACCAATAAATTGTGACAACACAAGTGCTATTAATATTTCAAATAATCCTGTTTCAAATTCTAGGACAAAGAATATTGGTGTAAGACATCACTTTTTAAGGTATCATTATCAAAAATGTGATATCACATTAGAATTCATTAGTACTAAATATCAACATTCTGATATATTCACTAAACCATTAAATTATGAGAGATTAGACTACATCTAACATTATCTTGGTATGATTAATCATAAATAGATATCTTACCGGTATTACTATTTAATATTTTTCAATATTTTACATTACAGTTTCATGCTCACTATTTATCAGTTAATGTTTAATGCTTACGATCTCACAGTTAACACCTTGTGTTCATGGTCTATCACTTAAATGTATCACCGTGGCGGAATAGTTCACTCACTGTCTCATCGTGACTGTACAAAATAGTCACTGTCTCACCGTGACTACACATAATAGTTACTGTCTCATTGTGATAACCACCAACTGTCTCATCGTGATGACTGCTTTTAATCGAACCCTAACGCCTACTCATGGTCTCTCAGTGAAGATTATTTATGCATTTATTTTAATCCTTATCACAATAATTTTTATTTCACCTCTATTTACTTTCCTGGGATTTTGTTTTTATGATGTTTGACATTCCAAAATGATAAAACAAAAGGGTTTTCACTCAATTCCTCACCTGAGCTTTCTTCGGCTCACTCTCCCGAACCCTCTTAACCTTGAAAACCTTCTCTCCTTCTCTCTTTCCCAAACCTTCAGTGGATGCCCATGATTAATCATCCATATTCATCTACTCCAGAAAAGCATAGCTATAAGAAGAAGAAGATAGCCCCAAGGATAGCACCCGAAGGACCTCTAAATCCGAACCTTTTAAGTCGTACTGTAGTTCCTGAAAAAGAGATCTACCTTGAGTGGCTATTGACTAGAAATTCATTAGTCTTGAAAGTATTAATAGAAAATGGATGGCTCGAATGGTTCTCTCGAAGAGACATACCTATTTACCTGAGGTTTGTGTCTCAGTTTTACCAATATGTAAAGTTTTCCTTTGATGCTGGAGAATGTTTTATGTCGACAAGCTAGATCAATGGTCAAAAATGTTCATTCACTTTGAGGATATGGGATGCATGCCTAAGGATTCCTCATGAAGGGATCTGTGATGACTACCAGAGAGACCCTCCTCCTACAACCGACATCTTTGACATAGAAAATTCACTTGAAATCCTAACTGAAAATGGCACCAAGCGAAGGTCCATAGAAGTTGAGCTGGATGGAGAGTCAAGACTGCTGTTTAAATTTGTTCAGAATTTGATTTGCCCAAGGAAGGGTGATTTTGCTATGATGAAGTAGCAGGATGTGTTCCTGATTCATCTAATGATGAATGTCCATAAGATAAATCTTTGAAAATATGTCATTCACCATATGTGTGAACTGATTACGGTAAATTTCAAATCCACATCTTTGAATTACTCAAGGATGATCTCATCCATGCTAGTTACCAAAGGAGTGGTTGGACAAAATGAGGAAGTAATTATGGATTTTGTGTTTTGTTTGTCAAAACCTACCATAAAAAGGATGAAAATCAATTGGAACCCTTGGAAAAGAAATGGGTTGAGGATAATGATCAGCTGTATAAAAAGTATAATCCTATTGAGTATCCAACAAGGCCAAAGAATATTACCAATCCTCGTTTGGAACTAGATGATGTGGTTGAATACTCAGATTCTGAAGAAGAAGAGGAAGAGGTTGCTGAAGTACCTCAAAAGGAAACAACTCTGGTTGAGAATGAAAGGATTGTTGTCCCTTCTGATGTTCCTGAAGTACCTCTTAGAGAAGAGGCTAAAATACTTCTTAGAGAAGAAGTTGTTGTTGAAAAGGAAAGGGTTGTTGACACTTCTGTTGTTCATTGAGAAGAATAACCTCCTTCTAAAATAGTTGATGTGAACCTAGAAATTTATTCTGAGGCTGCAAGAGATTTTATTATCCCTGAGCCAGTGATAGAAAACCTCCCTGCTAAAAAGGAAGCAAGTTTCGAAGCACAATATGTGGAACAGTCTATTCCTGAGTATAGACCCTCTACTGAGGAGAGGATGGAAATTTCATTTCAGTTGTCAAGGTAAGAAATGGCTGAGGAGAACAGAGTTGATCTTGTGGATCTAGATTATGATGTTGAGCTTATAGTTTCTGAATTGGAAGCACATAGTGAGGGGGAGGAACCTCAAAACCTTGAGATTGATGAAGAAGGATCTGTTGAAACCACTCAACCAACTGTCTCATATTATATGTACACTCGGTATGAGTTCCCAAGCTTCAATGATGTGAGTGATTCATAGAAAGTGACTGCAACTAGAATTGACCTATCTTCTTTGTTTCATTTAAAGTCAGTCACTCTCCCTAAACCAGAACCTACATATGAACATGCACCAGAACCTATACCTCTTCTTACACCTTTTCCTGACCAGAAATTCTTTATAATTAAGGATGAATTGAAAGTCTTTGGACAGACTATCTTAGTTGGAGTGGAGAATCTCTTGACCTCTCAACCTTGTCCTGTGACTCAACTAAGTCACGAAGATGCCTCTCTACTTGTGGAAAATATTATTCTTCACATTCAACCCAGGGTGATCCGTGAAATACAAGAAGTCAGAGTTGAAAATAAATTTCTTATTGCTGATGTAGCAAATCTTAATGGTATGGTTGAAAACCTCCAGCAAGAATTGTCTTCAAGATCAGAGCCTGCTTCTGTTTCTGCTCCTACACCTGTTGCTACTTCTCCTGAACCTTCTATTTCCAACATCTCTAGAGATATTTTATATCATATGCATCCATATCTATTTTCGTTTGATGAAAAGATTGGATAAAGACACACAAAGATGATGCAATGCATGAGAGAGCTTGTAGAGAATCTGAATAAGCTTACAGATGAATACACTAGATGTATTCAAAATGTTTTGAACTAGCTCAAAGCTCTAACCATAGCTGTCAAGGATTTTTCTTCCTCTAGTCAAACCTCTGTTCCTTCTTAGGATGATTCTTCGCTTAGATCGATAGTCAAGGAAGAAATTCAGAATGCTTTCAGTGGGTTGGATCTGTCTCCATTGTCCGAAGTAGTTAAGAACAGTGATAAAGCACTTGATCTTGTTTAGATTCATTCTAAGATTTCCAATGATGCTCAACAGGAGATCACCAAGAAGATAGATTTGTATCTCAATCTGATTTACTCCAAATCTGATATGACAAGTCACTTTAAGTATCTTGTAGAGAATCTAAAAATCCCTCTAGTGAATCAGGCTTTCAAAGCTCAAGTTCAGAAGCTTACTGAGTTCACCAGATTGTTGGAAAAATTCATGGAGAATAAAGACAATTCTGAAAAGGCTATGAAATATGGTGGAGAAATCATTTCTGATTTCATAAATCTTCTGAAGCCATATCTTCATGTACAAAGTGTAGCTATAATTGCACCAGTTACTACCCCTCTTCGACCAGGTCTACCTGCCCTAGCTTCAACTGCTATGTCAGTCAGCTAAGCCCTTTCTCAGATTAGACCAATCATTCTTGACCAACCATAGACTAGATCTTCTACATATCTTTATTTGGATCCATCTATTTTTTAAGGTATCCCTTTACCATATTTGTATACCACCTCTATGTCTTCCTCCACATTAGCACCAGCTCCTGCTGCTGATAAAGGAAAGGAAAAGGCCAATCCCTGAAGAAGCCCAGTGACTAATTTCTTTTTGATGGGGATGTCTTTGATTTTTTTATTTCCACTATCAGATGTATTCTGAACATTTTTAATGAAATATGCCTTGTTTCACACTCTTCTTTTCACTTTTTGATAATCCCAAAAGGGGGATAATAAACATGAGAAGCTAAATAGTGAATAAAAATTTATATGTTATTCTATATATGTGTTATTCTATATACTATTTTCTCTAAAGTTCAATTAAATTTTTTTACTTTATTTGTACATGATTTTTTATCATCAAAAACGGGGAGATTGTTGGACTCATCATGTATTAATCATGTTTTAATGATCACAAATCTTTTTACTATTAACAAATAATCTTAATATTTAAAAATCCCTTTACTAGTTACAAATCTTGTTACTAATCAAAAATCTCCCTTATCTTATCAATCCTATGTATTTATGTTTCAAGTTATCTCTTATACTTTATACTGGTTAAGTTCCAATCATCTTTTATATATTACTGTCTAAGTTTGAATATAGATATTTGTCTACGTATAAAGACACCGTGAAGTCTAAGTCTCGGATACCATGACCAATGAGACACTGTGACACCGTAAGTCATACACTCTGATTGCCTAAGTTCTAAGACAAAGTTAGCAATACATAGTCATCAAGGCACTGTGAATCTAGACACTATGATCAAGGCACCAGAAGCCAGAAATTATGAGTCGGACATCGTGACTCAGACACAGTGAAGGACACACCATAACATGGAGACAAAATGAAGTTCATACTGTGAAGGTCATACCGTGAAGGTCATACCGTGAAGGACACACCGTGAAGGAGACATCGTTTTCATAACTACTGTGACACCGTTTCTTAACATTTTGTCAATATTATTTAAATATTGCTAACAGTCATATTAGATGTGTTTAATGAAATTAATGATATTTAATGATATTTTTTTGGCATGTCAGGAAACCGTACCTCATACCTATGAAAAGGTAATCATTCCTATTGCCAGAGATCGAGGAATATAAAGAGGATTGAGCTGCAACTAGAGGATATACACACAGATACACATACTAGAACATACACGAAGCTACAGACAAAACATGCGAGCTCTGTACTGAACAGAAAAACAATCCTGAGCACAAATAAGAGATTGCAAGATCTTTCCAGAACTCACATGCATGCAATCTGACACTACTGTAGGAACTAAAATCAAGAGAACATTATCACTCATGAAAAAAACAAGCTAAACCGTGACACCCTGTTTTTTCACACAAAACCAGAGAAGGACTCAGAAGCATTTCTGGTGATTCCAAGGAGTCCAGAGCTACACTACGAATCACTAGAGAATTCTAAACATTCATATACTCTCTCTAAGTGATTCATTATTTACTTCTTCGAGTAGTGTGTGTACTTAGTATATCTTACACACACACTGACTCCTGTACTGAACTAGAGGATATCACAATCCTCACACCAAAACTCCTTACTCTTTTTTACCCATGACAACTGTTGAATAGTTCCTTATGTGCCCTGGTCTATATTTTTTACCCAGGAAGAACTCTGGTAGAGGTCCCTACATGGCCTGGACAGTCTTGTACTATTTTTAACCCCGATACAGGGTGTGGATCACTTTTATATAAATTATTTCCGAGGAATAAGTCTCATCGTGAGACTGAACCTCTTAGTTATATCTGCTTTGATTTTTAGTTTAAGTTTAAAGTATACAATATATATCTTTTATATTTCGCTGATATTAATTTGAAATACAAACTATTTTAAAGTTACTTTGATAGTTAATCTTGAAAGTGTTTGTAACTATTGTAAATAAGTAGGTTTCTTTCAAAAGCTAATTTAATCTTTTGATTAGATTAACTGAGACCTAATCAGTCTTTTGAGAATCTAATTGAACCTTTACAGTTTTACAAATTCACTATTGTTTAACTTGTTTTATAAATTGGGGATTTTAATAGAAATTATTTTTAACAGAAATTTTAATTGGAACTCAATTCACCCCCTCTTGATTATCCACTCTAACCAACACACTTGACCCTTGGATTACTTATGGTGTGTAAGAGAAATGGGATGAAGTTCAGGGTTTGTCTTGTGATATGATGGAATCATTGGTATTCTTTTTTAGGCTTGTGTGATACCATTGTTTATGATATTTTTCATGTTATGTGAAATACATTTTTTGTGTGTAAAAAATGGATTTCCATGAAAATGTTTTTTGTTATCAAATTAGGAATCAAGGATCATTTTTAAAGTAATCTTGGTTTCCTAAAATTATTTGAATTTTTTTTTTAATTTTGAAGTGTGGAAAAAAAATTATATTGGTTTGATAACTTTAAGTCAAGTGTATGTGTTTTTAAAGGACTTGTTTTCTCTTTTAAGAGAAACCAGAGCATTCCAAATTGGTATTTTACCCTTGGTAACTGTATTTAAAATGGTTAATTGATTAGAAAACTGTTTTAAAATGGAATATGTGTGTTACATTTTGAAACAAAAAACGGGTTTTTGGTTTTAAAAAGAAGTTGGTGTTAGATTTGAAATCAGTTTTGGAAATGTTTTAAAATTAATCAAGTCAAGGAATTCTTTGGGGTTTTTTTTAAAATGGTTTCCCTTTTGTTTTGAATATAAAAAGTTCCAATTTGAAGTGGATCCTTAGTTTTCAAAAAGTGATTCTGGGAAAGCATTCCCTATTTCAGTAATGCATGTGTTTTGTTTTTTCTATAATGTATTTTGGGGTGCTTGGTGTGATTTTGGGGATATGACCATGTGAGGGTCAATGTATTGGGTTGTTTGATAAGGTACATACCTTCCCCTGAAAAGGACTAGTGTGAGAGTAGTGTGTTCATATTAAGGGTCATTCCTCCTTCTGTTTAACACTACCAAGGAACCAACTGGTGTGGCATATGTTGTTTCCTTCTCGAAGAGTCATGCTTTCTGTCAATATGAGGATGTTTTCATTTAATGTTTCCTTTGATGAATTTTGTGTATATTGGTTTAGAACCATGATCCTTGCCTTGATTTTTTTATCAATGAGAGTCATCTTTTCTTAGAGACTCTTTTTTGATCTCATGTTGATATTGTTTCCTCGGATCCTTTTCAAAGTGTTTGAGTATTAATGGATAAGCGAACATCATTTGGAGTAACTATTTGGTTCTGGTTGCATCTCTTTAAGATTAAATAACATTTTTTGGATTGATGTATATTGATATATGTGTGTCTTTGTCTTAAGGAAGTTAGTTCCCAATGCTTCTTTGGTTTCCCTTTGTGGGTAGTGTTCCCCTTGGGAATTTTTCAAGCCCCATTTTTTGGTGTTTCCTTTTTTTACTTGTTTGTTGTGGACCATGGGATATTTGATATTGACTAATTTGTATATTGGTAATACCAAGGTTTCATGTTTGTATTCATGGGGTGTAGTTTTATTTCCGGTTGGGTTGTGGATTCCACAAGTATTATTTTCCATCATAGTTATTGAGGGATGGTGTTCTAGAGAATTGGATCTAAACTCCCACATATACAGGTTATGAACATTAACTTAGAGCCATATCATTTCTTAATAAGGAATGTATCATGTTATTGTGCTCATTAGTTTTTGGATACATTGTGTTTTAGGGATTATTTTTGTTGTCATTAGGGATTATTAATGCTTCTTCTCTCCTTATGGTTGTCATTGGTTGTCTTTGGTGAGTGGAGATTCACTAATTCCATTTACAGATTTTAGGAATGCTTTTTCTTAGTATAATTCCCTTATTTTGTGAAAATAATTTACAGGTTATTCCACCATTTTAGTTCATTTATAAATATTGGGGATACTGATTCTCGATCTCCATCTCATGGGGTTTTCATTATTTATCCTCTTGTTTTTTGTTTTTGTTGAGTAATCTCAATTTCTCTATAATTATTGTTTTTATTGGGAGTTTCCTTAGGAATTCCTTCTACTTTTACATCTACATTAACTCAATACTTTCTGGGGGTATAAAGGGTCATAGTGGTGAGTTCTTGACACCATTCATGTCATGGTGGTATTAATTAATCGATTAATTAAATTAATTTTAAGACATTGTGTGTTTTCTAGAGTTTCAGGCTGAGATTTAAAATGTTTAATGGAGAAGAAGTTTCATATAGTGTTCTCATGATTAAGAGTAATTTTGCAATAATAATGTGTGTGGGTTCTACCCTTGATATAGTCAATTCAAAAAGTTTAATCAGAGTTAGCTAAACCATGTGACTTTATTATGGGTAATCATGTGGCTGCCTAATGCTTGTCCTATAGGGACAACACGGTTAGCACATAGTTTGGAGAAATGTTCCCAATGCCCAATATTTTTTTTAAAAATATGTATATTTATTTATTTTGTTTTTCCTTATCTCATCTATTTTATTTCATTCCCCCTCTCCTAAATCCTTTGTGTCGTGTGATTAATACCCCTCCCTCCCTCTATACTACACATCACCCCCTATTCTGAGATCCCCTCTCCAGGTCATTTATCCATAATTTATTAGGGATTCAATGTTGATCCTTCAAGGTAAGAGCATTTCATCCCTTATCCTCTTGTTTTTAGTGTTTTTTCCTCTTCTACATCACCCCTCCTTTCTCAATCAAACTGTAGATCAAACGGGTTCACTTGATAATTTCAATTTCTTCATTTCTAGGGTTTGTGATCAGCTTTGATTATTTAAGGTTTCAGCATAGACCCTTGAAAGGGATGCATTGCAGAAAATTTCAAGTCCCCCATCACCATTTTGAAGTAGGGATTTCTATGGAAGTCCCTTGTATTACAAATTTTAAATTTCATGGCTTGTTTGAAATGTTTTATTTCAAATTTATAAGAATATTGTATGTTTTAGAAGGATAAAGTTATCATATTATTTCCTTTTGATATTTTCATTGGAATTGGCAACATGCCAAGCGCTTGTGAAAATTCCCATTTAGACCTTTACAACTATTTAGATGAACTTGTAATATTTTCCTATATTTATAATTTTTTCTGGAATAAAAAAGTTGGTTTTGTAATGGTTTTCATGTATTTTTAAGGACTTCTCCTAGAGTTGGGTCACATTCCATGTGGTTTTAACTACCCATTTGGAATTTCTAAAGGGATTTCATTATTTTTAAAATATTTTTCAACCCAGTTTGTTATTTTAGAAATGTATGTGGTTTATTTTAAATGGTTTCCATGTGTTAAAAGGGTTGTTTTACATTAAGAAATGAAAATATAACTCAATTTAGTGTTTTATTTTTTCCTTGGTGTGATTGTGATTTACCATAGATTTCTTTTTGGATTCAAAATGGTATTGTAAAGGGAAATCAAAATTCTTTTTCTATAAGTGATTTGTGAAATTCTCAGTTACAATTTTTGAAGTGATACTTGATGTATTAGTTTATTGTTCCCTTTTTGAGCCTATTTATGTAGTTGAGAGTGTTTATAAATATCCATGTTATGGATTCTTGATTATGATGCATGATGTTTTTATAGTTAGAGATCTTTCTAATGGAAGTATGTGAGGTGGGAAGGATGTGGTTGTGATGTTATCCATTGGGATTTATTATTATCATGGGATTAATTTTTTTTAATACGGCCCACCTCCTTCAGTTATTCAATGAGAAAAACTAGGCTTCTATGTGGGAAGTTATGTGATGTTTCTAGGCTAGTTGATATTACACTCTAGCTAGTCACCCCTAGTTGTACATAATACCTCACTATTGGAAGGGTCCTCAATGTGAATTGGTTTAGGGTGAATTGATTAATGGATGTGTGACCATTATCCTTCCAGCATTTGGTCCACCTAGTGTGTATTATACTTGTACGATTAGTCCCTCAGGTTTTTCTTTATGATATGTATGGTATGTTATGTATTCTTTATTTTATATTAAGCTTGTAATTTTCATACTTGTTTTTTTACATGTGTTGAAATTTTGGTTCATTTCTGATTGTGTTTTTATATTATTTGGATTTCCTATTGATGGTATTGATTCTTCTTTTGAATTGTAAGGAATTACTTTGTGTGTTCTTTGGATTTATATCAATTGGGTTTTTCATAAATGTTTTGGAAGTAATATTAGAAAAAGGTAAATGGTTTTTATTTCATTAAGAGTTTAAAGAAATGTTTTTTTCTAAGTATATTTATGAAGATAAAATTTTTCATGGGATGTTGGGAAAGGGGGAAAATGGGTTTTTGTTTGTTTTTTATTGTTTAAAGGCCTTTACTCGGTTTAAATGTATAAATTTAAATGTCTAAATATCCTAGTTTTTATTTTATTAAAAGGTTAGTTTTTTGGAATTTCACATGTACTTTGGTTTTATAAAGCATTTGGAAACCCATTTTTTATACGGTATGTTCAAAAAAAAATTTATAAGGAATTTACTAAGGGATTTCCATATATTTAGTGAGTAGTGGGGGCTTATTGGGTGATTTTGTTATCACATATATATTATGATCTCATTTGTAGGTTTACGGTTCTACATTAGACGTCTCATTGAGCATTGATTTATTAGTGTTAGTTTTATTTTATCATATTCTTCTAATTGTGCACAATAACTCATTTTAGTAGGTCATGCCTTTATTTTACCTGAATACCTATAATGTTTCCCTTTATTTTATTTATCTTAGACATTTAGGATTTTAAACCATTTTTCAATTAAAGGTGTAGTGATATTCTGGTGGCTAAGGAAATGAATTTTGTTGAAATTGTTTTCCATGAAGGATAAGGATAATGGGGTGGTGAGGGTTTTTTTGGTTATCATTATCATTTACTAATTTTATAATATGTTATTGGTTTGTTGTTTCTATTATTATTTTGGAATGGCCACCTGATGTATGGATTAGTCATGCCATGTTTTTATTATATTTCACTGGTTACTTGTACACTGATTATTGGAAAAAACCCTTCCCAAGTGTGTTTCTGCGATTCTCAATCATTATTTGGAAACCTATAGGGATTGTAAATTCCCTTCAGGCCAGTGGTGGGCTAGTTCCAACAACCACAAAATGGATGACCCAAGATGGTTCATTACACCATCTCCCACCGTTTCTGAGCTAGTTGTTCGAAAAATAGGACATGATATACACTTTTGAGTTCAATGGTATTCATAATAATGATAATATATTTTTGATATTATCTAACCATTCTGCTTCAAGTTTTGATGGAACATCCCCTCTAAATGATGGTGGTATCTACTTCGAAAAATCTAATTCCCAAACCATTTTACCCAATCTATATTGAATAGATTATTCTCTATATAATGATCAAATAGTTTTCAAAATCATTATCACCATTTGAGGATAAAAAATAGTACCTTCCACTACCCCTCATTCACATCCATATATAAATATTTTGTGAGGTATAATTTAATATAATATATAATGGTTTTATAAAAATAACTCAATTTACCAATGGATCATCATAAAAAAATTCCATTAAATACTACATTAAGATTTATTATTTGGGTAAAATCATTTATAATTTAATAGGGATAATAATTCAAACAAAATTGACAAGAACCTTTTCAAATCACTTTGAAAAAGAAAAAAAATTGTGTCATTGAAAATTTAATTTTCATACAAAAAATATATATTTATTTTGAAACAATGGTTATCTGATGAAACACATACCTTTTTAGCATGATATATGAAATATTTATTATCTCCACCCATCATGGGTTATCATGTCATAAAAAAAATTAAGTTAATTTTCAACCTTCCATTTATCTAGATTTCTTTATAACATGTGGCTCCCCATAAATATGTTAGATATGACTTTTTATGGGAATATTTCAAGTTCCAACGATCTTATTTTCCACATCTACCTTAATTATAAAGTCGCGACATCAAAAAATATTTTAAACCCCTTCTATAGTACCATGTTCTAGGGACCAAATCTCAGGACTCAATTCGAAGTGCGACATGGGATCAGGTGCTCTCCCATGATCACTAGTGGATAGAAACTACTACATATGGAAAAATTAAACCATTGGGGAATTATTTTCCCTCAAAATACATAAACCAAAGTTTAATAATTCTTATAGATATAAAAAAACTTTTTTTAAAAACCAATAAATTCATAGAAGTGAAAAATTTTTATTAAAAAAATAACCATATAATAAACATCCAAATTTATATGATAACAAAAAAAGAACAAATAAATATGACTCCAGACCAAGAAACAAACTACTCATATATATATCCAACACAAGTATATTAATCTTTCTTGATAAATATGAAATCATTAATTTCCATATATCATGACCAATCATATCTACATGACCTCCTATGTTCACATGTATAGGGTGATTATAATCTTAGTAGGATTTCCCTAATAGATATAACAAATTCACATTAATGAGAAATTCTAGAATGAAATTCCAATAAAAAATGATAATCTAGAACATTTTTTTTCAAAAATTGACTTACGAAAGGTATTATAAAATGAAGTTCCATTAATCTCTATTTATTTAAAAAATCAATTTTTTCAAAAAAAATACCATTTCAATTTCCTTTGATCAAATCAATTTATAGGATTTTTTACAAGACAAAAAAATTATTTTTTAAAAAAATATCTATTTCACCAATTTTGAATAGAAAACTCCATGTTTTTTCACACACACACTGGTCCACTTTGTTATTTCAATTATATCTAGAAATATTTCCTGAAATCCACTAGTAATAAGGGAAAATAGGTATTAATCCAAATTAATTTAATTAATTCTAGCTAGATACTACCCAAAAAAGAGTTATCACATGGCCAATTAGAATTGAATCATCATTCACCTAGCTCCACATGTGTGAACTAAGTCATCACCTTCTCATAAATAAAACTCAAACCCCTCCACTATACCTTGAAAAGAAGTGATGTGTTTTTATTCATCTCCTATTATCCTATCCATCAATTTCCATAATATATACTCTATAAGAATTTACCTTTACGTGGATGAATGTTTGGGTTTTCAAAATCATTCTTAGAAAATTTCATTTTCGTAAAAGTGTATACAGTTTATGAAAATTCTATATAAACTCAATAAAAATCATTTATCAAAGTCCAACCAATATATGGGTGTTATCATATAAATAAATTTCTTCAAAATTTAAACATTTTCAATGAATTCATGGTTTTTCTTAAAATAAATATAATAAAAAAGTTAAATATATCATAATCAAACAACAAATAATAAATTAATTAGTCAATATCATAGAAAGTATTAATGACACATGCCTAGATATGTTTTCTCAAATTCTATATAATTTCCAAAATCGATGATCCTTTCATGGAAAACCATTATGTCCTACCATAAAAATCATATTAAAATAAAAATTAGTAATCCATATAACATAATACATAATTTAAAAAAATTAGTGTTATATATATACATTTGGAATGCTCCAGTTCAATTCATTGTAAGAGTGAATAACCTATGGAGAGTAGAATTATCCATATACAACATAGAATAACTCTTATGAAACGCAATGGTTCTAAGGTATAGAAGAATTAGGGTACTAAGTATGACATTTTAGGAGGTGGAATAACCCATTCTGCTAGCTGTCATGACCCCATTATAAATTTCATAAAATCCCATTTTGAAGCCTTAAATATGAGATCATCCCAAATATGGATTTGTATTCGTCAATCCCTTGTTTGGTTTTTGATTATCATCGACATTAATATGATAAAAAACATTATTCAATCTTGTACATTGTTGGTTATTATATTAAATGTAATCAAAATAACTCGCAACACCATTTATTATTTACCCATTAGTGTAATATATGTATTGGTAAATTTATATTAATTTTGTAACATTTTTAGTTCTATCCTCCTTGTATAGATTATGAATGAACAAGAGTTACTATCAATATACTCATGCCAACTGACATTTTTATTATTATTGAATTGCCTCTCTTTTGTTGGAGTTGGTGCCCTAGAACCAACTTCCATATACATTATATTAACATGTATTCATAGTTTTAAATATTAATATAATCTTTATGACATCATGATTGTTCCTCTATATAACATAGTATGTGATAATGTCCCAAGACTAGTTGTCATACTAAAAGGTCATAGTAGTTCCCCACTATGATGACAGCCTGGTAGTGTAGCGACATTATTCGTAGATATATGTTTTATAGTCAGATTTTTTCATTTGTTGGATACAAAAGACACAAGATATTAGGGGTTGATACACATTTAACATTGAGGTACCTTCTCATAGTGTTTGATATTATGACAATGAGACCCATCAGTAGGAAATCTACATTCATATTTGTTACTAGATTTTCTTATCTATGGACATGTGTATTGATCCTTATATTTTAATATCATTACAAATTAGTATAATGAGTCATGTACTTTGATTTACTGACAAAAATTGTGATGACATATGTTCATGGTGAGGTAGGATACTTTGGGTGCGTCATGAGTAATAATACATTAATGAATATTGTGAGAAATTTTGTGTCCCTTAAATTCTTTAATGTAAGCTTATATCTATGTCTCATTGATGGAAATGATACAACATAATTAAATACATGGACATGTTTTTCTATAGGAAATTTTGATTTTAGGAACGTTAGGAAAAGAGTCATTGAGCTCATGAGATGATGGCACTGTCATGAAACTAGCTGGATTAGTGACATCATGATAAAAGGATTATATTACACAGTAATAATCTGTATGAGTTACTATTTCACTGTGGAATCAACTTATTTCTCTATGGTTTCATTGGCGTGTTTCTAGACTCTAACTTTATACATTATTATGAATCATCTATTTCTACTAAGAAAGAGGGATAGAGGTTCACACACAATGTGTATCTAGAATCTCAGATGAATAATATATTATTTTTAAAACATTAACAAGTTGAATATATATTTTTCCTCCATGTAGTTTAATAATTATTCATTTATTCTTGATCTCATATATTTATTCACCAATTAGTCAAGAAAATATAACATTAGGGGAATATTTAATAAATATTTATTTTCAATTTAGTGACTATAGTATATATTGATAATTGTAAAATAATTAAGTGATATTTATTTATTAAATAAATAGTCATTATTCAGTGCCTAATAAATACTATCGAGGAATGGTTGATAGAGTTTTTATGTCTAGTGAGAAATAATATTTAATTTAATTTCTATGTTAAGTGAATGTGGATGAAATAATATGTAAAGACCCAGAAATTTCAAGGAATTTTTTTTCTCTAAATTTATTTGGAATTTTACGAGTGCACAGTTTCAGATAACACCTGATTCTAATGCCCGGTGTGCCCGGAATAAATTTCCAAAGTTTAGCTCAGGTACGTTCAGTAAACTAAAGAGAAGGTTTTTCTATCTTTTGAACCGGTGCTCAGAATTGAAATCCAAGGGCACCGATGAACTCGCAACGCCTGTAATTGCTTAACGGGACCTTTACCACATTTGCGTTTGTACGGGTGGAGAAGTTAAAAATTGTGGATTAAATGAGGAATGAATAACATTGTGAAACAATTTTATTTTTATGTATAAGGTGGTTTAATCCAACATGGGGGAGTTGGGGCAGAACATAACTACCCATGTGAGGATAAATGTGAGAATAAATGTCAGGTGGGGCCCACACGAGCCCCAACCATTCACAATCCCATAACTCACTTTTTTAACTCTCAAAAACCCATCTTTAACTCTCCCAACACTTTTCCTCCCCCTCTCTTAACTCTTGAAAACTTACACTAATTAATTAATTGAACCTACTCAATTGATTAATTATGTATTTTGAGTTTTGAATTTTGAAAAGGCTTGTGTTAATAAAATAATGGGGATAGATTATTATTTTATTTTGGGGGAAGGGATTTCGTTGTGATAATGAAAATTGGGAGATAATTATTGTGAATAAGAAGAGGACTTCCCTCTCGATGAAGAATGAACATCCTTCTCGACGAAGAACGCTCCCTAGTTCTCCATAAATGGAGGAGACACCACCGTGGGGAACGTCTCCATCGATGATGACACTTCCTCCGACGTCAACGAAACCGGCACCGATATTCCATGATGTATGATCTTTGTGACGCTTGCCTCTTTCCACGGCTCGATGACATGAAACGTCTTTGCGAGGTAGGGTTTTTAATTAATTATGATTTTATTCCCTTGATTCTTTCATTCTAAAAACAAAGAACGCAGATCAACTTATTATCAAGTTGATCCGTGAATGTTTTCCTTGCAGGCTGGGAATAATTTTTTGTGGGAAGTTGTAGGGGTTATCTTCATTCAAGTTTTATAAACCAATCTTCGTTTCATAAAGATTGGCCACTTGTTATCGTAATAACGGGAGGAGATCGGACCACACAAACATGACCGATCCTCCTCCCCATTTTATTTTTGATTATCGATGATGTTCGAGGAAAAGGCGGAATGGTGTCGTTGCACCGCGCAGGGACGAAGAGGACATCGGCCGGAGTGGTCCATGGAGGTGGTACAAAGTGTCGTCGCACCATGCCGGTGAGGTCGAAGGAGGCTGCGGCCAGGAGCGGGCCGCAGCAGTGGTGCACGACACCGTCGCGCCGCACCGGTGAGGCTGAAGGTGCTGTAGCCAGAGTGGGCCGTAGTGGAGGGGTGTGGCGCCGTCGCGCCGTGACGTTTGGACAAGAGCCGTGGCCAATGGCCGCGGCGGACACCCAAGGGCGGCCGGCTGTGCCAGATGCCAGTGCCACCTTGATGCGGGACCCAAGGGGGAATCATGGTTACACCAAGCCCGACCATTACACCCGGCCGTTTTGGAAATAAGGGGGAGGTGCCCCCCTTTGCACCCCGCTTGGCCAGCGCCGAGCCGCGCCCGTAGGCCACATGGGCTAGGCCGGTCGTGCCCTGCAGGGCCGCACTATCTGTGTCGGCCCGCGCCCAATCGGGCCAGACCCAGACCCGGGTTGGGTCGACCCAGTTCGGGCCGACCCAGGGGGTATTAGGCCGGGTCAGACCGGGCCTAGACCCCTTATTTTCATACCATGTTTGTTCAAACACCTATAACTTGGGCTATGTACCTCTGATCGATGCACCGTCAGTTGCATAGGTATCCATGGATCGAGACTGCCATTTCGGTATATTACACTCAAGATTTTGGCGACGTTTGTGTACAACTAGGATGGTATGAACCTAAAACCAACCGGCCCCTCGGAGCGGAAACACTTATAACTTGTGCTCTGGATGTCCGATTGACGTGCCATTGACTGTTGGATTCCTCTTGATGATACCGTTCTTTTAGAATACTCCACTTGAGGTTTATATTCTGTTGGAGTACGTTCGGGTTGGTTTTATCTTAAAACCCAACCGGTCACCTGGAACGGAAAAGCCGACATCTTTCAGACCGGACATTCGTTTGACGAACCGTCAATGACATTGGTAATCTCATTGAGAAATGGTCCCTTTGAGTATACCCTATGAGAGTTCGAGGTACAGTTGAAATATGGTCAGGTTGCTTCATACACAAAACCAACCGGGCCCCCAGGACGAAAATGCTAATAACTCAAAGACCAGGCGTCTGATTGACGCGCCGGCTGTTGCGTTGTGACCCCTATGACGAGGAATTTCTTTGTGATACTTCATTGTGGGACTTTGTGATACTTAGAGTATTGAGTAGTTTCTCATGGAGCGGATCCTACTTGAGAGAAGCATGTGGAGTACGGAGACCTAGTAGTTGTGGCCTTGACGACTATGTGAGCGATTCGACCTGGAGTGAGTTGACTAGCCCAGTGGATGGAGTGCCCGGTATTTGGCGGAAAACTCACGGCAGACGGAGTGCCTGGTAGTTGGCAGTAGACCCGCGGTAATCGACAGGAGGAGTACCTCTGTAGGCTATTAGGGGAACCACTACAGTGTTTGGGTGGTAGACCCCTGGCGGGGCGCACTACTGTGCTTGGGTGCGGACCTGCGGTACTCGACAGGAGGAGTACCTCAGTAGTCTAAGGTTAGTCGGTAGCGCCTCAGAGTCATTATTGGGCTACTGTACTCGATAGAGGAGGAGTTCTGCAGTAGTTTTGGTTTCGGCATCATTAAGGAAAATCCTAGTTTGAGTTGAGTCGTTAACCTTTTTTATTTCCTCATGATTGAGATGGGCTACTTGATAACTTAGCTATATTTAAGGGCATATACCTAAGTAGTGGTTATCTGTTGATTTCATATCTATGTGATACCTCATTAATTTGTTGGGAAACTTGATAACTTAGGTATAAGTATGGTCTTATACCTAAGTAAGGGTTATCTGTTAGATCCTTCTTTGATTATCCTTGTTGGATTTAGTGAGACCATGAGGGTCTCGAGGTCCCTACTGTGTATCGTTATACTCACCCCTGCACGGGCTATGCCCTCACCTCGTTGTGTTGGATGCAGACGATGGACAGCGCTGATGGAGGCCAAGTGTTTGAGGACTGAATGGTACCCATAGGTGGACCTCACAACGAGTAAGTATCCGGTGGTGGACTTCACGACGAGACGGTACTAGGAGGAGGTTGACGGGTGAGAGCGTTGAGGAGGCTATTTGTACCAACCCTTCAGGTAGGATCTGTGGTAGATGATCTAGGAGCTGTGATGTTTTTACCTACCCTTTAGGTAGGATCCCAGGTGGACAACCCAGGAGCTGCTTCTATCTTCTAGTTATTTGTCTTTTCTGTTGAACTTTCATTCAATTATAGCTGTACATTTCAGTTTGGTTTGAATTCTGGCCCATTTACTTTTCAGCACTTTCTTTTGTACACAGTGTTTTACTTCTTCTTGTACTCTGGTTAGATGTGTTTATGTTTTATAAAGGTAATATCTTCCCAGTTATCTGGATTTATGCCTTTGGTGCAAGTCTCCAGCCCCTAGCCTATGAAAGGAGGGCTTGAGGTAGTCACGGCATGAGCCCCAAGGATGGGTCAGGACATAATAATTTAATTATAATTTTTACAAGGGGATCCATAGGGGATTAAACATATAATAAAGGGAACTTGTGAAAATATTTATTTCTTAACCCTAGTGGTATTTAAACCCGATTATATTATTTTTTTCAAGAGATCCAATTAATTTTTTTCCTGTGCACAATAACAGTCAAAGAGAATCCTATAAAGCCCATGGGAGAACCCTCTCCAGAAATTCTCCCAAGAATAGAGAGTGGTCTTCCACCCCTTCCCACTCTTGAGTGTAGATATATTAAGGATAGTTCTTTGTACGTGATTCTTGTGGTGATCAACGGTAAATGACACAAGTGATAGGATATTCCATGCTATAACCAAGAGATTCATATATCGATGTTCAAGGATTTTTGGAACATGTGTGGATCAATGCTATAGGGAATATACTATTGATTCCTTCAACGGAATGATGGTACATTGTAGGTCCATTGTCAGATACATCAATGACGAATGAATTGATACAGGGTAGTTCTTAATTGATTAAATTAATTAAAAATAATATGTGATGATTTGGAAATTGGTATTTTTTTGTATCCATTGTCTGATTTCTTAAATTCCATTTTGTTAATCCTGGTGTTTATTTTTGTGTAAATTTCAAATTGACCATCAGTCATGAAAAAATTAAATTTTGGCATGATCAGTCACATGATTCCATTTCAGCCCGAACCATAATGTGGTATCAGAGAGGTCTAATAATTATTTATAATTATTTAAATATTATTGATTGATTTATTCATTTTTTATTTAGTTTTTAATTAAATTTTAATCATTATTTAAATAAAATTTCACGATCTACTTCTCCCTCTATTATTTCTCATAGATCTAATAAAATTGATTAATTTTGTGAATGAGATAAAAATAAATAACTCATTTAGAGGTGGTGAGGCTTCTAGAAAGATAACACCAGAGTAAACATCAAGTAACTGGAGTTACACGTCATGTACTAGTGTTCAATGAACCATGAATTAATTCACAATTAATTCAAACTATTTTAATTGAATACATGCGGTGAATTTAATTTATTACATTATGTGTTAACTAGCCATCCTAGTGCATGTTCAACTAGAGTATGTTGTATATAGCCCATGTACATAGTTTGTAGTCCTTTAAGTCATAGAGGGGTCATGTATTTTCATACACGGGCTACCTGAATAGTGATTTTTTAACTTGATGACCACATGCTGTGTAGCCCTTTTACATGCCCTATACTCCAATTTTTTAAGGGTTGTAATTCATATTGAATCCCTAGGCGTGTTCCTTAAATAAATAATGAGATACATACACACCATGTAGCTCGCATGTAATATCCTTATACTCATACTCAATTACATAAAAATAAAATTAATTTATTAAACTGTGTAATCCTTATCAATGTGTGCTTGCATGTGGGAATTAAGTTGGTAGGAAAAGCCATGTGATGGGTTTATATATATATATATGTTTAATTAATCTTTTAATATTGTTCAGATATTCATAACATTTGTGTGTTGTATGACTGGTATTACTCTACATTCATTGAATAATAACATGTTACAAAAAAATATAGTAAATTGTGTAATCAATAAGTTAATACTGCATATCATGAAAGTATGTTATAATTCATGTATGCGATATATCACAAGAGTAAAAAATATATGAGTATAATACATGTTTAGTGAAATTGGAAGGGTAATCTACCTATTGGAACCAAGTTATATTTATAGACACAGTTAATTTAAAAAAAATTAATTTGTTTAAAATAATGATGAATGAGAATCATAAAGAAATTTTTATAAAAATTATAATAAAAAAATTGATTAATTAAGTAAGACAATTAATTTATCAGAGCATGATTTATATTAAATAATAATGATTAAGAATTTAATTGTGTATTTACATTAAATGTGGAATTTATTTAATTAATGTGGATAATCATGAGCGAAGACCAGTCCTTTTTATGTTATTGGTTTCATTTAATTTATATTTAAATTAAATTATTGGCCTACATGCCTTCTCTCCTCTTATTATGCAATGGAATATGTACCCATGGTTTATTTTATAAAAAACCATTTTCCCTCACTTATGTGTGAGTGAAATCATATATAATGGATGGTTCTCCCAAGATAGTGGAGGTGGTTCAATTTTGGACCCATGGAGAAACAAATCTAAGAGAGATACAAAGTCGGACAGGTGGAAAGCTGGGACACTGACCTTAATTGGTTCTGGGATTTCCCCCTAGGCCAACAGTTTTTCTATCAAACTCTAGATAAAATAAATATTAGTAATATATCATGATCATGAAACTTTATTATTTTATTTCTATCAAGTTACATGGTTAATTAATTATGGACGTTTTTTCACGACCACATGAATTAATGAATTAACAATCATGGAATATTGAACTAAAATAAATTGTCTTATGTCTATATATTATCTAATACATGGTTCATCACTTAATTAAATACAAATAATATCAAAAATAATATAATAAAGATAATTATTATAAATTTATTCAAAAAGGATAAAATCCATCAATTTTATATATTATGTAGGTACATCCTTCCACTACATTTGTCAAAATTGAACCATAGTTTAATGTACAAGACCCACCATAGTTAGGATACTTTTAATTCTCTAGGAATTCTAAAAATATATTTTGGGTTGACATATATTATTTCATATCAAGGGTTGAGTTCCAAAGTAGGACTTGGTGTAACTATGAGGTAAGGGTTGGTGAAATCCAATTTAATGATTTAGGTATTTGGAAGACCGCTGGAAAGATCAGGTAAGTATGAGTTAATGTAGTTATAAATTATAATTCCTACCTAAAACTAATCAAGTGGTATGAACAAACAATTTTGGGGTAATAATAAGGGTAATATGGACCATTTCCACTATATTTTATAAGAAATGATATTTTTTAATGCTAATGGTGAGGGATATTGGGTTTTGATAAAATTGTATGATATCAATAAATATAATATTTATTTATTTATCTAAAATTTATCGAATAGATTACAATCATTATTCTTATATTATTTTTAGAAACAAAAATAAAACAAATTTGAACATACCATAGTGATCTATAATTGAGATGAATAATCTTCTCACTGGCACAAATTTCCAATAGTGGTGAAAATGCTTACATGTTATCCTTATCTGTGAAAGGAAATTGTATGTGTTGGAAGAAACTATTACTTTTTTGATTTGTAATAAGTCTAGTGAAGAATATTTGGAACTCTAGGAGAAACATTTGAATAATTCCATAGATTTTCAATGTTTCATGATATCATACATGAACAATTAGATTTTGAAGCAACATGAGGACATGGACAAATAGAGCATGATGTCACGACATCAAGATATCTATCAAGAGAAGCCGATAAAAGATATATTTGAGATATACAATGCTTTTTTACAACTAATATTGGAAAGACTACACCATATGGGCCCCATTTTGTCTTCTTTGTTAGATACATTTAATTATTATACACCTTAGGGATTAAATTAATGGATGATTTGAACACAGATCTCATACTTTAATCACTCCATAAGACATTCCCAATTTTTATTATTAATTTCAATTTGAGAAAAATGAGAATATTCTCTCAAAAAAAATAATTTGAAATAACATGGGGATAACTACTTGAGATGTGACAAACTCATGGACCTTATAATGAATAAGAAAAGGAAGAACAAGGGAATGGGGACCAAGACAAATAAAAATTCTAAAGCTCTCGAGAACCATCCACCCAAGATGAAAAGATCCATATGTTGGGAAAGGAAAAGGAGGCAAAAAAATTTCATGTGGAAAGAAAGGCCACTATAAGAATAACTACACCCAAAAGAAATGGGAATCTAATGATTAATTAATTGTCGATTCTAATATTTCAATACCTACAGATTGTGTATTAGATACAGCTTTTGGTGCTCACATATGTATATAAATGCAGAAACCAAGTAGATTCTAAAAAATTGTTAGAGGGGAGGGGGATTTGAGAGCTACTAATGGGACATTTATGGCTTCTCTATCCATTTGTGACTACCAAGAATAATTTAAAATGAAAATTATTTGGGATTTAAATTATTTTTCTTATGTATCAATAGTTACCAAGAACATTATTTCTTTATCATTCATAGATACAGATGGGTTTATATTTGTGTTTAGAAATAAATTTTTTATCATTTATAAAGACAACATATGTTATGGTATGGAACATTTAAATAACAATATTTATGTATTTAATTACTAAAATAAAGTATTGGAAATTGATAATGAATCATGTTCACCCAACTCAAATAAGACCCATCTATAGAATGAAAATATTGGTCATTAAAATGGGAAGAATTTTAAAAAACTATATCTAGATGGATATTGAGACTCGTTTTATCTAAAACCAATTGAAATATTTCATACTTGTTTACAAGTAAAAATTACCAAACCACTATTTTTTGGAAAAGGTAAAAGGGAAACAAAGCTTCTCATATTGGTACACACTGATGTGTGTAGACCATTTCTAGTAGAAGTTGGAGGTGGAAATTCTTAATTCATTAAGTTTAATGATGTATTTAGTGGATATGGTTATTTCTACTTGATGATGTATAAGAGTGAGTCCTTCGATAAATTAATGGAATTCTATAATGAAGTAGAGAATCAACATGGAAAAAAGAATAAGAATCTTCGATAAGATTTAGCTGAGGAATTTCATAACCAAGAGTTTATCAACTTTATAGGGGAGTTTGGGATTATATCTCAACTCACTACTCCTTTAACACCATTTTGGAATGGTTTTATTTAAATGAGAAACCATAGCTTATTAAATATTGTAAGGACAATAATAATTCATATATATCTTCCATAATATTTTTGGGAATATGAATTACAAATTTTGTCATACACACTATATCAAGTACTGACTAGAGTAGAAAATAGAATACCCTTAGAGTTATGGATTGGAAAGAATCCTTTTTTGTCACTTACATGTATATGTGGTCATCAGTCATTTGTTTAGGCCTTATTCAGGAAAAAACTAGAACCCAGGTGCACAAAGTGTATCATTACAGGGTATACCAATGAAACAAAGGGGATAAACATTTATAACCCATTAGAAAGGAAATTTATTGTATTTAGACAATTCAACTTTCTAGAGAGGGATCGTATACTCATAATGGATCGTGGGGGAAAGATTTAATTCAATGAGTTTAATCCTTATGATAATTAATTGTTGATATAGGAACATATTCATAATGTCCATGTGGATGAAGTATTTCCTAAAACATAAGTATTTCATAGGATATGAATAGAGTTAAGATAATATAAGAGATATGTTTTTCTAGTCATCAAATATTAAATCATTATTGGTTGAAAATGATGAACCTATCTTGAACAAAAATAAAATAGATAGCCCAGAAGATGAAAGATGGCTAGAATCAATGAATTATGAAATGGATTCTCTTTATGAAAACCAAGTTTGGGTTCTTTTTTATGCACCAGTGGATGTAAATAATGTAGGGTGAAAATGGGTATTAAAGTGAAAATTGGACAAGGAAGGTAAATTAAATACATATAAAGAAAGGATAGTGGATAAAGGGTTTAAATAGAGTTAAGGAATTGACTATTATGAAACCTTATTAACAATTTCCATGTTTAATTATATCAAAATTATATTTTCCATAGAATCATACCATGACTATGAAATTTGGAAGATGGAATTCAAAAAATTCATTCCTTAATGGGAAATTTTATGAAGGTGTCTATATGACACAACCAGATGGGTTTTTAACTCCAGGTGTAGCAAAAAATATTGTTATGTTTTAGAGATCCATTTATGGATTAAAGGAAGCATCCAGGTTGTGTGAAATTTGTTCCGATGAAGCAATAAAATAATTTGGTTTTATTAAGAATTAATGTGAGCAATGTGTTTACAATATTCTCAGTTGGAATTTAGTTGTTATCCTAGTATTATATGTGGATGTAATATTACTTATTGGAAATTACAAACTAGTATTACAAAATGTTAAACACTGGTTGAACAAGTGTTTCTCTATGAAGCACTTAGGTGAAGTGGTCTATATTCTTGGGATCAAGATCATTCTTGACAGATCCAAGAGGATTCTTGGACTAAGTCAAAGTAAATATATTGATGAGATACTATGGATATTTAGTATAAAAAAATACAAGAATATATTGGTTTTAGTGTCACATAGTTTACATATTTCTGAGAAAATGTTTCCCCATACACTTCTGTTATAGGATCACTCATACATGTCATATTTTTTACTAGACTTGATGTTTACTATGCATTGAGAATGGTAAGAAGATATTAAAAAGTTTTAGGAGAGAAACATTGGTATGATGTTAAGGCTATAATAAAGTATCTGAGAAGAACTATGGATATTTTCTTGGTGTATGGAGGAGATGAGGAGGTGGTCATTAGGGGTTATACTGATGCTAGTTTTCAAACAAATCATAATGATCTAATTTCATAGTTATAATATAATGTTTGTCTCAATGGAGGTGTTGTGAGCTGTAAGAGTTCAAATCATCAAGTTTTCACTGATTCTATATTGGATTCTAAGTATTTATTAGCTTTATATACATCAAATGATTCAATTTGGATATGAATCTTTTTCCAATATCTTTATGTGGTACCTATAATAAAGATTATATAAAATTAAATTATGATAATATTACAGTAGTGGATCTTTCAAAATTGAAAAGTTCACACCAATGGAAAAATAATACACTCTAGAAGTATCACCTATTGAGGTATTTTTATCAAAGGGGTGATGTTTTAGTAATAACATCACCCATGGAATAAAACATGGTGTACCCATTTTCCAAATACCTATCTCATTAATGCATGATTATCATGGGAGAGATAGTAGACTGAAGGTTTTTAGTAGTTGGATACAGTCTAAGTGGGAGTTTATTTGGGTTGGTTCCCTAGAACCAACTTCTATTTACATTATGATATCATGTATTCATAGTTTAGTATGTTAATAAAATCCTTATCAAATCATTATTGTTCTTCTACATAGAATATCATGTGACAATGTCTCAACAGTGTTTATCGCACTAAATGGTTGTAGTAGTTCCTAGCTATGTTGAGAACTCAAAAGGGTTATCAAACTAGGATTCTGTGTGGGAAGATATGTGATGTTTGTAGGCTAGTTGATATTACACACTAGCTAGTCACCACTAGTTGTACGTAATACCTCACTAGTGGAAGGGTCATCAATGAGAATTTGTTTAGAGTGATTTGGTTAATGGATATGTGACCATTAGGCTCCAGTAGTTGGTCCACCTTGTGTGTATTATTCTTGTCCAATTAGTCCCTCAGTTTTTTCCTCAGGATATGTATAATATGTTATGTATTATTTATTGTATATTAATCAAGTATTTATCTTACTTGTTTTTTACATGTGTTGACATGTTGGTTCATTTATGATTGAGTTTTGATATAATGTGGATTTACTTTTGATGGTATTTTTCTCCTTTTTAATTGTAAGGAATTACATTGTGTGTGCTTTTCGGTTACTATCAAATGGGGTTTTCATAAATTTTTTGGAAGTAATATTAGAAAAAGGCAAATGGTTTTGATTTCTTTAAGAGTTTAAAGCAACGGTTTTCCCTAAATATATTTATGAAGATAATATTTTTCATGGGATGTTGTGAAAGGGGGAAAATGAGTTTTTGTTTGTTTTTTATTGTTTAAATTCCCTTTCCTCGGTTTAAAGGAATAAATTTAAATGTCTAAATATCCTAGTTTTTATTTTATTAAAAGGGTAGGTGTTTGGAATTTCACATGTAGTTTGGTTTTATAAATCATGTGGAAACCAAAATATTATACTGTATGTTCAAACTAGAATTTTATATGGAATTTACTAATGGATTTGCATATATTTAGTGAGTATTGGGGGCCTATTGAGTGATTTTGTGATCACACATATATTATGATCTCAGTTGTAGATCTATGGTTCATCATCTGACTTCTCATTGAGAATTGATTTATTAATGTTGGTTTTATTTTATCAAATTCTTATGATTGTTCCCATTACCTCATTTTAGTAGGTCTTTACTTTATTTTACTAGAATACCTGACATGTTTCCCTTTATTTAATTTATCTTAGAAATGTATGACTTTAAACCTTTCTGCTATTAAAGGTGTAGTGATATTCTGGTGGCTAAGGAAATGAATTTTGTGGGAATTTTTTTCCTTGAATGAGAAGGTGAATGGGGTGGTGAGGGGTTTTTTGGTTATCATTATCATTTAATAATTTCATAATCTATTATTGGTTTATTGTTTCAATTATTATTTTGGCATGGGAATCTGACGTAAGGATTAGTCATGCCATGTTTTTATTATATTCTACTGGATTATTTTACTCTGATTATTGGAAAAACCCTTCCCAAGTGTGTTCCTGTGATTCACAGTCATTATTTGTAAACCTATCGGGATTGGAAATTCCCTTCGGGCCAGTGGTGTGGTGGTTCCAACGTCTATAAAATGGATGACCCAAGACGGTTCATCACACCATCTACCACCATTTTTGAGCCGTTTTTTCAAAAAATAATATGTGATCTATACTTTTGTGTTCAATGTTATTCATAATAATGATAATATATATTTGATATTATCTAACCATTCTTATTCCACTTTTGGTGTAACACACCCTCTAAATAACGGTGGTATCTACTTCCAAAACTCTAATTCCCAATCCTTTTTACCCATTATATATTGAATAGTTTATTCTCTATATAATAATAAAATAGTTTTCAAAATAAATATCACCATTTTAGGATAAAAAATAATAGCTTCCACTTCCTCTCATTCACATCCATATATAAATATTATGTGTAGTATAATTGTATAGAATATATAATGGTTTAATAAAAATAACTCAATTTTCCAATAGATCATCATCACAAAATTACATTCAATACTAAATTAAGATTTATTATATGGGTAATATCATTTATAATTTATTAGGGAAAATAATTCAAAAAAATTACAAGAATATTTTCAAATCACTTTTAAAAAGAAAAAAAATCAATCCATTGAAAATTTACTTTTTATACAAAAAAATCCATTTATTTTGAAACAATGTCTATCATATGAAACACTTACCTTTCTTAGCATGATACATGAAATATTTATTATCTCAACCCATCATGGGTTATCATGTCATAAAAAACATTAAGGTCATTTTAAACATTCCATTTAACTATCCTTCTTGATAACTTGTGGTTCCCCATAAATATGTTAGCTATGACTTTTTATGGGAATATTTCATGTTCTAACGCTCTTATTTTTCACATATACCAGAATTGATATGTCTCGACTTAAAAAAATATTTTTAAAACCTTCTATAGTACCATGTTCTAGGGATCTAAATCTAAAGACTCATTTCAGAGTGCGATATGGGCACAACTGCTCTCCCATGATCACTAATGGTTAGAAAATACTGTATATGGAAAAATTAAACCATTGGGGAATTATTTTCCCTCAAAATACATAAACCAATGTTTAATAATGCTTATAGGTATAAAAATCCTTTAATTAAAAACCAATAAATTCATAGAAGTGACAAATTTATATTAAAAAATAACCATATAAGAAACATACAAATATATATGATAACAAAAAAATAATAAATAAATATGACTCCAGACCAAGAAACCAACTACTAATATATATATCCAACACAAGTATATGAATTTTTCATGATAAATATGAAATCCTTCCTTTCCATATATCATAACGAATCATATCTACTTGGCCACCTATGTTCACATGTATGTGGTGATTATAATATTAGTAGAATTTCCCTAATAGATATAATAAATTCCTATTCATGAGAAATTCTAAAATGAAATTCCAATAAAAACAGATAATCTAGAAATTTTTTTAAAAAAAATTGATTTATTAAAGTTATTATAAAATGAAGTTCCAGGAAAATCTATTTAATTATAAAATCAATTTTTTCAAAAAAATACCATTTAAATTTCCTTTTATCAAATCAATTTATAAGATTTTTCTACAAGCCAAAAATATATATTTTTTAAAAAAACTACCCATTTCTCAATTTTGAATAGAAAACTCCATGTTTTTTCACACACATGTTGGTCCACTTTGTTATTTCAATTATATCTAGAAATTCTTCTTGAAATACACTAGTAAAAAAAATAGGTATTAGTCCGAATTAATTTAATTAATTCTAGCTAGAAACTACCCAAAAAGAGTTATCACATGGCCAATTAAAATTGAATCATCATTCACCTGGTTCCATATGTGTGAACCAAGTCTTCACCTTCTCATTAATATAACCCAAACCCAAACACTATACCTTGAAAAGAAGTGATGTCTTGATATTCATCCCCTATTATACAATCCATTAATTTCCATAATATATACTCTATAAGAATTTACCTTTACATGGATGAAGGTTTGGGGATTCAAAATAGTTCATAGAACATTCCATTTTCACAAATGTGTATAAAGTTTGAGAAAATTATAAGTAAACCAAATCAAAATCATTTATCAAAATCCAACCATTATATTGGTGTTATCATATAAATCAATTTCTTAAAAATTTAAACATTTTCAATGAAATCATGGTTTTTACTAAAATAAATAAAATAAAATAGTTAAATATATCAAAATAAAACAACAAAGAATAAATTAATTAGTCAATGTCATAGAAAGCATCAATGACACATTCCAAGATATTTTTTCTCAAATTATATATAATTTCCAAAATCGATGATCCTTTCATGGAAAACCATTATGTCCTACCATAAAAATAAAATTAAAATAAAAATTAGAAATTTATATAACATAATACGTAATTTAAAAAAATAAGTGTTATATATCTACATTTTGAATTCTCAAGTTCAATTCATTGTAAGAGTGAATGATCTATGGAGACAAGAATTAGCCCTATACAACAAGGATCGACCCCTGTGAAACTCAATGGTTTTGAGGTATAGAAGAAGAAGGGGAATGATTATGAAATTTTAGGAGGTGAAATAACCCATTATTCTAGCTGATATGATCGCATTATAATTTTAATTAAAGCCCATTTTGATGCCTCCAATATGAGATCATCCAAAATATGGATTTGTATTAGTCAATCCCTTGTTTGGTGTTTGATTTTCATAGACATTAAAATGATCAAAAACATTAGTCAATCTTGTACATTGTTGGTTATTGTATTAAATGTAATCAAAATAATTCACAACACCATTTATTATGTACCCATTAGAGTAATAAATGTATCAATAAATTATAATTGATTTTGTCACCTTGTTAGTTATGTCCTCCTTGTATAGATTATGAATGAACATAGAGTTACTATCACTATCCTCGTGTCATATAACATTTTTTTATTATTGAATTTTTTCACTTTTTTTGGAGTTGGTGTCCTAGAACCAACATCTATGAACATTATATTAACATTTATTCATAGTTTTAAATATTTATAGAATCTTTATAACATCATGATTGTTCCCCTATGTAACATATTATGTGATAATGTCATAATACTAGTTTTCATAATAAAAGGTCATAGTATTTCCCCACTATGAGGATGACCTGGTAGTGTAGTGACATTATTCCTAGATATATGTTATGTAGTCAGATGATATCATTTGTTGGATACAAATGAAATAGGATATTAGGGGTGGATACTCATTTGACATTGAGGCACCTTTTCATAGTGTAAGCCCATGGTATTCCCTAGTGTATGATATTATGATAATGAGACCCATCGGTAGGAAATCCGAATTCCTATGTGTCACTATATGTTCTTATCCATGGACAAGTGTATTTATCCTTATATTTTAATATCCTTACTAATGATTATATCGAGTCATGTATTTTGATGTATTAATAGAAATTGTGATGAAATATGTTCATGGACATGTAGGATACGTTGGTTTCATCATGAGTAAAATTATATTAATGAATAATGTGAGAAATTTTGTGTCCCTTAAATTCTTTAATAGAAGTTTATATCTACATCCCTTTGATGGAAATGAAATGGAAAAAAGAAATACAGGGAAATGTTGTTATATCATAAATTTTGATTTCAGGAAAGTTAGATAATGATTCATTGATTTGATGAGTTGATGGAACCGTCATGCGACCTCCCTGATTAGAGATATCATGATAAAAGGATTATATTACAGAGTAAGAATCTATATGAGTTATTATTGCATTTTGGAATCAAATTATTTCTCTATGGTTGCATTGGCATGTTGATAGACTCTAACCTTAGACTTTGTTATGATTCATCTAATGTCACCGAGAAAGAGGCCTAGAGGGTCATACACAAAGTGTATCTAGAATCTTAGATGATTAATATATTATTATTATTACTTTAACAAGTTGATTATATATTTTTCTTTCATGTAGTTTAATAAATATTCACTTATTCTTCATCTTATATATTCTATCGCCAATTATTTGAGAAAATATAAAATTAGGAGAATATTTAATAAATATTTATTTTCTATTTAGTGACTATAGAATTTATTTATTAATTGAAAAATAATGAAGTGATATTTATTTATTAAATAAATATTCATTATTCAGGGCCTAATAAATACTATAGAGGAATGGTGGATCGAGTTTTTTTGTTCAGTGAGAAATAATATTTAATTTAATTTCTATGTTCAGCACATGTGGAAGAAATAATAATATTATTATAATTTTTACAAGGGGTTACATAGGGGATTAAATATATAATAAAGGGAACTTGTGAAAATATTTATTTCTTAACCCTAGTGGTATTTAAACCCAATTATATATTTTTTTCAAGAGAGACAATTAATTTTTATCTTGTGCAAAATAACAGTCAGAGAGAATCCAATGAAGCCCTTGAGAGATCCCTCTCTAGAAATGCTCCCAAGAACAAAGATTGGTCTTCCACCCCTTCACACTCTTGGGGGTAGATATATTAAGGATAATGATTTGTAAGTGATTCTTATGGTGATCAAAGGTAAATGACACAAGTGATAGGATCATTCATGCTATAACCTAGAGATTCATATAGCGATGTTCAAGGATTTTTGGAACATGTGTTGATCAATGCTAGAGGGAATATACTATTTATTCCTTCAATGCAACTATGGTACATTGTAGGTCCATTTTCAAATACATCAACGAAGAATGAATTCATACAAGTTAGTTATTAATTGATTAAATTAATTAAATATAATATTTGATGATTTGGAAATTGGTAATTTTGTTATATCCATTATCTGTTTTATTTAATTCAATTTTTTTAATCATGGTGTTTATTTTTTGTAAATATCAAATTGATCATCCGTCATGAAAAAAATAAAATTTGGGCAAGATCTGTTGCTCGATTCCATTGCACCCAGAAACATCAAGTGGTATCAAAGAGGTCACATCATTATTTATAATTATTTATATATTATTTATTGATTTATGCATTTTTTATTTATTTTTCAATTAAACTTTAATCCTTCTTTAAATCAAATTTCAAGATCTACTTCTCCCTATTTTGTTTCTCATAGGTCTAATAAAATTGATTAATTTTATGAATGAAATAAAAATAAAGAACTCATTTAGAGGTGGTGGGGATTCTAGACAGATAACACAAGAGAAAACATCTTGTAACTGGAGTTACACGTCATGTACTAGTGTTCAATGAACCATGAATTAATTCAAAATTATTTCAAACTCTTTTAATTGAATACATGCGGTGAATTTAATTTATTACATCATGTGTTGACTAGCCATTCTAGTTCATGTTCAGCCAGAGTATGTTCTATATAGCTCATGAACATATTTTGAAGTCCTTTAAGTCATAGAGGGGTCATGTATTTTAATACCCAGGCTACCTGAATAGTGATCATTTAACTTGATGACCACATGCTGTGTATTCCTTTTACAATCCCTGTACTCTAATTTTTTAAGGTATGGAATTCAAGTTGAATCATGACAACCCTTATTTTTATTACAACATATAGATGATTTATTACATAAATCATCACTTAATACACAAAGAAGATCAAGAGGTTTAGTGTCTTTGGTGCTTAGAATAATTACATAAAAACTGAAAACATGAAATATAACATCTTTATTGAAAACGTCCTTTACATGACCACTACATACCCTCGTACTAAGAATTTCATGGGATAACCTGAGGACATGCATAAGAAAAGGGTGAGCTATAAAGACCAATAAGGGAATACAAATGGAATACATGAGGAGTACAATATATGTTAGAAAATAGGCATATCAACATAGCTCAAGAGAAACATGAACATAAAGGATGATAAATAATGATAATCATAACATGTAAATGTGGCAACAATAGTTAACATGGAATTAGCATGAGCCAAGGCCCATTACACATAGAGCATGAGTAAATCCTAATTGCACATGAAGCACAAGTAAACCCTTGTTTCACTTGAATTAGCATGAGTCAACACTCATTTCACATGATGTATCATGATACTATACTTTACCCAATGCATTGGAGCTCTATAAGGGCGCACCCTTCTTAAATATTTCATTTCATGCATAAGTGTGCCACATGGATCATAAAACATGGATTCATAAAACATAATAATTTATTCCATGATAAAGGAAGGTGGAAATCATACATTAAACATTATAATCAATAAGTAAATGTGCATAAATGTGAATACCCTTGATGGAGAAATGGGCATGGTATTCACTATACAATGGCATTGGCTTAGAAAATCGGTGTGATTTCGACAACGTAATGGCGCGACATAAGAATTCATAAAAATGGTTGATGAAAGAGAAAGGGGTTCGTCATCATATTTAAATGTAATGTAAAGTAAGTAGGTCATATAGATACATGTCCCAACAATTGTAATGGAATTTATATTCATCATACGAAAGTATTTCTTGAATGTAATTGAGGAGAGAGAAGTTCCTTTTGGAATTTTGGCATAGTAATGGGTGTATATGGTAGACATTTAATGAGAGAGAAAGGGGTATCCCATTATTCAAACATAAAGTGGGATGTATGAGGGAGTTGTGAAACCAAACCCCAACATTCATAATTGAAATTATAAGGGAAAAACAACTTAAAGAATATTGGACAAAAAAGAGAAAGGAAGAAAAAAACCCTTATTTGGAAGTGTGCTTCCAAAGGGTAGAGAGAGGCTTGTGAGAGGCTTATTGGGAGCTTGGGGAACCTTGGGAGGATTCTAGAGAGAGTAGGTCAGAGGTTGGATGAACTCCAAAGGTTTTCAGTGAGGAGGAAGTGGGAGCTTTGGTGGGTTTATATAGGAAATGTGAGGGAATTCTTTATTATTTAGGTTTGGGACCCCTTATATTAAATTAATCCAAACCACAAACCATCCCATGGTTTTTTACCATGGTTTTCGGAAAAGGGAAGATGAAAAAAATATTTTATAAGGCCAATGTACTAACTTATTAAAATAATAGGGTTGCTTATGTGGAGGTGAGTCACACTCCCATGGAAATTAATTTAAAAATACATGGTGTTTAATATGTCTTGAAGGGTCCATTAGTGCTCTGAAATGTAATTCAAACATACCCAAAATCACATTATTTTAATGTTAAAACATATATTGGCCGAAAAAAAGCTTATAGTATTTTATTACATCACTATTGGGTCATTATGAAGTCATAAAACACATTATATATTTAAATAGTATTTAATTTTTACCCAAAAAATTGACTGTCTCAGAAAATTATGAAAAATTCACCATTGGATAATTTCAACGTCCTGATTCCAGAAATAACCTTTATTTTATTTAAATAATTTTCTAAATATGTTAATTTTCACTTTTAAAATAAAAACCGACATTTATCAAAAATTAATGGGTTTTGACAAAAATGGATTTCAAACAATAATAAAAAATAAAATTGCATTCATAAAATTATAATATAATTTATATTTAATAAAAATTAATTTAATAATAATAATAATATTTTATTAAAATATTATTTAATTCAAAAATCCCTTAATTTAATAAAATATAATTCTTAATTAAATAATAACTAAAAATACTATTTGTACTTTAAAAACTATTTATAATGTATCGATAATGACAAGAAGGTATATTTATTTTTATATACAAAAAATAATATACATGAACATAGTACTAGCGATTTGTTACCTAACCCCTTAAAACAGCCACATAAGTCCTAAGGGTAAGGTGTGCGATGGTGATATACTCTTGGGGTGGCTCAGATAACATTGCTCGAGTGGTAATCTCTATCAACTTCCATATTTCCGGTAGACAGTCCCATTCGAGATTGAAATGATGAAGATAAGCTTGGACTTAGTCAAGAGCAAATCCCAAGGACACCACCTCTTTTCCGAGCTCTGAAAAACAGTCTTCGTATGGAGCAATTCTACTGGATGAGGCCATCACTTCTTTTTTCTGAGTAAATTGGATTTGTTAAAGCCCTATATTTATACTAATCATGTGATCACTGTTCAAAAACTATATTATCAATGGTAAAAATTCATAACATAAAACCAAAGAAGTTGACATTTTATATAAACATAAAGAGACATTTAATTAGATCAAGAGGGATTTCCATTAATGAAACATTGGGTTGTTATAATATTCCCCCCTTAAGAAATTTCTCCCTCAAAATTTCCTTTTCCCGCACTAAAACATATGTGGGTAACTCAGCTTCATCATTTCCTATGATTCCCAAGTTGCTTCTTCAAACTTGTGGTTTTTCCACAACACCTTGGTGAGGGGAATTGTCTTATTTCGTAGAACTTTTTCTCTATGATCTAGGATCGTCACTAGTTTCTCCTCATAAGAAAGACCATCCTCCACTATACCACCTTAGAAAAGAGTACATGTGAAGGGTCTGGTATGTACTTCCTTAAGAGGGATACAAAAAAGACATAATGTACTTTGGCCATGGCAGGTGGAAGTGCTATTCGATAAGCCACAACCCCGACACGATCAAGAATCACAAAGGGGCTGATGTACCTTGGAATTAACGTCCCTTTCTTTCCAAACCTCATGACCTTCTTCCACAGAGATATGCATTGAAAAACCATGTCTCCAACTTGAAACTGAAGATCTCGTCAAAGATTATCTGCATAACTCTTCTGTCGACACTGAACTGCCTTGATATGCTGCTGAATGTTTTTAACTTTCTCCACTAGTTCCTTATCCATTTCTGGTCCATGCAGCTTACGTTCACCGACCTCATCCCAACATGCCAGTTTTCTACACCTTTTCCCATACAGGGCTTCATAAGGTTCAATTTGGATGCTTGAGTGGAAACTGTTATTATAAGAGAACTCAACCAGAGGAAGATGTTGATATCATCCTCCTTTAAATTCCAGTGAGCATGCTCTCAACATGTCATAAAGTGTTTGGATAGTCCGCTTGGATTGGCCATCAGTTTGAGGATGACAGGACATATTGAAGTTCAGTTCAGTATTCAGAGCATGTTGAAGAATCTTCCAAAACATAGCGGTGAATCTTGGATCTCAATCAGATGTAATAGATAGTGGAACTCCATGAAACCATACCAATTCCATAATATATATATGTGCCAGTTGATCCAATGAGGAATCCTCTCGAATAGAAATGAAGTGTGCAGTCTTTATATGATGATCCACCACAAGCCAGATCGCATTGCTGCCTTTAGATGTCCTCAGAAGTCCGGTGACAAAGTCCATGGTGATGTTCTACCATTTCCATTCTGGTATAGGCAATGGTTGCATAATCCCCTTAGACTTCTACCTCTCTACCTTCACTTGTTTGCACACCAGGAACTTTGATGTATATTCAATGATCTCCTTCTTCATATTATCCCACCAAAGGTTTTCTCCAAGATCTCGAAACATATTTGTGCTCTTGGGGTGAATAGAGAAATTTGAACTATGTGCATCATCCACAAGTTCCTTCTTCAGCTCAGGACGTGATGGAACACATAGAATTTTCCCAAATCGCACAATTCCATATTCATTAACATTAAACTCTGAGGATATCCCTTTTTTGATAGATTCCATTTTTTCCTGAATTCCCACATCATCCTTTTGAGCATCCTTTAACCTTTCCAAAATATACAGTTGAGCAATAATTTGAGAAAGGATTGATGATGTTCCCTTATTTATTATTCCCATGTCCATATTCATCAAGTCTAAGAATATTGGATCCTTCTCAATTTTTTTCATTGATAGAATCACTGGGTCCTTTCTACTTAGGGAATCTGCCACCTTGTTCGCTTTCCCAGGGTGGTAATGTATTGAATAGACATAATCCTTGATGATCTCTATCCATATTCTCTGGTGCATATTAAGATATTTCCATGTGAATATATATTTAAGACTCTTTTGGTTAGTATATATCTCACATTTCTCCCCATAGAGATAATGGCGCCAGATATTCAAGGAAAAGATCACCACTACCAACTCCAGATCATGTGTTGGATAGTTTCGCTTATGGATTTTCAACTACCTTGAGGCATAGGATATCGCTTTATCATTCTGCATCAGCACACAACCTAAGACCTTCTTCGAAGCATAACTGAATACCACAAAAAGTTCCCCACTTATGGGTAATGTGAGCACGGGCGCAGTGATAAGCCTCCTTTTCAACTCATTGAAGCATTCTTCGCATTCATCAATCCATGAAAACATTACTCCCTTATGAGTAATCTTAGTAAGAGGGTTGTACAATCATGAGAAATTCCACACAAATCATCACTAATATCTAGCTAACCCCAAGAATCTATGGATATCCATTACCGATGTTGGCCTCGGTTATCCCTCAATTGCATCTGTTTTGGAGGGATCCACAGATATCCCATTACCTGTGATGACATGGCACAAGAATGAGAACTCCTTTTACCAGAACTCGCACTTGTTGTACTTTTCATAGAGCTTCTCCTTGCGCGAAGTCTCTAGTACAGTTCTCAAATGATCCTCATGATCCTTCTAGGTTTGGGAGTATATTAGAATATCATCTATATAGACTACCACAAATTTGTCAAGGTATTCTCTAAAGACTCTATTAATTAAGTCCATGTAGGTTTCTGGAGCATTAGTGAGTCCAAAAGGCATTACTATGAATTCATAGTGCATGTATCTTGTACGAAAAGCAGTCTTGCAGATATCTTCCTTCTTCGCCCTTACTTGATAATATCCCGACCGCAAGTCTACCTTGGAGAATTATTTTGCTTCACGCAGCTGATCGAACATGTCATCAATTCATGGGAGAGGATACTTGTTCTTTATCGAGATTTTGTTGAGCTCACGATAATCGATGCAAAGGCGCATTGACCCATCCTTCTTCTTGATGAAGAGGACTGGTGCACCCCATGGTGAAGCACTTGGGTGTATAAACCCTTTATTCAGATTCTCCTGTAGTTGTTTCTTCATCTCTTCAAGCTCTATGACATCCATTATATATGGAGTCTTGGATATTGGTAGAGCCCCTAGTAAAAATTTTGTTGAGAATTCAACATCTCTTCTAGAAGGAAGATTAGGCAGTTCCTCAGGAAACACATTAGTGAATTCCCTCACAATATGCATTTCTTCAAGGATGTTTTCTTCCATGGACTCAATCATCTGAGCCAGATAAGCATGCTCATATGGTAGTGATATCCATGCTTGAGATGATGGATATATTGGAGATTCATCTTCCTCCTTACACTTGTAAAGAATCGGGGGTCGATTCTCCATATGGAGTGTGATTTACCTTTCCTGACAATTTATGTTGGCTCTATATAATGAAAGTCAATCCATTCCAAGAATTACATAAAATTCCACCAGAGGGAGTATGATGAGGTTTTTCGGGAAATTCAATCCACAGATTATAACAGGGGAGGACTTATATTCATGGGATGCAATGATTGCCCCATTTTCCATACTCACCAACATCTTCACTTCCATGATTTGTGGTGGTGCTGGGATTGTTCTACAAAATGTTCGAGATATAAAAAAATGCATAGAACCTGAGTCAAAAAGTATGTTATCTATTCTTGAATAAATAACTAGCGTACCTGTCACCACTTCATTTTCTAGTTTCACTTCGGCAGTAGTGATGGCAAAAGCTCTTCCGTGCTACCTTGGAGGTTGTTGGTTTACTGTGAAAACCATTGGATTAGGGCACTGATTTCAAAGATTCTATGGTTCTTTGCATTTTTAGCAATGAGCAATGCGTTGAGGTTCAAATAGAGAATTCCCCTCCTCTGTCATAGCTGCGGGTCTTTCTTGCAAATAGTTAACAGCTAGGTTCCCTTCTCATCCACACCTGAAGCATTTCCTCATCCCCTTAAGGGAAATTATAGGGTTCTTCTTTTCGCACTTTTGGTAAGTTGGGTGCTGGATCTTCTTGGCACCATTGGATTTATCCAGCAGACCACCAACATTGAAGTCCACCTTGCACTTCTTATCCCCATGATACACCTGTGATTCTCCGATCACCATTTCATCCTTGAGGGCACATCAGACAATTTCCTCACAGCTGTCGAAGTCACGGATTGCTAATTCATTCCATAGTCTAGGCTTCAACCCACCAAAGAAGCGGTAAACTTTGCATTCGGGGTTAACGATAAATTCGGAAGCATATCGTGCAAGACTTGTAAATTTTTCCACGTACGCTCCAATAGATTCTTCATCTTTTAGCTTGAGGGAAAGGAAGTCCATTTCCATCTTAAGCCGGAGGGTGCGCGGAAAATATTTATCGAAGAAAATCTTCCAAAAATCCTTCCATTCCAATTCCTCGATATCCTACTGAGGATTAGTATTTTTTGTCAACATCCGCCATTGATCAACCTCATCCTCCAGATGATAAGCCTCCAAGAGAACCTTCTCTTGTTCAGAACATTGAAGGATGGAGAAGATATTTTCAATGGAGTTGATCCATTTTTCAGCGGTCGTGGGATCGGATGATCCACTAAAAGTGGGAGGCCTTTGTCTCATGAAGCTCTCGATAGTGACTTTTTCTTTCTTAGGGTGGGTTGAACATTCTTATTTCCCTATGTTTCTATTCAAAACTTGAGTTAGCTGAGAGAGAAGCATGACAAAGTTCACGATTCCCGCTCCCATTGGATTGGGCATCTCATTAGTACAGTCATCACACTGATCTTCACAACAGTTGTTAGCCCGAGTCCTCCTATTATCAACCATTGGCTGTAATAAAGGGAAAGTTAGGGGTAACACATAAAGGGTAATCCAAATACAAAAGTTGTTGACTTATAAATAAACTTTTATTTCCTTAACTCACATAGGCTTCAATCTAGGATTTTCATGATCTACTTTCTAACATATATTCTTAGGGGCATTTTTTTAATTCCATTAATAAGGGTTCATACTATGCTTGTGAATTTATCAAAACATATCCCCCCAAGAGTGTCGTAACCATGAGTGCAGCAAGGCCCGTTGTTGTGCACCAGTTCCCATTAGAGTCTATCTCAAAAAGGTGTTTTCAGGTTTACCCCTAGGATACATTTGTGCCAGAGCCACCACTACATGCTCGTATCCATACAGGGATGTATTATCTTGATAAACCACTTACTCAGTACTTAAGAAAACATAGGGATGATTTTATTATGCTTATTAATGTCTCTAAGGCTTTACTAGGGTTTTCTAATCCTAATCCCAAAAATAACTAAACCTATCATTTGATACCAACTATGACAACCCTACTTTTTATTACAACTTAAACATGATTTGTTACATAAAACTTCACTTGATACAACAAGAATATTAAGAGGTTTAGTTTATTTGGGGCTTATAATCATTACATAAAAACTTAAAACATGAAATACAACATCATTATTGAATTTTTTTTTCATGACCACTACAAACCCTCATACTTAGCATTGCATGGGATAACCCAAAGACATGCATAAGAAAAGGGTGAGTTATAAAGCCCAGTAAGGGAATACACATGGAATATATGAGGAGTACATTACATGTTAGATAATAGGCATATCAACAGAGCTCAAGAGAAACATGAACATAAAGGCATAATAAAGCATGATAATCATAACATGGAAATGTGGCAACAACACTTAACATGGAATTAGCACGAGCCAAATCCCATTGCACATAGAGCATGAGTAAATCCTCATTGCACATGAAGCATCAGTAAACCCTCGTTGCACTTGAATTATCATGATTCAACACTCATTGCACATAACGTATCATGATACTATACTTTACCCAATGCATTGGATAGATATAAGGGTGCACCCTTCTTAAACATTTCATTTCATGCATAAGTGTGCCACATGGAACATAAAACATGGATTCATAAAACATAATAATTTATTCCACGATAAAGGAAGGTGGAATTCATACATGAATCATTATAATCAATAAGTAAATGTGCATAATGGTGAATACCCTTGATGGAGAAATGGGCATGGTATTCACTACACAATGGTATTGGCTTAGAAAATCGGTGCGATTTCGGCAGCGTAACGGCGTGACATAAGAATTCATAAAAACGGTTAATGAGAGAGAAAGGAGTTCCTCATCATATTTACATGTAATGGAATGTAATTAGGTCATATAGATATATGTTCCAACAATTTTAATGGAATTTAGATTCATGATACAAAAGTATTGCTTGAATGTAAATGAGGAGAGAGAAGTTCCTTCCGGAATTTCGGCATAGTAACCGGTGTACATGGGAGGAATTTAATGAGAGAGAAATGAGTCTCCCATAATTAAAACATAAATAGGGAAGTATTAGGGAGGTGAGAAACCATACCCCAACATTCATAATTGAAATTAAAAGGGCAAAACAACATAAAGAAAATTGGACAAAAAAGAGAAAGGAAGATAGAAACCCTAACTTTGAAGTGTGCTTCCAAAGGCTAGAGAGAGGCTTGTGAGAGGATTCTTGGGAGCTTTGGGCACCTTGGGAGGATTCTAGAGAGATTAGGGCAGAGGTTGGACTAACTCCAAAGACTTTGAGTGAGGAGGAAGTGGGAGTTGGGTGGGTTTATATAAGAAAGGTGAGGGAGTTCTTTATTATTTAGGTTTTGGGACCCCTTATATTAAATTAATCCAAACCACAAACCATCCCATAGTTTTTCTCATGGTATATGGAAAAGGGAAGAGGAAAAAAATATATTATAAGGACAAAGTCCGAACTTCTTAAAATAATAGGGTTTCTTATGTGGAGGTGAGTCACACTCCTATGGAAATTAATATAAAAAGGCAAGGTGTTTAATATGTCTTGAAGGGTCCATTAATGCTTTGAAAAGTAAGTCAAATAGACCCAAAATCACACATTTTAATGTCAAAACATATATTGGCCGAAATAAAAGCTTATATTGTTTTATTACATCACTATTGGGTTATTATGATGTCTTAAAACACATTATATATTTAAACAGTATTTAATTTTTACCCAAAAAAATTACTGTCTCAGAAAATTATGAAAAATTCACCATTGGATAATTTTGACATCTTGATTCCAGAAAAAACATATATTTTATCTAAATAATTTTCTAAATATGTTAATTTTCACTTTTAAAATAAAAACCAACAGTTATAAAAAATTCATGCATTTTGACAAAAATGGCCTTCAAACCTTAATAAAAAATTATAATTGCATTTATAAAATTATAATATCATTTATATTTAATAAAAATTACAAGAGAATAATTAACATATCATCATGATAAATCATGATAATCATAACATGGAAATGTGGCAAGAATAGTTAACATGGAATTAGAATGAGCTAAGACTCATTGCACATGGAGCATGAGTAAATCCTCATTGCAAATGAAGCATGAGTAAACCCTCATTTCACATGAATTAGCATGATTAAACACTAATTTCACATGATGTATCATGATAATATACTTTACCCAATTCATTAGAGCGCTATAAGGGTGCACCCTTCTTAAACATTTCATTTCATGCATTAGTGTGCCACATGGATCATAAAACATGGATTCATAAAACATAATCATTTATTCCACGATAAAGGAAGGTTGAATTCATACATAAAACATTATAATAAATATGTATATGTTCATATAGTTGAATAACCTTGATGGATAAATGGGAATGCTATTCACTACACAATGGCATTGGCTTAGAAAATCGGTGTGATTTCGGCAACGTAATGGCGTGACATAAGAATTCATAAAAACAGTTGATGAGAGAGAAAGGGGTTACTCATCATATTTACATGTAATGGACAGTAATTAGGTCATATAGATACATGTCCCAACAATTTTAATGGAATTTAGATTCATGATACAAAAATCATTGCTTGAATGTAAATGAGGAGAGAGAAGTTCCTTTCAGAACTTCAACATAGTAACGGGTGTACATGGGAGGCATTTAATGAGAGAGAAAGGGGTATCCCATCATTCAAACATAAATAGGGAAGTACGAGGGAGGTGAAAAACCATACCCCACCATTCATAATTGAAATTAAAATGGCAAAACAACTTAATGAAAATTGGACAAAAAAGAGAAAGGAAGAAAAAAACCCTTACTTGGAAGTGTGCTTCCTAAGGCTAGAGAGAGGCTTGTGAGAGGCTTCTTGGGAGCTTGGAGAAGCTTGGGAGGATTCTAGAGAGATTAGGGAAGAGGTTGGACGAACCACATTGGCATTTAGTGAGGATGAAGTGGGATCTTGGGTGGGTTTATATAGGAAATGTGAGGGAATTCTTTATTATTTAGGTTTGAGACACCATATATTAAATTAACCCAAACCACAAACCATCCCATGGTTTTTTCCCATGGTTTTTTGAAAAGGGAAGAGGAAAAAAATATTTTATAAGGGAAAAGCCCATACTTCTTAAAATAATAGGGTTTCTTATGTGGAGGTGAGTCACACTCCCATGGAAATTAATTTAAAAAGACAAGGTGTTTAATATGTCTTGAAGGGTCCATTAATGCTTTGAAAAGTAAGCCAAACAAAACCAAAATCACATTATATTAATTTTAAAACATATATTGGCCGAAAAAAAACTGATAGAAAATTTTTACATCACTATTGGGTCATTATGATGTCATAAAACACATTATATATTTACACAGTATTTAATTTTTACCCAAAAATTTGACTATCTCACAAAATTATGAAAAATTCACCATTGGATAATTTTGACACCCTGATTCTAGAAAAATCATTTATTTTATCTAAATAATTTTATAAATATGTTAATTTTAACTTTTAAAATAAAAACTGGCATTTATCGAAAATTCACGTGTTTTGACAAAAATGGATTTCAAACTGTAATAAAAATTATAATTTCATTCAAAAAATTATTAGATAATTTATATATAATAAAAATTAATTTAATAATTATAATAATATTTTATTAAAATATTATTTATTTCAAAAATCCCTTAATTTAATAAAATAGGCTTCTTATCTAAATAATAACTAGAAACACTATTTGTACATTAAAAACTATTAACAATGTATCGATAATGACAAGAAGGTATATTTATTATTATATAAAAAACTAATATACATGAACATCATACTAGATATTTGTTACATAACCCCTTAAAATAGACGCATAAGACCTAAGGGTAAGGTGTGCGATGGTGATAGACTCTTGGGGTGGCTCAGATAACATTGCTCGAGCGGTAATCTCTATAAACTTCCACTTTTCCCGTAGATGGTCCCATTTGAGCTTGAAATGATGAAATTCAGTTTGGGCTTGGTCAAGAGCTAAGCCCAAGGATGCCACCTCTTTTCCGAGCTCCAACAAATGGGCTTCGTATTGAGCAATTATACTGGATGAGGCCATCGCTTCTTTTGTCTGAGTAAATTGAATTTGTAAATGCCCTATATTTATACTAATAATGTGATCACTGTTTAATGACTATATTAGCTACGGTCAAATTTCTTAACATAAAACCAGAAAAGTTGACATTTTATATAAACAGAAAGGGACATTTATTTAGATCAACAGTGATTTCCATTAATGAATCTTTGGGTCGTTACATGAATCCCTTGGCATGTTCCTTATATAGATGATGAGAAACATACACACCATGTAGCTCAAATGTAATCTTCATGAACTCATACCAAATTACATAAAATTAAAATTAACTTATTAAACTGTGTAAACCTTACCAACGTGTGATTTCATGTTGTCATTAAGTTGATAGGACAATCCATGTGATGGGTTAACATATATATATATATATATATATATATATCTGTGTGTGTGTGTGTGTTTAATTAATCCTTCATAATGTTCATATATTCATAACATTTGTGTGTTGCATGACTGATATTACTCTACATTCATTATAGCATAACATGTTACAAAATAATATAGTAATTTGTGTAATAATTAAGTGGATAGTACTTTTCATGAAAGTATGTTATAATTTTTGTATTCCATATATCACGAGTGTAAAAAATATATGAGTATAATACATGTTTGGTGAAATTGGAAGGGAAATATACTTTTTACCTCCAAGTTATATATATACACACAGTTAATTTTATATAAATTTATTTAATTTGTTTAAAATCATGCTGTATGAGAATTGTTAAGAAATTTTTATAATAATTAATATCAAAAAATTGATTAATTAAGTAAAATAATTAATTTATTTGAGCATGATGTATATTAAATAATAATGATTAATAATTGAATTGAACATTTACATTAAATGTGTAACTTATTTCATGAATGTGGAAAATCATGAGCATATACCGGATATTTTTATGTGATTGGTTTCATTTAATTTATAATTAAATTAAATTGTTGGCCTACATGCCTTCTCTCCTCTTATTATGAAAGGGCCTATGTACCCATGGTTTATTTTATGTAAAACCCTTTTCCCTCACTTATGTGAGAGTGAAATCATATGTAATGGATGGATCTACCATGATAGTGGAGGTGGTTCAATTTTTGACCCATGGAGAAACAAATCCAAGAGATATACAAAGATGGATAGGTGGAAAGCTTGGAAACAGACCTTAATTGGTTCAGGGGGTTTTTCCCCTAGGTAAATATTTTTTTCTATCAAACTCTAGATAAAATAACCATTAGTAATATATCATAATCATACCCCTTTATTATTCAGTTTCAATCATGTTAAATGGTTAATTAATTATTGTATTTTTTTCACGACCACATGAAATAATGAATTAACAATCTTGGAATATAGAACTAAAATAAAAGGTCATATGTCTATTTATTATCTAATACATAATTAATCACTTAATTAAATCCAACTAATATCAAAAATAATATAATAAATATAATTATTATAAACTTATTCATAAAAGATAAAATCCAACAATTATATATATTATGTCAGTATAGCATTCCCCTACTTATTCAAAATTTAACCATAGTTTTAAGTACATGACCAGCCATAGTTAGGATAATTTTAATTCTCTTGTAATTCTAGTAAGAATTTTTTGGTTGGCTTAAATTATTTCAAACCAAGGGTTGAGTTCCAAAGTAGTACTTGGTGTAACGGAGAGGTAAGGGTTGAGGAAATCCAATTTAAGGATTTAGGGATTGAGAAGACCGCTCAAAAGATCAGGGAAATATGAGTTAATGTAGTTGGAAATTATAATTCCTACCAAAAACAATTCAAGTGGTATGAATAACCAATGTTAGGGTAATAAGAAGGGGAATATGGATCATTTCCACTAGATTTTATAAGAAATGATATTTTTTATGCAAATAGTGTGGGATATTGGGTTTTGATAAAGCTGTAGGATATCAATAAATATAATATTTATTTATTTATTTAAAATTTATCTAATAGATTACAAAAATTATGCTTATATTATTTTTAGAAACAACAATAAACCAAATTTGAACATATCATTATGATCTGTACATGAGAAGGATAACCTTCTCATTGGCACAAATTTCCAATAGTGGCAAAGAAGCTTATAGGTTTCCTTATCTCTAAAAGGATATTATATTCATTGGAAGAACCTATTACTGATGTGCTTAGTAATAACTCTATGTATGAATAGTTATAACTCTATGTGAAACATTTGAATGATTCCACAGATTCTCAATGTTTCATGATATCATCCAAGAAAAATTATATTTTGAAGCAACATGAGGACATGGACACATAGAGCATGATGTCACGCATTAAATATCTCTATCAAGAGAAGCAAATACAAGATTTATTAGAGATATCCAATGCTTTTTACAACTAATATTGGAATTTCTACACCATATGGGCCCCATTTAGTCCACTTTGTTAGATACATTGACTTCTTATACATCTTAGGGATTAAATTTTTGGATTATTTGAACATTGATCTCATAGTTTCATCACTCCACAAGACATTCCCCATTTTTATTATTAATTGTAATATGAGAAAAAATGAGAATATTATCTCAAAAAATCATAATTTGAAATACCATGGGGATAACTAAATGAGACATGACAAAATCCTGGACCTTATAATGAATAAGAAAAGGAATAACATGGGAATGGGGCCCAAGACTCATAAAAAGTCTAAATATCTCGAGCACCATCCATCCAAGATGAAAAGATCCATATGCAGGAAAGGAAAAGGAGGAAAAAAATTCATGTGGCAAGAAAGGCCACTGTAAGAAGAAATACACCCAAATGCAAGTGAATCTAATGTTGAATTCATTATCGATTTTAATATTTCAATACCTACAGATTGGGTATTAGATACAGCTTTTGGTGCTCACATATGTATATAAATGTAGGAACCATGTAGATTCTAAATAATTGTTAGAGGGGAGGGGGATCTGAGTGATACTAATGGTACATTTAAAGATTTTCTATCCATTTGTGACTACCAACATTCATTTAAAATGAAAATTATTTTGGATTTAAATTATATTTCTTATGTATCAAAAGTTACCAAGAAAATTATTTCTTTATCATTCATAGATACAGATGGGTTTATATTTGTGTTTAGAAATAATTTTTTTTATCATTTATTCAGACAACTTATGTTATGGTATGGAACATTTAAATAAATATCTTTACATATTTAATTATTAAAATAATTTATTGGAAATTTATAACGAATCATGTTCACCCAACTCATAAAATACCCATCTATAGCATCATAATATTGGTCATGAAAATGAGAAGAATTTGAGAAAACTCTATCCATATGGTTATTGAGACTCATTTTTACTAAAACCACTTGAAATATGTCATACTTGTTTACAAGTAAAAATTACCAAACAACTATTTTTTGGACGAGGTAAAAGGACCACAAAGCTTCTCAAATTGGTACACACAAATGTGTGTTAACCATTTCTAAAAGAAGTAAGAGGTTGAGATTCTTACTTCATGATGTTTACTAATGTCTTTATTGGATATGGTTATGTCTAGTTGATGATGTATAAGAGTGATTCCTTCTATAAATTCAAGGAATTATATAATGAATTATAGAATAAACATGGAAAAAAGAATAAGAATCTTTGATTATATTGAGGTGAGTAATTTCTTAACCAATAGTTTAACAACTTTATAGGGGAGTTTGGGATTATATCACAACTCACAACTATTAAACACCATTTTGGAATGGTGTCGGTTAAAGGAGGAACCATAACTTGTTAAATATTGTAAGGAAAATAATAATTCACATAGATCTTCCATAATCTTTTTGGGGATATGCATTACAAACTATGTCATACACACTATATAAAGTACTGACTAAAGTGGAAAGTAGAATACTATTCGAGTTATGGATTGGAAAGAAACCTTTTTTTAAACTTACATGTGTATGGGGTCATGACACATTTGTTAAGGGCTTGTTCGGGAAAAAACTAGAACCCAAGTGCACAAAGTGTATCATTAAATGGTATACCAATGAAACAAAGGGGATAAGCATTTACAACCCATTAGAAAGGAAATTTATTGTATTTAAACAATTTATCTTTATTGAGAGGGATCATATACTCAAAAATGAATGTGTGGGAAATATTGAATTCAATGAATTTAATGCTGAAGATAAATATTTGTTGATATAGTAACATATTCCTAATTTCCATGTGGATGAAGTATTTCTTGAAACATAATTATTGTATAGGACCTCAAGAGAGTTAAGATAACATAAGAGATATGGTTTTCTTGTCATCAAATATTAAATCATTATTTGTTGAAAATGATGAACCAATCTCGAACAAAAATAAATTAGATAGCTCAGAAGATGAAATATAGATAAAATCAATGAATTATAAAATGGATTCTCTGTATTAGAACCATGTTTGGGTTCTTTTTTATGCACCAATGTATATAAATACTGTAGGGTGAAAATGGGTATTAATGACAAAAATGGACATGGAAGGTAAATTAAAGACCTATAAAGAAAGGCTAGTGGATAAAGGGTTTAAATAGATTCAAGGAAATCACTAAGATGAAACCTTATTACCAATTACCATGTTCAATTCTATCGAAATTCTATTTGCAATAGAATCTTACCATTACTATGAAATTTGGAAGATGGAAGTCAAAAACTTCATTAATTAATGGGAAATTTTAGGATGATGTCTATATGACACGAACAGAAGTGTTTTTAACTCCAGGTGTAGCCAAAAATATTTTTATGTTGTAGAGATACTTTTATGGATTAAAGGAAGCATCCAGGTCATGGGAAATTTGATCTGATGAAGTAAAATAAATAATTTGGTTTTATTAAGAATAAATGTGAGCAATTTGTTTACAATATTCTCAGTGGGATTTTTGTTGTTATCCAAGTATTATATGTGGATGACATATTACTTATTTTAAATTACAAACTACTATTACAATATGTTCAACGCTAGTTGAACAAGTGTTTCTCTATGAAGTACTTAGGTGAAGTAGCCTATATTATAGGGATCAAAATCATTCATGACATATCCACGAGGATTCTTGGACTAAGTCAAAGTAAATATATTGATGAGATACTAAGTATATTTACTTTGGAAAAATCCAATAATGGATTGGTTTCAGTGTCACATAGTTTACATATTTCTGAGAAAATGTGTCCCCATACACTTTTGTTATAGGATCAATCATACATGTCATGTTTTTTACTAGACTTGATGTTTCCTCTGCATTGAGAATGGAAAGATGATATAAAAATGTTTTAGGATAGAAACATTGGTATTATGTTAAGGCTATCCTCAAGTATCTGAGAAGAAATATGGATATTTTCATGGTGTATGGAGGAGATGAGGAGGTGGTCAGCAGGGGTTATACTGATTCTAGTTTTAGAATATATCATAATGATATAATTTCATAGTTATAATTTGTTTTTTGTCTCAATGGAGGAGCTGTGAGATGTAAAAGTTCAGAGAATCTAGTTTTCTCCGATTTTAAATTGGATTCTGAGTACTTATAATCTATTGATATGTCCATGGAATCAATTTGGCTACGAAACTTTTTCCAATATATAGATGTGGTACCTATAAGTAAAGATAATATCACATTAAATTATCATAATACTGCAGTAGTGGCTCTTTAAAAAGTGAAAACATCACACCAATGGAAAAATAATACGCTCTAAAAGTATCACCTATTGTGGGATTTTTATCAAAGGGGTGATGTTTTAGTAAGAACATCACCCATGGAAGAAAACATGGTGTACCCATTTTACAAATCCCTATCTCATTAATTCATGATTATCATGTTATAGATAGAAAACTGAAGGTTGTTAGAAGTTGGCTATAGTGTAAGTGGGAGTTTATTTGAGTTGGTTCCCAATAACCAACTTCTGTTTACATTATGAGAACATGTATTCATAGTTTTTTATGTTAATAAAGTACTTATCAAATCATTATTGTTATTCCACCTAGAATATTATGTGATAATGTCTTGAGAGTGGTTATCGCACTAATAGGTTATAGTAGTTCATAGCTTTTTAGAGAACTCAAACTTGTTATGAAACTATTTTCAGATTTATGTTCTATAGCCATATCATATCATTTATAGGAAAAAAGGATTCATACTATCATGGGTGGAGACTCAAATTAATTTGAGGTACATTTTCTTGGTGTATGCCAATGGTAATGTCAAGTGTATTGTATTATTAGAATGAGACACATAACTAGGAAATAAACATTAATTTGTGTTATTAGATGTTCTTATTTGTGGACATTTTTATTTTTCCTTGGACTTTGATATTATATTTAATGATTATTATGAGTCATTTACTTTGATTTATTGAATAAAACCAGGAATACAAATGTTCAAGGTATGGTAGGATATGTTTGGTGCATCATGAGTAATATTTCATTAATAAATAATGAGAGAAACGATTTTAACCTTTTTTCTTTAGTGTAATTTAAAATCTCGGTCCCTTATATTGAAATTATATAGCTTAAAAAAATTATTGTCCATGGTTTTCTATAGGCATGTTTGATTTCATGAAATTCAAAGAAAGAGACATCAAGCACCTAGGCTGATGGCATCAGAATGCAACCGATTTGATTAGAGATATCATTGTAAAAGGATTATATTACATAGTTAGAATCCATATTAAGTATTATGTTATTTTTGCATTAACTTCCTTATAAATGGATTCCTTTTCATGCTTCTAGATGCTAACCTTGGACTTTAGGCTACTTTGCCTAATTCCACTAAGAAAGAGGCCCAAAGGATCATACACTATGTGTATAGAAAATCTCAGTGGAATAATATATTATTATTTATTATTTAAAAATTTGAATATATATCATTTTCAAATGTTATTATATAATTATACATGTTTTATTGATTGAAAATATTCCATCAAAAATTATTCGAGAGAATGTAATGTGAATAGAATATTTAATAAATATTTATTTTCTATTTAGTTAATATTTTTTTTATTTATTGGTGAATAATGAGGTGATATTTATTTTTTAAATAAATATTCCATATTCACAAGGACAGATAAGTATTTTATAGGTATGGTGGATCATGTTTTTAGTTCCTTTGAGAAATAATATATATATAATTTTATTTCACTATATATTATTTAATATAATTCTCATGTTATGCAACTATCAAGGAAAAAGTATTATCATTATTATTTTGATATTGGGTTACACAAGGGATTAAATAATTATGAATAGGAACATGGGATAATATTTATTTCTAAACCCTATTAGTATTTAAACCCAATGATGTTATTTTTTAGGAGAGTTAATTCATTTTTGTGTTGTGAACTATGACAGCCAAAGAGAATACTATCAATCCATAGAGAGATCCCTCTCTAATAATTCTCCCAAGAATGGAGAGTGATATTCCTCCACCTCCCGCTCGTGATTCTAAAGAGATCGAGGAGAATAATTTGGAGGTGATTCTTGTGGCAATCAAAGGTGAAAAATGTAAGAAATAGTATTTACCATGCTAGAACCTGAAGATTCTTTCAATGATGTTAAGATATTTGTGAAAAATGTGTAGATAATTACTAGAGGGGATCCGCTCTTGATTACTTTAATGAAATGATGATACAATGTAAATATATTTTCAGATCCATCAATGAATATAGAATTCATGAAAGATAATTTTTAATTTATTAAATTAATTTTAAATAATATGTGATGATCCTATGATTAGTTCTGTAATTTTATCCCTTTTGTGTTTTCTTTGATTAAATTCTGTTGATCACAATGTTTATCATTGGGTAATTCTTGAATTGATCATCAATCATGAAAAAATAAAATTTGGTCATGACCCATCACATGATTTCATTGTGCCTAAAACCATCATCATTAAGTGAATGAATATTGTCCATATTGGATAAAATCCTAATTTATTCTTAAGATGGTATATCATTAAATTTATTATAAATTTGGTACCCAATCAAGTCATCTTCTCCTTTTTAATATCTTGGTAAAGATTTGAGGAATAGTATTAACTCCATATTCTTAATGATTTTTTATTCTCTAAAGTGTATTAGCTAGGTTATTCATCTTACTTATAAGAGATTCATGTACCCATTCATTTTCAAAAATTTATCCACACCAAGGTGTATTAATCCAAGAATTGTTAAAATTAGAAGGAAAAGGGTAATTCTTGTTACTTTTTATTCCAACCTATACAAGTAATGGTGTTTGATCTGAGTGAAAATGTGAATGAATGGTTCAAGAAAATTCCAAAATAGATTGACATTAACCCATGTGGATGAAGCATATATAAATATCTCTTTCACATTTCAAATTATTGGTGTGTCTGACACAGCTATTCTCATTGTCTAAAATATAAATTTCTAAAATATAACATGGATCATGAAAAGACATAAACTCATATAAAGTTGTTTAAAAGAATTTTTTTTCCAATATTATCATCAAGGTTGAGAAAAAAAATTAAAGTTATCAATTAAGACCCAGTTCTAATTCATTTTAGTATTTATTATATCAAATTAATTCAAGATATTCCTTCTATCCAAGTTAAAGTTTGTTATATAATTGAAAGAGAGGAAAATATCATGATTTTTAATAAGGTCATTTACATAAATAGGTTCATATCTAGAAAAACTGGAGAGGACTTGGATATCATATTGATCAAGAACCAATAGATTCTCAACAAAACAAACATGAAAATTTTAAGGTATGAAATTATAACTAACATGATTCCAATAAAAATACTATAAGTTATAAAAAAAATCATATCTATAGAAATTATAACTAGGGTAGACCTGTTTATGAAGAGATAATGTTTATTTTCTAAAAAATGTATCTCACTTAACCCTTGGGAATTCCAAAACTAACTTCATTTGGAAAGAGGCAAGACTTTTAATTGGCCTCTTGATGTTTTCAGCCTCATTCCTTTTTCTATCATCAAACTCATTATGATATCCCTCATTCTATCTCCCTGCTTATCTAAAGAGGATATAAAATTTATATCAAATGGAAATAAAATAATTTTTAACCACCTTTGGATCATTATGAACACAAATAGAGGTGAAAATTTCATAGTTCTAAACCTTCAATCTTGGATATAAAGTTCATGTGGACTAGGTTAAAATTTTTATTTCTTAAGACTTTCAGTGTTATCCGGTAAGGGATACTAAACACTCTTTATTTTGGGGAATTCATTATAATTTTATTTATCAATGAAATACTTTTCATGTGATTATAAAATTTATGTTTTAGTTCAATCTTTGAAGGGTTGAGTTAGTTATAGATTATCCATACACTACTTATTGGACTAAATATAGGGATATTAAATTGATAAAACACCCCCCACCAAAGGGATTGAGTCACTATGGTTTCTTTTAAGGTTAACCCTCTTCCCTTATTATTTACACGATTCCTCTTTTTCATGAAGTCATTATATTAATTCCAAAAATCATTATAAAAAGAATAGAATGTCTTGGACCTCTAGAGATTTATTGTGCTATGCCTAATCATCTTGTTGTCTTGGAAAAACATATCTCTTTTATCATTCTCGATATTCAAGTTTATGTGACCATTATTGGTTGAGAGAACATAATTAGCAATGATAATATTATTCAAATAGACTTCAAAAATAATTTTGGAAAAATGAAAAAACCTAGACATTTCGATTTCTTTAAACATGGGTACCATTAGCTAAATAAAAATACTTGAGAATATTAGGTTGCTAATAGATCCAGTTAAATGCCAAAATCTTCACCCAAGATGAGGGAAAATGTATTCAAATTCAAAGGAGTTGAAGTCAAGATCTAACTCCCAAATTAAAGGAATACCGAATATAATTGAAAAAGTAATGAATAAGGGGTGGTCACATTAGAATATAACAATTGATCAGTATACTATTTTTTCATGGTTAGCTGAGTTACCCTGTGCAATAACATCATAATCTTTTTATTAGGTTTGAATATCCATCAGGTTAACTATTTCACATGGAGAACACAGTACATGGAAAAACATCAAAGATTCTGTTGTGAAGCATACTTGGTTCATATATTATACACCCACATTCATAATTTAATATACACATGCATTGATCAGAATATAAATTTATAGTCCCAATCTACAGTTACTACTAGGCAGTAGTGAAGTGGCAGTGTGGGGTCGAACCCATGGGGATCACTGGTAAGTAATCAATCGTTAAAAAACATTTGAATGGATTCCTCATGTTTACTCTTCATGATTTTTCATTCTAGAACAATGATGTTTGGATTACATTTAGATAACTTAGAAGGGATCAAGGTTAATTTTATTACATTTAGATAACTTAGAAGGGATCAAGGTTAATTTTAAGGCACATGGGGGAATATAATCCTAAATCTATCTTAGAATAGTCCTATGACTTAGACATTCAATATGTGAAATTTCCAACAATTGGTTTAGGTCAATCCAATAGGATATACCTATGTTGTAACTATCCATTGGTCTGGTTATAGCTAACAACCCAGAAACATTACTCTTAGCTTCTATGTAGAAAGTGTCACAGGAAAATGATCATAGCGTTCTTTACTATAATTAGGTTAGGCTCATTCAATTTCTCCTCCCACAGTTAAGGTTTGACAAAAGTATGTGATAAAAAAATTAACCTAATTACTATCCGTAGTGTTACCAAGGTTCAAACTATATATTCATTAGTCTTAGAAACACCCATACAGTTGACCCCTAACCCTATCCAGATTATCCATGCCTGATGGTATGGATAAAAAATAAAGGAATATAAAACATGCTTATCAAAATCAAAAAATGAATGAGAAATAAACAATACATAATTTATATCAAGGAATAATCATGAAAGAAAATTAAAAATAATTTTAAATACAATAAAAAAAATTACTCAAAATAAATAAATAATGAAAGAATATGAAGTGTGGATGAAGAACGATGAATAGTATTGAAAATAGGAATGGAAAAGTAAAAATGATCACAATGAATGAATAATGGATGTATAATGGATAATAACTCAAAAGGATTTCATAAAAAAGGGAATTAATGAATTAAAACAACGTTTCGATGACAAACAAAAGAAAATTAAGAAATGAAAATTAGATAATGATGTTGGTTTTGAACTATCTATGCACATAGGAGCATTCAAAAATATAAAATCTTGAAATGTACATGATGTGTACATCCTTCACTTCATGTACTGGATTTAAATGGCATTGTCCCAACATCTTCACATCATGTTAGTAGAATTCTAATCGTGTATTTGAGATCAAAAATTTCCTCTAGAATATCAACTTGAATCTTTGAATGAGTTTGATCTTGAGCATTGAACGTCATGAAAACAATTCCCACCGTGTATTTTATTCACTTTTAGTGGAATTTATATTTTTAAGTCTGAATGATGTGTAATGTTTGTACACAATGTGTATTGTGTTCACATCATATAATTTTTTTCATGGGTTGGTTTGTGGATCTACATGCATGCTGTGAAACCTGACTACATGTCATGTATGTTATACATGACATGTAAAGTGTGTCTTTTCAACATTACAACATTTATTTATTTAATCCCAAAATTTCAAATTCCTACAAAGAAAACCAAAACATATTATATTATCAAATAATACATGAATAAAAATTAAGTAAATTCAAAAAAAAAATCTATATATATTCCAGGTATCAAATTCCCCCATACCTAAACATTTGCTTTGTCACGATCCAAACCAATGGAGCTCGAGCCATAACTCCCCAATACCACCTTGAGTAGAAAAAGGGCTGGATACTAGTTCCAATTAGTAATATCACATAGATGGGAGGCCTTTTCCTAAATTACATGTACGCACACACCCACAACCACCTCAATGGAACTATGCAGAGATACCAAAAAAAGATATAATCTAAAATTCATGCATATATCTTTTCCAAACCATATTATAATACAATTAAAAAAAATCATTAAATGTAAAATAACACACCCACCAAATACTATAAAATAATCCAAACTCATCATAAGGAGGGGACCACTATCAAATTAAACTATGAGAAAGCTCATCAACCTAGTGCCAGTAAACACCTCAATCAGTCTAACTCACTAGGCTCTTCATGGTTTGGGTTCTCCATGAAATTTTACAAAACGCATGTGGTATACACAAGAAATAACAAGTTCATTATAGTCCTATTTATGGTGACTATAACAATAATTAGTAGGCCCCAAAAAATCAAAAAGAAAAGGGATCATCTAAAAGGGAAGAGTCCACTCAACCTAGCCAGTGGGAATCCAATTGAGAGATAAACTCTATCTCAAACCATCCTTAGCTATCCAAGACTAATCAGATTAGTACACAAGGGTTGTTAACCAAGACACATGCCAACCCCTCTAGGACTCCCTAAATATCATAGATATAATTATCTAAAACTCCAAGTCTCATTAGGTCCCAACCCCATTTCCAGCTACATGATACTATTTTAGGCTATAATGGTAAAACAAATCCAAAAGAACACACTCCACTATATCTGAAATCCTAGATGGAACCCTTTATAGAGATACACTTAATTATAAACACTCTACCATTCCTAATGGTATGTATAAGAGAAGTAACACCATCAGGAACAAATCACTAAGTCCATGTCTGGTTCCTAACCTCAATGGTTCTTCAAATTCTAACCTGTGCCCTGGGTAAGGATGTAAGGAATCAAGAGGAGTGGTCCACCCCGAAACACTACCCAAATATGAGGGCCCACTAATCCAAAATATGCACCGCATGAATCCTCTATTAAAATATAGAATGAAGGGACCTATACCTTGACACTTCTTTACATCTGAGGGAGTACTAGAACTTAACTAACATGTGAAAACTTTTTTCCCTTGTATGGAGTATCCCCAACCTCATTCCATCTAGGGAGACATAAATCCTTAATATATATCACACATAATTACTGGATGGTCCCGCTCCTCTTAACTGTACTCCACAGCTGAGAGGGCTCCAACACTAATAGAGGACTCGCAACTCACCACTACTCGAAGACGAGGGGAAACAACTCAATAGATGAAGAACCACACCCTGATACAATAGGGGAGTACGAATCAAAGGATATAGGACTTGTACCTTAATATGATAGGGGAGTAAAACTCTGTAGACAGTGGACTTGCACCATAGCATGATAGGGGAGTACCACTCTTTTTCTAGAGTACTCACACCCTGGTAATAAAGGGGAGTACCACTATACTATAATGATCCGTATAGGGGACCCGAAGCCTAACATGATTGGGGAGTACCGACCCTAGAATGAGTACCTGATCCCTGGTACAATTGGGTAGTACCAACTCTATTAGAATAACATGTTTGGGGTACCCACGCACTAGAATGATAGGGGAGTTTGATCCCAAGGATAGAGGACATGAACCCAAACATGATAGGGGAGTACCCACTCTATCTATATGTCACATATGGAGGAACCACTTCCTGACACAGTATGTGAGTACCATCTCCACAAATAGAGGACCCACACCCTGGTTCAATAGGGGATTACCTACCCTATCTGTCCAATGACTATAGAGGGACCCAAACATAGTATGTAAGGGGAGTAATATCTCTAACCACATGAACAATACAGGGAACTCAAGCCCCGGTTTGATAGGGGAGCATCATCCCCAAAAGAACTACCATAGTGGTTTAGAACCCACACCCATGACATGGGGAGTCCTGTATCTACTAAAGAAGGGAGGTAAGGTAAACCTACACCCTGATTCCATAGGGGAGTACTAGTATCGATGTCTCTCTCTAAGAATCACATCAATCTACAACATCGATCAAGAACTACTGAATGAAGAGTCATTCTTCTCGTATGTCACATAAAAAAATTTCCATGGGTAGGGTACTCGTACCCTAATATAACAGGGGAGAACTACTCTACTAACATAAAGTGTCTAAGGGACCCAAATACTATAGTGATAGGGAAGGGAACAAACCTTGACATCAACCTAGAGATCCCCCTCCATCACTAACCATGGTTGAGCATAGCTACTATAATGTTGTGCTCAAATCACACCACATCTTATCTCACTGAACAAAAAAGTTTCCACCATCATGTTTTGTGTAAAAAACTTATTAGGATGGGCTATTAAAAATCCTGAATTTGAGTTCTATAAAAGGATGTATACAAGGTGAATGATCTCAAGGAGATCATAAGGTATTTACTTTGTGTGAATTGGGGTCCACACGGCATGTGAACCTTCTCGATAACTCGGATATATAACCATTTTTAACATCATGGCTGGTTATGTAGGCATAAAAGGCACGTACCACCAGTAAATGGTGTGTCCTACCTCACCTGACCCCAGTAGTGTTCTTCCTCCACACGTCTTGGGCATCTGTGCCTCACACATGACATGTACCACCAGGTATACAACATGTCCAGGATAAATAGACAATTGGCCATGTTATTTTCCCATGCATTTGTCTGAAACTCCATGCTTGTGTACTTTGGTCATGTACTTTTACATGGACATGTACTGTCAAATGACTACCCTAGACATTTCATCTGGCCACACACCAGGGGGTCACTACATTGTGTGTAACCCCTATTCACAACAAGTAGTCCCTAATATCATCTTCCTCAAATAAGAATAATAGATTACATGTCCCATAGTTTTACCCACCGTGTAAACGGTAATTCCAATGGGAATTTTCTTGTGAGTTACTCGATTCACCCCATTTTCCCCCAAAACATGTAGATCAACCTAGAATTGATCTATAGAAATTTTACTAGAGTGGATTTAGAATAAAACTAAAATCTTTGAACCATGATGGAAAAACTCCAAAGATCTAGGTGTAGAATGACACTTGGATCATGCTTCTCCTCGATCTGATGATGATTGGTGCCAAAAATAGTGATCAAAAATACCTCATTGCTTATATTAGGCATCGTTATATCCATTGGACAGTGGAGGAGAGAAGGGATATGCCTCCTCCTTGTGAGTTTCACACTAAAGGGTTAGGGGAGTTTAATTGATTTAATTAATTTAAATCAATTAACTCCATTTTAACACCCTGCCGCCAACTCACCTCGGAGAAAACACCTGATTCTAAAAAATTTTATATCATGACTTGGTTAAAGAAATGTTACTAACTCCACCATGGACTTATAATTCCTTTCCAAGAATATACTATGGATTTATTCCATCTTTAAAGAGAAACTGAACATGCATGACAAAATATGTTTAATATTATTAAAATCATTACTTCAAGGATCTCTTGGCCCTAAAATCCTATGCTGACGTAGTTCCTAGATTTAGAAATATTATATGAAATATTTCAATGTCTTATAGGTCAAAATCCAAGACATTACTTTCTCCCCATATTAATTATTTTCATCCCTAAAAATAGAAATCCTAGGAACAAGGGAAACAAACTGAGATCTCCCCGAAAACTCCCACACCATCGAGCTCACTAAGGGTTTCTGCACTACTTACAAGCACACATTTAGGGGAACCACCATTTCCAAACCACACTCATATTCACCTCCAACCAGATCAACATAATGAAATAGGAATCACATGTATCCTTAGCTATGATAAGTGGAAAACACTGAACACAACAACCCATATATAATCATAGGGTCTAGAGGTACACCGCCTCACTAAAATGCCACAAATACTAATGTTATCCCATAGTTCACATCCACATCTAGATGAATAGCCTCATGAATTCCTCAAGTTCCTTGTATTCATGTTTGACATTGAGCATGTGAGGGTACTAATGAACAAAACACGGCTAGCCAATTGTAAACACTGGGTCTTATCAGGACCTTCATTTGAGATCCCCTAGTTGTAACCCAGCTCGAATCATCATAAACACCACCACACCCACAAGTGGAATCTCAGCTGATTATGGATGGTAGAAAAACCAATCCACACTACAGAAACATTATAGGGTCTAACTCTGCCACTGCAGAATGGTACTATGTAAGGATCTCCCTCTACTAGGGATTCCATTTATAAGGGATAATAAGAATATCTCTACTAGAAATTCTACGACCCTCTTCAAAACTAGATCTCACAACCCTCCCCCAAAAACAAAATTCTAAGGAACTTGTCCACCACACCTCAAAAATTTCCTCTTTTGGAAGCACTGGATCACCCGTATGGTTCTGATCACATCTCAATAGTGTGTCTGGATGGGTAAAGTGTCCCTCTTCCTTGTGATTCCAAACCCATGTCAAACAAAACCCACAATGGGTTCTACTAATGCCTCATGTCACCCTAGTTAATCCTAAATCAAGAAGATGAAATAAAAGAGTTCTTCATATTGGTTTCTAAAAATTACTATTATATATAGTACAAAGAAAACATCACATACATTTATCAATCCTTGGATCCTCAAGATCAAAGGCCTCTACATCCTGTAATTGTCCTCACCCCTGTTTTCAAGCTCCTTGAGCCTAGCATGGACCACCTGGGGGTGGTGGGAGAAACCCCTAGAATCATCTCCCACCTCTTATTAATCTCCCAAAACCTTCACCACATCTACTATCATGCATAAATCCCTTCTAAATTTTTTTCTTTTTACAAGTTCAACCATTTACTAGCTTCCTCTTAATAGTACGACGGGTCAAAAGATCTCTAGAAAGATATTCCTAACCATCTCATGTGTAACACTGCCTCTTCTGTGGCTGACCTAATCCATAGCATCGCTTATGTTCCCCCGGCCCACATGCCTGATTCTGGGCATGGGTATGCCTCCTGTTCCATGAACCTTTCACATTTCATCTTCTGAAGTCCATAAGGTTATCAGCCTCATGACCACCAATGTAGGACACACCCACTCATCCCTACTCCATGAAGCTCTCTACTACCAAAGCTCACTCTTGTACCCCCATATAAATGGGAAGGTTTAAGGATACCACACCTACTCAGAAGTATTTTTGGTGGACCTGCTCAATGTTCTGAGCTCTAAATTACTCTTCATTAACCATATTTAGGGTGTATTGTGAAGGGCCTCTAAACCACATTGATTACTCTTCCATGGTCATGATTCCATATATAATATGTTGATACACTTGGATATACAGTGATCTTAATGTTTCTAGGTAAAACGTTTCCCTAAAGAACCTCTCAAACACCTCCCAAGTGAGTGTCACACCATCGTGGGTCCACATCACTAGATTCCACCATAACATGGTTTAACCCTATAAAGGACTTTCTATTATGACCATCATCTAATCGGGATGTTTCCTCACAATTTGAAAAACTCTCTTGAATTCTTAGATCTATTCATCAACTACCTGGGGGTCTGGATCACCCCAATACCTTAGAGGTTGCTGCCTCTTGAGGTTGCTGCCTCTTGAGGTTGTGCACTGCAATCAGCCTCCACGCATCATCAGCCTAATCTTCCATCACAACTATCTAGTCAATGGGTGGTAGATCAATTGGAGGGACACCCATAAGTACCATCTTAGAACCCATTCCCTTATCTGAAGCCTCATCGCGAGGTAGATCATTATCACAATAATTACATGCAACCTTGTATGACTATTTTCTTGGTGGAAATCTATAATAGAATCCAGTGGAGCCCAAATCAATGTGTATATATGGTGATATGACTCATGAAGTATACAGATCCCAAAACACAATCTCATATAATGCATGTACAATTATTTCCCAATGACCAGTTCCATAATGTTCTGAGTCAACTATAAGGTTATTTGAGTCCTATTGAATTGATACTCCAGCTGCCACACTAACACTGGAACCTCAGGATTGAGATCTAAAATCGAAATACCATAACACTATCTCAATGTAACCCAAACCAATCTCATGAAACTGTGGTCCCAAAGTGGATCTTAATCTAATACAACTCTATCGCGACTCAACGCAATAGGGCCCAGACCACAAATCCCCAATCCCACCTCTAATAGTTCAGGGGATGGATACTAGAACTAAGTATGCATATCACACAGATGAGAGGCCTTTTCCTAAGGTACTTGTACAAATGAACAAATAACCACCATGATTAAATAGTGTAGAGATATCAGAAAGAAATTGGAAACTAAAATTCATGCATAAATCTATCCCAAAACAATGAAAATAGAATAACTAAAAGCATAAAATGGAAAAATACATGCCCACTAAAAAAATGTAAGGGCATCCAACCTACTCGATAGGAGGGTATCACTATCAAATGTAACTATCAATAAGATCCATGTTCTTACTCTGGTAAACACCTCAGTTTTGTCTAGGTCAGTAAGATATTCCTACCACAGGTACTCTTTGGACATCATCAAAAAATTTATGGTCTACACAAGACACAACAGATGTGGGAAAATCCAGTGTAGGGTTAAGTATAACAATACTCGGTAGGATCCCCAGAATCCCAAAAGAAAAGGGACCAATAGAAAGTAAATAGTCCATTCGCCCTAGCCATAGTGAACTCAATCGAGAGAGAAACTCCATCTCAATCCATGCTTGGCTATACATCACTATTCAGCTTCATCCAAAAGTTTTGTTAACCCATTCACATGTAAACACCAGAAGGACTCCTTGAATCACTCATATATACTCTTCCCAGACATCAAGTCTCATGATGTCCCAACCTCATAGCCAGCTACAAGATTTTATTCGAGTCCCTAAAGGTAACACACAACTAGTATAACACACTCCATGATATAATCCATCCTAGATGGAAACCATTTGAGATATACACACCATTGGGAACACTCTGCCATTTCTAATTGTATGTCTAAGAGAATTTCCTCCATTGGGAAAAAATCACTAGGTCCATCTCTAGTTCCCAGCACCAGTAGTTTTCCAACATTAACCTACACCCTGCACAACATCATAAGAACCCAAGTAGAGAGGCCCACCCCTCACCACTACACACAGTTGAGGGAGTAATAATCTAGACTATGCATCGCATGAATACTCTCTAACAAGAGAGAATGGAGAGACCCACACCTCACGACTTCCCTACTATCGAGGGAGTACTAGATCTTAAATAAACCATTGTCTCTTCTTTATGAAGGGTCCCACACTACAATACATCATGGGAGCACTAAATACTAACTAGATATCACACGTAATGGGTGTAGGGGTCCACTTTTTATAACTATACTCAACACCCAAGGGGTCTCGAAATCTAATGGAGGACTCGCTATTTGCCACTACTCAAAGAAGGTGGAGTGATACTCTATTGATGAGTTCCATAAACCTAGAATGATAAGGGATTACCACTCAAAGGGTAGAAAAACCACAACCTAATATGATAGGGGAGTACAAATCCATATATAGAGTACTATCACCCTAGAATGATAGGGTAGTACCACTCTATGGCTTGAGAACCTACATCCTAGTATGATAGGGGAGTACCACTCTACAATAACGATCACTGTGGGGGACCTTCACCCTAACACGATAGGGGGTCATTGACCCCAGTCTAGAGGACCCACTCCCTAATAAGACTATGGAGTACCAACTCTATTAGAATGACATGTATAGAGGACCTGCACCTGAGAACGGAATGGGAGTTCTAACCCTAAGGATATAGTTCCCACACCATAACATGATAGGGGAGTACCCAATCTATCTATACATCACATATGGATTACCCACACCCTGACATGATAGGGGAGTGTCGAGTCTATGGATAGAGGACCATCACCCTAGTCTAATAGGGGAGTAGCTACTCTATCTGGCCAATGAGTATGGAGGGAATACACCCTGTAATGGTAGGGGAGCACTATATCCAACCCAATGAATGATACAGGGATCACGCACTATGGTATGATATGGTAGTATCATCACTGAGAGAACTACCACAGGGTTAGAAAAACCACACCCACAACGTGGGGAGTCCCGACTCTTCCAAAGCAAGGAGGTGAGGAAAACCCACACCCTGATGCCATCAAGGGAAACTAGTACCAGAATATCTCTCCAAGAACTAAAAAAATCTATATAATAAATCATGATTCGATGAATGTAGCACTATGCTTATCATACCTCACATCACAACACTTCCATTGGTTGGGGACTCTTTCCCTTATAAAATAGGGAAGAACCACTCTACTGGAATAAATAGATTAGGGGACCCTCATCCTAAGGTGATATGGAAGGGTACCGACTCTGGCGTAAACCCAATGATCCACCTTTATCACTACCTAAGGTTAAGCACTGCTAATACAACTTCCTACATGAATCATGACACATCGCCTCTTACAGGGCACAAATGAGTCCACCATCACAATATACATAGAAAAAATCTCATGATAGGTTACTCAAAATCATGAATCCCAGTCCTGTAGAAGGAGATATGCACAGAGGAATATCTCAAGTAGAATCCAAGGGAATTACTTGACATGAACCGGGGTCCACATGGCATTTGAACCTGCCCAATCACCTGGTTTTGTCCATCATTTGTACTGATTAGCTATTAATGTAAGCATAAACATTATGTATAACACATACTTTTTCTATCCTACCTCAAAAATCCCTTGTTCATGTTTGTCCTCCACATGTGTTGTCCATTCGTTCCTCACAGACATCATGTACCATCGGGTAGACGATGTGTCTAGTCTATACAGCCACTTGGTTTTTTTCATTTTATTATACTATTGTCTGGAACCATGTGCCCAAATACATTGGTCAAGTATATTTAAATGGACATATATTGTCACATGGATGCCCTATCCATTTACTCTAGCCACACAAAATGCGATCATCACAAATGGCGTAACCCCGGTAAAGGAAATGTTGTCCCCAAAATTCATCTTCCCTGAATGGGAAGAACATGCGGAATGTCTCACTAGTTTACACAATTTTTAATTAAGAGTTCTAATAAGAATTTACCTAAAATCATCCAAATTCATCCCAATATCCCCCAAAACCTATAGATAACCCTAGAAGGGATCCCTTTTAATCGTAATAGCGCTCTAAAACCATAAAATAATGCATAATAATGGGGATAAAAATTGAAACTCAAATATGCCTACCTCAATGCTGAAACATCGAAGCTTCAACTCTTTAACAATGATTGGATCAGGATTCTCCTCTATCTGATGAAGATCAATGCCAAGAATGAAGATCGATAATGTATCATCACTTCAATTTGCCCATAGTTCATCTATCATCCAAAGGTTGGAGGGAGGGTTTTGACTCTTCTTTTTTTCAGGTGTACGAAAATGGGTTGGGGAGGGGTTTTAATTAATTTAATTAAAATAAATCAATTAACATTGTTTAATATCCAACTGTCAACTCACCTCCAATAGATATCCAAATGCTAAAAATATTATGGCATGACTAGGGTAAATAATAAGTTATAAACTCAACTGTGAAATCATAATTCTTATTTGAGACTCCTCTAATGAATTATTCCATGTTTCAAAAGAATTTTTTTGCAAAAGAAAAAAAATATTTAATAATTTTAAAATCACCTCGTTGAGGCTCTACAAACCTCAAAATCCCACACCAGCATAGTTCCTAGCTTTGTAAATATTATTATAAATATTATAAAGTATTACATGTCAAAACCTGAGTCAATACATGATTTTCCTCAAGTAATAATAATCTCAACATGGATTCCATGTGAAATAATTTTTTAAAAAATAAACATGCATTAAAAACAGGAAACTAAAGCTTAGTGTAAGAAGAAAAAATCAGTCCTCCATAATAAATCCTACAAAAAAACATTCATTCCTCATAGTTCAGTTCTTTATCAATATTCTCTCTACCTTTAATTAAAATTTCATAACTATTCCTTAAATGTTGTACCCATTCATCAATTTACCACAAAATAATTTTTTTTTTCATTACTCATGATAAACATTAACTGGAGTTATGCTCATACATTGAGTACATATTCCTAACCATAAGATTACACTGGTTCTAATATATCTACTTTGTATAGACAAATACAAAATCAATCAGGAGGGCTTCATTAATGAGGTAAAAAGGAATTTGAGGTTTAGGGGGGGGGGTGGGAAATTGATAGAAGGAAATATCAACAGGAGGGTAATCTCTAAAGTGTAATGTATGAAAATAAAGAATAGTTTAATGAAGTAAGTCCTCCTAGACAAAGTGTGTCCACGATCAAATATTTCAAGTGGGTCCATGAATTTTTCATGATATCATCAAGAATGTACCATGTTTCTTTCTTTTTATTTTTCTTTATGTTTCAAAAATAAAATCTATGCTAGGTATCATATCCATCCCATAACCACACATGATCCATCATAGACCACATCATAACTATCTGGTGAATGGCCCACCATACATCTCCTCAATTATAACATTCCATGTTCATCAATAGTTAAAATTCCCCCACACTTGTTCAAAGGATAATCATTCATCATACCAGGATCATGGTAGGAAGTGATAATCAGCTTGAAATTGATCCATTCTAAAATGGTTCTTTAGTGATAAAATGGGCCAAAGAAAGAAATATATAAATATGGTTCATAGAAAAAATTGTATCAAAAATATTTCCCAAATAATTTCAAAATTGTGTTTGTTCAATCATTTCCTCAATTATATCTCATTGAAAATTTTGATAGGTTTACATGTCCCATGAGTCTCTCAATAAATATGCTCAGAAAATAATATGATAGTATAATTATATGATCCTATAAAAAATGGGATTATATAAAAAATAATATTAAATCACTCAAGGGATAATATCTATTGACAAGTTAATCAAAATAAAATATAAGAATATAGAATTAAAATTAAATTACACAACTCAACAATCATGCTAAAATCCAAATAGGAGTAAAAATGGGTTCCAACCATCTACAATATAAGATTAATTTTTTATTTAAATGGGTTCCATGTGATTTTAATTTTAAATAATGATTTTAATGAAAAATGTCACCTACATAATTTAAAACATGCAATAATCCAAGTGTATCGAAAATAAAGCTGAAAAAATACTCCCCCAAGCATAAAATTAGATAGTTTCCACACTATTCTTGGAAAAATAATGGGTGATATATCAATATAAGTATATAAAAAAATGAAAATGAAATTTGAAGTTGAAATTAGGGAATAAATATCTTTATGTAGTGAATGTCAGGCCATGGGGAAAACATGGTGAATGGTGACTTGAAATTAGGATACCTTTATAAATAGTTAGAAAAAGATTCCTACACATGTTAAAACATTTTTCCATAGGGTTTATAAAATTTGGAGGAAAAAATGAGTAGATTCATAAATTCAAAACACTTAGAAATAAACTTAGATAAATGTATTATTAGAGTACTATGATGTTTTAGGAAACTAAAATACATTAGATATAATATAATTGATAAAAATGATCCTTAGAAAAAAATTAAAATAAAAGAATAAAAAATTTGGGTTTTCTCCCATAAAGTTAAAATAATGTCATTATTAGTTAGATAAATGGAAAAAAGAATCAGACCGGGATATCCATCTTCTAATAGGTCTACTACTTCATATTAGAATAGGTTGTAGTTTTATTGAGCTCACTGGGAAAATTGGAAAGATCAACCACCTTAGAAATTGATTGGCCTGGAAATCGATCATGGGGGTGCAATAGTTTTTCTTCATGTTATGGAGGGATATCTTGTTAGGGATGTAATTATAGCTCTATCTCCTCAACCTCTCTCTATAGTTTAAACATATACTGATAGATCTCAAGTGGGATGTTATAGGATGGCTTTAAATGCTCATCAATGATTAAATAATTGGTAGTTAAGCTAGACATAGATAATTTATGGAAACAATGAATATAAAATAAACCATCATATTGTGAATCGAAAAATTATATCTCCTACATATATATATAAAAAGATACATTAGTGTAAAAGGGAATATAGTTAAATACAAAAAATAACACTCAAAATATCATACGAAAGGGTAGGTCTTGGGATACAAATAGATAGTAAAATAAATTTCACCAAAATATGCATCAGGAGACCGATCCTCAATAGTGGGTTCCTGAAACTAGCCATCCCTATCAATTTCATATAATTTTAAGGTATTAAAGGATAGACTACTGAGTTGGGTGTCATGGATCTGTTCACTATCTCAGTTGAGGATTGAGGAGGTGAGGTGTCGATTTGTATGGATTTCATGTGTTTGGAAGATGGATCGATAAAGGAAACCTCATGTGGAGATGGAATGGTGAAACCCTTACCTACCAAGCCTACTCTAAAAGGTAACCCTACGAGGAAGAAGGGTTAGTAAGCTTGGGAGGTAGGTCAATCGAGGTGGGATATGGGGTGGGACTGGATGAAGAAGAAGGGGCAGCTGGTGGGTGTGGGTGGGAAGATAAAGCAGTGGCTGGTGGAGGATATGGGGTAGTGAAATGAGATGGGTTGGTGTATGGAATGAAGACCTAGTGAAAAATATATCAGTAGTTCTCCAGGATGTCCAGGAGAAATGGGAAGAGGTTTGTGGGAATGGGTGGATGGGTTATATACATGGTTGGGGAAGTGGTGGTTGTGGTAAAAGTTAGGGTAGGGGTAGTTGTGGATAGTGGAATGGTAGTGGTAGCAATAGTGGAAGTATGAATAAGGATATGGGAGTCTGGTTCATCTGTGTGCTAACATGGTTCCTCATTAGTATCCTAAATATAAGTCAGTTCTTGCTGTTAGATTTTGTCACTCCTTGTCACTAGCCCTATCTTATGGAATAAAGGAAGGAAGAATATCTCCATTAGGCCATCAGAGGTGTGAGGACAAGCAGAGGTGAAGGTGACAAGATTACAAGAATGATGTGTAATTAAATATCCTCTTATTAGCATACCTTGTATCCTCCTCACCCATATCTTGTATAACACTTCAAACTATTGGTCCATGTATAAAGCTAGGACACCAATGTATTAGGGAATAATAATGACTTCAATCTAAATCACACTCCCATGAGTGTTGCCTTGATCCATCAAGATGTGAGGAAGGTCCTAGTGAAGGATTTAAGAGCATCACCAAAGAGCTAGGTTATATTTGTTGAGAAAGGTTAGTAATTAATATGTGGGTCTCTGGATACCCTCACACAAATCCATGCAGCGTTGGCCTAATTAGGCTCAGTATATAGTGTCCGGAAGATTGGGGAGGTGAAGAAGTCTGAATAGTTGAATCCATGGTTCATAGAAAATATTTAAAAGGGTGACCTCCCAATGGAAAACTCTGAACCTGAATCAAAAAAAATTCAATGTCCTACTAAAAGGTGGCCATGAACTCAATGAATATATCCCTGAAATTATCCTCTCACACTTGGTTGATCTCATATAACTACAGTAGGTCGATGAGTTCAAGAACTTACTAATGAATCTAGATCCCCTCAAGAACTACATGGTCTAGTGTGTTGTTGTTCCTCATATGAATCTTCTAGAGGTGCACCAAAAAGATAGAGTTCTCATGGTCTAGGATGTTTATACCTGTATAGAGGTTTGGGTGGGTAGTGTTTTATAACTTTATGGATGAAGACTAAGAGTCCTCATATGCAGAAGCAAAAAAAGAGGTGGAGGTACAAGAGGAAGTGGAAGGATCATTGGGTGGAGGAGGAGTTGTCTCTCATGTTATTGGAGGAGGCATATCATTACACTCATTGGTTTTAGTGTCGTCTTTGTCATAATGTCAGAGGGGTTGAGAAATATAAGGATATTTTTATGTTTTACTGAGAGGAGGAGAGTGGGGGAGGGATTGGTGGCTGAAGACCAGGGAATTTATTTTGGAATTTTGTGTAGAAAATTGGATACAAGACATGTAATGCTTAGTTTTTTTAGTGTGTAACATTTACGTGCCATGTAAAGGGTACACGGAATTTATTTTGAAAATTTGGATAGCCATTGAGCTAGATCCTTTTGAAAGTTCTCCAGCTATCTTAAATCCTTCTTAATGACTAATCTTGCCTACTCTAGCCTATTGAACCTACCCGAGATTTCCTTCCAGTCAGTGATTTATATATTTTATAGATCTATAAATGTTTTGATTTATATGACTTTATCTATGAGGAGAATTCCTTTGTAAAATTATTGTTGAAAACATAGGGTATGAAAGGAAGGAATACCTTCCTCATCAGAGGTGTAGTGCAATTTTTTTTCTTGTGAGAACTAGATCCCTTGTCCATAGAATTCAGTTCCTTATTTACATTCTAAATGGTCGCATGAACATATTTCTTATTTATAAGAGATATTTCTTGACAATTCAATGTCTTGTCAATTTAATTATCAAAAATCACCAAATCAAAAACAACCTATTCTTCACCAACTCTGAATATAAATATTCATTGGTTAACATCAAATAATGTATTACTAGAGGAGATAAATGTTCATACTAAAATGAGGGTAATACATCCTTCTTCTTCCACATCTATGACTAAGAATTCAGTAGGGAAAATGAATTTTACAACTTATGTCAGGGAATCCTCGAGCAATCCTTAAAGTTGTTTGACTGAGCAGTCAACAAGATGGAGTTCCACTCATGTTGGTTTTAGTTCACCAAGACACTACTTCTTGAACACACTCATAATAATGAGATTTATTCTTTTACCTATATCTCAAAAGGCTCTTTCAAAATTTCATATCCATAGGGTGCCAGGAATTAATGAAATTTTGGGATCTCTCATTTTTTGAGGAATCTTCTACAAGAGAGCTATAAATAATTATTCATTTAGGGAGATGACTCTTAAGTCATACATTTTCATTTTACTAGAGATAAAGTATTTAATGAATCATTAAAAATCTTATACATAATCAATTTCTTCAACAAATAGAATATTGATGAGAATTTGTTTAAAAAATTTCATGAAATTTTTTATATGGTACCTATTTCTTTTCTTGTTTCATTCATTCAAGAAAGGGGATATGTGGATTGTATGGTGGAAGTGACACATATACATTCCTTTTAAGGAAATTCTTGTATGGGAGCTTTTTTAGTTGATTATATATCATGATTTCTCTCCTGGTCAACTTTAACATATTTATTGAACTACTTTTTCTCATCACAACATGGATTTTGAAAGTCCACCATCTTTCCACCTCCAAAAATAATAGCTTCATCATCCTCCCTTGGATGATATTTGATATTATCGAGAAAAGTACATGATAGTTGATCATATAAATTCTTATAGATGTTCCATATTTGATTCTTTGGGTTGTTTAGGGAATCCTAGTGGTTTTTCATTTCATATTCTAATGTTTCCATCCTTTGGTATTATTTCTACATGAAGGCAGAGAGAAATTTTTCAATATTGGATTGGAGTGGTTGGCCTTGTTTTGGTGATCTTAGGGGATCTTTATGATACTTATGGTGTTAAGAGGGTGGAAACTACTTAGATCTAGGAAAAGGTTGTTGAAATTATAGATGTAGTTGAGGAGATGGACCTTGTGGTGGGTACCTAGGTGTACCCTAATTCATTGGTGGAACCTATCCACTCCTATGATAAAAATAACCTTGGTTTTGTTGTTATGTCTACTGACACAATCTCTGCTAATAGATTTCTATTAATATTATTAGGGATACTGGAACTACTAAATTTTTTTATTACAATTAATGTAATTACATTCTTGGTCATGAAACTCCATTATTCATACCCTATAGTATTTTTAAGGGTACGAGCCTCTTCACATCTCACAAGATTGTATCTTCATCATAGGATAAGTAGGGGTGGTGGTGCAGGTAATTAAAATGACTTGGCCTTCTCTGTAAGAGCATCCAATTAGGTTTTGAGGTGCGTTATTTCCTCCGTTTGGTGGATTCCATGTCAAGGAAGTCCTTGATCACTCTATCATAGATTGGAAAGGTTGGAGACTTCATCAAGAATGGATAGAACAACTCTGGGTGCCTTAAAAATGATTCCACCATCAGTAGTGGCATCTACTATAGTTTGTGCCACCAATTGGAGTCCTTAATATAAAATCTAAAGTTAAACCCAAAAATCATGTCTATGATATGGGTAATTTCTAGAGATCTTCTAAAACCAATCCCATGCCCCCAAAGTATATTCTCTATCATCCTGGGTGATTTTTTGAATTCAATTTCTTAACATCCATGTTCGTATGGGTGGAAAATACTTATCCAAAACACATTGTCTAGATCATCTCGATTCATGATCAACTCAAGAGATTGTATTTCGAGCTAATCATTTGATTATTCAGTAAGGAAAAAAAGAATAAACAGAGTCTAATTGTGTCTGATGAGACACCCAAGTTGCTAAATATATCACAAACCCCTAAAAAGTAGGAAATTTTCTAATGGAGGTATTCACTTTGAATAACAATGAATTGACCCATATTGTGGATCATATGGATTAGTATATGTTTCATTTCAAAAGTGCGTGCTTGAATAGGAGGGTTCACAATACTGGGTGTTTCTCAACTTATGGATTTAAATCCATAATCGAACATAGTGCACTCTTGTAGTGCTGGTAACTCACCCGGAATTTCAAGTGGTGAATATTGAGCATTATATGGGTGAGGAGGCATAAGATCATTTCCCTCATCCATTTTGGTACGTTGACAAGTATCAATTGATCTATAGATCTTAGGATAAAAAAAGAAGTAGTTCATATTCATCCTGTCTCCTTGAGCGAGTCATTGGTCATTAACACATGCACTAACTATAAGAAGGAGAACACTAGTTCTAATCCATGAGTATAAAATTATAAAAGGAAAATGGGAAGGGAAAATAATAAAGTGGGAGGGGTGAGGTAATATGAGGATTGATAAGAAGGCTAATGTTCTTAAGAAACTGAAATACATGTAAATAGATCCAAAATTTTGTGTGCCTGCTAGTTTCATTTAATACATATGGTAATTCATCATATAATAAATGTATAGTCCCAAAATACACTTACTACTATGGATTTGTAATGCGGCATTTCTCGATCGAACCCACATGGATCACTAGAAAGAAAATAACCATTAGAAGAAAACATGGTAGAGGATTCCTCACATTCACTCATCATGATTTGGTTTATCTAGAATTAGGAAATTAGGATTTAATTTAGATAACTAAGAATTTATTAGGGTCAATTTTAGTGCTCTTGAAAGAGTATAATTTGTAATCTATCGTGGAATAGTCTTGGGTCTTAGGCTATGAAGTTTTTGAAGGGTGTCTGATATGTTTTGGTTAGACCAATTTGATATACCTATGTTATAACTATCCCCTAGTCCAGGTATAACTAAAAAAATAGATGCATTATTCTTAGCTTCTATGTACAAAGTGAAAAAGGCTAATGGTCATAGCCGTATCCGAAACAATTACCCCGGGCTCATTAAATTTCACCGCCCATGGTAAAGAATAGGGAAAATAATTTGATGAACAATTTTATTTAACATAATTACTAGTCCTAGGGTATCCAAGGATCAATCTATAGAATCAATTGGCTTAAAAACACCATTACTCTTGAACCCTAACCTTAAATAAATTATCTACACATGAAGGTATTGATCAAATGTAACGGAATATCAAAAATTCTTATCAGAATATCGAAATGGTTGAGAAATAAGAAGTACACTATTAAGAATAGTAAATAATCAAGATGAATAATTAAAAATAAATGTACATCCAATCAAACACTTTCTTGGAATGAAAAAATAATAATGGAAAATAATTATTTGATGATGAATGAAGAATGGTATTTAAAACAAGCATAAAAATGAAAACATAATCCCAAATAATGATGAATGGATGTAGAATGGATAATAACCCAAAAGGATTTGAAAAAAATTGAAATTTAAGAATTAAAACTAAATTTGGATGACAAAAAAATGAAAAGGGAGAAAGAAAAATGAGAAATAATCATATGGTCTAAAATCTTTGTACATGGCTAAGTGATAAAAAATATATAAGCTAAAAAATTACAAGACATGTAAAGCCTTCATGTCGGGTACTTATTTTAGATTGATTTGTCCCAACATTTTCTCATCGTGTAAGTAGGCTTCATGTCGTGTATTTGAGATCCACAATTTCCTCTGTTAAATTTTCCTATATCTTTTATTGAGTGGGATCTTGAACATTGAACATCATGTTAACTCTACACATCATATATTTTATTCAACTTCAATGGGATTCAAATTTTGAAGTCTACATAGTGTGTAAAGATTATACACGTCGTGTATTGTGTTCACATCATAAAAATATATCATGGGTAGATATGTGGATTTGAAGGAATGTTTTGAATAAGTAATACACTTCGTGTATGTTATAAATGATGTGTGAAGCCAGTTTTCCCAGTTTTCCACATTTCACTCTTTAAGTCCAAAATTTATAATTCCTGAAAAAAAAACCAAAACCCTTAGTATTGTCGAATTATACATCAATAAATATTAAGTAAATGCATACAAAATGTCTAAAAAAATTCATATTATAAAGTTACTATAATTGAATATGATTGATGAAGAGATGCTATTCTTCTGTCCCACTAGAAACGATGGTTTCATACAGTTTGTGATGTGTTATTTTGAAACATCTATGCATTAAGAGAGATCATCACTAGAAGGACTATAATGGATTTGTGGTGCCATTATGATAGAGATGCATTTTTTTTGCGGTAAGTTTGGGAATTCATGTACACTTCCAAAACATGATGTTTTTATATTTAACTAATGTAGCGATGACTACTAGATTGATTCAAAATCACATTATGACTAGGTTCAATAATAGGTCGATCAAATGTGGGTTTCACATGAAACAACAATAAAAAATAAACATACGATAATTTTTAACCCATTTATATGTTAGAATTAACACATTATGAAACAAATATGATTGTATATATTTTAAATTGATTTAAAATAGATAAAAAATATCATTAATATAAATTATATATCATTTTATGTTATCAAAATACTGAAAAATTGAGATCTAAAAACCCCATCAAAATGATGGTATTGTTGTAGATATTCGACCTATTTTGGGTGTCAAAAAAGAATTTTTAGACATTAATATAGTTGAATTAAATACATAAAAATATATTATATTTATTATCCCACAAACGGTATGAAATTATGATGTGAATATAAATAGATATCAATAAAATAAAAAAGATTTTGTAATATAGAAATTGTTGTATGGAAGAAATATTTTATAAACATTAGGAAAATTTTACGAAACTTAAATAATAAATTGAAGCATATACTTATGATAACAAAGTTGTAAATAAATGTGTTATATTTCCAACTAAATAAGTTTCCCAATAATTTGATCTATATATCTCAAGTTATAATTAGATAATGAATGAAAACTATGAAGCAATTTAAATAGAAAGTTATTTTTGAAACCAAAATCATACAGTTTCTTTAAATCAAAATTCAAACATTATAGAAATAAAATTAAACTTCACCATAGATGAAAAAAAGTTATATAAACTTACTATATTTAAAATGAAATAATTATTATTAAAATATGATCACTATTACTCAAGTTATAGTAAAACTACATAGAGGTAATAAAAACTATATTCATGTGAAATAATGAGGGAGTTTTTAATATTCAAAACCAAAAAATAATAATAAACAACAAGGCCTCAAAAAACTCCCCCTTTTTCAAAATTATAAAACATAAGAATAATTTTATAAAATTATCCCCCTTTTTGAAATTTTTTGAAAGTTAAACATTTAAAAAATATGAAAATAATAACTTTTAAAAATAAATAAACTCCTCATAAATAAATTCATATTAAGGTCATATTAAAAAAATCAAACTAAATTTCTAACATACCAACTTCCAATTTTTGTTTCTCAAACATTAAAGAATCCAATGTTTTGGATAAAATATCTTCTAAATGACATTTGTCTGGAATATATTCAGGAATTATATCACCTTTATTAACATAATTGCGAACAAAATAAAAATACATGTCTATATGTTTAGTTATAGAATTTATAAAAGTGTTATTTGAAATATAAATTTCAGAATAGTTATCAAAGTAAATTGGAATCTTTAAAAAGTAAATCCATTATTAGAAATTTTTTGATTAATATATTAATATTGTGAGAAAAAAGATACATCAGATATATACTCACTTTAATAAATTGAAAAGGTAATGTAGTTTCTTTTTCTTAAACTCCACGAAACCAAATTCTTATTGATAAAGTGACACATACCTGAGGTTATATTTCTACCAAGTCGATATCCTCAAAAATCAAAGTCATAATAACTAATAAAATAAAAAATAATATTCTATATTCAAATAATCCACAATTAATTTTATATTTAATATATCAAATAATACTTTTAATAGAATTTATCTAATATTACTTAGGAGTATATTAGAATCTAGAACATAAACAAGAACTAATCATTATATCGGGTCTAAAAGTAATTAAATAAAAAAAACTTTCAATTATTACTCTAAATAATTTTGATTCAACATATTTTCTATAAACATTAAAATAGAATTTACAAGAAATACTAAATTGGGTTTTATAAGATTTAGAAGAATTAATACCAAATTATTTTACTAAATCTTTATAATATTTGGATTTATTCACAAATATTCCATCATTTTATTTAAAAATATGAAGGCTTAGAAATAATTTTTTCTCACATAAGTCTAATTTAAAATCCATTTCCATAAAATTTTAAATCACTTTATAATGAAAATCATTTGAAGATCCAATAAAATATCATCAATTTAAATTTTTATAATTAAAATATCATTTGAAATTATTTTAATCAATAAATTATGATCTTATTTACCTTTAGAAAAATAATTTTTCAATAAAAATTAAGTAATTTTATCTTACTAAGATTTATTTACTCACTTAGGACCATATAAAGTTTATGATAATTTAAATTCATTATTAGTAAGTTTTTCATTTTCAAAACTAGGTGGTTGAGAAACATAAACTTCTTCAGAAATAAAACCATTTAAAATTTGACGTTTCCAATCCATCTGAAAAAATTTAAATCCTTGAAAAGGATAAAAAACATAATAAAATTGTAATTAATTTAATTATATAAACATGTGAAAAATATTCATAAAAATATATACATTCTCCTTAAAAATTACATTGGGAAATAATTCTACATTTATTTTTAGAAACATTTCCAGATTCATCCATTTTATTTTTATAAAATCATTTAGTACCTATAACATTATTGTCTTTAGGGGGTTTAACTAAATTGAAAACATTATTTAAAGAAAATTTATTAAGATCATCATGCATAAATATATTCCAATTATAATCATATAAATTATCATCTCTATTATAAAGTAAAAAATCAAAAATAAAAGAATAATTGACACAAAAATTTAAAATAGAAATTATATTTTTAATACCATTAGCATTATTACCAATAACATTATCAATAATATATTCTCTATGAAACATTCATGTTCTTGTATCAGGTAGAGGAGGATTATCATCCCCATCAATTTTAACTTTATCTTGAGTATTTTCTCCACCAAAATTAGATTCTCTAACCTCATCAATAAACTCATTAGTATCAAAAATTAATTTTACATTATTTTCATCAAACATAACATGAACCGATTATTCAATAACCATGATTAATTTACTATAAGCTCTATAATATTTAATATTATTTAAATAACTGTTGAAAATAAATTCATCACATTTAGCATTAGATTTATTTGAATTATCCTTGTAATTTAAAATAAAAACCCTACATCACAAAACTCTAAAATAACCAAATTTATTATTTTTCTTTTAAAACAATTAATAAGGATTTTTATTCAATGAATTTTTAAAAAGAATTATATTTGAAAAATTAAAATAGTTAAAATTTATTCAACTCAAAAAATATTTAGGTAAATTATATTCACTTAACATGGTTTGATTCATTTCAATAAGAGTTATATTTTTCATTCTATAAAACAAATTTTCTCTGGAATTTTATAAGCAGAAAAATTAATAAAATAACCATTATTTTCCCAATTTTTTTAAATTATAAATAATAAAATTTACCTCCTTTATCAATATGTTTATAATCAATAATAAAAAGTTTTCATTTTAAACTATATTAGAAAATAAATAAATCTAGATAAGTTATCATTTTTATTTGAAAGAAATTAAACCCATGTAAGTCTACTATAATTGTCAAAAATAACTAAAGTATATTTATTTTTTATAAGGATATAAATTTTTGTAGGACCAAATAAATCAATATATACTAACTATAAATTCTTTTAGTACTTTTCCGACTGATTGGACTAAAAGAAACATTGTGTTGTTTCCATTTCATGAAAGAGTCACAAACATGAAGCACTTCTTTATTCAATGTTGGTAATTATACCACATTCTCAAGATTAGATAGTTTAGGTAAAACTAGGATATTAACATGACCAAGTGATCAATTAAAATTGATGTTATCACTCTTCACTACATTCAGACACTTAACAAGTTGAACAAATAGTTCATAAAAATAAATAATACAAATATTTTCTACAAAGACCCATTCTTAACATACATAAATATTACATCAATTTAGATGAATATTCATCAAATTATAAAATTACATTCTCTAAGATCATAATAGTTTACTTCCATTGGAAACATGGAACACATTCTTCTAATTTGGTAAAATATATTCAACAACTCTTATAATGATCCCCCCTTTAGTAATCTTTCTTAAAACCATTCTTCCTAAGTTAGGGAAAATAAAAATAAGAAAGGGGTTAGCTCAAATTCTTAGTCAGGGTAAAAAAGGGAGATATTTAAGCATAACTTGAGCCAAAGGGTTTTAGAACATGATCATACCATTATGAGATCATACCCTTTATATCAAAGATCAAAAACATGAATCATGGAATAATGATTGACAGTTCATAAGAGTTGAATTATATGCAAATCGAAGAACATGAGTCTTGTGAAAATAAGATCGTCATAAGATATAGACTTATGGAATGCATATAAACTCCAAACATTGGGAACAAGTGTCAATAGAAAAAGGTTCACTTATTAAGTTAAAGAAATGAAATCATGACCTCATATAAACTTAGGTACATACAACTATGTCCATGTATAACTTTTTGAACATGTATTGTGAACATGTAATAAGGTTCTCTCATAAAATTATAAATATGTAATCAGGTTCACACATAACATTGTGAACATGTAACCTGGTTCCCACATAAACTTATGGTCATGAATCCAAGTATGTGCATAACGTTTTGAACATGCAATCAAGTTCAGGCATAACATTGTAAACATGTAATCCTGTTCACACATAAACATGTGGACATGAATCTAGGTACATGCATAACATTGTGAACATGTAATCAGGTTCATTCCTAACATTATGATTATGTAATAAGGTTCACTCCTCACATTGCGAACATTTAATCAGGTTCACACATAACATATATAATCATGAGCCATTAATCATTAACCAATATATTGGAGGGAGATATAGGTCCCACCCATCACATAATAAAATCATACATCCATGTCCCACAAAATAATAAAACATTATTCAAATAATAACCCATAAAAAAGAAATGGGTTTCATAAATATCATATCATAACTCATGACATGAAATGGGTATCATAAACATTTCATCATATCATAATCTATGAAAAAAAGAAGTGTTTCATAATATTTTCACCATAGAATATCCTGTGAAGTGAATATGAATTCATAATCATGTTATCATGGTATAACCCATGTAATATAAATTGGTTTCATAAACAACTTTCAATTTTAATCATAAACCATTCAATGAAATAATAAGAATGGTCTCCCTTGATCGTAACCCCAGTAAAGTACAAACTATATCAAAGAATATCCTCTTTTATGGAGAATGTTGTTGAAATATCACATGGAACATAAATTTTATTAGAAAATAAAATTTTAAAACATTTAAAATTTTAAAAATAGTTTTCTTTGAAACCACTTTGAAAACATATACAATTATTATGAAAAATAATTTAAAACATTTCTTGAAAAAAATATCATTTCTGCTTTGAAAAAAAATTCTTTAAAACATAGACATTTTTATTTGAAAAACACATCAAAAAATATTCATGAATATTATGGAATGAATTATTTTAAAAATAAAATTGTAAATATTCAAAGTAAGCTTGAAGGAAATGATTTTGGTTAAATCTGTACATGTCCAACATTCCTTTTACACTGTAAAAAGTTTAAAAAGGTACCTCGAATAGAAAACAACAAAGAGATTCATTTTAAAACATTTTTTTATTTAAAAAGGTTAAATAGAGGTGAAAATTTCATTTACACATCATATTAAAATATTTTTTAAAACATTTTTATAAAACATAGTTTTTTTAATATAACAATTTTCTGACCAAAGAGAGAAATAAAGTTTTATTTTCTTAAAAACTCTTTCTTAATTATATTAAGTGACAAAGACTAATTTTGTTTACCAATATAAGTATATATCATGTATAACCATATGATAATAAACTTTATGAGGTTTCTTGAGATGTGGATCATAGTATTTCATCAATTCCAGCTTAATCATAAACAATCTCGATAAGCGATTTCATTCTGCCAATAAACTATTACAACATTGGTAACATTGATTCATAATAATATTGAAATAATGATATTAAATAAATATTAAAATATCATTAAAAGAATTATATTCATGATATAACATGTAAAATGGTATTATGTACACCTCATAGAAAAATATCAGTACATATCATGGCATGTCTCTCAAAGAAGTAAAATTGAGAGAAAATTACTTTAACAAATTGGTAGCTTTTGATCTAAAAACCATGAATGAATGATCCTAAAATTGATATATAAATGACCATAAATTTAAGTATAAAAATCATTTAATAAACTCATGTAAATTATATACACAACATATAATAAAATAGTGGTGAATAAGGTATAAGTCTTATAGAATTAAAAGTAAATGAGAAAAGCCATACCTTAAGTCTTGAATTTGTTTGTGCACATTACAAACTCATGCATAATAAGTATAATTTTATTATAAATATAAAAAAGAACCATGTTATTATATATCATACCATATATTATTTTATTATGACTATATGTTACCTATTTATTAAAAATTTCATGTTAATGTTACATTTAAGGTAATATCCTCTTTTTTTGTAAATGTTTTGACCTGTAATTCTTAATAATCTTACTTAGATCGTTATTAAAACTATATAAAGAATGAATAAAAGTATTTAAATATCATATATATTCATTATAAAAATATTTATAATAATCAATAAAATATAGAAACCTGAAATTGAATGCACCGTTCATGGAGACAGTATGTCGTACATTTACATGAATGTTGCATTCTTTTTATTATACTATTGAAAGAAAGTAAGTAAATGATATATATGTATATATATGAATATATTAATTAAATAATAATAATTATTTCTTATATATCATATAATTTTACTAAACCCATACTTAATACATTCCACATAAATTGTGAATGAATCACATTACTTTGAGGAGGCGGTTGTCCAAATGTCTACAAACGAAGTTATCATATTTACACAAAAAAGAAAGTATGCATGTATGTTTTATATAATAATTATATAAGAATGAAGACATAATAAATATCATAAATATCATATAAAAATATTATTTCCATGACATTTCCCAACCATGATCAGTGTTAAAGGAAAAATGAACAACATCATTTCGCAAGGCAGTAGTCTATCATATACACGAACAGTAAGTTCGTTAACCATTTTTTTGAAGTGTGTGTAGATTTAGATTGAACCCTTAGAATAATAACATATTAGTATATTTAGTATAATTTTTTAATTATATAATCATGAAATAATAATATTTTATTTTTGGGATAATGAAAATAAAACAAAAGAGCTTGGGGAAGGATGTTACCTCTTCTTTGGGTAACTCCTTTTTGTTTTCACCCAAGGGTCTCATTTATTAACTTTATACCAAAATTGAAGCCTCTATGATGAATGGATGGAATTTTTTAACATATTTTCTTGTTTTGTATAAGAAAAAGTGGATTTATATGTGTGGTAAAGTGAGGGGTGATTTCCCTTTAATAATGGGGGAGGAGTGACATTCTTTTAAATATAAAATGGTAAACACTATTTAAATGAATCTATTGCATCATGTTCCCCCGATAATTGAAATTTTTAGATAAAATGGATTATATGGTATAAATATGTCCATAAAATATATTTTATAATGTTTATAGGATATTTGGCCACATAAGTTAAAGATTAACCACTAGTTAAACTCGTTTTATCCTTAATCATTGTAAATAATTTCAATTACATTCACTAATATTTTTGGTAAAAAATAAATTGAAAATAATTGATATTATAAATTAATATGATTAAAAATAATGAATCCATTTTCTCAAATTAGAACTATATAAGTGGTAGAAATTAATTTAAAATTTATCCCACTGATGTGTTGCAAAATTAGGTTTTTAAAGAGAAATATCAGAAAGTTTGAAATGTTTTTATATCTAATTTCAATCTGTAATTGGATAAAATGACACAAATTAGATTAATTTATGTATAATATATATAATTATACAATAAAATAAAATTAATATATTATTTAACTATATAAATAAAATATATATAAAAATATGTTTTGAATAAAAATTTAGTACTTTCACTATTTATTAATAAATAAAGCTGCCTAGAAAAAAACCCAAAAATCACCCAAAGTAAATTTTGATATTCTAATTTCAAAAATTAAGTTTATTTTTTCAAATAAAAATTATAAATGTTTTTAAAAATTATATTTAAAATGTGTTCTCTATTAAAATTTGGTTAAATTATGTTTTACACAAATACATCTTTTTATTCACAAAATTGGATTTATTCTTATGTTATTCCTAGTGAATCTATTATAGGAGTATCAAAAATATTTATTGAATATGAAATATAAAAAATAAATTGAAAAAATTCTTCAAAATTGGTTTTTTTATTTTATTGAGATAAAATTGTGTTTGTTGATAGAAAAATAGTTTTCCTAGAAATCAATTTAAATTTTTTCAAATAGTTATTACATTCATTTAAAACTAATTTATAACCAAATTATTTATTTTATATATATGTGTAAATAATATTTTCATAATTCCATTAATCTTATTCAAAACATCCATTCCAACAGAAGGGTGGTAACTATAATAATATAATAAAAACAAAATTAACAATATGTTTTTGTTAGGTAAAACTCTGACTTACATATAACACAAGTTATCAAAGGGACTCAATAGTGTGTGTAAAACAAGCCAAACATAGTTTTGTGTGTACCAAAATCTAATCTAAGTGTTTCTTTTAGTAAAAAACTGACATATAATTTTCTATAATACAAATAAAACATATTGTTTTCATAAAACAAAATATATATCTAGTTTTTTTAAATAAAAAATATCAAAAAAATCAAATTAATTAGAAAAAATTCAAAAAACCTTAGGTTGTTTCATTCTACCCCAATTAAAATTAATTCTTCCCTAAAAATTCATATTATTAATCAGTGGTTTAATACATGAAATTTATTTTCTTAGAAACCCACATCATCAAAATGAATACTAAAAAATTCTTTAGAAAGGGAAAGTTAGAAATATATTGGTTACCCAAAGTAACTCATAACTATATTTCTACATAAGAGAATATGTATGGAAAGTGAAGTCACAAAAATTGAATAAAAGTTTAATTATTCATAGATATTGATAAATACCACTGATCCCAAGAAAGTGGGTGATCTAAAGAATGTTAACAATAACACAATGATAAACAGAAGAATCCTAAAATAGGTTATTGATATCATCAAAAACGATGATAATAGAACAAAATTTTATCTTGAGACCATTTTTCCTTAAAGCTGAATAATTTTCACAAGAATAAATACTTAAATTATTTCAAGAGAATATCACCCTTTGTTATGCTTTGATCAATTTTCACATCATCTCTTATTCCATGAAATGAAGTGGAATTTTTCATTCCTGAATCATTAGCATATCATGAAATCCAAAAATTGAAATATAGGTGATTTCATATGTCACTAGTTATCACAAAAAAAGGTTTGTCCAAGTTATTCAATATATATAAATCTTCATATGGTGAGATAATACTTTAATCTCTAAAACCACAATGATGTTTAATATAAATCATTCCATAAATGGTTAACCTTAAAACTATTCTAAAAGTTGGAATTCCAAAAATTTAGAAACAAGTTCACTATATTTGTCGAAAAAATATTACCATTGATCCCCTATAAAACATAAATTATCTCCTATATTTCATATACAAAACATGTGAATATGTTGATGATGTACTCTCTTGAAACATGGTAATAACCTGAATTACCATAAATCCTTATTGAAAAAATGCATGTTTCCTTAATCAATGAGTTTTTGTGATTTCAAGTTCGGTGGTCATAGATCTCCTAGAATCACCATCTTATTTTAGGTTCTCATCCCCCTTTTCCTTTTCACTTTCACTATTTTATTTCATTTTGTTTTCCCCAGTTTCTCTTTAGGTTTTATCCTAATTTTATTTGTATTCCCATCTTCCTTAGGTTTTAATCCCCAGTTCCATTTTTGTTAATGGTTTCATCTTCGATGTGGTGTTTAATAATTTTTTGTAATTTTTTGTTATGGGCATTGTTTTATGTTTTTATGTTTCTGGTTATTTGCTTTTGGTTTTGGTCATGGGTGTGAAGGTTGTGGTGAAGATTTTCTCAGCTGGCTCACTAATTCTTATATTGTTCCTTCCCTGTATGAAGTGGAGGGATGTTTCGATTATTATTGGCTTATAGTGGTCATTGTAGATGTAACCAGCATGCTGTTGGTTTGGGTTGATGTGATTGGTGTTTCAGGGTTAACAGCTTTAGTGGCTCCTATTTTTGAAGTCATATGGTCATTGATAATGGTGGTACCGTAACCTCTACAGTTCATTTGAAAATACACGGTTTTTTATGGTGGAAACAATTTTGGATATCTTCAATATCGAAAATTATAGGAGGTTCTTAAAATGTTTCCTACAAAATACCACTTTTTCTCTACATAAGATCTAGTATTCCACTATTCACTCAGAGGTGCAGCTGTGCAGTGGTAATCAATGTTCTTTGGGAATGGATTCTGAGTGGGAAACATTGGAAGGTAAGCAGTGATGATGAATCGATTGTTGATGGAGCGTATTTGTTAATCTCTGGTTAAGATGATGATGGTTCTTATAAGTATTGTGATAGATGGTGACCATGTGATGTAGGGTGGCTCATTGTTTGAGAATAGTGGTGATGATGCACATTAGAATTTTAAAAATTGAAAATTTAAGTTCTTGTGTGTTCCTTTGAAATTTGAATTTTACAGTGGGAAGGATACTTACAGTGGGTGGGATATGGGGTTCACATGGTTAGATTTCTACCCAATTGGATTTTTTGGGTTCATAGTTATCCTTTAAAAGTATCATCAAAAAATAAAAACATGGATTATGGAATTGCATAAATAAATTTTCAATAAATCCTTAATTTATTCCAAGGTAATCAATACTGTCCAATTTACTTATTCATATCCAATATATCATAATAAAAAAATAATTCTCATAACATAACAAACATATTAGGTTATCTTTCCCTTAATCATATGTTTCCCATGGACATCACCTTGTTGTTAAATCGCTTTTATAAGTCATTAACACTATTCAAAATATCATTTTCATTCTTTAATGAAAAAAATCGACTAAAAATACTTATATATTTCATGATCATATCACATAATATTTGAATTCGAAAACATATTCACTTCAATAATCAAACATTTTTCTTAAAACATTAATGATACGTAATCATCTTATTCCTTATAACCACATTCCTAGAATATGAAATATTAATCACATCCTAAGGTTTATCAACCTCAATCTAATCATTATTATTATGTTTAATTTAAAAAATACTATTATAACATCCCATAGTTTTCAAGTTTATTTTGGGTTCCCTTTATATTCAGTTTTATAACTAATACTCATACCACCTTCCTGATTTTCATTATGATATTTCCACTTAGGAAATTGATTTTCATAATTCACATACATTCCACATATAAAAAATTCAATGTTAACCATGTTACTTCTAGTTTCTTCCATTGACTAAAACTATAAATCATAGTATGTGCAAAACATAAAATAGCCTAAAACCACAAAATCATGAAAATTAACTTAAATGATGCCTAAATCATGACACCTACTTTTAAATATATGAAACCTTAGGAATATCCTTATATATGTCCCCAAAAATCATTAGAAATATCCCTATGGATATAACTAATATTTTATCACTCTAGTTTCTAAAGTTTGACTAAACCATTCATTTGATAACAACTATTGTGACATAGGCTTAACATGAATGGATATATCATCAATTTAGATGATTAATCAAAACATTAAAAATGTATGTAGATGATTAACATAATAGTTTAGTTTCTTGGGAAACTTGGAACACATTATTCCAATTTTGGTGAAAGATCATATAAATATCTATTAAATATATTTCCCTTTATTAATAATACTTAAAACCGTTCTTCATGGACTGGGGATGTGAAATATAATAATGGGGTGATCTAATATGATCATTAAGGGTAAAAAAGGGAGATATGTAGGCATAAACTAAGAATAAGGTTATGACAACATGATCATATCATTAAAAGATCATACCCCACATATCAGATATAATAAACATGAATCCTGAAATGAATAATGGTAGTCCATAAGACATTATTTATAAGGAAATCAAAGAATGTGAGTCATGAGAGATTAACATTGGAATAAGATATATACTTGTGGAATACACATCAAAATATAACATTGTGAACATTTGTAAATAGATACAAGTTCACTCATTATGTTAAGGAAATTAAATTATCCCATTGTATAAACTTGTGGAATTTCAATCAGGCCCATGAAAAAAATTGTGAACACATAATATGGTTCACTCATAAAATTATGAACATGTAATTAGGTTCATTTATAACATTGTAAATATAGAATTAGCTTCATGAAAAACACTGTGAAGAAATAATCTGGTTAAAAAAAACTAATGGACATGCAACCAGGTCCATGCATAATATTATGAACATGTAATCAGGTTCACTCATAACATTGTAAATATGTAATCATGTTCATATATATAAATGTGTACATGAAACCAAGTGTATGGATAATATTGTGGACATATAATCAGGTTCATGCATAACATTATTAATATATAATAAGGCTCACTCTAAGCATTTTGAACTTATAATTAGGTTCATTCATTACATAAATACTCATGATTCATCCATCAAATCCCAATTCATTGGAGGGAGATATAGGTCCCACCCATAACATAATAAAATCATAAATCCATATTTCACAAAATAATAAAACATTCAACATATCATGACCCATAAAAAAGAGATGTTTTACATAAATATCATTTCATAACCCATGAAATTAAATGGGTATCATAAACATTTCATAATATCATAACCTATGGAAAATAGAATATTTTTATAATAATTTCATCATAGAATAACCTCTGAAGGGAAGTGGGTTTCAAATGTGTTTTATCATGGTATAACTCATGGAAGAAAAACAGGTTTCATAAAAAACTTGTCATATTAATCATAAAACATTAAAATAAATAATAATAATGGTGTCCTTAGATCACATCCTAGTAAAGCCTAAACTATATAAAAGGTTATCTGCATAGATAGGGAAGGATTTTGAATGATCACTTGGAAAATAAATTTTCTTTGAAAATCACTTTTTTAAAATTTATAACATTTTCAAAATCCTTTTATTTGAAACCACTTTGAAAAAATATATAACAGTCATGAAAAATCATTTAAAACATTTCTTGAGAAAAAATATCCTTTCATATTTGAAAAACATTTTTATGAAACATAAAAAAAATTATAGACTTTTTCTTGGAAAACAAATTTAAAAAAATGAATCTCCAAAATATTAAGGAAAAAATATTTTAAAAATAACCTTGTAAACATTAAATGGATGCTTCAAGGAAATAACTATATGTAAATTTATACATGTTTAAAATTCATTTTTTATCGTAAAAAGTTTATAAAAGTTCATTGATCTAAAAATGATATGGAGATTTATTTTAAAAACATTTTTATTAAAAATTTAAAACATGGGTAAAAGTTTCATTTACACATCATTGTAAAGCATTATTTAAATCATTTTTAGAAAACAAGGTTTTGTGAATAAACCAAATATATGACTGAAGAGTGTAATAAAGTTTGATTTTCATAAAAACAATTTCATTATTATCTTAAGAACAAAATAGTGGAAAATGGTACCAATACAAGGATTTATCATGTATAAACATAGAATATTAAAATTCATGGGTGCTAATGAGATATGTAACATAATAGTTAATCAATGGAACCATAATCGTAAACAATCTTGATAAATGATGAGATTGTATAAATAAACTATTTCAAATTTGATAACATTGAATCATAATAATATGGAAATAATTAAATTAAATGATGATTAAAATAACATTAAAATAAGGATATTCATGATATAACATGTCAAATGGATGTCTACACACATCATAAAAAAATAGAGATGCATAACATGGTATCTGTCTCAAAGAAGAAAAATTGAGACAAAATTACTTTACCGAATTGGTAACTTTTGAACAAGAAACCCCATAAATGAATGATCATAAAATGGATATTTAAATACCCAAAAATTTAAGTATAATAATCATATAATAAATTCATGGTCTGTATATACACCGCACAAAAGAAAATAGTGGTGAAAAAGGTATAAGTCTCATAGAAGTAAAAGTGATATGAGGAAACTCTTACCTTATGTTTTAAATTTCTTTATAAACATTTAGACCTCATATATAATAATTATAATTATATTATACATATTCCAAAAATATTATTATATATAATACTACATATTATTTGATTATGACTTTATATTACCTATTTGTTGAAAATTTCATGTTAGTGTTATATTTCGTGTAATATCTTCTTTGTTTTCCATATATGTTTTGACTTTTTATTCATTGTACACTTACTGAGATCATTATTTAATTATTTAAAAAATTTAAAACATGATTTAAATATTATATATATTTAGTATATAAATATTTATAATAATTAATAAAATATAGAAATATAAAATGGAATATAACACACATGAAGATGGTAAGTCGTACAGACGCATGGATGCTTCTTTTTTTTTATTTTCACATTGAAATAAAGAAAGAAAATTGAATATATGTATATATATATAAATTATAATTAAAGTAGAATTATTGTAACACCCCAGGTAAATAAAAAATATGACATCTTTATATTTATCCATATTTGTGAATCAAATATTAATATTACTTTAAAGGGGATGCTATGCTTGATGGCGTACCCAATACGCAACAACGAGTTTCTTAGGAATCTTACGTTGCACTCTAATAATAAAATAATATTATTTTAAATGGTAGTTAATGACTAGCCGTTGTAATGGTGGGAATGAATAGAACTAACTACCAAATGATTATATATGTTTTTCAAATATTTTTACTTTTTACAATAAATGTTAGAGGATTAAAAATGATAATGAATCCAATTTTAAGCGTAAAGATTCTAATATTTTTAAAAGGTCGATTATCCTCCTTTTGATGGAGAACCTCTTTTAAATTGACTTTTTGACAATTTTATGTGTTATATTTTACAAAATAAAATTCTTCTTTAGAATCGGGACATCAAAATTTACTTTGTGTAAATTTTTGGTATTTTTCCGAAAAAGTTCAATTTTTAATGAATAGTGAAAAATGTTGTATTTTAAATCAAAACCTCTTTTTAATCTAATTTATTTATATAATTGGATTATATTTTGAATTGGTTTTAAAGTAAAATTAGAATATATTTTTACCATTTAATCTAATAGTGGTCGATGGAATTAATTTCACTTTGAAATCAGACTTAAACTAGTGTCAATCTTTTGATACATTTTGTTTCATAGAAACACGCTATTTGTTTTGACAGTGGGAATTAATTATTAAATTAATTAATGAAACTTATATGTTTTGAATTTTGTAAAATAGACATCATTTTTTAATTCAGAATATCAAATATTTCTTAGGGTGAATTTTTGGTAATTTTCTGAAAAACATCAATTTTTTATGAATAGTGAAACCACTAAGTGGTACTTATAAAAACTTATTTTCCGTTTAAATGAAATTTTTCCACCTTTGTGTTTTTAATATAAAAAATCCAACATACATGGTTGTCATTAAGAAGTAAAATGTGGTTCAATGGGATGAAAGTAATTTTTTGGTGAATAGTAACTTATTAAGTTTTTAATCGCGATTAGAGGTAATTAGTGTAGTTTAAGGTAAGAATAATGTTTTAATAAAACGAAATGACCTAGAAACATGTACTACCCTAATTGGATGTGTCAAGTCCGACCAAGAAAATCCATGGGTCAACTTGGGGACTCCATGGAGCCACTTTGGTTGGAAAATGACATAAATACCTTTTTATTTAATGATAAAGTAAAAATGACACAAACAAGAAATGCTTTACTAAACCAATTTTTACATGTGGTTATCCAAGTCCGATTTTTGACTCTAAATAGTCATTGGAAATATAAAAAGATTTCCTACATCATAGTAATTTTTTTGATAATTTTTAGACATTATATAAATTAAATTATTTATGACTTCATGATGATGCAGCGATGACCTCATTATTTAACGATTTAAATAAAATGGAAAGATAATGTAATATATAAGACCTAAACATGTCCAAAACCTATTGGATGGGTGTATTTAGAACCATTATCACCTTATACACGAATTATATCAATGTAGGACCTTTTAAATCCGAAACTCACTTTCAAATAAAGTAACATTTTCTTACTTTCCAAGAGTTCCCCTCCTCTCCTCTTATAAAAGGCCTCCACCTCTACCTTCTTAACCACACTTACAATGCCTTTTTCTCGGAAAAACCCTGCCCATTTTGTCTCTCCACATCCCTTTATAACTCCTTGAAGCATCACTTTGGGAAGAATCCTTTCCAAGGAAGCCTTTGAGCTCAAACCAAAGGGCGTTACCCGATTTTAAGGTAATGTCTTCACTTGAGTCTTTTGTTTTATTTTGCCTCTACAACCCCATAAACTCTTTTTATTAATTTATTTTGTAACAAATACAGTATCTTCAATATACTAGGATGTTTTTATAAGAAGGATTAGAGCAACACTTATAGACACCAACATATAATGGTTAAAGAACATACTGTTTCCGTGAATGGTGAATTTCTGCCTCACGAAACGATGATTGTTCAACACTCATATAACACCTTAAAATGTGGCCATTAATATGAGACTATATTTATATATGATACCTAATATGTTTATGTTTTACTTAAGCTTCTGTGTTTTTCATTTATGTCATACCTTTATGGTTTCCACTATGGGTAAACGCAATATCTTCATTTAAGGAAGTGAGGACTACCGCCCCCTCAAAGTGATTTGATTCGTTAATACCATATGTGGTACGTATAAATGATATATTTAATGATATTATATATGATAACATACTCGAATTAAAATACTATTATGTATCATTATGTTTTAATTCCATTAAATATGAAATAGCAATGGAAGTAGCGTTCATGCGTACGTACGACTTACCGTCTCCATGAACGGTGCTTTTCAATTCTTAACTCTAAATGTTATGTAATATTATAAATGCATGAATATACTTGATATATATGATATATATGATATATAAATGATGAATAAAATTCTGGATATAATGATCCTTTGACCACATGAACAACATGTAATTGTAAGAAGTCCACTTTCGACTTAAGAACCATGTATCGACAAAACAAACATTATTAACTTAAATTATTACATAATGTCTATGAAATGGTAATAAGTGATATAAAAGGAATAATGAACTTGAAAAAGGTTATTGAGGAAGTATAAATTAACTCAAGTTTATTATTAAGGAGATTAAAGAACGATCAAGTCAAGTCGGACCCGAGGTAAGGGATCCTACTCCTTTCTTTCTTTTTAAGTACACTCTTTTATGTCATTCCTTCTATGCTCATCTTTATTGTGATTGGGATATTATTTTATATTTTTCTTACTGTAATTTTATGTTCTTATTATGAGATACCCTATTCTCTCTCATCAATCCATTTTGGAAGTTTTAAGTGGCGTCGTTAGGCTGCCGGGTTTTCGTAAGCGATTTTTCATCTCACTTTTATTCCCGTGAGATTTATGCTACATTTTCCACAATGTCCTTTGAGTGGTGTATGTACTATCCATTATTTTACTCATTGTGTAATATAATTTTATTTATGAGTATTTAAATCAATTTTGTATTTCCCTTCTTTGACGTGGTGTATGTTTCGAAAGATACCCATGTCGGTAAGGGAACCTTTCACCCTCCTCTTTTTAAAAGAATTCTTTTGTTATGTCTTTTATTTCACATGCTATTATGTTGGGATATGTTCTTATATATCCTTATTTATGTAAATTTTATGTCCAAGTGATGATATCCCCTTTATCTCTCTCATCAACCCTTTTTGTAAACTTTTATGTGATGCTGTTAGGCTGTCGAATTTTACCAAGGGAACTTCTTAACCGAATTTCAATTTCTTTGGGTTCAACATGTAGTTATTGAATATGTCATCCTTTGAATATGTGTGAATAACCTTTCATTGTTTTACACTTAATATCCACTTATATTGGGTGTATTTATATTTTTCACACATAATTATGAGATTGATTTATCCTTAATTTAAGGATACCTTCTTTATAATGGATTTCATCTCATTTTACATTTCTTTTGAGACTTTATTGTTGTTATGTACCAGTTCACTTTTATATGGTGTGTATACTATCCTTTGACATATTATTTCATGAATCCCTTTATTCTCATGATATTATAAAGTTCGGATTAAATGTTATTCCGCTATTATTTGTATTCAAGAGTCTCTCTTTTTGTTAAAAACTATTTAACAAAAATATCATTTTCAATGTTTTAAAGATTTAGTATTCTAAATCTTTATCTTTAATGTCCATGTTTTAAAAAAGGTTTTCAGTATTTATTTATATGGAAATTAATGTTTTAAAATTATAATTCCATTAAAAGCTTCAAAGTGGTATGAGACACTTTGATTCAAAAATCTCTTTTAAATCGTTTTTGAAAATGGATTGATTAATTCAATATCTGGAAATTACTTATTGTGATTGAAAATGAAATATTGTCATTGAAATGTTTATATTTTCAAAATTTTATGTGTAATGATGGTACTTGAACATTTTACGGGTGGTTACGTGATAAAACATATGACGGGTGGTGCCGTGAATACTAGGATGGGTGGTTACGTTATAACCTCCAATGCATTGGGTATGGAAGTCGGCCGTATGGATATTCCATTAAGTATGTATGGAAGTTGGCCGAATGGCTATTCCATTAAGTGGTATGTGTGTAAGTCGACCTTATGGTTATTCCACTTAAGTATGTTTATGTCCCAAGTTACCTTTATATGTTATGTGATCTTTATATGGGTTTTATGGTAATCTTTTGGTTACAGAAGGGTAAGTAATGAACTTTTATTCAGTGAAGAGTTTTTACTACTTCGAAAAGGTGAAAAGTATTACTTTGATAAATTATACATGGTTTACTTGTTGTTTTTAAAAACTAACAGTTTTCATTCTATGTGTATCCCTTACTGAGATTTTTATGCTCATCCCAAGTTTTTGATATGTTTTTTCACAGGACTTAACGTGGAATAGGGTCATGGATGGGATTAAGGGAAAGTCATGCTACCTAAAACATGGAACTAGACATGTTTCTTTTTAAGAGTTTTTATTTTATGGAAAACTAGTAGAAGATTCTACTTTGTAATCTTTTGAGATGTAATAGTTATGTCCTAATTCTCTAAAACTCTAAACCTGAAAAGACCCTCAATGTGAATTATTAATTTAATTTAATATTAAGTAAGGTTTAAGGCTGGGGCATTATAGTTGTTATCAGAGGTCGGTTTAGACAACTTTAGGGATTAGGAGTTCTTGTGAGACACATGATTAGTCCCTATATATATTATTTCAATTAAATCCTTGTTTTATAACATTTTTTCCGGTCAATTAAAGTCGGTTACGAATGGAAGGAGAAGGATCTCAAATGACATTCCTATCTCTTCCTGATGACATGCTTGCAATAATTATTGCAAAGTCATCTTCGGATGATTGTGAAACTTTTTCTAGCATACAACTCCCTTGCAAGCAGTTTTTTGAGATATCAAACACCTCCACTATACCTCGTTATCATCATGGATCATGGGTTGTTTTTAGACAAATACTATTTTCCCAATATTCTCATATTTTCAAGAAAGGTAAATATTATCAAGGTATTTTCAAATATTTTACCTTATCACAAGAATTTGAAGCATATTATGATTTTAAAAATGGTACTGAGGAAGGAGACCCTTGCACAACCTATTTATATTTGCTTTTAAAATATAGTCTCAAATTAAATACTTATGGTATTTTAAAAGGACCAATAATAGAAAGTTTCAACTCAATTTCGGTCCGACTATTTTATAGAAATCATGTTCTATCAGATGTTTTGGAATTATATGTCATACATGATTATTTTCCAAAACTGTTTTTTTGTGAACACCCATATGACCCATGTTGTATGAAGTGTATTTGGATGGAGGAAGAAAATGATTTTGAAGGATCTCTAAATCATTGTTGTAATGCATGGGAATTCTACCTACGTGAGAAAGATGAAGATGAAACCGAGTGGACGCCATGATCAAGGTATGATGTTATTCATTTTCGGAATCATTTTATTTTATCTTATGGTGGTGAAATAAGACTTCAAGAATTAATATGTTGAGATCGTAATGAATTCGGATGAAAATTAAAGGTATAAGGAAACGATTGAGGTTAAAACATGTTAGGGTTATTTTTGGAGTTTTATAAAATGGACAACACGCAGACCGTGTGACAACCCGTCACGTCGGACAAAGTTGTGGGAATCGAACCCACAACCAAAGTGCAACTGGTATTTATCACCTACCACTGGACTACGTGAAGTCCCTGGTTAGTTTGAATGATTTTTTAGTTAGATGATTTTATGAATTAAGAGTATGTTGATTTTGGGTTATCTATGGAAATTTATTAACCTATCATGGAGGATATGTGATTAGGTTAGTTACTTTTCAATATGAGACATTAAGAGTAACTGATGTTGTTTGGAGAAAAATGTTATGATTTAACATGGAAGACTATGTGACTAAATCCTTCAAATATTTGGGTTTCAATCATAGTTTATTTTACTTTGAAGAATTTTATGGACAAATTGTTTATCGAATGGTCCTCGTTGAACTTTGGGTTTTTTTGGACAAAATTTGGAGATTAAGCATAGATTTTCTTTTTAAAGGGTTATCCTTTTCAAGATTATCTGACCTTGTACTAACCTTTTTGGTTTTGGTTTTGGTTAAAGCCTAAAGACATGGGAAGTATATAGTTCTCTTTGGTGGATTAGGTGATTCTCTAGAAGTTTATTATAGTACTCTTAATGTGAACAAGTCTCCCTAAATACTCGTCTTTTGGAAAAAAATATGAGTTTGATTAAGGAATCTAGTAAAAGTTGAAAGTCAACATGATTAGTGATTATGTTTCCTTATGAATAAATTCCTCAATAAAAAGAAACTTAAAACAAAAATGTTGCCTATTAACTTTTCCTACTGGGGAATCGAATACCGTTTAAACCATCACAAGTTTGTGATTTTCTTATGGTTACCTTTCTCCTAGATATGTTTACTATCACTCTCCCTCAAGAACATGACCCTTTGCTTTTTCTTCCATGTCCATGTTTTTCTACATGGAATCCTAGTATGGGTTAACTCGGGTGACCTCTGTACTTATCTTCCTTTATTTTAAAGTGATTTTTTACCAACTCTTGTTCCGATGTGGGACTTTCAAGGATCTTTCCAAGCCCAATTTTAAAATTGCGAGGACACAATTCCCAAAAGGGGGGAAGGATGTAACACCCCAGGTAAATAAAAAATATGGCATCTTTATATTTATCCATATTTGTGAATCAAATATTAATATTTCTTTTAAAAGGGATGCTATGCTCGATGGCGTACCCAATACGCAACAACGAGTTTCTTGGGAATATTACGTTGCACTCTAATAATAAAATAATATTATTTTAAATGGTAGTTAACGCCTAGCCGTTGTAATAGCGGGAATGAACAGAACTAACTACCAAATGATTATATATGTTTGTCAAATATTTTTACTTTTTACAATAAATGTTTGAGGATTAAAAATGCGAATGAATCCAATTTTAAGCGTAAACATTCTAATATTCTTTAAAATGCCGATTAAAGGCCTTTTGATGGCGAACCTCTTTTAATTCCACTTTTTGACAATTTTATGTGTTATATTTGACAAAATAAAAATCTTATTTAGAATCGGGACATCAAAATTTACTTTGTGTAAATTTTTGGTATTTTTTTGAAAATGTTCCATTTTTAATGAATAGTGAAAAATGATGTATTTTAATTCAAATCCTCTTTTTAATCTAATTTATTAATATGATTGGATTATCTTATTAATTGGTTTTAAAGTGAAATTAGAATATATTTTTACCATTTAATCCAATAGTGGTCGATGGAATTAATTTCACTTTGATATCAGACTTAAACTAGTGTCAATATTTTGATACATTTTGTTTCATAAAAACACGCTATTTGTTTTGACAGCGGGAATTAATTATTAAATTAACTAATGAAACATATATGTTTTTAATTTTTTAAAATAGGAATCATTTATTAATTCAGAATATCAAATATATCTTAGGGTCAATTTTTGGTAATTTTCTGAAAAACTTCAATTTTTGATGAATAGTGAAACCACTAAGTGGTACTTATAAAAACGGATTTTCCGTTTAAATGAAATTTTCCACCATTGTGTTTTGAATTTAAAAAATCTGACCTACATGGTTGTCATTAAGAAGTAAAATTTGGTTCAATGGGGTGAAAATAATTTTTTGCTGAATAGTAACTTATTAAGTTTTTAATCGCGATTAGAGGTAATTAGTGTAGTTTAAGGTAAGAATAATGTTTTAATAAAATGAAATGACCTAGCCACATGTCCTACCCACATTGGATGTGTCATGGCCGACCAAGAAAATCCATGGGTCAACTTGGGGACCCCATGGAGCCACTTTGGTTGTAAAATGACATAAATACCTTTTTATTTAATGATAAAGTAAAAATGACACAAACATGAGATGTTTTACTAAAACAATTTTTACATGGGGTTATCCAAGTAAGATTTTTGACTATAAATAGTAATTGGAAATATAAAAAGATTTCATACATCATAGTATTTTTTTTATAATTTTTAGACATTAAATAAATTAAATTATTTATGACATCATGATGATGCAGCGATGACCTCATTATTTAACGATTTAAATAAAATGGAAAGATAATGTAATATCTAAGACCTAAACATGTCCAAAACCTATTGGATGGGTGGATTTAGAACCATTATCACCTTATCCACGAATTATATCAATGTGGGACCTTTTAAATCCAGAACTCATTTTCAAATTAATAATCATTTGCTTACTTTCCAAGAGTGCCCCTCCTCTTCTCTTATAAAAGGCGCGCACCTCTACCTCCTTACCCACATTTACAAAGCCTTTGGCTCGGCCAGACCCTGCCCATTTTTTCTCTCCACATCCCTCTCTAACTCCTTGAAGCCTCACTTTGGGCAGAATCTTTTCCAAGGAATCCTTTGAGCTCAAACCAAAAGGAGTTACCCGATTTTAAGGTAATGTCTTCACTTGAGTCCTTTTGTTTTATTTTACCTCTCCAACCCCATAAACTATTTTTATTCATTTATTTTGTAACAACTCCAGTATCTTAAATATACTAGGATGTTGTTATAAGAATGATTATAGCTACACTTACACACACCTACATCTAATGGTTAAATAACATACTGTTTCCGTGAATGGAGAATTTCTGCCTCACAAAACATTGATTGTTCAACACTCATATAACACCTTCAAAGGTTGCCATTAAGATGAAACTATATTTATATATGATACCTAATATGTTTATGTTTTACTTAAGCTTTTGTATTTTTCATTTATGGCATACCTTTATGGTTTCCATTATGGGTAAACGCGATATCTTCATATAAGGAAGTGCGGACTACCGCCCCCTCAAAGTGATTTGATTCGTTAATACCATATGTGGTACGTATAAAGGATATATTTAATGATATTATATATGATACCATACTGTAATTAAAATACTATTATGTATAATTATGTTTTAATTCCATTAAATATGAAATAGAAATGGAAGTAGCATTCATGCGTACGTACAGCTTACCGTCTCCATGAACGGTGCATTTCATTTCTTAACTCTAAATGTTATGTAATATTATAAATGCATGAATATACTTAATATATATGATATATATGATATATACATGATGAATACAATTCTGGATATAATGAAACATTGACCACACGAAAAACATGTAATTGTAAGAAGTCCACTTTCGACTTAAGAACCAAGTATCGACAAAACAAACATTATTAACTTAAATGATTACATAATGTCTATGACATGTTAATAAGTGATATAAAAGGAATAATGAACTTGAAAAAGGTTGTTAAGGATGTATAAATTAACTCATGTTTATTATTCAGGAGATTAAAGAACGATCGAGTCATGTCAGACCCGAGGTAAGGGATCCTACTCCTCTCTTTCTTTTTAAGTACACTCTTTTATGTCATTCCTTCTAAGCTCATCTTTATTGTGATTGGGATGTTATTTTATATATATCTTAGAGTAATTTTATGTTCATATGATGAGAGACCCTATTCTCTCTCATCAATCCATTTTGGATGTTTTAAGTGGCGCCGTTAGGCTGCCGAGTTTTTGTAAGCGATTTTTTTATCTCACTTTTATTCCCGTGAGATTTATGCTACATTTGCAACAATTTCCTTTGAGTGGTGTATGTACTGTCCATTATTTTACACATTGTGTAATATAATTTCATTTATGAGTATTTACATCAATTTTTTATTGTCCTTCTTTCACGTGGTGTATGTTTCGAAAGATACCCATGTCGGTAAGGGAACCTTTCACCCTCCTCTTTTTAAAAGACTTCTTTTGTTATGTATTTTATTTCACATGATATTATGTTGGGATATGTTATTATATATCCTTATTTATGTAAATTTTATGTCCAAGTGATGAGATCCCCTTTATCTCTCTCATCAACACTTTTTGTAAAATTTTATGTGACGCCGTTAGGCTGTCGAATTTTACCAAGGGAACTTCTTAACCCAATTTCGATTTCTTTGGGTTCAACATGTAGTTATTGAATATGTCATCCTTTGAATATGTGTGAATAAACATTGATGGTTTTACACTTAATATCCACTTATATTGGGTGTATTTATATTTGTCACACATAATTATGAGATAGATTTATCCTTAATTTAAGGATACCTTCTTTATAATGGATTTCCTCTCATTTTACATTTCTTTTGAGACTTCATTGTTGTTATGCACTAGTTCACTCTTATATGGTGTGTACACTATACTTTGACATAATATTTCATGAATAACATTTTTCTCATGATATTATAAAGTTCGGATTAAATTTTATTTCGCTATTATTTGTATTCAAGAGTCTCTCATTTGGTTAAAAACTATTTAACAGAAATATCGTTTTAAATGTTTTAAAGATTTATTATTCTAAATCTTTATCTTTAATGTCCATGTTTTAAAAAAAAATCAGTATTTAATTATATGGAAATTAATGTTTTAAAATTATAATTCCATTAAAATCTTCAAAGTGGTATGGGACACTTTGATTCAAAAATCTCTTTTAAATTGTTTTTGAAAATGGATTGATTAATTCAATATCTGGGAATTAATTATTGTGATTGAAAATGAAATGTTGTTATTGAAATGTTTATATTTTCAATATTTTATGTGTAATGATGGTACTTGGACATTTTACAGGTGGTTACGTGATAAACCATATGACGGGTGGTGCCGTGAATACCAGGACATGTGGTTACGTTATAACCTCCAATGCATTAGGTATGGAAGTCGGCCGTATGGCTATTCCATTAAGTATGTATGGAAGTTGGCTGAATGGCTATTCCATTAAGTGATATGTTTGTAAGTATACCTTATGGTTATTCCACTTACGTATGTTTATGTCCCAAGTTACCTTTATATGTTATGTGATCTTTATATGGGTTTTATGGTAATCTTTTGGTTACAGAAGGGTAAGTAATGAACTTTTATTCAGTGAAGTGTTTTTACTAATTCAAAAAGGTGAAAAGTATTACTTTGATAAATTATACATGGTTTACTTGGTGTTTTGAAAAACTAACAGTTTTCATTCTTTGTGTATCCATTACTGAGCTTTTTATGCTCATCCCAAGTTTTTGAAATGTTTTTCACAGGACATAATGTGGAATAGGGTCAAGGATGGGATCAAGGGAAAGTCATGCTACCTAAAACATGGAACTAGACATGTTTCTTTTTAAGAGTTTTTATTTTATGTAAACCTAGTAGAAGTTTCTACTTTTTAATCTTTTGAGATGTAATAGTTATGTTCTAATTCTCTAAAACTCTAAACCTGTAAAGATCCTCAATGTGAATTATTCACTGAATTCAATATTAAGTAACGTTTAAGGCCGGGGCTTTATAATTATTATTTAATATAAATCATATAATTTTACTAAACTTATTTTTAAAACATTCCATGTAGTTTGTGAATGAATCACCTCACTTTGAGGAGGCGGTAGTCCACACATCCACAAATAAAGTTATCATATTTACACAAAATGGAATGAAAGAATATAAGTTTTGTATAATAATATAGAATAATAAATAAATCATATATATCATATAAAAATAGTATGAAAATTATAATTCCCAACCATTATAGGTGTTGAAGGAAAAATGAATGACTTTATTTTATGAGGTGGTAGTCTACCGAACACAAAAATTGTAAGTTTGTTACCCATTTTATGGAAGTGTGTGTAGGTTTAGGTTGAACACATAGAATAAAAACCTCACAGTATATTAAGGTTACTTATTGTATTATATTATTTTATAATTATAATAGTTTATGGGGTGGATAATGAAAATAAAATAAAAGATCTTGTCGGAGGATGTTATCTTTAGCTTGGGTAACTCCTTTTGGATTGAACCAAAGGGCTTCCTTAATTTGATTTATGCCAAAATTGAGTCCTCTATGATTAATAGAGGTGATTTAAGAGGATATTATCTTTGGGGTTTCTTGATCAAACGTGACATGATATGTGTGAGGAGGTGAGTGGGATGAGTTTCCTTTATTATTGGAGGAGGAGTGGAATTCTTGTAAATATAAAAAGGAAAAAACTATTGAGAGGTATCCCTTACCAAATGCATCTCCAATAAATTTAAATTTTAAATAAAATGGATAATATGGTCTAAATATGTCAACCTTATGGATTTTTTACATGTGCCTATGGTATTTGGACCCTTAAGATAACGTTTAACCACTAATTAAATACATTCTTACCGTAATCAATGTAATTAAGTTTAATTACATTCAATAACCTTTTATGTAAAAACTAAGTTGACCTTAAAATATATTATATATTATTTTTATTTCAAATATGGAATCAATTTTTTCAAATTCTAAACATTTAATCGAAAAAATTACAATTAATCCCACAGGCGTGTTGCGAAAGTTGGTTTTTAAAGAGAAAATGTCAAAAAGTTTGAAATGTTTTTATATCCAATTTTAATGTGAAATTAGTTCTGAGGAACTACATTGGATTAATTTATGTATAATGGATATAATTATACTTTAAAACAAAATTATTATATAATTTAACTATATAAATATATTACATTAAAACATAGTCTTGAATTAAAATTCAGTGTTTTTCACTATTCATTAAAAATTGATACTTCTCAAAAAATACAAAAAATTCACCTGAACAAAATTTTGATATTCTGATTTAAAAAAATTATTTTATTTTTTTGGATAAAAAATATTAAAATGTTAAAATTGATATTTAAAATTGGTTTTCCATTAAAAGGTGGTAAAAAATACCTTTTATAAAAATGCATCATTTTATTCATAAGATTGGATTTATTATTATCTTATAATTATAAAATCAATTATATGAGTATCAAAAATACTGATTGAATATATAATATAAAATTTTTATTGAAAATATTCATTAAATTTTTTTTGTTTTATTTATTGATAGTAAATTTAGTTTGTACATATACAAATAGTTTTACTAGAAAAACAATTTCTTTGTTTTTCAAATAGTTCCTACATTAGTTTCTAACAAATTGATAACCAAAGGATTCATTTTATATATATTTATAAATAATATTTTTATAATTTATTTAATATTATTTGTATATTCCATTCCAATAGTTGGGTGGTAACTATAATGATATTTTAATAACAATATTTAAAGTATATTGAAGTTAGGTAAAAATCAACCTTGAGTGTAACACAAGATATCAAGGGAAATCAGCATTGTGTATAACATAAGAAAAACATAGTGTTGTGTGTACCTCAAGAGAATATACGTGTTCGGTGTAGTGAAAGTTTAATTTGGTTTTTCGTATAATTCAAAACAAACATAGATCATTTTTATAGCAAAATATATAAATAGTGTTTTGTGAAATGAAAAATATTGATAAGATTAAATTAATTTAGAAAAAAATCACAAAATCTTAAGGTGTTAAATTTTCCTTTCGATTATAATTAAATAATAAAGAATCATTTTTAAAAACTATCCAATTATCATATTGAAATTTAACTTCCATTATATAATCACATAATTGATATATTTTTATTAAAATATCTTCTATACCTCTAGTAAATAAAACTTTAGAAATAAATGTAGAATTAGAAATACCAAATTTACTAAAACATTTTATTTTTCCATTGTAATTTTCTCTAATTGTATCAGGGACTCCATCACATGTGTTGTAAGCAGTGAACATTGATGGCCCTCCAGTCATATACCTACAGAATCCACAATACATGTACACTATGTCATTCTTGATACATTCAATGAATTTTTTCTAATAAAATAAATTAATTGAAAATTTTGGTACCCAGGCTACCTTGTGTCTAATTGAATTAGTAATAAAATTTTTAGGTTCCCATACATAGTTTAAACTTTTATTGTATGGTACTCTATATAACAATGATTTATAAATATGAGTCTTTTGTAAATCCCAAAGACTATTTCAATCTAAGATAACAATCATTTTCATAGTCAACATTAATTCCACTTTAGAATAAGTAACATTTGAACTATTTTTGATATTACTCCCATACTTTTCTCCCTTTTGATTTTCCTTTTGAGGGTCTCTTATAAATCAGTCGTTTAATCCTTTCTTGTTCATTTGTTTGTGAAATCAAATCACAATATGATCCATGTCCTATTTTCATTATCCTATACATCATAATCAGAATATTTAGTAGAAAAAACATTTAGATATTTAATTGTTACACCTTTTATTTTTATTCTCTCCTATTTGGATATGTTTTTAAACTCCAATTCACATTGAAATAGTGATCTAATAAATTCATCAAGAGTATTCTATCTTATGTTATGACTTTTGTCAATGATAACCTTCTTTGTATGCCATTTTTGGTAGATCTCATAAGAATCCTTCAAAATGTGTTGGGTTTTACAATTCTTTTCCATTGTAATTTATTCCATTCAAAATGGTTATAAATTAGTGGAACATCTTTTTTACTTTATATTCTTCACCCAAGTTTATATTCTAGTACTTAGCTCAAAAAAATAAAGACTTGGTTCAAATCAGTTTTTTTGTGCCAAGGTGAGTGACTTGTTGAATCTACCAAATCTAGTGAGATGTATTAAAAATAGATACATGACTAAAATAACTTCTTTTAATATAAAATTTTAATATATTCGCAAATTAATAATTTAAACCATATCTAGAATCATTATTTCCTATAATTGTGTCTCAGTTATCTTCTCGGAGTGCGTATGATTTTTCCCTGATAGATCAGTGTTCAATGATGAATTGTTTTAGATATGCCTTCATCCAGGATGTCCAGTATCCATAATTGTTGCCAAACAAATTGGGGTCTTCAAAGGAATCCAAGCCCCATTAACATTCACCCCATCTATCTTACCAATATTTTTTTAGACTGTGATGTATAGGAATGGGATAACACAATAAAATATAAAAATTCTCTATAGAAGGGTTGGATAAATTAAAAAAGGTAAAATATTTGATACCAATTATTTTATTTTCATAAAATGAATTATTGAGCTAAACTATCCTTAGTAAGGTTAGCCCAGGATACCAATTGATAGGCCAAAATGAGTAATTAGTGATAGTCTAGAGGGGGGTGAATAGACCTGATTAAAAAAAGTTTCAAATAAATTGATTATTTAAATTATTTTATGACGCTAAATATTAGAGTTAATTAGAAGTGAAAATAAAGAATGAAAAAAATGAATTTTTATACAGGGTTTTTCAAATTAGACCTAGTATAGTCATAAACCTCTCTACCTAGTGAGAGATACATGTGCACTAAACTGATTTCTAAGTGGTGATCACAACCCAATTACAACATCCTTTTCTAGTAGATGGATAACAATGACACATTGACTCTTATATGGGGAGTCACAACCCAAATAAGACATTGAGTTTAGAATACGAGAGTCACAACCTAAAAGTTACTAACATCAAAATATTCAAGTCATAACCCAAGGGAAGAGAATAAGAATATTTATTTTTTTGTAAAATAATAAATAAAAAATAGATAGTGTGTATGATGTTAGGTTGGAATGGGAAATGACATATGGTCTAGAGGGGGGTGAATAGACCAGTTTAAAAATTTTAATGAAATAAATTTATTATAAAAATTAATTTTTATAGTTAATTAGAGATAGAATATAATAAATAACAAAATGATGTTTTTATAGTATATTGGACTAAAGTTGACCTATTCATCTCTTATACATCTCCACTCGATATGAGATATATTTATCCCTAATATAATTTTTTAGGGGGAATCATAAACTGATTGCCAATTTTTTTTTGAAAAAGTAGGGGTATAACCATGAAACAATGACATTTGTATGTGGATTATAACCTAATTACAAAACTGTCTTTAGAATATTGGAGTCACAACCCAAACAGTCTTTACTTTAGAATCTTTGAGTCACAACCCAAATAAGAGAAGAATAAATTATTTTTTATGTAAAATCATAAATAGAAAAAGTGAGTGTACATGAAAGATAGGAAGAAATGTTAAGGACACAAGAAACTAGACAAAGTAGAATAATAAAGAATAAAGAACAGGTATTGGTTCTTGAGTTTATGATTAGCTTGTCTTTTTAAGGTTTTAGAAGTCAAAGAATATGTAATTTATCACTTTTTAGTTCTTCTTGATGATGAAACATAAATGACACAATTCATGCAGATAGCACAACACTTGTGAAGTTCATAGTTTTATTTTTAAGAAAAATCGTATCATCAAATTTGTTATAGATATTGTTTGATATAAAGCCCAGACTCTATTTAAATAGGAAACTACAAATTATAACAACACCCGTCCACATTAAAATCTATTAAAATAATAATAATAAACAAAAACATCAATGAGAGATAATTTATCGTTACAATAATTATATAAAAGGGATTAAGTTATCAGCAATATAATTTTTAGGAATAATTTTTTGAATTTAAAACATAATGACCAATTCCAATCAATTTGAATTACTAATTTTAAAATTAAAATAGTCTCTAAAATAATATGTCAAGAAAATTAAATGAATATCGTAAGACATTTAGACTATTAAAACCAAATATAAATATAAACTAATTTATTGGAGTGTATAATTTAAATATTAATTATATTAAATAAAAATAGAAAAAAATAAGATCAAATCAATTCCATATAATTAAATATTAATTTATAAAATAATAATTTAAAAAAAGTAACACAAAATAGTAAAACATAAATATTCGAAAAATATATTGCATGTATAAATATGAATAATGAATAAAACTAAATCACATTTTAAAATGGATTAAAATATTTTTAAAACACTTTACATGAATTATATTTAATATATATTAATATTATAAATTAATAAAACACTTAAACCAATAAAAACATACAATTAATGATAACATTAAAAATAGTGAAAAATAGAGAATGTTAAAAAAATATCTTAGTGTTAAAAAAATTAATAGGTGGTTAAAAAATTAACTAGTGTTTAGAAAAGATTACTAACTATTTAAAAATTTATTTAACTGATGGTTTAAAAAAATTAACTACCGTTTTCAAAAAGATTACTAATGGTTTTGAAAAAAAATTATTGGTGGTAAAAGAAGTTTTCTAAGGGTAAGAAAAAAGTCTAGTAGTAACAGGATTGTAAGTAGCCCAAGATAGAAGAATATGAATACTATATCATTCTATATACAGTCTTGACACAAAAAAATTAGATATTTCTTGTCCCATCTAAATGATATAATTAACGAAAGTTCAAGAAGACATAAACGAGTATAATTTTTTTATCTTTCCATTGGATCAAAACCCAACTTAAATCCAATAATTATATCAAGAGTTAAGATCAAAAAAGAGTGAAAACATAAACTAAAAATTTTGAAGAAAAAATACTAATATTTCTTAAACATTTGGCCATTTTTTTGGAATCTAAAAAACATTTTGATACTTTAATTTTATTGAATTAAGTGTATAAAACATTTTTATATATATGACCCAAAAAATGGCATGAAGTTATAATATATATTGAAAGAAATAACAATGAAATAAAAAATTTAAGTCTAGAAATTTAGGAATTCTAGAACCATTGAATAAATTTCATTTTTTACCATATAAAACAAATATAGACTTCCATTTATTCAAATGAAATTTAAAAAAAATGTGTTGAATTTTCATCTAAACAATTTTTGTGAGAATATGATCTATATAGCTCAAGTAATAATTAATTAAAGAAATAATACAATATAGAAGTTTAAACTAAAAATTGTTCTGGAAACCAAAAGCATAAAGTATGTTTAGATAAAAATGAGAACATACTAGAGATAGAATTAGGCTCTGTTGTAATTGAATAAAATGAATATATACTTGTTATATTTCTTGTGAAATTTTAATTTTAAAAATGTATTCATTATACCTCAAGTTGTTATAAAAATATATATAGGTTTTAAAATCTATATTTTCATATAAAATGATAAGAGGGTATGTAAAAATATATATAGGTTTTAAAATCTATATTTATTTATTTGATACATTTTATTTATTTATTTATTGTTTATTTATAATTTATAATTTATTTGTTTGTTACTTATTTATTACTAATTATTTATTTATTACTTTTAATTATTTTTTATTATTATTTATTTATTTTTATTGATTTATTTTTTATTTATTTTTATTTTTATTATTTATTATCTAGTTACTTTAGTATTTTTATTTTATTATTTAATGAAAATTTAGTTAATATTTAATTATTAATTATTTATAATTTATTTATAATTTAAAATTTATTTTTTATTTATATATTGTTCATTTAAAAAATTTTAATTGTTAATTATTTATTTATTATTTATTTATTATTTATTATTTATTATTTATTATTTATTTAATATTTATTATTTATTTATCATTTATTATATTTTTATAATTATATATTTATTATTTCTTATTTATGTATTATTTATTTATTTGTTATTTATTTATTTGTTATTTATTTATTTATTGTCCTTTATTATTTATTATTTATTATTTAATATTTTTTTTATAATTTATTATCTATTATTTCTTATTTTCCATTTATTTCCATAACATGTATTTATGTATTTATTATTAATTTATTTTTTATTTATTAATTAATAATTTGTAATTTATAATTAATAATTACTAATTACTAATTATTAAATATTAATTATTAATAACAAATTATTAATTATTAATATTTAATTTATAATTATTGATCATTGATTATTCATTAATCATTTTTCACCACATGAAGAGCTTGATGGAGTGATAAAGTCTTCAGAGAATATACAAGAGGTAAGGATTTCAAATATCACCCAACATAGAATTTCTATATATGGCACATGTGCATGCCTAAGCACGCATAATAATAAATAGTAATAAAGAAATAAAAATAATAATATAAAAAATAAATAAATACTAAAATAATAAAATAATAAGATAATAAAATAAATTAATAAATTCAAAAAAAATCAAAAAATTAAAAAAATTAAAAAACAGAAAAAACTTAAAAAAAGCACTAAATCATTTAGTGGTTGTTTAAACTACCACAAAATCATTCTATGACAGTTTTGAAAAAACAGTCACTAATTGATTATTAACACACTATTTAGCAGTGTTTTTTCAAAACCATAATAGACTGATTTAGCGGCGGTTTAAACCACCACTAAACGTGATTTTTGGCACAGTGAATCTTGTTTTTAGAGGGACTCCTAACCCGATTACATAATCCTTTTCTAAAAATTGGTAAGATAACCATGACTTGCTGACTTTTGTATGGGGAGTCACAACCCAATTATAACACTAAATTTAGAATATGGGAGTCACAACCTGAATAGTTCTTTGGAATTCGAGATTCAAAACCTGATGAAGAGAAGAAGAAATCATTTTATATATTAAATAATAAATAAAATACAAACATGAAATATAGGAAGAATATTTATAGACACAAGAAACTAGATGAAGTAGAATATAAAAGAATTTATCATAGGTACATGTTCTTGATTTGAGGATCAGCTCATCTCATAAAGGTAGTGGAATCAAAGAATCAGTAATTTAGCACTTGAGATATCTTTTTAATGATGAAAGAGAGATCTCATTGGACTTTGCATATAGTACAACACTAGAGAAGTTTACAACTTTGTTTTCAATGAAAAGAAGAGTATTGAAGAAGTTATAGATAATAATTGATTTGTTGTTTGGCCTCCCTTTAAATAAATAACTATAAAGAGTAACAAGAAAATTCCGCAGGTAAAATAATTCAAAAAATATAAATAACAATAAATATCAATGAAGGAGAATTTATTGTTATAATAATTATATAGGAGGGAGAATGTTATCATCTAAAACAATAGTAATAATAATTGTTTGAATTTAAAACCTAACGACTAATTCAAACCAATTTTATTTACTCCTAAAATAATTCAAATAGTCTCTATAATAATAGGTCAAGAAACATCCATAAATATCATAAGATATTTTGACTATTAAATCCAAATATTATATATAAACTAATTCAATTCATCATATAATTTTAATATTAATTATACTACATTAAATATCTCAAAATATGTTTTAACGAATTCCATATCATTAAATATTTATTTAGAAAAGAATAATTTAAATACTTTAACTCAAAATAATAAAACATAAATATTCAAGAAATATGCTACAAGTGTACATATGAATAAGGTTTTAAATTAAATCACATTTTAAAACTGATTAAAATATCTCTAAAACACTTCACATGTCTTCTATATAATATATATTAATTTTATAAATTAATAAAATACTCAAAATAATTAAAAATACATTCATTTAATGAAAATAACAAAAAATAGAAAAAAGTGGAACATGTTAAAAAATATTAACTAGGCATTTAAAAAAAATAAAGGATGGTTTAAAAGAACAATTAACTGGTGTTTTAAAGAAATAACCAAAGGTTTTAAAAAATAATGGTTTTAAAAATTTCCATAAAAAATTTTTTATGGTAAAAAAATTGTCTAAGAGTAACAAAAGTAGAAGTAGGCAAAGGTATAAGGTGAATATGGAATCATTTCATGTAAAATTTTGACATAAAAACTTCGTAGATTATTTATCTCATATAAATGATAGAATTAAAGAAATGTCCAAAAAACATAATTGAATAATATTTTGATATTTTACCACGGTATAAAAATCACTTCAATAAGATATATATATTAGGAGATATGATTGAAACCCCATGAAAACTAAAATAAAATCTTCATAAAAAATGTTGATATATTGCTAATATTCATCAATTTTTCAGGCATCTTAAAAACGGTTTTTGTCATTAATGTAGTTAGAATAATTGTAAAAAAATAATATTATCTTTATAACCCCACAAATGATGTGAAATTATGATATATTAAAAAATTAAATATCATTAAAATAAAAAATACATTGAAATCTTTAAATTCTAGATTTCTATAACTCTTGCATAAACTTCAAGAATTTTTTGTACCAGAAAACCAAAATATTCAGACATCCCTTTATTCTAATTAAATTTAAATAAAAGTGTTGGATATACAATGGAACAAGTTTCATGAGAATCCAATCTATATACGTCATGTTATAATTAAATAACAAAAGAAAACTATGAAGTAGTTTAAACTGAAAATAGTTTTTGAACCCAAAAGCACGTTATCAGTTCAAATAAAAATGAGAACATGCTAGAGATAGAATTAAGATTCAACATAGATGAATAAAATGAATAGATACTTGTTATATTTTATATGAAATTGTGATTTTAAAAATTCGTTCAATATAAATCAAGTAATAATAATAATACATATAGGTTGTAAAATATAGATTTTCACATAAAATGATAAGAGGGTTTATAATTTTTTAAAACATAAATTAATAATAAATAACAATAAACTCCCAAAAAAATATGTGAAGTACTGTTATAGATTCAAGAAACTAGATTAAAGATATTATAAAATGAAAGAATCATAGTTACTGGATATTGATCAATGTAGATTTCTTGGAAAGGCAGTAATAGTCGTAGATTTTTAGGAGTAGTCCTTGAGAGATAATCCAACTGATGAAATTGAATACCGCACTGGGCTTCAACGATCAAAATAATGCTTTGATTATCATAAGGTTCTTGTTCTTGTGGTTAATCTTTGTATCATATGTATTCTTTGAATGTGTCCCGAATAATTTAAATAGAATTTTTAATGAATGACAAACCACACTCCTACCAAGTAAAATGATTCAAATTCAAAGAACACATTTACCCAAGAGATAAATTATTATCATTGAGAATAATGGTATCCAAATTCATTTTAATTAAAATATTAAAGACCAATTCAAACCATTTTTAAGTACCCATTAAATGATAATAATAATTCAAAGAAAACCCATAAAAAATATTATGTTAATTTCACTTTTTAAATTCTAATATCAAAAACATTCTAGTTTAATGTAGAGCAAAAAAAATAAACATAAATTATATTCCACTAAATTCCAAAAAAAATATTGAATAAATTCCATGTCATTAAATAATAATTTAGAAAAGAAATAATCAAATAAATTAACTCAAAATATTAAATATTAAATATTTCAAATACATGATGTATATATTTCATAAGAATAATGAATGATTTTAATTACATTTTAAAACTAATTAAAATATTATAATAACGCTTCACATGACTTATATATAATATTTATCTATTTAAGGAAATAATAAAACACTGAAAATAAATAAAATAAAAAAGTATTTAATGATAATATCAAAAAAAACAAAAAACAGAGTATGATTAAAAAAATATAGATTTTATCAAAAATAAATAAAGGAATGGAATATATGTGCTATACAAGTGGTTGTTCGGTCAGTTTTCTTACAATTTAATTTGGTTAGAATGATGAATATGTGAATAAGGTGTTGTCACCATAAAATACACCATGCGGTAGGTATAGTGACCATGCATGGTCAGGTAAGTTACCATGTGCAGTGACTTCTTATGCTTTGTAGTAGGTTCGAATATCTATCACGTTAACAATTTCACATGGAGAACACAGTATATGGAAAACATTAAAGATTCATTTGTGAAAAATACTTTTTGAAGATACTAAAGTGGTGTATGATTATTGAAGAGAGGTTGTGATGATTTCATGCTAGAAATGATGGCTGCATATAGCTAGTGATGTGTTGTTGTGTAAGATCTATACATGAAGAGATCTTGTAAGATAAAGGATTATCATGCAGTTCCTATACTATTTTGATGGACATGTGTGGTTCTTGAGATAGGTTTAGAAACTTACAGTTACCTCCAAAACATGTTTTCAGTACACTTAAGTCATGCAGTAAGTACTAAGAGAGTGATTCATGGTCACCTTATGAATAGGTTCCATGTTAGGTTTATTAAATGTGGGTTTCACAAGAAGTAACAGGAAAAAAAACTTCAACAAATTTTTATCCCATCTAAACGTCATAATAATCATTTTATTTAGGATACCTAATTGGTCAAATTTTAGAAAATTTGTCCAACAGATCATAAATTGCAACAATCTAAATTATATATTAAGATATATCATCAAACTACTTGAAAGAACATGATCTAAAACAGTACGAAAAATGATGATACTATTGCAGATATTTGGCCTATATTTAGGTGTCTAAAAACGTTTTATACAATCATGTAGTTGAATTAAATTTATAAAAGCTTCTTATATTTATAAACAAACATGCTTTGTGCGACTATGATGTCAATATAAAGCTATATTAATAAAATAAAAAATATTGTGAAATCTTGAAATTCTAAAATTATAGATCCTCTTCATAAAAATTAAAAACAATTTACAACACTTAAACCATAAATTCAGACTTCCACTTATTCTAATGAAATGTACAAATATGTGTTTCATTTCTAATAAAATATTCCAAAAATGGTCTATATATATCATATTATAATTAAATAATAAAATAAAACTATGAAGCAATTTAAACTAAAAATTGACCGTGAAACCAAAATCATGCACTAATTTTGTATCAAAATAAAAAAAATCTAGTAATAAAATTATTCTTTTTCATAGTTGAATAAAGTTTGATAAACATATAATATTTTATTTGAAATAAGAGTTATAAATATCTGATCACGATAACTTAATATATATTAGAAATACATAGAGGTAATAAATACTATTTTTATTTGAATAAATGAGAGGGTTTGTAAAATACTAAAACCTAAAACAACAATAAATAAAAATAAACTCAAAAAACAATTGTCTCTAAAATTCAATACATGATGTTTCTTAAGAAATTATGAATAATAAAACGAAATCTACATTGATTATAGTCAATGAAATGGTAAAAAAGTCAATGATAAATGAAGAACATTATGTTGAGGAATAGAAGGAAGAAGTAGGTGAAGAGAGTTATGTGGAGAACATAATAAAGTCTACTTAGAAGCTTTTTGTGATCAAAATTCCAAGCTTTGAAGGTAAAGACGGATCTTCAATAATGAATTTTAGGTGAAAAAAAGTGAATCAAATTTTATAATGAAGAAGAAATATATGATGATAAAATTATAATTCTAAAAAACTATGTGGTTGAGTTTTAAAAAATAAATGATATATTTGATGGTGACATTTCATTATAGAAAAAAATACACTTGAAATTTAATAAAAAAATATTAGTACTAAAAAATACATTATATATGTGGAAATGAGATTTTTAAAATTCCATAAAATTAGAAGTTGAATTTTCAAAGACTTCAGAGAAAATATAGTCTACCATGAAAACACTAAAAGGGTTTCAAAACATTCAATGAACCCATTTATGGAAAATTAGTGATTTGGATTCTGTATATATTTTTCTATTTCAAAATATAATTGAAAACTGGAATATTTAATATTTAAATCTCAAAATATTTTAAATCTATATATAATAACATTATTTGTATTAAGAAGAATTATATGAATTTTAATGTTGAAAATAATAACAAAAAAGATACATCAATATTAAAAGATATTGGTATAGTCTCCAAAATAATTATATCTCTAAATTAAGATAAACATTTGACTTATTTTCCTCCAAATCAATAATATAAAAAAGTTGAATAGAATATGTTATATAATGTAAAGATAATAATTTTTTCAAAACTACTGGTGGTAGAGATTTTATGGAATTTAAACCAATACATTCCGGTATAATATGTATTCTTTAAGAATTAAAAAACTGTACGAAGTGAGAGCATGTAAACCTATAAAGAAGAATAACTTTATGATAGACCTAGTGGATAGTGTACAACCACAAGGTAGGGGTGAATTAATGACCACCAAAAACATTTTCTCTCATTTTCTCACTATATAATTCCCATCATCAGTGATTCATAAACTATGTTGATGGTGACATTGTGATAATGAGATACTGGGTAGGAAAGAACATATAGGGACCCAATGGTTTTTCAAAAGGATCACTCACCCTTATTATCATGGGGATAATCCTTGGTTCATAGTGGTTAATAGCATGTTATCCACATTCCAATTTATTATCAAAGTACAAAGGAAATAAAATAGTGTATTTTCTTGAACTACAATTATAATATGAATGAAAATCATCCACAAGTTTAATGATCTCTACTTCTCATTCCCCAAGTTCCCCAACAATTTGGACTTGGCATGCACTCTTGTTATCCTCATAAAATTTTTGATAAATCCATCTTGAAATACTCCTATAATATGTGTAACCCTTTTTTTTCATCACACACACTCTTTTCGGGTGGGTTTCCCATTTATTTATAGACATTACATGCACTGAAAAGTGATACCCCTAACTATGGAATGTTTTTTATATCTAAAATATATGGAAGAGAAAATCTTAAATATCATGAATAATTTCATAATGTCTTTGACATGATTTTTTGATTGACCAATTGATTACAATGTGATATCTTAGAAATCTCTAGAACCAATAATGAAAAAATATACCAATCTTCTCTAAATAGATCCATTGGGTCATGGTTCATGTACATTGGCATGGAATGAATCAAATATCAAGAACCAATAATTCCAAGAACCTATGTAACCTAGGTGGAAGCAGTGCAGTTTCACCTATAGCATTACAGTCTTCTTCACCTCACCACACATTGAATAGTGGACCACTATCTCATGGGATTGGGATAAATGGATCCCTAAAACTGCAAGATATTTAAATCTCCTTGGGTTTCTTCATGGTTTAGTCAACATCATCTTAATCCCTCAGATTTACCAATGCGACAAAATAATATCAACTATGACACAATTCCTCTCACATCAGATACAGTTTCTTTCCATGTCATGTTAACTCCATGACATAGTCTCTTTATTCAAATTAGATCATCGATCAATATATGCCATTATAATGTGATGAACATTTCCACAACATGATCTCTCTTACATGAGATTAAACTATTTTTATATAGGAATAACATGATGATACCTACCTCTCATATCAAGTAAATTCTTACTTGCATGATATTAACTCAAAGTTACTCCTACAAGAGGATCTCCTCTATGTCGTGATTTGCATTAGAAGAAAAACTATAATACTTTTATCCCTATGCATCTATACACAAAACTAATGTAAATCCATCTCATCCATCGGAATGTTTATAATAAATAAAATATGAAAACATCCCAAAATGATGATTTAATTTCCTCAATAAACAATTTATAACATGACTCTGATACAAAGTTTAGTTAAACACCTAGCCATGTGATAGAATGGTTATTGTTCAAGAACTATATCCATCATTATAATATCAATTCCATATTATCTATGTAATAATTGAGATAACACATCCACCCCTTTTTCAATTCAACTTCATGAGGGTTCTTCAAAATTATATCACCCAAAGTCCCTTCAATCTCTCCCTTTTTTATTTTTTTGAAACATGAAAATAAGCGCATGATCACTTTACTAAACTACAATGGATAACACCTCAAGCTATCTCTATTTTGGAATAATTAATATCTCATATCCCCTTGATTATCACCTACAAAAAGAAACTAGTGTGTATATCCCTTTTCATGATGATTTCCTTTTTTATTCTCTACCTTTGTCAACATATTCTCAAAAATTAAAGAGTGAGAACAACAATGAAAAAATAATAGTGATTTTGGTTATGAAAACACTCCGAAAAAAACTCTCAAGTTTTTTAAGGAATCCTCATTCAAGGGATTCATCAAGATATGTACAACTTATTCATTAGTTGAGATAAAGTATAATGAAATCTTACCCAACTCCACTTTTTCCTTAATTAAGTGATTCTTGATGTCAATATGTTTTGACAGAGAAATTTTCACTATATTATTTAACAAGTTGATTTCAATATTATTATCCCATACAATAACAAATTTTTATGATACATAAACCCTCACATCCTCAAGAAATTACTTCATCCATATAATATGAAAAACATTATATTTTCTTGACCACAAATCACAATAAATATTCAAATAATTTATAGCCTTTTGACTAGAGAAAAGTTATCATCAAAATAAATACCCTGAGCAGAGAATATTCATCTCACCCTAGATAAACTTTGTTCTTTTCTACATCACCATTCTCATTGAGTTTAATTTTAAAAACCCAACTTATACAAATAATATTTTTTATATTTTGGGTGTTACACTAATTATCAAGTTTCATTTTTCTCAATTTGGTTTAGCACTTCTTCCATCACTAAAATATAATTCTTATGTTGTAAGCCTTCATCAATAATTTTTTGTTAATCTTATGAATAAAATCTGGTGTGATTATAAATTCTCAAGCTTCCTGGTATTTTCATCCCCTTTCTCCTATCTCTAAGAATTTATCAGGCTCAACATGTTTTCTAATTCTTTGTAACTTGGATAATAATTTCTTTGGGCCTTCATCTGTAATATTATCGTCATAATTGTCCTAAATTTTTTTTAAAAAATACTTTTAGTAAATAATTTACTCATGTTTTCTCATTCTCCATTTAATGGATTCATCAATGTTATCATCAATAGACAATTATGTTTGTGAATTAATTTTATTTTTCAACAGAATAATTCCAAATATGTCAAAAAATCATTAGATTCTTATTATATCCTGAGTAAATTATTGCACTAGGTGTATACACAATAAATATGCCTTTATATTCCCTCTTATAAAACATTAACAATTGTTTAACTTTAATCTCTTTAAATCATGTGTTTCCTAATAACTGAACGTTATTAAAGAACATATTCTTTCCAAAATTTAATTCATATAGTATTTTCATTGAATTTTGTGGGAGTAAGATCTTATTTAAAATTTATAAAGCTACAATTTTGTCTTCTTTCCAAAATAATTTTGATGTTTCATGCTTTGATAGAATTATTTTTCCTATTTCCAAAAATCCATAATTCATTATCTTAATGAATTAATTTGTTTTTTGTGTATAGAGTTCTATGTTGATGTTCAGTCCTGTGATTCTCAAGATATAGTTCAAACTCTACATTTTTATTTGCAAATACATTATCTAATAAAAACATTTGAGGACATACCCTCGTTGATTATAAGAAATTCTCTGAAAGTGTTTAAGTTTCCTAAGATATTTTGATTTACTCGACATTTAATAGATATAATCCATGTGATTAATATCATCAAAAAAAATTAAGGGAATAATTATCTCCATTGTTTGACTTCAACCACATCAGACCACACAAATAGGAGTGTACTAACTCAAAAGTTTTATCTAATTTGATATGCCCTGGATTGTTACTCTAATTAACCATCTTTCCCATGTTACTTATAGAAAATGTATTTACTATTTCACTTTAATGTTTTAGTATATTTAATATAGCACCATGTTTACAATTATATGCATATTATGTTACCCAAAATGGATAGGTATTGTATTCAAATGTAGTTTTACTCATTTATGCTCATGAAACCTAAATTATAAACTTAAAAAATTTGGAATAAGTTTTCTTTTTTTCATTGAACCATCAATGTAATAATGTTATACATAAAAATATTAATGAAACACTCATTCTATTGATATATCATTACATTCCCATTATCACAACATTTTGAAACACTGAGTATATTGTGCTTAAAACCACTAATAAAGAGAACTTCACTAGATTCCTTATTACCAATCATGGTGTATCCAACTCCTTGAACATTTAGTGATCCATTATTTTTGAAAGTGAAAAAACCTTTATTATAACATTATATTTATTTCAAGGGTAATTTATATTGTTCATGTATGATGTGAAATTACTATCATGGATCAATGACTTCTCTCATTTTAGTACCCTATAGTCCTCCTCAAAAACTATTCCATTCTTTTGATTGTTCCTATTATTAAAATATTTGGAACCCTTTTTCTTTATCTACTTTGGTGTCATGGTAATAAAGTTGATGGTGGTGTGTTTAAATTAATCACACCTCCCACAATTCAACATAGAGAAAAATGTCATTTTTTAATTACACTTTATCTTTTTGATAATTTCATGGCTATAATTTTGGAATTTTAGTTTTAATACCCTTTGATTCAATATCTCTCTTATACTAAGGGTGAAACACCGCATCCCATATCATCAATATTTTCTATTGGTAAATGTGGCCTCAAGAATGCCTCCTCATAAACCATAATATGTAAAATAGATATGAAGGCCTAAATCATACATTATTTAAATAATTCTCTCATATCATAGTAAACAATAGTAAAAATAACAAAACATCATACTCATAAAATACCCATGGTATAAATATTAAGTGAAAAAATACTATAACAAATTTATCATGTGGAAACATATATTCAGACAATAGTAGACCACTCACTAGGAAAATCACAAAAAAAATAAACAAATAAAAAAATAAACAAGTAGATTTATTTCTATTCATAATACTCACATCATCCCAATCTACAACACCCTTTTTATATGTTCCTTCATGATCCACTACACCATTTATTATTAGAACTATAAATTATATGTAAAAGGTTTTCACTTTCCCTAGATAGGCAATGAAATGTATCAGAAATGAATTTCATTATAGTATCTCCATATTACCCTAATATACACCATCATATGTGTGTATTTGAGAGGAAAATTAAAAAGAATAAATAAACATGCATGTTGTGTTATCGTATACTAATTCGGCCACAACAGTACCCAACCAAATCTTCTATGATAAATACTAGAAATCTATCGTGTCCTATCCCCACACAAAAACGTTTTGGGAAATCATATGATATCTAGGATTCCATGACACTAGGATATACCTACATCAACTCCATACTAGGTGCCAGTCTTTTCATGCAACATGTGATGCCCTATACTCAAATACTCATGTGTGGTCACATGTCTCGTATCCAAACTATTACCCTTAGGAAATTCTACATTGAATTAATCCCAACCCATTAATTATCAGTGAAGGGTACGCTGAAATAACAAAACATGATTCCCCATAGGGAAGAAAACACTAAAATATCCCACCCTATTACATCATTAGGGAAATAGAACACTAAATTCACCCAACTATCATCTTCTTGTGGGAGTTGGTACATTTAATAACTCTCAACCCTCCTCCACTAACAGGTGTAGGCACATTGAAATTACCCATACAATTTCTATTATTTAAGGGAGAACATATATGATACCAAACCAATCGTCTTTAGGAAAGGTGAAACGAAAATCCTATTTTAACCCTCTTCTACAAGGAAGTCTCCCATCCACATCTAACATCACATAACTAAGAACACACATACAATGTGAAAAAGAGAATGTTTCATATCCCAAATTTTTTCTATGTCAAATTATGGAACTAGTCACTTGAGACATAGCCCTACATCAGGACCCACATCTCTTAATTTATATATAATTAAAGGATAATCCCCTCAAGACCATCTCATTTGAATAATAGCATCCTACCAAACCTATAATCATTCTCATCTTACCCATTTGGGAACCCACTGGGTCCCTCAAACCCAACCCATTTTTTCCTTTTAAATGCCAAATATATATCCAACATGACATGATGTTCCCATAATTAGTAGGTTCTACCCTACCCTACCCCAAAAAAATCCAAACCTCATCAAAATCATGCATCACACATGATTCCACTAACCAGGGACTTTCTTGAGATACCTCATATTTATCCCCTTAAAAATATAAATGCCAATTCATCTAGACAATTCCAATGAACATTATTTGGGTCCTACCTCACCTTTCTCTTAGTGGATATCTCAACCCATCACTTGGAGTAAACCCCTATTCATAAAACCTCATCTATCCCATAGGACTCATCATGTTCAATGTGGGTACCAATCCCAAACCCTACCCTCAATAAGGTTATCCTTACTATGAATGATATGTATAACCATCTCACTTGTTATCATTAGGTCCAATCCCATTATGACCACCTATATTGACTTAGGAAACTCAAACAAGGTTACTCAATTTTTCTTGAACAAACCAAGACCCAATCAAGGTCTCTTACCACCTCAACAATTACCTTAGTCCTCTAAGCGATATAGTCACTAATCGATCCCAATTTACCCAAGGCATAAGGAAGAACCTGATCAAGCACTAGTAGATGTAATTTCATCTTATGTCCTTACCTAGGGATCTCATAGTCCAAATCCCTTCTTCCAAAATGCTAATAAAAACACGGTACTTCATTATCCAACACAAATATTCTTATGGATTTCTATTATAGGATCCACCGACCTCGGACATTGAGATACTATCCTTATGATACACCACATATCCTCAAAAAAGCCTTTCTATGACTCATCCATGAACATACAAACTCTCACGTTTTTATTTAAGACACAACATTTAATTAATTATTTAGTAAAAATTAAAATTAATAATTCAAATTAAATCAAAAATGATTATTCATCGAAAACCTCATCAAGCATCATTGTGTCACTAAAACTTCATGGAACGCCATCTTTCAATCCTTTCATGATCCCCTATATCCATGATAAGAAATATACATATAACCCTAGCCTAATTCCACCATGATATGATATAATTAGAACCAAAACCTATCCAAAAATCATAAAAAAACAAATTTCTTAAAAGGGAAATATGAATGAAGGAAATAGATGGAAAACTCACCATGAATATTCATTGAAAAATAAAAAATTCTTCCTCTCTAAAGTGGTATCACATGGGAGGGTGAATAGTGTGAGTGATGATTGAAAGGGTTATCATCTATATCTTTTTGACCTAAAACTAGAGAGGTATGACCCCGAAATGATGGGTATCCCATTTTTGAAAAAACAACCCATACACATGGTTACGACACGACTATAAGGGTCCTCACACGATGCCTCCATGCCTAGACCCATCATGACACGTCCCTACTTGGCCATGATGCAACCTTCCTAAGAAGAGGGCCTGACCCCCTGCCCTCATTTGACATGAAATGTCACCTTATGGGTTAGAATGTTACTAGATACCCAAAACTATGATGGAACAACCCCTTTAGGTCATTGTTTTATGTGTCTCACCTAGGATAGGCCCAAGCCCTTAGTCTTGACCACTAATCTATAGTGGTGTGGTGCTTATGTGCTCCCTTCCATAATTACCCTCACTAAAGGTTAACATGGGGGGACTGAATGGTCATAGTGTGTCTATATTTATATAGAAAAAATTTGTAAAGGGAATAGTTCAACTCAACCTCACTCCAACACACACTCAAGCACCCAACATAGATCTAGGGCCTAAATTTACATTCAAAAACATCACATGGAGATATTTCAGTGCTTTAAATTCTTTATAGAGTACAAATTAATGAAACATCAACTTCTAAATTCCAAAAACAAATTCCCCTAAATTTCACAACCCTTTCATTAGTAAGTCATGATAGTCTTATTTCCGTCACTCCAGACATACCTCGACCATGAATTAACCACCGAATCACCGTGTTCTATACCCAAACCCTAAACTATATTTATTTATACAACATCAAACACCATAGCACATTATTCACTAAAGTTCATTCTACATGCTCATCACCATCTCCAACAATGAGATAATGTTCAACCATAACCATCTACCTTGAGACACTGAGGTGTATTCAACCACTTAATTACCAATATTATTATTCCCCACATTATAATACTCCACTAAAAGTGGCCAATTCCAAGACACTGTTCTCCCAACCATATTAATTTCGTATAAAAAAATCACTTTCAACAGCTAATCAACACATTGGATGATCTTTCCATGCCATCACATCCAATTCATTGAAAAAAATGTCATTTAGTTCACCTCTAGACCACATATCTCGAAAAAAACTCAACCTCACCCACTAAGGTGTCATAATATCTCCTGATTTTGATGCCTTAATATCCCATAGGCATCACATAATCATCTAAATTCCAATAAAAAATTATAAACCATAAACACAGTATAACTCCATAGTTGGGTCATGAACCACGCATACTAGAAATTATACACTATCAAGTAGTAATAGTGAATTTTTTATCTGACACACTCATTGATCACATTAACTACATCCCATGCTTGATTACATCTTTCAAACTCCATCCAAACCCACATTTTTATCCCAAAAATAGTATTTAATGAGGAACTAGATCACATTTCATCTACCTACACACCACTATTCTAGTGTTATCTCAAATATTCAACAACTAGTCTCACTGCATGCACATAGCTACTAGCATGAGTTTCATACACTCATGACAGATAAAATACTCCACATTATAGAGAATTCATATTATTTCTTCTATAAATAGAACACCTAATCTTCATAGCCCATATCTTGTCTATTACCGTACACAATGACAGAAAGTGACCATCCCACTCCTACCCAAGAAGAAACAAAAATCACTCATATCCACCCATTCTCAGCTCACTTAGAGCATCACTCTTGACATCAAAAACATTAACCTATTACAAGGGTTACAATCTCCAATAACCTATCATTAACTCCCCACCATATGCATTCCCTTACACTGATTCAAAAGCATAATGCTTGATAGATTCCAACATCGCACATTGTCCCTCCTCCCAAACCATGACCACCCATTTCTAATAGATCGTGTCATGGACCAACCATGGATTGACCATACCATAGTTTCCCACTTCACAATTGACGTCACAACTTAACATAATGGGTAACATTTGACCATATCCTTAAAAATTGATCCACTATACTTGCACAAGATCCATCAACCAGATAACTTCTTGAACCATACACAACTACTCATTGATCCAAAAACCAAAGGGTTATCACACATAACCATCACACATCATTCTCACACATCAAGTATTCCATTAAAAATACATTCCAAACTATTTCTGCTCTCCTAGGAAAATAGAACCTCTAAAGAACCATGTCACAGATCCTTACCCACAATCTAACTTGGTCTCACCCGAACTGAATAGGTGAATCTAATAATACAACCTGACCATGTAACATGAATCATGACCATTTTTGTTGCATACCATAGAACCTAGGATCACATTATTAAACCACTAACCATTATCCTCTCACATGATAATATCATCTAACCAAAATCAATAGTTAATAATTTCTCCCTAACTATGAATCTCACTCATGCCAAATCTAATCACATGATCAACTTCCACTCAGGCATCATTCCAAAATAATGATATTTTCATCCACCCTTCCACTATGCTTCTGAAAATCATATCCAAAATTAGTGTGGATACTCATCCAACCAATCCTATTATCTCTCTTGACATTGATATGATAAGTTCTATAAGAGATTCATATCCTGAAATCCCAAGTTATTCGTATGCCTTTCTTAAACCCTCTTAGGGCTAACCATATCCTTAGGGTAACCCATTCTCATCTTTGAATCACACCACTCAAGAATATCCTACCTTTATTAATTCCTCATCAATAATCTAATGCTTATACTAACCCACCATGTTTCTATATACTTCCATTTCTTTATGGAGCTATATATCTATCTCTAGAGATCATCAAACAATTTGGTCGACATGACCTACCATCATAAAATCAATCAAAAATAAAAATTATGGAATATTAAAGTATAATTTCACAAATATGATTTATGGAATAACACTATATTTGTTTTTTTAATAATTTAAACAAACAAGCCCCATATTTTTAGTGAAATTAATGACATGCATATACACATATGTCATGTGAATCCTATGTTCCAAGAATGATGAACGTACGTGGGCCTCTTGAAAAAAATAAAAGATACAAAATAAAAAATGAAAAATACCCAAACATAATATTTGGAACAAATTATAGCTAAAAAATAATAAAAAAATTAAAATATAAATCATGTGACCCTAGTAACAAAAAAATTCCAGAAGAAAAAATGTTCACGATGAAAACATTTAAGTTCTATCACAAGCTATAACACGTCCTTATTCCTTGATTACTATACCCTAAATAGTAATATAAAGAAAAGTAATATTTGATACCACTTTTAACACAACATGCCAGATAATTAGTCCAAGACTAAGGGCTGTGTGGCCTCATGTGATCCTTCTTATATACTAGAGGCCTCTGATTAGTGGTGAGGTCCAAAACCATATATTAGGGAGGATATATCCTCAAATCATAGTAAGAAACATCATAGAAAACCATGAATCATAAAAATAAAATAATTATATTACACATAATAAATATTAAATAAATTCTATAACAAATTTACCATGAAAATTCATATGGTCATACATCAATAGATCTTCCATAATTTCGATCAGACGTACAAATGAACAAATGAAACCAAATAAAGAAGAGTATCTACTACCATCATGTGCCTCAACTCATCCAAATATTCGATACCCTCTTGTGTTTCTACAACCATATCCATAACACAACCTATGCTCAGACCTATAAATTAGAAATAAGGTCTACAGGCACACCAGAGTGCTCATCTAGGTTATATGAATTGAATATCAGTAGTGTATCCCCAAGTTCACCAAATATAAACCATTATATGTATGTATTAATAGGGTAAATAAATATAATAAATAAATATATAGGTCAGATCATCATATCCAATCAAACATAAAATGACACTTAACCAAACTCACTTTAGCCTATATTGGAAATCCAACTCCTGGTAGCACAAAACAAGTCCACATCGGGTCATTTTGTGCTAACCAAGACACAAAAATACATGGTCATACCATAATTTATTCATCATAGATTCTAGTTTCCTCATTACACAAGTTTGGACCCATGCCCAAATAATCAAGGTAAGTCTCATGTAAAGTACCTAAGATAGTTCCCTCAAGGTAGCCCATAATTAATAGATCCTAACCCATTCTTACCTGAATAAGGGTGAACTAAAATTACCATTTTCTTATAGTTAAGTGTAAAATGGTAGTTCCTAACACATTCCCTCATTATGGATAGGTACTCTAAAGGTATATTACCCTCCTACTCATATAGGAGTGGGTGCACTAAAACTACCCAACCCATTCCCAATAAAGAATGTCTCGCTGATAAGATCCAACTCAATCGTCTTCAAGGGGGGTTCGTTGAAAATCCTATCCTATCTCCTTTTCGGTAGGGTAATTTATCCATCCAAATATAAAATGATAAATCCTATTACACACATTAAACATTAAACATGGTGAATAACCCATACTACATGATCAATATCTCGTCTAAGGGTTCTAGTCTCTCGATATCTTGCACTGCATCACCAAAAAGCTCTCATAATTTATCCAGCCTCATAGGATAATACCATATATACCATGTTAGTCACATAATAGAATATAATTAAAAATTTTGGAATTAATATCTCACCCATATGGTAACCCATTTGTTCCCTTAAATCCCACATGGCCTCTACATTGTACTTAGAGCATAGTTGTCACATGGTCTCTACTCACTGGCACTAAGATGTATCCTAGAACCCATGGTGTTCTGACAACCTGTGGGATATATCTAAACAACGTCTAAAAAATATTTTCTAAACCTCATCAAAATATATCATCACACTTTGTCCCACCAACTAGGTACCATCCCAAGAAACCTTTCACTAATCACTATGGATATTGTGATTCCATGTCATGCATATAATTACCATGACCCTTACACAGGTCCCACCTCACATTTCTTTTATGGGGGATCTCAACCCATTACCTCGAGGAAACCCCTCCCAATCACACCTCATTTAGTACTAAAGGAAGAACCCCAATCATAACACACACCATTCCCTATCTTTACACTCAAGGGGGTTCTCCTTACTATGCATGAGATGTATAATCATCTCACCAATCATATCATAGTCTAAGACTTTCATGCCAACTGAAATAGACTTAGGAAACCAAATCAAGGCTTCCTTAGTCACATATTTCATTCTAATAAAAAATCATGTTCCCTTTTCAACTCAACCGACACATTATCCCCCTTTATGACAAAGTCTTTGGGTGATCCTAATTTACCCAAGGTATAAGGAAATAGAAAATCTAGAACTATGAGTCACAATGCCATCCCATCTCATTATATAGGTTCTCTCTGTCCAAATCCATTTTACTTGAATACACATAAGCACATAGTTATGCACACTCAAGCATAAACATGCATATATCTTCATAATAAAGGGACCACCTACCTTGAACATGGAGATATTATTGGTTTAAGTGCATCAAAACTACTTTTCAAGGTTGATCACAACTTAGAAAATATCATATTCAATGGATAATTCATATATTTTAAAATATGTAAATTTTATGACTAATAAATTTTTTTCAAACTAATATTGATAAAAAATGTTCCTTGAACAAAGAGGAGATATTTTCATGTTAAAATTATAATTAATATAATTAAATCATAAGAAATGTCATCTTTGTCTAGAGGTCTTTCTTCATGATAGATGTTGACAATCCAATACCCTTTTTTGTATTTCATTATTGTTCATGTATGTTCCAAGTGTATAATAAATTTAGACGTGATCCACTCATGATCTCATGATCTTCGAAAGAAACTGATGATTAATTGGGATCTAGCGTAGTCGATTGATCATCTTGTGTTGTTTGTCTTAATCCCTTCATTTTTTCAGTATTGAATAAATTCTCTTGATCATATCATTTTATAGAGGATGTGAGAAAAAATAGCATGATTCGAGATTGAATTTCATTGTGCATAATTATTCTTAACTAACCTATCTTAGAATATATAAGGGGTCTATTTAAAGACCTAGGGTTAGGGTTTGTAATTTCATTAATTTCACAAGATCCCTTAATAAAATGTGACACCCATGTTTGACCTAATTCCAGTTATCAAAATAATAATGATATTTTTATTCCATGACATGTGATAACTAGCACAATGATAAATAATATTTTACAAACTTGTAAATTAATATTTTTCATCAGAACCAATCTTGGTCCGCTAGTCCTTCTTGACATTTATCGAATGACAGAGTAAATATTTAATTAAATATTTTTTCCTAAAATAAATAATCTATTCACAGTCTGAAGAATAAATATTTATTAAATATAAAATAAATAAATAAATATTATATATTCATGTAATTTAGAAATTTTCTTATTAAAAATATTTCTTTAATTTATGTGATCATTAATCTGGAAAAAAAATATTCCTTAATATGAAGAATGATATTTATTCAAATAATTAAATTTAAATAGAATTTAATTGACATCAATAGAAACACATAGTGTGTGACCCTCTAGGCTTATTTTTCATTGGCATTGGGTAGGCATACCTTAAGTCTAAGATCACTATTTAGAAACTAATCAAGGCATACAAGAGAAATAAGTTAATGTTGCAATGTTGAAAACCATATGCAAGCACTCATTATTTAAGATAACCCCTTTATAATAATATCACATCAAGAAGTTTTCACACCTATTTTGTCAACATTTATGCTTGATACATCTTTATTTGACTATTTGAAATAAACTCATTATTACACCATTACCATGGAATTTAATGTAACAACTCTATTTTAATTAATAGTATGAGATATAAAATTCCATTAATATAGAATGGAAAATCATTCTTTGACTTATTATTTAATAACACATCATTTATGACGCACCCTACATACACAAATTCACCCTAAAATTTTATCATCATGGTTTATAGAAAAACATCTAAGTTTGTGAGTCATTACATTCATAAGTAATAATATTTATGTCAAATAACCATCACAAACACTCATCACTGAGAATATTCAATGAAACATAAACATGTGGAATTATTTCTGGTGGGTTTGTTATCATAATCTTTTATCCTAGAGATTACCAACTGTGAACATCATACGAATAAGTCTCATCATCTTATGAATACTCACACCTAACATTTAGCATGCTATGTCCCTTATCATATAATTATATTTGACCATTGAAATAGGTTTAAGAATATCATCATGGCATTTCAAGGTTCTTGCCATATCGGGGAACTACTATTCCATTTTAATGTGATATATGCTATAGAAAAGTTTTACATCAATGTCACAAAAAACTATGAAAGATATATAATAATATATTTAAATTAATAATCTCTTATTTGAATATAAATTTAATAAGAATTTAAAATATTTTATTCTTGAACACCATATAAAACAACTCTTACTTCGACTAGATCAAACTAATTATGAATTTATGTCCTCTAGACCTCACATAATGATCATGTTTCTGGTGAGTTAAGGATTTAGTCAAGGGGTACATCATATTTTCATCCAATGAGACTCTACACACTCTAACTTAATATATTTTGGAAAAAAACGTCAAGAGAAGAAATATCTAAAGTTTTCTCATTATCTTCTAATGTGAAATTGGACCCTTTGAAAGAGCCATCACTATAGTATTATCACAATATATTGTGATGGGGTCTTTAATTCTAGGTACCATGTCATGTTCGTGGATGAATTTTTATATCCAAACTATTTCTTTAGTTACCTTAGAATCAACAATATACTTTCACTCTACTGTATAATCTACAACCATTGATTTCTTTGACGTCTTCCATCTCATCACACCTCTATTGAGAGTGAATATGTATCCCATCTATGATTTCATATCATCTTTATTTGTTTGTAAACTAGAATATGTGTATCCTATGATAACTAACTCCTCATATCCTCCATAATCTAGGACCATATCCTTAATTCTATTAAGATACTTACAAAAAGTATTGATTTCATCTAATGGTGATCATCTAGGGTGGATTGATATATTCATACCACACTTAAGTCATAGGTGACATCTATCATATTACATAGCATAACAAACATTTCCAACACAATTTCATACACAAATTTAATCCTTACCATCCTTTATATTCCTTCATATGTTTGTGAACACATTTTCTTTGAATGATTAATACCATGTGACATTGCAAAAAATCCCCTCTTGGATTTTTCCTTACTAAATCTTTTCAGTATCTTGTTAATGTATGTACTTTGACATAAACTATGCATCCTATTAGATATATCAAAATGGATCTTGATCCCAAGAATATATAATTCTTCAAATAAGTCCTTAATGGATAAGCATGTATTTAACCCTGATTTAATAGACTCAAATACTAATATTGCATTTCCAATAAGTAATATTTCATTGAAATAAACTATTAAGAAAATTAATTCACTCCAACTATACCTATTATAAAAAAATATCCCACATTTTTCTTTATGAAACCAAATTCTTAATATGGATTCATAAAACCATATGTTCCATGACCATGATTCTTTCTTTAATCCATAAATGGATCTTTATAATTTTTGTACCTTGTTGGAATGATTTAGAGTCACAAACCCTTCACGTTTTTTAATATATACATCTTCATGATTCTTAACATTGAGGACGGCTATTTTAACGTCCATTTTACATACCTCATAATCATTTTAAACCATATTGGAAAATATAATTCTCATGGATTTTAATATAGAAAGTTGTGAAAATGTATCATTGTAGTTTATTCCTTGAAACAGTTTGAATACTTTTGAAACCAATCATTCCATATAATTACTAAATTTTACATCCATTTATAGTTTATTCTTGAATACCCATTTATAAAAAAATGGATTTTCTATACACTATAGGTTCTACCAAAATCTAGACTTGGTTTTTGTACATCGAATCAATTTCCTAATACAAAGCTTCTTTCCATTTGGAAACATCCATTCCAATTATTTTTTCATTATATATTATATGATCACTATTATCAAAACAATAATTATTCCCATCCATTATTACTAGAAAAAACATATCTTTTTGGTTTTATAACCTCTATTTTACTCCTACATAGTACATGTGTCTACAAAACGTATTCCTCCATGGGGCTCCCTGGAATATGTTCTTTTTCCCACTATTAAGTATCCTGAGCCTAGACTTCATCAAAATCTATATATTTCCTACTGTTTATTTTGTATATATGACCTTCTCAAGGAATATGGGAAATTTTTCAACCAATTCATTTTTATCATAAGAGTCATATAGGTAGTATTCCCTTTTTTTATTCGGATATTCTATAAAGATTCACTTAGTGCATCAGGATGAATGTTTGTTGCCATAAATATCATTTAAATTATTCATATCCCCACACTTGTACATGTGAAAACATGAGTTTATTTACATGACAATGTTCATATAGAATATTGTTTTTTTCCTTTAGTTGGAACTCAGTTTAGAATGTGTGTTGTTAAATGCAATATGTATCTCCAAAAGGATAATGGAATACTCACATTATTCATAATTGATCTCACCATGTATAATAGGGTATAATTCCTCCTTTCACTAACACCATTCCATTATGGTGTATAAGGAAGAGTGAGTTGAGATATACTCTCAAAACCCCATAAATAATCAATGAATATTTAATTAATATATTATCTTCCACGTATTGAGTGTAATTTCATAATATTCTTACCCATATATTTCTAAACTTCATTCTAATATTCCTTGAACCTCTCAAAGAAATCTGACATATTCCACATTATATATACAAAATAAAATCTTCTAAAATCATTATTAAAAGTTTTGAAGTATGAGTACCCACCCCATAATTTAACTAAAAATGGTCCACACACATTAGTATGAAGTAATTCAAGAATCTCCTTAGCCCTTTCACCATTTCCACTAAATAGGGATTTGGTCATTTTTACTTGTAAATAGGAATGACAAATACTGAGAGGTTTTAGTTAAAATGAATACAAATATCCATCTTGGTGTTATTTTTTCAAACACTTTTCATTTATATGACCTAGCCAATGGTACCATAAATTAGTGGGGTATGAGTTATGAAAACTATTTTAATTATCAGTTGAAATTACATGGTTCATGTAATCCAACACATAAAGGCCATTATTTAAATTTAACATACCATAAAAATGTTTTCTTTATAAAATAAGTAACATTTATTCTTAAATATGGAAATAAATACATCTATATCTTGTATAGATACAGATATAATGATTTTGGGGACTGATGAAATATAATAAAAATGTTTCAAAACAAAGATAATTTTTGTAGGCAACATTAGGCGATAGTCCCTAACAGTTACAACATAAATTCTTTCCCCATTGGCTACTCATAGATCTACCTCAAATCCATCTATTTTATAAACTCTTATTTCTTTTCATATATTAACACATATTTAATCAACATAATTTATATCTAATACTTAATTATTAGAAAAAAGCTAAATTGAAAATAATAATGAATTAACATGAAGCTTCCCCATACATCTTTTCCTGGGTGTAGTTTTTCTTCTAGAATCCCTTCTTGCCAGATGAAAAATAGATAGCATCATGTTCCCTTGATTTCCCCATGATCTTTCTATTATTGGAATGGAACTTCAAATAAAATTTTGACATAGATATCTTTTTCTAGACCCTCATTTTATTAAATATAAGGACCAATGAATTTTTACACTTAATATCATTGTCATATTAGAAAATTAGCATGATAAGAACTGGGAGAGTCTTCTCTAAGACATTAATATTTAAATTGAAAACAAAAAATTGAGAATATCTAAGGGGTCATGAAATAATTTGATTAGTGCATAGTTCATCTGGAAGCTTAAACCATATAACATGAAGGAACTCAATGTAGCTCATGAGTTTGACTATATGTGGCCTAGATAGCAGAACTTCTAAAAGTTTACCCTGAAAGAGTTCCTTGGGAATCTCAAAATTTTCCTCTCTAGATCTCACCTGATATAGACTATGGAGATACTACATCATTATATAATAATTGATGTCTTTATATAAATCCATGATTTCAGTATTTATAGATGAAAGAATTAATCACATAACATCAAATGTATCTCTCACATTTGAATCATAGATAGTGAACTCCTCACCACTCTCCTCTTTTGTAAGTGTTTTAGGATTTGAGGGTTCTATAATGTAATATTTTCATTCATGGAACAACACTACCTATAAGAGTATAAACTCTTCCAGGAAGTTATTACTATTAAGAAGATGGTATTTGTAAAAAATTGATTGTCCGGAGAAATTCGTTGATGAAATTTACATTATTCTATTATTGTAAAATAGAGGATTATTAGTACTTAACTTGATTATAATTTATGTGATATTATAACAATTTTACTTTTATTAACTCTCACACTATTTTATAAAGTCACAGAATCCCACACCATTGAATTAATAATGTATTATAACTATAAATTTTCTAGTGGAAAGGATTCATACTTCACTTTTTATAATCTAGATGGATTCCATGAAAATTAAAATAATGTAATTAGGTAGGAGGTCTTTCCAACTAAAAATTGGTAGCTCCTAGAACGGTTGAGTGGACTCCTCAATCCATAAATCCTGACTCATATTTCCTCACCACTTACCTTGAAATTTTTATTGGATATACATAGGCCATTAAACACAATATAAATTTTGTTTAGTTGGTCTACTGTCTTAGTTATGACATCTCGATAATTAAAAGTTCCCCTAATAGAATTTGAACTTACACTTTAACTATGAATTCATCCTAATTCAGATGATGGAAGTCTTAAGGACATAATATTCACTTGAAGGTTTTTTTTTATTTTTTGTAAATTATCTTATTTTATCTTGAAAATTTCTTGTTAATATAATGTGGGTTTTAAATTAGGGATTAACAATGTTTTTATAAAATATGTATGCATTACCAATTAATTTTAATTCAATCTTATCATGTTAGTTTATCTATTTATGTGATCACGGTCTTGCATCTATAAAAAATCATTCATAAGATAATCAAAAAATAAAAAAATAAAAAACCTGTTCAAAAGATTTATCTAATGGTTTAATTATTTAGTGAAAAATAAATCAACTTATGACCCTAGAGATAAACCCCTTATACCATTAATAGAATGAGTTACAACATCCCACATGTCCACCTATGAATCTCCTGTGTTGGTTTGGTCTCAATTCCATCTTTAACCACCTCCACCTCGACTCTATACTGAACTGACTTCATGTTCCTTCAGATTCTCATTTAATTACATATGATTTATAACTCATGTGTAGGTGGGGGAAACCGAAGTATTTTTTTAGGTGAATTTCATAAATAAAAATGTACATTTGGGTCAAATATAATTAAATAGGTAGGGTTGACTCATGGGCCGTAATATTTAATTTAATAATAATTAATTTAAAACCCATGAAATAATTTTAAATTAAATAAAAACAATACATATATATCTTTGGTCAAGATCATGATTGGTCATGCACATAAAATGAGTACACATTTAAAAAAAATAGAAAGCATTCATTTAAATTCATTATTTAATAATATAAAACATTCCCAAATTAATCTAATTTATTATATTATTAATGAAGTAATTCATTTTATCTTGTTTCACCCAATCATCATGAAATTCCCAACCACTATAATTTTAAATTAAAAAAATAATTTATCTTTATTTAAAACTCAATAAAATAGTACAAAAATTTGTACTTGGAAGAAACTTGGTGATTACATATCCAAACTATTTAGTATAGTTTTAATTAAAAACAATTCACTCATATGATATATTGTGTTCATGACATGTGTCGTAATTTCACAATGTGTACTTATATTCTAATTCCACACATAAAACATGAAAATTACATAGCCTGTGCAATTTAATTAGTTGAGTCTTTATTATATAATAACCATATATATTTCAAATTTTTGAATATTATATGGAATTAATTGATAATTTAATTTAATATAAAACATAATGATTGGTGTGTATTATCAACTTAATGACCCATTAAACTTAGGTTTATGAGGTTTAATTGTGTAATTAATTAAATTTATCATTTCTATATAAATAGTAAAAGTACAAGGAATGTGAAATCCCGCCACATGGCGTGTACTTATATTTTTTAGACATCTATTGTACATGTGTAGGGACTTTACATGTACTTATTGTGGACATTTATGAAGTACACAACATGTATAAAGGATACATGAAAATTACTTCAAGTTGCATATCTACAGAACTATACATAGAATTTATTAAGTACATGTGGTGTATTAATTACATGAAGTAGTTTGACCCCATTTTTTCTACAATAAAAGTGTGTGGACTGCACTTTGTGTAATCAATATATAAGGTGTGAACTCTGGAAAATACACGTGTCTCCCTATCTAGTCTAAACATGGTGTATTTATTTCACATAGTTTATACTAATTACATGATGACCTATAATCCATGTGGGTGTCCTTGTGCAATGAACCAGGATACACAATGTGTAACAATGGAGTATACACCATGTAGACTGGTATTATCTAACCAAAATTGGTGACACTTATGGAAGGGTTCTTCATATGTAGTATTCTTTTAATTATTAAAAAATCTTGTTAATATCGGAGATATATGAATAAGTGGAAGAATATATTTTTTATGACATATAAAGAATGAATTAAAATAGTAAATTAGTTTTACCTTTTAAAATTTCATTTATTAAAAAACAAATAAATAATAATAAATTTTAATGTGACCACTATGATACAACTTATTGGTTTTGGGGATAGTGGAAGTGATTATCAGAGCTGATCCTAACACATGAAATGTTGTATTTGATATATCATTCACATGTTATACAAGACATGAACATCATGACCAATTTTTTCCCGAAATAACATTGAAAAGAAACAATATCAAAATGAAGTGGAGATACTTTCATTTTAAATTAATAATTAATTTAATTAAATAATAATAAACATTAACTTGTTCTTGATGTATTTATTCCTATTATATGTTGATCACATGAATCCCATTTTTATAATGTTTTTTTGTGCTTGTAGGATTCAATTGTAGAATCCCACTAGTGGTGGACCCCACATGCTCCTATGATCTTTGAGCATCATCGACGAATCATCGAGTGATGGTGTAGTTGATTGATCATATTACTTGTTCATCATGATCACTTAACATTTCTTTGGTCTTAAAGAAATTTTCATCATATTCTATTTTGTGAGAGGACGTAATAAATAAGAGTGGGATTCTAGAGAGAAATCTATTATGAAAAATGATTCTTGATTAACCACTCTTAGAATGTATGTGTTGTCTATTTATAGACGTAGGGTTGGGTTTTTTAATTTAATCAATTTTACTAGTTCCCTTAATAAAATTTTAAACACATGTATGGCCACATTCCATGTATCAAAATAATATTATTATTTTTATTCCATGGTGTGTTCTAACTAGATCAATGATAAATATTGTTGACCTCACCTGTTTTGATAATCTCAATCATGTATTCATTTGTGTTGAAAATCCCAATTATGTTTTCATTCTCTATGATATTTTTAAAGTATCATTGATCTATACTTTAATTCTTTCAAATCTGTGATCAAACTAATAATAATTTCTAAAATAGTCTTTGGAATATGTTAATCCGCATTTATCCATGTTCATACCAGTTATAAATTGATTCTAACACAATCGGATGTGTTTTGCATAAAACAGATAAGTAATCTGCCTATAGCTACTGATAAAGAGCTACCGGTACCCAGTCTACCGATAGACTTAGTCTACCGACAGACAGAGTCACTGATATACTTAACACATAGCTACCGATGTGCTTATAAATGAAAGCTACTGACATACAGACAGCTACCGATACAAACATAGAGCTACCGGTGTAAGTATAAATAGCTACCGATGGAATAAGAGTCACCGATGGACGAAGCTACTGACAGACTCACAGCTACCGATACCGACGCATGGAGCTACCGACGCATGGATCTACCGATAAACAAAGTCACCGATACAAGCATATACCAACCGACACATAGAGCCACCGATAGAGTCAAAGCAACTAATGAAATGAAGCTATCGATGTCCAAGCTACCGATGCTGATTACCTACCGATCACTCAACTCACCGTTTGAATTTCTTTATTTCCTATCTTTATTTAATCTATCCAACGGTCATATCATGTACATTTTAATGATTTGTCAAATATCTGATAAAGGTTGTCGGATGTCAGGAACCCATACCTCGTACCTGCAGAAAGGAAATCTTTTCTGTCTCCTGTTGCCCGGGAGATAAATACGAAAAGAATCAAGAAGAGTGTGGTGGATGGAATATACTAGAAACACAAGAACGAGAAGAATCAAGAAGAGAAAAACCAGTTCCATCAAAAACACAGAGAAGCTCATAGACAATCAAGCATACTCGAGAAGTGTTCTGTGCACATAAGAAGAACACTAAAGAACTTCAACCACTACATTTTCACTGTCTCTGAACCTGGAGCATACGACACTCTATTTCTCAAACAGAAACGAGAAGAGGACTCAGACTCACTTCTGATCGAATCCAAAGGAGTCCAGAGCTACACTGAAATCACCAGAACCATTTCTAAACTCTACATCCCTTGTTCCGTGATTTATTATTATACTTTTCGAGCAGTGCGTGTTATCTGCTGTATCTAACACATACACTGTCTCCTATACTTAAACTGGAGGATTTGTAAATCCTTACCAAATTCCTGCATTCTTTCTTTCCCACGAATAACAGTGGTAGAGGTCGTGTGTGACCTGGACAACTGGTTGATGTTGTACTGTTTCCCACGAATAACAGTGGTAGAGGTCTTGGACCTGGACAGTTGTAAATTGTTGAACCCCGATCCAGGGTGTGGATCATTTTTATATAAACTTTTGAGAGGACTAAGTCTCATCTTGAGATTGAACCTCTTGGTTACATTTGTTGTGCCATCTCTTTCAAAGTTTTATTCCGCTGCTAATCACTTTAAAACCAATACTGTTTTTAAATTCACTTTGGTAATTAAATTAGCAAGTGTTTATGTTAAGTTTAGATTAGTAAGTTAGTTTCAAAAGATAATCACACACTCCTGTATTGATTAACTTGGAATTAATCAATCCCTTGAGAATCTAACAGAACCTATACTTTAATATAAATTCACTATAGTTTAATTTATTATTTTATTTGGGGGTCTTTAAGATAGTGTTTTTAAATACAGAAATTTTAATTGGTACTCAATTCACCCACCCTCTTGAGTAAACCACTCCGACCAACACTTGGTATCAGAGGATCGAAAATACTCTCTAAAAGTACTCTGCTTTTGAACTGTGATTTTAGTTGTATTTTAATGTTCTTAATATTTCTGTTATATCTAAATTTTTATCTCTTTAAAATTTTCTCATCATGGACAATAGACTTGAGGGTGCTGCTACTAACCGGCCACCTTTCTTCAATGGAACTAATTATGCTCATTGGAAACTGAAAATGAAAATTCATCTAGAAAGCATAGGTTTTGATATTTGGACTGCTATTGAATCAGAATACAAAATTCCCACTACTGCTAGATCTACTTGGGATGAACCTATAAAGACTGGTTACAATAACAACTGTAAAGCTATGAATGCCTTGTACTATGCTCTAGGAGATGAAGAGTTTAATAGAATTTCTTCTTGTAAAACTGCATATGAAATTTGGGATACCTTATCTGTTTCTCATGAAGGAACAACGAATGTTAAAGAAATGAGATTGAACACCTATACTATCAAGTATGATAATTTTAAAATGAAGCCTGACGAACCCATTTCTGACATGTATCTCAGGTTCAATGAAATTTTCAATACAATGATCTCGCTGGGAAAGGATGTCTCATCGAAGGAAAAAATTATGAGAATTTTGAGATGTCTACCTGATAGATAGAGAGGCACATCTGTCTCAATCAGAGAATCATGTGACATTGCTGCTCTACCTGTCAAGGAACTAATTGGCAAGCTGATGATGTATGAAGAAGAGCTTAAAGTGAATAAAGAGGAAGAAAATGAACCTCCAAGAAAGTATGTCGCTTTCAAATCTTCAACTTCAAAGAATAAGGACAAAGAAAAGCTTCAAGCTGTAGTTGAAAGTTCAAGCTGTGAAGACAGTGAAAGTGATTCTGACAGTGATGCTGAGATGGCTCACATTGATAGAAGATTTAATAAATTTTATAGGAAAAAGAAGTTCTTCAGAAAAACAAATTATAAGGGTAAGCATGATCACCAAGGTAAATGGAAAAAGGACTAGAAGAAGAATGACAAATCAGATGATGTTGTCTGCTATGAGTGCAAGAGAAAAGGACACATTAAAGCCGACTGTCCAAAGCTGAAATATAAAAAGAAATATGAATATAAGGACAATAATTTTAAGAAATACATGAAGGCTACTTGGAGTGCTTCTGAGGATAGATCTACTGAATCTGAAAGCTCAAAAACTGAACACAAAAGTAAGGCAAACATGTGCTTTATGACAAGCACTTCTCAGGTAACTGCTGAAACTCCTGCATTAAATTATTATTACTCTGGAGATAATGCAGAATCTGATTCTGATTCTGGAACAATGTCTAAAAATGAATTGTTTGAGTACTGTGATATGCTGGAAGAGACATGTAATGAACTTAAGGATAAATACAAGTCATTAAAGAAACAACATGCTCTCACCACTACAGTTAAAACCGATCTCACTATTGAAAAAGAGAAAAATGCTCAACTGTTAAAAGAAAACACTGAACTGAAACTATCTAATGAGCCACTCAAGAATGACATAGAGAAGTTCACCAATGGCAAAAATACACTAACACAGATTCTAGGAAAGAAAATAGCACCTAAATATACTACTGGTATAGGATACCAACCTGGACAAAGGAAAATTGCCAAAACTAGATTCATTTCTAAATCTGGACAGAATGAAGGTAATTCTGGAACTTCATATGCTTCAACTAGTTATATACATAACTATGGATCTAATAAAGTTTATCATTCAAAGAATGTCAATTCTACAAATTATATGAGACCCATTAGACAAATATGGGTACCTATAGTGTTATTGGCTAACCTGTCTGGACCCAAGAAAATCTAGGTACCAAAATCATTTCCCATCTGAATCTGTTTTGTAGGGAACTTGCTTAAAGAGCTCCTGTAAAGAGACCTGGTATTTGGACAGTGGATGTTCAAGACATATGTCAGGAGACTTCTCTTGTTTCAAGAGTTTAATAAAAGTTGATGAAGGCTTTGTCACCTTTGGTGATAATTCAAGAGGAAGAATCATCGGCCTAGGCCAGATTGGTAACACTGATTCAATTTTGATTTCTAAAGTGTTATTTTTTGATGGCCTTAAATACAATTTATTAAGTATTTCTCAGTTATGTGATGATGGTTTTCATGTTAAATTTGAAAATGATTCCTGCAATGTTTTTAATTCTAAGAATGTTTTGGTATTTTTTTCCTTAAGAAATGAAAATGTTTATGTTGTTAATCTAAATTCATTAGCTAAGCAGAATATTACTTGTTTGAATGCTTTTCATAAAGAATCTTGGCTATGGCACAGAAGATTGGGACATTGCAACATTCAATCACTTAGAAAACTCTCTAGAAAAAACCTAGTTAGAGACCTACCTAAATTAGAATTCCCAAATGATAGAGTGTGTAACCCCTGTCAAAAGGGAAAACAACACAAAGTATCTTTTAAATCAAAGAAAGAAGTTTCGACTTCTCAACCACTTGAATTGGTTCACATGGATTTGTTTGGACCATCAAGAGTTTCTATTTTAAATGGGAAGCACTATGTTTATCTTCTTGTAGATGATTTTTCTAGATATACTTGGGTATATTTTCTAGCTCACAAAAGTGAAGCATGTTCACCTTTTGTTAAATACTCTAAATCTGTAGAGAACCTTAGTGTACTTAAGATTAAAACGTTGAAAAGTGATCATGGTCGTGAGTTTGAAAATCAAGATTTTGAATCTTATTTCTCACACAATGGCTATACTCATAACTTTTCTGCCCCTAGAACACCCCAACAGAATGGTGTAGTAGAAAGAAGAAACCGAACCCTTCAAGAAATTGCTAGAACCATGCTCAATGAATATGACCTGCCTATTTATTTTTGGGATGAAGATGTAAATACAGCTTGTTATTTCATTAATAGAGTCTTAATTAGACCTGTTCTTAAGAAAACCCCTTATGAATTGTGGAACCATAGAAAGCCTAAGGATAATTACTTTAAAGTTTTTGGTTGCAAAGTATTTATTCTAAATACTAAAGATAATCTGGATAAGTTTGCTTCTAAAAGTGATGAAGGAATTTTTCTGGGTTACTCTATTTCAATTAAAGCCTATAGAGTATTCAATAAGAAAACTAAATGTGTGGAAGAATCTGTTCACATCAAGTTTGATGAAAATGATCCACATGAGTCTAAAACATCTCTTGAAAATATTGAAGAAGACTTGTCTGTTCTGGACATTAATGATAAATCTAAAGAACCTCTTATCAGAACATCTAGTTCTGGACTTTTTCCAGAATCTGCTTCTGTTGAACCCGAACCTATAGATGAACCTGAAATTTCTTGTCCAATCTTTACCAGATCAACGAGGATTCTAAAGAACCATCCTTTATATGCTGTTGTAGGAAATCTAGATAGAGGAACACAAACTAGAGCTTCTCTAAGAAACCAGGTTGAACATCAAGCTTTTCTTTCAGAGCTAGAACCCAAAAATATCAATGATGCTATCAATGATGAATTCTGGGTAATAGCTATGCAGGAAGAATTAAATCAGTTTGAAAGAAACAAAGTCTGGGAATTAGTTGAAAGACCTAAGGACACTTTGACAATAGGCACAAAATGGGTTTTTAGAAATAAAGTAGATGAATCTGGAAATATAGTTAGAAACAAAGCTAGACTAGTTGCACAACGATATAGTCAAGAAGAAGGTATAGACTATGAGGAAACTTTTGCACCTATAGCTAGACTAGAATCCATTAGGATCTTACTTACATATGCTGCACATCTGGATTTCAAGTTATATCAAATGGATGTGAAAAGTGCATTTCTAAATGGTTTTATAATTGAAGATGTTTTTGTAGAACAACCACCTAGATTTACTAACCCCCATTTTCCAAATCAAGTTTTTAAACTTTCTATAGCTTTGTATGGTTTAAAACAAGCTCCAAGAGCTTGGTATGATAGACTTAGAAATTTCCTTATCTCAAATGGTTTTACTAAAGGGATTGCTGATCCAACTCTTTTCATTAAAAGAATTTCTAAAGATGTTTTAGTTGTACAAATATATGTTGATGATATTATTTTTGGATCTTCTAAACACTCTTTATGTACTGATTTTTCAAAAAGTATGCAAAATGAATTTGAAATGAGCTTAATGGGAGAACTTAAGTACTTTCTTGGATTTCAAGTATTTCAAAATGAAAATGGTATTATTTTGAATCAAAGTAAATATACAAAGGATCTTTTAAAACGTTTTGGTCTAGATAGTATCAAGGAAAGTGAAACTCCTATGAGTACTACCTGTAAATTGGATGCAGATGAAACTGGGAAACCAGTTGATCAAACAAATTACAGAGGTATGATTGGTAGTTTACTTTATCTTACTGCTAGTCGACCTGATATTATGTTTAGTGTGTGTATGTGTGCTAGATTTCAAGTTAATCCAAAAGAATCTCATTTTCTTGCTGTTAAAAGAATTTTTAAATATCTCAAACACACGATTAACTTAGGTTTGTTTTACCCAAAAGGACAATCCTTTGAGTTAATGAGTTATTCAGATGCTGACTTTGCTGGTTGTAAGTTAGATAGAAAAAGCACATCAGGAACATGTCATTTTCTTGGAAAATCATTAGAGTCTTGGTGTAGTAAGAAACAGAACTCAGTTGCATTATCTACTGCCGAAGCAGAATATATAGCTGCTGGTAGTTGCTGTGCACAAATTATGTGGATGGAACACACTCTTTTGGACTATGGATATGTTTTTAAACATGATTCAATCAACTGTGATAACACCAGTGCAATAAACATCTCTAAGAATCCTGTATCTCACTCTAGAACCAAACACATAGATGTAAGACACCATTTTCTAAGAGATCACTATCAAAAAGGTGATATTTCTCTAAAATTTATTGGCACTGAACATCAATTGGCTGATATTTTCACTAAACCTTTAAGTTCGGATAGGCTAAGTTACATAAGACATGAATTGGGAATTTTTAATCACAACCGATGTAAAATTCTCACCGATGTGAAAATCCTCACCGATGTGAAATTCTCACTGATGCTATATTTTAAAACTTCTGTCTGCCGCCAAGAATACGAATCGCTTTATTTTATTTTATCTTATTCTATTTTAGTCGTTTATTTGGAATTCCTAAATGATAAAACTAATCCTAAGCCACTTCCTACCTCACCGAGCTCAAAATCTCTCACCTTCGAACCTTAGCTCCCAAATCGGCCAAGAACCCTAAACCCGCGATGGCAAAAACTAAGCTTCCTACCGTCAGAGATGAAAGTGTAGAACCAAAAGCTAAGAAGCAGAAGACAAAGCATAAATCCAGTGTTAGTGAAGTCAGAACTAGATCGGGAAAGCGACCAGTGAATCCTCACTTGCAGAATAGAGACATAGTAATCGAGAAGGAATTTTGCGTGGAATGGCTACTGCCTAGCAAATCGTTAGTACTTGAGATTCTAGAGGACCAGAAATGGGTGGATTGTTTCTCGAATAACAATGGCCCATACTACCCGAAGTTGGTAAAACAGTTCTACGAGTTTGTAAGCTTCGAGAATTCTGAAAATGAGAATCAGGTAAGCTCTCTTTTAAATGGAAAAGAGATGTCTTTTTCTTTAGTAGAGTGGGCTGAGTGTTTAAAAGTACCTCATGAAGGTGTCTCTGGGTACGTATCAAGAGAAATGCCACCTAGCAGTGACATCTTTGATTATGAAACCACCTTAAAAGAGCTGACTGGTAATGGGAATCAAAGGCAAGTGGTTGCTGCTGAAATGGATGGAGAGAATCGACTGCTCTTCAAGTTTGTTCAGCATGTGTTGATACCGAGGAGAGGAGATTTTGCAAATCTGAGATATCAAGATATCTATCTTCTTCATCTGCTAAGACATGGTGTGAAAATCAATCTGTGCAGATTGTTAATGTTTCAAATCGAAGACATGATTAGACCAATGTCAAAGACTAATGCTTTATTCTTTGCCAAGCTGTTTTCAGTAATGATAAAAGTGAAAGGAATTGTTGAGTCTCAGGATGAGACAGTTGTAGTCAGGAATAATTTCTGCATCACCTCGACTGTTTGTAAGTACATGAAAATTAACTAGAACCCATGGAAGGGAGAATGGGTCAGTGATGATCAGAAGATATATGATAGGTTTAATCCTGTGGATCATCCCTCAAGACCAAAGGATAAGAGAGATCCGAGTCTGAGACCTGATGAAGAGGAACCTGTTTATAGTAATGAAACAGAAGAATAAGAAGAAACTCCCATGGATTTTGGAGGAGATCCAGACTTGCCCCCAAGTCCTGTTGCAGAATTGGTTTATTCTAGGAAAGGAAAGGTAGAGGTAATTTTGTCTACTTATGAGGAAGACCAGTCTGTGCCTTACCCAGAAGAAGAGGAAAAGGAGAATGTATCTAAGTCGTCTGTTTCTGGTAGTTTAAGTATGAGTCCTTTGATTGGAAGCTCAGCTATGCCGACTGCTGAAGTAGAAAGAGATACAGAAGAAGCTGTACCTGTATCAGAAGATCTTCTAGATGCTGCACCGATGGAACTTGTAGTAGAAGATTCTGATGAAGAGAATCCAGCACTGAATGCTGTTGTGATACATGAGAATGCACCCATTGAGGGGGAGCATCAATCTGTTCTTGGAAATGTTACAGTAGCTGTTGAGTTTGAAGACTGGGTAGAAGACCCAGGGTTTATAGTCTGTGGTTTGGATTATCCTGATTCGGATAATGAAGTATCCTTGAATAGACCAAAGATCAGCTATGACATCAATTCTGAGTTATTGCCTGATGATGTGGTCAGATTTCATGATCTGAATAAGCTGAAAGAGGACCTCAAATCCAGTTTTGTTGAAGAAGTGTAGTTAATGGAAACCTCCCTTTCATCCTCAATTCAATAAGTAATGACTGATTCTGTAGTTATTTTGGCCATAGTAAAGGGATCTGCTGCAGTTGTCCCAAATGATTTTGTCTCTAAATCTGATCTTGAATCCATGAAGAATGAGCTGAAAGAATCATTCAGTGTATCAGTTGCTGAGATGAAGCAAAGATTTGATGAAGAAATGAAAATGTTAGAGAAATCCTTCGAGCTCTCTCTGGCTTGTAATTTATCTTCTTTTGTGTCTGATCTTATGGAAGAAGTGAAAGAGTGCCAGACTCAGTCTTCTAGAATCGAAGCAGATCTTGAAGCTCTCAAGACATCAGTTGCTTCTTTGGATTCTTATATGAGCTCCAAGTCTCAAGCTGACAAGGACCTAGCTTATGTGAATAGTGTAGTAAGCCAGTTTGTCTCGGTGTTTGAATGTTTCAAAACCTCAGTGAAGGATCACGTTCAATTACAGGACTCTCAAGTTCAAAGCCTAATCAGTGGTTTGTCTAAGAGTTTCAAAGAAACTGTTTCCTTCTCTCTTGGCCCTCTCACTTCCAAACTATTAGTTGACCCGAATCTAGTTCGAGCAATGATGAAGGAGGAGATTGGTTCTATTTCAACCAGTGGCTCTGTGGACTCATCAGAGTTGAGCCGAGTTGTGCTTTCTACAAGAGATTCTGCTAGAGAAATAATGAAGATTGTTCAAGATTATATGAGAGAAGCCTCTGCCTCTCAGGAAGCCATAAAGAGCAAAGTGGACTACTACTTCACCAGAATTTTCACCAAGCATCAACTCGATCACCACTTCAAGCTGATGTTGGAAAACATGAAGCTACCTCCAGTAACTCAAGCTTTTAGAGAACAAGTGAGCCAACTAAGACAATTGACTCCTACCTTGGAGAAATTAATGGAGAACAAAGATGATTTCATCTCTGCTATGGAAAGAGGAGGAGGAATTATTATGGATTTAGAAATCTGTTGCTGCCCTTCTTGCATGTTGATGACAGACCAGTCATCGTACCTCCTGCTTTGCCTGCTTCTGCCTCAGCTGTTTCCACAGTCCAGCTGACTCCTGCTCAAGCTATTCGAAGCCTCACACCAATGATCACCCAAAGATCTTCAACCTACAGTCCTGACTCTGTGTCAGTGGCTCAGCCTCCTTTGATCATTTATCGCATTCCAAAACCTTCACCTGCATCCTCACCACCCGAACCTTCTTCTGATCCCAAAGGAAAATCTCACGTTGAAGATGTGGATTGATCCAGTGGCCAGGATTTTTGATAGGAATTCATTTGTATTCTGTTTCTGTACTTTCTGACTGCTCTAATACAGAAGAACACTTTTTACTTCTCATGTTTTATTTGTCTCCTATATATGCTTTCCCACTTTTTGATCATCACAAAGGGGGAGAACAATAAGCGGAAAATGAGAGAATGTGAAATATTTTCAATGGAGAAAAATAAGGAATAAGGGGAGACACATTACATTCTTTTCAATTTTATCTCTGATATTATTGTGTTTCTTTTTACCTTCGGTACCTTATTCTTGTTACCTCTGATAACTTATGTCTATATCATACTATTTCTATTATCTCTGATGCTGTTTTCTCTGAAAAAATTAAATTCAATATTATACTCTTTATATTATATTTTCACTATGTTAAATGCCCATATCATAAATTGTGATTATCAAAAAGGGGGAGATTGTTGACCTCACCTGTTTTGATAATCTCAATCATGTATTCATTTGTGTTGAAAATCCCAATTATGTTTTCATTCTCTATGATATTTTTAATGTATCATTGATCTATACTTTAATTCTTTCAAATCTGTGATCAAACCAATAATAATTTCTAAAATAGTCTTTGGAATATGTTAAACCTCATTTATCAATGTTCATACCAGTTATAAATTGATTCTAACACAATCGGATGTGTTCTGCATAAAACAGATAAGTAATCTGCCTATAGCTACTAATAAAGAGCTACCGGTACCCAGTCTACCGATAGACTTAGTCTACCGACAGACAGAGTCACCGATATACTTAACACAGAGCTACCGATGTGCTTATAAATGAAAGATACTGACTTACAGACAGCTACCGATACAAACATAGAGCTACCGGTGTAAGTATAAATAGCTACCAATGGAATAAGAGTCACCGATGGACGAAGCTACTGACAGACTCACAGCTACCGATACCGACGCATGGAGCTACCGACGCATGGAGGTACCGATAAACAAAGTCACCGATACAAGCATATACCAACCGACACATAGATCCACCGATAGAGTCAAAGCAACTAATGAAATCAAGCTACCGATGTCCAAGCTACCGATGCTGATTACCTACCGATCACTCAACTCACTGTTTGAATTTATTTATTTCCTATCTTTATTTAATCTATCCAACGGTCATATAATGTACATTTTAATGATTTGTCAAATATCTGATAATGGTTGTCGGATGTCAGGAACCCGTACCTCGTACCTGCAGAAAGGAAATCTTTTCTGTCTCCTGTTGCCTGTGAGATAAATACGAGAAGAATCAAGAAGAGTGTGGTGGATGGAATATACCAGAAACACAAGAACGAGAAGAATCAAGAAGAGAAAAACCAGTTCCATCAAGAACACAGAGAAGCTCATAGACAATCAAGCATACTCGAGAAGTGTTCTGTGCACATACGAAGAACACTGAAGAACTTCAACCACTACATTTTCACTGTCTATGAACCTGGAGCATACGACACTCTGTTTCTCAAACAGAAATGAGAAGAGGACTCAGACTCACTTCTGATCGAATCCAAAGGAGTCCAGAGCTACACTGAAATCACCAGAACCATTTCTAAACTCTACATCTCTTGTTCTGTGATTTATTATTATACTTTTCGAGCAGTGTGTGTTATCTGCTGTATCTAACACATACACTGTCTCCTGTACTTAATCTGGAGGATTTTTAAATCCTTACCAAATTCCTGCATTCTTTCTTTCCCACGAATAACAGTGGTAGAGGTCGTGTGTGACCTGGACAGCTGGTTGCTGTTGTACTGTTTCCCACGAATAACAGTGGTAGACGTCTTGGACCTGGACAGTTGTAAACTGTTGAACCCCGATCCAGGGTGTGGATCATTTTTATATAAACTTTTGAGAGGACTAAGTCTCAGCTTGAGACTGAACCTCTTGGTTACATTTGTTGTGCCATCTCTTTCAAAGTTTTATTCCGCTGCTAATCACTTTAAAACCAATACTGTTTTTAAAGTCACTTTGGTAATTAAATTAGAAAGTGTTTATGTTAAGTGTAGATTAGTAAGTTAGTTTCAAAAGATAATCACACACTCCTGTATTGATTAACTTGGAATTAATCAATCCCTTGAGAATCTAACAGAACCTCTACTTTAATATAAATTCACTACAGTTTAATTTATTATTTTATTTGGGGGTCTTTAAGACAGTGTTTTTAAATACAGAAATTTTAATTGGTACTCAATTCACCCCCCCTCTTGAGTAAACCACTCCGACCAACATATATTATTTTACAGACTTGTAAATTAATATTAATTACCAGACTCAATCATAGTTTTCTAGTCCTCCTAGAAATTTATCTAATATAAAAATAAATATTTAATTAAATATTCATTCATCAAATAAATAATCTATTCATATTCAGTTGAATAATTATTTATTAAATATTGATAAATAAATAAATATTATATATCTAATTAATTTAATAATTATGGTGAGAATAAAAATTTATTTAATTTATGCAATTATTAATCTTGAATAAAATTATTCATCAGTTTAGAGAATAGTATTTATCAAAATAATTAAATTCAAATATAATTTAATTAAGATCAAAAGAAACACTTTTGGTATGACCCTCTAGGATTATTTCTCATTAGAATTACATGGGCTTGCCTAAATTCAAATATTAATTTCTAGAAATAGGTCAAGGATCCCAAGAGAAAGGATTTAAAATCCTAATGTTGAAAACTTTATATGAGTGTTCATTGGGTAATGTAATCTATTTTTCATAATATCTCATTAAGCCTGTTACACACTTGAGTCATCAACCATTATGCTTGATATTTTTTTCATTGACTATATAAAATAAACTCATTGTTATAACATGGAAATGGAATTTAATGTGACAATTTTATTTCAATAAAAGGTCCAAGATATAAACTTCTATTAATATGGAAGGGAAAAATCATTCCTCGACTTATTCCTTAATAATACATCATTAATGACATACCTAAAGTACCCAACCACATCGTAAACTATTATAATTATTGTTTACAATAATACATCTAAGTGCATGAGTGATTAAAGGCATTAATAATAATCATAAATTCAAAAGACTACTAAACACACTCACATACTGGAATATACAATGGAATGTAAACTTGTGGAATTTCTAGTATTAGGTATTTTCTGATAATCTCCCCTAATGGAGATTACCAAGTGCAGAATTTATGAGAAGATGCCTCATCTACTTATGATTACTCACACCTGACAATAAACAAGCTATGTTCCCTATCATAGAATGTTATTCAACCATAAAACATGGTTTAAGAATATTTTATGGGTATTTCATTTTTCTCATCATAGTTGGGAGTTACTATTCCCTTTTAATGTGATAGATATTGTAGGACATTATTACGTCAAAGTGATATCGAAGTATGATTGATATGTGATAATATATTTAAATTACTATTCACTACTTTGAATATACATGTAATGCAAAGTAAAAAAAATTTGGTTCAATAAGACAAAATCTAGCAGTTTCATCCACGTGATGCTTTACACCTCTTTAGCTGACACCATCCAGGAATCTTCCAAAATTCCATAAACTCTTGAGCTCCTTTATCAAGCCACCACATCCAAATAATTAATTATAAAGATTTATTATTAAATTTTCAAATTTATCCACAGAGAAATATTCACTAAAAAATGTATCAGGCATCATTGTTTCAATAAAACTACATGGGACCTCCTATTTTAATCCTATAAAGACCTTTTATATCCATGATATGAAAAATAGACATCATCCACATTCGATTCCACCATTTTATATTAGAATCAACCCCAAACCGTAGAAAAAAATCATCAATAATCAAAGTCCATCAAGGGGAAACAAGAATGAAGGAATTAGAGGGAATAACTCACCTATAATAATTCTAAAACCAATAAAAATCACCCCTATCCATGGGGGAATTGAAATAGAGTAAGAATTATGGGATATTTGGATAAAATGACCCTATTCCACAACAACATGTCCTAAAATCTGAGGGAAATCCCAAGAAGTATGGGTCTTCCAATCACAACCCATACCAAAGGGGCTCGTGATGTTACTCCCCAAGCCCACCTCCAATAGGCTAGGGGATAGTGATGAGAAATGAGAAGGCATATTAATGAAATAGGATGCCTTAGACTAATTACTTGTACACATGAACACATCTCCAAATCTATACAATGATGAAATGTAAAAACAATTGGGCAACCATGCATGCATACATATAATCCCATAAACAGAGTAAGACAGGAAGTAAAAGAAAGTAATCATGTCCAAATACAATCCCACCACAAATATTATAAACACACAAGTCCAACCTTAATGTAAGTACCAGGACTGTTTCTATAAATCTATATGAATACACCTTTGTCTTTCATGTCTCACTAAGCACCGTCTGGTCCTGGTCGGCCTAGGACCCTGTCAAAAGGTCGATAATCTGCACAAGACATGACACATGTCAGAAAAGTCCAAGTATGGGTGAGTATAAAAATACATTGTTGGACACCCCGAAACCATAAAGAATATAAAAATTTAGAAAATATCCACCTCTAAATAGGAATATTTCTACAAATCATATAACAATAATATCCTAAAATAATCAACAAATATACATAGTCTATAGGTAATCCAAAACCATAGTATAGAATCCTAGGATTCCAGATCAAAGATTCCCTAAAGAACTCATATGGGTGAACACAATCATGAATGATAGCACTAATGGAGTATGTCCGAGAGGTAATTTACATCAGGCCTCATTGTGAGAAAGAAGATGTTGATAGTCTATTGAGAGTATGAAACCCAAATTATGATCACTACTAAGACTATTTGGTGATACCAATAAGTCAATATGGATTAACCCACTAATTATAGGATTGAAACCCACATAGTATTTTTCATAAAGATTCCAAGAACTCTGCCCAGGGAATAAAGATCCATAGAGGATCTCACTCCGAGCCTCTAAGAGGGATTCGAATGAATCTATCCAAGAATTCCTGGTGAGGGATTTTAGTCCTAGGAGTATGATATTATTCCATACCAATCATCAAGGAAAGGACAAATTGAAGGTACCATAATGAAACTTGTCTAATTTATAGAGTAAAAAGAATCTAATCTATGTGTAAAAGTGTGCATGGTTTTATGTAGGGGTCATACGTCGTGTCTCTTGAACATGGGTCCTAGCTGTGTAAATAGTCCATGTCCTTAATTCGTGTTTGTGTATTACTACAGAGCCTGTAAGCTTCTCGTGTTTTCCATCCATGATTTAGTACATGGATCCACTCCATGTATTCTTTCCAATGTACCATTACATGGATTAGCCAATGTAATTGGTCTAGGCCATGTCTGTGTAGGGGAGTACATGGTGTTCTCCAACCCGTATAGTCTACCAGGTGTCTGTGTACTTCCCAATGTACATGTTGATTCACCTGTGAGATACCACACACCATGTGGTAGTGGGACACACACCGTGTGACACTTAATGTTCTCCAGAAACCCAATCCACCATAAAGGTTCCTGACACGACATGTTTACCTGACTTACTCGTCATGTATTGTGGGGTTTTCTAGAATCCTAGAGTCTTCCTCAATGCATCTTGATCGAATATTCAGCCTTCAACCAACCAGCCTCTTTTCCCAGAAATCGAACATCATTTATCATATAAGACATTCCATTATAAAAATGTGTTTCACAGTCATATCCACTCAAAAAACATATTATGGAATAATTATTTGTTGTGTGATGAAGAACAAAAAATTTGGTATCCACCATCATTTAAATCACTCCATCTCCATCATCACGCATTATTCATGTAATGAAAATATCAGATCTTTGACTTTGGATCATTGTGACAAGAAATGGATGTGAAATGATCGATTGATCAGGATTTTTTGAGTCACCGGACAAATGAAGAATGACTGTGATGAATGATGAACAGGGGGAGAAAATAACAAGAACAGAATGGTGGATCAAACATCGATTCATGTTCACCTCAATCTCAATATGTCTCCATTAGAATAAAAATATAAATAATAAAATTCACAATGAAATTATCCCTTCAAAAACTTCCCACAGAATAAACCCATCCAGCATGACAATCGAACCTTGGATCAATATATTCATTGATTGATTTGTGTATGTCATAAAAAATCATGAATATGGAAGAATAAAATATTAAAAACATGACCTATCTTAATTTGGATTGATTTCTAATGAAGAATGGGGTTTCACCATTATTTTTGGTGACATACTTTGAATGTAAGGTGCGTCGATCATCAATACATGTTCTCATCATTGTTTTCCTAAGATAATTATCCCATTGTATCCTTAGGGGCTCTCAAATGTCTCTCGAGTTATGTGGATAACCCTGTAATTCTGAAATAATAATCTATTTAAATATTTTCAATCATTGAGTCAACATAAATGAAATAAAATAATTTATTTAATTGTTTTATTCATTTATGCACCCACAATGACTTTTCTAAAAATGAACCATGTCGACTAATGTTAAGTTACATTGAGGGTAAACCTCACTTTTTTAACTTTACGGTGCACTCAAGTTTCATATCTAATCACATGTTTAAAATTTATTCCACTTTTTTATGATAATTGTGTGCATGTGCTATTTAATGTATATAATATATTTAAAAAATTTATTCTGTGCACATTATACCTCAGAATCATACACTGTCTCATCACTCAGTCAAAAAATAATCTATATAATATCCAAAAATAATACAAGTAAAATCTGAGATATTAAATTCTACCCATCTTGCGGATTTACATCCTTAAAAATCGAAAACAAAGGGAAACCCAAAAAGATGTGGGTACTGAGCACGAATCTGAGTCTCCTACTCCCATATTCTCACATGGAGGTTCATGTGCTGGCACCATATATGTACTAAGGAATTTTTAACCCATGAAGGACCCTATCATGAAGATCCTCAATCTTTATTAGGTACTTAGAAAATTTTTCTCCCTCCGAGATGTCTAGCTCACCCTAGTTGATAACATGTGATGGGTCATTCATGTACCCCCTCAGATGTAGCACATGGAAGATTTCAGGAACCTAGTTTAATTATGGAGGTAGGGATATGATGTATGTCACCTCACCAACTATACACAGTATCTATAAAGGGCCAATGAACCTAAGATATAGCTTGTTTCCACAAACAAATATATGTAATCCACATCGAGGTAAATCCTGTAGGAACCCATGATCTCCTTACTCAAACTTCAAAGTCCTTCACCGTCTATTAGAATAATACTTATGAAGCCTCTGTGTGGTCTTCATCAGGTTCTATATGATCTTCAACATCACTTTTGTAGCTTGCACCAACTCTGAGATCATGAGCATTAACTCTTTGGGTTCAGTCCAATAATGTGGTGACCAACATGGTTTCTTATACAAATCCTTGAATTGAGTTTTATTGATGGAGGAATTGTAGATATTTTTCAATGAAAACTCCACCATTGGTAGTTTATCCTCCCAAATATGGATAAAATCTTACATGAAATCCCACAACATGTCCACCAGATCATGAATGGTTCACTGATTATGTCCATCAGTTTTGGGGTGAAACATTGTGATCAAGTGTAACTAGTTCCCAAATACTTACTATAATTCATTCCACAGTCAGGATGTGAAGCGATCATCATGGAAAGAAACAATAATTGATGGAACATCATGGATTCATACTATCAACTAATCATAGAGGCATCCAAATCTCTTTATTTGACACATGTCTCATATATTAAGGAACTGGGATGACTTGTTGATTCATTATATGATCACCCATATGGAATCATGTCCTCTAGATATATTTGGTAATTATATAATTATGACCATAGATACCCCATCCCACTTAAATTCTATAACCTCAAGAGATAGAGATAGACCTTCTAGAACTTGGTTCTTGGCCTTCACTTGCTGACAAGTAAGGCATCAAGAGACAAACTCTGAAACACCTTTCTTCATCCCTTGCCCCCAAAATGATGTCTTAGGTCCTAGTACATATTTTCAACATCTAGATGTACCACTAAAGGAGGTGTATGAAACTCTCTCATAAACTCCTCCTACAATGTCACTGGTACCATCATTCCTCCTATGAAAATATCAACATTCTATCTACCTTTATAATATCTGTTAGGGGCATGCACGAAGGATATATAAGAACATAGAGTCTTATAGAAAATATCCCCAAGTTAATCCTCCAAGACTTGTTGCCAAATTAGAGGGTAAAAATCATCAACTAGTGGTAAGATGATCCATCTTCATCCACAAATGATAACTACAATGAGTCCAACTACACTAACACCCCATTTAGAAAATGCTAACAATATCTCCTTCTGAGATCAACTACTACCATGTTCCATTTCTTAGGAGTATTTAAAACTTAAAATTCATAATCCTGGAGAAACTATATCCATCACTTCTTTATCAAGTTGAGATCCTTCTTGGAGAATATATATTTGACACTCTTGTGATCAGAGTAGAAAATAAACCACTCACCCATCATGTAGTGTCACCACATCTTCAAATAGTACACTATCACTACTATCTCAAGATCATGGGTTGTATATTTATACTCATGTGGTCTCAACTGACATAAACTATTGGAAATCACCACTTGACTATACATAAAAATGCAACCAAACCTAGTCACTAATGCATTATAGAACACTGTGTACTCGACACCTTCCTCCAGAAATCTCATGATAGGTCCTCATAAAACACTTAATGAACTATTGAAAAACCTAATTGAACCTCTCGGTTCACATGAAAGGAATCCCCTTATGATTAAAATCTATCATGCGTGTTGATGTTTTGAAAAAATAAGGTATGAATATCTGGTAGTAGCCTTATAACCCAAGGAATCTCCACCCATCCTTCACACTCTTAGGTGTCTCTCAAGTTAACACTACCTCAATTTTGGCCGGGTCCATTGCCACTCCATATGATGAGATAACATGTCCAAAAAAGTGGACCACCTATACCCATAACTCACACTTTGAGATATTTCCATTACCATAGTTCTCTCAATGTACATAGAGAACTACCCTTATGTATCTCACATGCTCATCCTCAAATAATGAGTACACAAGGATATCATTAATGATGACTACAATGAGATGGTTTAAGGATGAAAGATCTGGTTCATAGGTCCCATGAATATTTTTGGGGAATTCATCATACCAAATGGAATCACAAATTACTCATGTTGACTATAGAAAAATAACAATTTCATCTTCGGTAGATCCTCATCCCGTACTCACAACTGATGACAGCCTGATCTGAGGTCAATCTTTGAGAACCACCAGGACCCTATCAACTGATCAAATAGGTCATCAATCCTTGGTAGTAGATACTTGTTCTTCATGGTCACCCGGTTTAGGTGTTGGTAGTCTACAAACAACCTCAAGATCTAGTATTCCTTCTAGGAAAACAAATCCGGGGCTGCCCAGGGTTAAACACTGGGTCTCAAAAATCCCATACTCTATAATCACTCCAAATACACCCTTATCTCAATAATATATTTAGGAGCTATCTAATATGCTGGTGACAATATTGGTGGATCCCTAGGGTTTAGATCAATTCATAAGTCTATCTCTCAATGTGGAGTTAAACCTAGAACATCATTAGTGAATACTTCCTCATACTTCACCACAATTATAGGAAATTGGGAACTCACAAAATCTCCTACACCAAGGGTTAGGCAATCTAATTAATGAGTAATCAGCTTCACCCTCCTATGAAGGATTCCATCTTGTGCTTCATGTGTTTCCTTTTCAGTAAAAAGGATAACCTAGATTTATCACTATATACACACCACTCCTTTCTCCTAAAATAGTCAATTTGGGCATGAACAGTAGATAAATAATCCATACCAAGAATTATGTTGTAATTTCTAGATGCTACTACCAGTATAGTCCAACATAAACTCTCACATTCATGATTTAAGTTTCATTTTCAACACAAGTGTGTGATCACTGAATCTTCTCTAATAGGAGTCTTTAAGATTATGGGTCGCGACAAAGGTTCAACTGAAATCTCTAAGTCTCATACAGGGTGTGTGGAAATAAAGGAATGACTAAAACCTATGTCTATAAGTATTGTAGCAAGGGTTGAAAAGACACAGATCATACCTCAAATCATTCCTTTATCCTATTACTCATAATATTTGACTTACTTTAGTTATCCCCACCCCTATCCTCAGGCACCCTAAGCCTGGTGTGGACCACCTGAGGGAGGTGGTGGTAACAAGTCAAAATTTTGACCACCTCCAAATTTTCTCCTAGATCCTTGGCCATATCAAACACCATGTAAAACTTCCTTCTCCTACAACTACTGCTTCTTTAGTTTCCCATACATGGCCTTTATGTATTATATAAGGTGGTTTGGGAAATCTTAGGCAAGATGTCCCCTATCATCACATGAGTACCACCACATCTCTCTAGGATGACTGGACCCACCCTAGGAGCCCTAAACCATATCATCTCTTTCATGGGACCTCCTCCTGAAACATCTGGCATGTAAAGGGCCCTGACACAGTCATCCTCTACCTATTACTATGTTATTTTCTCCTTTTTCCCCACTGTTGACAACCACCAGTTGTATATGCTCAGCAAAAAAAAATATCAACCACTAAAGCTCACTTTATCACTCCCAACATAGGAAGGAATGCATTGAGGGATAACATTAGCTCATATGGCTCTAAAAATACCTCACTTGATGGTCCAATCCTTTAAGAACTAATCCTGAGCCATATCCATTATGTACTAAAAATGTTTGGTATACATTAATGAATACTCAGCTACTATCATGCTTCCATGTTAGAGATTTAGAATCTGTAGGATATGTACATACCTTATCATAGATGGAGCGAACACCTCTGTTAAAAGGTTCTCAAACCTTTTCCATGAAAAACTCACCTACTCGTAACACTATGTCACCAACCCCCACCATCTCACTCCTGATCATTGTAGAAGGATCTCTTCCAAAACAACAATATGATTTATAGGGGTCCTGACTATATGGAAAATGTAGGTCCCTACCTTAAGCCATCCCTCATCTGCCTAGGGTCGGGCATGCCTCGGAACCTGAGGGGTCTTTTCCATTAAAACTCGTGAAGCATGATTAGCCTCCATACCTCATCCGCTAATATTTTTGGTACCATGTGCTACTCTATAGGTGGTGGTATGGATAGTGCACCACCTAGATGTAACATCTAAGGAAACAGTCCCTCTATCGATGCCTCATCACTGAGGGGATCATCCTTTTGATCATCATGATGAATCCTAGCTGGTATACATCATGAAGGTATACTGAAACAAAGAATATGTGCCACGGTCAATGATCATGACTTGAGAACTCACTCCAAAAAGAGATGGAAACTACAAATTGTTCCTATATAATGCATGAACCATTGTTTTCCATTCCGCCTATGTTCTCATGTACTGAGTTGAAAAGTAGGTTATTAGAGTGTTGGTGCATGGATATATTGGCCTCCACACCAAAATTTAAGTCCATGTCCTCAAATACGAACTTGAAACACATAACAAAATTTCCCTAAACTGGTCTCATAGACTCTTATTCCTAAAGAATAACTATACCCTCTAGTACCACTCTATCATGAACCATCCCAATGTGAACCATGCAGTAACTCCCCAATCCCACCTCCAATAATCCAGGGGCTGGAGACTAGCTCTGAGAAGGCTTATCACTAACATGTGAGGCCTTATCCTAAGTACCTATACACATGTACACATCTAAAATCCTATAAAAATCTAAAATTGAAAACAACTGAAAAACCACGAATTAATGCATATAATATCATAACCCATGTATGACATGAAGTAAATGAAATTAAACAGGACAAAATATAATCCCACCAAAAAGGGTCTGAAGCACAAGACCAACCAAAAAGCAAGTACTAGGACAGCTATTAGAGATCTACAAGAACACACCTCATTCTATCCAGTTTCACTAAGAACCATCTAGTTTGGGTCTACCTATGACTTTATCAAAATGTAAATCATCTTCCCAAGACACTACATGTGTGGGAAAATCCCATGCATGGGTGAGTAAAACAATACTCTATAGGACACTCTGAAATTATAGATCATACAGTAAAGTAGAAAACAATCAAATCTACAAAGGTATATGTATAAAGAATATATAATAAGAATATCTAGATGTACTCAATAAATACACATAGTCTAGAGGTAAGTAACAACCATTGTATGCCAGCCTAAGATTCCATATCTAATATTTCATGAAGCACGCATCCGAGAGAACACACTACTGATTGACAGCACAGATGAAGTCTATCCATGTGGTATTTCTTGTAAAGTATCACAATGATAAAGAACACACTGATAGTTCCAAGAAAATACAATTCATAGATGAGGATCACTGCTAATTCTATGGGTTGTTACCAACAACTCAATATTAATTAATCCACCAGGTATAGGATCAACACTCTTGTATTATTGGTCATGGTGATACCAAGAATTCCACCTAGTGCACAAAGAAGAATAGGGGATCTCACTATAGGCCTTTCAAAGGGATTCCAATGAATATATCTAGGAAGTCATGCTAAAGGGATTATAGTCCTTAGAGTAGGAGACAATTCCATACCAACATTTTGGGAAAGGATAAGGGGATCATACCCAAACAAAAAAATTCCAAGATATAGTGGAAAAGAAATATAATACATGTGTAAAAATTACATGGTGTGTAGCAGGGGTCACAGACAGTGTCCCCTAACCTCAGGTCCTTCCCATGTAAATGACCCCTATTATTATGTCATGTTTGTGTACTAATACATGGTGTGTAGGCTACCTTTGTAGTCTACCCAAGTGTCAGTACACAAATCCATCCCTTGTATGATTTCCCATGTACTTGTACAGGGATTAGCCCATGTACTTGGTCCAGGTCTTGTCTATGTAGGGGAGTACATGGCATGCTTCAACCAGTGTAGTCCACCTCGTGTTCATGTAGTTCCCAAGGTACATGCTGAGTCACCTAGGAGAGACCAAATACCATGTGATAGGGGTCACATTCCAAGTGATACTTAACTTTCTCCAAAAATCCTATCCAGAAAAAAGGGGGCCCACACGACATGTATATCCAACATACACGCCGTGTAGCCTGTGATTTTCTAGAATCCAAGATTATTCCTCCACGCATATCGATCAAATATACAATTGATGATCTAGTAGCCTCTTTATCAAGAAATCAAAGATCATATCTCATCAAATATTTTTCATCATCAAAAAATGAGTTCCACTATCATATCTACTCAAAAAATATATTAAATCATCCATCTTCGTTGTGCACTGATGAATGTCAAAGAATGTGAAATTGGGTATCCACTGTCATATGAATCACTCTTTCTCTATCTTTATACATCGTTCATGTCGTTCCAATCCCATATCTATGATTTAATATTGTTTTTCAAAGAAATGGATGTACAATTATCGATTAATCAATATTTGTCAAACTGTAGGCCAAACAAAGAATGCCTGCGGTGAATGATGAATGGGAGAGAAAAACACAAGAACAGATTAGAGGAACAAACCTCAGTAGATTTTCATGTCAATCTAAATTTGTCACCATCAAAATTAAAATAGAAATAATCAAATTTAAAAATAGATTCATCCATCAAAACCCCACAAAATAAAACCATCCCACATGATGGTCTAACCATGGATCAATCTGTTCGTTGATTGATTCATGTTCATCATAAAAATAAATAATAGTAAGACTAAAATCATAAATAGAACCTATATCATTTTTTATTGATTTATAATGAAGAACAGGGTTTATCCTTTATTTTTTGTGAGACCCTTTGAATATGGGGTGAATCAATCATCAATACATGATATTTTCATCATTCCCTTGTGATAACTCTCCAATTATCTCTCAAAGAGCTCAACAACATCTACAAGTTTATGCAGTTGACCCTTTAATTATAACATAGTAATCTATTTAAATATTTTTAATCACTTTATCAAAGAAAATGAAGTAAAAGAATTTATTCAATTATTTTATTTATTTATGATCACATAATGACTTTTCTACAATTGACCCACACTGACTAATGTTAAGTCGTATATAGGGTAAACCTCATGTTCAAAACTCAATGGTGCCCTCAGAATTATGATTCTGGAACCAATTTATATGTTATTATTTATTTTTAGGGAAAAAATCATTCATGTTATTTAATATATTAAATATTTTTTCAAACATTTATTCTGGGAACACTGAGCCTCAGAATCACATATCATCTCTGTGCTTGGTCTTGAAAATAATTCATATAATATCAAAAAATAACACCTATAAAATTTTAGAAATTAAAATTCCCTTGTTAAAGAAATATCCCAAGTGCTTGGTTGTGGTTGGACAATGAGGGTCATGGTGTGATACCTCAATGACAAACCCCATTGTTGAGTGTCCCACCTTGGTCACAATATGAACTCCCCAGGTAGAGTGGTTGACTCACATCTCACCTCCCTTATGGAATGGTCCCCTATGGATCGTAGTGTGACTACCTAATAGGAACTATCATGGCATAAACCCTTTTAGCCCCTGTATGATGAATCTAACCTAGGTGAATCCCAAGAACTTATTCATGACCTCCTCTCTCTCAAGGCACAATTCCTTCCCTCTCCCATGATGTGATGCCTCTTCCCTCCTCTTCATGACAACCCTCGCTGTAGGGTGTCATGGTGTGATGGTAGGTTTAAAGTGAAATCTGATACCTTTAGAAAAAATAAGCAAAGGGAGGAGGTCCCTCCATCCACACTCCATCACTCACCTAAAAAACCCAAAACATCACTGATTCCTTGATTAACATATAAAAGCATATTCTAGAGATGTTCTAAATCTTGGAATTCCAATCCGAGTCACAATTCATAAAACTTACACTGATCTAAACAAAAAAAAATTAAATTCCCTCTAAATTTCATAACCTATAATGACATGGGTCATTATTGAGAGAGTGAGAGATTATAAATTCTTATATATGATTTTTCTTCATATAATTAATAGATATAATTTATTCCTTTAATGTGAAATCTAATTGAATAGAAAATTGGTCCATTAAAATATACTCACTATTATTCCTTCAAATTTGATACCAATTTTTTTAGTCTTTTAACAATTAAAATACATATCTTTTATATTTTTTTCCATTAGGAATATCTTTACTATTCATTTCTTTCTACACCTCTTTACCTTTACAATATTCAACAAAATCACCAAGAATGGTAATAAGTTTATCTTTTTTTAGGTGAAATAATCACCATTTTCATTACATTATCACTACTTACAATTCTAGAATTAAAATTATAGGTGTCCATAAAAATTTTTATTCTAACTAAGGAACAACAAATAGGCTACCCAGAAGAATTGCATACCTTATCAACTATTTTTAAAATTTCACCAAATTTATTCAAAGATTATTTGAGCCCCATAACATTAGTTTTTCTCAAAGAATTCTAAGCTTTAAGTATCTTTGACTCACGATTTTTTACATCATCACTGTTAGAAATTAGGTTTATTTTATTGATGTAATGAATGTTTTCTAATTCATCAATAATTTCATTGAGATCTACCATATTTCATTTAAACTCAATTTATTTCTCCATAATATATTTAAATTTTGACTCATCCAAAGAATTATTTAATGATTTATTCTCCATATTCAATATTTTATTCTCTTTTGAGTCATATGTTTTATTTCAATCAAATAATGATCTCAACTCCAAGATCAATATAATTGGTTGGTTTTAATCATCACTTTCTTATTCACAACTCCCATATTCTTTTTCACTTGAGGTATCTTTGGAAGAAATTGGTTTTTCCATAAAGAATATTTTCCCTTCACCCTCTAAGTATTATTATTCTCATTCACTTTAGCCTTCACTATACGATGCTTTACGATATGAGAAAATATTTTTCTTCTTTGTTTTTTTAAATTTCCTCTACATTTAAATAATATTCATCCATTTCATCCTTTTTCCTACTTATTATTCTATGATGATCTTTTATAATAATCATTATTCGTAAATTCTACTTGTTTCATAGGGAGACATACAAAAAAGTGGATAATATTACCATAATTAAATAATTTAAATGGTAGTTATCCTATATAATTATTTTTTTCTCACTACATACCTATTATGAATAAAGAGATAAATTCTTCAAAATACATGGAATAATATTAGGAATTAGTTTATTCCTCATGAAACTTATTTGACTTAATATGATTTTATAATCATCATCATGTAATTTTTTTATTTAAGGAAAATAAAGATGTAGAGGAGACTGAGAGAATCCAAAAAAGCTAGGCCAAAGGATAAAGGGAATTAGTGGGTCTAAATTATTGGATACTGAGCGAATCCCATATACTGATATTGAATCCCAACGGCTTTAATATGTTCATGTTATAAAGAAATATGATCTCAGGTCTGAGGATATCAAGCATGGATATGTAGTCTATGACTTTATTACCCTCTCTCCAGGTATGTATTACTTTGTTCTTGTTGCGTAGGATACCATGACATTTTCTTATGATATAATGAAATGAACATGGGGTGTATCTAAGTCCATGAAGAGAGTTATGGTGTACGATTTAGTCTATTTTAGATTCCATGATATCAAAACTCATATGTCTATACACACTAAGATCCACGAGCATAGACATCACCTCTACCTGGAGAGAATTTCCCTAGCCCAGTCAGAAAATAAATGCTAAGATGATCAACCCATTACCTTCACAGAAAAATCCCCCTCTTCACATAACACATGAGGTGAAAGTTCCATCAGAGTTGAGATTAAATCCCCTAGATGGTGGATGCCAGCATACCTAGTTTCCCGTAGAGGTAATACTACCAAGATGTGGACCATCGAACCAAGTTTTAGACCACTACAAATATGGGGACTCCCTCTAGTTTCCCAAGACACTAACCTTATCGATGAGAATTTTTTTAGTTTTAATGGTGATAGAACGACCGGACAAGGCCACCCCCTTATGATTCCACTTGTTTCTCACCTTCCACAGACACCAATAGCCTTAATGCAATAGAGTAGTGCAATAAATTATATCCAGGACCCCATCTCCCAAGTAACGGTACTATCATTCTAGGAAGGTATGATCAGCCCTGGTTGTATTTGAGAAGTCAATGAACTCAGTGAAATAATTCCACACCCCGCGAGTCCACTCACTCTCAAAGAAGAGCTGACCGAAATTTTCTTCCCTATACCTTCTACCACAAGAACACCCGGAACAAATACTGACTCTGCACTGCTTAATATTCTCATCAGTGGGGAATACCTTGTTTCTTATTCTCCAGATAATAAAGATGTATTTATAGGGGATACTCATGGCCTAAATAACTTCAATCCCAACATCCACCTGGTCTTGCATGGAAATGGTATAATGGTGTCCCTTTCTCGTGAATGAACCTGAGGGTGATGGGGTGAAGACACACCTATCCTGACTCGTGTTTAGCTCAATGAGATTAAACTAGTCCTACTAGTCTCTATCTAGAACAACATTGATGAAGGCCAAATACAGACGAGATTCCCAAAAATAATTAGCAGTAGCAGGGCATCCTGAGTTGCGTATGGTCACCCCATTCTTGTTGTGATACCAAAAATATACATCCCCTATCTCGATGAGACAATGATAATAGGGATTGTGGGCATTAACAGGGGTCCAAGCTCGGTCTAGAGTATAGAATAATTTTAGACCACTGAATCCAGATTCCTCGAATAAATAACATGCATGGTGAGTCCTCATAAGGTATGATGTTCCAGAACCTCACATAAAAATTTTGAATGCATGTAGAGAAGGGTATCATCAAGGCTATGATCATTGATCCCACATTCTTTATTAGGCCTCTACATTCTCTACCAAGGGAAAAAATTCCTTTTACCTCAAAAAATTGGGTCCCAAATGAATCCATATAGGACTCTGTCGATGTTGTTGATCATGGATTCTGGAACCTTGATAAATGAGATGGTGTGAACCTGAGTGTCTAAAAGCACACCATTCACCACAATCCTAACCCCAATGGATATGTACTTATTTTTATAACTAATAACCCGACCCATGATCCTGATAATATAGGGTTCAATTTCATGAATCTGAATTCTTTGTGAGGATATAGGCACACCTCAACAATCCATGGGTATGTCCCCTCTCTTCATGTCCAGGAGATGGCTCACAGGAGAAACCCATCTAGAGGAACAAATGCTAAGAATATAAAAAGTTACTCTTAATATTATTAATAACCTTACCACTACAATGGAAGTAATCCTCTATTTTCATGTTTAATCCTCATAGTAATCTTCTCATAGCATTCGTAAATTTTATAGTTCCATCCGCAAACATGTGGTGGGACAAAAATTGCGATCTCATCCTTTTTTCGAAATGGGACAATTCCGCCATTAATTAAGCTCTTGTAAATAAGGTAATTGTGGATTTTTTGGGAGATAATGATCATGCATGGGGATATAGTGTCCTCATTCCTTAAACCATGGGTTTCCATGAAGAAACAGTAGGTTTTTATCATAAACGTGACTGCAAACCACAAAGAGCTAAAACAACAAAAAATGATTTCTATGTTCCAAAAGGAAAGACCCATACCTTCATGCACTTTGTTTATTAAAATCCATTAAACACTATCAAAGTCATTTTTCATGTTGATCTTGATGGAAATATTAGAGCTTTGGTTTTTGCAGTTGATGTCACTGATCATTTCTTGGGCCAAAGAAATCGCCCCCAAGATGGAGCGCCCCTTCACGAAGATATGTTATTCCATAGAGATCCATTGGGGGAGGTTGACGTATATCCTTGAGTTAATGATGTTGTTATGTATCATATAGGGGAATTTACAAATGTGTACTAGAAGTTAATGAATTATTGAGGTATGGTTCTTAGATTTATGAATGAGAACGATGGTGTTGGCGCATGCAATAAGAGGTAGGTGACCTTCCTGGAAGAAGCCTTGAATATCCACGATTAGATCATCCTACACTGTCTCCCATTAGGATCTGTAGAAGGATTCGAGGAAGTCATCTGAACCTACCACACTATCCAGATTCAAGTTTAACATGGCATCACGAATCTCTTTCTATTGAGGTATAGCTCCCAGTCCATCATTGTCTCGAACATAAAAGATACAAGGAATCATATCAAATAGCCTCGTATTATCCCTTAGATACCTATTTAGAATATGGATTTTGGGGTCAGTGAAAAGATCTCTAAGGTAAGAGTTTTACAGATCTCCCATAACATCAATTTAATCATTGAATTTACTATCCTCCAACACTATGTTCGGTTTAACCATCCTTTTCATCTCCTTGATATAAGCATAGAAGAAAGTAGTGTTCCTATCACCTTATTTAAGACACATGAACCTCATATCATCCCTAGCCATACACTCTTGTTTCAGAAGCATGTCCACAAGATGGTCCTCCCTACTGCTGAGATCCTCGAAAACCGATTCATTTATGTCCTCCTTAAGAATCCTTTTGAGGAGATGAACATCTTGCATGGTGGCCTACAAGTCTCTTTTAGAAGAAGAAATATCCCTTAACTACACCGTAAGCCTCATCTTCAGCTATCCTAGTTTATTATGAATGGAAATACAACTATTCCCCTATGAGGGGTCATTCTATGTGTCAATAACTGGATCGTGGAACCCTATGATACCATCCCAATACTGGTGGTATCTGACCTGATCATGGTGATCATGTCTAGAGTGTAATGAGAGAAAAAGTTGGGAATGGCCTGAAATTCAATGCACCAAGTGAGTCAACCCAGTGATGGAAGACATGGAAATGGATAGTGTGTTATCTAGGATTCTATATAAGTGGATATAAAACTATTGGTTCCCCTATTGGTTGTTACAACACAAGAATTGATCACATGAATATCTTAGATCCATGAGACCCATGAACTCAATGAATTGAGTGAATTTTATGTTGGATTTCCTAGGGAAATTCCCTCTTCCCTTCCTCTCCTCATAATCCTAAATAATATTAATTTCACCACCAACTATCCATAGGATATTTCTGGGGTCAAACGAGTTAAGATCATTCCAAAAGGTCTCCTTCTACTGAGGGTCACAACTCTTGTAGATGAAGGAGTAAAATAAGGTATGAATTACATAGAACACCTTAACTCTGATGAAATGGTTTCCATCCTGGATATAATGAACTAAGAAAATCTTGTTCCATAAGATCCATATGTGTCGGCTGGAAGGATCAGTGTGCATGGATCTGTGACTTTTCAGTTTCTTAGAGAATTCATGAATCATGTCCGAGTTCTACCTGTGTCCTTGGACAATAACCATTGTTACCTTTTGTTTGTTAGCCTCAAAGTCCAAGAAGTCTATTTTGTCTAGGGATCTAATGCCACATGAATTCCATATGAGAATTGGAATCATTGTGAAAATGGAATTCTAGGAATGGCTCCAAAACTCATAGCTGTCTCAATGTGGGAGAGCAACCTCAACTTTAGTTTCCTACCTAGAGACCTTGTGAAAACACCATTAACCATGGGTAGACACATATTTAGTTATGTTCCAATATCTTATAGGAGGTTCAACATCTTATCCCTCATACCCAGGGAGGATTGTGATACCCTTATTGAGACACCTAAAATCCGATCAGGAGAGATCGTTTTAGGTTCCATATAGGATACTCGGAAGGGAGTAGTAGAGATCCCTTATAAGGGATATCCCAATATCAATTGAGCTTCCTCAAGAGGGCACTATTCCCCTATAGAAGAAACATGGGGTAGAACTATTTCCAATAGAGGTAAGGCCAATATCTCGAAGGTGCGGGGTAGGGAACTTGTAAAGAATCCATGATATATACACCATGAGGGTGAATGAAGTTGGAGAGAAGAGAGGATAAAACAGCAGCATAAACCTATGTAAGCTTCCTTGAAATATAGGGAACTATATCTCACAATCCAACCAGGATTGGCCCTAAAATGATCACCCAAGACGATCCATGGTAAGGCCTAAGAGGCATTCTCGATCCTCTCGGGCTAGCGACAACCGTTAGGGAATTGAGAGAGTGGCGATGGGAATTATTTATCCCAAACTAAATAAATAAAAGCGGTGGAAATATTAAATTAATGATCAAAATAAAAACACTAAAAAAATGAAAAAATAATAACTTAAGAAAACAAAACTAACTGAATGGGAAGACCACTACCTCCATGTGACCCTAAGGGTCACACTCCAACTCAACAATCAAATATCGCTCTTGGCGAACGCAACCACGCTAAAACCTACACAAGGAGTAAAAACTAAAAATAATATAGGCATGAGTATTAAGATTCAGTAGGCTAGCTCGATATTCTATTCCCCAATGCACTATAATTAAAATTAAAGAATCATTAATTTTATGTTTGAACTACAATATATTAAAGTATTTATTTCTATAGTTTTTACTTAAAATAAAATTACAATCAATTTCCCTTAATATGTTTAAAAACATGGTTCTATCCTTAAGTGTTACCATGATATTTTAAGGGGAATGTGATGATTTCATTTAAAAAATGCACTAAAGAGTTGAAACACATATTCTTTTGAAAAACATTTTCATAGGAGTTAGGAAAAAACATCACTTTCCATGAAAAACACCACACAAGATTACCAAGGTAGTCATATAGCAAGGTCAATGTAAATAGGTATACGAGTATCTAAACAAAAGTTGAAAAAGCTACAATCCACTAGACATATGTGTACCCAAGAGATCAAGAATAATCCATATGAAACTAATACATGTGACCCCATCTATAGTAGAATTCCATATAAAATGAAATATAATGATCTATATGCTCATCCACCCTTTATTAGGATAGGTTGGGGGATATCCCAGAGTAATGAACCCAAACATATCTGCCTACTATGGGAAACTGGTCAGTACCATGACCTACCAGTTCAGCACTCATCTTAGAAAATTATCACAATATGCCCGGTTCCTATGTCACAAGTATTAAATGGGTGATCCAACAGATGATATCTGAGCATCAAATCACATAATATATAATATTGATAATAGTATGACTTGCCCTGAGTCTCCCCGAGGTCTGCTCCTTTTCCTTAGAACAAATAGATTACCAAGTGTTCCCAAACTCGGAACCCATATAATTGAACCAGGTATTCCTCACTAGGGACATCCCATCCATTCCATGTTGAAATTGCATTATGGGAGACCAATAGAGGTTTTCATAATAATCACTTCCCCTTATTTTCACAAAGTGGCCAAATGGGCCCTTAATCATTCCTTAAAATCATTCTTTACCAAAGATTCCATCCAATTTCCAAAGAGGTGTAAGATACCACAATTACCATATCATATCATTTTTAAAACCCCTTCAAAATATTTCCAATAAATTTTCAAAAAAAAACCAACCTCTATGAAAATACTAACTGGTATACAATTCCTTGTCACAAAGCAAACCAATTTTAAAAAGATAACTTCACACTTCACTTAGCTTAAAACATCTGAAAACTTTTCAGGAACCCAAAAATACTTAATTTCATAAGAAATGCATTTATTTAAAATCCAAAACAAGATTTAAATCACTAAAAAAGAATAATGAAGGACAACCAATCATTATAAATAGCCATTTGAAATGTGATATTTAACAAAACAAGGGAAATTATCACAAATCAAGGATTTAAGGAACATTTTTGCACCAAATGACTAAACCATGGTTTGAGCATCATAAAATATTAATTATAGGAGGTGAAAAAAACATAAAATCAATGTTTATTAAATTATAAAGGGCATGAACATCGGAATACTACGTCAAAACAACAGTAGAAACATGACGTAGAATTGAAACCAATGCAAGATCTCATTCCCACCTGAATTGCATTTTCTAAAAACTAAATCCAACCCCATAGTACCAAAAATAACACTTAATAATCAAACACCCTAACATAAAAGGATAAAAAACAAGAATAAAAATAAAAATGGAATGTGGGTATACTGGTCGAATGGGGAAAATGTTCCAGAAAGGGTGTGGTGCACCGGCAGGGGGGGTTGGGATGGAAGGTGTGTGTTGAAAAGGGAGGTTTCTGAAAAAACACAGCAAGGGGGTCCATTATAAAAAAAATTGGTGCACACCATGGGAGATGTCTGGAAATTAGAAACAAGGGAAGGGGGGATATAGATTGGGATTGTGTACACTGATGGAGGGCAGACCAAAGGTGGCAACGTCGAACAGGGGGTTGTTGTGATTAGAGGAGGGAGGTGGCCTTAGGTCAAGAGGTTGTGTCTGGGGGATCTGGTGTATTCAGAGGGGAGGTGTGTCAAACCATCATGATGTGAGAAAGGTATTTCTAGCTTGGTGTAATGCTCTCACCCCAAAAGGGAGGGAGGCGTTGGGGAATTCTCACACCGCACACAAGGGAAGGAGGCACTAGGGCCTCCTCGCACCGCACCGAGGGGAAGGAGGCACTGATTGGAGAGAGTGGAAAAATTTGTACAGAAACCCAAGAATATTTAAACTAATATAAAAATAATAATAACTAATACTCTAGTAACATAATAATAATAATAATCATCATCCTCATAATGATACAAATAATAATAATAAAAGTATTCATATCATTTTAATAATAATAAAGTTATTAGCATAATAAAACTTTTAAATGAAACAATAATTCATATTTATTTTTAATTGAAAAAAATCATAATTTTAATTTTTTTTAAGATGGATAGGTCACATAGATGCCTGGTAGATTCCGCATGGGGTTTCCAAAATGTGTTCCCCCCATGCGCCCAACGACATCCAACCCAAAACTCACACTTTTTGATATAACTCAAAAACTTCATCTAGGAATCAACCTGAACCCCAAGAAAAATATTCAAAGGAGGAAAATAATAAAATAAAAGAATCATAGAGGTCAGGGTGTGACACTATAGCCTAAAATAGAGCCTTATCAGCCACTATCTCTAGACCAGGAGGAATCTTGAGAGTCGGAACTGGGGGAGGGGGGAAAGGAGAAGCACCAAGAGCCCAATCCACCTCCAAATCCAATATGAGAATCTCCCTATTAGGAGTAGTCACATGAGCACCTCTGACCTCAACTGTTTGGGGAGGACAACAATGCCTGTCCTGGTGGAGATGATAGAAAACCTGGAGAGAATGGACTGAAAGAATATTATGTGAGCTGAATCTTGGGAAAACATGGTAGTAGATATCTTTGATCCAGCATAAGGATCCATTCACCCAAAGAGTATGATTATTAGGCAGAGGGATTGAGAGGTAAAACTCCATGAAAATGTGGCTAGCCGAAGTATTCACATATCTCGTAGTCCTGAAATCTGAGTATAGGAAGCTGCCTAGGGAGTCCCAGATCACCTTGAGGAATCCTTTGTTCTAGAAAGGAAATGAAAGCCTCAGGAGACTGATCTATACAACTATAGTCAGGATCTCTTTTCCCCTATGAAAATTCATGTACCACCTAGATAAAATGAAACTCCAGTGACCCAAAGATTGGCAGTTTTACCCCATGAATAGATGAAATCATCCTTCGATGAAAGGATAAGGTAGAAAGATTTCCTAGGGATTATAGAAATATTCACTAGAAGTTGAAGAACCCAAGGGACCACAAAGTGAGAAAAGATGGGTAAAGGAGGCATAGAGGCCCCAAAACGAGCTACCATAGTCCATTTTAAGAAAACAGAGGCCTCTGTGAAATCCAATGTAGGGACATCTAGAGATGTGACTATATTGGGTAAATATGATCCTTAGATCAAAATGATATGGAAGATATTTTTTTGGGAATCATTTTAATATGGAACGACGGAGAAGGAATGTCATAGGAGAGTTAAAACTCAACCAAATTTTTTACTTCAATTAGTATATTCTAATCAATGTAATTAAACTGAATATCATCCAAAAAAATTTATATGAGTTCCATTAAATTATTTGATGCTTTCAAGAGGACAAATATTGTGTTTTTTATAAAATTAAATTCATATATAGTAAATGAGTACAATATATTCATAAGCTATGTTGATAAATTTAATAGCCTATTTATCAAAAATTTATGGAAAAATAATGGTAATTAATGAACAAATGATTATTTTGAGTAATTATAAGATAAATAATAAAGTAAAATATGAATAGATTTATCCATAAATTCCCAGGACAAAATGGAGTATTGAAGATAAAAAATATAAGTTATTTATAGATTGGAAGAACTACACATTCTAAGTACCTGATTTCATAAATACTTTTAGATGTGAGTAATAGTTCACATTCAAAATATGTGTTTACTTAGGCAATAGTCTATCATAGCTATATATACTATATTTTTTAGGAAAAAAAATACTTTATTGGATACTTTATAGTTTTTTATAGCCCAACATAAATCCAGATAAAGAATAAAAAGCTATTAAATTTTGATGAGAAAACATCAACACTACAAAAAAAGATGTATTAGCAGTGGTTTATTAGTGGTGGTTCTAATAACAACCACGTAAAAATCATATTAAATATAATTTATAATATATAGTTGTTTATATGAAACTAACATTATAATGTTTTAATATTAAATTTAGTAGTGATTTTATTTAAATCACTAATAAACCATTAAAATATCAGAATATTTTGACCCACGCCCCCCACCAGACCCCTTCCACCCCCTCACCCTTGATCCATTAGCACCACCCCCCCATATCCTTGATAGATGATGAACACCCCACAAACCCTCCCCCTCTCCTCTATGGACTTCTTCCTGATGGAGACCACCCATCAGCCCCAATCCCCCCTCTCCCCAATGTCCTTTCCCAACAGTGACCAACCCCAATATACCCTCCCCCAATGGCCTTCTACCTAATAGAGACTAACCCCAATCCCTATTCTCCATGATGGCATTCTCCTTGATCATGATAACCCTTCACCCATCCCTCACCTATGATCTACATGACCTCAACCCCCCTGCACCCCAATGAAAAACCTCCAATTCCCCCACTGCTCCACTTCGACGATTCCCTATGGTGGCCCACCTTTCCCTTTTTATGGAGAGTTCGACCCTTGACGGAGGAAACAACCCTAACTATCTTCTCCCCATGACCTGATCCTCCTCTTATCTCTATTTTGTTGAATTTATATAATGAATGTTGAATTTTTATAAGTTTTTTAATTAAATTATATAATTATATATGTAATTGAGTGTTATTTTTTAGATACCTTGAATTTTATATATAGTTTTAGATTTTAAGGAACTTGTTTTTTACTATAATTTGAGAGATATAGTCAATTTTCATGAAATATAAACAAAACATTGGACCTAGATTTACCCTTGATTATTAATCTTGTTTTTATTCTACTTTATTGATTAAAAGTGTAATTTTTTAGGAATGAGAAGTTATTTTGAGTATTTATTTCTGAGTTCCTTTTTTTCCTGAAGCCTTTCTAGAATTACTTGAAATACACAATCCATCATTATCTTAATCATTTGAAATTTTAAGTGCGAAAATTGTGTCCTGTTTTAGAAATAATATACAAAAACATTATAATGTGTAGTTATCCTGTTGCACATTTTTATAAATATGTTGATTTTTATTATCCCATTGATTAAATGTCAACTGTTGGTAAAGAATAAAATATGATTTTAATGAATATTTTATTTTTAATTTAGTTTTTAAATACCCACAATTCATGTTAAAATTTATTTTTTCATATTTTTGTGATTTAATGTGTTATAAGTATATAATTAAAATTTGTCTTATTTTGAATATTTTAATCATAAAAACATACCTTTTGATAATTAATTTCAATATTAATTATATATTTTGTTATATTTTTTATGAGAAATACATTTTTACATATTTCTAATGGTTTAAGCAATTTTTTAATGTGTTTTAAAATGAATATACATTTACCATGAATATGTTTTAAATGTGATAAATGTAAGAATTTTCCAGAAAGAATAAAAGAGACTATGTCACCAAATATCATAGTTCCAAGTTCTTGTTTTGAGATACAAAAAATACTGATTTGCATAATTGTGGAAGTAAGATCTATATGTTGATAAAATCATATTTTTGAAATATAAAATAAAAATTTATAAAATGAAAAGAAAAAAAGTTAGATATATTTTAATAGAAAAATAATTCTCCAATATTATTGTAGACAAATAACAGTACATTCAAAATCACAGTAACCTCTCTCCTCAACTCAATAAAATTATTCCATAAAATATTCCAATATTATTGTGAGGGTTAATATTTATTAATTTCTATGTTTTATGTTTTTAATGTGTGATTGAATCATTTTTATATTGAATTTTCTTTATGTCAAATCAAGACCCTACCCTGGCTAATGGGGAACCTGGGTTATGCTTAAATTTGATAGCACTTATTTTATTAAAAATTTATATATTTTTATCTAAATTTATGTGGATAAGAGTGACAATATAATAACTATGGATAAAATTTGGATTAATTTACATTTAAAAACACATCGGTATGAATAGTGTTTGGAAAAAAATTAGATTATACAATTGCAAGACAATCAGTGTATGGTAGAAACAATGTATGTGTCCTAAATGTAAATTCAATCAATGGTTGAATAATAATGAAGTATATGAGAATTTTATATTGAAATAATTTCCTGATCGATATGTAAATTGGATTTGGCATGGTTAATAGAATGTTATGGAAATTCAAAACATTGGCAATCCTATCAACAAAACCCAAAGTGAACCACCATGGGAGAATTCATTTGAAAATAGATAAATGATAAATTTGGATTTTCAACATAAAATGTAGAAGATTTTAATAGATAAATAAAAAACTTCAATAGATCCTAATAAGTTTAATCTTTCTCAAAACCTTAGTGACTAAAAAAATTAGTTTTATGAATTAGTTGAAGATGGACAACAAGAACTATTTGAAGGGTGTGCCAAGTATTTTATGTTTTTTTTATATAATTTATATTATATCCAGCATATATTTGGAATTACAGAAAAATATAAGTCTATGATTTTATAGTTTCCTAATGATTCATTTATTGAAGCTAAGATCCTTGCATAATTCTACGAAATGAATAGATTCATCAACAAACATAGACTTGATTATACAAATATACATGCATGAACTAATGATTTCATGATTTACTAGGGAGAAGAGAATAATAAAGAATAATTCCCTATATTTCATACAAGAATATGGAATTTAATGAACAAAAATTATAGTATAAATCATCACAACCATTATAATAAATAGAAGTATAAAACTCATCCAAAGTAATTACATTACATTCCTCTAAAAACACACTTTCAAAGATTATTCATGTCTTGGCCAATTCTTCCCCCATATAATATTATATACTTCCTATGAATAATAAAAATATAACTCTTAGTGTTTTTTAGTTAAGTACTAATTAAATCATTTTTATAGTTGTTTTGAACCCATATAATCTACCTCCATGGACATTTATAAAGTAGACTTCTTTTATTATTTCAATGATTATTCATGGAAAGAGAATTTTTTGAAATGAAATTGATGTATACCTTAAACTACTAATAAAATAATTGTGAGAGTTATTGGATGATGGAATGGAAACATATGATGCATCAAGAAGAAAACTATTCCAAATTCATGTTATTTTAATGTCTAAAATTAATGACATTCCTATACAAGGAAACTTATCTAGTTGGAACACTCATATTGATCTGGATTTTCAATTTTTTTTATTTGATTTTGAACCTCAAAAATTACATCAAAGTAGAAAATATTGTTTTTTTTTCACCATCAATTTCTGGATTCATCTCATAAATCCTGTTTTAAAAAGACACTATTAAATAGAGATATTTAATTGCTAAAGCCATCGAAGGTGTCATCGGGTTTAGAAATATTGGAAAAATTAATGAATGTTGTTGTAGAATTTTGAAAAAGTAATCAGTATAAAGAAGGTGATAAAGGTTATGAGATATTGTATTTGAAGAAGTTGGATCACGGTAGTGTAATTAAAACAACATTATTTTCCAAAAATTATTATTAAGAGTTTAATTTGATATGTAATAATATCGATGTAATTCAAATTGAGAAGAATCTCTGTGATAATATAATTTTTATATTTCTTAATGAGTATTTTATATCTAATTATAACCTTAATGATGATAAGGATTTGGATTCAATGATTATAAATCACGTTTTTTAGGAAAATGTGAATGGAATGTATCCTTATTCTATTTTTCAACGAAAATTCATGAGAAATATGTATTCCTTCAAACATTAAGGAATGTAAAAGTGCCAGAGGGATAATCAAGTAACATTTCATGGTCCTTTGACTTAAAAAATAAAAAGTTAAATGGATTTAAAAGTCATGAATCAAATATTATGATAGAGAAGTTATTTTTGTTGGCATTGCATAACAAATTACCAAAAAAAATTAACTACGGTTCTAGTTGAGTTGCGTACCTTTTTCCAAGAGATTTTTGAAAAAACTCTAAATCCAAATGATCTTGATAAAATTCAAGAAATAATATTTTGTACACTTTTTTATTTATAGATGTTATTTCCCTCTTCATTCTTTATATTCATGATTTATTTGACTATTTATTTGGTTTAATAAGCTAAACATACTGGATCGATACACTATTGATGGATGTGTCTGATTCATAGGTATGTTGATATTATTTTAATTTCCATTGGCGAATAAATTTTATGAAATCATTGAATAATTTTGTATAATATGTTTCTTTTCTTTTTGATCAAGTATTTAGACCTTTTGAAATTGTATGTGGGGTTTAAATCTCAAATAGAAAGCACTGTTGCTAAATGATTCAAAGCTGAAAAGTGGTTTAATTTTAGTTATATGTATTTGGATGGTATTTAGACTACAGTAAATCATGTTGGACTTGTTAATTACATATCCACTAATTCTCATTTTCAAAACCAATCATCATTATTTCCAACTATTAGATAACAAATTGGATTGGGGGAAAATTTCATACCGACTAAATTGGAGTTACTACAAGTACATAGATATATTCTACTCAATAGTGTTATTATATATCCATTTATTGTATAATTGTGATTACAAAAAAATTGGGGACTAATGGGTCATTCTTGAAATGAACTAGAATTAACAAAATATGTTAATAAGTACATTTTTTAATTTTTTCCCCATCATGTATGTATATACTCATATGAATATTATTGATATGTATTTATTTTTTTAAGGTCATAAATAACATCTTATATTTTATTTTCTAGATATTGGATGCTAAAAATCAAGAAAAAATATCAAATGATTTTAATATTTTCTTTCAAGTCTCTATAAGTTAATCTAAGATATTCGATTCCTACAATATTCATAGATTTGTGTTTATTACAATTTTTCATGAAGAGTACTTTAAAACTCAAAATAATGGTGCATTTATACTCAAAGAGGTTGGAATATATGGAAAGTTAGTTAATATAATTGAATTAAACTATCATAGTTAAAATTTAGTTATCTTATTCAAATGTTAGTGTGTCAACATTGAAGGGGGTATAATGAAATATTTGTTACATTTTACTTATGTCAACTTACCTCGCTTGATCTATATTAGAGAGTGTGTAGAGCATGATCTATTTCTCTTGACTTCATAAGAGAAGATGGTTTATTTTGTGGATTGTGAAATACATGAAAATTTGAGTTTTTTTAACACTAAATTTGCAGAGAATTATATGATTTTGGAGATGAATATAAATTGGTACTTTGTGATAGCAAAACTCATAAACCACAAAACATTGAATAGTTTTTTCCAAAAAATATTGAAAAAATAAATCTTGAAAAATAGAGTGAAAGTGAAGAAATATTTATAGTGGAGGTTGATAATAATGAATACAATGAAGATGATGTTAATTGAATTTATAAATTGGTAATGAAAATATATTAAAAATTCTCATTTTTAATTGTTTAGTACAAATATAAATTGTTATATGTTTCATTTTTTTGTAATAAACTTTTAGTGTTTAATTATTTTAAACAATTAATATATTTGAACCAGTTGAATTTTAGGAATTTTGAGAACAAAAAAATCAAGATCCTAAATGATCAACATCTCAGAGTACACCACCACTACCATCATCTCTAGTGGATCTGAGTGATTATGTTTTAACTGATATTTCTTCTGATCCAGTAGTTTCCCCATATGTTTTTAGTAGCCCACCATCTGATTCACCTATAGTGATGGAGCAGTTGATAACCCCTTCATGTAAGTGATATTTGTGAGTGTCCATTACTGGAATTTATTTTATTATTCAAAAAAACAATATATTTTTTAATTATTTAATGCATTATAAAAATAGAAAAATATAACAATAGAAGGGATATAAATATGAATATAGTAGATGAATTGGACCTGAAGGACTTCATGATTGTTGTTCCATTTGATGAGTTTAGGGTGCCAACAGATGATGCTACCAAAATATATGGAGTGATTCTTAGTCATATTTCTTATGAGATAGTGAGATTTCCTATTAATTAAAAATATTGGAAGAATATTCCCATAGTTTGGGAAAATTAGTTATTTGATAATAAAGTAATGGTAATATTAATTTAATATTCCTTGATAACTAATTTAAAAAAAATTAGTAAAATTATTAATATACTTATAAAGTGTTGTGTTTTTTATTTCAAGATGTTTTTTCATTATGATGTCTATGACACATTTTCACACCCATTGACTCTAAAAATCGTGGGAATGAGATGAAGAGATTTTAAATAGAAATTATAAGATGTTTTTAATTGAAAATATTTGATTTCATGAAAATGTATGAGAAAGTTCATGAAGGTATTTTTCGAGAGTAATAGACTTTCTTTATTGATATTAATATATATAAAAATCATGAGGTAATTGAATATGTTACAGTATATTAATAATGTAAACTTAGTAAAATAATAATTTTTATTTATTTTTCTATTTGTTGTAGTAACTATCAAAAAAATATTGGGAATCCTGAGAAACAATTCATTCCTCATATCTTTGAGTCTCAATGTTTTTTGAGGAAAAGAACAATCATTGTTTTTATTTTATCCATTAATATTTATACCATTTTATTATATGTCAATGTTTTTTTAAATTATTTATATTTTTTGTAAAGTATAAAAGATTAGGTCACTATATTGGTCGAACAAACATGTGGATTAAATTTCATATTCACCCCAATTGAAGTTTGGTAAATTAACCAACCAAAGTCATTAGAGTAATTAATTTTCTTTACAATTTCATTTTATTTCATTACTATTTCATGATATTTCATTTCTATGAAAATGTAATGATGAAAAATATTTTATTACAATAAAAAACCATAAATCCAATTAAATGGTGTTGTATACATGGATCAAATGATTTCAATTTGGCATTATTTCATCCATCTATCATGCACTAATTAATTGGGTTTAATACTTTTTTATTGTTATAATTTATTTTTTATTATTAGGTTTTTACAGTAATTAAATAACAATAAATTGTAAGGATAAATATATTAATTATATAATATTATGATGTTTAGATAATTTTAAAAATCATAGTTAATATTTTGGTTTTAATGTTTTAAAATTCAAGAAGTCTGGGATTTGAACACTTTGCAATCATAACTGATTTCCTAGAATGATGCAGTTGCAATCGTTTTAGTAAAGGAGCATCCTTGAAATGTATAGGGGATGGGTTCTGGGCCTACACCACTAACTATATTCGGTAAGGCCTCATCGTTAGTTACAACTACAGGCAATGGGGATTTGAGTAGTGTCATTGATCGGGAATCACTAAGAAAAATTGTAAAGATAAATGAAAAGGTGAAAAAACAAGACTCCTATAGGAAAACACATGATATTTGGTATTCATTAATGGAAAATAATTTAGTAATTTTACTTCAATGTATGATAGTGATGATCCTCGAAGAAATTTACAACCTTATAGCTCATCCAACCGGAGTAAATTCAAAATTATATAGATCATTTGCATATTTGAAAATAATACATAAAAGATCCATCAATAAAAATATGAAACATTTATATTTAAATCACATACATCAATTCATGTTGACCGAATTGTGTTCCAGATTGATCTGTTGTTGATCCATACACCTCAAAAAATAAATTGTAGTCTGTTTTCTTAATGTTTGAAAACAATCTGAGCTCATTTTCTCAGTTTTCACTTAGTAAACAGTTTTTAATGTTACTAAAGCCTTCAAAAATATATGTCGGTGGGTAAAAAATTGAAAAACAACATTATCATTCAATTAAATCATAGGTAAAATACATTAGATTGTTTTTTGAAATGTAGGAATTGACAACGTATCATTCTGAGTAATGGTTTTCTGGGAAAAGCCACAAACATGTTTTTAATGATTTTAAACATGAGAACAAGCATGTAATGATTAAAACCATATAAATTAATATTATATTTTTTTTGAAATCTTGGTAAAACCAAATTTTAATTATTTGATGTACGCATAGACAACGCATCAATCTGATTTGTGGTGTGGTTGGAATGACTTGATAACCAGTTTTTAAAGGTATCAAAGGCATTTAAAACATTTGTCAGGGTGTTTAAAAAATGAATATGATGTTGTATAGTCATTAAATTAAAGTAAAATGACCTTATATTTATTTTTGAAACGTAGGAACTAATGGAATGTCATTCCAAGTTTTGGTTTTCTTGGTATTCTCGTAAATGAGTTTTTATTGTTTTAAAAAACATAAATTTGTTTGTAATGGTAAAACCATAGAAAACAAACTCATATTGAAGTGAAATCATGGTAAAATAACCTTTTTGTTTTTTTTGATGTATAAATTAATAAACCACATCAATCTGACATGTGGTGTGGTTGTAATGACTCATTAAACCATTTTTAAAGGTACCCAATCCTTTAAAAACCTATGTCGATGGGGAAAAAACTAGTAAAATTATGTAATATAGATATTATATCAAAATAAAACTAACATAAAATTATTTTAAAATATAGTAATTTATGAAACATCATTTTGAGTTAAGATTTTGTTTTGATTCCCATGAACCTGTTTTTAGTGTTTTAATAAACTAAAATGAGCATGTAATGATCAAAACAACACCAAACTATCTTACATTGATGTGAAATCATGGGACAACCACCATTTAGCAATTTTTTGTATTTGTAGAAAACATGTGTTGTGGTAATAATGAGTCTGTAAAAAAATTTCATGGTACTGAAGCATTTAAAAATGTGTGTTGGGGGTGAATACTTGAAAATGATGTTAAATGGTCATAAAATAAGAGGAAAATGATTGTATATTGATTTTTGAAATGTAACAATTGGTTAGTTGTTATTAAAATTTAGGATTTTTTTAGATTCCTATAAATGCATTATTAGGATTTTAAAACACTAAAACATGTGTGTAATAGTCAAAACCATATAAAATGATCTCAAATTGACTTGAAATCTTGGGAAAGCTACTATTGATATATTTTTTATGTGTAAACATAGATAAATTTTCAAACCAATGGGTAGTATGGTCTAAATGTTTTGGTAAATAGTTTTTAAAGCCATAGAAGCCGTTAAAAATGTTTGTTGGGGGATCAAAAAAATGAAAACAACATCATATGGTGTTGTAATTAAATTAAAATGAATTTAAAATGATTTTTAAATTATAAGAATTGATGAAACATCATTATGAGTTACAGTTTTCTCAGGATTCTAGAAAACGTGTTTTTAGTGTTTTAAAACACTAAAACATGCATGTAATAGTAAAAACATAGAAAAATACTTCAATTTTATTGGAAATATTGGGAAAATCACTATTGAGTTATTTCTGATGTGTGTGGGCATACAACATGTCAATCTGATATGTGGTGTGGTTAGAACGACTTGGTAAACTATTTTAAAACACACTCATTCCTTTAAAAACATGTGTCGGGGGGGGGGGGGGGGGGTCAAAACCAGGAAAATGACATCAAACGATCATCAAATTAGAGGAAAAAACATCAGATTTATCTTTTAAATATAGTAATTAACTACACATCATTTTATGTTATAGTTTTTATGGGATGCTCGTAAATGCATTTTTAGTATTTTAAAATACTAAAACATGTATGTAATGGTCAAAAACCATAGTAAAAGACCTTATATTGATGTGAAATTATGTGGAACCCACCATTTTGTTATTTTTTACCTGTATGTGTGCTCAACACATCAATATGAAAATCAGTATGGTCCTAATGACTTGGTAAACAGTTTTTAAAGGTACTAAAGCCTTTAAAAACATGTTTTAGGGGGCTTTCATAACTAGGTACACAATTTTTATTTCTATTATATTATATAAAAACAACTATAAAATAATTTTTTAAATAGAGGAAATGATGAAACATTATTCTGAATTACGGTTTTCCCAGGATGCATATAAAAGTGTTTTTAGTGTTTTAGAAGACTTAAACGTACGTGTAATAGTCAAAACCATAGAAAATAATCGTTGATTGATGTGAAATCATGGTAAAACAAATATTGTATTATTTTTATATGTACACATAAAAAATACATCCATCTATCATTTAGTGCAATTGGAAGACTCAATAAACAAGTTTTATAGGTATAAATGCCTTTAAAAACATGTATCAGATGGTCAAAACAAATAAAATGATGTCCAATTTCCCTTAAACAGTAGGAAAATGACCTATATTTGTATTTTAAATTTAGAAACTGAATGCACATCATTATTAGTTACAGTTTTCTCAAGATGACCATATATATGTTTTTAGTGTTTTAAAACAATAAAACAAGTGTGTAATGGTCAAAACCATATAAAATGACCTTAAATCAATTTGAAATCCTAGGAAAACCAAAATTTTATTATTTTAATGTGTGTTCACACACAACACATCATTCCAACATGGGTTTTGCTCAGAATGTCTTGGTAAACAATTTTTAAAGGTGCCAAAGCCTTTAAAACGTGTATTAGGTTTTCAAAACCAGAAAAACAATGTCATAATACCATGAAATCAAATTAAGATGAATTTATAATGATTTCTGACCTATGGGAACTCAATTCGTGTCATTTTGAGTTGGGGTTTTCCCCAAATACCCATAAGGGTATTTTGAGCATTTTAAAGCACTAAAACATGCATGTAATAGTCATAACCATAGAAAACTACCTCATACTAACATATAATCATGGGAAAATAACCTTTTAATTATTTTTTAAATATATTAAATTATTCAATATCAATGTTTTTAAAATATATATTAAGAAAACATCAATCACACCACACTTCGATTTAGAAATTAAGTAGATTGTTATATATTTATCCCTTTTTAGTTTCATGTCTTGAATGATATCTTAAATATGTATGTTTATGTTTTTAAAGTTTTCATCATGATATATTTTTTGTTTTATGTTAAAATTTCTTCAGTTAAATTAATAAAATAATTAATTCTCTGTGTAACATTCTAAATATATTTTGTGTGTTTTCTCTTTCGCGTTTCTTTTGTTAAATGTTCTAGTATTTATTTTAGGTGAAATATGTAGGAATTATGAAGGAGGTTGAGTGTTCTGATCCAAAACATTCATTAGAAACCCATTGTGATGGTCCTTAGTTTCTAGGATATGTTTGAGTTTTATCACTGATTCTATTGGTTCTTTGATTTAATATGTATAGATTCAATTTTGATCTACTCTATTGTTATAGTTAATGAGATGATGTGGACGGTTCCAGTGGATTAGATGATGTGGAGGCATATATATGTAGTTGACGTCATGGGATGTAAGAATATTTGTTGTGGTTATTTTTTAGATATATTTTCTTGTAAATATTAATGATTGAGGTATGGTTTGACTAACGTTATGGTGACTGAGGTTATGGTGATTGAGGTTGTATGAATATATGATTGTGAATGTATGAATGTTTTATTGTGCATTTATGTTTTAGTTTATTTCATTTTAGAGTTTTTATAATTATAATTTTTATCAAATATATTTCTTAAATTTTTAATTATCGGTGGTTAACATTCACCACCGCTAAACATAACCTCCTTTAATGAATGTAGTGACGCTTAGTTTCATTTTATCTATTGTATTTTAGGGTTAATTTAAAAAACACTAAATAAAATTGAAACTGTTGTTAAATGCTCAAAATATGACATATATAAAAACATTCACTAAATAATAATAACTTCCACTACATGATTCCTGACCATAAAATATGCAACGGTTTTTGTAACCACCGTTAATACCTTCATTTTTGTAGTGGGGCATGTTAATGGTGCATATATCAAAAAGAAAACTAAAAAAATGTTGGAAAAAAATGTGAAAAAAACAATAAGGCATGTATGATGTTATAATTATTGATGTAGAATCTATTATGAGATAATTTCATAATTAATAAAATTAAAATTCAATTAATGATTATGTGTATAATTTTTAAAATGATTGCGGAAAGAATAATAGTATAAACAACCCACTGGTGATGTTTATTTATAATTCACCAGTAATAATGATTATTCTACAATTGCAGATGCAATTCAAAGGAATAAAAATTTATAAAATAATTATTAAATAGGAAATATTATTGGGGAAACATATGGTTTTATTCTAACAAGGAGGATATTTAAATCCATTGATCAAACTAGTTTGATTTCATATGTAACGCCCCGACCCCAGCTACCCAGAGTCTGTTCATTACTTCGTAGCATTGGCATGATCACAAAAGATCAAGTCTCGAAAGACCGATTAGTTTAGTAGCCTTGGAAACACTAGATACATTCATAAGTCTTTCATTACATCATAATGTAAAAAAACTACAATAACATGGTCTTCATAGTCCACAATCATATCCCTTTCTGACTAACCCTGCAGGTCATTCATAAAATACTTCTTCACATCCTGGAAAATATTAAAACATTGAAAGGTGTGAGCTCAGATGCTCAGTAAGGATTACAATATTTTGGAAGCTTTCATAAATAAATATTAACATTTAAGGCAATGTATAACTAAAACAAAAGCCTTTTAAACTTGAACTTCAACATAATATGGCAAAAGTAAAATGAGATAATGCCATATACTTCTTCACATGGATATTCTACTGGTCGAATAATCACATGCAATATTAATAACCACTTTCATAATGACGGAATTCATAATTCCATACTATCATAACCACGTAGCCAAGGCCTCGTGCCAAGACCACAAATAATATTTTGTCAAGGCCTCGTTCCAAGACACTAGTTTGTCTCATGAGACCTGCCAATGCATCGAGGAGCTATAGCGGGCTCCACCCGTCACTTATTAAGTCCAATGCATTCCTCATATGAATAGGTTTAAACATATCATACCATAACATAATCGTATCACATAAAACATGCATAAAGGAAACATAAAATTTCCACATTCCAATCACAAGATATCAATACAACACATTGATATAATAAAAACACTTTCAAAACCATTTTCAATACCAAAATAAAAGAAAGGTAAAACTTTGTATTTATTTTTCATTAAAAAAATGATGGCGTGTAGAGGAAGCCGAAACTCAAATAATGGTCACGGCAGCGGAGAAGTGGTTGTCGCCACATAAGTACGGAAAGAAAAACATTCCCTTTTGGTCGTTTAGTAAAACTCTTCGTATAAAAAGATTCCTTTTGAATAAACGTAAAAGTCAAAGGGGTTTATACACTGTATAAAGGAAAGTTGTGTATAAAACCAAATATGCCTCAATGAAAGAAGATTGACACGAAGTCCTTACAATGATCATTTGTAAAATAAAACAGCTCTATTATGTGTATTCACTATAAGTACACATAAATAAAGTACAAATACAAGATATGACAAAATAATATCATGACATAATTTGAAATTAGGAGATTAACCCAAAGAATGGTAATTGGGTTATGAAGTTCCCTTACCTTGCGTCCTGTCCTGACTCGACCGTTCTTTAACCTCCTGAATAATAAACTAGAGTTAATTCCTATTTACATAAGAACCTTTTTCATGTTCATTATTCCTTTTATATCCCTTATTACCATGTTATTAACATTATGTAATTATTTATGTTTATAACGGTCTTTTTGTCGATCTTAGGTACTTGAGTCAAAAATAACATTCTTATAATTACAAGTTGTTCATGTGGTGATATATCCATTATATACTGAATTATATTCATGATATATATATCATATATATCATATATATCCAGTATATACATGAATTTATATTATTACATAACATTTAGAGGTAAAAAGTAAATGCACCGTTCATGGAGACGGTAAGTCGTACGTACGCATTAACGCTACTTTCATTTATATTTCATATTTAATGGGATGAAATCATAATTATATAAAGGTATAATATAGTTCCAGTATAATATCATATATATTATCATTTACTCCATCCCTTATACATCCCACATATGGCATTAACGATTCAAATCACTTTGATGGGGCGGTAGTCCGCACTTCCTAAAATGAAATTATCGCCTTTACCCATAATGGAAATCATAAAGTATGCCATAAATGAGAAATAAAGAAGCATAAGTAAAACATAAACATATTATATATCCTATATAAATATAGTGACATCTTAATGGCCACCTTTGAAGGTGTTATATGAGTGTTGAACAATTATCATTTCGTGAGGCAGAAATTCGCCATCCACAGAAACCGTATGTTGTTTAACCATTAGATGTAGGTGTGTGTAAGTGTAGCTCTAATACTTATTATAAAAATATCCTAGTATATTGGGGATACTTTTGTTGTAACAAAAGAAATGAATAAAAAGAGTTTAGGGGGTTGGAGAAGAAAAATAAAACAAAACAACATTAGAGAAGACATTACCTCAAAATCGGGTAACTCTTTTTGATTTGGGCCAAAGGCTTCCTTGGGATGAGTTCATACCAAAGGGAGGCTTCTAGGAGTAAGAGGGGAAAGTTGGGAGAGTATTTCGTCAGAGGTTGGCCGATCCAAATGGTTTGAATGTGTGAATGAGGTGGTAGAGGTGGGGGCCTTTTATAAGAGGAGAGGAGGGGCACTCTTGGAAAGTAAGGAAATTTTACATTATTATACAATGATTTTCGGATTCTAAAGGTCCCACACTTATATAATTCGTGGATAAGGTGATAAGGGTTCGAAATATACCCATCCAATAGTATTTGGACAAGTGTACGCCTTGGATTGTACATTATCTTTTCATTTTATTAAAACCGTTAAATAATGAGGTCATCACTGCATCATAATGATGTCATAAATAATTTAATTTATTTAATGTCTAAAAATTATAAAAAAAATACTATGATGTAGGAAATCTTTTTAGGTTTCCAATTACAATTTATAGTAAAAAATATGACTTGTATTACCCCATGTAAAAATTGTTTTAGTAAAACATTTCATGTTTGTGTCATTTTTTACTTTAACAATTAATAAAAGGTATTTATGTCATTTTCTAACTAAAGTGGCCCCATGGGGTCCCCAAGTTGACCCATGGATTGTCTTGGTCGGCCATGGCACATCCAATGAGGGTAGGACATGTGTCATGCTCATCTCATACTATGAAAACATTATTTTTACCTTAGACTACACTAATTATCTCTAATCGCGATTAAGAACTTAAAAGTTACTATTCACCAAAAATTATTTTAATCTCATTGAACCACATTTATTTCATAATGACAACCATGTATGTCAGATTTTTGAAAATCAAATCACAGAAGTAGTAATATTTCATTTAAACGAAAAATCAGTTATTTAACTTCCACTTAGTGGTTTCACTATTCATCAAAAATTGAAGTTTTTCAGAACAATGCCAAAATTTCACCCTAAGCTATAATTGATATTCCGAATTCAAAAATGATGTCTATTTTACAAAATTACAAAAATATAAGTTGCATTAATTAATTTTATAATTAATTCCCGCTGTCACAACAATAGCGTGTTTTTAAGAAACAATTTATATCAAAAGATTGGCAATTGTTTATGTCCAATTTCAATGTTAAATTAATTCTAATGACCACCATTGGATAAAATGGTAAAAATATATTCTAATTATACTTTAAAACCACTAAATAGTATAATTTATCACTATAAATATTTTTGATTAAAAAAGTTGTTTTTAAGTATTTTTCACTATTCATAAAAAATTAGAAGTTCTCAGAAAAATACCAAAAATTCAACATAGGCTAATTTCGATATTACGAATCCAAAAATGAAGTCCTTTTTGAAATATAAAATTTCCATAATTTTAAAAAGTGGTTATTACTATTTATAACGGCTACTTTGATTAGTCGCGGTGTTTTAGAACTCGAAGTTGCGTACAATGCAAGCTATTGCATTATTGAATGAGAAGCGTATTGTGGAAGCTCGGGGTGTTACATTCTCCCCTCCTTCAATAAATTGCGTCCTCACAATTTGAAATTTTTCTTGGAAAATAAAATATTGAAAATAGAAAATACCTTTGTGGAAAACCCACATCGGAAAGAAGATTAATAAAATTTAGCCTTAATAAGAGGGAAAGGTAAAGGAAAAATTCACCACCCAATTATGATCTCGATTTGGAGAACATTAGTGGAAATTAGAGACATATAATTGGAGGAAAAATGTAAATATTTGTAGGGAGTGATTGAGGTCATCAATCACAATCAACTGTCAAATTGAGGGCCTCAAAGCCTTCAATCTATGTTTATTTAAAATATCATCAGTTCAACAAGACATAAGGTATTAGGATAACAAATTTTTTTGTTTTAATATCCCTTTACAGAAGTTTAAGAATTAATTTTTTCATTGAATAAAGGATAGGTATATATATATTTATTCTTGAAAATTAGAGTTTCAACCTTCAACTCATCTTTCAGTCAAAAAGATAATAGAACTCAAAAATAATATACTTATCCTGATTGTATAAGGTTCCAAATTTTAACACATACCATTTAGATTAGTAAAATTATTTTGTAATAACCAGGGACTTCCAGTAGGTTAGTGGTAGGAAATAAAGGCCTGTCGCACTATGGTTGTGGGTTCGATTCCTACATCTTTGTCCGACGTGACGGGTTATGCCCCACCCTGCAGGTTGTCCTTTTCCTAAAACTGTAGTATTATTATATTCCAAAAATAATGTTCATAAATTTTTTAACCTTAAACAATACTATCCAAAGATCAAATTAATCCTCTCCAACCTTTATAGTTATCCAAAATACCTCTGTCCAGACTTTCTCTAAAATGTCTCTTTATTCCAAAATCAATTTATCAGATTCCCCAAACAAAGTAAAGTTTCTCTTATTGTCACATACTAAAAATATGATTACATTCATCATATTAAAACCTTACTGATACAACAAGTACTGCAGTACAATCCTTATATATATATCACATTATTCTAATAACCAGAATATAATTCATGAGTCCAAAAGCACCAATACATTAATTATTCCGCTTCAACTGTAGTAACAACATATGATTGTCCTTGATCCCTTGGCCTTTTCTGAGGTAAGTTTCCCTGACGCTTAGGACATTTATTTTCATAATGCCCCATTTCCCTACAATTGTATCATTCAACATTGATAGCCTCTTTCTTTCCCTTGAAATCACGCACCTGGTGACCTTTTTCTCGACATTTATATCAAACTCCCATTCCTTTTAGGCAAGTACCAGGGTGATTCTTCCCACAATTATCACATAATAGAAAATCCTTCTTTCCCATTTTCCCTTTATTTGTCTCTTGTTCCACCGTTCTCTTCTTCTCTTGCTTTACTTTATTGTCATAAGACTTAGAGAATTCTTTTTCTGTCTTGATAGCACATGAGACAACATCTTCGTATGTCAAGAAAGATTGTGATACTAAAGCTCTACGGAGAAATGGTTTTAACCCATCAATGAAATGATCAATCTTACCTCTTGGGTTACAAATATAATCTGCAGCATACCTCGCCAACCATGTAAAGTTGGCCTCATACTTTGCGACATTCTCATCCTTCTTTTGTCTCAGACTCAGAAATTGCCTTTCCATATCTGCTCGATGGTCATGAGGAAAGTATTTTTCTAAGAAAAGCTCTTTGAACTCCCTCCATTTCATTTCTGATACATCATCATATTCCTTTGTATTTCGAATCAATGACCACCATTGATTTCCATCTCCAGTGAGGCGGTAAACTGCCATGATAACCTTCTCCCTTTCGCTACTCCCCAAGGCGTAGAATATTTTCTCTAAGGAGTTTATCCATTGCTCAGCTACTAACGGATTTGTACCCCCATTAAATGTTGGTGGTTATTGTCTCATGAAGCGGTCTAACATTGATCCTCCATGTTGCAGATCAGGGTGCTCCATACGAGTAAGGTTATTATTCATAACCTGAGTAAGTTGTCTCAGTATGGTAATAAGTTGATCAGCACCAGTTGTATCTCCAGATCCACAATAATTATCTTGAGAAGGAGGGCAATCCCTACACAGAGTGCGTGCATTGATACGGTTTCCATTCCTTCCACTAGGCACCATTTCTAAACAATGGCATAAACTAGATTAGTTTATGAATTAAAATACATAATTCCATATTTGTAAAACACTTTACATAAATTGAACTATTTATGGATATAATCCATAATCATAAAAAGGAATGTTTTCTTTGAGGAAGTATATAATAATAACCCTTCATAGTGGTTTGTAAAGAAAATGAGAATTATCCTAAGCATGTCCCCCGGGAGTGTCGTAACCAAGAGTGCAGCAAGGCCCATTGTCATGCACCAGTTCCCGTTCGAGTCTATCTCAAAGCGGTGTTTTCGGGTTTTACCCCTAGGTACATCTGTGCCAGAGCCGCCTCTACCTGCTCATATCCAGACAGGGATGTATTACTCGGAAAACTCACAAAATCTCTATAATACGAAAATTCTAGGATGTTCTTCTATACTAATCCTTAAAGTCCATCTTCGGGCAATGTGCTCTAATCAGAGTATATCTAAATCTAGCTTCCAAGGTCAGTACTAAACTGCCTCTGATACCAACTATAAGGCCCCGACTCCAGCTACCCAGAGTCGGTGCATTACTTTGTAGCATTGTCATGATCACAAAAGATCAAGTCTCGAAAGACCGATTAGTTTAGTATCCTTGGAAACACTAGATACATTCATAAGTCTTTCATTACATCATAAAGTAAAAAAATTAAAATAACATGGTCTTCATAGTCCACACTCATATCCCTTTCTGACTAACCCTGTAGGCCATTCATAAAATAATTCTTCACATCCTGGAAAATATTAAAACATTGAAAGGGGTGAGCTCAGATGCTCAGTAAGGATTACAATATTGCGGAAGCTTTCATAAATAAACATTAACATTTAAGGAAATGTATAACTAAAACAAAAGCCTTTTAAACTTAAACTTCAACATAATATGGAAAAAGTAAAATGAGATAATGCCATATACTTCTTCACATGGATATTCTACTGGTCGAATAATCACATGCAATATCAATAACCACTTTCATAATGATGGAATGCATAATTCCAGACTATCATAACCACGTAGCCAAGGCCTCATGCCAAGACCACAAATAAGATTTTTTCAAGGCCTCGTGCCAAGACACTAGTTTGTCTCATGAGACATGCCGATGCATCGAGGAGCTATAGCGGGCTCCACCCGTCACATATTAAGTCCAATGCATTCCTCATATGAATAGGTTTAAACATATCATACCATAACATAATCGTATCAAATAAAACATGCATAAAGGAAACATAACATTTCCACATTCCAATTACAAGATATCAATACAACACATTGATATAATAAAAACACTTTCAAAACCAATTTCAATACCAAAGTAAAATAAAGGTAAAACTTTGTATTTATTTTTCATTAAAAAAATGATGGCTTGTAGAGGAAGACGAAACTCAAATAATGGTCACAGCAGCGGAGAAGTTGTTGTCGCCGCATAAGTACGGAAAGAAAAACATTCCCTTTTTATTGTTTAGTAAAACGCTTCGTATAAAAAGATTCCTTTTGAATAAACATAAAAGTCAAAGGGGTTTATACACCGTATAAAGGAAAGTTGTGTATAAAACCAAATATGCCTCAATGAAAGGAGATTGAGACGAACTCCTTACGAAGATCATTTTTAAAATAAAATAGCTCTATTATGTGTATTCACTATAAGTACACATAAAGAAAGTACAAATACAAGATATGACAAAATAATATCATGACATAATTTGAAAGTAGGAGATTAACCCAAAGAATGGTAATTGGGTTAAGAAGTTCCCTTACCTTGCGTCCTGTCCTGACTCGACCGTTATTTAACCTCCTGAATAATAAACTAGAGTAAATTCCTATTTACTTAAGAACCTTTTTCATGTTCATTATTCCTTTTATATCCGTTATTACCATTTTATGAACATTATGTAATTATTTAAGTTTATAACAGTCATTTTGTCGATCTTAGGTACTTGAGTCAAAAATAACATTCTTATAATTACAAGTTGTTCATGTGGTGATATATCCATTATATCCATAATTATATTCATGATATAGATATCATATATCTCATATATATTGAGTATATACATGCATTTATATTATTACATAACATTTAGAGGTAAAAATGAAATGCACCGTTCATGGAGACGGTAAGTCGTACGTACGCATGAACGATATTTTCATTTCTATTTCATATTTAATGGAATTAAATCATAATTATATAAACGTATAATATATTTACAGTATAATATCATATATAATATCATTTACTTCATCCTTTATACATCCCACATATGGCATTAACGATTCACATCACTTTGAGGGGGCGGTAGTCCACACTTCCTAAAATGAAATTATCGCGTTTACCCATAATGGAAATCATAAAGTATGCCATAAATGAGAAATACAGAAGCATAAGTAAAACATAATCATATTATATATCCTATATAAATATAGTTACATCTTAATGGCCACCTTTGAAGGTGTTATATGAGTGTTGAACAATTATCGTTTCGTGAGGTAGAAATTCGCCATCCACAGAAACCGTATGTTCTTTAACCATTAGATGTAGGTGTGTGTAAGTGTAGCTCTAATAATTCTTATAACAACATCCTAGTATATTTAGGAGACTGGTGTTGTTACAAAAGAAATTAATAAAAAGAGTTTAGGGGGTTGGAGAAGAAAAATAAAACAAAACAACATTAGAGAAGACATTACCTCAAAATCGGGTAACTCTTTTTGATTTGGGCCAGAGGCTTCCTTGGGAAGAGTTCTTCCCAATGTGAGGCTTCTAGGAGTAATAGGGGGAAGTTGGGAGAGTATTTGGGCATAGGTTGGCTGAGCCAAATGGTTTGAAAGTGTGAATTAGGTAGTAGAGGTGGGGGCCTTTTATAAGACGAGAGGAGGGACACTCTTGGAAAGTAAGGAAATTGTACATTATTATACAATTCTTTTCGGATTCTAAAGGTCCCACACTTATATAATTCATGGATAAGGTGATAAGGGTTCGAAAAATACCCATAAAATAGTCTTTAGACAAGTGTAAGCCTTGGATTGTACATTATCTTTTCATTTTATTAAAATCGTTAAATAATGAGGTCATTGCTGCATCATAATGATGTCATAAATAATTTAATTTATTTAATGTATAAAAATTAAAAAAAATACTTTGATGTAGGAAATCTTTTTAGATTTCGATTGAATATTTATAGTCAAAATAATGACTTGTATAACCCCATGTAAAAATTGTTTTAGTGAAACATTTCATGTTTCTGTCATTTTTTACTTTAACATTAAATAAAAGGTATTTATGTCATTTTCTAACTAAAGTGGATCCATGGGGTCCCCAAGTTGACCCATGGATTGTATTGGTCGGCCATGGCACATCCAATGAGGGTAGGACATGTGTCAAGCTCATCTCATATTATTAAAACATTATTTTTACCTTAAACTACACTAATTACCTCTAATCGCGATTAAGAACTTAAAAGTTACTATTCACCAAAAATTATTTTAATCTCATTGAACCACATTTTACTTCTTAATGACAACCATGTATATCAGATTTTTGAAAATCAAATCACAGAAGTGGTAATATTTCGTTTAAACGAAAAATCAGTTATTTAACTACCACTTAGTGGTTTCACTATTCATCAAAAATTGAAGTTTTTCAGAACAACGACAAAATTTCACCCTAAGCTATAATTGATATTCTGAATTCAAAAATGATGTCTATTTTACAAAATTACAAACATATACGTTGCATTAATTAATTTTATAATTAATTTCAGCTGTCACAACAAATAGCGTGTTTTTAAGAAACAATTTATATCAAAAGATTGGCAATTGTTTATGTCTAATTTCAATGTTAAATTAATTCTAATGACCACCATTGGATAAAATTTAAAAAATATATTCTAATTATACTTTAAAACCACTAAATAGTATTATTTATCACTATAAATTATTTTGATTAAAAAAGTTGTTTTTAAGTATTTTTTACTATTCATAAAAAATTAGAAGTTCTCAGAAAAATACCAAAAATTCGACATAGGCTAATTTCAATATTCCGAATCCAAAAATGAAGTCCATTTTGAAATATAAAATTTCTATAATTTTAAAAATTGGTTATTACAATTCATAACGGCTACTTTGATTAGTCGCAGTGTTTTAGAACTCGAAGTTGCGTACAATGCAAGCTATTGCATTATTGAATGAGAAGCGTATTGTGGAAGCTCGGGGTGTTACATCATAAGTTGAATCAATTAATATTGATGAAGAAATTGAACATAAATAATAGAGAGATTTTATAAATGATTTTCTAGATTTGATTGAATACAATTCCATGTGGGATCTAGTTCCTAGAAAAAAAAGGAAAGGGTGTTATAGGAACCATATGTGCAATCAAAAATAAACCAAATAATAAAATGTGTGATTTTAAGAAATAATTCTGTAATTTTATACAATGTAAAATCTCATGTATAGGGAATTTATTTTAATAACCTCTTTTCTCCTTTTTCAAATCATCATACTGTTAAAATTTTTCTTGACGTTTCAATATATAAATGATATAGATTGTACCGAATGGATTAAAAACCAAAATTATTGAATGGTAAACTTTATAAAGAAATATTCACTAAAAATCATAAAGGTTATGTGCTTGATAGTGATGAGAGAGCTGCATGAAAGCTAAAGAAATCATAATATGGTTTGAAAAATCACCCAAAAATTATTACTCCATGTTGGGTAATTTCTAAATAATTTTAAATTCATTAAAATAACATAAATAAGAATATTTATATATGATTGATTATCAAAATTAGTATTGTATTAATCAATATTATTGATAAAGTCATTTTTATAGGTGACAAAGAATAAATATTTAATGAATTTACATAATAGATAGCATCTAAAAATATCAATGATGGGTGAGATAAAATTAATTATTTGATTATATAATACAATTTTAGGAATAAAATATTTCTAACTCAAGGTAAATATGCTAAATAAATTCTAATGTAGTTTGGAATAGGATTAACATTATCATTATTCCCCACATAAACATGTGTTTTAATTTTTAACCTATGATTGTGACATGTGCCTCTCTAAAACATGGAAGAATATAAAAACCTAGAAATTCCATGGAAATGTTTTTCGTAAATACATGGTGTTTTTACGAGTCCGTCAAAATTTAAGACGCTTGATTCTGAGGCCCGCTGTGCCCAAAATCAATTTCTAAAGTTTTGTTTGGGTACATTCAGTAAATGTATGAGTAGGATTTTATTACTTTTGAACCGGTGCTCAGAACAGAAATCTGAGTGCATCATTGAACTCGCAGTGCCGGTATTCATTTAAGAATACTTTCACCTTGATGACAGTTGGTCGAGAATAAAAGTTAGTTTTTGGATTTTTATAAAAAAATAATAAAATAAAGTGTAAAATACTTTATTTTATTTTAAAATTCAATGTGAGTGATTGTTGGTTAGAACCTCCACTTGGTAGTTTGAGGTGGGACCACCACACCCTAACCTCCCATGAAAAGTTATGGTGGTAGGGCCCACCCGAGCATAACCTCCCGTGAGAGGTTATGACGTGTGGAACACATGAGCCTTAACCCCCCAATTAATGGGGTGGGAGAGGAAACCTCTCAACCCCCTCAATTAATTTTATGCGTCGACGTAATATTAATTGCTTCCAACTTAATTTTATATGTCAATGTGAAATTAAATGCTTCCAATTTATTTTATCTGACAACATAAAATTAATTGATGTCAAATTAATTTTATGTGCCAACATAAAATTAAATAGATCAATTAATTTTATATGTCAACATAAAATTAATTGATGTCAATTAATTTTATGTGTCAATATAAAATTAAATCATGCTAATTGTTTTGTGATTGGCTATTTTCTTTTCCCTGGTGGTGGAATTGGGGAAAGGCTTGGCTTTAGAGAATTGGGAGGAGCTCTAAGAGAAAGACTCTCCAACGAAGAACGCTTCCTCCACGAAGAACATGAAGAATGCCAGTGACATTTTCTACATTGATTTCCTTCCTCAAATCCTACCGATGTGCAGCGTCATCAATGAGCTGATGCAACTAGAAATTGGGGATGTGCGGCGGACGTGACAAATGACTGTCTTCATCATCTTCCTTCAGAAATTCTTCCAATGAATGACGAATCAAACGGTAGGGGTTTTATTGGTTGTTGATGTTGTATCTTTTTATTACCTTCTTAAATAGATAAAATGGAATTGTTGTGGATGTATTAATGATCATCTTCTTCTCATGATGATCCAAATGATGCCACCTTAAACGTAGAGGGTGCAGGGAAGCCCTTCATGGTCCGACATCCTCAGTCATTTTCACTTTTCTTTTGTCGTTATATGACATAGAGATGAGGCAACGACGACGAAGGAGGGAATGAAGAAGGTCGTGCTACCCGTGACCTCCGCAAATCACGCCGCCCCCGCAGTGCACCGAAGCTCCCAACTGAACACCATCAGCGCCCTTCCCGGCACGTGGCCCACCTACCCACAGCCTCACGGTGCCCTGCCGATGCCCCCACGGCCTCCCGGTGCCATGTAGTGCGCTGCCCGGCATGCCAGGCCCCTGTCGCGACCTCCTGGCACCCTGTCACGCCTTGCCCGACGCCCCCACAACATACCCAGCACCCTGCTGGAGCCCCTGCGGTCTGACCCCCTGCCCCTCGAGATGGCCTTTGTACACGCCACCCAAATTGGCCTCCCCCGACCAAGCCTCCATGCAACCCGCCGCCCCCCAAGCTGATTCGAACCTCCCCCATAATCCACTGGGCCGTGCCTAGTAGACTGGTCCAAACATAATGGGATGACCCACCCAACAGGTAGGGTCAGACCCTGCAGGTATCTCAAAGTTGACCCAGACCGGGTCGGCCCAAACTGGGTTGGTTCGAGTCGAACCAACTAGGTCAGACCAAACCCGGGCCCACTACTGACCCATTACTTACTTTGGCCATAACTTTGGCACCGGATGACCGTTTGAAGAACTGTCAGCGGAACTCGTATTCTTGGAGTGCTATGGTCCCTTTGAGAATACCCCACTGGATTTTGGGGTAAAGTTGAGATATAGTCAAGTTGGATCGTACATGAATCCAACTGGGCCACTAGGACTAAAAAGCTAATAACTCACAGACTGGGTGTCCAATTGATGCGATATCTATTGTGTTGAGACCCCTATAATGAGATTCACCTTTGAGATAATTCTTTGTGGGAATTGGTGGTAGTTGATGTGTCAACACTTTTATTGGGGAGCGGACCCTCCCAGAATTAGGTGTACTTTGTGGAACCCATGTGGCTGGCATCGATCTGACAACTGTTCCTGGATCCTGTGTGGGTTTAACAGTTCTGAAGACTGTTCCTGGATCCTGTGTGGGTTCGACAGTTCTGAATTCTGTTCCTGGATCCTGTGTGGGTTTGACCGAATAGCTGGTCCTGGATCCTATGTCGGTCCCACAGCTTAGCTGGTCATGGATCCTGTGTGTGTCCGATAGCTCCGACTACAGTTCCTGGATCCATTGTGGGTCTAACAGTTCCAACTACTGGTCCAAGATCATGTGTGGGTCTGACAGCTTAGATTAATTAGTGACTACATCTGATCATCTCTATCACTCTAAAAACGTTTTACACCTATGTGAGTTGAGTCAGTAAGTCTTGTGTTTCCTCATGAACTAGATGGATTACTTGATAACTCAGGTCTATGTATGGTCATATACCTAAGTGGGTTTATCTGTAAATTTCATACTTTGTGATTTATCCTTGATCGATTTTGTGAGACCCTGAGGGTCTCGGGGTCCCTACTGAGTATCATTATACTCACCTCATCATGAGATATCCCTCCACCTTGTTGTGTTTCATGCAGACAACGGACAGTGTGACCAAGGTTGAGCATTCCTGGACTAGACGATACCTGGAGGTGGACCTTACGACGTGTCAGTACATGGAGGAGACCGATAGATGTGGAGTGATAATGAGGCTATCTGTACCTACCCTTTAGGTAGGATCCATGGTGGATGATCCAGGAGCTACTTCCACCTTTTAGTTGTTTTGTCCCTTTTTAGTTGTACTTGTACTTTTTAGTTGGGCTTATATTTCTAGCCCCTTTTACTTTCTAGTAATTATTTTCTATAAAGCTTTACATAGTGTTTACTTCCAACTCAGACTATGTTTTGTGTGTTTTCAATTTATAAAGGCAATGCCTTCTTAGTTTTTTTGGGATTTTTGCCTGTGGTGCAAGTCTCTAGCCCTTGGCCTATGGAATGCAGGCTCGAAGTTGTCACGGCATGAGTCCTGGGGAATGGGTTGTGGAAAATTGGTATCAGAGGAGTCGGTTCTACCGTAGAACATAGGACTCTAATATTTCTTTTCTGTGAAGCAATAGTGTTAAGGGCACTGTGTGTGGTTTTTAGTACAGGGAGTCTAGTGTTAGTGCAGCGGCCGACGTGTCCATACACTAGGACCCTAAATTCTGATTTCCAACTCAATACACAAAAACATTTATTATGTGTGTGTTTCAATAGTTTTCTTTGTGATCTATTTCAGTCAGCTCACCAGGTATAACTTATTGACTGTGGCACATCTATTTCTTTTTAGGATGCTTCCATGAAGATAGCTAGTGAGGGTTCTCAGAGTTATATGAGATGGAATCCCACCGAGCGATGATGCCTCGGTGCAGGGCCACATCACAATAGAGGCTCCAGCGTTACCATTACCCTTTGGGCCACCGATACCATCATCCCCAGCAACAAACGATGTACGCCGCTTCAGCGTGCTACACGAGTTCCAGTGATACAGACAGCATAAGATTATGGGTGATACAAACCCACAGGTAGTTGAGGATAGGCTGGATGCTATGGTGAGAGTCTTCAAGCTAGTAAGGACACCAGCAAACATCATGGTGATCTTTGTCGCGAGTCTCCTTCTGGAAGCAATAGGCTGATGGTGGAGCTTGATGCTCTAGGTGCATGATGAGGTAGCACTACTCTGGGCTGACTTCGAGAGCCTATTTCGAGCAGAGTTTGTCCCAGCCACCCTACGTGTGGTGCGGATACAGGAGCTACTACATCTACATTAGGGTAGCATGACGGTGGCATAGTACTCATTGAGGTTCACCGACCTCTCATGTTTCTCCGCGGATATGGTGTGGGACACTTTCTTTAGGTCCTGGACCTTCGAGTGAGGGCTCAAGTGAAAGATCAGAGCCTCAATGATCTCCCTCAGCATCCCGACGCAAGTAGGGGTGTTGGAGAGAGCCCTCTTAGTGGAAAATTTCCTTACTGAGCAGTCACCAGTAGCAAGACCCACCACAGGGTATCACATAGCATAGTCTTCTATAGTAGGCAGCAGACAGATGTCGCAGAGGTCCAAATGGACCAAACCATCTAGTGGATGATCTCAGGAAACGGGTTTGGTTGTGCAGGGCACACCATATTGAGCCAGTCATGTGAGCAACAGGTAATGTCTCTCATGCAGTGGGGAGGGTCACATGGCTCGTGACTATCCGACCCGCCGTACAGATGATCAGCATAGGGTCGAGGGACCACTGAGACAGAGACATAGATTCAATCGAGACGTTCTATAGGGAGCAGGCAGACGTGGTAGAGGAGATGGTCGAGAAACTGGCGGTGGGCGATGTTTTGAGGTGTTACCGCCACCACCACTAGGAGGCCCACCCCAACCGCATGGAGCATGTGGACAGGGGAAAGATCAGCTCTAGGCAGCTGAGGCATATGACCATGGAGCTCCAGAGATGATTTGAGGTATGATCTATGTCTACTCCACCATAGCTGCAGTTCTTATAGACACAGGTGCCAGTCAGTCTTTCATTGCCATTGTCTTCATTTGGAGCTCGAAGATTCCTACAAAGCTGTTAGCTCGATATTTATGGCTAGAGACTCCTACGGGAGTAGACTCAATGATTAGACACTAGTTTCGGAAATGTGATCTTACTCTAGGAGGTGAGAGCTTTGGTTGGGATCTCCTCGTAGTGGTGTCGAGGCCTTATGAAGTCATCTTGGGTATAGACTTGTTATCTACCGTCCATTCTCAGATTGACAGTATTAGGCACAAAGTATAGTGTGTCTACATAGATGGGACCAGGTTCACCTTCACTGGTGAGAAAGGATCCTTTTCAGTGTAAGACAAACTTACACGGAGGAGGGTGAAATTGATCAATCATCAGTTGTCCTGCCTTACCCTTAGAGCAGTTGATGTGGAGAGTCCGAGCTATCTAGCAGTGGTGGACTAGTATGCGGATGTTTTCACTACAAGTGTTCCAAGACGACCTCCTCACAGAGAGGTGGACTTCAACAATCACATGTATCCTAGGACGACAATGATATCTACACCAGTATATCATATGGCTCCTACTCAGATTCATGAGTTAAGGGTACAGCTAGAGGACTTACAGGGGAAGGGATACATCCGACCAAGTGTTTCTCCCTGGGCAGCCCTGATTTTGTTCGCCAAGAAGGAGAATGAGAGCTTGAGGCTCTGTTTCGACTACCGTCGTCTGAACCAGGTGACCGTGAAGAACAAGTACCCACATATGAAGATGATTACATCTTTGATCATCTCAAGGGAGTATGGTGGTTCTCAAATATAGACCTCAGATTAGGTTATCACCATCTTAGAGTTTGAGATGAGGATGTGCAGAAGACTGCCTTCAGGTGTCGGTATGTCCACTACGAGTTCTTGGTTATGGCCTTCGGTGTAACCAACACTCCAACAGTGTTCAAGGGACTCATGAACATGATATTACATCCATACCTCAATCAATTTGTTGTAGTCTTCATTGACGACATTCTAATATACTCAGCTATGGAGGAGGAGTATGCCTACCATTTGCAGGTAGTACCGGACACACTCTGAGAGCAGTATCTTTATGGTAAGCTCCTTAAGTTCTAGTTTTGGATTTGATAGGTTCACTTCTTGGGACATGTCATCTCAGATACTGGAGTTGAATTGGATCCATAAAATATTGAGGTTGTACTTGCTTGGGAGCCACCCAGGAGTATGGTGGAGGTACAAAGTTTCTTGTGTTTGGCTAGATACTATTGGAGGTTCGTTCAAGACTTCTCCAGAGTTGCAACACCACTATTAGCCTTGAATAGGAAGGGTAAACCCTTCGTGTGGTTGGAGAGATGCCAGTAGATCTTTTAGGAGCCGAGGAAGAGGCTGAATAGTAACCCCATATTGAGGATTCCATAGGAAGGCGTAGGGTACTTAGTTTACTGTGATGCATAAAGGACTAGACTCGGGTGTGTCCTAATGTAAGAGCGAGCAGTGATCACGTATGGTTTTCTGAAACTGAGATAGCACGAGAAGAACTATGCTACACATGACCTGGAGTTAGAAGTAGTGGTCTTCGCCTTAAATATGTGGCGACACTATCTAATGGGTGAACGTTTTACCATGTACTCTGATCACAAGAGTCTCAGATATATCTTCTCTCAGAAGGACCTGAACCTGAGACAACGGCGATGGCTTGAGTTCCTCTAGGAATATGACTTCAAAATATTCTATATGCCCAGGAAGGGGAATGTTGTAACAGATGCACTCTACAGGAGATCTGGTATACAACAGCTTGGTGAGGCAATGGAGGATCTAGCTGCTTTGCAGATATCCATTGTGGATATTGATGGAGTAGCTTTTCTAAAGTATCTTACAGTCACTCCCCCACTTCTTCAGCAAGTCAGGGAGGCGCAGCATGGGGATAATAACTGTGAGACATGATGTGCTTAGATATCCACAAGGCAAGCACCTAATGGATTTTCTAAATGTGGGGAGCACATCATTCTCTTTAGAGGATGTACCTTTGTACCAGTAGTACATCAAAAGGAAGTGTTGAGGGAGTTCTACATGTCCCCTCTAGTGGTACATCCAGAAGTATCGAAGATTTACAAATACCTTCGACGATAGCACTGGTGTCCAGGTATGAAGAAGACAGTAGTGGAGTATGTCTCTCGATGCCTCACTTATTAGCAAGTTAAGGAAGAGCACCAAGTTCCAGAAGGCTTGGTACCGCCTTTAGAGGTCCCATAGTAGAAGTGGTATGGGATATCCATAGACTTCATGATGGGTCTTCCACCTACATCTAGGGGTCATGACTTGATTTGGGTGATCTTTGACCGACTCACCAAGTCGGCCCACTTCCTACCGATCAGAGAGGAGTGTTCAGTAGAGAAATTGGGACACCTCTATATGCAAGAGATTGTTCGGCTACATTCAATACCTTAATCTATTGTCTCCAATCATGACACACGGTTTACATCACAGCTATGGAAGTGGTTGCAGGAGGCTTTCAAGATGCAGCTATGTCTGAGCACCGCCTTCTATCCTCAGACAGACGACCAGAATGAGCGGACCATCCACACCCTCAAGGACATGATCCGCGCATGTGTCATCATCTTCAATCATGGTTGGGAGGATAACTTACCTTTTAGGGATTTTTCCTACAACAACAGCTATCAATCCACCATATGGATGGCTCTCTTTGAGGCATTATACGGGAAACTTTGCAGATCACCCTTATGCTAGACCGACCCAGGGGAGTCAGTACTGGTGGGACCAGAGAAGGTATGAGCTACCACAGAGAAGCTGCAAATCATCCAGGAGTAGATGAAGACTGCACATAGCAGATATAATTCGTATGCTGATAGGAGATGGAGACCTATGGAGTTCGAGGATGGTGACCATGTATTTCTACAGGTCTCACCTCAACGAGGCCTACAGAGATTTGGCTGAGGCGACAAGTTGTCTCTGAGATTCATTAGACCTTTTTATGTCCTCAACAGAGTAGGTGAGGTTTCTTACCACCTATCTCTTCCACCTCAGTTCCACTAGTTTCACGACGTCTTCCACGTATCTCAGCTGAGGAGACATGTGCATGACCCTTCCCACATCATCGACCATGGAGAGCTTGATGTCGATGATGTGGAAAATTTTACGAAGGTTCCAGTGGATATTGAGGATTGACAAAATCAGGTCTTATGTGGATGGTTGATACCTCTAGTATTCTTATGCTGGTAGGACAAGAACCTCTAGGAGAGCACATGGGAGCAGGAGGCACAAAGACATGCTCAGTACCACCATTTTTTCCCATAATATGATTTATAGCTTATGGGGACGTAAAGCATAAGGTGGGGAGAATGTAAAGACTTGGAAATTCCATGGAAATTTTTTTCATAAATATATGGAATTTTTAAGAGTCTGTGAAAATTTATGGCACTTGATTCCAAGGCCTAGTGTGCCCAGAATCAATTTCTGAAGTTTTGTTTGGGTACGTTCAGTAAATGTGCGAGTGGGATTTTATAACTTTTGAATAGATTCTTGGAACAGAAATCCAAGGGTAGTATTGAACTCACAGCACCGGTATTCATTTAAGAATACTTTCACCTTGATGGTAGTTGGTCGAGAATAAAAGTTAGTTTTTTGATTTTTATAAAAAACTAATAAAATAAAGTGTACAACACTTTATTTTATTTTAAGTTGCCATGTGAGTGATTGTTGATTTGAACCTCCACCTGGGAGTTGGAGGTGGTACCGCCACACCCTAACCTCACATGAGAGGTTATGGTGGTGGGGCCCACTCAAGCATAACCTCCCATGAGAGGTTATGACGTGGGTAACACTTGAGGCCTAACCCCCCAATTAATGGGGGGAGAGGAAACCTCTCAACCCCCTGAATTAATTTTATGTGTTGATGAAAAATAAATTACTTCCAATTTAATTTTATGTGACAATGTTAAATTAAATGCTTCCAATTAATTTTATGTGTCAACATAAAATTAATTGCAATCAAATTAATTTTATATGTCATCATAAAATAATAGCTATCAATTAATTTTATGTGTCAATATAAAATTAATTGCTGTCAATTAATTTTATGTGTCAACATAAAATTAAATCATGTCCATTGTTTATTGATTGGGTATTTTCTTTTCCCTGGTGGTGGAATTGGGGAAATTCTTGGATTTAGTTAATTTGGAGGTGCTATGGGAGAAAGCCTCCCCAACGAAGAACGCTTCCCCGATAAAGAATGCGAAGAACTCTAGCGGTATTTTCTTCTTCCACTTCCATCCTCAAATCCTACCGATATGGAGCATCGTCAATGAGCCTACGCAACTCGGAATTGGGGGCGTGCGGTAGATGCAACAAATGACGGTCTTCATCGTCTTCCTTCTGTGACTCCGCCAACGAACGATGAATCAAAAGGTAGGGGGTTTATTGCTCATTGATGTTGTACCTTTTTCTTACCTTCTTCAAAGGATAAAATGGGATTGTTGTGAATGTATTAATGATCATGTTATTCTCATGATGAGCGAAATGATACCTCCCTAAAGGCGGAGGGTGCGGAACAACCTAATATGGCCTGACATTCGCCGTCATTTTCTCTTTTCTTGTGGCGTTCTACGGCATGGCAATGAGGCGATGGAGAAAAAGGAGGAAATGATGAAGGTCGTGCTACCCGCGACCACTGCGAATCATGCCACCACCATGATGCACCAAAGCTCCTGGCCAAACACCGATGGGCCCACCTACTCGTGGCCTCCCGGTGTCCTGCTGAGCCCTACCCGACACCCCTGTGGCCTGCCCGGCCCCTGCCGCACCCTGCCCAACACGCCTATAGCCTCCCGGCGCCCTGTCCAGAGCCCCTGTGCCCTGCCCGGCCACTGCCGCACCCAGCCCGGTGCCCCCGTGGCCTGACCGGTGCCCTGCCGGCGTCCACGTGGCTGGCCCAGCGCCCAGCCGCGGCATGCACGACCACCCACGATCCGGCCTCTACACACACCACCCCAAACCAGTCGCACCCGAGCATGCCTCCACTCCACCCATGCACTCATGGGCGAGCCACCATCCTGGTTCCATGCCCCCTCTGGGCTGAGCCGCACCCTCACAATGCTCCAAGCTGAACTGGCCCCGAGCCGGGCCAAACCACCCCCGCAGTCTGTTGGGTCGGGCCTAGCAGACCGGGCCAAACATAATGGGCAGACCCACCCAACGGGCTGGGTCAGACCCTGCGGGTCAATCTGGATTGACCCAGACTGGGTCATCCCAGACTGGGTTGGGCCAAGTCGGTCTGATCGGGTTGGACCAAACCCGGGCCCACTGTTGACCCATTACTTAATTTGGCCATAACTTTGGTACTGGATGACCATTTGATGAACCGTTAGTGGTGTCAGTATTTTAGGAGTGTGAAGGTACCTTTGAGTATACCCCACTGGATTTCAGGGTAAAGTTGAGATATAATCAGGTTGGATTGTACACAAATTCAACCGGGCCCCCAGGACTAAAAAGCTAATAACTCACAGATCGAGCGTCTGATTGACGCGTCATCTGTTGCGTTGAGACACCTAAGATGAGACAGACCTTTTAGAAACTTCTTCGTGGGACTTAGTGGAATTTAAATGTCGAAACTTGTATTGATGAGAGGACCCTCCCAGAAACACGCGTACTTTGTGGAAACCCTACGGTTTGCTATGCTCTGACGACTGTTCTTGGAACGTGTGTGGGTCCGAAAGTTCTGACTCCTATTCATGGATCCTGTGTGGGTCTGACAAAATATCTAGTCCTGGATCCTATGTGGGTCTGACAGCATAGCTGGTCCTGATTCTTGTGTGGTTCCGACAGCTCTGACAACTGTTCCTCGATCTTATGTGGGTCTGATAGTTCCAACTGATAGTCCTGGATCATGTGTGGTTCCGAGAGCTTAGATTAATTAGTGACTACATCTGATCATCTCTATCACTCTACAAAATTTTTACGCCTGTGTGAGCTGAGTCAGCAACTCTTTTGTTTCCTCATGAATGAGATGGATTACTTGATAACTTAGGTTTATGTATGGGCATATACCTAAGTGGGGTTATCTGTCGATTTGATTCATTGTGGTCTATCCTTGTTTGATTTTGTGAGACCTTGAGTGTCTTGGGGTCCATATTGAGTATCATTATACTCACCCCTGCATGGTCTATGCCCGCACCTCATTGTGTTGGATCTAGATGACAGACAACACTGACCAAGGCTGAGCATTCTAGGACTGTATGGTACCCGGAGGTGGACCTTAAAACGTTTTAGTACACAGAGGATACCAATATATGTGGAGTGATGAGGTGGCTAACTGTACCTACCCTTTATGTAGGATCCATGGTGGACGATCCAGGAGCTGCTTACACCATTCAGTTGTTCTGTCCCTTTTTTGTTGTACTTATACTTTACAGTTGGGATTGTATTTTGGGCCCCTTTTAATTTCTGGTACTTCTTTTGTATACAGTTTTACTTAGTGTTTACTTCCAAGTCGTACTCTGTTGTGTGTGTTTTCAGTTTATAAAGGCAAATCCATCCCAGTTTTTTTGGGATTTTTACCTTTGTTGCTAGTCGCCAGCCCCTGGCCTATAGAAGGTGGGCTTGGGGTAGTCAAATCACGGGTCCCGGGGAATGGTTCGTGACACATAAGATCCACTGACTCATTGTAAATGGGTTTTTTTATACCATATACACTATTTTTAGTAATAATTTGGGAGAGAGAGAAAATATATATAATTGGGGGATATATTTCCCAATTAGGTTCATCAAAATTTCTTTTATGATGGATTAACAACTTTACTACCCCAGGGTTTGTCGGATTTGTTTCCATGATTGAATAATAGGTGAAAAAAAGACATTGGAATAATGGACATCACCTAATGGATTTGATGGTGGTCTATGAGTGATGTAGCTCAGTCAATGCACTGGATGATTAAAGCCTGTAGTATTTTAATTTTATGAGGTGAAAAATAGAGCTATGTTTGTTAGGATTCTACCATTTTTTTCTCTAATGATGAATTTGAGAAGATAAATATTGATGGTATTTTTTCTCTCTATTTTATTTTTTTCATTATATTTAATATTACATGATTGGATCTGTAGGGGAACATATTTTATTTTCTATTTAACATTGAAACATCAGGTACCAACATTTAGTCAATGTGGTAATGATTTGGAAAATAGTTTTTTAGGTGTCTACAATAGGGAACCTAATGTAGGAATGACTTTCAAAGATCTTTTTAATTTCCCATGAATATTATCTTGGTTATTCTGGAAGAATTTTTAATTGTGTTCATCAAAAATATTCAATTAAGGGTAGGATGGAAAAAATAATTACATTAGTTCTTTATTCTTTTAGTAAGTAAGGGCATAAAAAGAATAATAAGCATAATTAACTTGTGAAAAATTCTCATGCAGAGGGAAGGAATGGTTTTCATGCCCGTATGACTGTTATTATGTTTTTTTCTAGGGAATATTCATGTAATTTATTTGTAGATTCTCACAAAAATACATTGAATTATATTGATTCTTATCATTTTTGAGATCTTAGAGAAAGGTAAATAAATTTCAGGATTTAGAGTTGGATATTAATTCTTTGTTAAGAATTAGGTCAGTTGATTCCTTTACTTTGGAGAAAAATGTTTTTGGTGGTCAAGATGTTTTAGGTTATACCCATGTTAACCAAATTAATTTTCATCAATCAAAATATAAAAATGATTTGGTTGTGGTGGATGATGTATTCATGTTAGATTATTTAGAATAACAATTTCATGATAATCTTTCATTTTTCTATGCCATTTAATTTGACATGATTGAGAAGATTATAAATATTTTTTGGGCTAACCCAAAAAATGAGGTTTGATTATGATCAATTTGGAGATATAGTTTTGTTCGATACGATATTTAGTAAAAATTAGAAATTCATACCTCCAATATTTTTTTTGGATTTAATAATTTATAGGAAACAATAATTTTTGGTTTAACATTATTGTATAATGAAACAAATTATTCTTTTTCATGGTTATTTTAGAAATTTGTTGAGGTTCAAAATATGAATAGATCATTGAATCTATGTGTTGATAAAGATGCAACTATTAAAAAATAAATATCCTAGGTACTTCCTAATAATAATCGTGGCCTATGTACATGGAAGATAATGAAAAATGGAATAAAACACCTCATTACCTTGATGAAATATTGTTCATGTTTCCTTTATTCTTTGAGGAAATGCATGTTTGAGTACCATAATTCAGTTGATTTTGAGGCCGACTAGATAGCTCGTAAAATTAAATTTGGTGAAGGTAAATCATCTTAGTTGGATGATGTGTATAATTTGAGGTAAAAATGGGTTCATTACATTTTGAGGAATAATTTAAAATTTTCAATATGTACTATGTAGTTAATTGAATGTTTTAATGCTATCCTAAATGATCTGTTTTATTATAGATTGCGTATTAGTGATTTTTTCAAGAAGTTCGAGAAAAAAAATCAAATTATATATATCAAGAAATAATCTTTGACTTAAAAAGTAAGTAAAAACATCAATGAATTGTGTTCCATTTCAATCCATTGGTTATAAAAGATTCAACTAGATATACTCCAAAAAATATTAATATATTTAAGAATGAATATCAAATGGTTGGGGAATGTTTTCTTAAATCTTCACATAAAATTTAATTCCATACTCATATTTATTTTTCATGCAGGGGTCTATAATATAGTTTTAGATTTTATATGAAAAGCATGAAATAATGGTGAAGTGATGTTGTAGAAATTTTTAATCAGTTGGAATATTGTGTTTCCATATTTTAAAATTTATTGGGAGTCTTGAAGTGAGATCTATTCAAGAACTTTACATTTTGAAGAGGTGGAAAAAATGCATGAGAATTTAAAATAGGTGAAGATGATCTTATTGATAAAGAGGTTGATAATAATTTATATAAAGTAAAATGATATAAATAACAAGGTTTAATGATAATAAAATTTTTAATAGTGAAATTTTAAATAGATGGTGTCTATAAGGATGGTCTTTAAAACCTCAAAACCTTATCTAGGAACTTGGATAACATCAATATCCCTATGCTAGCTAAAAATGTGCGTAGTAATGGATCTATTGTTTGTAAAGTTTTTAAGCATGAGTGGAAGAAAACTCAAAGAGTAAAAGATCATGTGAAAATTTGTTTAGAGATAAATAATCACAAGAAATGTAAAAAACATAGTGATGATTCAATAGATATTTTTGAAAATATATTTTTTAATTATTTTATTTTAATTTAAAAAAAATGAGGAAATGACTATTGAATTTATTTATATCCTATTCGAAGGACTTCCAATAACTTTGGGACAACGATAATAGATGTGTTCCTATACTAAAAACATGATTAGTACATTTGTTCATACAAGTTTATTTTATGAAAGAAGGGTTGTTGTTTGAAAAGAAAATATTTGAGGTCCAGTTTAATGAGATAATTCATTTTGTGTCATCTTTCATTTGTAAACAACTATTATTTATATTAAGATATTGACTTAGTGTACTACGTTCAAAATTAAAATCAAAATGTGTAAATGGAATTCTTAAAAAAACATTTTTACTTAAACACATGTTTATAATTTTATTACAAAACCCTACACCGGTACTTTATTTCCTTCTAACTATTAGTTGTAATATCCAATCATATCCTTGGAGTAATGTTAGTCATAGTTCAACTCAATCATGGAAGTCTTAAAAAATCAACATTGAGACCCTTATATCATCTATGTATGTATATGTTAATGAAGTTGATATTTCAAAACCAGATGTTATTCTATCAATCATATAAAAATAATAATTCCACAGTCTAAACCTGTGGGAGATTTCTACAAAGATTCTTCATCTTATAGATTAATTAATACCTTACATTTGTTCACATTCAATTCTGAATTCACAATCAACTTCTCGACATGTGATTTATTTAAAATAGAATTTTTTTGTTTTAATTACAATCTAATTGAGATTATATAGTTATCTTCCAAGATGAATCCAAAAAACGTAAATTCTTACCACTTCAATGGAATATTCTATATATCTATCTCGGCCTCTCAGTCTTCACTTTGGATACATTGAATTAAAGTATGACAAAAACATTTTCGTCTATATCCAAAAAAAATTATTGTTCAATTTAGGTTTTTTGTATTTATAGTAAAGAATAAGAATCAAGTAAATTTCATAACTTTTAGAATTGGGTTTTCGATCGAGCTTCTTCTCAATGATTCACTCTAACATTTTATTATACAATACAATAAAAAATGTGCGTAGTTGATAAATATTTTATATATTAACCTACATTTAATGATAAAAAAATTCATACTTATGATATAATATCTTGTAATGAACACTGATTTCTATAGAAAAATATTTACATCACCAGCTTCATTTCAATTATACTTAATGATCTCATAGTGGGCATTAATAACCTTTATGAATATATTTGTAAAACAACTGATTAAAATAATTATTTAAAAGAAGTAATGTAAGACTCACACAACTATATTTTATCCCATTATACATCAGTTATAAAATTTTCTTCAATGATACTCCTCCATTATATCACATTACCCCCACACGTATAACATGTACTTAACAGAATGCAGGTAAAGAGAGTTGATATAAATATTCTATTCAGGTACTTAAATAAATAAATGTAATAAAAATTTATGAGTTAGGTTCCTTTTTAATTATTTTTTAAAAATTAAAATGGGAATCAATTGTAAATTTTAGATTTTATATCAACCATTGATTATTGATAATATCATAATATGAACTTTGAACATCAAACATTGGTTATGGTAAGGTTACACATTGTGTCCTTCTTAGTCCAAGACTGTTGACATATACCGGGACCAGTTGTTTTTTCTTTAATGACCTAGACTTCACAATATTAATCATATAACATTTTTGAATTCTATTTGAACTTTTAGTGGTGAAATATACTTCTTTGTATAGATAGGTTGAATAATTTTTTGCTGCTTGACTATTTGACTAAGATTCTACTCTAATGGGGTAATTGACCCCATGTTTTCCTTCAGATCGAATTGCTATTACATCATCCATGGTCTCTCTTTTGGGGGAAATTTATTTTTGATTTATCAAACTCTTCAACATACCAATATTATTATTGTTTTATTTATTTTATTCTAATGTTTGTGTAGAATGTTGTTCATATTTATTATTTTCACATGTATCTATTTAGCTCTACTGCCTTCTTTAGTAGTATGTTCTGTCATTTCTTCTCTTTTTTGGAGAAACTTCCTCTATATTAGAAGACATTTCAATTACAATTTCATACTACATGATCAATGTGGATTTCATTGCATTAAGGATCTACTTTGTAAAGGTATCTTTCTATCCACTACCCTTTGGTTGAATGATTTCAGTCACCTCACAAAATGAATAATCTATATTCAATAAAAATAGAATATGTACAAGAATAAATAGTTTGAAATTGGTATGAAAAGTAAAATGAGTTTGAAACATACCAAAAACAATAAAACTGAACCATATTTATTCCCATGATTTGGTTTGGAGGATTTTATAGATGTCATAAGATATTCATGAATATATTGGGACCATGCTAACTATTTCATGCCAAGATCATTGTCTATGAATTGTATAGAAACCCATTAATGACATTTAACTACTCAAAGGAAAAAATAAGTATGTACATTCATAATGTCATAATAATTTGGTAGTATCATTATAGTATAAAGCATCATTTCCATGTACCGCTTGTGCAATAGCATTTCTAATTGAAGTTTGAGTTAGCATCATTCCACATTTACTAAATTTTCTTAACATGATCTATTTTTTTAGAATATAATTATATGTTTCACTTATTAGGATTGGTCTACCACTAATTAAAAATATTCAATGAATATCCTCTTCACTAAATTCTTCATCTTTTCCTCCATTATTGATCTTCTTTTTTTAGATATTATAAAATCATAGGATATGAATCACAACACTATCATACCTCTTGGTATCTGAATATGAGACATTTTACTTCAAAATATGATTCAAAAAATTACAAAAAGGTATTTCCATCAAAGATGGATTATAGGAATTGTTGAGTATGGAGTGAATTTACTTTAATAAGCATTGAATATTTTTCATGTTTGAATGATAATATATTATTCCTCACCAAGGAGTTTTTTCCACATGTTCATATGAATATAAAAAATACTAGTCATATATAATTAAATAAATTTTGAATATATATAATTTTAAACTACATAGATAAATATAATGAAATTTCATTGTTTCTTCAATGATATGTAGCTACAATTGAATCCCCAGGTGGAGATTTCCATTTTTTATCCTGAAAATCCCCTATAGGGGATTTACAAAATCATTATATTTTGTTACATTATAAGGAAAAATATTTAAAAAATAAATTTATACCTCATGTCAAACCTTCTTCAATGCCAAATTTGCAACATAAATGACATGTTTCAGGCACTATCAGTATTTATTCCAAGGTAATTAGCAAGACTAGAATTCCCAGGGGGAGATTTCCACTTCAGATGTTGTAAATCCCTTAAAGTGTATTTATAGCATCATTTCATTTTTTTAGATTATGAGAATAAAAACATTAATAAACAAGTTTGTACATCATTTTGGACCTTATACTAGACTAGAGTTAAAACATCATAGAAAATTACTGTGCACTATCACTATTTCTTCGAAGGGAAGTGGTTACACTAGAATCCCCAAGTGGAGATTTCTAGTTCTGAGGTAGTAAATCCCCTAAAGATTAATTATAACATCACTACATTTTTTGGATTATAAGGGATAAACCTAAACAAAAAAATTTACATCATGTGGGTCATTTTACTATACCATAGTTGAAACGTTAAATAAAATTACCATGAAATATCAGTGGTTATTCAATGGGAAGTGATTACCATATAATCCCCAGGTGGAGATATAAATATTTGATATAGGAAATACCCTTTTAGGGGTTTACATAATCATTACATTTTTTTGGATTATAAGAAAAAACACTTAACAAAAAATTTGTACATCGCTTGGGGAATTGTACTATACCAGAGTCTCAAATTAAAAGATAGGTCATGCATACTACCACTGGTTCTCCAATTGTAAGTAGCTAAAATATAATCCACATATAGATATTTCCACCATTTAGGATTCAAATTCCATGTTGAGGATTTACAACATCATTAAAATTTGTTGGATTATAACGATAAAAATATTAACAAACAAGTTATCACATCATGTCAAGCCTTATATTATACTAGATTTCAAGCTTCTAGAAAATTACTTTTGACTATCACTATTTTATTCAAAGGGAAGTGGTTACACTAGAATCCACTGGTGAAGGTTTATAGTTCTGATGTTGTAAATCCCCAGTAGTGGAATTGTAGTGTCATCACATTTTATTGGATTATAGGGATAAAAACCTTAACAATTAAATTTTTACATCATGTGGTGAATTTTAGTATACGAGAGTCAAAAATTAAAATAAAATTATTGTGCACTATAAGTGGATTTTCAAAGGGAAGAAACTATACTTGATTCTATAGGTGGTGATATCTAGTTTGGATGTTGCAAATCCCCTATAGGGGAGTTATAACATCACTAATTTTTTTATTATAATGAAAAAAAACTTAACAATGAAATATCTACATCATGTGGGGATTTTTGGTAAACAAATTTTTAAACTTTAAAGATAAATATCATTCATTACCACTATTTTTTCAAAGGGATGTGGCTAGACTATAATCCTCAGGTGTATATTTTCACTTCTGAAGCTGAAAATCCCCGGTAAGTGATTTGTAGTGTAATTACAATTTTTTTGTATTATAAGGATAAAAACTTTAACAAACAAATTATTAAATAATAATAGGAGTTATATTATATTAGAGATCAATCTTCATAGAAAATTAATGTGTAGTTTTTCTATTTCTTCAAAGGGAATAGGTTAAACTAGAATCCCCAGGTAGAGATTTTAAGTTATGACGCTACAAATACCCTACAGGGAATTTGAAAACAAATTAATTTTTTTGGATTATAGGGACTTTGACCTCAAAATACATGTTTTTAAATTATGTGGGTCCTTTTAATACAACTGAATGTGAACTTCATATAAAAGTACAATGGTCAATCAATGGTTCTTCAAATGGAACTAGAGACACTAGAATCCATGATTGTAGGTTTTCAATTCCCTTCATGAAAATATTTTACAGGGGATTTATGCATCATTAAAATTTGTTATATTTTAAGGAAATAAAACATAAAAAAAAATAGTACAAAATTTTTGGCCTTTTACTATACCAGAGTTACAAATTCAAAGAAAAATATTGTGTACTATCACTTGTTCTTCGATGGTTTGCAGCTACACTAGAATCCCCCGGGGGAATTTCTAGATATAGTTTTTCAAATCCACTATAGGGGATTTTTAGAGTCATTAAAATTTTATGTATAATAAGGACAAAATCCTTAAAAAATAATTTTGTACATCATATCGAGCCTTTTACTAAACTATACATCGAACATCATAGAAAATTACCATGCATTATCAATAGTTTAACAAGGGTTAGAATCTACACTTGAATCCCCCTCCAAAGATTTATAGTTCTGATCATGAAAATCTCATATAGGGGATTTGCAACATATTTGATTTGCAACATATTTTTTATTGGAAGGATTATATAATTGGATGAATTTATAGTATAATTCCCCAGTTGATATTTTGGAAATGATTTTGCAATTCTCTTGTAGGGGATTTGCAAGATCAATTTCCTTCAAGATTTAAATCTTGTCAACACATCTAAACCAAATTAGAAGTAAAAAAATGATACAAATACTTCATAGTTGAAAATTGGGTAAATTTTTCGAAATAATAGTTTCTTCTTTTGACATTTAGACCTCTAACAATTACGTGATTTTAATTAAAACAACATCTATAAGTACAAGTATAACAATTAAAATTAAAAAAACTAAAAATAAATTTATCTTCATCCAATCAACTTGAAACATTATCTTAATAATTTTATATTTCAGGTTTCCAAGAGAATTCTTATAGTGTTCCATTTGTGACTGACATTGGACCGCAATTACATCATCTTTGTTGCATGTTTGACTTCCAAATTCATGTGGTGGTTCTAACCACTTAAAAAAATAAATTTTTTAGGCATATAGGTCCCAAATAATATATCTAATATACTCCCAGTCTTGATATATTTACTGAATCTTGATTTCCATAGCTTTAATTCTTTCACCATGCTATAATCACACAGCTTACAGAATTCTCTACAATAATTTATTTTAAAGAAAAATCTTAGCAAAAAATCAAATCTTATTTATACGATATTTTATGTAGTCAAATTTTTTAATTAGTAATGATAAAAAATTTTAATAAGAATATTTATTATTCAAAACTAGGTAAAAATATGAACACCAAGTATTTCTGGTAAATATATAGATTATAAATTATAACTAAAGGATTTTCCTACTGAAAATATCACAAACGACTATAAGTAATAGTTTATAGGGTAAATACCTAAAGATTTCATCTTCCGTTGAAAAATAGTATGTATTCATTTATCTGAGAAGACTAAACCCTAAATTTATCTGATTTGTGGTAATAGAGAATGATAGGGTCCATAGAATGAGCAGAAATGATACTACACTATCATTCTACAACTTGACTGAGACCTTAAACCTCTTCTGTCATTTGTGGCAACAAAGAATGTATAAAGGTCATTAGAGAATGACCCTTATGGATCATGTGAGATGAGATATTTAGTCCTAATTTCTTGGGATAATGGACACTCAATTCCCACGGATGGTAAAATGAAAAAAAAGAATATGGAAATAGTGTCATTAAATCAAATGGCTATGATGAAACTTGGACATATGTCACAATCGCAGGGTATAAATTAACCCACCTATTTAGGGGGGAATGGAGATGATGAACTATTATATATGAGTCATGTTCATAGTATCTGTTATCAAAAATAAAATAAAATAAAATCATCTCTGCACCTGGTGGTGAAATACCATTTGAATCTCACATGATTTAAGTAATGTGAACCTTTATGAAATGTCATCTTAAACAGCTCTAAAGTGTAATAAAGAATCACATTATGTTGACCCATTATTTTTCTAGATGGCCAAATCACATTAAAACTTACATTAATAGAAAAACCAAAATTGAGACATAACTAGGCATCAAACCACATCCAGAAACATCAAATGAAACATGTCCAAAAACCAAATATAAAATAAAACAAGACATCTAAAATTAAAATTATATATATACATATATATATGTATGTATGTATATAATTTTATTAAATATTATTTATATAATACTAAATGTTTATTAAAAATCATATAAATTTATATGTCATATATTTAGTGAAAAAATGGTTTATTAATTTAATTAAAATTATTATTTATAAATTATTATACAATTACTAATTAAGAATTTTTTTATCAATGTCATTTGTTTTTACATTTTTAAATATATATCAAATAATAAATATTTTATTATTAATTTAAAAAATTGACTAAATATGTTACACCTAATATGTCATACAATAATTTCTTATGGATACATATAAAAAATCAATACAATTTTATAGATACAAACAAACATGAATAAAATAAATTGTTAATATTATAATTATATATTTAAATTGATTAATATTTAATATTTATTATTTAATATAAGTTGTTTTAAATTATAAATTTTATTCATATTCAATATTTATATGTAATATAAACTATTTATTACTATTTAATTAATATGTGTCTGTGTGTGTGTGTATTTAATAAATTTATTCATTTTAATTAATAATTATTTCATTCATAAAATTTTTAATATTTTGGTAATTTAATAATTTTTTATTTTTATTTCCTTGATATCTTTTAAATTTTATTCATTTTTAATATTTATTGATTAAAATTTATTGATTTTAATATAGTTTTAATTTACATAATTAATATATATTTATTTTCATTTAAATATACATTCATTTTCATTTTCCTTTTTTAATTTATAAAATTAATCTCTTTTTCATGTTTTTGATATGTTTTCAATCTATTCATCTTTTAATTAAATTTAAATCATTTTTAACATGAATTAATTTATTATTATTTATTCATTAATAATGACTTTTTTAGTTTTTTTATAATTTATAGATTTTAAATATTTATTTATTTAATATTTTTGTAATTTATTCATTTTAAATGGATTTAAACATAATTATACATTAACTTTTTTTATTTTTTTTAATACAGAAACATATTACCAAGATCAGAATGAACCATGGACAATCCATGGTCCTAGAGAATTTATTATTAAAAAAGTACAAAAACAAGGAGAATAGGGATTGCAATGTTACAAAGTGTCTCATAAAACACCACCAAAAGTATAAAATCATTCAACATTTACATTAATTTATATATATCACCCCTTCCTCAGGGGCCACCCCAACATCTTGAGTGGCTTCCTCTCTTCCACTACTTTGGGGCTTACTAGGTGTCATCCAAATCATCCATGATTGATGATTCATCTTCCTCAACATGATAATTTTTGCCTCCAGCTCCATGAAAATTTCCAAATTCCACCTAGAAAGCTTATTTATTAAAAGAACTATTTAATATTCCAATCAAAGAGAGGCTTTCAATGGCACCAGCACCCACTGTATCCTCAAGACCCACCTCTTCAACCTTTTCATCTCCTTTTCCTACAGGTGAGTGTTTTTTATCATCAGCAAGAGATATAGATACATTCTAACCTACCTCTATAGTAATTTCACTTCATGGTAGATTAATTGTGACCAAGAAAACTTTCCTAGTGACCAGTTGAAATCCCTCATCATCCACAATAATATTCTTTCCTTTGTTATATGGAAATTGACCAACCTGATCTACCATGGGTTGATATAATTTCCCCTTTACCGTCGCTCACTACTGTCTAATTTAATAATCAACATTATCTTTCATAATAGTCTCACTGCCCCAAAATCCCACATTTCCAATCACAATAGCAGGGTCACTACCATGTTTCATAGAGAGGATATCAATTGTTGGCTCCTCTACATCTGCCTCATTTTTTAAATCAATCCATGATTCTTTATTTTATGAAATTATCCTTTCAACATCACCATTAGAATCTCGATTAAAGTTTCCAACCCCATCCCTAATTTCAACAGAGGCATTTTTTGGGCACAAACCCCTACCATAGTAGTAGAGAAAGAAATTGGGCCTAAGGATATCATATTATTTACATTCATCTTCCATAAAGAAGCTTGGAAAAATTAGATGAAAATGCTTCACCAGCATTGGAAAATTTGAACATAAAATTATCAACAGAGTTCTCATCCTTATTGCAATTGGATAAGCATAGGTATTTCTGAAAATTCATGTCCCGAAGCCCAAATTTAAATTATTCTGTACAGAAATCAAGCTTCATCTGAAAATAAATTGAAATATTTATTATTCTATCTATAATAAGAAAAATGATAGACTAAATAAGGGTTGATCAAAGGTCAACCTCTTTGACCACACTAGAAAATTTCCCAAATCAGGTGAGATCAGTTTCACAGTCAACCATTATGGGAGCACCGACAGCATAGGATATATCTCGAAGTAGTTTAGGATACCAAAAGACCATATAAGATTATGGATTTGAATCCATACTTGATTAATTGAGTTATTCATCAAAGTAGTATTGAAAAGGGGATCCCAATCTAGGATCCAAATAATTACAGGCTTAAGGGAGACAAACCCTAAACCACATGCCCTCAATTTGAGCTTATATGAAGGAAAAAAAATATGAAAACATCATTTTCCTATTTCCATAATATTACATCTACTTAAACCCCAGATATGTATAATCAGGCTCCCCAATATTCCTGGAATTACCCTTCCCATGAAGAGTCAATTGGGCCCAAATTGTGTATTTTCATTCATAAAGTCTCAACATAATCAGCTTCAGATCTTCTTCAACAATAGAAAAATATCCATTTTTTTAATCTGGAAGATGAAAGTGCAGGATTTTAATCCTTGAATAACCCATTGTTCTTCCCCTTTTCATCAAAAGAATCACGCCCATTATCCAAAAATATTTCAATAGATTTGTCTCCATGCACTCATGTTGGGGATGTATGAGGAACATCTGTACTAGAAATAGCCACCTTCAAATGGCTCGACAAGATTGAAGAAGCCATCGTGAGATGGAACCCTATAGAAATATATTCATATATATATATATATATATATATAATATTTCCTAAAATATGATTTATAAAAAAATATGAGTATTTACATTAAGTGTGTCATATATTTAGTTAACATGATTTATAATTAAAAATTATTGTTAATTAAAAACATTGACTAATTTTATTGAGCAATGGACATTTAATAAAATGTTATTTATTTTCAATTCAATATATATCAAAATTACTTTACATTAATTTCAAAAATACATATACATAATTAATAAAAAAAATTATAAAACAAATACACATTTAATATTTCAATAATTTTATTAATTTTCAATATTTATTTAAAAACATTATTTATTAAAATAATATATTTAAAATTTAAAATGTTTTTAATCCTTAAAATTCATTCATTTTTTATATTTTTAGTCAATATACAATATTCATTAATTTTAAATATTTTTTCAAAATTATTCATTTTTAATATTAATTATTCCCTAATAATCTGAATTATTTTTTAATATTTTTGTAATTTATTAATTTTTAATTTTTTATTGTTAAATATTTTTGTAATTTTATCCATTTTTAATATTTATTAATAAATTTTTATTCATTAACATTTAATTTTTTTTAATGTGGTTTTAATTTATATAATTTATATATTTTTATTTTTATTTTTATAAATATTCAATTTTACTTTTTTCAATAATCTAAATAATTAATAACACTAGTTTATTTTTTTTATTTTTTTTTAAATCTAAAACATTTTATTAATTATTAAATTTAACTCCTTTATAACATTAATTCATTTAATATTATTATTTATTATTTATTCACTAATTATGTTACTTAATTTCACTTTTCTTTATAATTTATTCAGTTTTAATATTTATTATTTTAATATTTTTTGTAATTTTTTCAATTTTATTATTTATTTATACAAAATTATTCTTTAAAATTTATGTTTTTTAATACAGTTTAATGTACATATTTAATATGTATTCATTTCATTTTAATATATATTCATTTATAAATATTTAAATAATTTATATAATTAATAAAACTCATTAATTTTTTAATATTTTTAATGTCTATTCATTTTTTTATTAAATTTCATGCATTTATAATAATCATAAATTTAATATTATATATTCATTAATAATTTTAATTAATTTTTACCTCTTTTATTATTTATTCATTTTTTGTATATATTAATTTAATATTTTCTAATTAATTTGATTAGTTATTTTCTGTGCATTCTAAAAAAGGCGGATAAATATAGGTCTTGTCAACGACAAAATAGAAATCTCTAACAAAACCTATATTTATCTTTGCTTTTAAGAAATCCCTCATAAAACCTTGATGATCTTTTAAATAAAACCCTAATAGAGGACCTCATCGCTCACGACATTCAATCTCTCATAGAAAAGAGGATTTGATGTTGCTCCCTTAAGAACTTCTAAGATGAAATGACACTTTAAAAACATAAGTGAGTGACTTTTGATCAAAAATTATATCCCTTAAATTGTTTTATCATTTTTAGTTCTTATTTGGGTGTTTTTAATTTTCCCATAGGATTTGAATCGCATAATAAATCTTATTTTTCTTTGATCTCACTCCCTGATTCTCCACCCAATTTTTCTTACCTCAAGACATTGTTACTTCACCCTATACCTTGCACTCCTGTTTATTTTTAATCAATCATCCTATACCTCTCATTATCATAGGGTTTTATATGTTTCCTCGGTCCTCTACAATCCACCATACCCTCCATCCCCGATCCACTACTCTGTATGACTCCAATTGACACTTAAAATTGGACATTTATTTCCAAACCAAAAAAACGATTAAAGAGATATTAATCCAAATAGTTTATTCATTTTAGTTTCATTAATATGATACAAAGTACTTTAACTATTGATATATTTAGAAAAAAGTTTTAGAAAAATCTATAAGACCATATATAATATTAATCATGTTTGTAAATATTTTTAACAATTAAATAAATCATATTAATTTAATTTAGCCTTGATAAAATATTCGTTGATTACCCCATCAAACATTATTAAAAATAGATTAAAATTATAATTCTTCCAATTTATATAGAGTTTACCATAAAATAGTATAAACATTTTTTTTAAAATCATGTTTATTAATATCATAAGATGTTTATGTGGTATTTTTCTCTTTTTAGGGGAATAGTTTGAGGAATCAGGAGGACCCCTAGTCATGGTTTTCTCCTCTTTGTGATGACGGTGGACACCATTCTAGTCCCTCCCCCACCGATGGGGGAGGGAACTTCGGCATCCACCCATAGAGTCTCTTCCACCATTAACCCCTACTCGAACCCTGATTTCCTTCCTCCTTTCCTTCAAGTCATGCTCATTCCAAAGGTCGCAGTATTCTTAATGGTGCCCAAATCTTCCATTATCGACTTTGGAGTTATCAGAAGATTTGGATCTTCTAAAAACATACCCTGGTGTCTCATTTCAAATAGTGACATCATTCTATTGACTCATTCATTAGGAACATATTTTAAGCATAGGAGTTACATGATAGGGCGACAATGGGTCTTATAAATAAAAGAAACGTGATGGTTCATGTAACGACCCAATGTTTTTGAATGGAAATTCCCTTATTATATTCATGTCATAAAATCACATGAAAATAAAACATAATGAACTACTAAGTGATATGCAACCTTTAAGCATAATTTTGTCACTTATGTGTTTGGAATTTTGAAAATCCGGCATACACGGTTGTGTTCAAGATGTTTTTTAGAGTCTAATAAAACAAAAATAATTTTTGGTGAATAGTAAAATACCCTAATGAATATTAACATAAAATTATGAATTGTTATGTACCCTAATTAATAGTAACCTCACCTATTATAGTGTAAAAATAATATTCAAGTTGGAAGTACAATATACCTATGTTTTAGAATGAGTTAATGAATGTTTTAAATCTGGTTTTTGATAATAAATTATGACATTAATTGAATATTAAAAAATCATATTTAAAAAATTATTTTTGAAAAATAGACTTCCTTTTTGGATTCTACATGTCGAAAAATGGTTAGGGTGAATTTTGGGGATTTTTCTGAAATACTTGAAATTTTGATTATTAGTAGAATTTAAAAATTCACAATAAATGCTAAATGATGGATTAATTGAGTCATCGATGATCTTATGTTGATGTAATCCCCCTTGGTTTTAATTCACATGACCAATTTACTATTCTTTTTAATTTAATACATACCATTCCTTGTCTTGGGAAGAAATAATAAATTAAATATTATAATATCCGGACATCCCTCCTCTCCTCCACTATAAAACCCCCATTCACCCCCTCTTCTTTCCACTCCTCTCAAGCTCCAAGACTTCTCTAAATTCTACCCAAATCTCTCCCTAAGGTCCTCCCCCACGTCCAAAAGCTCTAATCCTCCTCAAAATACCAAAACCTCTCCCCTTAAGAGGTTCTCAAAGGAGGAATTCTCAAGATGAAAATTCCTCTTCCCAAATTTCTTCTTTTCTTTTAAGTTCTTTTCTTTTTTTATTTTATTTCCTCACCTCCCTTTACCATAATAGTATGATAAATACATTAAAATAAATGTACTGTAATATCTTCATAAAATTGGTATATTTCATTATCTTCTCCCCTTTCCCCACCCTTTTATTTGAAAGTAATGAAAGAACCGTTTGAGATGTGCTAATTTAGCACATTCAAGGACAACGATTTATCAATTTATATTATTATCTTTAATTATGGTCATGAAACTATTTCTGTTATTGTTGAACCAGATTATTATATATGTAATATTTCCTATTTTTGGTTCTGTAATATTTTTGTACAAATGGAATTAAGTTATAATGAAAAACATATTCTTTGTAATCAAATCCACTGATCTACAAAAACAGTTATCACTATGGTTATATGTATATAATAATTAGACTTCACTCTAAGTAACCTTATAAAAACTAAAACCATGTAATCTCCTGGATAATAACTAAATAATATAACTTCAATTCTGGACAACCAATTTCATCTTGCATATAATTTAAACTTGAATATATGTGAACCAATCTTTTAAAGCCAAGTAAACAAACAAGCCCAAACAATGAAATTGAACCTTATAACTAAAAAAAAGCATTTGAATGAACTAAAAATGTTTATAAAAAAAATTATATATAGAATTGTTTATGGACTTATGAATTAATAAGCCTAATTTTTTTATTCAGGTCATTAATAACAAGTGAAGAACACCACCAAATTTATGGTAAGGGATCCTCCCTTTTACTCTCTTAATCAAGATTGTCCTCTATACTTTTCATTTTTATGTGTTCTAGAAAATTTTGGGGTATGTTTAAGGACCTCCCCCATACATCATTCTCGATTTATAAGTGATTAGAAACCCCATTTCTCTCTCATCAATCCCTCTTGGGTACACCCGACACCATCCCGGTAAAATCATAAAGAATTCTACCCAAATCTTCTTCGTTCATTCGGGTTGCCTTATGTTCCTTTAAAAATGGTGTTATCATATCTATTTATGTGAAACCTATGAATTATGTATAGTTTAAAATTATTCTAATATCAAGGCCCTTTCATCACTTTCTTTTGGGGATATACATGTTTTTGAAAGATTCTCTCCTTAGAACTTTTTGATAAGCAAACCTATTTTAAGGGGACTTCCCAAATTTGTACCCAAATTTCATGTTCAATCGATCCTCTATTTTATGATACCATTGTCTTTATAAAATCAGTATTTTTATTATGAAAAACTTATTGGTTCAATTCAGGTTTTATATAAAATGATGTCCTCTTTTTTCTTTGAAAAGCTCTAGAGTGTTTTCTTTAAAACCGCACAAAAATGTTTTAATGATAATGTTATAAAATACATTTCTAATATGTTGTCACTTATTTTTGAAACCACTTACCATGTTATATTAATATTTTACCCTATGAGATTCCATGTATTTTCTAATTCTTTCCTTACATGGACACTTTCATGATACGCCAATTGGTTATGATTTATGTCATGATTGTGGTACCCAATTCTTTCCATGAGTACCCTTATGTTTGTGTATGGTTGATTATGTATGATTGTATATGTGGTAATAATATTTATGAGGAAATAATATTCATGAAAATGTTGAGATGGGTGCGCCCAAATAGCACTCCAATGTGTTAGGTAAGGTTAAGTCTCATGAGATGCGATGTGAAACGGCATTGGTAGTTAGCCTTGACCCGTACTAAGATGGGAAACAGGATTGACGGTTAGCCTTGACCCTTACTAATGATATGATTTATGATTCTTAAACATTTTTATGATTCCATGCTTATATGATCCCATTATTATATTAAATTATTTTATAAGTTTCATGCCTTGGATATCATTATGTCATGCTTCCTAACTCATGTGCTTGAGATGCATCCTTATGTTCTTTCCTTTACTGGGATTTTTAGCTCATCCCTTGGTTCATGTGTTCCCCAGGGTACCCTATGCGGATGTAAGAGCTCAAAGGAAGTTAGAAGCTCTTTATGGAGATTAAATAAATAAGTTTTTTTTAGTCTCATGTTTTATGTTATATGTACCTAGTCATCCAATACACTAGACTTAATGATCCTTGGCTTGTACTTGGATGATTAATTATGCTTAAAATCATGAAATGTTTAATGTAAAAGGCTTGGGTCACTATAGTTGGTATCAGAGGATAGTATAGTTATTTTTGGATATTAGGAATAGATAGCCTTAGTGAGAACCTTAAGGATGAGACTAAGTATAAGAAAATAGTCCTAAATTTTGGTGAGTATAGAGTAAGAAGTTTATCAAGAAAATATATCCATGTCCGGATACAAGTAAGTAGAGGCGGCTCTAGCATAGATGTATCTTGGGGTAAAACCTGAAAACATTGCTTGGATCTAGACTCGAATGGGAACTGGTGCACGATAACGGGACTTGCTTTACTCTTGGTTACGACACTCTCAGGGGATATGCCTCAGTAGATTCACGAGCTTAGTACAAACCATTATTAAGAGAAAAAAGCTCATAAGAATATAAGTTAAGAAATAGATTGAGGATAACCTATATATAAACCTAAGGAATCACAAGTTAGGATGTAATTATTCTTTATTAGTTTATCCTTTAATGTTCAAAGTTTCCTTTTTATGCTCTATATCTAAGTATTCAATACCTCTAATTATACGGTATTTTTCTTAGTTAATGTCGGGAAATAGAAGAACATGTTACCACAAACAATGTGATAGGCAATGTGATGATTTTCCTAATGACAAGCCTGATGTGATGGAAGCGGGTGCTCAAAACATCATGACAGTACTTGATTAGCTGGCTCCAGTTATGAATAATAACTTGAATCAGGTGGAACGTCCCCCTCCTCCAAGGAAAGAGAAAGTTATCATCGAATCATTCATGGGGAAAAGGCCTCCCATGTTTAGTAGGTCTTTTGATCCCCTCCTCGCTGAACAATGGATTAACTCCATTGAAAAGAATTTATCTGTCCTCAAATGCTTGGAAGATGAGAAAGTTGTACTGGTAGCCTATCATTTTGATGGGGAAGCTGATAAGTGGTGGAAACTGATCAAGAATTCAAAGTCCAAATAGGAAATTGATTCCATAGATTACGAGGAATTCAAGAGGATGTTTTTCAACAAATATTTTCCTTGAACCCACCATCTCAAGATGGAAAGAGAGTTCCTTGGACTCAAGCAGAAGTAAGATGAGTATCCTTTAGAATCTTCATCTCAAGTTTGGATATTGCTTCCTTATGAGCATGAATACCTAGCTCAAATTATTGATACAAAGGATAGAATCATGCTTGAATACATTCCCATCGTGAGGGATTACACTGATGTATTCCCTGAAGAGTTTCCTAGTCTTCCAGCTGACCGAGAGGTTGAGTTCTCAATTGAACTTATCCCTAGATATCTTCCAATATCAAAGAAACCTTATATAATGGCCACCATAGAGATAGAAGAGTTGAAGAAGCAGTTACAAGAGAATATGCAGAAGGGTTTTATATGCCTGATTGCTTCACTGTGGGGTGCTCTAGTCCTCTTCATCAAGAAGAAGGATGGATCAATGCACCTCTTCATTGATTATCGTGAGCTCAATAAAATCACTATAAAGAACAAGTATCCCCTTACACGGATAGATGACTTGTTCGATTAGCTTAGTGGGTCCTGTTATTTCTCTAAGGTGGACCTTCGGTCAGGATATCACCAACTAAAGATGAGGAAGGAAGATATTCCCAAGACTGCCTTCCGAATGAGGTATGGACACTATGAGTTCATATTGATGACCTTCATACTCACTAATGCTCCAGAAATTTTCATGAATTTAATGAATAGAGTCTTTAGAGATTAGCTTGACAAATTTCTGGTGGTCTTTATTGACGATATTCTGATATACTCCAAGAGCAAGGAAGAACATGATGAGCATTTGGAAACTATGTTAAAATCTTTGTGATGGGAGAAGTTGTATGCAAAGTATAGTAAATGTGAGTTCTGGATGGAGGAAGTATCATTCATGGGTCATGTTATCACCAAAAAAGAGATATCTGTGGACCCTTCCAAGACGAAGGTAATTGAAGAGTTGCTAAGGCCAACTTCTGTAATGGAGATCCGCAGCTTTTTAGGTCTAGCTGGGTATTATCGACGATTCATGAAGAACTTTTCATGATTGTCAAACCCAATGACCAAGCTGACATGGAAGGGAGTAAAGTTCATCTGGACACAGGAATGTGAATACTATTTCAAGGAGTTGAAAAAGAGGCTTATCACCGTGCTGATACTCACACTCCCTTCATATGGAGAACTCTTTGTGGTGTATAGTGATTCTTCTAAGAAAGGATCAGGTTGTGTGCTAATTCAAAATTATAAAGTGATAGACTATGCCTCAAGGTAGCTGAAAATCCATGAGAAAAACTATCCCACTCATGATTTGGAGTTGGCAGTTGTGAACTTTGCATTGAAAATCTGGCGACATTATCTCTATGGGAAAAATGTGAGATATATACTGACCACAAGAGTCTCAAATATATATTCACATAGAAAGATCTTAATATGCACCAAAAAATATGGATAGAACTCATCAAAGATTATGACTTCTCAATCCAATTCCATCCTGGAAAGGCAAACAAGGTGGTGGATTCTCTTAGTAGAAAGGATCCTACATCTTTATCAATGATAAGAATTGAAAAGGATTCGATATTCTTAGATTTGAAAAGGATGGATATAGGAATCATTAAGGGAGGAACATCATAAATCCTTTCTCTACTGATTACTCAACCATCCCATAGGGAGTAAATAAAGGATGCTCAATGAAAGGATGTTGAAATTCAAAAAAGGGTGGAAGTTGTTTAAAATGGGAAATCCTCCGATTTCAAAATTGATGAGGAAGGAGTTATAAGATTTGGGACATGATTATGTGTACCATATGATCCGGAGATAAATAAGGAGATATTGAATGATGCACATATCTTGACCTTCTATATCCATCCTGGGAGTACTGAAATGCACCGTGATCTCCTAGAACACTTCTGGTGGGATAACATGAAGAAAGAGATTGCAGAATATATATCAAGGTTCTTGGTATGCCAGAAAGTTAAAGATGAGAAAGAAAAGTTCAAAGGTATGATGTAGCCACTGACTATACCCATGTGGAAATGGGAAAATATTACTATGGACTTTGTCACAGGTCTCTGAATGAAGTCAAAGGGAAATAATGCGATATAGGTTGTGGTTGACTGACTCACCAAGACACCCCATTTCATCTATATTCAGGAAGATCTACCACTTGAACAACTTGCAAAGTTATATGTGAAGGAAGTGGTGAGACTCCATGGTGATCCAATCTCAATTGTCTCTGACCATGATCTATGGTTCACATCTAAATTCTGGAGGAGCCTTCATCATTCTTTGAGTACTGAATTAAATTTCAGCACAACCTATCACCCCCAAACTGATGGCTAGTCTGAAAAAACTATTCAGACGCTTGAATATATTCTTAGAGCCTACTCTCTAGAATTAAATGGTGTATGGGATCATCATCTCCCATTGGTTGAGTTCTCATACAACAATAGCTTCCACTCGAGTATTCAGATGACTCCATATGAAGCTCTATATGGAAAGTGTTGTAGAACTCCAACCTGTTGGGATGAAGTTGGAGAAAGAAAGCTAGTTGGACCTGATCTTGTTCAAGAGATGACAGAGAAGGTTCAAGTCATCCAGAATCACACCAAAGCTTCACAAAGTTGACAAAAGAGCTATGCTGACAACCGTCGAAGGGACTTGGAGTTCGTTGTTGGAGATAAAGTCTTCCTTGAAATATCTCCATGGAAGAGAGTCATGTGATTCGAGAAGAAAGGGAAGTTAAGCCCAAGGTATATTAGCCCCTTTGAGATCCTTGACCGCATAGGAGTCTTGGCCTATTGGCTTGCACTTCCACTAAATATGGCTCGAGTTCATGATGTTTTTCACATATCACTCTTGATGAAGTACATACCTAATCCCTCACATGTACTAAACTCAGAGGTGGTGCAGCTGGAAGATGATCTCTGCTATGAGGAGAATCCAGTAAAGATTCTAGATCGGAGAGATAAGGTTCTACGCAACAAGACAACCCATCTTTTCAAATTGTTGTGGAGGAACTATAAGTTTGAGGAAGAAACATGGGAACTGGAGGAAGCAATGAAGGAAAAGTACCCGCACCAGTTTTTGGATTTGTATGTAAAACGAAATTTTGAGGGAGAAATTTCATAAGGGGGGAATAATACAACGACCCAAAGTTTTTCAAGGGAAATTCCCTTCTTATATTCATGTTATAAAATCACATGAAAACACAACATAATTAACTACTAAGTGATAAGTGATCTTTAAACATAAGTTTGTCACCTATGTGTTTGGAATTTTGAAAATCTGGCATACACGGTTGTGTTCAAGATGTTTTTTGGAGTCTAATAAAAAAAACTAATTTTTTGTGAATAGTAACCTACCCTAATGAATAGTAACATACCATTATGAATAGTGATATACCATAATGAATAGTAAACTCACCTATGATAGTATAAAAATCATATTCAAGTTGGAAGTACAATATACCTATGTTTTAGATTGAGTTAATGCATGTTTCAAATCTGTTTTTTGATAATAATTTATGATTTTAATTAAATATTATAATAATCATATGTAGAAAATTATTTTTGAAAAATGGACCTCATATTTGGATTGTACACATCGAAAAATTGTTAGGGTGAATTTTTGGGATTTTTCTGTAATACTTGAAATTTGGATGAATAGTAGAATCCGATAATTCATAATAAATGCTAAATAATGGATTAATTGAGTCATAGATGATGTTATGATGATGTAATCCAACTTGGTTCGAATTCACATGACCCATTTACTATTCTTGGTCATGGAATACTGACTATTCCTTGTCTTTGGAAGAAATAATAAATTAATGATTATAATATCATGAAATCCCTCCTCTCCTCCACTATAAAACCCCCCCATTTACTCCCTCTTCTCTCCACTCCTCTCAAGATCCAAGACTTCTCGAAATTCTGCCCAAATATCTCTTTAAGGTCCTACCCCACGTCCAAAAGCTTTCACCCTTCTCAAAATACCAAAACCTCTCCCCTTAAGTGGTTCTCAAAAGATGAAGTCTCAAGAGGTAAATTCCTCTTCCCAAATTTCTTCTTTTCTTTTATTTTCTCTATTTTTTTTTATTTTCATTCCTCACCTTCCATCACCATAATAGTATGATAAATATAGTAACATACATGTACTGTAATATCTTCATGATAGTGGTATATTTCATTATTTTCTCCCCTTTCTAGACCCTTTTATTTGAAAGAAATGAAAGCACAGTTTGAGATGTGCTAATTTAGCACATTCAAGGACAATGGTTTATCAATTTCTATTATTATCTTTAATTATGGTCATGAAACCATTTGTCTTATGGTTGATCCAGATTATTATATATTTAATATATTCTATTTTTGGTTCTGTAATCTTTTGGTACAAATGGAATTAATTTATAATGAAAAACACATTCTTTGTAATCAAATCCGCCGATCAACAAAAACGGTTATCACTATGGTTATATAAATATAATAATTCAACATCACTCTAAGTAACTTTATAAAAACTAAAACCATGTAATCTCATGGATATGAACTAAATAATTTTACTTCAATTCTGGACAACCACTTTCATCTTGCATATAATCCAAACTTGAATATAAGTGAACCGATCTTTTAAAGCCATGTAAACAAACGAGCCCAAATAATGAAATTGAACCTTATAAATAGTCAAAAAGGATTTTAATGATCTAAAAAGATTATAATAAATAGATTAAATATATAATATGTTCTTTAATTATGAATTAATAAGCCTAATTGTTTTATTTATGTCATTAATAACAAGTGGAGAACACCAGCGGATTTAAGGTAAGGGATCCTCCCATTTTCTCTCTTAATCAAGATTATACTCTATACTTTGCGTTTTTATGTGTACTAGAAAATGATTAGGTATGTTTAAGGAACTCCACCATACTTCCTTCTGGATTTATAAGTGATGAGAAACCCAATTTCTGTCTCATCAATCCCTCTTGGGTACACCCGACACCATGCCGGTAAAATCGTAACGAATTCTACCCAAATCTTATTCGTTCTTTTGGGTTGCCTTATATTTCTTTCAAAATGTTGTTATCATATCTTTTTATGTGAAAAATATGAATTCTGGATAGTTTGTAAAATATTCTAACATCAAGACCATTTTATCACTTTCTTTTGGGGATATACATGTTTTTGAAAGATTCCATCCTTAAAACTTTCTCATAGGAAAACCTGTTTTAAGGGGACTTCCCAAATTTTTACCCAAATTTCATGTTCAATCTATCCATTGTTTTATGATTACATTGTCTTTATAAAATCAGTATTTTAATTATTAAAACCTTCTTTGTTCAATTTTGTTTTTATATAAAATGATGTCCTCTTCTATTTGAAAATATCTAGAGTGTTTCCTTTAAAACCGCACAAAAATGTTTTAATGCTAATGTTCTAAAATACATTTCTAATATATTGTCACTTATGTTTGACTCCACTTACCATGTTATATGCCTATTTTACCCTATTATTGTCCATGTATTTTCTAATTATTTCCTTACATGGACACTTTCATGATATGCCCATTGGTAATGATTTATGTCATGATTGTGGTACCCAATTCTATCCATGAGTACCCTTATGTTTGTGAATGGTTGATTATGTATGATTTTATATGTGGTATGAATATTTATGTGGCAAGAATATGCATGAAAATGTTGATATGGGTGTGCCCAGATAATTCTCCAATGCAATGGGTAAGGTTAAGTCTCATGAGATGCGATATGAAACGGGATTGGCGGTTAGCCTTGACCCGTACTAAGATGGGAAATGGGATTGGAGGTTTGCCTTGACCCATACTAAAGATATGTTTTATGATTCTACCACATTTATATGATTCCATGTGTATATGATCTCATGCTTATATTAAATGATTTTATACGTTTCATTCTTTGGATATCATTATATCATGCCTCCTAACTCATGTTCTTGAGATGTATCCTTATGTTATTTCCTTTATTGGGATTATTAGCTCATCCCTTTGTTCATGTGTCCCCCAGGGTACCCTATACGGATGTAAGATCTCAAAGGATGTTAGAATCTCTTTATGGAGAATAAATAAAGATTATTTTAGTCCCATGTTTTATATTATATGTACCTAGTCTTCTAAGACACTAGACTTACGATCCTTGGCTTGTAATATGATGATTAATTATGCTAAAAATCATGAAATGTTTTATGAAAAAGGCTCGAGTCTCTATAGTTCATTTTTCATCAGAGGTAGATCTCATTAATGTCTGGTCAAGTGCTCCTCACAACTTCAACAACTTCATATTTTACATATTCCAGTGGTCCTTCGATTTTCATATGAAGCAAGACCCTTTGACAATGGAGACATGGGTATGCTTTCCCAATCTCCCCATACCATTTTAAAACCATTCTATTATGTGTATGCTAGGGAATATGATTGGTAAATATAAGTGTTTGGATAGCCGTACAGAGTCTCTCTGTAACCATGTCAATCAAATTTTTTTATGTTGAAATGGATGTGTCTAAAGTTCCCACTAGTGACAAAAAAAATTTTACGTCAGTTCTTTTTTTACATCGGATTTTGGCCGATGTTTTTACAGGAGACGTTATAAATATTGTTTTCTAGATCATTTATTTTAAAACTGTCGTAAAAAACATAAATCTAAATCATTTTTCACATCGGTTCCTAAAAAACTGATGTGAAAAATGCTCCGGATTTGTGAGTTATTATGCCAATTGTAAAATAATCAATGTGGTATATCATTTATTATGTCGGTTATGTAATAACCGACAAAATAAACTGCACCTCCAAAGCATTTTTCACATCAGTTAATAAAAAAACGGCATGAAAAACAAGTTTATAAAGTCTTTTATTTTGATAAATGATATGATAAACTAGGCTATGAAGCGGTTTGTCACATCGGTTATTGTTTAACCGACTTGAAAACATATATAATACATCAGTTATTAAATAACCGATGAAAAAAACCATTCCCAAGCATTTATTACGCCAGTTATAAAATAAAAAATGTAAAAAGAAAATTTTAATAAAACCGTTTCAACCATTACTTTGCTATGACAAATAAGACTTAAAACAAGTAGAAAATAGACCAAAACAAGACCAAAACCGGACCAAAATACATACCATAAAATCATCAGAACTAGACTAAGACAAGATAAAACAATTAAAAATTAAACATTCAAATACAAAAAATTCAAAATTACAATGCAAACTAAAAAAACCAAGACCACCTTGAAAAACCCCTACCTCCTTCGACACCCCCCCACTACCTAGATAGCCCCCCCCCCCCCCAACCTAGACACCCCTACCCCCTGGGCACCCACCCCCTCGGCACCACCCACCCAACCCTGGACACCCTCCCACCCACTGGACACCACCCCACCCCACTAGAAATCCCCTTAGACACCCGCATACCCCCCTGAACACCCTTCCACCCCTTGGACACTCCCTCACACCACCCCCTGGACTTCCCCCACCCCCTGGATGGCCCCCCACCCCACCCCCTAGACACCCTCCCACCCCCTGGACACCCTCCCACCCCTAGACACCCTCCCACCCATTGGAAACCACCCCACCCCACTGTACAGTCCCCATGGACACCTTCCCACCATCTGTACCCCCCCTGAACATCCCCCAGCCCTTGGATAACCTCTCACCCCCTAGACACCCCCACACCCTGGACACCCCCACCCCCTGGACACCCCCCCCCCCCACATGGAAAAGCCCCACCCCCTTGGATAGCCCCCACCCCTGGACACCCCCACCCCCTATACAACTCCCACCCCCTAAACAGCCCCCACCCCCTGGACAGCCCCCACCCACTGGACACCCCCACACCCCTAGACACCCCGAACCCCGCTGGACACCCCCCATGGACAGCCCCCCACCCCCTTGGATGACCTCCCACCCCCCTAGACACCCCACCCCCTAGACCTCTCTCACACGCCTCCCCCCCGGACAACACCCCTCCCCCAAGACAACACCCCTCCCCACTAGACAGCCCCCCATGGATAGCCACCACCCCCTTGGGTAGCCCCCACCCCCTGGATAGGCCCCAACCCCTTGGACAACCTCCCACCACCCTGGAAACCCCCACCCCACCCCCTGGACAGCCCCCACCCCCTAGACACTCCCACCTCTTGGACACCCCCACCCCCTAGACACCCCCACCAGACACCCCACCCATTTGATAGGCCCCCCTTCCATGGACATCCACCCACCCCTGGACACCCCCACCCCTTGGACACTTCCCCTGGACACCTTCCCACCACCCCCACCACCACCACCACCCTGGTCACCCTCCCACCCCACTGGACAACCCCCCACCCCCTGGACCTTCCTACCAACCCCATGACACCCCCACACCCATGGACCCCCTCTCACCCCTAGACACCACCCCCCATGGACACGCCCCCCCAACCCCCTTGATACCCCTACCCCTGAGACAGGCCCCCACCCCCTGGACAGCCCCCACTCCCCCTAGACACCCCCAACACCTTGGACATCCTCCTCCCCCCACCCCCTGGACACCCCCACCCCTTGGACACTTCCCCTGGACACCTTCCCACCCCCCTGGACAGCCGCCCCACCACCACCACCACCCTGGTCACCCTCCCACCCCACTGGACAGCCCCCACCCCTGGACCTCCCTCCCACCCCCAGGACCCCCCCCCCCCACACACCCATGGACACCCTCTCACCGCCTAGACAACACCCCCATGGACACCCCCCAACCCCCTTGACACCCCTACCCCTCAGATAGGCCCCCACCCCCTGGACAACCCCCATGCCCCCTAGACACACCCCACTACTTGGACAGCCCCCCTCCCCCTGGACACCCCCACCCCCACCCCATTAAATCATTATAATGAAATTCCAAAATATGAAACAAGCAGAAACTAGACCAAAAGAAAACCCAAACAAGATCAGAAATCCATACCGGAAAAACATCAGAACTAGACCAAAACAAGAAGAACCAGAGAAAAATTAAAATTCACATATATATCATTCAAAACTTTCATTTTAAACTAAAAAACTTTAATCCAACAAAAACAACAACCAAATACACAATTATAATTACAATATTAAAAATTTCATTTTACACTACAAACAAATTAAAATCCAATCAAACCTATAAAATAATTTGACCATTCCACTTGTAAGTATTTACCTCTTGAGAATTATAGGGTTTAGGGTCAGCAAATAGATACAAATTAAAAGGATAGTATTTAACATTTACAATTAATTAATCAAATTTAATATTATGGGAAAGTTTATAAGAAAATTTTACCAGGTCAAACTTCACTAGTGTTCCAATTGTAATTATTTCATACATAAATATTAACATATAATGTCTACATTCGATAATGCCTTGATGTTCATAGAAATTCTATTTAAATGTCTGTCAATTGAAAATATTATTTTTATGTAATACATCAAAAAGTACAAATTATAAATGAATATTTACCTGTTACTTTTACATATTTTCTCTCAGCACTCTATTTCATTGTGTTTTTTTTCAAAATTAGACACATTCCCTATAGAAAATAATATGAATGGGATAAATTTAAAATTCATTATAACATAGACAACTATTAAGAAATTGAAACATACTTTTCCAACTTCTTCTTAAAAGTTCCCAGCACATCACCATGGACAGATCATATCCAATAAAGTGTCTTATCCCTTGGACAAAAAACACATAACATCCAATGATCACTGATATAAAAGAAAATTTAATGTTAGTGGTTTTTCATGTTAAGAGATAATGAACACTTTTATAGATATATGTTTCATACGTCTCACAAAAATGAATCATCCAACACTACATGATTATATTCTGTTCAAATCATTCAACAATATAAAGTGATCTTTGTTCCTCAACCATTGCATGTGCTTCAAGGGAAAAAAATTTAGGACCACGAATCCATATACATCTATTCGCTCATTCTTCTCGCAGTTGTTATAAAGATACCAAATAAAAAATATAAATATGTATACAGTTTTATTAAATATAACGCAGGTAAAGGTGTTAAGACATACATGGAAAAAACCTGCACCACATGGATTCCCATCTAATCTCCAATAACAAACTCCTTGATATCATTTTTTATATTCCCCATATTTATTGCACATCCAAAAGCATGATCTTACATTGGAAACTCAGAATGATCTGCAAAAAAATTTGAATATCTTGACAATCTGTCAAGACTACTAGAATTTGTATCTCATATCATAGCCATTTGTCTTGTTTATTGTTCATAATGTATTTCTTTAACATTGAATTATTCCTATGAAAATAAATATAAACATATATTAGTTTTCAAATGTTAAAACAACTTCAACGAAAAAAATAAAATAAAAGATATTTCATACATACCGCTATGGTAATGAGTCGTAGAAGTTTGATAGCCAAAAAAAGTGGTTGATACTATATCCAACTGTCATCACCTCATCTATAGGTAATGGTAATCGAGCTGATCTATCTATAATATCCTATATAGTGACCCTATGATGCTATACCTCAAACTTTTGATGATGAAATGTATCTCCTATACAATATACCTGCCCATATGAAACTATATGATGGTAAAGATCATCAACATACAACTCACAATAAGTAAGAATTTGTGGCAAAGGAGTAGGATAAAAACAGGTTCCATAGGTTGACGTTTGGTAGTGGGAGATACTGGAGGAGGTGGAAGATAAATAATGGGGTCTGTAGGGGGAGGTGTAGGAGTGGGAGATATAGTCTGAAATTGAATTTCCATATCTGCAAACATAGAATGTACTGACGCTCTAATATTTTCCTTCATCGGTACATTAAAATTATGAACATCAGCCTCCATGGATTCTATTTTTTTATAAACACGCTCAATTGAAGATGTTGACGAACATGGATGCACTTTTCGTACCGATACACCTATCATATATCCTCGTACATGATCAGGGTTTTAGGGATTTTCCATTGCTACAGAAAAAATATTTTGCCTCCCAGTAGTTGTAAATAACCCCTGTAAGCTCTGCTCCTCAAGAGATTCTTGTATTAGTTAATTGAACATTTTTGTAATGATTAAAATTATATAAATAATATAATTAACTTAAATAAATAAACTAAATATCTTACGATCCTCTCAACTATGATTCTTGATTCTTATGAAAGATATTGCACCTTTTTTCCCATCCAAGATTTCTTCAATTTTTCATGTCTAGATGGAGGGGATGGAGGGGAAACCTCTCCATGTCTTGTTTTCTTAGCTCTCAATTTGTTAAATTTTCCACCATTATTTGTTCTTAAAATAATTTATACCCTCACCATGATAAAATATGAGTGTATACATTTTTAGATTGTATCTTTTGATGAGATGTCCTTGTTTTCTGTAAATTAAGATAAGAAATCATTAACAAAACATTAATAATATTGTTAGGTCCACAAGGCTGAATAACCTGGGAGGGGGAGTGAATCAGGGTATGACTAATTTAAAATTAAAGCTCATTTTGATCTTGTTTCACTGTTAATCAAAACACTCTTCTCTATATTTCCCGTTGAACAATATAAATAGAATGTAAAGCATGCATAGGACACACCAATTTTTACTTGGTTCACCCTCACTGGGCTACATCCAAGGAGCATACCCCTACAATGTTCTGATGTACCAAATCCACTAAATCACACTGTTGTTTACAAGGTTCAAGCTAGATCACTTTAATGCCCAGGCTCACTGCCATTATAAGGTTTAGGGTCTGCTCACTGCTTTCCCAAGTGTCACTCCCTATTTCTCTCTCTCTGGCTCACTACTGGTGGAGAGGATCACCTTCTTCCTATTCCTTTACTCACTGCTCTAGAAAGGATCAACTCACAGTTTATAGACATGTATTTCTCTTCATTGTCACTAATGAATACATCCTCTCTTGTATGTGGATGCTCTATTGGAGTCCAACATTCACCCATACATGAATCTCACATTGCACCGAAGGTATCATGTAATTTTTCAGCTTTCATGTAGCCCTGAATCACTACCGTGAATCAACCTTACCTGGAAACCTTCACTAAGCTGGCACACAAGTATCATCGTGCAAGTTATAACTGGCACGAAAGTCTACCTCAACCACTTGCACGACACAATCTTCTGCAACTCCAAACTTTTGTGACTCAAACTCTTTGACGCCCAAACAAATATTGGCGTGCAACCATCAACTCTCTTGATTCTTCAAAATCTAGCGTGCAAGTGTCACCAAACCACTTGCGCGTTGCCTTCTTCTTCAACTCAAAACTTGGGAGAACTTCCTTCCTTTCTCTCCCAAACCACCTTGGGCACGTAACTAACAACTGGCATACAACTTCTACATGTGCGACCACCACACCTATGTGACAGGAGCTCTTATTTTTTCTATGTCTTGAACTATTACTGAATGAGTAGGGGTCAAACTCTATTTATAGGCATTTGGACACCCTATGCGATGGTGCGCAAGTCTCCCCTCGACGCTCAAGTTTCGGCACGTAAGTCTCTGCCGCAAAATTCACTTGCGCGACCAACCCGAAAACTTGGGCACCCCTTATCCCTATGCAATATTTTGAGGTTCTGATCTTGAAAATCATATGGTGTGAAATTTTACTCTCCTTGAAGACATCGGAATGCAAGTCCCTTTTCACAAACCAGTTTTCTCCATTTTTCGATTTTCAAGCCCAAAAATTTGGCAAACACTTGAAAATGAAGTCACCTTGTATCTGCTCTTTTTGTACCACCTCCAGATCATCCATTACTTTTTTGATGTTCTTGAATCAAACATGGATCACTAACCACAGCCCTTGAACTCAACATTCCACCAAGAAATCCCCTTTGTTAACAAATTTGTGTGTCATGGTTTGCTTTGTCAACAATCACAACACAGATGTCCACTTTGTCAACAAACACAATCACCTCAAAAATGCTTCAACGATTCCTTTGGGGATTTTTGTCCAACAATAATATCATTTATATATGAAATATTACAAAATATTACATTTCCATTACAAAAAAATGAATCTTTTCATCTACTTTTAACAAATTTTCTCCTTGTGTCTTCATCAATGAAATGATATATATGACATGGATTTACAGGATTCCTATAACCAAAAATGAAATCAGATGTGAGGGTTGATTTTAAATCCCTCCATCCTCTTTCAGCCATAAATAAACATCTCATCTTAACTCCTCCAGTGTCAGGAATATAAAATTTCATCTAATAAAAAAGAGATAAAAAATATTATACTAGAAATATTTAATGATTAATAAAACAATAGGAAAATATCTTACAAAAATCATCTCCTACAACTGAGATATTATAACTTTGTCCACACTTCTCCAATCATCATAAAAATGCTTACTTTTCTTTTACACTGAGTCGATACAAAACTCTTAAAATATTTTTCATTTGGAGCTCTACTAATATCATCATCATCAAAATCAAAGTGTATCCTATGATACTGGCTACGGGCAAGTGATAATTTGGTAAACATGTGCATCCATGATTACCAAATCTTGAACTCTTCTCTGTCGTTATGGGAGCACATGAGGAATATTGGGGAACATCAAGAAGAGCATGTGAATGTTCCACCCTAGATGTATGATCATGTTGCTCATCTCTATAATCATTTGGTTGATCAACTGATTGATCTTTTATTTTCCTTCAAATCAAAAAAGAAAACATTATGTCACAAATATACAAATTCAAATATTACATTACTAATTTAAACAAAAAATGGAAAATAGAACTAAGTTACGTAATAGTCAACATGGTATATATGGTAAGCATGTTAAACAATGGTGAAGATGGTAAACATGGTAAACATGATAAACTAAACTAAATAAAATTAAAATAAACAAAAAATTCACACATTTTATGATAATAATAAATATAAAAAAGAAATAAACATATGATGCATGTAATATTAGAAATGTAAAAATCGATTTTTTTCCCAAATTCCTTCATGATGATCATTAATTATGGTACAAACCATGTCTCCAGCATTCTAATCATTATTTTATGTTAATATTTCCATGGAAGTAGGGATCTCACTTGAATCAGTATCTTCATCAAGTTGATCCTCACCAACATATTGTTTGTTCCCTTCTAAAACAATAGACCACTGCATATCTGATTGATCAACTATATACAAAATATGTTTTTCATGTGATTCCATTATAAAATAATTTGTTGTGTATTCCAATATATTCAGATTAACAACTATCATTCCAAATTCATCATGTATAACACTTTTTTAACCAATAAACCATTTGTAGTTAAAAATCGGAACTTTAATTTTAATGTAATAAACCTCCCATATTTCATCAATGACACCATAATAGGAACTTGATGAGGAAATTGGGGTTTTTTCTTTAGAATTCACAAAATTCATTACTTCTGTAGACACCAATACACCACTATTCTAAACTTCACTTCTATTGTCCTGAGATTTTGTATGGAATGCATATCCATTAATGTCTTAATTGGACCATGTTATCACATTTAAACTTAGACCACCCACTAATCATATTAATGTTTCTAATACATCTAATCTACTAATCAAGGTCTTTTTAAACCATGGAAAAAATGTTTTATTATTCTCATTCAAAATCCACATTTCTTTCTTCTTTGGATGAAATTGTTTCAACTCATTAATATGCAATGTGATAAATAGTAGAGCATCAACTATGTTATTAAAGATGTATAATTTGAACTCATTAATCTATTCAAGTGAAAATGATTGGGATTTCAATCCATGAATCCCCTTTACCTAATAATTAACTTGTTCATGGAATGATGGAGGCAAAGATATGTTCTCCGATGAATCCATGTAGCTAGTACAAAACTCCTCAACCTCCTCAAAAATATAATTTTCAATAATGGAGGCCTCAAGTCGATATGGAATCTTAATATACCCCTTCAAAAAATTTATATACCTTTCAAATGGATACATCCAACAAAGATATACAGATCCAAAAATCTTTATTTCTCGAACCAGATGAACCATTAAATTCACCATTATATCAAAAAATAATATACGGGAAAATAAAATTCCATTTTAAAAAGTATATAAATTTCATCATTTTCCAAAAAAATTAAATCATTCACATCAATCATATTATTACAAATTTAATTGAAAAAATAACACAACTTCATTATAGTCTTTTTGAAACAGATGGGAAATATTCCACACAATGAAACTGGTAGAAGTTGTTGCATCATGATGTGACAATCATGAGATTTCATACGTATCAACTTCAAATCCTTCAAAGAGATTTTTTTTATATTTGAATAATAACCTTGAGGCACTTTGATATCAGGAAGACACTAAAAGAATATAATTTTCTCCCTATTGGATAATGTATGAAAAGATGGGGGAAGATATTTCTATCATCTATTAGGAGTGGGAGTTAACTCTGAACGTATTCCCATTCATTGTAAGTCTAATCTTGAATTCAACCCATATTTTGTTTTTCCTTTAATATCTAAAAATGTTCCAATCAAAATTTTTCATATATTCTTCTACACATGCATTACATAAATATTATGTTTCACTTCATGATATCTCCAATATGGTTGCTCAAAAAATATTGACCTTTTCTTCCAAATATGTCTATCATTACCAGATTTATGTGGCTTTCCCAATGTCACATAAAGGTTTTTCACCCTCTCAAAATACACATCAGGGGATAAAGGTTTTGTAGAAACATAAAATTCTTGTTATCCATTTAATTCATTTTTTACTCTACTATAAGAGTGATACATAGGAAAAGACATTTGGTGACCCATGTATATTGTTTTCCTCCCATGATGCAATGGAAAATATGAAGTCTATTGTTCATAAATTGGACATTCTTTATGCCCCTTAACATTGTATCCAGAAAAATTTCCATACACTGGGAAGTCATTTATAGTGAACATAAGTACTACATGCAGTTTAGAATATTCCATTTTAAAAAAAAATCATACACCCTTATACCATCCTCCCATAAAAATTTCAAATCATCAATCAATGGTGACAAGAACACATCAATATCATTTCGAGGTTACTTTGGACCAGAGATTATTATACTCAACTTGACATATTTGTGCTTCATACAAACTTTATAAGATATGTTGTAAATTACCAATTAAATAGGCCATGAACTATTTGTGATACTGATGGTTCGGTATGGATTCATTACATCTATTCACAACCCAAGTCTGAGATTTCTAATTTCATTACCAAATGTAGGATACTGATCATCAATTTTATTCCATTATGGACAATCAGCTGGATAACGTATTTTTCCATCACATATCCACTCAAAAACATGCCATATTAACCTTTTTTCATCATGTGAATTAGAAAATAAATGTTTCAAATGATGAATTATAGGAAGATACCAAAATACCTTGGTATGGATCTCTGTAATCTCTACACCTGCCAGTGAGTTTTCATTCAACTTATACTGTGATGTCCCACATTTAGGACACTCTGATAGAAATTCATATTCCATCCTATATATCATATAGTCATTCAGATAGGTTTGTATTTTCTTATATCTCAATCCCATCAGGCATAATATTTTCTTGTCCTTATAATGTTAATCTAGATGATCATTGTCTTCTGGAAGAATGTCTTCCAACAATAGTAGCATCCCTGTAAAAATGTTTTCACTCCATCCATGTTTTTCTTTCAGATTAATAAATATTAACACTACTAAAAAAACCTTAAATTCCATACAACCAGGATACAATGGTTTTAGAACATCACCATATAGACACACAATGTTCGGTTCTATCTCAATTTGTTCTATTGCAATATCATGAATCATTTCTTCAATTCCATTGGAGTTACCATCTTTTAAATCGTCATCAACATTAGATCTAACATTCTGTCCAGTTCCACCATCCCAAATCCAAGGGTTGAAACTCATATTAAAACCATGAAGAATCATATGATCTTTGATCTATCTACTTTTCAACTTATTTATATTCAAACATTTTAGGCATGGACAAAAAAAATGTTGCTGATTGGAACATTTCATTTAGAAAATTCAAAAATGGAATAAACACCTTCCTCATATTCATTACTCTTTGGATGTTCCATAATACAACTTTGACTTATTATTACCAATAACAAATATCAAAATTATACAACTTTTTAATAGACGAAAATTTTAAATTTATATGAAAAAAATCATAATTTGAATATTAAAAAAAATAAATATATGCATATTTGAAAAAGATATGCATGAAAACAATTTGAAAAAGAAAATATAGTTAGATATAAAAGTTTTAAATTCATCTTGGATCCTTTCTTCTTAAGGTACAAAAATAATACATCTTGGTGCAATAAGATACCAAATTCACCATTCTGTAGGCAATAAATATGAATTATAAATATTAAAATATGAATATATTTAGTACTGAAAATTACACATTTCCCAATGATTTGAAACCATTGTGATAGCCCCTAAAACAATTGGGATAGAATATCCCAATGGTTTCACACACCGTTGGCATGATGGACGTGGTAATTGCCCCATACCAACGATTCTATAGGAACTATTGTTATAGACTACCTGAAATTAATATATGCCAATGGTTTTAATGAAACCATTGGGATATATATACACCAACTATTCAAGAACTATTGGAATACATGTTTTCCAGCATATAATCTATTCCAATAGTTTCATGGAAACCGTTGTGATATTTTTATACCAACGGTTCAAGAACCGTTGGCATACACTCTCAAGTATATAATCTATTACAACAGGGGTGGGGATGTCTAAGGGGATGGGGGTCTGTCCAAGGCAGTGGGGGATGTCCAGGGGGTGTCCAGGGGGTGGGGTCTATATGGGGTTGGGGGGTTTCCATGGGGGGGGGGGGTTCTAGGGGTGGGGGTTTCCATAGGTGTGGGGTTGTCTAGGGGGTGGGGTGTCCATGGGGGTGGGGGTGTCCAGTGGGTGGGGGTGTCCAAGGGGGTAGTGGTGTCCAGGGGGTGGAGGGTGGTGTTCAGGGGGTGAGGGGACTATCCATAGGGGTAGGGGTTATCTTGGGTGGTGGGGGTGGTGTCTAGGGGGGTCTTTCCAAGGGATATGGGTGTCCAGGGGGTGTCCAAGGGGTGGGGTGGTGTCTAGGGGGTGAGGGGGTTGTCCAAGGGGGTAGGGGGTGTCCAGAGGGTAGAGGTGGTGTCCAGGGGGGCTATCCATGGGGGTGGGGGTTTCAAAGGGGGTGGGGGTGGTGTCTAGGGGTGAGGGGGTTGTCCAAGGGGTAGGGGTGTCGAGGGGGATGGGGGTGTGTCCAGGGGTGAGGGTTCTATCCAAACCACTACCCTCTTGGATAGCTACCCACCCCCTAGACAACCCCCCCAGACACCCCCACCCCCTGTACACCCCCACCTCCATGGACAACCCCCCCAACCCCCTGGAAATCCCCCCCCCACCCCCTAGACACTACCTACCCCCTTAGACATCCCCCTCACCCCCAGACACCACCCCCACCCCCATGGACACCCCCACCCCCTTATACAGCCCCCTCACCCCCTGGTCACCCTCCCCCACCCCCTTTAACAGCCCCACCCCCCTTGGAGAGCCCAACCCCCACCCCCACCCCCATGGACACCCCCCACCCCTTAGACACCCCTACCCCCTTGGAAAGCCCCCTCACCCCCTGGACACCCCCACCCACCCGCCCCCTTGGACACCCCCTAGACACCACCACCCCCTTGGACACCCCCCCAGACACCACCACCCCCCTTGGACAGCCCCCACTCCTTGGACAACCCACCACACCCTGGAAACCCTAGACCCCCCTTGGACAGACCCCTCACCCCCAAGACACCCCCACCCTCTGGACACCCCCCCACGGATAAATCCCCCAACCGCTTAAAAACCCACCCCCCAGACAACCCCACCCCCTGGACACCCCCTTCCCCCTTTGACATCCCCCTCACCTCCATCAACCCCACCCCACCCCCTGTACACCCCCTAACCCCTTGGAAATCCCCCTCACCCCCCTGGACACAACCACACCACCCCTTGGATAGCCCCCCTAGACACCCCTCTCCCCCACACCCCCTGTACACCCCGACCTCATTGGATAGACCCCTCACCCATGGACAACACCCCCCCCCCCCCAAACACCCCTACACACTTGGACAGCCCCCTCACCCCCCTGGACACCCCCACCCCCTGGACAGCCCTACCCCATTGGATAGCGCCCTCACCCCCTAGACACCCCCACCCCACCCACCCACTTGGACATCCCCCCCCACCCACTGGACACCCCCCCCATACACACACATTAAAGAACACGTACACACACATGATAGAAAACACAAAAATCTTAAACTTTCATGATATCACTTCCATGGTTTTTTTTACCCAAAAAATTTAACATGGTATTAATGAACACTATGAAACTTACTATTATAGTAATAATAGAGATAGAAAATTAACATCTCAAAACATAAGTTTATGGCATCTCTAAAAATAAAAAAAATGAAACTGAGGAATTTAAGGCTTACTTTAGTGTTGCGAGTCGACCTGTTAGATCTGGTGATAATAAATGTGATGAATGATGTTGGCAGAATGAGGCTGGAGGGCACAAATTCGAAGAATACTTTATATGTTTTCTACATGATAGAGATGAGTCACATGTCGCTTGATCAAAGAAAATAGAATGACCGAATACGAGTTGCGATTAATAATTTAAAATATTTATCATGTCAATTACTCAATAACCGATAGGATAAACTATTTTTTTTATGTTTATAACATCGGTTATATTATAACTATAGTGACAAATCTCTAAGATTTGATTTATCACGTCGGTTATTATATAACTAATGTGATAAATATATTCTCAGGATTTATCACGTCAGTTATTTTATAACTAATGTGATAAATCAATTTTTCCAGATTTTCATGTTGGTTATATAGAACCGATGTGAAAAATTATGACATGTTAAACAATTTTTGCACTAGTGTCTAATTGAGTATCTGTAGATTACTATCGGTGAGTAGTATAGTTGAGTGTAATGTGTAATCTATGAAACCTGTATCAATTTCTGCTATGGATACAAGAGCCTATGAAAATCATTGGATGACTGTCATAAGGGGTCTTGGTTGCCTGCATGGAGGAGGGTCAATGGTTGCGACAAGGAGTCAGAGGTGATTTTTGAGGAAGAGATATTGGAGCAGCGGCCTATCATTTTTTAAGATAATTTGAGAAGGGGAATTACTCTAGTAATCTACATATGGAGGAGAGGTGAAACATTAGTGATCCAAGGGTCTTCAATGAAACATCATAGGTAGGGTATGGCCAAACAGCTTGAACTCAGTCTCCTGTGAAGAAGGAATTGGTGCCTCAGGACAATCCTAATGTACCTAACGTTTTTAGTAGGTTAAGGTAGGACCTAGCCAGACCTTCCTCTTACAATGTGTATCTCTATAATGACATTGTGAGGTAGTGAAGATTAGTGCATCATGAGGTGACTTGAGTGGAAAGCCAGGTGAAGGTGAGTAAATTTGTGGTGGTTCAGATGGTTGGTGGTGATGTGGATGTTATTGTTATAGTGCTAGGTTCAGGAAGTAGTGAACTTCAGAAGGGGATACAGGGGCTTTCTATGGAGTTGGGATATCAAACTAGTGATGGGGAATCATGGGGACCTGTTTCATGGAGTCAGACCTCAATTCACTTGAGAAACAGATTTTAAGGACTTGTTGAGGTAGGTTTGATTTATGATCAAGATAACTCATCTGATGCGGTCTGGGGATGTCGAAAGGATTGCAATGTCGGCACATTCATTCATTCGGAAGATGAAGCTTCATGACTAAAGTATAATAGGAGTAATAGGTGGAGGAAGGGTAGGAAGGATTACTCCTCTTTACCGCCTCCTTTGGAGAATCGATCTGCAAGGAAGGTAAACATCAAGAAGGAAAACTTTGAGGATGTGAACCATCAGAGACAAGTGGGACTAGGGTAACCATCCTTTGAAATTACTACTAATCTCTGAGGAAGGAGTGTTCAATAATGTCTTGTTACTTAATGCTTCTAAGGAGGAGGAAACTAAAATGATGGGTAGGTTTTAAGGGAGACCCTTAATGAGGAACAATACACATGGGTTGACATAAAGGCCCTAATTCTTGTCGGGGCTTCAAAAAATGGAAGATTAACATTGAGGAGTACATACAGTCCTAGGAAAGACTGACCTCTATGGTTGAAATTTTTTTGAGGGAGACACCAAGATTCAAGGTAACATCTATCTCATGGAAATTTTTTAGGGAAATGAATTCTGGTAACCTTAAATTACATATCAACGAATCTATTTAAATTTGGTGGAACTTGTTTCTTGGATTGGGAGGTATTCGGTTATAGATTTAGTCTAATTTTGGACCAGTTTTTTGTGTGATTTTAGGTAAAGATTTGGTGGAAATCATCCATCATCTTACTTGGATCTACTTTACATGGGGTTCAAAGCATGTAGCCTTCACCTTCACATGCCATTTTGATTTTGAAGACTAAGAGGGAATGTATATGCCATCAGTACCATGCTCATGAATCCTTACACAGGATATATAGTCGAGCGGTCATGCATTGGTGAAGGTTTTTAGTCATGGTTTTGTTACTGGGTAGAGGTAGATCCTGTAATTTTCATTGGTTTTATTCTTTTATGTTTTTATTTGGTTGTAACGTTGGATTTTTTGTTTTCTCAATTTCTCCTCAAAAGTGATTATATAATACAAAAATTAAGTTTTAGTTAGTATATGGTATTATTTTCTTATTTATATAAATTTTATAAAATTCCCCTAACCTAAAAAATATTTTGATATCTTATTTTTTACTAATTTTTCTCTTATTCTCCATTATTAGCGCCTTTATCCTTCTAATAGTATCCTTGACATGAGTCACCTCCCTTGTTCATTTATTATATGACACCGAAATCACACTCTACTTCTTTCAGTCCTAAAAACATCCTCATTGACTGGGGTTATCACCTCATTCACAACCAAACTTGTGCTTCGGTCGGTCCACTAAATTCTTCTCAGCCTTGATATTTTATTTTGATTTCAATTTCAAGTGAAAAATACTTGTATGTGACCAAATTTCACATATGATTTAAATTTATTTCTCATTTTGTAGGATCTTTTTGGACAATTTAATCATATGAGATAACTTCGAATTTATCATATGTGACATTTGGACACTAATAATTATAAGTCACTTGAATGATCCCACACCTTATATATCTTTAGGTAATTTTGGAGTGAGCACTTGGATAGAAATTCAAATTAAAGGGAGAAGAATCCAATTTCCATGTATCCTTCCTGCTCCCATGAAATAAAATAAAACAATCCTATCCATTTTCTTCTATAAATAGGTAAAAGAACCCCAATACTCTTAATATTTTATTTTTGGTGAACATCTATGATAGGAATTCTTCTACAAAAACCACTAACCTCATGTTTATTTAAAAAATGAATTATTATAAGAGTGATACAGAAAAGTGAGAATATATAATAGAAAGTTATAAATCATTATTAAGTAAGTTAATTTTATTGATTTTTCATTCTCAGTTCCCTAGTTTTGTAAATTTTCATTCATAGTAGTTGATTCTTCCTACTTTCCTCATTGATTATTCCTTAGACATTCATTAAAAACATCCATATATTCTTAATACTTGTTTAAATTTCACTCCCAGTTTCCAATATGAAATCCTTCCAAATATGATTATCCTTATTTATTCAACTGATGTGATTTTTGTTTTCAGGTTATCCCAAGTAGTTGGGCTTATACTCCATTCATTAGTTTGGGATGAGGAATTTTGATAATCCCACTGGGACACTTCTTCAACTTATACTGAATTTGATAGTTCCTTTTGGCCTCAATAATAATTTCTATTTATTTCATTGAGGCTTCATCCAAATAATGTGAATTGTTTAAATTTTATTTATTCACGAAACCCCAATTAGATTGTTCTTTTATTTTTCTAGTAGCTTGCGAACCCTATCTTGGGACATCTAGTTTATTGGATTTAAATTCAAGAGCTTCATAAAAGGTTGGGTTCTCAAGAACATATGATTGAGCCCTATCATCAATTTTATCTTCTAGAAAATGATTAACATAGGCTCCTAATAATCTGGTCATTAAAACACAACATGGTATTCCACATACCAAGTGAATAAATGAATGAACATAAACTCCTCTCTACTCTGGTATTTGTAGGTTCTAGACCCAGTGGAAGCACAAGATGGGCATGTACCCGACATTGCACATTTCTATAATCAATGATTAATTTGGGATCAATACGACGATGAAGGCCAGTATCCATATAATTAGACCATGGATTTAGACAAGAAAGAGAGAAACACAGAATCCCAAAGAGTGGATTGACATATTTTTTTATAATTAATTTAATTAAATAGAATTACCTCCAAGGTGATTCTTTATCCATTTATGCCTTCGACCATATATCTGAGTTGATTATACATTTCAATGAACAGTTCAAGGATAATAGTCCTCTAGTAGTGATCCACACATTCTCCACGTATCTCTATATGTCACTGAATGAGTCTCGGGGTGCTAGCACAAAAGTACCAAGTGCTTGTGATGTCAGCCTTCGATCACCTAGAGAATTTCTTCCAAAGCGTTACCCTTGATTTGATGGAGGAGGATCTCTCTCATTCTTGAGAGTGTTCCTAGAGAGGGAATATTTCTCTTGGCGTGAGATCTTTTCTCCAAGGTTTTTGTGCACCAAAAATGTTTGGAAAGCCCTTGGATTAAATAAGAGAATAATATAACAATGAATTTAATTCAACATGTAATAATAATTAGCACAAGTTTCGTTACTTATTTTAATATTCCATGTAAAACCCCCATGTAAAATAATAACTAAAATGCTATTATTTCCATGACCCAAGAATAACTTTAATGTTGTATTTAAATATTATTTTAATCAAATATTATTTAAGACTATTTCTCACTAGACCCATAACATGGTTCACCAATCCTATTCAATATTTACTGGACCTTGATTAATGACTATTTATTTACTAAATAAATTTAACAGTATTATTCATCGACAAATAAATAAATATTATATTTACAAAAATAGAAAATTAATATTTATTAAATATTTCGTCTGTAATATATTCTCACAAATAACTAGAGAAAAAATAAATTTGATCAGGAATACATGAATAATTATTAAAAAAAATAGGGAATAATATTTATTCAACTTGTTAAATAAATAATTTATTATTTAACTGAGATACTAGATACACAAAGTGTGTGACCCTCTTGGCCTCTTTTTCATTATCATTTGGTGGACATGTTTAAAGTCCAAGATTACATTCTAGAAACAGTTCAAGGCAACCAAGAGAAAGAAGTTAATTTCTTAAAAACATTTCACCTCATCTAAACTCTTACCATGTAATATAATCCCTTTGTCTCGATATCTCCAATCAATCAGTTTTCATGGAAGTTTCTTTAACCCATAAACTCGATTTCTCATTCTTTGAATTCCTATAATTGAACATTCCTATAGAACAATGTGGACATGGATTTATTTATGCTATATCATTTCCATCAAAGGGACTGAGATATCAACTTCTTTTAAGGAATAGAAGTAACCAATCCTTCCTCACATTATTCATTAATTCAGTATTACTCGTGGCATGTCCAACATATCCTACCTCACTATGAACATATGTCGTCATAGTTTTCATCAATACATCTAAGTGAACAAGTCATGAAACCCATTAATAAAAATCTTAAAGTCTAAGTACCAATACACACATCCATAGATAGGAACATCCAATTACACTTAGTAATGTGGATTTCCTACTGGCAGGTCTCATTCTCATAATATCCTCTAAGATATTACTAAGGGTGTACACCATGAGAATCTAACTCAATGTTCAATGAGTCCCCACACCCAATTGACAATATTATTTTTTCCCATCATATGATATCATATAGCCACAAAACATATATTCAAGAATAGTTTCATGGAACTTATGGGTTCTCATCATAGCAGGGAACAACTATAACCTTTTAGTGCCATAGATACTTTTAGGACATTATCACATAAAATGTCACATAGAATAAAAATCAGGATGTGATAAGAAGTTTTTTTATATACATCCAATGAATACATGTTTATCATAAAGTAAAAAAGAATTTGGTTTCTTAGGCACCAACTCCAACAGACTCCCACTTTCACTAGAGCCAACTGCTAACAACCTTCAGTCCGCTAGCTCTCACATGAAATTCATGATTCTAATTATATAGTCCATTAGCAAAGGGTTCTAATACATTATCTTTTTTTGTCAATATTCTCACTAAAACTTCACCCCTTTGATATATATCCCTCAAGATGTGATAATTTCAGATATTGTGCTTTGTTCGTTGATATAATCTTGCCTATTTTGTAAGATCCACCGCTGTAGTATTATCACCCTACAATGTAATGGGATCATTAATTCTAGGTTCCACAATAAGATCCTAGATAATGTTCTAAATACATACGACTTCCTTGGTTGCATCAGAAGATTCTATATATTTGGAATCCATTTTTGAATAAGTGACAAATGGACGTTCTGAACTCTTTCATCTCATAGCTCCTCCATTGATATAGAAAACATATCTGGAAGGTGACTTCATATCATTATGAAATTTCTAAAACTAGAATCCGAATACCCTCATATGAAAAGCTCCTTGTCTTCTCTATACACCAAGAAGATATCCATAGTTCTTCTCAGATACTTAATTATTGTCTTGGAAATAGTCTAATGTTGTTCTCCTAGATCTTCTTGATATATTCCTACCATGCTCAGTGCATAAGTATCATCATGTCTAGTACATAACATGGAATACATGATAGATCCAATCACTAAAGCTTATGGAATATTACTCACTATATATTTCAACTAATGTGTCAGGGGACACATTTTCTTAGAAATATTTATGCCATGTGACACTGGAACCAATACCCTTTTGGATTGTTCCATACTAAATAACTTTAGTATCTGTTTAATTAATGTACTTTGATGTAGTCCAAGTAGCCTCTTAGATCTATCACAAATGATCTGTATCCCTAGAACATAGGATACATCACCCAATTCTTTCATAGAGAAGCACTTGTTCTACCAGTCCATGACTGACTGCAAGATTGGTATGTCTTTTCCAATAAGCAATATGTCGTCAACGTACACTACTTGGATAATGACCACATTCCCATTAAGTCGCTTGTGAAAACATGGATCACATTCATTCTTAATGAAACAAAAATCTCATATGGATTCATTGAATCAAATTTTCCATGACCTTGGTACTTGATTTAATCCATAAATGGATCTCTTCCACTTTCATACCGTTTTAGAATCACCTGGTGTAACAAAACCTTCTAGTTGTGTCATATAAACATCTTCCTGAAGGTTCCCATTAAGGAATGTTGTTTTGAAATCCATATTCCAAATCTCATATTAATGGAAAGAGGATATGGGAAGTATGATTCTTATGGATTTAAATATGGAAAATGAAGAAAAAAATTTATCGTAGTCAGTTCCTTGATGTTGTTTAAAACCATTATCCACTAGCCTTGCTTTATAGGTACAAACTTGACCTTCCATATCTAGTTTCTTCCTGAATACCCATTTACACACAACAGGATTTACATCAACCGGTGCATCGACCAAAACCCAGACAAAGTTCTAATACATGGAATCTATCTCAGAATTCATAGCTTCCAGCAATCTTGCAGCTTCTGAGCTCTCTACTACATTCTTGTAGGAGAACGATTCATCATTTTCCAACAACAATGAGACATCGTCCTTAGTGATAAGGAAACCATATCTCTATGGTTCCCTTAACTCTCATGTACTCCTACACAGTACTTGTATTTCGTGAACTACCTCTTCCATTGGGACCTGTGGAACTTGCTCCTATACCAACTCATATGTATCTTGATCATCAACTTCATCGATCTAAATATTTCTCCCACTATCCTTTTTGAGGATGTGTTCCCTCTTAAGAAAGAAGGTCGGTCTGGAAATAGTAACTATCTTTTCTGAGGGTTTATATAGGTAGTATCCCTTTTTTCCTTAGTATAACCTATAAATATACTCTTCATGCCCAGGGGTGCTTGTTGGTTGCCTAAGAAAGCCTGAAAAAATGCCTCACATTCCCATAAATGTGTCTATGATATAGTGGGTTTCATTCCATTCCATAGCTTGAAGGGAATCATATTTTCCACCTTAGTTGGTAATTGGTTTAATGTTTTTTCCATAGATTTCAATGCATATCTCCAAAAGGATGTTGGAAGATCTGCATGACTCATCATCAACCTTACCATGTACAACAAGATATGATTCCTCCGTTCACTAACACCATTCCATTATGGTGTATAATCTGGAATGAGTTGGGATAGAATCCCAAACCCCCATAAAAGCCCGATAAAATCATGGTTAATATATTCTCCACCTCGATCTGATCGAAGATTATTTATCTTCTAACCAATTTGATTCTCAACTTCATTCTTGAACTCCTTGAATTTCTCAAAGTACTTGGACTTATACCTCATTAAGTAAACATAGACATATCTACTCAAGTCATCTGTAAAAGTAATGAAGTAAGAATATCCATCTCTATATTCTACTAGAAATGGACTAAACACATCCTTGTGTACTAATACAAGAAGCTCTATGGACCTTTCACCTGTTACACAAAATGGTGGCTTGTTCATTTTCCTTTTTAAACAAGTGTTACATCTATCAAGTGGTTTTAGCAAAAAAAAAGTATAAATAACCATCCGGATATATCATTTTTAGGTGCCACTAGTGCGGAAAACGTTTTTTATGTCATCATTTTTGACATCGGTTATATATAACCGACTTGATAATCTATGAAACATGGTTTTTTACGTCGGTTATTTTATAACTGACGTAAAAAACCAAATCACGGGGGGTTTTAATACATATAGACCGTTTTTTAAATGTTCCATACCATAACATATGTTTTCCTTATAAAAGTTACAACATTTATTTCCAATCATAAAAATAAAACCATCTATATCTAAACATGATATAGAAATTATGTTCCTGGTAACATTAGGTACATAATAATTGCCATGTAAAACCAAATTCATTCATCTTAACAATGTGTGGTGGTAGTCACTAATGGAAAGAGCATCCAGCCTCGCACCATTGGCAGCTCACAGATCCACCTCTCCTCTAGAAATTTTCAGAAATCTACATGGTTCCTATATTTGAATATAGATGTGAGAACCATAAACTGCATCTAATTCCCAATGTCTAGAAATTGAAATATTTTACTCAATAATGAACAAACCTTTGTCTTCCCCTTGGATATGGGTTTAGTTCTTCTTCTAATGCCCTGACTTGGCATATACTAAGCATACTGCCTCATTTTCCTTGCCCTACCTCTGGATCTTCTTCTTTTTGGTCAGACAGTGCTTGAATGCTTTTGATTATTTATAAATATTAGGTCACATTTCCTTTTCCTCCCTCTTCCTATTCACCATAAGGATTGTGGTTTTTTCACTCCCCATGCCCTTATCAACTGGGTGAATCATGGTAAGAAGATCAGATAGGCTCTTCTCATTATTTATCATATTATAATTGAAAATAAAACTCTATACGTTCATAGGTAGTGATTATAGTGTAAGATCTATACGCAACTCCTATGGGAATTTAATCCTTAAGATGTTCAAACACTCAATGTAGCCAATAATCATGACTACATGTTGTCCAGTTGGAATAGACTCTCCAAGATTACTAGTTAATAAAGAAGTGGAGGTTTCATACCTCTCTTGTATCACCTTCTCTTGATTGAGATCCTGAAGTTGAGACATCATGCTATAAGAATCCATTTCCTCATATTGTTTCAAGATCTCATTGGTTATGGATGATAGCATGAGGCACTGAGCATTTGTAGATTCATTCAGATGTTTCTTATACATAAATTGTTCTTCATCACTCGCTTCATTTTTAGGTGGACTAGGTAAATGTTCTTCCAACACATAAAGTTTCCTCTCATGAAGAAGATAACCTGAAGGTGCCTTTTCCATTCCTAGAAATTATTTCCAGTGATAAGGTTTTCCTTCTTGAGTATGTATCATGATGATTTGTTTGATGTCATATTTGATGTTGTTTCTACAAATAAGATGAAAATAATTTAAATACTTTATCATGATAAATATATTCAAATTAATTAATTAATTAATATCTATTTGTCTCCCACTATTTTATCAAAACCCAACATCCCTCACCATTGGCTTCAGAATATCCTATTTCTTGTACATTCTAGTTGTAGGTATCCATATTTCCCTTTTCATTGCCCCAACTAGGGTTGGTCAAGAAAAATGAAAGGTTTTAGGTATCCATTACAAACGATAACTATATTTAATCATATCCCCTTGATCTGTTGAGTGGACTCCCCAATCTTGAAATCCTTAATTTTGGATTTCCTCAACCTTTTCCACTATGTTACACCAATTCCTTCTAGGGAAGTCAACCCTTGATGTAAAATATGCTAATTCAAACCAAAAACTAAGAATTGAATTCCCTGATAAAAGAACCCATTGGAATGCAGGCCCTATATATTAATGAGGAGAAGGCACATAGGCCAACAATTTTAATTTAATTCATAAATTAAAAGGGAAGCAATCAAATACAAAGGTCTGGTCTAGCTCATGATCCTCCACATACATGAAATTAATTACACATTTAATAAAAATATCGTTCAATTATTTAATCATTATTATTAATATAAAGTATTCTCAAATTGATTAATCATTATCTTTAATTAATCAATCCTTTTTATCTTAATCATTTTTGGAATTTCCTTGATATTATCATCCATAACCTTATACATAAATTTTACCTTGGATTCAACCAGGAGAATACCCATCCAAAACTATCCAGTACATATTTATACTTTAATATGCTTTATTCTTTATTACATCTAGAATGCTCACATAATTATAATTTTTTTAAAACTCATACCTGATGTGAAAATATTTGAACTTTACAGAGATTTTAATTAAACATATATATATATATATATATATATCAAACACCTATTGCATGTTGTGTCCCAGCTTTATGACCGCACGAAGGTAAATGTCTCAAGGGTTACATAATATAATAATAAATTTTTTAAATCATCATAATTTGGAAATGGTACATGGCATGTAGATCCGACTACACGGAATTTACCCTCCTCACTGCCCATCTGAAGTACATGCCTAGGAAAACTATGTGTGAGGTGTACTTCGGAAATATTTGGAGTGCATGCTGTATTTAGTAGGCCACACGCCATGTAGACTCTGTGTTATATAGTCACCAACTTGGAAAGCTATGTATGGGATACATGACTTGACCCTAATCCAAAGGGACTACATGTCATGTCTAATGGGCCACACGGAATGTAGTCCGACTGACCATGTGCTAGTTTGTCTTAGTCAACATGTAGTGTAAGAATTAACTACACCATGTGGATAATTTCACGAGTCTTGAGTAATTATCGAATTACTCCTGATGCATTTAACATAAATACACAGCGTGTAGATCCAACTTCACAGTGTGTAATTGTGTGTCATCTGGATAGAACCGTCAGAGCCTACTGATGAGACCCTCAATTTAATTTTAATCATATAATTATTCGTTTCTATTAGATATATGAGGAACAACAAAGGATGAATAGATCTCAAAATTCAGATTACAATAATGATTAAACATTATTTCACAATTTTTTTTATTAAAGTGTGAATCCTAGACAAATTATTTAAATAATTATAAACAAAAATATGACTTCTTTGATACCACTTGTAGGATCCAATCACAGTGGAAGTGTAGGATGGGAATGTACCTAACATTGGATATTTTATAATCAATTATCAATATGGGATCAATACGATGATGAATGCTTGTATCCATGGAATTGGATTAAGGATTTAGATAAGAATGAGTGAAGCTTGGAATCCAAAATAGAGGATAGACATATTTTTTTATAATTAATTTATTTAAATAGAATTACCTCTAAGGTTATTATTTATTCTATGATGAGTTCAACCATAGATCTTAGGTGTATATTCATTGCAATGTAGAATCCAAGGATAGGATTCCTCTAGATGTGATCTACACGTGCTCCACATATCTCTAGATATCACTAAAGGAGTCTCCAAGTGCTAGAATGGAATATCCTTTCGCTTACAATGTCCGCCTTTGATCGCCTTGAGAATCACTTCCAAAGCATTCTACTTAATTCGATGGAGGAGGATATCTCTCGTTCTTGAGAGAATTAGGGAGAGGGAATAGTTCCCTTGTCTTGAGAGCTTTTCTCCAAAGATTTTGTGCACAAAAAATGTTTGGAAATCCCTTTGATTAAATAAGATAATAATATAATATGGAATTTAATTCACCGTGTAATAATAATTAGAACAATTTTCATTAATTGTTTTATTATTCCATGTGAAATCCCCATGTCAAATAATAACAACAATTCTATTATTTCCATGACACATGCTTAACTTTCATATTATATTTAAATATTATTTTAATCAAATAATATTTACTACTATTTCTCATCGGAATGGTAACAGGGTCCGCCAATCCTCTACAAAAATTACTAGACCTTTAATAATTACTATTTAATTATTAATAAATATAACTACATTATTTTCTGATAAATAAATAAATATTATATTTACTAAAATAGAAAATAAATATTTATTAAGTATTTATTCTATAATATATTCTCTCGAATAACTTGAAACAAAATAAATGTGATCATGAATACAAGAATAAATATTTAACCACAACTGGGAATAATCTATATTCAACTTGTTAAATAAATAATATATTATTTAACTAAGATACTGCATACACTAAGTATGTGACCCTCTAGGACTCTTTCTCATTGGCATTAGGCGTTCTTTCCTAAATTCCAAGATTACTGTCTAGAAATGGGTCACGGAAGCCAAGGGAGATAAGTTAATTTTTCAATTAAATTTCACCTCATTCTAACTCTTACCATTTAATATAATCCCTTGGTCTCGAAATCTTTGATCATGTGGGTTACATGCAAGTGTCATCTTTCCATGCACTTGATTTCTCATTATTTGAATTCCCATAATTGAACTAGCCTATATAACACCATGGCCATTGATTTATTTAGGTTATATCCTTTCCGTCAAAGGGCTTAAGATATCTACTTCCGTTAAGGAATATATGTAAACAATCATTTCTCGCATTATTCAGTAAGATAGTATTACTCGTGATGCACCCAAAATATCCAACCTCACTATGAACATATGTATTTATAGTTTTCATCAATACATCTAAGATTGCAAGTCATAATACCTATTAATAATAATCTTAAATTATAAGGAACAATACACACATCTATAGATAGGAAAAACCAATGACATTTAGGAATGTAGATTTCCTTATGGAAGGTCTTATTATAATAATATCCAAGTATAAATTACCAAGGGCGTACACAATGAGAAGGTGCCTCAATGTACTATGAGTTACCACCCCTAATGGCCTATATTATTGGTGTCCCTTCAAATGATATCATTCAGACATAGAACATATATTCAATAATTATGTCATGTCACTTCAGGTTCTCATCATAGCAGGGATTCGTTATGACCTTTTAGTGTGACAATTACTCTTACGACATTATCACATACAATGTCCTAAAGAAGAAAAATCATGATGTGATAAGAAGTTTATTTATATCCATCCAATGAATACATGTTTATTATAATGTACCAATAAGATGGTTTCTAGGGAACCAAATCTATCAATATTCCCACATAAAAAAACAATTTTATAGTTTTTGAATCAACAATAGTAAGATTATTGAGAAAACATAGATATGATTGAGGTTTAGGAATGTGTATTCCCATAGAAAAAAAATTGGAATCATTACAGAACAATAACATGATCTATAGACACGAACCTATAGTGATGGTTCAATTTTTCTATGGATATAGATTAAAATATAGACATAATTATTTGAAAATCATGGAATTAGAATAGATAAACCTACGGATAAATCGTTTCTCATGGAAAAATCTCCTCAATTAGTTTAACTCCATCTCAACTCATCTCCTAACAACATCTCCTCTCTCATCAGGACTCATCTCCCACCCACGAAACCCTTCTCTGTCATCACCAACTAGTCATTTCATCCTCAGTCAATCCTCACCATATTCTCCACTCAGTTCACCCCTCCCTCACGTTATCCCTACCATCCCCTTCATTGCACATTCCTCTCCTCCTCTACCCCCTTTGTCATGCCTTCCTCCTCCAATCATTGAATCGGATGAACTGAGACCTTCCATGAGTGGGATCAGTGTGAGACATCCCCTAAACCTTCTACAAATATTGTTGTGGTTACTTCTTCATGATAGCTACGCAGGTGAAAGGTAAATCATTCCATGAATCCCCTGTTCATGCCAGGAATGGAGACGAATTTAATTTTTTTCATGGGGGGAGTCCTATTTATTTTAAATCAGTTTGATTTAGGTTTAAAAGGTTTTGGTCATTAGCAGAAGTCTAGTTCTTGAGGGTTCAACCTCACATTGTCCATCCCTTGATCCACCTTGAGAGGGGATAGATTTATAGTATTATTAGATGATTATTTCAAGTGATTTATTATATCCCTTTCCTTTTTTGGGTTTCCATGCCTAGTATATAATTTTAGATGATTTATTTTGGGGTTTATTGTAAATTTTCACCAAAAGATGGTGGAAATTGTCCCACATGATGGGGATTTTACCTGGTGTAGATAGAGGATGTCTAGAGATATTGTATGTATGTTATTTCATGTTTATTCATCAAAGTTACATCACCTGATGATTTTATTTTTGATTTTTAGCTAAATTTACTAAAATTACCAATCAAATAGATACCATTTTTTGGATTTCTCCATGACAGTATCAGGTGTATTCTATGGAACCTCTATATCTGTTTGATCATTGTTTTGGTGCATTGAGGCATCCTAGTGATTAATTAAGAATGTATGTATTTTTTTTAAATTGTGAAATTAATTATAATCAATATAATTTACATAATTTGATTAGATAATTAATTATAAAATGTTATAATTGATTATTTGTAATTCTGGGGCCAGGTTAAGAGCCTTAGTTGATGCAAGATCTTATAGAATCTTAAAAGGTGGTCAAGATTATTTAAATGAAATAACGTCAAATAAGGTCAATGGTTTCTTTGGAATAACCTTTTTTATACATGATTTATGTGGAATGTGATGTGTAAAGTTTCACCACTTCAAAGATATTAACCGTTATAAATTAATTAATTCGTTTAATTATAATGGAATTCATTTGAATTAAATGTGGAAAGTGCCAAGGTCCGTGACGGACCATCGTGCACTGGATATATATCTCGACCATTTATGTCTAAGAGTATAAGTGAAATTGTATGCCATGAGAAACATGGATTCCATATGGGGTGTATATAAAATAAATTGTATTATATAAGTGTAGTAGACCTTAGTGTAGGTTCCATGGTGACCTTCAAGTGGAGGGATGTGATGAGATATAGTTATTATACTTAGTAGGACATGAAATATCCTTAATAAGACTTAGAAACTTCAATCTAGTAGAGAAGAGTGCGGGAAGGTGTTCCTCCCCTAATGAGGTTTAGATACATTGGTGGGTATAATTTAGATAAATTGATGATTGTTTTGGTGAGCGGACCGACATAGTTTGACTTTGAAGGTGATATAGAAAGGTTTCCATCTCTTTAAACCTATGCAAGTGAGGATTTTATTATATGTATAGTGACGTCTTGATATGTTTATGACTATTTTTAGGGATGTAGTTCCCTTAGTGTGATGGGTATTGACATGATAGATGTGAATTTGATAAAGGAATCCACATACGGTGTTCACGATATAATGTAACCTAGGGAACCCATGAGGGTGCCTCAATGATTTTGACCCTTGTGAGGGTGCATTCAATAAGGAATATAGATGATTTTAGGTGTCACATTGGAACCCAAATCAATTGTGTGTGAGACAGATATGGAATTAGTGACGATTATAGGTCATTCACTTAAGAGGGAAACCCTTGTTTTTTTAGATGAGTTTGAGAATATTGACAACCTATATATATTATGTTATATGAGATATTATGGGAGGGACACACAAACCTCAAAGATTTAATCGTAATACCCAATAGGTTACCTAGGATTCATTTGTTTGTTCAAAATAGGATTCATGGGATGTGCTCCTAAGATGTGGTTGTTGATCCTGATACAATAAGAATGCATTGTGAAATCCCCTTATATTCAATATTTTTGTTTATATAGAATTTCCATTATATTGGGATTCCATATTTGGGTCAATATGATTACCCTGCTTCATCCCCCAAGGAATCAATTATAATGATGATAATACTGGATTTTCTAGGCCTATCCCCCTAGGAGTCTATTATATTCTCAATCCTACAAAATTTACTAGAACAAACTCCTTTGAATTAGGCATGGGATTGATAAAATTAGATTTACTAGAATTTACTCCAAGGAATCTATACTTTCACATTATAATACAATTATATTGGGCTTCGTACTAGTGGGAATGATCATGTAACATGCTAAAAAACTCTGACAATAACCAAAACTGGTAAAACCAATACTGAGTGTCATGTTATAGCCCAAGGATCAGTGAAAAATATTTATTTATGCTTCCATAGTTTATTATTTATTCAAAAGAGAATGTTGTCTACCCATACACAATATTTTATGGTTATTCATAGTACCCCATTGGTGGTTCTCTGTATATTTTTACTCAAACACTTTTGGGTGTCCATGATTCTTGGGTACCTAATAATAATTCAATAATCATAGGTTCAGGTTGGGAAGAATCCTGTAGTTTCTAGATTGATTAAGATATATTGGATGAAATTGAAAATTGGGATGAGGTGAGGATTGGGGATGATAGTAGAACCTTAGTTTAGGATAAATTACCTTATAGGATGTAGATTTACTTGTAATGCCTGATATGCATATATTTGAGAAATTTAGAGTGGGTGTTAGCACATTATTTTCCTCAATATATTTCAAATAAGAAAAAATAGATGTTTCCCTACGAGGTTTGAACTATGTGATATGTGGTTATTGAGCTTGGTTTTATGTCCTAATTTTCTTGAGATATGACCCACGATATTTTTTATTCTGGTACTATTCTTAAGATGAGGTATAGTATATGATAGTAACCCAATAAAGGTATTAGCATGGGATTGTTAGTTCTTTTAGAGGAAAAATCATGGGTAGATTATTTAAATTATGATATTGGTGCATTATAGGCACTATCAAGTATGTGGCATAGGCATGGGGATTCATTAGGCTTCCATGATGAAAATAACATACGGTGTTTCTATATTGAGGTTTGGAATTCAAAGGGAAGGATTGGTAGGATACTTGTCCTGGCTATTTTTGGGCACGAATCCTGATGAGGTAGATTATTATGATCCTAAATGGACTGATCATGGATTGATAGAGTACAAGTATACACTCAGGTTTCAAGAATATGTTAGTTTATGGGTGGTTGTGTGATTAGACTTGGAATGGTTCAGATGTTAGGCTTATTGGGGAGTAAGCACTAATATGAGTTTTTGATGAAATTATTTTGACAAAACATATATGTTTGACTACTTATAAGGGTAGACCTATTCCAATCATGTGGCTTCCTTCGATAATGTTTTAGGCTGCATAGATGCCCCTATGTTCCCCCTCTCCTAGGGTGGTGGAAGGATTCATCACGACTACTGTGGATTCATAGTTCTGGACATTATCCCCCTTTATCAACCCCAGCCTTTTCCCCAGCTTCCCAAAATTGAAATTATCCCTAAAATTCTATCTTGAGATGATGAAATTATTAATATTGTAGTTTCCACATATAATTTATAAATGATTCTTCTCTATTGAATCTCACAATAGTGGCTCACTTCGGTAAGAGTCTCCCCTCGATGGAAACCTATGATAGGTTTATTTTTTATTCTTGTGGTTTTTTTGAATAGATTATTATAGGGATTATGGATCTATGAAAATTTTTGATTCGTTTTTTAACAACATATTACTGTATCTCTTCCTGATTTAATTCTATATATGCATTCACTAGCTTAACCTTCTGTATTTTCTATTGGTTTTTCAAGTTCCACCTAAAATAGGATCTTCCCTCCATGGAGATTTGGATTTCTATCCATATACTACATCCACCATTTTATAAATTGGTGATTATTAAATTAATTGTTAATATTCTGGTCCATTTATTATGTACTAATAATCACACCATAACTTTCTTTCACCTTGTTTCTCCTAAAATATGTGTTTAGGTTGATGTATCAAAGGTACCAATGGATTTTATATGCATTGATATAGAAGGGGAGATTTGTTGGAATCATCACATCTAATATAAATATTTGGATGGCTTCTGTTCATCAGGTAAACATATGGGTCATGATCTATCCAACTACCAGCGTGGGTAGAATGTTTAACATCATGTAGGCCTCTCAATAGGTAACTCATAAATCAAAGGAAGCATAATAAATTAATCTCACTGGAAGGGATAGGTCACTGAAACTTGAACTAAGGGTCACATATATCTTTGTTAGTTTGAGGAATTACTTGGAAAGAACCAAGTGGGATATGCAAACCATGGGAGAGGTAGAGCCAAGCTCTTCCACTACTATATCCACCTATTCCCAATCTATGACTTCTATAAATGGATGCAAAGGGAAGGATCTTCATGATGGTGTTGTTATGATCACTAATTTCATAATTTTGAATGATTTTAGTCCGATTACATTATATTTAGTTCATATTTCAACAATCTAGGTTGGTTTTTCTAGAATTATTATAGATTTTTTGGGAAAAAATTTGGTAGAACTAAATCCTCAGAAATTTTATGGTTTAGATACAAGTGATTTTGAAATGTAGTTGCCTTCTGAGATATGATCCCACTGAATCAATCCATATTCACAACCATTTTAAATATTTGAATGAAAATGTATAGGGTGATAATGATCCTTAAGGGTGGAAGATAGTCATTTTTAGGTGAAAAAGGAAGCAGTTTGGTTGAAATACCTAAGGAGAACCAGATCTGAGTGATAAATTAGTAGATTTTTAATTTTCTTTAGACTATGATTAGGATCATCATGTGAAAGTTCCATGTTGTTTGGGATTAATGAATTGGAAAAAATACAATAGTGAGTCATAGAATTATCCATTCAATAAAGATAAAATAATAATGCATCATAATTATTATTCAAATTTATCAAATCCTTTGGCTACCAGATCTTCTTGTAAAACAAAGAAATCGATGGAAGAGGTAAGGCCATTTATTTTGGCACTGAAAGTGATTGTATATCTAGAAATAAAATAGAAATAGGAGCAATAAAAATATTCATATGATGATTTTGAGGAAGATCAATATGATAGAAAAAGGATCAATATTATATACAATAATTTGATATAGTTGATGGTGTTTTAAAGGATGTATAAATGGGGGAAAATGTGATGGAATGTGTGTTGAGGCCGAGAGTTCCTTGACCCATGGGGGAAATCAAGTGTGAATTGACAATAATTTTTTGTCATTTCATTCAACGTTGGACTTTTATAGGTATAGGTATAATGATTTGAGTTCTATGAGGTAAGAATAATGATACTATTATGGTGGGGATTATTAACCTGGTTTCATGTTAAATGACCTCTCTTGTGGGAAGGGTCATGGTATTGCATAAGAATGACCCTTGTATTATCTTGGAGACTCCATAGGACCAATGTTCAATAGACCTATGAATATATGGTTCTATGATGTATTCCTAATTATTGATTCATATGTAGCACTAGATAGAGTCCAGAAAATGGATTTTGACTTCAGAGGAAATATGTGCAAACTAAGAGGAAAGTCAAATTTTGGAAGGTTGGTACAGGTTTGAAAGCCATGTGACTTGTGGAATTGGTTATTGAATTAACTACTAAAATTCCTTCAATGTTGGTTCAGAACGTGATGAGGTGGGGGAGGGGGTCTACATTGGGGGTCAATCTAGGATGGAGGGGGGTTTTCTAAGGGGGTTGTCTAGAGTTGGGGTCCGTATAGGAAGGGGGGAGGGGGGATATCCAGGGGGATGTCTAGGGGAGGGGCTATCTAGGGTCAGGGGGTCTTTCTAGGAATGGGGAGAGGTGTGTCTATGGGGAGGGGTGTGTCTAGGGGGGGGGGGGGTGTTGTGCATGGTGTGGGGGGATTTGTCTAGGAAGGAGTATGGGGTTGTCCGGGGGGAGGGGTTGTCCAGGGGTGGGGTCTGTCTAGGATGGGGGCTGTCCTGGGGGAGGGGTGTGTATAGGGAAGGGGTGTGTTGTGGATGGTGGGGGTCTATCTAGGAAGGAGGGGGGTTGTCCAAGGGGTATCTAGGAAGGGGGGGGGGGGGGGGGGCTACCCAGGGGGGATTGGAGGGGGCTTTTTAGGGGGAAAGGGGGATACATGTGGATAAATATTAATAAATTGAGGAAATAAGGTTAGTAAATGGGATTTCACCAGGGAATCCTTTCATTTCTGAAATCCAAAGGAAAATATTGATGATTTTGGGAATGACCCACTAAGGGGGAGGTGTTGTCCAGGGGGGAGGGGTGTGTCTAGGTAGGGGGCTATCCAGGGGGTGTTGGGTGGGGGTATATCTATCAAGGTGGGGGGTATGCAGTTGGAGAGGGTTGGAGTAGGGGTAGGGGTATCTACAAGAAGGAGTGGGGGTGTCCAGGGAGGGGGTTGTCTAGGGGGCTGCAGGGTGGGGGTATGTCTAGGAAGGGGGGTCTGCAATGGTGTAGGGGGTGGGGGTCTTTCCAAGAATGAGTGGTGGTCTATCTTGGGTTTGGGGCTGCTTAGGGGGGGCTATCCAGGGGGAGTGGGGGTATTTTATGGTGGAAGGGGGGCTATAGAGGGATAAAGATTCATAAAATGAGGTAATAAGACTGATAAATGGGATTTTACCAAGGAATCCTATCGTTTGTGAAATTCATAGGAAAATATTGATGATTTTGGGCATCACCCATTAAAATAGAAGTTACATTACCACGACACAAGCTACCAAGCTAACTTCCTAGTTTTTCATCCCCATATATTTCATCATATACCCTATATTATAAGGAGTGGGAAACATGGAGGAATTATCTACCTTTTGATGAGATCATAAGTTTCCTTTAGGTGAAAGAAATAATTCTGAATGGGTCTTGATAAATTTCCATGCCATAGAGAATTTCTTACATAAAGTATCTTGATATTGTGTAAGCTTACAAAGTGGACTTGAAAACACCTACATTTATAGTTTCAAAAATATAAACTCCCTCACATAACCAAGATACATCACCACTCTTCATCCATCACATCACATTGTTAACAAATATAATATATATATATATATCCATCAGATCTATTTTCTCACAACTTCAAACTCCTCCTCAACCACTTTTTCAACATGTCTAACTCAAACTCACTTTAGGGGTGTCTATCAATATCCCCATATTTTCAGAAAATCAGCTTGGGAGAAGTCCACACATTTTTCAAAAAATAAAAGACAACCCAAGGGGTGTCAAACAGTATCACTATTCCCTCATATATTTCATGTTTCCCATCGATAGTGGAGCAACGAACTCCTTTATGGAAAAATCACCGAATATTGAATAATATTACTCCAACGATTTATTGGTGTATGTATTGAATGAAATTGGATTTCATGTGAAAAAAATTCTTTATTAAAAATCGTGTTATTTAGTATTGGGATGTACATATCAATATAAATATTCTTTTTTAATTTTTAGTTATGGAGATATGTATTATTTATCATCTATAGTTGACACACTAATCAAATATATATAGGAAATCATTATATCTCAATTATTTTATAATTATTTACTTATATGTGGTTAATTATGATGAGGTCGATTCTACTCACCACCATATAAGGTAGTGAATTCAACATTGGATTTAGGTAATTTTTCTTCTATTTTTATCCTTTGGCTCAATTTTATTTAGGGTTTTTGTGATTTTTTGGTTCCCTAAATTTTTTTAGTGCATTTTAGATCTCATTGAGGATAGTGAAGAACCACCTTACTAGGATATCCTCTCAACCTGTGGCCATGAGGCCTTATAAAATTTCATCACAACACCCAGATCTGTGGTTCAGTTAGGGTCAAGTTAGGTTTGCTAAGTTATGTTTTATTTGGTTCATTTTTTTGGTTTATGTCAATTTTAAAAGGTTAATTTTGTTCAATTTGGGGCTATTCAGTTTAATTAAATTAATTTTATATTAAATCTAATATGTTTCATATTTTTCATTTTTTTTCTTGGTTAATTATGCTTTATTGAAGTCCGTTTTTATTGGTTTGTGTCAGTTTGGTTATAATATTTTCAATTTGGTTCAGTTTTAACTTTTTCAAAACCATTTGGTTTGGTTCCACTCTACTGAATTTGGCTTGATGATGTTTTATTTAGTTCTAGTAATATTAGAATGTTTTTTATTAGAATAGTTCATTTGACTAGAATGTTTTGTATAATAGCCATATTAGCAAGTTTTGGGTTTTTTCAACTCAATTGGCTGGTGTGTAGGGAAGGTTGGGGTGTAGGCTGGGGGCCTGTCTGGGGGGGGGGGTATATCCAAGAGGGGGTTTGTATGGTGGGAGTATATCCAAGAATGGTGGGCTTGTCCAGGAAGGGCTGAAGGGGGTTGTAGGGGGAGTAGGGGTGGTGCTGTCCAAGGAAAGGGGGTAAGGGGTTGTAGGGGGAGTGGTGGGGGAGGGGTGTGTAGGTGGAGGGGGATGCAGGTAGAGTGGTGGGGGCTATCCAGGGGGGAGGGGGATTTCCAGGGAAAGGGAGGGGCTTTAGGGGGGAGTGGTGGGGGTTTTCCTGGGGATGGAGGGGGGGTTGCAGGAAAAGTGGTGGGGAGGGCTATCCAGGGAAAAGGGGGGAGGGAGCTATATGGGGAGTGGTGGGGGTGTCCAGGGAAAGGGAAGGGGATTTAGGGGGAGTTGTGGGGGTGTCTAGGGGGAGGGAGGGGATATAGGTTGAGTGGTGGGGGTTTTCTAGGGGGGGTTGTCTAGGGAAAGGGATGGGTGTATGGGAGTGGTTGGGGTTCTCTAGGGGGAGTGAGGGGGGCTGCAGGCGGAGTGGTGGTGCGAGGTTATGTAGGGGATGGGATGGAGCTTTCTAGGGGTTTTAAGGGGGTGTTGCCCAGGGGTGGGAGGGGGCTATAGGGGGAGTTGTGGGGGTGTAGGGGGACTGGGGGCTATCTAGGGGGAGGTAGGGGGCTTCATGTGGAGTGGTGGGGTGGGGTTGTTCAGGGGGTGGGGGTTGTCCAGGGGTTTGGAGGGGTTTATAGGGATGGGGGTTGTCTAGGGTATGGAGGGTGATAAAGGTGGAGTGGTGGGGTGGGGTTTTTTAGGGGATGTGAGGGGGTTGTCCCTGTGTTTGGAGGGGGTGTTTTCCATGGGGTGGGAGGGGGTTTTTGGAGGAGTTGTGGGGGGGATATTTAGGGAAAGGGAGGGTGTTTTAGGGAAAGTGGGGGGGGGGGTCTAGGGGGAAGGAGGAGGAATATAGGTGGAGTAGTGGGGGATGTCTAGGGGAGTGGGGGGATGTCTAGGGGGAGGGGTGTGCAGTGAGGAGGGGGTAGGGGTGAAAGGTGTAAGGAGAAGGGTTCTGGGGGTGTAAGTGGGAGGGCAAGGGGGTGGGGTAAGGGAGTTGTACAGGAGAAGGGGGTGGGGGTGTTGGTGTAGGGTGGGGATTTTGGGTTGGGGGGGTGGGGAGGGGGAGTTTGTAGTGTCCTCTCAACCGACTATATGGTGAACCGTTCTGGTTTTTTATGCAATGGAAATGCCTCTTTCCATGGTTTTAAACCATGGAGAAAGCTCTATAGCCACTGTTTGAACTATGGCTACAGGACTGTAGCCAAGGTTTTATGAACAGTGGTTGGTATTAGCATGGCTATAGGGTAGACCGTATAGACATAGTCTAAAACTATGGGTATATCCCTATATCCATGGTTGGAGCCATGGTTATAGGTTTATAGCCACATTTGGATTAGTGGCTATAGGTTCTTCCCTATATCCATGAAAATACAAACCACAGTTCATGAAACTATGGCTATAACCTATAGCCACAGTTTTTAGCCCTATAGCTATGGTTTAGAACTGTGGATATAGCATAAATTTTTAGTAGTGTTACCATGATTAGTTTGAGATGAGGACTCCCATAAATCTCTTTGAAGATCCAATCGTACTTACCTTCACTCTTTAAATTGGTATCATGACCCACATTAAAAATATCCATATTTTTATCTATATTATTTACAACTTTCTCCCAGTTTCCACTCTAAAATTTTTTCATTGTATATTCTATCTATTGGTTCCACTGATGTTGAGTTTTGTTTTTAGGTGATACTAGGTATTTGGCCTTATACTCCAATCATTAGTTTCAGATGAGGATTTATTCTGATCAAACTGGGAAACTTTTTCAACTTCTTTTAAAATTGATTGTTTCATAATCACATAAATTATGATCAATTTAGTTCCTAAGAACCCTGTCCCTAAAACGCCACCTATACCACCACATACCAAGTTAATAAATTAATAAACATCAAATCCCACCTCTTTTTGGACTCCTACCTATAAATGTTACGTAAACCATCCTATAATAACCACCTTTTTGTCTCACAAAACATCGAATCAATAACTTATCCAAAAAATAACATGTTCAACCGAGATTATTTCTTATTATATAACCCTTGTGGAAAATGATAACTTGTTAAGAATCATGACCAATAACAATAAAATATTGGGTTATTCTTATTATAAGTTTCTATAACTTTCTCCGTTGATTATAAATAAAATATTTGTGTTTGTTTATATTTTTTTCAATGAATCTTTATTGAACCTAATAGGATGGATATGAATTGAAAATGGATACATGCTAATTGTATGACAAAATATTATTAATTTGTAATTAAAAGTGTTCAACAAGTTTGCAACAACACATGAAATCAACCATTATCAAATCATTCAATCATGTTTATGTTATTATTATTCAAGAAAAAATTATCTGAAAGATTTAGAATAACTTAAAATTTTTCATGAAATACATCAAATCTATAAATTTTCGACTAAACATTGGTAGAAACAGAATGTACATACTTATTTGGATGATACTGTAATTTATGTATCACTTTATAAGAATACTAGTGTAATTAATGATAGAGATCATATGGAATAAATGATAATGGAAATTTATGATGACCTTCATGATTATATAATGTTGTTTTTGATGGTAAATGGATATGTTAAGAGACCATTGTATACTAGTTGTACTAAATATACAACATTGTCAGCTGTATTGAAGTTATATAATTTGAAATCTAGTAGAGGATGGATCGACACCAGCTTTACCGAACCACTTGGTCTCTTGAATGATATTATATTAGATGAAAATGATCTTAACATCCAAAAATATGATGATAAATTAATGTTATATTCAATAGGAATGATATCTTAAAAAACACAGGTCTTCCGATGTAATTGTATATTATTTCGTAAGGAACATGAATCACATAGAAAATGACATAACTCTTTCTCAAATTGAAGAAAGAAATATAAATCAAGTCCTTTAAAATATATAGGGTACTTTCACATCATTCCAAGGATTAGATGAATATATATATTCCATGAAACTCCTAGATAATTAGCATGGTTCATGGATACAGGAATTGAATTTGTGAAACTAAGCCATCTGGTGGCCTCTCCTCAGAGGAAAAAAATTGATTATGATTATCCAAAATTTCTAAATGAGCCAACAAAACTTCATCCTAAATTATCTACATATGGGATAAATACATTTATTGAATAGAGTAGTACTCATATTACATGGCCAGTTAAGTTGTTAATTTATAACTTTCCACCATGGTTATGCATGAAATGCAAATACATTATGTTTTCTCTACTTATATTTGGACGAAAAAGCCCATTAATGATATTAATGTCTATTTAGATCCATTTATTAGTGATCTTAAATTGATGTGTAATACAGGTTATACATATTATGATTCTCATAAAAGTGAATAATTCACATTGAAAACCATATTGTATGGGGAAATAAATGACTCACCTACTTGAAGAAATTAGTCAGGCTATAAAATTAAAGGAATTTTGGGGTTTCCCATATGTGAATAATGCACGAACTTAGTTCATTTGAAGCATTCCTTGAAGACTATGTTTTTAGGAAATTTTAATTTTTTACCTAAATGGCATAAATACTGATCTAGGATGACATCATTCAATGTGAATACAGAACAAAAAACAACATCCTCTTCACTAATGGGTGATCAAATGTTTGATAAAGTAAAATATATGGACATTATTTTTAGTAATCATTTTCAAATTAGGTTGGAAAAGGAATCAATTTTTTTTGAGTTTCCAGTTTAGAATTATTTGTATACTGGAAATTATCTTGACTTCATGCATGTAAAAAAATACATTTGATAATTTATTTGTCTGTTACTAAATTTTGGGGAAAAAATAAAATATGGCATCAAGGATAGGTTTGACATGATTTACATGGTGATAAGGGAAGAGTTTGTTTCATTGAATGGTCAAAGGTGTAATTTCCTTCCTCTAGAAGCATACATAATATCTAGAAAATGAAATTTTCAATTTTTCAATTTCATTAATAGGGTAAAATTTTCTATAGGGGTAGTCATAAAATATAAATAATATATTTTCGATGAATAATTTGACGTTATAAGTTATAAAATCATAAAAATATCATGTTTTGATATATGATTTTATGCTCATCACTTTACATTTCATTCTACATAAAAATTTATGGTATATAGTAACTGGACTCTTCTTGTTTTTCAAAGTCATATGTTGTAAATTTATAAACTCAATGAAGTTTTCAATCATGAATAAGGCGATTCTAGTCATATTATATGAACTAAATATATGCTTATCATAATTATTCTATGATATAATCATCCATTTTATGGTTTACATAGTTAGACAGGTTCACCTATATAGTCCTCTTCATTATAGATGGATGAACCCCATTGTATGGTACATGAATATATTGTAAGGGTACACCAAGAACTGATGTTGGATAGAAGATTGTATTTTCAAAAAATATATTGTTGAAGAATATATTGAATAATATACTAGTTTTCTATCTATTGTTGATAACATATGTCCCCTAATATCTCGTCATAGTGGACACCGTATGGGTGAAGGAATTTTCAAAATATTTATTGTTATAATTACAATCATAGAGAGGGGGTAATACCACTTTTACATTTAACATAATAGTGTAGAGGTTTCTCCATACATTAACACAAAAAAATTAATTCTTATACATAATAATCCATTAATGGATTAATGATAAATATCAAATAAACATAATCAATAGTTTGTAAGATGGTTCTGGGATCATATTTATAAGGATTTATCTGAAAATCCAAATTCAATTACTGAAAAATTTCAATGGATATCAATGTGACCAAATGTAAATTTTATATATTATACCTATTTTCTAATTAATTGTTATAAATTCTATACGAATCAAAATCATTAATACAGTATGATGAAAATAGTGGAGTTACACTTGTGGTATAAATGATGTATGTATACAGTTCCAAGGATATAAATAAAATTTATTAGAATATGTCATATTTTAGTGTCATCAAACAGAAAGATGAGTTATATTATACATCATTTTAGGCACTTATTTTCTTTTGGAAATGGGTTGAAAATAGGACTGCGGTCAAAATAACTGAATTGAGCTTTGTGAAGGTGAATTTCATTGTGGAAGGGTATAAGGATGACCCATTCATAATGAAATCACAAGTATTTTATATATATTATGTCTCAAAACCAACAAACAATAATTGTTCAATTATCATATTGGTGAATAAAAAACTATAGGGTCAAACTAAAATTTAATTGAGGAAAACCCATTAATTGGGAGATCACAACCATTTCCCGAAATTCCTAATATAGATAATGTCTTATATGATATATGGGATCATAAATATGGGATTTGGGAACTTGATAGATGATCCAAATCCCTTTTATCTTTAAATAAATAAAGAGAAAGTTCAATGATAACTTTAAAGTGTTTTTTAATATACAATTCTTTTCCTAATAATATTTTGTGTTCTCTATTGTTTATACATAAAAAAAATTAAATGTTTGACTACTCATGTAGATAATAAATTGATCACATTATGATATTAACAATACTGGGGATAAACGCGTGATTGATACAAATATTGTAGAATTATTATGGTATAGACAACATTTTGATAAAAAAACAAGAATGATATACCATCAATTTGTTAAATAAAATTATCAAGGAAAAGAGAAAAGGTAAAAATATTAATATTGGATGGAATCAATGTGGAAAACCTGTTGACCCCAAAAATTCAATGTTTATTAGTTATTTTGGGATCAAAATGAGAATTCATTTTTCAATTGATATAGATATGTGGCACTATATCATTCAGGCATTGAAGGAAACCCTTCAATAAGATATTAGGGTAATGTAATGATATACTTTATTTATTTTATTGAAAATTATATAAGGAAAAGTTTATTTAATCCTCATTATCCCATGTAGGGTTCATTTATTTTAGAACATTTCTATAAGGAATATATCTTAATGGTCACAGGAAAATCTCATAATAGCTTCCAAAAACTTCTTACAAACCATCATATTAGGGATGCTGAGGGAAAAGTAAACCCAAACCACCAGTTACATATGCATTCATTATAAATGAGGAAAAATGTAATAATTTCATTATAAATCATGATGAGAAATCATTTTAGGTTCATTGTAGTCAATAATATTTTATTTTATATAATTTACTTGATCTACTTTGATTCAAAATTGTTGATTTATGAAACAAAAAATGAGTTCTGAAAATAAACAACATCATGAAAAACCAATGTTCTCCTACCATACATTAAGGATGAGGTATGATTCAATTGAAAATAAAATGGAATGTATTATAAATATAAAATAAAATTTTTATTTGACATGTAACAACATATGTTCCTTTTTTATTTATATATTGATGAATCAAAATGCAAAGACACTTCTGTCCCACGTCATGTGCTATAGAAGGAAGATTGTGTAAATGAATAGGGTAAAATACTTTGTGAAAACACACAAGCAATATGGGGTTCACATGTATGTATAAAATAATAGTAATTTGTAATTATATATGACATTATTAAATAGAAATATCCATTTATGTTCATATGTTTTTTATTTGGTTTATACATAAGAATATACATCGATTATACTTGAAGGAAAACTAATTTTAGTATCTTTAATGTGGAAAGAAAAATATGTCTATCTTTGAGGTGTAGGTTTTTGTGACGACCCGACCCACAGGGGCCTTCCTGGCTTGTGGAAGGCCAACCACCAAAACCCCAATCCTACGTCCCATAGGCTAGGAACTAGAGGAAAGCACTAAGAATACATAACTAAAATGGGAGGCTATTGACTAATGTACTAGTACACATGAACACAACCCTACCTATGAAGAAGTGTAGAGTAATAATAATTAAAGAAAGTAACATCTCAAGTATAAACCATGCATGTAACAACCTATAGATAATACAATAGAGTTTGATAGTGTAATCCAAAATGTAATGGTGAAAAATACATACCCAACTATAAAGTTTGTCAGGAGCTAACAATAACTGAAAATAATGAAATCAAAGAGAGCCTAGATCCTAATTGACAAGATCCAAACATAGTATGTATAAAATACACCAATGTTTATCTAATATTAACTAATGTCTTTTTCAATATACCTATCATATTAACTAGAAATGACTTGTGTGGGAAACTCTTATGCAAGGGAGAGTATAAACATACCTATAAGGACTCCCTAAAAACCCAAAGGGATAAATAGAGAGAGATATGATAAAGGTCTTCTCAACCTATAACATAAACCCAACATATATATATATATATATATATATATTTATAAATATATATTCTCATAAAAGAAACACATATGAGAGAAAAAGGGGATCTCTATCTCATAGCCCAGTCCAGGTTGATGAATATTCCATCAACCCCAAAGAGGGTTCGTCTCTAATTCCCATCATCTATTGTAACTATATAAGTAAATGTGTGGAGGACCAATACCTCACCATTGTTATGAATAGTTGACGGTCACAATCACCAAGTAGAGGACCGAAGCCTTAGCATGGTAAGGGGTACCAATCAGTAGATAGATAGAGTACCCACACTCTAGTGCATTAGGGGGGTTCCACTTAGTTGGGAGATAGAGGACCCATGCTATAGTGTGTCTGGGGGTGCCACTCAAAATTTAGAGTACCCACACCATAGAATGTTAGGGGGGATAAGGGGTGCTACTCAGAAGGTAGAGGACCTAATTCCTATTGATTCAGGGGGTTCCACTCATAAAGTAGAGGTCTCATTCCCTAGTGAATTAGGGGGATGTCACTATAAAAGTAGAAGACCCATGCCTTGTTGTAGTATGATATATATATATCTTAATATTTATAAATTTTCTCTATATTTTGATTAGATCTATGTTGAATAATATATATAATATTTTTGATTCCTTTGAAATCAATTTACTTGATCAAAATACTATATGAACATGAATTAAGATAAATTATTAATGTATATATTTTTTATAGTTAAAATAGTTTTCAATTTTAAAGTGGAAATAAAGTAAAACGAAATTGAAACACACAGCAGAAAGATTTAATAAAATAGGTTCAGTCTCATGTCGAGACTTATTCCTCTCTAATTGGTTATCACCCATCACCAATTAGTTTATATAGAATAAACTATATGATCCACAACATGGATCGGGTTTATAGAGAATTTGACACTATCTAGGTCAGACATGACCTCTTCTACAGTTATGCATGGGAGTAAAAAAGAAACATTCCACATAGGGACCTCTACCACTATTATCCATCGGAGAAACAAATAAGAAAAGTGTTTGAATAGATATCTAGTATCTTCCTGTTTATTACAGGAGAGTGTGCATGTTGTAAAGTAGAGTAAGCACACACACTGCTCAAAAATGTAATAAAACTAAACAGAATCAAGTATTCTATAAGTTTAGAGTTCTGAAGTGATCGGTTTGTTACAATGTATCTTGTAACTCTTGATTTGAATTAGAAATGATTCTTGATTCAAGTTCTTTCAAAATATTTAGGAAAAACATAGTTCCAATAACACTTGTTTTCTAGCTAGAGGAAATCATTGGATGTGATGATGTTTTGGATTCCTCAGTTGAGTGCTCTAAGAAGGTGAGCTCTACATGTTTGAAAAAAAGGATAATATCTTAAACACTAAGATATTCAATGAATCATGATCTCATTTTTTCCATGTATCTTTTCTTCTCTACCGTTTTTTACTATCTTTTCTATATATTTTTCTTTGTATCTATATGAGGTAGTGTAATCCACTTTTTATCTACAGCAATAGGGATATCCAAATCGGCTAATTCCTCATATTGTTCATTCTAACATGATTTATATCAAACATTTAAAGTATAATAAATAAAATAGTAAATAGAATTAAATTTGATGAATGTATCCATTAGAGAAATATAATTCAAAATAAGTAAAGTAATAAAAACATTGATTGAGTCTTAAGATCCAACAGTGCCATGCTTTGGTGGTATGTCACTCTGACGGTATGTTGTTATTATGGTATGACACTGGAGGTGTCTTATACTTAGGCAAATTTTCACTATTCTGGCGGTGTCTCAACAAGTTGGGTATGGTCTGAAAGTGTATTCTCTGATGGGGTCTCATACTTATGTATTTTTTCAGTGGTGGTGGTATGAGTATGTCAATGTGACATCTAGAGGTATTTCATACTTTGCCAAATTTTTGTCCTAGAGGTATGGAATCCTAGCGTTGTGTCAATCAACAATGTCTCATAATTTTTCAATTCATCAGTCCAGTGATATGACATTATGAATGTTTGTTATCTTAGAGGTGTCTCAGAATTATATATTTTTAATCTGGAGGTGTGTCATGGACAACGTTTTATGTCTCAAAAGTGTCTCATACTTAGACAGATTTCTCACCTGTTCTCATAATATAGATTACTTATAGGAAAACATGAAATTTATTTGTATTATTGAAAACATAATTTTGTGATCAATAAAACTAAGAGGTAAAAAATATCCCCCTTTTTGATGATCACAAATCGGGGCATCAAAATAATATTATAAATGTAAAAATAGGCCATCAAAGATATTACAAAAGTTTGAACATGATATCCATTATAAGATCCAAATATATATAAATAATTATCATTCAAAATATGTTTAGATGGTTTAAGGAAAATAATAAGAAAATTGTAAGTATAAAAAGTGAGTATTAAAGGTAATAACATATTGCAAAGATAGAAAGATTTAAAATAGATAGTATCAAAGATAATAATTTTAGAAAATAGATAAACATAGTTGCTTAAAATGTTTCAAAACACATATTCCATAAAAATTATACCCCTTTTGGGATTATCAAAATAGTAAAGAATATCAGTAAATTTAGGAATAATAAATAGATGAAGAGATATGAAATACAATCAAAAGTAAAAATGCATAATAAGAGGTAATAAAGACATCTAAAATGATGGTCACAAAGTTATTACAATACAGATCCCATCAAATACAATATAGTCTAATCCAATAAAATACAAAGTGTAAGGTTTGAAAGAGGGGCTCATCAGTTCTATTATTTTATCCTTGTATTCCTCTTTCTCCTTATCTAAGGTAGTAGGATCAGGATGAGGTAGAAGATATATAACACTAAATGAGAGTCCAAATACAGTTTGAGGATGGTCTTATACAATAACAACTAGCCTGAGGTGTCCCAAATCTTGAGTAGGATACAATGGGAAAGGACAGAAACAAGAAGGAAAAGGTTTTAAAGGGTCCTAAGCAACTCTATATCTGGGAGACAACTAAGGAGTGATAGGAAAAGCTTCCTAAGAAATGACTTCTTGTCCACAGACATGAAGAAACAAATTCCTAATATTGATAAAATCCAATATAATTTTTCCACCCCTTTCCATTTCACTAAATAAATTAACATTCTCTTCCACGAAATGGTTCAATAATATGGTTATCTCCATGAGCTATCTGACTTTCATGTTGAATGCTTTAGTCATAGGAGGAATTCTCAAATTCCTAGACATGAATTTAAAATTTCCATCTATTGCATGATTTGTATAGATCTGAGAGAGATAAATTGTGATGGACTTGGTTATAGTTTATCTATCAGCTTTCATATCACAATAATGGTTAGAAAACATCTTGAGAACATTGTCAGGAATATACCAAATTCTACTCAAATTCTCTTGGGGTTGGTCTCTGACATTACATGAAGCACTAAAAGATGCAACTATTAACTCATCTCTTACAACTAATCTCAATTGATCAACATCAAACACTGAAGGATGAGGTGATCGGGACCATAAATATCAGAAGATGTATCCATGCTTTTAAGGATACCATCCAAGGAAACATTAAACTTATATCTCATTTCTTCTATAAAACATTTGAGAGTTTCTAGTTCACCACTTATCCACTTTTTTCAATATTTATCTCATAAACATGATACATAATTTAAGGTTGGATATGTTGAATAAATAACTCAAATATTTTACATTCATTGTTTTTAATGATATTTGTCTAAATATGGAATTTATTCCTTACACACATGTGAAAATCAAACATATGCTTTTCACCAAAAACATTCACGTCGTCTTGAGTGACTATATCCATTGGAAAACTAGAGGAGCTAGAGAATGTTCGAGTATAGGAGGTCTTACAAAATTGTACTTTTCAAAAAAACTTTCAAGATCATCCTGGGATATCAAAGATCTATTAGGATTAAATTTAACACTCACTTCATTTTTATTACTCTTTAGAGGGATTCTTAAAACATTATAGAACTTTTCCCATTCCTCTTCCATAAGGTCCATCCAGTAGTCTGAAACAGATACTATGGTAGGAGGTACCACACAAGTAGAAACAAATGAAACTTATATATTCTTCTAACCTTTTTAGATTTGACAGTCCATTGTGGGTTTAACAATAGAAAGCTCAGCTTCCAACTATGTACCAACAGTTGGTGCATCTTACATCTCAACATTCTTTTGGGCATCACCAGCAGTGGACTCACCTTCCACATTTTCATCCATAGGAGACTTATGAACATTTAAAATAGATAACTATTTATTTCCAAATCCATTCTCAATAAGATCCTTTTTATAATTTTTAGAAACATGTTGTTTAACATAAGTAATAAATCTCATATGTTCATCCATAGTAGAATCTGAAACATATTGATCTATAGAAACTAAATTGGCCTCAACATCAGCAATAATTGTAGCTTCATGAAAAATCACCACTAATCGGTAATTCTCCCCCTCGATAAATTTTTCCATAAGCTTGAGAGGCATTTTCATTTCTATCTTCTAGATTCTCCCACTATCATCATTTGTTCGAAAATATTATCCATCATCACTTTCACTATATGCAACGTCTTTTTCATTTCCATTATTACTATTTATATTCTCTTCTTCTTATTCCTTTTCATCCTCATCACCATCATCATCAGTGGATTTGGAAATTTATATTGATCCTCTCTGTAGACCACAGTCTCTTCCTCATCATTATTAACTAATTTATTTCTTTTTGGAAGCCTCTTATGTGGACTAGGAGGTCCAAATGTAATGGGAGAGGCTTTTAGAGAAAGTTCAGGGTCACTCCCTATATCAACAGATTATTCATTTTCAACTTCATTACCAATAACATATTTCTCATCTGAGTATTCCAAAACATCATCAGACTCCAAGACTAGATCAACTTCATTCTTATGTTTGGTTTTAAGATCAACTGGGTTATATTTATCATGCAACTTTTCACTATCACCATCTCATTTTCTCTTCCATGGGTTCTATCTTATCTTTATTTTTTAACATGTGGTACTAGTTAAATAGAAACCACCACAGTCTATAATAGATTATTCATCATCACTAACTAGGACCTTTGCCTCTAACATGGTATAAATAATCATTGGTTAGATAAAAAAAATTTATCTAGAAGATGGTTTCATTATATCACACATATGTACCATTAGATATCTATAATTATTAATGTTATAACCTTATGCCATAAGAAATAGGAGATAAAACTATTGATACCTTATGGATGAAAAATATCCTTTTCATGGACATAGAAAATTATTCAAGAACATAAATATCATCCTACCTTCTCTATCAAACTCTGAGGCAACATGCCCTCTTATTATGACATCTCATGTTAGAACAACAACGGAATCCTTATACATGAACAGATCACTGACTTCTAGAATACTTCCTTGGTAATCATCAAAGACTCCATCATGAGGTATATTTAAGCACTTAGCCCATTTTCTTGAAGAAAAAACAAACACCTATCCTTTGACATGGATTTTAATCCAATCTACCCCATATTCATTAAATTCATACTCTATATTCAGATAAAACACATATACCAGCTTCATGTAGAAAGGAAACCTATTTGAATAAAACCACTCCAAACACCCATGATTTTGGAGAACCTTAAGAACCAAATACTTTTTAGATAGTATTCACATGGAGTATACTTACTTTTCTAAAAAAGAAACTCATTTTACAAGCTTTGTATTAACTGAAGAAATTGGAGTAGGTACACTTGGATCTTTCTTATACTTCTTAGAAGATTTTGACTTTAAAGGAGAAATCTAAAAATCACACATCATTGTCAGCATCTAGATTGGCTCAGCAAGCCTGGTCGAGGGTCAGGAGAAGGATTGAACAGTGGGAGATGAACGGGTTTCACTAGGATAGAGAGAGAGATGCAAGAGTATTGTGTGGGGCTCATGTTATGTTGTGAATAGGAATTATGAGTCTTGAATATCATTTGGGATATTATGTTTTCTAAAAAATATTATTCTTTAAATTGAATTTAATATTGAGACAAAACATGCATTAGGTTTAAGTAAATAAAATAAACCTAGAAATACACTGGTGGTTTTAAATAATGAGATACAGAGAAAAAAATATCAAAGGTATGAAAAAATAAGCATGACAAATCAATGGTGTGAAAAACATGCCGCATGAAAAGAAAAAAGTATGAAAACCAACTTCATGAAAATCCTATTGTATGAAAATTCAACAGCATGACAAGCCAACAGTATGATAGGTCAATGGTGTGTCATACAAAATGGTATGTAATCGCAATAGTATGTCATCACAATAGTGTGTCACCAAATTTGACCAAAATTTATCATTTCTAGGTCATGTTTGATATAATTCATTCCCTAAAAATTCAAAGAATTTATGAATATATAAGCTAACTGAGGTTCTATGCAAATGCATTCTATTGTGATATCTCCCTTTTGAAAATGATCTCTCAAACATTTATGTCTTATATCAAGGTGTTTTGTTCTAGAATGAGAAACATGATTCTTTGATATGTGTAATGCACTTGTATTGTCATAGTTTAAGGGTACATGTCAGAATTGATATCCATAGTCTAGTAGAGTGTGTTTCATCCATAAAATTTGTGCACAGTAGCTTCCTGTAGCTATTTATTCAGCTTTACCAGTAGACAATGCAACCAAATTTTTTTTACTACACCATAAAACTAGAGACATGCCTAAAAAGTGGCATGTTCTAGAGGTTATTTTTCTATCTAACTTACATCCACCAAAATCAGCATTAGAATAACTTACTAAATCAGATGATTTTAATCTAGGGTAAAATAATCCTAAATTAGTTTTATAGTTGAGCTATTTAAAAATTATTTTAACAGCAACACGATATGTCTCATTTGGGTTATCTTTGATGTGAGCACACATACACACACTAAACATAATAGCTAGTCGACTAGTAGTCATGTATAGAAGAATTAAAATCAAACCTCTATAACTACTTTGATCAACTAGTTTCCCAACTTCATCAAGATCCAATTTATAATTCGTATTCATAAGATTATCACAACATTTATTAATATCCAAGTTAAAATGTTTTATAATATCTTTGTATACCTACATTGGTTTTAAATAATTCCTTATTTGTTTTGAAAAATCTAAAATTCAAGAAAGAACTTGATTTCACCCATTAAACTCATTTCAAATTCATTTTTCATCATTGTATTAAAATCAATAAATAAATAATTTTTTTAAGATCCAAAAATAATATCATAAACATAGATTTGTACTACTAATACATCTTTTGGAATTCATTTTATGAAAATGGTAGGATCATCTATTCCTTTTGAAAATCATTTTGAAATCAAAAAAAAAATGAGCCTATCATACCAATCTCTAAGAGATTATTTTAAACCATATTAAGATTCAGTTAAATTAAAAACATGATTTGGAAAGTGCGGATTTTGAAAACTAGGTTGTTGTTCCACAGAAACATCCTCAACTATAAAACCATTTAGGAATGTACTCTTGATATCCATTTGAAAATGTTTGAAATATAGATGAGCTACATAAGAATGCAAGATTATAATGGACTCAATTCTAGCTATAGGAGCAGAGGATTACATGTATGCAATTACTTCTTCCTAAATATAACCTTGTGTAACTAGTCTAGCCTTGTTTCTAACTATATTGTCAGACTCATCAGCTTTATTCCTAAACACCCATTTAGTGCCAATAGTCAAGGTGCCCTTGGGTCTATCTACAAATTCCCACACTTTTTTCATTTCAAACTTTTTTAACTCTTCTTTCATTGATATTACCCATAATTAATAATTTATTTCTTCATTTATATTCTTATATTCAATATGAGAGAAGAAAGTTTTATGTTCAACCTGATTTCTAACATAAGATCTAGTTTGAGTTACTCTATTTAGATCACATAAAACTGCATCTAATAAACTATACTAAATATTTCTAAAAACTCTAAAGAAATAGGGAATGGTTACCTCTATATTTTTAGGTCCATGTTATAGAAGTACTTTATGTTCTTCAGAACTAGATGATTTTTTTGATTTTTTTACAGTATAATCTAAAGGTTTGTAATTTAAGTTCATAGAAGATAAATCATCCTAAAGGTTCTATAAGGAGGTCTTAGGCTCATGTGGATCTCTTTCATCAAATTTTATATGAACTAATTCTTCCACAATTTTTCTCTGCCAATTGAGCACTTTATAGGATTTTCTAGAAACTCAATTACCAAGGAAAATACCTTCATCTCTTTTGGAATAATTTTTTTTCAAGTTATCCTTAGTGTTAAGAATAAAGACTTTATAACCAAAAACTCTAATGAAATTAACCGTAGGATTCTTATTATTCCAAAACTCATAGGTTTTATTCTTAATAATAGGTCTAATCAAAACTATATTGATAATATATATGGTTTTATTAATAGATTCTTCTCGAAAATAGATATGTTGGTCATTCTCATTTAAAATGGTCTAGGATATCTCGTGTAAGGTAAGATTTTTTTTTCAAAAACTCCATTCTTCCAGGGTGTCCTAGTAGTAGATAAATTATGGGGTATCCATTTTGTGATAAAAAAGATTCGAAATATTTATTTTCAAACTCATTACCATAATCACTCCTAAAGGTTTTAATCCTATGTACACTAATATTTTCCATAGATTTGGAATACTTGGTACAATAAGAGTAGGATTCACCTTCGTGAGCTAGAAAATATACCCATGTATACCTGTAATAGTCATATACTAGAACATAAACATAGTGATTACCATTAAAACTTGAAACACTATAATTTCCAAACAAATCCATGTGACTCAACTCCATAGGTTGAAAAGTTGAAACTTATTTCTTTAGTTTCAAATAAACTATGTGTTGTTTCCCTTTTTCATAGAGGTTATAGAATTTATCAGTTGGGAACACAATTTTAGGTATATCCCTAAATAACCCTTTTCTAGTTAGCTTCATAATTGAGTGAATGTTACAATGTACTAGTATCCTATACCAAATCTAATATTCCTTAAGATGGGAACATAATCATGAAACATTTTGAGAAAATAAAAAATTTAAATCTATAGCATAAACATTGTCATTTATCAAAGTAGTAAAAATTTAAAAAAATAGAACAAATTTTTTTGAAAGCATCATTATCAAACATAAAATAAAAAACATCATCAAACAGCTGAGAAATTCTAAGCAAATTATATTTTAAACCATAATCATATAAAACTATAGAAATCAAAACAGATTTTTTGTTAGCAATCTGGCCTAGGCTAATGATTTTTCCTTTTACATTGTCACCAAAGGTGACATGTCCACCATCAACATTGATAAGGCTCTTGAGGAAATATTAGTCTCTTATCATATGTCTTGAACACCCATTGTCCAAGTACTATAGACTTTTAATGGAGGTCTTCAAGCATTTTTTCATACAAAACAAGTTTTAAACAAGAAATGATTTTGGTACCCAAATCAGTTTGGGTATAGAGTTGTCAGTAATCAATGATTTGGGAATCCAGATTTTCCTTATGGGTCTCCTATTAATAGATTACAGACTCTGAGAAATAAAAAATTGGTTGGGTCCCGTTATAAAAAAATTAGTAGTAGAGCTTTCAGGTCTGGATTTAGAAACAAAATTATTATTAGTTATTCTCCTCTACCTTGGTTCATATCCTATCCCAGTGACATATTTGGGAGAAAATTAATTTCCCAAAATTTGTGTCAATTTCTCCCCACCATTTGCAAATTTTTCAAGGTATTTCTTAAATTTCACATTTTAAATTTTATGTTAATTATTTTCTTTGAGTAGTTGAACAATTTTCTACATTTCTATCGACAACCCGGATTTATAGTTTATAGTTAAAGAATATTGTCTTTTAAAAACTTTGTATTTATCCTTTAGCTCATTGAAGGTGTATTATAACATATTGTAGTTGTCAAATAATTATTCATTTGACATATTATTATCATCATGTTGTTCATTATTAGAATTATCAAACACATGCATAAGTATAATATTAGAAACGATAGGTAGAGCAAGTACTTAACTGACTTTGGTTATAAAGAGCATATTTTCTCTATTATTCTTTTCTTCATGTGAAGAATCTGAGTCAGCGGAGCTATCCTCAGATGCACTCCAGGTGGATTTCATGGAATTATTTTAACTTTTATCCTTATATTCATATTTCTTTTGGTATTTCATCTTAGTAAAGTTAGATTTTATGTGACCTTCTCTTATTAATTCATTGCATAAAACTTCCTTTGGTTCATCATCCTTTTTATTCTATTTTCATATATTATCATACTTTCCTTTATATTTTGTTTTTCTGAAAAAAAAATCTTCCTATAGAACTTCATAAACCTTCTGGATATGTGTCCCATTTCCTCATCACTTTCATATGTATATTCACTAGCACTCGAATCTACATCTTGGACTTTTTCTTTTTACTTTTTTTGGAAGTAGTGGTCTTGAAAGCTACTAACTTTATTTTGGGATCCTTATCTTCCCCACAATTTACATTTATCTCTTATTCATACATCATAAGCTATCCCATAAAATCTTTTCATGGGGAGTTTATTTATATCACATGATTCTCTGATTGACACTGATGTCTCTCTCCATCGTTCTAGTAGACATCTATACAATATAATTATCTAATCCTTGTCAATTACATGCTTTACTAGCAAGATGATATTATTGAAAATTACATTAAACATGAGGTATATATCATAAATGGGATCATGAAGATTCATTTTAATATTATAATATTTAATAGTATAGGTATTAGGCCTCATTTATTTAACATTTAAGTTTACCTCATGGGAAATAGATAGGGTGTCCCAAATTTCAAAATCAGTTTTAAAAGCATTAATCCTATTAAATACCTCATCTTCAAAGTCACAATACATGGAATTCATAGATTTATAATTACTATTATATGCTAATTTTGTTGCATCATCCCAAGTGATTCTAGTAGTATTAGGTATAACGTATTTGTCTTTTATTGTAGATCAAATATCAAAACTCATTCTCTCTAGGATCAATTTCATCTTTATTTTCCATTGGGAATAATTTTTACCATTGAATAAAGGAGGTATGTTGGTAGAAGAACTTTCTTGAAGATTATCCATATTAAAAACTAAATTTAGAACTAACAAAAATTTAAGATCATTATTGTATAACATAATCACAATTAAAAAAACTTGAAAACATTAATACCAAAGAAAGAAAAACCATTGATACCAAAAGTTGGTCGGAGTCAGTATCTCAAGAAGGGGGTGAATTTAGTACCTAATTATTTTTTTAAATGATTATTTTAAAATCCCCCAAATTTTTTAATATAGGAAATTTTATCAAATAATTAGTAAGATATATGTATTAATATTAGTAAATATTTTTATAGATATTGATTAAATCTCATATGAATAATATATATAATATCATTGAATCCTTTGAAATCAATTTACTTAATGAAAATACTATATGAAAATGAATTAAGATAAACTTTCAATGTATATATATTTTGTTTACTATTAAATTGTTTTCATTTTTAAAATATCAATAAAGTAAAAAAATTAAAACACATAGTGAAAATATTGAATACAATAGGTTCAGTATTAAGTTGAGACTTAGTCCTCTCCACTTAGTGATCACAAGCCACTAATTAGTTTATATAGAACAATCTAGATGATCCACATCCTAGATCAGGTTTATTCAACATTTAACACTGTCTAGGTCACATATAACCTCTTCCATAGTTATGTGTGGGAGTAAAAAAAAGAAACAAGCCACATATGTACCTCTAACACTCTTATTTGTTGTATAAACAAATAAGAAAAGTGTTTGAGAAGATATTGAGTATCTTACATGTAAGATCTGGGATTTTCATAAGGTAAGTCTTTTTATGTTTTAGTTTAAGTCCCATATTTTGGTCAAATAAGTGTCTCCCAAAGATCATGGGGAGGCTTGGGGGTGCTCTAGGGGTTTGAGCATGAAAGAGGAGGAAAAAGGGGGTTCTAGGCATGTTGCCCGGCTTGCGCATGGTTAGTGAAAACTATGAAGATGTCTAAGGTAACTGTTTGAGGGGATTGTTTCTAGACAGCAGCATTAGCAAGGTTTGTACATGACTTGGAAAACCATGCGGGTAAACTGTGTGGACTAGAAAAGTTAAGAAATTTTCAAAAAAGCCATTATGGGATTTTAAAGCTCACTCAGGGTTTTCCTGCTTTCTTCTCCTATAAACCCTAGTGAAGAACCAAATATTCAAAGAGATCAGGGTTATTCTCCTTCATTCCTAGGTCATTTTGAGTATTTTTGGTTGTAAATTGAAGATATGGGGAAGGCTAATACCTCCCTTGCTTCCCTTTTTGGTTTAAGATTACTGTTCTTTCCCTATCTCCTTCTGAATCTCTAAATCCCCCTTTTTTGGGTGATATCTAGGTTGAGGCATCAAAGGGTGGTTGAATCAGGATATAAGGCTTCAATTAGGAGTGTGGCCACCAATAGATTCAAGGTAGGTGGTCTAAAAGTTATATCCTATAGTTTATATTTAGATTTGTACATGTATGGTTTTTTTCTTATTCTCATACTGATGTGTTCATGGTGTCATTGGTAAGATGTGGAATATTGAGTGTCTAAATAAGTAAAAAAACCCCTCATGATCATCGTGGGATGCATGGAGGATGTCGTGGATATTTTTAAGGCCACCCATGGGGTGTGCTAGCCCTTATAAATGGGCTAATAGAAATATAATGTGTGAAATTAAGCCATGATGATGTAGATACATAGAAAATGTGTTAATTGGTTTATTTAATGAGTTAGTATGGATTGTGGTTAGTTATTTCTAATGTGTTTAAATTCTAAGGGATTTTTTTGTGGGGATGTAAATGGGTGAAATGGGATTAATGGGAATGTGATAAGGAATTGTGCTTACACCTGAATATGCTTAGTCAAATAGGCATGTGGAATGGGAATTGGGGTTAAATGGATTTGTGTTATAAATGATGAGTGTGTTAATAGATTTTATCATAATGTTAAAATCCCATTTATTGATATTTTTGGGATGTTTCTAATGATATTGGCTATACATGGTTGTAATGTGGTTACTTGCAGATGATGATAAATAAGCATGTGCCCATGGCTTATTAGAGTGGGGTATAAACATGAGGCTCTATTCCCACGGGTCAAGATTGACTAAGGTTCTAAGATCCACCCTCTAAATGCATTGGTAAGGGAACGAGAGGGAGTTTTATTCCCCATAACGATTTTATTCCACCTAGATTGAAGCTTTGAGGTGAAGATAATGTGGTTATTGTGATGTGATTCCTAGTGAGATAGGACTAGATTTATTCCCATATTCCTTAATAACATTGATCACGCATAATCCATTGAACATGTAAAAATGGTGAACTAAACCAGGATATTCTTAAGTAGTGAACCTAGATTTAAGGTTAGAATAACTTAAAGGAACATAATCTAGAATGGATTATAGAACTTTTTTGATTTACATTCCATTATTTATCACTTTCATACACTATCTACTTTCATTGGATATTTTTTAGACATCGTTGGTGGTGGCCTACTAAGTAGTAATCACACCCTACTCGTGTCTTTGTAGGGTACTTGAGCAGATTTCATGGTTACAGGTTAGAAAAGAGGCAAGGGTATTATGCTTGAGAAGTGATTTGGGTTCGATATGTGCACGAATGAGGTTTGAGACTTAGATCTAGAACCATTTTTGGGATTCCACTATTTTTCTTTTTTTTTGTGTCTTTTTACTTATCACTATGGCATGGCATGACATATTTATTGTTGATTGTGGTTTGTATCCCTTTTGGGGAATGTTTGACTTCACATGTTATTGGTTGTTTCCTACTGTTTCCACTATGTATATTGTGTTCTATTGTGGATTACCCTGGTGAATAGGGTATAGTCTCCCAACATGACATATTAGACCCCTGTTTCTAGTTGAAAACTTCTAGCATATAGGGAGGCATGCTTGAGGTCATGTGATAACCCAACTCGGGGATTTGATTTATTGGAACCCAGGTCGGGGATGTTACAAAGTGGTATCATAGGTGTTTTTTTATCTTTCTTATTATTTGGGGATAGTATAAAGGAGATTAAGACAGTATAGGGCCTTGGTAATGAGGTTGTTCTTGGGAGAAGCTAACCCAAGTACGGGGGAAAACTTATTCACCCTAGGAAGGAATTGTTGTTCTTGTTATGTGTTGTTACATTTGATGATATTTCACCATTGGGTGATGCACATGTGGTGTGATGTGACCGTTTTATGATATTTTTCTTATGGCTGGAATAAAATGAGGTTGCACATTCATTCATCATTCTAGTAACCAATGTATATAAGTGGCATTCATCATAGTAGGCACACACACATTGGAAAGGTGTGTTAGACGTGGGGAGTAGGATGCATTTGATTTCATGGAAATGATGAAAATGGTACTAATGAAATTGTACAAATGTGAAAAGGGGGAAATGAAATATCAGATAAGAAATAAGGAGTTGTTCTTGATAAGGGTTAGTAAGTGGATTAGAGTGGTCCAAGTGAGTAGAGATATTTAAATAGTCCTAAAATGGTGTAAAGTGTGAGGTTTGTAACTATGTGAGTTGGTTACCTATGTTCTCCATTACCTTAGTGGGGTGGTCAAGGGTAGTGTCCTGGTTGTGATTGAGTGCTTTCAGGTATTGTATAAGAAATGATTTTTTTATGGATAGTGATGACAATTCCATTATATTTTCATGAAATATTTATGGAATGTGTTCTAAATATCCTCTTTGGTATTGTATAGAGATTTCACCATGAAGACATGTGCTGGATATGGTGACAGGAGGATGTTTCTAAGAATGCTCCTCTAATGATGGAGTAAGAAAATGCAGTGATTCAGGAAGATAGGGAAGAGAAGTTCTATGAGAACTTTTCTCATTTTATGCAGATGATGGAATAGGACCCACGATGGGTTGCACTGAGTATGTTAGAGCAGACTAGGGAGTTTCAGCTACAGCACCCTCTGACCTTTACTGAATAGGGTGGGCCAGAGGTGGTAGAGTTTTGGATGGAGTCTATCTAGAATATTATTTACCACCTAGATACTCCAATTGAGTAGTGAGTCAAGATATTGGAATATATGTTGAGAGTCCAAGAAAAGTGTTGGTGGGACATCACGGTTCAAATAGATCAGGCTAAAGGAATAATGTGGAAGTATTTTTAGGAGATGTTTCTTGATCACTTTTACCAAGAAATGTTGAGGCATGAGAAGGTTGTGGGATTTATGATCATGACCCAAGGGACAATTTCGGTAATGGACTATGGTAGTTTTTTCACTGTTTAGAAATGCTTCATTCCGACGTTGAGAGGAGAGGAGGATGTTGTGGAGAAACATTTCCATGATGTACTGAGAAATGAGATCAGATCTTAGGTGACTATTTTTCATATGAAAAGGCTTGTTGAAGTTTTGGATCAAGCCCTCATTTCATAAGGGAACATGAATGGAGCTTCAGGTAGTGAACTTTTGGTGCCATTTGGGTGAGCATGTGGTGCGACTTTTGAGAGTATGAAGCACCATTTTGAAAACATCGAGGAGGGGGGAATTCATAGAGAAGATAGAAGATGGGATGAGCCTATTAAAATGGTGACTAGATATTATGTTATCGGTTTGGCAGGTACGGGAACTTGTGTGTCCTGTGTCTCCTACCACCAGTGGAGTGTCGAGTGTGTAGTAGGCAAGGCCATGTGTATAGGTTCTGCAGGAACCTGAAATAGTCATGAAATGTGGGAAGATAGAGGCATATGTCGAGTGCAAGAAGGGGGTCAATTACCCCATATCAGGAAATTATTTAGAGCTCCATACCAATAGGGTAGTGCAATGAAGGGTATTCATACTAGAGTATAGGGTAGAGGGGTAGGTCATCTCCATACAGTTCAGACTATGCCTAAAGTTAGTGAGGCAAGACCATCTTCTGCTTGAGGTAGGATTCTTATATCTTCAACCCTCTCTAGTGATTTATTTAATATAGTTGCTATGCATTATTTTATTTTTCTCATTTCATAGTTGTTTTGTGCTTAAAAATGGAGAGATCTTGTGGAATAATGTCCTTGATACTCTGTTAGGGGTACGATTTGAGGATATCAGGTGGTGTAAGGGTTGTTCTCTAGAGGTTGGTGGATACTGTTTTCTGTGGGACCTGTTTGTTCTATAGGTTTTAGGTTTTGACCTACCATTTTTAATAGATTGTTTAGTGGTGTATCAAGCCCATATCTATTTTTATCAATGTTTGGCAATGTTCACGTCTCCCAATGGTGAAACTTATGTCCTTCGTGGTGAGAGGGATGTTCAAGCAGGTCATGCTGGGCCATTTTGTCAATAGTTGGGAGAGCTCATGGCCCAAGTGGCATGCCTTGTTCTCGATATGTAGAATTGGAACAACATGTATTCCCTCCTATAGTGGATCGATTCCATGAAGTGTTTCCTGAGGACTTCCTAGGGCTACCAGCTGAGAGATATGTCAAGTTAACGATTGAGTTTCTACCGGGAGCAGAGCCAGTTTCCATTCCTCCATACCGACGGACACCAGTAGAGCTCCAGGATCCTATGGTTCATCTAAAAGAGTTAGAGAATTAGTGGTTTATTCTTCCTATTACATCACCATAGGGAAATCCACTACTAATTTCTAAGAAGGATGATGAATCACTAAGGTTATGTGTTGATTTTAAGAAGCTGAACTAGGTGAAAATTATCAACTGATACCCTCTTCCTAGAATCGATGACATGTTTGACTAGCTCAGAGGTTCCTTGGTGTTTTCTATGATTTATTTGATATTAGGATACCATCAGTTGGGGGTGATACCTTCTGACGTTCCATGGATATCTTTCCAAAGAAGGTACAGGTTGTATGAATTTTCGGTGATGCAGTTTGGGTTGACCAATTTGCTAGATATGTTCATGGATTTGATGAACCATATATTTCACCCGTATCTGGATTAGTTCATGGTTGTATTCAATGATGACATCTTGGTGTACTCCAGAACTCATGACGATCATGCGAAACACATTAACATCATCTTGTGTACACTAAGAGGGTATAGGGTTTACACCAAGATATCAAAATATCAGTTTTTTATTGATAAGTTTCACTTATTTGGAAAAATAATTTATGGGTGAGGTGTGTTCGTGGATCTAGAGAATGTTTAGGATTTGGTGTCTTGGGAGCAGCCCACAAAAGTTTCTAATGTTCTGAGTTTTCTTGGATTGTATGATTATTACCAAAGTTTTATTAGAGATTTCTCTCTTTTGGTAGTTCCACTCTCAAGCATAACCAATAAGTGTTTTTAGTTTTAATGTTCAGAGGCTTGTGAGAATTCTTTTCAAGATCTAAAGAAGAGATTGACTACCACACTAATTTTGATCTTACCCAAACTAGGTAAGAGGTACACCATGTTTTGTGATGCGTCTGATGTTGGACTTGGATTAGTGTTGATGTGGGAAGTTCGGGTTGTAGTTTATGGTTCATGATAGTTGAGACCAAATGAAGGAAATTATCCTACTCATGACCATGATCTAGCTGTTGTGGTTCATACCATGAAGTGTTGGAGGCATTACTTGTTGGGAGAAACCTTAATGATGTCTACCGACCATAAAAGTCTCAATTACATATTCTCCCAGTGGTATTTGAATCTTTAATGGTGAATGTGGGTCGAGTACCTACAATCCATTGATTTTGAGTTGTTATATACATCAGGGAAAGGGAATATTGTTGTTGATACTCTGAGCCATAAGAACAATAATTTGGTGGTTTAGGGTTCCAGTTCAAAGTGGAAGATGATGGTCATGTTTACTGAGATGTGTTTGGAGGTATAGGATGGGCACAGGTGAAAGACTCTCACATATATAGTAGTTTAATATGCGCTTCTAAACTAGTTCAAGGGGATTCAGATGATGGATACAATGTTTTTGGATATGAAAGAAAGTATTAAAGGTGGGGATTCACCTTCTAGTTGGGAATTTGATAATGATATAGTTTCTTATGTTCGCGGTCATGTTGTGGTGTTGGTGGGTGTACGGGAGGAGTTGATGTGCGATTTTCACACATCAAAGTGGGAAATACATCCTTCCATGACTAAAATGTAACGATACCTCAATAGGTAGTATTGGAGGCATGGAATGAAGAAATAATTTTTGGGTTTTGTGGCGTGATGCCTTACCAATAAATAGGTGGAGGGTTAACATCAACGTTTGGTTGGGTTGTTGCATTCATTTCCTATTCCAGAGTGGAAGTGGAATAACATGACAATAGACTTCGTATTTGGTCTTCTAAGCATGCCTCTGAAGAATGATTTTCTCTTGGTGGTTGTAGACCAATTGAAAAAAGTATCTCATTTCTTTCTGATCTAGGAGACTTATATATTGGACTAGTTGGTTGATTTATATGTTCAAGAGATAGTATGGTTTCATGGTGTGTCAGGAACCATAGTCTCATATCATTATCCACATTTCACCTCGTGCTTCTGGAAATTATTATAGAAGGTGTTTGGTACCTAGTTGTTTTTGAGCACATCTTATCACCTACTGACTGATTGGAAATCAGAATGTATGATCTAGGTATAAGAAGACAAGTTTAAAGCTCATGTTCTGGATTTTGGTGGTTCTTTTGAAAGGAACTTGTCATTTGTTGAGTTTTCTTACAATAATGGTTTTCAGGCTACAATTTTTATCGATCATTTTGAGGAACTCTATGGATGATTGTGTTGATCTTAGTTGTGTTGGATAGAGGCCATGGAATCTGAGTTGTTAGGACAAAGTCTTCTGCAGGAGACATTATTGAATGTTTGTTTGGTTCATAAGTGCATTGAAATGGCCAAGAGTAGATAGAAGTCATATGTATATTTTCATCGTAGACCCCTCTAGTTCAGTGTGGGTGATAGTGTGTTTCTTCGGGTGTCACCAAGGTTGGGTCACCATCGAATCTGGAAATTGGGAAAGTTGGAACCTAGGTATGTGTGATCATTTAAGATTGTGGAGAGGATCGGACCAGTGGCTTACCAAATATCTCTTCCATAGTGGTATAGTGGTATTCATGATGTTTTTCATGTTTCAAAACTTTGTTAGTATCATCCTGGTATATCTCAAGTGTTAGAAATTGATGATGTTGATCTTGATCCTGAAGTGTCCTTTGAGGAGCATCGAGTTTGTATTGTGGATCATAGTGAGAAGGTTTTGTGGGGAATGGTTATACCTTTGTTTTTTGTTATATGGTAGCATGAAAACGTTCAGGAAGAAACTCTGGATCAAGAATCAGATATGCGGGTCCAGTGTCTCGATCTCTTCTCTTCAGAAGCTCAATGATGCTCGGAAAAGAGGCTCGAGGGAGAGTGGTCCTAAGGTGGGGAGGTTGTAAGATCCAAGATTTTATTAAGATATTTTTTTGTTTATGTTATATTTTAAGCCCCTCATCTTGGTCAAATAAGTGTTTCCCAAAGATCATGAGGAGGATTGGGTGTGTTTCAGGGGTTTGGGTCACGAAAGAGGAAGAAAAAAGGAGTTTCTGGGCATGTTTTGCAGTTTGTGTGTGGTTAGTGAAAACCATGTAGAAATCCCACATAGCCATGAAAGGGGATTGTTTTCATATAGTAGTATCTGAACAGTTTGTGCATGGTTTTGAAAACCATGTAGTAAAATCGTGCGGCCAAGAAAAGCTAAGAAATTTACAAAAATGTCATTATGGGATTTTAAGGCTCACTCAGGGTTTTCCTCCTTTCATCTCCCCTAAACCCTATTGACAAACCAAAGATTCCAAGAGCTCCCAAGGGTGATTCAACCTTATTATTAGGTAATTTGTAGTGTTATTGGTTGCAAATAGAATATCTGGGTAAGGCTAATCCCTCCCTTCATTATCTTTTTGGATTAGGGTTTCTGTTTTTCCCCATCTCCTTCTGAAGCTCTAAATCCTTATTTTTTTTGATGAGATGTATGTTGAGGCTTCGAAGGGTGGTTGAATAAGGATATAAGGATTTGATTAGGGGTGTGTTTTCCAACATATTCAAGTTAGGTAGTCTACAAGTTATATCCTATAGTTTATATTTAGTATTGTGCACGTAGGGTTTTATTCTTATTATCATATGGATATGTTCTTGGTGTCATTGGTAATATGTGGTATATTGAGTGTCTAAATTACCAAATGAACCCCTCATAATCCTCGTGGGATTCATGGAGGATCTCATGACTATTTTTAGGGCCACCCATGGGTTGTGCTGACCCTTTCGAATGGGCTAACGAAAATATAAGGTGTGAAATTGACCCATGATGATGCAGAGCCTTAGTTAATGTGTTAATTGGTTTATGTAATGAGTTATGATGAATTATTGTTAGTTGTGTCTAATGTGGTTAATGTATAAGGGCTTTTTTGTTTGGAATTTAAATGGGTTAAATGGGATTAATGGAAATACAATAAGGAATTATGTTTACACTTGAATACGCTTACTGAGATAGGCATGGAGAATGGGGAATGTGAATTGGGGTCAATTGGTTATATGTTATAAATGATGAGTGTGTTAATGGATTGTTTCATAATTTTAAATTCACAATTATTAATATTTTTGTGATGTTTCTAATGATATTGGATATGAATCGTTGTAATGTGGTTACTTGTGGATGATGATAAATAAGAATGTGCACATGGCTTGGTAGAGTGGGGTATAGATATGAGGTTCCACTCCCACTGGTTGATTTTGACTGAGGTTCTAAGCTCCAACCTCTAAATACACTGGTTAGGGATGGGGATGGAGTACTATTCCTCGAACGGTTGCATTCCACTTGGACTCAGGCTTCAAGGTGAGGATAATGTGGTTATTATGATGTGATGCCTAGAGAGATAGGACTAGATTTATTCTCATGTTCCTTAATAACATTGTTCATTCCTAATTCATTGAACACATGAAAAAGGGTGAACTAAACAATTATATGCTTAAGTAGTGAACCTAGATTTAAGGGTAGCATAACCATAAGGAACATAAACTAGAATGTATTATTGAACTATTTTCCTTTACTTTCCATTATTTATCACTTGCATGAACTATCTACTTTAACTGGATATTTTTTAGACACTATTGGTGGTGGCATACAAAGTTATACTCACATCCTTCTCAGGCCACCGATGGGTACCCAAGTAGATTTCATGGTTGCAGGTCAAGAAAGAGGCAAGCGCCTTATACTTGAGAAGTGAGTCAGGTTCGATATGTGCACGGATGACGTCTGGGACATGGAGATAGGACCATTTTGGAGATTCTATTTTTTTATTTCCTTTGGGTTTTGTTCACTTGGCACTGTAGCATGGAATCACATATTTTCTATTTCTTGTTGTTTGTATCCCATTCATGAAATGTTTGCTTATGCATGTTATTGGTTGTTTCCTATTGTTTCTGCTACATATATTATTTTATATTATGGCTTACTCAGGTAAAAAGGGTATTTTATCCCCATATGACTTATTAGAACATCGCTTTTAGTTAGAAACCTTTGGCTTATGGGGAGGCATGCTTGAGGTAATGTGATAACCCAGCTCGGGGCACTGATTTAGTGGAACCTGAGTTAGGGATGTTACATTACAGTTTAATGCAGTAGAGTGTGTGTATGGTAGAGAATAGTAAGCACACACAATGCTAAAAAATGTAATAAAACTAAACATAATTGTTCAATCTAGATGTGTAGAGTTTATAAGTGCTCAGTTTTTTGCAATGAAGCTTGTAAATCTTGAGTTGAATCTTCAATGAAACTTGAGTCGGGTTCTTTGAAAATATTTAGGAAAAAAAATGTGTTGCAAACTCTTTTTTTCTGATAGGAGGAAATAATTAGATGTGATTATTTATTGGCTTCCTTATTCTAGTGTTATTGGTAGGTGAGTTTTACGTGTTTACAAAAGGTACATCTCTTAAACTCTTATATAATTAGTGAATCGTGAGATCTTTTTCCCCATGTCTCTTTTCTTCCCTACTGTGTTTTACTATCTTTTTCGCATGTTGTTCTTTATATCCACATGAGGGATTGTGATCCACTTTTTTATCAGTAGTAATAGGAACATATGAATCCGTTGTTTCTTTGTACTGCATGTTCTGACATGCTTTCTATTGGACATTTAAAGTACAATCATTAAAATAGTAAATAACATTAAATTGGAGGAATATAGTTTTTAGTGTAATTTAATTCAAAATAAGTAAAGTAATAAAAACAGTGATGGTGTCTTACGATCTGGAGGTGTCAAGATCTGGTGGTATGTCACTATGGTTGTATGTTTATCTGGTGGAATGACACTGGCGGTGTGTTATACATATCCAAATTTCCACTATGTTGGCGGTGTCCCAACTAGCGGTGAATGGTCTGACGATGTATGCTCTGACAGTGTATTAGACTTGGGGGTAATTTTTCTATGTGTGTGATGTGTGTGTGTGTGTGTGTATTTAATGTAATTTTACCTCCAAGAACCTATAATATATGTTCTGGTTGTATAAAATCAGGGATGTGTGTCGATCGACGGTTTCTCATAATTTGTCAATTCTTCCGTCCAGTGGTATGAAATCCTAACGGTGTGATATCCTGGAAGTGTCTTGAAATAAGAGATTTTTATGATAGTGGTGTGTCATGGACAATGGTTTACATCTCAACGATGTCTAATACTTAGACAGATTCACCACCTATTCTCAGAATACAGATTACTTATAAGAAAACATGAAATTTATTATTATTATTAAAAAACATGATTTTGCAGTCATTAAAACTAGGAGGTCAACAATTAAAATTAATTAATTAATACTTAATAATTATAATTCATAGATTTATAAGTTATTAATAATTATAATTAATTAGTAATTATATTTAGTAAATATCATTGATAAGTAATTACCAATAATTCGTAATTAATTATAAATTAATTAAATTTTATTATTTCATTTATTACTTGTCTAATTATAATTAATATATATATTTATAAATTATTATTATTTAATTAGTATATATACTCAAAACGTCTAGCCATGGGTTGGAAAACCCATGACTCTAAATTTATTAAGAAAACATAAAATTACATAGGGGAAAATAGATATGGCACCAGATGCCTTACATTGAACAAGTTCATTTCTTGAGCCCACCTCTAGACCCTTTATTATGAGGATATCTACCTTTTCCCTTGGGATGTTATCCCATCTGCCAAGTTTTAGCCAATGTGTCATTCTCATTAGATGATGACCCAGATGAAGACTCGGAATCTTCCTCTAAGATTTAGAATTTCAAAGACAAGTCCTGGAAATTCATCTCTCAATTCACATGAAAGCCATCCTCAAAATTAATTGCAAGAAACTTATTGACTGCTAAGTAGTCACTGAAACCAAACATAGTTGGCTCCATCAAGAAAAAAGTATCCTCTGACTAAAGGAAAAACCAATCAGCAGAAACTCTACCAATGCCTTCAAGTGGACGTTCATCTTCCTGGCCACCTAGGGAGGTGATATTCATATTATTCTTTTGTGTACTGATGCATTCCTCATCTGAGACCTTTCCAAAAAGTTCATAATAATTTTTCATCAAATTAGAAAATTTGGGGGTACTACCATACCTCCAATCCAACTTTTAGAGGTTTCCATTGCTCAGTGGTCACTCGCACTACTTCAGGAGGAGTAGTTTCCATGCCTTTAGAATATGTCGACTTTTCCAGGATAATTTCAGCATGATCACCCATTGTAGGGAGATCCACCTAAGATATAGAACCCTCATCCTTCTCAGAGGATAAAAGTGGGGCCGAAAAGTCCGGACGGGGCTCAAGTATTTTGGATTTCTGATGTAAAATAGGGTGGAAGCCTTCAACATCCATTGATGCACTCCTACCCTTATGGCCTCACGCAACTAGTCGCTCCAGCTCAAGATCAAAGTCAGTAGATTCTTGAACAACTTCATCATTAAGGGAATGATTGTCCAGCACTAGCACCTCATGCACACCATCAGGAACAATAAGTCAGCTATCCGGTCCCCCAGTCAGAGGCCTTCCAGGAGCCACAACAAGTGCATGCGCCTATGTAGGTCACTCAACCTCCACAATTTCAGGCCATTATCTAACACGATACTATCTCCCATCATGACAATGCCTAATTATATTGATATCATCCATCTGTCCACCTCTAGTGCAAGCACCCATAGGAGTTTCATTCAGTCCATCCAAGTTTCCACCACCAGCACCGCTATCCTATTTCTTCAATCCTTTGTCCTTGGATGTGAAAGTCGTGCCACCCACCCTCCTACAATTTAGCACTTCATGGCCAATATCCTAACAATTCGAACCGAATTCGGGAATTTTCATACTCATTTTGTAGTTCATTCTCCTCATTCTTAGTGGAAAGAAAAACATGGTCAACTAATACAAAGGCTAAATCAACTTTAATGAAAAACCTTGCATAATGCCCAAACCTGGAGATTTCTGTTTCTTTATCCAGTTTGATTGGAACCCCAATTGACATCGCAACATCATAGAGTATCTTGGGATACCAAAGGACCTAATTCAATCCAATGACTTTAAAACAAACATGTACAGAAGAACAATCTACCTCCAAAGGGTTGAATGCTTGATCCCATTCATGAATGTGTAGGAATACTGGTTTGAGCGTGGTAGAACCAAAAGCCCAGGCATTCATCTTTGAATCCATCGAAGGAAATAGGAAGTTGAAGTAATTGGTATATATATTATAAATTTATTATTAGTTAATTATTACATGCAGTTAAATACTTATTATTTTCTTATTAATTATGTAATTGATAATTATAAATAAATTAATAATTAATTAGTTATTGTATTTAATCACATTTTTAATTGTTAATTATTATTCATATTAATTGATAATAATAATTACTAATTAATAAATAATTAATATTTGATTAATAATTATTCATGTTAATTATTAGTCATTGTGATAATATAAGAATTGATAATTATATTAAAAAAGTTAATTGCTACTTAGAATTAACTAGTATTATAGATTATTAATAGTTAATTAGTAATTATTATTAATTTATTTTTACATAATTAGTAATTATCAACTTTTAACTAATTTAATTACTTATTAAAATTATACAATTATTAACTAATTAATAATTATAAACTCACTAAATTAATTAGTAATTTCATGTATAAAATTATTAGTTTAAGATTATAAGAAAACTATTTACTAATTATAAACTAACTACTAAATAATTAAATAAGTTAATTTAAATATTAAAAAAATATAAATATAAATAGAATAACCTCAAAATATTTGTAGGGAGTAAAAGATTCCACCTAGGGGTGGCTCACTACTACAAAATAGGGTTTATCATCGCTAAAAGAACCTTTAACCATGCTAAAAAGTCATTGATAATTGAGGTGTTATTAAAAGGGGGTACCTTTTATCAGTGCTAAAAAAGAATTGATAAAGGGGGTTTTTATCCTTTATAAAAACGATGATAAAAGGGACATTATCATCATTTTTTTAGCACTGATAAAAGTCAAAAAATTAATTTTTTAATAAAAAATACCTACAACTTGGAGGGTGGAATGCCTCCCTTTACTAGTGCTTGATCTCCTTTTAAAAGCACTTTTCTAGCCTCCCCACTCCCCTTTAACAGTGCTAGGTAGTCCCTCCCCCTTAAACAGTGTTATTGTAATGGCTCGGACCCTCCTGGCCCAATGCTATGCCAAAACACAGTTCCATCAAGTGGTCCCACCAAAATGGTGGCACCGTTCACGATATCACATTTAAAAGGTGACACCGTGAGGGTGACACCATGATGGTGGAACCCTGAGGGTGACACTGTGAAGGTGGCACCATGAAGGTGGCACTATGTCCTCACCGAGCAGTCCTCATTCTTTTTCCAACTTCCGACTTTTTCCGCTCCCGCAACGTATCTTTTGACATAAAACTATTTTAATACCCCCCCTTTAAAAGCCATTTAAAGCCCATAAATAATATCTAAAATCCCTTGAGATCCTGGAGACCCTTAACTTATCAAAACACATGGATTTTCCTCATGTCACACCCTTTCCCCATACTTCCAGTTCTACCCCTATTGCACGATTTATGGGAAACCGTTTAAAAAAACTATTATGGCCACCTCTCGAATTAGAATTATTAAATTACAATCTTTTCCATCATGCGTAACTGCCCAACCGCGTGGAAAAAAATGATCTCAATTTAAACCCATTCAAAATTTTATATCATGTAACAATGAGATCTCATCTTTATATCACGCTAGAATTTCTTCCTTCTTCTTCTTGGATGGTCTCCTTTTTTTCTTTCCTTGTACTTTTAGAGTCCACCCTCTTCCTGAGGAAAGTGGTGTGCTTATGATGGAGCTTCCCTACTCATCCTTGGGGTCCCCTGAGTTCCTCCCCTACAATTCGCACATCCCCAGTTCTTACCATGAAGAGTTAAAATATAGATACTTAATCAATCCAGGTAGGGTTTTTCCTTCACCTATCTTTACTGTGTGTAATGTGGGGTGGGTATGCTATTGTTTCTATGGGGATGGATGAAACCAAACCTTAATGAAGATAGTAAAGGGACCTTTAAATAATGAAGGGGGTGTGATTGATTTCTACTATACTCTTTATCCTTTATTATGTGTTCTGAACTATACGGGATTGTGTCTGTTGAAAATCATGGTTGTTGTGGGTCTTTTTTTGTGCATAATGAACCCCTATTTTTCTAGATATTCATGTGATTGAATGACTATAACATGAAAATTGGTTAATCAAATAAACTCGATAGATTAAATGGATTCCTAGTGAACAAAAATCCTTGTGTGATCACCCCAGTTAACCAAAAAAAAGAAGAAAAATAATGAATGATGTACTTGAGTCTGGAAACAAACTTTCCCTGTCTGGGTGGTATATCTGTTTGTTCTGCTTGTTACTTATGGAGTGATATGGATGGGAATGGGATCCTTTGTTGTTTTACTGTTGTTGGTAGTGGATTAGAGGCCATGTGGGGCTGTATCTTGAGGCTTGGTTTGGTTCCAGTACATTGAGGGATCTCACAGATCCCTTTGTTGTAACTTTACAAGAGGACCGGGTGTGAATTCTTAAGTGTTGTTTGGATTTTTTCCTCTCTACATCTTGTGGTTATGACTGGTAGTTTCCCAGTAGTGCAGAATTTACTTAATGGAATCACATAAACATGAAACCAATAATGGTTTCAATGGGGAATTTGTTCTAGGAATGAGTTGTGACTTGGTTGTGAGTGGTGTGCCTTTTATGAATGAATAGTAATGAGGGTGTTTGTGCTTAGGATTGATTTTGGAACATCTAGGTTGGTATGAGTGCTTGTTACCTATACATATAATTGTAGTTATTATGTTTCTTATTCACGCCCCACCCATGTTGAGAACTTTGTGCCGAACACCCCCATTTCATGGGGGAGGGTGTTTTTTCCAACACTCCTATGAGTGGATATTTATTAGATACTTTTCTGCTCCCCTTCCCAAATAGCCCAAGACACATCGGGTAGGCTGTGATGGCCTGAGGTCCATTATAGCCCAAGATTCTTCTAGTTGGGTAGTTGTGGTGGTTGGCCTAGGTGTGTGCTGGTAGGTTGTTTCCCAAGTGTTTTTGGGATGAGGCACAAGTGTCTTCGGGCATGGCAGTGGTTGTTTTGGCCTAGGTTTTTATGGGCGTGATTACATATGGTAGATATAGCCCAGGTGTTTGCGGGCCATATGTGTGGTGATGGCCCATGTGTGTACGGGCGGTGTATGGCAATGGGACTGCAAGGAGAATTGTGGGAGTGGTTCGATGCATAGGATGTCTTCAATAACAAGTAGGAAAGTGGCTCGGGGTACCCAAACATTGAATTGTTATTACTATTATATTACTTGACTTTCATTATTTGGGGAATGTTCCTTGGTGAGGCTTGGGTGGGCAGTTTTCCTTGATAGGTGTTTCAGTTATCTCTTTTCTCACAGGGCATTAGAATGCCTCCCCACTTATTCACGAGATATTATGGTTTTCCCTACTGAGTATACTTATATTCTCACCCTATATATATAAAAATGCATTCAGGTTTCCAGGAGGACTTTGGGGATCGTGCAAGATCGTACTAGTTCGTACATTGGGACAATTTCTATTGTTGTTTCCTTTTCTTTGGTACACTCTTTCAGATTTTTCTTGTACCTTTGTAGCATTACTTTTAGAACATGCATATGAGAATTGTTTGTTTGGGATTTAATTGTACTTCCATCTTTGGTGTTGTTGGGAATTACAATCTTATCTCCCGATCCTAATAAATTAAAAGGGTAATTCCTTCCATATTATGTGTGATTCTATACCCTTAGTGCTAGTCTCCACTCTGGGACCTATTGAAGGTGGGTCTCGGGGGTCATTATCTCTCCTTCAACATGAAGAAGGAAGGTTCTGTTAATCTGCAGCCCCTTCTCTCATCTTGGTGAAGGCGTTTTATGATCGAATGGTATCATAGGTAAGAGATTGATAGATAGGATGGAGTTTGGAGTTAGGCACAATAAGGATTGCATAGGATAGTTGGGCAACAGTGTTGGACAATCCTGGTGTGTGAAATAGGCTAGGGAATACTGACTAGGAAATGGGATTTTAGGGCCCCCATGATCCGATGTAAGGACTCTGAGCCTACCAAATGACCAAGCGAGGCTACACTGATTATATGGTAGAGACCTTAGGAAAGGTGCATGAATCATATTTACTTGTGTTATTATGTTTCTTGAGTATTTTGGGGATTTAAAATGAATAATAATTCTAATAATATTTAAAAGAAATCTTCTACACTACTCAGGCTTAGGCATTCCTTGTGTACCTTGCAGCTATGGAACCCAACCAGTGACCAAGGGTAGTGCGGGCGATCGAGGCCTAGGAGGTTGATTTGGCTGATCGATATAGGGATGACCGAGAGGAGGAGGATGATCGATGGCAGAGGAAGCTTCATTCCTTTAAGCGGTAGACCCTAAGGAAGTACGAGGATAGGATATGTGAAGTTGAGACAGAGAGTTGGCTAGAGGAGCAGGTGATAGTTTTTAGCATGATTCGGGCTTTGGGGGAGTACTGGGTTCCTCTAGCTGTAAGCCAGATGCATAGGGCAGCATGTCAATGGTGGATGCATTATCTTGGGGAGAAGAGGGAGGTTGATGTGACATGGACTGACATTGAGAGGGAGTTTGGTCAGAATTCCTCTCTTCCATGATGAAGGCTGAGAAGAGGCAGGAATTAGTCTCCCTCCAACAGGGGGGTATGTTAGTGAGGGAGTTGAGGATCAAGTTCAGGTATCTCCTTCGCTTCACTTCAGACCTTTTTCCAGATGTGGAGTCTCAGGCGAGATGTTTAGAGGAGGCACTCTGACCTTACCTTCAATATGCAGTTACCCACTTCACCCTACCGACATACTTGTAGGTCCAGAAGAAGGATGAGGTGGTGGAAAGGATGAACACACTGGGAGGTGTATCACGAGAGGGAATCCAGTTGGTCTCGTCTAAGGGGAAGGCTGTCAGCAGTAGGCCTCCAGCATCAGGGCCCTCTAGGTTTTGACTAGTAAGAAGCATGCCTTAGTAGTTCCAGTTTCAATCTCCTGGCCCTCTCCCTTTCCTTTCAGGACCAGGACCGAGATGCCTCATCTGTGGTAGCCATGAAACCTTTGGAAGCAGTTCCTGGACCGAGTGCTAGACAGTGGGAGTGGGCCAGTGCAGCACCCACCTTAGTAGTAGCAGGGACAACAAGCTCTCGCTCCTCCGAGGGTAGACATCATAGGAGGAGGCTGACCTCAGGGTTCTCCTCAGGGACCTTGACCAGGGCACGGTTGGGTAGGCGGCCAATAGCCGAGGGGTAGGGGAGTTGGACGTGGGTAGTTACACGTTGTGGAGGTCGTAGTTCTAGCAGGGCTGGAAGCCATTTGAGGTACAATCAGCTTGTTTAGTACTCTTGCCTATGCCTTGTTCAATACAGGAGCTTCACACTCCTTTGTTTCACCCAGTCTGGCCCATGCTCTAGGTCTAGATGATGAGAGACTTACAGTGCCCCTGGTCTTGAATACACAAGTTGGAGGTCAGACCGACTTGTTTTATGTTTGTTGAGGATATAGATTGATTATAGGGCCACATTAGTCAATCGGGGATCTTCTACTATTGTAGATACATCCATACGATGTCATCCTAGGCATTGAATGGTTGTTCTCTGTGTGTGATGTTATTGACTTCTTTCGAGGAAGGATCATGTTTTCAGACATGGGTGGCCAATGTGTGACTTTCATTGGTGATCAGGGTTACCAAGAAGGTAACCATAAAGTGGAGCACCTCCATTCCTTGTTAGCTGAAATGTTAGTGGAGTCGGTGGATACAGAGATGGTGGAAGTCCCAGGGATCGTCAATGAGTTCATGGATGTCTTCCCTGAAGAGGTGGAGACTCTACCCCCCTTGACGTTATGTTGAGTTCAGGATAGACTTGCAACCTTTTACCCATCCGATTTCGATGGCTCCCTACCAGATGGTGCCTTCTGAGTTGCGGGAGTTTTGGATTTAGATTGACAATATGATGAAGAATGTTTTTCTTCAACCAAGTGCATCACCATGGGGTGCTCTAGTCTTATTCTCAAATAAGGAAAATGGTGGTCTCAGACTGTGCATAGACTACCAGAGACTGAACCAGGTAACGGTCAAGAACCGTTACCCTCTCCTGGGAATAGACTACCTTTTCAACCAGTTAAAAGGGGCAGGATGGTTCTCCAAGATCAGCCTACGGTCAGGATATCACCAGTTGAGGTTGAAGGTGGATGACATCTCGAAGACTTCCTTCAGGTGTAGATGTGGGCACTTTGAGTTTTTCGTCATGTTGTTCGGCATTATGAATTCTCTAGCTGTGTTCATGGGGCTCATGAACTCTGTTTTCCAGGAATACCTGGACCAGTTTGTAGTTGTGTTTATTGAAGACATCCTAATCTACTCAAGATCAGAGGAGCATCATTCTGATCATCTAAGAACAGTTTTAGAGGCCCTCCGACTGCACCAACTTTATGGGAAATTGTCCAAGTGAAATTTCTGGACGTGATAATTGCACTTCCTTGGACACGTGGTATCTGAGCAGGGAATAACGGTGGAACCATCGAAGGTCGAGGCGGTTGTTTCTTGGGAAGCACCCAATAAAATGGTAGAAGTTCATAGTTTCCTAGGATTGGCAGGTTACTACCCGAGGTTTGTTCCCAACTTCTCTTGAGTTGCAACACCTTTCACAGCCATGACCAAGACGAACCAGGATTTCATGTGGAATAGGCAGTGCGAGGAAGCCTTCAGCTATCTGAAGGGGATGTTGGTTAGTGCCCCAGTGCTGAGGTCGCCAGAATAAGGGGTACCATATGAAGTGTTCTATGATGCTTCAGGACAAGGCCTTGGGTGTGTGATGATGCAACAGCAAGGGGTGATCTATTATGGGTCTAGAAATTTATGTCTCGATGAGCTTAACTATGCCACCCATGATCTGGAGCTTGTGGCGGTCGTGTTTGCAGTAACATTGTGGCGGCATTACCTCGTCGGGGAGCACTTTGTAGTCTTCACGAATCAAAAGATCTTGAAGTATATCTTCTCTCAACGGGACCTGAATTTGTGGTAATGGAGGTGGATGGAGTTCCTCTAAGACTGTAACTTCTAAATCTCCTACACCTTAGGAAAGGGGAATGTGGTGGCTGATGCCTTGAGCAGGAAGTCATAGAAGGATGTGTTTAGAGAGCCAGTAGATGCTTGGAAGGTGATGGAGGAGTTGGCTACCCTTCACCTAGATTCAAGGATGTATGGTGGTAGAGATTTCCTATTTCAGATGATAGTGCAGTCCTCTATATCGCGGCTGGTAGAGGAGTCTCAATGGGGAGACTCAGAGACTGAAGTGATGCATGAGTGGGTTAACCAAGGAGATGATCTGGAAGGGTGGTTGGAATATGGGAAGAATCGAATGCTATTTCATTGAATGTTGTTCGTCCCCATGGTAATGCGCGAGATAGTTCTTGGTGAGTTCCACAACTCACCCCTAGAGGTGCACCCAAGAGTATCCAAGATGTACTGGGGTCTGAGGGGTTAGTTCTGGTGGCCTGGGGTAAAGTGGGAAGTGGCAGAGTTCATAGAAAAGTGACTTGTGTGTCAGCAAGTAAAAGTTAAACACCGCATCCCAGGAGGTCTGTTACAACCTTTAAATGTCCCCGAGTGGAAGTGGGATGACATATTGATGGATTTCTTCACGGGACTACCCAGAGTTCAAGGGGGTTGTGTTGCTATCTTGGTAGTGTTAGACCAACAGACGAAATCAGCTCACTTCTTGGCATTCAAGGAGTTAGGTATGGTGGATTACCTGTCATAGAGGTACATGGATGAGGTGGTGTGATTGCATGGGGTTCGAAGGTCCATAGTCTCCGATTGGGATACCTGCTTTACCTCACAGATCTAGAAAGGACTACAACATGATTTTGGCACCCAGCAATGCCTCAGCACTGCTTTCCACCCCCAGACAGATGGGAAAACAAAATGCACCATCCAAACGATGGAGGATATGCTACGATCATGTGTGTTATACTTTGGGGGATTGTGGATACGACACTTTCCACTTGTGGAGTTTTCCTACAACAACATCGATCACTCTACCATTGTCATTTATCCATTCAAAGAATTGTACGGGAGGGCATGTCACTCACCCGTTTGTTGGAAAGAGGTCGGGTAGGTGTTCTTGGCCCGGAGGTGGTGCAGAGCAAGACAGAGAAGGTTCAACTTATACGAGAGAGGATGAAGGTGGCCCAGGACCAGCAAAAGTCATATGCGGATAATAGGGGGAGATCCATGGAGTTTGAAGTTTGGGACCATGTGTTCGTGAAGGTATCCCATCAGTGTGGGCAACGGAGGTTCAGTAGGGGAAGTAAGCTTTCTCCCAGGTTCGTCGGACCGTTCGAAGTGCTGCGGTGAGTCGGTGAAGTGTCTTATCAGCTAGCGCTACCACTGCCGCTACTGAGACTACACGATGTCTTCCTCGTGTCTCAGCTTCGATGGTATCTACATAGCAATTCACACATCCTCAACTGGGGAAATCTGGATATTGAGGCCGACATAATGCTTGTAAAAAGACCAGTGAGTATTGAGGATCGTGAGAAGAAGGTGCTCTGTGGACGAACCATCCCCTTGGTTCATGTGTTATGGAGTCATGGTGGGCTCAAAGAGAGTACCTGGGAGCGGGAGGTGCAGATGTGTGCCTAGTACCCAAAGCTATTTTGAGTGTTGTTCTGGTTTATTTTATATACATGTTTGTGATGAAGCATTTTTTCCTTGTTAACTATGGAATGTGTTGTTTCCCTTGTTCTCTGGATGTTTGTGTGAAGAGTCCTAACTATGGGGAAGGGAGGACCTGATCCCTAATCAAGACTCATTAAGGTGGATGCGATTAAACCCATGCGGGCGAGTCAATGCCGCCGAAAGCAGATAATATCTTGACATGGAAGAAGAAAACTCCATAATCCATATGACTGGACGGTTTGACCCTTGAATGTTTGTTTGATTATTTGGGGTAAGAGGAGCGGTAGTGTATCCATAGTCATTCTAAAAATGGATGAGGATTACTCCTGAGAGGTATCTTTAGAGGTGGTTTTTGGACACCCCCCCCCCTTTCCTCCTAGTCTAGTTTCGATTATCAAGGATGATAATAGTTTGAGAGGTATCTGATTTAATGGCCCAGACCCTCCTGGTCCAGTGCTTTTCCAAAACATAGTTCCATCCAACAGTCCCACCAAAATGGTGGCACCGGTCACGGTCTCACGACGAAACAGAGGCACCATGACGGTGGCACTGTGAAGGTATAACCATTACGGTGGCACTATGTGGGAGACACTATGATGCTGGAACCATGTGGGTGACAAAGTGATGGTGGCACCATCAGGGTGACACTGTGACAGTGGCACCATGTCCTCACTGAGCGGTGTTCGTTCTTTTTCCAACTACCGACTTTTTCCGCTCTCGCAAAGTAACTTTTGACATAAAAATGATCTAATACCCCTCTTTAAAATCCATTTAAATACCATAAATAATATCTAAAATCACCTGAGATCCTGGATACCCTTAACTTACCAAAATGCGTGGCTTTTCCTCATGTCACACCCTTTCCCCATACTTCCAGTTCTGCCCATGTTGCGCGATTTAAGGGAAACTGTTTAAATGCATAGTTGTTATGGCCACCTCTCCGATGAGAATTATTAAATTACAATCTATTCCATCATGTGTAACTGCCCAACCGCATGAAACAACCATGATAGGAATTTAAAGACGTTCAAAATTATATATCCTGTAACAACAGGATCTCATCTTTATATCACGCTACAATTTTTTCCTTCTTCTTCTTGGTCAGTCTCCTTTTTTTCCTTCCGTGAACTTTAGGAGTCCACCCCCTTCCCGAGGCAAGTGGTGCACCTATGTTGGAGCTTTACTACTCATCCTTGGAGTCCCCAGAGTTCCTCCCCTACAAGTCGTGCATCCCTAGTTCTTGGTGCACAGAGTTAAAATGTCGATCCTTGATCAATCCAAGTTGGGTTTTTCCTTCACCTCTCTTTACTATGTATCGTGTGGGGTGGGTATTCAATTGTTTCTATGGGTATGGATGAAACCAAACATTAATGAAGATAATAAAGGTACCTTTTAATTATAAAGGGGTGTGCTCGATTTCTACTGTACTCTTTATCCTTGATTATGTGTTGTGAATTGTACAGGCTTATATCCACTGAAAATCATGGTCATTGGGGTTTTTTTCTAGCACAATAATGAACCCCTATTTTTATAGATATTCATGTTATTGAATGAATATAACATGAAAATTGGTTAATCACGTAAAATCGAACGATTAAATGGATGCCCAATGAACACAATACTTTTGTGATCACCCAAGTTAACCAAACAAAGAAGAAAATTAATGAATGTTGTACTTGAGTCTGGAAACTTCATTGCCCTGTCTGGGTGGTATGCCTGTTTGTTTTTCTTGATGCTTATGGGGTGATATGGATTGGAATGGGATCCTCTATTGTTGTACGGTTATTGGTTGTGGATCTGGGGCCATGTGGGGTTGTATCATGAGGCTTGGTTTGGTTACAGTACAATGAGGGATCTCACAGATCCCTTTGTTGTAACTTTACAAGAGGACTGGGTGTGAATTCTTAAGTGTTGTTTGGCTATTTTCCTTTCCACAGCTTGTGGTTATTCCTGTTAGTTTCCCAGGAGGGTAGGATTTACATACTGGAATCACTTGAACATGAATCCAATAATGGTTTCAATGGGTAATTTGTTTTAGGAATGAGTTGTGACTTTCCTGTGAGTGGTGTGCCTTTTATTAATGAATAGTAATGAGGGTTTTTGTGCTTAGGATTTTTTTTGGAACCCCTAGGTTGGGATGAGTGCTTGTTACCTATACATATAATTTTAGTTCTTAGGTTTCTTATTCGTTCCCCACATATGTTGAGCTCTTTATTCCGAACACCCCCATTTCATGGGGGAGGGTGTTTTCCCTGACACTCTTATGAGTGGTTGGTTATTAGATCCATTTCTGCTCCCTTTCCTGAATATCCCAAGACTCTTCAGGCAGGTTTTGATGGTCTGAGGTCCATTATAGCCCAAGATTCTTCAGGCAGGGTAGTTGTGGTGGTTGGCCCAGGTGTGTACAGGAAGGTTGTTTCCCAAGTGTCTTTGGGATGAGGTACAGTTGTTTTCAGGCATGGAAATGGTTGTTCTGGCCCAAGTGTTTATGGGTGTGGTTATGTATGGTTGATATAGCCTAGGTGTTTATGGTCGGGATGTGTGGTGATGCCCCAGGTGTGTGCGGGCGGTGTATGGTAGTGGGACTCTAGTGAGAATGGGGGGAGAGGATTGATGCTTAGGATGTCTTAAATAACTATTTGGAAAGTGGAATGGGGTACCCAAATGTCGATGTGTTATTACTATTATATTACTTGACTTGCGTTATTTGGAGAGTGTGCCTTGGTGAGGCTTGGGTGGGAAGTTTTCTTTGCTAGGTGTTTCGGTTATCTCTTTTCTCATGGGGCATTAGAATGCCTCCCCACTTGTGCATGAGAGATTTTGGTTTTCCCTACTGCATATACATTTATTCTCACCCTACGTATATAAAACTACTTTCAGGTTTCCAGGAGGACTTTAGGGATCGTACAGGATCGTACTAGTTCGTACGTTGGGACGGTTGCTATTGTTGTTTCCTTTTCTTTGGTACTCTCTTTATGGGTTTTCTTGTACCTTGGTAGTATTACTTTTGGAACATGAATATGAGAATGGTTTTTTTTTGGATTTACTTGTACTTCTACCTTTGGTGTTGTTGGGAATTACTATCTTATCTCCTGATCATACTAAATAAAAATGGAAATTCCTTCCATCTTATGTGTGATTCTATACCATTGGTGCTAGTCGCCACTCTGGGACATATTAAAGGCAGGTCTCGGGGGTCATCATCTCTCCTTCAACTTGAAGAAGGAAGAGTCTAGCAATCTACAGTCCCTTCTCTCATCTTGGTGAGGGCGAGTCGTGATAGTTATGCACTTGCTTCACTTGCCCCTACACACACCTTCCTTTGCTCAGTGTCAAACCTGAGACCTCCCCCTCATACTTCAGCGCCTTTTCCACTCCACCGTATTGTTTTGTTATGTATTTTATGATATATATATATACATATATATATATACTATTACAATTTTTATCCATATATATACACACATATATAAAATTCATACATGAATATAAAACACACACATATAATTTTTTTGGTGTGTGTGTGTGTTTAGATCTATAAATATAATCATAAATTTTTATATTTATTTAAATATATTATATATCAATATTTATATACATATATTAGAATATATAGATAAATATATATATGTTTTTTAACTGACATGGACAAATATATATATATATATAAACATTATATATGAATTAATTGTATATGTATATAAATATTCATACATTTTTATTTTAAATAAAATGGATATTATTTTTTATTTAGATAAGCTTTATATATTGATAAATATACTTTATTTGTAAATATGTTTAATTATTTATTTATAAAATTAATTTTTTATGTGTGAATATATAAAAAATATGTATATATTGTTATATATTTGATTATAAATAATAGTAAATTGTGAAAAATGATAAAATTTTAAAATCATGATATCAATATGAATGTAATCCCTGGAAATAAATTTAGTCCCCATTGAAAAGGGGTAAAAAGACCCCCTTAAATGAGGCTGGAAAACCATCGAATGATAAAAAAAATTAGGGTACCACGACTAAAAACTCGGTTTTGGATATCTTCTAGGCCTTTTCTTCCATGAAAAAAAATGAGAGTGTTCCCTTTGTCACCAGGGTTTAGATCTTGTCGCATGTTTCGATTTGATATGTGTTAGAGTTCAAACGGACACTTGAATCAAAATTTATGACCGTTTGAGGTTCGAGCCACATTTTCAACTTATTTTCATTTTTTTAAAATTTTTGATTTCTTTCTGTTGAAATTGTTATTAAATGACCATTACTGGGTAATAATTAGAAAATTATAAATTAAAAAAATATCAGTAAAGGTAGGAATAATAAATAGATGAAGAGATATGAAATACATTCAAAAGTAAATAGGCATAATAAGAGGTATGAAAGACATCCAAAATGATGGTCACAAAGTTATTACAATACAGATCCCATCAAAGACAGCATAGTATAATCCAAAAAAAATTCAAAGTGTAAAGTTTGGAAGAGGGTTTCATCAGTTCTATTCCATTAGCCTTGGATTCCTCTTTCACCTTATCTAAGGTAGAAGGATCAGGATGAGGTAAAAGAGATATAACACTAAAGGAGAGTCCAAATACAGTCTAAGGATGGTCTTCCACAATAACAACTAGCCTGTGGTGTCCCAAATATTGAGCAGGAGACAATGGGAAAGGATGGAAACAAGAAGGAAAAGGATTTAAATGGTCCTGAGAAACTCTATGTCTGAGAGACAACTGAAGAGTGATAGGAACAACTTCCTGAGAAATCACATCTTTTCCACAGACATGAAGAAATGGCTTCATGATATTGATATAATCCATTATAATTATTCCACCCCTTTCCATTTCATAAATAAATTAACCTTATATTCCATGAAAAGGTTCAATAATAGGGTTATCTCCTTGAGCTATCTGACTTGCACATTTAATGCCTGATTCATAAGTGGCATTCTCAAACTCTCAACCATGAATTTAAAATTGCCATCTATTGCATGATTTGTATAGATCTGAGAGAGATAAAATGTGATGGACTTGGTTATAGTTTATCAATCAGATTTCATATCACGAGCATGGTTAGAAACCATATTGAGAACATTGTCAGAAATATACCAAATTCTACTCGAAGTCTCTTAGGGATGATCTATGAAACTACATTAGGCACCGGAAGATACAGCTCTTAACTCATCTCTTACAACAAATATCAACTTATCAACATAAAACACTAGAGGATGAGGTGAGTGGGAACATAATTATCTGAAGAAGTATCCATGCTTTAAAGGATTCCATCCATGGAAGATTTAAACTTATATTTCATTTCCTCTTCCAAAGATTTAAGAGTTTCTAGTTCACCACTTATCTACTATTTCTCAATATTTATCTCATAAACGTGATACATAATATTAGGTTGGATATGTTAAATAAACAACTCAAATATGTACCTTTCATCATTTTTAATGATATTAGTCTAAATATGGAATTGTTTCCTTACACACATGTGAAACTCAGAAATATGCATTTCACCAAAAACATTCATGTCCTAGTGAGTGACTATATCCATTGGAAAACTGGAGGAGCTAGAGCAAGTTCAGGTATAGGAGGTATCACAGAATTGTACCTTTCAAAAAAAACCTTTAAGATCAACATAGGATATCAAAGATCCATTAGGATCACATTTAACACTCACTTTAGTTTTATCACTCTTTGGAGGGATCCTTACGACATTATTGAACTTTTCTCATTCCTTTTCCATAGGGTCCATCGAATAGTCTAAAAAAGATATTATGGTAAGAGGTTCCACACTAGTAGAAACAAATGAAACTTATATATTCTTCTAAACTTTTGATCTTTGAGAGTCCACGATGTGTTTAATACTAGAAGGCTCGGCTTCCAACATTGTAACAACAGTTTGTGCATCTTACATCTCAACATTCTTTTGGGCATCAACAGTAGTGGACACACCTTCCACATTTTCATCCATAGGAGACTTATGAACATTTAAAATATATAACTATTTATTTCCAAATTATTTCTCAATAATATCCTTCTTATAATTTTGAGAAACATTTTTTTAACATCAGCTATAACTCTCATCTGTTCATCCATAGTAGAATCTGAAACATGTTGAACTGTAGAAACTAAATTGGCCTCAACATCATCAATAGTTGGAGCCTCATGAAAAATCACCACTAATGGTAAATTCTCCTCCTCAATAAATTTTTCCCTAAGCTCTAGAGTAATTTCTATATCCCTCTTTCTGATTCTCCCACTATCATCATTTGGTCCAAAATCTTATCCATTATCACTATCACTATATACAACATCTTTTTCATTTCCATTATTACTATTTCTATTCTCATATTCTTCTTCCTTTTATTCTTCCTCATCATCATCACATCATTAGTTGATTTGGAAATTTTATATAGATCCTCTCTATAGACCACAGTCTCTTCCTCACCATTATTAACCAACTTCTCTATTTTTGTAAACCTCTTATGTAGACTAGGAGGTCGAAAGGTAATCAGAGTGGCTTTTAGAGAAAGTTCAGGGTCACTCCATACATCAACAGATTATTCATTTTCAACTTATTTACCAATAACTTATTGCTCATCTGAGTATTCCACAACTTCATCAGACTCCAAGACTATATCAAATACATCTTTAAGTTAGGTTTTAAAATAAACTAGGTTATATTTATCATAAAAATTCTCACTATCACAATCCCATTGTCTCTTCCATGGGTTCCATCTTATCTTCATTTATGAACATGTGGTACTAGTTATGAAGAAACCACCAAATTCTATAATAAATTATTCATCATCACTAACTAGGACCTTGGCCTCTAACATGGTAGAAATAATACTTGTTTAGTTAAACTAATTTGATTAGGAATATGGTTTGATCATATCGCACATATGTACCATTAGATATCTACAAAGATTAATCTTATGACCTTATGTCATAAAAAATAGTATATAAAATTATTGATACCTTAGGATTGGAAAATATCCTTTTCATGGACATAAAATATTCTTCAAGAACATAAAAAAATCCCACATTCTCTATCCAACTTTGAGGAAACATGCCTTCATATTATTCCATCTCATGTTATAACAACAAGGGAATCCTCATACATGAACAGATCACTGACTTCTAGAATACTTCCTTGGTAATAATCAAAGACTCCATAATTTGGTAAATTTAAGAAATTAACCCATTTTCTTGAAGATGAAACAAACACCTATCCTTTGACTTGGATTTTAATCCAATCTACCCCATATTTATTAAATGCATACTCTATATTCAGATAAAACACATATACCAGCTTCAGGTAGAAGGGAAAATTATTTGAAGAAGACCACTCCGAACACCCTTGGTTTTGTAGAACCTTAAGAACCAAATACTTACTCGATAGTATCCAATTCAAGTATACTTACATTTCTATAAAAGAAACTCATTTGAGAAGCTCTGGATTAACTAAAGAAATTGAATCAGGTACACTTGTCTCTTGCTTCTACTTATTAGAAGATTTTTACTTTGAAGGAGAAATCTCAAAATCACACTTCACTGCCTGTATCTAGATAGGCTCAACAAGCTTGGTAGAGGGTCAGGAGAAGGATTGAACAGTGAGAGATGAAAGGGTTTCACTTGTCTAGAGAGAGAGATACATGAGTATTGTGTGGGGCTCAAGGTATGTTGTGAATAGGGATTATGAGACTTTAATATCATTTGGGATATTATATATTCTGAAAAATATTATTCTTAAAATTGAATTCAATATTAATACAAAACATGCATCAGGTTTCAGTAAATAAAATAAACCTAGAAATAAACTGGTGGTTTTAAATAATGAGATACAGAGAAAAAAATTTCAAAGGTATGAAATAATAAGCATGAAAAATCAATGGTGTGAAAAAATAGTGGCATGACAAGATAAAAGTATAAAAACTAACTTCATGAAAACCCAATGGTATGAAAATCCAACAACATGACAAGACAACATTATGACAGGTCAATGGTGTGTTATACAGAATGGTATGTCATCCCAATTGTGTGTCACCAAATTTGACAAAAATTTATCATTTCTAGGTCATGTTTGATATAATTCATTCTCTCAAAATTGAATGAATTTGTGAATATATAAGCTAACTAATGTTACTTTCAAATAAATTCAATTGTGATATCTCCCTTTTGAAAATGATCTCTCAAAAATTTATGTCTTATGTCAATTTTTTTTCTAGAATGATAAATAATATTCTGAGATACATGTATTGCACTTTTATTGTCACAGTTTATGGGTACATGTCAGAATTGATATCCATGGTCTAGTAGAGTGTGTTTCATCCAAAACAATTCTGCAAAGTAACTTCCTATAGCTATTTATTCAACTTCAATGGTATACAATTCAACAAAATTTCTATTTTTACTACACCATGAAACTAGATACTTGCCTAAAAAGTGGCATGTTCTAGAGGTTCTTTTTATATCTAACATACATACAACAAAATCAGCATTAAAATAACCTACTAAATCAAATTATTTTACTCTAGGGTAAAATAATCCTAAATTAATTTTATTGTTGAGGTATTTTAAAATTCTTTTAACAACAACACAATATGTATCTTTTGTGTTCTCTTGGAATTGAGCACACATACACAAACTAAACATAATATCTAGTCGGCTTGCAGTCATGTATAGAAGAATTCCATTCATACCTCTATAACTAGTTTGATCAACTAGTTTCCCAACTTCATCAAGATCCAATTTATAGTTGGTAATCATAAAAGTATCACTACTTTTAGTACTATACAAGTTAAAATATTTTAGAATATCTTTGTATACCTAATTTGGTTTTAAATAATTCCTTATTTGTTTTGAAAAATTTAAAATCCAATCAAGAATAGGATTTCACCCATTAAACTCATTTCAAATTCATATTTCATCATTTTCTTAAAATATATAATTTATTAATTTTTTTAAGATCCAAAAATAATATCATCAACATAGATTTTTACTACTAATACATCTTATGAAATTTATTTTATGAAACTTTTAGGATCATCTATTCCTTTTGAAATCATTTTGAAATCAAAAAAAAATTGAGCCTATCATACCAAGCTCTAAGAGATTATTTTAAACCATATTAAGATTCAGTTAATTAAAAAACATGATTTGGAAAGTGGGGATTTTGAAAACTAGGGTGTTGTTCCACAATAACATCCTCAATTATAAAAACATTTAGGAATATACTATTGAAATCCATTTGATAATGTTTGAAATATAGATGAGCTACATAAGAAAGCAGGATACTAATAGACTCAATTCTATATATAGGTGTAGAGGTTTCCTCGTAGTCAATTACTTCTTCCTAAATATAAAATTTTGTAACTAGTCTAGTCTTGTTTCTAACTATATTGTCTGACTCACCATCTTTACTCCTAAATACCCATTTAGTGCCAATAGTCAAGGTGTCCTTGGTTATATCTACAAATTCCCACACTTTGTTCCTTTAAAAGTTTTTTATCTCTTCTTGAATTGATATTAACCATAATTCATCATTTATTGCTTCATTTATGTTCTTAGATTCAAGATGAGACAAGAAAGTTTTATGTTCAACCTAATTTCTAACAGAAGATCTAGTTTGGGTTACTCTATTTAGATCGCATACAACAGCATCTAATGGATAGTACTAAATAGTTCTAACAACTCTATAGAAATAGGGACTAGTCACTTCTATACTTTTAGGTTCATGTTCTAGAAGTAAAAGAAGTTCGTCAGAACTAGATGATTTTTCTTATTGTTTTACAGTGGAATCTAAAGGATTGTAATTTAAGTTCAGAGAAGGTAAATCATCCTCAAGGTTCTCTAAGGAGGTCTTAGGCTCATGTGGAACTGTTTCATTAAATTTTACATGAACTGATTCTTCCACAAATTTTTTCATCCTGTTGAACACTGTATTGGATTTTCTAGAAACTAAATAACCAAGGAAAATCCCTTCATCACTTTTGGAATAAATGTTTTTCAAGTTATCCTTAGTGTTAAGAATAAAGACTTTATAACCAAAAACTCCAAAGTAATTAACCTTATGTTTCTTATTATTCCCCAACTCATAAGGTTTCTTCTTAAGAATAGGTCTAATAAAAAAATTATTGATAATATAGATGGTTGTATTAATAGATTCTTCCCATAAATATATATGTTGGTCATACTCATTTAAAATGGTATAACCTATCTCTTTTAAGGAAATACTTCTCTTTTCAACAACTCCATTATGCCATGGTGTCCTAGGAGTAGTGAATTTGGGGGTATATCCATTTTGTGATAAAAAATATTCAAAATATTGATTTTCAAACTCATTACCATGATCACTCCTAAAGGTTTTAATACTAAGTACACTAAGATTTTCCATAGATTTGGAATACTTGGTAAAGTAAGAGTAGGATTAAATTTTATGAGATAGAAAGTATACCCATGTATACATATAATAATCATCTACTAGAAAAAAAACATATTTCATACCATTAATACATGAAACTCTAGAATGTCCAAACAAATCCATGTGGACCAACTCCAGAGGTTGAGAAGTTGACACTTCTTTCTTTAGTTTACGAAAAAAATTGTGTTGTTTCCCTTTTTGATAGGGGTTATGGACTTTATGATTTGGGAACACAAGTTTAGGTATATCACTAAATAACCATTTTCTAGTTAGCTTCATAAGTGAGAGAATGCTATAATGGTCTAGTCTCCTATACAAAATCCATGATTCCTTAAGAAGGAAACTTAGGCATGAAATATTCTTAGAAAATAAAAAATTTATATCTACAGAATAAACATTGTCATCTATAAAAGTAGTAAAAATTTAAATAAAAGTTGAATAATTTTTTGGAAAGAATCATTATCAAACTTAACATAAATCCCATCATCAAACAGCAGAGAAATTATAATCCAATTATATTTTAAACCATCAACATACAAAACTTTAGAAATCAAAACTCATTTTTTGTTACCAATCTAGCCTAGGATGATGATTTTTTCATTTACATTGTCACCAAAGATGACATGGCCACCATAAACCTTGATAAGGCTCTGGAAGAAATATTATTCTCTTATCATATGTCTTGAACATCCATTTTCCAAGTACCATAAACTTCTAATGGAGGTCTTCAAGCATTTTTACCAAAAAAACATGTTTTAAACAAGAAATGATTTTGGTACGCAAATCAATTTAAGTATGGAGATGTCAGTAATCAATGTTTTGGGAATCCACATTTTTCTTATGGGTATCCTATAAATAGATTAAAGACTCTTAGAAATAAAAAATTTGTTGGGTCCCATTGAAAAATGTTTAGTTGTAGAGATTTTAAGTATGGATTTAGGAACAAAATTATTCTTAGTTATTCTCCTCTACCTAGGTTCATATCCTATCCCAGTGAAATATTTGGGAGAAAATTAATTTCCCAAAATCTGGGTCAGTTTTTCTCTACCATTTGTAAATTTTTCATTCTCTTTCTTAAATTTCACATTTTAAATTTCATGTTCATTGTTTACTTTGAGTAGTTCAACATTTTTCTACATTTATATTGACAGCTCGGATTTATAGTTTATAGATAGAGAATGTTGTATTTTAAAAACATTGTATTTATCCTTTAGCTCATTAAATGTGTATTCTAACATATTGTAGTAGTCAAATAATTCTTTATTTGACAAATTATTTTCATCATGTTCTTCATTATCAGAATTATCAAATACAAGCATAGGTAGAATATTTGAAATGATAGGTAAACCAAGTACCTCCCTGACTTTGGTTATAAAGCACATATTTTCTTCATTCTTATTTTCATCATGTGAAGAATATGAGTCACTAGAGAAATCCTTAGATGCACTCTAGGTGGATTTCATGGAATTATTTTATATTCTATCCTTATATTCATATTTTTTTATTTCATTTTTGGTAAGTTGTATTTTTTGTGAACTTCTCTTATTCATTAATTGCATAAAACTTCTTTTGATTAATAATCCTTTTTCATCTAATTTCCTCTATTTTCATTTATTCCATTATATTTTTGTTTTCTGGGAAAAAAATTTCTTCCTATAGAACTTCTTAAACATTATGGATATGTGATCCATTTCCTCATCACTATCAAAAGTAGATTCACTAGCACTTGAATCTATAGCTTGGAATTTTTCTTTTTCCTATTTTTTTGGAATTAGTAGTCTTGAAAGATACTCACTTTCTTTTGGGATCCTTATCTTCCCCACAATTTACTTTTAGATCTTCTTCATACATCATAATATTTCCAATAAACTCTTTTCATGGGCAGTTTACTTATATCACATGATTCTATGATTGACACTAATGTTCTTATACATCTTTATAGTAGAAATTTAAACAATATAATTATATAATTCTTGTTAGATACATGCTTTCCTAGAAAGCTCATGGTATTTAAAATCACATTTAACCTTAGGTAAATATCATAAATGGGTTCATCAAGATTCATTTTAAAAGTATAATATTTAATAGTACAGGTATTAAGCCTCATTTCTTTAATATTTAAATTTACCTCATGGGAAATAGATAGAGTGTCCCAAATTTCAAAATTAGTTTTACAAGCTTAAATACTATTAAATTCATCATCTTAAAAGTCATAGTAGAGGGCATTCATAGCTTTATAATGACTATTATATGCTAATTTTTTTGCATCATCCCAAGTGCTTCTAGTAGTATCAGGTATAACATATTCTTCTTCTATTATAGACTAAATATCAAAACTCATGCTCTCTATGTGCATTTTCATCTTTATTTTCCATTGCGAATAATTTTTACCATTGAAGAAAGGAGGTATGTTGGTAGTAGAACCTTCTTGAAGATTATCCAATTTAAGGAACTAAATTTAGAACTAATAGAAATTTAAGATCATTAATGTATAACATAATGTCAATTAAATAAAATAGAAAACATTAATACAAAAGAAATAAAAACCTTTGATACCAAATGTTGGTTAGAGTGAGTATCTCAAGAGGGGGTGAATTGAGTACCTAATAATTTTCTTTTAAATGATTATTTTGAAATCCCCCAAAAAATTTAATATAGAAAATTTTATCAAATAAGTAGTATGATATATGTCTTAATCATTCTAAATATTTCTCTATAGACTGATTAAATCATAGATGAATAATATATATAATATCATTGAATCCTTTGAAATAAATTTACTTGACAAAAACACTATATGAAAATGAATTCAGATCAACTGTCAATGTATATATATTTCTTTTACAATTAAATAGTTTTCATTTTAAAAATAGAAATAAAGTATGAAAATTAAACACATTGTGCAAATATTGAATTCAAGAGGTTCAGTCTTAAGTTGAGACTTATCCCTAGCCACTTGGTGATTACAAGCCACTAATTAGTTTATATAGAATAAACTAGATGATCCAAAAACTAGATCAGGTTTATACAATATTTAACGTTGTCTAGGTCACATACGACCTCTTCCACAGTTATGTGTGGGAGTAATAAAGAAACAGGCCACACAAAGACCTATACCACACTTATCCGTGGGAGAAACAAATAAGAAAAGTGTTTGAGAAGATATTGAGTATCTTACATGTAAGATATGGTATTTTATTAAGGTATGATTTTTTATGTATTAGTTTATGTACCTTATTTTGGTCAAATAGGAGTCTCTCAAAGATCATGAGGAGGCTTGGGGGTGTTCTAGGGGTACGATCATGAAAGAGGAGGAAAAAGGGGGTTCTTGGAATGTTTTCCAGTTTGCGCATGGTTAGTGAAAACTATGTGAAAATCCAAGGTAACTGTTTGAGGGGATTGTTTTTAGACAGTAGCATCTGGATGGTTTGTGCACAGTTTGGAAAACCATGCGGGTAAACAGTGTGGCCTAGAAAAGTTAAGAAATTTACAAAAATGCCATTACGGGATTTTAAGGCTCACTTGGGGTTTTCCTCTTTTCATCTCCTATAAACCCTAGTGACGAACCAAATCTTCCAAGATCTCATGGTTACTATCCTTCATTCCTAGGTAATTTGGAGTGTTGTTGGTTGCAAATTGAAGATCAGGGGAAGGATAATACCTCCCTTGCTTCCCTTTTTTGATTATGGTTACTGTTCTTTCTCCATCACCTTCTGAATCTCTAAATCCCCCCTTTTCCAGTGAGATCTAGGATGAGGGTTCAAAGGGTGGTTGAATCGGGATATAAGGCTGCAATTAGGATTATTTTCACCAATAGATTCAAGGTAGGTGGTCTGCAATTTATATCCAACAGTTTATATTTAGATTTTTACATTTAGGGTTTTATTCGTGTTCTCGTATTTATGTGTTCTTGGTGTCATTGGTAAGATGTGGAATATAGAGTATCTGAATAACCAAATGAACCCCTCGTGATCATCGTGGGATGCTTGGAGGATGTTGTGTCTATTTTTAAGGCCTCCCATGGGGTGTGTCGACCCTTCTAAATGGGCTAAAAAAAATATAAGGTGTGAAATTGACCCATGATGATGTAGAGACATAAAAAACGTGTTAATTGGTTTATGTAATGTGTTAGGATGGATTTTGGTTAGTTATGTATAATGTGGATAAAATATAATGGTTTTTTTGGTTAGCATGTAGATGGGTTAAATTGGATTAATGGGAATGTGATAAGGAATTATGCTTACACCTGAATATGCTTAGTCAAACAGCCACAGTGAATGGAAATTGGGATTAAATGGTTATAGGTTATAAATGATGAGTGTGTTAATGGATTGTATCATTATGTTAAATTCCCATTTATTGATATTTCTGTGATGTTTCTAATGATATTTGCTATGCGTGGTTGTAATGTGGTTACTTGAAGATGATGACATATAAGAATGTGCACATGGCTTGGTAGAGTGGGGTATAGACATGAAGTTATATGCCCACAGGTCAAGATTGGCTGAGGTTCTAAGATCCACCCTCTTAATGTAACGCCCCGACCCCAGCTACCCAGAGTCGGTGCATTATTACATAACATTGGCATGATCACAAGAAAGATCAAATCCCGAAAGACCGATTGGTTTAGTAGCCTTGGAAACACTAGATATAATCATAAAGTTTTACATTACATTTCAAAGTGAAAAACTACTACAACAACAAAGTCTTCATATCCACACTATTAACCCCTCATAATATCCCTGCAAGTCATTCATAATTTACTTCTTCACTACCTGGGAAAAATAAAACATAGAAAAGGGGTGAGCTCAAATTCCCAGTAAGGATAACAATATAGCGGAACATTCAAAATAAGCATAAACATTTAAGGCAATGAATTACTAAAACAAAAGCCTTTTAAAATTGAACTTCAACATAGTATGGAAAAAGTAAAATGAAATAATGCCATTTACTTATTCACATGGATATTCTACTAATCGAATAATCACATGCAAAAATCAATAACCATTTTCATAATGTTGGAATGCATAATGCCAGACTGTCATAACCACATAGTCAAGGCCTCGTGCCAAGACTACAAATAAGATTTTGTCAAGGCCTTGTGCCAAGACACTAGTTTGTCTCATGAGACCAACCGATGCATCGAGGAGCTATAGCGGGCTCCACCCGTCACTTATTAAGTCCAATGCATTCCCATATGAAAAGGTTTAAACATAACATAAACATTCGTATTAAAACTAGCATACGAAATGTCAATAATTTCACCATAAACTATGAATGGTATAAAAATAGCACATCCATAGTCAAACATATCACAAAACCTTCAATACAATATAGAAGTTTTGTATCATAATAAATCAACTTCAAATAATCTTAAAATCCATCAAAGGATGTTGACATAGATGAAATCAAAATTCTTTCTTAAAGAAATATCTCCTTTTATTTTGAAATCATTTAAGATCCATATAAAATAAAACATTTTCTTTGAAAATATTCTTATAAGCTTGTAAGGAAAGCTTTGAAGATTTTATAATGGCGTAAAATAACCGCACCCGCCGTATAAGTTAAAAAAACATTCTTACCTCAATTCTGTCGAAAAGCTTAAAAAGGACCTTGTTTTGAAAACGACAGAAAGATTACTTTATAAACCTCTTATAAAAAGTCAAACAAAGGTATAAATGACTTTAACCCATATTCTTGTAAATAGTAAAAATGTTTTGAAATACATTTTTAAGAAACATGGATGTGGATGATAAAGATATCCCAGTAGATTATTACGTATAAACAACCTCGGATAATGAAGAGATTGTGAAATAACCCTTACCTTGTACTTTTCCTTTGTTGGGGTAGGTTAACCTCCTGTATAATGGTGAAATAATTGTTATTAAATTATACAAGAATCATATATATTAATATGACATCATATATGATCTTTTAACATTGATTTGTTAATAATATCTTAGAATTATCGTCGTTTCGGGTGTTAACTTACTCATTTTATTTATATGTTTTGTTACATAAGCCATGGTTGTTGTATCTAATTCATATCCAGAATGATATCTAGTCCTTAAAAATCATTTTTAAATCATCAAATGATAATTATACTTGAATGGTTACGATGGAGAATGAATCTCACCGCGTTCGTGGAGACGGTAGTCCGTACGTACGCACGAGCGACAATATCATTCTTTTGATATTAAAATAATATATAAATGAATGGTATATCATATATACAGAATCATTAACATGTTATATTTATTATTTACATGAGTTACACATCATTATTATACCCATCCAAATAATATTATATTGAATAACAATTACACCACGACGTGGAGACGGTAAGCCGTACGTACGCACGTATGGTGACATGTTATTCAAAGGGTGGATAGAATACTGAATATGGTTGTACCATACTTATAATAACATCACAGTATATGTGAGATACTGGAGTTATTATTTTAGAATGGTAAGAACAAAGGAAGAAGAAGTGGAAGAAGAAATGAACTTAGAAAAGGGTGGTAAAATCATTACCTCTTCTTCGGGTTCTTCCTTTTGATTTGATCAAAAGGGCTCCTTAGGTTGGCTTTCTGATCAAACTAAGGCCTCTAGGATGTAGTGAGGGATGTTGGGAGAGTATTTGGGCAGAGTTTGGCCGAACCAAAAGGCTTTAGAGGTGTGAAGAAATGAGAAGGAGGAGTTCCCTTTTATAAGAGGGGTGAGGGGCACCTTTGGAAAAGCTAGAAATATTAATTTATATTAAATTCATATTCGGTTTCTAAAGGCTCCAAAGTTGATTATTTAAAGGTTAAGGTGGGGATAGGTCGAAAAACACTCAACCAATAGAATTTAGACAGGTTTGGGTACTTATATTAACCTTATCTTTAAGTATTAACTATAAGTTAATTAGTTTCACTTTTACAATGTCTCTTTGTATTTTTATATAATATGGTTAATAAACTTACTATATAAATCCAAGAGACCCCCAAGTGGTCCATTAATGATGAACCTATCATGATATAAGTCTCTTGGCCGAACCTTAGGTTTTTAGGAATTTAATATCAATTAATAATATAATATTTGTTTTAAGAACTCTTTTATGTCAATTTTGACACTATTCAATAGTTGATTTTTGTGAAACTCATAACAGATTGATTACTTCGAAAAAAGTCAAGTAAATCAATCCTAATATATCATATTATCCTAGAAAATTAGTTTAATTCATTAAAAGTTTCATATTATATTTATTTGGGTATTTATAATATCAATTATTTTAATTTTTCACTATTATAGTAATTACTGCATCATCATTTTGTCATAAATAAAATAAATTATTTAATGTTTAAAAATTATAAATAAAATATCATTATGTAGTAAATCTTTTTAGCTTTCTAATGAATATTTATAATCGAACATCCAACATGTATAACCCTATGTAAAAATTGTTCTTCTAAAAGATGTAAGCTTATGCCATTTTTATTTTTATTTTAACTTTATTAATATAATGTGTCCCTACCACATACAAGTGGCTCCAAGGGGTCCCCAAATTGACCCAAGGATGCCAATGGTCGGGTATGTGTCCACCAATAAGGTTAGGACACGTTTTAGGGTAATTTTGTATTATTATAATATTATTTTTTAACCCTTATTTACCGGATTTACCCTTTAACCATGGTAAATAAAATATTTACCACAGTAACTATTCAAAATGTCTAAAAATAAAAGTTACCTATTTACACAATTTGAACATCCTGATTCCAAATATGGAATCCATTTTCCTAAATTCAAAACACAGAAGTGGCAGAAATTAATTTAAAATTAATTCCCGCTGTCAAAACAAAAAGCGTGTTTTTAAGAGATAATAACTATAAAAAGATTGACACTTGTTTATGTTCGGTTTAATTGTAAAATTATGTCCAATGACCAACATTATATTAAATGGTAAAAATATATTCTAAATATTCTTTAAAACCACTCAAATTCACAATTTATCACTATTAATTATTTTGATTAAAAAAGTTGTTTTTAATTAAAATTTAGTAATGTTCACTATTCATCAAAATATAAAAGTTATCTGAAAAGTACCAAAATTTCACCCTAGGCTAATTTCAATATTCCGAATCCAAAAATGAAGTAAACTTTGAAATATAAAATATATATGATTTCAAAAAGTAGGTATTACTATTCACAACGGCTAGTTTAATTAGTTGTGGTGTGTGTTAAAACTCAAGGTTGCGTACAACACACACTACTGTATTATTCAAAGAAAGTGTACCGTGGAAGCTTCGGATGTTTCATTTTAAATTTTTGATGTCCCCATTTAGTCAAAAAGTTTAAAATATTGTATTTAAAAAGGGTTCACTATTAAAAGTTGATAAAAGTGCAATACTGAAAATGAATTTGTTCTTGCATTATATCTAAGAAACTCATAATATGGATTCTAAAATTATAAGGATTATATAAAGTTTAAAATTTAGATAATACTATTAATAACCTCTTTTGAATGGCTTTTTTTTTGTAATTCATGGTGTGATTGAACTCAGTGTTGCGTGTAGTGCAAGTTATTGAATTATTTTGAAGAAATAACACACTATGAAATCTTGGGGTGTTACATTGTCCCCTCCTTCAATAAATTGCGTCCTCGCAATTGAAATTGTTCTTCGAAAATAAAAGTTTGAAAATAGAAAATATATTTGTGGGAAAACCCACATCGGAAATTGGGTTACTAAAATTTAGTCTTAATATGAGGAAAAGAGAAATGAAAGGGTCACCACCAAATTATGATCTTTATTAGGAGAACATTGGTGGTAATTAGAGACATATAATTGGAGGAAAACGTAAATATTTATAGGTAGTGATTGAGGTCATCAATCACAAAAAAGTATAAAATTGAGGTCCTTAAACTCATCAATCTATGATGATTTGAAGTACCATCAGTTCAACAAAATATAGGGTATTGGGATAACACATTTTTGACGTTTCAAAATATCTTAGTTGAAATCCCACATCGAAAAATGAATTAATGAGGCCTCTATTTAAAATAAAGAGTGGAAAGTATGAAGATTACCGAAAATAACACATACTAGGGTTCCATGTAGGAAAATATGGATATGGAGGAGAAATCTAACCATCAATTATCTGATGGAGAGTGGTAGAGAACATGGCTATGAAAAGGCCAACAATCCCAAAGCCATAAATTAGTGATGATTTAAGGTACCATCTAGGGAAACATTTTTGTTCTAAGTTCCTTTTATTAATGTTGAGGAATTTATTTATGAGATTGGCTAAGATCATAAGGCGATATACTTACTTTATAATCAGAGTTTTATCCATTAATAAGTTTCTACCACAAACTCATCGAATGTAATTTTTTATTTATTTATACTATTCGTACAGGGTTCCAAAATAAATGAATTTATAATTCATCTACCAGATCTTTAAAAAAAACAACATTATTTAATCCAGGACATCTCATGGGCCAGTGGTAGGTGATACACCCTTGTCTCCCTTCAGTTGCGGGTTCAAGTCTCGCAGCCTTGCCGGACGCGACGGGTTGCCGCCCAACCTCCGGGTTTTCCTTTTATGGTAATCCAAAATAATCCAAACTAGAACTATCCAAAATACTTCTGTCCAAACTCACAGTCCAACATTTATAAGGAAGGTAAACATAATATAGATCCTTTTTACCCCGCAATAGCATATGAATACCTTCATCTTGTATTCGTTTAATAAACTGAAACATCTTGAATTACCATATTCCTTATTGATTACATTCATGCTCCCCTATTCCATATAGAATGCTGGATATACTTCATTAATCCAAAAATGTTTTAAAACCCAACAATGATGGAATATACAAATCATTAATCAGCTTCAAGGTAGTCAATAATATCGAATATAATTTATCCAAATCAATCATGTATTATTCTAAAATCACCACCTCGGTATCTGAACCATATTATGGTTTATCTTTCTCTCAACCATATATTTTCCAAACATTTAACCTACTACTGAGTCACTTTTCTTTGTTCCACACCATCTCAAGTCCTTAATGAAATAGTACTGCAGTACAATCCTTATATACTCCATAATTATTATAACAAGTACATTGTTGATACAACACTCAATTGACATAATCAACATAAGAACTCTAATCATTCCTCTTCATCTGTGGTAGTATCATAACTTGATTATTATCCAATAACATCATTTGCGGCATAGTCTGATGACTGGGACATAGGCTCGCGTAGTGTCCAAACTCCTTGCAAATGAAGCATTGTACATTTGAAACCATTTTCTTACCCTTGCAGTCACGTACTTTGTGCCCTTTTCCTCCACACTTATAACAAACTCCCATTCCTTTTAGGCAAGTTCCAGGGTGTTTCTTTCCACAGTTACCACATATGAGAAAATTCTTCTTTTCCCTCTTCCCTTCATCCATCTTTATCTCTTCCATCCTTTTCTTCTCTTGCTTCCCTTCAAAGCCATAGGACTCAGTAAACTCTTTACTTATCTTATCAACACATGATATTATTTCTTCATATGATGATAATACATGGGAGACAATTTCTCTTATAAATTCTAGCTTAAGACCATGAAAGATATGATCCTTCCTTCTCTTTGAATCATGTGTATTTCTGGAGTTCTCATTCCTACTACTGGGCGCCATTTCTATACCATGGCATAAACTAGATCAGTTTATGAATCAAAACACATAATCCCATACTTATAAAACACTTAACATAAATTGCACTATTTATGGATATAATCCATAATCATAAAAATGTTTTCTTTGAGGAAGTATATACTCATAAACCCTTCATAATGATTTGTAAAGATAGTGAGAGTTATCCTAAGCATATCCCCCGGGAGTGTCATAACCAAGAGTGCAGCAAGGCCCGTTGTCGTGCACCAGTTCCCGTTCGAGTCTATCTCAAAGCGGTGTTTTCGGGTTTTACCCCTAGGTACATCTGTGCCAGAGCCGCCTCTACCTGCTCGTATCCAGACAGGGATGTATTGCTCAGAAAACTCACAAAATCTCTACAATACCAAAATTCTAGGAAGTTCTTCTATACTAATCCTCAAATTTCATCTTAGGTCTACGTGATCTAATCTAAATCTAGCTTCCAAGGTTTGTACTAAACTTCCTCTGATACCAACTGTAACGCCCCGACCCCAGCTACCCAGAGTCGGTGCATTATTACATAACATTGGCATGATCACAAGAAAGATCAAATCCCGAAAGACCGATTGGTTTAGTAGCCTTGGAAACACTAGATATAATCATAAAGTTTTACATTACATTTCAAAGTGAAAAACTACTACAACAACAAAGTCTTCATATCCACACTATTAACCCCTCATAATATCCCTGCAAGTCATTCATAATTTATTTCTTCACTACCTGGGAAAAATAAAACATAGAAAAGGGGTGAGCTCAAATGCCCAGTAAGGATAACAATATAGCGGAACATTAAAAATAAGCATAAACATTTAAGGCAATGAATTACTAAAACAAAAGCCTTTTAAAATTGAACTTCAACATAGTATGGCAAAAGTAAAATGAAATAATGCCATTTACTTATTCACATGGATATTCTACTAATCGAATAATCACATGCAAAAATCAATAACCATTTTCATAATGTTGGAATGCATAATGCTAGACTGTCATAACCACATAGTCAAGGCCTCATGCCAAGACTACAAATAAGATTTTGTCAAGGCCTTGTTCCAAGACACTAGTTTGTCTCATGAGAGCTACCGATGCATCGAGGAGCTATAGCGGGCTCCACCCGTCACTTATTAAGTCCAATGCATTCCCATATGAAAGGGTTTAAACATAACATAAACATTCGTATTAAAACTAGCATACGAAATGTCAATAATTTCACCATAAACAATGAATGGTATAAAAATAGCACATCCATAGTCAAACAAATCACAAAACCTTCAATACAATATAGAAGTTTTGTATCATAATAAATCAACTTCAAATAATCTTAAAATCCATCAAAGATGTTGACATAGATGAAATCAAAATTCTTTCTTAAAGAAATATCTCCTTTTATTTTGAAATCATTTAAGATCCATATAAAATAAAACATTTTCTTTGAAAATATTCTTATAAGCTTGTAAGGAAAGCTTTGAATATTTTATAACGGCGTAAAATAACCGCACCCGCCGTATAAGTTAAAAAAACATTCTTACCTCAATTCTGTCGAAAAGCTTAAAAAGGACCTTGTTTTGAAAATGACGGAAAGATTCCTTTATAAACCTCTTATAAAAAGTCAAACAAGGGTATAAATGACTTTAACCCATATTCTTGTAAATAGTAAAAATGTTTTGAAATACATTTTTATGAAACATGGATGTGGATGATAAAGATATCCCAGTAGATTATTACGTATAAACAACCTCGGATAATGAAGAGATTGTGAAATAACCCTTACCTTGTACTTTTCCTTTGTTGGGGTAGGTTAACCTCCGGTATAATGGTGAAATAATTGTTATTAAATTATACAAGAATCATATATATTAATATGACATCATATATGATCTTTTAACATTGATTTGTTAATAATATCTTAGAATTATCATCGTTTCGGGTGTTAACTTACTCATTTTATTTATATGTTTTGTTACATAAGCCATGGTTGTTGTATCTTATTCATATCCAGAATGATATCTAGTCCTTAAAAATCATTTTAAAATCATCAAATGATAATTATACTTGAATGGTTACGATGGAGAATGAATCTCATCGCGTTCGTGGAGACGGTAGTCCGTACGTACGCACGAGCGACAATATCATTCTTTTGATATTAAAATAATATATAAATGAATGGTATATCATATATACAGAATCATTAACATGTTATATTTATTATTTACATGAGTTACACATCATTATTATACCCATCCAAATAATATTATATTGAATAACAATTACACCACGACGTGGAGACGGTAAGCCGTACGTACGCACGTATGGTGACATGTTATTCAAAGGGTGGATAGAATACTGAATATGGTTGTACCATACTTATAATAACATCACAGTATATGTGAGATACTGGAGTTATTATTTTAGAATGGTAAGAACAAAGGAAGAAGAAGTGGAAGAAGAAATGAACTTAGAAAAGAGTGGTGAAATCATTACCTCTTCTTCGGGTTCTTCCTTTTGATTTGATCAAAAGGGCTCCTTAGGTTGGCTTTCTGATCATACTAACGCCTCTAGGTTGTAGTGAGGGATGTTGGGGGATTATTTGGGCAGAGTTTGTCTGAACCAAAAGGCTTTAGAGGTGTGAAGAAATGAGAAGGAGGAGTGCCCTTTTATAAGAGGGGTGAGGGGCACCTTTGGAAAAGCTAGAAATATTAATTTATATTAAATTCATATTCGGTTTCTAAAGGCTCCAAAGTTGATTATTCAAAGGTTAAGATGGGGATAGGTCGAAAAACACTCAACCAATAGAATTTAGACAGGTTTGGGTACTTATATTAACCTTATCTTTAAGTTTTAACTCTAAGTTCATTAGTTTCACTTTTACAATGTCTCTTTGTATTTTTATATAATATGGTTAATAAACATACTATATACATCCAAGCGACCCCCAAGTGGTCCATTAATGATGAACCTATCATGATATAAGTCTCTTGGCCGAACCTTAGATTTTTAGGAATTTAATATCAATTAATAATATAATATTTGTTTTAAGAACTCTTTTATGTCAATTTTGACACTATTCAATAGTTGATTTTTGTGAAACTCATAACAGATTGATTACTTCCAAAAAAGTCAATTACATCAATCCTAATATATCATATTATCCTATAAAATTAGTTTAATTCATTAAAAGTTTCATATTATATTTATTTGGGTATTTATAATATCAATTATTTTAATTTTTCACTATTATAGTAATTACTGCATCATCATTGTGTCATAAATAAAATAACTTATTTAATGTCTAAAAATTATAAATAAAATATCATTATGTAGTAAATCTTTGTAGCTTTCTAATTAATATTTATAATCGAAAATCCAACATGTATAACCCTATGTAAAAATTGTTCTTCTAAAAGATGTAAGCTTATGCCATTTTTATTTTTATTTTAACTTTATTAATATAATGTGTCCCTACCACATACAAGTGGCTCCAAGGGGTCCCCAAATTGACCCAAGGATGCCCATGGTCGGGTATATGTCCACCAATAAGGTTAGGACACGTTTTAGGGTAATTTTTTATTATTATAATATTATTTTTTAACCCTTATTTACCGGATTTACCCTTTAACCATGGTAAATAAAATATTTACCACAGTAACTATTCAAAATGTCTAAAAATAAAAGTTACCTATTTACACAATTTGAACATCCTGATTCCAAATATGGAATCCATTTTCCTAAATTCAAAACACAGAAGTGGCAGAAATTAATTTAAAATTAATTCCCGCTGTCAAAACAAAAAGCGTGTTTTTAAGAGATAATAACTATAAAAAGATTGACACTTGTTTATGTTCGGTTTAATTGTAAAATTATGTCCAATGACCAACATTATATTAATTGGTAAAAATATATTCTAAATATACTTTAAAACCACTCAAATTCACAATTTATCACTATTAATTATTTTGATTAAAAAAGTTGTTTTTAATTAAAATTTAGTAATTTTCACTATTCATCAAAATATAAAAGTTATCCGAAAAGTACCAAAATTTCACCCTAGGCTAATTTCAATATTCCGAATCCAAAAATGAAGTCCATTTTGAAATATAAAATATATATGATTTCAAAAAGTAGGTATTACTATTCACAACGACTAGTTTAATTAGTTGTGGTGTGTGTTAAAACTCAAGGTTGCGTACAACACACGCTATTGTATTATTCAAAGAAAGTGTACCGTGGAAGCTTGGGATGTTTCATTTTAAATTTTTGATGTCCCCATTTAGTCAAAAAGTTTAAAATATTGTATTTAAAAAGGGTTCACTATTAAAAGTTGATAAAAGTGCAATACTGAAAATGAATTTGTTCTTGCATTATATCTAAGAAACTCATAATATGTATTCTAAAATTATAAGGATTATATAAAGTTTAAAATTTAGATAATACTATTCATAACCTCTTTTGAATGGCTTTTTTTTGTAAGTCATGGTGTGATTGAACTCAGTGTTGCGTGTAGTGCAAGTTATTGAATTATTTTGAAGAAATAACACACTATGAAATCTTGGGGTGTTACACTTAATGCATGGGTATGGGAAGGGGATGGAGTTCTATTCCCCCAAACAATTTCATTCCACCCAGATTGAAGCTTTGAGGTGAAGATAATGTTGTTTTTGTGATGTTATTCCTAGTGAGATAGGACTAGATTTATTCCCACATTCCTTAATAACATTTATCATGCCTAAGCCATTGAACATGTGAAAAGGGTGAACTAATCCATGATATTCTTAAGTAGTGAAAATGGAATTAAGGTTAGAAAAACTTAAAGAAACATAATCTAGAATGGATTATTGAACTCTTTTTCTTTACTTTCCATTATTTATCACTTGCATGTACTAACTACTTTGACTGGATATTTTATACACATCGTTGGTGGTGGCCTACTAAGTTGTACTCACACCCTTCTTGGGTCTTTGTTGGGTACCCGAGCAGATTTCATGGTTGAGGGTTAGGAAAGAGTCAAGGGTCTTATGCTTGAGAAGTGATTCAAGTTTGATATGTGCACGAATGAGGTCCATGACTTGGAGCTAGAACCATTTTGGGGATTCATCTATTTTTCTTTTTTCTTTTTTGTGTTTTTTTACTTGTCACTATAGCATGGAATGACATATTTGTTGCTGATTGTGGTATATATCCCATTTGGGGAATGTTTTAAAACACTTGTTATTGGTGGTTTCATATTGTTTCCACTATGTATATTGTGTTCTATTGTGGAATACTCTAGTAAAGAGGGTATTGTCTCCCCACATGACATATTAGACCCTTGTTTTTAGATGGAAACCTCTGGCATACAGGGAGGCATGCTTGAGGTCATGTGACTTCTCGTCTTGGGGATCTGATTTAGTGGAACTCAGGTCGAGGATGTTACAAAGTTGTATCATTGGAGTTATTTTCTCTTTCTTACTATTTGGGGATAGTAGAAAGGAGATTAGGATAGTGTAGGGACTTGGTAATGATATTGTTCTTGGGAGTAGCTAACCCATGTATGGGTGAAAACCTAATTCACCCTAGGTAGGAATTGTTGTTCTTGTTATGTGTTGTTACATTTGATGATATTTCACCATTGGGTGATGCACATGTGGTGTGATGTGACAGTTTATGATATATTTTTTGTGGTTAGGCTGGAATGAGGTTTCACATTAATTCATCATTCTAGGAACCAATGTATATAAGTGACATGCATCATAGTAGGCACACACACATGGGACAAGTGTATGGGACATGAAGAGTAGGATGCATTTGATTTCATGTAAATGATGAAAAATAATAATAATGAAATGGTACAAATGTGATAAAGGGGAAATGAAATATTGGATATGAAATAAGGAATTGTTCTTGATAAGGGTTAATAAGTGGATTAGAGTCGTCCAAGTGAGTAGGGATATTGAAATAGTCCTAAAATGGTGTAAAGTGTGAGGTTTGTAATTGTGTGAGTTAGTTACCTATGTTCTCTATTACCTTGGTGGGGTGGCCTAGGGTAGTGTCCTAGTTGTGATCGAGCTCTTTCAGATATTGTATAAAAATGATTTGTTTATGGATAGTGATGAATCTTACCTTATATTTTCATGAAATCTTTATGGAATGTGTTCTAAAGCTCGTGTTTGGCATTGTAGAGAGATTTCACCGTGAAGACATGTGCTGGATGGGCGCTAGGAGGATGTTTCTAAGAACATTCCTCTAGTGGTGGAGTAAGAGAATGTGGTGATTCGGGAAGATAAGAAAGAAAAGATCTGTGAGAACTTTTCCCGTTTTATACAGATGATGGAACGAGACCCAGGGTGGGTTGCACCGAGTTTGTTTGAGCTGACCAGGGAGTTTCAACTATAGCACCCTCTGACCTTTATCGGATATGGTGGTCCATAGGTAGCAGAGTTTTGGATGGAGTCTATCCAGAATATTATTGACCACCTAAAGACTTCTATTGAGAAGAAAGTCAAAATAATGGACTATATGCTAAGAGGCCAAGAAAATTGTTGGTGGGACTTCATGGTTCAAATAGAGCTGGCTGAAGGAATGATGTGGAAGTATTTTCAGGAGAAGTTTCTTGATCACTTTTACCCAGAAACATTGTGGCATGAGAAGTCTATGGGATTTATGATCATGAACCAAGGGAAAATGTCAGTAATGGACTATGGTAGTTGTTTCACCTATTAGAAATTCATCGTTCCGATGTTGAAAGGAGACGAGGAAGTTGTGGAGAAACATTTCCTTGATGGAATGAGAAATGAGATCAGATCTCATTTGAATATTTTTTGTATGAAAGGGCTTGTTGAAGTTGTGGATAAAGCACTCATTTCATAAGGGAAATTGAATGGAGCTTCAGGTAGTGAACTTGTGGTGACATTTGGGTGAGCATGTGGTTTGACCTTTGAGAGTAGGAAGCGCCATTTTAGAAACTTCTAGGAGGGTGGAATTCATAGAGAAGACAGAAGAGGGGACCTGCCTCTTAGAATGGTTACTAGATATTCTGTTATCGGTGTGGCAGGTCAGGGCACATGCATGGCTTGTGTCTCCTACCACCAGTAGAGTGTCAAGTGTGCAACAGGCTAGGCCATGTGTAGAGGTTCTGTAGGAACCTGTGATAGTCATGAAATGAGGGAAGATAGAGGCATATGTCAAGTGAAAGCATGGGGTTAGTTACCCTGTATCAGGCAGGTAGTTAGATCTCCATAGGTTGTATTGGTATAGGTAGTGGTCATGGAACTCTGGAGTGAGATCACCCACACCAATAGGGTAGTGCAGTGAAGGTTATTCATATTGGAGTCTAGTGTAGATGGGTAGGTCATCTCCATACAGTTCAGACTACGCCTAAAGATAGTGAGGTAGGACCATCTTCTGCTTGAGGTACGATTCTTATACCTTCCACCCTCTCTAGTGATTTATTTGATGCATGTGATATACATTCTTTTATGTATTCTCATTTCATAGTTGTGTTGTTCATAAACATGGAGGGATCTTGTGGATTAATGTCACATGATACTCTGTTAGGGGTGCAATTTGAGGATATCGGGTGGTGTAAGGGTTGTTCTCTAGAGTTTAGTGGATACCATTTTTTATGGGACCTGTTTGTTCTATAGATTATAGGTTTTGTCCTAATATTTGGAATGTATTGGTTAGTGGTGTATCAATTCGATATTGATTTTTATCAATGTTTGGTAATGATCACGTCATATGATGGTGACATTTATGTCCTTCATTGTGAGAGGGATGTTCGAGCAGGTCATGCGGGGCCATTTTGTCAATAGTTGGGAGAGCTCATGGCCCAACTGGCATGCCTTGTTCCTGATAATATAGGATTGGAACAGCATGTATTCCCTCCTATAGTGGATCTATTCCATAATTTGTTTCCTGAGGAATTGTTAGGGCTACCATCTGAGAGAGATTTCAAGTTAACGATTGAGTTCCTATCAGGAGCAGCGCCAGTTTCCATTCCTCCATACTGAAGGACAACAGTAGAGCTCTATAAATATAAGGTTCAGTTATAAGAGTTGTATAATTAGGGGTTTATTCTTCATATTACATCACCCTAGGGATATCCTATACTATTTTTTAAGAAGGATGTTGAATCACTAAATTTATGTGTTGATTGTAAGAAGCTGAACTAGGTGACAATTATGAACTGATACCCTCTTCCTAGAATCGATGACCAGTTTGACCAACTCAAAGGTTTCTCTGTGTTTTCTAAGATTGATTTGATATCAATATACCATCATTTTTGGGTGAGACCTTCTGACATACCCCGAATATCTTTTCAAAGAATGTATAGGTTGAATTAATTTTTGGTGATGCCGTTTGGGTTGATCAATGCGCTGAATATGTTGATAGATTTGATGAACCTTATATTTCACCCGTATCTATATTAGATCGTGGTTGTCTTAATTGATGACATCTTGGAGTACTCCATTACTCATGACTATCATGACAAACACATTGACATCATCTTGTGTACACTAAGAGGGCGTAGGCGTTACACAAAGCTATCAAAATATCAGTTATTTATTGATAAGTTTCAATTATTTGGATAAATAATTTATTAGTGAGGTGTGTTCATGGATCTAGAGAAGTTTTAGGCTTTATTCTCTTGGGAGCATCCCAAGACCTTTTCTAATGTTCTGTGTTTTCTTGAATTTGATGATTATTACCAAAGTTTTGTTAGAGATTTCACTCTTTTAGTAGTTCCACTCTCAATCTTAACCAAGAAGGGGGTTAAGTTTTAATGTTCAAAGGCTTGTGAGAATTATTTTCAAGATCTGAATAAGTAGTTGACTACCACAATGATTTTGATCTTACCCAAACTAGGTAAGAGGTACACCTTGTTCTGTGATGCGTCTGATGCTGGAATTGGGTTAGTGTTTATGCAGGGAGTTCGGGTTTTAGTTTATAGTTCAAGATATATGAGACCACATGAAGGAAATCATCCTACTTATGACCTTTATCTAGTTTTTTTAAGCATACCTTGAAGTGTTTTAGGCATTACTTATTGGGAGAAACCTTAATGGTGTTTACATACCATAAAAGCCTCAAGTACATATTCATTAAGAGGGATTTGAATCTTCAATGGGGAAGGTGGGTCGAGTACCAACAATCCTTTGATTTCATGTTGTTCTATACACCAGGTAAAGGGAATAGTGTTTTTGATACTATAAGATAGAAGAATTAGAATCAGGTGGTTTAGGAATCCAGTTCAAAGTGGAAGATGAGGGTTGTGCTTGATGAGATGCATTTGGAGGTACAGGATGGGCACAGGTGAATGAATCTCGCATCTATAGTAGTTGAATATGCACTTTTAAACTGGTTCAAGTGGATTCACCTTCTAGTAGAGAATTTGATACTGATGGAGTTTCTTATGTTAAGGGTCATCTTGTGGTGTCGTTGGGTGTACGGGAGGAGTTGATGTGTGAGTTTCACACATGAGAGTGGGAAGTACATCCTCCCTTGAGTAAGATGTAACGAGACCATCGTAGGTAGTATTGGTGGCTGGGAATGAAGAAATAATTTATGGGTTTTGTGGTGTGATGCTTAACCTATCAATAGGTGGAGGCTGAACATCAGTGTTTGGGTGGGTTGTGGTAGTCATTTCCTATTCCAGAGATGAAGTGGAATAACGTAACAATAGACTTTGTAGTTGGTCTTCTAAGGATGCCTTAGAAAAATTATTTTCTCTCAGTGGTTGTGGACTAACTGAAAAAAGTAGCTCATTTATTTCTGATCTAGGTGACTTATATAGTGGACCAGTTGGGTGATTTATATGTTCAAGAGATAGTACGGTTGAATGGTGTGTTGGGAACCATAGTCTCAGATCATTATCCACATTTCACCTCATGATTCTGGGAAGTATTATAGAAGGTTTTTGGCACCTAGGTGTTTTTGAGTACATCTTATCACCCGTTGACTGATGGGAATATAGAACGTACGATCCAGGTATAATAAGACATGTTGAGAGATCATGTTCAATATTTTGGTGGTTTGTGGGAAATAAACTTGTCGCTTGTTGAGTTTTCTTACAATAATGGTTTTTAGGATACAATTAAAATGGATCATTTTGAGGAACTCTATGGAAGAATGTGTAGATTTTAGTTGTGTTGCCTAGAGGCTAGGTAATCTGGGTTGTTAGGATCGAGTCTTGTGCAGGAGACGTTAGAGAAAGTTTGTTTTGTTCAGAAGTGCATGGAAATGGCCATGAGTAGATATAAGTCATATGTATATTGGCATCATAGACACCACGAGTTCAATGTTGGTGATAGTGTGTTTCTTTGGGTGTCACCAAGGTTGGGTCACCATCGAATCTGGAAATAAGGAAAGTTGGCACCTAGTTATGTGGCGTCATTTAAGATTGTGGAGAGGATCAGACTAGTGTCTTACCAAATATCTCTTCTAAAGTGGTATTGTGTGATGCATGATGTTTTTCATGTTTCAAAACATTGGTAGTATCATCCTGGCCTATCTCATGTGTTAGGAATTGATGATGTTGAGCTTGAGCCTGAAGCATCCTTTGAGGAGCATCAGGTTCGTATTGTGGATCATAGTGAGAAGGTTTTGTGGGGAAATTTTATACCTTTGGTTTGTGTTATAAGGTATCATGGAAACATTTAGGAAGAAACTTTGGTTCAAGAATCAGATATGTGGGTCCAGTGGCCCGATCACTTCTCTTCAAAAGCTCAATGATGCTCGGGAAGAGCGGCTTGAGGGAGATTCATCCTACAGTGGGGAGGTTGTAAGATCCAAGATTTTATTAGGATATGTTTTTGATTATGTTTTAGTTTAAGTCCCTCATCTTGGTCAAATAAGTGTTTCCCAAAGATCATGAGGAGGATTGGGGGTGTTTTGCGAGTTTAGGTCCTGAAACAGGAGGAAAAAAGGATTTTCTAGTAATGTTTTGCGGTTTGTGAATGGTTAATGAAAACCATGCAGAAATACCGAGTCACAATGAAAGGGGGTTGTTTTTATATAGTAGCATCTGCACAGTTTTTGTACGGTTTGGAAAACCGTGTAGGAAAATTGTGCAGCCTAGAAAAGTTGAGAAATTTATAAAAATGCCGTTATGGAATTTTAAGGCTAACTCAAAGTTTTCCTAATTTCATCTCCCCTAAAACCTATTGATGAACTAAATCTTCCAAGAGCTCCCATGGGTGATTCTCCTTCATTCCTAGGTCATTTAGAGTGTTATTGGTTCTGGATTGACGATCTGGGTAAGGTTAATCCCTCCATTTATTCTCTTTTTGGGTTAGGGTTTCTGTTCTTTCTTTATCTCCTTTTGAAGCTCTAAATCCCAATTTTTTCTGATGTGATCTATGTTGAGGCTTCAAAAGGTGGTTGAATCAGGATCTAAGGCTTCGATTAGGGTTGTGTTCACCAACATATTCAAGGTTGGTAGTCTATAAGTTATATCATATAGTTTATATTTAGTATTGTGCCTGTAGGGTTTTATTCTTGTTATCATATTGATGTGTTCTTGGTATCGTTGGTAAGATGTGGTATATTGAGTGTCTAAATAACCAAACTAACCCCTCATAATCCCCATGGTATTAATGGATGATCACATGACTATTTTTAGGGCCACCCATGGATTGTGACGACCCTTCTGAATGGGATAACGGAAATATAAGGTGTGAAATTGACCCATGATGATGTAGAGCCTTAGAGAATGTGTTAATTGGTTTAGGTAATGAGTTAGGATGGATTGTTCTTAGTTGTGTCTAATGTGGTTAATGTCTAAGGGATTGTTTTTTTCATGTAAATGGGTTAAATGGGATTAATGAGAATATGATGAGAAATTATGATTACACTTGAATACGCTTTGTGAGATAGGCATGGGGAATGGGGAATGTAAATTGGGGTTAAATGGTTATGTGTTATAAATGATGAGTGTGTTAATGGATTGTGTCATAATGATAAATTCACATTTATTTATATTGTTGTGATGTTGCTAATGATATTGGATATGCATGGTTATAATGTGGTTACATGTGGATGATGATAAATAAGCATGTGCACATGGATTGGTAGAGTGGCGTATAGATATGAGGTTCTATGCCCACGAGTCGATTTTGACTGAGGTTCTAAGATCCACCATCTAAATACACAAGTTAGAAAAGGGGATAGAGTATTATTCCATGAATGGTTGCATTCCACCTGGACTGAGGCTTCAAGGTGGGGATAATGTGGTTATTGTGATGTGATGATTAGCAATATTGAACTGGATTTATTCCCATATGAATTAAGAACATTGATCATTCCTAATTCATTGAACACATGAAAAATGGTGAACTAAACCATGATATGCTTAAGTACTGAACTTGGCTTTAAGGGTAGCATAACATAAAGAAACATAATCTAGAATGGATTGTTGAAATATTTTCCTTTACTTTCCATTATTTATCACATGCATGAACTATCTACTTTAACTGGATATTTTTTAGACACCATTGGGGGTGGCCTACTAAGTTGTACTCACACCCTGATAGGGTCGCCGATGGGTACCCAAGCAGATTTCATGGTTGCAGGTCAAGAAAGAGGCAAGGGCCTTGTGCTTGAGAAGTGAGTCGGGTTCGATATGTACACTGATGAAATCTGGGACTTGGATCAAGGACCATTTTGGGGATTTTGTTTGTTTCTATCTTTTGGGTTTTGTTCACTTGGCACTGTAGCGTGGAATCCCATATTTTCTGTTTCTTGTGGTTTGTATCCCATTCATGAAATGTTTGACTATGCATGTTATTGGTCGTTTCTATAGTTTCTGCTACAAATATTATGTTATGTTGTGGATTACTCTGGTAAAGAGGGTATAGTATCCCCATGTGACCTATTAGACCATCGCTTCTAGTCAGCAACCTATGGAATATGGGGAGGCGTGCTTGAGGTAATGTGATGACCCGGCTCGGGGCACTGATTTAGTGGAACCCGATTCAGGGAAGTTACATTACAGTTTAATGTAGTAGAGTGTGTGTGTGGTAAAGAATATTGAGCACAAACAGTGCTTAGAAATGTAATAAAACTAAACATAATTGAAAAATATAGATGTGTTGGGTTTTGAAGTGCTCAGTTTGTTCCAATGCATCTTGTAACTCTTTAGTTGAATCAGCAGTGAAACTTGAGTCGGGTTCTTTCAAAATATTTAGGAAAAACAAAGTGTCACAAACTCTTGTTTTCTGACTGGAGGAAAGAATTTTATTTGATGATTTATTGGCTTCTTCAATTGTGTGTTCTCAGTAGGTGAGCTTTACGTGTTTACAAAAAGGTATACATTTTTAAAAAAATAGTGATGGTGTCTTAAGATCTGGAGGTGTCAAGATCTGGTGGTATTTCACTCAGGCTGTATGTAGATCGGGTGGTATGATACTGGTGGTGTATTATAAATATCCAAATTTCCACTATGTTGGCGGTGTCTCAACTAGCGGTGTATGGTCTGACGATGTATGCTCTGACAGTGTATTAGACTTGTGGGTAATTTTTCTATGTGTGTGGTGTGTGTGTGTGTGTGTCTGTATATAAGGTAATTGTACCCCTAAGAACCTACTATATATGTTCTGGTTGTATGACATCTTGTAGGTGTGTCGATCAACGATTTCTCATAATTTGTCAATTCTTCTGTCGAGTGGTATGAAATCCTGATGGTGTGATATCATGGAAGTGCCTCAAACGTAGAGATTTTTAAGATGATGGTGTGTCATGGACAATGGTGTACGTCTCAATGATGTCTAATACTTACACACATTCACCACCTATTCTTAGAATACAGATTACTTACAAAAAAACATGAAATTTATCAGTATTATTAAAAAACATGATTTTGTGGTCATTAAAACTTGGAGGTCAACAATTACAATTAATTAATTAATAATTAATAATTATAATTCATATATTTATAATTTATTAATAATTATAATTAATAATTAATTATATTTAGTAATTATCATTGATTAGTAATTACCAATAATTGGTAATTAATTATACATTAATTATATTATATTATATTATTTATTACTTGTCTAATAATAATTAATTTATATTTATAAATTATTATTATTTAATTGGTATATATACTCAAAATGTCTATCCATGGGTTGGCAAACCAATGACTCCAAATTTATTATGATAACATAAAAGTACATAGGGGAAAATAGTCATGGCCCCAGATGCCTTACATTGAACAAGTTCATTTCTTGAGCCCACCACTAGACCCAATATTATGAGGATATCAACCTTTTCCCTTGGGATGTCGGCCCCTTTAACAAGTTTTAGCCTGCGGGTCATTCTCATTAGATGATGACCCAGATAAAGACTCAGAAGCTTCCTCTAAGATTTAGAATTTCAAAGACAAGTCCTGGAAATTCATCTCTCCAATCAAACGAAAACCATCCTCAAAATTAATTGTGAGAAACATATGGACTGCTAAGTAGTCACTCTAACCAAACATAGTGGGATCCATCCTAAAACAAGTTGCCTCTGTCTAAAGGAAAAACCAATCACCTACAACTCTACCAATTCCTTCAAGTGGACGTTCAACTTCCTGGCCACCTGGGAAGGTGATGTTCATATTCTTCTTTCATGTACAGATGAATTCCTCATCTAAGACCTTTCCCAGAAGTGAATAAGCATTTTTCATCAAATCAGAGAAATTTGTGGGTACTACCATACCTCCAAACTGACTTTTAGATGTCTCCATTGCTCAGTGGTCACCCACACTACCTCAGGAGGAGCAGTTTTCGTGCCTTTAGAATATGTAGACTTATCTAGGACAATTTCATCATGATCACCCATTGTAGGGAGATCCACCCCAGATATAGGACCTTCAGCATTCTCGGGAGATAAAAGTGGGGACGACAAGGACTAATGGGGCTCAAGTATTTTGGCTTTCCGATGTAAAATAGAGTGAAATCCTTCAACATCCACTGATGCTCTCCTACCCTTATGGCCTCGCGCAACTAGTCACTCCAGCTCAAGATCAATGTTAGTAAATTCTTGAACAACTTCATCCTCAAGGTACTGGTTGTCCAGCACTGGCACCTCATGCACACCATCGAGAAACAATAAGTCGGCAATCAGGGCCCCCAGACACAGGCCTTCTAGGAGCCACAACAAGTGCAGGTGCCTACATAGAGCACTCAACCTCCACAATTTCAGGCCATTATCTAACACGCTACTCCCTACCATCAGGACAAAGCCTAAGTATATTTATATCATCAATCTTCCCACCTCTAGTGCAAGCACCAGCAGGAGTTTCATTCAGGCCATCCAAGTTTCCACCACTAGCACTGTTATCTTGTTTCTTCACTCCATTATCATTGGATGTGAAAGTCACACCACCCAGCCTCCTACAATTTAGCACTTCATAGACAATAGCCTTACAATACGAACAGAATTCTGGTATTTTTCATACTCATTTTGTAGTTCATTCTCCTCATTCTTAGTGGAAATAAAAACATGGTCAACTAATACAAAGGTTAAATCAACTTTAATGAGAAACCTTGCATAATTCCCAAACATGGAGATTTCTATTTCTTTATCTAGTTTGATTGGAACCCCAATTGATATCGCAATATCATAGAGGATCTTGGGATGCCAAAGGACCTAATTCAAAATGAAAACATTAACCCAAACTTGTACTGAATAACTGTATACCTACAAAGGTTTTAATGAGCAATCCAATTCACGAATGTGTAGGAATCCCAGTTTGAGAGAGGTAGAACCAAAAGACCAGGATTTCATCTTTGAATCCAGTAATGGAAATAGGAAGTGGAAGTAATTGGTATATATATTATCAGTTTATTATTAGTTAATTATTACGTGTAGTTAAATACTTATTATTTACTTATTAATTCTGTTATTGATAATTATAAATAAATTAATAATTAGTTATTTATTGTATTTATCATATTTTTAATTGTTAATTATTATTTAGATTAATTGCTAATAATATTTAATAATTAAAATATAATAACTAATTGATTATTAATTATTCATGTTAATTATTACTCATTGTGATAATATAAGAATTGATAATTATATTAAAAAAGTTAATTGGTACTTAGAATTAATTGGTATTATAAATTATAAATAGTTAATTAGTAATTATTATTAATTTATTTTTACATAAGTAGTAATTATCAACTTACAACAAAATTAATTACTAATTAGAATTATCTAATTATTAACTAATTACTAATTATAAACTAACTAAATTAATTAGTAGTTGCAAGTATATAATTATTAGTTTAAGATTATAAAAAACTATTTACTAATTATAAACTAACTACTAAAGAATTAAATAAGTTAATTAAAATGTTAAAAAATATAAAATATAAATAGAATAACCTCAAAATATTAGTTGGGAGTAAGAGATTCCACCATAGAGTGGAACACTACTACAAAATAGGGTTTTATCATCACTAAAAGAACCTTTAACCGTGCTAAAAAGGCATTGATAATTGAGGCGTTACTAAAATAGGGTCCCTTTTATTAGTGCTAAAAAATCATTGATAAAGGTGTTTTTTATCCGTGATAAAATGATGATAAAAGGGACATTATCAACATTTTTTAGTGCTGATAAAAGTCAAAAAAATTAATTTTTAAATAAAAAATACCTATAAATTCGAGGGTGGAACACCTCCCTTTATAAATGCTTGTTCTCCTTTTAACAGTTCTTGTCCAGCCTCCCCACTCCCCTTTATTGTTGCTAGGTAATCCCTCCCCCTATAATATTGTTATGCACTTGCTTTACTTGCCCCCGCACGTGCCTACCTTTGCTCAGTTTCAAACCTGAGACCTCCCCCTCATACTTCAACACCTTTTCCACTCCACCGTATTGTTTTGTTATGTATTTTATGATATATATATATATACATATATATATATACTATTACACTTTTTATCCATATATATACACACATATATAAAATACATACAAACATATAAAACACACATATATAATATGTTTGGTGTTTGTGTGTTGGTGTTTGCATCTATAAATATAATCATACAGTTTTATATATATTTACATATATTATATATCAATTTTTATATACATATATTAGAATATATAGATAAATATATATATGTTTTTTAATTCACATGGAAAAATATATTTATATATATATATATAAACATTATATATGCATTAATTTCATTTGTATATAAATATTCATACATTTTTATTTTAAATAAAATGGATACTATTTTTTATTTAGATAAACTTTATATATTGATACATATATTTTATATGTAAATATGTTTAATTATTTATTTATAAAATTAATTTTATATAAGTGAATATATAAAAAATATGTATATATAGTTATATATTTGATTATGAATAACAGTAAATTGTGAAAAATGATAAAATTTTAAAATAATAATATCAATATAAATATAATCCCTAGAAATAAATTTAGTCCCCATTGAAAATGGGTATAAAGACCCCCTTAAACAAGGCAGGAAAACCATCTAATGTTAAAAAATTAGGTTACAAAGATAAAAAAACTCAGTTTTGGATGTCTTCTGAGCCTTTTTGGCCACAAAAAAATATGAGAGTATTCCCTTTGTCACTAGGGTGTAGATCTTGTCGTAAGTTTTGATTTGATATGTGTTAGAGCTCAAACGGACACCTAAATCAAAATTTGTGTCGTTTGAGTTTCGATCCACATTTTCAACATATTTTCATATTTTTTAAATTATTTAATTTTTTATATTGAAATTGTTATTAAATGGCCATTACTGGATAATAATTAGCAAAATATAAATTAAAAAATATTTTTAATTATTTTATAACTCCTTTCACTAATTATCATATATATTAAGTGTAAATGTCTATTTAGCCGTATCTAAAATATATTTAAACAATATATATTATATTAATAACAATACAAATATATTTATATATTAATATATTATTTTTAATGAAATATAATTTTTTGAAATATACCATTTATCAGTGCTAGTAAAAAAACGCAGATAAAAGGGGGTCTTTATCAGTACTAATAAAATAGCAATGATAAATGGGGTACCTAAAACAACATTATAAAACACTCATAAATTGGGTACCATTATTAGCATTAAAAAAACGTTGATAATGAGGTACTTTTAACAGCTCAATTTTTAGTGCTGTAAAAATTACCTTTTATTAGTGACTTTTTTAGCGTTGTTAAAGGATGACACTAGGAAAATCCGTTTTGGTGGTAGTGACGTTTGAAAATGACGGAGGTTAGGGGGTGTCATTGGGGTTTGGGAGGGGCATTGATGTGACTTCGAGGGGGGGTCAGGTGTTCTTCGAATGAAGAAGGATGAAGGGGGACATGTCCTTTTATAGTGTATCCATTGGTAAGGGGCCACTTGAAGTGGTGCAATTAGGGAGCTCCATTAAGGGAAGCATTCCACGTGATGTGGTGTTCTTGAAACTATGTAAAATCACCCCATGAAGTGGCACATTTATCTTTTTTTAGAATTGTAACGCCCCGACCCTGGTTACCCAGAGTCGGTGTATTATTACATAACATTGGCATGATCACAAGAAAGATCAAATCTCGAAAGACTGATTGATTTAGTAGCCTTGGAAACACAAGATATATTCATAAGTTTTACATTAAATCATAAAATTAAAAACTACTACAACAACATAATGTCTCCACAGTCCACACTATTATCCCCTCATGATATCCCTACATGTCATTCATAACTTACTTGTTCACATCCTGGGAAAAATAAAACATACAAAAGGGGTGAGCTCAAATGCCCAGTAAGGATAACAATATAGCGGAACATTCAAAATAAGCATAAACATTTAAGGCAATTCATTACTAAAACAAAATCCTTTTAAACTTGAACTTCAACATAGTATGGAAAAAGTAAAATGAAATAATCCCATTTACTTGTTCAATGGATATTCTACTAATCGAATAATCACATGCAATATCAATAACCACTTTCATAATGTTCGAATGAATAATTCCAGACTATCATAACCACATAGCCAAGGCCTCATGCCAAGACTACAAATAAGATTTTTCCAAGGCCTTGTGCCAAGACACTATTTTGTCTCATGAGACCTACCGATGCATCGAGGATCTATAGCGGGCTCCACCCGTCACTTATTATGTCCAATGCATTCCTCACATGAACAGGTTTAAACATAACATAAACATTCGTATTAAAACTAGAATACGAAATGTCAATAATTTCACCATAAACTATGAATGGTATAAAAATAGCACATCCACAGTCAAACATATCACAAAACCTTCAATACAATATAGATGTTTTGTATCAAAATAAATCAACTTCAAATAAGCGTAAAATCCATCAAAGGATATTGACATAGATGATATCAAAACTCTTTTTAGAGAAATATCTCTTTCTATTTTTGAAATCATTTAAGATCCATATAAAATAAAATATTTTCTTTGAAAATATTCTTATAACCTTGTATGGAAAGCTTTAAAGATTATATAACGGCGGAAAATAACCGCACCCACCGTATAAGTTAAAAAAACATTCTTACCTTAATTCTGTCGAAAAGGTTAGAAAGGACCTTGTTTTGAAAACGACGGAAAGATTCCTCTAATAAAAATTCAAACAATGGTATAAATGACATTAACCCATATTCTTGTAAATAATAAAAATGTTTTGAAATACATTTTTAAGAAAACATGGATGTGGATGGTAAAGAGATCCCAGTAGATTATTACGTATAAACAACCTCGGATAATGAAGAGATTGTGAAATAACCCTTACCTTGTACATTTCCTTGATTGGGGTAGGTTAAACTCCTGTATAATGGTTAAATAATTGTTATTAAATTATACAAGAATCATATACATTAATATGATATCATATATGATCTTTTAATATTGATTTGATAATAATATCTTAGTATTATCGTTGTTTCGGGTGTTAACTTACTTGTTTTCTTTTATATGTTTTGTTACATAAGACGTGCTTGTTATCGATAGGTTGTATCTTATTCATATCCAGAATTATATCAAGTCCTTAAACATCATTTTTAAATCATCAAATGATAATTATAGTTTAATGGTTACGATGGAGAATGAATCTCATCATGTTCGTGGAGACAGTAGTCCGTACGTACGCACAAGAGAAAATATCATTCTTTTGATATTAAAATAATATATAAATGGATGGTATATCATATATACAGAATCATTAACATGTTATATTTATTATTTACATGAGTTACACATCATTATTATACCCATCAAAATAATATTATATTGAATAACAATTACACCATGACGTGGAGACGGTAAGCCGTACGTACGCACGTATGGTGACATGTTATTGAAAGGGTGGATAGAATACTGAATATGGTTGTACCATATTTATAATAACATCACAGTATATATATGATACTGGAGTTATTAATTATAATGGTAACAAAAAAGGAAGAATAAGTGGAAGAAGAAATGTACTTGGAAAAGGGTGGTGAAATCATTACATCTTCTTCGGGTTTTTCCTTTTGATTTGATCAAAAGGGCTCCTTAGGTTGTCTTTCTGATCAAACTAAGGCCCCTAGGTTATAGTGAGGGAAGTTGGAAGAGTATTTGGGCAGAGTTTGGCCGAACCAAAAGGCTTTGAAGGTGTGAAGAAATGAGAAGTAGGTGTGCCCTTTTATAAGAGGGGTGAGGGGCACCTTTGGAAAAGCTAGAGATATTAGTTTATAATAAATTCATATTCGGTTTCCAATGGCTCAAAAGATGATTATTTAAATTTTTAGGTGGGGATAGGTCGAAACAAACTCAACCAATAGAATTTAGACTGGTTTGGGTACTTATATTAACCTTATCTTTAAGTATTAACTCTAAATTAATTAGTTTCACTTTTACAATGTCTCTTTGTATTTTTATATAATATGGTTAATAAACTTACTATATACATCCAAGAGACCCCCAATTGGTCCATTAATAATTAACCTATCATGATATAAGTCTCTTGGCCGAACCTTAGATTTTTAGGAATTTAATATCAATTTATAATATAATATTTGTTTTAAGAACTCTTTTATGTAAATTTTGACACCATTCAATAGTTGATTTTTTTGAAACTCATAAAAGATTGATTACTTCAAAAAAAGTCAATTAAATCAATCCTAATATATCATATTATCCTAGAAAATTAGTTTAATTCATTAAAAGATTCATATTATATTTATTTGGGTATTTATAATACCATTTATTTTAATTTTTCACTATTATAGTAATTACTACATCATCATTGTGTCATAAATAAATTAAATTATTTAATGTCTAAAAACTATGAATAAAATTTCATTATGTAGGAAATATTTTTATCTTTCTAATGAATATTTATAATCTAAAATAAAACATATATAACCCTATGTAAAAATTGATTTTCTAAAAGATATATGCCTGTGTCATTTTTGTATTCATTTTAACTTAATTAAAAAAAAGTGTCCCTATCACCTACAAGTGGCACCATGGGGTCCCAAAATCGACCCAAAGATGCCTATGGTCGAAAATGTATCAACCAATAAGGCTATGACACGTTTTAGGGTAATTTAGTATTATTATAATATTATTTTTTAACCATTATTTACCAGATTTACCCTTTACAATGGTAAATAAAATATTTACCACCGTAATTATTGAAAATGTATAAAAATAAAAGTTACCTATTTAGACAATTTTGAAATTATGATTCCAAATATGGAATCCATTTTCCTAAATTCAAAACACAGAAGTGGCAGAAATTAATTTAAAATTAATTCCCGCTGTCAAAACAAAAGGCGTGTTTTTAAGAGATAATAACTATCAAAAGATTGACACTTATTTATGTTCGGTTTAATTGTAAAATTATGTCCAATGACCAACATTATATTAACTGGTAAAAATATATTCTAAATATACTTTAAAACCACTCAAATTCATAATTTATCACTATTAATTATTTTGATTAAAAAAGTTGTTTTTAATTAAAATTTAGTAATTTTCACTATTCATCAAAATATGAAAGTTATCCGAAAAGTACCAAAATTTCACCTTAGGATAAATTCAATATTTCAAATCCAAAAATGAAGTCCATTTTAAAATATAAAATATATATAATATCAAAAGGTAGGTATTACTATTCATAACGGCTAGTTTGATTGGTTATGGTGTGTTAGAACTCGGTGTTGCATACAACACACGCTATCACATTATTCAAAGAAAAGCGTACCATAGAAGCTTGGGGTGTTACATTCTCCCCTCCTTCAAATAATTTCGTCCTCAAAATTTCTAGAATACTTATCACATGAAAAGACTCGGGTGGTTCTTCATCATAAGTTCCTCGGGTTCCCACGTTGCCTTTTCCATCTTATGGTTTCTCCACAAAACATTTACCAGACGTGTCGTCCGGTTTCTCAGTACGTGTTCTCTCGTATCAAGAATCCTGACGGGCTCTTCACAATAGGAAAGATCGGGTTCTAGTTCTAATTCCTCATAGGTGAGTACATGCGTTGGGTCAGGAAAGTATTTCCTCAACAGAGATACGTGGAACACATCGTGAACTTTGGAGAGACTTGGCGGCATTGCCAATCGGTAAGCTACAACCCCAATTCGTTCTAGAATTTCGAAAGGTCCGATGTACCTGGGACTCAATTTACCTTTCTTACCAAAACGTATGACTCCTTTCCATGGTGATACCTTCAGGAAAACATGATCACCGACTTGAAATTCCAAATCCTTCCTTCGATTATCGGCATAGCTCTTCTGCCTACTTTGAGCTGCTTTGATGTGATTTTGGATTACATTCACCTTTTCCACCGTTTCCTCCACCAGTTCTGGGCCTACAAGTTTTCTTTCACCAATATCTTCCAAACAGGTTGGTGTACGACATCTCTTTCCATATAACGCTTCATATGGTGCCATCTGAATACTCGAATTGAAGCTATTATTATAGGAAAATTCTACCAGTGGTAAATATTGATCCCACATACCCTGAAAGTCAAGTGAGCAAGATGTCAACATGTCTTCTAAGGTCTGAATAGTCCATTCTGATTGTCCGTCTATCTGAGGGTGGTAAGCAGTGCTCAAATGAAGTTCAGTATCCAGGGATTTCTGAAGACTTTTCCAAAATCATGAAGTAAAACGGGGATCACGATCAGAAACAATCGATAGGGGTACTCCATGAAGTCTCACAACTTCATTAATATATAGTCTTGCTAGACATTCCAGGGGTAGATCTTCTCTTATAGAAAGAAAATGTGCTGACTTGGTAAGACGATCAACAATAACCCATATTGCATCGTTCATTCTACGAGTCTTTGGTAGACCCATGACAACGTCCATCGTAATATTGTCCCATTTCCACTCTGGTATGGGAAGAGGTTGCATGACTCATCCAGGCTGTTGCCTTCCAGCTTTCACTTGTTGACAAACCATACATCTTGACAACAAAATCAGCAATCTCCCTCTCCATGTTGTCCAACCAAAAATGTTCCTTCAAATCTCTATACATTTTGGTGCTCCCAGGGTGTATAGAGAAATTGGAACTTTGAGAATCATCCAACAATTCCCTTTTTAGATCAGGTATATCGGGAACACAAAGTCTCTTCCCGAATTTCAAAATTCCATCTTCATACACAATGTCTCTCAATCTCTCATCATTCACAGCTTTAATCTTCTTTTGAAATTCTTCATCATCGGTCTGAGAACTCTTAATCTTTTCTAGTAAAGATGGTTTGGAAACCATTTGAAAAAGCATTGATGTTTCACCTTCCCTGGTTGTTCCCATGTCCATCTTCACTAGATCCATGAAAATTGGATCCCTTTCAATTATCATATTGTTCAAAACTCCATGGTCTTTTCTACTCAAATCATCTGCCACCTTGTTTGATTTCCCTGGGTGGTATTGTATTATACAATCATAATCCTTGAGTAATTCAAGCCATCTTATTTGCCTCATGTTGAGTTCTTTTTGTGAGAAGATATACTTCAAACTCTTGTGATCAGTATAAATCTCACATTTTTCACCATAGAGGTAGTGCCTCCATATCTTCAAAGCAAAGACCACAGCTGCTAACTCGAGATCATGAGTAGGATAGTTTTGTTCAAGAATTTTCAACTGTCGTGATGCATAGGCAATAACTATATCATTCTGCATAAGGAAACAACCAAGTCCTTTCATTGATGCATCACTATAAATAATGAACCCATCATTCCCCGATGGTAGAGTTAATATAGGAGAACTGACTAATAATCTCTTCAGTTCTTCGAAACATTCTTCACAATCTTTTGTCCAAACAAATTTACCCCCTTTACGTGTGAGCTTCGTTAATGGGTTAGCCAATCGGGCAAAATTCTGGACGAAACGTCGATAATAACCTGCCAAACTAATAAAACTGCGTACCTCAGTTATACTGTTAGGTGCTGGCCATTCTTGGATTGCCTTGGTCTTAGAAGGATCAATAGAGATTCCATCTTTAGAGACGATATGGCCAAGAAAAGAAATCTCATGAAGCCAGAATTCACACTTACTAAACTTCCCATATAATTCATGTCTCCTCAGAGTCTTCAAGATAATGCGCAAGTGATTTTCATGATCTTCATAGGTTTTGGAGTATACCAATATTTCATCAATAAATACCACCAAAAATTCATCGAGATACTCCTTGAAAACTCTATTCATCAGATCCATGAATACAGAGGGTTCATTAGTCAATCCAAACGGAATTACAGTAAACTCGTAATGCTCGTACCTGGTTCAAAATGTTGTTTTCGGAATGTCTTCCTTCTTCACACACAACTGATGGTATCCATATCGAAGGTCAATCTTTGAAAAGTATTGAGCTCCATGCAGTTGGTGAAATAAATCATCAATACGAGGTAGGGGATACGTGTTATTTATCGTTATAGCATTGATCTCCCTGTAGTCGATACATAACCTCATAGATCCATATTTCTTTTTAACAAAAAGAACAGGGGCTCCCCATGGAGAAACACTAGGGTGAATAAATAACTTATTACTCAATTCCTCTAGTTGTTTCTTTAGTTCAACTAATTATACAGTGTCCATTCTATAAGGGGTCTTCGATATAGGCCGTGATCCAGGAATCAAATCAATGGAAAACTCAACTTCTCGTTCTGGGGGATGTCCAGGTAAATCTTCCGAAAATACATCTACAAATTCTTTTACAACAGGTACATCCTCTATTTGAACATTCCTTTCCCCACCAACAGTTATTTCATTCTCTTCCTCCCCAATAATTGAATTAAGTTGAGCTACTGGGGGTGGATCTAAATAAGAATTAGGTGGTGATGATTCTGCTCTAAAGATAAGGTGTTCCTTATCATTATCATCAAGAATCGTAACCTCTTTCCTCTTACAATAAATCTTCGCATCATAGTCCGAAAGCCAGTCCATACCGAGGATTATATCAAACTCAATCATAGGTATGACGATGATATCAGCAGATAAAGAACATTTATGCGCTCTAATGGGGACTGATTCACAAAACTTTGTTGCAATGATACTTCCATTAGGAGTTTTAACTGACAACTCCCTTATTAAATCAAATTGGAAATATCTAATTTTCTTAACAAACTGGGAAGATATGAAACAATGCGATGATCCAGAGTAAAATAATGCATTTTCTAAACTTGAGGAAACAATTAAATTACCTGCCACCACGTCTTTCGGAGGTTCTACCTCCGCAGTAGTGATAGCATAATCCTGGCCTTGATCCCTTGGCCTTTTCTGAGGTATGTTCTCCTGATGCTTAGGATATTCATTTGCATAATGTCCCATCTCCCTGCAATTGTAGTACTGAACGTTGGTAGCATCCTTCTTCCCTTTGCAATCACGAGCTTGGTGGCCTTTTTCACCACACTTGTAACAGACTCCCATTCCCTTCAAGCAATTACCGGGGTGTTTCTTCCCACATATACCATAGGATGGATATTCAACCTTTCCTTTCTTCTCCTTATTTCCATTCCCATATTGATCAGCAAGCCTCTTCTTATTTTTCTTTTCTTTAAAGTCATAAGACTTAGATAATTACTTTTCGGTCTTGATAGCACATGAGAAAATGTCTTCGTACGATGAAAAGGATTGTGAGACTAATGCTCGACGGAGAAATGGTTTTAACCCATCAAAGAAACGATCAATCTTACTTATTGGGTTATGTATATAATCTCCAGCATACCTTCCTAACCTTGTAAAGTTAGCCTCATAATTTGTGACATTTTCATCATCCTTTTGTCTCAGACTCAGAAATTGCTTTTCCATATCTGCTCGATGGTCGCGAGGAAAGTATTTTTCTAAAAACAGATCTTTGAACACCCTCCATTCCATATTTGATACTTCATCATCTTCCTTCATGTTTTGAATCAATGACCAGCATTTATCAGCATCTCCAGTGAGGCGGTAAACTGCCATGATAACTTTTTCCCTTTCACTGCTCCCCAAAGCCAGAAATATTTTCTCTAGGGAATTTATCCATTGCTCAGCTACTAAGGGATTTGTACTCCCATTGAATGTTGGTGGTTGTTTCCTCATGAATCGATCTAACATTGATCCTCCACGCTGTGGATCAGGGTGCTCCATACGGGTAAGGTTTTTATTCATAACCTGAGTAAGTTGTCCCAGTATGGTGATTAGCTGATCAGCACCGGTTGCATCACCAGCCCCACTATAATTATTTTGAGTAGGAGGGAAATCCCTACATGGAGTGCGTGCATTGATACAGTTTTCATTTATTCCACTAGGCGCCATTTCTAAAAAATGGCATAAACTAGATCAGTTTATGAATCAAAATACATAATCAGATACTTATAAAACACTTAACATAAATTGAACTATTTAGGGATATAATCCATAATCATAAAAATGTTTTATTTGAGGAAATATATACTCATAAACCCTTCATAATGATTTGTAAATAAAATGAGAGTTATCCTAAGCATATCCCCCAGGAGTGTCGTAACCAAGAGTGCAGCAAGGCCCGTTGTCGGGCACCAGTTCCCATTCGAGTCTAGCTCAAAGTGGTGTTTTTGGGTTTTACCCCTAGGTACATCTGTGCCAGAGCCGCCTCTACCTGCTCGTATCCAGACAGGGTTGTATTGCTCGGAAAACTCATAAAATCTCTACAATACCAAAATTCTAGGAAGTTCTTCTATACTATTCCTCAAAGTTCATCTTAGGTCTACGTGCTCTAATCAGAGTTTATCTAAATCTAGCTTCCAAGGTTTGTACTAAACTTCCTCTGATACCAACTGTAACGCCCTGACCCTAGTTACCCAGAGTCGGTGCATTATTACATAACATTGGCATGATCACAAGAAAGATCAAATCTCGAAAGACCGATTGGTTTAGTAGCCTTGGAAACACTAGATATATTCATAAGTTTTACATTACATCATAAAATGAAAAACTACTACAACAACATAATGTCTCCACAGTCCACACTATTATCCCCTCATAATATCCCTGCAGGTCATTCATAACTTACTTCTTCACATCCTGGGAAAAATAAAACATAGAAAAGGGGTGAGCTCAAATTCCCAGTAAGGATAACAATATAGCGGAACATTCAAAATAAGCATAAACATTTAAGGAAATGCATTACTAAAACAAAAGCCTTTTAAACTTTATCATCAACATAGTATGGCAAAAGTAATGTGAAATAATTCCATTTACTTGTTCACATGGATATTCTACTAATAGAATAATCACATGCAATATCAATAACCACTTTCATAATGTTGGAATGCATAAAGCCGGACAATCATAACCACATAGCCAAGGCCTCGTGCCAAGACTACAAATAAGATTTTGCCAAGGCCATGTGCCAAGACACTAGTTTGTCTCATGAGACCTACCGATGCATCGAGGAGCTATAGCGGGCTCCACCCATCACTTATTAAGTCCAATGCATTCCTCATATGAACAGGTTTAAACATAACATAAACATTCGTATTAAAACTAGCATACGAAATGTCAATAATTTCACCATAAACTATGAATGGTATAAAAATATCACATCCATAGTCAAACATATCACAAAACCTTCAATAAAATATAGAAGTTTTGTATCATAATAAATCAACTTCAAATAAGCGTAAAATCCATCAAAGGATATTGACATTGATGAAATCAAAACTCTTTTTAGAGAAATATCTCTTTCTATTTTTGAAATCATTTAAGAGCCATATAAAATAAAACATTTTCTTTGAAAATATTCTTATAATCTTGTATGGAAAGCTTTTAAGATTATATAACGGCGGAAAATAACTGCACCCGCCGTATAAGTTAAAAAAACATTCTTACCTTAATTCTGTCGAAAAGGTTAAAAAGGACCTTGTTTTGAAAACGACGGAAATATTCCTCTTATAAAAAGTCAAACAAGGGTATAAATGACTTTAACCCATATTCTTGTAAATAATAAAAATATTTTGAAATACATTTTTAAGAAAACATGGATGTGGATGGTAAAGAGATCCCAGTAGATTATTACGTATAAACAACCTCGGATAATGAAGAGATTGTGAAATAACCCTTACCTTGTACTTTTCCTTGGTTGGGGTAGGTTAACCTCCTGTATAATGGTGAAATAATTGTTATTAAATTATACAAGAATCATATACATTAATATGATATCATATATGATCTTTTAATATTGATTTGATAATAATATCTTAGTATTATCGTTGTTTCGGGTGTTAACTTACTTGTTTTCTTTTATATGTTTTGTTACGTTAGACGTGCTTATTATCAATAGGTTGTATCTTATTCATATCCATAATGATATAAATTCCTTAAAAATCATTTTTAAATCATCAAATGATAATTATACTTTAATGGTTACGATGGAGAATGAATCTCGTCGCGTTCGTGGAGACGGTAGTCCATACGTACGCATGAGCGACAATATCATTTTTTTGATATTAAAATAATATATAAATGAATGGTATATCATATATAAAGAATCATTAACATGTTATATTTATTATTTACATGAGTTACACATCATTATTATACCCATCCAAATAATATTATATTGAATAACAATTACACCACGACGTGGAGACAGTAAGCCGTACGTACGCACGTATGGTGACATGTTATTCAAAGGGTGGATAGAATACTGAATATGGTTGTACCATATTTATAATAACATCACAGTATATATATGATACTGGAGTTATTATTTTATAATGGTAACAACAATGGAAGAAAAAGTGGAAGAAGAAATGAACTTGGAAAAGGGTGGTGAAATCATTACCTCTTCTTCGGGTTTTTCCATATGATTTGATCAAAAGGGCTCCTTAGGTTGGCTTTCTGATCAAGATAAGGCCCCTAGGTTGTAGTGAGGGAATTTGGGAGATTATTTGGGAAGATTTTTGCTGAACCAAAAGGCATTGAAGGTGTGATGAAATGAGAAGGAGGTGTGCCCATTTATAAGAGGGGTGAGGGGCACCTTTGGAAAAGCTAGAGATATTAGTTTATAATAAATTCATATTCGGATTAAAATGGCTAAAAATATGATTATTTAAATGTTAAGGTGGGGTTAGGTCGCAGACAACTCAAAAAATAGAATTTAGACAGGTTTGGGTACTTATATTAACCTTATCTTTAAGTATTAACTCTAAATTAATTAGTTTCACTTTTACAATGTCAATTTGTATTTTTATATAATATGGTTAATAAACATACTATATACATCCAATAGACCCCCAAGTGGTCCATTAATTATGAACCTATCATGATATAAGTCTCTTGGCCGAACCTTAGATTTTTAGGAATTTAATATCAATTTATAATATAATATTTGTTTTAAGAACTCTTTTATGTCAATTTTGACACCATTCAATAGTTGATTTTTTTGAAACTCATAAAAGATTGATTAATTCAAACATAGTCAATTAAATCAATACTAATATGTCATATTATCCTATAAAATTAGTTTAATTCATTAAATGTTTCATATTATATTTATTTGGGTATTTATAATATCAATTATTTTAATTTTTCACTATTATATTAATTACTACATCATCATTGTTTCATAAATAAATTAAATTATATAATCTATAAAAATTATATATAAAATATCATTATGTAGGAAATATTTTTATCTTTCTAATTAATATTTATAATCTAAAATCCAATATAAATAACCCTATGTAAAAATTGTTTTTCTAAAAGATATATGCTTGTGTCATTTTGGTATTCATTATAACATAATTAAGAAAATGTGTCCCTATCACCTACAAGTGGCCCCATGGGGTCCCAAAATCGACCCAAATATTACTATGGTCGAACATGTATAAACCAATAAGTCTAGGACATGTTTTAGGGTAATTTAGAATTATTATAATATTATTTTGTAACCCTAATTTACCAGATTTACCCTTAACCATGGTAAATAAAATATTTACCACAGTAATTATTCAAAATGTCTAAAAATAAAAGTTACCTATTTACACAATTTGGACATCCTGATTCCAAATATGGAATCCATTTTTATAAATTCAAAACACAGAAGTGGCAGAAATTAATTTAAAATTAATTCCCGCTGTCAAAACAATAAGCGTGTTTTTAAGAGATAATAACTATCAAAAGATTGACACTTGTTTATGATCGGTTTAATTGTAAAATTATGTCCAATGACCAAAATTATATTAAATGGTAAAAATATATTCTAAATATACTTTAAAACCACTCAAATTCATAATTTATCACTATTAAATATTTTTATTAAAAAAGTTGTTTTTAATTAAAATTTAGTAATTTTCACTATTCATCAAAATATTAAAGTTATCCGAAAAGTACCAAAATTTTACCTTAGGCAAAATTAGATATTCCAAATCCAAAAATGAATTCCATTTTAAAATATAAAATATATATAATTTCAAAAAGTAGGTATTACTATTCATAACGGCTAGTTTGATAGGTTATGGTGTGTTAGAACTCGGTGTTGCGTACAACACACGCTATCAGATTATTCAAAGAGAAGCGTACCGTAGAAGCTTGGGGTGTTACTAGAACAGCACCAGAACTGGCGCTACTCACACACATTTCCCACCTATCCTATTTAATTTAAAAAAAATTTAAAAAACCCACAAGGAAAATTTTTCTCGTGAAAACCAATGTAATATAATTTTTTTTAATGGTTGAGGCTAAAGCCTCATTTATTTTAAAGGAAAGAAAATACCTCTCTAAATACACAATTTAGAGAAGGGGATATAGTACTATTCCATGAATGGTTACATTCCACATGGACCGAGGCTCCAAGGTGAGGATAATGTGGTTATTGTGATGTGATGCCTAGCCAGATAGGACTGTATTTATTCCCATATACCTTAAAACATTGATCATTCCTAATTCATTTAACACATGAAAAATGTTGAACTAAACCATGATATTCTTACGTATTGAAACTGGATTTAAGGGTAGCATAACTTAAAGAAACATAATCTAGAATGGATTATTGAACTATTTTCCTTTACTTGCCATTATTTATCACTTGCATGAACTATATACTTTAACTGGATATTTTTTAGACACCATTGGTGGTGGCCTACTAATTTTCACTCACACCCTGCTCAGGCCATCGATGGGTACCCAAGAAGATTTCATGGTTGCAGGTCAAGAAAGAGGCAAGGGCCTTATGCTTGAGAAGTGAGTCGGTTTCGATATGTACACAGATGAAATATGGGACTTTGAGCTAGGACCATTTTGGGGATTCTGTTTTTTCTTTCTTTTGGTTTTTGTTCACTTGGCACTGTAGCATGGAATCACATATTTTCTGTTTGTTGTGGTTTGCATCCCATTAATGAAATGTGTGACTATGCATGTAATTGGTTGTTTCCTGTTGTTTTTGTTACTTATATTATGTTTTGTTGTGGCTTACTCGGGTAAAGAGGGTATAGTATCCCCATGTGACTTATTAGACCATCGATTCTAGTCACCAACCTATAGCGTATAGTGAGGCATGCTTGAGGTAATGTGATGACCCGGCTCGGGGCAATGATTTAGTGGCACCCAAGTCAGGGAAGTTACATTACAGTTTAATGCAGTAGAGTGTGTGTGTGGTAATGAATAGTAAGCACACACAGTGCTCAAAAATGTGATAAAACTAAATTTAATTGAGAAATCAAGATGTGTAGAGTTTATAAGTTCTCGGTTTTTTCCAATGAAGCTTGTAACTCTTGAGTTGAATCAGCAATGAAACTTGAGTTGGGTTCTTTCAAAATATTTAGGAAAAAAAGTGTCACAAACTGTTGTTTTCTAACTATAGGAAAGCATTGGATGTGATGATTTATTGCATTCCTCAATCGAGTGTTCTCATTGGGTGAGCTTTACATGTTTACAAAAAGGTATATCTTTTTAACTCTTATATATTTAGTGAATCGTGAGATCTTTTTGTCCACATATATTTTCTTCTCTACCAGGTTTTACTATCTTTTCCTCATGTTGTTCTCTATATCCTCATGTGGGAGTGTGCTCCACTTTTTTATCAGCAGTAACAGGAACATGTGAATCAGTTGTTTCTTTGTAATGCATGTTCTGACATGCTTTCTATTGGACATTTAAATTAAAATCTTTAAAATGGTAAATAGAATTAAATTGGATGAATATAGTTTTTAGTGTAATGTAATTCAAAATAATTAAAGCAATAAAAACAGTGACGGTGTCTTGACATCGGGAGGTGTCAAGATCTAGTGGTATGTCACTCTGGCTATATGTTTCTCTGGTGGTATGACACTGGCGGTGTATTATACATATCCAAATGTCCACTATGTTGGCGGTGTCTCAACTAGCAGTGTATGGTCTGACGATGTATGCTCTGACAGTGTATTAGACTTGGGGGGAATTTTTCTATGTGTGTGTTTTGTGTGTGTGTGTGTGTGTATTTAATGTAATTGTACCCCCAAGAACCTACTATATATGTTCTGGTAGTATGAAATCCTGGAGGTGTGTCGATCGACGGTTTCTCATACATTGTCAATTCTTCTGTCGAGTGGTATGAAATCCTGACGGTGTGATATCCTAGCAGTGTTTTGAACATAGAGATTTTTAAGATGGCGATGTATCATGGATAATGGTGTACGTATCAACGATGTCTAATACATAGAAAAATTCACCACCTAATCTCAGAATACAGATTACGTACAAGAATACATGAAATTTATCAGAATTATTAAAAAACATGATTTTGTGTTCATTAAAACTATAAGGTCAACAATTACAATTAATTAATTAATACTTAATAATTATAATTTATATATTTATAAGTTATTAATAATATTAATTAATTAGTAATTATATTTAGTAATTATCATTGATTAGTAGTAACCAATAATTCGTAACTAATTATAAATTAATTAACTTTTATTATTTAATTTATTAATTTTCTAATCATAATTAATTTATATTTATAAATTATTATTATTTATTTGGTATATATACTCAAAATGTCTAGCCATGGGTCAGAAAAACCATGACTCCAAATTTATTAAGAAAACATAAAAGTACATAGGGGAAAATAGACATGGCACCATATGCCTTACATTGACCAAGTTTGTTTCTTGAGCCCACCTCTAGACCCCGTATTATGAGGATATCTACCATTTCCCTTGGGATGTCGGCCCCTCTGCTATGTTTTAGCCAGCAGGTCATTCTCATCAGATGATGACCTAGATGAAGACTCAGATTCTTCCTCTAAGATTTAGAATTTCAAAGACAAGTCCTGGATATTCATATCTCGAATCAAATGAAAACCATCCTCAGAATTAATTGTGAGAAACTTATGGACTGCTAAGTAGTCACTGCAACCAAACATAGCGGGCTCCATCATTCAAAAAGTGGCCTCTGACTAAAAGAAAAACCAATCAGCAGCAACTCTACCAATGCCTTCAAGTGGACGTTCAGCTTCCTGGCCACCTAGGAAGGTGATGTTCATATTCTTCTTTCATGTACAGATTCATTCCTCATCCGAGACCTTTCCAAAAAGTGTATAAGGATTTTTCATCAAATCAGAGAAATTTGGGGGTACTACCATACTTCCAAACCGACTTTTAGAGGTTTCCATTGCTCAGTGGCCTCCTTCACTACCTTAGGAGGAGCAGTTTCCGTGCCTTGAGAATATGTAGACTTATCGAGGACAATTTCAGCATGATCACCCATGTTAGGGAGATCCACCCCAGGGATAGGACCCTCAGCCTGCTCGAGAGATAAAAGTGGGGCCGACAAGGCCTAATGGGGCTCAAGTATTTTGGATTTATGATGTAAAATAGGGTGGAAGCCTTCAACATCCACTGATGCTCTCTTACCCTTATGTCCTCGCGCAACCAATCGCTCCAGCTCAGGATCAATGTTAGTAGATTCTTGAACAGCTTCATCATCAAGGGACTGGTTGTCCAGCACTGGCACCTCATGCACACCATCAGAAACAATAAGTCGACAATCAGGGCCCCCACTCACAGGCCTTCCAAGAGCCACGACAAGTGGAGGTGCCTGCATAGGTCACTCAACCTCCACAATTTCAGGCCATTATCTTACACGATACTCACTGCCATCATGAGAACGCCTAAGTATATTGAAATCATCCATCTTCCCACCGCTAGTGCAAGCACCAACAAGAGTTTCATTCAAGCCATCCAAGTTCCCACCACTAGCACCGCTATCCTGTTTCTTCACTCCATTATCCTTGGATGTGAATGTCGTGCCACCCAGCCTCCTGCAATTTAGCACTTCATGGCCAATAGCCTTACAATCCGAATAGTATTCTAGTATTTGTCATACTCATTTTGTAGTTCATGATGCACTATTTTTAAATCTAGTTTTTGAAACTTTTACAAATTCTATTTGAAAAAAAATAAATTTATTCTTTGATATCAGAATATCATAATTTACTTTGATTTTATGGTATTTTTATGATAAATTTCATGTTTTGATGAATAGTAAAAATACTGAATTTTAATTGAAACCAACATCTCCATCTAAATAATTTATATTATGAAATTATATTTTTTATTGGATTTAAAGTATAATTATATCAAATTTATATCGGTTAATCCAATATATATAATTGGAATCAATTTCACATTTAATTTGGATATAAAAACATTTCAATGGATGCTTGTGGCCAGGTTTGGAGCCACAAAACATCCTCTTCAGGTCCTCAAGCGCTGGGTGGACTCCTGGGGGCTAAAGGCTCAGGTTCGGATTTCTTCTTTTCATCATCTCTCCTTTTTTCTGGTTTTCTCCTCGGAGGAGGACTTTTTCCATGCATGGTGTCGAGCTCCTCGGTGAGAGGGACGGTGGCAGTTTAGCCTGGCGTGGTGGTCCCTGGAGGCCCACAAAGGCTAGGAAAGTTCGAAGGCTTTGGTCTGGATCAGTCTCCAGGGGCTCCCTCTTCCCTTTCAGAACGGAGCTATCCTCAAAGCGATAGGCGACTCCCTTGGTGGTTTCCTATGCTTGGACGAGCGCACTTGGAGTGGGGCGGATCTCTCGGTCGCCCGTTTGTGCGCAGAGCTTGACCTATCCTCTCCCATCCGGAAGAAAATCTCCTTGAATGTTCAGGGTTCAGAGGTGTGGTCCCAAGCCGTGGTGTTCCCGGTGTTCCTTAGGTTTTTCTCCTCTTGCCTCCTCCAAGGGCACTCCATGCAATCGTGAAAACACCGGCGCCAAGTTTTCCCCCGTGAAGACATCAAGATCTTCCAGGGGTGCGGTGGTCCTACCTGAGGGACGCCGGGACCCTCCCCCAGCTCCCAGTCTGCTGTTCAGGAAGTGGATTATCCTTTGGTCCCGGTTCAGTCGGAGTGCTTCCCTAGCCCCTCCTCTTTGGAGGATGGTGTATTTCCTTGCATGGACCTAGCCTGTCGGCCCCAAAGGGCCTCCAAAGCATGGTCGACATGGGTGGCTGGGAGGATTCTAGACCCTCTCCAGCTGGTTTCATTGGTCGGGATTTTGGAATCCGCTATTTGGGGTTCTGGTGGCATGTTGGCTCCCTTGGCGCTGCTCTCCTGCTCACAGAGTTGGTCATTGATGCTTCTGATCTGCTGGATATGGGGGTCAAGCATGAGGTCTCATTTCCTGCATTGGAAGGGGTTGGTGTGAATGTTGTGGCCTGTGCCATAAGGCCAGTGAATTTATCCAGACTGTCATCATCGGAGGAAGGCCATCATCCCCTGATGATGTCGTCTCCCACTACAGCTAGGGGGAAGAATATGAAGATCCTTTCTCCTCTGCATGTCTCTTCTCCAGGCCTCGAGGATACCGGCTCGGGGGTGTGTTCACGTCCTAAGCCAATTCTACCTAGGCCAGTGGAGTTAACCAGCCAGCCATCGCGGGAGAATGGCAAACGTCCTTTGATGTCATCTCCCCCCAGTGCAGTTAGGGGAAAGACTCTGAAGCTCGAATACCACCTGCAGGTCTCTTCTCCTGGCCCTGAGGATACTAGCACGGGGGTGTGCACCCGATAAAAAGCAAATCTACAAAGGGCTCAGTGTCGGGAATGATGCTCTTTCACACTTGAGACCAAGTTGGCTGGGGCCAAAGACGGGCTAGAGGGGATCTAATGTTACCCATTATTATCTAGAACGGTCATGGGTTCGGGGAAAGAGTTAAAATAGACTTCATGTCTTCGTAAATCAAGAAGCATAATGCTCTGGTTGCACTGGTCCTGGAACATAAACAAAACCCGAGAAAAATCCAATAGTGTGATAAACTGATCAAAATGTAGGGGTTCATGAAAGATTCTCCAACTAACCAGCACATTTGGATTTTCTGGAAAAGAGACGCTGCAGTGGATCTCATACAGGCAGGGGATCAACATATCACGACGAGGATGAAGAAAGGCTTGTACTCTATCTTATTTTCCTTTGTCTACCGAAGCTGTGACACTTCGAGGAGAGAATATCTATGGAATGATTTGAGTGTTTTTTATCCAAGAGTGGACCCCTGGTTAGTTGGGGGGACATTAATACTATCACTGAACCAGCTGAGAAAAAGGGGCGTAGGGAATTTCCACGTCGAGCTAGCACAGACTTTGTCCAGTTCATGGCAAGCAAGGGTCTTATGGATATGGGGTGCTCCGGGGACCCTTTCACGTGGTGCAATAATCAAATAGGCAATAGATGTTGTTGGACCCGGCTAGATAGATGCCTAGAGAACTTACATGCCATCGATGCGTTTCTGAACTCCAAGGTTATCCACCTGGTCCAAGGTATATCAGATCACTCTCCACTGCTTTTATCTTTGAACCCAAGCAGGCCTCCCTAAAAAGGTTCATATTTTATGACAACTGGTCACGAAATCCCGAGTTCCTAAACCTTGTAAGGAACTCTTGGGGGGAAGTAGCGCAAGGGCTCCACTGGGTGGGTATTCATAATAAACTCAGATGCCTAAAACAGGGCCTTAAAGCATGGGAAGGATCCCTCCCCCCTATCGAACAAGAGATGGATGATCTTAATCGTATGATCAAGCGTTTAGAAGGTGATCACGAGGATGATTGGAGAAACCTAATTTTTGAAGACCGTTCAGTCAAGAAGGATCATATGGAGAAGTTAATTCTTAAACATGAATTTATGGCCCATGAAAGATCGAGGATAAAGTGGATAAATGAGGGAGACAAGAACACGACATTCTTCCATGCATGCATCAGGGAGAAACAGCGACCGACCATCTCCAACATCAAGATGGAAGATGGAACATACATGGATGATAATGAAATAGTGGGTGGGATGGCATCCTCTTACTTTGAAGATCTTCTTGCTGGCCGGAACCCGTGGATGGATAGTGGGTACCCGAGCGGGGGAGCTGATCTGTGGGACGTTATTCCCAACCGAGTCTCTAGTGAGGATAATTCCTGCTTAGAAAGTATTCCAGATGAGCCAAAGGTTCATGCTGCAATGCTGAATCTTGACCCGGGTACCGCTCCGGGGCCGGACTACTTCCCCAGATAGTTCTTCAGAGCATCGTGGGTTGTTTTCAAGGAGGATATTGTTTCAGCTGTCCAGGATTTTTTTTGAGGAGGAGCTCTACCTCGGGTGGCTAGATCTTCGACCCTGGTTCTCATCCTGAAGGTGAAGGCTCCTACCTCCTTACACTAGTACCATCCAGTGAGCTTATGTAATTTCACATATAATATTATTGCAAGTATCATCAACATGAGACTGGCCAAGTTTTTCCCTCGGTGGATATCCATTGAACAACATGGCTTTGTTAGGGGGATGTCAATATAGTGGGCGATTGCTCTGGCCCAGGATATGTTCAAGGACCTGAACAACAAGTCCCATGGTTCCAATATGGTCATAAAACTGGACATGAGCAAGGAATACGACATAGTGGAATAAGGATATATCAACAAGGTCTTCACATGCATGGGTATATCTCCCAAGGCCTCAGACATTCTTTTCAGATACTTCAGCACACCATGGATGACTGTGTCCTTTATAGGGAAAACTCGAGGATTCTTCAAGGATACCTGAGGCTTATGGAAATGTGATCCAATTTATCCAAGTATTTTCATTCTTATGCAGGATATTCTTAGCATGCTTCTTAATAGAGGAATTTCCAATGGAAGTATTACTCCATTCCGGAGGAAGGGGAACCAACATCACACATCGCACCTAATGTTCGCGGATGACACAATTATTTTCTTAAATGCTGGGAGGAGGTCTTTGCAGGCCATCGGGAGGATTCTGAAGGAGTATTTCCAATGAAGTGGGAAATTTATTAACCACGTAAAAATAAACGTGTACCTTTCCAAAAAAATGCACGGAAAGGTGGGCTGATGACCTGTGTATGAGGATGGACATGCAAGTGGGATCTCTCCTAATGGAATATCTGGGATCTCTAATTTCTTTAGGAATAATGCGAGTACGGTAATACGATGAGTTAGTGAGCAGAATCACTGGCCTTTTTCTCAATTGGAAAATCCACTTTCTTTCTTTCAGGGGACGCATCGACCTCATCAATAGCGTTTTGTCGTCTATAAAAATGCATTCTTTGGCTTCCTTTTCAGTGCAAAAAGGGGTTCTCAGAGCCATTGACAGGGTACATGTAGGGTTCCTTTGGGATGCAGCTGGGGAAGGGAAGATGCACTGGGTCTCGTGGGGGAGAATGGCTCGGATGATTCAGGAGGGGGGAATTAACATCAGAAGCGTCGAGGGAATGGTGCACTGCATGCATGGAAAGCTGGCCTGGGAAATTGTGGAAAATTAGACCCTCTGGGGGTGGATCACGAAACACAACTTCCTCAAATGTACAAAAAGTGGAAGCATCCACAGAACACCCTTCCGGAGGACGATTTTCCCCTGGTGTCGAACCTACAACATCATTCCAGATAGAATGTGTGAGACGGCAGCATCCCTTTCTAGAGCAGCAACTGGGCAGGCTCTGCACTTGGCTTCCCGGGATGTCCGACACCTTCGATCAACTTCAAGGAGGTGAGGTTGTTTATGATTTTTTTTAAAGCCGTTCTAGAAAAAGATCAGAAATCCATTTTTGACTCTATCCACATCATCTCTGATCCAGACAAATGCATGTTTACTCCTTCATTTTCAGGGATGTTCACTACAAAGGACTTCCAGAGGATCTCGACAACCTAGGCTCAGCACGAAAACTGGTCTGAGCGAATGTGGTGAAATAACATCCCATCCAAATAAAATTTTCTTATATGGAGAGTGAGGAACTTGTCGATACCTTTGGATGAGAGAATCAGGAAAATGGGCATCAACCTCGCCTCTTGGTGACAGTGCTGTAGGAACAAAAGCGAGGAGACCCCCAACCACATTTTTTTAAGGTGAATGGGATAAGGATTTCTGGCCGGTTTTCAGTGTTTATAAAGTAGAATCCCCTATGGTGATTCGAGGGTTAGCGATCCTTGAGAGATGGTTCCAGGAGACCCCGGGCAAAGGTCCAGAGCGGATGGGGCGTTTGGCTGTTTTGAGTGCAGGTTGTTGGTGTCTATGGAAGGTGCAGAACAAAGCAAGATATGAGGGGTGGAGCTCTTCCTGGAGGTCTATCATTGTGCGATCTAAATTCCTACTCATGGATAAGGTCCCTCGTATCAAGGTATGGCAGGAAGATTATAGCCTTCATAATCTACAGGCTTGCCCCAGGCAGGCTATCCCCATGGTGGGTTTGCAAGGACAGTGGGTAAAATGTAACCCCCCGGTAGAAGTTATTAAACTTAACACCGATGGATCTTGCAACATAGGAATCATGCGAGGAGGAGGAGTGGTCTGTAATTCAGAAGGAGGTGTACTCCTTGCATTTATGGCACACTTTGGTAACAGATGTGCTCTTCAAGTGGAGGCCAAGGCTCTCCTTACAGGGATCAACCTGTGTATTCAGAAATCTATGGACATCTCCCACGTGGAAACCGACTCTAAGTTCATTCATGACTCTCTTCTGGACAAAGGATCGACTCCATGGTTAGTACATTATATCATTAGGTGATGTAAGGAACTTATAAAGAGCAACATGCACGTTACACATACATGGAGAGAGGGGAATAAAGTCGTGGATTATTTGGCCTCCCTTTCCATCCATGGCTCTGATGTCACCTCCCTACCCAATGCCATCTCCTTGAAGCCGGAGGGGGTTAGTTTAATTCGCAGCGATTCCCTAGGTATCCATTATTTTTGACCTCCCTAGGCTGGTGTTGCATGGACTAAATCATTTGTTCTCTTGTATTCTCTCTTGAATAAATACATAACAATGATAATGATGATGAATTTAGTATTTTTTTAATTACCAAGGTTATGGGTTAATTGAGTAATTAAGGGTAAAAATAATATTATAAAAATAATAAAATTATCCTAACATTTTTATTGATTTTATTGAATGAGTTATTGTTGACCAACATCAATCTTGAACCAATTTTAATGCCTCATGGAGGCTCTTGGATGACTTTAGGCCTTTTATAATATTTTATTTTATGGAAAGTCAAATATGTCATACTCATGTTTTAATACGTATTACATTTTTAATATGTAGTTATTCAGAAGATATCTTCAACAATAAATATTCATTTGAAAGGTAAAATTTTTATCTTCTTCATGATTATTTAATTATAATTTTTAGGGAATAAATAATTAAATTAAAGGTTTGAGCAATGATGATGCAGTAATTGTTTAATTAATTAATATATCATATAAATGTTATTAAAAAGATTAAAAATAAATATAATTTAATATAATTAATTTCAACGATAAATTTTATTGATGAATTTGGAATGTTAGTAATTATTTAAAATAGATGGTTGAATATATCATGTTGTTGTGATATTTTAAAAAACTAAAGTATTGAATAGTGTCAAAATTGACATTAATGATATTTTAAAAATAAATAATATTTTATTAAATGATATAAAATTAATAAAAAAATAAAATTCTTCAAACTAATTGAGATAAATTTTAAAATTTCATTCATGTATCATTTATGTTTCGTTTGATATTTTATAGTATCTATATTAACCCTTAATAAGTAAAAATATATGTTGTCATAGTAAGAGTTAAAGAGATTAAATTAGCTTTCATGCCAAACGATAATGGTAATAATATGACCTAAACTTATCTAAAAATTATATTTTGAGAGGATTTTGACCCATCCTCATCTTAGTTTTGAAATAACTCACTTTAGAGCCATTTAGAATTGACATTTTATTTATATTAATTTAATTTTTTTTGAGTTTCCAAAAGTACCCCTCACCTCAATTATAAAAGGGCACCTCCTCCCTCACACAACTTTGAGCCTTCTAGATTGACCATCCCCCACCCATTTTCCTCCAAACATCCTTATCCATGATTTATAGGTCTTGGTCTTCCAAAAAGAGAAACCCTATATCCCTTGAGAAGAAATCTAAAGGAAGTCCACTGAAGAAGAGGTAATTATTTTACCAACTAATTCTAGTTCATTTATTTTTCAACATACTCTTCATGTGTTTTTTCCATACAAAAGTAATAACTACAATATCATCTATATTTTGAGATGTTATTATGTTTGTAAGAAAACTATATTCCACCTTTTATCTATCCTATGATAAATGAAAGCATTGTACATGCGTACGTACAACTTACATGCTTCACACCATAGTGTATTTTGTTTTTCATTGACAATTTACTTAGACAAGTATAATGATATAAATAATGGATATAATTTATAAATATGACATGATATTGATTCTTTAAAAATTATTATACCGTACACTTTCTTACCCTTTCACCATTAAGGGAATTATATCGTCGCTTGTGCATACATACGACCTACCGTCTCCACAAAGGCGATGCGATTTATTTTCTAGGTTCCACAATTAAAAATGATTATAAAATGTATATAATGAATAGATATGATATTTATTACCTTAATATAATTCTCTATATGATGTAACTATATCCTATACACAAGAATCAGTATTTACACAATGAAACGTGCATAGAAAAATGAGGTATTTAACACCCGAAACAAGGGTAATAAAAAAAATATTAACAAATGGGAGATAAAATAATATTAGTAGATTATATATGATATCATAAATATAAATAAAGTTCTGATATAAGTTAATAACATTCTTAAAACCATTATATAGGAGGTTAAATCTTGTTCGTAAAAAGGAAACACAAGGCAAGGAACTTCGTGTCAATCTCCTTTCATTAAGGCATAGTTTGATGTTATACACCCTCGTTATATTATGAGGTGTATATACAAAATATTTGACTTATCATGTCATTAATTTATTCATTATCATGAAATTTAATGTCATATTAAAATCTATTCTTTATTGAGTCTTATAATTTAAATGTTCAAAGTGGTATGAGACACCTCAAATGTTTAAAGATTCAAATATCACATATTTTTCTCCATGTCAATGTTCTTGATATTATTTTATATATTTATTTATATGTATATTAAAGTATTATAAAATAAATTTTATGTATATATTAAATTTCATTCAAAGGTTTTCAAAATAATCTTTTTATGTGTTGTATACGGAATGTTTTGACAAACAATAAAAGAAATGTTCAATTTTTAATGTACATGGTAACAACGACTTTCCACCCACCGTGAATATTATTTAATTTATAGATTACATTGAAATATTACATATTTTCTTAAATAAGAAACCATATTCCCTTGTTTTCTGGGTATTTGGTATTGAAAATGGTTATTTTTAAAATAAAATATTATTTTTATGCGAAAGTGTTTTTCATATGAATTTAATAAGTGTCTCCTGAATAAATTTTCAATGATTTTATTATAGTATTTTTATCTATATCAACAACCTTTGTTGAATCTTATTATTAATTGATGTTGATATCTTATGATATCATTTACCATATTTTATTGAATGGGTTATGATTCAGTTTGACTAAAGATGTTCTATTTTGATACCATTCATGGCTTATGGTTAAAGAATTCAAATTTTGTATGCTGGTTTTCCAATATGAATATTTATGTTGTTTATGTTTCATCCCTTTCATAAGTGGATTGTATTGGACTCAGTAAGTGATGGGCGAGACCTACTATAGGCCCTCGATGCATCGATAGGTCTCACAAGACAAGCTAGTTTGGGTATTGGATGAGGCCTTACCACTTTATGTATGGTGTTTTGGCCGAATCCTTGAAGTAATGTTTATGATGTTTGAAATTATGTATTCCCAAATTATGAGATTAGTTATTGATATTCCATGTGAATATTCAAATATTATAATATCTATGGTTAAGTGTTATTCTCATGTGACTATTTATATGGAATTATTTGATCATGTGTTATTTATTCCATATTACGCTTAGTTTATTGATTAAAAAGAATGTGTTTCAGTTAATCATCTTTCCATAATTGTTTATTCTTGTTTATAATTGTTTACGCTATATGTATACCCTTATTGAGCATCAAAGCTGGCCCTTTTCTTATGTCCCATCTCTCCCTGGGTTTCCAAGAATAATATTATGGATGATATGTCATGATCCATCCTTAGGACCTCTACCGTGACTACCACAAGCACGCCTTCCATAGGCCAGGGGCGGGCGACTAGCACCAAAGGCGTTAATCCCTAAGCTGGGAAGGCATTCCCTTTATATAGTATAAACACACAAAACATAGTACGAGTTGGAAGTAAAACACTAATAAAAACTGTATACAAAAGAGTGATGAAAAGTAAAAGGGTCCAGAAATACAACCCCAATAGAAAAGTACAAGTACAACTGAAAAACAAGTACAACTAAAGAAAAGTAAATCAGCTACTGGGTCATCCTTCGGGAAGTCCAACCAAAAGGGTAGGTATAGATTGCCTCCTCAGCTCTCTACGTCTGTCAGTATCCTCCGTGTACCGACTCGTCGTGAGGTCCACCTCTGGGTACTGTCTTGTCCTGCTACACTGATCCTCAGTCAGCGCTGTCCGTTGTCTGCAACCAATACAACGAGGTGCAGGCATAGCCCGTGCATGGGTGAGTATAACAATACTCAGTAGGAACCCCGAGACCCTCAAGGTCTCACAAAATCCATCAAGGATAAACCAAAAAGTATGAAATCAATAGATAACCTCAATTAGTTATATGCCCATACAGATAGATAAGTTATCATGTAATCCATCTCAATTATGAGGTAAACACAAAAGTTATTGACTCAGCTCAACCAGGATTTTTATTCACATTGTCAAAACCACAGCTGCTGGAGAAATCCTCTTCTGTCGAGTACAGTGGGCCTGTCACCGACTACCAGACGCTTCCCAATAACCTTGGACTGCCGAGTTACTCCTCCTATTGAGTACTGTGGGTCTGCCATGCTCACACAGAGGTGCTCCCCACTGTGGGTCTAATGCTAACTACTAGGCACTCCCCATAATAGCTTGCAGAGGTACTCCTCCTGTCAAGTACCATGGTTCTACCACTAACTACCAGGTTCTCCTCTACCATGGGTCTACTTCCAACTACCAGGCCCTCCCCACTGGGCTAGTTGAATCACTCCGAGTCGAATCGGTCAAACAGTCGTCAGGTCTCACCCAACTACTAGGTCTTCATACTCCGCTTTCTCGTCTCCAGGAGGGTCCACTCCACGAGATATAGGTCGATACTCCAACTATTGTGAATTCCAACATATAAGTATCTCAAAGGTCCTCCATGTCATATCGGTCTCAACGCAACTAACGGTGCGTCAATCAGATGCCCGGTCTGTGACTTATAAGTTTTTTAGACCCGAGGGCTCAGTTGGATTCATGTACGATCCAACCTGACTGTATCTCAACATTACCCCGAACTCGAGTGGGGTATACTCAATGGACTGTCATGATCCATGAAAACTAGCTCCACAGAAATTTCGTCAAATGGTCATCTGATGCCAAAGATATGACCAAAGAAAGTAAAGGGTCAGTAATGGGCCCGGGTCCGGTCCGACCCGGTCAGACCGATTCGGCCCCTCCCAGTCTGGGACAACCCAGTCTGGGTCAACCCGGTCTACTCGCTAGGTTCATCCCTATCCATTGGGCCTGAACCAGCGGACTGCGGGGGCGGTTCGGCCCGAAGTTCGTTGCATTGGCAGCTTAGCCCAGTGGTCGGGGTTGGTTCGACCAGCGCCATGAGGGGCGTGGCTCGGTGGCTCAGCCTAGGAGGTCGGGATAGTGCCGTCAAGGTGCCAGGTGGCCGCGCGGGGTGCGGTTAGGCCGGAAGGGCACCAGGTAGGGTGTTGGGAGGCCGCACGGGATGCGGGAAGGCCGACAAGGAGCCAGGCGGGGCCCTGGGCAGGGCGCGGGTAGGCCGGTGGGGCACGGGCAATGCACGGGCTAGCCGGTGCGGCATGAAGGCCGCACATGGGTAGGATGCGGGGCGCGCAGGCAGCACATGGGCAGGCCGACGAGGTATGCGGGCAGCGCGGGGAACCAGGCCAGGCACGGGCAGGCCGGCGGGGCGCGCGTGCAGGGCACATGCAGGTTTGCGGGGCATGCGAGAGGCCGTGGGCAGGCCGGGTTGGCCGGTTCGGTGTGGGTTGGGCCGGCGTGGGTTGGCGGTGTCCGGCAGGGAGCATCGGTGCGCTACAGGGGCAGTGCGATTCATGGATGCCGCAGGTAGCGTGACCTTTGTCGTTGTCACCTTATCACCATGCTAAAGAAACATCACAAAATATTGGCGGAGGGAGTCGGGCCATGTATGCTTGGCCCGCACCCTCCACGTTTAGAGGTGATAGCAATTGGTTCATCAAAGGAGAATGATGAACAACAATTTCTTACAATCCTTCACATCGATTCCTTTCAAACAATGATGAGGAAGAGAAAGGTATATCTCTCAAAGTAAACCCTCTACCTTAGATTCGTTGTTCGTTAACGATGTCGCGGAAAGAAGACGAAGATGATCGTCATTCTTCACATCCGTAAAGCACATCCAAAGCCGAGTTGTGTCGGCTCATGGAAGACACTCCATGTCAGTAGGTGACCGGGGAAGAAGTCGAAGAGGATCAGCGTTCTTCGTCAGTGGAGGGTTCTTCATTCTTCATTGGAAGTGGAGGTTCTTCATTGGAGAACTCCTTTTCTCCCAAGGTCTCCACAAAAAATTGAATAGATGTGCCAACCCAATAATAATAAAAGATTGTTATATCTTATTATTTCATTGGAACAACATTCAAAAGAAAGAAGAATTAAAAATAAATGGCTCCAGCTAATTAGTGTGAAGGATTAGGCATAATAAATTATGTATTGGCCCAATTAATTAAAGGGAAGGTGGTGGCACCATAAATGATATAGGAGGTCAAGGAACTCCCCCCTCATTAATGAAGGGTGTTAAGAGATTTTCCACTCCTCCCATTAATTGGTGGGTTTTATTCTTGTGTGGTCCCCACGTCGTATCCTCTCCCAGGAGGTTATGTTCTGGAGGGCCCCACCACCATAACCTCTCATGGGAGGTTAAGGTGTGGTGGTCCCATATCCAACTCCCATGAGGAGGTTTTAACCACCAACACTCACATGGCGGCTCAATAAAATAAAGTGTAACTCACTTTATTTTATTATTTTATTTTAAGAAAACCCAAAAACTAACATCTATCCTCGACTCACTACTGTCGAAGTGAAAGTCTTCTTAAGCGAATACTGGCACTGCGAGTTCAATAGTGCCCTCATATTTTAGTTACAAGAACCAGTTCAAAAGTTATAATAACCCACTCATATTTTTACTGAATGTACCCAAAAAAACTGTAGAAATTGATTCTGGGCACACCGGGCCTCGGAATCAAGCGCCATAAATTTTTTCGGACTCGTAAAAATCCCATGTATTGAAAAGAATTCCACAGTATTTTTGGGTCTTTACATTCTCCCCACCTCAGGGCTTTACATCCTCATAAACTACAACTCGAACTAAGTGAACAAATGGGGGTACTGAGCATGCATCTGAGCCTCCCGCTTCCATCTGCTCTCCTGGAGGTTCATGTGCTGCCAGTGAACGTGGACTAGAGGTATCGACCATCCACATAGGACCCACTCTTGTCGATCCTAAATCTCCACTAGAACCTCTGTGAAAGATGCCCCATCATTGATGTCCAGATCTCCATGGTCGATGATGTCAGTAGGGTTGTGAATGTATCACCTCAGTTGAGATACGTGGAAGACGTCGTGCATCTGGTGCAACTGAGGTGGAAGAGCTAAGCGGTAAGCTACCATGCCAACTCAACTAAGGACCTAAAAAGGTCTGATGAATCTCGGAGATAAGTTTCCGCCTCATCCAAATCTTCGTAGGCCTCATCGAGGTGAGACCCGTGGAAAGACATGGTCGCCATCCTCGAACTCTAGAGGTCTATGTCTCCTGTAAATATAAGACTTTTTTCCTTCTCTATACAGTCTTCATCTGCCCCTGGATGATCTACACCTTCTTTGTGGTAGCCCATACCATCTCTGGTCCCACTAGTGCTAAATCCCTTGGTTTTTTCCATCACAAAGGTGATCTGCAAGGTCGCCCATACAACGCCTTGAAAGGTGCCATCCCTATGGTGTAGTGATATCTGTTGTTGTAGGAAAACTTCACCAAAGGTAAGTGATCTTTCCAACTGCGACCGAAGTCAAGGACACAAGAACGTAGCATGTCCTCAAGGATTTGAATGGTCTTCTCGGTCTGACTATCTGTCTGAGGATGAAAGGCGGTGCTCAGACGAAGCTTCATCCCAAAATCTTCCTGCAGTCCCTTCCATAGTCGAGAAGTAAAGCATGCGTCATGATCGGAGACAATAGAAGAGGGTACTATATGTAGCCTCACAATATCCTGTACATAAAGGCATCTCAAGCTCTCTACTGAAGCCTGCTCTCAGATCGGTAGGATGTGAGTCAACTTGGTGAGTCGGTCGATGATCACCCATATCAAGTCGTGACCCCTAGATATACGTTGTAGAATCATCATGAAGTCCATGGATATCCCATACCACATCCACTTTGGGACCTCTAAAGGCTGAACCAAGCCTACTGGTACCTGGTGCTCCACCTTCACTTGCTAACAAGTGAGGCACCGAGAGACAAACTCTACTACTGCCTTATTTATACCTGGCCACTCATGCTGTCGTTGAAGTTCCTAGTACATCTTCACCACTCCTAGATGTACCGCTTGAGGGGAAGTGTGTAACTCCCTCAAAACATCCTCTTGAAGTGCTACTAGTACTAAAGTATGCCCTCTGAAGAGGATGATGTGCTCCCAACCTTCAGAAAATCCATCAGGTGCCTGCCCTGGGGATATCTGAGCGTGTCGCGTCTCGCAGTCAGTGTCTCTACGTTTCACCTCTCGGACTTAATGAAGAATTGTGGGAGTGACTATAAGAGACTGAAGGAAGGCTACTCCATCACTATCCACAAAGGATATCTATATGGTAGCCAACTACTCTGTCGCCTCTCCTAGAAGCTATATACTAGTTCTCCTGCTGAGTGCATCTGCAAAAACATTCCCCTTCCCAGGAGTATATACTATATTGATTTCATAGTCTTGGAGGAACTCAAGACATCGTCGTTGTCTCAGTTTTAGGTCCTTCTAAGAGAATATATACATGAGACTCTTGTTATTAGAGTACATGGAAAAATGTTCTCCCATAAGATAGTATTTCCACATCTTCAAGATGAATACCAATGCTGCTTACTGCAAGTCATGTGTAGCGTAGTTCTTCTTGTGTTGTTTTAGCTGCCGAGATCCATACATGAACACTACTCTCTCCTACATCAGGACACACTCGAGTTTGATTCCTGATGCATTGTAGTAGACTACATTACCTACTCCTTCCTCTGGAAGCCCCAAGATGGGGGCACCACTCAGCCTCTACCTCATCTTCTGAAAGCTCTATTGGCATCTCTCCGACCACATGAAGGGTTTCACCTTATTTTTCAAGGCTGATAGTGGTACTTCAACTCTAGTGAAGTCTGGGATGAACCTCCGATAGTAACCATCCAATCCCAGGAAACTTCGTACCTTCATCACACTCCTGGGTGACTCGCAAGAAAGTACTGCCTCAATCTTCACTAGATCAATGACAACTCCAGCCTTCGATATGACATGTCCCAAAACTTGAACCTCTCATATCCAAAACTATCACTTTGAGAGCTTACCATAAAGCTGGTGCTCTCGGAATGTGTCCAGTTTTACCTGAAAATGGTAGGCATGCTCCTCCGCAGTATTCGAGTAGATTATATTGTCATTGATGAAGACTACGAAAAAAAGATCGAGGTAAGGCTGGAAGATCCTGTTCATGTGTCCCATGAACACTACCGGAGCATTGTTTACTCCGAAAGGCCTAACCAAGAACTTTTAGTGGCCGTACCAACATCTGAATGTCGACTTCTACACATCCTCATCTGAAACTCTGAGCTGGTGATAGCCTGATCTGAGGTTTATCTTCAAGAACCATCATGATCTCTTCAACTGATCAAAGAGGTCGTCAATACTCAGGAGTGGGTACTAGTTCTTCATGGTCATCTAGTTCAGCTGATGGTAGTTGACACAAAGACTCGATCTCCCATCCGCCTTCTTGGCGAATAGAATCGGGGATTCCCAGAGAGAAACACTAGGTCAGATGAATCCCTTCCCCTGCAAGTCCTCCAGCTGTACCCGCAGATCACGATGCTCAGCAGGACCCATCTGATATGCTGGTGTAGATATTGGTGTCATCCGGGGGTACAAGTCAATGTAAAAGTCCACCACTCTTCGTGGAGGTAGTCTTGGGACATCATCAGGGAAAACATCTGTGTAGTGATCCAACAATATAGGATAAGTCGGACTCTCCACATCAACTTCTCTGAGGGTAGGTAAGACAACTGATGAGCGATCAGCTGCATCCTCCTCCAAGTAAGTCCGTCCTGCACTGCAAAGGCTCCCTTCTCACTAGTGAAGGTATACTTGGTCCCATCCTTGTAGACACACCACAATTTGAACCTAAAAAAGTTTATCTGAGAATATACTGTAGATAACTAGTCCATACCCAAGATAACATCATAAGGACTCGACGCCGCTATGAGGAGATCCCATCCAAATATCTCACCTCCTAGAGTAAGCTCACACTGCTAGCACCAGTGCGTAATCATTGAGTCTTCTCCTGTAGAAGTCTCTAACCGTAAGGATCAAGCCAACGACTCCATCAGAATCTCCGAGCTCCGAATGAGGGCAGTGGAAATGAATGAGTTACTGTCACCTGTGTCTATAAGTACTACAGCTATGGTGGAGTAGACATAGATCGTACCAAAAATCATCTATGGAGTACCATGATCACAAGCCTCATCTTCCTGGAGTTGAGCACTCCCCTTTCCACCTGCTTCATCCGGTCAGGGTGGACCTCCTGGCAGTGGTGTTGCTAACACCTCGAATCGTTGCCCACCGCCTGCTGCACGACTAGCTCCACTGCCACGTCTGTCTGCTCCCTGCGGACCACCCAAATCGAATCTTTTTCTGTGATTGGGAGGTCCATAGTCTATCTACTGATCATCCGAACGGTGGGTCAGACAGTCACGAACCATGTGACCATGCCCACTTCATGAGTAACACTTCCCGCTCCTAGCATGTCTGGCACTATCTCTACTTTGGGTTCCCTGCACAACCGATCTTGAGTCGTGCGGTCTTACACCTATAGGTCTGGTCCTCTTGGACCTCTGCGACATCTTTCTACTGCCAGCTATAGAAGACTCCACTGCATGTCAACTAGTGGTGAGTCTCATAGCTGGAGACTGCTCAGTAAAGAAACAATCCACAAAGAGGGCTTGCTCTAACACCCCTTCCTAAGTTGGGATGATTAGGGAGATCATCGAAGCCCTGATCTCTCACCTGATTCCCTTATTTAAGGTCTGGGCCCTGAAAAAAGGGTCCTGCACCATATCTGTGGAGTAGAGTGAGAGGTCAATGAACCTCATTAAGTACTGCGCTACCATCATGATACCCTTCTATACATGTAGTAACCCCTATATCTGCACCGCACGTAGGGTGGATGTGACAAACTCCACCCGAAACAGGCTCTCAAAGTCGATCCAGAGTAGTGTTATCTTGTCATACACCTCGAGCATCAGGCTCCACCATCTTCCTGCTGCTACCTAAAGGAGACTCGCGGAAAGGATCACCATGAAGTCGGCTGGTGTCCCTACTAGTATGAAGACTCTCACCATAACCTCCATCCAATCCTCAACTGCCTGTGGGTTCGTCTCCCCCCTGAACCTGGGTGTCCTCTGGCACTGTAACTCATGCAATGCGCTCAAGCGGCATGAATCGTCTGTTGTTGGGGATGGTGGCATCAGTGGCCCAACAGGAAGTTGTACCGCTGGTACCTCTGCTGGTGTCTCTACTAGAAGATGGACCTGCACCGAGGCCTCGTCGCTCGGTGGGATATCCGCACATACAACTATCAGGGCTCATGAAGGTCATCTGTAGGGAGACATCCTGAAAGAAACAGATGAGACACAACCAAATATTATACCCGACGAGCTGATCTGGTTGAGCTGACTTAAAGAAAAATATTTAAAACACACATACAATCCGTGTTTTCGTGCATTGAGTTGGAAATTAGAAGTCAGGGTCTTGGTGTATGGATACGTTGGCGGCCTTACCAACATTGGTCTCTTAAACTATAGTCCACACTTGGTACCCTTAATACTATTTCTTCACAGAAAAGAAAGATCAGAGTCCTAGGTTCTGTAGTAGAACCGACTCCTCTGATACCAATTTGTCATGACCCGTCATCGGGACCTGTGTCGTGACTACCCCCAACCTGCCTTCCATAGGCCAGGGGCGGGCAACTGGCACCAAAGGCATAAATCCCTAAGCTGGGAAGGCATTTCCTTTATATAGTGTAATCACAAACAACAGAGTATGAGATGTAAGTACAACACAAAGCAACACTGAATACAAAGGAGTGATGAAAAGTAAAAGGGTCCGGAAATATAATCCCAACAGGAAAGTACAAGTACAACTGAAAAACAAGTACAACTGAAGAAATGTGAACCAGCTTCTAGGTCATCCTTCGGGAAGTCATACCAGAAGGGTAGGTACAGATGGCCTCCTCAGCACTCTATGTCCGTTATTCTTCTCCGTGTACCGACTTGTTGTGAGGTCCACCTCAAGGTACCGTCTAGTACTGCTACTCTAATCCTCAGTCAGTGTTGCCAGTCGTCAGCAACCAACACAATAAGGTGCGGGCCTATCCTGTGCAAGGGTGAGTATAAGGATAATCAGTAGGGACCCCAAGACCCTCAAGGTCTCACAAAATCCCTCAAGGATAAACCACAAAGTACGAAATCAACAGATAACCTCACTTATGTATATGGCCATACATATACCTAAGTTATCAAGTAATCCATCTCAATCATGAGGTAAACAAAAAAGTTACTGTCTCAACACAACCATGATTTTTATTCAGATTTTCGAAACCTCGACTGCTGGAGAACTCCTCCTCTGTCGAGTACAATGGGCCTTCTGCCAACTACCAGGCACTTACCACAAACCTTGGACTGCTGAGGTACTCCTCCTATTGAGTACCGTGGGTCTACCGTGCTCACACAGAGGTTCTCCCCACTGTCGGTCTTCCACCAACTACTAGGAGCTCCCCCTAATATCCTATAGAGGTACTCCTCCTATTGAGTACCACAGGTCTGCCACCAACCACCAGGCACTCTGCCGTTGTGGGTCTGCAGCCAACTACCAAGCACTCCCCACTGGGCTAGTCGAATCACTTCAAGTTGAAATGGTCAAGCAGTCATCAGGTCTCAGCCAGCTACTAGGCCTCCGTACTCCGCTCGCTCATCTCTGGGAGGGTCTAATCCATGAGAAAAAGTTCAATACTCCAACTGTAGTGAAGTCCCATGTAGAAGTATCTCAATGGTCTGCCACATCATAGTGGTATCAATGCAACTGATGGCGTGTCAATCAGACGCCTAGTCTGTGACTTATAAATTTTTTAGTCCCGAGGGCCTTGTTGGATTCGTGTACAATCCAACATGAACGTATCTAATCATTAACCTGAACTCTAGTGGGGTATACCCAAGGGATCATCATGATCTAAGAAAACCAGTGTCATTGACGGTTCATCAAACGGTCATCCGGTGCCAAAGATATGGCCAAAGAAAGTAAAGGGTCGTTAATGGGCCCGGGTCTGGTCCGACCCGGTCGGACCGACTTAGCGCAACCCAGTCTGGGCCGACTCGGTTTGGGTCGACCCGGTCAGACCCACTTGGTCTGACCCGCCCATTGGGCGGGTCAGCCTGCTAGGTTCGGCCTAGTCCACTGGGCCTGGCCCTGTAGACTGCAGGGGTTGTTCAGCCCAGAGGTTGGTGCCGGTTTGACCAGTGCCACGAGGGGCATGGCTCGACGGCTTGGCTTGGGAGGTCGGCAGGGCACCGGGAGGCTGCGCGGGGCACGGGCAGGCCGGGAGGCCACACGGGGCATGGGCAGGCTAGCAGGGCACCTGGTAGGGCACTGGGAGGCCACACGGGGCGCGGGCAGGCTAGTGGGGCATGCAGGAAGGCATCAGGGCATGCAGGCAGCACACGGGCAGGCTGGTGGGGCATGCGGGTAGGCCGCGGGGCACTAGGCAGGGTGCAGGTTGGCCGGCGGGGCGCGTGGGAGGCCAAGGGCAGGCCAGGCTGGTCGGTTCAGCACAGATCGGGCTGGCGCATGCCAGCGGTGTTTGGCCAGGAGCATCAGTGCATTGCAGGGGCAGTGCGATTTGCGTAGGCTACCGGTAGAGCGACTTTGTTGTTGTAGCCTTCATCGCCATCGCCTCATCGCCATGCTGAATAAACATCACAAAAGATCGGTGGAGGGAGTTGGGCCATGTTAGTTTGGCCCACACCCTCCACATTTAGCGGTGATAACAATTGGTTCATCAAAGGTGAAATATGAACAACAATTTCTTACAATCATGTGCATTGATTCCTCTCAAACAAAGATGAGGAAAAGAAAAGTATATCACTCGATGTAAACCCCCTACCTCAGATTCGTTGTTCGTAGATGATGTCACGGAAAGAATACAAAGAGGAACATCGTTCGTCGCATCCACCAAGAACTTCCAAACCCAAGTTGCGTTGGTTTGTGGAAGAGGCTCCACATTTGTAGGTGACCAGGGATGAAGTCGAAGAGGATCGACGTTCTTCATCGGTGGAGCGTTATTCATTCTTCGTTGGAAGTGGAGGTTCTACATTGGAGAACTCCTTTTCTCCCAAGTACTCTTCTAGAAATGAATAGATGTTCCAACCTAATAATAATAAGAGACTGTGATACCTTATTATTTCGTTGGCACAACATTCAAAAGAAAGGATAATTAATAATAAATGGATCCACTTAACTAATGTGAAGGATTAGGCATAATAAATTATGTGTTGGCCAAATTAATTAAAGGGGATGTGGTGGCACCATAAATGATATAGGAGGTCAAGGATCTCCCTCCTCATTAATGATGGGGTTGATAGATTTTCCACTCCTCCCATTAATTGGGGGGTTTTAGTCTCATGTGGTCCCCACATCCTAACCTCTCATTGGGAGGTTATGTTTTGGTGGGCCCCGTCACCATAACCTATCATGGGAGGTTAAGGTGTGGCAGTCCCACCTCCAACTCCCATGAGGAGGTTTTAACCACCAACACTCACATGGTGGCACAATAAAATAAAGTGTAGCCCACTTTATTTTATTATTTTATTTTATGAAAACCGAAGAACTAATTTCTATCCTCGACTCACTACCGTCGACGTGAAAGTATTCTTAAGTGAATACCAGTGCTGCGAGTTCATAGGTGCCCTCAGATTTCAGTTCAGAGTACCAGTTCAAAAGTTACAAAAACTCATTCGTACATTTACTGAACATACCCAAACAAAACTTCAAAAATTGATTCCAGGTACACTGGGCATCGGAATCAAGTGCCGTAAATTTTCACGAACTCGTAAAAATACGATGTATTAAAAAAAATCCATAAGATTTCTGGGTCTTTACATTATGTACAGGGGAACACAAAGGGGGTAATAACGATAGTCTTAATGAAATTCCTTGTATATTTTCTATTTTAAAATGTAATGTGAATTTAAAGAATGTATCTATTTTACCAACACTACTAAATTATTTGGTTCTTTGGGATTATATTTCTTGTATCTTATGACAATTTAATAATGTAAGACACCGAATCTAGGCTACTGGGGTCTGGGTCATTATAGTTTTATTACAGTTCTGATTTAAATAATTAATATACATTCATTTTCATTTAAACATACATTTTTTTCCATTATTAAATTTATATAATCAGTCTCTTATTTATTTATTTTGATATTTTTTCAATCTATTCACCATTTAATTAAATTTCACTCATTTTTAACATGAATTCATTTAATATTATTTATTCATTAATAATTATTTTTTTTACTTTTTCTATAATTTATAGATTTTAAATATTTATTCATTTAATGTTTTTTTTAATTTATTCATTTCAAATGGATTTATACATAATTATACATTAATTTTTTTAATATAGAAATATATTCATATATATATATATATATCAATATATATAATATTTCCTTAAATATGATTTATATATTACAAAATATTTATATTTACACTAAATAATCCAAAAATTTTGTGAAAATGGTTTATATGTAAAAATTAACATTAATTAAAAATATTGACTAATTATATCACCTAAAAATGTTATTTTATTTTTAAATTTAACATATATAAAACCTGTTTTACATGAATTTCACACATACATATACATAATTAATGCAATTATATATAGAACACACACGTTTGATATTTTTATAATTTATTAAAATTTTAATATTCATTTTAAAATTTTATTTATTAATATAATATATTTATTATTTATGATGTTTTTAATTGGTAAAAATTATTGATTTTTATATTTTTATTCAATATATAATATATAATAATTTTCATTTTTTTCATTTTTTTCCATTTTTAATACTATTTATTCATTGCTAACCATAATTGTTTTATATTTTATTCGTTTATTAATTTTCAATTTTTCATTACTAAATATTTTTCAAATTTTATCCATTTTTAATATTAATTTATACATGATTATTCATTAAAATTTAATGTTTTTCTTATGGTTTTATTTTATATAATTAATATGTATTCATTTTCATTGATATATATATTCAATTTTACTTTTCTTAATAGCCTATATAATTAATAACACTTGTTTAGTTTTTTTTTGTTTTTTTGCAATCTATTTATTTTTTAATTATTAAATATCACTCTTTCTTTAACATTCATCCATTTAATATTATATAGTATTATTTATTCACTAATAATTTCACTTATTTTTCAATTGTTTTTATAATTTGTTCAGTTTTAATATTTATTCTTTTATTATTTTCGTAATTTATTCATTTTAAATATTTATTTATACATATTTATTTATTAAAATTTACATTTTTTTGTATGGTTGTAATGTCCATATTTAATATGTATTCATTTCATTTTAATATACATTCATTTTTATTTTTTTGATTATTTATATAATTAATACAATTCATTCATTTTTTTAATATTTTTGAAGTCTTTACATTATAAGTTAATAAATTTTGGTTATCTATAATATCCATGCATTTAATATTATATATTCATTAATAATGTTAATTAATTTTTACCTTTATTATTATTTATTCATTTTTAATATATATTCGTTAAATATTTTTTAATTTAATTTATATAAATTGAATTAATGATTTGCAAAAAACACTGATAAATATAGGTTTTTTCAGTGCTAAAATAAAATTCACTAATAAAACCTATATTTATCTATGATTTTATGAAAGCCCTAAAAACCATGGTGATCTTTTAAATAAAACCCTAATACAGGAATCAATCGCTTGTGACGTTTTTTCTCTCATGGAGCTAGAGATTTGTCGTCGCTCCCCCCCAATCTTCTCAGATGAATCAATATTTTCAAACCTAATGTAGTGACTTGTGATCTATCATTTAGGTTCTTTCATTATTTCATCAGTTTTAGTTCTTATTTGTCTTTTTTTAATTTTCCTAAAGGATTTGAACAGTGTGAGTAATATTATTTTTCCTCGATCAACCGCCTTGATTCTCCACCCAATTTCCCTCACCTTGATCCATTATTGCTTCACCCTCTCTCTCTTTCTCATGTTTATTTTTCCTCAATCTTTCAATATCTACCATTCTCATAGGTTCGTATATTTTTCTTCCCTATTCTAAAATCACCCATACCCTCCATTTGCAATCAAGTTCTCGATATACGATTTATGCAAAACAACATTAAGCATTTTAAATAGAATCAAATAGAGGTTATATAGTTATCTACCTAGAAGAATTTGAAAAACTTAATTTCTAAACACTATACTGGAATCCTCTATATATCTATCTCTGCCTCTCAGTCCCGACCTTTCTTTCATTGAATTGAACCATGAAAAAAAATTCTTCTATATCCAAAACAAGTAATTTCCAATGCAGGTTTGCCGTATTGTTAAGAAAGAATAAGAATCGAGTAGATTGCATAACAACTAGAATTAGGTTGTTGACCAGGATTCTTCTCAATGATTAATTCTGTCCTTTGATTATACTCTACAATGAAAAATGTGCACAGTTTATAAATATTTTTTATATTCACCACCATTTAAAGTCCACAAAATTCATACTTACAATATAGGCACTCGTAATGAACATTGTTTTCTGTGGAAAAATATTTACAGCATTGACTTAATTAAACATTTCCTCAATAATATCATAGTAGGCATAAATAACCTTGTGTGAAGATATTTGTAAGACAAATAATTATAATAATTATTTAAAAGAATTAGTGTAAGAATCACACAACTAGATATCATCCCCTTATATATTCTTTCTGAAATTTTCTTCATCGATACTCATTGATTTCTATCACATGACTCCCACAAATATAACTTATACTTACCATAATATAGGATTTTAGAGTTGAAATAAATATTATATTAATTTAATTAAATAAACTAATGTAATCATAACTTACGAGTCAAGTTCCTTTTGCATTATTTTGAAAAAAAGTACAATGGGAATCAAATATAATGTTTTCCTTTTCCATCAACCATTGAGGAATGGTAATAGTAGTAGGTGAACTTTGAACAACAACTATTGGTTGTTGGGAGGTCAGACACTATCTCTTTCTTAGTCCAAGGCTATAGACATATGTCATGTACATTTTTTTCATTCATTAACTGAACTTCACAATCCTATCCATCGAACGTTCTTGTATACTATTTAAAATATTATAGGTGAATGACAATAATATATCTAGAGAACTCAAAGAAGTTTTACAAATTGACTATTTTACTAAGATTCTACTTCAATGGGGGAACTAACCCCATGTTTTCCTTCAGATCGACTTACTGTTACATTATCTGTGGTCTCTCTTTTTAGTAGATTTTTTTTGATTTATAAAACTCATCAACATACCAATCTTCTTATTTTTTTATGAATATTCTTATGATGTTTTTCACAACATTGATCATAATTTATATTTCCACCTATAGCACTTTGACTCTATTGCCTTCTTCAGTAGCATGTTCTGTCATTTCTTCTCTTTTGGGAGAAGCTTCCTCTATCTTGGAAAAAATCTCAATTACATGTCGAAATTGTGTCTTCAATGCAGAGTTCAGTGCAATGAGGTTCTGCTTTTTAAAGGCATTTTCCAGCCACTACCCTTTGACTGTATGATTTCACTGACATAAAAAAAACAGCATATTTAATCAGATAAAAATATGTATATGAATAAATGGTTTGACATTATTATGATAAGTAATTTTTTTTTTAAATTTACCAACAATAATAAAACTTATCCATATTCATTCCCATGATTTTTTTGGGAGGATTGTATAGATGTCATAAGATATCGATGAATAGATCATGTCCATGGTAATTTTCTCATTCCATGATCATTGTCTATAAAATTTATAAAACCCCATCCAATATAGTTCACAATATAATGTCAAAATAAGGTTGAACATGTGTTAAGGGATAATAATTCTGTAATGTGATTATAGTCTACATTATTATTTCCTTGTACCACTTGTGTAATAGTAGTCCCAATTTCATTCTGTGTCAGAATCATTCCAAAATTAATAAATATTATCTACAAGATCATTGAGATTTTCGATATGTAAGTATATGATTCACTTATTGTGATAGTTCCATCACTAATTCTAGATATTAAATGAATATCCTCTTTAAGAAATTATTCCTCTTTACCTATAATGTTGAACTTATTTGTTTGGACATTATACAATGACATGATGTGAATTGAGACACTGTCATACCTCTTTGTGTCTGGATAGGAGACCTTTTCCTTTAATATTAGATTAAAAAATTCCAAAAAGGTGTTTCCGTCAATGTTGGATTATGGATTTTGTTTAGAAGGGGGTGAATTTCCTTTAATAAGCATTGAAGAGCTGTCATGTTTGAACGATAACATAGTTTTCCTTGCCTAGAAGTTGTTTACACTTGTACATATGCATGTAAAAAATACCAAAGTCATACATCATGAAAGAAATTTTTGATATAAAAAAGTTCCAACAACATATATAAATATCACGCAACATCACTAATTCTTCAAATTGAAGCAGCTACAATTGAATCCCTAGGTGGATATTTCCAGTTTCGATCCTGCAAATCCCCTATAGGGGATTTCAACCATCATTACATTTTTTGGGTTATATGAAATAAAATTAACAAAGAAATTTCTACATCATGTCAGGCCTTCTACTATACCATAATTTCAACTTCAAAGACATGTATCATTCACTATAACATGTTTTTTAAAGGGAAGCAGCTAGACAAGAATCTACAGGTCAATATTTCCACTTCTAAGCCTATAAATCACCTATAATGGATTTGTAGTTTCATTACGTTTCATTGAATTATAAGAATACAAACATTAACAAACAAATTAGTACATCATGTTGGGCTTTATACTATACTAGAGTTCAAATTTCATAGAAAAGTACCATGCACTATCACTGTTCCTTTAATGGGAAGCATTTACACTCGAATCTGTAGGGTGGGGATTTAAAATTCTAATGATACAAATCCATGACATGGGAACTGAATCATCATCAAATTTTATTGGATTATAATAACAAAAACCTTAACAATAATTTTTTTTACATCATGTGAGGCCTTTTACTATAACATAGTTGAAAATTCAAAGAAAAGTATCATGCACTATCAGTGGTTATTCAAAGGTAAGAAGTTACACTAGAATCCCTTTGTGGAGATATCCTATTCTGATACTCCAAATCTCTTATATGGGATTTCCAACATCATTATATTTTTTATATTATAAGGATTAAAATATTAATAAAAAAATTTCTACATAATGTGGGGAATTTTACTATACCAGAGTTGCAACATAAAAAATAAGTATCATGCACTTCCACTGGTTCTTCAAAGGGAAGCATCTAGACTAGAATACCTAGGTGAATATTTCCACTTCTGAAGCTACTAATACCTTATAGAGGATTCCAAGTGTCATTATAATATGTTGGATTATAAGGATAAAAAACTTAACAAAAAAATTATTAAATCATGTCGGGCCTTATACTGTACCAGAGTTCAAACTTTATAGAAAATTACCAGCATAATCATTGTTTCTTCAAAGTGAAGCAGTTACAGCAGAATCCCTGAGTGGATATATCTAGTTCTAATGCTAAGAATCCCCCATAGGGTAATTTCCACATCATTATATTTTTTGGATTATAAGGAAAAAATCCTTAACACTAGTACAAAAACTATATATCACATTAATTTTTTCATGTTGGTTATTTAGAACCAACATGGAAAATCCATGAAAATTTATTTTTCATCATTTTTTCATACCAGTTATAAATAAATGATGTGAAAAAAAATTCCACATATTTTTCACATTGGTTATAAAATAACCAAAATAATATACCTTTTAAAATTTTATGAATCTGATGTTCCAAATGATCAAATAAAAAATGAGAATCTTCTTTTTCAGTCTTCTTCATAATCATCTCTTTATAAACCTATTTCCTTATAAGATCATTATGAATCTATTTTATTATTATCTCATTATGAATATGTATTCTTCCCATCTCATTATGATTCTATTTCCTTCTCATCTCATTATGAATCTGTTTCCTTCTTACCTCATTATGAATTTTGTTTTCTTCTCAGCTTATTCCAAATTCTATTTCCTCATCAGTTGATTACGGATTATTTTTCCTTCTCATACCATTATTATTACTCTATTTCATCTAAATCTTTTATCATGATAGTTTTCATGATTTTTTAGAACATAATCACTAGTAAATCATCATTTGTTTTTGTTTTAGAATGTAAGAAAACTTTCTAATTCCTGAATTCACATTATTCAACAATCCTCTTCAGTATCATTATGACTTCCATTCTCATAATCTTTAAAACCTAAGTCCATAAAATAAAAAAACATTCCCCCCCTTTATGTTTGGGTTTGAACATTCATCAACTTTTATCTTTTCAACAGAACTCATTACGATGGGCTATGTGTGATTCCTAAATAACAAAAAAAATGTTATACAAAAAGGTTAGTTGTAAACAATAGGGGTATGAGAAGCCTCTATACTTATAGTCTCATTTAATGGTTTAGAGTGGCTGGAATAAATTATTACAAAGTTATTTAATCAAACAAGGCACAAACAAGAGTACTAAACAAATTGATCGTACCTCTGATGATCTCATGCCCCTCTGGAACTTCTACCTCCATTACGTGCAACTAACCACACCAAAATAATCTAACTCTCTACTAGAGACCACCTAAATTACAAATATTGGGTTTTCATTTCTGAACATGTGGAACATCCTTAGTTTAGACTCTACCATATCTATCTCCCCTTAGCGGAGCATAAGCTCGTGACCCCTACTGTAGAAACAGAATCACATGAAACTGCTGCTGAGGCTAGCATTGAACCTATCCACCTTCACCAAACTGAGCTCGAGTAGAAACTAGTCACTTATTGTGAAGATGTCTGTGAAAACCACAAAAGAAACCCATCATACCTAAAACCATAGTAATGACACAGAAACTAGAAGGTCTAAAGGGAAGCTATCAAGGCCAGCTTGTAACTGGTCGAATCCTTGATGATCTTGGAACCTGAGACTTTCCATTGACAAATCTTCCCCTTAAGGAGCCCTCTTGGTTCCATTCGCATAAAAACCCTACTTACTATTTAATTTTCTCAATCATTAATACCTTCTTCTAAACCTCCATGTATATTGGAAACACAAAAGGAGTAACTGTATACTAGATTGAAGGATGGAGTGCCTCCTCAAGACATCTCTCACAAGTATCCCCTTCTGGAAAAAGATTGGGGAAAAAGTATAGAAGGTCCTTGAATTTGATCCTAAGCTCCCACACAGAAATTACTAATAGGAGAGTATCTCCCATCTCTTCTCAGCCTTCATTGTTGATAAAAGGAAATATACCCGAAACTCCTTCTACAAGATGACCCATAAAGTATATGCCTCCTTACGCTCACCAAGATACAATGCCCACCACTGACACATAGCTTCTCACATTTGACTAACTACTAAAGGGACCCAATACTATGTTGAGGTCCGAATAAAACTGAAAGAGATCTCCAAATCCTCTATCCCACATTCAGATTCCATATTAGAAACACTACCCTCATACTTTTACAAATCCGTCTTCTAAAAAGTGTAGAAAATCCTCTACCACTAATCATCATCTTTATCCAGATCAACCCTCTATAGATCAACTGGGTCTGCCAGCTATACCTCCACTACCTGAGCCACATGTGGAAGATGACCATGGGCCATAACTAAAAGGTAAAATAAATTACATCCTATTCATGGTAGTATGTGATTTCATTATGAGATATTTTAATTAACATTAATATATTTAATTAATTTTATCTATTTTGAATTTCTCAAAACAACCCAATTAAAACCAGAACACAAGTCATCATGATTCATGTACCTCTCCTCAGTCTCTACCTTGGAAGCATTTTAGTGTCACTTGGTTATTTTGTAGGATCAAATTTCGTGCATTGGATCATGGGGGACCCAAAAATACCATGTCGTAGAGGATTTATTATGATTTTTAGAATTCATACTGAAGACACCTAGGAAGCCACATTACAACTCACCCTGAAGACACCTGGGACACCATATCACAACTCCTCCTGAAGACACCTGGGACACCACATCACAAATCACCCCGAAGACACCTAGATACCACATATAATTACATCCTACCCAAATAATATTGTATTTTACTCACCAAGAAGAGGGATCAGGGAAAAGAGGGGGGATAGCCATCCACCCACCCACCAATATGTTGGGAAGGACACCCCCATGTGACTTTGTGGGTGTTAATCACATAATGATCAATGTGGGTAAGGTGCATATAAAAATTACTAGGAAAATATAAGTATATATATATATATATGCATAGTATCTAACACTCAAGACCAACCTATGAGTTATCATCCAAACAACCATCTCAAAACACCATCACCTTTACAACCACCTCTAAATGAATTTATTAGCATCCGCAACAGTCATCTCAAAAGGTGAAGATCCCTGATAATATAATGTGGATTCACATTTCATCTGCATTTAATACCCATTAATTTTATTATTTTTCATCAAACATATTTAATTACAAAATCCATCCTTAAATAATTCATTAAATATTTTCACCCCATTAACCAAACCAACCCAGGTCATTTCAATCATTATTAATAATTTATTCTATCACTAATTTGGCATCTAGTACAAGGCCACCACATATCACAAACAGATCAACATCCCCATTATACCATCCCCACACCACCCCAAAATAATGACTGACAAACCACATATCACCCCACACTACAACCACACATCAACATCCCACCAGCACGACCACACATAACCACACATCAAGATCCATTTATAGATTTATAAGGAGGTTTTTATCACATTTCACTTTAATTTAGGGGTGTTATCACACAAACCCAAATCCTAGGGAAAACATTTCATTATCCAAGTAAAATTAATTAAACAGCTTCCATTTAGGGAGATATCAAAATAATCAAAACAAATGTAGAATTTAGAGCACATACATCCAGCGCAAACAAATCCCCCAATAGCCATAATTTTTAGTTGGGCATCAAGTCGTACAGTCCAAAATATCACAATAATATCAAATATATAAAATAATGAAAAACAAACCCCATTTACCCCTTTCAATTTCAATTATCCAATTCATTATCTTTTATTAAGATGGAGTTATCATAATCCATAGATAAGAAAAAGTAAAACCCTCCTTCATGATATATAATAAAGAGAAATGAGGAATTTCTTACCTCAAAGAATCTTTTCAACTCAATGTAGACCATAGGGAAAAGAATAATGGCCATGAAGAAAAACTACACCATTATAACCACAGATCAAACTATACCACACTAAGGATACATCAAAATGAAACCCAAATTCACCCCCCAAACCAATGAAACACCACCACAACAGAACCCCGAAGAAAAATGGAAGTAAACAGATGAGAAAAATAGGATAACTCACCATGGATTGCAGGAGGGAGCTGAAGGATTGATCCTTATCGAAAGGAATCTCCAAACATAGAATAAGAAGGTAACTGGATTCCTAGAATAAGAGATAAGTTTCTGGCCATAGGGTTTGGAGAAAACACAATTGGTTGAAACCATTAAAATTGTACATCATCGGGGAATTACATGACGTGCAATCCTCTTTCACATAGTATAATTCCAGAATTCCAGGTTCAGCAAAAAAATGTTTCACCTTTTTATTATTTAACCTTGACAACCTAAATGACATGAAGAATCCCTAGGAAATCTCTGAAACAAACTTTCACATCATTCAATTCACTTATACGAAGTGTATTTCCTATAGTAGTTCTGATACACCTCCAACTTCCACCAAAAACTCCCAAAACCTCCCCTGAACACATCCAAAACTAAAAATTGGAAATTTAATAGGCCAGGAGGGCATAAAGTATTAAATAAAATATAAATTTAATTTAAATTATTTTAATATTTTTATAAATTCCACGAGTTCCCCTCCCATCTCATATAAAAGGGCATTTATTATTCTCTATTATTCACACTTAAAAAAACTTTTTTCATCCAAGATATTCCCAAATACCTTAATAGAATCCCTAAACACATTCTAGAGCAATTATTTTAGGTATAACAATATCCTTAGGGGTCTTAAGGTGTTATGAAAAGGAGGTGGTCTGAGGAAGCGATAACATTTTTAATCAAGTGTTTCAATATTATTTCTTCTTCCATTTCCTTAAAATATTATTTAACCATGATGAAATAATAAACCTAATATCATAAATATACTAAGATATTATTATGTTAATATAATCACCCAAATCCATCTCCACTTCTATCAAATGGGAGATGAAGTTATCGTTCGTGTGTATGGCATACTTCCGCCTTGTGAACTGAAATAATTTGTTTTCCATCATCATTTCTGAAGACTGGTTATAATAATGGAATTAATACATATATATGACATTAAATACATATTTATCATTATTAAAAGACAATATATAATTTTTATTACCTTTCCATACATGAAGAAATGATAACATCATTTGTGCGTACGTGTGAATTATCACCTCCAGGAAGAGATGTGATTCATTTTTCTTCACCACGTCATACGAATGATATATATAAATATATTTAGATAAGTAATATTATATTTGTGATATTATTATCATTCTGGAAATAAAAAATATACTTACCTTATTTACATAATGATCATTTAAAAAAGAAAATGTTACTCAATTGTATGTATGACCAACCATCTCCATGATTGTAACATAGTTAATTTTTCTAATCCATATGAAATAGATTGATTTAAAATTTTAATTTTTATATAATAATGAATATTATGTTATAAATATTATTCTAGATATTATGTACTAATGATCACTTTTGACTATAGACATCATACCAAAGTCATTTTGGACTTATGTACCAAATATCCTCAAAACGTACGATATGAACTTAAATAATTATGTAATTATTATAACATGGTAATTAGTGATATAAATTGAATAATAAACTGAAAAATATTCTCAATAAATTAAATAATTAAAACAATTTTATTATTCTTGAATACAAATATTGTACGTGATGAGTCATACATTAGGTAAGGGACTTCACCCCAATCTCCATTCATTAAGGAAAATTTTTATATTATACACATGACTTATTTTATGAGGTGTATATACTACCCCTTTGACACATCATTTAATTAATTAATTTATTGTCATGTTATTTAATGTTTTTTGAAATTTTATTCTTTCACGGGGATTACGATTTAAATGATCAAATTGTTATGAGACACGTTGAATATTCAAATATTTAATTTTAAATTATTTTCCTCCATGTTAATATTTTTGATATTATTTTATATTTTCGTAGATATAAAAGTATTATAAAGGAAATTTTATGTCTATTTTTAATTTCATTCAATGATTTTCAAATCAAATATTTTCATGTGTTTTATACAGAATGTTTTGACAAATGATAAAAGGAATGTTTTATTCTCAACATACATGGTGAAACGACTTTTATTCTTCCCGGAATATTATTTAATTTTTAGATTATTTTGAAAGATTACATATTTTATTAAATTAAAATCCCTATACCCTTATTTTATGGAGTTTTGGTATTGAGAATGGTTTTTCAAATAAAAGATTTTTTTGGTATTGAAAATGTTCTTTTAAAAGACAAGGGTATTATTATCTAAAATTGCATTTCATATGGGATTAAAATATTTTTTCAAATGGATTTATGATGAAAGAGTTTTATTAATTATATGGTATTGGATTATTGTCGGAGATGGGTGATCACGATATAGATTATACATGGGGTGTCCTAGAAAGTGCCAGGTAAGCCCATTACCGCTTAACATGGGGTGGCCCAGATAGTATTGGGGAAACTTGTTACAAATTAACATGGGGTGGCCCAGATAACACTATGTAATCCCATTAAAAATTAACATGGGGTATCCCAAATGGGTCCAAGTAATCCCATAATAACTTAATTGGAAGTCATCCATATGGTTATTAAAATTGAAAGGGTTTTATGTATATGATTCTCTAATTCACCTAAAGAAGTTTTAATTATTTTGATATGGGGTTTAATGATTTAATTTGAGAAAAAATGTGTATTTTTTATGTGAAATTGTTTTATTTCATATTCTAAATGAAATTTTAATATAAAGGTAAACATTATATGATTTTTCTTGTCTTAATGAACTAATGCATTCCTTTATTTTATATATCCCTTTCTAAACTTTTCGGATCATTCCATGTTTTTAAAATGCATTTAATGTAGTTTAAGGGAGAATAAAGACAAGGATGATATAAAGGGGGTAAATTTTATGTTTTTTTATAAATATAAATCATTTTTTATTTTAAACAGTTTTATATTGTAGAAAAAATGGATTCTGAGTATAAGTGTTTACTTGTAATGTATGATTTTACTTGTAAGAGTTTGTCCTAATTATTTAAAAATATAAACTGAAAAGATCATCAAATGTGAATTATAGTTGAAAAACAATAGGTTATATAATTTTTAAGGATAGTTTGTTACATTTTATATCTTATTGATTCTACACACCCTTCTTGGAATTTTTTTGTGGATTTACTTGGATAAGAATTAAATTTCCAAAACTAAGTATCATTGATTATTATATTTTATATTCATCCTTTTTTATCGCTAATTCAAGTATTACTAAACTGTCAGTTGAGTATGAGACATAATAAATAATGGTCATTCCCAAAATGAAATAATGTCTCACTGTGTCCAATGGAAACTAGAGAATAATTTTTTTGATACTACTTAATAGTAAACATTAGTTCAAATATAATCAATCAACATGGAAAAAATGATGTTATCTTCTTCTCACTAATAATACAAGAATAACCCTTCTTCAACTATTGGGAGAATACACATTACTTTTTCTAATGTTTATGAGAATAGATGGTTAAATTGTTTGTATACTAATGTTGGTCACACAAAAAGTATCTAATAACCAAATGAAAAATATAAATATTGGATAAAATGATTAATATTCATGAATTTGAAGATTATTCATGATTATAGTTCAATTCAATGTATTTTTTCTTCTAGTTACCTTTCTTGGAACATGTGAAACAAATATAATCATGTTTGATGTTATCCTTATTTAAATTTGGTATCATATAAATAAAGTATAAGAGATTCATTGAATTTTAAATAGTCTTGGTATTTTTAACCATTACATTCAATTTGTTCCACATAAGAACAAATTTATTAACCTTTTCTATATTATTATCAACATGGGGAACCATTCCCAAAAGATATTAATGTAGCTTCACCATACTATTTATTATTTAATCATAAATGAAATTAAAATAACTAGGTGATAATGATGAATGAATTGGATTTATTGAAATATCCCATGTCATATTTCAATTTACATATGTTTAGTGTTATCATTAGAATATGATTTTTATATCTCATATTACCACTTAGTATCCCCTTGTTTAAGAACTCAAATTAATTATTTAATGCATGTTGACCCTTATTAATATCATTTTTTTTAAATGAGAATAATTCACCTCCATGTCTATATTCGATATATTTTTTATGGATATCGTTGTATATTACATTATAATTTCATAAGGTTATTTTTTTTACTTAAGAAATGCATTAAAGGAATCTATTTTTCAATTCCTTCTGCATGAATGAATTTTCTCATCAAAATTATATATTTTCCTTATAGTGTTTCCCTTATATTTTTTCTATATTTTTCAATATCATCTCCATTCTCAATATTTTATAAAATAGTCCCTGTGTGATAATCATTCAAATTAAAATACAATCTCATCTATAATTTTATTATCTTTGTAAACATTATATTCACTATCATTGAAGATCTTAGAAATATTTTACCTATTAATAATACCAAAAGTGTGTCTTATTTATTATAATTCAAACAATATACTATTAACCCCTCCAACTCACTTTTATCACCAATATATTTTTTTTAAAATATTTTTTTGATATTTGTTATAGATAATAATGAGTCAATGTTGGATTATTGGACTTCAAATAAATGATGAATATGAGGAAGGTGTTGATGAATTTTTGGAATTTTCTAAACAAAATATTTTAAACAATGAAATTTATTTCTATCCATATAAAAAATGTTTAAATATGAAGAAGTTGAGAAGCAGATAGATCAAAGAAAATTTAATTTATTATATTTATAATCCATGTTATAGACCTTAGATTTGGCATAGTGAAACTAAGAATAATTTCAAATCTATTGATTATGATGATTTGTAAGATGATAAGACTAATCTAATTAAATAAATGATTCAGGATATTTAAGTAGTGGCAATTTAGAACGAACCGAAAATTGAGAGACTATAAGGTGATGCTGAAAAACCATTATATCCTGGTTGTAAAAAATTTACAATTTTATTAATGGTGTTAATCTTGTTAACATGAAGGTGAAACATGGAAGGAGTGATAAAAGTTTTATAGAGTTGCTATAATTTTAGAAAGAAATTCTTCATAAAGATAATGATTTTACAGATTCAAATTATAAAGTGAATCAAATGTTATGATCGATGGGATTAGAGTACAAGAAAATACATGCTTGCCCCAATGACTGTTTGCTATATAAGAAGGAATACGAATTCTATGAGGGTGTCCTAAATGTGGGATGTCATGGTATAAGTTAAAAGAAAAATCATAGGCTAATATAGTATTCATATAGACCCCAACTAAGGAATTTTTGTATCTTTCTATAATTCCTCATTTGAAATGTTTATTTGAAAATTAATTTAATGAAAATTGTTAACATGGCTTGCAGATGAGTGGATATGTGATGGAGAATTATGGAATCTAGATGATGGTATATAGTAAAAGAAAATTGATCACTAGTTTCATACATTCATAAATAAATATAGAAATATCAGACTTAGCCTATTCACAGATGGAATGGATCCATATCAAAACCCTAGTAGCACACGCAGTTTATGGCCAATTTTATTTGTAATTTATGACTTATCTCCTAATATTTTTATTCAGTGAAAATATGTCTTGTTGAGTTTAATGTTTTTTGGACCAAAATATCCCATAAATAATATTAATATTTTCCTTCCACCATTAATTGATGATTTGAAACTTTTATAGGAGAAAGCTATTAGGGAGTATTATTCTTATAAAATTTATATTTTTCAACTACATGGAATGATTGTGTTCATTATAAATGACTTAACAACAATTGGAATTTTTTCTAGATATAGTGTTAAGGTGTATAAATCGTGTCCAATTTTTCAACAAAAAATTTCATATGATCACCTACATCATGGGAGAAAAATAGTATACATGGGTCATCAAAAGTTTTTATCTATGGATCACTCTTATTGACGATTAAAAAAGGCATTCAAAAACACTCAAGAATTTGATATTGCTCAAAAAACTTTTTCCACTAATCAATATTTTGAGAGGGTGAAAATAATTGAAGTGATATTTGGAAAGACATAGAAATATGGTAATGATAGAAATATTTGGAAGAAATGATTAGTATTTTTTGATATACCATATTGGATATATCATGAGATCAAACACAAAATATATTGCATGAACTTATATAATAATATCTATGATATATTAATCGGGACATTGATAGATATTAAATTAAAGACTAAATATGGGTTGAATGAAAGATTGGAATTACTCTCAATGGGAATAAATTTGAAGTTAGCTCCCACTCTTGATGGAATGTGAACATTTCTACCCATGAATTGTCATAAATTATCCAACAATACAACAAAACTAGTTTTATCCAGTGCTAGGGATTTAATAGACCAAGATAAAAGTGTTTTTAAATACCACCTTTATAAGCACTAGAAAAAGTGCTGTTAAAGTGGGTCTTTAAAAATCCCAAAAAAGAATTATTAAAGGGGTACCTTTATGAGTGCTTATAAAAAACACTGATAAATCCCCCTAACTTTATTAGTTCTTATCAAAAAGTGATGATAAATGGTATATTTCAAAAAATATATATTTCATTAAAAATAATATATAAATATATAAATATATTTATAATGATATAAATATAATATATATTTTTAAAATATGTTTAAGATAAGGCTAAATAGACATTTACAGTTATCATATAAGATATTTAGTGAAAATGGATTATAGAATAATTTAAAAAATGTTTTTAATTAATAATTTTCTAATTATTATCAAGTAATAGTCATTTAATAAGAATTTGAAGAGATAAAATTTCCGAAAATTTATACTCTCTAAAATAATTTGAAAATGTGACTTGAACATCAAACAACCATAAATTTTGATCTGAGTATCTGTTTGGGCTCTACCATATATTAAATAGAATCGTATGATGATCTCTATGAACTAGTGACCTAGAGAAACCCTGATCATGTTTTTTTTAGGCCAAAAGGACCAAAATACCTATGAAACTGAGTTTTTAGTCAGGGGACCTAATTTTCTAACATTTGATGAAATTTTAGGCTCTTTTAAGGGGGTATTTTTTCACATTTTTAGTGGGGATTTAATTTTTTCCCAGGTATTACATTCAAATTGATATTATGGTTTTGAAATTTTATCATTTTCATAAAGTAGTATTATTTATAGTTACATATATATATATATTTTTATATTTAATTACAATAAATCATTTTTATAAATACCTATATCAACATATTTGAATAAAAATTTATTTTTAAATATAAAAAATAAATATTATTATTCATTTTATTAAAAGAAAACAATTATCCATTTTATTTTCCTTATAAAAGTGCTATTATGTGAATATATAATTTTTATATATTCCAATGTGTGTGTATTAATAAACAGATATATATATATATATTTAATATGAATAAATAAATATTAATATATAATATTTTTGAATAAATATAATTGTATATATATATAAAATTTAAAAATATATACAAATAAATAGAATAGTCATTAAATATATGACAAAACATGCATGATATAGTGGTAAAGAGAATCTAGTAGCATAAGGGAGGTCCTAGGATCAAATCTATGTATGTGTAGGTATTTGGGGTAGACTTCTAGCACTGGGAAGGGGGGTGGGATGCATGCTGGAAGATTGGTATTGGAAAGCACTAATAAAGGTGGTTGTAAGTGTTGAGAAAGGGGGAGTGTGAGATATTATTTTTTAATTTTGTTTAAATGCACTTTTTTAGCGTCGTTAAAATATGACTTTTGACAGTGCTAAAAAGCACTTTTTAATGCACCCTTTAACAACACTAAAAAAAGAACTTATAAATGGTGATTTTATTAGTACTTTTTTAGAGGTGTTAGTGGCCGACTATTACAGTCACTCTCAATATTAGAACTTTTGAAGAACTGATAAAACCATTTTACTAGTGTTTTTAAATGCTTGGTTATAAATAGTAGAAGAGTGGGAAAATTAGTCTCTATCAATGTCTTCATGACAACAATGTTCCATAGGGTTATTCATCAAATGTAAAACAAATTGTGTCTTTAATGTATTTGAAGTTGATAGGTATGAAATCTCATGATTTCCACGTCATGATACAATAGCTCATACCAGTTTCATTGTATGCAATAATTACCATGCATAATAGAATGAATATCATGAAGGTGTGTTATTTTTACAATTCAATTGTTACTAAGGTGATTGATCTAGATGCTTTGAACAAATTGGATAAAAAAGTAGACTTTATAATTGTCTATTGGAAATGTATTCTCCTCCATATTTTTCTGACCTCATGGTGAATTTAATGGTTCATTTTGTGTGATAAAAAATGATTTTCGAAACTATATATTTATGTTGGATGTATCCTTTTGAAAGTTATATGATGATATTGATGGGGTATGTTAAGAATTCATATCAATCTAAATCCTCCATTGTTGAGAAGTATATTTTTGAGGAGGTTACAGAGCTTTTTACAAGTTACTTTTCTATAGTAGAACACATTAGTTTTCCTACATCTTATCATGAATGAGTAAATTATGGGGAAAAGGGGATCCATGACTTGAAAGTAAAATTATTAATAGGTGATTTGATAAATAAGGTGAATTTATACATAATGAATAACATAGTTGATGGTCAACCATATATAACATTTCATATTAATGTTTTGTAATAATGTTATCCAAAGAAGTAAGATATAAGGATTATGAATGAGCATAACTAAACATTATTCCATTGTTTAAAGAGACCATTCTTGGTAGGTCATATCCATCAGAAACATTGAGATGATTAGTGGGTGGTCCAAGTGTGACATCCCCCAATCCGATACTCTCTCATGTGGAAAAAAATGATTGGTTATGATACCTCAAGCATGCCTCCCAGTAGACTAGAGGATTCTAACTAGTAGGGAGGGTGTGATATATATTATGGATAGACAATACCCCCTAGTATGAAGTGTTATAGAAATACAAAAAAGTCATAATAAATAGAAATAATAAAATTATAAACATAACAGAAGACAGTAATAAAATACAACTAGATAATCCAATATATAATAAAGGAATAATTTAATGATGTGCTGGAATATAACTAAATGTAATACTAAAATAACAAGTAAAATACTATAAGACTCAAATAAAAGACTCAAATTCATGATTCATGAACCCCACATCTATCCCTTCATCAAACTCCAACCCATCATCAAACTAGAAAACAACAATAACGTCCTTTTCCCTTGCCCAAATCTGCATCAATGTAATATACTCAGGAACTAAATGGCCACCCGAATAGGGTGTCAGTATAACTTAGTTTGTCGACACCATAATGTCTAAATATACTAGTCAAATAATAAGAGTATTTAATAATTTGATAAATATATTAATTAATTAATTTAGTAATTTATAAAATACAAGAACAACCTGCTTCGGATCTATGTCAGAATATCTCTGATCATGTCTTACGACCATGCCAACCACAACCATATAACCAAGGTAAAATAACCTTCTTTAGTACCACACTGAAATATCTCTAAGAATTACTACGACTATTCTAACCACAACCATATAACCATGGTATAGTCACAATTATCCGAGTCAAATCCCTACAAGCATTATAGTATCCGAGTCAAATCCCTATAAGCATTACATCATGGGACTGGGCATATCCCACATTTTATAATCATTATAGAATGGGACTATGCTAATCCCTCTCAATATAAATATTAAAACATATAAGTGTAAAAGTTCTAGGTCCAATCTCGATATATAAGCATTACAACATGGAACACAATTCCTATCAAACAACATGGATATCACAATATTACTTCAGAAATCTCAATGGTTCACTATGATAATTACCAATTTTCTTTCACATGCCACTTGAAATTATATCTTAATTAATTAAAAATTATATCAATAAAGAAATAATACATAAATTAGGGATTCTATATTAATAAATAACCTAAGGTCTCATATCATGCTAAACACACTTTAATCCATTATCCAATTCAAATATATTTAGGGTTTGCTTACCCAACAGTTCACCATAAGTCAGGATAGAAGACAATTTAAACCAAAGTACTTAATAGAATAATCCCTTTCATTATTTAATTTTTTTCCGACACAAATTATGTTTCCACAATCACAATATTGTATAAAATTTAGTAATTATCAAACCATAGGGTTAAAATTTTGACTCTCCAACTTTAACTGATGATCCAACAACGCTCCCAACAACAATCTCACATAAGGAAGATGGTGAAGATGATTGTAGAGATATTCCTAGAACAAAATTGATCAACATAAAAACCAAAAATAAAATCGATCTTGGGATTTAACCTCAAAAATTGGAGAAAAAGTAAGAGAAGGGAGTAACCTAACCGAAAATACTTACCAGGGATTGTTCAAACAAATGGATCATCCAAAAGGGAGGTTGGCACCCCATAATCATCTAGAGAATTCCCCAGGGTTGAGAGGATAAGAGATAAAGCTCAAACAAATGATAATTCAGCCACACAACATGTTTAAAATAGAACATTGATGAATTATACATCACGTAATGTAGTTTCACATCCTATAAATATTTTTAATGTAATACACCAAAAAACCCATCGACTCATATTTATTTTATTAAAATCCTCAAAAAATAAAACAATGTTTAATCCATTTAAATGGCATGTAAATATTCTGTAGATTTTTTTTCAACCCATTTTCCATTTAAACAACCCAAAAACCTTTTAAAACTTATTAAATTACCAATAACCCATGTTTACACTTAACCCAAACTCCATTAATTCAAATAAGAATACATCCCCAAACATTAGGTCATTTTCCCCAAAAAAGGCTCTCTGTATCCAAACAAAACTCAACCACTAAGGTTTAAATGAAAAACTCAAAGAGGGACATACCTAGAAAAATATGGGATCTTAAAACCTCCCCAACTTATAACAACTTGTCCCCAAGATGCTCCAAGTGTCACTGTGAGGTCTCTACAAATAGGTCTAGCCACTGTGTTTGCATATCAAACACCCTATCCTAGCTCTCCTCTTAAACTCTCCCATGCTGCCACTGCACTTGATCCAATGGTATAGTTTGATCCTAATGATATTTCTCATTATAACCCACAACCTATGTTAGATTATCCTTCAAGGACACATCATCACAAAGCTCAATGTATGTTAAGTCTATCACATGGGAAGGGTTTAAATGATATCTTTATAGTTATGACATGTGGAACACATTGTGTATGTAATTGTAACTCTATGGAAGGGATAACTGATATTCCACTAGACCTAACCTTTACACTATTTAAAATCGATTGAAAAACCTAGGTGATAGATTTACCTATTTCCTAATACAATGTTACCCTAATTGAGGTGAAACCCAAAGGAAGAGATAATGAACAACCTCAAATTTTAGAGATCATCTTTGATGGTTAGCATAAGTTTCTGCTTTCTCTACACAGTCTCCAACCATTGTCTAATAAACATAACCTAATGAGATGTCTCTTGCATGAGACTAGGATCAACAAGTGCTGACTCATATACCTCCATCCAAAAAAGAGGCGAACAAAACAGCCTACCAAAAAAATCCTCAAATGGTTCCATTTGGATCGATTCATGGAAGCTATTATTTTATAAAAACTCCATGAGTACCATATGTTGCTCCCATGAACCAAAAAAATCCAGAACATAGGCTCATAACATATCCTCCAGACCCTGAATAGTCTAATAATATTGACCATCAGTCTATGGATAAAAGGCTGTGCAAAGAGGAAATCATGATCCCAGATCCTTTTGAAGACCCCACCAAAAATACAATGTGAAATGTGGGTGTCTATCTAAAATGATACTCCTTGGAACGACATGAAACCAAACCACCGTTTTCATGTAAATACATCCGAGATCATCAACTATAATGGTTTCCCTAATAAGTAATAAGTGGGATACCATAGTTTGTCGATCCATAATTACCCACACATCATCATTATTATGGGTTGTTCTGGGTAATCCAGTCAGAAAATCCATTTTGACATCATATAATTTCCAAATAGGAATGGGAAAAGGCCGCAAAAACTGAGATGGCCTCTGATTCTCATCTCTATCCTACTAAAAAGTGAAGCAGCTAACCATGAAACTTTCCACCAACTTTATTCATGACCACCAATATTTTTTACGAATTTCATGATACATATTTGTCAACCCAGGATGCATCACCCCTTTAAAAGCACGAAAATCCCTGATAATCTCCTCACACAAGCCTGTAGGAACCCATACATAGCCAAGAAAAAGAATATAATTTTCATGACTGAGATAAAATCCTAATTGTGTCTCCATACCATATAATTTTTATGTTAAAAATTTTCCCTCTAGATCATAAAACTACTCGATCTTAATCTATTCAAAAAACACAGGTATAAAAGATTTTGAAGTCAGATTCATTCATCCCTGAGAATCCAGAACATCTATACGCAAGTATACAAAATGGAAAAATATCCACCACTCACCACAAGACTCTCATAATTCCTCTTTCTACGTCTTTTAACTGAAAGAATCAAAATTAAATTTCCCTTACATAGCATATAATCCTATTCAAATTCAAAAGACTGCAGATACTCGACACACCTCATCTTCCAAAGGTTCAGGCCTTACTGAGAAAATATTTACTTGAATCTCTTGTGATCTATGTATTCTAAAAACCATTTACCAGGAGATAGTCTATGAAAAATATTAGGGCATGTACCACTACTTCTAACTCATGATTGTGAGTAGGATAAATCCTCACATGTTTTCTCAACTACTTGGATCCATAAGAAACCAATCAATAATATTGCATTGGAACTACTCTGAGTCCAAAACTAGATGCATAATAGTACATGGTATATTCTTTAACCAGCACAGGTGAAGTGAGGATAGGTGTCAAGGTCATATTGCCTTTTAGTTTGTGAAAATATCTTTCATAACAATTCAAACAAACAATCTATATATCTTTCTTGGTCATATCAGACATTAGTGCTAACGAATGAGAGAAATCATGGAAAAAACATTGATAATAACCTACTAAACCTAGAAAGATCTGTATTTTGAAGACTCTCTTGAGATGTTCTGAAGATATCATAGCTGCAACTTTCTCTGGGTCCACTGACACTTCTTCCTATGATATGACATGAACCTAGAGGTACACTTTATTAATCTAGAAACTACATTTGGTTATCTTGGCATAGATCCAATGCTATCTCAGTACACTCAAAATGATGTTAATATGTTTGGAATGATATTTTACTGACTGGGAGTACACTAAGATATTTTCTACAAAAACTAGCATAAACTTGTCTAGAAACAGATGAAAGATCATATTCATTAAGGCCATGAAAACCTTCAGTGTGTTAGTCAACCAAAATAGAATCACTAATAATTCATAGAAGACATACTTGATCCCAAAAGCAATCCAAGGTATGTTTTATGGTCTCACCCAAATCTGATGATATCATGTTCTCAAGTCAATATTAGAGATTATCTTAGCACCTCTCAACTGATCGAAAAGATCATCAATGCGTGGAAGAGGATACTAGTTCTCAACCTTCATCTGGTTCGACTTACAATAATCCACAAAAAAAGAACAAAGAACCTTAAAACTCTTAAGTGAAAAGAATTGGAGAATCCCATGGAAATGTACTATTCCATATAAAGAGTTTATATTCTAGATCCTCTAACTAAAATTTCAACTCATTAAGCTCTATTGATTCCATTTGTTAAGGTGGGATAGAAAATAGATCTATTCCTGACACCAGCTCGATCATCAACTTGATTTATCACTTGGGTAGTAAGCTATAAAACTCATCAGGGAAAAAATCATTAAAAAAATCTACCATTAGAGTATAATAATCCTGATGCATTCCACTATTATCTAGAGAAAGACTCACTATTTGAGCTTTGAGAGAATCCAATCTACACTGAATTGGTCATGCATGACTAACCTAAATATCACACTCACATTGGTGAGAATAGATGCCTCCTTTGGGATATAGAAAGGTAACTATCCTCCTATAATAGTCGATATGATCCTGGTATAGAACTAACTAATCCATACCAAGAATCAAGTCTAAACCTTTCATTTCCCGCATATACGATTCTCAAAAGAAATGGTAACCACCAATTTATAGAGAACACACCTTGAAATGTTTGATATTATCTGATCACAATCCCAATGGTGTGTACATGGTTAAAACAACACCCAAGATTTACAAATCTAAGCTCAAAATATTTTCAAAAAGATCAGATAGAAAAAAAATTTATGTTCTAGTATCAAAACAAACCCAATATAATGTAGACGATTCAAGAATAAAACCTATGACAATAGACCTTCCTACATCCAAGTTAGTCAAAGTAGTCTTCATAACATGAAACTGACATGTCCCTCTACCCTGGGATCCAATACGACTACCCTTAGATATTTACCTTTCTTAGTACAACTGTTCATGCACTGGGGCACCACATCCCCTACCTCGGCCTGAATGAACCGTGGAACTCTAGCTACCAATCTACAGAGGAGTAACTAATCCATTTACCAACTCCAGTGTCTATCCTTATTATATTCTGATAGTATTCTATGGAAATTTCACATATGACCTCTAAATATGAACCACTATTCCATAGATACGACACTCAACTATAGGGTAGGGACATTGCAGGTGCTTATGTTCAAAATTTTACACACTAATGGAACTAAAATAGAACACAACCTTGAGATGGTTTTCATCTACCCTGACTACACTTCACACTATTTTCTTAGAGAAAACTATCATAATGGTGCTTCCTAACACTTGAAGAAGATATACCGGATCACCCAAATAAAATAACATGGCTGCTACTCTAGGCCTCTCTCAAATTCCCTTCCACAACGAGTACTAGGTTCAGCATGTCCTCCATGATTCTTAAACATAAAATATTTACCTGTTACCTAATCTCATAGAAAATACCACACTAAAAATGTATCTCCTTGGAGATCTCATCAGCTTCCAATGATGGCGTAAAGTGTTGTAAGTCACTAAAATGTCCAACATAGTCTAGAACTAACAACCCAACATACATTATATGAAAGAACTCACTTGATTTTTTAGACTTCTAAATTTTAGGATATAAATTGCTTAATAATTCCATCTCAATGTCTTTCAATTATATATAATCTTTCTATAAATCTTCCTCAAGAATATCCCACCAATTCGTAGTATGTCCAAGAAACATATATGCAGAAAGCTTCACCCATCTATCAGTGTGTCTCTCATGATTCTTGAAGATTGTATTGACTAAATCAATCCAGAACTCGACTTCTTAAGGTCATCCTTACCTAGTAAAAATTGACAGATTCTAATGATAAAACTCTCTTGTCAGCTTATATGTGATGACCTAGACCCCCCTTGGTCCCTTCCTTTTCCAAAATCCGGATCCTTAAGGGGTGCCGATCGGTGAGACCGATCGGTGAGACCGATCGGTGTGACCGATCGGCGGAACTGGCCGACGTCACCCGACCTTGCCAAGTTGTTCCAGTAATGCTCCTTTTTCGCAAATAGGGTTTTAAACCCTGTTCTTCCTCGTTTAAAAGAAAAGAAAATGTCTTAAAGACCCGAAACGCGCACGTAAGTTTTAATTAGATACTGAATCGACTCATGAGTCAGTTTAAAGCAACCACCACCTTTAATGATGAGTCAAGCCGCGTGGTCAACCCACGACTTCCACGTCTTGCGCAGTTTCACGTTTTTACCTCAACCGTCCCCCAATCTTAAAAATTAAGGGTTAGGCCGTGGTTTCCCCCTTCTTCGATCGTGGCTCTTCTGGTGCATCGGGACTGCCACATCGTTATCCGTAAAGTTCTGTGCCCCCGACCTAAACGTCTATCATCTATCAACGGGTAGGGAATTTCTCTCGTCTCTCACCTTTGTGTATCATGCGGGGTGGGCGTTATTTTTTGTTCCTATGGAATTGGTTGAACCGAACCTTAATGAAGATAATAAACGAAGTTCTAAAGAAAGAAGGGGAAGGGGTTGTGATCGTTGTTTATGCTTTATCTTGTGATCATCCTTTTTAGTTGTGCCGGTTTATGTTTTCTGAAAATTGAGGCCGTTGGTTGTCGTTGTATGTGCACTAATGAATCCCCTCATGATGTTTTAAATGGGTTGCTGAAGTTGTGAACTATGGGTTGCTGAAATTGTGAACTCCTGATGTGAAATTGGTTAATCACGTATTCCCGGCTGAATAAGTTGAAAGCACCAGGATCAACCCTTCTGTGACAACTCCCTGTTAGAAAACACGGAAATTGAAATCATGGAGTGTGTTAAGTCGTTTAAATCTGAAATACCCTGACTTGTGTTGGTAGTGGTAGTTGGTTGTTTTCCATTCGGGCCGATTGCTGGAAATGTGGGAGGGGATGGGATCCCCTGTTCTTTTATACTCTCGGTGGTTGTGTGAATTTGGGGATGGGATCTCCAGTTGGTGTGGATTCGGTGGTTGTGAGTTTTAAATCCGAGTGGTTACTCTTTCATATCATGAATTGGGGAGAGATCCTCTGTTGGCAGAACCGGGTGTGAGTGTTTTGGTTGATCCATGCTTTTGACGCTTCCTTTGGTAATGCTTATGATAGTTGCCCAGTAGTTCTTAAAATCAATTGAACATTTTAACTAAACGTGAAACAAGAATGGGACAAATGGTTTTTGTGGGCAAGGGTCGTGAGCTGTGACTCGGACGCAGTGGCGTTGTGTTCTGTAGGTTGGCTAGGAAAACCTGTGTTTTGGGTGAGTGTTTGTTACCTATATCTATACTTGTAGCTTTGTGTTTCTTATTCGCACCCCACCCAAGTTGAGCACTCAGTCCCGAACACCCCCATTTTTGGGGGAAGGGTGTTTTTCCCAACACTATCCTTAGTGGCTAGTTATTAGCTCCTTTTCTGCTCCCTTTCCCGAATATCCCAAGTACCTTCGGGCAGGCTGTGATGGCCTGAAGTCCATTATTAGCCCAAGAACCATCGGGCGGGGCGTTGTGGTGGTTTCCCAGGTGTGTGCGGCAGGTGGTTTCCCAAGTGTCCTCGGGATGAGGCCCAGGTGTCTTCGGGCATGGTAGTGGATCCTTTAGCCCAGGTGTCTTCGGGCGTGGCGGTGGTTGTTCTGGCCTAGGTGTTTGCAGGCATGGTTACATGTGACAGTTGTGGCCTAGGTGTGTGCGGGCGGGATTCAGCAGTGGGACTACGTGTGGTTGTGGCCCAGGTGTGTGCGGGTGGGATTTCGGCAGTGGGACTGCGTGTGGTTGTGGCCCAGGTGTGTGCGGGCGGGTGTGGCAGTGGGACTGCGGTGAGAATGGCGGGATTGGTCCGATGCATAGGATGTCTCAATAACCAGTGGGAAAGTGGGGCGGGGTACCCAAACATCGATGTGCTCTTATTATATATATTACTTGACTTGCGTTATTTGGGGAGTGAGCCTTGGTGAGGCTTGGGATGGATAGTTTTCCTTGTTAGGTGTTTGGTTTACTTTTTTTCTCACGGGACTTTAGTACGTTCCCCTACTTGTGCACGAGAGTCTTGGTTTTCCCTACTGAGTGTACTTGTATACTCACCCTACGTATATAAAACTGCTTTCAGGTTTCTAGGAGGACTCCGGGGATCACGCAGGACCTTACTAGCTCGGACTTTTGGAGCAGTTGCAGTTGTTTCTCTTTTTCTTTTTGGTACTTACCTTGTAGTCACCTTTTTGCACTTTGTGGTTTTCACTTTTGAACATGCATGTGGGAATGGTTTACTTTTGGCTTTACTTTTCTTTCTACATTGGTGTTGTTGGGTTTTCTTCTCCTTATCTTTCGATCCTAAAAAATAATAAGGGTAATGCCTTCCATTTGCGAGAATTTTCTACACCCTTGGTGCTAGTCGCCACTCCGGGACCTATTGAAGGCGGGTTTCGGGGGTCATTATCTCTCCTTCAACATAAAGAAGGAAGGGCCTGTCAATCTGCTGACCCTTCCCTCCTTTTGGTGAAGGCAGGTCGTGACAGAATGGTATCAGAGGGGAGGTTGAGAGATAGGACAGAGTCTGGAGTTAGGCACAGGGAGGATTGCATGGGATGGTAATGCAACAGTGTTGGGTGACCTTGGAGTGTGAATTAGGCCAGGGAAGACCGGCTAGAACACGGGATTTTAGGGCCCCCCGTGATCCTATGCAAGGACTCTGGACCTACCGAACGACCAAGTGAGGCCACACTGATTGCAGGGTAGAGACCCTAGGAAAGGTACATGCATCATAATGACTTGTGTTCTTGTGTTTTTGGGATGTCCTGGGAAATAAGAATAAATTAAATCTTAAAAAGTTTTAAGAACGATATTCTGCACTACTTGGGCTTAGGAATTCCTTGTTTACCTTGCAGCTATGGCACCTGGAAGGTGACCACGTGTGATACAGGCGATCGAGGCCCCTGAGACTACTTTGGCCAATCGGCCGAGAGCTGATCGAGAGGAAGAGGACGACCAGTGGCAGAAGACTCTTCGAGCCTTCCAGCGACAGGCCCTCGAGAAGTATGAGGGAAGCACCTCCGATATGAAGACGGAAGGCTGGCTAGAGGAGCTAGTTATAGCCTTCGGCCTGATTCGGGCCCCGACCGAGTACTGGGTTCCTCTGGCTGTTAGCCAGATGCGAGGAGCGGCACGTCAGTGGTGGATGCTTCACCTGGGGAATAGGAAAGAGTCTGAGGTTGCTTGGGCGGATTTCGAGAAGGAGTTCCAGGCGGAGTTCCTCTCCTCGACGATGAAAGCGGAGAAGAGGCAGGAGCTACTCTCCCTCCAGCAGGGGATCATGTCCATGATGGAACTTGGAATCAACACTACTGGAAAAAAGGCCTATACCCACGGTTCAAAACTGTGGGTATAGCCCCCAAAACCGTGGGTATAGGCTATACCCACGGTTTTGGGAACCGTGGGCTGGAACGCCGTTGGTATAGGTACCCAGCCTATACCCACGGTTTTCCAAAACCGTGGGTATAGGTGTTCTGCCACCGTGTCAACAAAACATTCCCAATTGCCATGGTGTCAATGGCTTTTACCCACGGTTTCAAAACCATGGGTATAGATCCTAAAATAAAGCTGCAGGCGGGTTTCGATCCCACGGACTCTTCGCTGCAAAGTACCACGTCTACCACTACCCTACTATAAATTATGTGTATATATATATAAATTTAGTTAAATATAGTTATATAAACCGTGGGTATAGAGGGAAGAACCGTAGGTATAGGACTCTTTCCAAAAAAAAAATCTTTCCCGCGGAAAAGTTTTTTTTCCCGCGCACACATGGGAAACCTATACCCACGGTTTTCCAAAACCGTGGGTATAGGTTTTTTATCCTATACCTATCCCCACGGTTCTCCTCAAAACCGTGGGGATAGGTACCCCTATACCCACGGTTCTTGAAAACCGTGGGGATAGACCCCCCTATGCCCACGGTTTTTGAAAACCGTGGGTACAGGTCTTGAAAATTGACCTATACCCACTGTTTTCCAAAACCGTGGGTATAGGGGGTACCTATCCCCACGGTTTTGAGGAAAACCGTGGGGATAGGTCCATTTTCCAGTAGTGCAAGTTCAAGGACCTCCTACGTTTTTCTCCGGACCTCTTTCCCGATGAGGAGTCTCGGGCAAGACGTTTGGAGGAGGTGCTCCGACCCTCCCTCCAGTATGTTGTTACCCCCTTTACCCTTCCGACATACTTAGAGGTCCAGAAGAAGGCCGAAGTGGTGGAAAGGATGCATGCTCTGGGCGGAGTGTCACGAGAAGGGATCCAGCTGGGACCATCGAAGGGGAAAGCCGTCAGCACCAGGCCTCCAGCATCGGGACCCTCTAGGTTCCGACCCACAGGGAGCAGACCGCAGTAGTTTCAGTTTCGATCCCCTGGCCCACGTTCTTTCCCTTCAGGCTCGGGACTATGGTGCTTCATCTGCGGGAGCCATGGACATCTCCGGAGTCAGTGCCCCGATCTAGTGCAGTACAGTAGTGGTAGTCATCCCCAGCATCCGCCGCAGCAGTAGTTTCCAGCCAGACCCTTCCGGCAGCAGCAACAGGGACAGCGAGCTCCCGCTCCTCCGCAGGCAGACAAAGGAGGAGGAGGCCGACCTCCGGGCGCTCCCCAGGGACCTCGACCAGGGCGTGGTCGGGGAGGTGGCTGACAGCCGAGGGACAGGGGAGCTGGGCGTGGACAGTTACACGCTGCAGAGGCAACAGTTCCAACAGGGACAGAGGTTGTTCGAGGTACGATCAATGTGTTTAGCACTCTTTCTTATGCTTTGTTCGATACCGGAGCTTCGCACTCCTTTGTTGCACCTAGTCTAGCCCGTGCCTTGGGTCTAGATGCCGAGAGACTTCCAGTGCCCCTGGTGTTGAGCACACCAGTTGGAGGTCAGACCGACTTGCTGTTCGTTTTTCGGGGATGTAGACTGATGTTAGGGCCACATCAGTCGGTTAGGGATCTCCTTCTGCTACAGATTCAGCCGTACGATGTCATCCTAGGCATCGACTGGCTATTTTCTGTGTGCATCGTCATCGACTGTTTCCAAAGAAGGGTGGTGTTCTCTGGTTTGGACGGCCATCGTGTTACCTTCACCGGCGAGCGGAGCTGTCCGAAGGGAAACAGGAGGGAGGAACCTCTCCTCTCCTTGTTGACCGAACTGACGGTAGAGTCAGTAGATGCGGGAATGGTGGAAGTGCCAGTGGTCGTCCGTGAGTTTATGGATGTCTTTCCTGAGGAGGTGACGACTCTACCCCCACGACGTGATATCGAGTTCGGGATAGACCTATAGCCCGGCTCTCGACCAATCTCGATGGCTCCTTACCGGATGGCACCTTCGGAGCTACGGGATTTACGGATACAGATTGACGACCTGATGAAGATGGGTTATGTTTGTCCAAGTGCGTCACCGTGGGGTGCTTCGGTCTTGTTTGCAATGAAGGCAGATGGAGGTCTTAGGATGTGCATCGACTACAGGAGGTTGAATCAGGTGACGATCAAGAATCGCTACCCTCTCCCAAGGATAGATGATCTTTTTTACCAGCTGAAAGGGGCAGGATGGTTCTCGAAGATCGACCTGTGGTTCGGATACCACCAGCTGAGGGTGAAGGATAGCGACGTCCCGAAGACGGCGTTCAGGTGCAGGTATGGGAACTTCGAGTTCGTGGTCATGCCCTTTGGTGTTACGAACGCCCCAGCCGTGTTCAAGGGGCTTATGAACTCCATCATTCGGGAGTACCTGGATCGGTTCATGATGGTATTCATCGACGATATCCTGATCTATTCAAGGTCAAAAGAGGACCATGCAGAGCACCTGAGGACAGTTTTGGAAGTCCTCCGACAGCACCAGCTCTACGGGAAGTTGTCAAAGTGCAAGTTCTGGACACGAGAAGTGCACTTCCTCAGGCACGTAGTGTCTGAGCAGGGGGTAGCAGTCGACCCATCAAAGGTTGAGGCAGTTGCTTCTTGGGAAGCACCCAAGAATGTGGCGGATGTCCGGAGTTTCCTCGGACTGGCAGGTTACTACCGGAGATTTGTACCCAACTTCTCCCGAGTAGCAGCCCCTTTGACGGCTTTGACCAAGAAGGACTAGGTTTTCGTGTGGAGCGAGCAATGCGAGTCGTCCTTCAGCTACCTAAAAGAATTTCTGGTTAGTGCCCCAGTGTTGAGATTACCAGAAGAAGGGATGGCCTATGAGGTATTTTGTGATGCTTCAGAACAGGGCATGGGATGTGTGTTGATGCAGCAACAAGGGGTGATCTCTTACGGGTCCAGGCAGCTACGCCCCCATGAGCGTAACTACGCCACCCATGACCTGGAGCTTGCAGCGGTCATTTTTGCGCTAAAGTTATGGCGGCACTACCTCATCGGGGAATGCTTTGTGGTCTTCACAGATCACAAAAGCTTAAAGTATATCTTCTCCCAGCGGGATTTGAACTTGCGACAACGGAGATGGGTGGAGTTCCTCCAGTACTACGACTTTGAAATCTCTTATACTGAGGGCAAGGGCAATGTGGTGGCCGATTCCTTGAGCAGGAGGACGCAGAAGGATGTGGTCCGAGAGTCGGCAAATGCCTGGAAGGCAATGGAGGAGTTGGCTGCCTTGCACCTGGATGCGAAGATGGATAGTGACAGAGGCTGCCTATATAAGATGATAGTGCAGTCATCTCTGTTTCGACAAGTGGAGGAGTCTCAGTGGGGAGACACCGAGTGCGAAGTGATGCGTGATCGGGTTGACCAGGGCGATGCTCCAAGAGAGTGGACAGAGGACGGTCAGCACCGGATGCTTTTCCAGAAAAGGTTGTTTGTTCCAAGAGAGATGCGTGGCAAGGTTCTCAGTGAGTTCCACAACTCACCCCTAGCGGTGCACCCAGGAGTTACCAAGATGTACCAGGGGCTGAAAAGGCAGTTCTGGTGTCCCGGAGTTAAGCGAGCAGTGGCAGAATTTGTGGCTAAATGCTTAGTATGTCAGTAAGTGAAGGCTGAACACCGGGTTCCAGGTGGCCTACTGCAGCCTTTAGCTGTTCCCGAGTGGAAGTGGGACGACATCTCAATGGATTTCGTCATGGGACTACCCAAGGTCCAAGGAGGGTGCGACGCCATCTGGGTGGTGGTGGACAGGTTGACGAAATCGGCTCACTTTCTGGCAATCAGGGAGTCATGTACTGTGGATGCTTTGGCACGAAGGTACGTGAATGAGGTGTTGCGGTTGCATGGAGTTCCGAGGTCCATAGTCTCGGATAGGGATGCACGGTTTACCTCGCAAATCTGGAGAGGATTGCAGCATGTGTTTGGAACCCAGTTACGCCTTAGCACTGCTTTCCATCCCCAGACCGATGGAAAAACGGAGCGAACCATCCGAACCTTGGAGGATATGCTACGGGCATGTGTTCTGGACTCAGGAGAGTCATGGGTGCGATACTTGCCTCTGGTAGAGTTTTCCTAAAATAATAGCTACCACTCTACCATCGGTATAGCCCCGTTTGAGGCTTTATACAGGAGGCCATGTCATTCACCTGTGTTTTGGACCGAAGTAGGAGAGGCAGACATCCTTGGCCCGGAGGTGGTGCAGAACACGACAGAGAAGATTCAGCTCATACGGGAAAGGATGAAGGCATCCCAGGACCGACAGAAGTCATATGCTGATACCAGGAGAAGGCCCTTGGAGTTTGAGGTTGGGGACCACGTGTTCTTGAAGGTCTCCCCGTGGCGTAGGCAATGGAGGTTCGGAAAGGGGGGTAAGCTTTCCCCCAGATTCGTCGGACCCTTCGAAGTGTTGCGGCGGGTCGGCGAAGTGGCTTATCAGCTAGCGTTACCTCCGCCGCTGCAAAGGATACATGATGTATTTCATGTGTCCCAGCTCCGCCGTTATCTGCACGATGATTCACACGTCCTTGATTGGGGTGAACTGGACATCGAGGACGACGTAACCTTTGTGGAAAAACCAGTGATGATCGAGGATCGCAAGGAGAAGGTGCTTCGTGGGTGAGCCATTCCCTTGGTTCGTGTGTTGTGGAGACATGGCGGGCTTGAAGAGAGTACGTGGGAAAGGGAAGCACAGATGCGTGCCCAATACCCCGAGTTGTTTTGAGCTTTGTTCCTTTTGTACCTGCTATGGTAGAACTTTTGACTTTTGGATATGAAATTTATTGGTTTATTTCCTCTGTTGTGTGTGAAAAGCCTCGGCTAAAGGGAAGAGGGAACCCGACCCCTAATCAAGACGCATTAAGGTGGATGTGATTAAACCCGTGCGGGCGAGTCAGTGCCGCCCAAAGCGGATAATATCTTGACATGGGGGAGGGAAACTCCCCAAACCCACATGACCGGGCAGTTTGGCATGGCATGTTGCTTGGTTCTTGACAGGGGAGTGTTTTTAGTTAGTAGAGGTTCACTCATAAGAGGTATCTTTCGAAGATGGTTGTTCGGACCCTCTCCTTCCTTCTGGTTTGTTGTGATTCTCGAGGATGAGAATCGTTTAAGAGGTATCTGATGTGATGACCCAGACCCCCCTTGGTCCCTTCCTTTTCCAAAATCCGGATCCTTAAGGGGTGCCGATCAGTGAGACCGATCGGTGAGACCGATCGGTGTGACCGATCGGTGTGACCGATCGGTGGAACCGGCCAACGTCACCCGACCTTGCCAAGTTGTTCCAGTAACACTCCTTTTTCGCAAATAGGGTTTTAAACCCTGTTCTGCCTCGTTTAAAGGAAAAGAAAATGTCTTAAAGACCCGAAACGTGCACGGAAGTTTTAATTAGATACTGAATCGACTCATGAGTCGGTTTAAACCACCCAGCACCTTTAATGATGAGTCAAGCCGCGTGGTCAACCCACGACTTCCACGTCTTGCGCAGTTTCGCGTTTTTTCCTCAACCGTCCCCCGCTCTTATAAATTAAGGGTTAGGCCGTGGTTTCCCCCTTCTTCGATCGTGGATCTTCTGGTGCATCGGGACCGCCGCATCGTTATCTGTAAAGTTCCGCGCCCCCGACCTAAACGTCGATCATCTATCAATAGGTAGGGAATTTCTCTCATCTCTCACCTTTGTGTATCATGCGGGGTGGGCATTATTTTTTGTTCCTATGGAATTGGTTGAACCGAACCTTAATGAAGATAATAAACGAAGTTCTAAAGAAAGAAGGGGAAGGGGTTGTGATCGTTGTTTATGCTTTATCTTGTGATCATCCTTTTTAGTTGTGTCGGTTTATGTTTTCTGAAAATTGAGGCCGTTGGTGGTCGTTGTATGTGCACTAATGAATCTCGTCGTGATGTTTTAAATGGGTTGCTGAAGTTGTGAACTATGGGTTACTGAAATTGTGAACTCCTGCTGTGAAATAGGTTAATCACGTATGCCCGGCTGAATAAGTTGAAAGCACCCGGATCAACCATTCTGTGATAACTCCCTGTTAGAACACACGGAATTTGAAATCATGGAGTGTGTTAAGTCGTTTAAATCTGAAAAACCCTGACTTGTGTTGGTAGTGGTAGTTGGTTGTTTTCCTTTTCGTCCGATTGCTGGAAATGTGGGAGGGGATGGGATCCCCTGTTCTTTTTATACTCTCGGTGGTTGTGTGAATTTGGGGATGGGATCTCCTGTTGGTGTGGATTCGGTGGTTGTGAGTTTTAAATCCGAGTGGTTACTCGTTCATATCACGAATTGGGGAGAGATCCTCTGTTGGAAGAACTGGGTGTGAGTGTTTTGGTTGATCCATGCTTTTGACGCTTCCTTTGGTTATGCTTATGATAGTTTCCCAGTAGTGCTTAAAATCAATTGAACATTTTAACTAAACGTGAAACAAGAATGGGAAAAATGGTTTTTGTGGGCAAGGGTCGTGAGCTGTGACTCGGACGCAGTGGCGTTGTGTTCTGTAGGTTGGCTAGGAAAACCTATGTCTTGGGTGAGTGTTTGTTACCTATATCTATACTTGTAGCTTTGTGTTTCTTATTCGCACCCCACCCAAGTTGAGTACTTAGTGCCGAACACCCCCATTTATGGGGGAAGGGTGTTTCTCCCAACACTATCCTTAGTGGATGGTTATTAGATCCTTTTCTGCTCCCTTTCCCGAATAGCCCAAGTACCTTCGGGCAGGCTGTGATGGCCTGAAGTCCATTATTAGCCCAAGAACAATCGGACGGGGTGTTGTGGTGGTTGGCCAGGTGTGTGCGGAAGGTGGTTTCCCAAGTGTCTTCGGGATGAGGCCCAAGTGTCTTCGGGCGTGGTAGTGGATCCTTTAGCCCAGGTGTCTTCGGTCGTGGCGGTGGTTGTTCTGGCCTAGGTGTTTGCAGGCATGGTTACATGTGACAGTTGTGGCCCAGGTGTGTGCGGGCGGGATTCAGCAGTGGGACTGCGTGTGGTTGTGGCCCAGTTGTGTGCAGGCGGGATTTCAGCAGTGGGACTGCGTGTGGTTGTGGCCCAGGTGTGTGCGGGCGGGTGTGGTAGTGGGACTGCGGTGAGAATGGAGGGATTGGTCCGATGCGTAGGATGACTCAATAACTAGTGGGAAAGTGGCGCGGGGTACCCAAACATCGATGTGCTCTTATTATATATATTACTTGACTTGCGTTATTTGGGGAGTGAGCCTTGGTGAGGCTTGGGATGGATAGTTTGCCTTGTTAGGTGTTTGGTTTACTTTTTTCTCACGGGGCTTTAGTACGTTCCCCTACTTGTGCACGAGAGTCTTGGTTTTCCCTACTGAGTGTACTTGTATACTCACCCTATGTATATAAAACTACTTTCAGGTTTCCAGGAGGACTTCGGGGATCACGCAGGACCTTACTAGCTCGGACTTTTGGAGCAGTTGCAGTTGTTTCTCTTTTTCTTTTTGGTACTTACCTTGTAGTCACCTTTTTGCACTTTGTGGCTTTCACTTTTGAACATGCATGTGGGAATGGTTTACTTTTGGCTTTACTTTTCTTTCTACCTTGTTGTTGTTGGGTTTTCTTCTCCTTATCTTTCGATCCTATAAAATAATAAGGGTAATGCCTTCCATTTGCGAGAATTTTCTACACCCTTGGTGCTAGTCGTCACTCTGGGACCTATTGAAGGCGGGTTTCAGGGGTCATTATCTCTCCTTCAACTTAAAGAAGGAAGGGCCTGGCAATCTACTGACCCTTCCCTCCTTTTGGTGAAGGTGGGTCGTGACATTATACATTAAAGTAATGGTATGAATAGTCCCCCATTCCTTGGATCGAATGACCCTCAGGATGATTTTGTGAAAATCAACATCCATATACACCTCAAGAACTATAGGAATCTACATATCACCTATGTTAGGATCATGATAGTTTACACTCTCTTAACACTCAACTCAAATATGATGAGGAGCCATTTCATCTATAATACAAATTTACTCCTTAGAGAACTGTCTAGCAGTAAATTCCACATCAACAGGTGACTACAACAGAGAACTCCTATCTTATGGTCTCCCAATACATAAATTAAAAGTGTTTTTTCATTAAACGTCATTTTAATTCATTTATCTAGTGAAATAGGTTTTCCATATAATAGTTCAATAGGTTATTATATATTACATACAAAAATAGATATGACCTTATCATGAAAAATACATGTTAATATATTCCTATGTGCCTATTAAGATGCATGTATTCTGACCCCATTCCATACAGGGCCATGAGTACAAACCTCATGAAATAGTAACATCATAAAATGATAACATCACACAACATGTGAATCAACCAAGGTGAAATAACATCAATTATAATAGGCACACAACAAAAAAAATCCCATATTAGGGAACTCAAATTTTCCCCCAAACATGGGTTAAGTACTCCTATGATCCAACTCATTACCAAGTCCTAACACATCCTAGTCTACTTTTTACCTTTCTCAAATAGTAAATCAGAATAAATGAGAAAACTAATCCTTTGATACCTCTTTTTAACATCCCCCAACCCATTACTTTCTCACGTGGACAAAAAGGGTTGGTTACAAGACCTAAAGCGCCTCCATGTACACCGAAGGTTATCAAATAGCAGTGAGGGTGTGAAATGTATAGTATGGAGACTTACCCCCTAGTATGAAGTGTCATAGTAGTATAAAAAACCATAATAAATGAAAATTATCAAAGTATAAACATAGAGTAAGAAAAAAATAAAAGCCATATGAATAATCCAATAATCAATAATGGAATAACGCAATAATGTTCTATAATGAAACTAAATGTCATGCTTGAAAAAATACAAGTAAAAAACTAGAAGACTCAAATAAAAGACTCAAAGTACTGAGTCCCAAATCCCATTTTGGTTCAATATCCAAACTCCCGCCCATCAAAAAAAAAAGTAAACAATAGCAAGGGCCTTTTCCCTTGTCCAAACCCATTTCCACATAATCTGCTCAGGTATTAAATGGTGGCCCGAATAGGGTGTTATTATAGCTCAGTAGGTCAATAGTACCATGTCTAAATAAAATAGTATGATAATAATTTTAAGCAATAACATGATAAACTAGTGTATTAATTAAGTCAACAATTTATAAAATACAACGATAACCTACTTAGTCTCTGTGCCTAAATATCTCTGAGCATGGATAACAACAATGCCAAACATAACCATATAACCTAGGTATAATAACCTACTTAAGTGCCATGTCAGAATATCTCTATGCATTCCTTATGACCATGCCAACCAAAATCATATAACCATGGTATAGGCACAATAATCCAAGTCAAAGACCTATAATCATTACAAAATCTCGGTGAAATCCCTATAATAATTACAGTATGGGATTGGGCATAGCCCTCAATCTATAATAATTACAGCATGATACTAGGCCGAACCCACTCAATATTAGTATTACAGTATATAAGTGTGCATATTTTAGGGTCGAGCCTAATATATATGAATTTTATAATGAAACAAAATTCATTTCATACAAAATGGATATAAAAATATCACATCATAATTCTCAATGGTTAATTACGAGATTAAAGATTTTTATTTCACATTCCACTTGAAATTATATCTCAATTGATTAAAAATTATATCAAGAAGAAATAAACCATAATTTAGGGATTCTATATCAAGAAATTACCTAAGGTCTCAAATCATGCTAAACACACTTTAAGCCATTAGCCAATTCAATTATATTTATGGTTTTCTTACCCAATAGGTCACTATAAGTTAGGTCTTAATCCAATTGAAACTGAAGGGAATCAAGGAATAATCCCTATTACTTACTTAATTGATTCAAACACACATTAGTTTGGCACAATCAAAATATTGTATAATATTTCAGAATTATCAAACCATAGGGTCAATATTTAGACGCCATACCTTTTATCGATGATCCAACAATGCTCCCAATGGAAAAAACCCTTGAGAAAGAAGGTTCTGATGATTACAAAGAGGTTACTAGATCAAAAATGATGAAGAATCACACATGAAGTCTCAAAAAAACTCAAAAAGGTACGTACCTAAAAAAATAAAGGATCCTACTCCATGTTTAAATTGGATATCATGGTTCAGGTATGACATTAATGGCTATAAATTTCATACGAAAGATCAGGACAACCAAAGTGTAGTTCAAAATAGTTGTGTATTGGTATTCAAAGAAGCAATTCTTTTTTTAGTGCCAAAGAAAAACACCCAATAATCACATCAAGTTTATATTATGGATTCATTGTAGAAATACGGAAGGTTGATTAAATTAAATTTCATGTTCTAGTATTTAACTGAAAATGGTTTAATAGTAACAATAATGTTAGGCACAATGAATTTGGAATGACACTAGTTAATTGGAATAGATTATAATACAAAAAAAATCCTTTTATCATCAGAACACATGAAAAAAAATTCTATGTTCTTGATCAATTCGATATGCAGTGGTCTATTCTTTTATAGGGAAGTAATAGTATGTTGGTGATGATAAAAATGAAAAAGATGTTGATTTATGTGACAACTCTACTTATATGTAAATATTAACAGATAATACTGATGATAATGTCATAGACATGGTCTATGCCATATGGAACGATCATGAAGAAAGAATTTGGGAAAACAATCCTTTAGTACATTCCTAATGTTATAGGTAACATATGTTTATTTCTTATCTTCTTTTTTAAAACTCAAAAAATTTAATATATTTTAATTTTATTTTCTTTATTAAAACATGTATTATTACTAATAAGTTAAATTGATTATTTATATTTTTTTAGTTTAACTTATTTCACTATGTTTACCCTTACATAAATTATCTATTAATTGATTTTTTTGAAAAAAATATTTTAAATATAATATTTTAAATAATTTTTTTTATAAAATATAATATTAAAAAAATAATATTTTTAGTGTAAAAATGATTTCTTACGTTAGAGTATTTTTACTATTAAACACCATTTTTGGATTTTTTTTCATTATTTTATGTATTTTCATCTCCCATTAATGTTGTTAGAATTTTAGGTAACTATTCTAATAAATATGAATAAATTTTTTGTTATTTTTGTTTAATTTTTATTTGATCATTTTTTATATATTCAAAGAATATTATTTTTAGTGGAAAAATGGTTTTGTAAGTTAGAAAATATTAACCATTCAAACACCATTTTTGGATTTATTTTCATTAGTTTATGTCATTTCATCGCTCATTAATATTTAAATTTTAGTCAACTACAAAAAATATGAATAAAATATTATTTAGTTTAGTTTACTTTTAGTTTGATATTTTTTCATTTTTTATTTAAATTTCTATGTAATAGTTGTATTTTTATATTTGTGTACTAATTTTTGTTTATTTGATTTGTAGGATAATGATAAATGAATAATTGGATCAACCACATACTTCTGGAGAGAATCATAAAAATACATTTGTGGAGGAACATACACATGATCCTGTTGATGAGGCTCCTAGTCCTTATTTACAACAGACATCTACTTCCAAGGGGGAAAAAGTTTGAGGGTCGGTAAACGTGGTAGCACACATTTACCAATATCATCAATTGACTATATCCAAGACTAGAGGACACCAGTAGAATTTAATGATAATGATATTATAAGATATCCAAATTCAAAACATTTTAAGAGTTTTATAGCAGTGTAGGATAAAATAAAAGTTATTATTTTTATTGATGATTGGAGAAGTGTTGGAAATCTAAAAATATCAAAATTTTGGGTGACCGTTTTGGTAAGACAATTTGTTATTATTTAACTTATCTTGAAATTTTTATAGTAATATATGTTTTTCCCCTTCTTATTATATGATATTTGTTATAAATGATACTAGAGGCACCAAGAAAAAATGTTAATCATTGAATTTTATGAGATAGAGATATTTTAAATCAACCCTCAATTCAAAATTTTTATTATTATATAATATCATAATCAATGTAATATATATCTATTTACATATGAAGATTCATGGAATTTTTTTTTCAAAAATTAGATGATGAAAAGTATTTTTAGTAAGTTCAATATTACCTTTTAGAAAATTTTTCATATATTAATGATCATATAAATGATATATTTATTTGTAATTTAAAGTAAGAAAGGACATCTCATTAGTAGATCCATTCTATAAATGTAAAGTCTCATAAATTATATTAAGGATGAAATATGTTATTATAAGAAACAATGATTGTTGAAAAATTTCAAAAGTTGACGATTGAGTCTTCAGGTTCCACAAAGGCTAACCCTCTTTCCCATCCAACTAGACATGAAAAATTGAAGAGGTCTTGGATGAGAAAAATGGACAATATCATATGGAAGATTTGAGGGGTGTAGATGAGAGGATTATAATATTTTAATTTTATTTATTTAATTTAATTAAATTATTTATATATTTGTATTAATTATGAATTTTTGGAAATATTCTATATAGTATTCTCATGAGGATTCATGCATATATGGGGTCTTCATAGATGAGAGTAGGAAGTATATTTTAACTATAACATTGGGAAAACTTGAAAAACTATGTCATGTACGAGGATAACCAATAGGTGTATTGGTAAAAAATCATTTCCATGTTCAGAAGATTATTTAATGGAGGTTGTTTATAAAAATAAAATAGAATATTTAGAAGATTATGTTCATGATATTCATGTGATGATGGAGGAAAGGATCAGATCTTTGATACAGTAGATGTCTGTAGACATGAAAGGATAGTTTTAGATTACTAATCCCACATCTCCACCTCCACCAGTAGATCCCAATCATACTTATCCTACTCATACACATCCACTTGAATAATATAATCATTTTTATCCTTCTCTTACACCCTTCTCCATATATTCCCAAGTATTGTGAGTTATATAATGATGATCCCCATTATTATATTGTTATATATGGGATGATATATTATATTGGAGATATCATTTATCATCAATAGATAGAGATAGATCATCATAGGGTCACTATACATGATATTATAGATAGACCAGTAATAATACCATTACCTGCAGATGAGGTGAGTACAGTTGGAAAATGTATCAACCATTTTTTAGTTCGGCCATATTGACTTGTTTGATAAATTAGCATAGTGGTATGTGTATATTACATATTTTATTTGATTTATCTATTTTTTTAATATTTTAATGTTTATATATTTATCTATTTTTATATGAATAATTTAACAGTAAATAAATAATTTATCAGAAAGAAAATTAAAAAGTGTTATGAATTCATATACAACTTCTACTATTCATGATAGATTATAAACACATTCAAATTTTTTTCTTGATGTTTATGAGACTCCAATGTAATATGGAATTTTGGATCATTAAATAATTGTGGTGATTTTGAAAAATGATATCATGGATATTGTAACTTGAGATTAGTTGGAAATAAACATGATGCAGGTTTTTCACATGTTAGTCAATTAAAAAAAATCTTTCCATAAGTTTAATTTATTGAAAATGTATACGTATGTTATTTTTGTATTAGGCATATTTATAAATTTTTTTTGACTCATGACAAGACAAAATTATATGGATTTATGGACCCATAATTCATTTCACCGATAGAGAGGACAATAATTGATGCAGAAATAATGGTTTATATTGAAAAAATATTTCTGAAGAATGTAATTATTCAGTGATGGATGTTTCCTTATATTTAAGAGTGTGATACATATATCTCAAAAAGTGTTATATATCTCTCAAAATAATAACCACTAACATTAATTTTTTATATATAAGTGTCCATTGGTTGTTGATTTTTTTCCATGGGAGAAGACACTTTACTATCTATGCTTTATCCATGGTGAAGTGCGAGCAAATTTTATGAATGTATTGAACACTTAAGGTTGAATATTTTAATAATTTTTTATATTATAATGAATTTTAAAATTATATTATTCACATTTTTTTCAAATAGGGAATGAAATTTATTTATATAGAACATATGAAAGAAGAGTACCAAGATCAGATATGTAAAATAAAAGGTAAATTTTCAATTACATTTACTAAATTCTTGATATATGACTTAAAAATGTTTTTGAATTGAAATATTATTTTAAAAAAAAATTCTTAAAAAATAAAGAGTATATAAATATGGATATTATTTATTAGGATTTATATGTGAAATAATTTCAACTAGGACATCATTATGTTCTATAAGGTCTGATTTCTTGATAAACATTTCCTTAAAATTTCATTCATTTTATTCAAAATACATGTTAAATGAGCTATTTTTAATTTGTACCTCTTTTATGACCATTAAACTTATACTGAATACGAGTTGAGACATTTAAAATTTTAATGGTAGAATCATTTTATTTTATTGATTTAATTTTAGTTTATTTATAATAAATATTTTAAACTTTAAATTGTATGTTTTTGTGATGCTATTCAAATTATAAGTGTTTGTGCTATTGTTTTTGACGGTTTTGTTGTTTTTTATGCTACTGTTCTACTACTGTGTGTTTTGGAGGGGAAAAATTATTAGAAATTTATTAAAAAAAATTATTTTTCTCATTGATTATTTAATAATCATCATGGAAAATTATTGGTAACAATTTTCCACATCGGTTTTTATAAAACCGATGCTGAAAAAGATCTTTCACGCAGGTTATTTCATAACTGAGGTCAAAAACCAATAAGAATTGATTTTTCATTTTAGTTAATGGAATATCTATGGGAAAAATCAATTCTTATTGGCTTATATAATCAAATAACTGACATGAAAAACTTCCATAAAAAACTATTTACAACATATATTTTTGTTAACCGGTATTAAAAACTTATTTATAACATCTCCTGTAATAAAATATCATACTAACATATGTCAAAAAGAAAAAAACTGATATGAAAAGGTATTTTTTGAACTATTGTAACAATAAAATTTGTACATCATGTGGGGTCTTTTATTATACCAAAGTTGCAACTTCAAGGAAAAGCACCATGCTCTATCAATGGTTTTTCAAAGGGAAGTGGCTATACTAGAATCCCCATGTGGAGATATCTAGTTCTAATTTTACTAATACTCTATAGGGGATTTACAAAATCATTACATTTTGTTGGATTATAAGGAAAAAAACATTGACAAAGAAATATCTGCATAACATGGATCATTTTACTATACCATTGTTCAACATCAAAGACAATTATTATGAACTACCACAAGTTCTTCAAAGGGAAATGGTTAGACTATAATCCCTAAGTGTATATTTCCACTTTTCAAGCTGAAAATCCCCTGTAGGGGATTTTCAACATCATTACAATTTGTTGTATTATAAGGATAAAACATTAAAAAATAAATTATTACATCATGTTGGGCCTTATCCCAAACTAACATTAAAGATTCATAGAAAAGTATTATATAATATCACTATTTCTTCAAGGGGAAGAGGTTACACTAATATCTCTGGGTGGAGATTTCAAATTCTAATGTTTGAAATCTAGTTTAGGGGATATTCATCCTAATTGATTTTTTGAATTATATAGTCAAAAAACTAAAAAAAAGTTTTTAAATCATGTGGGGCCTTTCACTTTAACCTATTATGAATTTCATATAAAAGTAAAATTTTCTATCAATGGTTATTCAAAGATAAGATGCTAAACTAGAATCCGTGGTTGGAGATTTGTAGTTCCCATAATGAAAAAATATTCTACAAGGGATTTTAAACATCATTAAAAATTTTATAAATATATAGAAAACCACCTTAACAAACAAATTATTACATCAATTTGGGCCATTTTCTATACCATAGTTACAACTTTAAAGAAAAGTATTGTGTTGCATCACTACTAGCTACTACAATGACCCTAACCACCCATGTCAGTAACCTCTATGATCGAAACCCATCCTCCACTGATTTACATGATCCCAACCCCTTTATGGCTTCTATCGTGACCCCAAAACCCCTTTCCTATGATCACTATGTCCCTATCCCTCCTTCTAGTGATCCCCATGACCCCATATCCCTTGCTCTACTATGATGATCCCCAACGGAATATCTTCCCATTTTTATGGTGACTAAAACCCCTTATATCATTGAAGTTATGATTGATTTAATTTTTTTCTTATCATTTTAATTAACTTATATAAATTTCTTTGTAATTGAGCATTCTTTATCTTTTTAATGTGGGATTGAATCATTTTTTATGTTGATTTTTTGTTTTGTCGAATCGAGACCCACAAAAATAAATGAATAAGTAGAGTGATGTTAAATTTTGATTTTACTTTTTTGATTAAACATTTATATATTTATATCTATATGTATAGGTAGAAGAGTGAAAATACAATTCCTATGGATTAAATTTTGATTAATTTACCTTGAAACAAACTTTGGTATACAAATGGTTTGAAAGAATTTTTAGATTATGCAATTAAAAACTAATTAGTGGATGGTCGAAAAAAATGTCCATGTCCTGATTCTAAATTCAAGAAATAGTTGAATATAAATGAAGTATATTAGAACTTTATATGGAAATTTTTTTCCTACTCAATATTTAGTTTTTATACGGAATTGTGAATAAACTTTTATGGAAATTTAAAACAATTAAAACACTATAAATGAAAAAAAGTGACACACCAATGGTGAAATTAGTTTGTAATTTGATATATAATGCATTAGGATTTTTAGGATACAATGTCCAAGATTTTAACAGATAAAAAAACAATTAGTTGATCTTGAGTATGTTAATATTTATTATAACATTAGTGATAAAAAAATATTTTTAGGAATTAGTTGAATACGTACAAAAAACTATATGAAGGGTGTGCCAAGTATTTGAAGTTATATTTTTTACTTAAGTTGTATTATATAAAGTCTCTCTCTTGAATTACTAGAGAATAAATTTCAATGATTTTATATTTTCATTATGATGAATTTAGTGAATCTAAGATCCCTGTATCATTCTATGAGATGAATAAAGTCATCAAAAAAACCTGGACTTTATTATACAAAGATACATTCATGACATAATGATTGCATGATTTATAGGGGAGAAGTTTCCAATAAAGAAGAACATGTAAGATGACATAAAAGAAGATAAAACTAAATAAAAAACAATGAGAGTATAAATCAACGAAACCCTTGGATGAAACAAAATAAGAAAACTTATAAAAAGTTATTACGTTACGTTCCTCTAAAACCATGCTTGCAATGATTATTCATGTTGTCTAAGACTATATACAACATGAAGTGGCATGCTCAGGATAACAATGATGGATTTATGAGACATCAAAAACACTCAACAATATGGAATATGTTTGATTCATTATATAAAAAAATTTCTCTGGATTCTAGGAATGTATGTCTGGGATTGGATTACGATGGGTTTAACCCTTTTGGAAATTTAAGTACTAATTATAGCATTTTTTCAGTTGTTTTAATCCCCTATAATCTACCTCCATGGATTTGTATGAATAATACTTCTTTCATTATTTATATGATTATTCCTAGAATAAAAATTCATGGAAATTACATTGATGTATACATTAAACCTATAATCAAATAACTGTGAGAATTATTGGATGATGTCATAGAAACATATGATGATTCAATGAGAAATTTTTTAAAAATTCATGATTCTTTAATGCAGACAATTATTAATTTTCCTAGAATAGGAAATTTATTTTGTTAGAACACTCATACCAGTTTTGGATTTTTATGTTTTTAATTTTTATTTTGATCCTCAGCAATTACCTCATTGAAAAATGGATTTTTTTGTGTCATCGTTGATTTCTTGATGCTTATCATAAATTTAGGTTTAACAAGATGCAATTAAAGGGTGATATTGAATTGAGAAATCCACCAATGGTGTTATTTAGTTTAGAAATCATGGGATAATAGATGAATGTCACTAAATAATTTTGGAAATGTATTCAGTTTAAAGAACGTAGGAAAGGGAACAAGGTATAGTATCCAAAGAAGCTAGAACACAACAATGGTGTATTTTTTAAACTTCCATATTTAGAGTTTAATTTGATACATCAAAATATTTATGTAATTAATATTGAGAATAATTTTAGTGATAATGTAATTTTAAAACTGCTTAATGAGTAGGGTAAATAGAAGGATCACCTTAATGCTCATAAGGGTTTAGAGTAAATTAATATAAAGTGTGTTTTGTGGGAAACTGAGAATTGAAAGTATCCTTTGACTATTTTTATAGTGAAAAATCATAATATGGACATATTCCTTCAAAATTTAAAGAATAAAAAAGTTCCATATCGGAATTCAAGTAACATATCAAGGTGCATCAAATTAAAACATCAAAAGTTATATGGATTGAAAAGTCATGACTCACATATTATGATGGAGAATTTTTTTCCATTAGCATTATGTAATATGTTACTTGAAAAATTAAATGTAGTTCTAGTAGAGTTTTGTACCTTTTTATTGATCTTTGTGGAAAAAATATAAATTCAAATAAGCTTAATAAATTTCAGGAAATATTTTTTTGACAATTTTTCATTTGGAGATCTTATTTCCCCCTTCACTCTTTATATTCATGATTCATTTGACTAATTGTGTAGTTAAATAAATTAAACTTGGTGGACTGGGACACTATCTATGAATGTATCCAATTGAGAGGTACATTGATATTATTTTAATTTTAATTTTAGAATTAAATTTTATCAAATCATTGTATAATTTTTTTAATATGTTTCTTGATTTTTTTCATCAGATACTTAGGCCATTTTAAATCATATATGAGGAATATAGTTCAACTAGAAGGATATTTGGTTTGTGTGGTCATGCCTCCTAATTGGAAGTAGAGATTTATAGTGTCATAAATGTAGTTTATTGGATACGACAAAAATGATGGAACAACATCTAGACTGAAATTGATTCAAATACTATTTTACAGGATCATAGACATGGAATGATTCACCTTACATGGACTCTCACTACTAAATAGATTTCTTTCCTTCAGCAGCTTTCAGAAATAAATCATATTATCACTCATCCCTATAGAGAGGTGAACAAGGTGGCAAATGGTCTTGCTAATAAGGGACTCTACAGAAATAACATGTACATGGAGAATATTCCAGCTGAGTTCACCCCTTGAATCAAAATGATTGTAATAAATTAACCTCTTTTAGACTATTGTAAACTTTTTATCTTAATATATTTCAGTGATTTGTTCCTCTGACCAAGGAATGATATTTTTTAATAAAAAATGTTGGATGTGTTGATAACATCTACACTAATTCTCATTCTAAAAACTAGTCATTAGTATTTCCAACTATTGGATGAACAATTAGAAAGGGGTTAAAATTTACACGGACTAAATTGGATTTTATATAAGCACAAAGATATGTGCTACTCAATAGTCTCATTTCAGATTCATTTATTGAAGAATTTTGATTTCAGGAAAAGAGGAGACTAAAGGGACAAGCTTAAAATGGGAAGGAATTAACAAAATCTATTAATAAGGTTATTATTGAATGGTTCACCAGTCGTGTAAGTATATACTCATATTCACATTATTGATGTGTATTTATTTTTTATATGTTCAAAGCAACACATTATATATTTCTGTCAAGATATTTAGTGATGAAAATCGAGTTGAAATATCAAATGATTTGATGTTTTTGGCTAAAGGTCCTCTAAGGAAATCTAAGAGATTCGATGCCTATAATATTTATGGCTTCAGGTTGTTAACAATTTATCATAAAGAAGACTTGAAAACTCAAAATAGTGGTGTATTTTTTCTTTTAGAGGTGGAATATCATGGAAAGATGAATGATATAATTGAATTAAACTATAATGGTCAATTTTAGATTGACTTATTCAAATGAAAGTGGGGAAAGAATGATAGGGGTATAAATAAATATTCATTACATTTTAGTTCTATCAACTTCTCTCACATGATCCATACTGGTGAGCCTGTAGATCATGATCCTTTTAGCTTGGATTCACAAGAGAATATGGTTTATTATTTGGATAAATAAATACATTAAGGTTGGAGTTTTTTATACAATTAAAGCATAGATACTTATATGATATGGGTGGTGAATATCAATTTGTACTTTGTAACAGTGAACCTCATCAACCAAAAAACATTGAATAGTTTTTTCTTAACAGTGTAAAAACAATAGAACATACAAGAGAGGGTGAAAATGAAGAACTCAAAACAATGGATGTAGATATCAATGGAGAAAATGAAGTTGAATATAATTAAATATATAAATTATAAATTAAAATATATTAAAATTTCTCATTGATAAGTGTTTTATACATATATATTGTTATAGTTTTTAATTTTTTAATATTTTTTAATATTATTTTTATTTTATTTATAAATTTAATATATATGAACCATTTAAATTCTAGGAAAACCGTGAACAAAAAAATTTCAAGATCCCAGTCGATCATCATCTCGGAGAACACCACCACTACTGCCAGTTTTAGTGGATTTTCCTGAGACTACTAGAGATCCATCCATTTAATAAAATGTTGTTGGCTGCCCACCATCCAATTCACCTTCTATGATGGAGAATTTTCTAATCCCTCTATCTAGGGGATATCTGTAAGTTACCATTATTGGTATGTATGTCATTGTACAGAAAAATATATATTTTATTAATTTTTTAAACAATTTATTAAAAAGATAATTATAAAAATATAATAGATATAAATATAGACATAAAATATTTATGGGAACAAATGGAATTCAAGATTATCACTCCATTTTATGAGTTTGGGGTGCCTACTAGTGATGATTCTAGAATTTATGTGAATATTATAGGGCATCTTGCATCCAAGATGGTGATATTTCCCATTAATTATTAATAATGGAGGCATATTCCTAAAAATTGAAAAAATGAGGTCTTCGATACTCATATAAATTTAAAAATAACTTATTATTCCTTGACAACCAATTTAAAATACATGAGTAAAATTTTGTAATATACTTATAATGTTTTAGGTTTTTTCATCTATATTTTTTTTCATTTTGATGCCCTTGACTCTGTTTCATGACTATGGAATCTGAAAATTTATGTAATAAATAATGATAATTCCAAAGGAGATTATGGCATGAGTTTAATGACACACCTATGAGATCACCAAAGATGTATGAGAATGTGTTTGAGGTTATCTTTGACAAGAAATGGAAGTTGTCTGTCGATATTAATAGAGATGCATCTAATGATGTAATTACATATTTAATAGTATCTTAATAATATAAACATAATAAAATTATAATTTTTAATAATGTTTCATTTTTTTATAAATTACCTAAAAACACCATGTATTATGAGAAACAATTTATTCCTCATATAATTGGGTCTCAATTTTTTTTGAGAAAAAGCACAATTTTATTTTGTTTTTTATTCATTATTATTTGTATAATTTTATTATAAGTAACAAATTTTGCTAACTTATTTATATTTTTTATAAAGAATAATGAATTTGGTCAAGCAGGTGGCCAAAAAAATTTGTGGTTTAACGTGAATAGGAAATTCAATAGTTGTTTTGTAAATGACCCTACCAATGACTTTTGAGTAATTACTATTTCATGTTATTTCATTACAATAAAAACACAATAATGAAAAATATATTATAAAAAAATAAAAAATTTAAACCAATTAAATGGGGATTAATACATGGATCTATGATACCAATTTGGTGTCGTTTGATACATCTAGTCATCCCCAATTAATTTTGATTATTGTTTGTCTGTTGATATAATATATTTTTCAATATTATGTTCTTATAGTAATGAAATAACAATAAATTGTAATGAAAAGTTTATTAATTAAATGAAATTATGAAGTTCATATATTTTAAAAAATAATTGTTAATATTTTTTGTATTAACAGGTTAAAATTCAAGAAGTTTGGGATTTGAACCCTTCACAATCATCACTGATTTCCAAGAATGATGTTGTTGCAGTTATTTTAGGTAAGGAGAATAATAGATGTGTATAGGGGATGGGTTATTGGATAAATCCATCATCTTTAGTCGGGTATCATCATTATTTACTATTGCACCTAGTGGGGGTTGGTTACTGCTATTGATTGGGAATCACAAAGGTAAATTTCAAGGTTGAAATAAAAATTGAAAGAACATGACTCTTATAGGAAAACATAGGAACAATGGTTGTCAAAAATGAAAAATTATTTATTTTATATATTACATCAGATTACTAGAATGGTCCTAAATGAAATTTCCATCCTTATAGCTCATCCTATTGAGTTAAATTCTATATTTCATAAATAATTCAAACATTTGAAAATAACACATACAACTTCCATAAATAAATCTAAAATGGAAATTTTATATTTAAAACTTGCACTTTGAATCATATTAACCACATATTGTGCCATATTGACATGTGGTTGATTCCTATATGTCAAAAAATGAATATATATCATTATCCTTAAGTTTGAATACCATTCAATCTCATTTTATTTATTTTGACTTAGTAAATAGTTTGTAAAGGTACCGAATCCTTTAAAAACATCTATTGGGGGTGGGGGTCAAAAACAGGAAAACGATATCGAATTTATATGAAATCATTGGATAATGATTGTGGATTTATTTTTAAAACATAGGAACTAACAACATATCATTCTGAGTTAATATTTTCTTGGAATTCCCATAAATATATTTTTAGTATTTTAAAATACATAAAAGTGTGTTTAATAGTCCAAAACATTGGAAAAAATAACATACTAATGTGAAATTATGATAAAATCACCATTGAGTTATTTTTTATGTGTATGAGTAGAAAACATGTCAATATGACTTGTGGTGTGGTCAGAATGACTTGGTAAATATTTTTTGAAGGTACTAATGAAATTCAAAACATGTGTTAGGGAGAAAAAAATAGGAAAACTATGTAATATTTCACAAAAAATAAAAGGAAAATGAAAATATATTTATTTTTCAAATATAGGAACTTACAATACTTCATTTTGAGTAATGGTTTTCCCAAGATTCCAATAAATACGTTTTTAGTGTTTAAAAATAGATAAACATGCATGTAATAGTACAAACCATAGAAAATGACCTCAAATTTATGTGAAATCATTAGAAAACTACCCTTTAGTAATTTTGATGTGTACTCATAGAAAAGAAATCAATTCGATGCGTGGTGTGGTCGGAATGACGCAGTAAACAGTTTATAAATGCACTAAATCCTTTAGAAACATGTATTGGGGGGGGGGTAAAAATTGTAAAACAAAGTAAAATTACCCTGAAATCAGAGGAAAATTAATTTATATTTATTTTTTAAATGTTGAAACTGAAGGCATGTCATTATGAGTTATGATTTTTCCTTGGATCCCCTTAAACATTTTTTTAGTTTTTTAAAATAATAAAATGTGTGAGTAATGGTAAAAAACATAGAAAATACCTCATATTAACATCAAATCATGGGAAATCCATATTTTAGTTATGTTAGATGTGAATGTGTAGACAACATGTCAATTTGACATGCAGTTTGGTTAGAATGACTCAGTAATCATTTTGTAAATGTACTAAAGCCTTTAAAAACATTTGTCGGGGGGGGGGGGGGGTTAAACGAAGAAAATAATGTTGTATTGACAAAAAATCAAAGGAAAACAGTAATAGATTTATTTTTGAAATGTAGTAATAGAAGTAATTTCATTCTGAGTTATAGTTTTTCCAGGATGTCTATAAACGCATTTTTAGTATTTTGAAACACAAAAACCTATATGAAAATTTCAAAACCATATAAAAGGAACTCATATTAAAGTGAAATCATGTAAAACCTCTATTAAATTTGTTTTTGACGTTTACATGCAAATAACACATCAATCTGATGTGCAGTTTGGTGGGAATGACTCAGTAAATAGTTTTTAATGTTATCAAAGACTTTAAAAATGTGTGTTGGGGGGGGGGGTCAAAACCTATAAAATGGTGTTGAATTTCCATGAAATCCGAGGGAAACAACTATAAATTTATTTTTTGAAATGTAGGAATTTATTACACATCATTCAATGTTATGGTTTTCCTGAGATTCCTTTAATTGTGTTTTTAGAGTTTTAAATCACTAAAATGTGAATATAAAAGACCAAACCATAGATAAAGACATCATATTGATGTGAAACCATGTTAAAAACACATTCTAATTATTTTTTCTATGTACATCTATGCAGCACATCAGTTTTACATGTAGTGTGGTTATAATGAATCAATAAATTATTTTTAAAGGTATCGATGCCTTTATAAATGTGTGTTGCTGGGTAAAAACTAGGAAATCCTTGATAGATTTCATGGAATTAGAGGAAAATGACACTAGATTTATTTTTTAAATGTAGGAAATAATGAAACATCATTCCAAGTTACATTTTTTCCTAGGATTCTCATAAACACATTCTTAGTGTTTTAAAAAACATAAACATGCGTTTAATAGTCAAAACCAAATAAAACGACCTAAAATTTAAATGAAATCATATGAATACAACATTTGAGTTATTTATTTCATGTACGAGCAAACAAAACATACATCAGATTTGTTGTGTAGTCTTAATGACTTGGTAAAGAGTTTTTAAATGTAATGAAGCCTTTAAAACCATGTGTCTAAGGGTAAAAACCAGGAAAAAGATGTCAAATTTCCTTGAAATTTGAGGAAAATTACTGTAGATTTATTTTGGAAATACTAGAACTAACTTCATGCCATTTCGAGTTACGATTTTCCTAAGATATCTATAAATGCATTTTTAGAGTTTTAAAACACTAAAACTTGAATGTAATGGTCAAAACCTTAGAAAAATATCATATTGATGTGAAATCCTAGAAAATACACTATTGAGTTATTTTTTATGTGTTTTCATAGACAACACCTCAATCTGATGTGCTTTGTGGTCATAATGACCCAGTAAATAGTTTCTAAAGGTACCAAATCCTTTAAAAATGTATTTTAGGGGGGTCAAAACTAGAAACATGAAACTAGATTGACATTAAATCCAAGTAAAATGGCCATATATTGATTTTTTAAAAGTAAGAACCGATGATATGTCATTCTGAGTTACGATTTTCCTGGTATTCCTGTAAACACATCATTAGTGATTAAAAACACATAAACATGTGTATAATGGTCAAAACCATAGAAAATGACCTCATATTGACATGAATCCATTGGAAAAAAATCATTAAGTTATTTTTTATGTGTACGTGTAGATAACACATCAATATAAGATGCAGTATGGTCAGAATGGCTTGGTAAACAGTTTTTAAAAGTACCAAAGCCTTTAAAAATGTGTTTCGGGGGGTAAAACATTACCTCCATAGATGTGTTTGAAGAAGACTTTAGAGGAAATGTTGTCAATTACATGATGTTGGAACTGAAATGATGTGATTTATTTTTGATAATTTGGAACTGACATGATGTGATTCTGAGTTATGGATTTCCCTAGATGATTATATTAGTATTTTAGTGTTTTAATGCACTAAAACATGGGTGTAATGATAAAAACCAAAGAAAAAGGCCTCATATTGATGTGAAATCATCGTACAACCCCCATTGATTTATTTTTGAAATATTGGACAACCTATCATATCAAATCCTTTAATTTTTTTATTATATAAATTTCAAGCACACCGTATATTGATTTAAAATTTAATTATGATGTTATATACTTATCCATTTTTAGATTCAAGTGTTGAATCATATATTAAATTTGTATGTTTATTTTTTTAGAATAATTTTCATGATATATTATTTGTTTTATGTTAAAATTTATTCTATTTTATTAACAAAATAAAAAAATTTATGTGTAAGATTATGAATAAATTCCATGCCTTTTCTCTTTCGTATTTCTTTTTTAAATGTTTATGTTTTTATTATAGGTGACAAATACCGATTGTAGGCACGAGGTTAATGGTTCTGATCCATGACATTATATATAAGTTAGTCATTATGGTTCTTATTTTCTATGGTATGTTTAAATTTTATCATTGATTCTACTATAATTATGATTTATTATGTTTATTTTTAATTTATGTATTGTTTTTGTTATAGTTAATGAGATGATGTGGTCAATTTTAGTTGATGAGATGATGTGGAGGCATAGGAATGTATAATATGTTGTGGGGGTAGACATATATTGGGAATGAGTTATTTTTGGACATATTTTATATGTAAATATTGATATCTGAGGTATGGGTTAGCTAAGGTTATCAGTTGAATGAGGTTATGGTGAATCAAGTTATACTAAATGAGGAAATGATGACTATGGATGTATGTATATATGATTTTGGATGTATGATATATGATGTATGTATGATGGGTTTATTATGAATTTTTTTTAGTTTATTAATAATAATGTTTTATATTCATATTTTTTGTTAAATATTTTTTAAAAAAATTATTAAAATATTTAGTGATTATTATTAATAACTCCTACTAAATAAATTACCAAACATCTTAATTATCAGTGGTTACTATTAATCTCTACTAAATATAACTTCCACTACATATAATAGTGGCTATTAGGTTCATCTTAACTATCTTATTTTCTGGTTATTTTTTAGAAACTGCCACCAAATGAAATTGAAACCATTGATAATTGCTCAAAAAATGACACATATAGAAACCACTATTAAATGAAAACAACCACCATTAAATGACTTCTAACTATGAAATAAATGAAAATTTTAGTAACCTTCACTAAATGATTTGTCGGCGGTTTAAACTGCCAGGAGTAGAAGAAAAAATTGCTGCTAATGCTTGATTTTTTTGTAGTGTTTGGATTTATGATGAATTTAATATTTTTTTTTCTATTTAATATGTCTTATAATTTTTATGTTAGTTTTTATTAATTATTAATGAGTTATATTTTTTATTTTCCATCAAATACAAGGATTTAAAAAAAAATTGTATAAGTTTGATTGAAGAAAATTGTATAATATTTTTATGTTTTTTGTTTTAGTTTGGTTCATTTAATAATTTGTGGTAGTTTTCCATATATAATAATAATTTGAAAAAAATCCATAAATCCAATATATGGGAATTTATTTCCATATATTTTTTCTAGGTTGCTGTAGTCTAAAAAAACATATATTAATTTTTATGTATAATAATATAATATATTAAGTTAGCTAAATTAACTATTTTGTAATTAATTGAATTTAATAACAAAATTATATCAAATAATTCAATTTGATAGTTGATAATAAATTAAATATTAAAAAAATTAATGTTAATTTAAATATTAATTAGTTTATTTTTTTATTTATAAGTACCTTTCATTAGTTAACTATTGCATTATCTTAGTGTGTGTGTGTGTGTGTATTACTACATTATATAATTTACACACACACACACATAATAATATATTTTTATATTATAATATTATAATTAATAAATTATTAACATATCATTGTATTGTAATATATATATATGTACTATTTCATTGTATAAAAGATTTTATTTTTGTATTTATTATTAATTTTTTATTTAGTATATTATTATAAAGAATTTATATTAATTATTAATTTAACAATAAGTAAATATTTTAAGTTATCTAAATTAACTATTATTTAATTATTTAAATTCAATAAAAAATAAGATCAAATAATTCAATTTGATAGTTGATAATAAACTAGATTTGAGAATTGTGTGTGAAATACTCCCCTGTTTTTGTTTGAATTGTAAGGCTATTGGTCATGATACATGTACTTGTAAAAAATTGAATGTTCATAATTCTTGCTCAGTGTGTGGTCATGAGTAAACCACATGCCTTTAAGAGGGAAATAATGATGAGGCCGAGTGGTATGGAAAAGGCTAAAAGGCCATGTCTCATAATGGGATTCAGGTTAAATTAGTTGGGAATAGGAATAAAAGTGTTTTTGGATAGAATTATGGTGGTGTTATTGATGGAAATAATAGTGACGATTCCAATGGATATTTCAGAAGGTATTGTGATAATAGTTATGAGGGAAGTGAAAATCATGTTAGAAAATGGGATGAAATTGCTTATGAGGAGCATATAGGTGCTAGGAATGTTGTTGAGTATATATATATATATATATATATTATTCAACTATATAAAATAAACACACAGATATATATATATATTTATATTATTATATTTTAAATAAAATCTTATTTCTTTGTAAGTAATATATTAAAATATTATTGCTTTGTAAATATTATATTGTTATACTATTCTATACAACATCAAGACTTCCCATTTTCACTATTAGTTTCATTTATTATCTACTGATTTTAGGAATTGTAATTGAAATAATAAAATTTATGTTTGAGGGTTTTAGATTTATCTGAATACATATCTGTGTATATATTTAACATGGAATTTAATTTTAATTAACAATTTTAGAAATATCGAAAAATAGTTTTGTTCATTTGAATATCATGGAGGTGAAATAATAGATGATGATCATGGGATATCCTATATTTCTAGTCCTATAAGATTAGTAAATCTTACTGAATGAGATATGATGAACATAGTTAACATTAAAATTCATGATTGATTTAAGCTTGCTGGGAATTAGTGTATATATTATTTTATTTATAGATTTACTCAAAATCAGGACAATATATTTTACATGCATCATTATTTTTTTAATGAAGAATATTTGAGGCTTTATTATGATACATATCAACATCATGGAAGGTTTCGTGATATGGAATTTTATACTAATTCCAGTACAATTGAAGATACCACTCAAATCAAACAAAAAATTTCGAATGATGGTGGATTTTTGGAGGGGTATATGTTAAAATCTAAGCAAGTTGTTCAAGATAGATCAGGTGAAGAAAATACATATAGACCAAAATAAATAATTTAGACGACAGTACATGTATATGTTCCTACAACATATGTTGTTGTAGCTGATCCACATATGGGTATGATCAATGATGGCTATGATTTTCACATAGAGGATGATGAATTATCTGATAGAGAAGATGAGATGATTGTGTCCAATTATCTATAAATACAACAATAATAACTTGTGAAAACATCAAATTATATTATAGTCATGGTACCTGAGTTTGATTGGGTTTTAGTGACACCAATAACTGGGTTCCCAGGTATTTCCCAACATGGTAATGTTGTTAGTATTGATGTTTAATTTTCTGTTAGAAGATAATTTGAGAGAAAATATGAATTAAAAGTAAATATAAAGAATTACCATGAGAATAGGAAATAATGTTATCTCATATATGAGTCTATGAGTTGGAAAGTTTCTATAAAATGTCAAAATTTTGGTGAGACATGAAAGATGTATTTGAGAGCTACCCTTTCCAAAAATTCAACTTGTTGGACAATTACAAAATTTTCTGGAACACACACTTGTTTAAATCCATGTTTTACTCAAACCATTGAATCCACAACTCAAAATTACAATTCTCTATTATTATTGGTAAGATTAATGTTAATTAGGATGTTCATGTCAAGTTAATACAAGAACACATGGAGAGTGAGTATGGATATAAAATCTCAAACAAGAAGGCATGGATTGCAAAGAAGAAATCTACTGAGAGGATTTATAGATATTGGTAAATGTAATTTCAGGTGTTTTAGTATTGGATTGAATGGTTGGTTTAAACTGGTTAGACTATTTATCAATTTGAAATAGTGGATCATGTAGTGGACAATCACATATTTGCACACAAAGCCCATTTTTTAGATATTTGTAGGTCAAGATGGTCATATCTTTATCATTATATCAAATAAGAAATGAATATTGAAGATAATGTTTGGATACTCTCATGAATACCATTATTACTGCATGAGACATATTTCCAGCAATGTATGTACAAAATTTCACAATGACAATGTTAAAAAATAAATTATAAAAAAGGTATTGGATCACATTTTCTTCATATTTGGTATGTATTCTTATTTTATATCTATTTTAACTTTTCTAAATGTTTCTAACAATACATTATAGCATAATAACAAGGGAAATAGGTTTTACATCAATTATTGGATGAAATAAGAGGAATAAATGAGTATGTTTACAAGTACATTATGTGAATCCTAAATATGAAACAATTGTTGGAATTTTATGAAGGTAAGAGATATAGAAACACGAATAAAAACATTTTATAATTTATTAATATAGTCTTAAAGGGGGTTATAAAAATACTAATCATGGGTATTGTTTCTCAGAAATTTTATAGATGTCTTTAATACTTTTTTGATATACTAGAAGATGTGGAGAAAGAACTTCTGCCGAGTCATCGATCATCAAAAAGTTTTAAAAAGGGGCATGAGGTTAATCAAACCCATTCCACATCATAAAAAGTTCACCATTTTCATAGGATGAGAAATAAGGTTTAATTTGAAGAGGGTTAAGATGGTTGGGTGATGACTATTCTTCTTGAGAACCACACCCATGAATGTGGTTACTTCAAAGAATAAAATATTCCTTTCTCACATTTACATTTAACATGTGCTCATATTCACCTATAATGGGAGAGTTATGTCAATCCAGTGTATAGATATGACATGCTATGGAATTTATAAAACATAGAGTATATCCCAATTGGAAATATCAATATTAAATACCCCTCTTATCTTCTAATTTATATTCCGAATCCATCATGGTTGCATGAAAATGGTTGTCCAAAATCTAAAATATTGTGAAATGAAATGGATTGGCCGTATGGAAAGGGATGCCTCTATGATGTGGTAGGTGTAGGGAGGAGGGACATAATCATAGACAGTGTCCTCAAAAGGATAGCATGGAGGGTTCATCGTCATTCCCTGCTTGAATTTTTTTACTATGGGTTGATTATTGTAATTATTTTACTATCCATGTATAAAGGCTTATCAGGTGAATAATTTCATTATATTATTTTTTCTCTAGTAAAAATATACATTAAATAAAAAACTTATATGTTTATGATTTTATTATCCATCTACATAGATGGAATCCACACATCTACATCCATGCCTTGAAGATCCGTCTCTTCTTACCGCACAGAGTGAGCATATATCACAACATTAATGGGAACGTGGTGGAGAGTGGAAGATACTGAAAGTCCAAAGGGCCCATCACTTTCACCTAGAGATCCTATAAGAGATTATCATACCTTATTTTAATCAATACAGGTTCTCTGGTTCGATCATGCAAGGGTATATATCCATTGATGATTTACTGATTTATTCTTTGGTTGAGTGATGGAGACTAAAGATGCATACATTTTACATGACATAGGGGGAGATGGATATTATATTAAAAGATGCCTCTATATTATTTGGTATTCATATGGATAGAGATTTTTTATTTGTCCAATTATTTATAGTTGGGATTACATTTTATATAGAAATTTGGACTTACAATTAATTATGCAATTGAGACCCTTAGAGAAGGTAGGTTATGGATGTACAGGTTGGACACTCATTTTAGCCCTATTGATTTAGATTAAGATTTGGTGACATTGTATATATATACATGGGAGTAAATTTTATGATTGATTGGAGTTAATTTATATTTAGATTACTCTAGATCATTTTTTCATCTAACTCACCTACCTCTACTTGTATATTTTGATCATGTTGGGTGGTCTAGTTGCGGTTCAACAAGTCTTGCACATTTGTATAGAGAGCTGTGTAGGGATTCTCGCACAAAGGCGATGGAGATAGGTGGTTGTTTTTTATTAAATGTATGCATATGGACATCTATGATGTATTAATTTAACATTTCATTGAATTCAAAAATTTTATTATATATAATAATATATATTATTCAATAATAATTTGTGTTATTTATTATTTAAAAAAAATCTGTTGACCGTCATTATTTAAGAACTATTTATTTAGTAGTTCTAGCACATCGCATGTCATATTGATGCAATATATTCTAAAACACAGCAAAAATAATTATTAGATAGCTATCATAATATTTCATGTCAATTGGAGATTGCTTTCAATGGTTTTAACCATTAAGCACACATTTTAGTGTTTTAAATTAATGAAAATGTATTTCTGGTAATCTCTGGAAAACAACACCTCATTTTGAAACATTTTCAGATCTAATATTTCAAAAATTAATATATGGTTTTTATATGATTTCACAATAATCTAAGATCATTTTTCCAGTTTTGACTCTATGGTTCTCATTTTTAAAGACCATTATTTTCTAATAACTCATTATTTCGTCAGTTTTAACACATTGAATGTCGGATTGGTATGCCATATAACATGCATAAAAAAATTGATGTAATATGTTAGAAGATTTCACATCAATTATAGATTTTTTTCTATGGTTTTAACCACCAAAAGGAAGTTTTAGTTTTTTAAATTATTCAAAATATTTTATTGGTCATCTTGGGAAAATGACACATTGGTTTGATGAGAATTCAATTACTATATTTTAAAAATTAATATATAGTTGTTTTATTATGACCTCATAGCTATCCAAGCTCATTTTTCTAGTTTTCACTCTATGTAGCATGTTTTCCAAGACCATCATTTTCTAACAACCCCTTATTTAGTCAGTTTGATCACATCACAATTTGGATTGATGAACCATCTTCTTGAACACATCAAAAATAATTATAAATTTTTTTATAATATTTTACAAAAATTTGATATCATTTTATAGGGTATAACCATTAGGTGCATGTTTTAGTGTTTTAAATTTTGGAAAATTCATTTTCAGCCATCTTAGAAAAATGATACCTCAGTTTGAGGTGCTGTTAGTTCCTATATTTCAAAAAAATGGTTTTTATATGATTTCAAATAAATATGATCTCATTTGGATGTTTTTAACTCCATGGTGCATGTTTTTAAAGACCTTTATTTTCTAATAACTTTTTATTTAGTTAATTTGAGCACATCACATGTAATATTATTGTAACTTCTACCTGTACATGTGAAAAATAATTCGAAGACAACTTTTGTATGATATATAATCAATTGGAAATATTTTACAATGATTTTAATTGTTATAAGGATGCTTTATTGTTTTAAAATACCGAAAATTCATTTTCCATCATCTCTAGAAAATGAAACCTTGGTTTTAAATGTTGCAAGTTGATATATTTAAAAAATAAATATATGGTTGTTTTCTTATTATTTCATAGAAATATGATCTCTTTTGGTTGGTTTTCACTCTACGATGTATATTTTTAAAGGCCAACATTTTCTATGAACTCTTAATTTAGTTATTTTGGGAACATTGCATGTTATATTAACATTACATCTACTATCTCATGTAAAAAATAATTATAATACATATTTCATAAGATTGAAAATTAATTGTAGATATTTTTCGTTGGTTTTAACAATTAGATTCCTATTTTATTGTTTTAAATTTTAGAAAATGCCTTTTCAGTCATCTCAGGAAAACAAAACCATGATTTGACATGCTGTTAGTACCTATATTTAAAAAATCAGTATAAGGTTATTTTATTGTGATTTCATAGTAATCAGAGCTTATTTGGATTGTATTTACTCTATGGTGAATATTTTGGAATACTATTATTTTCTATGAATTCCTTATTTAATCATTTTGAGCACATCACATGTTATATTTAAGAGTTGTTTACTTTAACTTGTTAAAAATAATTATAAGGTATATTTCAAAATATTTCACATCAATTGGATATTATTTCTTATGGTTTTAACATACATACCTATGTTTTAGTGTTTTCAATTACTAAAAATGTGTTTTTATTCATCTCGGTCAAATTACTCATCAGTTTAATATATAGTCAGTTTTTTATATTTAAAAAATCAATATATGGTTTTATCCTATGACTTTATAGAAATATTAGCTCATTTAGATAGATTGAAATCTATGGTGCATGCTTTTAAGGACCATTACTCCATATTTAGTCAGTTTGGGCACATCATGTGTTGGATTGATGCACCATCTGCTTGCACACATCAAAATATTCCAAACAACTATGAAAATTTTTCACATTAATTGTGAAAATGACACCTTTTTTTGATGATATGTTAGTTTATATATTTAAAAATCAATATATTGTTGTTTTTATATGATTCCACCATAATTATATCTCATTTGGTAGGTGTTCACTCTATGGAACACATTTTTAAAAACTGTCATTTTTTAAGAACTCCTTATTAATTTTGTTTGGGAACATTACATGTTGGAGTGATGTTCCATATAGTCTCACACATCAAAAATAATTCTAATAACACTTCCATAATTTTTCAAGTCAATTAGGTATCATTTTATAGGTTTTTATCCATTTAACACATGATATAGAGTTTTAACTTACTAAAACTACATTTTTGGTCATCATAAGAAAATGATACCTTGGTTTGACACACTATGAGATCCTATATTTCAAAAATAAATATATTGCTGTTGTCCTATTATTTCACCACAATATGAGCTTATTTGATTGGTTTTCAATCCATGACACATGTTTTTAAAGACCGCCATCTTCTAAGAACTCCTTATTTAAGTATTTTGAGTACATCACGTGTTTTATTGATTTTCTATATACTTTCAGATATCACAAATAATTCTAAGATATAATTTATAATATTTCACATTAATTAAAGATCATTTCCTTTGGTTTTAAACATCATGTACATTTTTTAGTGTTTTAAATTACTAAAAATGTGTTTTTGGTTATCTAGGGAAAATGATACATGATTTTGATGTTCGATCATTTATTATATTTCAAAAATAAATATATCGTTGATTTCCTCTAATTTCATAGCAATGCAAGCTCATTTGACTGATTTTTACTTTATGGTATACGTTTTTAAAGAGCATCATTTTCTAAGAACTCTTTTTTAGTTAGTTTGAGCACATCACATGTTGGATTGATGAGATGTTTACTCCCACATGTCAAAAATAATTCTAAGAAAACATTTATAAGATTTCACATCAATTGGAGATCGTTTTCTACGGTTTTTGATGTCAGATGCACTTTTTAGTGTTTTAAAATACTAAAAATGGTTATTTTAAAACGACCCGACCTTAAAACATTACATAGTCTTGAATTAAATGAATAATTCTCATTGAGGATCTTTTTAGGTTTAGTGTTTTAGAGAATTAGGATATAACTATTACATCTCAAAATATTAAAAAGTATACACTTCTACACAGTTTCCTTTTTTCCATAAAATAAATACTCTTAAAAAGAAATATGTCTAGTTCCATGTTCTAGACAGCATGTCCTTCCATGATCCCATACTTGACCCTATTCATCTTTAAGTCTTGTGGGAAAAATTTTAGAAACTTGGGTTGAGCATAAAAAGCTTAGTAAGGGATATAAAAATGATGAAAGAAAACATTAGTCCATGTTTACATAAGAATCAATAAAAACATACTTTACTCATAAAATATAAGCACATATCATACCTCATGAAATCATAAGATTTATGAATAACTCATAGAAATCAAAATACATAAAGGTAACTTGAGGCATTCATAACATTCTTACGTAGGGAGTAACCCTCATGGTTATGTTTGGAATACCCATCGTAGTATATTCAATAAATCTATTCAGAAAAACCTTAGAATTTTACTCCTTCACGTCACCCAATGCATTGGAGAGCTATCTTGAGCTCACCCGCCCTTAGATTATCATGTAACCACCCATCTTCATAATCAATTCCCAAGAACCATAACATAATCGTATCACATAAAACATGCATAATGGAAACATAACATTTCCACATTTCAATCACAAGGTATCAATACAACACATTGATATAATAAAAACATTATCAGAACCATTTTCAATACCAAAATAAAAGAAAATAAAAACATTGTATTTATTTTTCATTTAAAAAAGTTATGGCATGTTGAAGAAGTTAAAACTCAAAAAATGGTCACGATGGCGGAGAAGTCATTGTCACCGCAAACATAAGAAAAAACATTCCTTTTGTCATTTCGTAAAATTCTTTGTAGAGAAATTATTCCCTTTTAATGAAAAGAAAATTCAAAAGGGTTTTATACACCGTATAAAATAAATTCTTATAGAAATCAAAAGATGTCTCAATGAAAGGATATTGAGACGATGTCCCGTACAAAGACAATATCCTTAGATTAAGGATAAATAAATTACAAAATTATGTGTGGAAAATATAAATAAACCCATTATAAGTCGATATTAAATGTAAAACAATCATATTTCATCCACACATAATCATATCATGACATAATCAGGATGTATAGGTTTAACCCAAAGTATTGATATAGGGTTAAGAAGTTCCCTTACTGAAATTCGACAACCTAACGATGTCACTTTAAAATTAAAAAAATTAGTTGATGAGAGATAAAAAGGGTATCTAATCACTTAGACATAAAATTTACATCAATAAGGATATATAATAACATATCCCAACATAAGAATATGCAAGTTGAAAGACCTAACAAAAAGAAGTCTTTTTAAAAAGAAGAGGGTGAACGGTTCCCTTAACGATTTGGATAACTTTAGAAATGTACACCCCATGATAGAAGGGTCATAAAATAAAGATGTAAATACACATAAATTAAATTATATTACATAAATAATACAATCATGGGCAGTACATACACCACACAAAAGGAAATGGTGGAAAATTTAGCATGAATCTCATAGGAATAAAAAGTGAGATAAAAACCACTTACCTCATTGTAATCAATCGAGTCATATGAACAAAAGATAATAAACACAAAAATAATTACATAATACCATGAATATAAATATAATCATGATAATATATATGAAATGGAAGTACACAATACACCACATGCTGTAAATAAGTGGGGAACAATGGAAATCTCACGGAATTAAAAGCGAGATAAGAAATCCCCTACCTCAAGTCCGACTTGTCTTGTTCATTTATTTATATTCTGGAATAATAAACCTTGGTCAATTTATAATTTCTCAAGGATGTAATTTAAAGTTTATTATTCAATTGATATCACATATTATCATGTTATAATAATTAGTTATTTATGTGAGTTCATATCATACGTTTTGTCGATGTTCGGTACATGAGTTAAAAATGAACTTGTTTGAGGAGAATTGTCCATGTAGTTATAAGTAAATCATCTATGGAATGGTGTTAATGATTTAAATATCATATATATCCAGTATAAATTTATTTAATAGTATTTTATAATGTTTGGAGATAAGAAATGAAATGTAACATTCATGGAGATGGTCATCCATACGTACGCACGAACGATACTTTCATTTTTTGTCATATTAATGGAATTTAAAACTAAATTATAAATAGATATATTATAATTAAAGTATAATATATATGTTATATATGTCACAAAATTTTAATTATTCCATTATTCATACGTTCCATGTATGGCATGAACGAGTCACATCACTTGAGAGGGCGGTTGTCCACACTTCCTCATATGAAATTATCGCATTTGCACAACATACAAAGCATAAAGGTATGTTTTAAATATAAAATAAAGAATAATAGAGTGGACATAAATATAATATATATCATATATATATATATAGTGATATCATAATGGCCACCATGAGATGATTTAAAAGAAGATTGAACAATCATCGTTTCGTGAGGCAGTAATTCGCCACCCACAGAAACATTATGTTCTTTAACAATTAGACGGGTGTGTGTGTGTGTAAGTGTAGGTATAATACTTATAATTAAAACATCCTAGTATATTTAGGATACTTGTGTTATTATGGGATCAAATAATAAGAAGAAATTGGTGAGTGAAGAAAGAAAATAAAATAATGAAACTCGAGAGAAGACATTAGCTCTAAATCAGGTAACTCTTTTTGATTTGAGCCAAAGGCTTCCGTAGAAAGACTTATTCCCAAAGATAGGCTTATTTAATTAAGAGAGGGATGTGGAGAGATAATATGAGAAGATTTTGGATGATCCAATGGCGTGAGAGGTGTGGGTAATGGGTAGAGGTGGGGGCCTTTTATAAGAGGGAGGAGGGTCACTTTTGGAAAGTCTTAAAATGTGACTTTATTATAAAATGATTTTCAGATTTTAAAGGTCCCAAAATTATATATTTTTAGGTTAAGGTGATAAGTGTTCTAAATCCACCCATAAAATATTTTTTATACCGGTGTAACTCTTATATTTTACGTTATATTTTCATTTTATTTAAATTGTTCACTAATGAGGTAATCACTACATTATCATGATGTCATAAATAAATTTATTCATTTAATCTCTAAAAATTAAAAAAATTACCATGATGTAGACAATATTTTTAGCTTTCCAATTACTATTTATCTTCTAATATATAATTTATTTAAACTAAATTAAAAATGTTTTACTTAGGATATGCAAACCTTTGTTATATTTCTCTTCTTTTTTAAAAATAATGTCACAAATGCCACTATCACACCCATGTGACTCCATGGGCCCAATGTTTTGATATAAATCTTATAATGTTATAACATGACTCAAAAAGTGTATTTGGACACATTTTGGGGTCATTTTATATTATTATGATATTATTTTATTACCCTTAACTACCTGATTACTAATTAATCACGATAATTAAAGATAACTGTCGTCGTTACTATTCATAATGTCCAAAAACCAAAGGAGTCTTAATTAAATAATTTGGACCTTATGATTAAAAATATGGAATCCATTTTACCAAATTCTAAACACAAAAATTTCAGTAATTAATTTAAAAATAATTCCCATTGTCAAAACCAAAGACGAGTTTTTAAGATGTAAAATCTATCAAAAGATTGATTTGTTTTTACATCCAATTTAAAAGTGAAATTTCATCCAATGACCAAAATTGTATTAAATGATAGAAAAATAATTAAATTACACATTAAAACAAATTAAAATGACAATATAACTATATAAATTAATTGGATGAAAAGGCAATTTTGAATTAAAATGCTGTATTTTTCACTATTCATTAAAAAATGAACATTATCAGAAAAATACACAAAATTCACCCTAAGATATATTTTATATTCAAAATTAAAAAATTATGTCCATTTCATCAAATTCAAAGCATATATGTTTCGTTAATAAATTATATATTTAATTCCCGTTGTCAAAAAATAGCGTGTTTTTAAGAAACAATATCTATCAAAAGATTGATACTTGTTTATGTCGATTTTCAAAGTGAAATAAATTATAAGGACCACAATTGGATTAAATGGTAAAAATATATTCTAATTATACTTTAAAACTAAATAAAATGATAATCTAGCCATATAAATAAATTATATTAAAAAGGGGGTTTTGAATTAAAATACTGCATTTTCACTATTCATTAAAAATGTACTTTATCGGAAAAATACCAAAAATTAACATAAAGTAAATTTTTATGTCTTTATTTTAAATAAGGATTTTAGTTTTTCAAATATAACATATAAAAGTGACAAAAAGTAGATTTAAAAAGGTTTTTCCATCAAAAAGTGGTTAATCGACCTTTTACAGAATATTAGAATATTTATGATTAAAATTGGATTCAATCACATTTTAAGCCTCTATAATTTTTTTGGTAATTGTTAAAATATTTAAAAAACATATAGAATCATTTTTTATTTAATTTTTTATTCATTCCCTCCATTATAATGTCTAGGCAATTACTACCATTTAAAATAATATTATTATATTATTAGTGTGAAACGTAAGATTTAAAAGAAACTCATTGTTCCATATTCGGTATGCCATCGAACATAGAATTCCTTTTAAAGTAATAATAATATTTTATTTACAAAAATTAGTAAATATGAAAATTTCATATTATTTATTTACCTAGGATGTTACATCCTCCCCCCCTTTTGGGAATTGTGTCCTCAAAATTTTAAAATTGGGCTTGGAAACTTTATTGAAAGTCCCACATTGGAAAAAGTGTCAGTAAAACAATCACATTAAAAGAATGAAATAGAAGTACAAAGGTCATCTGAGTCAACCCATACTAAGATTCCATGTAGGAAAACATGGATATGGAAGAGAAAACAAAGGGTCAAGTTCTGATGGAGAGTGATAGAAAATATGTCTAAGAGAAAGTTAACCACCAGAAAATCACAAACTTATGATGGGTTAAATGGTATTTGATTCCCCAGTAGGAAAAGTTAACAGACAACATTTTTTTAAGTTAATTTTCATTGAGGAAATTATTTATTAGCTTAACTAATACATAAGGAAACATACTTACTTTTCATTTAGACTTTCATCTCTTACTAGATTTCTTACACAAACTCATATTTTCTCCAAAAGATGAGTATTTAGGATGACTTGTTCACATTAAGAGTGATATAATAAACTTCATGAGAATCACCTAACCCAAAAAATATGAACTATATATTCCCATGTCTTTTGACCTTAACCAAAACCTTTTTTAGTACAATATTAGATAATCCCCAAAAGGATAATCCTTTACAAAAAGAAATGCTACTCTTAATCTCCAAAAATTTTCCAACAATACCCAAAGTTCAACAAAGACCATTGAATAAACAGCTATCCATAAAATTCTTCAAAGTAATCCAAACTCCGATTGAAACCCAAATCTTTGAAGGATTTAATCACAAAGTCTTCCAAGATAAATATTAACATTTATCTCTAAATAACATCAGTTACTCTTAAAATCTTATATTGAAAAGTAATTAACCTAATCACATATCCTCCATGATAGGTCAATAATTTTCATAGATAACAAAAAATAAACTTATTCTTGATTCATAAAATCATCTAACTAAAAATAATCTGTCATACTAACCAGAGACTTCACGTAGTCCAGTGGTAGGTGGTAAATAGCAGTTGCACTTTGGTTGTGGGTATGATTCCCACAACTTCATCAGAAGCGACGGGTTGTCACACGGTTTACATGTTGTCCTTTATAAAAAACTATATAATTTTATAACATTCCCAGAAAGAGGTAAATTCATCAAAAATAACCATAACATATTTTAACCACAAAGGTCATCTAATAACATTCATTTTTCATCCCAAAATTTATTAACCGGTAATTGCCTTAAATTCAAGGATCGTATAAACCCAAATGGTTCTTTATAACTCTATCCACAAATGAAAAGATAATTATTCCTTGAATAAAATTTTCATATATCAAACATCAGGGTTACACATACTATAAAAAGACTTCTAATGTAATCTCATCATCAAAATATCCTTAATACTTTTAAGAATTTCACTATCCTAACATCTACTATAATTCTTGAATCCCTTATTTGTTGAATTCTTACTCATTCAACATTCTTCATGATCCACTAACCATTCCTTTACAACTTATTCTTAAATAATTATTTCCTACAAACAAAATCATGAATCATATCCTTGTATTAAATATTAGGAAAACATGGGTTAAGAAATAATCCATACCTTTCATTGTTCATTATCAGTTTCTTCATCCTCAATCAGAAAGGAATTAGGTATTGGTAAACAAATATTTGTACAATCCTGGTGATCCCATTCCCAAAACATCTTTGTAGGACATGTGTTTTCATAATGACCATGCACACCACATTTAAAACATTAAATTGATCCTTCAGAAAGAAATTATTTCCCTTTCCTAGAGTCAACTAGATGATTCCTTTTTCCATGGTAGGTTATTGCTTTATGACCTTCATTTCCATATCTATAGCATCTTTCTATCCCTTTGAAACATTTTCCTATGCATTTCTTTACACATCTTTGACACATAGTTTTCTGAACATACTTACTGGACTGAAAGTTATTATTTATTAATACCACAAACACCAAGAAAGAAGAAGGAACCCTTCAAGGTTGCCGAAAATGATGCAGGCCATGGGAATCCCCTCGAACCGCACATAAACACTCAAGAGGAAGGGAATAAAGATTATCATAAATGAAAAGAGAGTCCTCCTGCCTGCCCAAACACGCAAGTGCATCGACTTCAAAGTTGGTCTCCCTCTAGCTATGGTGAATTAATCTCCCCTGGTCAGTCTCCACCTTACATCTTCTGAAAAGGTAAGTAAGCTCCCAAGGAATATAACACCTTCCCTGCAAGGCTTTAACAGGGACCTCCGAGTTTGATTCAACCTCCTCCAGATGCCAGCCCCATCTCCTGCAAACCATCAAACCATAATGAAGTACCCGAACCTCCACCTAGAAAGAATTACCTGGACCATAAAACTCACTAAAAGAAACAAGCACCGAGCCCCAACCGTCATGAAGTAAACCTCCACCCCTCATCACTCCCTCCATGCAAGACCCGTCAATATTTCATTTTAAACCACGGATAGGGGGATTCCAGGAAACCCAAAAAACACCGCTTCCTGGAGGTTTGCATTGGTTCTTTAGGAAGTTGCAAAGCGTGACCGAAGCTGTCCACCCCCCTTCACCAGAGAAGCTAACTGCACAATGAGGGACTTAAGCCTGATTCTTAGAGCCCAAGGGGATATTTTACTACCCAACCTAACCTGATTACGAGTCTCCCATAAAATCCAGCAAACCGCCACCAGTATGATGGTCCTAATCGTTCGTTCCATGGCTCTGTGTTCAGTTCCAGAGAACCATGCTGACACATACTCCTGGTAACTCCAGCTCACGCCAACAGAAGATGGAAATTGATTGAAAGAAGACCAGAGAAAGGAAGCCCACTGACCTTGAAAGAAAAGGTGTGTCATCGTCTCAATATTAGGTTTGTCACAACAGAAGCACTAGGATAATATGAAAACCCCTCTCCTATGAATATTTTCCTCTGTCACTAATGCTCTGTTCTTGATTCTCTAAAGAAAAAAATTCATCCTCGTTGGGATCTCCTTACACAAAGTGATCGGTCTGTCTTCCTCTCTCAGGTTCTCCCTCTGAAGAATCCTTTTGTAGTTGGGGATGTTAAACCTACCAGAACTAGACTCCGTGAAGCATCATATATCTGGTTTGTCTTTCATAATAACATTTTCAAAAATGCTCATCTGAGTGGGGTTTAGCGAAGCATGGATGAAGTCGAAGCAGTCACTTGCTTCCCTGAAAGAGATATTCGGTTGTGGACAACCTGCAAATGCAAGATTTTCACCTGCCTAGTTATCATTCCAGATGCTAATATTCCCATAGCAAAAAATCCATCTAACATGGCCATGCAACTCCTCAATACGTGCAAACATGCATTTGTCCAAACCAGTAGTACCAAGTATGTTATTCCCCAAGTTCCATCCATAATGCCTCCTGAAGAAGCGTGTCCACAGTGACTCCCCAGTAATGATCTCCCATGCATGGCGAGACTGAAAAACAAGTAAAGAGCCCAGTATGTCACTCAAACCTACTCCCCCTTCATCAACCGGTTTTGCCATCCATTTCCAGGAGGCCCAGTGGCACCTCCCTTCCTCCTTCGCATCCTATAGGAATGAGTTGAGAATACGCTCCATCCTCTCCATAGTGGCCTTAGGAGGTTTAATAACAAAAAAATGTGCATGGGGATAGACAAAAGAACTCTGTTAATAAGTATGAACTGACCCCCAAAAGACAAAACTTTTTTCTTCCAGTTAAAAATCCTCCCATGAAGATGATCAATGATTCCATTGAAGTGTTTCTTATTGATCTGGCCACAGGATAGAGGTACCCCAAGATACACAATGGGAAGTTTCTTCTGTCTACACCCAATCACTCTCTGTATATCCTGACCTATTCTACCATAGCATTTATCCGAAATATAAACATGACTCTTTGAAGGATTTATAGATTGACCGCTCATACGGTTATGTCTGGACATGATGTCACTGAAATGATTCAAGGACCTGTACCTGCCATTTTGGAATAACAGGATGTCATCTGCAAACATCAAGTGGGATATGATCCCTGAGTTCCTTCTGCAGCAGTATGGTTTCAACTTGACTTCAAAAAGACTTCTATTTAGATTCCTTGAAAGACCATCCTGCACAAGAAAAATGATGGTTGGGGAATTTAGATCACCCTGTCTCACACCTCTGACAGTTTTGAAAAATCCAAAACACTTCCCCATCAAAGCTATTGAGAGCCATGGTGAAGAGTAACACATGTTATAGAGATCACAAACCCATTCCGGAAACCCAAACCCACTGATTACCCGAATGATAAAACCCCATTCCAAATAATCATAAGCTTTATTCATGTTAGCTTGAAAGATGACATTTTACCCCACCGTTTGTCTGTTAATGTCATGAATTAACTCACTAGAAATGCCCACCACGCCCTGAATGCTTTGGCCCTGGATGAAGCCATGATTTTCTGCAGAAACCACCTTGGGAATAATTCTTCACAGTCTCCTACCGATCACCGTGGCTAAAACTTGTAAGAAACATTACAAAGGCAGATGGGCCGATATTGGGTAATGAGGATTGGATCTTTTATTTTACGAACAAGGACCACCCTAGAAGCGGACACCCCCTTATTCAAATGAACCCCTCTGAAGAAGTCCTGAATTTCCTCCACAACAGTTGTACCAAAAATGCACCAAGCAGAACTGAAAAATGACACAGGAATACCATTTGGGCCAGGTGCACTTTTCTTTGGCATGCTCATCAATGCTTCTCTGATCTCCTCCTCCTGGGGGATAGAGGAAAGGAATTCATTATCTATATCATTAACCAATAGAGGAAGGAAAATTAAGAAGTATGTACAATCCCTATCACTCCTCACAAAACCCGAGGTGGATTCCCCAGCCAGAAGCTTCTCAAAATTCTTCGAAGCCATGTTTCCAGAAATATTCACCACTGAAGTATAGGAACCATCTTCCAACTTATTGTTGATATTTGTGTTTTTCTTTACTTAATGCATGCCTGAAAAAAGGTAGTATTGTGATCACCTTCCTTGAGCCATCTTTCCCGAGACCACTCCTTGAAAACTCTCTCCATATCCAGTAGCATTTCAGAAAGTGAGACCTTCAAGTCACAAAGAGAAATTAAAGAATTATCATCCCAGGACATCTAAAGGACCCCCTCCAATATATCAATCTCAACTTGCAAGCCAAAAATCCCATTAGAAGAGTCTGTTCGGCAACTAAGCCACCCTTTTATGTCATCTTTGAGATGCTTGAGACGATTCACTAACCCACCCCAAGAACACTCCCTCTCCTCCCTAAGCCAAGAAAATTCCACTAAATTCATGTACACTGGACCATGGTGCCATTCCATGGAATAATGAAAATAATTACCTAGCACCGCTTCACGTCTGACTTATATTAAAAGAGGATCATGATCTGACATAATACAAGAGACATGAGAAACCAAGGATCTCAGAAAACTATCATAATCGTGAATGATGGTGAGGAATCTGTCCAGACGACTCCAGATGCGATTAGGGCCTTTGATATTATTGCACCATGTGAATCTAGAACCTGAGAAGCCCAGGTCCATGAGACTAGCATGAAACAAGCACTCCTGGAAATCCAACATACCCTCCTGACTAATCCCGAAGCCGCCTTTTTTCTCTAACGGATCCACAACAGAGTTAAAATCCCCTCCCACAAACCACGGGAGGGCCCCAGTTTAGGTAGCATTCAAGTGGTCCCAAATATCCCTTCTTCCTTGAACCATCGTGCTCACATAAACGAACGAAAACAAAACTTCCAGGCCACCCACATCAATTATTGTATCCATACACTGAGGAATAATATTCACCAACTCCACCGAAATTTCATTTTTACATCCCAAACAGATTTGATAATTAATAGAGCCTCCATGCATGGAGTTAGGGAAACCCATCCGCTTCGCAATCCAAGCCCACTTTCATGGATCAAGTTTCGTTCCAACACGACCAGCAGAGATGCCTGAAACTTCCAGCCTTCTAACACAAAAAATGCATGCTTAGCTTGCGCACCAAAACCGAGTTCATTCCAAATAACAAGAGATAACATTTAAAGAAAGATCTTACGGGCTTTAGGAACCAAGTTAAAGGAGACTGAAGGAAAGGCGGGGGTGATACCTTTCCCCTTGGTTTTAGAACGTGTAAGGGGCCCGAGGGAATCTCTTCCCGCAAGCACTATTTCCGAGACAAGATTACCTTCTTAAAAGTAATATCTTCATCCTCTAAGATGGATTTCCCGCCAGGCTGCTGAAAACCCATGAGATCCAGCCCCGGATCACCATGAACAAGAGACACTAAACTTCTGTAGGGATTTGTTTCTTGCTTATATGACATCTTTTAAAAATCACTAAGGTTCAGATGGTCAATCATGACTCCAGATAGTTGGTTGAAAATAACCACAAAATTTCTCATTGTAGCTCCCATATCATTCAGTTGCTCATCCAGAAAACCATCACAGTTTTCTTCACATCCACTGTTACTTTGGTGCCTACTTGATCCAACCATTTACTAAAACCAAAAAGGTCAGTGTTATTATATCAGTAAAATCATCATATAATAATAAGATATAATTATTCATTTTATCTTAAACTCATCCACTTTGTCTAAAAAAACTATGACTCTTTATGAAATCCCAACCATTATGGTAGTGTCACTTATTCTTAAAGAATACCCAAACCTCTAAAGTTATGTAAACCGACCATTGATACCAACTACAAGGGCACAACATTAAAAAATTACATAGTCTTGAATTAAATGAATAATTCTCATTATGGATCTTTTCACGTTTAGAGTTTTAGAGAATTAGGACATAACTATTTCATCTAAAAATATTACAATGTAGACACTTCTACTCAGTTTCCATATTTTTCATAAAAAAAACCCTTAAAAAGAAAGATGTCTAGTTCTATGTTTTAGACAGGATGTCTTTCCATGATCCCATCCTTGACCCTATTCATCTTTAAGTCCTATGGGAAAGATTTAAAAAACATGGGATGTGTATAAAAAGCTCAGTAAGGGATATAAAAATACGGAAAGAAAATATTAGTCCATGTATACATAAGAATCAATGAAAACATAATTTTCTCATAAAACATATGCACTTAACATACCTCATGAAATCATAATATTTATGAATAACTCATAGAAATCATAATACATAATGGTATCTTGAGGAATTCATAACATTTTTATGTAGGGAGTAACCCTCATAGTTACGTTTGGAATAACCATCACAGTATATTCCATAAATCTCTTTGGAGAGACATTAGAATTTAACTCCTTTGAGTTACCCAATGTATTGGAGATCTATCTCAGTCTCACCAACCCATAGTTTATCACGGAACCACCTAACTTCATAAATAATGCCCAAGAACCATAAAATAATCATATCACATAAAACATGCATAAAGGAAACATAAAATTTCCACATTTCAATAAAAAGATATCAATACAACACATTGATATAATCAAAACATTTTCAGAACCATTTTCAATACCAAAATAAATAAAAAAAAACATGATATTTATTTTTCATTTAAAAAAGTTATGGTTTGTAGAGAAGCTGAAACTCAAATAATGCTCATAATGGCGGAGAAGTCATTGTCAACACATACGTAAGACAAAAACATTCCTTTTATCATTTAGTAAAATGATTCATAGAGAAAATATTCCTTTTGAATGAAATGAAAAGTCAAAAGGGTTTTATACACCATATAAAATAATGTCGTGTAAAAATCAAAAGACGTTTCAAAGAAAGGAAATTGAGACGAAGTCCCGTACAAAGACGTTATCCTTAGATTAAGGATAAATCAATTACATAATTTTGTGTGAAAAATACAAATACACCAAATATAAGTGGATATTAAGTTTAAAACAATAAGAGGTCATCCACACATATTCATAGCATGAAATAATCAAGAAGTAGAGGTTTAACCTAAAGAATTGAAATTGGGTTAAGAAGTTCCCATACAGAAGTTAGACAACCTAATGCCATCAGTTTAAAATTTAGAAAATGAGTTGATGAGAGATAAAAAGGGTATTTCATCACATGGAAATAAAATTTACATAAATAAGGATATATAAGAACATATCCCAACATAATAAGATTTAAATTAAAATACCTATCAAAAATAAGTCTTTTTAAAAAGAAGAGGGTGAAAGGATCCCTTACCGATTTTGGTAAATTTTGAAACGTACACCCCATGAAAGAAGGGTCATAAAATGAAGATGTAAATACCCATAAATTAATTTATATTACACAAGGAATACAATCATGGGCAGTACATACACCACAGAAAAGGAAATAGTGGAAAATGTAGCATGAATCTCACAGGAATAAAAAGTGAGATAAAAACCCTTACCTCATTGCAATCAATCGAGTCATATGACCAAAAGATAATAAACAACAAATGAATCACATAATAACATGAATATAAATAGAATCATGATAATGTATACGAAATGGCAGTACACAATAAACCATATTCATAAAATAAGTGGCGAACAATGGAAATCTCATGGAATTAAAAGCAAGATAAGAAACCCCTTACCTCAAGTCTGATTTGTCTTGTTCATTTATTTATATTACTGAATAATAAATCTTGTTCAATTTATAATTGATTAATGAAATAATTTAATTTGTATTATTCAATTCATATCACATATTATCATGTTATAATAATTAGTTAATTATGTGAGTTTATATCATATGTTTTGTTGATGTTCGGTACATGAGTTAAAAATGAACTTGTTTGAAGAGAATTGTCCATGTAGTTATAATTACATCATCTCCAGAATGGTGTTCATGATTTAAATATAATATATAACCAGTATATATATATTTAATAATATTCCATAATTTTTGGAGATAAGAAATGAAATGTACCGTTCATTGAGACGGTAGGCCGTACGTACGCATGAACGCTACTTTAATTTTTTGTCATATTAATGGACATTAAAACTAATTGAGACATAGATATATTATAATTAAAGTGTAATAGATATGTTATATAGGTGAAATAAGTTCATTTATTCCATTATTTATATGTTCCACGTAAGTCATGAATGAGTCACATCACTTGAGGGGGCGGTTGTCCACACTTCCTCATATGAAATTATCACATTTTCACAACATGCAAAGCATAAAGGTATGTTTTAAATATAAAATACATAAGAATTTATAGGAAATAAATTTAATATATATAATATATAAATATAGTTCCATCATAATGGACACCATGAGAGGTGTAAAAAGAATATTGAACAATCATCATTTTGTGAGGCAGTAATTCACCACCCACAGAAACAGTATGTTCTTTAACCATTAGATGACGGTGTGTGTAAATGTAGTTAGAGTCATTATCATAAAAATATACTATTATATTCAGGATACTGTTTTTATTATGGGATAAAATAATAAGAATATATTGGTGAGTGAAGAAGGAAAATAAAAGAAAGAAACTCGAGAGAAGACATTACCTCGAAATCGGGTAACTGTTTTTGATTTGAGCCAAAGGCTTCATTGGAAAGACTTCTTCCAAAAGTGAGGCTTCTAGGAGTAATATAGGGATGTGGAGAGATAATATGAGTATATTTTGGATGAGTCAAGGGCTTGAGAGGTGTGTATAAGGGGGTATAGGTGGGGGCCTTTAATAAGATGGAGGAGGGTCACTTTTGTAAAGTCTTGAAATGTTACATTATTATAAAATTATTTTCAGATTTTAAAGGTCCCACAATGATATATTTTGAGGATAAGGTGATAAGGGTTCTAAATACACCCATACAATAGGTTTTAGACAATTTTAAGTCTTATATTTTACCTTATCTTTTCATTTTAATTAACTCGTTCATTAATGAGGCAATCACTGCATCATCATGGTGTCATAAATAAATTTTTTTATTTAATGTCTACAAATTTTTAAAAAAATACCATGATGTAGGAAATTTTTTTAGATTGCAAATGACTATTTATAGTCTAAGAGATAATTTATTTAAACAAAATTAAAATTTTTTTACTTAGGATATAGAAACCTTTTTTATATTTCTCTTTTTTTTAAAAATAATGTCATAAATGTCACTATCACACCCATGTGACTCCATGGGCTCTCAAGTTTGGTATAAAGATTCTAATGGTCGGCCATGAATCAAAAAAAATGATCTGGACTCATTTTGGGGTCATTTTATATTATTATGATATTATTTTATTAACCTTAACTACCTGATTACTTATTATTCACAATAATTAAAGATAATTGTCGTTGTTACTATTCATAAAGTTCAAAAATAAGAGTCTTAATTACATAATTTGGACCTTCTCGATAAAAATATGGAATCCATTTTTCCAAATTTCAAACACAAAAATTTCAGTAATAAATTTAAAAAAAATTCCCGTTGTCAAAACCAAAGATGGGTTTTTAAGATGTAAAATCTATCAAAAGATTGATTTGTTTTTACATCCAATTTAAAAGTTAAATTTCATCCAATGACCAAAATTGAATTAAATGATAAAAAAATATTTAAATTTTACCTGAAAACCAATTAAAATTTCAATATAACTATATAAATAAATTGTATGAAAATGCAATTTTGAATTAAAATGCTGTATTTTTCAATATTCATTAAAAATGAACATTATTAGAAAAAGATCAAAAATTCACCATAAGATATATTTGATATTAAAAATTAAAAAATGATGTCTATTTAATCAAATTTAAAACATAAATGTTTCATTAATAAATTATATAGTTAATTCCCTTGATCAAAACAAATAGCGTGTTTTTAAGAAATAATATCTATCAAAAAAATGATACTTGTTTATGTCCATTTTCAATGTGAAATTTATTCTAATGACCACCATTGGATTAAATGGTAAAAATATATTCTAATTACAATTTAAAACCAATTAAAAAGATAATATAACCATATAAATAAATTATATTAAAACGGGGGTTTTGAATTAAAAGACAGCATTTTCACTATTCATTAAAAAATGAACTTTATTGGAATAATACCAAAAATTTTGATGTCTTGATTCTAAAGAAGGATTTTATTTTGTCAAATATAATATATAAAAGTGACAAAAAGTAGATTTAAAACGTGTTTTCAATCAAAAGACGGTTAATCGGCCTTTTAAAGAATATTAGAATATTTATGCTTAAAATGGGATTCATTCACATTTTAAGCCTCTATAATTTATTGGGTAATTGTTAAAATATTTAACAAGCATATATAATCATTTTATATTTAGTTCTATTCATTCCTGCCATTACAACGGCTAGGCATTTACTACTATTTAAAATAATATTGTTATATTATTATTGTGCAATGTAAGATTTCAAAGAAACCAGTTGTTGTGTATTGGGTACGCCATCAAACACAACATCACCTTTAAAGTAATATTAATTTTTTATTCACAAATATTAGTAAATATGGAAATTTCATATTCTTTATTTACTTTGGATGTTACAGTTTTGGTCATCTTGAGAAAAAAACACCTCAGTTTTATGTTACTTCATTTCCTATATTTCAAAAATATATGGTTTCTATCCTATGATTTCATAGATATCTAAGATCATTTGGCCAATTTTCACTATTTGGTGCACATTTTTAAAGAACAAATTTTCTACAAACTCTTCATTTAGTCAGTTCAAGCACATCGCATGTTAGAGTGACAAATTTTTCTATTCTAAAAATTCAAAAATAATTTTTATATAGTTTTCATAAGATTTAATATCAATTAAATATTTTTTCTATGCTTTTAACTATTAGACACATATTTTAGTGATTCAAATTACTTAAAATTCATTTTCAATAAAATCATGAAAAAGACAGCTTGTTTTGATGTGCCATCGGTTCCTATATTTCAAAAATAAATATATGGTTGTTTTCATATGATTTCATAACAATCTATGTTCATTTGGATGGTTTTTACTATATAGATAATGTTTTTAAAGACCATAATTTTCTAAGAACTCATTATTTAGTCAGTTCGAGAACATCAAAATTCCTATTGACACACCATCTACTTTCACACATAAAAAATAATTCTAAGACATATTTTTAATATTTCATGTTAATTGGATATCATTTTCTATTGTTTTAACCTTAAAATTCTTGTTTTAGTATTTTAAATTACTCAAACTATGTTTTCAACCATCTCAGGAAAATGACACCTCAGTTTGATGTGTTATTAGTTACTTTATTTAAAAAAAATCAATATATGGTTGTTTTCATGTGATTTCACAACAATTTAATTTTTTTTCCATGTTTTCACTTTGTGGCACACATTTTTAAAGACCTTCATATTTAAGAACTTCTTATTTAGTCAGTTTGAGAACATCACATGTTGTATTTTTACACTGTCTACTCGTACACATTGAAAATAATTCTAATATAATTGTCATAATATTTAACATCAATTGGAGAACATTTTCTATGTTTTTAATCATCAAACACATGTTTTAGTGTTTTAAATTACTAAAAATTTATTTTTGTCATCTATGGAAAATTAAACATCGATTTGATGTGTATTCAGTTTCTATATTTATAAAATAAATATATGGTTATTTTCCATTGATTTTATAGTAATATGATCTTGTTTAACCAGTTTTCACTTTATGGAGAATGTTTTTAAAGACTGTCATTTTCTAAGAACTCATTATTTATTCAGTTAGATAAAATCATATGTTGTATTGACATCATATCTGCTCAAATGCATCAACATTAATTCTAATATAAATTTTATAATCTTTCAAATCCATTGGAGATCATTGTCTATGGTTTTAACATCCATATGCATGTTTTAGTGTTTTAAATATATGAAAAAGAATTTTTGGTCATCTCGGGAAAATGAAACCTTGGATTGACATGCCCGAGGTACCTGTATTTCAAATATATATGGATATTTTACTATGATTTCATAGTAATTCAAGCTCATTTGGTCGGTTTTCACTCTATCACTCACATTTTTAAAGACATTAATTTTCCATGAAATCCTTATTTAGTCAGTTGGAGAACATCACATGTCCGATTGATGTGACATGTACTCTCACATTTCAACAAAAATTCTAAGACTAATGTTATAGGATTTCAAATTAATTGGAGATATTTTCCTATGGTTTTACCTATTAGACACATTTTTCAGTGTTGTAAATTTCTATAAAATCGTCTCAGGAAAATCAAACCTTAATTAGATTCAATGTCAGATCCTATATGTCAAAAATAAAATTATGGTTGTTCTCCTCTGATTTCACATTAATCAAAGCTCATTTAGATGATTTTCACTCTATGGAACAAGTTTTTAAAGAACATAATTTTTTAAGAACTCTTTATTTATCCAATTTGACAACATCGCATGTCATATTGATACACCGTCTACTCAAACACATCAAAAATAATTCTAATATAGTTTTCATAAGATTTTATGTCAATTGGAGAAACTTTTCTATGGTTTTGATCACCAGATGCATGTTTTGGTGTTTTAAATTACTGAAAATGTGTTTTTGATCATCTCAGGTAACCAAAACCATTGTTTTATGTGATGTCAGTTCCTATATTTCAAAAATATATGGTTGTTGTCCTGTGATTCCCCATCAGTCTGAGCCCATTTGAATGGTTTTAAATATGTGGCCATCATTTTTAAAGGCCTTCAATTTCCAAGAACTTCTTATTTAGTCAATTAGAGCACATCATATGTCACATTGATGTATCGTCTACTTGTATGCATTAAGAATAATTCTAAGATGGTTGTCATAAGATTTCATGTCAATTTGAGATTTTTTACTATGGTTTTAACCACCAGATATATGTTTTATTACTTTAAATTTTTGAACATGTGTTTTCAATTATTTTAGGAAAACAACACCTTAGTTTGACGTGCAACTAGTTTTTATATTTCAAAAAACAATATATGTTTTTTTTTCTTATGATTCCACTGCAATCTGAACTCATTTAGTCGATTTTCACTATGTGGCGCATGTTTTTAAAGACCTTCATTTTCTAAGAACTCCTTATTTAGTGAGTTTGAGCACATTTCATGTCATATTGACATGTCTTCTACTCTCACCCAACAAAAATATTCCTAAGGAAATTGTCATAATATTTATTTTTAATTTGAGATCATTTTCTATGGTTTTAACCAACATATGCATGTTTAAGTGTTTTAAATTACAGAAAATTACTTTTCGGCCATTTGGGGAAAACAAAACCATGGTTTGATTCATTGTCTGTTCCTATTTTTCAAAAATAAATATATGGTTGTTGTCATATGATTTTATAGAAATACAAACTCATTTGGATTGTTTTTCACTTTACAGTGCATATTTTTAAAGACCTTCATTTTCTAAGAACTCTTTATTTTACCAATTTGAGCACATTTTATGTAGGATTTATGTTCCTTATACTCGTACACATAATATATATATATATATATATATATATATATCTTAGTGTGTGTGTGTGTGTGACTATGTGTGTGTCTGTTTATATATATATATATATTAACAATTATTAATATAATATATATATAATTATATTAAAATATTTATATAAATATATATATATATATATAAAAATTTATTATAATGGAATATATAATAATATACATGCTATAATTCTAATATTAACATACCTCAAAATTGTAATAAAAATTTTTACTTTTAAATCACACATTTCTTATTAAAACATTTCATTTTTGATTATTATTTATTAATATAATATTAAAAAATATGAATTTAATATTAATAATATAATTTAAAAGAATTATAATTATTGGTATTAATGAGTAGAAAATATTAGTTATTTTTATGTTTTAATGAAATATATTATTATTATTAAGTCATATATTATTATTAATACCTAATATTTTCTATTTATTATTTTTATGATTTTTTTTTATTTTTAGTTATTTTATATGTTTTATGTATATTTCATTAATTTCATGTAAAAACTAATTATAATTTATATTTTAATATATTTTAGAGTTGACTACTTTTAAATTCTAAATGTTATATTTTGAAAGAACATTATTTTTTATCATCTATACTATTATCTATTTTATTATTTCTATAAAAATATTTTTATATTCAATTATTTATTATGTTTTTATTCTGTTTTAAATTTCATTTTAATTAATAAAGGACTTAATAATATCGTTGGGTCTAACTCTACCTTATATAAAAATATTATTAATAACGTAATTAAAAATATGTATTTATTTAATCAATATTATAGAAAATATTATTATTTATAATAATGTTATTATTGTCAATTTATTATAAAATTAATAATCATTATATATATATATAAACAAAATAGTTTTTTAAAAAACCTACACGAAATGGCACTCTTTGTTATAACATCTTCTTATAAGAAAATTGTCATGAAGGAACTCTATAGGAAGGAACCTTTATAAAAAAAATAAGGAAGACACTTTATCATTGAGCGCCAATCCGTCTACAAAAATGCTACCTGGTTTAATCGGTTATTTAGGAATTAGTTTCCCAAAAACTCTATTTTTGGAATATGTTTGTAAATTAACTTTATATGGGTAGTTTTTCTACATCTTAGTGGTCTCACCTTCTTTTACATTCATTTCTATTGTATCCATTCTAGGGAGTGGTGATGGATAGCCTATGATCCTTTTTTTCGGGACCTCTAGCTTCATGGTGTTGTATACAGGCTTCACTGGACTGTGTTTGGGACTCTTTGATCTCATATAATGGCATGTTTTATAGGAGGGTCACTTGTGTGAATACATGTGGTTGGTATCCATAGTGATCTTCATGTTCCTTGTTTTGGTTTCTACATGTATTTAGTTGGTGTATTAGTCATTCCCCAGTGGTGGCATCATTATTTTTTAGCAGGTTTTCCCATAACCCTTAATATGGACTTCTATAAAATGAGAAGGTGGTATATCATAAAAGTATTTTTAGAAGTCTGTTGTACCTCACATCACAAGACGTAGAATTATTTATTCAAATTATGTCAATATTTCAATTTGATCATAATGAATCACATTTAAATTAATTTAAATGATTCTAAGATATTTCAAGATAAATTTTAATTATATATTATATTATAAAAGAAGAGATAAGTTTGACATGTCTTCACGAATATTGATTGAAAATTAATTATAGATGATAAATGTAATGACACGCGTTTTGACCTGGGTTAAAAAGTGGGGAAATTTTTACTTTTTCAATTACTGAACCGGTTGTTTTCAGAATCGGGCATTGGAAAGAGGTTCCGAAGGTTTGAACCCTTCTTTTTAATGTTTTTGGACATGGTAGAATACCCTTTAAGTGTCCCAGGTGGCGTGAGGTGTTTCAGGTGTGTCTAACTCGAAGGAGGATGGTTTTTAAAGAACATATAAAGGCACACGTTTGGCGCACAGTTTCCCAAACCATGCAGCCCAAGCTGTGCGGCCTAAATTAGGGAGGCAGAGGAGTCCGCTCGACCTGCGCATGATTTACCCAAACCCAATGACCAGCCCGTGAGAGGTGCCCTGGGTGTCCAGTGGGGTTCCATACAGTTTGCGCATGGTTTGGACAACCATGAGGGTCAAACCATGCGAGGCCCTCATTTTGTGTTTTTAATTAATTTTAAAATGAATTAAAAAAACTAATTAATTAAGCATATCCCCTCTTCTCTTAGCAAACCTGCATGAACCCCACCCCCTTAGATCCGTCGGCCTCACGAGCAAGCCCACTCAGCCGCATCTCCTTCCACCTTCGTTTGTCTTTCATTCTTGGCGATTCTTCTTCCAAAACTCCATGGTAGGTACTTATCCTCCTTGTTCCAAGACTTTTTTCAACGTATTCGTTTCCTAGTAAGATTCGGCCGAATGCCCTTGGGTTTAGGGTGATCCGAATTTTGGTTTCTATTTGTTCCAAGTTCATGTGGAAGGCTTCTCGGGTCGTGTTTGGGTGTATTTCGGTGATCGCCGCCGAAGGCAAAGAGATTCGCCATGTTTCAATCCGCTGGTTTGTTTCCGAGGTAAGATTTTTACCCGTTGTTGGTTTTCGTAGCTTCCTTTTAGTTTATTAGGTTGTTTTAGAGGTTCCTGGTTTTTTCTCCATAGTGCGTTGGACCTTTGGAGATGGATTCACCTAACCAGAGCATAGGCAACTCGCCTGCACAGGCATAAGTACATATTTTATATATATGTGGGTTCCCCTGGTATGCGTATATTCATGCATGGTAGTGAATATACATGTACAAGGCTAGTTGTCCCCATTGAATATATAAAATTGCCTATGCAGGTGAGCGAAGATAGTATTATGTGTATAAGCATATGTGTAAGGATTCTCTTGCACATGCTCATGGCCATGCAGAGCGTGTGTATAGAGTCTAGGTGTCTTTATATGTATGTGAAATCACATATGCCTTGTGGGGGAGCAACAGCGGCTCTTAGTTAGAAAGTGTCAAGAGTCGGAGTGCATGGATGGATCCACCTTGAGGTAGGGTCTCTCTTCTACCTTTTTATTTAATGTGAAGTTTTAATGATTTAATTTATGCACTGCCTTAGTATTTTAATTCTACAAGTTAGTCTTGAGTAAATGCTTCTGTGAAAACCATGTGAATTGCAGGAACAAGATAAATAGGGTTGACTGCTAACTAAACTAACGATTTAATAATAAAACTCCTCAATTAGAGGTGCGCTGTCTTCAACATAAAATGTAGGACGTAGACATTTATGAATTTCTGCTTTGCCTTGCCTTTGTGATAATTACGGAATGGTATGTTTGGATGCTCGTTTTCTTCTTTGTTTAATTTTCCCAAGTGGGCAAATGCTATGTTTCCATAAATCCTCACTTTTCACTTGAACCTTTAGACCTTAATTTCCCTTGAGATAAGGGAGTTAAATGAATTTGATTAGAATGTATTAAATGAGATAATGGAAAATAGATGGAATGACCCTCATGGGGAACCCTTGCCCAATTTTCCATGTTTAGGCAAATTGGATAAAATGACATTGAATAGGGAAAGTGCGATGTATGACATAGTTTAATGGGTTGGGTTGTGAATTTGATATGGTTAGTTGGAGCACATAAAAGGTAATGACTTATGTGTTGTTTGATAAGTATTAATGATGGTTTAACTGAATAGCACACTAGAGAGGTTTAGGCATGACCCAAGTGTTTATTGTTATGATTCTAAATGAGTACCAAAATTGATTATGGGTGTTTGTGAATGTGGAATGTCTATTAGAAATGAATAAGAGTTACTACCTTATTCATTGTAATATAATGCTGATGACGAATGTGTGTGGTTATGGATGGGAGGCATTCATAACCCATTCAATCTACTTTGAATGGTTGTGGATGGGAGCCATGCATACCCCATGATAGCTTACTTGAGTATGGGTGGGAGGCATGTCTACCCCATGCCAGATGCGATCTCTACACCTGTATGGAAGGGAGGAATTTATACCCCTTGCCAGTTGACTTATAGGGATGAGAGGCATTCTTACCTCGTGCCTGCTATTCTCTATATGTTTATAGAAGGGAGGCATTCATACCCCTTTCCAGTTGACCGATAGAGATGAGAGGCGTTCTTAACTCATTCCCACTAATCACGAATGATGGAAGGGAGTCAATCATACCCCTTGCCAGTTAACCTATAGGGACAAAGAAATTCATACCTCATTCCCGCAATCTTCAGATGATGGGTGGGAGACATACTTACCCCATGCCATCTTTTATAAATTTTTATATATGTAACCATAGGGGCATGATCATATTGATATCCTAGAAATGATCCGAAGCAGTTATCGCGGTCAGGTTTCCTTTGGGAAAACCTGGACGGGTGTTGTAATTCAATATTGTTCTGTTTATTGAATCCTTCTATACCTACTTCCTGCATTAATTAATATTACACTGTCTGGTTTGGGTTAGGCACCAGTGGTGCCGGCCTACTGAGATTTATATCTCACACCCTAATCAGCCTTCCATTGCACTGGGGTACCTGAGTAGACCATTCTTGTTTGCAGGACATAGGTTGGTCGCTATGTAACTTGTACCTGGGGATAGAAGCAAAGGACCGAGGGGGAACTCGGGATGCTCAGGAGAATTCCCATCAGGCCATGGTATCTCTTCTTTATTAATTTACATTGTATTGTAATCATGCTGTATTGTTTTCTATTTTCACATTATATCATTCATCATCCCTGTATCGTGTAAACTGGATTTGGACACCTTTTATAAAAATGATCACTATTTGTCTTCCACTAATGTTCATTTTTTATCTATTAATTCTCCCGTTATTGAATGTTATTTACTCTGAGATACTGCTGCTCAACTCTTATAAGAGGGTATAGTCTCCCCACTATCACCTCTCGAGACCCTTGCTGCTAGTCGGCAGCCTTTGGCATACGGGGAGACGTGCTTGAGGCAATGTGATGATCGGTCCATCCACCAGTTTGATGGTGAGACGGGCAGGGAAGTTACAAAGTGGTATCAAAGGGGATTTCTATTCTGATTTGTTTTACTGTTTGGCAACATTAGACAGGGATTGGAAGGAATTGGAATTTGGTAATGAGTAGTGTCCGGGATTGGCCACCTCGTGCACAGGGAAAAGCCAAATTACCTCGAATGCAATTATTATTTTTATGATTTTGATTATTAGGGTTGATCTTATTTCACAGTTGGGTGACACACATGTTTTCTGTTGATACTGTTGATGAAATTGGGCATCGGTTTCTATTGCAACCCGATGATATGAGGGTATTCCATCTCATGCATCGTATAGGCACATTTTTAGAAATCACATTGCATGCCATCTAGGATGCATTAGTGATTGCTTCTATTGTGATAGGTACTTTGGAAGTTATTCTATGCTTCTGTGATATAGCATGTTCTGTGTTAATACTTATGATAACTTTCCGTTTTGATCAAAAAATGAAATTGGTTGATTTTGCTAAATTAAGTGACTGCGGTTACGATAGGAGACAATTTTCAGTTGTAAAGTGTATGGGCGCCTTGTAGTCGGGAAAGGGTAACCAGTGAAATCCGATTTCTAAAAAAGGGTTGCTAATGTTCTAATTGAATTTTTTTTGGTTTTGTTTAAATGGAGCCAAATGACAAACTATAAAGTGTATGGGCGCTTTACATATTGGTAGTTGGCCACCCATATGACAGGATGATTTCTTTGAGTGTGTTTATTTCTGGAATGTACTTTGTTTTGTCTAATGGGAGCCAAATTTCATCCCATGGAGTGTATGGGCACTTCATGATTTGGGAACTGGCAACCCATAATAAATAAAATGGTAGGATGTCATTGGAATTTCTTGTTTGTGTAAAAGATGTATGGTTTTGATCTAACGTGTTTTGGTTTGTTGGGACCCTCTTAGGTCACTTAAATTGTTTAACAGGAATTTATCATGATAAATTTCTTGAAAGGAGATGGGATGTCTGATAAATGTTTCGTGATTAAAAGGAGGATTGTTGAAACTTTCCTTCTTTTCTTTGAGGTATTTGATAGAATGAACAAGTGCCTAGCGATTTTTTTTTCGTTTGGAAAAGGGGTACATGATGTGTTGAATTTAATATTTTAAAGTGATTAAATGATAAATGTGAATAAAAATAAAAGGCTTGGAAAATGGAACCTGTAGTGGTGTCCCCTGTTGAGACACCGTGTGTGGGTAGGTTAAGTCTTTCTTGTTAGTGCCTTGGAATGGAAACTTACGCATTTTCTGTAGGCTGTTTTCTTTTATAAAGGACGTTAAATGATAGGCTATGAGCCCGATGACTTTTGTTGGGCGTTACCAAGTGCTTGGGTCAATGCTTGTTTTTCGTGAGGGGCTATCCCGTGGTAGGTAGCGCCCTTAGAGCTTATGTACTTGGCATGTTCAGTGAACTTTCTAATGTTTGGTACTACTCGGGTACTGTTGTCCCGTGTAGGACTTACAGTTCTAATGAAACCCTTGTTCGGATGGGTGGTCATGCTTCTTTTGATCTTGTTAATGGATTGAGAATCAGTTAATGCTCTGTACTATTTGGTTGGACATGCCTCGGGCATGGTCGGTCACCTTTTTGGTCGTTTGACCAATTATTTTTTAGTAGAAATCGATGACTTTCCATGTCATCATCCAAGAAAATGGTCTTATGGGGAAATATGACATTTGGCTGTATCTCTTGCTCTGCTGTGTACAGTATCAGGTCATCTCCATGGTAGAGTGACCTGAGCATTTGAAAATCAAGTTGTCCCAAGGCTCGGGATGATTTTCGGAAGACTCTGGTGGTTGAAACACCAGTCTTGTTGCATTGGATTCCTTGTACATTTGACATGGTGATCATGGTTCAGAGGAGAGACACACGTCCATTCAGTTAATCACGAACAAGTCTGCTTATGAGCATCTTGTCTTTCTCCTTTCGATGACGCTGACCCTTCTAAGGTGGAAAGAGTCATGCTAGTTGAGTAAAGTGTGTCATTTTAGGTAGAAGGAACACGCTAAGAAGAACCATTTTAGAAAATGTTCTGTTTTTGCTCGAATGATTTTGGGTTTTAGTGGTAAGGTTTATCGACAAATGCCTCGTGTGGGAAGAGGCATTGTCATCGGTTGGAATCTTGATGCATCGGTAGGTGAAGCTGAGTTTCTTCTTTAGAGTCAACCAAGGGTGGTTCGACTGATCTCATTTCTAGTTTTTTCATTGGGAAAAAATAAATAGAATCTATTTTCAATCCTCTTAGTGTACTCTGCTATGCGACGAGCTTGTCCCCTATCTTACTTTCATCCTAGATGCGCTAAGAGTGCATCGGTCATACGCCTCACTAATGTTTTAAAAGTCTGTTGAGCTTGGTTGGTTGTTCCCATTCATTGTTTCATGCTGCATGCATTGTTTCATGCATGGTTGATCATTGAGACGTCACCGAGAGTCAGGTATTATATTTTTGGTGAACATCCTTGTAGTGAATGCGGGATGCCTTAGGAGAAGGCATCATTGTTCAGCTTGTAAAGCATCAATCGCCTAAGCCGGGTGTCTTCATGAATAGTCAGCCGGAGTGGCTTGACTCTTTTTGACATGTGTTTAGAGGTCGATGGGGAAATTGAATGTTTTATCATTTCAAAATCACGCTAGGTGCATCGTTGGAATGCTTAGAGCGTGCTTTTGAATGAAAGTTCAAAAGATGGTGGTGCTTTTGTTTGAGTCTTGGCCGTTTAACGTGAAAAAATTAAGGTGGGAAGTACCATTTTTTGGTTTCTTGATGAGAGGATGATGTGATCATGTCTCTTGTGGAATGGGCTTAGGTAAGAGCTTTCATGGTTGTTCGGTGGGAAAATGAGTGTTGGCTCGGGTGTTGATGACTTAAGTTTCGTGTGCTTAAGTGGATGATCATGGAGTGTTGAACGGTTGGAAATGTAACACGATCATTGAACAAATCTTAACCACCCCTGTAGGTCTAATTAAGTGTGCCTCGTTTCCAAGGGCTTCTTGGGGATGAGAAGTTCTAAGGTGGGAAGGTTGTAATCACCCGCATTTTGAATTGGGTTAAAAAGTTGAGAAATTTGAACATTTTCAATTAATAAACAGGTCGTTTTTAGAATCGAGCTTCAGAAAGGGGATCTGAAGGTTTTAACCCTTCTTTTTAATGTTTTTGGACATGGGAGAATTCTCTTTAAGTGTCCTAGGTGGTGCGAGGTTTTTCGGGTGCATCGTACCTGAATGAGGCTGGTTTTTAAAGAACAACTTAAGGTGCACGGTTTCCCAAACTGTGCGGCCCAAGCCGTGCTGCCTAAATCAGGGAGTCAGAGGAGTCTGCACGGCCTGCGCATGATTTACCCAAACTGTGCACCCAGCCCGTGCGAGGTGCCCTGGGTGTCCAGTGGGGTGCCGCACAGTTTGCGCACGGTTTAGAAAACCGTGCGGGTCAGACCATGAATGGCCCCCCATTTGTGTTTTTAATTAATTTTAAAATGAATTTAAAATAAAAACAAAAACCTAATTAACTAAGCCTCTCCCCTCTTCTATCGGCAGACCCACACGAACCCCACCCCCCTTGGAGCCGTCGGCCTTGCGCGCAAGCCCCCTCGACCGCCCCTCCTTCCACCTTCGTTTCTCCTTCGTTCTTGGTGATTCTTCTTCCAAACCTCCATGGTAGGTCCTTCTCCTCCCTATCCTCCTTGTTCCAAGCTTTTTTTTGGCATATTCGTCGCTTGGAGAGATTCGGCCGAACGCCCTAGGGTTTAGGGTGATCTAACATTTGGTTTCTCTTTGTTCCAGGTTCCTGCGGAAGGCTTCTCATGTCGTGTTTGGGTGTATTCCAACGATCATCGCTGAAGGCAAAGTGATTCTCCATGTTTCGATCTACCGGTTTGTTTCTGAGGTAAGATTTTTACCAATTGTTGCTTTTCGTAGATTACTTTTAGTGTCTTAGGTTGTTTTAGAGGTTCCTAGTTTGTTCTCTGTAGTGTGTTGGACCTTTGGAGTTTGATTCACCTGGCCAGAGCTTAGGTGACTCGCCTACGCATGCATTGGTACATAATTATATGTATTTGGGTTCCCCTGGTATGCATATATTCATGCATGGTAGCAAATATACACATACGAGGCTAGTTGTCCCCGTTCCATATATAAAAGTTCATATGGTGGTGAGTGGAGACATGATTATGTGTATAAGAATATGTGTAAGGATCATCTTGCGCATTTCATGGCCATGAGGAGCATGTTAATAGAGGATAGGTCTCCTTATACATATGTGAAATGACATATTCCTCGTGGGGGAGCAACAGCCGCTCTTAGTTAGAAAGGTTCAAGAGCCGGAGTGGACATATTGATCCACCTTGAGGTAGGGTCCCTCTCCCACCTTTTTATTTAAAGTGATGTTTTAATGAGTTAATTTATGCACTACCTTAGTAATTTAATTTTACAAGTTAGTCTTGAGTAAATGCTTCTGTGAAAACCATGTGAATTGTAGGAACAAGAAAAAAAGGGTTGACTGCTAACTAAACTAACGATTTAAAAATAAAACCCCTCGATCAGAGGTGTGCTGTCTTCAAGATAAAAATTAATAAGTAGACATTTATGCTAGACTTATTTGCCTTTCCATTGTGATAATTACTGAATGGTATGTTTGGATTCCTGTTTCCTTCTTTGTTGAATTTTCCCAAGTGGGAAAATGCTATATTGCCATAACGCCTCACTTTTCACATGAACCATTAGATTGTAATTGCCCTTGAGATAAGGGGGTTAAATGAATTTGATTAGAATGGATTAAATGATATGGTGGAAACTAGATGGAATGACCCTCATGGGGAACCCTTTCCCAGTTTTCCATGATTAGGTAAATTGGATAAAATTACTTTGAATAGGGAAAGTGCACTGTATGACATAGTTTAATGTGTTGGGTTATAAATTAGATATGGTTAGTTGGAGAACATAATAGGTAATTCCTTATGTGTTGTTTGATAACTATGAATGATGTTTTAACTGAATAGCACACTAGAGAGGGTTAGTCATGACCCTAGTGTTTATCATTATGATTGTGAATGAGTACCATAATTGATTATGGGTGTTTGTGAATGTGGAATGTTTGTTTGAAATGGATAAGAGGTACTGCCTTATGCATTTTAATATAATGCTGATAACAAATGTGTGTGGTTATGGATGGGAGGCATTCATACCCAATGCCATCTACTTTGAACGGTTGTGGATGGGAGGTATGCATACCCCATGCCAGCTTACTTGAGTATGGGTGGGAGGCATGTCTAACCCACGCCAGATGCGATCTCTATACGTGTATGGAAGGGAGGAATTTATACCCCTTTCCAGTTGACTTATAGGGATGAGAGGCATTCTTACCTTGTGCCCGCTATTTTCTATATTTTTATGGAAGGCAGACATTCATACCCCTTGTCAGTTGACTGATTGGGATGAGAGGCATTCTTACCTCGTGCCCACTAATCACAAATGCTGGATGGGAGGCATTCATACCCCTTTATAGTTGACCTATAGGGATGAGAGGCATTCATACCTTGTGCCGGATATCTTCAGATGATGGGTGGGAGGTATGCATACCACACACCATCTTTTATAATTTTTTATATATGTAACCATAGTGGCATGATTAGATTGATATCCCAGCAATGAGCCGAAGCTGGTATAACTGTCAGGTTTCCTTTGGGAAAACCTGGACGGGTGTTGTTATTCAATATTGTTCTGTTTATTTAATCCTACTATACTTGATTCCTACTTAAATTAATATTACACTATCTAGTTTGGTTTAGACACCGGTTGTGCTGGCCTACTAAGAATTATATCTCACACCCTACTTGAGATGCCATTGCACTGGGGTACCCGAGTAGACCTTTCTTGTTTGTAGGACATAGGATGGTTTTTGTGTTGCTTGTACCTGGGGATATGAGCAAAGGACTGAGCGGGGGCATGGGATGCTCAGGATAATGCCTTTCGGGCCTTGTTGTCTCTTCTTTATTTTTTTACATTGTATTGTAGGCATGCTGTACTGTTTCTTGTTTTCACATTGTATCATTCATCATACCTGTATCGTGTAAACCGGCTTTGGCCACATTTTATAAAAATAATCAATATTTGTGTTCCGCTGTTGTTTGTTCATTGTTTATCTAAAACTGCTTCTGCTATTGAATGTTATTTATTCGGAGATACCGCTACTCAACTGTGATAAGAGGGTATAGTTTCCCCACTATCACCTCCCGAGACCCTCGATACTAGTCAGTAGCCTATGGCGTATGGGGAGACACGCATGAGGCCATGTGATGACCCGTCTGGCCACCAGATTGATGGTGATCCAGGACGGGATGTTATAATAAAAAATCCATATCTATATGAATGTCCTTTCTAGGAAATAAATATTTGAGATGGAATTTTGAGATTTTTTGTTACTCTTTATTTTAAAGTAGAGAATGTGTAAAGACCCTAAAATTTCAAGAAATTTTTCTAAATACTTTGGAATTTTATGAGTCTGTGGCTTCTGACGGAGCATGATCTTGAGTCCCGGTGTGCCCAGAATCTATTTATGAAGTTTAGCTCGGGTATGTTCAGTGAACGAATGAGCGGGTTTTTATAACTTTTGAACCAGTGCTCGGAATTAAAATTCGGGGGCACCGATGATTTCAAAGCGCTGGGATTTGCATAGGTGAAGATTAACTTCAACTTACAAGGGTCAGAATAAAAAGATAATATTTTTGACTTTTGGAAAAAGAATTATATATAATAAAATAACTATAAGTTTTTTTATTCTGTTTCTTCCACTGTTGAGCGACAGTTGGCAGAATCGCAGTGTAACGACGATCAATAAATTAGGGCCATTTAATGACTCGTCCCTTTGGTTGTGTATCAACAATGCACATGGGTTTAATAGGTTCATTAATTTAAGGTTCATTAATGAACCATAATAATGAACACAACGTGGGGATTAATTCTTTTATTAATCAACCCTTTGGCAAACGAATTGAGAACCCGCGGGGGAAAGCTCTCACAAAACGCTGACGACACGAGCCTCTGAAGAAGAAAGATAAAGAACGCTGGCTCCTTAGAGATTGATGACGTTCCACCAATCCTCTTACCCATGGCCAGAGAGGAGATACCTCTTCCTCCATGGCATGCCCCGGCAATGCCTACAATCCTCTTCTCTGCAACGCCGTGTATCACAACGCCGACGATCGTCTTCCTTGTTGAGGTAGGGGATTTGGGAAATTGTATTATATTTATTATGAGAATTATACCCTCGTTCTTGGTATATTTTTGTTTCATGTTGTGAAGAACCACTAACACGGTGGGTGTGGACTAACAAACAAGTCTGGACGCACCGCTGATTTGTTCTTGTTGTGCGGAATTCTTAGAAACAACGAAGAGGGACCATTCTGGTGATTGGAGGCCTTTGTAGTAATCTACAAGTCCCAGGATGACCGCACGCATAGAAGGGAGAAATAATGGACCACTGGAACGGATCTGGTGGGTCGCGGAAAACTCCGGCGGTGCGGGATGCCGGCGGCCTGCATCGGTCGGCCGCCAGGAGGAGGCGGCGCCCCGGAGCGCCGCCGGCAGGAGCCGCGGCGACTGAAGCTGCGGTGATAGGGGACTAGATCCCTCGACCGTGCGTCATCTGGAGGAGACGCGGCGCTGGGCGCCACGTCCGCAGAGCGCAAAGGGATGGGGGATCAAGTCCCCCTTGCTCGGCCCACTGGCCGAGCCAGCGCTCCCCCCCCCCCCGACCGGGCCGGGGCGGGTCGCGCGGACCAGGTCAGGCCGTGCCTATCCGGGCCAATCCACGCTCAGTCGGGTCGGGTTGTTCCCCACCAGGCTAGACCCAGACCAGGGTTGGGTCGCACGGTTCGGGCCGACCTAGGGGCGGTTGGGCCGGATCGGGCCGTGCCCAAACACCCCACTTCGGACTATTTTCGGTCTTTTGCCCATAACATGAGCTAAGAACCTCCGATCAACGCACCGTTTGTTGCGTAGAAATCCTTGGATCGAGACGGTCATTTAGGTATATTACACATGAGGTTTTGACAATGTTTTGGTATGGCCGGGTTGGTTCGAACTCGAAACTAACCGGGACCTTGGAGTAGAAACGCTTATATCTGAAGGACCAGAAATCCGATTAACGTGACGTCAATTATGTTGGGATACTTTTGTTGAGATGGTCCTTTTGTCTTAATTTAATTGAGGTTTGGATGATGTAGGAGTATGGTTAGGATGGTTTTAGCTTAAAAACCAACAGGGCCCCTGGGACAGAAAAGCCAATAACTCTCAGACCGGGCGTCCGATTGACGCACCGTATGTCGTGTTGGGTTTCTTTTGATGAGACGAAACATTTAGATACATCATCTCTGGACTTCATGAAAGTTTATGTATCGACTCTCTTTTACTTGAGGAGCAGACCCTCCCGAAATAGAGCATGCTGTGTGCGGGAACCCTAGAGTTGGCTGCGACTGCGACGATGACAACTGTACTTGGATCCTCCGTGGGTTTGGCAGAGACGACGACCGTACAGTAATCCTCAATGGGTTTGACGATGATGAAAAATGTTCTTGTATCCTATGTGGGTCCACCAGTATTGACCTCTGTACTTGTATCCTATGTGGGTCCGGTAGAGTAGCTGTTCTTGTATCCTTTGTGGGTCCGACAGCCTAACTGGTCTTATATCCTATGTGGGTCTGACATCATAGATGAATCAATGGCTGCATCTGATTATCTCTATCACCTAATGATGTGTATAACTGTGTGATATGAGTCTTGATTTTCAATCATTATCATTTATGTGGTTGACTTGCTTTCCTATGTGGATTGGGTTGTGCTTTCCTGTGTGGACTGGGTTGTTCTTTCCTCTGTGGACTGGGTTGTGCTTGGGCTCGAGAGCTGGAGCTGACATTTAACTGACGGCTTAGGTATATGTATGGGAATATACCTAAGTATTTTTTTTGATACTTCGTGATTGTATCGTTCCTTTGTGGTTTATCCTTCGTGGATTCTAAGGGACCTTCGAGGGTCTTGGGGTCCCTACTGATTATCGTATACTCACCCCTGCACGGGAAATGCCCGCACTATGTTGTGTTGGATGCAGACGACGGACATCACTGATCGAGGTGGAGGCTTGTGGAACTAAACGGTACCCAAAGGTGGACAACTTGGCGTAGTGTACACAAAGAGGACGACAAGACCCGAGGAGCCGAGGAGACTATCTGTACCCACCCTTCATGTGGGATTTCTGGAGGATGACTCGGTGCTGCTATTTTTACTTACTGCTGTTGTACTTTCCTTTCAGTTGTACAATACTTTCAGTTGGGTTTGTATACTGGCCCATTTACTTTTTAGCACTTACTTGTACCCATTTTTACTTAGTTCTTAATTCACTTACATACTCTGTTGTGTTTTTTTTTTCTTTATAAAAATTCAATGACATCCCATTTTTATTAGGATTTACACCTTTGGTGCTAGTCTCCAGCCCCTAGCCTATGAAAGGTGGGCTTGGGGTAGTCACGACATGGGCCCCGAGGATGGGTTGTGACAAATTGGTATCAGAGGATTCAGTTCCACCACATATCTCTGGACATTGTTAATTTCTTCTGTGTGAAGAAAATGTTTTTAGTGTATTGGGTGTGGTAATCAGTCCAGGGAGTCCAGTGTTGGTGCGGCAACTGAAGCTTCCACACACCAAGACCCTGACTTCTGATTTCCGACTCAGTGCACGAAAACATTGATTACATGTGTGTTTCAAAAGTTTTCGTCCTGATTACTTTGTGTCATCTCACCAGGTATACTCTATTAATCATGGCACACCTGTTTCCTTTCAGGATGGCCCCACGACAGCATCCAGCTAAGGTTTCGAGTTTTGTGAGAGATGGAAGCCCACCGAGCGACAAGGCCTCAGTGCAGGGTCCCATTACAGCAGAGGCACCAGCGGTACCTCTACCTGCTGAGCAACCGATGCTTCCAGCCCCAGCGGCAGAGAGTGCAGACCGACTAAGCGCATTGCACGATTGTTAGAGACGTAGTATGCTTAGGTTCCACGGAGATATGGATCCTCAGGTAGCCGAGGGTTGACTGGAGGCTGTCGTCAGAGTCTTCAGATTGGTAGGGAAACCATCAGACCTCATGGTGATCCTTGCCGCGAGTCTTCTGCACGCAGCAGTAGGTAGATGGTGGAGACTAATGCTCCAAGTGCACGACGAGGCATCTCTAATTTGGATGGACTTCGAGAGCCTCTTCCGCTCGGAGTTTGTTCTAGCCACCCTCCATGTGGTTCGCATCTAGGAGTTACTACAGTTATGGCAGGGCAGAATGTCAGTAGCCCAGTACTCGGTGAGATTTACCGAACTCTCATGTTACTCCACGGACTTAGTACGAGACCCATTCTTCTAGTCCCGAACCATTGAGTAGGGGATAAGGCATGAGATCAGATCTTCGATGATTCCACTTAGCATCCCAACCTAGGAGGGGATGCTGGAGAGAGCCCTGCTAGTAGAGAGATTTCTCGTCGAGCAGCGATCAACAGCGAGACCCACCGCAGGATGGCACAGAGTGGAGTCTTCTGCAGCTGGCAGTCGACAAACAATACAGGGGTCCAAGGGGACTAGGCAGTCATGTGGGTGACCTCAGGACACGGTTTTGGCTGTGCGGGGCACACGGCGCAGAGCCAGCCCTCTAAGGAGAAAACAGTGCTATGCATGCGGCAGGCAGGGCCACATGGACCATGACTTCCCTACCCGCCATGCAGACGAGCATCAGAGAGTGGAGGGACCTCCCAGGAAGAGGCGGAGGTTTGACCATGGTGGTCCATTAGGAGCTGGAAGACGTGGCAGAGGAGCTGGCCGATCAACGGGTGGTGGGCGACGCTTCAAGGTTCTACCAGCACCACCCACAGAAGGTCCACCCCGACCATAGGGAGCTGGTGGACAGATACAGGCTCAGCATTAGGTAGTGGAGGCCTACGACCACGGTGCACCTGAGATGATTTGAGGTACTATCAGTGTCTACTTCACCCTTTCTGAAGTTCTTATAGATATAGGAGTTAGTCATTCTTTTATTGCCGCTACCCTTGTTTAGAGCTCAGAGATTCGACAGAGATGTTGGCTCGATCCTTGCGGCTAGAGACTCCAAGGGGAGAAGACTTGATGATTAAACACTGGTTATGGAAGTGTGAGCGTACTATAGGAGGTGAGAGCTTTGGCTGGGATCTTCTTATAGCGGCGGCGAGGCCTTACAACATCATCTTGGGAATGGACTGGTTATCTACAGTCAATGCTCAGATCGACTGTATTAGGTGCAAGGTGCGGTGTGTCTACAAAGATGGGACCAGTTTCACCTTCACTAGTGAGAAGGGGACCTTCGCCGAATAGGATGGACTCACGTAGAGGATAGGTCAGCCGATCACACATCAGTTGTCCACTCTCATCCTCAGAGCAGTTGACGTACAGAGTCCGTGTTTTCCTATAGTTGTGGACTAGTATGATGATGTTGTTCCTAATGATGTTATGGGACTACCTCCTCGCATAGAAGTAGATTTCTATATAGACATGTACCTCGAGACATCACTGATACCCACTCTAGCATATCGGATGGCTCCCGCCGAAATTCGTGAGCTGTAGGTACAGCTGGAGGACTTTTATGGGAAAGGTTTCATCTGACCTAGTGTTTCACCCTGGGCTTTTTTGGTCAAATTTTCCAAGAAGGCAGATGGGGGAATGTGAATATGTGTTGATTACCGTCGCCTAAACTAGGTGACCGTAAGGAACAAGTATCCCCTTCTAAATATTGATGACCTCTTTGATCAGCTCAAGGGAGCACGTTGGTTTTTGAAGATAGACCTCAGGTCAAGCTATCACCAGCTTAGAGTTTCAGAAGAGGATCTGCAGAAGATGACCTTTAGGTGTGGGTATGGCCTCTATGAGTTCTTGGTTATGCCTTTCGGTGTGACCAAGGCTCTATCTATGTTCATGAGTCTCATGAACAGGATCTTCTAACCCTACTTCGATCGGTTTGTCGTAGTCATCATTGATGACATACAGATTTACTAGACGACTGAGGAGGATCATGCCTACCACCTACGGATTGTACTGGATACACTCTCAGAGCACCATCTTTATTGTAAGATCTTGAAGTTATAGTTCTGGATTTGAGACGTTCACTTCTTGGGGCACATCATCTAAATGGCGGGAGTTATAGTGGATCCTGCAAAGGTCGAGGCGGTACTTACTTGGGAGCCACCCAGGATTGTGACAGAGGTGCAGAGTTTCTTGGGTCTGGCTAGGTACTATTGAAGATTTGTGCCAAACTTTTGTAGAGTTGCGACACTACTTAGAGATCTGAAAAAGAAGGGGAAACCCTTAGTGTGGTCAGACAGATGTCAGCAGATCTTCCATGAGATAAGGCGGAGATTGACCAGTGCGCCCATCTTAAGGCTGTCAGAGGAGGGCATAGGGTACGTAGTATACTATGACGCATCAGGGACTGGACTCGGGTGTATCCTGATGCAGGAGCGGGAAGTGATCACCTATGGATCATGATAGTTGAGGCAACACGAGCAGAACTACACTACCCATGACCTGGAGTTTGCAGTAGTAGTCTTCACCCTGAAGATGTGGTGACACAATCTGATGGGAAATCGCTTTACAGTCTAGTCTGACTACTAGAGTTTCAGGTACATCTTCTCGCAGAAGGACCTGAACCTGTGATAGCGGCAATGGCTCGAGTTCCTCTAGGATTATGACTTGGAGATAGTCTATACTCCTTGGAAGGGGAACGTTGTGGCTGATTCTCTCAGCAGGATATCAGGCATTTATCTACATGGAGAGGCGATGGAGTAGTTAGATGATTTGCAGATATCCTACGTGGATAGGGATGGGGAAGCCTATCTAAAGTCCCTCACAGTCACTCCTCCACTGCTTCAGAAAGTCAGAGAGGCACAACATGGTGGCATTGACAGTGAGACGTGACGTGCATAGATATCCTCAGGACAAGCACTTGATGGATTCTCTATAGGAAGATAGCACATCGTCCTTTTCAGGCGACGTACCATGGTATCAGTTTCATTATAGGAGGAGGTGCTGAGAGAGTTTCAAACTTCTCCATTAGCGGTACATACAGGAGTGGAGAAGATGTACCTAGATCTCAGACGATAGTACTGGTGGCCGGGTATGAAGAAGGCTGTGGCAGAGTTCATTTTTCGATGCCTCACTTGTCAGCAAGTGAAGGTAGAGCACCAGGTACCTGCTGGCTTGGTACAACACATAGATGTCCCAGAGTGGAAGTTGGATGGGATATCCATGGATTTCGTGATAGGGCTTCCACATACTTCCAGAGGACACGACTCTATCTGGGTGATCGTAGACCGACTCACCAAGTTGGCCCACTTCATACCCATCAGAGAGCAGGGCTTAGTGGAGAGCTTAGGACGCCTCAATGTTTAGGAGATCGTACGGCTTCATGGTGTTCGATCATCTGTCATCTCCGATCCAGATGCTCGCTTTACTTCCCGTCTTTGGAAGGGGTTGCAGGAGGCATTTTGGATGCATCTACGCTTGAGAACCACCTTTCACCCACAGATGGATGGTCAGACAGAGAGTACCATTCAGACTCTTGAGGACATGCTCTGTGCATGTGTCCTTGACTTTGGTCACAGCTGGGAGGATCACCTACCTTTAGTGGAGTTTGCGTACAATAGCAGCTACCACTCCACCATCAGGATGGCACCATACGAGGAATTGTATGACCGACCTTGTAGATCACCTCTATGCTGGACAGATCCTGGGGAGTCAGCACTTGTAGGACAAGAGATGGTCTAGGCCATGGCAGAGAAGGTGCAGGTCATCCAGGAGCAGATGAGGACTGCACAGAGCTGACAGAAGTCCTATGCTGATAGGTGGCGGTGACCACTGGAGTTCGAGGATGGTGACCACATTTTCTTATGGGTCTCGCCTCAATGTGGATTACGAAGATTTGGATGCAACAACAAGTTATCTTCGCACTTAAGCAGACATTTCCAGGTCCTCACCAAGGTAGGTGAAGTGTCCTACCACCTGTCCCTTCCATCACAGTTGCACTAGGTGCACAACGTCTTGTACGTATCTCAGCTGAGGAGATACATGCACGACCCGACGCATATCATCGACCACAAGGAGCTGGACATCGACGATGGGGAGAATTTTGCGGAGGTCCCAGTGGAGGTCGAGGATTGACAGGAGAGGGACCTACGTGGATGGTCTATTCCTCTAGTAAACATCAGGTGGCAATACGGGAACCTCCGGGAGAGCACATGGGAGCGGGAGGCTCAGAAGCATGCTCAGTACCCTTATTTCTACCCCTAGTTTATGTTGTAGCTTTATGGGTACTCAAATCCCTAAGGTGGGAGTAATTTAAAGACCCTAAAATTTGAAGGATTTTTATTAAATACTTTGGACTTTTATGAGTATGCGGCTCTTGACAGAGCTTGATTCCGAGGCCCGGTGCGCCCAGAATCAATTTCCGAAGTTTATATCGGGTACGTTCAGTGAACGAACGAGCGGGTTTTTCTAACTTTTGAACCAGTGCTCAGAATTAAAATCTGAGGGCACCTATGATTTTTCAGCGCCGGGAATCACTTAGGCAAAGCTTAACTTCAACTGACATGTGTTAGAAGAAAAAAAATAAGTTTTTAGACTTTCAGAAAAAGAATTATATATAATAAAATAACTATATGTTATTTTATTCTTTTTCTTCCACCGTTGTGAGATAGTTGGTGGAATCGTAGTGTAACAACGATTAATAAATTAGGGTCATTTAATGACTAGTCCCTTTGGTTGTGTAACAACAATGTCCGTGTGTTTAATAGGTTCATTAATTTAAGGTTCATTAATGAAACATAACAATGAACACAACATGAGGATTAATTCTTTTATTAATCAACACTTTGGAAAAAAATTGAGAACCCGTGGGAGAAAGCTCTGAAGAAACACCGATGACGCCGGCCTCTGACGAAGAATGAAGAAGAATGCCGGTTCCTCGGAGATTTGCGACACGCCACCAATCCTCTTCCCTGCGGCCAGAGAGGAGACGCCGCTTCCTCCACATCACACCCCGAAAATGCCTACGATCCTCTTCTCCGCGATGCCGTGTACCGCGACGCCGACGATCATCTTCCTTGTTGAGGTAGGGGATTTTGGAAATTGTATTTTCGTTCTTATGAGAATTATACCCTCGTGCTTGGTATCTTTTTGTTTTGTGTTGTGAAGAACCACTAACGCGGTGGGTGTGGACTAACGAATAAGTTCAGACCCACCGCTTCTTTGTTCTTATTGTGTGGAATTCTTAGAGATGATGATGTTGGACCGTTCTGGTGATTGGAGGCCTTCGCAGTAATCTACAGGTCCCTGGATGACCACAGGTGTAGACGGGAGCAAGAACGGACCACCGGAATGGCTCTGGTGGCCCGCAGAAAACACCGGTAGCGCAGGTCACCGGTGGCCCCCCAGCGCGCCACCGGCAGGAACCGCCTCGGCTGAATCCGTGGCGGCAGGGGACCAAATACTGTTTCTGTGGAGCGCAAAGGGAGGGGGGACAACATCCCCCCCTGCTCGGCCCGCTGGCCGAGCCAGCGCACCCCCCGCGGCCGGGCCGTGGCGGGTCGTGCGGACTGGGTCGGGCCATGCCCAGCCGGGTCGGGCCATGCCCTACCGGGATGGACTCAGACCTAGTTCGGGTTGACCCGATTAGGGCCGACTGGGGGGGGGGGGGGGGGTTGGGCCAGGTCGGGCTGGGCCCAGACCCCCCACTTTGGACTATTTTCGGCCTTTTTCCCATAACTTGAGCTACAGACCTCTGATCAACGCACATTCAGTTGAGAAGAAATCCTTCGATCGAGTTGGTCATTTCAGTATATTACACATGAGGTTTTGGCAATGTTTGGGTATGGCCGGGTTGGTTCGAACTCAAAACCAACCGGGCCCTTGGAGTAAAAATTCTTATATCTCAAGGACCGGACATCCGATTGACGTGTCGTCAATTGCGTTGGGATCATTTTGTTGAAATGGTCCTTTTGGATTATTCCTCTTATATGTTGGATGCAACTAGAGTATGGTTGGGTTGGTTTTATCTTAAAAACCAACTGAGCCCCTGGGAAGAAAAAGCCAATAACTCTCAGAAGGGGTGTCCGATTGACGCACCGTCTGTCGCGTTTGGTTTTTTTGATGAGATGAAACTTTTAGATACATCAACTTTGGACTTAATGATAGTTAATGTATCAACTCTCTTTTTCTCAAGGAGCATACCCTCATGGAATCGAGCATGCTGTGTGTGGGAACCCTAGAGCTGGCTGTTACTGTGATGATGATGACTGTACTTGGATCCTCTGTTGGTTCGGCAGCGACGATGACCGTACTAGAATCCTCTATGCGTTTGATGGTGATGACTTCTCTTCTTGTATCCTATGTGGGTCCGACAGTATTGACCTCTGTACTTGTATCGTGTGTGGGTCTGGTAGAGTAGCTGGTCTTGTATCCTTTGTGGGTTCGACAACTTAGCTGGTTTTGTATCCTATGTGGGTCCGACAGCTTAGATGAATCAGCAGCTACATCTGATCATCTCTATCGCATTACTAAGTGTATACTTGTGTGAGCTGAGTCTTGATTTTAAATCATTATCATTGATGTGTTTGACTTGCTTTCCTGTGTGGATTGGGTTGTGCTTTCCAGTGTGGACTGGGTTGTGCTTTCCTCTGTGGACTGGTTTGTGCTTGGGCTCGGGAGCTGGAGACAAACCGAAACTTATGACTTAGGTATATGTATGGGAATATACCTAAGTAGTGTTGTTGATACTTTGTCATTGTATATTTACTTTGTGTTTTATCCTTCATGGGTTCTGAGGGACCTTCAGGGGTCTCGGGGTCCCTACTAAGTGTCGTATACTCACCCCTGCACGGGCTATGCCTGCACTACGTTTTGTTTGATGTAGAAGATGGACAACACTGATCGAGGTGGAGGCTTGTGAAGCTGGATGGTACCCAGAGGTGGAACACTTAGAGGGGAATACACGGAGCGGATTCCCGGACCCGAGGTGCTGAGGAGACTATCTGTACCCACCCATCAGGTGGGATTTCCGGAGGAAAACTCAGTGCTGCTGTTTTTACCTGCGGCTGTTGTACATTACTTTCAGTTGTACTGTACGTTCAGTTTGGTTTGCATACCGGCCCATTTACTTTTCAGCACTTACTTGTACCCAGTTTTAAATTGTGCTTACTTCACTTGCGTACTCATTTGTGTTTTGTTTACATTATAAAAATACAATGGATTCCCCTTTTTATTGGGATTTACGCCTTTGGTGCTAATCTCCAGCCCCTTGTCTATGGAAGGCAGGCTTTGGGTAGTCACAGAATGGGCCCCGAGGACGGGTCGTGAAAAATTGGTATCAAAGGAGTCGGTTCTTCTGCAAAACTGAGGACTCTAATAATTTCTTCAATGTGAAGAAATAGTGATTAGGGTTTTGAGTGTGATTATCCGTCTAGGGAGTCTAGTGTTGGTGAGGCGGCCGACGTATCCATACACCAGGTCCCTGACTTCTTATTTCCAACTCAGGGCAGGAAAACATTGATTGAATGTGTGTTTCAAAAGTTTTTTCGTGATTACTTTGTGTCAGCTCACCAGGTATAATGTATTAATCATGGAGCACCGTTTCCATTCAGGATGGCCCCACTATGACAGCCAGCTAGGGTTCTGAGATTTGTGCGAGATGACAGCCCACCGAGCGACGAGGCCACAGTAAATAGTCCCATTACAGTAGAGGCACTAGTGGTACCTCTACCCGCCGAGCCACCGATGCTACCAGCCCCAGCGGTAGAGAGTGAATGCCGCCTGAGCACATTGCACATGTTTTAGAGACAGAGGCCTCCTAGGTTCCATAGTGAGATAGATCCTCAAGAAACCGAGGATTTACTAGAGGCTATCATCAGAATCTTCATATTGGTAGGGACACCAGTAGACCTCATGGTGATCCTTGCCGCGAGTCTCCTGCACGCAACAGCAGGTAGATGGTGGAGCCTGATGCTCCAGGTGCATGATGAGGAATCTCTACTTTGAACGGACTTCAAGAGCCTCTTCCTCTCGATGTTTATTCCAGCCACCCTCTGTGCGGTGTGCATCTAGGAGTTACTATAGCTACGGTAGGGCAGCATGTCAGTATCCCAGTACTTGGTGACATTTACCGACCTCCCCTGCTACTCCACAGACATGGTAAGAGACTCACTCTTCCAGGCTCAGACCTTTGACCAGGGGTTAGGGAATGAGATCAGAGCTTCGACGATTCCACTTAGCCACCCAACACAGGCGGGGGTGCTGGAGGGATCCCTGCTAGTGGAGAGCCTTCTCGCCGAGCAACCATCAGCAGCGAGACCCACCGCAGGATGGCACGGGGTGGAGTCTTCTACAGCTGGTAGTAGACAGACGACACAAGGGTCCAAGGGGACCATGCAGTCAGGTGGGCGACCTTAGGACACGGGTTTGGCTGTGCGGGGCACATGGTGCAGATCCAGCCATCCAAGGACCAGACAGTGCTATGCATGCAGCAGGTAGGGCCACATGGCTCGTGAATGCCCAACCCACCATGGAGACGAGAAGCAGAGAGTGTAGGGACCTCCTAGGCAGAGGCAAAGGTTCGACCATGGCGGTCTGTAGGGAGAAGGCGAACGAGGCAGAGGAGCTGGCCGGGCAGCAGGTGGTGGAAGACGCTTCGAGGCTCTACCACCACCACCCCATGGATGTCCACCCCGACCACAGTGATCATGCTGATAGATACAGGTTCAGCTTCAGGCAGTGGATGCCTATGACCACGGGGCACCTAAAATGATTCGAGGTACAATATGTGTCTACTCCACCCTTGCTGTAGTTCTTCTAGACACATGAGTGAGTCATTCTTTTATTTTCGCTGCCCTTGTTTGGATCTTGGATATTCCGACAGAGCTGTTGGATTGATCCTTACGGCTAGAGACTCCTACGGGAGTAGAATCAATGATTACGCACTAGTGCCGAGAGTGTGAGCATACTCTAGGAGGTGAGACCTTCGGTGGGGATCTTCTTGTAGCGGTTTCGAGGCCTTATGACGTCATCTTGGGTATGGACTGGTTTTCTACAGTATTTTCTCAGATCGATTGTATTAAGAGAAAGGTGCGGTGTGTCTGCACAGATGGGACCAGGTTCACCTTCACCGGTGAGAAGGGGACCTTTTCAGCACAGGATGGACTCATGCAGAGGAGACGGCAGCCGATCACACATCAATTGGCCAGTCTCATCCTCAGAGCAGTTGACGTGAGGAGTCCGAGTTTTCCTGTAGTGGTGGACCAGTATGCGGATGTTTTTCCTGACGATGTTCCAGGACTACCTCCTCGCGGAGAGGTAGATTTATATATAGACCTGTACCCCGAGACATCACCGATATCCACTCCAACATATCGGATGGCTCCCTTTGAACATCGTGAGCTATGGGTACAACTGGAGGACTTACAGGGGAAAGGTTTCATCTGACCAAGTGTTTCTCCCTGGGCTTCTCCTGTCCTATTCGAAAAAAAGGTAGACGTGGGAATGTGACTGTGTTTCAATTACCCTTGCCTGAACCAGGTGACCATGAGGAACAAGTATCCACTTTTGAGAATTGATGACCTCTTTGATTAGCTCTAGGGAGCATGTTGGTTTTCAATGATAGACCTCAGGTCAGGCTTTCATTAGCTTAATGTTTGAGACGAGGATGCGCAGAAGATGACCTTTAGGTGTCAGTATGAAAACTATGTGTTCTTGGTTATGCCTTTCAGTGTGACCAATTCTCTAGCTGTGTTCATGAGTCTCATGAACATGATCTTCTAGCCCTACTTCGATCAGTTTGTCGTAGTCTTCATTGATGACATACTGATTTACTCAACGACCGAGGAGGATCACGCCTACCACCTATGGATAGTACTGGATACACTCTGAGACACCAAATTTATGTTAATCTCTCAATGTTCCAGTTCTGGCTTCGAGAGGTTCAGTTCTTGGGTCACATCATCTAAGAGGTGAGAGTTTTAGTGGACCCCGCAAAGGTCGAGGTGGTACTTTCTTGGGAGCAACCCAGGAGCGTGACGGAGGTGCGTAGTTCCTTGGTCTGGCTGGGTACTATCGGAGATTTGTGCCAAAATTCTCCAGAGTTTCGGCACCACTTACAGCTCTGACGAATATGGGTAAACCCTTCATGTGGTCATACAGATGTTAGTAGAGCTTCCAGGAGCTGAGACAGAGATTGACCAGTTCTCCCATCTTAAGGCTGATATAGGAGGGCGTAGTGGACATAGTATACTGTGACACATCAGGGACTAGAATCGGGTGTGTCCTGATGTAGGAGCAAGAAGTGATCACCTACAGATCATGAAATTTGAGGAAACACGAGAAGAACTACGCTACCCATAACATGGAGTTAGTAGCAGTGGTCTTCGCCCTGAAGATGTGGCGGCACTATCTGATGGGAGAGTGCTTTATAGTCTACTCCGACCACCTGAGTCTCAGGTACATCTTCTCGTAGAATGAAATGACCCTAAGACAGCGGCGATGTCTCGAGTTCATCCAGGATTATGACTTTGAGATAGTCTACACTTCTAGGAAGGGTAACATTGTGGTGATGCTCTCAGTAGGAGATCAGGAATTCAGCTACTTCAAGATGCGACAGAGCAGTTAGCCGCATTGCAGATATCCTTTGTGGATAGGGATGGGTCAGCCTATCTACAGTCCCTCACAGTCACTCCTCCACTTCTTCAGCAGTTCAGAGAGGCACAGCGTGGGGGCGTTTACTGTGAGACACGACATGCACATATATCCTCAGAATAGGAACTTGATGGATTCTCTATAGGAAGAGAGCACGTTGTCCTTTTTAGAGGACGTACCATGGTACCAGTTTCATTACAGGAGGAGGTACTGAGATAGTTTCAAACTTCCCCATTAGCGGTACATCTAGGAGTGGCAAAGATGTACCATGATCTCAGACGTCGGTACTGGTGGCCGAGTATGAAGAATGATGTGGCATAGTTCGTTTTTCAATGCCTCACTTGTCAGCAAGTAAAGGCAGAGCACCAGGTACCTGCAGGCCTGATACAAAACTTAGAGGTCACGGAGTTGAAGTGGGATGGGATATCCCTGGATTTCGGGACAGGGATTCCACGTACTTCTAGAGGACATGACTCCATCTGGGTGATCATAGAGTGACTCACCATGTCGGACCACTTCTTACCCATCAGAGGACAGGGCTCAGTGGAGAGCTTGGAACCCCTCTATGTTCAGGTGATCATATGGCTTCATGGTTTTCCATCATCTATCCTCTCTGATAGAGATTCTCCCTTTACTTCCTGTCTTTGGAAGGGGTTACAGGAGGCATTTGGGATGCATTTACGCCTGAGCACCACCTTTCACCCACAGATGGATGGTCAGATAGAGAGGACCATTCAGACTCTCAAGGACATGCTCCGTGCATGTGTCCTTGACTTTGGTCATAGATGGGAGGATCACCTAAACTTGGTGGAGTTTGCGTACAAAAACATCTACCACTCCACCACCGGGATGGCACAATACAAGGTATTGTACGACCAACCTTGCAGATAACCTCTGTGCTGGATAGAACCTGGGGAGTCAGCACTTGTAGGACCAAAGATGGTCGAGGCCATGACAGAGAAGGTGCAGCTCATCCAGGAGTGGATGAGGACTGCACAGAGCTAACAGAAGTCCTATGATGATAGGAGGTGGATACTATTTGAGTTTTAGGGTGGAGACCATGTTTTCTTACAGGTCTCACCTCGACGTGGATTACGGAGAATTTTCTGCGACGGCAAGTTATCTCTACGCTTCATTGGACCTTTCCAGGTCCTCAACAGGGTAGGTGAAGTGGCCTACCGCCTGGCCCTTCCACCTCAGTTACACCAGGTGCACGACTTCTTCCACGTATCTCATCTGAGGAGATACATGCACGACCCGACGCATATAATCAACCATGGGGAGCTGGACATTCACGAAGGGGTGACTTTTGCGGAGGTCCTGGTGGAGCTCGAGAATCGACAGGAACGAGTCCTATGTGGATGGTCGATTCCTCTAGTGCAGATCAGGTGGTAGCACAGGAACCTCTAGGGGAGCACATGGGAGTGGGAGGCTCAGATGTGTTCTCAGTACCCTCATTTGTTCCCCTAGTTTATGTTGTAGCTTTATGGGGACACAAAGCCCTAAGGTGGGATTAATGTAAATACCCTGAAATTTATATGAATTTTTTTTAAATACTTTTGAATTTTACGAGTCCAAGTCTTCTGAGGGAGCTTTATTCCAATGACCAGTGTGCCTAGAATTAATTTCCAAAGATTAGCTCAGGTACTTTCATCCAACGAATGAGGGAGTTTTTCTAACTTTTGAACCGGTTCTTAGAATTAAAATCTGAGGGCACCGATGATTTCGTAGTTCCGAGATTCACTTAGGCGAAGCTTAACTTCAACCGACAAGGGTCGGACGAAAAAAATAAGTTTTTGGACTTTCAGAAAAAAAATTATATATAATAAAATAACTATACGTTATTTTATTATATTTCTTCCACCGTTGTGTGACAGTTTGTGGAATCGTAGTGTAATGACTATCAATAAATGAGGGCCATTTACTGACTCATCCCATTGGTTGTGTAACAGAAACGCCAATGTGTTTAATAGGTACATTAATTTAAGGTTCATAAATGAACAATAATAATGAACACAATGTGCAAATTAATTCTTTTATTAATCAACCCTTTGGATAATTAATTAAGAACCCGTGGGAGAAAGCTCTGATGAAACACCAATGATGCCGGCCTCTGACGAAGAATGACGAAGAACGCCGGTTCCTCATAGATTGGCGACACACCACTAATCCTCTTCCCCGCTGCCAGAGAGGAGACGACACTTCCTCCAAGACACACCTCGACAATGCCTACGATCCTATTCTCCGCGACGCCGTGTATCGGGATGCTGACGGTCACCTTCCTTGTTGGGGTAAGGGATTTTGGAAATTGTATGTTCTCTCTTATGAGAATAATACCCTCATGCTTGGTATGCTTTTGTTTTGTGATGTGAAGAACCACTAACGCGGTGGGTGTGGACTAGCGAACAAGTCTGGACCCACCGCTGCTTTGATCTTATTGTGCGGAATTCTTCTCGATGATGAATCCGGACCATTCTAGCGATTGGAGGCCTTCGCAGTAATTTACAAGTCCTGGGACGACTGCAGGCACAGACGGGAGCAAGAACGGACCACCGGAACGGCTCCGGTGGCCCGTAGAAAACTCCGGTGGCGCGGGTCACCGGAGGCCCCCGGCAGGAGCCGCCGCGGCTGAAGCCGCAGCCACAGGGGACCGGATCCCACGGCTGCATGGGATCCAAAAGAGACACGGCACCGGTCGCTGCGTCCGCTGAGTGTAAAGGGAGGGGGGATCACGTCCCCCCTGCTCGGCCTGCTGGCCGAGCCAGCGCACCCCCCGGCCAGGCCGGGGCGGTTCGCGCGGACTGGGCCAGGCCACGCTCAGCCGGGCCGGGCCACACCCAGCTGGGTCAGGCCACGCCCTACTGGGCCGGACCCGGACCCGGTTTGGGTCGACCCGGTTAGGGCCGACTTGGGGGGGGGGGGGTTGGGCTGGGCCCAGACCCCCCACTTCTAACTATTTTTGGTCTTTTGATCATAACATGAGTTACAGACCTTCGATATAAGCACCTTAAGTTGCGTATAAATCCTTGGATCGAGACGGTCATTTTAGTATATTACACCTGAGGTTTCGGAAATGTTTGGGTATGGTCGGGTTGGTTCGAACTCAAAACCAACGGGGCCCTTAGAGCGGAAACACTTATATCTCAAGGACCGGACATCCAATTGACATGTCATAAATTGCGTTGGGATACTTTTGTTGAGAAGGTCCTTTTGGCTTATTCCACTTGAGTTTTGGATGCAACATGAGTATGGTCAGGATGGTTTTAGATTAAAAACAAACTGGGCCCCTGGGACGGAAAAGCCAATAACTCTTAGACTGGGCGTCCGATTGACGCACTGCCTGTCGCGTTGGGTTTCATTTGATGAGATGAAACTTTTGGATACATAAACGTTGGAATTAATGACAGTTGATGTATAAAATCTCTTTTTCTTGAGTAGTGGACCCTCCGGGAATCGAGCATGCTGTGTGTGGGAATCCAAGAACTGGCTGCGACTGCGATGATGACGACTGTACTTGGATCCTCTGTGGGTTCAGATGCGACGACGACCGTACATGAATCCTATGTGGGTTCGACGATGATGACTACTCTTATTGTATCCTCTGTGGGTCTGGTAATATTGAACTCTGTACTTGTATCCTGTGTGGGTCCGGCAGAGTAGCTGGCCTTGTATCCTTTGTGGGTCCGGCAGAGTATCTAGCCTTCTATCCTTTGTGGGTCCGACAGTTTAGCTGGTCTTGTATCCTCTGTGGGTCTGACAGCTTAGATGAATCAGTGGATTCATTTGATCATCTCTATCACCTTACGAATTGTATACCTATGTGAGCTGAGTCTTGATTTTCAATCATTATCATTTATGTGGTTGACTTGCTTTCCTGTGTGGATTGGGTTGTGCTTTCCTGAGTGGACTGGGTAGTGCTTTCCATGTGGACTGGGTTGTGCTTGGGCTTGGGAGCTAGAGCCGAACTGTAACTGTTGACTTAGGTATATGTATGGGCATATACCTATGTAGTGTTGTTGATACATTGTGATTGTATCTTTCCTTTGTGGTTTATCCTTCGTGGATTCTGAGGGACCTTCAGGGGTCTCGGGGTCCCTACTGAGTATCGTATACTCACCCCTGCACGGGCTATGCCTGCACTACATTGTGTTGGATGCAGACGACAGACAAAACGGATCGAGGTGGAGGCTTGTGGAGATGGATGGTACCTGGAGGTGGACCACTTGGTGGGGCATACACGGAGCGGATGACCGGACCCGAGGAGCCGAGAAGACTATCTATACCCACTCTTCAAGTGGGATTTCTAGAGGACAAATCGGTGCTGCTGTTTTTAATTACCGCTGTTGTACTTTCCTTTCAGTTGTATTGTACTTTCAGTTGAGTTTGTATACTGGTCCATTTACTTTTCAGCACTTACTTGTACCCAGTTTTACTTAGTGCTTACTTCACTTGCGAACTCTGTCGTGTTTTGTTTACTTTATAAAAAGGAAATTCCTTACCCTTTTTATCGATATTTACGCCTTTGGTGCTATTCGCCAGCCCATGGCCTATGGAAGGGGGGTTTGGGGTTGTCACGACATAGGCCCCAAGGACGGGTCGTGGAAAATTGGTATCAGAGGAGTCGGTTCTACTGCAGAACTCAGGACTCTGATAATTTATTCTGTGTGAAGCAATAGTGTTTAGGGTATTGAGTGTCGTTATCAGTCCAGGGCTCCAGTGCTGGTGCGGCGGCCGACGTATCCATACACGAGGACCCTTACTTCTGATTTCGAACTCAGTGCATGAAAACATTGATTGGATGTGTATTTCAAAAATTTTCTATTTGATTACTTTTTTTCAGCTCACCAAGTATACTATATTAATCGTGGCACACCTGTTTCCTTTCAGGATGGCCCCACAACGGCAGACAGCTAGGGTTTTGAGCTTTGTGTGAGATGGCATCCCACCGAGCGAAGAGGCATTGGTGCAGGGTCCCATTACAGCGGAGGCACCGGTGGCACCTCTACCTGCTGAGCCACTGATGGTACCAGCCCTAGTGGCAATATGTGCACAGCTCTTGAGCGCGTTTCATGAGTTTCAGAGACAGAGTCCTCCCAGGTTCCATGGAGAGACGGATCCTCAGGCAGCCGAGGATTGGCATGAGGCTATCGTCAGAGTCTTCAGATTAGTAGGGCCACTAGCAGAGCTCATGGTGATCCTTTCCGCGAGTCTCCTGCACACAATAGTAGGTAGATGGTGGAGCATGATGCTCTAGGTGCACGACGAGTCATCTCTACTTTGGACGGACCTCGAGCGCCTATTCCGCTCGGAGTTTGTTCCAGCCACCCTCTATGCGATGTGAATCCAAGAGTTACTACAGCTGCGGCAGGGCAGCATGTCCGTAGCCCAGTACTCGACGAGATTTACCAACCTCCTGCGCTACTCCATGGACATGGTACAAGACCCATTCTTCTGGGATTGGGCCTTTGAGCAGGGTCTGAGGCATGAGATCAGAGCTTCGACGATTCCACTCAGCATCCTGACCTAGGTGGGGGTGCTGGAGAGAGCCCTGATAGTGGAGATATTTCTCTCTGAGCATCCATCAGCAGCGATACCCACCGTAGGACTGCATGGAGTGGAGTCTTCTATAGCTGGAAATTGATAGACGATGCAGCGGTCCAAGCAGACTAGGTCGTCAGGTGGGCGACCTGATTACACGGGTTCGACTGTGCGGGGCACATAGTGCAGAGCCAGCCTTCTGAGGAGCAAACTGTGCTATGCATGCAGCAGGTAGGGCCACATGGCTCATGACTGCCCGACCCGCTATGCAGATGATCAGCAGACAGTGGAGGGACCTCCCAAGAAGAAGTAGAGGATTGACCATGGCGGTCTGCAGGGAGCAGGTGGACGAGGCAGAGGAGCTGGATGAGTAGTGGGTGGTGGACGACGCTTCGAGGCTCTACCACCACCACCCCCAGGAGGTCCACCCCGACCATAGGGAGCTGGCGGACAGAGACATGCTCATCTTTAGGAAGTGGAGGCCTATGGCCACAGTGCACCTGAGATGATTCGATGTACTATCTGTGTCTACTCCAGCCTTTCTGCAGTTCTTATAGACACAAGAGTGAGTCATTATTTTATTTTTTCTGCCCTTGTGTGGAGCTCATAGATTCCGACATAACCATTGGCTTGATCCTTGTTCATAGAGACTCCTACAGGAGAAACCTCAATGATTATGTACTGGTGCCGGTAGTGTGAGCTTAATGTAGGAGGTGAGAGATTTAGCTGGTATCTTCTTGTAGCGGCGTCGAGGCCTTACGACGTCATCTTGTGTATGGACTGGTTATCTATAGTCTATGCTCAGATCGATTGTATTAGGCACAAGGTGCGGTGTGTCCGTACGGATGGGAACAGGTTCACCTTCACCGGAGATAAGGGGACATTTGCAGTACAGGATAGAATCACATAGAGGAGAGGGAAGCTGATCACACATTAGTTGTCCAGTCTCATCCTAAGAGTAGTTGACGTGCAGAGTCCGAGTTTTCCTATAGTGGTGGACCAGTATGCGGACGTTTTTCCTGACGATGTTCCCGAACTACCTCCTCACAGAGAGGTATATTTCTATATAGACCTATACCCCGAGACATCACCGATATCCACTCCAGCATATCGGATTGATCCCACCGAACATCGTGATTTGAAAGTACAACTGGAGGACTTACATGGGAAAGGTTTCATCCGACCCAGTTTTTCTCCCTCGGCTTCTCTGGTGCTATTCGCCAAGAAGGCGGATGGTGGATTGCAACTGTGTGTCGATTACCGTCACCTAAACTAGGTGACTGTGAGGAACACGTATCCAATTATGGGGATTGATGACCTATTTGATCAGCTCAAGGGAGCACGTTGGTTCACAAAGATATATCTCAGGTTAGGCAATCATCATCTTATAGTTCAAGATGAGGATGTGCAGAAGATGGCCCTCAGGTGTCGGTATGGCCACTATCAGTTCTTGGTTATGCCTTTCGGTGTGACCAATGCTCCAGCTGTGTTCATGAGTCTCATGAACATGATCTTCCAACCCTACCTCGATCAGTTTGTCGTAGTCTTCATTGACGACATACTGATTTACTCGAAGACCAAGGAGGAGCACGCCTACCACCTACGTATTGTACTGGATACACTCCGAGAGCACCATCTTTATGGAAAGCTCTCCAAGTGCCAGTTTTGGCTTCAAGAGGTTCATTTCTTGGGGAACGTCATCTCATAGGTAGGAGTTGTAGTGGATCCTGTGAAGGTCGAGGCAGTACTTTCTTGGGAGCCACCTAGGAGCGTGACAGAGTTGAGAAGTTTCCTAGGTCTGGATGGGTACTATCAGAGATTTGTGCCAGACTTCTCCAATGTTGCGGCACCACTTACAGCTCTGAAGAAGAAGGGGAAACCCTTCATGTGGTCAGAAAAATGTCAGTAGAGCTTCCAGGAGCTGAGGCATAGATTGAGTAGTGCGCACATCTTGAGGCTGCCAGAGGATGTCGTATGGTACATAGTATACTGCGATGCATCATGGACTGGATTCAGGTGTGTCCTTATGCGGGAGCAGGCAGTGATCGCCTATGGATCATGACATTTGAGGAAACACGAGCACAACTATGCTACCCATGACCTGGAGTTAGCAGCTATGGTCTTCGCCCTGAAGATGTGGCCGCACTATCTGATGTGTGAGCATTTTATAGTCTACTTTGACCACTAGAGTCTCAGGTACATCATCTCACAGAAGGACATGAACCTGAGACATCGACGATGGCTCGAGTTCCTCTAGGATTATGACATTGAGATATTCTATACTCTTGGGAAGGGGAACATTGTGGATGATGCTCTCAGCAGGATATTGGGCATTCAGGTACTTGGAGAGGCGACGAAGTAGTTAGCTACTTTTTAGATATCCTTCATGAATAGGGATGAGGTAGCCTATATATAGTCCCTCATAGTCACTCCTCCTCTTCTTCAGCGGGTAAGAGAGGCACAGCCTGGGGGCGTTGACTGTGAGACGCGACATGCACAGATAGCTTCAGGACAGGCACCTGATGGATTTTTTGTAGGAAGAGATCACGTCTTCCTTTTCAGAGGACATAACATGGTACCAGTTGCATTACAAGAGGAGGTGCTGAAAGAGTTTCACACTTCCCCATTAGAAGTACATACAGGAGTGGTGATGTTGTACGTGGATCTCAAACGACAGTGCTGGGGGCCGGGTATGAAGAATGCTATGGTAGAGTTTGTTTCTTGATGCTTCTCTTGTCATCAAGTTAAGGTAGAGCACTAGGTACCTGTAGGATTGGTAGAACCCTTAGAGGTCCCAGAGTGGAATTGAGATGGGATATCCATATATTTCATTACAGGGCTTCCACATACTTCCAGAGGACACGACTCCATCTCGGTGATCGTATACCGACTCACCAAGTCAGCCCACTTCTTACCCATCAGAGAGTAGGGCTCTTTGGAGAGCTTGGGACACCTTTACGTTTAGGAGATCATAAGGCTTCATGGTGTTCCATCATCTATCGTCTTCGACTGATATGCTCTCTTTACTTCCCGGCTTTGGAAGGGGTTGCATGAGGCATTTGGGACGCAGCTACACCTGAGCACCCCCTTTCACCCACAGACGGATGGTCAGATGGAGAGGAACATTCATACTCTCGAGGACATGCTCCGTGCATGTGTTCTTGACTTTGGTCGCATCTGGGAGGATCACCTTCCCTTGGTGGAGTTTGCGTACGACAACAGCTACCACTCCACCATCGGGATGGAACCATACGAGGCATTGTACAACCGACCTTGCAGATCACCTTTGTGATGGACAGACCCTGGGGAGTCAGCACTTGTAGGACCAGAGATGGTCCAGGTCACGACAGAGATGGTGTAGGTCATCCAGGAGCGGATGAGGACTACATAGAGCTGCCAGGAGTCCTATGCTGATAGGAGGCGGAGACCACTGGTGTTTGAGAATGGAGACCACGTCTTCTTACTGGTCTCACCTCGACGTGGATTACAGAGATTCAGCCATGGTTTCAAGTTATCTTCGTGCTTCATCGGACCTTTCCAGGTCCTCAACAGGGTAGGAAAAGCGACCTACGGCCTGGCCCTTCCACCTTAGTTTCACCAGGTGCACGACATCTTCCACGTATCTTAGCTGAGGAGATACGTGCATGACCCGATGCATATCATCAACCACGGGGAGATGGACATCGATGACGGGGCGTCCATTACGGAGGTCCTGGTGGAGGTTGAGGATCGACAGGAGCAGGTCCTATGTGGACGGTTGAATCCTATAGTGCGCATCAGGTGGCAGAACAAGAACCTCCAGGAGAGTACATGGGAGAGGGAGGCTCAGATGCCCGATCAGTAACCTCATTTGTTCCCCTAGTTTGTGTTTTAGCTTTACAGGGACGCAAAGCCTTGAGGTGGTAGTAATATAAAGACCCTGAAATTTCAAGGATTGTTTTTAAATACTTTGGAATTTTACGAGTCTATGTCTTCTAAAAGAGCTTGATTCCGAGGCCCGGTGTGCCCGGAATCAATTTTCGAAGTTTAGCTCGGGTACGTTCAGTGAACGAATGAGTGGGTTTTTCTATCTTTTGAACTGGTGCTCGGAATTAAAATCTGAGGGCACCAATGATTTCTTAGTTCTAGGATTCACTTATGTGATGCTTAACTTCTACTGACAAGGTTCGGACGAAAAAGATATGTTTTATGACTTTCAGAAAAAGAATTATATATAATAAAATAACTATAAGTTATTTTATTCTTTTTCTTCCACCATTGAGCAAGAGTTGGTGGAATCGCAGTGTAACGATGTTCAATAAATGAGGGCCATTTAATGACTCATCCCTTGGGTTGTGTAATAGAAATGCACGTGTGTTTAATAGGTTCATTAATGTAAGGTTCATTAATGAACCATAATAATGAACACAACGTGAGGATTAATTATTTTATTAATCAACCCTTTGGAAAACAAATCGAGAACCTGTAGGAGAAAGCTCTGACGAAATGCTGATGACGCCGGCCTCTGATGAAGAATGACGAAGAACGCCGGTTCCTCAAATATTGGCGACGCTCCACCAATCTTCTTCCCCGCATCCAGAGAGGAGACGCCGCTTCCTCCATGGAATGACCTGGAAATTCCTACAATCCTCTTCTTCGCAATGCCGTGTACCGCGACGCCGAATATCGTCTTCCTTGTTGAGGTAGGGGATTTTGAAAATTGTATGTTCTTTCTTATGAGAATTATACCCTCGTGCTTGGTATCTTTTTGTTTCATGATGTTAAGAGCCACTAACGCGGTGGGTGAGGACTAACGAACATGTCAGGACCCACTGCTGATTTGTTATTGTTGTGATGAATTATTAGCGATGACGAAGATGGACCGTTCAGGTGATTGGAGGCCTTCACAGTAATCTACGGGTCCCGGGATGACCGCAGGCGCAGACGAGAGCAAGAACGAACCACCGGAAGGACTCTGGTGGCCCGGGGAAAACTCCGGCAGCATAGGCGGCCTGAGGCGGTGGCGCCCCGGTGTGCCGCCAGCAGGAGCCACCGTGGCTGAAGCCACAGTGGCAGGGGATTGGATCCTGCGGCCCCGGAGTGCATAGGGTGGGGGGACTACGTCCCCCCCCTACTCGGCCCGCTGGCCGAGCCAGCGCCCCCCCCCCCCCTGCCGGGGCGGGGCGGGTCTCGTGGACCGGGTCGGGCCGTGCCCAGCTGGGTCAGGCTACGTCCTACCGGGCCGGACCTGGACCTGGTTCGGGTAGACCCGGTTCGGTCGGAATCAGGGGGGTTGGGCTGGGTCGGGTCGGGCCCAGACCCCCCCACTTCGGACTATATTCAGACTATTTCCCATCATCTGAGCTACAGACCTCCGATCAACGCACTGTCAATTGCGTAGAAATCCTTGGATCGAGGCGGTCGTTTCGATATATTACAACTGAGGTTTTCGAAATGTTTGGGTATGGCCAGGTTGGTTCGAACTCGAAACCAACCGGGCCCTTGGAGAAGAAACACTTATATCTCAAGGATCGGACATCCGATTGATATGACATCAATTGCGTTGGGATCCTTTTATTGAGATGGTCCTTTTGGATTACTCTACTTGTGGTATGGATAGAGCTGGAGTATGTTTGGTTTGGTTTTAGCTTAAAAACCAACCGGGCCCCTAGGACAGAAATGTCAATAACTCTCAGACCGAGTGTCCGATTGACGCACCGTCTGTCGCATTGGGTTTCTTTTGATGAGACAAACTATTGGATACAACAAATTTGGACTTCGTGATAGTTGAGATATCGAATATCTTTTTCTTGTGGAGCGGACCCTCCTAGAATCAAGTAAGATGTGTGCAGAAACCCTAGAGCTGGCTGCGACTGCGACGATGACGACAGTACATGGATCCTCCGTGGATTCGGTAGTGACGACGACCATACTAGAATCCTACATGGGTTCAACGGCGATGAGTACAATTCTTTTTCCTATGTGGTATGGAAGTATTGACCTATGTACTTGTATCCTGTGTGGGTCTGGCAGAGTAGCTGGTCTTGTATCCTTTGTGGGTCCGACAATTAGTTGGTCATGTATCCTATGTGGGTCTGATAGCTTAAATGAATTAGTGGCTGCATCTGATCATATATATCACCTTAAGAAGTGTATACCTGAGTGATCCGAGTCTTGATTTTCAATCATTATCTTTAATGTGGATGACTTGTTTTCTTGTGTGGATTGGTTTGTGCTTTCTTGTGTGGACTGGGTAGTGCTTTCCTATATGGACTGCGTTGTGCTTAGGCTAAGTAGCTGGAGCCGAACTGTAACTGATGACTTAGGTATATGTATGGGCATATACCTAAGTAGTGTTATTGATACTTCGTGATTGTATCTTTCCTTTGCGGTTTATACTTCGTGGATTTTGAGGGACCTTTGGGGGTCTTGGGGTCCCTACTGAGTATCGTATACTCACCCCTGCACGGGCTTTGCCCACACTACGTTGTGTTGGATGCAGAAGATGGACACAAATGATCGTGGTGGAGTCTTGTGGAGCTGGATGGTACCTGGAGGTGGAACACTTGGTGGGGAATACACAGAGCGGACAGCTAGACTCGATGAGCCGAAGAGACTCTCTGTACCCACCCTTCAGGTTGAATTTCCGGAGGATGACTCGGTGCTACTGTTTTTTACTTACTACTGTTGTTCTTTCCTTTCAGTTGTATTGTACATTCATTTGGGTTTGTATACTGGCCCATTTACTTTTTAGCACTTGTACCCAGTTTTACTTAGTTCTTACTTCACTTGCGTACTCTTTTGTGATTTGTTTACTTTATAAAAAGGTAATGCCTTCCCCTTTTTATTGGGATTTACGCCTTTGGTGATAGTATCTAGCCCCTGGCCTATGGAAGGTGGGTTTGGGGTAGTCACGGAACGGGCCCCGAGGGTGGGTCAGGACAATGTAACCTCTATATTAGCATTCTCACAATGATATGGATGACAGTTAAACTAAATGCTTTCAATGTAAAAGTGGGTTTACATTTGAGAATTGACTATGAAAACCAAATAATATTTGTTTGAATGAATGTAGTGTAACATTTAATATCAAAAAACATTTATATTTAATGTCATTTTATTAAATATAAGGTTATATATAGTTCAGTGAAACATAATTTTTTCTAAATTAAAAATGATTTCTTGCATCTTTAACAAGGATATAAAAAAGATAAATTTTAATAATTTAGGGTGAATATGAATGTTCATCCTTCTCCACTAAGGAATTGAGGTATGGATACATTAAACCATTTCCTTTATATTTCATTCAATATTATTATCAAATGAGTATAAATAAAATAAATAATAAATGATTGTCAATTGGAATCCAAATCTATATAGTGAAATTGGGAAAGATGGGTTATATAGTTCATGTGGAGAAAACACCCATCAAAGAATTATAATAGGAACAAAGAATAGATTTTATTAAAATAAACAATAGAACAAGGAGTTTTAATATTTATGGTGTTGGAAAAAATTCCCATTGGCATGTTTAAGGAACCCATGGAAGTATTTTATTAAATTTGTTTTTAAGTAGACATAGAAATAGAAAACTAGAAAAATAGTGATAATGTAGATTTGACATATTCTTTGTATTACACCAAACATTAGAGAGTTTCAAAAAATATTAGAATTAGGCACTATAAAGGAAGTATGTTTAAGCTAGTTGAAAAAAAATTCATATCTAGAGTTATAATGAATTTCAATTGTTAAAAATATGATATTCATTTTTTTGATTATTATAGGGAGACTTTTTTGTGGTTATACATCGAAGAAGTGAACTAAAGGGGATGCAGAATTATTATTATCATTATTATTTATAATAAATTGAGATTAGTTATAACTTCATATTATTATTTGAAATAATAATATGATTTTTTTTCATTTAAATGGACATATATATAAATATAAAAAAGGGTATAAATATATATATGATATTTTTTTATGAAAATTTAAATATGATATTATTATTATTCTTTTTATCATTATTAAGTGATGGTGATTTTTTTATGAAATTAGAAAAGAAGGACAAGAGGGTTTTTCTACAATTTCATTCATCTAGTTGTTTTTTGGTTTAAGATACCTAAATTGAAAAATCCCAAAGGGGTTTTTTACAATATCTATTGTGATATGGTGTGAAATATTCTCTTGATATACATTGTATAAGTCTAAGAAGGTGAACCCTAAATGACCACAATAACTACTTAATAAACAAAAAATGATGGTTGATTTTGACCTTTCATTGTTACCTATATAGACCACTATTTGGTGGTCTCTATAAGAAAACCCCAAGATACCTATAGTGAACACTATAGATAGTTTAATTTTTTTTATAAAAAATATTATAGCACAATTAAAAAAACATAAAAAGAACCACGATTCACATATTAAATAAATTTATACCAAATATTTAATTTTATAAACTAACAAATAAAATCATCCAATATTTTTTTAAAAAAATAAAATAATTGAAATCTATTAGAAAGTTTCAATTGAAACATAGTACAATTAACAATCTCGGGTTATATTTTTTTTCAATATATACTATTTTTAAATCATACTTTATTATAAAATAGCTTATTCGGTACGTATCAACACACTAAAAGCCCGATTGACATGTATACTACCTTTACATGTAAAAAATAATATAGATAAACTTTTTCTATGATTTCACATAATTCTTAGCTCATTTTTTGTGGTTTTGAAAGTTACCTGCATGTTTTAATGATTTTAAAACACTAAAAGTTTGATTCTGATCATCCTAAGAAAATGAAACATCTGATTGATATGATTTCTACTTCAAAATTTCAAAAATCACTCCATGGGTTTTGTCATATTATTTATAAAAAAAATCATAGACTAGTTTCTCGATTTTGACCCCCAAGCACAGATTTATAAATGTCATCAAATTGTTATAAAACTATTTATTTAGTTTGTTCGGGCCAACTTCAAATATGATTGATGTGTAGTCTCCTCATACATATAAAAAATAATAAAAATATTATTTTTCTGTGATTTCATGTCATTAAAAGATCATTCATGAGGATTTAACCATTTCATGAACATTTCATTGTTTTTAAAATACTAAAAGTGAGTTTCCAATCATCCCAAGAAAATGACGTGTCCGGTTGGTGTGACGATTGATCCAACATTTGAAAAACCACTATGAAGTTTTTGTATTATGATTTCTTGGTAATAAACAGTCATTTTAATTTTTTGACCTAATGATGAACAATTTAAAGGCCATTATACCATTAAACACTTTTTATTTAGTCTGTCCAAGCACACCGCATGTACGATTGTCACGATTTTAGCGCATGATCATAAAAAATAATAAAAATATGATTTTACTATGATTCAATGTTATTTAGAGGTCATTTTATATCATTTGAACCATTATATACACATTTTATTGTTTTAAAAAACACTAAATATGCATTTTCAGTCATCTCAAGAAAACAACACTTTTTATTGACGTGTCGTCAAAACCCACATTTCAAAAAATAATTCTATAGTTTTTTTTGTATGATTTTATAGAAATATAAGGTCATTTTCTTAGGTTTTACATCCAGATGCATGTTTTTAAAATCCCTCAAACTATTAAAAACTACTTATTCAGTCTGTCCAAGCATATTACATGCCTGATTGATATTCTGATTACTCATACACATCAAAAAAATTAAAAATACAAATTTTATATGATTTCTCATCATTTAAGGTTTTTTTCTATTGGTTTTGTCATTAGATGTATGTTTTGGTGTTTTTAAAACACTAAATGTGTGTTTCCAATCATCCTAACCAAATGAAACATTTGATTGATGTGTCTTCTACTCCATCATTTCAAAAATTACTCTACAATTGTTGTTGTATGATTTCTATCCAAGAAGTTTTTTTTTGTTTTGTTTGCACCCACTAACACACATTTTTAAAGGCTTCCAAACCATTAAAAACTACTTATTTAGTCATTTCAAGCACATGACATGTTCGATCGACATTCCGTTTTCTCCAAAATGTCAAAAATAATGAAAATATGATTTCATATGATTATTAAAAGGTTGTTTTCTAGGGTTTTGATCTCTATATTCATGCTTTAGTGTTTTTAAAACATTAAAAGTGTGTTTCTAGTCATCCTAAGAAAATAAAACATCATATTAATTATCTTTATGCTCCAATAGTTCAGAAATAATTCTAATATTGTTTTTGTATGATATCACAACAATTGAAGCTCATTTTCTTTGTTTTGACCCCCTTGAAACACATTTTTAATGGCCACAAAATCATTTAAAACTTCTTATTTAGAGCACACTTCTTGTATGATTTATTTGACTTATACTTATACATGTAAAAAAATTAAAAAGATGATTTTTCTATGATTTCATGTCATTCGGATGTTGTTTTCTATGACTTTGACCGATACACACATGTTTTAATGTTTTTGAAACAAAAAAAGTGTGTTTATAATAATCCCAAGAAAGCAAAATATCTGATAAAAAAAATTTATAGTCTAACATTTCAAAAATTACACTATAGTTTTGTTCATATGATTTCATGGAAATCAGAGTTTTTTATAGGTTTTGACCCCCAGACACACATTTTTAAAGGAGGTTTAATCGCTAAAAATGCTTCTTTGGTCCATCTAATAACACCACACATCTGATTGATATATATTCCACTCATACACCTCAAAAATAATACAAATATGATTTTAATATGATTTTATGTCATTTAGAGGTCATTTTATATATTTTGAACCGTTACCACATGTCTTAGTGTTTTTTAAACCCTAAAAGTATGTTTCTAATAATCTTGAGAAAATGATACATCAAATTAATGTGTTTTCTACTCTAACATTTCAATAATCAATATAAAGTTGTTTTCATATGATTTTAGATCAATAAATAGTTGTATATTTGGTTATAACCCCTTGGAACATGTTTTCAAATCCGTTAAAATATTAAAGACTACTTATTCAGTCTATATGAACACATCATATGTCTGGTCAATGTGTAATCAACTTGTATGTGTAAAAAATAAAACAAAATTTATTATTTTAAGATCTAACATCCTTCAAATGTTATTTTAAAAAGTTTTAACCTTTGTACACATGTTTCTTTTTGTTTTTAGAACACTAAAAGTATTATTATGATCATCTTTAGAAAATGACAAATCAGATTGATGTTTCTTATACTCTAAAATTTTAAAAATTCACTCAATGGATGTGTTAATATTATTTTATGACAATAAGATGCGTTTTTTTGGTTTTGACCCTCTTGTGCATGTATTTAATGGTTGTCAGGCTGTTAAAAACTACTTATTTATCATGTTAAATCACACAGAACACCTGAATGATGTGAAATCAGATCAAACACTTAAAAAATTATAAATACGTTTTTTCTTAGATTTCATGTCATACTGATGACTTTTTGTATGGTTTTGAAAATTACATGAATATTTTAGTGTTTTTAAAACACTATAAATGTGTATTTGATCATCCCATTCAAAATAATGAATGATTGAAATTCTATTGGGTGAAACATTTATAAAATTACTCTAAATTTGTTTTCGTTTTATTTCATGGCAGTTAGAGGTCATTTTCTTACTCTTGACCCACTGAACCCCGTTTCTAAAGGCCTTCAAACTATTAAAAATTATTTATTCTATTTGTTTGTGCATAAAAAATGTCTGAATGATGTTCCATCATCTCCTACACATAAAAAATAATAAAAATACAAATTTCCCATGATTTACATCATTTATACATTGTTAACTATGTTTCTTGTCATTACACACATGCTTTGGTGGTTTAAAAACACTAAAATTGCATTTTCTGTCATCACAACCAAAAAACACATAAAATTGTTGTGTCGTCAACTCTAAAATTTAAAAATTACTATATGTTTTATTTTATATGATTTTATGGAAAGGAAATGTCATTTCATAAGTTTGACCCCCCGAATGCACATTTCTAAAGGGGCCCCAAATCATTAAAAACTATTTATTTGATCATTCCGAGCACACTCCATGTCTAATTGATGTTACATAAGCTCATACATGATAAAAATAATAAAAATACGATTTTCCATTGCTTATATGTCATTTTGAATTAATTTTATATAGTTTTGACTATTACATGCATGTTTTAATGTTTTTAAGACACTAATTTTTTTTTCAGTCATCTTGAGAAAACAACACATCAAAATGATGTTTTTTTCCTTTAACATTTCAAAATTCACTCTATGATTATTTTTACGATTTTGTTGAAATAATATGATGTTTTATTTATTTTAAACCTCTGAAAAACAATTTAAAAGTCCCCTAAACTATTAAAAATTTCTTATTTTGTTATATGAGCACACCACTCATCAAATTGACTGACCGTCTACTCATACACAACCAAAAAATTTACAAAGATAGTTTTCCCATGATTTCATTTCATTCAAAGGTTGTTTTCTATTTTTTTTATAGTTACACACATGATTTTGTGTTTTTAAAACTATAATGGTGAAATTTCGATCATCTTGAGAAAAAAACACATCTAATTAATATTTCATCAGTTCCAAAATTTTACAAATTACTCTACAGTGGTTGTCTTATGATTTCATGGTAGCCAAGGGGTTATTTTCGTGGTTTTGAATTCTAGACACATTTTTAAAGGTTTTCAAACTGCTAAAAATCATTATTCAGTATTTCTGAGCCCACCACATGTTCAATTGAAATTTACTTTTATCATAAACATAAAAAATTATACAAATAATATTTTCCATGGATTTCATACTATTCATAGGTTGTTCTATATGGTTTTGACCACCACACACATGTTTTAGTGTTTTTAAAAAACAAAAGGTGTGTTTTTGGTCATCCTTAGAAAAATATATTTCATATTGATGTTTCGTATTCTCCAACATTTCAAAAAAAATATATGGTTATTTTATAATTTCATGATAATCATAGGACATTTTCTTGGTTTTGACCCCCAGATGCAGGTTTTTAAAGTCCATAAAACCTTTAAAAATTCTCATTTGTCCTTCTTGAGTTCACCGCATGTTTTATTGACATGAAATTTACTCATACATGTAATAAATAATAAAAATAAAATTTCCATAGTATTTCACATCATTAAAAGGTCATTTTCTACGGTTTTTACATTTAAAGACACGTTGTAGTGTTTTTAAAATAGTAAAAGTGAGTTCATGATTATCACAAGAAAAAACACATTAGATTTACATTCTGTCTACTCAAACATTTCAAAAATAACTCTACGGTTTTTTAATATAATTTCATAGAAATATGTATAAGGCCCCAACATTAAACATTACATAATCTCATGTTTAGTCAATAATTTGACATTATTTCACATTGATGATATTTTCAAGTTAAGTGTATTAGATAATTAGGCCATAACTATTACATAATATATCCAAACATTACATGTGGATAATTAAACTCAGTATCTACTTTTTTCCACCAAAGGAAACCCTTTAAACAAAACATGATTTCTTTTTATTGATAAAAATATTCATGAATTATTCATTTCTATTAGATATTAATATACCCTATAGAAAACATTTAAAAAACATGGGATTGGCATAAAAATATCATTAAGGAATATAAAGTAATGAATAGAACTATTAGTCCATGAATATTTAAAACTCATGATAACAATTTCACAAAATTATACTTTTCACCCATAAAACATAAACTCTTTAACATACCTTATAAAATCGTATGATTCCAGATAAACTGATAGAAATCATAAATCATAAAGGTATGTTATTGCATCCATAACATACTTACATTTTAGCTTTCACAAATATATAGGGATTAACCTTCATGGTCATGTTTGGAATACCCATCAAAGTATATTACCAAAATATCTTGGGAGAAACTTAATTTTTTACCTCTGTCACGTTACCCAATGTATTGGAGAGGTATCACGAGCTCACCCACCCTCAGTTTATCACAAAACAACCTGTATACATAATAAATTTCCAAGAACCATAAAATAATAATAACACATAATCCATGAATAAATTAAAATTAACATTTTCATATTTCCATCATAAGATATTATTTCAATATATTGAAAGATTCACTTTATTTCCAAAACCATTTAAAGCATTTAATAATGATACATTTGAATCAAAGTACCTCATACAAATCTGAAAATTTTGAAATAAATTTACATTTTAAAACATTGATTTCCATATAAATACATTTATAAAAACCATTTTGAAAACATGGACATAAAATTGAAAGATATATAAGAATAAATCATCAAAACACTAAAGTGTATTTTTTAGTTAAAAATTTCCTTACCACTTGAGAAGAAATTGGATAAGTATCATTAACGAGTATCATCAAAAAAAAACTTCAAATATCATGATAATATACTAATTCATGACGTGACATGTCAAAATGGTTGTATATACACCTTATAAGACAATAAAGGTGCATAATATCAAGATATGCCCCAATGAAATAATAATGAGACAAAGTCCCTTATAAAGATTGTATCATTAGATTAAAGATAAATCAATGAAATAATTATTTATAAAAAAAATAAATACATCCAATATAAGTGGATATTCAGTGTAAAATAATCAAAGTTCATTCACAAATATTCTAGAAAAAAAAAACTAATGACATGGTTATTTAACTCAAAGAATGAAAATTGAGTTAAGATTTCCCTTACCTTGAGTATACCTTGTATTGTTCATTTTTTATATTCATAAAAAATAAACATAGGTTAATTTATACAAGATTAATAAAATTTTCCAATTTTATTATTCATTTTATATTACTTATTACCCTGTTATAGTAATTAGTTAATTATTTCAGTTCATATCAGATGTTTTATCGATGTTCGGTACAAGAGTCAAAAATGAACTTGTTATAATTAGAAATTTTCCATGTGATCAAAAGTAAATTATATCTATAATAGTATTGATGATTTAAATATCATATATATCCCATATTTATGTATTTATCATAATCCATAATATATTTAGATAAGAAATTAAATTCATCGTTTATAGAGACGGTAGGCCGTACATATGCATCTACTTTCATTTCTTTGTTATATAAAAGGAATGAAAACTAAATGATAGATAATAATATTATAGTTCCAGTATAATATCTATGTTACATATTTTAAATATTTTCCTTAACTCCATCCTTTATACATTCCATTAATGCCATGAATGAGTCATATCACTTTGACGGGGGGTAGTCCACACTTCCTCAAATGACATTATCAAATTTACACATTATGGAAAGAATAATGGTATATTGAAAATAAAAATTATATAATAATATATAAAATATAAATATAATATATATAATATATAAATACAATTCCATCATTATGGCTACCATGAGATTTGGTAGGAGAAAATTGAATAATAATCATTTTATCGGGGAGTAGTTCTCCGTACACAGAATCAGAATGTTCTATATCCATTAGATGGAGTTGAGTGTAAGTGTTGGGAGAAAACTTAACATAAAACATAATATAATATTGATTATAATTTTTTTAATAAATTAATTGAATAAATAGAGGTTAGGGGGTTGGTGAATGAAAATAAATTAAAGGATCTTAAGAGAAGACATTACCTCTAAATCAGGTAGCTCCTTTTGATTTGAGCCAAAAGGCTTCCTTGAAATTCCTTAAAAAACTTAAAGATTATAGGATGAAGTGAGGGATGTTAGGAGATTATCTAAGAATAATTTTGGTGAGGCAAGGGGCTTGAGAGGTCTGAGTACGTGGTTATAGGTGGTGGTCTTTTATAAGAGGGAGGAGGGACACATTAGAAAAGTGTTGAAATATTATTTTATTATAAATTTATTTTCAAATTATAATAGAAAAAAGAGATATAATTCAAGGATAATATGATTATGTGTATAAATCCTCTCAAACAATATATTTTAGAAAATTTTAGGTCATAATGTTTACATTATCTTTTAGCATTAACCTTTAGTTAAATAAATTAACTCTTACCATGTCTTCTTGTATTTTTACACTATATGGTTAATTTTGTTACTATATCTTGCCAAGATAAAATAAAGTGGATAATTAATGATATTTTTAACATTATGTAAGTTAGTTCACTTATTCTTAGATTTTTATGACAACTATATATCTTAATAATATAGTATTTATTTTAAAAACTCATTTAGGTCAATTTTGACACTATTTAGTAATTGATTTTTTCTAAAGTCATAAAATTTAATTAATTAGAACCAACTAAATTAACTCAAATATAAAATGTCATAATCATCAAAAAATTCATTAATGGAATAAAAATGTTCAAATTATATTTATTTTAATATTTATAATATCATTTATTAGAATCTTTCATTAATAAGGTAATCTCTACACCATCATTGTGTCATAAATAAATTTATTTATATAATTTATAAAAATTATAAATGAAATACCCTGATGTAGGAAATTTTTTATATTTCTAATGAATATTTATAGTAATATATTTCAGTTATATAATCCTATATTAAAAATGTTTTAGTAAAAGATACACGTTTATGTTAAATTTCACTTTACATTAAATTAATTATTATAACATGTCATTATCACATCAAAGTGTCTCCATGGGGTCCTAAAATCGACCCAAGGATGTTCATGGTTGGAAAAATATCATACAAAATGATTAGACACATGTTAGGATGGTTTTATATTAGTATAATATTATTTTATACCCCTATTTACCTAATTTACACTTTAACCATCTAAATGAAAATAAGTACTGAATTTACTATTCGTAATGGCCAAAAATAAAAGGTACATGTTTACATAATTTTTAAATTATGATTACAAATATGTAATCCATTTTTACAAATTCAAAAATCAGAAGTTAAAATAATTTATTTAAAAATTAATCCTATGGTCAAAATGAGAAATCGAGATTTTAAAAAGTAAAAACCATAAATATATTGACACATATTTATATCAAATTTCAATGTGAAATTTATTCTAATGAACATAATTTGATTAAATGAAAAAAAATAAAATTAACCTTTAAAACCAATTAAAATTATAATCTAACTATTTAAATAAATCTGACAAAAATGTAGTTTTGAACTAAAATGCATTAGTTTTCAATATTCATAAAAAATGATTTTTATCATGAAAACACAAAAAATTCAACCAAAATAAATTTTGATGTAAATATTTTAGAGACGAAGCTAATTTTTTCAAATAGAACATATAAAATTGAGAAAAAATATATTAAAAAGGGTTTTCCATAAAAAGGTATTAAAACTACCTTTTAAGAATATTAGAGTATTTCATGCTTAAAATTAGATATATTATAATCTTAAGCCTCTAAAATTTATTGGATAAATGTAAAAATGTTTAAAAAACATGTGTAATCATGACATTGTTAGTTCTATTTTTTCCTGTCAATACAACAACTAGGTGTTAACTACTATTTAAAATAATAATTGTATTAATTTTCTGTATAACTCAGTGTTATGTGCAACGTATGATTTTACAGAAACTCATTATTACGTACTGAGTACACTATCTGATATTGAATCCCCATTAAGGTAAAACCACTTTATAATTCATAAATATTAATAGATATGAAAAATTATTCTTCTACAATTACCTGGGATGTTATATCATTCCCCACTTTTAGAAATTATGTCCTCGCAATTTTAAATTTTGGGCTCTATAACTAAGGTATCACTTTTCAAACATTTTATATTGAAATCCCACATCTAAAAAGGGTCAATAAAACTACCACTTTATAAAGAAGGTAAGATAAGAACCAAAGTCACCTAATATAACATATACTTGGATTCCATGTAGGAAAATATTTATATGGAAGAAAAACTAACCATCATGTTCTGATGGAGAGTGATAGAAAACATGATCAGGAGAATGTTAACAATCAGAAAACAAAAAACTTGTGATTGGTTAAATGGTCATTGATTTCCCAGTAGGAAAATTAAATGGAAAATGTTTTTGTTTTAATGTCCTTTTCATAAAGTTTAGGAATTCATTTACTTCCTAGACTATGTACATAAGGTAACATACTTACTAGAGAAGTAGAGTTTCATCATTTAGTCAATTTACACCATAAACTCATCTTTACCTCCAGTTAATGAGTATTTAAGATGATTTTTTCCTGACTGAAGTACTATAATCAACATCTAGATAAAAAAATAATCCAAAAATGGTTTACTATCTTCGTCTTCTATCTTTATAGATTAACCAAAACCAAAATTGTTACTATAAGGTAAGAAAATTCTCCAAAATGAATAATCCTTTATAAGGATAAGGAATACTTTTAATCTCTAAAATTCAACCGTAAACCCCAAAGTTAAACATAGACCATTCATCAAATAAATTTCCATAATATTCCTCAAAATAATTCACGTATGATTGAAACCCAAAACCTAGAATAATTTTATAACATAGTCTTCTAAGATAAATTTTAACATGTATCTCCAAATAAAATTGATCACTATTGAAGTCTCATACTATAAATTAATTAACCTAATCACATATTCTCCAAGATAGTTTAATCATTTCCATAAATAACCAAATTCCCATAATTACACAATTAAAATCATAGATTAATACCAAATATAATTCAATAATTACTCTATTAAAATCTGATAGTGTTCTATTTACCTTAATCATATAAAGTTCCTAAAAGAGTGAATGTCTTCCAAAAAATGATTTTTCATGTAATCCCCAAATCATTTTCCAATACAAAGGATATCCATTCAATAAAATATGTGTCTCCCAAATAAACTTATTCTTAATCCATAAAATAATTTAACTGAAAATAATAAGTCATACTAACCATGGAATTCACGTAGGCCAGCGGTAGGTGATAAAGAGCCATCACACTTTGGTTGTGGGTTCAATTCCTAAATATTTGTCTGATGTGATTTTTTTTCACACATTCTACGTGTTTTCATTTTTTTAAAACTTTATAATTCGTATAACATTAAAAAATAAGATAAAATTGACAAAAATAATCATAACATGTTTTATCCTCAATGTTTATTCTATATCATTCATCTTTCATCCCCAAAATTACAAACCCATAACTACCTCAAAAATAAATGTCTCCAAAAATACCAGTAATTACCTTGAGATTTTGTAACATAATCCTAAAAAGGGTTTTCTAAGACATTGAAATTATGATCAAACTTAATATTATAAACCCCTGATCATATTTATAACTCTTAAGAGAATATCCTAATCTCTAAAGTTGTCTAAACCATCCTATAATACTATTTATAAGGCCCTGACCATAAACATTACATAATCTTGAGTTTAGTCAATAAATTGAACTTATATCACATTTAGGATTTTTCAACTTTATATTTTTATAGCATTCATCTATAAATATTACATATTAGACCCAGACAATACATGTGGACAGTTAAACTCAGTATCTACTCTTTACACCAAAGTAAACCCTTTAAACAAAACATGATTTATTTTTCTTGATAAAAATCTTCTTGACTTCTTCCTTTATCTTACCCATCCTTATACCCTATGGAAGAAAATTAAAAAACTTAGGACGTGCATAAAAATCTCAGTAAGGAATATATATAATAAGGAATAAAACCACTAGTCTATGAATATTTAAAACCCTTGAAAACATTTTCACAAAAGCATATTTTCACCCATAAAACAGAAACTCTTTAACATACCTTATGAAATCAAAATATTCCTGATAAAACCATTAAAATCATATATCATAAAGGTAACTAGGAGCATCCATAACATACATACATTATAGCTTTCACAACTACATAATGAGTAACCTTAATGGCTATGTTTGGAATACCCATCATAGTATATTCCCTAAATCGCTTTAAAGAAACTTAATCGTTTACCTCCATTACGTCACCCAATGCATTAGAGAGCTATCATGGGCTCACCTTCCCTCATTTTATCACTGAACCACCCATATACATAAAAACTTCCCAAGAACCGTAACATAATAATAAAACACAAGCCATGAATAATGGAAAAATAACATTTCCACATTGCAATAATAAGATTTCATTTCAATATATTTAAAATTTCAATCCATTTCCAAAACCATTTAAAACATTTAATAAAGAGACTTTTAAATGAAAGGGTCCCATACCACTTTGAAAAATTTGAAATAAATTGACATTTTAAAACATTAATGTTGATATAAATACATTTATAAAAACCATTTTGAAAACATAGACATAAAATTGAAATATTTATTAGAATAGATCATCAAAACATTATATCTAGGTTTTTAGTTAAAAAGTTACTTACCACTTGAGAAAAACTTAAATAAGAATAATTAAAGAGTATCATTAAACAAACTTCAAATATCATGTTAATATATTAATTCATGATATGATATGTAAAACGGTTTTACTATACACCTTATAGGATAATAAAGGTGCATAATATTAATATATGCCTCAATAAAAGAAGATTGAGATGATGTCCCTTAAAAAGATCGTATCATTAGATTGAGGATAAATAAATGACATGAATATGTGTGAAAAAAATAAATACACCTAATATAAGTGAATATTAATTTTAAAACAATCATAGTTAATTCAGAAATATTCTTGGAAAAACAGAAACCAATGACATGGATTTTTAACTCAATGAATGGAGATTGAGTTAAGATTTCCCATACCTCGAGTCCAACTTGTGTTGTTTGTTCTTTATATTCATGAATACTAAACTTAGTTTAATTTATAAATGACTAAAAACCATTTTCATGTTTATTAATCCTTTTATATTACTTATTAAATTTTTTAAGCAATTATTTAATTATTTGAGTTCATATCGAATGTTTTGTCGATGTTCGGTACATGAGTCAAAAATGAATTTCTAATAATTACAAATTATCCATGTGGTAAAAAGTAAAATATATATAGAATAGAATTAGTGATTTAAATTTAAAATATATGCATTATATATATATTTATAATAATCCAAAATATTTTGAGATAAAAAATGAAATGCACCATTCATGGAGATGTTAGGTTGTATGTACGCATGAACGCTACTTTAATTTATTTGTCATATTAAAGGAATGAAAATTAATGATACATAAGTGTATTATAATTCCGGTATAATATCTATGTAATATATGTTATATATATTCATTAATAGCATCCTTTATATATTCCATGTATGACATGAATGAGTCATATCACTTTGAGGGGATAGTAGTCCACAATTCCTCAGATGACATTATTGTATTTACACATTATGGAAAACATTAAGGTATGTTGTAAATAAAAATTATAGAAGAATTGATGAAATATAAATATAATATATATCATACATAAATACAATTCCATCATTATGGACACCATGAGAGGTGGTAGGATAAAATTGAACAATCATCATTTCATGAGGTAGTAGTTCATCGTACACATAAATAATATGTTCATTATCCTTTAGATGGATGTGTATATATGTGTAGGGTGAAAATTATAATAATAAACATCCTATAATATTTAGGATACTTTTTTTTATAATATATTGGAATAAAGAGAATTTAGGTGGTTGGAGAGGCAAAATAAATGATTGGATCTTGAGAGAATACATTATCTCAATATTGGGTAACTCCTTTTGATTTGAGCTAAAAGGATTCCTTGAGTTGCCTTATTCCAAATTTAAGAAATCTTGGAGTATGTAAGGGATTTTGGGAGATTATTTGAGTATAATTTGGGTGAGACAAGGGGATTTAGAGGTTTGATTAAGTGGGTATAGATGGTGGCCTTTTATAAGTGGAGGAAGGGGCACTTTAGGAAAGTGTTGAAATATTATTTTATTATAAATTTATTTTCCAATTATAATAGATAAAATTGATATAATTCTAGTTTAATATGATTATGGGTGGAAATAATCTCAAAAAATATGTTTTAGACTTGTTTAGGTTAGAAATTAATCTTTTTCTTTTAGTTTTAACCCTTAGTTAAATAAATTAACTGTTACCATGTCTTCTTATATTTATATACTATATGGTTAATATAGTTGCTATAACATGGAAAGAGAAACTAAAGTGGATAACTAATGATATTTTTAACTTTATATAAGTCATTTGGATGAATCATTGAATTTTATGACTATTATATCATTTAATAAAATTGTATTTTTTAAAAACTCGTTTATGTCAATTTTGACACTATTTAGTAATTGATTTTTTAAAGTCATAAATACTTGATTTATTAGAACCAACTAAATTAATTCAAATAAAAAATGTCATAATAATTCAAAAAATTAATTTATGGCGTCAAAATGTTCAAATTATATTTATTCTAATATTTATACTATCATTTATTTTATCTTCCATTAATAAGGTAATCACTTCATCATTATTGTGCCATAAATAAAGTTATTTATGTAATGTATACAAATTATAAATAAAATATGCCTATTTAGGAAATATTTTTAGATTTATAATGACTATTTATATTGAACTATATCAGTTATATAACCCTATATTATATTCTTTTATTAAAAGATACATGTTTATGTTATATTTCTATTTACATTAAATTAATTATTATAACATGTCATTATCACATCCATGTGGCTCCATGGGGGTCATAAAATCAACCCAAGGATGATAATGGTAGGAGATACAACATCCAATAGGATTAACACACAAGTTATTATGGTTTTATATTAGTATAATATTATTTTTTAACCTTATTTACCTGATTTACCCTTTTACCACGGTAAATAAAAATAATTACTGATGTTACTATTCAAAATGTCCAAAAAATAAAAGGTACCTATTAAAATTTTTGGGAACATCAGATTAAATATATGGAATCCATTTTTCTAAATTTAAAACATAGAATTTTTAGTAATTATTTTAAAAATAAATCCTGTTGTCAAAATGAGAAAGTGGGTTTTTAAAAAGTAAAAACCATAAAAAAGATTGACACGTGTTTATATAAAATTTCAACATGAAATTACTTACAATGAATATAATTTTATAAAATTCCAAAAAATTAATCCAATTATTCATTAAAACCAAAATCATAATCAAACTATATAAATAAATTAGATGAAAAAGTAGTTTTGAATTAAAATGCAGTATTTTTCACTATTCATTAAAAATAAATTTTATCATGAAAATACCAAAAATTTAACCAAAATAAATTTTTATGTCATTATTCTAAATAAGAAGTTTATTTTTTCAAATATAAGATATAAAATTAAAAAAAATATATTAAAAAGGTCTCACCATAAAATGGTGGTAAAAACGACCTTTTAAAAATAATAGAGTATTTCATGCTTAAAATTTGATTTATTCTAATTTTGAGCATATAAAATTTACTGGATTAATGTAAAAACATTTCAAAAACATGTTTAACAATAAAATAGTTAGTTCTTTTTATTCCATCCAACTAAAATACTAGTCTTTAACTACTATTTAAAACAATAATTGTATTATTTTTCGGTATAACTTAGTGTTGTGTGCAACATAAGATTTTGGAGAAACCCATTATTGTGTATCGAGTACGCTATCGAAGATAGAATCCACATTAAAGTAAAACCACTATATAATTAATAAATTTTAATATATGTGAAAAGATTATTATTCTATAATTACCTATGGTGTTATAATTTGATGTTATTTTCTTAGTTTAGAATCCCCGCTGGCACATTTTTAAAGGCCGCCAAACCGTTAAAATCTGCTTATTCGGTCCATCCCAGAACATTTCTCATATGTTCAAAATTTTATATAATAACAAATGTTAAAAGTATTAAAAATATTATTTTTTTATGATTTAATTTCATTCAAAGGTTTTTTCTATGGGTTTGATTGTTATATGCACGATTTAGTGTTTTTGGAAACACTAAAAGTGTGTTTCTGGTCATCAAGAGAAAATGGAATGTAATATTGGTGTGATATATAATTTAAAATTTCCAAAATCAGCTATAGTTTTTGTAATATTATTTTAAAACATTCATAGGTTTTTTTCTTGGTTTTACCCCCTAATGAACAATTTTAAATATCGCCAAACTGTTAGAAACTACTTATTTGGTCCATCTGAGTACACTTCAAATTTGATTGGAATTCTATCTAATAATAAAACTAAAAAATAAAAACAATTTACAATGATTTCACACAATTTAAATATTTTTTTTATGGTTTTGAATATTACACACATGTTTTATTCTTTTTATAACACTAAAAGTGTGTTTCTAATCATCCTGAGAAAATAAAACATCTTATTGATGTGTCATTTACCCCAAAAATTCAAAAATCATTATAAAATTGGTTTCATATTATTTAAATATAATTATAGTTCATTAAAATTATTTTGACTCACTGACACAAAATTTTAATTCCCTCTAAACTATTAAAAACTACTTATTTGGTCCTTCTGAGCACACCACACATCTAACTGATGTGTTATCTACATGAAAATGTCATAAATATTACAATTAATTTTTTCCTATAATTCTACATAATTTGGATGTTTTTTATGGTTTTTACAATTATATGCTTGTTTTAGTGATTTTGAAGCATTAAAAGTGTGTTTCCAGTCATCTCAAGAAAATGACATGCCTGATTGGCATGATGTTTTCTCCTACATTTAAAATATTACTCTACATTTTTTGTCCTTTGATTTAAAGGGAATTTAAGATCATATATAGAGTTTTTACTATGAAACTATAATTTAAGACACATTTTTTTATTCAATATAACAATTTATAAATAAAAAACACATTTAAATTATTCATCTAAAATGAAATTTTAAATATTAAAATGGTATCACAAAATACATCATGCATTAGGTGTATCCTCATCTAGTTCACCCAACATCTCACAAAGATTTTGATTAGCTGTATATGGAATCTACAATATATATAAATATTATATATTATATACATATAAACAAAATTCATTATGAGTATAATTTTTTTTAACCATGGTACCATTTGTATTGTCACAGTCCCCTCCCCCCAAAGATTACCCCTCCTGGACTGGTAATGAGAGAAGGGATATTGTGACCACCCAAGTCCCACCACCTGTATTCCCCATTTTAGAGACTAACAATGAGGGTATAATAAACATACATATGAGAGTCATTACCCTATAAGTGAACATGAATAAGTGAGAGATAATAAAAACACATCAATAAACACCTTATCATAAAGAAAAAATAGCTCCCATGTTAGTACATGTAATGTAATATAGTGCTAATCCAACTAAAAGGAAAACTGTAGGTTCCAAAAAGTTAAACTCAACAGTGACCACGAAGCCCAGACCGCTCCTACAAAACCAAAATCTGGTAATATCTATCATGATCTCCAAACATCTCCTACTAACTTCACAATAGTTTATATATACATGGTGTGAGCATAACAGTATACTCAGTAGGATCCTCCTAGGAGCCTCTCATTCAAAATATAATGAAATCATGCTAAATAATAACAAACAATAAGAAAACAAACTGTTTACCAAAACATGTATAATATGTTCCCAACATAACCATGGATAAATCTCACCAAGTAACAGATAAAAGAGATCATATATTATAGTAATGAAAAATAAAGGGCACCCCATTACTGCTTCTCCAATGGGTTGACACTATCCCAATATCGTACATCCTGAGACATCTCTCTCTATAAGTAAGTCAACCTGAAAACCCCTAGGATAATTATCAAAACATTAACCTCGTGCATCACATCATCACATCACGAAATATTAAATCATCATATAGAAACCAAGAAGTTTTTAGGATCCACCCTAACATGTATAATGTGTATCATACATCAGGTATTATACCTGAAGCCATCACAACCCATACACTGAGTAAGGTACCTTAATCCAACATATCCTATACATGTCATACCTAATAATCCTATGGACACTAAATACGGTATTACATGTGTATGAAATAACCAAAATCAATCACAACCCTCAAAACACATTTATGAGAAACTACCTTTCATGCATACCATCACATAGATCTATTAAGATAAGAGAGCGAGCCCATAGGGGTTAGAATGCCATCCATTCCTAATCAAGATAGACATTAGGTAAAACATCCACTTAGAGTCCACTGGGATTCATTCTCCCCAATGACATGGGTGGGGTAGTGTATTAAATTGAAAAATATACATGATATAATATATCTATCAACCACACTATGGGAATAACATAGTCTTAGGCTGAACTGAAGCTATCCTCACTCAGACACCCAACTACCACTACCAGTTACTTGATATCCCATAATCACCGAATCATTTAAAAAATCTACATAAAATTATTTCTTTCATTTATAAAAAATATTTCATGTTAATTAATTAATTAACCATTAATTAATCATCCATATTATACATTTCATTGACCATCAAAGCTAATCCCATTCCCTCTAGGCATGTCCAACCAAGTCCATAGTTTCCCAAGATCGACATCTTTAACATTTTCACTCAAAAAAGAACTAACCCCATTAATTAAGTCATTTTATTAATAATTATTACCATTCAATTATTCCATGTAATCCATGAAACCATTATAAGCTACCGACATGAGATATTCAACCAAGCACATCCATCTACCTCAAGTAGTGGGGAAAGGAATGTAAATTAACAAGTAACCTGACCATCAACCATTTTAACAGATTACATAATCAAGCATCCTAGATATCATCATCATAATAATGGGTAATCACAACTTTAACCCATTTCATCATCATGGATCCATCCTAGACACCAATATGCATATCACATTCATTTAACCATCCCATGTGTCAACTACTACCACAACCTTGAGCCTCCTCCCCCCAAAATAATTAGCCACCAGACTCAGACATCTTGACCTCATATCACATATCAATCTAACATAAAATGTACATCACAAGGAATAAAGAAAACAATAATAGTCAGTAGAAAAATTGGGGCCCTAAAACAAGACATTCAAATTTTACATACAGATTAACTCTCCCAATCTCCAACTTAAGGAAGTTAGCCTTCTCAAGAAAATGGGCACTCTCAACTCCAAGAATTATCTTTATCAAAAAACCTATTTTTATTACTTATTTAATTAAATTGTTAAATTATTCATAGTTTATAACTTCTAGCATCCTAAGGAATCATATATTACAAGATATTAAAAGTTTAAACACGGTCTTTAACATAAAACTAATTTCAGTAAACTGAGAGAAGAACTATTCTCAGTAATATGCATTCATATATTATTATTATCAAAAATATTTTACATGATTCATGTTACATATTAATTTAATCAATTTATAGAATAAAATATTCAATTAACCATGAAATGGAATCAATTTTAATATCATCAAGATATAAGGAACACCAGATTACAGACATTCCCCTACTTAAATTAATAATTATCTAACTACCACAATTACCAAATTTACATTATTTATCATTTTTGAAGTAAATAAAGATGATAAACAAGTGTAAAAAACATCCTAACAAGAATAATATAGTTATAAAATATATATAAAACTAAGATAAAACCCATTATATTGTATAAAGAATCATCATACGATCAACATCTAATTTCATTATTAATCTGGTTCAATATTTATTAGGTTAATTACACTACCATCTAAAGGGATAAACCATGATCAATTTATAATTTTACATAATAAATGATAAGAAATGAATCCCCTATATTGAGGGTGATAAGATTATTTTCATGAGAATATACCATCGTTGCGGGTCTCGATCACCTCTCTCGCAAGAAGATTGTCTCCCTCTATTTAAATCGGGCCATAACCATGCCAACAATAATAAAAGTCCATTAGAACATGGAGAGGAACCTCCATCACATGAAAAAATGAAATAAGAGGAATCAAACTGAATAAATATAAGAGAATAGGTAGAACATAAATTGGATCACCGAGGATCGAAGATGGGAATCCAAAAATCAATCCCCCTTTAAAGGGATTCCAAAACACCTAGGAAGAATGATGCTGGATTCCTGGAGATTTTGTAGAACCATATGGTTTAGGAGAAGCCAAGGCACTATAGGTTATAAAGTACACTAAATATGGGATATTTATGACATAAACCCCTCTTTTACATCATAATTATATCAAATATTATGTTCCTCTAAGAAATATGTTTCCTCAAACTTCAAGTCTTGCATCGAACTTACAATTTAAGTGTTTGGTTTATGACATAACTTCTTTGGCATCAACCCGACATGATGTAAAACCCATTTAGGCTGTAAGTCGTACCTATGCTGTAAAACCTTTCTGTACATAATCCATACTTACAACATAAAAATACTTATGTTGCAAACCCCTTGTTATGACATAAATTCTCCCTAATTATAGATTTTAGCTGCCAAACACAACCACATCTCCACTAGGACTCCTTTGGGATCCAAGGGATTTGAAAATATGAAAAAGGATCAGACTACATGGATTTGGTTCCATAAATTAGGTACCTATCAAATAATTCTCATCATTGAGAATTCAAAACCAAGCCTACAGAGAAAATGAAAGGGGTCATCCGAATAACCACCCCATGAGATACCTCTAAAAAAATCTCAATCATTGGAGATCAAACACCTCACTCAATGGAACAAATAACAAAGCCAAAAAATAGCAAAAATAGTTACTAAACACTCTTATGGGGTGATACCTCTCAAGTGAGAGCAGGTCCATAATATGGAATCATTAGAAATACATTTCATAAAATATAAAAGGGTCAACATCTACAATGGGTGTTACAACATGAAAAGAGATAAATATCAAGATATTGAGTGAGTATCTACAACTAATGTTCCTAGGTAATCTCCTCCACACCACTATGCCACCACAATATACGAACCATGTGAATAGAACAACCACACAACACCTTCTCTTGGTAGTCTAGGATCTCTATAGGCTCTTCCTCAAAGGTATCAAAATTTACAATATCAATATCATCCTACTGAATTATGTAGGAGTAATCATGAAGGTAATGGATGGGCTATGACATGTAAAAAATATTGTGTATCTAGATCATCTACAGAGGAAGTGCAATTTGATACACTATGGCTCCAAAATGATCTAATACCTAAAAGGGTCAAAAAAACATGTGAGAAATATTACTCCCATGAACAAACCTTTAATAACCATGATGAGGATTCATTTTTAGAAACAAATTATCTAAAACAAAAACTCTATGGGTATCCTCCTACGACCATCATATGATTTATGAAGATCAGGTGCTACTTTCAACCTCTCACATATCACCTAAAATATCTATGTCATGTTCTTTACTAGCTCCAGCTTGAGAATTTCTACCTCTCCAACCCCAATACAACACAATAGAAAATAGAAAGGTAGGATGTGAAAATATTTAAAAGGTTCCATACCAATGGTGGAGTGAAAACTATTTTTTTAATAAAACTCGTCCAAAGGTAGGTGAATAATCCATGAACCTCCAAAAACATTGACACAAGAGCACAACATGTTCCCAGTAGTCTAGATGACATTCTCTATTAGACTATATGCCTATAGATGAAATGTAGTTATAAGGAATAAATTAAATCCAAAAGTACGTTAAAGACATCTCCACACCCTAGAGGTAAAATAAGGATCTCAATCATAGATGATTATCATTGGGACTCCATGGAGTCTCACGACCTCCTCCAGCTACTACCTCAATAAAACCTCCACTTATCTTGAATCCCTAATCTCTATAAAGTGATATGATTTCTTCCAATGATCTGATATCACCCATATAGTATTTAAGTATCCTTGAGTATTAGGTTAACTGGTAATGACATCCATCAATATTTCCTCCCATTTATACTGGGGAACATCTAATTGTTGAATAAAACAACCCAAAACATGTTGTTCAACCATCAAAATTTGTAAGGCTAAACATTAAGACAAAAACTCTACAACTACAAACCTCAACCCAGGCTACAAAAACTGAACTCTTAGTGATCAGGACATCTTCATTAGGTGAAGATATATTTAAAAGGGTGAGCTATGAAAATCAATAGGAACAACTTCGTGAATCATCCGAGGGATGTAAATCATCCCCTGAAACAACACATGTTTCTATTCATCCTAAAAAACCGTCTGGGGAATCGCAAAAAAATGACTCGGTCTCTTGATACCTCCACCTTAGAATTCCCCAACAGAGGCTCCTCCACCCACTTCACTAAATATGGTTTCACCCTCATCTGGAGAATACAACCTCTTCCTCTAACATATCCAACATCAAGATTCATTATTGACATCTCTACCATCACTCACCAAGAATCCCCACATTCATGCACAATGTCACTACATGAATTCCTTCTCAGTGCATCCACCATAACATTTCCCTTTCTTGGTGTATATAAAATCTCAATGTCATAATATTTTAAGAATTTAATCCATTTTTGCTGACACATGTTCAATTCATGCTGGGAGAATATATACCTCAGACTCTTATGATCGGTAAAAACAAAAAAAATGATTTCCAATGTTGTAATTTCACCACAAATTCAAGGAAAATATGAATTATGATAACTTGGGATCATAGGTGGAATAATTATTCTCATGGGGACGTAAATTAAAAGATAAATAATAAAAAACCTATATCCAATATATTAGAACACAAACCAACCTAAGACATGATGTGTCTCAAAAAACCTCAAGACGAACTCCCACTACTAGAAAAAAAGGACTTGAGAACTAACCATCTTCTATTTAAGGTAATCCAAAGATTCTTGATACTGGTTAGTGGAAAATAATGCTTGATACTTCTTGGTAATGGCTATCAGAGGAGTCACAACCTATGATAAATCATCCACAAAACTCTTATAATATCCTACAATACCAAGGAAGCTTCACACCTCTTCCAATATCGTGGGGTCTTCCCTAAAAGAGCCTCCTATATCTTTGAATGAAACATATCCACTCCCAACTGGGACATGGTATACTGCATGAAATGAAATTCACGATCCCATAAGTCACACTAAAATTTTTTTCTAAATAGATGATGATGATGAAGAAATCTAAAAATGGAATGCATATTCTTCACATGATCCTCCTTAGACACATAGTACCCAAAGATGTTGTTGATGAAAATGACCAAAAAAATCCAAGAACTCCCTAAACACTACATCATACACCCCATGAATATGTATGGTGTGTTTATCACACTAAAAAGAATCACAACAAACTGATAATGCTCTTGACGAACTCAAAAAGAATTCTTCATAATGTCCATATATTTCACCCACATCTGATTATATCCTGACCATAGATAAATCTTCAAGAACCAATTTTATCAACTAATTTGATTAAATAAATCATCAATATTTATAAGGGGACATCATTTATTCATAATCACCAAATTAAAGTGATGATAATTGACACAGAGACATAAACTACTATACAACTTCTTTATGGAAAAATTGATGCACCCTATGGAGACACAATTAGACGAATAAAACCTCACTGGAGGAGATCATTAATATTCACTTGCAAATATTTCAACTCATAAGGTTCCATCCTATATAGATATATCAATATAGAATAAATTCCTAGTTGTATCATTATCCCAAAAATTGATCTCGCTTTGAGGGGGTAACACTAAAACCTCCTTTTGAAAAAAATATTTGGTATCTTCTTAAAACATGTGAAACACTATTAGTGGAACCCATAAAAAAATCAAAACTAGATCAACCAACAGGGAATATAAGGACAGAAGATTACTCTGACCCATTTGAAGGTCTTTCTTTCCAATGAACACTACTAGTTCTCCATAAACATCGTAGAACACAAACATCCTCTTAAAACAATACATGATAGCCTATACCAAATACAACCAAACAATGTTGAGGATGATGTCATATAACTATATATGTAAAAATATGAATTATTTACAAGATAGTTACTTCCCTATAACTAGATCAAAATCAATAAATACTTAATAAAATTCATCTCAAATTACAAATGGCATTGTCAATGATAAGGGAATTAGAATCCTATCCCCTAGAGTCCCAAAGAATGGATGAGGGAAGGTTATATATAGGAGTGTATATCCGTAAATCAAAAAAAATCATGCACCCATGTAGGAAACAAGAAAAGGGTACCTCATACAACATCTGGATCTCCCAATACTATAAAATCTAGTGAATTATGTAGACCAAGACCAACTCCATAGATTCTTTGATCGTGATCATGACCAAAAACATAGATAAACTCCACCCTATGTGGATGAGGAGTGTCTCAGGGCCTTTTTTTACTACCCTATCCCCCTTAATAAACCCTAGAAGGAACACCCTTAAGCTACTACCTAGGATGAAACTACCTCAACAAAGAAATCCGAAGCAGAACATACTTTACATACAGACAGCTCAGAAAGGTTGTGCACTATCTCTGTTAATGACATTGACCTAAAAAAACACAGGTCTTATCCATTGGAATATGTATTAGAGCCATAGTCTCTAGAGAAATGAGATGACGAGGGATGATACCTAACCACGAATAACAAAATTCCCTTCTATCTAAGAAAAAAGGAACCCCAAACCACATCTCTAAATTATGAGGAATCCTGATGAATCCCATATTATGACGATCTGATTCTATCCAACATCCTCTCATTGAGCTCTTCTTATGCTAGCACCCAATATATGTTGAAAATATTAATGGGGTGACCTAAAGTTAGATCTCAGAATAAAAATCCTTTTAAAAGTGCCTCGTTATAACCTCCGCATATGGAAAATTTTTTGAAGCACATCAGGGAAGATTTCTGAAATAGCTCCCAAACTCCCACACATTGGAACTCACTTATTGATGGGTAATAAGATCCTGGTGGTTTGTCACTATCATAGTAAAAGAAATAAAATATACTTGTAACTAATCCAAAAGCTTCTCCCATAGGATTTATGACACCCTGAAGTCCCTAAGGATCATGAAACCCCAATTACTCTGTTCCCTATGCAATATTGTTGGAGAAAATGAAACCCAATTCTTCTTTCATGCATGGATTGAACTAAAGTCTATATCAAACTCATCCCATTATTCCATTCTGACTATGTCTGAAACAGAGCCCCCGTATTTATGTATACTATGGTGAAAAAACTCTTAGAGTGTCCTCCTCCATGTTTTATCATCATCATCCTCCACTATACAGTGATCTACCAGCACATACTTCTAAATATATTCAATGTGAACCTGATGAGGACATAAACCTAGATCCATACCTATAAAATAAAAAATATTTAGACTACTAAACATGAAATATTTAATATTTAACATTAATTAATTATTATATTTTATCTTGTTTAAGGTTATCACCTATCATAATGTTTTCGTATTTTAAACACAAACTCAAAGAAGAATGATTCATCATACTTTTCTAGGTCTCTACTACACAACTAGTATCAATTCTTGTAGTAGACTTAGTAATCATAAAGGTCCATGCATCATATCATATGGGACCCTAAATACCTATGTCTCAGATGGACTCTAGTTTTTACATCGCATGACACCATTTCCCTACCAACCTATGTAGTCCTCACCTATGCCTAAATCTAAACTCCATATAATCCCTCAGAATATACATTTGATACCACTATATCACAACCCCTCCCCCCAAATAGGACCCCTTCTAGGACAAAAATGAGATAAGGGATATGATGACCATTTATGTCCCACCTCCATTAGGCCCTGGGTTAGTGAATATCACCGAGGGTATAATAAATATACATATAATAGGAATTACTCTCTAAGGGAACATGTGTAAGAGAGAGGTAAGACATATAAACCAATAAAAACTTGATCATTTAGATAAAACAGATCCCAAGTGAATACATTTAATTTCATATAGTGCTAGAACAACTGAAAGAAAATCTACAAGTACCAAACATGTAAACTTGGTAGCGACCAGAAATCCCAAACTACTCCTTTAAAACCATGATCTAGTAATATCCAGCCTGATCTACAACCTACTCTATATGACTTGAAAATATTTTATATATACATTGGGTGATCATAACAGTATGAACATTAGGATCTTCCTTATATCCCCTCATGAAAAAGATAAACAAATATGCTAGAGAACATTGTACAATAGTGAAACAAACTCATCACATAAACAGGTATACTAAGTAACCTACCTCACCATGATTAACAATGACCATGTAATGTATATGACAGATAATATATTATAGTAATGAAATTTCAAGGACACCCCACAACCACTTTACCATTGGTTTTCCACTCTTCTCCATTGTTTTATGACTTGAGTCATGTCTCTTCATAAGGAATCCATCCCTAAAACACCTAGAATAAGTATCAAAACATGATCCTCATGCATCAAATCATCACAAAAAACATATCACATAATAATATAGTAACCAAGTAGTTTCTGAGATCCATAATATCCCACATGATGTGTATCATACATCAGACATTACACCTCAATCCATCACAACCCATACACAATGTAAGGTAGATCAATCCATTAGAGCCTATATATGTCATAACTATAATAATCCTTTGGATACTACATCCAATAATATGTTTGTTTTAAAGAAAAAAATCCATCATATCCATCCAAAGAATATAGGTGAAACTAAACTCTATGCATACCAACACATAGATATACAAAGATAAGAGAATGAGGCCGAAGGGGGTAGTCAGTAATATATTCCTCATCAACCTAGGTGTTGGGAAAAAATCCCTCCCAGAGTCCATTAGGTGTTAGTCACCATATTAACATGGATGGGGTAGTGTATAAAATAATTGAATATATAATATATAATATATCTCACAACCACACAATGGGAATAACCCAATCCTATGATCAACTACATATTTTTTCACTCAGACACCGGACTTCCACTACTAATGAATAAACATCCTACAAGCACACATGAAATTAATAGTGATAATTAAATTACTTATTTCATTTTAATCAATTATTTTAAGTTAATTAATTCATTAAACATTAATTAAAAATTTACATTATTCCACATTAAACATTTAATTAACCATCAAAGCCAAGTCAATGTCATCTAGGAATATCCAACTGAGTCCACTGTTTCTCAAAATTAACATCTTTTACATTTGTATTATAGAAATAACCAACCCCATGGGTTAGCTCATTAAATTATTCATTATTACCACTCCATTATTATAGGTACTCTAGGAAACCATCCTATGATACCAACAAGATATATTCAACTAAGAAAATACAACTTCCTCAAGTAGTGGGAAAAAGAATACAGTTAAACCAGAAACCAGACCATCGACCATTTAAATAGATTCCACAAGCGAGAATCCCATATCTTAACATCACAAAAATGGTTAATCCCATATTCAACACAGTCCATCATCCCAGTTCCATCCATGACAACACCATGCATATCACATGCATCTCACCATGCTAGGTGTTAACCGTTTCAATAATTGCGGGCCACCCCACCCACATTTCATTATACACCCCTAGATCAACCATCATAGGTTCATATCAAATAGTGAGATCACATCAAAAGACATACATAAAAAAATCATAGTAACTAGGTAAATTTGGGCCCTAAAACATGTCATCTAGCCTTCACATGATGTTGGGATCTCAAAACCACCAACTCAAGGAATTTAGCCTTCCCAAGCAAACAATAAATCTGAGCCCTAAGAATTATCATTATCAAATAACCATTTTTTAATCCACATTAAATTAACTAATAAAATTATTCATAGGTTCCAAATATAGTAAACCTATGGAATCATCTATTACAACCTATTAAAATCTCAATCATGTTTTTTAGCATAAAACTAGTTTCAAAAAAAATACGAGAATAACTATTCTCATTAACCTGAATTTATTTATTGTTATTCTCAGCATGAATTCAATTGATTTATGTTATTTAAAAATTCCATAAAGTAATGGAATAAAATATTAAATTCATTTTTAAATTTAATCAATTTTAATATCATGAAATTGCAAGGAATGCCAGATCCTAAACATGACTCTTCTTAAATTAATCTTTAGCCAACCCAAAAATTTAATAGATTTATGTTATATATCATTTTAAATGAAATAAAAATACTAAAAAAACATAAAAACATGATAAAAAAATAATATTATAGATATAAAACTATATATAAAATCAGGAGGCAAACATTTTTCATGATATAAAGAATAAAAATGTGATCACTGTCCAATTTCATTATTAATCTGATTTTATATTTATTAGGATAAATAAATTTACATCCAAAGGGATAAAACATGATAAATTTATATTTTCATGTAAATAAAAGAGATGAAAATAATCCCCTGACTTAAAGGAATCAACATTCTTCACATGAGAACATGTTAACTTTGTGGATCCCGATAACCTCTCCCCAAGAAGACTTTCTCCATTGAAGGTTTCCACAACAAAACCATACTAACAATAACATAACCCCATTAAAACATAGAGTAACATCCATTGTATGAAAAAAGAATATATGGGGGACCAGACTGAAGAAACACAAGAGAATAGATAAAACATACACCTTGGATCACTGTATGTTGAAGATGAGAATCTAGGAATCTACCCCCCTTTGAATGGATTCCAAAACACCTAGGAAGAATGATGTTGGACACATGAATATTTGGGATGACTATAGGGTTTGGGAGAAACTAGGGAATTTTAGGTTAAAAATCATATTACCTAGTAGATATTTATATCATAATCCCCTCATTTACATCATAAATACATCAAACAGTATGTTTTTCTATAAAATAAGACACCTCAAACTAGAAGGCCTATATTTAACATACACCATAAATGTTAGGTTTATGTTGTAACTTCCACAGGTTCAGTCACACTAGCTGCAAAACACCTTTAGGAAATAATCCATACATACACTATAAAACCCTTCTATATATAAGACTCACCAACACTATAAAAAACACTTACATCATAAACCCCTTGTTACAAAATAAATTCTTCCCGCTTCTATATTTTATCATCCAAACACCACCAAGCCTCTTCTAGGCATCTTCTAATCTCTACGGGCTTTAGAAACACACTAAAGTGTTGGAATACATATATTTGGTCTCTTAAATGTATAATATCCGATGGATTCTATGTCATAACTTCATCAAAACATTCTAACATATGTGATAGTCTCTCATAATACTCAACTCATACCTACCAAAACTAATCATCCATACTACATTGTATATTCTTCATGATAGTATATACTTAAAACAATGTGTAAATCCCTTCATATTTTTATATACCCATTTCCTCCTATCTAACAAAAACACACTATGGGATACTAGTTCTCCAGGTCAAAGAGTAACCATGACCATCATGCCTCATGGTAAACTAAAATATCTCATCTATGTGGACAATATCATGATGTTGTTCTTCTAGAAGCCTTAAAAACTCAAAATCAAACTGAGATAGTTGAATATAAATAATTAATTAATGAATAATTTCGAACAATTTTTGTTAAATAAAAAACATTTTCTACTAAAAAATAATTACTTTAATACTAATAACATTAGGATCACCACTCGACGAGTCCTTATCCATAAAATCCTCTAATTGGTCGGCTCACCTCACTAGTGTAACTATAATAAAGTAGACCACCAAATATATTTTTATAATAATGTTGTAATAAAATATTTTTAATATATATAGGAAAATGTAATTATAAAAATATATAATGTATATATTTAGACATATGATGATTGCTAGGTCTAGTAAGAATGCCTTACATCACCCAATTATGTGAATAAAGAGTGGAATCAGTCTAAATTCAATGTATTCTATTAATATACATAAGAAAAATTAGAATCATTTATATACTAAAATAAATAATTTTCTTCGTTGCCACCTTACTCGACCAAAGCATAATAAAATCCTTCCACTATGTAGGAATAATGCCTCTAGGGACTCACTCTAAAATGCACGGAACTCCGATAAATGGTGTCCAATGATCCTTATTTACCCATACCTTGTAATACTTCTATTTTTTTTTATTTTGAAATGATTACCACCAGGAAGTCAACTATATAGGATGAAAAATTATCCTATTTAAAAAATAATATAAGTGTACATGATAACAATAAAAATAATGCTACAAAAAATAAATAATAAATTTACCTAAACATCCCACATAATATTTTAAAAATATAATTATGGTATAAAGTCCAATCATGATTCTTAATATGTAATCAATGTGGGTCTTGTATCATATTCCCCAACCAACAAATCAATTCACTAAACCCTATCCAACTAGATGAAGGGATTCATCAAATAACACATCTGGCTGGGATCCAAAGTTCCTAGTTCAAACCCCTCTACAAGGACCCATGCATCTATTGGAATATTCACTTGATCCTTTTAAACATAAATTCATAATTCAGGAAATAATAACTGATTTTTAATAATTTTTTTAAATGGATAAGGCATTATACTTACCAAAAATTATAATAAATTAATATAAAAAATGAAAACATACATACAAGTAATGTCCGGTAAACTAATCTAACCTTCTTGTGAATTAGACACATTCATAAAAAAATATCATTTAACCATGAAATTTTGATACAAATAATTCATAAATATTTTTAAAAATGTTAATATTTTTTATGTGACTCGAAAAAATATTAGAAGAATTTTTTGTCATATCTCCTTCAACTATATCCCAGGACGATTTTATTTCTTCTTCTCATATAGCCATAGTGGTTTGGTCACATGTTTGATTAATAAAGGAATTACTATCTAGTTCCTATAATTCAATAAAAAAACCATGATATGGATCCATTTCCTTACATTTTACAGATAAATTTTGGTAAATTTTATTGGATTTTTAATGCCCAATGTACTTATTGTGGGGAAATTTTAAATATTGTTCACTTTGTAGATAAATATATAATTCATCGATTTTTATTTTTAAAATAATTTTTCTTTTTCTTAAAAGTTTTAAGTTTCTTAGTTTAAATTCCATACATATTTAGAAAAAATATTTTGGATGTTTGAATGGGTGATCTTATATAAATTGATTTCCTGATGTGATTATTGGAATTTGGATTTGTGCTGTAATTATGTTTTAATTACAATTTTCAGAACAAAATTTTATTCCCATTTTGGTAAACTAGAATTCATGGATTAATTGTTATGTTTATTTCTATATTTTTATTGATGAATCATTATATATTTTTAATAAAGATTTTAGGTACACGAATAGCTACATAGCCATATATCAACATCCCCTCATAGCCAGATTTCCATGTATGGGGCTGACCATGTATCTAATTGCTACATATCCAAATTATCAAAAATCACATCGGATTTTCATTCCTCTTAATCCACATTGTTAATTTCTATGTATCCAAATTTGAGTATGAAAAGTACACATATTTTAATTTTTATTCAATTCGATATAGCCAAATTTTTATGAAATCCATCCACATAACCCAATATAGAGTGAAATATATTCACTAAGTAAAATTTTGTAGATATGTGTATATATTTATTTGGGTATGTTTGAAACAAATTTCTAATTTATAGTGTTAAATAAGTATTAAAACCCTAAACCACCATCAATAAAATTAGGTATTTTTCCACCAATATTGATAAATGAATTGAAGACCTCAAAGACTCTTGAATTTGAAGCTCCTATAAGAGTGAGATAGAATCATGCATTGAACTTAGGGTGAAGGGTGAAATAAGGTTATACGGAGATGAGTCTATAATGTCTTGTGAGTTTTTAAGCTGAATCGAGGATGATGTGACACTCTTAAGTGTAACTTGAAGAAGATAAGATTTATGAATCCAAAAAACAAGGATGTGAATTTGGAGTGTCAAACTTTTTCCAGCATAACAATGTGGATATTTTCATTGGTTTATTCCATGTCTTAGGTATAATAATAATACAGAGGTACCTCATTTCATATAATTCCTATTCATGTAAAAATGAGTTCAGGTTCACATTATGGGTTTTAGGAAATGCTTCGATATGGGTTCAATCAGTCAATGAATAAGTATTGTTTGTTAACCATGGTTGAGTTCTATGTGTTCCATTACAATGTAATTCCTTAGATGGGGAGAATTGTCTTCACTCTATTGATATGGAATGATTTTGAAGCCAATCCAAGTTAGTATGTTCATTGGGGATGGAAATTGGAAAATAATGTTCAGAGTGGAATATAAGAAGGCTAATTTCTAGATGTTATTGATATTATTGTTGAGATGGTGAGTGTGTGAATGAATTTTGAGGTTTAAAAAGGGTTTGGATTAAGTTGTAAGGGGTAATTTATTGAAGACCACTCACTAGTTGAGGCATTAAAAGTGAATATTTCTTGAATGAAGTAGTCAAATAGGTAGTTTAATTAATTGATAGTTACTGTTCAAATAATTATAGAGAAACGATATTTACAGACACCTAGATAATAGGGGAAAAGTTGTAATTTAGAGTATTACAAAGGAGGATATATTTTTCATATGTGTAGGGATTTATTAAGACCATTGAGATCCTCTTAAATATTGATATAAGATTCAAAATTCATCCATATTATTAATGTGTGGAGGATATGATCACTTGTAAATAGGTGAAGTGGTTCAAGGTTAAATTAAAGCTTAACACCTATTGTATGGCAGTGATAATGACATGTGAGGTTATTAAAATTAATATTACTGGAAAAATAATTTTTTATAAGATATGATTATATTGGGAGAAGAGATTCATCCATTTAAGAGGGAGAGAGTCATTGTTTTAGAGTGATAATGGACAACAAAAAAGGGAATATGGACATAGGGATTTGGAGCAATACATAGGTGATGATATCGATAGAGAATCCTATTTATCTTCTTCTTTTACTATTTTTCTGATTTTGTGATGTATTCCTAATTTGGAATAAGTTATTATTAATATGTGTGATTAAATATATTAAAGGGCAATAAAATCATGATGTATTGATAATATTTTATATGTTATTATATTATCTTCATATTTTTCTATGGTTCTCCTTCATTTTTTCTAACTATATTCCCATTATTCTCTCATTGATGATTAATTGAATGATTAATCAAAGTGATAAATATTTTCAAGTAGTGATAAATTCAATCCATTATTTTACAATATATTTAAATATTTATGCGAAAATAAATAGGAAACATTTATTGTGATCTTCTATTCCATATTCTCATTTCATTTCTTCATGATCACTTTTTTACACTATTATATGTACTGATGAGTGATGATAGTGTAAACCTTTCCTTGAGCATCAAATAGAGTACTTAAATAAGAAAAAGGATAATGTTTATCTTCTCTAAGAATGAAAAATTCATTTCATGGGTTTTCATTAACAAATCATTTCTTAAGAGAATTTATTGAACCATGTTATCCACCATGTGATAGTTATAAGGTTCAACAACTTTTCATAACAACTTTGATACAATTTTTATTGACTAGTTTTGAGAATAGAAAATATTTTTCATTAATTTAGATATATCCAGATCCCTAATTCATCAATAGGACATTATTTCTCTCTCTCTTTATTTTTTGAATGCATTCAATTTTCACTTACAATTATATCTTTTCATTTCTTTTATAATTTCATTCCCCATTAATTTTTTTTCATGTTTTTTGTATAAGTTTTTTCCTTTTGTTTTACACTTCCATTTCACCATACCTATTGATATGATACTCTACTTACCACAATACTAGTAGTTTATAGGGTTTATAAATAAATAAATTTTAGTTATTTCAACGACCATTCAAGTAAATGTTTTGGTTCCATTACTGTGGAAGGTATGTGTAAAATTAAAAAAAATACATTCATAAAAATAAATATAAATTTTTATTAAAAAATACATACTTTTTTTAAAAAAATTCTATTGAAAGTTTCTTGGTTCTCTTACTATAGTGTGACAGTTTTCAACTATTTTCATTTCTTTTTGATTACACAGAAGTTATTTTAATAGAAAACATAAATCACCAATTTATAAAATAAATTAATAGTATTTTATTATTAAATAGAAAAAAATATTAATAGAAAATTAAAAAAACATAGATTTTGTAAGAGATAAAAATGAGAACCTTAACCCACCAGAACATATTTCCTATGTTATTGAGATGCCTAGAATTGGGGAGTTCCAATTGCCAACTGAAAAGGAATGTTCTATAGTAGGGGATGAGTAAGTAGTTAATATTTTCCATCTTGAAGTTTATAATGATCTTTCCAAATCTATTGAGTTTGTGATAAAGGTGTTCCTAGGTAGTTTTTCAGTTGATTAAAATAGTTCTATCCTAGTTATTTTGAGCAGTTCTGATGATGACTTTTTTTTATTAATCTTAATGATTTTTTATGTGAAGATGATGACATTCTTTCTGATTCACATAAGGGAGTCGAATTTGTGAGTACAATTGAAATTATTATATCTTCCTCTCATTATTTGAGTTTCATAAGAAATTATTTTACTATCATAGATCTTAATGAGTGTTTATATGATCTTGATAAGGCTTCCCCCCATTTCATCAAGGTAGTTGTATCTAGTAGTATTGTTGGTAGTGGGAAATCTAATCAAATTGTTTTACCATTTTTTGAACTCTTTCATGTCCTAAGTGTGGGGGAATAAGTAAGGAGTGATGTTAGAAATTTTGGTGATTATTATAGGATATTTTATTTGATTCTAAATTATATAAGTGAAATTATATGATTTTAAGTTTATTGTGGTGAACAACATTGAATTATAATTTTGGGTTAATTTTGAGGATATTTTGAGATATTCTTTGGAGTTAGTTCCATTGAGTAAAGATTCTAAAATTTCTAAAAAAGGTCAAACCCATAATAGTTATTAATCCTATCTTTTTAATGACCATAGTTATATTTCTAGGAGGTTACATCAATAGGAATAATTTAAATTTACCATTTCATTTTATAAAACCCCTAGTTATTTAGTTTTTATTTATAGTTTCCTTTTATAATAATTTCTTCATCCTTAGTTGTGTGATACTCTTAGTTTTTTTTATATTGATGGATATATTTTCATTTCCAGAAACTCCACTTTTGTTTTTGTCTTATTTTTATTATTTTGAAAGAATAAATTTTATGATTTAACATGATTTTTTTATTTTGGGTACTTCATTGGAAGAGGCTAGGTGTTAATCAATGATAAAGGAGTGTACTTTTTGTTCTTCGAGTCATTTGACTGACTACAAGGTGAGATAAGAATATTGTGTTTTGAAGAGGGCATAATTGATTATGAGATCTAATTACTAATGTAAAATTCATTATGATCTTCAACGACATAAGGAGATAATAGTTTGAGAAAAATAGATCAAACATACTTCAAGTCTAAATTTTTTTATCATCTCTTTATGGAAGTATAAATTATGGGAACTCATTGTGATCTATTTATTTGGTAGGATATTGAACATTAAACCAGAGAATTGTTTCAGTGGATATAATGGAGGAAACATTTGTTTTATATCAATGAGATTAACATAGAAATTAAAAAGGAGAATTTTTTTAATTGAATTATTTTTAATGTTTTATGTTCTAATTAAATGTGGTGGTTAGTCTCATGTAGTTTTCTACTTAAAATTATTTCTAGAGTTCTATTATACATTCTATGTTTTTTTGAAACCTTCTAGTCACTATTGTTGATAGATTTCTTTTGGTGTTGTAAAACATATTGAAAATGACTATTGATGTTTATGTTTGTAAATAATTATAGAACTCATTTGCAACATTAGAACTTTTGGAAATTCTTTTTATATGATTATTTTATTTAGTTATGGATAGTAGGAATATTGTGTATGTTTTTTTGATAGATATGTTTGTGGAAAAATTATTTTTGAACATTCCTATCACACCTCAATATTATTTTTCTCTATGATATATTTTGAAATCTTTTTGAACCAAAATTGTTAACTATGTATCCTAATTGAAGATTCAAAATTGGTGATATTTTTTCATTTTATGTGAAGGTGAGGGTTCTTTAATGTGATATGTTTCCAAGACCCCTCCCCCAAAAGGTACCCCTCATGGGCTAGCCATGAGGAAAGTGAGATATTAACTCCCAAATCCGACCTAAAATAGGTTATGATTTGGTGGCTAGAACCAAGTGTATATTATATATGTGAGTTGGAGTAATTACCCTATATTATAATATGAAGAATGAGAGACAAGAAAAGAACCCCAATTTAACTCCTACTCATGATAAGATTAAAAGAAAACCCAATTAAAATAATTTAATGTCATTCATAACTAGAATTACTAAAAAGGGAACTAAAAGTACTAAAGGATAAACTTGACAATAACCATGAATCCCAAATAGATCTTGAACCACTATGAACTACAATTATCCAGCCCGATCTCCATCCTACAAATGCTGATCTGAAAATTAGATTATATATATATTGTGTGCATAATAGTTATATGTTTTAGGATCCTTATAGGGGAATCTTTTAAAAAATATAAAGAAAACATGATAATGATCAGTGAACTTAGGTGAAAATAACTCATCAACTAAACAAGTACAATAAGTTCTTAGTATCACCGAGTTATATCTCACCAAGTAACGCAGACAAGATATCATAATTTAGTAGTAAAAACATGGGTACCTGACAACCACTTTCTCACTAGTTTGCTACTATGCCCAAACACCACACTTCCTAAGTCATCTAATTTTAAAATAAACCATATCAAAGAAACTGGGATAAAGTATCATAACATGCATCTTAGGCATCAAATTATCTCATCATCCCATTCCACATCTTCATATAGTGACTGATTGGTTTCCAAGATCAACCACAACCCATATGTTGTGTATTATATATTGAGTATTGTACCTCAAGCCATCACATCCCATACGTTGAGTGATGTATCTCAATCCATAAACTCCCATACATAACATAACTATACTAATCCTTAGGATACTATATCTATATATATAAGTGTGTGAAATAAGCAACGGTTATTACAACCCACTATACACATATATGGGGAAAGATAACCACTATGCATAATAACACATAATAATACCAAGATAAGAGAGAAGAGTTAGAGTGGGTAGTCTGTTATCTATTCCACACCAACCTAGATATTGGGGAAAACACCCTCCCAGAGTCCATTGGATGTTCTTCACTATACCAAAAAGGGTGGGGAATCAAAAAAAATATAAGATATAAATATCTTACAACCACTCTATAAGAATTATACTAGTCTTAGGATCAACTAAAAATATCATCACATGGACACTCCATTTCGACCACTAAGATCTAGACAAATTATAAGCAATGAATCATTTAATAAGTCTTCCATTAATTATTGTTCCTTTATTTAATTTTTTTATTTATGTTAATTAATTAATTATCCATCAATTAATATTATACAATTCACATTTCATTAATATCGTGGTGAAATGTATTCCATCTAGGAATAATATAAATGATTCCATGGTTTCTCCTAATTAATATCTTCTTATCATTCCATCAAACAAAATACCCATGTTTTAAATTATTTATTAAAAATTATTATACCATAATTCTATGTACACTATGAATCATCATAAGCTACCATTTACAAGATACAAAAACAAGCACTACCAACCACTTCAAGAAGTGGGGGAAGAAATGTAGGTAAACAATCAACCCAACAATATCAACCTTAAAGAGAAAATTAATAAGAAATAATCCCATCATTAAAAACAACAACATGCAAGCCCACCTTCAACCCATTCCATCAATCATAGTTCTATGCCTAACACAATCATGCATGTCACTGTGCATCTCACTGTCACAAGTATCAAATGAAACCACAAACCCATGCCTCCCCTATAAGTACCCGACATTATAACATTTCATAATCATGAATTAAATGAATATTCCACATAGAGGATCTTTTTAGGTTTAGAGTTTTAGAGAATTAGGACATAACTATTAAATCTCAAAAGATTAAAAGTAGAAACTTCTACTAAGTTTCCATAAAATAAAAACTCTTAAAAAGAAACATGTCTAGTTCCATGTTTTAGATAGCATATCTTTCATGGATCCCATCCTTGACCCTATTCATCTTTAATTCCTGTGGAGAACATTTGAAAAATATGGGATGAGCATAAAAAGCCCGATAAAGGATACATAAAGAAGGAAAACTATTATTTTTTAAAAACAACAAGTAAACCATGAATACTTTGTCAAAGTAATAATTTTCACCATTAAGAAGTAGTAAATACTCTTGACTGAATAAAAGATCATTAATTACCCTTTTGTAACCAAAGGATTACCATAAAACCCATATAAATTTCAAATAACATATAAAGGTAACTTGGGAAATAAACATACATAAATGGAATAACCATACAGTTGACTTCCACACATATCACTAAATTGAATTTCCATTCGACCAACTTCCCAACCCAATGCTTTGGAGGTTATAATGTAACCACCCGTCCTGGTATTCACGACACCACCCATCACTTGGTTTATCACGTAACCACCCATCAAATGTACAAATACCCATATAAAATGATAAGACATAAAACAAATATAATTGAAAGAAAATATTTCCACATTTCTATTCACAATATATCCCATAAATATATTGAAATAACAAATCCATTATAAAAACCATTTTCAAAACCATTTAAATCATTTAATAGAGAGATTTTTGAATCAAAGTGTCCCATACCACTTTGAAGCTTTTAAAATTTTAAACCATTAATATACATATAAATAAATCAATAAAACCATTTTGAAAACGTGGATATTAATGAGATATATTTATAAGAATAAATCATTAAAACATTTAAAACGATATTTTAGTTAAAGAGTTTTTAACAAAATGAGAGACACTTGAATACAAATAATTCAGGAATAACATTTAATGAGAACATTATAATATCATGAGAATAATGGTATTCATGATATAATATGCCAAAGGACAGTATATACACCATATAAGAGTGAATTGGTGAATAACAACAATAAAGTCTCAATAGAAATGTAAAATGAGATGAAATCCCCTATAAAGCAGGTATCCTTAAATTAAGGATAAGTCAATCTCATAATTATGTGTGACAAATACAAATACACCCAATATAAGAGGAAATTATGTTTAAAAAAATCTTAGGTCATTCACACAAATTCATAGGATGACATATTCAATAACTACTATTTGAACCCAAAGAAAATGAAATTGGGTTAAGAAGTTCCCTTGTAAAACAATCCGACAGCCTAACGACATCACATTAAAATTTGGAAAATGTTTTGATGAGACAAAAAGGGTATATCATCAATTGGAAATAAATTTTACATAAATAAGGTTATATAATAACATATCCCAACATAATAATCTTTAAACAAAAGAATACATTTATAAAGAGGCGGGTGAAAGGTTTCCTTATCGATTTGGGTAACTTCCAAAACGTACACCCCAAAAAAGGGTCATAAAAAGAAGATGTGAATAACCATAAATTAAATTATATTACAGAAAGAATACAATCATGAAAATTAAAACACCACACAAAAGTAAATAGTGTCAAATGTAGCATGAATCTCACGAGAATAAAAGTAAGATGAAAAATCCCTTACGAAAACTCGGCAGCCTAATGACACAACTTAAAACATCCAAAAATGGATTTATGAGATCAAATAGGGTCTCTCATAATATGAGAATAACAATTACAGAATTTGGAATATAATATAACATCCCCAAACATAAGAAATATGAGCTTAAAAGAAATGACATAAAAGAGAGTACTTAAAAAGAAAGAGTGCGGTAGGATCCCTTACCTCAAGTCTGACTTGTCTTGTTCATTTCTCTATATTACTGAATAATAAACTTTATTAAATTTATAATTTCATAAGGAAATCCTTTAAAGATTATTATTCAGTTAATATCACATATGATAATGTCATAATAATTGGTAAAAATGTGAGTTCATATGAGACATTTTTGTCGATGTTCGGTACATGAGTCAAAATTGAATTTGGTTGAAAAGAATTTCCCATGTAGTTATAATCACCCCATCTCCTGAATTGTATTAATGATTTAAATATCATATATATCCATTATATATTCATTTAATACTATTCCATAACATTCAGAGATAAGAAAATGAAATTCACCGTTCATGGAGACGGTAGGCCGTACGTACGCATTAACGCTACTTTCATTTCTTTGTCACATTAATGGAATTAAAACTAAATGATATATATATATATTATAATTACAGTATAATATATATGTTATATAGGTCACATATGTTCATTAATTTTATTCTTTATACATTCCATGTATTTCCTGAACGAGTCACATCACTTGAGGGGGCAGTAGTCCACACTTCCTCAAATGAAATTATCACATTTGCACAACATGAAAAACATAAATGTATGTTTTAAATGAAAAATACAGAAGCATATGGATGAAATAATTATAATATATATCATAGATAAATATATTTCCATCATAATGGACACCATGAGAGGTGGTAGGAGAAGATATAACCATCATCGTTTCGTGAGGCAATAATTAACCACCCATAGAAACAACATGTTATTTAACCATTAGATTTAGTTGTGTATTAGTGTAGCTCGAATACTCCTCATATCACCATCCTATTATCTTTAGGATTCTGGTGTTTTTACAAAAGAAATGAATACAATGAGTTTAGGGTATTGGAGAATCAAAATAAAACAAAAGAACATAAGAGAAGACATTACCATCAAATCGAATAACTCTTTTTGATTTGAGCTCAAAAGATTACTTATAAAGACTTCTACCCAATGTGAGGATTCAAGAAGTAATATAAGGATGTGTGGAGACAATATTACCAGATGTTGGACAATCCAAGGGCTTGAGAGGTGTGGGTAAGGAGGTAGAGGTGGGGGCTTTTTATAAGAGGGAGGAGGGACACTCTTGGAAAGTCATGAAATGTCACTTTATTTTAAAATGATTTTTGGATTTTAAAGGCCCCAAAAATATAAATTTCTAGGATAAGGAGATAAAATTTTGAAATAAACCCATCCAATAGGTTTTTGAAAAGTTTATGTCTTAGGTTTTACATTAACATTTCATTTTATTTAAATTGTTCATTAATGAGGTAATCACTGCATCATCATGGTGTCATAAATAAATTAATTTATTTAATGTATAAAAAATAAAAAAATACTATGATGTAGGAAATCTTTTTAGATTTCCAATGACTATTCATAGTAAAAAATATGACTTGTATAACCCCATGTAAAAATTGTATTAGTAAAACAATACATGATTGTGACATTTTTATTTTATCTTTAAATAAAAAGTTATTAATGTCATTTTCTTACCCAAATGGATCCATGGGGTCCCCAAGTTGACCCATGGATTGTATTGGTCGGCCATGACTCATCCAATAAGGGTAGGACATGTGTCTAGGTCATATAATATTATTATAACATTATCTTTACCTTAAATTGCACTAATTACTTTTAACCGCGATTAATAAAACATAAAAGTTACTATTCGCGAAAAATTATTTTCATCCCATTGAACCACATTTTACATCCTAATGACAACCATGTATGTCAGATTTTCTAAATTCAAAACACAGAGGTGGTAAAATTTCATTTAAACGAAAAATCAGTTTTTTAACTACTACTTAGTGGTTTCATTATTCATCAAAAATTGATGTTTTTCAGAAAAATACCAAAAATTCCCCCTAAGAAATATTTGATATTCCAAATTCAAAAATGATTTTTAGTTTAAAAAATTAAAAAAAAATAAGTTGGATTAATCAATATAATAATTAATTTCGGTTGTCAAAACAAATAGCGTGTTTTTAAGAAACAATATATATCAAAAGATTGACACTAGTTTAAGTCCAATTTCAAAGTGAAATTAATTCCAATGACCACAATTAGATTAAATGGTAAAAATAAATTCTAATTTAACTTTAAAACCAATTCAAAAGATAATCTAATCATATAAATAAATTAGATTAAAAAGAGGTTTTGAATTAAAGTACAACATTTTCCACAATTCATTAAAAAATAAACTTTATCAAAAAAATAACAAAAATTTACACAAAGTAAATTTTGAGGTCTAGATTCTAAATAAGGATTTTATTTGGTCCAATATAACATATAAAATTGTGAAAAAATTAATTTTAAATGGGTTCACCATCAAAAGGCGGTTAGTCGACCTTTTAAAAAATATTCGAATATTTAAACTTAAAATTGGATTCATTCGCATTTTAATCCTCTAAAATTTTTTGTAAAAAAAGTAAAAATATTTGAAAAACAGATATATTAATTTTGAAGTTAGTTTTTGTCATTCTCTCCATTACAATGGATAGGCATTAACTACCATTTAAAATAATATTATTTTATTATTAGAGTGCAACGTAGGATTTCAAAGAAACTCATTGTTGCGTATTGGGTATTCCATCAAGCATAGCATTCCCTTTAAAGTAATATTAATATTTTATTCACAAGTATTAATATATATGAAAAATTAATATTCTTTATTTACCTCGGATGTCACATCCTTCCCCCCATATGGGAATTGCATCCTCGCAATTTTAAAATTGGGCTTGGAAACATCATTGAAAGCCCCACAGCGGAAAAGGAAAAAATTAAACTATCACTTTAAAATAAATAAAGAAAAGTACCAAGGTCACCCGAGAAAAGAGGTACTAGGATTCCATAAAAACACGGATATGGAAGAAAAAAACAGAGGGTTAAGTTCTAATAGAGAGTGATAAAAACATGTTTAGGAGAATGTTAACCACCAGAAAATCACAAACTTGTGATGGGTTAAACGGTATTTGATTCCCTATTAGGAAAGGTTAACAAACAAAATTTTAGTTTTAAGTTACTTTTCATTGAGTAATTTATTTATGAGCTTAACTAAATCATAAGGAAGCATACATTCTTGTTGTTTAGACTTTCATCTCTTACTAGATTTCTTACACAAACTCATTTTTCCTCCAAAAGACGAGTATTTAGGATGACTTGTTCACATTAAGAGAGCTATAATAAACTTCTATAGAATCACCTAATCTAAAAAAGAGAACTATATATTTCCCATCTCTTTAGACCTTAACCAAAACCAAAATTGTTAGAACAAGATCTGATAATACACAAAAGGATAATCCTTTATAAAAAGAAAATATATTCTTAATCTCCATAATTTTTCCAACGAAATCCAAAGTTCAATAAAGACCATTCGATAAACAATTTGTCCATAAAATTATTCAATGTAAACCAAACTAAGATTGAAACCCGAATATTTGATGGATTTAATCACATAGTCTTCCAAGGTAAAAAAATTAACATTTATCTCCAAAAAATATCAGTTGCTCTTAAAGTCTCATATTGAAAAGTAATTAACCTAATCATATATCCTCTATGATAGGTCAATATTTTCATAGATAACCCAAAATCATCTAATTCTTGATTCATAAAATTATATAACTAAAATGAATTTGTCATACTAACCATAAAATTCACGTAGTCTAGTGGTAGGTGATAAATACCAGTTTCACATTGGTTGTGGGTTCGATTACCAAATCTTTTTACAACGCGATGGGTTGTCACATGGTCTAAGTGTTGTTCTTTTTCCAAAACTGTATAATACACAAAACATTCCCCAAAAAGAGATAAAATCATAAAAAATAACCATAACATGATTTAACCTCAATTTTATCCCATGCCTTTCATTTTCCATCATAACATATAATAACCCATAATTACCTCAAAATTAATGATCATATAAACCCTAATGGTTACCTTTATAATTATTACCTCAACTTCCACATCAAGTTGGTCATCTCGTACATGATGAATTTAGATAACTCACCAAGGTTTAAGTGGTTAACCATGCATCCTGACAGTTGGTTTAGAATAACCACAAGATTTCTCATTGAATCCCCCATTTCATCCAGTCTCTTAAACAGAGTACCACAAAAGTATCCTTCAAACACATTGTCACTTTGGTGCCTGTTAGATCCATACATTTAATAAACCAAAAAGGTCAGTGTGAGTATATCACCATAATCATCATATAATCCTAAGATATAATTATTCATGATATCTTAAACTCAATCACTTTATCTAAAACTGTGATATTTTCTGAAATCCTAACCATTATGGTAATGTCACTTGTGCTTAAAGGATACCCTAACCTCTAAAGTTATCTAAACCTACCTTTGATACCAACTATAAGGACCCGACCTTATTACATTACATAATCATGAATTAAATGAATAATTCACATAGAGGATCCTTTCAGGTTTATAGTTTTAGAGAATTAGGACATAACTATTACATCTCAAAATATTACAAATTAGACACTTCTACTAAGTTTCCCTAAAATAAAAACTCTTAAAAAGAAGAATTTCTAGTTCCATGTTTTAGATAACATGTCTTTCCTTAATCCCATCCTTGACCCTATTCATCTTTAAGTCCTATGGAGAACATTTCAAAAACATGGGATGAGCATAAAAAGCCTAGTAAAGGATACACAAAGAAGGAAAACTATTAGTTTTTCAAAACAACAATTAAACCATTAATAATTTATCAAAGTAATACTTTTCACCTTTAATAAGTATTAAATATTCTTCCCTAAATAAAATATCATACATACCCTTTTGTAACCAAAATATTACCATAAATCCCATATGAAGAACAAATAACATATAAAGGTAACTTGGGACATAAACATACGTAAATGTAATAACCATACGATCGACTTATACACATATCACTAAATGGAATAGCCATACGACTAAATTCCATACCCAATGCATTGGAGGTTATAACGTAACCAACCATCCTGTTATTCATGGCACCACCCATCATATGGTTTATCATGTAACCACCCATAAAATGTCCAAGTACCATTATAAAATCATAAGACAGAAAAAAAAATATAATGGAATGAATCCATTTCCACATTTAAATTCACAATATATTCTTTAAATATATTGACATAACAAATCCATTATAAAAACCATTTTTAAAACCATTTAAAACATCTAATAAAGATATTTTTGAATCAAATTTTATCATACGACTTTGAATATTTTAACTTTTTAAACCATTAATATCCATATAAATAAATCCTTAAAACCATTTTGAAAAAATGTATATTAATTAGAAATATTTACAAGAATAAATCATTAAAACATTAAAAATGATATTTTTGTTAAAGAGTTTTTAAGAAAATGAGAGACACTTGAATACAAATAATCGAGGAATAAAATTTAATCAGAAATTTATAATATAATGAGAATAAAGGTATTCATTATATAATATTCCAAAGGACATTATATACACCATAGAAGAGTTAATTTGTTTATAACAACAATGATTTCTCAATAGAAATGTAAAATGAGATTAAATCCCTTATAAAGAAGGTATCCTTAAATTAAGGATAGTTAAATATCATAATTATGTGTGAAAAATATAAATACACCCAATATAAGTGGAAATTAAGTTTAAAACATTCTTATGTCATTCACACATATTTATAGGATGACATATTCAATAACTACAAGTTAAACCGAAAGAAAATGAAATTTGGTTAAGAAGTTCCCTTGTAAACAAATTTGACAGCCTAACGGCGTAACATTAAAATTTTGAAAATGAGTTGATGAGAAAAAAAGGGTATCTCATAACTTGGAAATAAATTTTACATCAATAATGATAAAGAATAACATATCCCAACATAATAAGATTCAAACAAAAGAAGTCTTTTAAAAAGAGGCGTGTGAAAGGTTCCCTTACCGATTTGGGTAACTTCCAAAATGTACACCCCAAAAAAAGGGTCACAAAAAGAAGATGTGAATACCAATAAATTAAATTATATTACATTAATAATATAATCATGGGCAGTAAAACAACACAAAAAAGTAAATAGTGGCAAATGTAGCATGAATCTCAAAGGACTAAATGTGAGATGAAGAATCTCTTACAAAAACTCGCCAGCCTAACGGCGCAACTTAAAACATCCAAAAATGGGTTTATGAGATCAAATAGGGTCTCTCATAATATTAACATCAAATTTAGAGAATTATGAATATAAAATAACATCCCCAAACATAATAATTATGAGCTTAAAATAAATGACAAAAAAGAGAGTACTTAAAAAGAAAGAGAGACGTAGGATCCCTTAACTCAAGTCCGACTTGTCTTGTGCATTTCCTTATATTAGTTAATAATAAACTTTGGTCAATTTATAATTTCATAAGGAACTAATTTAAATATTATTATTCAGTTAATATCACATATGATAATTTTATAATAATTGGTTAATAATGTGAGTTCATATCAAACATTTTTGTTGATGTTCGGTACAGAAGTCAAAATTGAACTTGTTTGAAATGAATTGCCCATGTAGTTATAATAACCCCATATATAGAATAGTATTAATGATTTAAATATCATATATATCCATTATATATTCATTTCAAACTATTCCATAACATTCAGAAATAAGAAAATGAAATACATCGTTCATGGAGACGGTAGGCCGTACGTACGCATGAACGCTACTTTCATTTCTTTGTCACATTAATGGAATTAAAACTAAATGATATATATATATATATTATAATTCCAGTATAATATATTTGTTATATATGTCACAAAAGTTTATTAATGTATTTCTTTATACATTCCATGTATTGCAAGAACGAGTCACATCACTTGAGGGGGAGGTAGTCCACACTTCCTCAAATAAAATTATCGCATTTGCACAACATGAAAAGAATAAATGTATATTTTAAAAGTAAAATAAATAAGCATATAGAGGAAATAAATATAATAAATATAATATATTCATATAGTGCCATCATAATGGCCACCATGAGAGGTGTTATGAGAAGATAGAACAATCATCCTTTCGTGAGGTAGTAATTCGCCACCCACAGATTCAGTATGTTATTTATCCACTAGATGGAGGTGTGTATGAGTTTTGATAGAATATTTCTCTTAAATGAATCATAGTATCTTTAAGATACTGGTTTTGTTACAATAGAAAGGAATAAAAAGAGTTTAGGTGATTGGAGAAGCAAAATAAAACAATAGAACATAAGAGAAGACATTACCTTCAAATCAGATAACTCTTTTTGGTTTGAGCTCAAAGGCTTCCTTGGAAAGACTTATGCCAAAAGTGAGGCTTCTATAAGAAATAGAGGGATTTGTAGAGACAATATGAGTAGAAGTTGGACAATCCAAGGGCTTGAGAGGTGTGGGTAAGGAGGTAGAGGTGGGGGCCTTTTATAAGAGGGAGGAGGGGCACTCTTGGAAAGTCATGAAATGTCATTTTATTTTAAAATGATTTTCATATTTTAAGGGTCCCAAAAAGATATATTTCGAGGATAGGGAGATAAGGGTTCAAAATACAACCATAAAATAGTTTTTTGACAAGTGTATGTCTTAAATTTTACATTATCTTTTCATTTTATTTAAATCGTTCATTAATGAGGTAATCAGTGCATCATCATGGTGTCATAAATTAATTAATTTATTTAATGTATAAATAAAATACTATAATGTAGGAAATAATTTTATCTTTCCAATGACTATTTATAGTCAAAAATATGACTTGTATAATCCCAGGTAAAAATTGTTTTAGTAAAACAATACATGTTTGTGACATTTTTATTTTGACTTTAAATAAAAAGTTATTAATGTCATTTTCTTACCCATGTGGCTCCATGGGGTCCCCAAGTTGACCCATGGATTGTATTTGTTGGTCATGTCTCATCCAATGAAGGTAGGACATGTGTCAAGGTCATTTCATTGTATTATAACATTATCTTTACCTTAAATTACACTAATTACCAATAATCACGATAAATAAAACATAAAAAGTTACTATTCGCCAAAAAATAATTTCATCCCATTGAAAAAAAATTTACATCCTAATGAAAACCATGTTTGTAGAATTTTTGAAATTTAAATCACAGAGGTGGTAAAATTTCATTTAAAAGAAAAATCAGTTTTTTAACTACCACTTAGTGGTTTCACTATTCATAAAAAATTGATGTTTTTCTGAAAAATACCAAAAATTCCACCTATGCTATATTTGATATTACAAATTCAAAAATGATGTCTATTTTACAAAATTCAAAACATATAATTTGGATTAATCAATTTAATAATTAATTCACATTGTAAAAACAAATAGCGTGTTTTTAAGAAACAATATATATCAAAAGATTGACACAAGTTTAAGTCCAATTTCAAAGTGAAATTAATTCCAATAAACACCATTGGATTAAATGGTAAAAAATAAATTATAATTTCACTTTAAAACCTGTTAAAAAGATAATCTAATCATATAAATAAATTATATTAAAAAGAGGTTTTGAATTAAAACACAACATTTTCACTATTCATTAAAAATGAACTTTATCGTAAAAATAACAAAAATTTACACAAAGTAAATTTTGATGTCCAGATTCTAAAGAAGGATTTTATTTGGTCCAATATAACATATAAAATTTTTAAAAGTTTTTTTAAAAGGGGTTCTACAGCAAAAGGCGGTTAATCAGCCTTTTAAAGAATATTCACATATTTACGCTAAAAATTGGATTCATTCTCATTTTAATCCTCTAACATTTATTGTTAAAAAAAGTAAAAATATTTTAAAAACATATATATTCATTTTGTAGTTAGTTCTGTTCATTACCGCCATTACAATGACTAGGCGTTAAATACCATTTAAAATAATATTATGTTATTATTATAGTGCAATGTAAGATTTCAAAGAAACTCGTTGTTGCGTATTGGGTACGCCATCGAGCATTGAATTCCCTTTAAAGTTATATTAATATTTTATTCACAAGTCTTAATAAATATGAAAAAGTAATATTCTTTATTTACGTGGGATGTCACATCCCCACCCATATCTCATTAGTCAACAACCATCCTAGACTCACATCACATCATATATCAAGGCTCAAATCCAGAGCAATAATTAAGGAAGGAAAAAAATATGGTCAATAGGGCATCTTCGCACAAAAAATAAGGCATCCATCCTTTACATGAAAATGGGCTCTCATAGACCCAAACATTTATCTCTATCAAACTACCAATTTTTCTCCATCTTGAATTAAATGATTCATTTATCGTACATTAAAAATATGGGAAAGCTAAAGAATTAACTACGTAAAGCTATTAAATTATTTAAACATTATCTCAAGAATATTTTCTAGTTTCATAAAAAATATAGGAAAGAGAAATTATCTGGTAACATGACTCTTTATTTTTATTAACAAATAGGTTTTAGCTTTATGTTCTTTATCTATTTCAATTAGAATATGGAAATAAAAATTAATTGACCATACATTAATCATAAATTTATTCCCATAAAATTATAAGAATTCATAGTTTCAATGAAAAATCCTCTTTAATTATTTAGCCAATCAATAATTACTGGATTTATGTTCTTTAATGATTTTCATCAAGTTAAACATGATAAAACATAACATAAATTTTTTTAGTCAAATGATAAACGTAGAACACTATATAGAAAGGAAAGAGGAAAACTGTTATCTTAGTGGAAAACATATTATTGCTATAACCATAAAATATCAATTTCCTTAATCTAGTTTCTTATATATTAAGGTTTATTCTATAGTCACCCAAATGGATAAAGTATTATTAAATTATGATTGTACATAAAAATTAGAAGAAAAATAAATGAATCCCTTACCTCATGGCTTCAACATTCTTCAATCAAGAATGGAACAACAATGTAGATATATGTTTACCTATCCCAAAAAAAATTTACATCCCTATAGGATGTCACACCATGAGCGCACTGTCAAACATAAAAATAAATTCATGAGGATGAAGGATATCATGATCCATATCATGTAAAGAAAGTGCATGAGGAACAAGACTAATAAGAGAAGAACCCACAAGAGAAATATAAAAAAAAAGTTTGAATCACTATAGATCAATATCTATAAGTTGGGGGTTGAATCTGATCAAAATGGTCTTTAAAGGCCTTTAAAAATCTCTCTTGGGAGCCTAATATTTGATAGAAGAAGTTGAGAGAAAGACCAGTTTAGAGGGGTTTTTGGATATTTATAGGAAACTCTGAATTAGAAGATCATGGTGAAAAACCCAACACCACAATGTAGAAAAGACAAGACTATGATTTAGGAAATGAGACCACATTGTAGCCTACATAGTTAAATCCACATATTAGGAACATGGCGTATATCATATAATTTAGGAAGAGTACAATGACCTAGGGTAAACTATAATGACACAATACCCATTATCTATGAAAAGAGGAAACATCGGAGCGTACCTTGAAAAAATTAGGCCTCAATGATATAATATAAAACCCACACTAACATTTTTGATAATGTCTTGGCCTTCCAAGAACCATCAGTTTCCCCTTAGAAATGTGGTCCCCTACCTAGGTCCCACCTAAATGCCTGAACGAAACATTCAACTAATGAATTTCCCCATAGGCAACATATGTTCTTTGAGTGTGCTTTTTATTCCATCACACACACCCTAGGAAACATCACAAGAGGTCACCCCATCCTGAAACTAGTCCAAGAAAAACACACTTAACTATGGAGTTCTTATCATGTAGACTATTGAAAAGAAAGGTGCACCTTGTTGTCATGGGTCATAAAATTTAGTATTTTTTGTCTCACTTTTCTAGGGGTGTTACAACCCCCCTCAAATCAACGTAGTTCCTCTAAACATTAGGATATGCATTGGTTCTGATACAACTTTAACAATTGGGCCTCACAAACATCATTGAAACCTCACCTTAACATGGTCATTATGTCCTAGCCCACCAAGCACCACCAGTTTCTTGAATGAAATGTAGTCCCCTAATAAGGGCCCACCTATATTTCTGAATGGATTACAAGAAGAATGAATATCACCACATGACAACACATGTTCTTTTATTGTTATTTTTTCTCACTCAAACACACCTTGGGAAACTTCTCAAGAATTCAACCATCCTGACACTACTCCAAGACAAACACTCTTAACTATAGAGTTCTAATCAGGTTGGCTCTCAAAAATAATGGTGTATCTTATTGACATGGGAAGTAACATTTAGTATTTTCTGAATCACTTATCCAGGGGTGTTACAATATTTTATGAAAAATAAAAGTACATAATACTTTTACACATACTATTACATGATTTTTATTCATAAATATCCTAGGAATATATCCCAAAGATCGTGAGGTTTAGTGTCATTGGAATACTAGGATAATAATAAATTGAAATTAAACTTACGAATAACATCATTATTTTATAATTTACAATGAGATTATAAATCCATTTCAACTCTTAAAACCATATAGTATAACCAGGGGAATACATAAAATAATGGGGTGATCTATAAATCTCAGTAAGGTAATAAAAATTATAATTAAACATAACATGTGAGTCAAAGGTATAACATGATATCATAGAAGAAAAGGCTAATGAGTATTCATATGGAAGCATAACATGAATAAAATGGTATCTTAAGATCATAGAATCATATAAAACAAGGAATAAGCATATTACATTACATAAAAATGAGTCAAGTCTAACTTCATAGATAATATCACATGGTGGAAAAAGACCCATAATGGATTATATTTACTCTATAGTAACCTAAATAACATATCATGAAACAAAAGATTTACCCAATGGATTGGAGTGTTATCTGGGAGCACCCATCATAACATGTTCATAATTATGTTTTTCAAAAAACTAAATAAATTAATCAGACAGAAAAAAAATATGAATTACCCATGTAAAGAAAATGGGTTGCATAATCTTGCATAATATCATAATCAAAGGAAATTTCATAATGAAGGAATTTGAGAAATGAACATTTGGAATGTATTACCATATAAAAGGATTGGATAATATGATTGGTATAAATTTTAGAGATATGTAAAAATAATTTATGAGAATTAAATATCATTAAAGTGATATAGAAATAGGGTTAGAGAGAGAATGGTCATAATCCTAAGAAAATGGTAGTTTAGTGAGATCTCTTACCATGAGTATGATTCATCAGGTATATTATTTATCTTCATAAATAATAAAATTATGGTAATTATTAAATTTATTAAGAAATTTTTTCAAGGTTATGATTATTTTTATTATATTTATTATCATTTTATGTTCAATCACTTAATCATTTAGGTCATCATCGAATGCTTTAGCGATATTCAGTTCATATATCCAAAATCACTTTCGTAAGTTTGATAAGGTCAAAGAGATTATTATTTAATAATATAAATAATCATATCTATTATATAATTATATCTATTATATAATTATATCTATTATATAAAAATTATAATTTTAAAACCAACTATGAAATATGGTTATGAAAAATGAACTACATTGCAATCATAGAGATAGTAGGACGTACGTACGCATGAGTAACATTTCTATTTTTCAAAGATCATTATGGAAAGAAGTAAAGTGTTATTTAATCTTACAAAAGTGATAATTATATCATAAATATAATATTAATTATTTATATTCACTTATATATATATTTCATCCTTGTTATGTGGAAATGAAAAATGAATCACACCACTTTGTGGAGGTGGCAATCTATTCGCACGCACAAGAGATGTTATCATATTTTAAATAATGGAAAGGTAAGAAAATATATAATATATTAATTTTAAAAAAATAATAAATATGTTATAAATATAATAAATATACATTAAATTCATCCTCATAAATATTATTGAGAGGCGATGACGGAAAACAATTAAATCAGTTTTTGAGGTAGTAGTCAATCGTAAAAAACAAATGATGTTTTCATTTCCCATATGATGGAATATGATATAGATGTGGTTATGAAATTAACATAATAAAATACTTGTATATGGTATATAATTCTGATATTATATCATAATGTTTGAATAATATTTTATGTATATGGAATAAGAAATAAAATAAAACACCACGTTAAGAATGATACCACTTCTTCAGACTACCTCTTTATATTTGAACCAAAGGCCTTACTAGGATGGTTTAATAATAAAAAAAGACTATAAGAATTTGTAAGGGAAGTATGTAAGAGTATATTGTAGTTATTTTCCAAATTAAAAGTCTATTTATTCATGTATAGCATAGGATATGATGTTCCCTTTTATAAGTGATAGGGATTCACATTTTTGGAATTCCACAAAACGATTCAATAAAGGGAAGTCAATCTTGAGAAAAGTTCCCAAAAAATTTAAAAATGACGTATTTTTGGGAAAATAAGGTTGGAAAACCTCCATTATAAAAAAACAATTTTTTTAAACATGTTATTCTCTTTATATTTATAGTTAATCACTTTTACCATTTTAGTTCCCAAAACAAAAACTAGTTTTTACCTATGTAATTTATTCTATCATCCTAAACAAAAAATTTAAAATAATAGATAATTTAGACCCATTTATTATAAATATTAAATAAAACATATCAAATAAAAAACTTATGTGTGTGTTAAATTAATTTTAACACAATCACATGTAATGGGAAAACCCCGTTTTATCCTTAACTGTGGTAATAAATTTTCACTCTTTTTTCTATTCATTATTACCAAAAATTATGTTGACCATGTTACATAATATTAATTATTCTGATTTGAAATATGGAATCAATTTTTCCAAATTCAGTTATTTTTTTTAATAATTTAGTTTAAAATTAAATTTACAAAACATGAAGAAAGTGGTTTTTAAGGAAAATGTATTTTTCATGTAATAAATGTTCTAATATTAACTCTATGACTGTAAATAAACATTAAATGAAGTTAGATTCACATAAATAGATATATAAAATATAAATATAATTTAAATATTTCTTTACCATGGTTTATTATAATTTATTTAAATTGATAAACTTTATATATTTAAAAACAGTTTATAGAAAACAACATTTTTAAGCATGAAATAAAGTTATAAAAAATTATGAACATCATTGATAAAAATAAAATTAAATAAATTAATATAAGTAAAATGTTTAATATTTAATGTTAACACTAAATATAAAATATATCGGGTCTTTTAAGATAATTTATTTAATGAAAATATATGATAGTATTTAAAAAAGTGGTAAGTTTCACTATCCACTAAAAAATAAATCATTTTAAAAAAATACCAAAATTTAACAATACATTATTATTAATATGTGGATTTAAAAAAGTAAGTTACTTTTATCAAATAAATTCTCTATAAATTCCAAAATTAATTATAATATTTTCTCACAAAAATAAATAATTTGTTTTGATGAAAATGTGTTTTTTTAAAGAATAAAATGTCTATTAAAAATTGAGTGCTTGTTTTATATAAATTTATCAATAAATTCATATTATGTTTTAAATTTCTATATATTTCATAAATAAGTTAATCCTATTCCTACCTACTAATTTAATTTCTAGGTTACACTGGTCATATTTAAATAATCATGGTTCATTTAGGATCAATGTTACGTTTTATATACGTTATCGAACATAGTTTTCTTTTTAAAATATTGAGGTATTTCATACTCCAACAAACCAATGGGGAATGAAAATTGGAATAACCATTAAAACTCAACCATAAGGCTCCATGTTTCAGGCTCTCTCTCTATGCCCCATAACTCAACTGCCAATGAAGGGCCTACGCTGCAACCTCTCTCGACACAGTAACCATGAAAAAAATGGAAGAATACTTGAAAATATTTCATATAGGGACCTACTTTGTAGATGGACTCTCTATTAACCAATTAATATCCTACATGAAGAATGTCAAAGCTCCCCTCCATGTAATCCCCTTCAGCTGAAATCTTAACTATAATTCAACCTTTACCTCAAAATCCAAAAATCTCACAAAGGAAATGGATATAAGGATATGCGACCTTAAATTAGAAACCACTCAAAAAATTATCTCCCTTGAAAATTTAAAAACAAAATCATAGATAATTTAAGGAAAGTGCTTATTCCAACAACCACATCATGAGATAACACTAAATAGTCTCACCAACATAGGAGCTAAACCACCCCACATAGAGGAACTAAGAACAAAACCACACAACACCAAAAACCTTATCTTTAACACCATCTTGGGAAAGATAACTCTCCAAAAAGAGAAAGTAAACAGACAAAAAATCAAGGAAGAGGAAATCATATCATAAACAAGATAATGATAAACAAACAAAAATGGAGATTTCTATAAGAGAAGAGGTAAAAAATAAGCAACTTTTTATACTGTGAAAAAAACTATGAATCGTGTTCACATATACACTCCTCCACACCACCATGTTTCCACAAGACATGAAACAATGGAATAACACAATAAGAAAAACTTTCTCCTAATGAACCTACATCTTCAAAAGACACTCCTCGAAGGGTGCATCACCATTAACATTGATATCACCCCAATCAAGGATGTATGAGTTTTCATGAAGATAAAGGAAGAGATGAGAAATGTGGAAGACATCATGTATCCATATAATCTATGTGGTAAGTTCATTATGATATGGAACAGCTCTAACATGAGCCAACACCTAGAAATTCCAAACATACTAGGGATAAATTTTACCACCCAAGATCAAAACATTACTACCCCCTATAAGGAGTCACCTTAATAAACAAATGATATCTAACGTAAAACTTCAGTGGTTTCCTAATATGGTAAATATAGTAAATTTGATGATAATATACTACCTTCATAATCTCTCAAATAACCTAAACCATCTCTATCATGTTACGAACTTGTTATGGATTAAGAACCACTAACCCATCATATTGAAGACCTCTTCATATGTTGGAGGTCAAATGAGGATCATGATTTAAGATAATAATCCTCAGTACCCATGGAGTCTCACCAACTCCTCTAGGTACTGCCTAAAAAACACCACTAAGCTTGACTCCTTAATCACTAAGAAGGGGGATGATTTCATTAAATGACCCACTCTCACCCATATAGAATTGTATCCAAATTATCTCAAGGTAAAATTCTAATAAATTCCATTTATATGTAATCCCACTACATCCTAGAAATATCTAATTGATGGATTAACCCATAGAGAACATAGTTCTTGGTTTTCACTTTCTAGTAGACCAACATTTAAACAAAAACTCTGCAACTAAACACTTCTTTCCAGACCACTAAAACTACCCTCTTATATCTTGGTAGATCTTTATTATACCAGGATCTTCCACCAAGGGTGATTTATGTAAATAAATGGGAACCATATCATGTAATGATAAAGGGATGAAAAGAATAATCTAGAACAACACCTAGTTCTGTTCATCCTCAAACCAACCACCAAGGGCATCACCAAAGAAAACATGATCTCTCCAGGCCTCAACCTCAGAATCCTCCAACTAGGACTCCTACACCTACTACTCTAATTAGAACCAAATAATTAATTTAATATACAACCCCTTCTACCAACCTCTCCCATATTAAGATGCATCATTGATAGATCATCTATAACTCTCCAAGAATCTCTAGATTCAAACACAACATCCTACATGAATTATATCTTAGCACATCATATACCACATTTCCCTTTCCTAGTGTATATGGAATATCAAATTCATAATAATATAATAATTCCATCCATTATAATTGTCACAAGTTCAAGTCACACTAGGAAAATATGTACCCCAGGCTCTTATGATTGGTTAAAACCACAAAACACATGCCAATAAGGTACTTTCTCGACATCATTACGAAAAAAACAACTTATTACAACTCGATATCATGGGTAACATTGTTACACTCATGGGGATGTAACTAACATGAAACATATGAAACAACCAATCTATACTGCATCAAAAAACATCCCAAAATAGGATGTGAATCATCACATAAAACTCTGAACTAATCTCCCTCTTTTGGTAGATGAATAATTTGAGTGATGACCAAATTCAACATTAGGTACTCAAAATATGCTTGAAACTAGTATAATAACATGAAAAAATGATCATCTATAGTCAAGGATATCATATGATTTATAATCCATGACAAATTAGCTTTGAACCTCCTACAATAGCTTGAAATACTAAGGGAAATTGACACCTCTGTAATACTCTTAGTATATTCCTAAGAAAAAACTACCTTGATCTTTGAAGGATCTATAGATACTTCTTGTTGGGACACGTCATTCCACAAAAAAATAACTTCATAAACCTAAAACATACACTTTGATAACATACACAACAACTTATGATAAAGAATAACTAAGAAAACAACACACAAATACTCTATAGGATCTTCCTCAGTCACATAGTACAAAAGGTTGTCATCAATGAAAATTACCATGTACTAATCCTAGAATTATATAAACACCACTTCCATAAAACCCATGAACTTGTTTGGGGATATCAAAACTAAACAACATCAAAATGAACTCATAATTATAATGTAGACATCAAAAGGAGAACTTCATAATATCTTTGTCTTTCACCTGAATTTAATGATATTTGACTATAGATCAATATTTTAGAACAAAATAGCTCCTTTCAACCGGTAAAATAAATAATCAATCCATGGAAGAGGATAGAGGTTATTCGATTTCACTAGATTTAAGAAATGATAATCAATATAGAGATGTAAATTACCATATAACTTCTTTACAAAAAAACTGGTGCACCCCAAGGTGGTTCACTCAACTAGAAAAGTCCTTGCTATAATAGATCATTAAGCTACACACACATATATCAAAACCTAGAAGGTGTTAAATTGTATAGATACATTTATACAAGAGAAACTCCTATCTGTTGTTCTATCAAAAAATTGATCTATCATCATGGGGGAAACACCACAACCTACCAAGTAAAAAACATTATGGTAATCCCCCACAACCCTAGGAAACACCTTTGTATGAAAATATGACAAAATCAGTATCATATAATCCATTAAGGAAGAAGAAGATAGAACATGGCTCAGACCAATCCAAGGGTCTCAATCACTAATTAACACAGTATACTCTCCATCAGCATCATAGAAAAAAAATTTCTCCTAAAGAAATCCAAAATAACCTTCACTAAATATGACTAGTCCATACTAAGGATGATGTCGTATGATTATCTCCATAAATATATGATGTATCCCCAAGAAGAGTACTACCCCCACACTAGATTATAATATTAATATTCTTCATATATATAATCTCAACCTACTAATAGCGTTGAAAATTTCATGGTAACTGGAAGCCTCTCCACCACAAGTCCCAAAGCAAGGATGATGGTAGGTTATATGAAGGAGTGTGTAACACCTGAATCAAAAAAGGAATTCACCTAAGTAAAAACATGTAAATTGTACCTCTAACAATGTATGGATCTCCTCTAACTATCAAAGATATATCCTAAATATGGCCATGGCCTACTCCATGACCACTTTGACCTTGATGAATACCAACTCTACAACCATTCTATACTATCTGAGGATGAGGGGAATATAAAGGATGGACTCTACCTCTATTGTACCCTCTCTGTTGATCCCAATATGAATCATCTTATTAATTATTTTTCAATAGAAACTGCCTCAATGGAGGAGCCTAAAGTGAAACATTCAGTTCATAGTCCCTGCTCATAAATATCAAGTACTATTTCCACTGATGACCTTATGCTCCACATAAAAACAAGCATCTAATCCCTTATAAAAGGGCTGAGAGATGCCCCCCCTAGAAAAAATTATATTTTGAGGGATGATACCCACCAGTTTCTATTCAAAAGTTATTTTTTTATTAGCAACTAGGAACCCCATACAAAAATTATTCTTTAGGGAGAGTCCAAAAAAACCTCTTGTGACGATCTATTTATATTCATCCTCCACTTAAAAACATGTGCTTTCATTAGAACATTAAGATACATAAACAACATAAATGGGGTGACCATGAACTAGTTCTCTGGATTCAAGGCCTCCTAAAAATGACTTACTATAACCACATTAACTAGAGATAGGTTCTACACATAACAAAAAAGGGCCCAAAAATAGATATTGAACTCCCATATGTTGGAACTCACATTTCAAAGGGTAAAAAACTCCTAACACTGGCTGCCTTCATGGTAAAAGAAAAAAAAAATCTACTCATAATGGGTCCCTGTACTTCTCCCATAAGTCCTTCGACTCATTATGATCCCAAAGAAACAAGACCCACCACTACCTAACTGCTCCCTGAAACATCATAACCACCAATAGAACCCAATGATCCTTATGATCATGGATCAAACTTAATGTGATCTCTACCTCCTATATCTAGTACCCTCTATGTTTTTTTATTTTTTACATCTACTCTACAATGATTATATGACACATTGTATTGAACATCCTTGGCGAAAACCTAATGGGTATATTTACCTATGGCCATTTTAAAAAATAAAAAAATTAGGGATTCTTAAACATATATTACAGAATATTTAAGATTAATTAATTGCTTATTTATTTAATGTTTAACATTATCTCATGCTTTATCTATTTCAATCACAGGAATAAATAATAATGATGCATGATCCCATTGTAGGTCTCTACCCAGAAAATAGTATAACTTATCTTACATGGACTAGTAAACATAATGGATCATGAACAAAATCACAGGTGTCCATAAATACATTTGTATTAAACGGTATCCCTTTTTTACATTTCCTATTATCCTTATCTGATACTATTTCCCAAGAAACCCATACAGTCTCACCTATTCCTTGCCCCAAAATCCATCATATTCCATAACTTGAAACTTTGATACCACTCTATCAAAACCTCTTCCACACAAATGTATCCCTCCTAGACCATCAAAGAGATAAGGGAGATAATGACACCCAAAGGCCACCTCCAATAGGCCACGGTTTGACAACAAGCACTGAGGGTATATCATAAATGGGAATGGGAGCTATTACCATCTAAAATAATATAAGGAATGAGAGATAAGAAAAGAAAAAAAACAAATAATTATTACGATAAAAGTAAAATAAATCCCATGTGAATCCATAAAATTTCATATAGATCTAGAATAAATTAAAAAAGGTAACTACATGTATTAAAATATAAACTCTACAAAGACCACAAATCCCAAACAACACTAGACCAATCACAAACTAGTAATATCCATCCCAATATCTATCCTAAACCTACTATCTAAAAACTATTTATATATTTGTAGTGTGTGAATAACACTTATACTTACTAGGATCCCCATATAATACCCTCATGCAGAAGATAAAGAAATAATTCTAAATCCCATTAAATAATGCTGAATCTAACTCGTCACCTAAATAAGTGTACGATGTTCCCAACATAACAATAGATACCTCTCAAAAATGTAATTCATATAGGAGATCATAATAGAATAATAAAAACATGGGTACCCTTCTACTACTTCCTCATTGGTTTTCCATTCTACCCCATCCTTACACATGGTAAACCATTTCTCTCTAAAAGAATTATTTTTAATGACACCTAGGATAAAGAATCATAACATGAATTTCATGCATCAAATTTTATCATCATCTCATTATGCATATATGATTAGTAATTGAGTGGTTTTAGGGAGAAACCAAAACATGTATGAAATGTATTATATATGAATTATTGTACCTCAATCCATCATATCCGATATGTCAAGTAATGTACCTCATGCGTTCACAACACATACAAATATTACCTATAATAATCCATAGGTTACTATATATTGAGATAAATGTGTGTGAAATAACCATGATCCATTACAACCCTCTATACACATATATATGGAAAGTTAACCACCATGCATACCAACACATAATACTAAAAAGTGAATAAAGTGCATCCATAGGGGTAGTCAGTCATCTATTCCTCGCTATCCTAGATATTGGGGAAAAACATCCTAGAGTCTGATGGGTGTTATTATCCCTAATGAAATAATTGGAATAGTCTTTTATATCATAAAACATATTGGATATAATATTTTTCATAACCACACTATGGGAATTAACATAGTATTAGGCTCAAATAATGCTATCATCTCTCTGACACCCATTTCCCACCACTAAGATCTAGATATCCTATAAGAACACAATATTTAAGAATAATTTTATTAATTATCATTCATTTATTTTAACATTTCTCTATATGTTAATTAATTCACTATCTATTAATTAATGTTATTCTATTCATATTTCATTAAACTCAAGGTGATGTTCATGCCCTTTATATATATTAAAATAGACTTCATGGTTTCTAAAGCTTAACATATTTTAATAATTTCAACAAACACAAACCCCAAGGGTTAAATTATTTATTAAACATTACTATTCCATAATTCTAGTTACTCTTGGTAATATCCTATGCTACCACAGAAGAGATGCACAACCAAGTACAACCAACTACTTCAAGCAGTGGGGAAAGTAATGTTGGTTAAAAACCAAACTGACTATCTATTCCATATATAGAACATTAAGAACAAATAATACCATATTTAAGGAAAAAAATTGGAAAACCAAGATTCAAAATATTATATAAATCCCAATATAATCCATGATACCACCATACATATCACAATACATCTCGCCATCACATGTGTTAACTACTGCCACAAACCTGGGACTTCCTGCCCATATCTCATCAGCCAACAACCATCCTATGTTGATATCACATCATATATCAAGTCTCATGTCCAGAGAAACATATAAGTAAAAAACCAAAAATTGATTCAACTGGTCATTCATTCCCCAAAACAAGGCATTTAGCCTTTACATGAAAATGGGCTCTCATGACCCCAAATATTTATATTTATCATAATACTAATTTTATTCCATCTTAAATTAACTAATTCATTTATCATAGTTTACAATTATGGTCAACCTAAAGAATTAGATATGTAAATGTACTAAATTATTTAAACATTCTATCTTGAATATAATACAGTTTCATAATTTTATTGAGAAATATCAATTCTCATATAACATGCATCTTTTTTTGTATTAATAATGATATTTTTAGCTTTAAGATATTTATCCATTTCAATTTACATATGTAATAACAAAATAACTAAACATTCATTAAGAAAAATTTTATTCCCATAAAATCATAAGCATCAAAATTTTTAATAAACATGCCTATTTAATTATTTAGCCAACAAGTCAATAATGACTTAATAATAATTATCCATTTTCATCAAATTAATCATAATAATCCATATCATAACTTAAAATATACTAAAATCATAAATATATAATGAACATTATCTATAAAAATAATAGTTAAACCATTATCATGGTGGAAAACATAGAATCGATACAACCATAAACTATTTCTTTCTTTAATTCTGTATCTTCTTCATTAAGGTCAATTATAACATCACCCAAATGGATAGCGTATAATTGATTTATGATTTTATATAAAAAGTAAAAGTATAATCAAATAATATCATACCTCAAGGATTCAATGTTCTTCAACTGAGAATTAAACAACAATGTAGATCTTCAATCACCTCCCCCAGAAGGAATCTATAACCCTATAAGGATGTATCACCATCCACACACTGAAAACAAAATCACATTAATTTCACGATAATGAATGAGATAAATGACCATAACATGGAAATAAATAAATAGAGTAAAAATATTGAATAGATAATAAACCACAAGATAAAGATTTAAAAATAACGTCATATCACGAAAATTTGATATCTAGGAGGGGATTGAATCTAATAAAAGGGGTCTTCAAAGTCCTTCAAAAAGATCTCCTGGGTGACTAGGTTTTGAGAGATGAATTTTAGAGAAATAATAGTTTATAGGGGTGTTAAATATTTATATAGAAACATATAATTAGAAGGATAGGGTGAAACAACCTATAATTATGAACTAAAAAGACAAGAAAATGGTATAAGATAAGATACAATGTTGTAGCCTTCCTAGTAAAATTTTCATAAGAGGAACATGATGAAGACCCTATAATTTAGGAAGAGAACCATGATGAAGGAAAAACCACTACACTGAAGGAACTATTTTCTATGAAGGAGGATATTTTTTATCCTACCCCGATGCCATTGGGACACCAAAATTATAAAATACACTAAGAATAAACCTTAAGGATCTATGATACAGCCTATCTCTCCTTGATGTGTTATTAAACAACCAAGTAAAGGCCTGTATTGTAGCCTCAATTGACACCGTAGCTGTGAAAAAAATGGATGAACCCCAAAAATTATTTCTTATGGGACCCTATGATATAACCAACCTCTCCAAGATACACGATTATCATTCACAACATAGCTCAAATCTCCACGATAGAGAATCCTATTTAGTTTAAATCATAACATGAACTCCATATTTCCCTCAAACTCCCTAAAGATGACATAGGAATGTTTTACAAGGTTCTATCCCATTATATAATCTATATTCATTTTTGTATCGAAAAAAATTCCTTAATTTTTTTTTCACATTTATGTGTCTTCAAGTATCACTAAATAATTTTCACAGGGTGAAATGTTTTCTTAAAATTTTGTGTTATGATTAAACATTTAGTATCTCTATCCTTATTACATTATAGATTTATTTTAGTAAATAATTTTTCTTACTCTTTATAAAAATATTTATTCTGGAAACACTTCGGGAGAATGTTATAGTATCTTCATTGACTCTAAACTTTATAATTTGAATTTATCTCATAATATATGAATCTAAATGGATTATGAAACAAAACCCTTAATCTATGTTGAGATTCTTATTCTTTATTATTCCTTATTTTAAAATTGGATGGATTATTCATGATTTTATGGATATTTATTAATTCCCCGCTCTAAAGAAATGTATAATTATCATGGATATTAAATTATTTGAGAATGTTCTCCTGGAGGTAAATAATTTTTTTTAATTTTAGTCATATTTAAATTGAAGTTGGTCAGACTAACTAAAAACTTTAAATTTTAAGGACTTTTTTTAAAAGAGTAACCAATTTTAATGGAAAAATTTAATTTGATAGGGTAATAACACTTTTTAATTGTGATAATCCATGTGGGATAATAATTTCATTATGTCAATTTAGTTTTTATTTTTTTAGATTTATTTTCTACAATTTAATTTTAGTTAAGGATTTCCCGAGGAAAAGAAAAATTCTATGTGCGGGGGAATTTTATGTGGTTCACTTTCATTACAATTTTTCTATATTAATTTTTGGTAATTTTACGATATTTTAAATAAAAAATGTTCTTATAATGGAGAAATTTTTAATATTGTTCACCTTGTATATGAACATGAAATTCATTTAATTTTATTACTAATATAATGATTTGTGTTCTTAAATACTGTAATGTTCTTATTTTAATTAATATAAATTTTGAGAAATTTTTTTTGTGGTGTTTGAATGGGTGATTTTTTGAAATTTAATTCTTGAAGTGATCTATTGAATTTAAATTTTTTAAATATTTTTTTATTTATAATTGATGGAACATAATTTTATTACAATCTTGGTAACCTAGAATCCATGGATTTATTTTAATGTTTATATTTAATTTTTAATTGATGAATAATTTTCAATTTTGAATTGGGGTTTTAGGTTCTTGAATAGCTATATATCTAAATGATCAATATCCCCATGTAGCGAGATTTCCATGTATGGGAATGACTAAATATCTGATTTCCTACATTGATAAATTGTCACAAATCACATAGACTTCGTATTCTACATAATTCATGTAGGTAAACTTCTATGTATCAAAATTTGGGGATTAATATTCCATATATTCAAATTTTCATTTAGTGGAACACAACCAAATTCATTCTAGAGTCATCCATGTAGCTGAATTTGGAGTGACATATATATATGGAGTTTCATAATAAAAATATGTATATCTATTTATTTGGGTATATGTGAACCACATTTGTAATTTTTAGTGATATGGAAGTTGTTGAACCTAAAATAAAAATCATTGAAATTATGCAGTTTGGATAGCGAGATCAATTAATGTGGAGAAGACCTCAAATCCTCTTGAATTTATACCTTACATGAGATTGAGACTGATGATTATGAAATAATTAGGACAAATGGTGAACTATAGTTATCTAAAGTCGATTAATCAACATAATGGGGGGTTTTATGTTTAGTTGAGGATAATGTTCCACTCTAGTGAAACATGAAGAAGAAAAGATTAATGAATCCAATAAAATGGGGATAAATTTGAAGTGTTGATTTTGGTGTTATATATCATAGTTGATATTTTCATTTGGTTTCATCTTTTTACAGGTCCGAGAAGAAGATGAAGGGACGTCAGTGCATCTAATTCCTATGGCTGTAACAATGATTTCAGGTGCATGTTTTGTGTTTGAGGAAATTATTCAAGGAGTCTTCAATCAAGTGATGAATAGGTGTTTTTTTACTGGTCATTTTATAGTTCTAGGTGATTTGAGTCTATGTGAATCATTAGTAGGGGAGGATTTTATTAACTCTACTTATATGTAACGAGATTTATTTCAAGACACGTAGGTATGTTCATTAAGGATGGATTTGGGAAAATTGGGTTCAATGTGAAAAAATAGAAGGTTCATATATATTTTTTAGAGATTATGGTCGAGCTGGAGAGTGTGTGAATGAATTTTAAGGTCGAAAAAGTGGGTTGAACTCATATGGAAGGGGTTAGTTTTGAATACAATGTTGGGACTAAAGATGGAAATAAGTTTTTTTAAGTTGGAAGAATTTTGTGCTGAAGGTATTTTATTTTTGTAGAGACCCAAAGCTTGATATACATGGAAATTACATTAATTTTGCGGAATACATAATACATAACAAAAAACCAACACCAAAGGACCCTAATAGTTTACTGTCTTTGAAAAAATGGAACATAATCTTTTAATCTTGGGGAGAGATCTGCAACATCTCCCATAATGATCTTCCCTTTTTTCATACCTAAAACCTTTCTTTATATCTTGGAGAAAATAAAACATATAAAGGGTGATCTCAAATGCTCATTAAGGGTATGCAAGGAGAAATAAAAACAAACCATATACATTTGAACTTAAAAACATGAACAAAATATTCAAACATTAAAATCTTGAGAAATGAAATAAAACATGGAAGTACATAAGGAATAGATCATAATGGAACATTAATCCTGATAAAATAGAATGGGAATAAAATATTTAATTCTGGAAAACAATTATGCACATGATATTATTTCCATAGTAGCTAAGTCATTACTGCCAAGACCATCGTAGTGGACAAAGTCTATTTCTGAATCGAGTTCACTCCTTGTTCCAGTCCTGTATCACTGAACCGGATTAACATACTGTTCTAGCCATGTATATCTCATGTGATATAAATTTTTACCCAATGAATTGGTGGGATATATAGGTCCCACCCATCTCATAATAAAATCATTATTACTTGTGCCACAACATAAACATAAATCATTCATCATAACCCAAATAATAAAAATGGGTTTCATAAACATCATCCCATCATAACATATTCCGTATAAAACAAATTGATACCATTTCATCATAAGAAATGTGAAACCATGTAAATCATAGAGATATTATACTTGAAACATACACATATGAAATAATGTCATCTTAGATGGAAAATTGTTTTGATAAAACAAAAGAAAATAATTCTTGAGGAAAATATCCTTTCTTCTTAAAAATAATTTTCTTTTCAGAAAATGCCACAAAATTTTAAAAGAGAAGGATTTTATTGAAAGAAACCATTAAATCTAGTAGAGTAAACTTCATGAAAATAATTCATTATGAAACCGTAAAAATCCTTCCATGCCGTATAAGTAAAAAAACATTTTTCTCGTACATTGGCCGGAAAAGTCAAAAAGTACCTCAGACTAAAAACAACACATGATTGCTTTTATATCTTTTAATAAAAACTGGCCAATGGGTAAAATTGTATTTATAAAATTGTATGAGGATATAAATAATATTACATATTGAGGAAACATGGATGTGGATGATAAATATTCCCCAGTAAATTTTAATGTATAAACAATCTCAGATAAAAATGAGATTGCGAGATTTTCCCTTACCTTAGGTCTGATACGCTTCGTACATATCCAAAACTCTTGTATAATGATTTAAATAATGTCATTGACATATTAAAGAATCATATTCATTGTTATGATATCATATATGGTTCACTTATGACTTTATATTACCCATTCTTTTGTAAATTCCATGTTAAAGCGCCATTTTGGGTAAAATTGGTTTATTTATCGCACATGTTTGGACTTGTTGTTCTTGATATTATTTTTACTTATATCATGATTTACTTACATATATAATTCAAATAGTGATTTATATATCTACTATATTCAGTATATATATATATATAATAGATAGATAAATGAAGTGAAATACACCGTTCCTGGACACGGTAGGCCGTACGTATGCTTGAACGCTGTTTTACTTTTCTTATTGACTTTAATGGAAGTAAGTAGATGAAATATATATATACATAAATAAATTAGATTTATCAGGTCATATATTTCATTATTATTCATTATATATACTTTATAATCATTCTTGAATGGTTATCATGGAGAATGAATCTCATCACGTCGTGGAGACGGTAATCCGTACGTACGCACGAGCGATAATATCATTCCAATAATAATTTAATTGAATTGGAGTGGATGATATAATATCTCGGAATTAGTATGATGTTATAATCACTATATATAGTTTTTATTTACACCATTATACCCATCGAATTACAGTGGTGGTGGAAAAACATATTACACCACGGCATGGAGACGGTATTCCGTACGTACGCACGCGCGATGATTTCATTTTCCATAGGATGGATAGAAGGTGAAATGGGTTTGTTTCATATTTATAATAAAATATCAGTATATTAGTAATACGGATTTTATTACTTTATAATGAAACAACTAAATAAGAAGAAATTGAATGATGAAAAAAACTTGAAACAATCGGTAGAAGAGATTACCTCTTCTTCGACGCACCTCTTTTATGCTTCCTCTTAAGGCACTAGAGTTGGTCTTTTGTGGATACCAGAAGCATTATAATGTTTCTATGGAAGTTTATAAGGGAAATTGGAAGGGGTTTTCTGATATTGAAAGCTAAAAATTGTGTAATGAGAATAGGGATGAGGTTCCCTTTTATAAGGGAGGAGAGGGGCACCTTAGGTAAAACTTAAAATATTATTTTATAACAAAGTCATATTCGGTTTATAATATCTCCAAATTGATTTATTTCGAGGATAAAGTGGGTATGGGTCGAAATACGCTCAAATAATAGGTTTTGACTTGTTTAGGTTACTATTTTAACCTTATCATTTAGATTTAATTCTAAGTTAAATAATTTAACTTTTACTGTGTCTTCTTGTTTTCTTACACTATATGGTTAATAAACATACTATAACAAGCCACAAGAACACCAAGTGGTTAATTATTAATATATATAAGATTATATAAGTCCTTTTTCTTAACCATAGATTTTTAAGAATAGAATAACAATTAATAATATAATATTTATTTTAAAAACTTTTTTTTGTCAATTTTGAAACTATTTGGTAATTGATTTTTTTGAAACTTATAATAGACTTATTAGTTCTAAAAAAATAAATTAAATCCATTATAACATGTCATATTAACCAATAAAATTAGTTTAATTCATAAAAAGTCTCAAATTACTTTTATTTGGGTATTTATAACATCAATTATGTTAATATTTCATTAATAAGGTAATTACTGCATCATCATTGTGTCATAAATAAATTAAATTATTTAATGTCGAAAAATTATAAATAAAATACCATTATGTATGAAATACTTTTAGATTTATAATTAATTTTTATAGTCTAATATATCTTATGTGTAACCCTATATTAAAAATGTTTTAGTTATTAAACATTGATTTTAACTCTTTTAACTCTTCTTTAAATAAAATAATAATAAATCTCCTAATCTAATACAAGTTGACCTAAAGGGTAATATTTAATTAATAATATTGTTTTTGGTCAAATTAAACTTATTAAATTTAATTAGGACATGTTTTAGGGTAATAATAATATAATTTTTACCCTTAATTACCCTATTTACTTTTAAGCATGGTAAATAATAGTAAAAAGTTACTATTCACCAAAAATTATTGTTGTCTTATTGAACCAAATTTTATACCATGATATTAACAGTGTCTCTTGAATTTTTGAAATTAAACTCACCGATGTGGTAAAATTATGTTTTATGTACAATTGCAAATGCTCCGTGGAGGTGGGTAAAAGACGGTGAAATGTTCAATAAAATTTTTAAATATCTAAATTTATTATAAAATGACTCCAATGAATTAAATTGAAATTATAAAAGTATTATGTATCTATTTCAACCTAAAATAAATTTAAATAAAATAAATTATTATTTAAATAAAAAGCCAGTTTTAACCAATAACTCAGTGTTTTCACTATTCATCAAAAATTGAAAGTTTACAGAAAAATAACAAAAATTACACCTAGGCTAATTTAGATATTCTGAATCCAAAAATTAAGTCCATTTTGAATGATAAAATTTATAAAATTTCAAAAAGTGGGTATTACTATTCATAACAGATAGTTCATAATATTATTATAATAATATCTTGTTTGGTGAAACTCTGTATTGTGTACTACACACGCTATCAAAGAAGGTCTTTCTTGTGTGTAAAGTAAGCCAAGTTAGGGTTGCGTGTAGTGAAAGATCCGTTTGTTGTTTTGTATAATAGAATCCAACCATATTTTATTTATACCTTTAATATATATATATATATATATATACACTCAATGTTGCGTAGAATAAATTCAATCAAACGAACTTGAAATTTTGTGTAACACGATTCAAGAATAGTGTTGTGTATACTGCAAGCTAATACGTTGTTGGGTATATCTCAAGATAATATTGGTGTATCATACAACACAAGACATAAAATAAATTAAAAAGAATACTTCTCATAAAATCTCAAGGTGCTACATTCTACCCCACTTAAAATGAATTTCTCCCTCTAAATTCATTAGGGTTATAAATGGTTTACTTCTTGAAAGTTTCTTTAGTAGAGACCCACATTGTAAAAAGGAATACCAAAACTTAACTTTGAAAAAAAAATTGTGAAACGTAATGGTTAACGAATTTAACTAATCACTGGGTTTCCAAATAGGAGAACATAGGTGAAAATATGTATATGAAATAGAAATCTAACCATCAAGATCTAATGGAGAGTGGTAGAGAACATGGCTATGAAAAAGCCAGTAATCATAAAGACATAAATTTGTGATGATCTAAGGTACTATCTGATTCATCAGATATGAGGGCAATAGAATAACATTTTTGGTTTTCACGATCATTTCCCTAAAGTTGAATAAATTGGAATTAGAAGAAATACTTTCTTGATTTTAGTACAATCTCATCGTCGGTCGTTCATTGAACAATTTACACATCATATCTTAAAGAAATATAGGTGAATTTGTCATTCGTGAAGTGTTAGAAGATCATGCAATATAATGATAGGTCATTCCATCTATCTCAATCAAAATGTTAGAAAAAGTAATTAAATACACATAAGTCCATCTATAGTGAGATTAATCGTATATGGTTCCTAAAATAGAATTATAATTCATATATCATAGAACTTAATAAATTAAAACTAATTTATAATAACCAGGGACGTCCTGTAGGCCAGTGGTACGTGATACTGGCCTATCACACTCCAGTTGTGGGTTCGATTCCCACAACCTTGTCCGATGCGATGTGTTGACACCCACCCTATAGGTTGTCCTTTTTCTAAAACTACATTATTATAACATTCCTTAAATAATATCAAAAAAAGTTTTATCCTTAAACAATACTATCTGATATCCAACATAATCCATTCAAATCTTTAGACTTATCCAAAATACATCTGTCCAATGTCATAGTATAAAGAAAACTATTACTAGAAATGTCATCTACCAAACATGTGAATACTATCATTTATCATATGATATATATTTTTGGTAACATTCCAAACATGTGAATACTTTAATCATGCTTTCTCTTGAAAAATGAATACTCATTGAACCTTAGTGAAAACATGAATGCTGTAAAAAGTTAACTCTTTCAACATACCAAAATCCCAAAATTTCTATATACTTAAACCATGATATCAATTTGTCCTTATAATAGTCATGAACTCATGAATACTAAAAAATATTATTTTCTCCTTATCCCTTAATTATGCACCTATCATCTACTTTCAAAAAGAAATTCAATCACTTTTCATGGTTACCGGTACCATATAATTATTTAAAACCACAATGGACCAATACATAGATATTCCTATATACCATAAAATTACCTCAACAACATTATTCTTGAAAGCCAATACATAAACACTTCAATCAATTCTCTTCAATTATTGTAATGGAATAAGTCCTTCCTTGATTTATAATTAACCTCTTAGGTCAGGGAATTGAGATGGGTAATGCCCATGTTCTCCACAGATAAGACATTGAACTCCATAACAATATGTAACTCTATTACCCTTCTCTCCACATAGATAAATTCTTCCCCTCCATTTGATGTATTCATCACGGTTCTTCTTCCCATATTTATAAATCTCAATATTCATTTATCTATGCACCTCACCACGTGAATATGTATAAAAGTCCTTCTTCCACTTATTTGATGAATTAGGAATACAACTAAAGTTCACCTTGTTAATCATATATAATGATGACTGATTCGAAATAATCAAAAAATCATTATTTCAAGAAATTATGCAACTTCATTGCTCATAGTGGCCAATTTGTCCATTGGATTCAATGTTGACCAAATTCCTTCTCGTTCCCTCTATTGACTAAAACAAAAAACCATGGTGTAAGAAACATTTAAAATATCAAGGAACCACATTATCATAAAAGTCACTTTTGGGATGTCTAACATATCACAAATTCTTTAATCCATGACACCATATGATCACCCTAGGTTATTCATGATTGTAAAAATAATTCTATTCCTATAACCCATTATTATGCTAGACCTTAGATACATCCCTAGACATACCTTATAAATATCTCTAGGGATTTCACTAAAGTTTTCGCATCCTAGTTTCCAAAGGGTAACTAAACCTTTCCTCTGAATCCAACTGTAGAGACCCAAAGCTTGAAATAAATGGACATTACATTAATTTTTCAGAATACTGAATACATAACAAAAATAGACACTAAAGTACCGTAATAGTTTAGTGTCTTTGGAAACATGGAACATAATCACTTAATCATGGTGAAAGATCTTCAACATCTCCAATAAATATCTTCCCTTTTTTTCTTACCTAAAACCTTTCTTTATATCCCGGGGAAAAGAAATCATATAAAGGGTGAGCTCAAATTCTTAGTAAGGGTACACATGGACAAAATAAAATAAACCATATACATTTTAACTTAAAAACATGAACATAATATTTAAACATCAAAATCAAGGGCAATGAAATAAAACATGGAAGTATGTAAGGTATAGATCATAATGGAACATCAATAATGATAAAATATAATGTGAATAAAACATATAATTGTGGAAAAACATTAAGCACATGATATTATTTCCATAGTATCAAAGGCATTACATCCAAGACCATCATAGTGGACAAAGTCCCTTTCTGAATCGAGTTCACTCCTCATTCTAGTCCTGTATCACTGAACCAGATTAACATACTGTAGAGACCCGAAGCTTGATGTACATGTACATTACATTACTTTTGCATAATACATAGTACATAACAAAAACAGACACACAAGGACCATAATATTTTAGTGTCTTTGGAAACATGGAATATAATCTTCTAATCATGTTGAAAGATCTTCAACATCTCCCATAACATTCTTCCCCTTTTTGTTTCCTTAGATAAAACCTTTCTTTATTTCCTGGGGAAAATAAAACATAAAAAGGGTGAGATCAAATGCTCAGTAAGGGAAAACATAGAGAACATAAATCAATCCATAAACATTTGGAAGCAAAAACGTGAACATTAAATCTAAACATTAAAACCTTGAGCAAAGACATAAATCGTGGAAGTACGTAAGGAATATATGATAATGGAACATCAATCATAATAAAATATAATCGGAATAAAAGATGAAATTGTGGCAACCATTCATCACATGTCATGATTTCCATAGTACCCAAGGCATTGCTGCGAAGACCATCTTAGTGGACAAAGTCCCTTTCTGAATCGAGTTCACTCTTCGTTTCAGTCCTGTAACACTGAACTAGATTAACTTTCCATTCCAGCCATGTCTATCTCATGAGATATAAATCATTACCCAATGAATTGGAGGGAGATATAGGTCCCACCAATCTCATAATGAAATAATTCTTACCTGTTCCACAAAATAAACATACATCATTCATAATAACCCATTAAATAAAATGGGTTTCATAAACATCATCCCATCATCACATAATCCATATAAAATAAATGGATATCACTTCATAATAAGAAAAGTGAAACCATGTAAATCATAGGGACATGATACTTGAAACATACACATGTAAAATAATGTCCTCTTAGATGAAAATGGTTTTGATAAAACACTTGAAATGAATTCTTGGGGAAAATATCCTTTTTTCATCAAAAACATTTTCTTTTCAGAAAATGTCATGAAATTTTAGAAGAAAATTTTTTTGTTGAAAATACTAATGAAATATTTTGGAGGAAGTTTCATGAAAATAAGGATTTATAAAACAATAAAAATCCGTTCACGCCGTATATGTTAAAAATAACATTATCCTCATACTTTTGTCAGAAAAGTCAAAAAGTTCCTCATAACGTAAAAAAAGAAGGATTCCTTACATACAATGTAGTAAAAGTCAAAAATGGGTAAAAAGGACTTTAATCATACATGGAAACAATTTTATAAAACATGGACACGGATGATATAAATAACCCTAGTAAATATTTATGAATAAGCAATCTCGGATAAAAATGAGATTTGAAAAATTATCCCTTACCTTAGGTCTGATATGCTTCGTGCAAATCCGAACCTCCTGTATAATGATTTAAATAATGTAACTGACTTATTACAGAATCATATTCATTTTTATGATATTATATATGTTTCACTTATGACTTTATATTACCCGTTCTTTTGTAAATTCCATGTTAAAGAAGCGTTTTGGGTAAAATCATTTCATTTATCGTATCTGTTTCGACTTGTCGTTCTTGATATTAATACTTATATACTGATTTACATAATTACAGAATGTAAAAAAAATTTATATATAATATATATTCCTCATATACATATATATATATTATAGATCGATAAAAGGAATGAAATACACCGTTCATGGAGACGGTAGGCCGTACGTACGCATGAACGCTGTTTTCATTTCCTTATTGAATTGAATGAAAATAAATAGATGACATACATATATATATATACATTAATGAAGTAGAATTATTATTTCATATATTTCATGAATACTTATTATATATACTTTATAATCATTTAAGAATGGTTAATCATTGAGAATGAATCTCATCGCGTCATGGAGATGGTATTCCATACGTGCGCACGAGCGATGATATCATTCCAATGATTATTTAACAGAATTGTAGTGGATGGTATAATATATCAGAATCAGTATGTTGTTATAATAATCATATATAGTTATTCTTTACACCGTTATACCCATCCATGTAATGTGTTGGTGGAAAAACAGATTTCACCACGGCGTGGAGACGGTATTCCGTACGTACGCACGCGTGGTGATTTCGTTTTTTGTAGGATGGATAGATGGTGAAATAGGGTTGTTTAATAATTATAATAACATATCAGTGTATGAGTTATACTGATGTTATTACTTCATAATTAAACAACTAAAGACGAATAAGTGGAAGAAGAAATAAAGTTGAAAGAATCGGAAACGAACATTACCTCTTCTTTGAAGCACCTCTTTGAGACCTCCTATTAGGGCACTACAATTGGTCGTTTAAGAAGACCAGGACATCTAGGATGTTTCTAGGAAAGATGATAAGAGAATTTATCAGGGGTTTTCCGAGCTTCAAGGCTCAAAATAGTGCGAGGAAGAGAGGGAGGAGGTGCCCTTTTATAAGGGAGGAGAGGGGCACCTTTGGAAAAACTAAAAATATTATTTTATTATAAAGACATATTCTGTTTTAAATAGCTCCAAATTGATTTATTTAGAAGCTAAGGTGGGTATGGGTCTAAAGCCTCTCATCCAATAGAATTTGGACAAGAATAGGTTTCTATTTTAACCTTATCATTTAGATTTAACTTTAAGTTAAATAATTTTACTCTTACCTTGTCTTCTTATTTTCTTACACTATAAGGTTAATAAACTTACTATAACAAGCCAAAAGAACCCCAAGTTGTTTATTATTTATATATATAACCTTATCTAAGTAATTTGGCCGAAATTTTGATTTTTAGGAATAAAATATCAATTAATAATATAATATTTGTTTTAAAAACTATTTTATGTCAATTTTGACACTATTTGGTAATTGATTTTTGTGAAACTCAAAACAGAATTATTAGTTTTAAACAAGTTAATTAAATCAACGATAACATTTCATTTTAACCTAGAAAATTAGTGTAATTCATAAAAAGTCTCAAATTACATTTATTTGGGTATTTATAACATCAATTATGTCAATATTTTATTAATAAGATAATTACTGCATTATCTTTGTGTCATAACTAAATTAAATTATTTAATGTCTAAAAATTATAAATAAAATACCATTATGTAGGAAATATTTTTATCTTTCTAGTGAATATTTATAGTCTAATTTATCTCATGTATAACCCGATCTTAAAAAATATTTACTTATTAAACATTGATTTTAACTATTTTAACCCTTCTTTAAATAAATTAATAATAAATGTCCTAATATAATCCAAGTGGGACTAAATGGTCATATTTTATTCCTAAGGTTGTTTTTGGTCGAATCACACTTATCCAATAGAATTAGGACATGTTTTAGGGTAGTAATAATATCATTTTTACTCTTAATTATCCAATTTACTTTTAACCGTGGTAAATAAAAGTAAAAAGTTACTATTCACCAAAACGTATTTTCATCTCATTGAACCACATTTTACTTACTGACATCAACTATGTCTCTCGGATTTTTGAAATTCCACTCACAGAAGTGGTAAAATTCAGTTTTATGTAAATTTTCAAATTCTCCAAGGAGGTGGGTAAAAGACGGTGAAAAGTTCAATAAAATTTTTATATATATAAAATTATTATAAAATTACATAAATGAATTACATTGAACTTATATAGGTTTTATGTATCAATTTTGACCTAAAATAAATTTAAATAATATAAATAATTATTTAAATAAAAAGTCGGTTGTTAAATAGTAACCGAGTGTTTTCACTATTCATCAAAAATTGAAAGTTTTCAGAAAAATACCAAAATATCACCCTAGGATAATTTCGACATTCCGAATCCAAAAATGAAGTCCATTTTGAAATATTAAATTTACAACATTTCAAAAAGTGGTTATTACTATTTATAACGGCTAGTTTTAATAATATTTTAATAGCATATCGTTGTTTAGTGAAACTCGGTATTGCGTACAACACACACTATCGAGGAAGGTCGTGGTTGCGTGCAATTCAGCAAAGTTAGGTTGTGTGTTTTGAAATACTCCTTTGTTGTAGCATAAAAAAGAAGACATCAATAAAATTAAAAAGAATATTTTTCATAAAATCTCGGAGTATTACATTCCAACCCCCTTAAAATGAATTTCACCCTCGAAATTCGTCGGGGTTATAAATGGTTTAATACTCAAAAGTTTTTTTAATAGAAACCAAAATCGTAAAAAGGAATACCAAACCCAATATTTAAAAACTAAATTATGAAACATAACGGTTACCCAAATTAACTAATCATTGTGTTTCCACATAGGAGAACAAAGGTGAAAATATGGATATGGAAGAGAAACCTAACCATCATGTTCTGACGGAGAGTGGTAGAGAACATGGCTATGATAAAGACAATAATCAAAAAGCCATAGATTTGTGATGATCTAAGGTACCATCTGATTTATCGGATATAAGGGAACTAGGGAAAAAATTGTGGTTTTCAATATCATTTCCCTAAAGTTGAAATTTTTGAATTAGAAGAAATACTTGCTTGTTTTTGGTACAATCTCTCTGTTGTTTGTGCTTTGAACAATTTCCACTTTATTTCATAAAGAAATGAAGTTTAATATGTTATTCATGAAGTGTTAACAAGTCATGTGATAGAATGATGGGTCATTCCATCTGTTTCAAACAAAAGTTTAGAAAAAGTTATCATATATACATAAGTCCATCTATGGTGAGGTTAATCATATACGATTCCAAAAATGAACTTATACTTCATATATCATACCGCTTAATAAAATAAAACTTGTTTCTACTAACCAGGGTCTTCCTGTAGGATAGTGGTAGGTGATAAAGGCCTTTCACACTTCAGTTGTGGTTTTGATTCCCACATCCTTGTCTGATGTGATGGGTCGTCGCTCATCCTACAGGTTGTCCTTTTTATAAAACTACATTACTATAACATCCCATAAATAAAATCGAAAAATGTTCTCTCCTTAAAAAATACTAACTTATGTCCAACATAATACTTTCCAATCTTTAGTCTGATCCAAAATACTGTTGTCCAATCTCATATTATAGTGAAAACGATTACCAAGCATGTTAATACCATCATTGATCCCCATATATCATGAGATATGTCTTGTTGGTCCCATTCCAAACATTCGAAGGCCGTAATCATGTATTCCCTTGAAAAATGAATACCCATTCAATCTTAGTGAAAACATGAGTGCTGTCAAAATTGAACTCTTTTCATATACCAAAACCTCAAACCATGATATAACTATTTCCTTGTATCAGTCATGAGCTCATTAATACTGTCAAACATTTCATTTTCTCCTTATCTCTTCATTATGCGCATATCAACTTTTTTCCAATAATATCTCAATCACTATCCATGGTTAACGGTACCATAAAATTATTGAAAACCACAATAGACCAATAAATATTCCAATATTCCACGATACTATATACAACATTATTTTGGAATCCCATTACATAAACACTTAATCATTCCACCACATCGTTGTCATATTCAACATTGCCAATAGTGATCACATGTGACTTCCCTTTGTCCTTTGCCTTAAGTGGTTTCTCATGTCAATCATCACTAACCCTTGGATTAGGGCATTTATTAGCATAATGCCCCATTTCTTTTCACTTGAAGAATTGAAGTGTTGGTGGTGAGTTCTCTACAGTCTTTTCATTGTTCACATCATTAGAAACCCTTTTTCCATTACATAGACACTCAGCTGCTCGATTACCTTCTTTTCCACACTTAAAACATTTTCTAGTCCCTTTAAGAAAATCTACACCATGCTTCTTTCCACAATTTTAGCATAAGAAAACATTCATCTTCTTTTCACCATTATTCTGGGATTTCTCCTTGAACTCCATCCTTCGTTTCTTGTCAAAACTATGAGATGGATAAGTAACACCAACTTCCATTTCTACCTTGATAGCACAATGCACAATTTATTCATAGCTACTGAAGTCTCATATAGCTAATGCCCTTCGAAGATTTGGTTTTAAGCCACTGAAGAATCGATTAACATTACTTTCAGGATGGATGATAAAGCTAGATGCATAACATGAAAGCCTTGTAAAATTCTCTTTGTATATACCAATAGATTCATTATCCTTTTGCATTAGTTCAAGAAACTCCTTCTCCATCATTGTTCGAAGAATACGAGGGAAGTACTTATTGAAAATAAGTTCTTGAACTCGTCCCATTCCATGGTCTCAATTTCATCTCTTGGCCTCGTATTCTTGATAAGATTCCACCATTGATCAGCTTCACCTTCCAAACAATATAATGCTAAGATGACTTTATCATGTTCAGAACATTGAAGAACTGAAAATATCTTTTCATTGGTACTTATCCATTGTTCAGCAACAAGTGGATCAGAAGACCCACTGAAAGAAGGTGGACGTTGCCTCATGAAGGAATCAATAGAATATTATTCCCTTCTCTGCTCATTTGGAAGTCTAGAATGATTCATAGCTTGTGTAAGTATAGTAATAAGATTTTGCACTCCATCTCCCATAACATTTTTTTGTTCAGGAGGACAATAATTTCATTTTCCATTGCATTGATCAACACGGTTCCTTCAGGTTCCAGCCATCGTCTAAAACCCAAAAAGAATAGTGTGAGAGGAAAAAATCATGCTAGGGAAAACAACATAATAAAGGGGGAGTACCTTCAATATCTATCATCTTAGGATTAATTCTAAGATCATTACCGTAATTCTAGGACAATAACATATACTTATACTTAACCTTATGGACATCCCTAGACATACCTTAGAAATATATCTAGGGATCTCACTAAAGTTATCGCATCCTAGTTTCCAAAGGTTGACTAAATCTTTCCTCTGATACCAAATGTAGGGACCCAAAGCTTGACGTACATGTACATTACATTACTTTTTCTGAATATATAGTACATAACAAAAACAGACACACAAGGACTGTAATAGTTTAGTGTCTTTGGAAACTTAGAATATAATCTTCTAATCATGTTGAAAGATCTTCAACATCTCCCATAACATTCTTCCCCTTTTTGTTTCCTTACATAAAACATTTCTTTATTTCTTGGGGAAAATAAAACATAAAAAGGGTGAGCTCAAATTCTTAGTAAGGGCAAACATAGAGAACATAAATCAATCCATAAACATTTGAATGAAAAAACTTGAACATGATATCTAAACATTAAAACCTTGAGAAAAGACATAAATCGTGGAAGTACGTAAGTAATATATCATAATGGAACATCAATCATGATAAAATATAATGGGAATAAAACATGTAATCTTGGAAACCATTCAGCACATGTCATGATTTCCATAGTAGCCAAGGCATTGCTGCCAAGACCATCTTAGTGGACAAAGTCCCTTTCTGAATCGAGTTCACTCCTCGTTTCAGTCCTGTAACACTGAACCAGATTAACTTGCTGTTCCAGCCATGTCAATCTCATGAGATATAAATATTTACCCAATGCATTGGAGGGAGATATAGGTCCCACCCATGTCATAATGAAATCATTCTTACTTGTGCAACAAAATAAACATACATCATTCATAATAACCCAATAAATAAAATGGGTTTCATAAACATCATCCCATCATCAAATAATCCATATAAAATAAATGGATATCATTTCATAATAAGAAAAGTGAAACCATGTAAATCATAGAGACATGATACTTGAAACATACACATGTAAAATAATGTCCTCTTAGATGAAAATGGTTTTTATAAAACACTTGAAATGAATTCTTGAGGAAAAATATCCTTTTTTTCTTCAGAAACATTTTCTTTTCACAAAATGTCATGAAATTTTAGAAGAAAATGTTTTTGTTGAAAATAGGCATGAAATATCTTTCTGGAAGCTTCATTAAAATACGTATTTATAAAACAATAAAAATCTGTTCACGCCATATTAGTTAAAAATAACATTATCCTCGTACTTTTGTCGAAAAAGTCAAAAAGTTCCTCATAACGTAAAAAAAAGAAAGATTCCTTAAATACCATGTAGTAAAAGTCAAAAATGGGTAAAAAGGACATTAAACATACATGAAAACACTTTTATAAATCATGGACATAGATGATAGAAAAAACCCCAGTATATACTTACGAATAAGCAATCTCAGATAAAAATGAGATTAGTAAAATTATCCCTTACCTTAGGTCTGATATGCTTCGTACGTATCCGAACCTCCCGTATAATGATTTAAATAATGTCATTGACTTATTATAGAATCATATTCATTGTTATGATATCAAATATGTTTCACTTATGACTTTATATTACCCGTTCTTTTGTAAATTCAATGTTAAAGCAGCGTTTTGGGTAATATCATTTCATTTATCATATGTGTTTCGACTTTTCATTCTTGATATTAATACTTATATCCTGATTGACATAATTCCAGAATGTAAAAAATGATTTATATATAATATATATTCATCATATACATATATATATATATTATAAATCGATAAAATGAATGAAATATACCGTTCATGGGGACGGTAGGCCGTACGTACGCATGAACGCTGTTTTCATTTCCTTATTGAATTGAATGAAAATAAATAGATGACATACATATATATATAAATAAATCCAGTTGAATTATTATTTCATATATTTCATGAATACTTATTATATATACTTTATAATCATTTATGAATGGTTAATCATTGAGAATGAATCTCATCGCATCGTGGAGACGGTATTCCATACGTACGCACGAGCGATGATATGATTCCCATGATTATTGAATAGAATTGTAGTGGATGGTATAATATATCTGAATTAGTATGATGTTATAATAATCATATATAGTTATTATTTACACCATTATACCCATCCATGTAAGGTGTTGGTGGAAAAACAGATTTCACCACGGCGTGGAGATGGTATTCCGTACGTACGCACGCGTGGTGATTTCGTTTTTCGTAGGATGGATAGATGGTGAAATAGGGTTGTTTCAAACTTATAATAACATATCAGTGTATGAGTTATACTGATGTTATTACTCGATAATGAAACAACTAAATAAGAATAAGTGGAAGAAGAAATAAAGTTGAAAGAATCGGTAACGAACATTACCTCTTCTTTGAAGCGCCTCTTTGAGACCTCCTCGTAGGGCACTAAAATTGGTCTTTGAAGAAGACCAGGACATCTAGGATGTTTCTAGGGATTTGTATAAGAGATTTTTTCAGGGGTTTTCCGAGATTCAAGGCTCAAAATGGTGTGAGGAAGAGAGGGAGGAGGTGCCCTTTTATAAGGGAGGAGAGGGGCACCTGTGGAAAAACTAAAAATATTTTTTTATTATAAAGTCATATTCGGTTCTGAATAGCTCCAGATTGATTTATTTCGAAGCTAAGGTGTGTATGGGTCGAAAGCCTCTAATCCAATAGAATTTGGACAAGTTTAGGTTTCTATTTTAACCTTATCATTTAGATTTAACTTTAAGTTAAATAATTTTACTCTTACCTTGTCTTCTTGTTTTCATACACTATAAGGTTAATGAACTTACTATAACAAGCCAAACGAACCCCAAGTTATTTATTATTTATATATATAACCTTATCTAAGTCATTTGGCCGAAATTTAGATTTTTAGGAATAAATATCAATTAATAATATAATATTTGTTTTAAAAACTATTTTATGTCAATTTTGACACTATTTGGTAATTGATTTTTGTGAAACTCATAAAAGAATGATTAGTTTGAAAAAAGTTAATTAAATCAATTATAACATATAATTGTAACCTATAAAATTAGTGTAATACATAAAAAGTCTAAAAATACATTTATTTGTGTATATCTAACATCAATTATGTCAATATTTTATTAATAAGATAATTACTGCATCATCTCTATGTCATAACTAAATTAAATTATTTAATGTCTAAAAATTAAAAATAAAATACCATTATGTAGGAAATCTCTTTATCTTTTTAATGATTATTTATAGTCTAATTTATCTCATGTATAACCCTATATTAAAAATTATTTACTTATTAAACTGTGATTTTAACAATCTTAACCCTTCTTTTAATAAATTAATAATAAATGTCCTAATCTAATCCAAGTGGGCCTAAATGGCCATATTTTAGTACTAAGGTTGTTTTCGGTCGAATTACACATATCCAATAGAATTAGGACATATTTTAGGGTAATAATAATATCATTTTTACTCTTAATTACCCTATTTACTTTTAACCGTGGTAAATAAAAGTAAAAAGTTACTATTCACCAAAAATTATTTTCATCTCATTGAACCATATTTTACATACTGACATCAACCGTGTCTCTCGGATTTTTGAAATTCGACTCATAGAAGCGGTAAAATTATGTTTTATGTAAATATGCAAATTCTCCTAGGAGGTGGGTAAAAGACGGTGAAAAGTTCAATAAAATATTTATATATCTAAAATTATTATAAAATTACTTAAATTAATCACATTGAACTTATATAGGAATTATGTATCAATTTTTACCTAAAATAAATTTAAATAAAATAAATAATTATTTAAATAAAAAGTCTGTTTCTAAATAGTAACCCAGTGTTTTCACTATTCATCAAAAATTGAAAGTTTTCAGAAAAATACCAAAATTTCACCCTAGGCTAATTTCGATATTCCGAATCCAAAAATGAAGTCCATTTTGAAAGATGAAATTTAAAAAATTTAAAAAAGTGGTTATTACTATTTATAATGGATAGTTTTAATAATATTTTTATAGCATATCGTTGTTTAGTGAAACTCGGTATTGCATACAACACAAGCTATTGAGGAAGGCCATGATTGCATGTAATGCAGAAAATTTAGGGTTTCCTGTTGTGCAAGACTCCTTTTTTGTAGCATACAACACAAGACATCAATAAAATTAAAAAGAATATTTTTCATAAAATATCGGGGTGTTACACATACCATTCCAGATATGTCTATCTCATGAGATATAAATCTTTACCCATGCATTAGAGGGAGATATAGGTCCCACCCATCTCATAATTAAATCATTCATACTGGTTCCACAACATAAACATAAATCATTCATCATAACCCAAAGAATAAAAATGGGTTTCATAAACATCATCCCCATCATAAAAAATTCCATATGAAACAAATGGATATCATTTCATCATAATAAAATTGAAACCATGTAAATAATAGAGATATTATACTTGAAAAATACACATATGAAATAATGTCATCTTAGATGGAAAATGGTTTTGATAAAACACTTGAAAACAATTCATGATGAAAATATCCTTTCTTCTTAAAAATTAGTTTCTTTTCACAAAATGCCACACAATTTTAAAAGAAAAGGATTTTATTGAAATTAAACATGAAATATTGTAGGTTAAAATTCATTAAAATAAGGTGTTATGAAACTGTAAAAGTATGTTCATGTTGTATAAGTAAAAAAACATTTTTCTCGTACTTTGGAGGGAAAAGTCAAAAAGTACCTTGTACTAAAAATGACTAAATATTCCTTTCATATCTTTTACTAAAAACACACCAATGGGTAAAATTGGATTTAAAAATTTGTAGGAGGATAGAAATAATATTACATATTTAGGAAACATGGATGTGGATGATAAATATTCCTCAATAAATTCTAAAGTATAAACAATCTCGGATAAAAAAGAGATTGCAAGATTTTCCCTTACCTTAGGTTTGATATGCTTAGTACATATCCGAACCTCCTGTATAATGATTTAAATAATGTCATTTATTTATTAAAGAATCATATTCATTGTTATTATATCATATATGGTTCACTTATAACTTTATATTACCCGTTCTTTTGTAAATTCCATGTTAAAGCAGTGTTTTGGGTAAAATCGTTTTATTTATCGTATGTGTTTGTACTTGTTGTTCTTGATATTATTATTAATTATATAATGATTTACATACTTCCAGAATGTAAATAATGATTTATATATCATATAAATTCATTATATATATATATATATAATAGATAGATAAATGAAATGAAATACACCGTTCATTGAGACGGTAGGCCGTACGTATGCATGAACGCTATTTTACTTTCCTTATTGACTTGAATGGAAGTAAGTATATGAAATATATATATACATAAATCCAGTAGCTTTATCATGTCATATATGTCGTTACTATTCATTATATATACTTTATAATCATTCTTGAATGGTTAACATGTAGAATGAATCTCATCGCATCGTGGAGATGGTAATCCGTACGTACGCACGAGCGATGATATCGTTCCCATAATTATTGAATTGAATTGGAGTGGATGATATAATATCTTAGAATCAGTATGATGTTATAATAACTATATATAGTTATTCTTTACACCATTATACCCATCCAAGTAAGGTGGTGGTGGAAAAAACATATTACACCACGACGTAGAGACAATATTCCGTACGTACGCACACATGGTGATTTCATTTTTCGTAGGATGGATATAATATGAAATGAGGTTGTTTCATATTTATAATAACATATCAGTATAATAGTGATACTGATGTTATTAATTTATAATGAAACAACTAAAGAAGAAGAAGTTGAAGCAGAATGAAACTTGAAAGAATCGTTAGAAGAGAATACCTCTTCTTCGACACACTTCTTTTAAGATTCCTCTTAAGGCACTAGAGTTGGTCTATTGAGGAGACCAGAACCTCTATAATGTTTCTAGGGAAGTTGATAAGGTAAATGGGAAGGGTTTTTCCGAACTTGAAAGCTCAAAATTGTGTAATGAGAAGAGGGAGGAGGTGCCCTTTTATAAGGGAGGAGAGGAGCACCTTAGAAAAAACATAAAATATTATTTTATAATAAATTCATATTCCGTTTATAATTACTCCAAATTGATTTATTTCTAAGATAAAGTGGGTATGGGTCGAAATAATCTCAACCAATAGGTTTTAGAAATGTTTAGGTTATAATTTAAACCTTATCATTTAGATTTAACTCTAAGATAAATATTTTAAATTTTATTATGTCTTCTTATTTTCTTACACTATATGGTTAACAAACTTACTATAACAAGCCAAAAAAACCCCAAGTGGTTAATTATTAATATATATAACCTTATCTAAGTCATTTAACTGAACCTTAGATTTTTAGAAATATAATAACAATTAATAATATAATAATTGTTTTAAAAACTATTTTATGTCAATTTTGACACTATTTGGTAATTGATATTTGTGAATATCATAACAGAATGATTAGTTAGAAAAAAATAAATTAAATAAACACTAACATGTCCTATTAATATATAAAATTAGTGGAATTCATAAAATGTCTCAAATTACATTTATTTGGGTATTTATAACATCAATTATGTTAATATTTCATTAATCAGGTAATTACTACATCATCACTGTGTCATAAATAAATTAAATTATTGATAGTCTAAAAATAATAAATAAAATAATATTATTTAGGAAATATTTTTATAGTTCTAATGAATATTTATAGTCTAATTTATCTTATGTATAACCCTATATTAAATTTTTTTTAGTTATTAAACATTGATTTTAACTCTTTTAACTCTTCTTTAAATAAAATAATAATAAGTGTCCTAATCTAATCCAAGTGGACCTAAAGGGTAATATTTCATTCCTATGATTGTTTTTGGTCGAATTAAAGTTATATAATTGAATTAGGACATGTTTTAGGATAATAATAATATTATTTTTACCCTTAATTACCCTATTTACTTTTAACTGTGGTAAATAAAAGTAAAAAGTTACTATTCACCAAAAAATATTTATATCTTATTGAACCACATTTTACTCCTTGATATTAACTATGTCTCTTGGATTTTTGAAATTCAACTCACAGAAGAGATAAAATTTAGTTTTATGTACAATTTCAAATGCTCCTAGGAGGTGGGTAAAAGATGGGGAAAAGTTCAATAAATTTTTAAGATATCTAAAATTATAATAAAATGACTCCAATGAATTACATTGAACTTATATAATTATTATGTATCTATTTTGACCAAAAATAAATTTAAATAAAATAAATGACTATTTAAATAAAAATTCGGTTTTAACTAATAACTCAGTGTTTTCACTATTTATCAAAATTTAATTTTTTTCAGAAAAATACCAAAAATTCACCCTAGGATAAATTCGTTATTCCGAATCCAAAAATGAAGTACATTTTGAAATATAAAATTTATAAAATTTCAAAAAGTGTGTATTACTATTCATAACGGCTAGTTTATAATATTATTATAATAAAATCTCATTTATTGAAACTCGGTATTGCGTACTACACACACCATTGAAGAAGGTCTTGATTGTGTGTAAAGAAAGCCAATTCAAGGATGCATGTAGTGCAAGATTCCTTTGTTTTTGTGTATAATAGAATCCAAACATATTTCTTTTATACATTGAATATATTTATATATACACTCAATGTTGCATAGAATATCTTCTTTCAAACGAACTTGAAATTTTGTGTAACACGATCCAAGAATAGTGTTGCATATACTGCAAGCGAATACAGTGTTGCATATAGCGCAAGATAATCTTGGTGTATCTTACAACATAAGACATCAAATAAATTAAAAATAATACTTCTCATAAAATCTCAGGGTGTTACACTTTTGATGTTAAGAAAATAAAACAATTCACTTTGTATGATTTTTTAATAAAAATTAACATTGTTATTAGAAGATCAGACCCAAAATTATGAAGAAATTTGATTATATTGTGAATATGTTTTCTAGGAGAAAAGGTTTATTAGACTCAGGCTGGGTCTGAAATGAATTTTTTGATCATAATGAGGTAATGTATCAATGTTTCGGTGGATCTTATGAAAACCTGATTATGCTTTCCTGATCTTGGATTTTTGATAAATCATATGTTTTATCTGAAACATTATGATGAAATAATCATGGAGGAAAGGGGGAGAAAAAGTAATGCGAATCAATTTGAAGTTTAGTAGGAAGGGAAAAAGATGCTGGAAGGATGAGAAGTTACAATAAATTCAATTGTAAGTCAGACGATGCTATTCCAATCCTTAATATTATCAAAGTCATGAGTGATTCATGATACAATAAAAAGTTTTTGGAAGAAGGATGTTTCTAAAGTCAGTGATTTCTAGTCATAGTTCATTGATGTGTGATCCTTGGACATATATTTGTTTTGAAGGCTGTGAAGTTTTGTTGAAAATATGAGAAGATGAAGATGCTAGTTTTTAGTCAGACCAATAATGCACACAATAATTTTATTTATAGAATGATTTCGGTAAGGAAGGAAGTTGATGTTGACACTGAACCATCAGATGAAATGTTCCATTGATCATCAGATTTATCTAGAAATAGATCATCAGATAGTGTGATGGTTGAAAAAGGTAATCAAAGGCAGAAAATTTGATTGAATAAGATTAATAAGAGGTGGTTTTTCAGAATGATGAGAAATTATATGTTGTTGGGACCAATGCAATATGGGATCAAATATTAGTAAATTCTGTAGTCAACCATTTTTATCAAGATGATTTTTTTTAATAAGTTCAAGAAAGAATAGAGAAAGATCTGATTTGTTTCTATCAATTTGTTCAAAAGATATCAAAAATCTTACGGTGCATACTATCAGACTCTAAGAACTACTGATACTTTAGAATGATATAGGGACTGATCCATTTTGTTTATTCTAACACAGATAATAGTATTTAGATACTGGAACACATCAGACATATGATTATCAGTCTAAGGAAAATAAGAAAAAGAGAACTGATTGAAACTGGTGCGGAAGTGTTGCTAAGAATGTGAAAGAATATTTATAAGTTGGGACAATGTTTATAGAATAGTGGTTTTAATGTCTATATCTAATAGTTGGTATGGAGCATCATAATGAGCAGTTTATTTTTAGTGGTACCGAGCATTGTAATGAGAAGTATTTAGTTTTGATGTATTAGAATGTGGGTATGTACAATCAGAGTGACTATACGTTTAATCATAATGAGAAAAATTTCAATGATATCAAAACCGAACTGAAGAATGGTTTGAAAATATGAATTGAACTAAATTAGAGAGAAGATTTTATAAGGATTGATAAGAATCAAGAATAGTTGATATGTGTTGAATAAGTCAAAGACATATCTGAAGTGAAGAGGAAATTGATGTTTTATGAAATTTGGTTAAGCAGGAAACATTTCAGATTCCCACCTAAAATAATTCTAGAAAAACTATAATTGGAAGGAGGTACACTATAAATTTGAATGGATTATAACACTGTACACATCTAGAATAATAGAAAGAATTTATGAATGTTTTTAGAGAGGAGTTTCTAAATAGTTTTTCTTAAGGAAGAATTATAGAAAGAATAAGAAGAAGAAGGAAGATCATATTTAGTGTTTTCGGATCGGACTAAGTAATCAGATTGGAATTTATGGACTGAGATAGAAGTTGTTTAGAATTATTTCAGCGGTATTCTAAAAATTTATATTTCTTGACTAATCAATGAGATTGATGAATCAAACTATGGAATTATACTGAGTATCTTTATGAAGCTTAGATAAGTTCGTACATACTATTGGGTAGGAAAGTGAATATTTTTTGAAGATATTAATTGTGAAATTTTATAAAATACCACAACGATATGTTTTGAAGGAATTTTTGAAAGTTTATTAGGTTGCTACACAATCTTGTATTACATAATTGTTTTCCACTTCTGTATTAAAAACTGTGCTACACAAGTGTAAGGGTATATATTACTTATTGTATCCACACAAAACGTTCGTTTTCTAGTGGTTTTTTTGGTATTGGATTGTTTCTAAACATACCATGGATGTATCTACTCTTATTGAGTAGTGAACGTTGTAAATTATTTTGATCATGTGGATGTGTGATTGTTTTGTTTTCAGCAAAGTGATAAATATTTAATAGGAGAGATACGTTGATTCAAAAGGAATTAAACTTAAAAAGAAAAATATATCATTGATTCACCCATCCCCCCCATTAGTGATACATTGATCCTGAATAAGAAATACCAAGTGGTATCCTATAAATGGTTCCCTTCATATACTCTTTGTTAATGTTTTTGAAGATAAGTTATGATAGAGAATCTGAATTATGTGAACAGTAAGGGGATTATGGTATTTTATGATAAGAAATATCATATGTAGAAAGATGTAAATTTTCCTTACCATATTCCTCTTGGGTATGATGTTATTAAATCTAAAACACATGGATTTCCTCTTATTAAAGATAAAGATCCTCTTAAATTTTAGACAATAAGAATATTAAGAATGATGGAAGATAAAATAATTCTTTACTCTCTTCACTTTCTAAAAGAGATATTTTAAGAGTGAAGGGTGTTTCCATTATATAAGTTATTTAGAAAAAATTAAATAACATTTATGAATGTAATATAATGGTGAATAAATTCAAGTTAAAAATAGAGAATCTAAAGTATAAATATATTAAAATGGGAGAGTATAAATCCTTGGGTGACTTCTTTAGAAGGTAAATGATATTTTTAACACAATCATATGTCTTGGTGTAATGTTAATAAATCATCTATCCTTGAAAAGATATGGTTAATTCATTCTAATAATTTTGACACCAAAGTTTTATTGTTGTAGGATAGAGATCCTGAAACTCTATATCTAGATTATCATCACAATACTCTCATTTCTTATGACATGATAAGGGAGAAAGTTATGAAAATAAAAACAAAAGTTATTTGAGAAATTTAATTCATGGATTCCATGAAATGAAATCATAATAATGTTCCTGAAGAACAATAAGTTGATAACTATGATTATAAAAATGAGGTATGTAAAAATATTGATGAATTTTTATCCTTGTTTTAGAAAAATATGAAAATAGGTACATATAAATATAATGGGTAACATTACTTGATTTTTTTTGAATCTGGAGCCATTGAAAACCTTGCATCTAATTTTCCATTAATAATGAAAGAATATGATAGTGATGAATATAAAATAAAGTCGAGAAGATCATGGAATAAATAGGGTGATAAGGAAAAATCCCAATTGAAAGGGAAAGACAAAAAGTTCATCAAATCCAAAAGGATATTTTTTTTGTCTAAAGATGATGAAAAAGAAAACAATGAAGCTGAATCCAAAAGGTTTATTTATAATTCTTGAGATAATAATTTTATTTAAAAAGTTAACAATGACGATTTCTAGAGAATCAATTCTAATAAAGAAGTAATTCGATTATAATTTCATCTGAAAGAAGAATTGGAAGAATGTAGGAGAAATATTGGATGGATTGAAAAAATTATTAAGAAATTAAAAAATGAAAATTCCTCAATGAACAATCAATAATGTTTTCCTGATGAGAAATTTTATCTGTTTAAAGATATTAACGATATAAAGAAATATATTGGGAATGAAAAGAATTAAATGAACATCTAAAAGTAAAGTTGAAGGAAAAAAGATAAATATTTATAAATTTTCCAACAAAAAAATTCTATTAAGAAGAATATAGTTACATGTTTCAATAAATTTCTCTATTATGTCGGTGAAATCACTCGAAAGTTTAAAACTGAGAAATATCAAAAGTTACCTTTAATGGTTATAAAGAAAGTTGAAATTGTTTCTAAGGAAAATAAATCTAGGAAAATTTTGTATGTGTACAAAACCAACAAAGTAGAGAAGTCATAAGTTTCTAAAAATTCCAAGTCTAAAAAAGTTTATAAAAATACTGGTTCCGACAATGATGAATAGAAAACTGAGCTGAAAAAGAAAATTCTGGTTAATAACATAAAGGTTAGTGGTCAATAAAGTTCTAATAAGAAATAATAATGTTTTTGATAATAATAATAAAAAATATGGATAGTATAAAATTTATAGAGGAAAACATTCTTTCTATCGATACAACCAGTATTATGGTGGATTTATATATATGATAAAAATGTGTTAGTTTAATCAACAACATTACTACTATTCCAAAACATTACAGAAGGAAAAGATCAAGGGGGTTTCAATCCTCTCAAAAGAATATTTATAAGAAGGATGTTTTGAAGAAACCTAAGAAGGTTAGTGTAAAAATAAAAAGTAGGTTCCAACCTTTGGAAAATATTTGTGAAAGATGTGAAAAAATGGACATCTTAAAAATGTATGTCTTGTTTTGTTACCAACACAACAAAAGATTTATAACAATTGTCAGACGTTGTGTGTGAAGAAAGATAAAAGGAAAGAAAAAGATATCTTTGTTGAAAAAACTCTCAAATATAAAAAATTAGAATGACCTTAGATCTTGTATAGTGGGTATTTTCTCATATGAAATGTTACTTAAAATTATAAAATAATGTGAAAGAATTCAAAGAAGGAAAAATGAAATTTGTTAGTGATAAATCCCTCATAAGCAAAGGTATTGGATTTTATATTATTGGGAAAGAATAGTTAATGTTCATGAAATATTTTTTAGTTGATGGGCTAAAACACATCTTCATAAGTGTGTCACAAATTTTTGATGAAGAAAACAAAGTTATTTTAAAAAAATGGGTTTTTTTGTAAAACGAGAGGATGATAGAAAGATTGTTTCAAGAGTCCATTGTACAAAAGGAAAATTGTTCCAAGCTCAAAAGATTCAAAACTCACATTACATAAGAATGGTGTGTTAGAATTTACTATGTCATAAAATGTTGGGACCTATGTGTTAGAGAACCTCGAGAAAGTTATCAAGGAAATACAATATCTTGGGAATTCCTTATATATCATGATTAAGAACTTAGTGTTGCACAATTTTTAAAAAAGTAAAGATTACCAACATCGTTCATAATAAATTTATCATTTATTCAAAACAAATTTTGGAACTTATTAATTAATATATCTATGTTTCAATTAGAATGAAAATTAACTCAAAGATATAAGTACTTCAGTAATTTCATTAATGAATTTAATCACATTACTTGTGTTATGTATATGAAACATAAGTCAAATGAATTGAATTTTTTTGAAAGTTCCTGGAGGAGTATGAGAAGGAATATATGTATTCAGTAAAGAAGTCGAGAATAGACAATAGTAATGAATACAGGAATAAAGAGTTTAAATGTCATCTTTAGAATTAATGAATTCGAGTTGAGTTTGGAACACCTTAAACACCTCAACAAAATCATGTTTCAGAAAAGAAAAATAGAAGTCTGGTTGAAATGGGGTGGAATTTGTCAATTAAGCATGGTGTCTCTGATAACTTTTGGAGGTAATCTATGAGAACTACTATGTATATTCCAAAATAATATTTATACATTCCATGTTTAGATTCATTTACATATGAATTTTTTTGTGATAGAAATTCATGTTAGAAACATTTAAGAATATTTGGTAGTCCATGTATCATAAATAAGAAAGGTGGAAACATTGGAATGTTTGAGTAAATATGTGAAGATGAAAATTTTCTGGTTTATGCCCTAGAAGGAAGATAATATAGATATTTTAACAATGAGATATGAAGATTAGTTAACTCTCTTGATGTGCATGTTCTTGAAAAAAAAGAGGAAGATGTTAAAATTACTTTTTTGGTTAAGGAAGGTGAACTGGATGAAATAATTTTTGTTTAGAGATTTGATAAGGATATAAACAATTGTAATCCTACTCAAGAAGAATAATCAGAAAAATATTTTTCTTATGATGAGGAAGAATCTTGAAATTTCATTCTAGGATAAAGAAGAATGTGGAAGCTCAAAAAATAATTGGTGATCAATATAAAAAGGTTCAAAAAAGAACAACATAAAAAGATATTAAACATACTTTCTTATATTCAAAAGTTGAGCTAAAAGTCCTGAATAAAGATTTTGGGAATCCAGAATGGGTTCAGGCTATGGATGAAGAGATGGATTTGATAGAAAATAATGATACTTGGGAAGTCATACCTAAACCAAATGAAAAACATTTATTGGTAAAAATTGGGTTTTTTAGAATAAGATAAATGAAGATGATGAATTTATATGATACAAAGAAATATTAGTGTGAAAAGGATACCCATTGATAGAGGGAATTGATTTTTATGAGACATTTTCTTTTGTGTAAAGGTTGAAACAATCAGAATCTTTCTTTCCATTATTGCATAATGATGTTATAAAACATTCCATATGGAAGAGAAGTACACATTTCTAAATGGGGATCTTGATTAATAATTTTATATTGAACAACCATGGGGATTTTTTGTTGGTAAGTATGAATGTTATGTGTGTAAGTTGAAAAAATACTTGTATGGTACAAATGAAGCACCAAGGGCATGGTATTCCAAATTGGATGCCTACTTAAGAAAGATCCTTTTTAAGAAAGGAAGGGTTGATAGTAATCTATACATCAAATAACGAAAGGAGTTTTCCTTCATTGTATTTTTTTATGTTTATGACATTATCTTTGTTGGGACAGATGAAATAACATGTGAAATATATTCTAAAGAGTTGATAAACTTATTTGAGATGTTCATACTGGATTAAATGAAATAATTTATTTTTTTACAAATCTCACTAAATGAGAAACATATTTTTATTTCTCAAGAAAGTTATACTAAGGACCTTCTTAAGAAGATAAACATAGAAAAGTGAAAAACAATTTTCACATTATTTTGAATGGGAACCATGTTGACTAAAGATATAGAAGGTAAAGAAGTTGACTATAAAGTGTTTCAGAAGATAATTGTACGTTTTTTGTATTTTAATTCCTCAAGAATATACATTGTTTATGTTGTTGGGTTATGTTCAAGATTTCAGAGTGATCCAAAAGAATCACATCTATTGTTTGGAAAAACAATTCTTAGACATATCAATGGCACATAAAACATCATAATCATGTATGATAGCTCGAAAATTATTGAATTTTTGGGTATCCAGATGCCAATTGGGTAGGAAATGTTGATGATAGAATATCCATATCTGGTGGATTTTTCAATTTGGGGAAAAATTTGTGTTTGTTGGATTATAATGAAACAAAATTCAGTAATTCTTAGTATGGATGAAGTTGTGAATGTTTTTGTTACTCAAGACACTACTCAACTTATGTGTATGGAGACTTAGTAAGAAGACTTACTTATTAAAGTAAAGATACCCTTGATCTTGGGTTATGGTAATCAAATTCATATCAACCTTACAAGAAACTCAGTATAAAATTCTTATTCAAAACATATTGATATAAAATATCATTTCATCAAAGATCATGTAGAGAATAATAAATTGAAGCTATATTATGTTCCTACATCGAAAAAAGTTGTGGAAATATTCACAAAACCGTTACGAAAGGAATTATTTTTCAAACTAAGGTTGAACATGGGTATCCAACCTATTTCTCATCAAGGTTTAGGTATGTGTTATGTACCCTCTCTCCTATATTCTTTGGATATTATTGTTAATGGGGGTAATTGTTTCATAAATCTATCCATCGATATGTGCTAAAACTTTTAAGGAAGCATGGATGTATGGGGATTTGTGGGTAAGCTGTGAACTCATCATGTAAGTGTGTTAAATATTCTAACAACAATTTTGAGTGGTTATAGGAACATTTTGTTAATAGGTAAGTGGAATAAGTGAAGAAATATTTGAAGAAAACATGAAGAAGTGTCATGAGTCATGACTTTTGAACACCGTGGTTTTGATTTTAGTGATTCTTATTTACTACCTTGAGTTAACTAACATAGGATTATAATTGATGATAATCTATCCATTTATTAGGGTTAAAAAGTTTGGTGATTTATGAACCTTGGTTGAAAATAGAATCTAAAGGGGTTGATTATTGGGACCAGGTTGGCAAGAAATTGTTTTTTGATGATAGAATAATTTTTTGATAAAGCAATTGTCTTTCTTTTTCAGAAATTAAATCAATTAAATTTTTAATATTCGGTAAAAAATTCACCATATTAATTAGAATATTGGACACAAAATTCATGATAAAGTGAATTTGACTGTAAAGAATTTTTGGGAGAAAAGGTTCACCAAACACACATTGGGTCTGAAAAGAATGTTTTGATCGAAATGAGAAATTGTATCCTAGACTACATGGATTCAATGAAAAAATTATGATGGCTTGATGATATATGATTTATAATAAATCATAATTTTTCTAGAAAAAATTGTGATGCAAGCCTTATTAAGGAAAGAGGGAGAATAAGTCTTCAAATCAGATTAATGTTTGGATAGAAGGAAAGAAGATGATGGAAGGATGTGAAGTTACAATACTTTCCATTATAAATCAAATGATATTATGTGAAACATAAAAAATTTCAAACTCATGAGGAAATCATAATACAGGAAAAAGTTTTTTCCAGAAGGAAGTTGCTGAAGTCAATGATTTCTGGTCTCAGTTCATCAGTGTGAGAACCATAGATGCAGAATTGTTTAAAGGATGCAAAATTTTGTTTGAAATGTGAGATGATGAATATTAAAATTTTCTATAAAACTAATAAGACACATAATAAAAATATTCAGAGAAAGATGTTTTTAAGGAATGAATTTGATTATGAAACTAGTCCATTAGACTTGGTTTTCTACTGAAAATTGGATTAATCATGACACCAATCATTTGATATAATGATGGTTACAATAGGGAATTTAAGGATGAAAATTTTGCTAAAGAATACCAGTAATTGGAGGCTGTTAATACTGATGAAAAAGTACAAGTTATTGGGAAGGAAATATGTGATTAGATATCAATCAAAAATATATTCAACCATTTTCATTAGGTTGAATTGTTATATAAATTGGGTCAAAAAATAATGAAGAATGTTCTGATTTGTTTTCATCTATTGGTTTAAAGGGACATTGGAAAATATATGGTGCTGACTATTAGACTCGAGGTGAAGCCAATCACTCAGAATGAAATAGGGATTGATCCATTAGGAACAAGATTACATTGAAAAAATTCATCAGATGATGGAACTCATTGAATATAAGATCATCATTTTGTGGGAAAAAAAGAATAGCAAAACTATTTTAACCTGGTGCTGAAGTATTACTGAGAAAGTTTAGTAATCTATTGAAGTTGTGACTATGTTTTTAGAATAATGGTTTCAATGTAAATGTCTAACAATTGGTATAGAGCATCAAAATGAGTAGATTTTTTCAATTGGTATTGAGAATTGTAATGAGAAGTATTCATTTATGATGCAATAGTAATTGGGTCAAGAAAATTAGAGTGACCATATGTTTTATCATAATGTGGAAGATTGTAATAATAATTAGAATTTGACTGAATAATGGTTATAAAGTATGAAGATAGAAAAAGTTTTGAGAATATTCATGAATGATTGAGAAGAATCAAGAAGAGTTAATAAGAACTGAAGAAGTCAAATATATATCTAAAATTAATTGGAAATTGATGTTTTGGGAAATTTGGTTAAGCGGTAAAAGTTTTCTAATTCAAAATTAAACCACCATTGATGTACCTATAAAAGGAAGTAAGTATATTGTACTTTTTGATGAATTAGATCACTAATCACATGCAGTTAAAGAGAGAGAATTTTTGAATGTTTTTAAAGATAACGATTTTCTAGATATTGCTTTCCTAGGGAAGTTTTATGAATAGAAGAAGAAAAAGGAAGATTGTATTCAGTGGTTCCATATCGGACTAAGAAATTAGACAAGGATTTTCGAACTCAGAAAGAAGAATTTCAAAATTATTTCAGTAGTATTCTGGAAGAGTTATATTTTGGGGCTGATCAATCAGACCAATGAATTAGATTAGGGAATCAAACTGAGTATAATTATGATGTCCAAATAATTCCTTACCTACTAGTGATTTGGAATGTGAATAATGTTTTTGAAGATCATATTTGTGAAAGATGACAAGGCTGTACAATAATATGTTTTAAAGAAATTGGTGAATGTTTCATAACTTATTACATAATCTTGTATTATATATTTTCATTCTACTTGAAGTACATTCCCAATTGTGTTGAACATAGTGATATAAAATTGAAATGGTATATCCTACTTATTATATCTCTAAAAAAGGATTGTTTTCTAGTGGAATTTTTGGAATTGGATTATTTCCATGTCATACCAAGGATGTAACCACTCTTGTCGAGTAGTGAACCTTGTAAATTCTTATATTCCTATGTATGTGTGATTTTTTTTGGTTTCAAAAAAGTGATAAGTAATTAATATAAGGTGAAGGTTATTTCAAGAGGAATGAAACATAAAAGAAGAAGATATCACTGATTCAACTCCTCCCCCTCTTAGGGATACATTGATCATGGCTAGGAAATATCTAACCATTCATTGGACGAGGTATTATAAGAAAATATTTCATGTACGAAGTATTCATATGGTTATTTAATGAAACTGGAAGTTATATGTCTAATAGTTATAAGGAAATGATGTCTTTGGACACCTAAATAACAAATTGAAAATTTTTCATTTAGATATATGCCAAAATGAGGAAGTATTTTTGAAAAGTAGAGGGTTTTATCAAGATTGATAAGAATTTTATTAAAGGAAAAATAGGGATACAAAATTTTCCCATATTCTGAATATATGGAGACTATACTAACATGTATGTGTGTAAAGTGGTTGATGGTTGAATTAGTGCTTATGGAAGTGGTGGTAACTTGTGGGATTATAAAAAAAATTCGGTCAACATTAGTTTATAATAATATAGAATTAGAGGTGGAGAGGAGATTATTTCTTCAATAGGGGGATGATCATTCTTCAAGAGAATTTCTGGAAAACAATAAAAGGAGTAGTAGTGTAGGGATTTATAGCAAGATGAAGGTGGAGATCTTGATAGAGAATCCTAATTCTCTTATGATTTTTTTGTTTTGGGACCTTTTTGATGTATTCCTTGATTTAGACTTTTTTTTGTTAATATTAGTGAGTAAATTTATATAATGGGAATCAAATCGTTATAAATATATATTATTTTATATGTTCTTCTCATGTATTCATGTTTGTGTGTGGTTCACCTTGATTTATTCTCACTATGTTCCCTTTATTATTTCTCTAATGATGAATCTGTAGATTAATATTAGTGATAAATATTTTCATGTAGTGAGAAAATAAATTCATTATTCACTAATAAATTGAAAAATTAATAAGAGAGCTACTTGGATAACTTCACTGTGATATTTTTCCCTATACATATTTTCATTATTCACGAGAACTTTATCTACACCATTCTATGTATGGATGGGTGATGATAGTGGAAGTATTTACTTGATTTCCAAATAAAGTAAATATATTGGAAAATGTTAAATATTATATTACTATGAAATAACATTTCATTTCTTCAGTTTTGATTAAAAAATAATTTCTTAAGAGAGCTAACTGAACTATGTTGTCCTCTAAGTGATAGGTGGTTTGACCACTTTTCTTCAGAGATTCATCATAGTGGTGATTATTTTATTATGAGAGTAGAAAATATTTTTATTCAATTTAGATCTATATAGTTCCATGATACATCAATTGTTCATTATTTATCTCTCCCCTCTCTAATTCCCAAATTCTTTTTTCTCTCCCAATTTTCTTTTCTCACTGATGCCACACTTTTTTTCCCCATTAATTTTTATTTTTAAGTGTCTTTATACTAATATTGTTTTGTTATTTTTTGTTTTATTATTGTTAAACACTTAAATTTATATTTACCTATTGATATGATACCTCACTCACCATGATACTACTAGTTTTCAGGGTTTATATAAAAATAAATTTTAGTTGTGTCAACAACTTTGCTGGTCACCCCCATTCTGAAAATTTTCACCACAACATTTCTATTTTAATCTATGATGATAATGTAATTCTTATATGGATCAATGACAATATAAATGGCCCATTATTACTCTTTCATATTTATATATCATGTATTCAAACTTTACCAACATAAATTGAAAATGGTTAAATTTTATTCCATGAATCAGATCGAACCAATCACATCACAACAATGTAATATTTAAGACATGACAATAAATAACCTCAATAATATCCCTCAACAATACATAGTAATAAATCTAATCAATATATGGATAACAAACACAATTTTTACAAATTTCATGGTTTTCATCAACATCACTAATACAAAATAAAACCCATTATCATTCAATGACTTGTAGAAATGAGGTGTAACAAATGGACCTTCAACTAGTTGTTTGAGTTATTTGGTAACTATATGAGAACATGATTCATACATATTGTGAATATGTAAATTTAAAGTAATTAAAAGGATATATGGTTGTGAAAATGAACCTCAATTAGACAATAAGAATATTAAAACAATAATATATATGTACGTGTGTCTTGAAGAACTCATGAAATGTGTTGAAATAATGTTATTTGATTTAATGCTCTATTATAGAAGGACTTTCTTATTTAAAATCCACAATATACATCAAAAATTATAATATAATAAAATATAAGTAATTATTTATGTATATAATAAAATGGTATAATATATCAACTATGAAACTATCTATATTAATGGAATAACTGACAAAATTTTGAAAAACTCATATCAATGAGCGTGAACCTACTCATCATTATCCAAATAAAATGTTTACCCTTATTTAATTATACCTTTATCAATCTAAGAGGGTTCATAAAAATTTGGTTTAAACTCTTCATCATATAAAACATAAAAATATTTACACTCATCTATACAATATCCCTTTGAAATTGATGTTTCTAGACCATTTCTATTACACAAAGACCATTTAAATGTATTTAGGCATCACTCAATTTGATACATACACCTTAATTTCCATAGAACTCAAAAAATGACTTCATTAGTAATATTTATTATTGTGTATACCATGAAATCACAAAAAACAATTGAAGGAAAAAATAGTTTCTTTAACTGACATAGTATGTGCACAATCTCACCCTTCAGCTTCTTAAAATCATTAATGTGATGATTCATTGAACAGATCAGACTAAAATAAATTATAAAATTCAATCAATGGCTAAAAATGGTTATCAAGACAATCATGAATCAAAATCGGGATGATGTACTTAATCATAATATGATTATTTTTACTTTTCAACCCCTGTACTGTCATGTTCTCCACATTGACATACTTGGAAATATTATAGAAAAAATTATCAAGCACCTTGATAGTATTAACAATTTATAGAAATGTTTCTTTCTTTTTTACTCATATTTTACTATGCATCAGGCATGTATTCCCTATTACCCTCACCCAATAGTAAATGTAAAGGTTTTCTCAGTCAAATTTCTTGCAAATGACATAGAGTATTGGAACATTCATTTGATTTCCCCTTTCTTCCAAAAATGATGAATAATATATTATCACACACATTTTTTTTCACTATGAATTTAATCAAAATTATGCCTAAAATTATTATGTTTTCAATATGTTAATTTGACTAAAATAAATTGATTCATCCAAATATTTCTGGGTTATTTATTTATAATAGGATTGGATAACAATGTAAGAGATAATAAATCCTAAAATTCATCAATTTTTTGAATTTTTTCTTTGTCATGTTGTGATAGAATTTGAACCCTGGACATTATTTTTGGTGTTGGGTCATGATCTATGTTCCCATAAAAAAACACACTTCCTTTTTTGAACTTTTACTATGGAAGAAGAATGATTTTGTAAGAAAGTTATTCCCAAATTATATAGTTCTAAAACCATACATATTTATTACTTTTATTAGAATAATGGAAGAAAAGGTTTTCTTTTTTACTCCAACCTGATAAGTTATAAAATGAAGAGAAGTAATTTATTATTCATAATAAATTATCCTAAAGCCTAAAAAATTCATTAGCTTCTGAATCAAAAGTCATTACACCATCTACCCATCCTTCTTACAGCTCATTAGTCAACATTTTCATATAAAAATCAATTTTATCTCTATGCCCTCTTGGACCATTGATAAGAGTTAAAAGTATCAAAAATGATTTCATTATACAAAACCAGGGGTGAATATTGTATGGAACCAACACAATCGTTCACATATTTGGTGTCACACCAACCAAGGACTTGAATGGGTTAAATCCATCTAATTACAAACCTAGTCAAACATTACGACTATCCTGTGGAAAGTAAAATTTTATTTCATCAAACTACTTCCATGCTAATGAATATTACAAGTGAGTTAATATATCAATGCCTTTTTTCTCTCTACATTACATGTATTCAATTTCACAATATTAGTTAACATGAATAATCAATTCATCCTTAGTTTTAGTGGGATATAATAATAAATCTTCTCAGTGGAAATCTATTTCCCTCAATTTAAGACCATTCCAAGAAGGATCTAATAATATTGATTATTCATTCAGTCCTTCCATTTTGATGACCACTAATAGTTCATGTATTGAGTGGCACATTCTCCTTTTTATAAAATATATATTTTCTTTTGCAGGTATTAATGGTTTTATATGTAAAACCAAGGTTGTTGATAAGCATTAAATATTGATGGTATGAATCTAGAATGATTACTCTAGTAAGGAGTAAATTTTTCAATAATACCAAAAACATGTTAAAGAAGGGGTCTGTGCATTGATTCAAGGTCCTCAGGTATAACAATTCAACTGTGAATGAAAATTTACTAAATTCAGTGCATCCATAATATAATTTAGTATATGAAACATCAATAATTTCAAAATAATTTAAATTATTATTTACTTGTAGAAGAACGGGGATTAATACATTTAACATGATCATTTATGACATTACTCTCATCGGGTTGAAACAATCACATCATATCATTAAGAATTATGTTCCCCAAACCAATTGTTCTTAGATCAACAACCATATGAATCCTTTAAAATTGGGGATAGGGAAAAAACTCTTCCTAAGAAGTGTCCATGTATTATAGTTTTCCAAAAACCCATTCATAAATAGTTTGTCACTAATAGTATCTCATTTTAAGAGATATATCTTTACACATTTTCTACACAGTCAAATAAACATTAATTGAAATCAAATAAAAAATAATAATCTATATGAAAATATAATTATAAAATACCATAAATCTATAATTACCCAACTATAAATTCAAAAATATAATTTATTTCTATATACACAAAAAAATAAAGGGGGGATTAATTTTATACCTTTAATCCATTGAAAATTAATCTAAAAAACTATATGGGTGAGAATATATGGTAAATGGAATGAATCTATATTAGATAATTAGGGGACTAGTTAATATTTGTGAGGGTAGAAGAATTCAAGTAGGACTATAATGATCATTTTTTGTTGGGAGGGTGTGAGGAAGATTAATTTTGGTAAGCAGAAAGATATTGAGAAGTCTGGACAAAATAGTATGGAGGGTGTGTGGATGATCGACGAGACATGTGGGTTGGGGGTTAAGAAAACAAGGGATTACTAAATGGGGGTTTGGGAGGGGGGATCTAGAGATGTGGTGTTGATGACATGTGTTTTGGAGATTGATAACATAGGGGGGATCGATGATGTGGGGGTGGGAGCTTGACCCACTGGAGAGGGAGGTTTATTGGTACAAGAGTGGGGGGAGAGGGGATCAATTAATGGAGTATCAATAACATAGAAGGGGATCTCGATATTGGCAGAGGGATGATTAATGGCATGGGAGAAGGGGTCTATGGTATCATGGCTCAATGGTGTAAAATAGGGGGAGTAGGAGAGTATTGTAGGAGGTGGGATAGCATGATGTGGGAGTGGGAAATTAAGGGAAATTGGAGTGACCCCCATTTGGAGGCTGATAATACAATCAATAGAGACTACCAAAAGGATATCTATTAAGTCTTCCCCATGAAAAAAGTAAAAATGATAGTATTTAAGTTACCTAAACAAGTATACCAGGTATCCATGTTTTTATAAATAAATTTATATAGGATAATATAACAAAGATAAATATTTTTTCCTGGAAAGATTATCTTTTTGGAGCACTTGAAAACATAGTCTGTCTTTCAACCTGTGTGATTAATTATTAGAAATAAGTTTTATAAAGGTATCTTAAATGTTCCTATTTTGGTAATTAAATTCATATTGGATAATATGATCAAGGTAAAAATTCTTTCCAAGGTGGAATATTTATTTAGAAACCTGATGAAGAAATTAGAGATTTAGTATATTTAAAAAAATATTAGAAATAGGATTTGAATGAATACATGGGGTGTTTAAATTTTTATAAATATGTTTATATAGGATAATTTAGATAAATAATTTTTTTTCCAAGATAGAATAATTTTTATACCGCTCGGCTAATCTGTTACCCATTATGCCAATAATGGGTTTTTAAGTTGTTATATTTAATTGGTCAGACTAGGTATCCAAAATTATGTGAATAAATTCAAATAGTTTATTTTTATTTTGATAAAATTCTTTAAAAAAACTGGAAAATATTGTGATCAACTAATGATATAGTTTCTCATTGCATCTATAGTGTGAAATGTTAGTTTTTTATTTTAACCCTTAGGTTGAATTACATAAATTATTAAAGTAAATGATGGGTTTAAACACACATGGTATGGTGTTAGTATGATTTTTTACCCACATTAACTAAATGATATTGGTAATTTATTTTTCTCATATGTAATGGTAATTTAATTCTTGGGATTTAAGGTTGTTTATTTTAACATAATGATCATGCAGAACTACTTATGATAATAAGTGAATTCTATTCCTATGTTTTCAATAAGTTTATGTTTGATGAATCATTGAATATGAAATTTTTATAAAAAAGGAAATGATCATTTATTTTATATACATGGTAGTTGATTTATTAATTTCTTGTAAATAATTAGTTACATTCATGATAGATAGATGGTTATGCTAATTTGACTATGTTGAGTTTCTTAGGATATTTTATGAATACCATTGCTAAATTGGATAAATTTTGTGATATTTGAACCTAAGTTATAAAATGTTATTAAAAATGATGAGATGATACGGTATTGATATAATGGTATTGAGAAATTAAAACTACTTGTACAGTTGTTAGTTTGGTCATAACCAAATATACGATTTTTGAAATTTCATTTATTTAGTTGTGTCCCCATTTATTACCCATTTGGGGTATTTATTTAAGTGTTTAATTATATGTTATTTAAAATTATATCCCAATTATGATACATTTGAGAGAAAAGATCCTAAAGTAGGAGAGAGTTATACGATGTGAGACTTGAACCAGGGATGTGAGTTCTTTGGGTGCATAGTTATGAAATCAATATTTTTATGGGATGCTATGATTTAATATTGTTATTTCATTTTTTATGTATGAATAGTGTGAAAATTGATGACATGGATAATTTAATATAGATATGGGTTTTATGGTCTAAGATTATTGTTTGGCATAACAAGATGACTATAGTGTTTTGAAATTATCTTCTTAGTGGGTCGAGACCCTTACCCATTCTGGTGGTCTAAAAGAGGTAAATTTCCCTATGGAGATTGGGTTTTAGAACTACATAACCATTTTAGTCTATTTAGGATTGACCATGTTGAACCCACTTGAGTATAATGTTGAATTTATTATCAGTACTTTTTTAAATTAGGTTACTGTTGAGATGATCATCATCGTGAATAATATCTTGTGATGAAGAAGATAAATGCACTAAAAATAAAAATATTCTTGAATTTAGAATCATTAAAATAATTTAATAATACTAAGTGAATTGAATGAATCTTTTGGTATAAGAATTATATGATGAATGTTGTGGATAATACTATGTTACACAAAACTAGATCAACTAGACAAGCCACTTGAACTGGCCCGTCACATGATATACATAAAATAGGATAACAAAAACAATTACGGAATATAAGAAAAAAAGATAGACAACTAGAGTATGAAGTGTAAACAAATGAGATACCAAAAAATATTTACAATCCAATCCAAAATAGGCAAAACTATAATATAAGTCAAAACCCCACATGACCTGTAGTCACCTCTAGACCAACCTGAATAGAAATAAGAATTAACAATAGAAGCCATCATACTTAGAGATTATCTTCCCTTAAACTAAATCCTTTAATATAACATCTAAAAAAATCACAAGTCACAAATTGGTTGTGATCCAAAGACTAGTAGGATTCGACCATAATTTCTATACAAGTTATAATATGAATAATGCAAAAATTTTAGATTTTAAAAGAAAATAGTTTTATAAATCATTTTCATAAAATAAATGTATTTGTAAATAATTTTCACTTTGGTTTTCATAAATTCCATTCATATTATTAAAAAAATATGAAAATAGAAGTGATAAAAAAGGAAATCATATCAATGAATCAAGAGGTACACATATCCATGAAATAGGATATCATTAAAAGTTATGTAATACAACTCATATAAAAATATATGAGCAACAATCTGTGATAAAAACAATCATACAATAAATAACCATAAATGGACAATCACCTCCCATATTGGGATCTAGACTATGGGAAACTATGTAATAGACACCCACAATCCTAAACATGCATATTTTGGATCTAAAAGATATCAAGTCTTACCAGTCAATATCACCAAAGGTCACCTCCTAGTAGTGCAACACAAACTAAGGCTACCCGTGTCTCTTTCCCAAAGCATGCCAGGTTCAAAATGTTAAATTTTATAATATAATATGAAAACCACTCTCATAATTTCATAAAATGATTAAAAAAACAATATTCTATGGAGTTTAAAACCATATTTCCCAAGTAAGAAAATCCATTTTAAAAAAAAATCCTTTTTGAAAACATTTTTCTTTTAAATAATTAATTTGAAACAATTTATCACTTCCAATCATTCAATATAATAAATTAATTTATCAATAATGACATGAAATTCATAAAATTAACCCATTGAATAGAAACACCTCCCTAAATATTTTTGAAACCTTGATTTTTTTGATAATGGTGACTAGAATTTAAGAGAATGTCATTTGAAAGGAAAGGCATGCCATGAAACTTAAAAGAATCAATAGAAAAAACTATTGAATCACTAATACACTACCAAATCAAAGCCACAACCAAAACAAAATATGTTCGAGAAGGATTAAATATCCATATATAATAAATCCAACCAAAATGGTGATAAATTACCGAATAAAGTGATCCAGATACGAGGTAGTAATACCAATTCTTTTGAAGAGAGTTCTAGGTCGAGAGGGGAGAGATATTCCAAAGAAAGAAATGAAAATTCAGCTGAGTGGCACCATAAAAACCCCAATCCTAAAAATAACATGGAGTGTAATGCCATTACATTTCTTTTAATTCATGAGACTCATTTATACCTAATAACACATTGCCTTTTTTTAAACTATATTTCTCCCATTCCATGGTGTGAACCTATTACATGGAATGAAAACCCCTCATGCCATGTATCCAGTTCACAGATTCCTCCCAATGAACATTACATGGAATGTAACCCCTTTACATAGTGTTTAATAGCTCAGAAGGATGTAGAAACTACATGTTTATACAGGAAATTAGAAAAAATCCATGACTTCACCATTATAGGTATCCTTCAGATTACATATCATCATTACTCAACCATGGAAAAGGAAGACCAAAACAAAGGTATAAAATTACATGAAATAAAGGTAACAAGGCATTACAATCTCCCCACCATAAAAACTTTATACTCTAAGAAATACACCAAGATCATGGATCAAAAAAAGAAAAGTCCACTTATGCCTCATCAATGACTACCACTCCCACACCTTTTGGATATCCTATCCACACTACTAGAGTACTCGGAATACGAGGTCATTTTCTTTCTATTAACTTGTCCTAATGATCCATAATCTGAACTAGCTACTCAACCAAATTGGTATAGATCTCTAGATAAACATCCTCTCATATAATCACATTGGAAGTATTTTTTATATACCCCATCAAATAAGAAGCATGAAATAGATTTTGGATAAAAGTCAATCCATACAGCAAGTGAAACTGATAGGCCACCCTCCTCAGTCATCCGATTATCTTATAGTGTCCAAAAAACCCCAGTGAAAACATTCCTTACATACCCAAGAAACAATGTCCCAAGAGAGGTGAATCTATGATAAAGACCTGATCACCAAGCCCAAAATTTCATGGATGATGCTGATAGTCCACGAAGGTTTTTAATGACTTTGTGTTATGATAAAATGCCTTTGGATCGACTACAATATCTTCTTCATCTCCTGAACAACACTCAACCCAAACAAGGAATACTCTCCCAACTATGCCCAGAATAAGGGAGATCTACATGACCACCCATAAAATTCCTCATAGGTTTCCATATTTATTTAATATTGATAAAAATTGTTGTAGAAAAACTCATCCAAAGGAAAATACTTTTCCCAAGATCCACCAAAATCAAGAACAATATCCTGAAGAATATCATATTTAACTGGATTAGACCACATTGTGTATCCATCCACATGAATATGAAAATATGTGATTAATTTAATATGGGAACCCATCACCACTTGTAATCCTTTCCAAAACATAGATCTAAACCTCAAATCCTAGTCAGACAAAACTGGAGAGGGAACCCCATGAAATCTCACAATCTCCCAGAAATACATGTTCAAAAAAATTTATACTTTCAATGTATCCTTTATAGGTAGGAAAATTAATTATCTAGTGAGTCATTAAATGATCACCCAAATATCATCCTTGTTACGAGGATTCATTAGAAAATAAATTGTGAAATCCATGGAAATATCATCCCAATTCCATACCGGAATGGTTAAAGACTATAACAACCTCGAAAGTATATGGTTCCCCACCTTAATTCTATAATTGGTAAGGAACTGATAAAAAAAACCAAAATAAACCATATAATCCCTTTTGACCAATAATGGTGAATCAAATCAGGATACATATTTGTATCCCAATGATGCACAGACCAATAAGAATGTTTTATAGTTTCCAACAATTCTTGTCTCAAGGAAAACAGAATAACCAACCTACTATGGAAGCACAAAGATCCACTAGGAGACCAAGACAACACAATCTAGGTCTCCCCATAATAAATGTTTTCTCTAAAGCATTAGAACATGGTATCTAACTTCTGCATGAGCTGAACTCACTCATTAGAAGATGAGTCATCATTCATTAATCCTAAGAACACCTATCAACTATCCTCTTACACTTCTAAAATCATATCGACAAACAAACTTATTAGAGACCACTGATCAACCCATTCCTTCATGTATTGTGTTGGTAATTTTCTTCTAAACACATTAGAAACCACATTTCCTTTCCCAGTGGTATAAGTAATATAAAAATCAAAAGGTTTAAGATATTATACCCAACATATTTGTCACAAATTCAGATACCTTTGATTAAAAAATATTTTATGCTCCTATGATTCAAATATACCATAAACTACTACCCAAAGACATATTGGAACTATGTTTTGAGTTCATACATAACTTCTTCCAACTCATTATCATGGGTAGGGTAGTTCTTTTCATGAGGGTGTAGCTGGTGAGAGCCATAACCCACCACCTATTTCCATTGCATCAAGACACATACCAAACCCTTACTAGAAGCATCATAAAAGACATCATAACTCAATCTCAGTTCTTGAAAAATAAAAACATGTGTTGAAATCCACCCCACCTTTAGCTCCTTAAAAGATCTTTAACACTTGAATTTTTATTCAATCTGTTCACCCTTATGGGGTAAAGCTATTATCGGAGAATTGATATCAATGGAGTCATGAACAAGCCTTTTATAGTAACTAGCCTAACCCAAGATTCTTTGGATCTCAAAAAAATTTCTAGTTTTATCCTAGTACATAACTTCCTGTACCATTTTAGGATCTACTGAGATTACCCTTTGAAACATCACATTCCCTAGAAAGATTTCCTCTCAGATCTAAAAATCTCACTTAGAAAGTTTACCATATAGATAAAATTCCCTCAGTGTTTGTAGAATGATATACAAAGGTTCTATATGCTCCTCCTTTGACTTGGAATACACAAAAATATCATCCATGAACACAAAAATAAAAGATTCCAAAAACAAATGAAATATATAACTCATAAAATTCATAAACACCATAGGAGAATTAGTGTGACTGAATGGAATAACTAGAAAGATGAAATTCCCATATCCACTATTAAATACTTTCATAGGTAAGTCTTCTTATCATGATGTGAAACCCCAACCATAGTTCAATCTTAAAAAACTAATGATTACCTCTATGATGATAAATGAGACCATAAATCCTTGGAAATGGATAATTTTTCTTCATGGTAACCTTATTCAACTATGGATAATTGATGCAGTGTTTAAGGGCCCTATTTTCCTTATTCTAAAATAGGATAGGGAAAGCCAATGGTGACATACCAGGATAAATAAATCCTTTATACTATTTGTCATCAAGATGGACCTTAAGTTCCACTAACTCAACATGCAGTATACGATAAGATGGTATAGAAACGAGCATCATACCAGTGATCAGGTAAATCATTAACTCGACGTCTCTCTAAGGAGGAGAACTAGAAAAACCATCCAGAAATACATTAGGGTACTCACACAAAACTGAAAGAAGTAAAATAACAAATAAAGGGTAAACTGTATCAATAAAAATTTCGGAAAACTATTACGATATTACACCATTATAAGGAAGAACAAACCCATTCCTTCATAATTTTGAGTCTCACTCACTTAGGAAAACATGAGTGACCCCATTGTTAGATAATAAATGAACTCGATGATGAAAATTTTCTATCTAGTAATTAACAATAATCAAACATTCCATGATGATAATCAAGTTTAAGATGTCTAGATCAAGCATTGCGATGTACCACTCTACCTAAATGTTGACTATCATCTCCTAAAATGAGAGACATCATAAAATTTTTTATAACTCTTTCTCAATGTAATGGAAGGATACAAAAATAATTTCATATGTTCTAAAAAAAATTCAAGATGTAAAATAACTATTATAAAATAAAATAATGAGTATCACCCATATTAAAAAATCTTGCACTGTAAAAGATGAGATACACACCATACCTCTAGCAGTAGATGGACCTACTTCAGATTCTTACGGTGTATACTCCACTGCATAAAGTTTCTTGGTCTTAGGCACATGAACATATCCCTTGTACGAATAATTAGATACAACACCATTATAATCTTCTACACAAACCAATGAACCATTGGTGAGAGTACATAATTCCCTACTTCCCTTAGATATCTTTTCACAAAGGCAAAGTAGATGGAAAAATCATCCAAAAATATGAAATGTTTTAGGATCCTCCACACAATTAGGCTTGATACGACCTTTCCTTCTACACAGGTATCCACAATCCTACTAATTCCCAATCATATCCCCGGAGTCTTGTCTTAAGGAAAACTAACCACACTTACACTTCCTTTTCTAACAATGATGTACACCTGAAATAATCCCTAAACCAACTGAATCTTCAAACAAAACTATCTTCCCATCTATACCTACCTCAACTAAATTATCCTTGTCAACTACCTCCACAAAGGTCAAAAAGAATATGATTATCAAAATTGAATGAATATCATGCCTCAATACTAAATGAAACTATCAAGACTTTAGGTACTCATTAGTGATAAGCCCTAGTTTCAGATGTACTAACATGAAAAAATAGGTAGAATAATCTAAAATATTAGGCTCTCCAATCTCTATGTTTAGAAACTCCCATGTCTTCGCTACATGTATTGTATCAAGATAAAACTAATGTTTAATTATTTTCTTGAAGGAATTACCTATAATATTCTCATGCAACAAATTTTTTTCAATAGGGTCTTACAATCTCATTCCTGTTAACTTGATAATATATGTCAAAAAATCCACCACATAGTCTGTAGAAGTATTTAATAAGTTGAATAACCTATCTATCCTCTAAAGCCCCACCTTATATTCATGGGTTCATTTTTCACCATGAAAGACGAGTTGATGCTTCTTAATAAATTTTGAGATGTGATCCACTACATGTCCTAGGTTTTCGACACCCACATGACCCAAATTCTGAAAAGTTCAGACAGTAACTTCTACCGAAGTAGGTTCCACTAGAGGATTTTCCCACAGAACCTATCTCGTAGCTTCATCTTTTTGACATAGAAGAGGTCTTCACAGAGGTATTATCTAATAGAATACAAAAACCAATCAACCATGAGAAAATTACAAAATCATAGGACCAACTTCTAGTGTTAAAAACAATGATTTAAAACAATAATAATTTAAATCTAACCCAAAACTATAAATGAAAAAACATACTTAAAAAAGAAAACGGTAAATTAAAATAAAATTCACATACAATTAATTTAAATGACCTCAAAATCCACTTCTCAAACATAGTAAAAGTCTCTAAACACCCATGAAATCATAGTTTTAGTCATGGAAGAAGTCTGGTCAGGCCCCTTTTCCACATCTACTATCCAAATTCTAATAGTCCTAACTTCGATCTACCCAATACATTGAATCAAACTCCTATCACACCCTGAGATTTTTTGAGAAATATTATTTTTAATTTATTTGATGAATAGTGTTGCTTGCAATATATTATCTTTCACTATACGCAACACTGTATTAGATTGTAGTATACACAACCACTATTCTTGGCTTGTGTTGCATATAAGAGCGACCTTCCTCGATAGCGTGTGTTGTACACAATACCGAGTTTCAGTAAACAACGATATATTATTATGAACTAGATATTATGAATAGTATTAAATACATTTTTAATTTTATTACATAATAATTCATCTAACACGTATTCTAGAACATGGTATGGGAACAAAATAATTTTTTAGGGTTAAATAAGTATTTTTTTAAAAATGCAGTTTTGGCGCCTTTTGATGGCCCAAACACATTAAATCTAGTTTTTTAAATTTTTATAAGTTAAAAATGAAAAATTAAACTTCTTCCTTTGAATCAGGATATAAAAATTTACTTTGGATAAATTTTTGATATTTTTATGATAAGTTTCTTATTTTTATGAATAGTAAAATACACTAAATTTTAATTGAAAACAACTTTTTTCAAAAAAATAATTTATATAGTTAAAATATATTATTAAATTTTTTTAAAGCATAAATATAATATATTTTTACCGTTTAATATAATTCAAGTAATTATCATTAATTTTAAATTTAATTCATAGGTAAAAACATTCTAATCTTTTGCAATGTTTTAACTTTTAAAACCTGTTTTCTCAACAACAGGATTAATTTTAAATTAAATACTACAACTTCTGTGTTTTGAATTTGAAAAAATGGATTCCATATTTGGAATCATTAGGTCCAAATTTTTATAATAGGCTAATTTTTATTTTTAGACATTATGAATGGAAATTATGGTAAATTTTATTTACAATAGTTAAAGGTAAATCGTGTAATTAAGGGTAAAAATAACATTATAAAATTACCCAAACAGCTAAAAAAATTATATTGGACGAATAAAAGTCGACCCATATCATATAAGGATCAGAATAGATTCATTTCATGGACTTTTGACCATGAAAAGGATGTAATTATTATTAAAACAAAAGAAAGTGACAGCATGCCACTCTCTTATATCTTATAAGTGTAATAATTTTAATTTAGTGATAAACTTCATAAAACATGGAACATAAATAGTTACAATAAATATAATAGAATTATCTACATCATGTTAATTTATTTATAATTTTTAGGTGTTATATAATTATCATTAATGGCGACACAATAGTGATGTAGAAATGGTTTATTTAGTGAAAAATCAATAATAATGTTTTTTTTAAACTAATAGTGACCATAAATGGCCCAAAAACCTGACTAAAACTTATTGGTTGTGAACAAGTAATCCATAAGAATCCAATGGTATAATTATTGACCATTTTGAGCCTTATAAAAGTGATTATGACACTTATATTATTATTTTTAAATGATGTCAAAGTTGTCACCTTCATAATTTAAGAAATATAAAAATTTAAATATTGTCATTTTAAGATGGAAAATTCGAGTAAAAGAATTATTATGGAATATATTAGATTTATTTTCATCATAGTTGTTTATTTTTAATTTTTATGCAATAAATAAGTATATTAAATAATTATACAAAAATGATGTAGTAATTATTTTATTAAGGGAAATATCAAATAAACGGTTTTAAAAATATTAAAATAAATGTTATATGAACAAATTAATATACTAAATGAAATTTTTAGATTAATATGACAATTTATGAATCTATTAAATTTTTTTTTGAATATATCTTCTATATGGGTTTAATTAAATTAAAATAATTGAATAGTGTCAAAATTGACAGTATTGATATTTTAAAAGAATAACATATAATTGAATTGTTTAAAAATTACAAAAATATTTAAAAATTACAAATTGAAAATTATATGGTCTAAAATGTAATAATGTACTTAATTATGGACAATTAACAATACATAAGTAAGTATTTATGACGATTTAAAATTTAAAATTTTATTACCTCAAATAAAATTAAATAGATTAAATAAAGATAAATCAAAATGATAAGGTTTAAAATAAAATAAAAACATGTCTAAATTTGATTGTTTTTTGAGATTACAACCCTATCGTACCTCATATACTAATTTGAGGCACTTTGGAAGTTTTTAAGTGGGGCTTCATTTTATTATTAATTAATATTTTTGAGGTTTCCAAAAGTGACCCTCTCTTCTCTTATAAAAGGGCACCTCCTCTCTCTCCTCTTCACAAAATTTTGTTCATTAAATCTTGGAAAAACCCTATCCATTTATCTTCTCCACTTCCCTATAAAAATATTAGAGGTCATGGTATTCTCCAAAGACCAACGTTAGTACCCTAAGGGGAGATTTAGAAGAGGCGCGTCAAAGAAGAGGTAGTATCCTTTACCAATTATTTCAAATTTATTTCTTATTATACTTCATATTATTTACTTTTTTTCATTATAAAGTAATAAAATCAGTATAACTCATATACTGACATGTTATTATAAATATTAAACAACCCCATTTCACCTTCTATCCATCCCACAGAAAACGATTTCACCGCACGTGTGTACGTACGCAATACCGTCTCCACACCGTGGTGTAATATGTTTTCCACCACCACCTTACTTGGATGGGTATAATGGTGTAAAGAATAACTATATATTATTATTATAACATGATACTTATTCTGATATATTCTATCATCCACTCCAATACCATTCAATAATTATGGGAACGATATCATCGCTCGTGCGTACGTACGGATTACAGTCTCCACAACACAATGAGATTCATTATCCATGTTCATCATTCAAGAATGATTATAATGTAAATATAATTAATAATAATGATATATATTTCATAATAATTTTAATTTATTTATTTATATATACATGTCATCTACTTACTCCCATTCAAGTCAATAAGGAAAGGAAAACAACATTCATGCGTACGTACAGCCTACCATCTCCATGAATGGTGTATTTCATTACATTTATCGATCTATTACATTCAGAATATATATAAATCATGTTTTACATTTTGGAAGTAATTAATAATGATATAAATAATTATATGAATAATTACAAGTAAAAACACATACAATAAATGAAACGATTTTACCTATAACGCTGCTTTAACATGGAATTGACAAATGAACTGGTAATATAAAGTCATAAGTGAATCATATATGATATAAAAAATGTTCTTATGGTTCTGTTACAAGTTAATAATATGTTTAAACACACTATACAGGAGTCTTAGACACATACGGAAGAAATAAGACATAAGGTAAGGGACAATTATTCCAATCTTGTTCTAATTTGAGATTATTTATTCGTAAGTATTTATTGGGGTTATATTAATCATCTATGTCCATTCCTTCTAAAACAATTATCATAAAATGATTAATATTATTCCATGTATGTTTAAAGTCATTTTTACCCTTTTTCATTTTTACGTCATGGTATGGAAGGAATCTTTCTTTTGTTTACCAAATGAGGTATGTTTTGACTTTTTCCGCAAAAGTATGAGATGAATGTTTTTTTAACTTATACGGAATGAATAGATTTTTACGATTTTATAAATCCTTATTTACATGAATATTACTCTATAGGATTTCATTTTTATTTTCAAGAAAATTATTTTCATTTAAAAATGAATGAAATTTAGAGAATAGAAAATGATTTTGAAAAAGAAAGGATATTTTACTCCAGAATTAATTTCAAGTGTTTTATAAAAACAATTTTCCATCTAAGATGACATCTTTTAATATGGTTATGTTTCTTGAATAACGTCCCTATTATTTATATGTTTTTATTTTTTAAATTATGAAATGATATCCATTTATTTTATATGGTTTATGTCATGATGGGATGATGTTTATGAAACATAATTTATTTGTTGGGTTATGATGAATGATTTATGTTTATTTTGTCTCACACTTAATAATGATTTCATTATGAGATGGGAGGGACCTATATCTCCCTCCAATTCATTGGGTAAAGATTTATATCTCAAGAGATAGACATGTCTAGAATGGAATGTGAATCTGATTAAGTAATTTAGGGCTGGAACGACAAGTAAACTCGGTTCAGTAACAGACTTTATCCACTATGATGGTCTTTCTAGCAATGTCTTGGCTACTATGGAAATCATATAATGTGCTTAATGGTTTTCCAAAATTACATGTTTTATTACCATGCTATTTTATCATGATTAATGTTTATTTATGATCTACGCCTTCTGTACTACCAAGATTAATTTTAGGACTCATGATTTTGATGTTTAAAATTTTTGTTCATGTTTCTAAGTTCAAATGTATATTGTTTGTTTTAATTTTTTCCATTCTAACCCTTACTGAGAATGTTTCCTCAAAATTTTTATTTTTTCTATTCCCTAGGATATAAATAATGGTTTTAGTTAAGAAAACAAAAGGGGAATATATTTATGGGAGATGTTGAAGAACTTTCTCCATGATGAGAAAATTTTGTTCTGAGTATCCAATGACACTAAACTATTACAGTCCTTGGCTGTATGTTTTTGTTATGTATTAGGTATTCCACTAAAGTAATGTAATTTCCATATACATAAATCTTGGGTCTCTGCAATTGGTATCATAGAAAAGGTTTATTTAACCGTTGGAATCAAGGATGTGAAAACTTTAGTGAGATACCTAGAGATAATTCTAATTTATGTCTAGGGATATCCCTAGGGTTTAGTATAAGTATAGGTTATAGTCCAAGAATTACTATAATTATCTTAGAATTAATCCTAAGATGTTAGATATTGAAGGTACTCTACCTTTATTATGTTGTTTTACTAGTATGATTTTTTCCTCTCACACAATTCTTTTTGGGTTTTAGAAAACGGCTGGAAGTAGAAAGATTCATGATAATGAAGGATATGATGGAAAATGGAAAGATATTATTCTTGAGAAATCAAATGAAATGGGATTTGGATGTCCAAACATCATTATTAGGCCTAATAAGAAATCTCATAATATGATCAATAATCTCAACTGTGGTAGGTTTATTGACTCTTCTAATAAGAGAAAGATGGAGTTTCATGATGATCATAGATGAAATAAAGTTCAATTTCCATCTGGTAAATCATGTGGTAAGAGGCACCAGGGAGAATGTTTCAAAGGAACTGGAAGATGATTTGGTTGTGGAAAATAAGGACACAAATCTAGTAATTGAAAAGGAAAATGTCCAGTTAACACGATGGACAAGGATAATGGTATTACTAAGACATCAACAATGGTTAAATTTTTTAAATGTGGAATATATGAGCATTATGAAAACCAATGCCCTAAGGTAAAATCTCATGAAGAGAATAAGCATTGTCATATAAGCATTTTTTATGTTTTTGATGATTAAGAGACTAAAAATGACATACGAAATGAAAGAAGTGTTGAGGAATAAAATGATGAAGCTCGATTAATGGTTAAGAAGGTGGTGAAATGATTTTATGTTTATCAAGAGTTATGTTGTCTAGGTAATTTAATGGTACTATGGATTAAATAAACATCTAAGGATTGTTACACTATTGTTTTTCATAAAGTATTTGAAAGTATATGTCTAATGGTACTGGTATCCATGAAAGGTTATTCAGATATTTTTGGAAAGTAGATGATATTCGCATAATGAAGGGATGAGGAGAAAATAATACGTTTGATAGTATTAATGATCTCATGACTGATATAAGGACAAAGTGATATCACTATTTGAGTATATAGAAATTTTTGGGATTTTGGTATGTGGAAAGAGTTAACTTTTTACAACATTCATTTTTTCACTAAGGTTCAATGGTTATTAATTTTTCAAGAGAATACATGATTAAGGTATTAACATGTTTGGAATATGACCAACAAGATATATCTTATGATAAATGGGGGATAAATGATGGTAATCACATGCTTTGTATATGACCTCTCTAGTACTATTTTTCTTTATACTATGAGATTGGACAAAAGTATTTTGGATAAGCCTAAAGATTGGAATGGATAATGTTAGACAGAAGATAGTATTGTCTAGGGCTAGAACTTTTTGATATTATTTCTGAAATGTTATAATATCATAATTTTAGAAAAAGGAAAACCCATAGGAAGGGAGAAAACCTGTCGCGTCAGACAAGGCTATGGGAATCGAACCCACAACTGAAGTATGACATGCCTTTATCTCTTACCACTAGCCTATAAGAAGTCCCTCATTAGTAGAAATTAGTTCTATTTTATTAAGAAATATTATAGTTGAAGTATAAGTCCATTTTGGGAATCATATACAATTTATGTCACCATAGATGGACTTAGGTATATTTAATGACTTTTACTAACATTTTTTTTGAGACTTATGGAATAACCTATCATTCTATAGCATGATATGCTAACATTTCAAGAAGGAAAAATTCAACTTCATTTCTTTAAATAAGAGATTAAGTGGAAATTGTTCATGGAATGAACAATGATAATATTACACTAAACTCAATTAATTATTTATCCTTATGAAACAATTCATCAACTTTAGGGAAACGATCACGAAAACAAAAAATTTTGTCCTATTACCCTCATATCTGATGAATTAGATGGTACCTTAGATCATAACAAATTTATGGCTTTGTGATTTTTGGCCTTTTCGTAGCCATGTTCCCTACCACTCTTCGTCAGAACAAGATGGTTATATTTCTCTTCCATATCCATATTTTCACCTATATTCTCTTATGTGGAAGCCCAATGTTAAGTTAATTAGGGTGACTGTTATGTATCTAACTTTTCTATTTAAAATTATTTTTTAGTATTACATTTTTATGTGGGTTTCTATGAAAGAAACTTTCAAGTCATAAACGATTTATAACCCCGATGAATTTCGAGGGAGAAATTCATTTTGAGGGGGGTAGAATGTCACACCCTAAGATTTTATGAGAAATATTATTTTTAATTTCTTTGATGTATTGTGTTGTATGATATAGATTATCTTTTGTTATACAGAATACTATATTATCTGGTAGTATATGAAAACACTATTCTTGGCTTGTGTTGCACGGAAGAGTGACCTTCCTCGATAGCTTGTGTTGAACGCAATATCGAGTTTCAATAAAAATGTTATATTATTAAGAACTAGCATTCATGAATAGTTTTAACTACATTTTGAATTTTATTACATAATAGTTCATCTTACACATATTCTAGAACATGGTATGAGAACAAAATAAATTTTCCATGTAAAATAATTATTTTTCAAAAAATGCAGTTTTGCCACCATTTGATGGCTCACCCACATTAAATATAGTTATGACATGTTTATGAGTTATATTTGACATATTAAACATATTCCTTGGAATTAGGATATAAAAATTTACATTGGATAAATTTTTGATATTTTTCTCATAAGTTTCTTATTTTGATGAATAGTAAAAATACGCTAAATTTTAATTGAAAACAACTTTTTTAATCAAAATAATTTATATGGTTAAAATATATTATTGAATGGTTTTAAAGTATAAATATAATATATTTTTACAATTTAATATAATTCATGTCATTATCATTAATTTTACATTGATTTCATAGGTTAAAACATTTCAATCTTTTGCAATGTTTTAACTTTTGAAACCCGTTTTCTCAATAGTTGGATTAATTTTAAATTAAATAATACAACTTATTGTTTTGAATTTAGAAAAATGGATTCCATATTTGGAATCATTATGTCCAAATTATTCTAATAGGCTACTTTTTATTTTTAGACATTATGAATAGTAACTACTGTAAATTTTATTTACTAAAGTTAAAGTTAAATTAGGTAATTAAGGGTAAAAATAAGACTATAAAATTACCCAAACACCTAATAAAACTCTATTTTATGAATAAAAGTCGACCCATATCACCTAAGGATCAGAATAAATTCATTTCATGGACTTTTGACCATTAAAAGGATGTAATTATTATTAAACCCAAGAAAGTGACAAAATGTCACTCTTTTATATCTTATAAGTGTAATAATTTTAATTTAGTGGTAAAATTCATAAAACATCAAACATAAATAGTCACGAGAAATATAATAAAACTATCTACATCATGTGAACTTATTTATAATTTTTAGGGATTAAATAATTATCATTAATGGTGACACAATAGTGAGGCAGAAATTGTTTATTTAGTGAAAAATCAATAACATAGTTTTTATTAAACTAATATTGACTATAAAAGGAAACAAAAACTAACAAAAAAATTATTGGTCGTGTATATGTAATACATAATCATCCAATGGTAGAATATATGACCATTATAAGCCTTATAAAAGTGATTATGACACTTTTATTATTTTATTTTAAATGATGTCAATGTTGTCACCTTCACAATTTAATAAATATAACAATTTAAATATTTTAATTTTAAGATGATAAATTCTATTAGAAGTATTATTATGGATGATAGTATATTTATCCGCATCATAGTATTTTATTTTTAATTTTTATGCAACAAATAAGTATATTAAATAATTATACAAAAATTTTGTAGTAATTATTTTATTAAGAGAAATATCCAATAAATGGTATTAAAAATATGAAAATAAATGTTATATGAACAAATTAATGTGATCCATGATTTTTTTAGAGGAATATGAAAAGTTTGGAATCTATTAAATATTTTATTCAAATATATATTCTGTATGGAATTAATTTAAATTCAAATAAATGAACAGTGACAAAATTGACACTATTGATATCTTATAAAAATAACATATTATTAAATATTTTAAAATTCACAAATATATTTAAGAATTTCAAATTGAAAATTATATGGTCTAAAATGTAATAATTCATCTAATTTTGGACAATTCACAACACATAAGTAATTATTTATAATCATTTAAAATTTAGAATATTATTACCACAAATAAATGTAAATAGATTAAATAATGATAAATAAAAATGATAAGGATGAAAATAAAGTCAAAACATGTCTATATTTGATTTTTTGATTTTATTACAACCCTATCTTAACTCAAATCTGAATTTTAGTCACTTTGGAAGTTTTTATGTGGGGTTTTATTTTATTATTAATTATTATTTTTGAGGTTTCCAAAAGTACCCCTCTTCTCTTATAAAAGGGAACCTCCTCCCTCTCCTCTTCACAACATTTTGAACTTTCATTCCCGAAAAAACCCTATCCATTTATCTTCTCCACTTCCCTATAAAAATACTAGGGGTCCTGGTCTTCTTCAAAGACCATCTTTAGTTCCTTAAGAGGAGGTTTAGAAGAGGTACATCAAAGAAGAGGTAATATCCTTCACCGATTCTTTCAAATTTATTTCTTATTCTACTTCATCTTTTTTTTGTATCATTATAAAGTAATAACCTCAGTATCAATAATATACTGATATTTTATTATAAATATCAAACAAACCCATTTCACCTTCTATCCATCCTACGGAAAATGAAATCACTGCGCGTGCGTACGTATGAAATACCGTCCCCACATTGTGGTGTAATCTATTTTCCACCACCAACTTACTTGGATAGGTATAATGATGTAAAGAATAAATATATATGGTTATTATAACATGATACTAATTCTGAGATATTCTATCATCCACTCCAATACCATTCAACAATTACGAGAACGATATCATCGAGCGTGCGTAAGTACGAATTACCGTCTCCACGACGCGATGAGATTCATTCTCTATGTTCATCATCCAGGAATGATTATAAAATATATATATATATAGAATAATAATGATATATATGACATAACAATGATAATTTATTTATTTGTATATATATATATATATGTCATCTACTTACTCCCATTCAAGTCAATATGGAATGGAAAAGAACATTCATGCGTACGTATGACCTACCGTCTCCATGAATGGTGTATTTCATTACATTTATCAATATATTATATTTGGAATATATATAAATTATTTTTTACATTCTAGATGTAAGTAATCATGATCTATGTAATTATATGAATAATTACATGTCAAAACACATACAATAAATGAAACAATTTTACACAAAACGCAGCTTTAACATGGAATTGACAAATGAAAGGGTAATATAAAGTTGTAATCGAATCATACATGATATCATAAATATTATTATTGTTCTATTAAAATTTAATAATATGTTTAAACCCTTTATACATGAGTCTTGATCACATACAAAAGAAATTGGACATAATGAAATGGATAATTATTCCAATCTCATTCTTATCTGAGATTGTTTATTCGTAAGAATTTACTAGGGTTATATTTATCATCCATGAACATGTACACTAAAACTATTTTTATAAAATGATTTCTATTCTTCAAGGTATGTTTAAAGTCATTTTTACCCTTTGTTTACTTTTACCACATGGTATGGAAGGAATCATTCTTTTGTTTACCATATTAGGTACTTTTTGACTTTCCAGCAAAAGTACGAGAATAATGTTTTTTTAACTTATACGGTATGAACAAATTTTTACAGTTTCATAATTACTTATTTAAATAAATATTCCTCTACAAGATTTTATGGTTATTTTCAATAAAATATTTTTCTTAAAAAATTGAAGGAAATTTTGAGAATAAAAAATTATTTTGAAAAAGAAAGGATATTTTCCAAGAGAATTCATTTCAAGTGTTTTACCAAAACTATATTCTATATAAGATGAAATTCTTTAATATGGTTATGTTTCAAGTATAATATCCCTATTATTTACATGTTTTGATTTTTTTATGATGAAATGATATCCATTTATTTTATATGGATTATGTCATGATGCAGTGATGTTTATGAAACCCATTTTGTTTGTTGGGTTATGATGAATGATTTGTATTTTTTTGTGAAACACTTAAGAATGATTTTATTATAAGATGGGTGGGGCCTGTATCTCCCTATAATGCATTGGGTAAAGATTTATATATCATGAGATAGACATGGCTGGAATGACAAGTGAATCTGATTCAGTAATACTGGGCTGGAACAGCAAGTAAACCCAATTCAGTAATGGGCTTTGTCCACTATAATGGTCTTGGCAGTAATGCCTTGGATTCAATATAAGTCATATCATGTTATTAATGGTTTTCCACAATCAAATGTTTTATTTTCATGCTATTTTATTATTATTAACATTTCTTTATGATCTATTCCTTACGTACTGCCAAGATTTATTTTAGGACTCATGATTTTTATGTTTAAACTTTTTGTTCATGTTTCTATGTTCAAATGTATATGGTTTGTTTTATTTTCTCCATGCTTAACCATACTGATCATTTGAGCACACCCTTTTTCTGTTTTCTTTTCCCTAGGATATAAAGAAAGGTTTTAGGTAAGAAAACAATAGGGAAAGATATTTATGGGAGATGTTGAAGATCTTTCTCCATGATTAAAAGATTTTATTCTGAGTTTCGAAAGACACTAAAATACTAGGGTCCTTGGGTGTCTTTTTTTGTTATGTATTAAGTATTCTACAAAATTAATGTAATTTCCATTTATGTCAATCTTGGGTCTCTATAACTCTAGTAGTGCTAACACACTTTAGGCTGAGTATCCCCCTATTATCAAATTATAATCTACCAAACCTGGTCAACTTGACTAGCCACCTGAACTATCCTATCACACGATATAGGTAAAACATGCTAAAATAACCAGTCTTGAATTTATGGATAATTGGACATAAAACCATAGTATGAATCCTAGACAAATAAGTTACCAAAAAAGATATATAATCCAATCCAAAATAGGTTAAAACTAAAAGTATGTTAGGACCCCACATGACCAGAATTCACCTCAGATTAACCCGAACCAAAATAATATCCATGCATCAAGATGTATATGTATACATTAAATAACCTATCATGTGATTCTATGTGATGTAAACTCATATAAAAACCTATTGGAAACAATTCATGTTAAAAAAATCATGTGATAAATTATCATAAATAAAAAAACAACTCGCATATTGGGCTCAAAATTATATGAAACTATATACCAGAGACTAATAATTCTAAGTAGAAATTATTTGGATAAAAAGATATCAATTACTTCTAGTTGATATCACAAAAGGTTACCTCCTTGTGTGGAAACACACACTAAGGATACTCATGTCTCTTTCCTAGCATACCCAAGGTTCCCATTGTGAAATTGTCTAATAAATTTTCAAGACCATGCTAAAAATTTTATAAAACATTTTAAAGATAATACAATCCTATTTGAAGATTGAAAACATATTTCCAAATTAATAAAATCCATTTTCAAAGAAAACCCCCTTTTTGAAAATATTTTTGTTTCCAATAAATCATTTGAAAAAATTTATCACTTCCAATCAATGGAAAACCAAAATGAATTTATCAAGAATGACATAAAATTCATTAAATTAACCCATATTATATATAAACCTACCTTAAAATGGTAAAAATCAAACTTATTTCAATAATGGTGATCAGAAACTAGGATAACAACCACCAAAAGACAGGGCATGCTAAGAAACTAAAAAATATCGATAGAAAGGACTATCCGATCAGAAATCCACAGCCAAACCATAGCCATAATAAAAACCAAAAAATAACCATAAGGATTACATACCTGAAGATAATCAGTCTAATTAAAATGGTGATCAATCATATAATGTGGAAATCTTAATGGGAGGGAGATACTAAAAAATTCTGAAATTGAACTCTAGGTAGAGAAGAGAGAGATCTTCCAAATAATGAAATAAAAATTAAGTCGAGTGGCACCCAAAAAACCCAACTCCAAATAATTAAATGGTATGTAATTCTATTAAACATCATGTAATTCATAGGTATCATTTACACGGAATAACCCATGACCTTTTTATATAAAACTTGATTTTTTCCATATAAGGACATGAAATTGTTACATGGAATGTAAACTCCCATGTTATGTATCCATTTCACAGCTTCCACTTAGAAGAAATTACATGGGTTTTAACCAATATTCAAGGTTTGTAATAGAACAAAAATCTATAGAAACTGTAGGTTTATGATAGAAATTAAAACAAATCCCTAAAATCACCATTATAGTTATCCTATTAATTCCTTCTCGTCATTACTCAACCAACATAAAAGGAAAACCAAACAACTGTTAAATACATACCTAAGAGAAAGGTAATGAGGTTTTATAAGGAAAAATTATGGTTGAAATAAAATTTGACTGTTTTTGGCTTGGGTGAAGAGGATATATGAGAATAAATTATTTTGTTAAAGTAATTATTTTTTATGTGATAAAAATATACACCATATCCAAGGTAGTATCATACCCAAATATATATCCATCACATAGATAACATCCAAGAATAAAGATGGATCCATCATATTGTAGTTATGAAGGAACATAGTGCTTACACATGTTTGACACAAAAATTAAAAATTGTGGAACAATACTAAGGTAAAACCATTGTGTAGGGTGTCATTGTGAACCTATAATATGAAGAAACTAAAGGATTTCAATGAAAGGAATCTAGAGTATATAGAGTACTAAATAAATGAAATAATAAACTCAAAGTCTTTGTTGGAATTGATATATCAATTTATTATTCATATATTAAAGCATGGGAACATCTTTATTGATATGAAATTTTTTGGTTCATATTCTACACACTGCTCTAGGGTTTGTGAGAGTATATAACCCCATGAATCACTAAATCACATCATTCCATGCATGATATTTATGTTCTTGATGATAACAAATATGTTTCACCATGATTTTCATCATTATGAACTGATTTTCACATGAAATTTCATGCATATCATGAACTATTTCAATGTTATATAGTGAAAGCTACGTGTTTGTTTAATAAATGAATAGAATGAGTTCGTAGAATATTTTTCATGTAAATCCAAGTCATTTGTGGTTATTATGAGTTGTTATATTATGTTTCATGGAAAAAAAATGTTGGATAAAGTTGATACCCTGGGTAGAGTGAATGATATTTTTTCAGGAATGTTGTTAGAAGTGTATGGATGACTATAATTCTTGGAAGAACCGAAGGGTTTTTATTTCCTATATATACCCCCTCACAAAATCAAATAATTAGGTAATTCTAACCAAGAGGTAGATATAGATCTAGATCACTGTGAGAAGGGATATTCATTTGACCACTAAAATCATACTAGTTATCAGTAGTGCAACACGTCATTGAGAGAAAAATAAATGATTCAAATGACTATAATGAAGAATATTTGAAGATAGACTCTTTATAATCATGTGTTTTTTTACTCATGAATTCCTTTCATGATTTAATCCTACGAATTATCAAGCTATGTGAAGGCCATCCAAAACACCAATATTTCATGGAAATTTCCGGAACTCAGATTTACATGAAGCTATGTAAGAAGAGCATCAATAGTTATATGATTTCATGAGGATAGTCATGTGAGCTAAGACGTTCATAAATCATAGTTGATAAGTGTTTTTAAAAAATGTAGTGTAGAAAATTACCATGAACAATAGTTACATGAATTATTTTAGAGAAGATAATAATTAATTATTCATATGTGAGAATCTAGTAGTGAAAAGTAGTGACAATGTAGTTTGAAAGATAAGATTATTACAAGTTCTGGTTTGTATTCTGAGATCATCCAAAATTGATTTTTGTGTAGGGTAGAATAATTAGATAAATACCATTCCAGGGCTTCAATAAGGCTCCAATATTCAATAGAGATATTTCCTCAAAAGGGACTTGTTTATTCTAGTGAATAAAAATTTGCAACTTGCTAATCATAGCCATTCTCACTGGTATAATTCCATACCCTATCTTGATTTATTCTTGATGATAAAAGGAGAGTTTTGTGTATGGGATAATAGATAAAAACTTATTGGGGACATAATCATCCTTAAAGGAGGAAAAACTTGCTAAAAAACTAACTTGTGACTATTTCTATTCCACATCAATGAGTATGTTTTGTGAAAGGTGTTGAGTAATTATGGTATTTAATGGGACATAAAAAAATGTAAAAACACATATCCCCCGAACTCTTAGTGGTTATAACACTTCGTGTGATCCTAATTTTTTATCAATGTTGTTATACATGTTATAATTTCTATCTAGCATCTAATATGGATTAATAAAACTCATTTTACATTAATGGAATTCCAATATTCACGGAAAAATCATTTCATATTTATAAATATGGAGTGGTAACCCACCTTATCTCACTTGGGATTGATGTGCTCAATTCTATAAAATATGATTTCATAATTCCAATAGATACCTCATCATGGTCTGTAGTGGACAAGAGAAATATTAAAAATGATGTATAAAATATAAATCCATTATTTTATTCTTCATATGAGAAAGAGATGAAAAAAACAATTGGATGTAGAACATATAATAATATTTGGAAGAAGATTTTTTACGATCCCATGTTTTGAACCGGGTTAAAATTACGAATGTTTCTGATTTTCTTTTTTGGTTTATCAACGGGTCATTCTTTTAAAATTGAGATCTGGAATTTTATTCTAAGTGTTGAAACACCTAAAGATGTAATTTTTTCTCTAACTTTGATATAACATTTGAGGTAAAGGGGAAGTCTCATGTGTGGCTCATGGTTTGTCTAAACACGAGGGAAAACCATGTGTAGTTGGTCCTGGAGGCAGTAGCTTCCACATGGGTGGCGCAAGGTTTGTCTAACCGTGCAGGCACTTAAATTAGATCCTTAAATTGTGGATCTCACTTTTTTTTTCCTTAGATGGATCATATTTTCTCCTAAGCATCCATAACTCGGGATTAATCTTCCTTGAAGGTAGGATAACCTCTCCCAAGAGTTTTGGAGGCGATCCGATGGCTTCTCTTGGAAAATCAAAGCCGATTTCTTGAGGTTGGTAGATGTTCTTCTTTATTCTTATTTGGTTTCAAAGATCTACATTGATCTACATATCCTATTCTCATAGTTTCTTAGATCTATGACCGTTATGGGTAGACCTAAGTGTGTGGATGCCATGTTTGATGAGTTTTGGTCTTGGTCTTGCTAGGAGAAGTGATCTAAGGTGAGTTCTTGAAGAATCAACCCATTTTTCTTGAGGGTTCTTCGTTCGTTGTGGTTTCTGTCAAAACCCGAGGTAGGGTCCCAGATCTTTAACACTTTATTTAAGAATTTTAGATTCCTTAAATAAATTGAGAATTTGAATTTCCTTGATTTTTGATATGTCGATGAATGACAATTTCAATGTTATTGATAAGTTCCAGCCACATGAGATAAGTGAGGACTTGAACTTGGGTTGCGTTTAAGCATGTTTGGATAATTTGGTTAAAGTGATATGATTAAACAGTTAAATGATTGGAATGGAGGTATTGTGCATAAGGAAAATTAATTTTAGAATTAATTATCAAGTCATGAGTTGGAATGAATTTGTGGCCTTTACTAATTATTGGGAATATTGAATTTTTGATAGGTTCAAGAGATAATTTGAAAAATGGTAATAATTAATGGAGGTATTAATTATCACATATTAAATGGTAAATGGTTAACAAATTTTTTATTAGTTAAAAAGATAAGTTTTGATTAATTAATTTTTAAATTAATTAATTTTCATGGATTATATTATGATTGTGAATTCGTTGTTTGTTACGACTATTAGGCAAGGGTACCTTTTTATGCGTGGTATCTTTCCATGCCATAAGTTTTCTTGTATGGATTTGTTTGAAAATATGATATGTATGTGTGAGATTGTTATGGTGTGCTTATGAATTGTTAATGTTCTGGACGGACCATTATTTGAATGGACGAGTTCAAACTTGTTAAAGAATTTGGATAATTAAGTGATGAGTTAATTATTCAGTTGGTTTGCTAAGAATTATTAATTGTTAATTAATTTTTAATTAATGAGATGTCTACTGATTAATTAAGTGTTGAATTCTCTGAATATCGATTTGTGTTGTTAATTAATTATTCAATTAATTAACGAATTCATTTTGTGGTGTTAGACATGGTATTCGACACCAATGATAAATATATATGTTTGATTGATGAATGGGTTATGTGATAGGGGATGATGCTACAAATACTCATAGAATGTATGACATGATATTCTAAACCAACTATTTATGTATATATATGATTGATAAATGGGGTTTGAGACAGGGACTGATGCTCCAAATACTCATGGGGTGCTAGACATGGCGTTCTTCACCCAACTTTTTAGAAAATATTTTTTTATGGGTCAGGGACTGATGCTCCAAATACCCATGGTTTGTGAGACATGGACTGATGCTCTGAATACTCACTAGGGTTCTAGACATGATTTTATACACCCATTAATTATCATTGGACTGTGGGACCAATTATTCATGCATAAAATGAGTTAATGGTTAATGAAGGATGTCGTGACATGAAGATTTGTGAATTGATTATGAGAACGAGTTTAGACTTATTAATGAATTGGGTGAACAACTGTTAGTGGAAAAACCCAGGATCGAATCACTATTTCAGTTAATGAGCATAAACATACTATATGAACGATTTAATTGAATAACATATGATGTGTTATCCAATCCAAAGAACAAGCTTGGATTTCATCTTTACTTTGATTACGTAGATGGTCTTTAGAGTCATCTGTAGTGAGTGACTTATACGGGGGATGTCGACCATAGGATGAATCTCAAGATTTTCATAATAATATTTGGGTAATTAATAAATGAAAAATTATTATGTAATGATTGCTGAGTATGCATGTCAAATGAATAGTCCTGGTTCAGACACCAGCTGAGGCCTGAAGTAGGTACTTGAGAATATAGTTACTTTGTACTGCTTACTTTGTTTTATGCATGCCTTCACGTGTTATTAATTATTTATTGAATGTCTGGATTTGGGGTAGACACCTGTGGTCCTGACCTATTGAGATTTATATCTCACACCCTACTTGGGACGCCATTGCACTAGGTACCCAAGTAGATTCTTTTTGTTTACAGGACTATGCTGTTTTCATTTACTTGGGAGTTTGGAGTAGAGGACTCAGTGGAGGATCGGGATACTCGAGGAGATCGCCCTTGGATCTTTGAGTCTTTATTTATTTATTTATGTATTGTAATGTAAAGCATGCTGTTTTTTTCACTGATTTCTTCCTTTTTATCATTATCATGTTATGCATGCATCTACTATATAATTTGGAGTTGGCCACTTTTATAAAATGACTATTATTTGTCTTCCGCTGTTTGTCATTATGAGTTACTACTTCCGCTATTGTTTGTTATCTACACTGATATATCACTGTGCAACTTAGATAAGAGGGTATAGTCTCCCCACTGACTATACTTAGACCATTGCTGCTAGTCAGCAGCCTCTGGCGTATGGGGAGATGCACTTGAGGTCATGTGGTGACTGTTCTGGCCATCGGTTAAGGGGTGACCCAGGTTGGGACGTTACAAAGTGGTATCAGGCGTTGAGGTTTTTTCTTTTCCTTTGTCGTACTATTTTGGGGTTGGTTGATAGGAGACTATGAATGCGTTGGTGCTTGGGTTAATAGCCATGCTTGGGACTGATCACCTCATGTACAGGAAATGACCAAGTGGTCAGAGATGGGAATTGATGTTTGTACTATTAGAGGTTACAGTTAATATGATTTCACCTCAAGTGACTGGTGTATTTTTTGTTGTTTATTGATTTTGAGAATTTTTAAATGAATATTTTTCTTGGCCTGATATGGCTAGGAAATTTGATACATGAATCATCTTGGGAACTTAGAGATTCACGTTTCATGCATATAACATGCCATGTAGTTGCATTATTAGGATGCCTACTAATTTGGATTGTGTTCCTTGGGTGAAATTCCATGTTTGATCTTCTTTAGAATGTATCTCTAAATAGCATGTTACATTGATAGATTTAACATGCTTGAGTGATTATTTTCTGTACTGTCTTTGTTATTAACATGTTTTGTTGTTATGAATTTCTTCTGTGTTATAGCATGTTGTTGTATTACTGCTTATGCTAACATCTTATATAATTTTTGATATGTGAATGGGTTTTGAAAGATAAAATGTTAAATAAATGTTGATTGTGTTAAATGGGAGCCAAAATCCAGTGATAAGGTGTATTGGTGCCTTATCGATTGGTAGGTGTCCACCCATATAATTTGGAAGATTAGGTTGATTAGGTTAATTTCTAAATGGACATTGGTATTGATTAATGAGAGCAAATTTTCAATCCATGAGGTGTATGAGCACTTTATGAATTGGAAAATGATGACTCATTTTAAATGTGATGTCTCGAAGCCCTGTGAAATGATTTTAAATGTGAAATATGTTTAATGTTGATCTGAAATCAAATGGATAGCTTCCAAAATGAAACTGGGCCCCAGTAGGTCAGTTGGGGAGTGTTTTTTTGAGATAACCCATTTGGGTGTTTAAAATATTAATACCTGTGTGTTTTCTATTGTGTGGCTATATAGAGAACCTAGGTTGGTTAAAATGTGATTCTAGTAGGTCCCATTATATTCTTAAAATGAATTTACTTTGATTAGTTTCTTGAAAATGACAGGATGTCAACTAACGTAAATGTTTTAAAAAGGGATTTTTATGAATCTTGTCTGTTTTTCTTTGGGGTGTTTTGAAAATGGTACTATGTTGTTTTGATTAAATAATTTTATGATTAAATACTAAAAGTGATTGAATATAAGAGGCATGGAAATGGAACCTTTTGTGGTGTCCACTATTTAAACCCCTCATGTAAAGCGTAGTTCAGACTTCTCTTGAGTTGCCTTGGAACAGAAGTGTGAGTACTTTCTGTAGGCATTCTTCTCCTTAGAAATGACCTTATTTTTGGATTTTGAGCATAGTGACTTGTTTGAAGTGACCCAGTTTTGGGTTACAATTTTTCTTCATAAGGGAATAACCTATGGTCGGTAGAGCCATCAGAACATAAATGCCCTGCTAGTGCTATGGATTTTCTCACTCTTTGGGAGTTGTTGGGTGCCGTTGTCCCAAGTTGGACTTCCAGTTTTCTATGAAACCCTTGTTCGAATGGACAGTGATGTATTTCTTAAACTTTGTGCGGGCTTGAGCATCAAATAATTCTCTTTGTTAGCTAGTTAGACATGCCTCAGGCATGGTCCGTTTCTTTGTTGATCGTTTGACCCTTTCTTCTTAGTAATGGATGACTGGTTATGGATTCATCTAGGAAAATGTTAGTATGAGGAAAAATTACTTCATAATAATTCTTTTATACTATTGATTATAGTCTCGGGTAAACTCCATGTAGAGTATCTTGAGTGTTAATGAATTAGTTTAATTTCAATATGTTGATAGGTTTTCAAAAGACCCGGATGTTTGACACGCCGGTCTTGTTGTTAATATAGCATGATGGTGAGTGGATGATCATTTCTTGATATTTCATGGGAAATACTAAGGTGGGTATTTCCACTTAATTCATGAAGAATGTGTTGGTAGGTGAAGCTAAGCTTTTAGAACAGAGTAGTCTAGTAATGGTTTGACTGATCTTCTTCATGACCTCGGTTTTCTATTATTGCACTCTTCTGGATATGACGAACTTCTCCCCTATCTGGACCTTGTCATGTATACAATAAGATAGAATCAGTCTTGTGCCATGCTACAGTTTACATGTTGTTGGGATTGATGAGTAGTTGTTATCTGGGTAGTATGTGGGATGCGTTGATTCTTTGGGCTACTTCGTTTTTCGTGTTTGGGCATGGTTGTTTTTAAAATAGCATTGTGATGGCTTGACTTATAAAATTTACAAGATATTGGGTAAGGACTTCATTATACTGGGGGATGGTTTTGGATAGTTTTAAAGGCATGTCATCAGATAAAGGGTGAAAGTGGCTTTTGGGTCCCCGATGTTTTTGAGTGAAGCATGAGAAATTGGTTCTATTTTTTGATCAAGGTTCAACCTTTTACCTTGACAAGGTCCTTCTAATGACCTAATATATAAGATTTGTTTCGATGTTTAAACTTTAGAGTAATCTTTGGATCTAGTTAAAAATGATTATCCATCGGGTTTGAGAAGGTTTAAAGGTGTGTTTGGTGTTAGGAACGAAACACGTCACTTCTAACGAGATTAAATGACCTTGGTAGGTCAGTTGTTTTAGTAGTGGTTCCCGATGGCTTTTCGGGGATGAGAAGTTTTTAAGGAGGGTATAATGAAAGATCTCATGTTTTGAATCGGGTTAAAATTATGAATGTATCTAATTTTTTTTTCGATTTATCAACGGGTCATTCTTTTTAAACCAAGATCCAGAATTTTATTCTGGGTGTTGGAACACCTAAAGATGTTATTTTTTCTCTAACTTTGATAGATGTTTGGAGGTAAAGGGAATCCTCATGGGCGGTGCATAGTTTGTCTAACCGTGTAGCCAAACCTTGTGTATTTGGTCTTAGAGGCAGTATCTTCCGCATGGGCAGCACACGATTTGTCTAACCGTGCAGCCAAACCCTGCGAGAAGGGTGGCCGAGGTAGTAGCTAATTCATAGATAGCACACGGGTTGTCAAACCATGCGAACTAACGTTGCGGGAACTTAAATGAGATCCTTTAATTGTGGATCTCACTTGTTTTTTCCTTTAGAAGGATGGTTTTTCATCCTAAGTAGCCATAACATGGGATTACTATTCCTTGAAGGTAGGAGAACCTCTCCAAAGAATTTTGGAGGCGAACTGAAGGCTTCTCTTGGAAAATCAAAGCCAGTTTAATGAGGTTGGTAGATTTTTTTTCTTCAATCTTGTTCGATTTCTTAGATCTACTTAGATCTACATATCCTCTAGTCACAGTTTCTTAGATCTACACCCATTATGGGTGGATCTATGTGTGTGGATGCAATGTTTGATGAGTTTTGGTCTTGGTCTTTCTAGGAGAAGTGATCTAAGGTGGGTTTTTGAAGAATCAACCTGTTTCTCTTAATGGTTCTTCATTCGTTGTGGTTTCTGTAAAAACCTAAGGTAGGGTCCCAAATCATTAAAACATTATTTAATAATTATATATTCTTTAAATAAATTGAGAATATGAATTTCCTTGATTTTTATATGTCGATGAATGACACTTTGGATGTTATTGATTAGTTCCACCCACAAGAGATAAGTGAGGACTTGAAATTGTATTGAGTTTAAGCATGTTTGGCTAACTTGGTTAAAGTGATATGATTAAACAGTTAAATGATTGAAATGGGGAGATTATGAATAAGGATAATTAACTATAGAATTGATTATCAAGTCATGATTTGGAAGGAGTTTATGGAATTTACTGATTATTGGGAATATTGAATATTTGACATGTTCATGAGATAATTTGGAAAATGGTAATAATTATTGGAGTGATTAATTATTAAATGTTAAATGGGAAATGGTTAACTAATTTATGACTGATTAAAGAGATAAGGTATGATTAATTAATTGTTGAATTAATTAATTTTCATGCATTAAATTAAGATTGTGAATTGATTGTTTGTTACGAATGTAGGACAAGGGTACCTTTTTATGCATGTTATCTTTCCATGCATTAGGTTGTCTTGGATGGAGTTGTTTGAAAATATGATATGTTGTGTTAGATGATTATGGTGTGCTTGTGAATTGTAAAAGTCCTGGATGAACCATTGTTTAAATGGATGGGTTCAGACTTGTTAAAGATTTGGATAATTAAGTTATCATTTAATTATTTAGTTGGTTTGCTAAGAATAACTAATAACTAATTATTTATTAATTAATGAGATATTGAATGGTTAATTAAGTGTTTACTAATCTAAAGAGAGATTTGTGTTGTTAAATAATTTTTGAATTAATTAATGGATTGGTTTTTTGGTGTTAGACATTGTATTATACACCAATGATAAATATATATATTTGATTGATGAATGGGTTGTGAGACGGGGACTGATTCTCCAAATACTCACAGGGTTATAGACATGATGTTCTACACCAATGATAGATTTATATGTATGATTGATAAATGGTTTGTGAGACAGGGACTAAAGCTCGAAATACTCATGGGGTGCTAGACATGAAATTCTACACCCAGCTTACACGCAAATATTATTTTATGGGTTAGGGACTAATTCTACAAATACCCATGGGTTGTGAGACATGGACTGATGCTTCTAATACTCAATAGGGTGTGAGGCATGATTTTCTAGACCAATTAATTAGCATTGGACTGTGGGTCTAATTGTTCGTGCATGAAACGAGTTAACGGTTAATGAAGGCCGTTGTGACATGAAGATTTGTGAATTGATTACGAGAAATGGTTTAGAATTATTAATGAATGGGTGAACCACTATTAGTGGAGAGACCGAAGTGCGATTCACCATTTTAGTGGGTGGGATTACACATATTATGTTATATATTTAATTGAATAACATATGATGCATTATACGAGACAAAGAACAAGCTTGGATTTTGTCTTTACATTGATTACATAGATAGTCATTAGAGACATCTGTAGTGAGTGACTTATACAGGGGATGTCAGAATTAAGTTGAATCTCAAGACTTTCATAATAATATTTGAGTAATTGTTAAACGAAAAATGATTATGTAATGATTATTTAGTATGCACGACAAATAAATAGTGCAGGTTCCGACACCAGGTGAGGGATGAAGCATGTACTTGAGTATATAGTTACTTTTTACTGCTTACATAGTTTTATGCATGAATTCACATATTTTAAATTATTTATTAAATGTCTAGATTTGGGGTAGACACTGATGGTCCCGGCCTACTAAGATTTATATCTCACACCCTACTCGAGCCGCCATTGCATTGGGTACCTGAGTAGATTCTATTTGGTTGCAGGATTATGATGGTTGCATTTACTGGGAGTTATGAGCAGAGGACAGAGTGGAGGCTCGAGATACTCGAGGAGATCGCCCTTGGGGCTTTGAGTATTTATTTATTTATTTCTGAAATAGAATGTAAATCATTCTGTTCTGTTAACTGTTTTCTACCTTTATATCATTATCATGTCATATATGTATCAACTGTATAATTTGGTGATGGGAACTTTTATAAAATGAGTATTATTTATCTTCGGCTGTTTTTCATTATGAGTTACTACATCCCCTCTTGTTTGTTACCAACACTGATATACCATTATCCAACTCTGATAAGAGGGTATAGTTTCCCCACTAACTATCCTTAGACCCTTGCTGCTGGTTGGAAGCCTCTGGCATATAGGGAGACGCACATGAGGTCATGTGGCGACCGGTCTGGCCACCAGTTCGAGGGTGACCCGGGTCAGGATGTTACAAAATGGTATCAGAGGTTTAGGTTTCTTTCTTTTCCTTTATCGTACTTTTTTGGGTTAGTAGACAGGAGACTAGGAATGTGTTAGCACTTGGGTTAATAGTCGTGCTTGGGACTGATCACCTCATGTACAAGAAATGACCATGTGGCCAGGGATGGGAATTGATGTTTGTACTATTATAGGTTATAGTTAATATGATTTCACCTTGAGTGACTGGTGTATTTTCCTCTGTTTATTGATTTTGAGAATTTTGAAAAGAATAATTTTCTTGGCCTAATATGGAAAGGAAGTTTCATACATGCATCATCTTGGGCACTTAGAAATTCACGTGTCAAGCATATAACAATCCATGTAGTTGCATTATTAGGATTCCTTCTAACTTGGATTGTGTTCCTTGGGGGAAATTCCATGATTGATCTGCTTTAGCATGCCTCTCTAGATAGCATGTTACAGTGATATATTTAACTTTCTTGAGTGTTTATTTTTTGTACTACCTTGGTTATTAGCATGTTTTGTTGTTATGACATCCTTTTATGTTATAACATGTTGTTGTATTACTGCTTATGTTAATATGTTAGAGAAGTTTTGATATGTGAAAGGGGCGCTAATGATAAAATGTTAAATAAATGTTTATTTTGTTAAGTGGAAGCCAAAATCTAGCGATAAGGTGTATGGGAACCTAATTGATTGGTAGGTGGCCACCCATATAATTTGGACCATTGGGTTGATCATTTTAATTTCTGAATTGACATTGGTATCGATTAATGAGATCCAATTTTCAATCCATGGAGTGTATGGGCGCTTCATGAATTGGTAAATGAAGACTCATTTTTAATGTTATGTCTTGATGCCTTGTGAAATGATTTTAAATGTGAAAGATGTTTAATATTGATCTGAAATCAAATGGCTAGCTTCCAAAATGAAACTGGGCCCACATAGGTCAGTTGGGGAGTGTTTTTATGAGATAACCTGTTTGGGTGTTTACAATTTTAATACCTATGTGTTTTCTATTTGGCTGCTTTATAGAAAACCTCGGTTGGTTAAAATGGTATCCTTGTAGGTCGCCTTATCTATTTAAAAGGAATTTATTTTGATATGTTTCCTGAAAATGATGGGATGTCAAATAACGTAATGGTTTTAAAAGGGAGTTTTATGAAAATTTTCTGATTTGACTTGGGGAATTCTGAAAACAGTACTATAAAGTTTTGATTAAATCATTTGATGACTAAAGATTAAAAGTGATTAAATATAAGAGGCATGGAAATGGAAGCTTTTGTGGTTTCCACTATTTATAACCCTTATCTAAAGGGTAGTTCAGACTTCACTTGAGTTTCCTTGGAATAGAAGAGTGAGTACTTTCCATTGGCATTATTCTCCTTAGAAATGGCCTTATGTTTGGATTTTGAGCCTAGTGACTTGTTTAAAGTGAAGCTGTTTAGGGTTGTCACTTTTTCTTCATAAGGGACTATCATGTGGTCGGTAGCGCCCTTAGAACATAAATTCCTTGCTAGCGGTAAGGATTTCCCCACTCTATTGGTGTTGTTGGGTGTCGTTGTCATAGGTAGGACTTCCAGTTTTTCTATGACACCCTTGTTCAAATGGGTGGTGATGTGTTTCTTGACCTTGTTGTGGGCTTGAGCATCGAGTAATGCTTTTTGTTAGCTGGTTAGACGTGTCTCAGGCACGGTCGGATACTTTTTTGATCGTTTGACCCTTTCTTCTTAGTAATAGATGATTGGTTATGGAGTCGTCTTGGAAAATGGTCGTATGGGAAAAATGACTCCATAATAAGTCTTTTATACTGGTGAGTATGGTCTCGGGTCACCTCCATGTAGAGTATCTTGGGCGTTAAAGAATCGGTTTCATTTCAATACATGGATTGGTTTTCAAAAGACCCGTCTGTTTGACACGCTGATCTTGTTGTTAATCAAGCATGCTGGTGAGTGGCTGATCTTTTCTTGATATTTCATGGGAAATAATAAAGTGGGTATTGCCACTTTGATCACGATGAATGTGTTGGCAGGTGATACCACACTTTCAAAACAGATTAGTCTGGTAATTGTTTGGCTGATCTTCTTTATGACTGCAGTTTTCTCTTAGTGTGTTCTTCTAGATACAAAGATCTTCTCCCCTATCTTAACCTCATCATGGAGACACTATGATAGCATTAGTTTTTTTCCATGGTAAATTTTAAATGTTTTTGGGCTTGATGATTAATTGTTATTTTGGTAGTACGTGAGATGCGTTTATTCTTTGGGGTACATTGTTTTCCTTGTTTGGGCATGATTGTTTTCAAAATAGCCTTGTGATGTCTTGAAATGGAAAATTTAACAAATTTTGGGTAAGGACTTCATTATACTAGTGGATGGTTTTTGATATTTTAATGGAATGTCATCAGATAAATGGTGAAAGTGGCTTTTGGGTCGCGACATCTTTGAGGGAAGCATGAGAAACCTTATCCATTATTTGATCACGGTTCAACCTTTTACATTGGCAAGGTCCATCTAATGACCTAATATATAAGATCTGTTTTGATGTTTTTTCTTTAGAGTAATCTTTGGATCTAGTTAAAAAGTCATATCCATCAGGTTTGAGAAGGGTTAAAGGTGTGTTTGGTGTCAGGAATGCAACACGTCACTTCTAACGCGACTAAATGACCTTGGTAGGTCGTTTGTTTTAGTAGTGGGTCTCGATGGCTTCTCAGGGATGAGAAGTTTTTAAGGTGGGTATAATGTAAGATCCCGTGTTTTAAACCGGGATAAAATTACAAATATTTCTGATTTTCTTTTTCAGTTTATCAACGAGTTATTCTTTTTGAACCGAGCTCTGGAATTTTATTCCGAGTGTTGAAACATCTAAAGAAGTTGTTTTTTCTCAAACTTTGATAGATGTTTTGAGATAAAGGGGAAGTCGCACAGGCAGCACACGGTTTTTCAAACTGTGCAGTGAAACTGTGTGTAGTTGGTCTTAGAGGCAGTAGCTTTAGCACAGGTGGCACACAATTTGTCTAACCGGGAAGCCAAAATGTGCGAGAAGGGTGTCTGAGACAGTAGCTAATGCATGGTTAGCACACGGTTTGTCAAACTGTGTAAACTAACCGTTCATGCACTTAAATGAGATAATTAAATTGTGGATCTCACTCGTTATTGCCTTTTCATGGATCATTTTTCCTCCTAAGTGGCCATAACTCAGGATTACTCTTCCTTGAAGGTAGGAGAACCACTCCTAAGCATTTTGGAGCCAATCTGAAGGCTTCTCTTGGTAAATCAAAGCCAGTTTCTTGAGGTAGGTAGATGTTCTTCTTCGTTCTTGTTCGGTTTCTTAGATATACATAGATCTACATCTCCACATCTCACAATTTCTTAGATCTATTACATTTATGGGTATATCTTTGTGTGTGGATTCCATGTTTGATGAGTTTTGGTCTTGGTCTTTCTAGGAGAAGTGATCTAAGGCGGGTTCTCGAAAAATCAACCTGTTTATCTTGAGGGGTCTTCATTCATTGGGGTTTCCTTAAAAACACAAGGTAGGGTGACAAATCATGAGAAATTTATTTACTAATTATAGATTCTTAAAATAAATTGAGAATTTGAATTTCCTTGATTTTGATATGTTGATGAATGACACTTTTGATGTTAATGATTTGTTCTGCCCACATGAGATAAGTGATGACTTGAACTTGTGTTGAGTTTTAGAATGTTTTGCTAACTTGGTTAAAGTGATATGATTAAATAGTTAAATTTTGGAATGGGGAGATTTAGTATAAGGATAATTAATTGTAGAATTAATTATGATGTTATGAGTTAGAATGAGTTTGTGGCCTTTACTGATAATTGGGAATATTGAATATTTTACATGTTCGAGAGATAATTTGGAAACTGGTAATAATTAAAGGAGGGATTAATTATTACATGTTAAATGTTAAATTATTAAATAATTGATGATTGGTTAAAGAGAAAATGTTTGATTAATTAATTGATTAATTAGTTAATTTTCATGCATTAAATTATGATTGTTAATTGATTGTTTGTTACAATTGTTGGCCAAGGGTACCTTTTTATGCATGTTATCTTTCCATGCCTTAAGTTTTCTTGGATGGAGTTTTTTTGAAAATATGATATGTTTTGTGAGATGATTATGGTGTGCATGTGAATTGTTAAAGTCCTGGATGAACCAATGTTTGAATGGATGGGTTCAGACTTGTTAAAGAATTTGGCTAATTAAGTGCTGAGTCAATTATTCAGTTGGTTGGCTAAGAATAATTAATTGTTAATTAATTATTAATTAATGAGATTTAGAATGGTTAATTAAGTTTTGACATATCTAAAGAGGGATTTGTGTTGTTAATTAATTTTTAAATTTATTAACAGATTGGTTTTGTGTTGTTAGACATGGTATTCTACACGAATGATAAATATATATGTTTGATTGATGAATGGGTTGTTAGATAGGGACTGATACTCCAAATACTCACAGGGTGTTAGACAAGATGTTCTACACCAATGATATATTTATATGTATGATTGATAAATGGGTCATGAGATAGGGACTTATGCTCCAAATACTCACGGGGTGCTAGACATGACGTTCTACACCCAACTTGCAAGTAAATATTTATTTATGGGTTAGGGACTGATGCTCCAAATACCTATGGGTTTTGAGACATGTACTGATGCTCCGAGTATTCACGAGGGTTCTAGAAATGATGTTATACACTGATTAATTAACATTGTACTGTGGTTCCAATTGTTCATGCATGAAATCAGTTAATGGTTAATGAAGGCTGTTGTGACATGAAGATTTGTGAATTGATTTTGTGAAATGGTTTAGACTTATTAATGAATTGGGTGAACCACTATTAGAGGATGGGCCCAAGAGTGATTCACTATTTTAGTGTATGGGCTTAGACCTAATATAAAAAAGATTTAATTGAATAACTTATGATGCGTTATCCAAGACAAAGCACAAGCTTGGATCCAGTCTTTAATTTTATTACATAGATGGTCTTTAGAGACATTAGTAATGAGTGACTTATACGGGGGATCTCAGGTGTAGGTTTAATCTCAAGAAATTCATAATAATATTCGAGTAATTGATAAATGAAAAATTATTATGTAATGATTGTTGAGTATGGTTTCCGACGCTTTCCGCCGGGGCGCGCGCACATCCGTCTCTGGAGGAGGACACGCCGCTTTGTTGCCCCGCATTCCCGCATTCCAAAGGCGGGGGCATCCGCTCCTTATTCAGGGACGTCTGCTCCTTGATCGAAACGAGATGATGGGATGTCGGTTCTTCCTTCCGTGGATTCCTCCTCGGAACTCATCACCTAGTCCGGGTCTCCCTCATAGATTTAATACGTAGTTCATGAAACTCATCCCAGTGCCATGTTTCCATGGACGCCGGTTAATTACATTGCTTCTGTCGGGACATTCCAAAGGGTCCAGTCAGGGCAGCAACCTTCAGTCAGGGGAGTAGTCACGTTGAGGCATCAGTAGCGTGTCTGGATGCTGGGGTACCTGGCAAGTCTGTCTGTTATCCTTGGTAACAAGGCTTCTCGAGGGCGTGGAGGCCCGAGGCATCCCACATCGAGCGCGGGAAATTATATGTCGTAGACACATATCTGAGGTTTTCCTCAGCTTCCCGTGCTCAACACAGGGTATGCCGCGAGTTTAACATCTAGCAGAGACGGATCAACCCAACCAGAGCATTATCTAGGATAGATCAGATTGAGGGATCCTCGATGAAGGGATGTCGCTACCGGGGCCAGCCCATGGATGGCTGTGAAGAAGAGCGTACCGAAATGGTTTCACCGGGATAAGACGGTCCGGGCGAGAATCGGGACGGGGGATAGGTTGATGAATGGAGTGGAGGGAGAGTGAAATGGGACCATCGCAAGGGCGACGGTGAAGTTGGGCTTGAGCCTTGACTAGGCTTCCTACGTATCCCCGTGGCAGGGAATCAAAGTCCTCGTAGTTTGGGATGGTCACAACGGCTTGCCGTCGGACTGGAATTGCAGTTTAACGTCGTGCTGGACGTGAATTAGATGAAGGTTGGGCTTGAACCTCATGGAGGCTTCCTACGTACTATGCCTTGACATGGATCAAAGACCTCGTAGTTCAGGTGGGAATGGGTGTGCAGTTTAATGTCATGCAAGACAAGGGGGGCATACAGTTTAACGTCATGCTGGACGAGGTTGAAACTCGACGTGAATGAACGACCGAGCAATGTGGCTTGAACCTCATGGAGGCTTCCTACGTACCATGCCTTGACATGGATCAAAGACCTCATAGTTCTCTGGGATTCTCCGGTGAACCGACGTGAAAGTAGACCCGTGGGTCCACTAGTGGTGGGCTTGAACCTCATGAAGACTTCCTACGTACCATGCCTTGACATTGATCAAAGTCCTCGTAGTTCGGATGGAATGTGCAGTTTAATGTCATGCTGGATGGGAATGAGACCCGACGTGGAAGAACGACGGGTGGGCTTGAACCTCGTGGAGGCTTCCTACATACCATGCCTTGACATGGATCAAAGACCTCGTAGTTCATAAGGGTGAGGGGTCAGGGTCGGTGCTCACTCTAAGCCCACGTGAGTCATGCTCGGTGTGAGAAACAAGAGGTTTCAATGACCTGACGATCACGTCGCAAGGGGGTGTGTCCGTGAGAAGCGAAAAGGGGCTTACGCATTGGGCGACCCATGGTGTTGGGACTTACTCCAGGATGGAGGCCCAGAGGGGGGTGCCTCGTTCCCTACCACGCCCTCCACTGACCTTGGTAGTGGGGATGTATGGAGATGCACGGGTGCAATCATCCGTACGAAAGGTTAGGGGCTTACGCTCTGAGGCAGCCCTTCCCCTGCGAACATATGCCACTCCGACAAGGAGGATCTCATTCCATGTGCGGAAGAGTTCCATTCCCGTGGAGAAGATTGGTGTAAAGAATGTTCGAGCTGGGGGGACCCTTTGTGAGGGAGACGAGGTTGGGTCACAGTTTAACGTCATGTGTTGAGGACGTGGTGCTTGGCAGTTTAACGTCATGCAGCTCGAACGAGGTGGGTTCACTCCGCACCCCTAGGACTTACATAACCGGTACCCTCTGGTCCTTGGGGAAGGGAATGTATCAGTAAGGCCATGGTTAAGGGGGGTCATGGAATGAACCATCGAGGGGTCCACGTTAGCGTGGCTATGCGAAGTAGCAATAGCCTTTAGTGTTCCTATGCGAAGAAGCATTAAGGGAAGCAACGCTATGGGTGGTATTGTCCACGGGACTTTAAAATCACATCGTGCAAACCTGGAGGGTCGCACGGGAAGAGGAATCGCTAAGTAGAGGAGTGTGCTTTGCGAAGTGGAGTGACATGGCCTTAGCATGGAGAATAGGTGTGAGTGGAAGGTGCTTCGCGAAGTGGAACAGTGTTCTCGGAGCATTGCCTCGCGAAGAAGGGGTTCCTTGCGAAGCAGGGTCCTGCGGAGAAGTGTGCTTCGCGATGTGTAGCGATCCTGCCTTAGCATCGGGATCGCAAGAATGGGTTGGGGGTTTCGCGAAGCATAAACGCTCCGCGGCTACCCGGGTTCCCTTGGGAATCCCCTTCCTTCACGAACGCCCATGAGATTCGCGAAGGGCATCCCTCTCGGAAGAGGGTCTCAAAACGAGACAAAGCAGAGGCGTCTCGTGAAGTAGAAATACCTCGCGGAGCTGATGATTCCCGGGGCAAAGAGTGCTTCGCGATTCGGGAGAGGAGAAGCCGAAAGGTCGGATTGTCCGTCCTCGGGACTCAGGGGGAGTCCAGTATTTATAGGGAAGGGGCGCCGCGATGCAGGACTCGCGCGCCGCCTTCGGTGCTTCGCGGCGGCTCGCGAACGTCAAATGGGTTCGCGGAGGATTACCGCCTCTGGTGCTTCACGGTGGCTCGCGAACATCAAATGGGTTCGCGGAGGATTACCGCCTCTGGTGCTTCGCAGCGGCTCGCGAACGTCATATGGGTTCGCGGAGGATTACCGCCTCTAGTGCTTCGCGGCGGCTCGCGAACGTCAAATGGGTTCGCGGAGGATTACCGCCTCTGGAGCTTCACGGCGCTGCCATGATCGGGGCGCTTCGCGACAGGGCTTCGCGGCGGAGCTTCACAAGGCAGCGCACCGGCCTTCTTTTTCGTTCCTTTCTTTCGGGCCACATTTTTGGTGCCAACAAATGCCCCCCCTCAGACTTGGTGCCGCGGAGGGCGAAGGGACGAAGTCTGAGGGAAAATCGCCAAAATTGTCGGTGGGCTGCAAAGCGGCTTCACAAAGGGGGCCGCGGTGCTGACCGGGGCCACATATCCGAACGCGCCGCGATGCTCCGCGCGGGTGAGGCGCGCCGCGATGCTCCGGGGTCGCCGCCTATAAATAGGGGGTCCGAAATCTTTTGTCTTCACGTGCCTTCCTTGTCTTTTTGCGCTCATCGCTTCGCGAAGCTCCGCGTACTCCGTGACAGCCCTCCGCGAATCGAGCTTCACGGCGAACCGCGGGTCTCCGACTCCGCGTCCGCACCAAGCGAATCTTCGTTTGTCGGCCTTGGCCAGACATCGCGGCTTGGTCTCGCGACCGATCTTCGTGATCCGGCTTCGTGATTCAGCTTCGCGGTCGAGCTTCTCGATCCAGCCGAGAGAACTCTTTTCTGAGTGTCAGAGTTAAAATGGCCCATCAAGAGGCTGTATTGGGGGTCCTTGAGATGCTGCTCGTCGAGATGAGATGGCCAACCGTCCAGGCTTGTGGGAGATAATCCGAAGCCACTCGGACCACACTTCTTTGACAGATCTGCTCTCGGAGGGCCAGAAAGATTATCCGCAGTGCATGAAACTGCCGTTGTACGGCTTCGGGCTGAGGGATGACGTCTTCATCCATGAGACGAGTAGGGATGAACCAGCTTGCTTGTTCAGGAGCACACCGTGCCGGCACCAACGGTTCAGGGCGGCCAATGGTCATGCACGGGAGGACTTCACACCTGTCACCGCTGATTGTCTCTACAACCATGTGAACGATATTGATGGGAGGCCATTACAACCGGAGACGTCCCCTCCTCTCTACCGTACCATGCTGAAGGCGGCCTTGCAGGATTCGAAGAAGTGATGGTCTGATTAGTGGGACCTGCGCCAGGGTGGAAACTTTACTGACAACTGGGCCTGGGCCTACTGGGTAGGCACCTCATGCGAGGAGTTTGGGGCCGAGCTGAGGAGAGTGGGGTTTTATGAAGCGGCATGGGCCTCTCAATTCCACATTTACCAACCGAAGAATCTAATGCTGGAGTTGCTGAGTAGATGGTCATCTAGGACCAACACTTTTCACCTGCATCACAGGGAGGTGGGCATCAGCCTGTGGGATGTCCAGCAGATTTCTGGGGTCCCAATCTTGGGGGCAATGTATGATGAATTCCTCCCCATTGCCAGCGCGTGGGGGGATGCGGAGCAAATGCCGCGACTGGTGTTGGCACTGATGGCACTTTTCCCAGGAGAGGACAAGGAGGCAGTGAGGGATGTCCATTTCAAGAGATGGTTCAAATGCTTCCTGAATTTCCCAGAGAATCGAGAGTTCCCTCCGAGGCCTCGAACTTGTCCAAGGGCGGCCCAACGGGGCAAGGGGCACTCGTATTGGTAGGTCTTGGAGGAAAACCAAAGGAAAGCTTGGGGTTTTAGTGTCAGCACTGAACAACAGCCGATAGTCAGGATGGAGGCGTTCATCGCGGCTCTCATCTGTGGTTGGATCCTACCGGTGAGAGATACAAGCATGGGGGTAAGGCCCAGCTCATTTATCATGGCGTCGATGTTGGCCATGGGGCAGCGGATCAACCTGGGGATCCCGATGCTCACCAAACTGTACAGAATGCTGCGGCATATTAGCGAGGGCAAGAAGCCACCAAGGATATGCGGGCCCTTCCACCTCCTGTACGGGTGAATCGCAGCGCATATCGGGGGGATTTATGAATATCCGAACCCCATTTCACCGCCGGGATCAATCCTTCGGCCCTCCATCCTGAACGCAGTCGGGAGCTTCGCGTTCAAACTGGCCGTTCCGATGGTGCTGAATAGGGTGTGGAGGGCGGACGAGTTCAACTTCCATCCCTTCCCATTGCTGACGGGGATGCTTACTGATGAAGGAAGGGGAACAGAAGAACATCAGGCTTAACTCATGGCCTTCCGAGGTGGAGTTTTGGTGGCACGAATAGATCGTGAGCCGCTCTGTGAACCGTACACTCCGTATCAGTTTGCGAGGCAGTTCCGGTTCCTCTAGCGGCTGACCCCGCAGGTCTAATGGGAGGTGTGTCACGAGGAGCACCCGTGTGTGATGAGGCAGTTGTGGATCATGTTCACACATGAAGATGGAAAGATGCGGATTGCATTGCCTCCGTCCACCGCCGCCTTCGGATTAGTGAATGAGTACGCCATCATTTGGGAGGCCGCTTATCTGGGGGAGATGCTGAAGCATCAAACGATCTGGGTTGGTGACGGTGGGCCTCCTCTATCCCGAGGTCGGGGTCGGAGGGAAGCTAGGGTTGCTCGCGGCAGCGGGGCTACCATGGCGGCGAGACCCGCACCGGCCGAGGGTATGGCAGCAGCAGTGGATCCGGTGATTTCGGGAGAGCAGGGTCATCCGGAGGGGCGACCACCGAGGGGATTCCATAGGATATCCACTCAGGCTCCGGGGAAGCGCCTGCGTCACATTGACATGGCAGAGGATGCCGTCTTCCCGGAGGCTTGGGACATTTGGGATGTCAACCGGCAATTCCTCAGCCCATCCGAGATATGGGCCCACCTAAATCACCTCGGGATGGAATTACCGGGTATAGGCCCAGTTTTGGCTTGATTCATGGCGTCCCCAGCAGAGGCAGAACAGTACCTGGAAGAGCTGGAGGATTACGTCCACTCCAGTGGTGTCCCTCGCCCAATGAAAGGCCGGGTGAGGGTACAGTTGAATCAGACGGTCCCCCCACAGTTATCGGCTGCCGATCTGAGGGAGCGCTTCCCCTTGCTGGAGGAATCAGAGGACTCCTCTTGGGAGGATGAGGCTGGAGGAGGGAGCCCGCTGGAGGAAGGCGAGTTCGGAGATCGAGGCTCAGAATCTGACGAGTTCGCGGAGGCTCTCGAGGTAGCATTCCGAACTTCTCTCCTTACGATCTGTTCTTGGGTCCCTATGGACTTCTCACCAATGTTTGAGCCATGCAGGAGGAACTTGTTCGTAGGCCTCGTTCTCGCTCCTTGGCGGGTGATGATGCGGGACCTTCAGAACCCGCGCCTATGGCTGATTCCAGTTCCACATCTGGTGGGACCAGGGTGTCCGAGGCGGCTCCTCCGGAATCTCCAGACCTTCCAACAGTATACGGGGGGCCTCGTCTCGGGGTCTCGTCAGTACCGGCTCAGGTGCAGCCCTCGGAGGTCGATCTCTGTAAGTCTCCTCCACCGGTCTCCTCGTTTCCACATGCAGACCATGCCAACTAACTCTCATTTCCCTCTTTGTCGTACAGTTCTTCGACTGGCGTGGGCGGTTGCGGCAAGACTGGTCGGGATGTCTGGTGGCGTCCCTCCTAGGGGCATGCCGGTGATGGTGGCGATAGTCCCGCCATATAATCAAGCCATGACGCACATCATTACTGACGGGACCACCAGTAGGTCCGTAACCGAAATCATTGAGGTGGACTCCGAGGAAGAGGATCAACCGGTCGGTCCCAGTTCTGTCGCGCCTGCTTCGGCGCCAGGTGTCGCACTGGATTCAACACCGGATGTTGCTCATGCCGAGGATTTCCTGCGGGCGTATCCCGCGTATGAGCCTGCCAATTGCGCAGACTGGGACGAAACGGCCTCTGACGAGGAAGACAACAGCATAGTCCGCCACCGGTCGTGGAAGCGGATCACGCGCTTTATCAAGGACACTCCCCAAGCACAATGGCTGGCCGAAATGGATAGGCTTCCCTCGCGGTTGCGCGAACTGTGCGCTGGGGGAGTGGATTCCCAACGTCCTCATGCACTCATCTTAGATCTTATGGCTGAAAAGATCCGGGAGCATGATCGTGGGCTCAGCATGGGCTGGTAGCGGAGGAAAGAGACCAGCATTAAGAAGATCCAGGAGGCTGAAGGCGAGGTTCAATGGATGCAGACCCGGGCAGACGAGCTTTCAGCCTCTCTTGATGTGCAATCTGAGCTGGTCTCACGGTTGAAGGCCCAGCTGGCAGAGGAAAAAGAGCACATGAGGCAGACCTCTGAAAAGATGGCTTCCATTCAAGCTGATGTAGAGAGGGCCAAAGCCAGAACTGACGAACTGCGCCCCACCGCTGCTGAGGAGGAGCGAGAGCTGATTCAGCGGCAGCAAGCCTTGGATGCCGCAAGTCAACGGGTGGCGGAGCTGCAACTCTCTTTTGACGGGGTCAACCCATCCATGGGGGAAGTCAACCCCCGGATACTGTAACAAACCAAAAACCCTTTTATTGGTACTTTCGTGCTTCCAAATTTTACCTTTGTTTTGAATGCCATAGCACGCACGATTTCCACTATTGAATTGCCTTGTTACATCCCTACAATGTTTGTGGGATGTTTGACGACAATTACCCAAGCCAATACAGATTCCCAAAATATGGGGAAGGCTTGATCGGAGGAGGAACCTCCAAGATAGCCGAATTACTGTTTCTTCAACGTGCTCTTATGCACGAACAGGGTAACGCCAGGGGTGCTAAAATCGGTCCAAACAGAAGAAAATGGGAAGTGTGAATCACGGTACCCCAGATTCGGAATACTGTGGGGATGACGTGACAATAAAGGACAACCGCTAGCCATGGCGGAGAAACGGTACCCTTACTGCGTTAGCCTGAAATGGGGACTACAAATGAGCATCGACCGATGACCATATTCGCAACGCGGGATTTTATCAATTTGTTGTCGATCAATCCGTCGGGACGTTGGCCCAGGACGGTAGGCGGACCATAGGTCAAACATCCATACTGTTAGGGGGTCCTTCCAAACATGACCAGTCTTCCGGAACATTGGCCCAGGACGGTAGGTGATCTGATGCGGCATGAGATCAGGTCGTTAGGGGGTTCCTTTAGACACGAAAGAGGACGAGGGTCCGAATAAGGGGCACGCAAAGCGTGGAATATGGAGTGATGGTCTGTCCGAACAGAATCCAACACTTAGGTAGTTACACCACTGTGGTGGGAGTATGTCCGATGGGTGCATTGGTTTGATCATTGATCTTTCCTTCTTTGGGACAGGGCCTCTCTGGAAAGGGGATCTGTCACTTCCCAGTGGGATCTTGGGGCATCCTGAACATGTTCAGGCCAGAACCGCAGTTTATTGTCATGCGTTGAGGACACATAGACTCCTGTAGTTTAACTTAATACGATAGTACGCGAAAAAAATGGAAGCGTGTGGCGCGGTAGATATAAAGCCGATGTGAATGAGGACTTGGAGTCCAAATCACACCACATACCCCCGGAGGAAACTCTTCAGGTCGAGGGACCAAGAGTGAGGATTGGGCTGGTCCCAAAGCAAAGTGGCCGGGCATTCCAACGTACCCCATGAGGATGGGAATCAAGCCATACGTAGTTCTGAAAGCGCATTTTAATGTCATGCAGGATGATGATCAGCCCGACCGTGTTGGTACACATCCTGCCAAAACTACTAAGCCCACGTGAGTCGTGCTCGGTGTGGGAAACAAGCAGTAGTGGTGGGAATTTCTTGACATAGAGAGGGGCTAGTTAGGGCAAAGGGACGCTCGGTGAATCCCGTCCCAGTGACACTAACACGATCTTGGCGCACCTAGATGCGCGAAGAGAAAGATCTAAGTATGATGGAATTCCACTTGAACATGGGGAAGTGGAAATGTGTGAATCATGGCGCTTGAGATTCAGATCACAATGATGGTGGCGTGACGACGGAGGGTAACTGCTGACCGTATTCGCAACGCAGTATCCCGTCGTGTTATCCTAGAATGGGGACAGACAAATGAGCATCGATCACTAACCATATTCGCAACGCGTGAATTTATCGATTTGTTGTCCAATATCCATGGGGACGTTGTCCCGAAACGATTGAAGGGCCCTTAGGTCCAACATTCATGGAGATCCCTTAAGCTTAGTATCCACGTCGTCTGAGGGTCCTTTTGGATGTGGAAGAGGATGAGGATCCAAATAGTGGGCTCACGAAGCTTGGTCATGGGACGAGGGGAATGCCCCTGTGAAAATCCCGCACTTCGGGTTCTTTGTCAAAACACATCTGAATACGGCAACAAAACGTATTAGAGAGAGGGAGAAGATTCCTTTCCCTTGGGGAGATCTTTGTTTAGGGTCGTAGAATTCGGACCATGGGTGAGAGGAAACATAAGAGGCACATGGTGGAGTAACTCAAACACCTGGCGTGAATGGGAATAGGAGGTGTGTACGGCGCGGTGAACAACCCGACGTGAATGAGGGCACAACCCCATATCACACCGCGCATCCTCCTTGGGAGAGGTTTTTGGTCAAGGGAACGAAAGAAAAAATTAGGCTGGGCCCGCGGGGAAGTGCTCGGGCGCTCCTACGTATCTCATAAGGATGAGAATCAAGCCACACGTAGTTCTGGAAATGACATGGTAGGATACCAATGCCAGGGGAAGAGGGGAGTGCGTGCGTGGCCCTTGCACAAAAAGAATCGGAATTTGATGTATCTTGTTTTTTCTTTAAGGTAAATGGTTTTTTTTTGTGAAGCGACAGGCCTAGAACAGTAGGTCGTGATGTCGCCACAAGAATCAAGCCGTGATGGGCGTTGACAAATGGCATGGCACGTGACCAATACCCAACGTGATTTCCTCTACAACAAGGTCACCACAATGCGGTGCCGTTTTTCGTCGTGCGGCCTGGACGATAATGTCACATTTTAGGGTCGTATGATAGGACCGAGCAAGCATTTTATTGTCATGCAGCGCAGAAGTAGCAGAGACGATGCTAGGCGGGAAATGTGCGCAGTGTTGTAAAACACAATTGACGGAGACATGATCCCACATCAAATTGTACGCCATCCGGAGAGGGAAACCTTAGGCCAAGGGGCCTATACAGAGGTGAAACAGGGAGAGATACTGGCTTCCTGAATGGGTTGTACCCAGAGACAGGGCATCTGGGCGGTCCTACGTATCCTATGAGGATGGGAATCAAGTTGAACGTAGTCCCGAATGGATCTTAGTTTATGGTATTAGAGCTCGGACCATGGGAGCCCCTAAGGATGACAAATTGCAGCTTTGTCCCATTAGCATGCAAAGGTGCACTGAGGGATAGCGCCAAAAGTGTCGAGATTCCACATGGACATGATGGGGTGGAAAATGATGTGAATCATGCAACCAACATTCAAGGACTGAAGGGGCTGGCGTGACGACAGAGGATTACTACTGACCATGTTTGCAACACAGCTTCTTTTCGCGTTAGCCTGAAATGAGGACTAACAAACGAGCATCGACCGCTGACCATATTCGCAACGCGGGATTTTATCGATTTTTTGTCCAAAACCCTCGGGGGCGTTGGCCCGTATCGGTAGGAGAGCCCTTGGGCGTAGTATACAGGCCGTTCTTGGGGGGCCCTCTATGTGTGAAAGGTGATGGAAGTCCGAATGGAGGGGAACACGAAGCTTGATAAGTGGAAGGAACTTGATCAAGTTGAATCTGACACTCTTGGTCCTAGACTCGATTGCTCTTAATACATGGGTGAACCACTGCAAGGAGTCAAGGGACTCAACTTTGAGGGTGTTCGAGAAATGGCAGGTTCCCGGGGGAAGGGGGAACGGTGCCCAAACCCTTGTATCACACCTACACATCCCCCTTCTGGAGAGGGATAGGCTAAGTGGCCTAGGTGACCGGGAAATCAGGAGATCTCCTAGAGGTGGGGCTGGACCCGAATCCTAGACATTCAGGTGGTCCTACGTATCCCATGAGGATGGGAATCAAGCCACACGTAGTTCTGAAGGGTGCCTTTTAATGTCATGCAGGACAAAGAATAGGAGGGCAAACTCTGAGAACGGGGTGCGCGTGGTGCAACTATTGCAAACCTGACATGAATGAGGACGTAATCCTACACTATGCCACGTGGTCCGGTGGTCGGGGTCCCAATGGTAGGACCCGAGAGAGGTGAACTTGTTGAACTCGAACTTGATGAACTCAAGATGGACCCAAAGACAAGGGGTCTTGAATGTAGTTCCAGATGAGAGTCTTAGTTTATGGTCTTAGATCTTGGACCGTGGATGGTGACAACTCCTGAGTAAGCACAAATGTCAACCCAATCCCTAAGCCCACATGAGATAAACTCGGTGTGGGAAACAAGGGGGGAAGATCCTTATCGCAATACTTGGGGCGTCCATCAAAGGGGATTCATCAGAGAGTTCCAAAGGACACTTTTGATATAGCTTGTTCCCCCAACGCGCAGACGTGCACGGGGGAAAAGTACCAAGAGTTCCGAGACTCTACTTGGACATGATGAAGTGATGAAGGGTGTGAATTGTGTACCCGGCATTTGGGCATAATGGGTTGGCGTGGCGATAGAGGAAGACTGTTAACCATGGTGGAAACACAGCGTTCATATCACGTTATCCTGAGGTGGGAACAAGAAACGATCATCGACTGCTGACCACATTCGCAACACGAGATTTTATCGATTTGTTGTCTGAAACCCTCGGGGGTGTTGGCCCGTATCGGTAGGAGAGCCCTTGGGCATTGTATGCAGGCCGTTCTTGGGGGTCCCTCTGGGTGTGAGAGATGATGAAAGCCCTGATGCAGGGATACACAAAGCCTAGAAAGAGGGCGTGGACGTGTCCGAGTAAAGCTTGGCATTCCAGGTAATAAACCAGAGTACTCTTAAGCACATTGGTGAACCGCCGAAAAAGGGATCGACGAAACAGCTCAGTAGGGGGGGGGGGAACATGGCGTGGTCATTACGAGGTCGTCGCGAATGAGGAAATAATCCCACACCACACCATATGATCCTCTCATGGAGGAAGGAGAGTCCAAAGGGCCAAGATAGGATGAGGATTCCCGAGAGATGGGGCTGGACCCGAATCTTGGACATTCAGGTGGTTCTACGTATCCCATTAGGATGGGAATCAAGCCGCACATAGTTCTCTATATGTAGTTTAACGTCATACTAGACGAGAAGGTGGAGCAATATACCCCTAAACAAGGGAGGTGTGCGGTATGGCGAAGAAGCCAACGTGAATGAGGACGTAGTCCCACACCACACCGTACACTCCTATAAGAAGGGACCTGGGCTGTGGCCCGGAAAGGCCAGGGGGCCTAAGGTCAGGCATCATTCAGGAAGGCCTAACTGGTTTGCAGTTTAACGTCTTACATGAGGACGATGGTCGGGGACCCGAGAAGGCCAAGGGGCCTGAGGCTGGGCCTCGTAAAGTGAGGGCGTACGGCATGGTACATGATCCCGACGTGAATGAGGACATAGTCCCACATCACACCGTACACCCCTATGAGGAATCCTGGGCCGTGGCCCGATCGGTAGCACCACTTGGGGGAAGTTTGTCACCTCAGGATGGGGCAGAATGAATCACTGCACTCGATGTCTGGGACATCTCGGGGTGGACCCGAAGATCCAGGACACTATTGACCATGTTTGAAACACAGCGTTCCTATGGTGACCCGTTGTGGGGGCAGCAAATGAATGTCGACCGCTGACCAAATTCGCAACGCGGGACTTGTATCGATTTGTTTCTTGAAAACCCTCGGGGGCGTTGGCCTGTATCGGTAGGAGAGCCCTTGGGCATTGTATCCAGGCCATTCTTGGGGGTCCCTCTGGGTGTGAAAAAATGATGGGATCCCAGTCAAGGAGTCGGTGAAGCATAGCTGTATCCATCCACGAAAGGGGAGAACACCTCCAGTGGGGAATGTGCAGCCAAGTCGATGATTTCTCGATGTGAGTTGGGGAAAAAGTGTGCACCCTGCCATGTCTTGACCCGAGGGGAAGATTTTGGGTTTTGGGCTGGGCCAACAGACGAAATTTCCGGGTGTTCCTACGTATCTCATGAGGATGAGAATCAAGCCATACGTAGTTCTTGAAGGCCATGCAGTTTAGCATCATGCAGTGAGGACATGGGGGGAGAGAAGAACGGGAGTGGGCATATGGTGCGACCCTTACAATCCTTGTGTGAGCGGGGTTGCATGAGCGAGGCCAAGAAAGCCTACTCCCTGCTACACAAAGATCCTCCAAGGAAACTATTCCCATGGGGAATAGCGGAAGAGAAAAGCTTGGGGCTAGGCTCAAGATGAGGCATCCGAGCGTTCCTACGTATCCCATGAAGATGGGAATCAAGCCACATGTAGTTCTAGAAATGCAGTTTAACGTAATCTGGGATGATGAGAAGCACCTCATTTGGGGATATGTACGGTACGATAAGTAATCCGACGTGAATGAGGACGTAGTCCTACACCATACCGTACAATACCGCAAGAGGGTAAGTCGGGGAAAAAACCAAGGGGGGCCTAGGGCCAAACCGCGGTGAAGATGGGGGCCAGGGGCCCAAGGATGCCAAGGGACCTGAGGCTGAGCCTCGGTCAGGAAGGCCTGATCGGCTTGCAGTTTAACGTCTTGTGGGATGAAGATGCAGTTTATGGTCGTGGAGGACCTTCACGCAGTTTAGGGTCGTGCTGGACCATTACGCAGTTTAGGGTCGTGCTGGACAATAGTGTCCAGTTTAAGGTCATGCGGGACCGTTTCACAGTTTATCATCTTGCATGATGAAGATGCAGTTTAAGGTCGTGCGAGACCATTTCACAGTTTATCGTCTTGCAGGACGAAGATGCAGTTTAAGGTCGTGCGGGACCATTTTGCAGTTTTGGGTCGTACATGACCTTCTCGCAGTTTAGGGTCGTGCATGACCATTTTTTCCCTAGGAAAAGTATCGCTTGAGGAACTTGGATTTGGTGGGAGGGGTTATACGCTCTCCATCCATGGTCACCAAGAAGTGTGCTCCATTGGGGTAAACCTTATGGATGATATAAGGCCCTTCCCATTTGGGTTCCAACTTGGGCGGTTTCCTACTGGGAATCATTGGCGCTCGAAGGGCCAGTACCAGGTCACCCTTTAGAAAAGAGCGGAGATGAACATTCTTGTCAAAGGCTGTCACTATCTTGTCCTGATGCCTTTCCAGATTATGCAGGGGACGAAGCCGGTTCTCGTCCAGTGCCTCTAATTCAGCTAGACGGATCTCGGCTACCTCATCTGATGTCTGGTGATCATAAACTGCAGTGCGTAGCGACGGCAGCTGGATCTCAATGGGTAGGACGGCCTCAGCTCCATACACCAGGGAATATGGGGTCACCTGGGTAGAGTTGCGAGTCGTCGTCCGGTAAGCCCAGAGGGCGTTGGGGAGCTTTTCCGGCCAACGTTTCTTGTTCTGACCAACCATCTTATGCAGAATGTTAGAGAGGGTCTTGTTGAACGCCTCGATCTGTCCATTTGCCTGCGCGTGGTAGCGGGAGGTATGGTTCGACCGGATGTCGTACTTAGCATACAATTTCATCAATTCAGCTGCTCGGAAGTTGGTGCCATTATCCGTTAGGATGGCGTGAGGGACTCCAAATCGGTGAATAATATTGGAGCTCACAAAGTCAACGATGGAATGGGCCTTGACCTCTTTGAGCGGAACTGCTTCTGCCCACTTGGAGAATAAATCTGTAGCAGTCAGGATGAACCTACACTGGCGGGCTGTTGCCGGTGGATACGGTCCCACTACATCAAGTCCCCATACTGCAAACGACCAAGAGTACTTGGTGGGGTGGAGGGGCTCCAGCGGACGATGCAAGAAGTTGGCGTGTACTTGGCACGCGTGGAATCTCTTAGCATATCCAATACAATCGTGGATCATAGAGGGCCAAAAGTACCCTAACCTCTGGATTTGATGGGTCAGTTTCGGCCCATCTTGATGGGCGCCACAGGAACCGGTGTGAACCTCTTGCTTGACTTGAGGTATCTCCCCTCCTTGGATGCAACGAAGGAGGAAAAAATCGAAACTCTGCTTATAAAGGATCTGTTCAAGACTGGGGCCGCTCCGGAGGGTAAATTGCAGCGCGCGGCGTCGGATTCGCTCGCGTTCGGCCCCGGTCGTCCGGGAGCTGACCATTTTGGAGATACTCGACAAAAGGTGCTCTCCAGTCGGGGGTGGTTTCAACCACTGCGTCTGACGAACCTGGTACTCCTGATATGGAGGGTCCGGCGGTGAGATGACTTACCCGCAGGCTATCACGGTCCTCTTGGGTGACGGGGGCAATGACTCTCTGGTCGGCCACATGTATGACCAAATCATCTTGCTCAGGTTCTGCGAGCGACGCAGCTAAGTCAGCCAGGGCATCCGCTTGGCTGTTCTGCGACCGTAGGACATGGGTAACCTCTGCTCGAGAAGAGAACTGGGCCATTAGGAGGAGGGTGTACTCCAGCAACGGTGCAAGCTCTGGCTTCCTGACGACGTAGTCACCATTAACCTATTTGATTACCAGCTCGGAATCTCCCTTCACATGTAGGTGGGGAACATTGATCTCAAGGGGCAACTCAAGGATGGTGATGAGAGCCTAGTACTCTGCCTCGTTGTTCGTACAGCCTTCTGACAACAGGAACGAGTATGGTAGGACGGCCTGCACCGGGGTAATGAAGACAATACCCAGGCCCACTCTGTTGAGCTTAGGATCGTTGAGCCTCCTACCGGTGGGGCTCCGGGAGGCACCGTCGAAATGCATTTTCCAACACGGGACAACATGATCGACTGAGAGGATCGTCTCATCAGGGAAATCCAGGTCCAGGGATTGATCCATGGAGGTTGGATGGGCAGCTAAAAAGTCTGCCAATGACTGTCCCTTAACGGCCTTCTGAGGCACGAACCTCATATCAAACTGCTGGAGAATCACCGCCCACCATGCTAGTCGGCCAGTCAGCATGGGGCGGTTCTGGATGTATATCAGCGGATCTACCCGAGAGATCAATTGCACCTCGTGGTGCTGCAGGTAGTGCCGCAACTTCTGCACGGCGAAGACGAGCGCAAGGCAGCTCGTTTCGATAGGGGAGTATCTGACCTCCGTATCGAGAAGCATGCGGCTGAGATAGTAGAGACTATTCTCAGTGCCCTCGTTATTCTTCTGGGCGAGCAGCGCGCCGAGGGATCTCTCCAGGGCGGTCACATAAAGGACCAGCGGCTTTCCGGAGACGGGTGGCATCAAGACTGGAGGTTGGAGCAGATACTGCTTGATTTCCTCAAAGGCGGTCTGACACTCCTCATCCCATTCGTAGGTAGCGCCCTTCTTCATGATCCGGGAAAAGGGCTTACACTTGCCGGCCAGATTCGCAATGAATCAGCGTATATAGGCTATGTGGCCTTGAAGGCCTCGGAGCTCCCGAATGTTGCTCGGGGGAGGCATTTGGCTGATGGCCTTGATCTTCTCCGGGTCGATCTCGATACCTCGGTATCTAACAACAAAGCCCAAAAACGTCCCGGAGGTGACCCCGAAGGCACACTTCAGCGGGTTCATCTTCAGGTGAAGGGAACAGAGGAAACCGAACAATTTCTCAAGGTCTTTGAGATGGTCCTGGCGCTGGCATGATTTGACTACGAGGTCATCCACGAAGCATTCCACCAATGTCCCGAGAATCGGTTTGAATATGCGATGAATGGCCCTATGATAAGTGGCACCTGCATTTTTTAAACCGAATTGCATTACCTGGTAGCAAAAGGTACCTTGGGGAGCCCTGAAGGCGGTGGACTCCTCATCTTCGGGGGCCATCCGGATCTGGTTATACCCGGAATACCCATACATGAAAGAGAGGGCTTGGAACCCGGCCGTGGCGTCAATCAACAGCTCCGTCACTGGGAGTGGGAAGTCATCCTTTGGGCAGTGGCGATTAAGATCGCGGAAGTCGATGCAGACTCTAATCTGCCCATTCTTCTTCCTGACTGGCATAATGTTGGAAAGCCACATGGGGTACTGGACCTCCTTAACGAAGTTTTCTTTGATTAGCTTATCAACTTCGGCCTCAACCATGGCACCATGAGAAGGGTGCATCATCCTGGGAGGCTGCTTAAACCCACGATGTTTTTTTGGGAGGCCCAGACGCTGGACGACCACTTGGGGATCCAGCCCTGGCATCTCATCATAACTCCAGGCAAACACATCACGGTGCTGTTTGAGGAAGTCCACGTACTGCAGCAGCTCCTCGGGGGACATGGCTGCACTGATCAATGTGGGTCTCAGATCTTCCTCGCTACCAAGGTTCACCTGTACCAATTCATCAACCGTGGTAGAGATTCCTTCTTCAAATGCGGGGGGGAGCATCCTCCAGGTCTTCCTCCCCAACCGTGGGGGGACTTCCCGTGATGGAAGATACTTCTGGGCTATCAAGATCCACGAGGCAGCTAGTGCTGGCTCGGGCAGCAACGGTCATCATATCAGGAGACTCACTTTCCATCGAGACCGTAGTAATGAAAGCAGTCGACCCTATCCCATCTGGCCTTCGGCCTAAAGGGCCACGTTTGATGACATCAAAGCAGTGGTGACGTGTCGGCCTGAGTCGGTTAATTCCAGCCTGGCGAAAGAGACACGTATGGCGCAACGTCGTTGTCATCATCTTGATGTCCCGGTACCGTATAGGGGTAGGAGATTCCGGGATCACCTGAGCCTGGTTGATGTAGGAGTACGAGGTGATTTTCCTCCGTCGCTTGGACACAGGAACATGCCTTCCTTGCATACCCGAAACAATGAAACATTGCCCCATGTCGGGGGTCTTGGCCTCCAACCGGTGGATCGGGAGGATGTAGGCGTCATCCATTCTTGCCCAGGGGTCACTTGTGACCAGGGCGGGTTCATCTTCGCTTACTAGGATTTGCTTATCCTTACTTTTGTAATAACCCGCATCCAGATAGCGGGCCACACAAGAAGCGAAAGGGGACGTGTCTCCTTGGAGCACCCCTACTCGACCATTGAGCGAGTACTTGAGGCACTGGTGATACGACGAAGGGACTGCTGCATGCAGATGGAGCCATGGCCTACCCATCAAAGCGTTGTAGGCGGTGTCCTGAGAAACAACCATGAACTCGGTGCTGGAAATTAAGCAACCGAACTGAGTCTTCGGGCGGATCTTGCTGACTGGGGTTTGCTTTGTCCTGTCGTACCCATGGATCCTGAGGTCAGAGGGGGTTAAATCACCTTCAGACAAACCTAGCTTTCGTAACGTCTGGGTCGGAATTAGATTGATTCCAGAACCTGTGTCAACGAGGCAGCGGCGGACTTCCACACCGTTGAAGTGACCAGTGATATACAGCGGGCGAATGTACCCCTGCATTGGAGGGTCCTCATCTTCACCGGAGAACGAGATAACCGCCTGACATTCGTCATTTTCAGTCATCTCGGAATGGAAGGCTTCTACAGCTGCTACCTCCGTCTCGAACTGGAGGGGGCTCCTTAGGGCCTCGGCAAGTGCTTCACGCATTTCAGATGATAGGAGAAGGGCCTCAAGGATGGAGAGCCTCACCGGAATTCCGTCCAGGTGCTTCAGAACATCGTACTTTCATGCCAAACGCGAACCTCTGTTTACAGGAGGTCGTTCGGCATTTGGAGGCACATCGGGTTCGGCTGGCTGAACCGGCGATTGACTAGTACTGGGTACATATTGCTGCCTACCAGTAGAAGCTTGAAGAGTAGTCTCCAGACTAGGATCGGACATTGGAGGCTGGCCTGTAGCCGGGAAAGACTGACTGTGATACGAACGAGGAAGCTCCCCCCGATCCAGTAGCATGAACGACAGTGGAGGTAGAGCTGAGGGTGTTAGATGGGTTTTCACGTGCTGAGATCTGCGCTGAGCCTGCTGCCTGGTCTCGGTAGCGTGCACGGCTTGGCCACAAATGCCTGCTGACATGCCTCGATGACCGGCGCGATTGCGATTCCGCTGACGTTGACGTCGGCTGGAAATGTTAGGGAGGTCTTCCTGGCATTCCCCCTAGTCGGGGGTCATATAGGGCTTTACCAGCTCCACGGTGTTAACCGAAGCGTACCCTTGGATATCGCTCGATGAGTCATCCACCGCTGGGCGGATTCTGGGAGGAATCCCTATTTTAGGGGGCATAAAGTCACCGAGAGTGAGGGATGATGACGGCGCCGGCGGTGCACGTTGCTTCTTCTTGCGTCGCCGCTGCTTGCCATTTTGGGAAGGGGCCGACTGTGAAGATGATGCGGAGGCACCAGCTACTTCTTCTGAAGATTCCGACTACTTTAGGCGCGCTCGGATGATACCATGGGCACGGAAGACGGTTTTTCGAGCCATCCAATCGTCATATTTCTGGGATCAGCGGCTAGGGACCTATTGCCACTCACCTTCACTGTCGCTGCCGATGTCTGATCCTGCAAAGACACCTGCCACATGCACTGGTGCTGGGCCCAACTTAACTATGTTGTTGTTGACCTGGTCTTGAAGCCAGTCTTTAAACACATAGCATTTCTTGAGGGTGTTCCCCAGGATCCGATGATAAGGGAAATAGTTGGGGTGATCGGTGAGATGCACCTCCACCGGCCTTTTGCACTCAGGAAGGCGCACAATCCCTTTCTCCAGAGCACTTCGGAAGTAGCCAGGGACCTAATTTTCATTGAACAAATAGGCCTGGTACTTTCTTTCCGGATAGGGGGGCCTGGGGGCCTGGCCTTGACGAGGGGCCAGAGGGGCCTGCTGAGGAAGCGGCGCTTGATTGTCTCGCCTAGGTGGCGGTGGCGCGTTGCGTGGGGGAACCTGTCGGTTCTGAGGCGGTCGCTGCTGGGCAGGAGCCTGTGCTTGAGGTGGAGGACCTCTGTGGGGTTGCGGGGGTGGTGCTACCGGCAGCAACTCCAGCTGCCTCAGGGCTTCTATTTGAGCCACCGCGGCGGGTTCAGCCCTGGAGGTCCTCCTGGCTGGGATCATAGGGGGCAAAAAACGTGCCTGACTAGCCTGTTGCAGGGCTTCCTCGAGGCGTTGGGCCTTATCCGAGAAATCTATGAACCCTCCAAGGTAGTTCAGAGTAATTATGGAGGGCACCAGCTCTGTCTTGACGTTCCCCACACACATCGTCAGTAATTTATCCTGAGTCAGTGGCATATCGAGGGAATACGTAAGTCCCTTCCACCGGGCGATGAAATCTGCAACCCGCTCATCAGGCCTCTGTTTTCACTTGAAGAGGTCTGCAATGCTGGTCATTCACGTGGTGGAGCTGAACTGGTATAAGAACTGCCGGCAAAGATCCTCCCAACCGGTCACCGATCCGATAGGGAGATGGCTGTACCAGACGAATGCCGGACCTTCCAATGTTTGTACAAAATATCGGAGTTTGGCGGCTTCTTGCTGAGCCGGGGTCCCCAGCATGGGGTCACATCTAGAAGAGAATTTATCCAAGTGCTGGGGCGGGTCCCCTGTCCCATTAAAAGGCAATAAAGTGGGGTTCCCAAAACCCGTAGGTGCGGGCATATCATCCACCCACGCAGGATAAGGCTTGCCATCCGTTGGGACCGCCAACTGCAGTGTTTCCAACGCCTCGAGGTTGGCTGTGAGTGCCGCAATAAGGTCCTCCGGGTGGGGGTCCCTGTCTTGATGGGGATCCCTAACCACAAGTGCATTGCCAGGTTCTTCAACACGGTAGACGACTTCGGCCGCTTGTGGGTCAACTGGCTGGACGGCCTGCGGGGCGACTGGGGGAACCGGGATTGGATTCTTCAGATTGCCCCGTCGCTCGGGGGGGATTGGCGAGACGTATCGCGCCTTCTTGCCGTATGTTCCGGCTTCCACCCTGTCTGCGGTGGTAACCTGATCAGGGTTGCCCGGAGGCATCTCACCAGGGGGAAATTGTTCCTGCCCCTGCTGCCCCGGCCTGGGATTACCAGAGTCGGGTCACTGCTCTGCGGCGCGCTCAGCCAAGAGTTCGTCAACAAGCCTCTTCTGCTCAGCAAGCTGCTGGCGTAACGCGGCCTTCTTAGGATCCTCTTCCGTCTTCTGCGCAGAGGCAGACAGGTCGGAGTGCTTGACAGTTCTGACATGATCCTTACCCTTGCCGGTGTTTCTACCGAGTACCAGCGATTCGGTGGGTATGGGGAGGCCTAGCAGGTTTCTCTGCTGACAGGTAACTCTCCCTGATGGGTCGAGCAGCGGCGGTGCGCCCTCGGGTGGTAAGTCTCCATCAAGGAATTCAAGCTCATCTTCATTATCCACAACGTCAGACATGTGGACTGCGACCCCTCTTGAGGGCATGTCCTCGATGTCACATAGAAAATCGGGATGCCGTCAGATAGGGTCGAAGAGGAGAGCAGCATAGTGTCCCCAACCACGGACTTGCACATGGGGGGTGGCTTCCCTGACGATTCTGCGGAGTTCTTTAAGACTATGAACGCATTTTCATTGAAGGGAGCTCTGGTGGCCTGGCGACTCAGGGTGCTAGGCCACAAGGAGTGCGGCTGCATCAATCAGGCGGCACTGATCGCCGATTTCTTCGAAGTTCCATCGACTTCTGGGGTACACCACCCGTTCATAACGGAGGTGGAAGTGTGTCGCCCATATGGTTCGAAAAAAACACCCCACTTCTTCAGGGGTAAGAGACTCCGGTACGCGAAAATTCATTGCTGCCGTCGGCCAGAACTTCTCCGGGAAGTAATTCACTGCAAGAATACTCCAGAAGCTCCTGGGGTCGGACTCAGGGTCTGGCCCTGTGTTGCCCCACTCGTCGACCGTGGGCGGCTGAGGAACCAGTAGCGGTACCGAGGCGGACCTCTGGGATAATAAGCTCGGCGGTGGAGAGTACGGAAAACGAGCTGACTGGCCACCAAATTCCGGGCCATCCTCTGAAGAGTGAGGTGACCTAGCCATGATGTCACGATACGATGGTATGATAACCACAGCTTCCGGAACAGGAGCCGCGGCTACCGGCGACAGGTCGTGTCGTCGCTCTACTGTCATTGGCCCCCAAAATAACTCTACGTGATCTCTAGTAGTGGTAGAGGGATCTTCTGGTGACAGAGGCTGTGATTGCGTGGTCGAGACCTGCGGAATTCCCAGGATTTCTTCCTCCTAGATGTACCTGCGGAGAGAGATGGGAATCCGGTGGACCTCAAATTCTGGGAGAATGAGGCTAACGTGTCTGGTTCCTGCCCCAGTCCTTGATATAGAGGATCGGGGAGAAGGTTCCATCGCTGAATCGCATTCCGCTTTCAAATCGGAGAAGCGGGCAGGTTTGATCTCCACCCGGGCCTTCCCAGGATTCTTCTTGTGGAAGCGGCGACCCGCTCTTCTGCCCCGGGGCTGCTCTTCGGGATAGGGTTGATCCCTATGAGGCAGCCTCGGGGCGGCGCTGGCGCCATGGCGGAGAGGGCCCCCCCTCGAGATAGCCGGGGTGCGAGGGGCACTGGGGCAAATGTCGAAGGGTACATGGTGAGGACCTCCATGAATAGTACCCATGTGGGCAGGGCCTCTGTTGGAATTGGCAGTAGCATGGGGAGGACCTCCATGGTTGCTGCGGGTGGAGCGGGGCTGACCTTCACTCCTCGAGTTGCTGGGGCGAGGAGGACCTTCGCCGGTTTCAGAGAGGACGTAGGGAGGGCCCCCACGTTGGAGAGGTTCCGGATGGACGACGCCTTCAGGTTGGCGGCCGAGGGGCAGGAGGATGGACTCCATACCCTGTATAGTGGGTGCGGTAAATGTTTCCACGCTGAGCATCACTGCCGCGGGGTAGGTCTTCCTGCGGGATGGGGGTAGCACGAGGCATGCCTCCATGACGAACCTCGGAGCGGGGAAGGCCCACGCTCTGTGGAGTAGTGGTACGAGGAGGACCTCCGTACGAGGTGACATTACCGCGGGTTAACTCGCGGCGATCACTACTTGGGCCTGCAACCCGGAGAGTCAACCCAGCCTACCCGTGGGGCGGTTGGGGTCTCGATCCTGGTTGGGTGAAGGAGTGCCCCTGCTCAGTGTATGCAAGGGCTTCATGATGCACGTCGGCGGTGGCTCGGGCCACTGTACCTGTCGACGTTGACATGCCTGGGCGAGCGTCCTCAGCCCGTGCCCGACGCTGACGTCGGGTCAGGCGAGCTGGTGCAGGTGGTGCATGGACGTAGTCTTCCTGCTCTTCCTGCGGGGCTGGATGGCGGCGCTGACGTGGCCGGGCGGGAGCTCCCGCCTGGGGCCCTCGGGTCGGGGCCCTGAGCGGACTGAGCCGGACAGCGCCCACCTCTCCAGCGTAAGGCGAGGAGTCGTCGAGGCGTTCCGGAGAGAAGCTCCCGAAACGGTTGAATGTTGGGGTGGGGAGCAGAGGCTCCCTACGCGGCCTATTAGGGCGGCGTTGATGGCGGGGCCTGGAGGCCTCCAGGTCCAGGCGGGCCATATCCCGGGTTGGGATGACCCCTTCTTCCTCATACCTGCGCACGAGGTTATTGATCACCCTTCGCTGGATGACCTCTGATGGGGAGAGGGGGCGTGGGCATCCCGTATTACGCGATGTGGCAGCCGTCATGGCAGTAGCAGTGCTACGCGGGGTGGCCATTGTGGTGTTGCCCCTGCCCCTGCATGGGCGAGGAGCGGATGGTTACCGCATCTATGTAATAGCAACCTGGTTCCTGGAAAAAGAAGGGATCAACTCGTCAGTACTGAGAGGAAAAAGGATTGACATCCAGTGCCCCAACGTCCTTCCATTCTCCACCTCTGCAAGAAGGATCCACACCAACACGCTGCAGAGCGGAGTGCCCCACGTTCTACTGCCCCGAATTCCGGTGAGTTTCACGACAGACCCGCTATTTACTTGGAGGGACCATGCACCAGACATCTAGATCTGGTGACAGGTCAATCTACTGGTGTCTCGAACGCTACTAATCTCCATATTAAGGAGAAGAATTTCACGTCGGGTTCACCATTTCTGTTTCCGACGCTTTCCGCCGGGGCGTGCGCGCATCCGTCTCTGGAGGAGGACGCGCCGCTTTGTTGCCCCGTATTCCCGCTTTCCAAAGGCGGGCGGAATCTGCTCCTTATTCAGGGACGTCTGCTCCTTGATCGAAACGGGATGATGGGATGTCGGTTCTTCCTTCCATGGATTCCTCCTCGGATCTCATCACCTAGTCCAGGTCTCCCTCATAGATTTAATACGTAGTTCGTGAAACTCTTCCTAGTGCCATGTTTCCCTGGACGCCGGTTAATTACACTGCTTCTGTCGGGACATTCCAAAGGGTCCAGTCCGGGCAGCAACCTTCAGTCAGGGGAGTAGTCACATTGAGGCATCAGTAGCGTGTCTGGATGCTGGGTTAACTGGCATGTCTGTCTGTTATCCTTGGTAACAAGGCTTCTCGAGGGCGTGGAGGCTCGAGGCATCCCACATCAAGCACGGGGAATTATATGTCGTAGACACATATCTGAGGTTTTCCTCAGCTTCCCGTGCTCAACACAGGGTATGCCGCGAGTTTAACGTCTAGCGGAGACGGATCAACCCAACCAAATCATTATCTAGGATAGATTGGATTGAGGGATCCTCCTTGAAGGGATGTCGATACCGGGGCCAGCCCATGGATGGCTGTGAAGAAGAGCATACCGACATGGTTTCACCGGGATAAGACGGTCCGAGCGAGAATCGGGACAGGGGATAGGTTGATGAATGGAGAGGAGGGAGAGTGAACTGGGACCATCGCAAGGGAGACTGTGAAGTTGGGCTTGAGCCTTGACGAGGCTTCCTATGTATCCCCATGGCAGGGAATCAAAGTCCTCGTAGTTCGGGATGGTCACAACGGCTTGCCATCGGACTGGAATTGCAGTTTAACGTCGTGCTGGACGTGAATTAGATGATGGTTGGGCTTGAACCTCGTGGAGGCTTCCTACGTACCATGCCTTGACATGGATCAAAGACCTCATAGTTCAGGTGGGAATGGGTGTGCAGTTTAATGTCATGCAGTACAAGGGGGGCATACAGTTTAACGTCATGCTAGACGAGGGAAAAACTCGACGTGAATGAACGACCGAGCAATGTGGCTTGAACCTCATGGAGGCTTCCTACGTACCATGCATTGACATGGATCAAAGACCTTATAGTTCTCTGGGATTCGCCGGTGAACCGACGTGAAAGTAGACCCGTGGGTCCACTAGTGGTGGGCTTGAACCTCGTGAAGGCTTCCCACGTACCATGCCTTGACATGGATCAAAGTCCTCGTAGTTCGGATGGAATGCACAGTTTAACGTCATGCTGGACGGGAATGAGACCCGACGTGGAAGAACGATGGGTGGTCCTGAACCTCGTGGAGGCTTCCTACATACCATGCCTTGACATGGATCAAAGACCTCGTAGTTCATAATGGTGAGGGGTTAGGGTCGGTGCTAACTCTAATCCCACGTGAGTCATGCTCAGTGTGAGAAACAAGAGGTTGCAAGGACCTGACGATCACGTCGCAAGGGGGTGCGTCCGTGAGAAGAAAAAGAGGGGCTTACGCGTTGGGCGACCCATGGTGTTGGGACTTACTCCAGGATGGAGGCCCAGAGGGGGTGCCCCGTTCCCTACCGCGCCCTCCACTGACCTTGGTAGTGGGGAAGTACGGAGATGCACGGGTGCAATCATCCGTACGAAAGGTTAGGGGCTTACGCGCTGAGGCATCCCTTCCCCTGCGAACATACGCCACTCCGACAAGGAGGATCTCATTCCATGTGCAGAAGAGTTCCATTCCTGTGGAGACGAGTGGTGTAAATAATGTTCGATCTGGGGGGACCCTTCGTGACGGAGACGAGGTTGGGTCATAGTTTAACGCCATGTGTTGAGGACGTGGTGCTTGGCAGTTTAACGTCCAGCAGCTCGGACGAGGTGGGTTCACTCCGCACCCCTAGGACTTATATAACTGGTACCCTCTGGTCCTTGGGGAAGGGAAGGTATCAGTAAGGCCATGGTTAAGGGGGGTCGTGGAACGAACCATCGAGGGGTCCACGTTAGCGTGGGTATGCGAAGAAGAAATAGCCATTAGCATGCCTATGCGAAGAAGCATTAGGCGAAGCAATGCTACAGGTGGTATTGTCCACGAGACTTTAAAATCACATCGTGCAAACCTGGAGGGTCGCACGGGAAGAGGAATCACTAAGTAGAGGAGTGTGATTTGCGAAGTGGAGTGCCTTGGCCTTAGCATGGGGAATAGGTGTGAGTGGAAGGTGCTTCGCGAAATGGAACAGTGTTCGCGGAGCACTGCCTCGCGAAGAAGGGGTGCCTCACGAAGCAGGGTCCTGCAGAGCAGTGTGCTTCGCGATGTGTAGCGATCCTGCCTTAGCTTCGGGATCGCAAGCATGGGTTGGGGGTTTTGCGAAGCATAAACGCTCCGCGGCTGCCCGAGTTCCCTTGGGAATCCCCTTCCTTCGCGAACGCCCTTGAGCTTCGCGAAGGGCATCCCTTTCGGAAGTGGGGCTCAAAACGAGACAAAGCAGAGGCGTCTCGTGAAGTAGAAATACCTCGCGGAGCTCATGATTCCCGGGGCAAAGAGTGCTTCACGATTCGGGAGAGGAGAAGCTGAAAGGTCAGATTGTCCGTCCTTGGGACTCAGGGGGAGTCCAGTATTTATAGGGAAGGGGAACCGCGATGCAGGACTCTCGCACCGCCTTCAGTGCTTCGCGGCGGCTCGCGAACGTCAAATGGGTTCGCGGAGGAATACCGCCTCTGGTGCTTCACGGCGGCTCATGAACGTCAAATGGGTTCGCGGAGGATTACCGCCTCTGGTGCTTCGCGGTGGCTCACGAACGTCAAATGGGTTCGCCGAGGATTACCGCCTCTGGAGCTTCGCGGCTCCGCCATGGTCGGGGCACTTCGCGGCGGGGCTTCGCGGCGGAGCTTCGCGAGGCAGCGTGCCGGCCTTCTTTTTCATTCCTTTCTTTTGGGCCACATTTTTGGCCCCAACAAGTATGCAAGAAAAATGAATAGTGCAGGTTCACACACCAGCTGAGGGCTGAAGCAGGTACTTGAGTATATAGTTACTTTGTACTTCTTACTTTGTTTTATGTATTCCTTCACATGTTTTATATTATTTATTAAATGACTGGATTTTGGGTAGTCACCGGTGGTCACAGCCTACTAAGATTTATATCTCACACCCTACTCGGGCCAAAAATACACTGGGTACCCAAGAAGATTATATTTGGTTGCAGGACTATGCTATTTGCATTTACTTGGGAGTTACGAGCAGAGGACCGAGTAGATGCTTGGGATACTCAGGGAGATCACCCATGGGGGTTTGAGTCTTTATTTATTTATTTCTTCATTGGAATTTAAATCATTCTATTTTGTTCACTATTTTCTACCTTTGTATCATTAGCATGTCATGCATGCATCTGCTGTATAATTTGGCATTAGCAATTTTATAAAATGAGTATTATTTTTCTTCTAATGTTTGTCATTATGAGTTACTAATCCCACTATTGATTGTTATCTACACTGTTATATTGCTGTGAAACTCTAATAAGAGGGTAGAGTCTCCCCACTGACTATCCTTAGACCCTCGCTGCTAGTTGGCAGCCTCTAGCGTACGCTAAGATGCACTTGAGGTCATGAGGAGACCGGTCCAGCCACTGGTTCAGGGGTGTCCCAGGTCGGGATGTTACAGATTTATATAATATCTAAAGGAAAAATGGTAAATAAAGTCAAATTTAATATAAATAGAAAACAGCAGGAAGACATTAAAATATTTTTTTATTAAATAGTTGATGAATTCGTTACAATGGAAAATATTATTATCTACACCATTTGAGGGTTTGGATAAAATCATGAATATTCTACTATGGTGATGAAGCTCATCTATATATTACCAAACAATTTTTATGTTATGGTAACTACTCTCAAAGATATAGTTCATAACAAATTAACTATTGATTAACTTTATACAACTAACATCAATTATGATATGAGAATAGGATCATAACATAAAAGTAATGGGAATAAAAAAATTTCTTTTAGAGAATTTAAAAATTTGAATGTCGAAGAGGAGTGTGGATCTTTTGATGGAGAAGATAGTATATAATTCCTTAATAAAACACTTTCTTTAATTTTATGAAGCTTCACGCATGGGATGGGTGAGTATAGAGGTAAAGTTATTTTAAAATGTTTTAATTGTTTAAAGGTTGTCTATCTTTGAAAAAAAATAACATGAAAATCAAAGAATAAAATGACGATGATGAAGAAAATAGAAAGATCACTAATAAGAGATATTCTATAAACAAAATACAATCAAATAGAAAGAATAAAATTTCACCTAGATCAACCTATAGATATTTTCTATCAGTTTAATAATGTGTATTACATAGTGAAGATAGAGATAATGATGAGTATGATCATAGATATGTCTATTAAAGGGTTATCTTAGCATAAGATTACGATGAAGTGTTCTCGTTATATGTTCCCTTATAAATAAATAATGTGTATTATATAGAAGGATGCGAAACAATAAAAGAATACATTTTGTTAATGAAGAACAAAATGTGTTTGAAAGAAATAGGTAGGATGATATAATATAATAACTGGTTAAAAGGAAGTCTATATAAACTAAATCAAATACAGGTTGAAAATGATATTCTTGTTAATGAAATTAAAAATATGACTGTTTAAATTGTTGAACCGGGAAGAATCATTAATGATGTGACTTCTACCATAATCTATGGGGATAAGAAAGTTGTTAAACAAAGTTAAAATATATTTGAAATTGATAATCCAAAATAGAAAAATAGATTTCACTAGAATGAATCGGTTAAATAAAAATTTGAATGTTCCATGTATCCTGAATCATATATTTATTCTATACAAGATTTAATAAATGAAAGGGGTAAGTATACTGAAGTTCCATCTCAAAATAAAATCATATATTTGGATGAATCAAATGTCACACAATAATATATATTAATTAAGAATTGTAAAGAAATGACTACATTTGATCAGATCTGGACTGATTTTTTTAGGAAATTGGTTTATACGATTCTCAAATTTTCATGATAAAATACCATAAAAGTTATTTATGGGGTTAATTTATTTATGTGATCAAAATAGAATATTAAAATAACCTAATAAATACGAAAATTTCTATTAAATATGTAAATTTCATGGATACAGTTTGTGTGGTGGTGTGTTTAGCCATAAGTAATATTATTTTTGGTATAATATGTCACTAACTATATTGATAATGGAATATGAATCAAGGGGGAGGCATAAACCAAATATGAAAACTCAACAGAAGAATCAATAGCTTGATAATGGAGTTGAACTGAGAAATTGTTTTTGGATGCTTTTAAGAGGTATATGGAAGGCGTGATCTTGAAGGACGCACATCATATGTATGTGCTCCATTTATTTAAACATAGTTTAATATTTTTATGATATTTAGAAATTATTAAAATCTAAATAATATTAGGAAATAGGAAAATATTGTTGAAGTGGACATTAAATATTGGAAATATGAAAAAGCATGGAACATTGATAATGATTGTCCATATCACATGATGGGATATATGAATAACATAAAAAATGTTGAAAAATTTGAAGGTGGTGATTTGAAATTTTTTAATGATATCTCTTTAATATCTAAGGATCTAGAGCATCCAACATTAAGGAAAATAAAAAAAATTATATAGAATTGATTTCATTTATATGAACTAAAAGGAAATTTATTTTTGAATATAAAATAATTATGATACCAGAAACAAATTAATATTTAGTAAAAATTATTGATGAGTTAATATATTGAAAAATGGTGAAGTGTTAAGATAAGTGTTGAGATCCCTGGGTAATTTGTTTCAAGTTAGAGAAGCTGTAACATATTTTTATTTGAGCTAATAAGTGGAAAATAATCTATAACATACAAGACTTTTCTATATTTGCCAAATAAACTTGAAGAAACTCATCAAGGAATAGGCTATTAAGAGTATTCATATTCTTAAGGAATTGATAATTACTATTGATAAAACTTGTCGAAAACATAAAATAATTCAAAAAATGTAATAAATAACGTGATGTTAAAACCTCAAGACCAATGGAGCTGACCCACTCTGATGTTTTTAGGGATATGATAATGATATTAAAAGGTGATGAAAAATAATTCATCACTTTTATTGATAACTTCTAAAGTATTAACTCCATTTTGTTCATGTCACATAATTCTTATGCCTTAGACAAATAAAATCCATCAGGTGATTAGTAGAAAAGTAGATAAGTCATCCATTAAAGAAATTGAGATATGATAATGGTACTGAGTATGCCATCAAGATGTTTTGTGGGTATCTTAAAAACATAGTATTGGTCAGGAGTTCAATGATCAATATACAACTTATTAAAATGGGGTGGCTAAATTAAATAATAAAAGTTTAGTGGATATGGATAGAACATTGCATGTAGAGCATGACATGTCAAGATATTATTAGCTAAATGAAATAACTATTATTGTTATTTCTCAGAAAATATGTATTTTAAGGACAAAAACATATATAAATCCTTATGATACGTGTTTCAAGAAAAACCCCATGTCAAACAATTTAGGTATTTTTGGAGTCCTTGCTATATAAAAAAGAAAGATTGAATTCATTGAACATTTGATGAAATGGAAGAATATGGAACATTATTTGAATAGACAAAAAAATTATGTTCATACATAGGTTACAAAAATAAATCTAAGAGAATTTTTGTCTTCGATGATGGTTCATTTTGGAATCTATAGAAAATATCAAAAAATTAATGCATTGTAAATGATTGAGATAATGTTGTTTGTTCTGAATTTGTTAGGGAAACTAAAATGAATACACATATGAGGACTAATGATGTGTATTTTTTCTACTATTGTGATGATAATTAATAGTGAATGATTAAAGAAATAAATATTGGGTTGGATGACATGTTTATCTTGAGAATATTTTTCGAAATTAGAATCAAGGGATTTAGATAAGAATAAAGATCATATAAACTTTCCATACCAATTGTTTATTGAAAACTGTACCATGAAAAGTTGAAGAATCATTTAAAAATAAATAATGTGTCTAATATATTAATTCATAAATGGATCAAATTGAGAAAAATAAAATATGGGAGATTATTCCAAGAATGGAGGGGAAAAGTTTCACTAGGAGAAAATAGTTCTATAAGAACAAGTTTTATAAAAAATGAGATGTGTCTATAAAAATGGAAAGGTTGGTATGAAAGGAGAACTAAAATATTTATGGGTTTTATTTTGATGAAACCATTAGTAAAGATTAATAATATGAATCTATTAGGCCCTTTATAGATATTTCATCTTATAGATTATTTTATTTTTTCCAAATGGAAGTTAAATCATCCTTTTTAAATGGAGATATTGGTGAAGAAGTGTACAAGGAGAAACCCGAGGGATTTATGCTCAAAATAGCTGGTATCATGGTTTGTAATCTAAATAAGGCTCTCCATAGTCCGAAGAAATCTCTATTATATTTTTATTTTAAACTTGTTCAATATCTATGAAGCATGAAATTCAATAAATGGTAGGTAGAAAATAATATATAAGTAATGAAAACTAACACCACACTACTTTTAGTGATTGTTTATGTTTGTGAAATTATCTTTTATTGAAATGAGGAAATTATGGGTGAGGAATTATCAATGCATGTGAAAGAATGATTTTTAATGTCAATGGTTGGATAAATAATTTTTTTAGGATTCATATTTACCAACACAACTGATTATATTTATATGTTAGATGAAAAATATGCTTAGGTGATCTTAGAGAAGTTTTAGATGAAGGAATATAGATTTTTGTCCACACCAATTCAGTTGGGTACAAAAATAGTAAAACATTATGGTGGTAAAGCACTTAATGAGGATAAATTCAGAAGTTTAATTTTTAGTCTCATGTACTTGAAAATATCATTGATACATATTGTCTATGTTGTCACTATTTATGCCAAATATAAATGTAATAATAAAGAATCACATATTTTTCAATGAAATAAGATTATGAGATATATATCAAATACAATTAATTATGGGTTAATTTACTATAAAAGGGGTGATGTTGCTCTAAAATGGTAAATAAATGATGTATTGGATTTTTCTAGGGATGAAAAGGAATATGCATACAATGGAGTATTTTTCATTGGTAGATGCTATGTTTCTTGGAATTTAATAAATAAAACATCAATTAATTTGAGCTCAAATAAGGTTTAATATTAAGCTTCCACAAAGGTATACACAATTATGATGTGTATAAAGACACAAATTTAGTATTTTAATGTAAAATCTAAATATCCTATGATCATTGGATAAAAACGCAACTTTAGGAATTGAATATAAAAGCTAAATATCCACTGATAATTGGTTATGCTAATCAAAGTTCTTAATATATTTATAAAAATACATTACATCACCCTCGATATAAACACATTGACATTAAATATCATTTATTTAAATAGAAAGCGGCCAAAGGAATCCTTAATCTAGAATTTGTTCCATTTAAGGAACAAATTTTGGATAGACTCACTAATCCACTCACAAATGATTAATTTGATAAGCTAAGGCTTCAAATGGAACTGTAACCCACATCCAATAAATGATGTATGAAATTATTGAGTTCCCCCTCTCATTTATATATATATTTTAAAAAGGTTATATGTTGTCTATAAGGTGAGATAGTTTTTTTGGGAATTGAATTAATGTTTTTGATGAGTAAGTGTATGAAAATGTTTATGAAAACAATTTTATCATTTTTTGACTAAAATAATATTTGGTGGTTTCTTTGATCATATTAAGGAATTATTTTATGCATGAGTCAATTACTATTATTTTATAAACTATTTATAGATCAAGTAGACATACAGTTGGCTAGTTTATGGTTCTCTACTTTGAATTTTTCGATATCATCAACTTCAAATTCACTATGGATTTAATTTCATTATAAGGTATAATATATAAATTGTATTGAAAATAAATTCAAATGAGGATATTGATGAACCTACTTAAGGGTGATGTTTTATTTATTTTCAATACCTATTTAAATCATACTATCATTGAGTTGATATTTAGTATGAGGAATATCTAATGATTATTATGATAAAAGAAATGATAATAATAATATTCATTGAGCTAGATACTATAAATTAATTGAATAATTATAATATAATTGTAATAATTCTATGGTAGCATAACAATATAATAAAGGTGGTGGATAAAAAAATTAATATCGAATGAAAATTTGAGTGATTGTGGCTTAATTTAGGAACATATATGGGAATTAAATATTTTTTGTAAATAATATATATGTTATGTTATAAAAAAAATATTCCCAATCCAACTATAATCACTCCCAATAATCCATTAATTTTATTAGAAAATTCTTAAATATGGATCCAATCAAGAGTTTCTATAAAGGTGAATAGAGATAGTGTAGTGTTGGCATAATAATTTAAGAGCACATAGAACAACTAGGGTAAAGACATAGTGCAGGGTGGAACCACGAACCTCTGGTACAAGAATGTACTAAAGGATTTTAGTGAGATATACCTAGAGAAGATGGAGTTATAAATAAGTGTGCTACCCAAATAAAAGTATATATTGGAGTAAATATATCTTAGTATTTCATCTATATTAAAATATAGGTGAGACTTTTTCGATAAAAAAATATTTGTGTTATCTTCCCCACACCACACTATGGGTTGTAAGAGGATGTTGCACAATGGATCATTGAATCACATCACATAACATGAAAAAAACATATAAATATTCCCCCATGTATGATCTTGAGGATCTTAATGATAGCCACTATGTTGCACTATAATCATTATCATTATTTTAGGGATTGCATATAAATTTTCATGCATGTCCCTTAATGATTTAGTATTTAATGGTGCAATATATATTTTTTGTTTGAATAATTATGATGGAATATACAATATAAGAAGTTGGAAGTATAAATTTGTTTTTTTAGTCATTATGTTTATTTATTTTTGGTGTCACTATTCAATGTGGAGGCTAGGAGAAGTTGGTGGATCGAGAAAAATAAATGAGAATTTTTAAATAAAGGAATCTAAAATGGATGGATGAAAACAATTATTAAAAGCACCAAAGGGTTTTATTTTCCAATAAATACCCCCTTCCACATTAAAAAATTAGTGAGTATAGAATGGGAGTGTGATGGAGATAGAGAGCACTATGAGAATGGATCCCAATTTTTCCAACAAAATATTATTTATTATCACTAGTGCTTCACATTAGTGATAGTGAAATTAGGTTTGTGAATAATTTTTAGGAATAAAATATTAGGATAAACACTCTATATTACCATAAGGTTTTTTCTAGGGAATTTCTGTTAAGGTTTAATCTTTTGAATTATCGAGCTAATAACATATCGTAAAAAGTCACCATGATTTCATGAAGATTCCATGGAATCTGATTTACACAAATTAGAGTCATAATACTCTGCATATATATATTATTTCATAGGGATAATCCGATGAGCTTAGAGGTTTTTGATGAAAAGTTAACAAGTGTTTATAGAAGCAGTAGTGTGAAACAGTACTATAAATAATATTTTCATAAATCATTTCATAGAACACTAAAAGAATATATAAATTAATGAGAATCTAGTATTTCAAAGTAGTGCCAATGTATTTTGGAATATAAAATCATTATATGTATTGTGTTGGATTATGAGATCATCAAATAGTGATTGTTGTGTTGGGTAAAAGAATTAGATCGATGTCATTTCAAGAATTCATGATTTTTTTAAAATTATTTGGTGATCTTTCTTCAAAATAGATTTATTCATTTTTTTATTAAAAAGTTAAAACTGGATGAATCAAGTAATTTTAATAGGTCTAATTTGACAACTGGGTCATAGTGACAGCACAAACACCCCGCCTTCAGGTCCTGGCCTACTAGGTACCCCCAGTTGCCCTCATAGACAAGTGGGGCCCACCCTAGGGTCCACCCACATGCCTGAACGGGTCATCTGATTAATGAAAGTACCCATAGGACAAAACTTGTCCTTTACAGTGTGATTTTTCCTCACTCACACACACTCTGGGAAACTTCCTAGAAGGTCACCTATCCTGATCACTACTCCGGGCCAAGCACGCTTAACTGTGGAGTTCTAATCAGACAGGATCCTGAAAAGGAAGGCGCACCATGGTTACATGAGTCATATCATTTAGTTATTTAACCCTTTATCATTTGGGGATGTTACAATTAACCCCCCTTTAGAGCACAATGCCCTCATTGTGGGCCCTACATCTTAACCCTGGCAGTGCACCACACTTAAGGCTTGGTTCCTCCTCTGATACCAAATGTGACAACTGGATCCTAGTGATAGCATAGACACCCGAACATAACATGGCCTTCGGGTCCTGGCCTACCAGGTACCCCCAGTTGCCCCCGAAGACATGTGGGGCCCACCCCAGGGTCCACCCACATGCCTGAACGGGTCATCTGACTAATGACAGTCCCCACAGGCCAACACTTGTCCTTTCTAATGTGCTTTGTCCTCTGTCACACACACCCTGGGAAACTTCTTATAAGGTCACCCATCCTGATCACTACTCCATGCCAAGCACACTAAACTGTGGAGTTCTAATCAGACAGGCTCCCAAAAAGGAAGGTGCACCTTTTTGACATGAGTCATATCATTTAGTCATTTAACCCTTATTCATTTAGGGATGTTACATCTAATTATCTAACCATTATTTAGTTTTTTAGATAATAAAAGGAGAGTTATCTAAAAATAATGATAACCAAAAAACTCAAGGGATAAAGTAATCCTTAAAAAAGGGAAATCACATTAACAAATGAATTGGGTCTCTTTATTTTTTTAATTAGTTAATATCTCAATATAATGTTGTTGAATAAGAATAAGAGTTGCAGGTACTTGAAAAAAAAATATAAACACTAATTTAAACCTTAGTACTTATCACCTTTAATATGATCCTAATATATCTTTTCTAAAAGAGGAAGTTGTCAAATTTTTTAAATCATGAATGACCTTTGAGGGGGCCATAGTGATTCATGAGACTCTTATTCCGTTAGGTAATAACCAAGGAAGAGGGCCCATTTGTATTTTTTTTATCATGTTATGACTGTAGGGATGATTCTATATATGAATAATGTTATTGTATCTTTAGTTAGGACCATAGACGATACCCCCCATGGTGTTTTACCTCTATGTCAGACTAATGATGATACACCCCTTGATGTTATATTTTTTTTAGGAAAGGATTGAAACTAATATGGTTGATTTTTATGTTATCTTACTAAGAAAAGGGTGACTAAAATTGATTATCAATTGTTTTTAATTAAACTAAATGTTATGTATTTTCCCTAAATTTATATATTTTTTCATATAAAATTACATTAGATCTTGGGGTATGCTTATGGCTTGTTAGTGTTATATAACCGATTCATCATGATCACACCATATACACAAACCTTATATATACATAAATACTTTACATGTGATGATGCAGGTAAAGAAAAGGACCAATATTTGATGCTTTGGTCTGGAGGCTTATTGATTTGGTGATGGAGATTAAAGTCTGGTCAAGTAATTGAGGGATTGTACCTTTCCTATAATGGGTATTATTTTGGAACACATTACTTGTATATAATTATATTGAGGGCGACTTAGTTATAATGTGAAAATTTTAATATGGAATTACATGTGCACCATTTTTCACTGGATGTCTCGTATTTATTTTATTATATATGATGTGATTTATATATATATATGTTAGAGTTATTTGTTTCAGTTTTTATTCATTTATTTAGTGTTATAGTATTTATAGTTTAATTAATTCCCAAAGAAGCATTGTTTAACTGTTAACACTAGTCAATAACCTTTAGCGATCATAAATCACACATTAGGGATTATGGTTGTCTTTATTGGGAGATTTTGAGTACTCCCAATATAGGTAATTAAAAATGGTATAAAATAATTTTTTGATTTGTTTTATGAATTTTCAATACTGGTATAATAGAGATAAGAGTGTAAGAAATTGATAATCAATATATAAACATACATGAATAACACAGTTTTGGTAGAAACTCAAGTTAATAGGTTGGTATGATATTGGAATAATCTTTTGTAATTTTTAAATATATATTTAGTTATTAATGGGTATTTTGAATTAGTTTCGTTTTAATTCACCTTAATATAATTCAAATATGGATTATGCATCAAACATGATAGAATATAGGGTAACAGTATATGTACTTGTTTTAATGTCTATGGAAATGGGTAATTGAAGATGCACTAGGCTGATTCATGATAAGAAAAGCATTTTATATTAATTAAAAAACAATAGTAAGTATTTAATGATTTAATAAATATTTAATAATGGTAGATTAAATACTCATAACTAATTGGTAATTTTTACTAATTGTGTACTTGATTTATTTTTTTGTTTGTAACAACGATTACAATATTGTGAGTATTTTTATTTATTTTATGATATTATAATTAGATCATGTTCATATAGGCCACTATGAGGTATAAATGATTTCGGAAATAGGTAATTGCAAATTCAAAAAATTAAAATTGATATAATTTTTTTTGGAAATGAAGATTTGAGTTAGAAAATGAGAAATTTTTATAAATTTAGTTAGGAAGGTTTGGAAATAATGTTGCAATATTTAATGTTGTGGTAAATAATTTAGAGAATGATGAGAGATAGTATGTGATATAAATTTTTTGAATGAGAATGCTATTAATATTTTTATATTAATTTGGATAACTTAATTTAGAAATTTTTTTATATTAGTTAATATAACATGAACCTGCATTGTAATTTTTTTTATGAAAGGAATGGGTGATTTTTGAATAATGAATAAAATCTAATGGTATTCTTGAAAATAAATACTTATGTTTATTAATTTCATGTAATTTTATGTTAATGCATGATAATTGAAAATGATAACATTAATGAATCACCTTGTAACTACATAAATATTTTTTTATTAAAAATGAAAATATGTGTTAAATAGTAAACAATTCATCAAGTCATGATAGATATAAATTTCATAAATGGTATATATAATGTCATGAAGGTAGTATGATAATAATTCTGATGAATTAAATGATACATATTAATATTTATAATAGAAATTAAAATATATAATGTGGAACAATCTAGAAAAAATAGCATGAATTTATGTTTTAAAGATCAACATGAATGGATAAAGGTTTAATTTATGTAGTATTTATGATGGTAGAAAGTATAATTTTATTGTTAAAATCATGTTTTAAAATAATGTTACTTTTATTTAATTGGTAAAATAAAATTCATGTTATTTCTTAAAAAGAACATGGAAATGAAAAATCTAATTCTTAAGAATTTACCATATAGATAAAAATTGTTTTTTATTATTTCCATATTATTTTTAAAAAAATATTATTAATATAAATAATATAATAATGGTAAAAATAATTTCAATTGAAAAAAAGTGATAAATTGTTATGATAAACTAAATTCTTAGAGAAAAAGATATGTTCTGATAAGTGATAAATGTTATTTGTTTAAATTATTATTTTAGCAAGAAATTTAATAATTATTATATATTATATTGTGAACAAGGAAATCATAAAAGTAGAAACAATTTAGGATGAATATTAAAAAGTTATTATTTTAAAATAAAATTTTAAAAATGAAAATGATGGAACTATTTATTTTCTTTGATGATGAGTATTTTCATTTTAATAGGATGATTCATGTTAAATTGGTGAATTAATCATGTTACATTGAGAATTATATGGTAACACCTTTTTTTGAAAAAAAATATTTATTTTAAGCATGATGATATGAATGAAACTATTTAAGATAATGGATATAATGAATTAGACCATGTACCTAAATATCAAGACCTAAACTGAATCACCATAATTACTTAAGCACACTCCCAATTGCCTTAGGCATGAAACTAGTAACATTGGATAAAAATAAACCATTTTGGGATAATTTTTTCTCAAAATACATAAAACACATATGGGAATGAATGAAAAAACCTTTAATTAAAAAAAATATAAAAAATTATAGTGGAATTAATTTCTTTTTATAAATTTCAATAAAAGGAAAGGGAAAATATCGATACAAATTAATAGTGTGACTCAAATACACAATTCATGTAACATATATAAAAAATATCTATCATAGATCTATGACGCTCCATAGATGAAGATTTAATTATTTATTTTTACTAAATTACATCAAACAACAGTTACATATCCTCCAAGATATATAGATTTTAATGTACATTATATTTTATAAATGGTAGTTCTTGTTAGATATTTTATAAAACATGTGAGTTTGGATCTTATTAGGGTTTCATGGGTGTCAGTATAAGATAAAGATAATGTCTTAAGATTTGGAATGATCTTAGGCATTGAGTGATGAAATTTTAATGCATGTGATGGTCGGAAGAAGTATAGAGGCTTGTAAGTATTTTTTTGGGGTGATTGTTTTTTGAAAATTTATTGTCTAGATATATTTGGGATAAATTTGGATAAATTTATTGATATATCATAATTTTAAAGGATTTTGTTTTTTAGTCATAGTGTTTGATTGGTGTATGTTTCAGGCTAAAACAAGCTTGGGGAGTTATAGCATATGTTTGAATAAATGAATTAGTGCACAATAGTAACCATACATATAGGCATAAAAATGTATCTATATTGATAAATATGATTCATGATGGTGTTTGAAAAAAAATTAGTATCATATATAAGGGTCAACCTATATATGTAAGGTTCAACATATATGCATAGAGGTAAACTCCTCGTGCATAGTGGTATTTATTCATAAGGGTCACTATATGTAAAATTCACCCTATGAAGGGTTGTAAAAATTAATAAATGTGATATGTAAGAGTAAAATCTACATATATAAAGGTCATAAATGGTGAGTCATAAAGGAAACCCTCTGTTTAAGGGTTAGAAATTGACCAAGTGTTGGATACACAAAGGCAAATTCAAGCCAAATTGTGTTACATAAAGGTACCTGGTGGGGATATATAATGTTGCCCTATAGTGATATATAAAGGTGCCCTGAAATCATAAGGTTCGTTAGAGGTAGTGGGATTTAGAAAAGTGTGTGAGTCCCCTCTGATACAAAATGGTCATCTAGAGGATACATGAGGGTTAATAAGGTATTCTCTATAAAAAAGGTATTGTGATATATAAGGGTTAGAAAAATGGTAAATCTATGAATGTAATGGTAATTTATATAAATTATTTCCATGATATATAAGGGTCATTCATTATTAAAGGGTTGGTGTTCCATGTTCTAGGTAAGGGATTCATCCTTTAGATGTTAGGGTCTTTGGTGGGAGACACATAAGGGTCCTATAAATAGGGGTCCAATACATAGTAAATTTGGGTGGATAATGTGTAATGGTAAGGGTGATATATAAGGATCTTAAAACAACGATATATAGGGGTCATAAATTTTATGAAATTTAATTATAATGAAAATTTTCCATATATTTATAAAAATAATAATTAATTGATTTAATTATGTATAAAAGGGTAACGAAGGATATTTTGTCCAGAATATAGTGGGAGTTCCCTAGTTCTTATGCCTATTTCATTCCTCCATCCTTCTTAAGAAATATTTATTCTTGATTGCCCCAAAGGCCTTCTTTTTTATTGATTTTTTGAAAATCCCCTTTCAAGGGATGAGGGGGAAACTTTAGAAGGCCTGTAGGATTAGAGATTACATTTCCCATAGGCTTGGAGACATTATAGGCCTTGTATGTCTTAAGGAAATTATAGAGATTATGAATACAAGAAACTGACCCCCCAGCGTCTACATCGTTATTAGATCTCCACCTTTTCATATATGTTAAGCTATATATCCTTGTGCAATTATACATAGGCCCAATACCAATGAAAATTCGAAACCCTCCCTTTATTCCAAATCTGTTAGCCCTGCTCTAGTGAATCTATATTACTATTGAATCATCCTCTAGAGTTGGTTCCTTGTAAAATCTGTCTGGGCATCTACATATGAGGTGGCTCTGAAGGCCTTTAGGTGGCCCGAAGACCTTGAGGTGTCCTGAAACCTTCCTAAATCAAAGGCCTAGGTGGACTAAAGGCCTTAAGGACTCTAATACCAAACCGGTGGACCAATTTGATTAGTTCTAGCTTCTACAGTAACTACTGCAGTACCTGCTACTATACTGCTTCAGTACCCCCATAATTATGCCTCCTTCTAGTTTTGAACCTCCGTCTCATGGACGCACTTAAAAAGACCTCACCAACTAGGCTGAGGCTCATGTGATAATAAATATTTATTGATTCCTACCAGATATTTTAAAGGAATGAACCAAGGAGTACCCACGAGTAAGGGTATCAAACCTATAGTGCTTATTCTTAGATTCTCCCATTCTATACTTTTTTCTATTGATTATTCACTAAACTAGGGATTTTTTATTATTATAAAATTTAATCTCACTAATTTTGGATCAGCCAATTTTCTTAAAAGAGTGTAGTTTTATTATCTCTTGGTAGATGGTGCCTAGTTATTTCCTATGTTATACATGCATTATTCATTGTATGGTAAATAGACCTGGATAAGTTTGATTGTGTGATTGGGAACAAAACCACTTGGGTGTTTTCACTATTCATAAGAGAATCATGGGGGGTAATATCATGTGAAAAAATATGGGTTTTCTTTGTATGTCTTGGTTGTGTGGATTTAGGATTTTTTTCATGTTGTCGAATGTTATTGATAATATTTCTCTAGAAGTAGTGATTGATATGGTTCCTTGGGAACTTGATGGGTTCAAACTATGTTATTAATGGGTGATATTGATCACTAGAAATGAGATGAAAAGATTTATTGGTGTGATTCATGTAGAGACCCGTAGCTTGACGTACATGGACAATACATTACTTTTGTAGAATACTTAATACATAAAAAAACCAAAACACACAGACCGTAATAGTTTAGTGTCTTTTGAAACTCAGAACTTAATCTTCTATTATTGGTGAAAGATCTTAAACGTCTCCCATAAATATCTTCCCCGTTTGTTTTTTTAACTAAAAACTTTCTTTAAATCCTGGGGAAAATAAAACATATAAAGGGTGAGCTCAAATGCTCAGTAAGGGTAATCATAGAGAACATAAAATAATCCATAAACATTTGAATAAAAAAATGAACATAAAATCTATTCATCAAAATCTTGAGAAAAGACATAAATCTTGGAAGTACATAAGGAATATATCATAATGAAACATCAATAATGATAAAATACCATGGGAATAAAACATGTAATTGTGGAAACCATTCATCACATGTTATGATTTCCATAGTAGCCAAGGAATTGCTGCCCAGACCATCTTAGTGGACATAGTCCCTTTCTGAATCAAGTTCACTCCTCATTTTAGTCCTGTAACACTGAACCGGATTAGCATACTATTCCAGCCATGTCTATCTCATGAGATATAAATAATTACCCAATTTTTATTAGGGAGATATAGGTCCCACCCATCTCATAATGAAATCATTCTTATTTGTGCCACAAAAAAAACATAAAACATTCATCATAACCAAAATAATAAAATAGGTTTCATAAAAATCATCTGATTATAACATAATCCATATAAATCAAATGGATATAATTTCATCATAATAAAAGTGAAACCATGTAAATAATAGAGACATTATACATGAAAGATTCACATATTAAATAATGTCATCTTAGATGGAAAATGGTTTTGATAAAACACTTGAAATGAATTCTTGAGAAAAATATCCTTTCTTCTTCAAAATCATTTTCTTTTCACAAAATGCCATGCAATTTTAAAAGAAAATAATTTTGTTAAAAATATTCATGAAATCATTTGGAAGAATCTTCATGAACATAAGGATTTATAAAAACTGTAAAAATCCTTTCTTGCCGTATATGTTTTAAAAAAAACATTCTTCTCATAATTTTGCCAGAAAAGTCTAAAAAGTACCTCGTAACATAAAAAAAAATATTCCTTACATAACATTTAGTAAAAGTCAAAATTGGTAAAAAGGATTAAAAATACATGAAAAAACTTTTATAAAACATGGACATGGATGATAGAAATAACCCCAGTAATTACTTACAAATAAGCAATCTCAGATAAAAATGAGATTTGCAAAATTATCCCCTACCTTAGGTCCGATATGTTTTGTATGGATCTGAAACTCCTGTATAATGATTTAAATAATTTCATTTACTTATTACATAATCATATTCATTGTTATGATATCATATATGTTTGACTTATGACTTTATATTACCCGTTTTGTTTGTAAATTCCATGTTAACGTAGCATTTTGGGTAAAATCATTTCATTTATCGTATGTGTTTCAACTTGTCGTTCTTGATATTATTACTTATATCCGGATTTAAATTATTCCAGAATGTAAAACGTGATTTATATTAATCATATACTTATATATTATAGATTGATAAAAGGAATGAAATACATCGTTCATGGAGACGGTAGGTCGTACGTACACATGAATGCTGTTTTTGTTTCCTTATTGAATTGAATGAAACTAAATAGATGACAAACATATATATATATATATAAATACAATATAATTATTATTTAATATATTTAATTATTATTTATTATATAAACTTTATGATCATTCATGTCTGGTTAACATGGAGAATGAATCTCATCGCGTCGTGGAGACGGTAGTCCGTACGTACGCACGAGTGGTGATATCGTTCACATAATTATTGAATTGGAGTGGAAGGTATAATATATCATAATAATTATGATGTTATAATAACCAGATATATTTATTCTTTACACCATTATACCCATCCATGTAAGGTGTTGGTGGAAAAACAGATTACACCACGGTGTGGAGACGATATTCCGTAAGTATGCACGCGCGGTGATTTTGTTTTCTGTAGGATGGATAGAAGGTGAAATAGGGTTGTTTCATATTTATAATAACATATCAGTATATTAGGGATACTGATGATATTACTTCATAATGAAAAAACTAAAGAATAAGGAGTAGAAGAAGAATGGAACTTGAAGAAAACGGTAGAAGGTATTACCTATTTCTCGAAGTGCCTCCTTTAAACTTTTTATTTAGGGCACTAGAGATGGTCGTTTGAGAATAAAAGTACCTCTAGTAGGTTTATAAGGAATTGGGGAAGTGAAATTTGTAGGGGTTGGCCGGGATTGATGGCTCAAAGTGGTGTAAGGAGGAGAGGGAGGAGGTTCCCTTATAAAAGGGAGGAGAGGGGCACCTTTGGAATCCTCAAAAAAATTAGTTTAAAATAAATTCAAACCATTCATAAAAACCACTAAAAATGATTCAATTATAATATTAGATGTGATAGGGTTTTAATCTCATCAAAAAATAAAATTTAGACATATAGGTAATTTATTTTAAACATTATCAACTTGATTTCTCATTATTTAATCTATTAAATTTTATTTGTGGTAATAAGATTATAAATTTTAAATTGTTATTAATAATTACTTATGTGCTGTGAATTATCCATAATTAGATAATTTATGAAATTTTAGACTATATAATTTTCAATTTAAAATTTTTAAATATTTTTGTGATTTTTATACAATTTAATAATATGTTATTTTTATAAAATAACAATAGTGTCAATTTTGACACTATCCATTTATTTGAATTTAATTTAAATCGACACAAATGATATATTCAAAATAAAATATTTAATAGGTTCCTATGATGTCATATTAATCTAAAAAATTGTTTGAGTACATTAAATAGTTCATATATATTCATTTTAATTTTTTTAAACCATTTATTTGGTATATATCTTAATAAAATAATTAGTACAACAGTTTTGTATAATTATTTAATATACTTATATGTTGCATAAAAATTAAAAATAAAATTATTTGATGAAGATAAATACCAAAGATTTTATAATAATAATTTTACTCGAATTTATCATCTTAAAATTACAACATGTAAATTGTTATCTTTATTAAATTATGAAGTTGACAACTTTGGAATCATTTAAAATAAACTATTATAAGTGTCATAATCGCCTTAATAAGGATCCAAATGGTCAACAATTAGGCTAGTGGATTATTAGGGTTTATATATACACTAATAATAAGTTTTGTGCAGATTTTTTGGCCTTTTAATTTGTATTACTCTTTCAATAAAAACTATATTATTGATTTTTCACAAAATAAATAATTTCTTCATCATTAATGTATACGATAATAAATTAATTAAATAACTATTAAAAATTAAAAATAAATTACCATGACAAAGAAAAACATTTTTTATTTCAAATGATTTTTTATAAAAGAATTTATATTCTGTATAAACTTGTATTAAAAATACTTAAATTATTAAAGTTGAGTGAGACATATTTCACTTTCCTTTAAATAAAATAAACTAAAGGTCTTAATCACCTCCAAGTGAGTTCTAATGGATTCCATTTCTACCCAAATATTACTTAAGATGAAATATAATCATCCAATTGTATTAAGTCAAGTGTTATGGTAATTTTATAATATTATATTTACCCTTAATTACCCGATTTACCTTTTACTATGGTAAATAAAATTTACCGTAGTTACTATTCACAATGCCCAAAAATAAAAAGTAGTCTATTAATATAATTTGTACCTACTGATTCCAAATATGGAATCCATTTTTCCAAATTCAATACACAGAAGTTGCAGAAATTAAATAAAAATTAATCCCGTTGTCAAAAGAAAATGGGTTTTTGTTTAAAACATTGCAAAAGATTGAATTGATTTAACCTATGAATTCAAGGTAAAATCAATGCTATTGACATAAATTACATTAAATGGTAAAATTATATTCTATTTATACTTTAAAACCATTAAATATTATAATTTATCCAAATAAATTATTACGATGAAAAAATTTGATTTTATATAAAATATAGCGTGTTTTTACTATTCATTAAAATATGAAAGTTATCAGAATAATATGAAAAATTTATCCAATGTAAAATTTTATATCCTGATCCTAAGAACAATTTTATTTTGTAATATTGAACTTATAAACGTGTCAAAAATTAAATTTAAAATGGGTGCTCCATCAAAAGCGGCAAAACTTCATTTTTTGAAAAATACTTATTTTACCCGAAAAATTTATTTTGTTCTTATATAATGTTCTAAAGAATGTGTGAGATGAATAATAATGTTATAAAATTAAAAATTTAATTAATAATATTCATAACAGCTAGTTCATAATAATATTATAACCATATATCGTTGTTTAGTGAAACCTGATATTGCGTACAACACACGCTATCGAGGAAGGTCGCGATTGCATGTAATGTAAGCCAAGTCAGGGTTGCGTATACTACAAGTTAATAAGATGTTGCGTATAGTTCAAGATAATCTTGGTGTAGAATAAAATAGAATACATCAATGAAATTAAAATGAATATTTTTCATAAAATCTCGGGGTGTTACAATCTACCCCCCTTAAAATGAATTTCGCCCTCAAAATTCATCAGAGTAAAAAATGGTTTACTACTCGAATGTTTTATAAGATACCCACATCATAAAAATGAATAAAAAACTTCATTTTAAAAAGTGAAGTATGCAACATATTGGTTACCCAAATTAACTCATCACTGGGTTTACACGTAGGAGAACATAGGTGAAAATATGGATATGGAAGAAAAATCTAACCATCATATTCTGATGGAGAGTGGTAGAGGACTTGGCTATGAAAAATCCAACAATCACAAAGCCATAGATTTGTGATTATCTAAGGTACAATCTGATTCATCTAATATAATGGAACTAGGAAAACATTTTTGGATTTCAAGATCATTTCCCTAAATTTGATGAATTAAAAGAAATACTTACATGATTTTGGTACAATCTCACTGTTGTTCGTGAATTGAACAATTTCCACGTCATATATTAAAGAAATGAAGTTGAATTTGTTATTCGTGAAGCGTTAACAGATCATGTGATAGAATGATGGGTCATTCCATCTATTTCAAAAGGTTAGCAAAAGTTATAAGTCCATCTTATGGTTAGATTAATCGTATTTGGTTCCAAAAATGGACTTAGACTTTATTTATCATACCACTTAATAAAATAAAACTACTTTCCACTAACCAGGGACTTCCTGTTGGCCAGTGGTAGGCGATAAAGGCCTGTCACACTTCGGTTGTGGGTCCGATTTCCACAGCCTTGTCCGACGCGATGGGTTGTCGCCCGTCTTGCAGGTTGTCCCTTTTTCTAAAACTAAATTATAATAACATTCCTGAAATAATATCAAAAAAAGTCCTAGGCTTAAACAATACACTATGATGTCTGAAATAACCCTTTCCAATCTTTAGACTTATCCAAAATACATCTGTCTAATCTAATAGTGTACAGAAAATGATTACTGGATGTTTCACATAACAAGAACATGAATAACATCATTTTATCATATGATATATCTTGTTTGTCACATTCCAAACATGTAAATTCCTTAATCATGTGTTCTTTTGAAACAGAAATTACCACAGAACTTTAGTGAAAACATGAATGTTGTCAAAAGGTAACTCTTTCCACATTCCAAAATCCCAAAATTTCTATATTCTCAAACCATGATATCACTTTTCCCATATATTAGTCATGAGCTCATAAATACAATCAAACATCTCATTATCTTCTTATCCCTTTATTATGCGCATATCATCTACTTTCCAAAAATATTTCAATCACTTTTCATGGTTACCAATGCCATATTCTTATGGAAAACCAAAATGGACCAATACATAGATATTCTTATATACCATAAAAGCACCTCAAAAAAATTATTCTTGAATACCAATAAAAAACACTTGAATCCAACATCTTCATTTGATTGTCATGGAATAATTCCTTCCTTGATTTATAAGTAACTTCTTAGGTCAGGGCATTGAGTTGGGTAAAGCCCATGTTCTCTGCAGATAAGACATTGGACTCCATAATAGTCTGTCACTCTATGACCCTTTTCTCCACAAAGATAACATCTTCCCCTCCATTTGAGGTATTCCTTAAGGTTCTTCATCCCATATTTATAAATCTAAATATTCCTTTGTCTATTCTCCTCACCATGTGACCAAGCATAAAAGTCCATCTTCCTCTTATTTGATGACATAGGAATACAACTAAAGTTCACCTTGTTAATCAGATATCGGGATGACTGATTCGGAATAATCATGATATCTTTCTCTCTAGGCGTTACATAATTTTGTTGATCATAGTCACCATTTTCCCATTGTAATCAATGTTAAGTGAATTCCTTCTCGTTCCCTCCATTGACTAAGACCAGAAACCATAGTGTACGAAAAGTTAAAATAACGAGGAACCACATAATCATAAAAAGACACTTATGGGATGTTTAAATTATCAAAAAATTATTTAATCCATGACACCTTAGGTTTCTCCTAGGTAATTCATGATTGGAAACATAATTTCTAGGACTCTAACCTATACGTATAATTACCCATAGGGACATCCCTAGGCATACCTTAGAAATATCTCTGGATTTTAAAAAAGTTTTTCACATCCTAGTTTCCAAAGGTTGACTAAACCTTTCCTCTAATACCAACTGTAGAGACCCAGAGCTTGACGTACATGGACAATACATTACTTTTGCAGAATACTTAATACATAACAAAAATAGACACCGAAGGACCATAATTGTTTAATGCCTTTGGAATCTTGGAACATAATCTTCTAATCTTGCTGAAAGATCTTCAACATCTCCTATAAAGATCCTCCCCTTTTCTTTTCTTAACTAAAAACTTTCATTAAATCCTGGGAAAAAGAAAACATATAAAGGGTGAGCCCAAATGCACAGTAAGGGTAAGCATAGAGAACATAAAATAATCCATAAACATTTGAATGCAAAAACATGAACGTAAAATCTAAACATCAAAATCTTGAGAAAAGACATAAATCTTGGAAGTATGTAAGGCATATATCATAAAGAAACATAAATAATGATAAAATAACATGGGAATAAAACATGTAATTGTGGCAACCATTAAGCACATGTTATGATTTCCATAGTAGCCAAGGCATTACTGCCAAGACCATCTTAGTGGACAAAGTCCCCTTCTGAATCGATTTCACTCCTCGTTTCAGTCCTATAACAATGAACTGGATTAACTTACCATTCCAGCCATGTCTATATCATGAGATATAAATCTTTACCCAACTCATTTGAGGGAGATATAGGTCCCACCCATCTCATAATGGAATCATTCTTACTTGTGCCACAAAAAAACAGAAAACATTCATCATAACCGAAAGAATAAAATGGGTTTCATAAACATCATCCCATCAAAACATAATCCATATAAATCAAATGGATATCATTTCTTCATAAGAAATGTGAAACCATGTAAATCATAGAGACATTATACATGAAAGATACACATATGAAATAATGTCATCTTAGATGGAAAATGGTTTTGATAAAACACTTGAAATGAATTCTTGAGAAAAATATCCTTTCTTCTTCAAAATCATTTTCTTTTCATAAAATGCCATGCAATTTTAAAAGAAAATAATTTTATTGAAAATATTTATGAAATCTTTTGGAGGAATATTCATGAAAATAAGTCTTTATAAAAATTGTAAAAATCCTTTCAGGCCGTATATGTTAAAAAACATTTTTCTCATAATTTTTCCAGAAAAGTTAAAAAAGTACCTCGTAACGTAAACAAAAGAATGATTCCATACATACCATTTAGTAAAAGTCAAAATGGGTAAAAAGGACTTTAAAAATACATGAAAACAATTTTATAAAACATGGACATGGATGATAGAAATAACCGCAGTCAATACATACGAATAAGAAATCTCAGATAAAAATGAGATTTGAAAAAATTTCCCTTACCTTAGGTCTGATATGCTTCATATGGATATGAACCACCTGTATAATGTTTTAAATAATGTCATTGAATTATTAAATAATAATATTCATTGTTATTATATCATATATGTTTCACTTATGACTTTATATTACATGTTTTTTTGTAAATTACATGTTAAAGTAGCATTTTGGGTAAAATGATTTCATTTATCATGTGTCTTTCGAATTGTCATTCTTGATATTATTACATATATCCTTATTTAAATAATTCCATAATGTAAAACATGATTTATATTAATCATATACATATATATTATTGATCGATAAAAGGAATGAAATACACCATTCTTGGAGACGGCAGGCCGTACGTACGCATGAACACTATTTTTGTTTCCTTATTGAATTGAATAAAACTAAATAGATGACATACATATATATATATATATAAATCCATTAGTATTATTATTTAATATATTTAATTATAATTAATTATCTAAACTTTATGATCATTCATGTATGGTTAACATGGAGAATGAATCTCATTACATCGTGGAGACGGTAGTCCGTACGTACTCACGAGTGATGATATCGTTCCCGTAATTATAGAATTGGAGTGGATGGTATAACATATCAGAATAATCATGATGTTATAATAACCATATATATTTATTCTTCACAACATTATACCCATACATGTAAGGTGTTGGTTGAAAAACAGATTTCACCACGGCGTGGAGACAGTATTCCGTACGTACGCACGCGCGATGATTTTGTTTTCCATAGGATTGATAGAAGGTGAAATAGGGTTGTTTCATTTTTATAATTACATATCAGTATATGAGGGATACTGATGTTATTACTTCATAATGAAACAACTAAAGAATAGGGAGTAGAAGAAGAATGGAACTCTAAGAAAACGGTAGAAGGTATTACCTCTTTCTCGAAGTTCCTCCTTTAATCATTCTTTTTAGGGCACCTGAGTCGGTCTTTTGAGACGAAAAGTACCTCTATTAGGTTTCTATGGAAGTGTGGAAGTGAAATGGGCAGGGGATGTCCGAGATTGAAGGCTCAATGTGGTGTAAGGAGGAGAGGGAGGAGGTGCCCTTTTATAAGGGAGGAGAGGGGCACCATTGGAATCCTCAAAAATATTAGTTTAATATAAATTCAAACCCCTCATAAAAACCTCCAAAAATGACTCAATTATAATATTAGATGAGATAGGGTTCTAATATCATCAACCAGTAAAATTTAGACATGTAGGGAATTTTTTTTAAACATTATCAACTTGATTTATCCTTATTTAATCTATTAAATTTTAATTGTGGTAATAAGATGCTAAATTTTAAATTGTCATAAATAATTACTTATGTGATGTGAATTATCCATAATTAGATAATTTATGAAATTTTAGACTATATAATTTTCAATTTATAATTTTTAAATATTTTTGTGATTTTTAAACAATTTAATAATATGTTATTTTTATAAAATAACAATAGTGTAAAGTTTGTCACTATCCATTTAGTTTAATTTAAATTAAACCCAAACAAATGATATATTCAAACTAAAATATTTAATAGTTTCCTAACATGTCATATTAATATAGAAAATTAGTGTAGTGCATTAAATAGTTCATATAATATTCATTTTTATATTTTTTTAACCATTTATTTGGTATATATCTTAATAAATTAATTAGTACAACATTTTTTATAATTATTTAATATACAAATTTGTTTCATAAAAATTAAAAATAAAATACTTTGATGAAGATAAATATCAAATATTTTATAATAATAATTTTACTCTAATTTATCATCTTAAAATAAGAAAATGTAAATTTTTCTGTTTATTAAATTATGAAGGTGACAACTTTGGAATCATTTAAAATATAATATTATAAGTGTCATAATCACCTTAATAAGGATCCAAATGGTAAAAAATTCGGCAAGGGAATAATTAGGGTTTATATATACAATAATAAAATGTTTTGTTCATATTTTAGGGCCTTTTGATATGTAATACTATTTCAATAAATACTATATTATTGATTTTTCAATAAATAAATAATTTATGCATCATTAATGTATAAGATAATAAGGTAATTAAATAACTCTTAAAAATTACAAATAAATTTCCATGATAAATAAAAACATTTTATCTATAAAATGATTATTTAATAACGAATTTATATTCTGTATAAACTTGTATTAAAAATACTTTAATTATTAAAGTTGAGTGAGACATATTTCACTTTCCTTTAAATAAAACAAACTAAAGGTCTTAATCACCACCAAGTGGGTTCTAAAGGATTCCATTTCGACCCAAATATGAATTAGGACCAAATATAATCATCCAATTGTATTAACACAAGTTTTATGGTAATTTTATAATATTATATTTACCATTAATTACACGATTTACCATTTACTATGGTAAATAAAATTTACCGTAGTTACTATTCATAATGGCCAAAAATAAAAAGTAGTATATTAATATAATGTGGACCCACTGATTCCAAATATGGAATCCATTTTTAAAAATTCAATACACAGAAGTTGTAGAAATTAAATAAAAATTAATCCTGTTGTCGAAAGAAAACTGGTGTTTGTTTAAAACATTGCAAAATATTGAATTGATTTAACCTACGAATTCAACGTAAAATCAATGATAATGACATACATTACATTAAATGGTAAAAATATATTATATTTATACTTTAAAACCATTAAATATTATAATTTAACCACATAAATTATTACGATGAAAAAAGTTGTTTTTAATTAAAATATAGCTTGTTTTTACTATTCATTAAAATATGAAAGTTATCAGAATAAAAAGAAAATTTTATCCAAGGTAAAAAAATTTATCCTGATTCCAAAGAATGATTTTATTTAGTAAAATTTAACTTAGAAACATGTCAAAAATTAAATTTAAAATGGGTGCGCCATCAAAAGGTCGCAAAACTGCATTTTTTTTAAATTCTTATTTTACCCGAAAAATTTATTTTGTTTTTATAAAATGTTCTAGAAAATGTGTGCGGTGAATAATAATGTTATAAAATTCAACATTTAATTAATACTATTCATAACAGCTAGTTCATAATAATATTATAACCATATATCATTGTTTAGTGAAACCCGATATTGCGTACAACACAGGCTATCAAGGAAGGTCGCGATTGCGTGTAATGTAAGCCCACTTAGGGTCACGTATACTGCAAGCTAATACAGTGTTGCGTATAGTGAAAGATAATCTTGGTGTATCGTACAACAGAAGACATCAATGAAATTAAAAAGAATATTTTTCATAAAATCTCGGGGTGTTACAATTCAAATGGTGTTTACCATTTCTATTGTTGGTGATAGATGTTCATCGAGGTGTGGCCATTGAATTTTAGTAATTCCACTAAACATGGGGGTTAAGGACATTAGGGTCATGTGCACATAAGATAGTTCCCATGATGTGGTTCTGACCACTGGTTTGATAGTAGTATCCTCCATAATGAAGCATTATAGGGTGATGATGTGGTTCATCGATACATAGGGGGATACAACATAGTTGGACAAAATTGGTGGTATAAGATATTATGAAGGGGGAGAAGGATTATTTTTGTGTAAGTGATATTTTTTGGGAATGATGAGAAGATATTGGTAAAGTGTTGGTATGTCCATGCCTTAGGTTCTTCTGAGGTTTTTAGCTAGTGTATGTAAAATAGTTTATATTACTACAGGTCTTGTGATATGGTTTGTGGATGTACCATTAGGGAATCATGGTTGTTTTTAATGGAGAATTTAAGATACATAGAATTCAAAAGAAGGAAGATAGATCTTCTAGTATGATTGATTGTGGATACATTATTCCACTCCAGCACTGGCCGTAGTACGTAAAGGTTTACCATGGGTTTGTCGAGCATGTGTGGTGTAGATTTTGTAGTAGACTTAGTTTTTTAATTATTATTATTTTCATACATAGGTATAACCAGGGATATTAGTTAGGGACACCATTGGTGGTGGCATACTGAGTTCATAATGATACCCTGCATGATACCTGTATGATGAATTCCTATAATATATATCATAGAATAGGTAAGGGTAAAGTCTTGTCATTTATATTTTAGTAGGGAAAGTTAATCAATATTTATACATGATAGGTGATGTGATTTTGAAAATGGGTTGAATGGATCCTTAATACATGGATATTATATTATTATAGACATGACTGGACTTGCATAAATGTGATCAGACTACAAGTGATCAAGTTTATTCTTATATCACTAAAATGGAATTGAGATGTTTCTTTTTTACTTATCATGTTTATTTTTTTTTGTCTTTTTGATTCCGATATTTAATGTTTTTCCACTATTAATGTTTTATTGTTAATATTTATCATTATAGGGTATAGTCTACCCACAATCACCTCTTAAACCCTCACTACTTATATTCCTCATTTGGTGTATAGGGATATACACCCAAGGTCATTTTATAATTAAATATGGTTACAATAGAGTGATCTAGATTGAGATATTATAAATTGGCGTCTGAGAATGTTGGGATAAAATAATATAAGTTAGTCTTGTTTTATGTTTGGGCTATGGTCGATGGAGACTTAGGAAAGTGTTGGAACATTGTATGAATGTCATGTTGTGTTCTTTGACAACATAAGTACTGATTGAGGTCCACGTTAATAAGGTACCTTAGATCATTTTAGTTTTTAGGGTTCTAGTTTATTTATTTAAATTTATTGATTTTTGATTTGGACTCTTAAAACTGAGATGAATGAGGTGATACTCATGCATCATTTTAGACATATAAAGTTCATTTGAAATGAATATTAAAAATTCTGATTGTCATTATGGTTTAGGAATGGAAAAGTCATTGACTATTTAAAGTGTTAGAAACAACGTATGTGGTGTTTTTCAATATATAAATTCTACTCAGTTAGACCAGGTCAATGATTCTTGGTCTGAATAACAATGTGGATCATGTGCATGTACTGTGTGTATGGCACCTGACCATGAAATGGGTAGGTGGGGCTATGAGGTAGGATGACGTGGGAAATGAGTTTGGTAGGAAAGTATAAGGGCTAGTGGATCACACTGCCTATTACAACCTTCTCTATTTTTTATATCTGGATATTTATATCTATATTGAGCATGGTATTTTTATTTTTAATGATATGAAACCTAGATAGACTTTTTTAGGGAATCAAGATGAAGGAGAAATGGTAACGCCAAAACATACATTAGATGAGGTCATCAAGTGTGTTGGTGAGCATGAGACAAAGACATAGAATCTGATAATGGAAAGATGTCCATAATGATTTGGTGATTTCAAGAAGTGGTTAGATTTATATCTTATTGAAATCGTAGTGAAAGTTATCCATAGTATTTATTGGGGATCTCTAGAAGCTGATCCATCCATGGAATACCTAACACAAGAGTTCTATTAATAACTTATTTATTTTTCCAGGAGAGGGTGAACCCTATGTAGTAGAGTAATGGATTGAGTTAGTGTATATGATCATAGATTAGATTGATATACCACTAGGGTGGATAGTGAGGCCAACTACTTATATTCTCAAGGGACAATAAAAATGATAGTAGGATGTGTAGGTGAAAGTAGGTATACATGAGGGTGTGATTTGGAATGAATTAAGGTGATTTTCATCAATAAAATCTTTCATAATATGTGGAGGATGTAATGAGCACGTGAGTTCATACACATGGGATAGAGGAAGACTTAATTCAAGGATTATGACATGAAGTTCACATATTTGTTGAATTTTTTTCCAATATTAGCATGATATGATATTTTAAAGGTGTTAAGATTTAAGGATGGTATACAAAATTCTATTAAGGCTTAGGAATGCATTTTCATGTTGACCAAATTTTCGTATGTGGTAAACTAGGTGGTACAAGAAGAGTGGAACATGGTGAATAAAGGTATAGAGAACTAGATGGTGGTATCATGAGATATTATTTTTAGGCCTCTGAGTATATAGAATTTTATACATTAGGGGAACAATTAGGGTAGTAAGAAAAAATAATTGTTGATGTCTTTATATAGTAGGTCATTAAGGAAGTGCTTCTAGTGTGGGAATATAGGGCATGTTCAATCCTAGTGCGTTTGATCAATAAATTATTGTTATGCATGCATCTAGATGGTAAAATTATATAAACATTATTGGATAACCTCTAATTCTGTTGGAGATCATGTGATAGGTTAGACTTAGGCATTTGAGGTATGAATGGGAGTGCTGCTGGGATCTAGTAGCTTGGACATGACAACATGTGTGGGTTAAGGCCAAGAATTAGATATTCATAAGTGGGGGAATTGGATGATAGTGAGTGAGAATATATAGGTCGGATAAGTATTAGGTAGAAAGGATTTGATTTTGTTTTATGAGATTGAAGTGGTCCTCTTAAAGAAGAAATGAGATCCATTTATAGTTAGTGGTAATCTGAGAGCGTGTTGAGTTTTGTTTGTATAAAAAGTTCTAGTTTATGGTGTTCATAAATTATTAGTGGAATGACAAGATGTTTTTTGAGATATGGGAATCAAATATGATGTGGTATAACTATGAGTTATGTTTGTATTAGGTATGGAAGTGGTTATCAGGTATGTTGTGGTATGAAAATTGGAATTAGGTATGATGTGGGATGAAAGTTAGCATAAATATGATGTGGTATAATGATAAATGATGAATGGTATATATGTCTGGATTTTTGGAATGGGTAGGATTTACATTGTTTGATGGGCATGACATAATCCTCATATTTTTTAATTTGAATTGAATGAGACTTGGTAGGTGAATCCTATGGAGGGGAGTGTTCATGGAATGAGTATTCCTATTTGAATATAATATTTAGGGTATCAAAGAAATAGAAAAATGCATTCAACATTGTATTAGTGTTTTGGTAATGAGGTAAATGGGATGATCAATCTTTTGTATGGGTTTTTTCACGCATCACCAAAGATTTTTAATGACGATCCATTGTATGAAGGCAGCTTGTAATGCCCCAGAGTATTCATGAGTGGATGTTCAGGTTAGACTAATATGACATGATCCACTGGGTCTCTACATAGGTCATTAGTGAGGTGGGTGTTCCACCCCAAGCATGCCTCCAATAGGGAAGGGTCTAGTTATTACAAACAAGAAGGTTTAACTCATAATTAGAGTCCTAAGATTATATAACTGATAACAGATATGAAATAAAATCGAATAAAATATTCACATCCATACAAGAGATAACTCTCTACAATATAACATGAATTATATATAAGTTAAAAAATTCATATTCATATAATAAAAATGATTCAAAAAATGGGAATAATTAATACAAGGCCCCAAAACAAAAAAATAAAACTCACCCCAGGCATCTAGGAAAGATGAAATCAATATGTTGCATTGACACTACACTGAGAACTTCCTAATACAAATCCCATCAGTCCCCAACTAAGATCCAACTTCACTAGCTCTATCCTAGTCGACATCACAATTTTCCCATGCAATTAATATATAGAAAAAAACAATAGGCATGATTACCATGTATGGATGAGTATAAATATATGTATTAGGACACCCAAAATACAAAATTCCCTAGAGAATGAAGGTAGAAAAATGTGGAAGGTCAAACTGTGTAGCCTCCCAACTCAAAGAAAAATGGGAGGACACAAGATGTGGGAGAAGTTAAGGCTTCTATTCCCAATAAAATCTCAACTCAATATCACTTTTGAATAAAAGGAATCCTATAACTTTTTCACTCTAGGGAATGATGATTTCATAAATACACCTCAAACTCTAGGGGAAGGCACATCCCTACTCATAAAACTCAATGGAAAACATCTCAATTCCCCTTAACCTCATGGGTAATCATACCACATAGGTCTATAAGAGGTATACCACCACGAAAATAACAATATTAGAACCAAGGGATATAACTAAGAAGATCCTTGCAATAAAGGATCATCATCCATGAACCATACCACATGTATCATCATCACCAAAAGCTCATCATACTAAAAGATAATCCAAAACAAATGCATATAGTTATTCCTAGAACAACTAATGAAACAAAAATTCCATCAGAACACAACACACTCAGATCCAAGAAGTAATAGTTCAATTGATTAGGTAAAATCACACCTCATAAATGATATGATTCGTAGGGGTACTGAACCCTTAGATTGAGTGTCTTACACCCAATTCTAGACAACAATAGTGGATAAAATATCCTCATCCATGCTAGTTGAAAAGGTAGTATTATAGATTAGTAAAACTTATTGGGGGAAAATCATCCAACCTCAGGGTTAAAACCCTTATAGAAAACCCATATCCATAGGATTATCATACCATGGAGAAAGAAAGATACCCTGAATGAAACAATTCTCATGTATCTAAGCTCATCTATGTAGTTTGAATATGATCACCATCACATCACTGACCTAATACTACCTTTGTGAAACCCATTCCCGACCATAATAAATGTTCTATCAAAGTGGATATAACCTCCATCCATGGATGTGTTGTCCTATGACTAAAAGAAGTAGGTAAAGAAACCATATCCTAACATATAAGATCTATATCCTATATCCTTAGGAAAGTAATAACTCTATCATCACAAGAGATGAACCAAACGTCATTGTATAATACATTCCTGAGGGAGAACATAAATCCATAACTCTATATTATTCTCACCTTGTAGTGGTTTGAACTAAAAATATGAGAGAATAGGTTCCAATATCACTCCATAATAATCTCATTCTACCTCACGCAATATCTCATGGGGTGATATATTGGAGATATAGGGTCGATTACCCACAATGGTAATCTATCCATGAATTCCCCTATACAACATGAGTAAAAAATAAATCCACATCATCCTATTCTCACCACGTAAACCATATACAATGATAGGGTTCATGAGAAGGGGTGAGTTTTCCTCTAGATCCACACACATTTATAACTCTATTCCGGACACCTTGTTATAATGAATTATCTTATGAATTCTATCAACAAATTTGTATTATAAAAAAAATTAAATACAATTTCCACTTACATCACTATGTAAATGGATTTGAGTGGCTAAATAGACTACATCATCATCATTTATATGGGAAAAAAATTTAGGATATGATATTTATTTGTTCACAATAGAAATTTGATGAGTAAAATGAAAAAATATCCCCAATGGGAGATGAATGCATGATGTAGTGGAACTTGGGCACATCATGTAGTGCATTGGTGTAGGTGAATTCACACGTGGGGTGTATGTGTACCCTATACATGATATTGGCATGCCAGCACATGTTATCATGTGTGACGTACCTCTTTCCCTAGTCGGGTCAGGTGGACCAAGATCAACATGCACTATTTAGACCTTCATCTGTGTAGGGTGGTGTTCACTAGCCTTTCTATAGGCCTGAAATACTATCTAGACTATGATACCTAGAACAAAAGGGTGTCTATAATTGAGGCTCCCCCACTTTCCAAAGGGTAAGAGAGAGGCCATTTGATCTCTCAAGATCTGATGGATTGGGGAAAACCCGAGCAGTTCCCCCTTTAATTTATTGGTCTCAAAAATATTTTATGGGACCCCAAATCTTAGAACCATCAGTTTCATTATGTCCAAACTGCCCTTAATTCCACTAGTGACGAAATCTATTTATATACTTCCTTTGAGTCCCCTAACTGTAAATCCATGATGGAAATTCACTTAATACTGTTGGTAGAAGATCTATGGATGACCTTTAGAGAACCCATTTGTTCTTCACTAAGCACCTCTTATTTTCTAGAAAATTACAAATAATTACACATAATAGAGATAAAATAAAAAATTAACCATACCTCATGGTGAATTTCAAAATATTTATGGTTGAAAACTAATGATCCTCACTCCATGGTCATATAATCCCAATTCAGATTCAACCATCCTCCTTAGAAAGTCTCTTGTACCACCTCACCAATGACCATGGCATCAATAAGGTGATGTATCCTCTTCACCATTGTAAAATAGAGGGAAAGGGGAAGGAGCGAAATACTAATAAAAATGATTAAATTAAAAAAATACCACTTAATTTTATCAATGATGACTTGAAAAAAAACCTGATTCTAACCAAAATTATAGCACTCATTGGGTAAAACCAACATTTTAAACCAAAAAATGTCTTATTTTCCTATATGAGGCCTTTTTGTGGTGATATAAACCATTTATAATAAATGATTTTGGGAAGGATAAATATAATATATTAGTTTGATATATTTTTATCAAGGTCCTATGACACTTACCGATGCTTCCTAAGTGTAAAAACCACTCAAAGAATTCAACGAAATAATTAAAAAATATTCCCAAGGTCATTTTTGTAGAAGAAATTACAATTTTCCCTTTTAAAGTATTAAGGATCCAAAAATTCAAAAGGAATTAAGTCTTCAATATAGGAAAACCAATTTTACTACAACCTATATACTTTATATATTTTCTATCCTAAAAATATAACATCCCAACTAGCTCTATGAGAGTCCCATATCCAATCCCTACAAGGTAAGATAACACAAACTCGTGGATGAGCTCACAAAACATTTGATTCTCTATAGATCTATTGGGATATTGAAAAAATCCTATTGGGAACCCATCCATACTAAATCAAATACAAGTGGGACACCCTATCCTAATTCTCAATAATACACAAATACCAAACAACCACAACACACCTCCAAGGAAGCTCCCAAAACCATCATGATTCACCTTTAGTGAATCTAATCAAGGACTTTTTCCCAATGACTTTTCCTCCAACCATTTAACACACATCAATACCAATAAGAATAAATTCCATAAACCATTGATACTAACTAGATTTAATTCCTCTACAAAGGCAATTCTTGGGGGGGGGTGTCATGAACCCCACCTTCAAAAAGGGTGACCTCAAAGACTTCCATATGAAGGGGTCTAATCACACCAAACTTCAACCCTAGGCACATATATAAGAGAAATATATCAAAACATAGGATAATTCCATTATTTTACTATTCATCAGAAACTATCAATAATTCACATAGATGATTTTATGTGACCTCAATTTTTCCATGTAGAAGACATATTTCATTTTATGAGTTTTAGAGCCTCAACACCTTTAGAGGGGTCAAATAGTAATTTTACCTTAGACAAAAACCATGGAAAAATTTTATGATGGTATTGTTGATTTTAGGAAGGGAAATATAGACTTGGGAATAATTTTGGTATAATTTAAACAAGGGTATTTTTTTCAATATATTTAGTTTTTATTAAAATTATATTATTTATTCCTACATGAAACGACATCAATATCATATAACTGAAGTTCTATATTGAAATTATGGCATAAATATTAATTCCAAAATGTTTGAATTTCTCTAGGATAGTTATTATCCACTAAAATAAGAAAATATTAATTTTTAATATGTATAATATTAATGAGATTAATTATTCAAAAACACCATTTTTAGTGTATTTTACAATTTGAACATTATTTGACATTATGATTGTAAATATTTGTTAAAATGCATAATTACAAGGTATATATTTGAACAAATAATAATACACACAATGTTATTTATTTTATTTTCAGGTCTCCCATGCTATAAGGAATAATTTATTCTTTCAAATCACTTGAAAATTCACATTGGAAGATGATCAAAGTGGGATTTCATGCCAACAAATTCAGGACAAAGTAAAATAGAAAATATCCCAATAAAGATACTGTAGAGGAAAAGATAAAATCCCAATGATTCTATAAATTTAAATATATATATAAGGCATTATGGGGAACATTTAATTAAAAACCGAACCAAGCTAATTCAGGTGTTTTAATTGATTTATTGGTTGCCCAAGTTGAAGATGAAATTCTGGGCTAGATTTTGCGGCTTAGAAAATCATCCCAAAAATTTAAACATTTCTCTCAAACCAGAAATTTTATGGGATAAAATTTTACAAATATTTTGGAGATATCAATGTATTAATTTTCTTTTTCTATTGAACACTCTAATTTGGCCATCTAGAAGGTCATTTAGGCACCTTTTTTCGATGGATGCAAGCTGGATCCCAATTCGGGTAAAGGGTGTGAAAGATGAAACTCCCCACACTTTCCACCATTCTAAGCCTACCATAATCTAGTGGGATGACTTGAAATATTGGTGGATCAACCCAAGGTTTCCCAAATTCCTATTTAAAGCATTGGTTGTGGAGGAGTTGATCATCTTTTGTGATTTTCTTAATTGTAATGTTATGTTGTGATTTTGTTTCCTTGAGTTTTTATTTCTCATGTATGTTGTTCAATTCACCTTAGTCTCATAATAAAAGTTCTTATTCTCCTATTATACTATTTTTCTTCATATCATGTTGATACCATTGTCTCATTGTGTGAATTTATTCACACTAAACCATGTTAAATTATCACACAATGGTGGAGTGATAGTTATTTCATTATTTTTTTAATTATTAAATTCCTCCCTCATTAGTCTACTTACAACATCCATTGTAACCATAATATCAATGGAGGGATAAAATAATTATGGTTTTATCCAAGGGGGTATAAATGGTATGGATTGGATGTTATTTATCACTCTATTAATGTATAATCACTTCTATTAATTGATATTTTTTTGAAGATCTTTAAAATCATTCATCCTAGTTGAATTTAAAGACACACACTTCAAATTCTAATATGAACCTTTACCTTGGAGTGCTCAAAACATTGATCCTGCAAGTGTATAGGTGATTAGTATTAGGGTGTATAGGTATTAAAATATTAAGTGATGATGTTGTTTGATCTTCTTAAATGAACCCATCACTGATATAAGAAATTGAAATAGTTGAAAAATGAATGCATACAATCTACCATAATTTATAACCTAGGATAAATTCATTATTTTTAATTCAATTCACTTATGTCCATAATATTTCACTTAAACCCATCTAAATTCAACCCATGTTGGCCAGTTTATATCTAAAGACAGTCCATAGAATGTACCTGTCTATAGGTTGCTTCTTAGGTATCTGAGGATTCTATAACACAAGCTAAACTACAAGTGACCACATAACCCTAAAATCTTTTGTAAATTTGGGGGAGACAATATTGGTATAATATTTTCTTATGTTCTAGGTCATGTGCCGGGTCTTTTGTGTGTAATTTATTTTATATACTTTTTTTGTTTCATCCCCTCCATTATTATCTATCCTTATCATAAGAGAGGAAGATAAAGCCTTAATATTAATGAAACCTCTGAATAGATATATCGGAATGAGGGAGAGGCATGTTGAGAAGTCATAGAAGTCTAATCAGAGCTAGACTGAGAGGCAATATTGATAAAGCATGGAACCGAACCCAATGTTGTGGTATTTCAACACAAGGTACGTCTCATTATTATTTTTCTACACCCGATTAAATTTATATTTTAAATTCATAATATGGAATTAAAATGAATAGTTATAACCTATGTCCCATTGGGGTGAAATTTGGGGCAAAACAGGGGATTTGGGAGGCTACATGCCACCAAATCTAGAAAGCTAGTTCCCATGGTGTTTAGTTCTATAAAAAAATGTCATGTTGTTTATCTGTGAAACAAAGGTTAGATATGTTGTAAACATGTATTTTTTTTCTAAATATAAATTTTATATAGGTTTTATTAGTGTAAAACTAAGGCATGTCCATGTACATTTCCAAACACCCCATGTGTTTTATATGGAATATACATTTACAATCCATGTTGGGTTACACAAATTGATCTATTCTAGGGTACACAACTAAATACCACATGTGGCTTAGATTTTATTTTCCCCTTGAGACATTCCATTAAAATGGGTAATAAACATTGAGTTCTGAAAAGGTAAATGCCATGTAAACTAAGTTACACACAATATATTTTTACCACAGATGGGTTTTTCATACCTTATAACCCTAGAGATAGTTTTGGAAAGGTGATTAGTCTATTCTGATTATCATTCCACATCTAATGTGACGGTGGGGTCCTCTTCACAATTTGATTCCCTTTATAAGATTATCAATGGAAGGTTATTTATCTTATTCCCATGGTGATGATGAATGGATCTTGGTGATGGTATTGTTCTAGTGAGTGGATAGTGAGCTTTTGTGTGGCCTTTTGATTCTAGTGTTTTAAACCCTCACATGTATTCATATATCAGTATTCCTTAGGATTTTGTTGGTGGTTATAGATCCTTGATGGATAAATATCCATGAATTAAAAAAATTTAGATTGGTTCTTGGTGTCTCCCTCTATCTAGAAAGGTGTCCCAAATGGTCTTTTTAATTGAAATGGTACTCATGTTTTTTTATTTATTTCCATTCACCCCTATGTCCGAGTTAGTGTATATGGTTTGGAAAAAAGGATGGAGAGTAAGTCATTTACCTTACTTCACTAAGGTTTTCATGGAAATATTACCATAAAGGGTAGTAGATTCCGTATCTCAAAGGAAAAACCATATGTGTATCAATGGGAGGTAGATTGGTGTTGTTATATAGTATTCATAACATCTCCATTCATTAGACCATCAGTTACAATGACTATGAGGTGAGAAAGACATGGGGGTGAGATTTGGGATCCCCTAGGGAAGGTATCCATCAATTAGTTAGGGTTCATCCATTATGTTAACAGAGTCATTAATCCCCTGATGATGTGTCTTCCGATTCCCTGTATTATGGGTAATGGTTTATTAGAGCTCTCTCTTTGAGGTGTAGGATGATTTTTTACGGTAATGCAAAAATAAATTTCCATGATTGATCTCTCCATTTTATGGGGAATGAGATCCTCCACAGGGTCAGTACTCCATATATATTCATGCATGATCTAGTGATGTGTGAGTCCACTGGTTTTTTTCTGAGCAGTGATGTGAAGGATGTGGACGTCATGTAGAAAGAATGGATTAGATGTCAAAGGCTAGTTATTTTCATAGCTATTCTGTTCATCCTAGGGAGGGGTGAATTTCATTTTGCATCATGGAATTAATTTCATGGTAATGGTGGTATTCACGCTATGTGGATAATTCATGTACTCAAGGAATTTTAGTACATAGGTTACACCTTTTTCCCCTTATATACACCACCATAATTGAGTTTTTATGGGGTAGTGGGGATTCCCCTTGAGGTTAGTTGATCTCCCCTTCTCAAGAATAAGTAGTTCACATGATTCCCCTTATGGGTCCCTATATAGATATGGATACATGACTTAGTTAGAGGGAATTATATATGGGACTTTTTATGATAGAGATGTTGTTCTATGAACAACAATTTTCTGATGAGTTCAGCATTTCACTATGCATGGAGGGAAAGTGGTAATATAAGAATATGAGGAGTAACTCATGGATGATGATCACTAAATATGGAAACATATTAACTAAAATTATATATATTGATGTGGAAAACCATGGAAGTTTTTTCCCATAAGGTTTATGGTAAATCAGGTGTTTTACCTTAAGGATGATGAAGACGGAGGTGTTTTTACCATGAGAAATGGGATTCATTTGTGAATTCCTCATTCCATAGAATGGTTTTACATTAAGTGATTCCCCTAGTTTTTTCCAATGAGCTAGGGTTGATGTAATTTTGGGAAATGGGGTCATAGTTTCATTCTTGGCTAGTGTTTTCCACTTTTTCTAGTTGGAATGTTTTAAAATTCGATCTTTGGTCTCATGCTGATCTAAAATCTTGATTAACATTATGTTTTCAAGGAATATGATGTGGTATTATTATAATCACCCATGAATGGTCCCTATTCCCACACATGTTATGTCTATGTAGTCAGTGTAATGGTTGGTGGTGTTCTAGTGGGAATGGAACTAGTGGATCTATTAAATCAAGAGATTAGTCGATCTAGAGCTTGATGAAGATAGTGGGATTCATTTTTTTTAATTCTTAGATATGTAGTTACTATGATGTGGTGAATACTTAATTCCCAATCTCATGAGGTTAGTTATATTTTTGGGTGTTTAGACTTGTATTTTCTTCCCTCATGTACTGGCATTTTTATTGTATAACTCTGAGATGTTTAGTAGATTTCTTCATATATATTTTTATTTTAAATTATATATGTATATCTATTGTGGTTAGAAGTATTTTTTTCTAGTTGGTGTTATATATATATTGTAAGTTGTATAGAACAAGGACTCCCATAACTGTATTATGACTTCTTAGTGCTGGTCACTATCCTGTGGCATAATAGAGGTGGGGTTAGTGTTGCATAATCAGCCTACCATTGGCCTAGGTTGGAAATAGGTGGGTCAGGTTATAACATCCCGACCTGGATGCCACTAATTTAGTTCTCCAAGCTAGTTCTCCATGAGGCCTAAAGTGGGAATCCCTATATGCCAGAGGGTACTAACTAGCAATGATGACCTAGGGTGTGACAGTGTGGATACTATTCCCACATATCAGAGTAAGAAAACATCATAAATAGCTAAGTATCATACAAAACAGTAAATAAGAAGAGTAAGTAATTAGCAAATAAACATTAATAGAATATGTTGTAATAATAAATGGAAAAACTATAAAATCATGAAAAACTCTTCTATACATACAATATTTGTCACCCACTAGGCCAACCAAATAGATACAGGAGCACAAAAGAAATTGAAATAAAAGTACACAGTTCTACTACGAACTCCAAGATAAAATACATTCCTGGTATCATGAAATTATTTAACTACATCAGCGTAATCATAAGAAATAACTCAAGCATATCTACTCAATTGTGAAATTATGTGCCTCATCCCTATCCACCATGCAACTATTATCAACCTAAAAAGAAAACATAAGGTCTACACACACACTGTGGTGAATGTTTATGGGTGAAAAATAATCTTAGTTGGTCACCCAATGATGAACCTATAAAACATGTTTTCATAAGTGCATTTAAAATAAATATTCCCATCATATCTGAAACAAAAATGAAAAGATAAGTAAATCCAATAATGTGAAACCACAACCGAATCCTGGGTCCATAGTACTTGTCATCTGGGAAGCTTCAACCATGGATGTCTACATATATATTTATATACATGTATAGTCACATGTCTATAAATATATACGTAAATATGAATATTCCTGAGTAATTCGAATAAAATAACATAAAACTAATCATTAGTCTGTCCTTGGGTCTGTAATTTGGATTGCCTAGACATCCTATACTAGGGAATTTAGATGGAAATTGTGCCACTCATGACATGTATAATTATATCATTCTCTAGTTTTTTAATCCCAATTTACATATACCCGTGTTGTCCAATGCCAGAAATGTCTATGAGTAAGCTCTGTCTCCATAGGGGTATACTCATCCTATCCGTTTGCTCACCTGTACGCACCTCCAATCACTGTATAAAGGATTTTCAAGAAGTACATCCTGAAATCCTATAAATGGACAAGATATGGATGCCATGACACTTATTCCATATAAATACTATCCAATGTCTAAGCCCTAGGTCCTAGTTTTTATACGGTCACAACATTGAGACGCGAATAACATTAAGGGTCTAACCCATAAGATATTTGTAAGGAGAGGTCATTGATGAGATTCCATGACCACCAATTGACATCTAGATGTGAACTTCATTCCCAATATCAATCATATGTGTGAGACACCATGCTTCACACCCTGATAATGTAATGTCTCATAAGCCTGATCCTAGATAGAATATCCATTGATCCTTATAATATGAAAAATCATGGATAGTGTAGTTATCCTTGATAAGAAACATGTCAAGGAGATCATAATAATCCTTTATAACCACAATTCAAGGAGAGTTTAATCATTCACTGACAACCCCATGTTTTGGAGAGCATAATCATATTTATTTAACCCATGAACCAAGGAGAGCATAATCAACCTCATCATATAACAACTTGATGAGAGAAGAATCATCTTAATCACTCGGGAGAGCACAATCATCAATGAGTATCAATACTAGGTATGTCATTCCTGTATATCATAAACATAGGCTCAACAACTGGATCCCAGGAAGAACCTCTAAAAATCCGAATAAAATAATAATCAAAATATATAGGATCAACATCTAGATACCATGTAGTAACTTTGGATATACAATTAAATATAAGAAATAGCATTGATTAGAAGCTAGATCCTAGGATAGAACATCTTGTAATCCCAAAGATAAAGAATGATGGAGCATGTTAGGCTCCAAAAACCACAAACTAGGAACCACCTTTGGTAGTCATTGTTGCATCAATAGTAAATATGTGAATGTGTAAACAAAAGAGTGAGTATGGTAGAAAGCCTTAACCCACCACTACTGACACATCTTTAATATATAGACCCTTTCTTTTTATATATTAAAATTAAATATCAATTTTAGAATACTTAAAACATTATACATGTAGACGTCTAAATACCATACTAGTATAGTGCCTTTGGAAACAAGAAAAAATAAACACTAGTATATAAATGATCTATATCATCTCCCACTAGGTTCTTCTTGACTAGAACCCCTCTAAGAGACATAAATCATAAAAAATATCTTAATAACATGGGGGTTAAAAACCTAAAAAGGGGTGATCTTAGAAGCTCAGTAAGGGTAAACAAGGGAGATACATAAGCATAATCTTAAGAACAATCTTATGAGAACATTATCATGAAAATATAAGATCATAACCTGCATATAAAAGATCATAAACATGAATCATGGAAAAAATCTTGGTAGTTCAAAATAGATGAATCATAAGGAAATAAATAACATAATTCATGAATGTATAACATAGGAATAATACTTCAAATTGTGGAAGACACATATGAAAATAATATGATTTCTGTAATATCCAAGGAATCAATCACAAGACCATCTTAGAGGTATGGGTTCACTCCCCATTCTATCATAGAAGTCATGGTTCACTCCCATGGCCATATTATTAGCATGTCCTCACTACTAATATAATCTTGGTAGTTATTGTTCACTCCCATGACCAAATTAGTATTTAAGGTTCACTTCCAAGAACATCTTAGTATATCTCATGAGATATAAATATTTACCCAATTCATTAGTTAGAGATATATGTCCCACTAAAATCATAGTGAAATCATACATACATGTGATGAATGATCATAAATAATCATATCAAAACATGTGAAATAAAATGGGTGTTATAAACATGTAATCATATAATAACATATGGAAAATGATAGGTTTAATAATTGTTTCATTATAAACATAACGCATGAAAATAATCATATTTCAAAAGCATATAATCCTTGAAAGGGAAATTTGTTTCATAAAAATAATTCCACAAAAACATAATCCATTGAGAGAAATAATATTAATGGAAACATTGAATAATTTCCCTAAAAAGGCATGACTAACACGAACAAATTTTATCTTAGATGGGAAATCATTTTGAAATATCATTTAAAAATATTTCATGAGGAAAATATCCTTTATGCATTGAAAAATTCTTTTTAAAACATAATATTTTTGAAAACATTTTACTTTTAAAATAGCTTCAAAAACATATAATATAATCTTTGTAAATAAATAAAAATCCATTTTCCTTGAGAACGAATATAAAGGACCATTTGAAAACATTTTTAAAACATTATTTTTGAAATAAAACATATTTATGAACGAAGAGAGAAATATAGTTATATTTTTATTAAATTACCTTATTAATTATATAAGGTACCATATATTGAAAAAATGTTACTAAAACATGAAGATATATTTAATTAATAGAGTATAAGTAAAATCATGAGTGTTCTGGAGATATGGATCACAAGGTTTGTAAGCTTTTGAAAAATTAACACCATGATGTAAATATTATAGAATGGATACGTAAATAACCATAAATTTCGTTATAATAATCATATAATATATCCATGGGTAGTATACACACCACAAAGAAGGAATGGGTTGTGAATAATTCTTGTATCTCATAAAAATAAAAAGTGAGATGAAATTCCCTTACCCTGTGTCTTGAATATCATCATACTCATTCAGACCACATGTATAATAAATTCTAATTTATTATAAATATATTATATAGAAATATTCTAATATATAATACCATATATGTATTTATTATTATATTATATTACCCTCTTGTTAATAATCTTATGTTAAGGTTTCACTTTGGCTAATATTCTGTTGGTTCTTAGCATGTGTCTTAATTTGAAATATATTTGGTATTATATTATATAATTATTTATAGAATTTAATAAATTATATAAACATAATTTATATTATGTATATGTGTATTATAATAATATATAGAATATAGAAGTATGAAATGGAATACATAGTTCATGGAGATGGTAAGTCATACGTACACATCAACGTCGTTTCCTTTTTTATTATCATATTGAAATAAAGAAGGGAAATGAAACATTTGTGTATAAATATATATAATTATTAAAGCATAAAAATTATATCATATATATCATATAAGTTCAATAAATCCATATATAATATATTTCATGTAGTGTGTGAATGAATCACAATGCTTTGATGGGGCAGTAGTCCACAATTCTTCAAACGCAATTATCCTATTTACACCAAATGTAATGTATAACGATATGTGTTGTAAATGTATTAAATAATCTTAAATAAGTAATAAATATAATATATAGCATATATAAACATATTTTACATTATAATTTCCACCATGAGAGGCAGTAAGGAAAAATGAACAATCATCATTTGGTGAGGCGGTAGTTCGCTATACACAAAAACAATATGTTCGTTACACATTTTGTGGTGGTGTTTGTAATTATAGGTAGAAAAACTAGTATAAAAACACAATAGTATATTTAATATACATGTTGTTTTTATAAAATCATGGACTAAATAGAGTGGATGGGGTGGATAATTATAATAAAAGAAAGGAGCTTAAGGGAAGTCGTTACCTCTTAATCGGGTAACTCCTTTGGGTTTGTGCCAAAAATCTTCCCTGGAGGTATGAACTCTGATTTCAATACATGTGAATGTTAATTTTTGTAATTACTCAAGAGAGATACATGGAACACATCATGAATTTTTGAGAGTTATAGAGGATGTGCCAAGCGATAGGCTACCATCCTGATACATTCAAGAATCTCAATGGGACCGATATACCTAGTGATTAGTTTAAATTTCATTACAAACATCATAACATTACTCACAGGTGAGATTCACAGAAAATAATTTTCACCAACATCAAATTCTAGATCACATCATTATTTTTCAACATTACTTTTATGCCGACATTGTGCTCCCTTGATTTTATCCTTAATGGTTCTAACCTTCTCAACCATTTCTTCAGAGAACTTAGGTCCCAATAGCTTTCATTATCCAACCCCATCCTAGTATATGGGAGATCTATATTTATTCATCTAGAGGTGTTGATAAGGTGACATCTTAATTCTTAAGTTAAATATATTTTTGTAAGAAAAATAAACTAGAATAATTTGTTGATATCAACCACCTTTGAAATCCATAGAATAAGTTCTCAAAATATTCTACAGGGTTTGAATTGTTCTTTCAGATTTAGCAACCATATGAGGGTGATAAGAAGTGTTGAATCTCAATAATGTATCAAGTTCATGTGGAAGAATTCACCAAAATTTTGAGGTAAACCTCTGATCTCGATCAGATACAATGGAATGTGGTACTCCATGTATCCTTACCACTTCCTTAATATATATCCTGCCATGCTGATCTAGAGAGGAATATTATTTGATAGTAATGATGTGTGACAACATAGTATGGAGATCGACTACCATCCATATAACATTAAAACATTTAGATGTTTCTGGTTGTCTAATGACAAAATATATAGGGATGTTTTCCCATTTCCGTTCTAGTATGGGTAATCGATGAAACATCCAATTTGACTATTGTCTTTCAAACCTAACTTGTTGGGATTCCAAGAATTGAGATACAAAATCTGTGATATCTCTCTTCACGTTATCCCACTAGATGTATTCCATCAAGTCTATTTACATTTATGTACTTCTCGTATGGGTATAGGTTGATGAAATATGAGAATCCTATAACATATCCTTCATTAAATATTATATGAAAGGAATACATACATGGTTACTAAACATTATAATTCCATTCTGATCTAGGTTAAACTCATGAACATTTATAAATTTCTTTTGTAGCTCTACATATTCCATATGTTCCTCCATAATTTTAACTTGGATAGAGGGTTGAAAATTCATTTGCGAAAGGTTAAATTTTCCACTTCATTTAGGATTTTTAGATCAATCCTTATTAATATAGAAATATTGGATATTTTATGATCCTCATCATTGATAATATGGCATGATCCTTCCGATTCAAAGCATCGACAACCTTGTTCGATTTCCTAGGGTGGTAATGTATTAAGAAATCAAAACCTTTATTATATTTAACCATATTCCATGGATCATGTTCATCTCCTTTTGTGTTAATATATATTTCAAACTTTTTTTATGGGTATATATATCACACTTTTCTCTATAAAGATAATTCCCCCATATAATTAATGCAAAAATTATCGACGCTAACTCCAAATAATGAGATGGGTAATTTTTCTAATGAATCATTACCTGTCATGAGGCATAAGTGATAACCATGAAATTCAACATAATAACACATCCCAAACCTTTCTTGGATGTGCCAATATAGATTTCAAACCCTTATCCACTATAGGGTAATGTTAGAACTGGTTCATAGACAAACCTTCTTTTCAATTTCTTGAAATTTTCCACACATTCTTCTATGTACAGGAGCTTCACACCCGTTTGAGTTAACTTGGCCAAAGGATTAGATATTCATAAGAAATTATCCACAAACTGTTGATAATATCCATCTAAACCATGAAATCTATACATCTCAGTCACCATGGTTATTCTAGGCATGCATTCTATAGCCCCCATCTATGATGTATGTACTACGATACCATCTCTTGAGATTAAGTGACACAAAAATGATCCCTTTGGTAGAAAAAATTCATATTTTTTAAAATTTTCATATATTTTACCCTTCCTTATGGTCCTTAGTGAAATTCTCAAGTTATCTTCATGCTCTTCCTTGATATTTTAATATATAAGAATATCATCTATAAACACTACAACAAACCGATCAAGGTAATTTCTAGATACACTATTCATAAAATTTATAAATATAACAAGGTAATTAGTAAGACCAAAAGAAATCAATATATATTCATAGTTTCCATACCTTTTACAAAATATCACTTTTGGTATATCACCCTTCTTGACCCCCAGTAGATGATATCCAGAATGATTTTCAATCTTTGAAAAGTATTGAGCTCTGTAAAGTTGGTCAAAAAATTAATCAATATGGGGAAGAGGATACTTGTTCTTGATTGTGATATCATTAAAATACTGATAATAAATATAGAATCATATTGATCCATTTTTATTTTTCACAAATATAATGGGTGCAACCAAAGGTGAAACACTTTGATGAATAAATCCCTTATCAAGGTTTTTTAGGAATTTCTTCTTCAATTACTAAAACTGAATTAGGGGAATTCTATCCAGAGTAATTGAAATTGGTTTTGAACCAGGTTTGAGTTCTAATAAGAAATAAACTTCCCATTTTGGTGGATGGAAAGTAAACTCTTCAGAAAAGACGTCCAAAAATTTTCAAAAAAATGTAATATCATTGACGTATATTTTATTCCCAACCATTTACCATAAACAACCTTTTTGAATGATAATTAAGACCCATACACTAAGCATAATCTCAACTAGAATTTCATGCTTATCGTTACATTAATTGATGATTATAGGAGGGTTTGAAATATTAAATGTAACGTTCCTTCCCCAATAATTTATGTGGTATTTATGTAAAGAAATCTATTCCATACCAAATATTACATCAAATTCAACCAAATAAAGAATGAAAATATTTGTAGGATGCACATTCCAACAGAATTCAACTGAAGAGGAATCATAGACTTAGTATGAAATCATCATACCATTAGGGATTTTCACTATTATTTACACGTCTAATAATTTTGGAGGAATCTTAGTGCCCTTAGAAAATTCTTTAGATATGAAAGAGTGGATTGATCTAGAATCAAATTAGACATTAGTGGTTCTAGAGTGGATGGTATGTGTACCTTACACCACATAATTATCACACCCCTCATCATAAATATCAATTTCAAGATATTTCCCCTTGTCCTTCATATTAAGAGGTTGCTAACATCAATTATCATCACTAGACCATAGGTTTGGTAATTGGTTAACATAATGCCTATTCTCATTACACTTTTAGAACTGAATCTTGGGAGGTACATTATGTCCCAATTTTTCTCCATTCGTACATTAGCTAAATTCTTCATATCAATTAAGAAATAAAATACTAAATTTTCTTCCATTCCACACTTAAAACATTTATTAGACCCCTTAAGACAATTTATTCAACGAATCTTTCCTCATTTTTAGAAAAAAGGAAAGCTCATATTCTTTTCTTCTTGGTTTTTAGACTTTCCTTTAAACTCCATCTTCCTTTCTCTTTTCAAAATCATGTGATTCATACGTGAATCCAACCTCCATTATAACCTTGTTTGTACAATACAAAATATCATCATAGATAAAAAACTCTATTGTGACCAACACCTTTCTGATACTTTTTTTAAGCCACTGGAGAACTAATAAACTTCATTTTTTATTTGTATGATAATTTGTAAAGAATACCTCCAAAGTATCAGGATATTATCCTCATAGGTACCCACAGATTCATCACTCCTTTGTTTCAACTCAAGTAACTCTTTCTCCATCTTGGGATGAAGAATATTAGGAAATTACTTATTGAAAAATAAGTTCTTGAACTCACCTCAATCCATTGAATCAAACATATTTTTCTTCCTCATATTATTTATTAGAGTCCACCACTGGTCTGATTTTCCTTCCAACTAATAAAGAGCTAGAATGAAATTCTCATCATCCAAACACTGGAGAATGGATAATATATTTTTAATATTACTGCTCCATTGTTTAGAAACAAGTGGATTAGAAGACCCTATGAAAGAAGGGAGATGATGACTCAGGAAAGAATCAAAAGAATGATGTTACCTCCTTTTCTCATTTGGAAGTCCACCATGACTTATATATTGATAAATCTAGGTGGTCATAAAAATGTGGTTTTTCATTCCAAATCCCATTGAATTCGGTTTCTCAGGATTAAAATCATTTGATTTTCCACCACAATCACCATAAATGCAGTTCCATTGGGTTCCAGACATTGACTAAAACCAAAAGATTAGGGTAAAAAAAAATATCATATTGAGGAATTCCATAATCATGAAAATTCCCTTATAGGATATCTAAATTATAATACCTTCCTTAATTTATGACACATAAGGATTATCCTCGGTTATTAATAGCCAACTTCTATTTAAATACTTCATGATGGCTTGTGAAGAGTTTGTGAATTCCCAATGCATATCTCCTGGGAGTGTCAAACTAGGTGTGCATCAAGGCCTATTTTTGTGTACCAGATTACCCTAAGTCCAGATCGAAACATCTTTTCATACATGTTACCTCTAGGTACATCTATACTAGAGCCACATCCACTGGTACTATCCATAAATGGATGTATTTCTAGGAAACCACTCACTATATCCTTCACCAAAATTCTAGGACACTTTCTTATACTTTTAATCATCCTTAAACATATCCATAGACAAGAACTTAGGGTTCTTACTAAGGTTTTCTCATACATGATTCTATAGTTTAACTAAAACTTTTCTCTGATACCATATATATTGACCCTCAATTTAAATAGATTAATTTACATAACATATATATAATACTTAAAACATTATAAAAGAAGATGCCCAAAGATAATACTAGTTTAGTTCCTCCAGAAACATGGAAACATAATAACTTGTACATAAATGAGCCACATATTCTCCCACTAGGTAATTCATGACAAACACCCTTCTTAGACACATCAAATACAATACATATTTTTATAACATGGGTTAAGGAAAAATAAAAACTAGTGATCTCATATTCCTATTTTGGGTAAAAAATATAGATACATAAGCATAATAATGATAATACGGGTCAATGAACATGAATAGAAAAATAAAAAATCATACCCTACATATCAAATATCATAAACATGATTCGTGGAATAAATTTTAGTAGTTAATAAGACATGAATCAAAAGTAAATAAATAACATAAACCACGAAATCATAATAGAAGAAAAATACATGGAATTATAGAAGACCCATAAGCATGTAATATGATTTCCATAGTAGCTAAGGAATCACTATAAGACCATCAATGTAGTATTGGCTCACTCCCTATACCATCTTGGTAGTGATGTTTCACTCCCATAACCATATTAGTAGAATGAGTTCACTCTTCATATAATCTTGGTAGTCATGGTTCACTCCCATGGCCATCTTAGTAGTTTAGGTTGACTCCCAAGACCATCGTAGTCTATCTCATGAGATATAAATCTTTACCCAATGTAGTGTAGGGAGATATAGGTCCCTCCCATCTAATAGTGAAAACATACATACATGAACTACAAGATCATAAATAATCATATCATAACCCATGAAATTTAATGGGTATTATAAATTTGAAATCATATCTTAACCTATGGAATAATAAAAGTTACATAATCCTTTCATTGAAAACATAACCCATGAAAATAGAAGGTTTCGAAATCATATAACCCATGAAAGAGAAATGAGTTTTATAAACATCATTCCATTAAAACATAATACATTAAGAGAAATAATATTAATGGAAGATTTGAATAATTTCCCAATAATGGATTGAAAATCACTAATATATATATTATCTTATATGGTAAATAATTTTAAAAGACTGTTAAAAAACATTTCTTGATGAAAATATACTTTCGGCATTGAAAAAAATATTTTTAAAACATAATTTTAATGAAAAAAATTTCCTTTGAACATAGATTTTAAAACATATAATGGAATATTTTAAATCAAAGAAAAATTATTTTTTGTTGTGAATGATCTTCAAGGATCATTTGAAAAAAAATTGGAAACATTCCTTAAAACATGGGTTTTTAAATAAAAGAGATCTCTGACCGAAGAGAGAGAAAAACTAATATTTTTATCAAATTTTGTTTTAATAATTATATTATGTACAATATAGTGGGAAAATGGTAATAAAACAAGAATATATCTTGATCAAAAAAAAGGATAAGTAAACTCATTAGTGTTATTGAGAGATCTGTCATAATATTTCATCAAATGAAGTAAAAACATGAACAATCTCAAAAAGCAAAGATATTGTTTCAATAAATTCATACCACTTGGTAACATGGAATCATACTCTACATGTAAGAGAATTATGTTATATAAGGATTAAAATATTATTAAAACAATGAGATTCATGATATAACTTGTCAAATATAAGTATATACATCTCAAAAAAGAATGTTGGTGCATAACAAAACATGTGTATCAAAGAAGGAAAATTGAGACAAAAGTATCTTACCTATTTTTTAGTTTTTGAAACATTAATCCCCTAAAGTAAAGATTATATAATAGATATATATATACCCATAAATTTATGTATAATAATAATTGAAAATAGACACGAGGATTATACTCACCAAAAATAAGAATGGGTGGTGAATAAAGCATGTATCTCACAAAAATAAAAAGTGAGATGAAATTCCCTTACCCTGTGAATTGAATCTAATCATACATATTAAATCCACCTATATAATAAATGTAAATTTATTATAATTTTTTTACCGAACCATATTTTTATATCTAATACCATATATGGTTTGATTATGACCTTATATTACCCTCCTGTTAACATTCCTATGTTAACATTTCACTTCAGGTAATATTCTCTTTGTTCTGTGCATTTGTATTAATTTGTTATATATTTGGTCTTAATACTTATATCATGATTAAATGATTGTAAAAAAAGAAATAAATATCATTTATATTATGTATATTTTTATAATAATAATCTTTATAATATATAAATATGAAATGTAATATACCATTCATGAAGATGATAAGCCGTACGTATAGATGAACAATGTTTCCATTTTTATTATTGTATTGTAAGAAATAATGTTAAAGACATTTTTATATATATATGATTATTCTAGTATAGTTTTTATATAATATTTATCATATATCTTCACTAAAATTATTCTCAATAAATTTCATGTTTTCTGGGAAGGAATCACATCACTTGGGGGGGGGGGAATCCAAACTTCTTCAAATCAAATTATCATATTTACACCAAATAGAATGTATAATGACATGTGTTTTAAAATTATTATAGAAGAATAAAGAGAAAATAAATATAATATATAACATATATAAACATACTTTCCATGATAATGTCCAAAATGAGAGGCGGTAAGGAAGAATGAATAATCATTGTTTTGTGAGGTGGTAGTTCACCATACAAATAAATAGTATGTTCATTACCCATTATATGGAGGTTTGTGTAAATATATATCTAATCCATAGCATAAAAACATACTATTATATTTATGATACAAGTGTCATTATAAAATCATGGAATAAATAGAGTGGAGGGTGTGTGTAACATCCTAGTTAAATAAAGGATATGTTATTTTCATATTAATTAATATTTTTGAATTAAATAAAGGGGATTCTATGATATATGGTGTGAATGAAACGCAACCATGGGGTTCTTTGAAGTCTTATGTTGCACACAATGCTGAGTCATAATGAAAAATAATAATATAATATTATTTTAAATGGTTGTAAATCCCTAGTCGATGTATTGGTAGGAATGAACAAAAATAACCTTATTATGATTAAACAAGTTTCTTAAATATTTTTACATTTTACCAAAAAATATTAGAGTCTTAAAATAAGAAAGAATCCAATTCTAAGCAAAGATACTCTAATATTCTTCAAATGGTTGATTTACCACCTTTAGATGGAGAATCATTTTAAAATTTAGTTTTTATAACTTTTATATATTATATTTGACAAAATAATATTATTCTATATAATTGGTACATCAAAATTTACTTTGGATGAAATTTTGGTAATTTTCTGATAATGTTCATTTTCTATGAATAGTGAAAAATACTGTAATTTAATTCAAATCATCCTTTTAATCTGATTTAATTATGGATATATTATCTTTTTAATATGTTTTAAAGTATAATTAGATTATATTTTTACCATTTATTCCAATTTTGGTCATTTAAGTAATTTTATGTTGAAATTGGAAATAAACAAGTGTCAATATTTTGATAGTTATAATTTCATAAGAATACACATTTTGTTTTACAGCAGGAATTAATTTTACATTAATTTATACCACTTTGGTGTTTTGAATTTTAAAAAATGGATTCCATATTTGTAATTATGGGTTCGAAATTGTCTAAATAGGTAACATTTATTTTTAGACATTATGAATATTTACATCAGTAAATATTTTATTTAACATGGTTAAAGGTTAAATCTGGTAAATAAGGGTAAAAAATATTATTATAATAATATTAAATTACACTAACATGCATCCCAATCTTATTGGTTGATACATTTCCGACCATGGGAATCTTTGGGTCGATTTTGGGACCCCATGGAGCCACTTGGGAGTAATAATGACACTTTATATTATATAATTTAAAGTAAGGAAAAAAATAACATATGCTTATATCTTTTAGTAAATCAATTTTATATGGGGTTATATAAGTGATCTCTTCGACTATAAATATTATTTTGAAATATAAAAATATTTCCTACATCACGGTATTTTATATATATATATTTATATATAAAATAAATAAATTTATTTATGACACAATGAGGATGTAATGATTACCTCATTAATTAATGTTTTAAATAAATGTGACTATAAATGTTAAAATAAATTTATTTTGAAACTTTTTATTCTATAAATGAATTTTAGGGATGAGTATGTCTTTTTTCATATTAATTATTGTTTTTATTTAAAATTAATAAAGTTTTTATAGATTTTTTAAATATCTTTATTTGAATAGTATTTATATTGACATAAATTAGTTTTTAAATCAATCAATAATTTATTAAATGATATAATAATCTTAAAAAACTAAGATTCTAAAAAATTACTTAGATAAGGTTTATAATGTAATTAATGAACCACTTATGGTTTTTTTTCATTTTGTAGTAACTATATTAACTATATAGTATGAATATGTAAGAGAACACTGTAAAAGGTAATTAAGATAACAAAGGGTTAAATAAAAAGATAAGGAATACAAAATATCCCAAAACCTGTCCAATTCTTATTGGATGAATTTATTTCAACTTATATGAACCTTATATTCAAATTATATTTGTTTTTGTCCTTTTGAAACTGAAAAGAAGTTTATAATAATATAATACTTCATACTTTCCTAAAGTGCCCTCCTCCCCCTTATAAACAGTTATCACCTCTAACCCATTACTCACACCTCTCAAGCCCCTTGGATCATCCAAAATCTACCCAAATAAGCTCTCAAGATCCATATATTCCACTTATAAGACTTAATATAGGTATAAAGCACTTCAAGAAAGCCTTTTGGTTCAAACCAAATGGAGTTACCAGATGTAGAGGTAACGTCTTCCCTCAAGTTATCTTATATTTTTTTTACTTCTTCACTCCCTATGTTATTTTTTTTCATTGTTTACATAAAAAAATTATATCCTAAATATTATAGGTTGTTTTTATGATAATGATTTTAACTTCACTTACAAACACCTCCATCTAAGGGGTATAGAACATAATGTTTCTGTGGACGATGAACTACTGCCTCACAGAACGATGATTGTTCAATCTTCTCCTAACAACTCCTATGGTGGCCATTATGATGGAACTGTAATTATATATGATATTTATATTATTTATATTATCAATATTATTCTTTAATTATATTTTATAACATATATTTATGCTTTCCATGTTGTATATATACGATAATTTCATTTCAGGAAGTGTGGACTATCGCCCCCTCAAAGTGATATGACTCGTTTATACCATACATGGAATGTATAAAGGATGGTGTTAATAAACATATTTAATGTATATAAAATAATATATTATACTGGAATAATAATAGACCTATTTATCATTTGGTTTTCATTTCTTTTAAAATGAAAAAAATGAAATGGAAGTAGCGTTCATCCGTATGTATGACTTACCGTCTCCGTGAACGATGCATTTCATTTTCATATATTAAAATTATATATACTATTATAAATATATATATATAGGATATATATGATATATATGATATATATGATATATAAATCATTAATATCATTTTGGAGATAATAGAATTTCTACCACATGTACAATTTATAATTATAACAAGTTCATTTTTTATTCAAGTTCTGAACATCAAAAAAATGTCTGATATGAACTCAAATAATTTAATAAATGTTATATCATGGTAATAAGTGATTTAAAAGGAATAATAAAATTTAAAAATGTTCTTAAAAAATTATAAATTAACTTAAGTTTATTATTCCTGAAATTAAAGAATGAACGGGTCATGTCAGACACGAGGTAAGGGACTTTGTCTCGATCTCCATTCATTGAGGCATGTTATGATAATAAACACCTCATTATTTTATATGGTATATAATAAACCCCTTTTACTTTTAGTTTCAATAAAACAGAATCCGTTTTCTACAAATAATTTTACAAAATGACAAAAGGAATGTTTGTAATGTTTGTGGCGATAATGACCACTCCGCCGCCGTAATTGATAGCTAGCTTCCTATATATGTCTTAATGTTTTTAAATGGAAAATAAATACATTATTCTATTATTGGGGTTTTGGTATTGAAAATGGTTTTTGAAATGGATTGATTATTTCATTATCTTGAAATTAATTCTTATAATAACAAATGAAATTTTATTAGTGAAATGTTTATATTTTCAATATTTTTTATGTTATGATTTTATAAGAGTGCTTGGAAATTTGATGGGTGGTTATGTGATAAAAAAAATGATCGGTGGGGCTATGATAAACCTAGATGATTCGTTATGTAATAACCTCCAATGCATTGGGTTTGGATGTTGGCCATATGGCTATTCCATTTAGAGATATCTATGGAAGTTGATCATATGTTTATTCTATTTTAGAATGTTTATTTCCAAAGTTACCTTTATATGTTATGTGTTCTTTCTATGGGATTTATGGTAATATTTTCGATACAAATGGGTATGAAATAATCTTTTATTTAGTGAAGAGTATTTAATACTCCCTAAAGGTGAAAATTATTACTTATGATAAAATATTCATGGTTTACTTATTGTTTGAAAAAACTAACAATTTTCCTTCTTTGTGTACCCCTTACTGAGCTTTTTATGTTTATCCCATGTTTTTGAAATGTTTTTTAGAGGACATAAAGATTAATAGGGTCAAGGATGGGATTAAGGAAAATTCATGATATCTAAAACATAGAACTATACATGTTACTTTTTTTAAGAGTTTCAATTTTATGAAAACAAGAAACTGAGTATAAGTGTATACTTTGTATTTTTTGAGATGTAATGTAATCGTTATGGCCAAATTCTCTAAAACTCTAAACCTAAAAATATCCACAATTTGAATTATTAATTTTATTCAAGATTATTTAATGTTTACGGTTAGGGCCTTATAGTTAGTATCATATATTAGTTTAGATAACTGTATAGGTTTGGGTGTTATTTAAGCAAAACTAACATAACCATAATGGTTAGAATATTAGAAAATGTCATAGTTATTTTAGATAAATTGAATGAGTTTAAGATAACATGAATACAAATATCTTATTATTTACCCTCATCATATGATATTATTGGATTATTTTACTAATATACTCTCACTGACATTTTTTGTTTTTGTAAATGGATGTATCTTGAATGCAACAAAGTAACGATGGATGTAATGAAAACTATGATGGTTTTATAAATAAGAAACTGATTGATGTGGGAGATGAAATGATAAAACTTCCAGTTATTCTCAACCAACTATCCAGAGTCATTATTGACCACCCTAACATTGATGATTTTTATAAGGCATCCTATATGAGAGAAACAAATCCCAATGGTAGTTCAGGTAATAATCATAAAGGTAAGTATATTAAAAAAAACGTATGTTTCAAGGATGTGGAAATAAAAACCTAGAAAAATGCTTCAAGGGGATGGAACAATTTTTTAGATGTGGTAATTAAGGCTATAAAGCAAAAACCCACCTTGGGAAAAGGAATCATCTAGTTGACTATAGGAAAAGGAAAGAAGTTCTCTCCGAAGGATCAATTGAATGTTTTAAATGTGGTGTTCATGGTCATTACACTAATAGATTTCCTACGATGAAGGTTTGGGAAGGGGATCAACAGGATCATAAAAATATATGCTTAACAATAACAAATTCCATTCCAATTGAAGATGAGGAAATTGATAATGATTAATAAAAGGTATGCATTATTTCTTAGCTCATGTTTTGACATTTATAAAATCTTAGAACATTATGCATGATTTTGTTTATTGGATATATGTATAAAATAATAAGATGAAAAAACATCGATAAAGGATCAATAAGAATATTTTATGATTAATATGTCTATATTTTTGGAATTGAAGAGTTATGTTGGATCTATGGATAATGATATGTTGAAATGTATTAATGATAGTATTACTTTGGAAGACTATTCCTAGTATGTGTAAACCTGATGTTTGATATATGAAAAGGTTATTCAAGGAAGAAATATCTTTTAATTTTTGGATATATTTATAAAGAACCATTTGGTTTTATATGATCCTTGAATTTGTGGAAATTACAGGTTATTACTTTTTTGGATAAAAATGTGAGGTATGAGATAATATTTGTTGTTAAAATATGTTATGGTTATTTTTGAGGAATTTATATCATTTTTTAGAATGTTATAAAATTATATAGTTTTTGAAAAAGGACAACACACAGATCGTGTGACAACCCATCACGTTAGACAAAGTTGCGGGAATCAAACCCACAACCAAGGTGCGATTGGGATTTACCACCTACCACTGGACGAAGTGAATTCCCTAGTTAGTACAAAAAAATATTTTTAATTAGATGATTTTATGGATCAAGAATAAGTTGATTTTGGGAACTTACTTTTTTATCAAATGTATATCCTTAGTATAGTAAAATTATTTAGGGATTATGTGATAAAGGTTGATTTAAAATATGTTCTCTCTTTTGGGAACACTATATGATTAAGGAAAATAGAATACTATGGGATCTCATTTGTGGAGTAATTGTTGAAATTTTATTTTGGAAGAATCTACTTTTGTGTGGACATATATAAATTTGGGTTATTTATGGAAATTATTAACCTTTCATGGAGAATATGTGATTAGGTTAAATAATCCTTAGTATGAGACTTTTAGAGTAGTCAATGTTATTTGGATATAAATGTTAAGATTTACTATGGAAGAATGAGTGATTAAATCTTTCTGAATTTTGGATTTCAATCTTATTTTGGATTATTTTGATGAATTTTAAGGACACTTGTTTATATAGTGGACTTTGTTGAACTTTGGGTATTGTTTTTCAAATTTTGGAGATTAGAATTAGTATTTCTTTTTATAAAGTATTATAATTTTTGGGGATTATATGATCTTGTACCAACCATTTTGGTTTTGGTTAATTTCTAATGAAAATGGATATATATAGTTAATCTTTTTTGGTTTATGTGATTCTATATAATTTGATTATAGAGCTTTAGGTGTGACCAAGTTATCTCGAATACTCATTGTTTGGAGAAAAGATTAGTTTTTGGGAGAAACTTATTAAAGGATGAAACTATAAATGAAAAGTAAGTATATTTCCTTTTGTTATTATTCAATATATAAAATAATTTATCCAGATTTACTAAATGAAACTTAAAACAAAAACATTTCCCATTTACTTTTCCTAATGAGAAACCAAAGACCGTTTAACCTATCACAAATTTGTGGTTTTCTAGTGGTTAACTTTCTTGTGATCATGTTTTCTATCACTCTCCATCAAAACATGACACTTAGTTTCTCCTCCATATCCATGTTTTCTTTGGAACCTAGATTGGGTTATCTTGGGTGACCTTTGTACTTCTATTTCATTCTTTTAAATTGATAGTTTTATTGTCTCTTTTTCCAATGTGGAACTTTAAATAAAATTTCTGATCCCAATTTTAAAATTGTGAGGATGCTATATACAAAAGTGCGGAAGGATGTAACATTCTAGGTAAATAAAAGATTTGATATATTCATATATATTATTATTTTTTCATTAAATAAATTGGATTCTATTTTTCATGGTGTACCTGACACGCAATAATGAGTTTCATCGAAGTCTTATGTTGCACACAATGCTAAGTCATAATGAAAAATAATAATATAATATTTTTTTAAATGTTAGCTAATGCCTAGACATTGTATTATTAGTAATGTTCAGAACTAACCATATTATGATTACACATGTTTGATAAATGTTTTTACATTTATCCAATAAATTTTAGAGGCTTAAAATAAGAAAGAATCCAATTTTAAGCATAGATACTCTAATATTCTTTAAAGGGTCAATTTACCACCTTTAGATGGTGAACCGTTTTTAAATATAGTTTTTATCACTTTTATATGTTATTTTTGACAAAATAAAATTCTTCATTAGAATATGGACTTCAAAATTAACATTGGATGAAATTTTGGTATTTTTATGATAATTTTCATTTTTATGAAGAGCAAAAATACTGTATTGTAATTCAAAACCACCTTTTATTCTAATTTATTTATATGGTTATATTGTCTTTTTTAATTGATTTTAAAGAGTAATTATATTATATTATTACCATTTAATCCAATTTTTTTCATTGGAAGTAATTTCACTTTGAAATTGGATATAAACAGATTTCAATCTTTCGATAGTTATTATTTCTTAAAAACACGATTTTTATTTTGACAAAGGGAATTAATTTTTAATTAATATCTACCACTTCTATGTTTCGAATTTTAAAAAATGGATTCCATATTTGGAATCATGAGGTAAAAATTGTGTAAATACCTAACTTTTATTTTTAGACATTATGAATATTTACTTTAGTAAATATTTTATTTACCGTGGTTACAGGGTAAATCTCGTAAATAAGGGAAAAAATATTTTTATAATAGTATTAAATTATCCTAATATGTGTCATAATACAATTGGTTGATATATTTACAACCTTGTGAATTCTTGGGTCGATTTTTGGAGCCCATGGAGCCACTTGGGAGTGATAATGACACTTTATATTAATTAATTTAAAGTAAAGAAAAAAAATAATATATACAAATATCTTTTCGCAAAACAATTTTATAAGGGATTATATAAGTAAAATATTCATATATAAATATTAATTTTAAAGATAAATATATTTCCTACATCATGGAATTTTATTTATAATTATTAGACATCAAATAAATAAATTTATTTATGACACAATGATGATATAATGATTACCTCATTAATGAATGTTTTAAATAAATAAGATTATAAATGTAAAAATAAATTTATTTTAAAATTTTTTAGGACACAAAAATATTTTAGGGATGATTATTACTTTATTTATTTTTATTATTTTATTTTTTTGGAAATAATAATGTTTTTATAGATTTTTTAAATGTCTGGATATGAATAGTATTTAAATTGACATAAATGAGTTTATAAATCAATCAATATTTTATTAAATGATATAATAATCATAAAAAAAATATGATTCAACAAAATTACATAGATAAGTTTTATAATATCATTAATTAACCACTTGTGGTTCTAATTTCATTTTATAGTAACAATATTAACCATATAATCTGAATATATAATAGTAAATGGTAAAAGTGTAAAAGTTAACAAATGGTTAAATATAAAATATAAGGATTAAAAAATATCTAAAAACTATACAATTATTATTGGATGATTTTATTTTAACTTTTATTAACATTATATTTGAATTAATTATGTTTTGGACATTTTGAAATCAAAAATCAGTTTATAAAAAAATAATATTTTCAAACTTTCATAAAGAGCCCCTCCCCTTATAAAAGGCTACCACCACTAACCCATTACTCACACCTCTCATGCCCCTTGGCTCATCCAAAATCTTTCCAAAAAATATCCCAAGATCATTATATTCCAATTGGAATCCTTAAATTAGGTAAAAATCACTTCAATAAATCGTTTTGGTTCAAACCAATGGGAGTTACCCAATTTAAAGGTAACGTCTTCCCTCAAGTTCTCTTATTTTATTTTTCTTCTTCACTACCTATGCTATTTTTATTCTTTTATTACATAAAAAAACTAGTATCCTCAATATAATAGGTTTTTTTATGATAATTATTCTTATTACAGTTACACACTCCTCCATCTAAGGGGTATATAACACAATGTTTTGTGGATGACGAACTATTACCTCACGAAACGATGATTGTTCAATCTTCTCCTACCAGCTACTATGGTGGAAATTATGATGGAACTATAATTATATATAATATTTGTGATATTTAGTTTCTCTATATAATTCTGAAATTATCTTTTATAACATAACTTTACTATTTTCATGTTGTAGATATATGATAATTTCATTTGAGGAAGTGCGGACTACCGCCCCCTCAAAATTATATGACTCGTTCATAACATACATGGAACGTATAAAGGATGGTGTTAATAAACATAAGTAACATATATAAAATATTATATTATATTTTAATAATAACATTCCTATTTATCATTTGTTTTTCATTTAATTTTGAAATTAAATAAAATAAAATGGTAGTAGCGTTCATGCTTACGTACGTCATACCGTCTCCATGAATGGTGCATTTCATTTTCAAATATCCAAATGATATGGAATATTATAAATACATATATACTGGATATATATGATATATATGATATATAAATCATGAATAACATTATGGAGATAATGGATTTTCGACAACATGTATAATTTATAATTATAACATGTTCATTTTGGATTTAAGTTCCGAACATCAAGAAAATGTCCGATATGAACTCAAATAATTAAATAATTGGTATAGAAAGGTAAGAAGTGATATAAAATGAATAAAGAACATAAAAAAGTTCTAATGAAATTATAGACTAACTTATGTTTGTTATTCAGGAAATTAAATAATGAACGGGTCATGTTAGACACAAGGTAAGGTGCTTCGTCTCAATCTCCTTTCATTGAGGCTTGTTTTGATAATATAAAATTTCTTAATTAATACGGTATATAACAAACCCCCTTTACCTTTAATTTCATTAAAATGGAATCATTTTTCTACAAAGAATCTTAATAATGGAAAAAATGAATGTTTTTAACGTTTACGGCAATAACAACCACTCCGCTGCCATAATCGTTAGTTGTCTTACTCTATAAGCCTTGATGTTTTAAAAAGGAAAAAAACCCCTTAATCATTTTTTTGGTTGTTTTGGTATTGAAAATGGTTTTTTAAATGTATTAATTATTTCAATATCTTGAAATTAATTCTTGTGATTACAAATTAAATGTTATCACGGAAACGTTTATATTTAGAATATTTTATGTGTTTTGATATTATAATGTTACTTGTACATTTGACAGGTGGTTGCGTGATAAACCAAATGATGGGTTGAGCCATGATAAACCAGTATGGGGGGTTACATTATAACCCCCAATTAATTTGGTATGAATATATACAGTATGGCTATTCCATTTAGTTATATGTGTGGAAGTCGACTGTATGGTTATTCCATTTAAGTATGTTTATGTCTCAAGTTACCTTTATATGTTATGTGTTCTGTATATGGGTTTTATGGTAATATTTTGGTTTCAAAAGGGTAAGCAATGATTTTTTATTCAGTGAGGAGTATTTAATACTCCATAAAGGGGAAAAGTATTAGTTATGTTAAAGTCTTCATGGTTTACTTGTTTGAAAAAACTAATAGTTTTCTTTCTTTGTATATCTCTTATTGAGCTTTTTATGATCATCCCACGTTTTTGATAAGTTTTTCACAGGATATAAATATGAATAGGGTCAAGGATTGGATCTAGGAAATGTCATTCTATCTAAAACATTGAACTATACATGATTCTTTTTTTAAAAGTTTTTATTCTATGAAAAAATGGATGCTGAGTAAAAGTGTCTACTTTGTAATTTTTTAGATGTAATTTAATAGTTATGGAATAATTATATAAAACTATAAACACGAAAAGATACTCAATGTGAATTATTAACATGATTAAAGATTATATAATGTCTAAGGGTGGGACTTTATAGTGTGGAGAATGAAAATAAAAGAAATGAGCTTGAGAGAATTCGTTACCACTTAATCAGGTTACTCATTTTGGTTTACGATGAAAGGCTTCCTTGGATTTCTTTATTCCCTAGGGGAGGATTATAGGATTAAGGGAGGGATTTTTTTAATTTTATTGGAAATATATTGGTATAACCTACGTGGTTTTATAGGTGTGAATAATTAGTATAGGTGGTGTCCTTTTCTAGGGAAGGGAAATCACACACTTGGCATTTTTGAAAAAATGTTAGGTGTATCCACATTTTTACCAAACGAAAGTCCCCCAAAAAGAACCTAACCAAATAATTTATTGTTAATAGACAAATAATTTATATAAATTTGTTTTTTTCAATGTTTATATATTTTTTGGATCTTAAATTTAATATTTAGTGCTTTGTTAACTTAATTTTTCTCTTAATCATTGTAATTAATTTTAATCACATTCACTAATATTTTTTGGTTAAAAAATATGTTGAACTTATTAAAATTATAAATTATAACTATTAAAAATATTGAATCCATTTTTAAAAATTATAATTATATAAATGGAATAAATCATTTTGAAAATAATCCCGCTGATGGTATGACACTGTGGGTCTTTAAACTAAAAACTTTTAAATGTTTGCTATGTTTTTATACCCAATTTCAAGGTGGAATTAGTTCTAATGACATAAATTAGGGTAATTGATAAAAAATAGATCTAATTAACGTTTAAATCAATTTAAAATATAATTTATCCATATAAATAAAGTAGATGAAAATGTAGTTTTGAATTCAAATTCAGTATTTTTTCACTATTCATTAGAAAAAGAAGAATCTCAGAAAAATTGAAAAAATTAACCCTTAGCTAATTTAGAAATTATAAATTAAAAAATTATTTATTTTTATAAAATTAAAATTTTAATTATGTCTAAAATTAATTTTATTATTTTTCATAGAAAGTCATTAAAAGAGGTTCATTTGAGAAAATAGTGTTTTTAAAAATATAAGGACTTTACAAAAAATATTATCTTTCATTATAAATATGTTTTACTTATATAAAAAATTATAAACCATATTTGAAAATTATTTATTACTATCTATATAATTATGTTTAACAGTAAGTTTATAATTATCTCATTTAAATAATTATAATAATAAAATGATGTTTTGTTGAAACATTCGGTGTTGTGTGTAACATACTCCAAGTCAGTGTTTCCTGTATCATACATGTAACTGATGTTATGTGTAACATACACCAGGTTGATGTTTTTTTTAATTTATTCCAATTCAATTTTCTATGTAACATATTCCATGTCAATTCCAGGTGAATGGACTATTGGACTTATTGCATTACAAGGAATAAATAAAAATTTAATTTATTTGAGAAAAACATTTCCATAAAAACTTGGTGTGTTACACTTAATAGTCTTATATGTTCATCATGGGTTCTAAGGTGACACTTGATACCATATCCACCCAATCCAAATGTACTAACTCATGGTCAATTAAACAACCGGGCATCCGTTGGGTCCCGCAAGTCAAAACGCTGAGGATCTATGCTATTTGGGATCCTTGGGGGCTGAACAAAAGTGAAGGAATTATAATTATGATCCATAGATGAAAAGTTAAATGGAGGAATCCTAAATGGTATCCTCGAATGAAAAGTCAACAGAGAAATCCTATAAGGGATCCTCGAGTGGTAAGTCAATAGAGGCATCATACAAGGGATCCTCAGGATTGTACATAGGTGAAGGGATCCTACTAGAGATTATATAGGTCAAACCATAAAAAACAAGAATCCCATAATGGAACCTTGGTAATAGGAAGAAGGTAGAGGCATCCTATATGGGATCCTCAAGTTTTAATCATAAGTAGAGGAATCCTATAGGGGATCCTCAAAATCAACGGGTCTCATGGACTCTTAGGAAAAAAAAGGCATATCTCACTTGGGTGATCATCTCAAAGGAATATTTATGAAAAAATTATCTATATAGAAAACACATGGATCATATGAGATAAAATTATCACTCTTAGGAGACATTGGATTTTATAATCGAAGGAATAACCTCTCTTTTTAAGTGAAATCCCCAAAACACCCTTTGGGAGTTCTAGAAACACTTCAAGGGATTCACCATCATGATATACATGAAATGATACTCAAAATAGAATACTCATGGGTCAAATTATGACTCATTGGTGAAAATATAAAAAAAACCCCAAGAAGGGTAGCATGGAAGGAGTACACAGTGTGTTTTCCTTGGTGCATGACATGTACCCTAAAGGGCCCACCTGAGCATGTACTCTAGATGTAATTAGTGTGTAAACTTCCAATTAAATGGAATTTTGGCCCTGTACATGGTTTGTTATCTACAGGGGGTTCCAACCCATTTAAATCACATGTATTACCATATATATAGTCTAGTCATGTACATCTACATGGTGTGAAGCCCACAAGGGGTCTGGTCGTGTACTCTACACAACCATGCACCACTAATAAGGGTAAGTTGGCTTGGTACTCTACTACACATACGAGTCCCTTTACATGGTGTGTATAACCCATAAAAAGAGTGTAAATTCAAAATATCATCATACATGTAACGTAATAACACACTATGGGTTTTCCTTGAAATACATACAGTGTAGACTGGTTTCCCTGAATGAAAACCCACAAATAACCTCGAAAGACCAGTTTTTTCATCAAAAGCTATAGATCAACCCACTAGGTGTCCATAGAAATTAATATATGGATTTCAAAATAAAATATTATTAAAATTTGGGGATTTATGGATAAAAATAAAAATGTTCTACATTTGGGCAGAATCCACCGAATCTTCACCCGTTTTAGTGGTCTAGAGTTTTGCATGATGATCTTTTGCATCCTAAGCTCCATAACGGTATCTCCCTCTCTACTCCTTATCTCTATATCCATATACCTATATATTTTCCTCTATTTTCCAAAAAATTTTGGTTACCCAACCACGTGCACAAGAATCCATGTGGAAAAGAATAAAAGAAAAAGGGAAAAAGAAAAGGAAGAGAAAGAAAATAAAAGTAAAAAGAAAAGGAAAAAGGGATATGGGATGACCTTGAAACTCAAATCAAGTTTGTGATTCCCCTTGGAATAATTACCTATATTATAATAAATTTTATCGATATAATCACAATTTTATTATCCTTCTTAAATATATCTATGAAAAAATCTATGTGAATAAATTAATATTTAATTTGATTAATATTAAATTTTAATGATTCTGCAAAACTTTTAACAGCTTATATTTCCACCAAACACCTTCTCTAGGTTATAAACCCTATTCTTGGACAAATAGAGTGAATCAAATTATCTATGAACATATTCTAAGGGGAAAAGACCATTTTACCACTTAAAGGCATCCAAAAGGAAAAAAAATCAAATTTCTCTTGAAAATTTTAGTCCAGAACAACATGGGTCATTACCCCGGTTGTTTTAGAGTGGTATAAATGATTTTTTTCATAGTGAAATAGATTATAGATAAGTATGTATTGAGTTTTTTTGGTGCATATGGGTTGAAAACTCTTGAAGTTTCTTATTTTTGGTGGATAGACCAGTGAAACTAGCTAGGATGTAGTGGTCGACATATTTGTATGGAAGGGATTTGATAATCTATTGACTACCATGGGTACTTAGGGAATTGGTTACATTTTAAAATTGTGTATGTCTATGAATCATATTGAATTTAGTGCATTTTTTTTTCAAAACTCGATATTCATCTTCTGGAGATGTCATCATGAAATTAGGCTGTTAATTTCCCTCATGAAAATGACTTAACTATAGGTAAGATATAGACCTTTTATGACTGATGAAGGACATAATATCACTAACAAACATGTAAACTTACTAGGTGATATTCTCTTAGTTTTCTAAGTAGTTAGGTTTCTATAGTAGTTAGTTCTTTGGGTTGGTACTCCATTGTATGAGGTTTCTTCCAGTGAGGCCTAGATCCCCACCATCCTAATGTAGGGTAGGTATTCCCCCTAATTAAGGAATACTCTAGTGGGGGATAATATCCTCTACCTATAGATCATACAAGTTAATTATTCCCCCCAACCCAGTCAAGGTGTGGGATCCTCTATTAGTGGAGTTAGTATTCAACATATCTAAAGAGCTCAGATAGGACATGAGATCCTCCAAAATGATTTTAGTGTTATGTTCATGTATTTCATCATAAAATCAAGTGTATGATCTTTTATTCCATAAAAAGTGTGGTATTGTATTTCCGCCATTTCCTAGGCTCTGGGATCCTATATCTCTATTTTATACTCCCTCATATGAGGTGATTTATAAATAGGTGTAGGACCCCCTATATATACATCTGTGTAAAAATATTGTCAGTATTTTCCATATATACCAGGGCATGATATCTAGTATCTTATCCTATTTAGTAATCATACCTCCCCAATGAGAAAAGGAACATATCCGCATTCTATAGTGGTTATGTGGTCCAGATTCACCACTAGTGAGGTTGGTTACCTCATCATCCAATTTATGGATACACGAGGAGGTGTGGGTCCATTGCTATGGTTCATTGATTTGGTAGAGGGTTGGATGATCTGTGATGTTTGATTATGCGATACCAGTTTAGAGTATATCTCTCATATGATCCATCTATAAGGGTTAATGTAGCATATAAATCCATTTCATGTTAAAGATGATGAGTGTGATGAGATAGATGTTAGTCCTGTGAGCCTTTTATGGATGACATATTTCTTCCCATGTATGTAGAAATATTTTAAGGGGAGATCTTCTATCATGGGTGATAGAAAAATTATGGATGGAAAACACAAAGATGATTATCTTCTTGTATGATCTATAAATAAATTTGATCGTGATACACTTGATGTGGCTCAAGGTGTGATATGTGGTACATTTTTTAAGGCCCATATTTTTTAGCCCTAAAATGTGAATTTGTATCAATTTAGATTATTAGATATGTATATTTATATCCTAATAATGTTTCGAGACAAGTATAACATAATTTAATACTCTTATTGTTGTCAAAAATATTAGCTCATTTTTTTCATCAACGTGGGAAAAATATGGTGAGATGTTTTCTTATGGATTATATATAGAAGATTGAGGTCCAATGATGATATTGTTAGAGATGGATAATCACCTATAGTCTATGTCCAAGTGCATGGATACCTTGTGGGGTGTATTTTGATTAATTAATAGGGCTATAGTTCACTTGCATTTGGAAGTGATACTCATATATTGAGTAAGACCAACCCTTTGGATTCCAAATCTATACTCTCAATTGTTAGAGAGTGTATCATAATGTGTTTTGGCTATTTTGGAGTATTAGTATTATATATTTAGAGAATAGAATGGTCCTTTTCCAAAGGATAATTCTTAAATTAAGTAGGGGCATAACATATTGGGCATATATGAATATCCAATTTCAACACTGTCTAAAGATATGAAGTAGAGGTTCTGATATGGACCTGATCAATTATTCCTAGAGTATGGAGACACATATGTGGTTCTATTTGATTTCATTAGTATAGGGTATATCTACAAGTTATTTTATAGATAGGATAGGCAACATAAGTTTATCTATCATGAGTAACTTACCAATAGGTAGTCAATCATCTTGGATGTGATGATTCTTGGGTGTGGGAAGGGTTTTTGTGGGAGGTTCTTTATAGACTCTTTATAAGTGTGATGAGGTATAAATTATAAAATATTTCCTATTTTGGATTTTAATAATTATGAATATTTTTAAATTTAATTTATAAGGGGTGAATTAGGTCAACTAAGGTGTGTGTGAACCAAACTAAGCTCAGTAGAGCAGGTATTTTCAAATGCTACGATTGAAAATGAGAGGATGGGATGATCAGGGATATTCTCATTCACTAAGATTGACAGTAAAAAAGTATGTTTTTTAGTCAGTGATGAGGAGTTATAGTGGTACTCTGAAGGATGGTATGAAACTCTTATTGAGGAACCTGATGTTGGGGTTTTTCATGGTGAGATTATCTCAGTAGGAAAATCTGTAAGGTCTCCCACTGGAATGTATTGAGCCTGATGCCCCCATGGGTAATGTCATGTCAGATAAATTGTATTTGGGTGATACCAATATTTTATGGTTTTTATTCATGATGGAATTGGTGGTCATTCAAATATTAGGGGATAAAAATTAGGGTGGAAATCCTTGATGATATTTAAGAGGTGGTTTATGATGATTTTAAAAGATTCCCCTATGATGATTTGAAGCCATTTTAGTTTTTCTAAGGATGTGAGTATCATGTGTGTTGTCCATAATCTGAGTTATATATAAGGTATTATTCTAATGTGGGATTTCCATATGGTTCCTTTTTAATATATATTCCTTTATAAGATGGAAAATCCATTGTATGTGAATGTTATCCTAATACAAGAGGTCGCTTGTGTAGGGGAAATAATTCCAAAATGGTAGAGTCATGCAGATATGTAACCTCAGGTAAAGAACCTACCATTTTTCCTGAGAGGCATGTTGTTCTATGATTTATAGGTCATGTTGTAAAATTCTTATGACCATTATTATTTTTATGGATTTACCATTTTCCCTTGTCTATTTTAAAACCATTCAGTTTATAATTTTTTTTATTATCACATAAACCACATGGGTGGAATCATAAGGTAGATCACGTCCTCCTTATCCAAGAATCCATGCTCAATTCTTTATATATTCCAAGAATATAAGACGGTTGGTTTAACTTTTATCACCATTATCTCCAAACTATTTCCTTCCCTATTTGTTTTTTATTTCTTCTGAAAACCTTAAAGGATGTGTTGAAACAATTTAGGATTAGGATTGTTTTTATTTGTGTATTTTGATATTGAGGTCATGTAAGGTCATCTTGAAACTTGGTTTAGGATTTTTACATTAATGGATACTTTCTTACACTTGGTTTGAGGAAATTATTTTTTCAATTCCTTTAATATATATGCATTGAAATTATTTTTTTCTATAGATACTTTTCCTTTCATGTTAAAACTATTTGAGATACCCATGATAGGTTTATAAAATAGTCATGATGATTTATATTCTTTGAATAAGTGAAATTTTCTTGGTTTTCTAAATTAAAATTTTAATGTAAATTTGTATACATACCTAGTGTTTGGTTAAATTCTTAAACGAATCTTTGAATAAATAAATATATTTTAACCTGGTGTTTGGCATTGATTTAGTTATAAAAAATGGTGTTTGGTGTTTTAATGGGTTGATTTAGAAGAAGGAGTGTTTGGCCCCTGTATAATTATTTTTTAAACATAATGGTCTTATTGAAATTTTGTGAGTTTTCCAAGGAATGTAGTGATATATAAATAATTTAGAAAGGTTACTTATATATTTGTTTGAAAAGTTCGGTTAAAATTATGGAATTCCATGTGGTCTTTCACAGGCCTATTTGGAACTTTCTAAAAAAGATTACATTGGTGTTGTAATACCCACAGATTGAGCTCCTTTTTATTTTAGATGTTCCTAGTATAGGATTTTACCCTTATTGGGATGTGGATAAATTATTAATAAGTTATTTTAAAATTATTTAAAAGATGATTTTTCTTGAAAGGGTTTTCAAGGTGAGATATGGGATCTGATTATTGATTTTTATTGATGATTTGTGTTTCTAATCATGTGCTTGTTTGTTTTCACCACCTACACTTTGATATTTCATTGGACGCATAGGTAGATATGTTTATGGTATGGATCGGTGATATACTATCATATATTACACATTTGATATCACCCTAGTCCTTATAATGATCACACTATGGAAAGGTAGTCACCTAGTGAGGCTAAGTGGGAATCATAAGTTATTAGATTTTTCAAGTTCATTTTAGATCATCCAATTATATAACACCTCAAATCTAGTAACCTATATCCGGTGGTTGTTTTATTATAATAGAATCGAATAAATAGATCATAATACTCAGTATTACAATTTTTGCAGCCTTAGGAAATAAGATACATTAATGAATGTTACAGTATAATAAAAATTGAAGATAAATCAAGTAAAAATATGAAAAATTTATTATTTATCCTTTAAATTTGATACATACAATTTATTAGTTTTCTTGTTTTCTTGGGGAAATTGGAAATAATAATAAAGGATGAAGATCATATTCTCACTACGTGGAAGTGTGCAATGGAAGATGTCATAGAATAAGCATAGAATAATAATATAGAATGAATTAATAAATTGAATTATTTCATAATTGAGATTAATATATCCATGGAAAATAATAAAATATAAATAATCACATGGTCAATAATATTTGATTTCATATTAATGGAATGCATAATTTGAGACATATTAATCTTACCATTATGCCTCATGCTATGAAATATCATATACTACCAAGGGATTATGAAAAAAAATTATAATTACATGGGTATGAAACACACAAAATTAACTAAACTAGTTTGTGTCATGATATTAACAGATGCACAGAGATAATATATAATTTTTGGCCCTTCCCATCAAATAATAAGTCCAATGCATCTATCATATGAAGAGAATACCTAAATAATAAAATCATAATGTTCCATAAAGAAACTCATGTATAAATCATGTATAATAAATCAATAGTCTTCTATAGGGGAACCTATATATAGAGTATTTAAATAATTTCCTATTTAATGGAATAATATATATTTTAGTTGAATATCCCAAAATCAACATAGAAACAATAGGGAATTTACACTATAATGTAAATAACCCATACCAAAGGAATGATAACTATAATTTAGTTAATGTTATATTTATGTTATAGGGATATAAATTGGAAATAATCCTTTATTGTGGTTCTTAAAGAACTCTTGAGATATCTAAAGCGTATCCCATTGGAATATCGAACTAATACTGTAGTTAAGATGACTAGTTGTATAGCAAGTGAAGGTAGAGTTAATAACCAACCAAAATCTTTGGGGTTATTACCCCTAGATGGATCTACTATAAAGAGTAAATACACATTTTTGTATCCATATAGGTATTTCATTACTATGAAACCACACAATTTTTACTTCATCAAAATTTTGGATGTTTTATAACTACGAGAGTCTTTGGCCATTATAATGGATTGTAAAAGCATAATACTGAGAGTTAATAGTTATAACTAATAGATGATATGATATGGAATTTAGATAAATGAATAATAATAATTTTTCTCATTTCAATGAAAATGAAATATAAATATTTCAAAAATAAAGGGATGGAATAGGTTTGAAATCCTTATGTCGACATAATAATGACTTAGAAAAATGAAATAATGAGAAAGTATAATAAATATATCATAAATAAAATATTTAATTTATGATAATACCATGAAATTTATGTAATGTAAATATATGAAAGGGTAATTTTAAATTAAATTGTAATGAAATAAATGCAATTTAAAAAGGAATGATAAGGATTAAAAATCATTACTTATATGGTATTTTCCAAAAACTATAGAAGAACTACATAATACATTAAAAACATCATAGTGATAATATGAAGAGGTAAAATTTGAGGGAATTATTTCTCAATGTATTTAGAGTGGAGTGGTATGGGAGAATGGGTGGAAGAGAGCTCCTTTTATAGGTGAAAAAGAGAGTAATTTCTTTAGGAACAACAGTTAAGTGAGGGGTAACTGTGGAATCACATGGAGGCTTGGTAAGTTAGGTAATAGGATATCAGTGATACATATGATTATGAATTTAATACAAAAATGTTCATTTATAATGTGTTTGTTTCAATTAAGTTTAATAAAATTTGAGCCATAGTAGATTATTGCTATTTATCCTTTATAAACTTGTTTAATTATTTATCATAGTGATTAATTTTTTATGAAAAAAATAATATAACCCCTCTTACAAAATTTTTATGTGTTGATTAAATTTTTTTGATCAATTTAATATAATTAAGGATTTAAATATGTGAAATTTAACTTTTAAATTAAAACATAGTTTATATTGAAAAACACGTTTTGTAGATAAATGATTTTTTTAAAATATTAACCATTTGTATGTTAATTTATAATCAATTCCTAATTAAATGATTGTAAATATATATTTTTATATATTCAAAAATTAAATTAGTTTCATTATTTAATATCGGTAAATTTAAATTATTTAGATAAATTTACACAACACTAATTAAATCAATTATTTAATAAGAAGCATTTTACCATTACAATGCTAATTAACTTTAATGAAAATAATTTATTTTTATGCCTAAAAATGAAATTAACCATATTACGAAATATAAATATTTTGATTCAAAATATAAAAACCATCTTATCATATTCAAATTACAGAGTTTATGAAAATTAATTCTTAATATAACTATATAAAAGCAATTTTTCGGGAAATTTAGTTTTTGGAACAAAATGAAATTATTATTATTATTATGTGTTTTGTAATAATAATTTGATGATTGTTAATTTATTTACATATATATATTACCATTACATTTTGTGGGTATTGATTCAAATATCATGGATCCCGTAGTTATTTCCACATGATTTTACTTCTTCTATAGATGATTTCAATCATATTGCACTTATTGGAGTTCATAATGAGATTTGTCTAGGATATCTATTATGGTGATACTTACTTTATAAACTCATAAAAGTGATCACATTAAGGAAGATATCTATTAGGATATTCCATTGATTCCCTTTTTTTGTAAATATTTCATTATAAAGACCCAAACTTGTCATATATAGATACTAAATTTTAGTAGATTAATATTAATTTTATTATAAAATAATATGCAAGTGTACTGTAAAGGTTTAGTGTATTTGGAATCATGGATACATAAATAACTGTTTCATAAGTGAACTACAACATATTCCTATAATTTATTCATAACTAGAACCCTTCTTCGACATATAATACAGAAAAAAATTTCTTTCTAACAATGGGAAAGGAAACATAAGAAAGGGTGAGATAAATTGGATATTAATGCTAAACAAATGGAGATATTAATGATCCCATAAGCATTAAATGAGAATAAGAATTTCATAACATTAGAATAACATTTGAAAAACATACCCTATATTCAACGATCATAATATTGATTCATGAAATTTTTTTTGTTAGTTCACAAGACATTAATAATAATGGAATCAAAGAATAGGATCCAACACAACATAATATTTTCCTAAGAAATAGATTCCTGGAATACACATAAGAATATAAAAACATTTCCATATTATTCAAAGTTCACTTCGAAGACTATCATATTATATTGGGTTCACTCCCCAAACCATTGTTATTGTATAGGTTCACTCCCAATACAATAATAGTAGATTGGGTTTACTCGCCAAACCATTTTAATAGTAATGGTTCACTCCCATGTCTATTATAGTGAAAAATTACCTTACTAAAATAGGTTCACTCTCCATTGTAATATTATTTATCACATGATATATGAATATTTAACCAATACATTGGAAGTTAATATAGGTCCTAATCATCACATTATTAAATTCAGGCATATTTGTTCCATAATATCATAAAATATTTATCATATATGAACACATTAAAAGAAATGGGTTTTATAAACATTTCATTATAGAATAACTCATGTAAAATAAAGAAGTTTCATAAAAATTTTATCAGTTCATCATATCAAAACCCATGTAAAGGGAACGTGTTTCATAAAAATATTATCATAATAATCATGAATATATTAAATTTAGATAAAATATAAGGATAGTACCATTATATTATATCCCCAGTGAATCATAATAAATATAATAGGTTTTTTGTATTGATGGAAAAAATTATATAAAAAAATTATTAAAACATTCCTGAGGTAAATATCATTTCCATTTCGAAATCACTTTTTGAAAAAATAATAATTTCCCAAATATTAAGGAAAAAATTTTCTTTGAAAATAACCTAAAAAAATGGTAAAATAAGAATCAAATAATTGACTATCCATGATCTTGGAAAATTTTGTTCATGATATACTCAACAAAACAAATATTACTTTCACATTTTCTATTAAAATTTAAAGCAACTTCATTTATAAAATAATAAGTTGATTCATTTTAATTTTGTCAAAAAGTAAAAAACAGGTAAAAATGAATTTAAAAAGTTATTGTATAATAGTAAAAAATTATTTTAAAACTTTTTTAGAAAACATAGACATGAAAGAAAATAGATTTTCATCTAAAGAGAGAAATAAAGTCATTTAAAAAAACTATTTTAGTATCATTATTTATTAAAGAGGGAAAATGAATGGAAAACATGTATTATAGATAAAAAAATTATTATAACAAAATTCATGTGTTTTTTAGAGATATATCATACTATTTCAACATCAAAGTCTTAATCAAAAATAATCCTAATGAATAGTGATATTATAACGTAAAACCTTTACCACTTTCATAACTTTTCAATTAAAAGACCCATAAAATAAAGAAACATAGATGGATTTTTAGATCACATAATTTTCATAATAATAATAAAAAAATTCATTCATGGGTGGTATATATATACACCACACAAAAGAAAAAAGTGTTGTATAAGGCATGTGTCCCAGAGAAATAAAAGGAGATGAAATTCCCTTACCACTTTGGGATATTTTGAATTGAATGCCCCATTAAAGAAAAAATTTGAAACTTTTAATATCATGAAAATAAGTTTATTTTTGATATAAAATTTCAATGGTGTAGTATATACACCAAAAAAGGTAATGAGTGGTAAATATAGAATATGTCATCTAGAAATTAATTAGATACCAAAAATCCCATACCTCAAGTCTCATCTTTATTTGTACATATTTGAACCCCATGAATAATAAACATAGGTTTATTATATTTATTTTAATGATCCACAAAAATATATATCATAGCATATATGACTTAGATATACCTTTTTATCACCCGTTAATTAACAATTCTTTTTTAAAATCACTATTTTGGTAAATTACTCATTTATTTTTCAGGATTTTTTTTGTTTAAGAGTTTTGATCCTTATAAATTTATTATGGTTAAATATTATAAATAATTTTAATCAGGATATAAATTTCATATAAACTCATTATATAAACTTTTAGAGTCATCTATAAATTCTACAGATAAGAAAAATAATTATACTATTATAGGAGATGGTACGTCATACATATGTATGAATATTATTTCCATTTCTCATTACATGAAACAAAAGAAATGAAAATATTAATTAAAATTTTAAATATCATTTATGTTTTATATATATCATATATATTCATTACATATTTCTTTATTACCATTCATGTCAAAATAAAATGAAAATCATATCACATCACTTCGTGGAGGTCATAGTCGGCATGTATGCACCAGTGAAGTTATCATTTTCCAATGGATATAAAGGTAAGAATTTCGATGAGATATTATAAGTAAAAAAGTATAATTATTTCTTAAATGTCATATATATTCTTTAAAACCATTATTATATCAACCTATGAGAGGAAATGGTGGAAATTTAATTAGATAGGTTCATGAGGCGATAGTCCACCGTTCACACGATCCACGATTTCATTTCCCATTTGATGAAAGAGGAGATTTATATAGGTTATGATATTAACATAAAACAAATTTAGTATATGTTATATAATATTTTCATTATATTTTAATTATTAAAACATTACATAATATGGAAATATAATAAGTAAAAATAAAGAACATAATGAATCCAATTAACATCGCTTAGAAAATCCTCCTTTTGACTCCTAATTAAAGACCCTAGGGTTATTATTTTGGGAATAAATGAAGATATATAACATGGATAATGATATTTCAGAGATATTTTTGTATGTTTTGTTTGATCCAAATATATTAATATGTGTGAATAATTTCGGGGAGGAGTTACCCTTTTATAATTGGGGAGGAGTGACATTTTTCTAAATACCAAAAACTATTCAATAATGTGCAATCACTCTCAAGTCACATGCCAAAAAAATTGATAAATAATTGAGTGTAAGTATTATATGTTTGATTAAAATAGATATAATAAAAAACATGTTTTAAACATGTTATTCTCTTAGCTTGTAATTTTAATCACTTTTACCATTTTAGTTTTCACCATGATAACTAGTCACTTTTTATTTACATAGGTAATTTATTTTTTAAGTCTAAAAATAAAATGAGACTTATTAAATACTTTTTACCCAACTATTTGGATTATTAAATAAAATATATTGAATAAATATCCAATGTGGGTTGAAAATTAATCTTAACACATGCATATGTAACAGGAAAAAACCCTTTTTAACATTAACCGAGATAATTAATTTTTAATGTTTTTAATTTTATTTATGACCATAAATTAATTTTATATAATTATATAATATAAATTATAATTATTACATAGATGGATTCAATTTTATCAAATTATGTTTACCTAACATTAAGAATTAAATTTTAAATAAATCCCACAGATGCGACCAAAAATCAATTTTTTAAATAAAAAGTTTTCATAAGTATAAAAAGTTTTTATATTAATATAAAACATAATAATTTATTTAAAAAAATAATTAGATTAATTATTATATAATTGAGATAATTTTACTCTTAAAATTGTACTAAAAAATTGAAACTTGTAATATATTTAAAATAAATGGTAGTTTCTAATAAAAAAGAGTACTTTTCATTGTTTATAAAAAATTAATCTTTTTAGAAAATTCTCAAAAAATCACCCTAATATATTTTGGAATTTTTTATTCAAAAAATTAAATTAAATTTTTAATATAAATTTTTTAAAATTAGGAACTATCAATTTTATTATTTTTTCATAAAATGGAATAAAAATCATTTTTTGAGACAAAATTTATTTTCGACGTGTATAAAGAATTTACTAAAAATTAAGTACGTGTCAATATTATATATATATATATATATAACCTTAATAATTAATTTTAAAAACATGATTATTACTATTCAAACTACTATTTTTAATATCTAGGTTATTATAGTCGTGTTTAAATAATAATAATAATAATAGTATATCATAGTTTATTAATTCTCGGTGTTGTGTATAATGGAAGCTATCGAAGAAACTATATTTTATTTGAAAACATATATTTCATAAATATCTTGGGGTTAAACTATAACCCACTTAAAATGAATTTCTCCCCCAAAATTCCATCACATTTATACAAACAACTAAGGATAATCCTACCTCATCACATCTAATATAACTTTTTTAAGTTGTAGTTCCCTATAAAACATTAACAAGGTGAGTGGTATTATTTCATAGAAGTTTCCCTCTATAATCTAGAATATCCATAGGTTGTTCTTAGAATGAAATATCAAGATCTAGTGGAAAAAATATAATTTTAGTGCATTTTAAGGATTGAGTGTGTACTTCCTCAGGAGAGATACATGGGAAAAATTATAGACTTATGAGAGGTTCAGTGGAAGCACCAAGTATTAAGAAACAATCCCCAATCAAGAATATAAAAAGGATAATATAAATAGGGTTAAACATTATTTTCTTTCCAAATATTATAAATTTATTCCATAAAGAAATTCAAAGAAACACCTTCTCACCAATAGCTAGAGAATCCATACTACACCATTGGTAGCTCACAAATCCACCTCTCCATTGGAAATATTTTGGAATGTACATAGTTCCTTCATTTTGATAAAAATATGAACACCACATTATATATATAATACCCAATGTTTAGATATTGATATATTAAACATGATAACAAACACAATTTTATCATTCCCTTGATTTTTGCTATAGTTTATCTTTTAGTGGCCTTGATTTCCACATTAAAAACATGTTGAATCCTTTTACTTTCTTTGACTATAGATCTTTCTCTTCTTGGAATAATGGTTCTTGAGATATTTAGACTAGTTATGTGTATTGGTCCCATTTCCCTTATTCCTTTATTTTTCACTATGCAGATTTTTTTATTTTCATTCCCCATGTCCTTATCCACATGGAGAATAAAAGTATGAAGTTACGAAAGACTCTTCTAATTATTGACCATATTTTAATTGAAAATAAAACTACGGATTGTCTTGTATAGTGAGGTAAGTATGTGATCTATGAAAAACTCATCTAGGAATTTATTCCCTAAGATATCTAAGAATTCATTATATCTAACAAGCTTGACTACATAAGGCCTAGCTATTGTTGAATCTCCTCTTGGTTGTAAATAGAGGATTAGATATCTCATATCTCTCATATCTCTCATTCTTTTGATAGAGATACCAATGGTGATACATTATTCTATACATATCCATGTCCACATGTTTCTTCAGAAGATATTTTTTCTTGGAAGATAGAATGAGACATTAAAAATATATGGCATCGTTCAATTTTTTTTCATAGATAGATAACTCTTCCTCACTAGCCTCTCCACTATGTACTTAAATAATATGTTCTTACAATACAAATAGTTTCATTTCATGGAATATGATATTTTATAAGCTCGTTTTCCACTCATGGAAATTTTTACCAGTGAGTAGGATATCCTTCTCAAGTATGGATTTCAGCGATATGTTTGAATTCATGTTTATTACTATTTAAAAAAAATTAATAGCAAAACTTTAGTAATTCATCAAATAAAATATAGATAAATTAATATTTTATATTTTTATTAACCTCCAACTATTTTATCAAAATCCAAAATCCCTCACCATTAGCTTTGGAATATCCTATTTCTTTGAAATTATATTGGAAATGATCTATATTACCTTTCTCATCACCCCGACTTTGTCTAGTCAAGGAATTTAAAGTGTTTTAGGTTGGTATTACAAATTCCAAATACAAAAAGTCACACTTATTTGATTTGTTGAGTGGAATCCACAATCCTAAATTCCAAAAATTGGATTGTCATATCCTCATCCTCTTAGTTACACCAAGTCCTACTTTGGATATCAATCCTTGATGGGAATTAAGTTAATTATACGCAATAATTTCATTTAGAATAACCTAATAATTGAAATAACCTCAAATTTGGATGATCAAGCACATTAAACTATCTTTATTAATGGAAGTATATACCCAATTAATATATATTATTGAGAGATTTTTACCTTTATGAACATGTTATCCATTTTATCTTTATTGAATTCTTATTAATATTAAGTGGATTTAAATTAGTGATTAACCATGTATTAGATAAAATTAATGTATAAACTAATTTATTTTTTTTATATCTTACATGATCATTAATTCAATAATTCTTGTGATCATGAAAAAACATCCAAAAGGAAATAAACATTCAAATTGATAAAAATAAAAAAAATGAACTTGTATGATCATGAAATTTTACTAATGGTTAATTTATTTCGTAGATGATAAAATAATCATTGACCTAGGGGGAAAACACCATGAAAAATCTATGGTTCATGTTTCAACATTCAAACTATACACCAATGTATAAATATTGGATTAATTTGACCATGGATCCAAACATAAACCACATCTACTATCTTGGGACCTCCATCCATTACATATTACTTTACCCACTTGCAGGGGAGGGAAACCAGAGCATTGGTTAATGGGTTTACATAAATGATACCATGGGTATGAAGACCCATATATAATGAGAGGATGGATGAAACACAGACAATAAATTTAATTTAATAATAAATAAAAATTAAACCAATCACATAAAAAGGTCTATTCTATGCTCATGATCATCCATATACATGCAATGAATTACACATTTAATAAAAATATAATTCAATTCTAATAATTTTTATTCATGATAAACTGTGCTCAAGTCAATTGGTAATCTTATTAAATTAATTAATTCCTTTATCTTAATTTTCATCAAAAATTTTCTTGAGATTATCAGCCATTATAATTTTAAAAAAATTAAATAATTTTATTTAAAATTGGTTATGTACAAAATATGTACCTTGGAGGAAATACGATGAGTTCCCATCTGAACTACCTAATATGTATTATATTTATATACTCTTTAATCATGTGACATGTGGAATACATGAATTGTCACATAATTTTATATCATTCTCTATCCAATTAATAACCACATTGAACACATGGTATTTACAAAGTGTGTTATGCTTCAATACACATAGAGTAATGAATATATTACAACTTATAAACAATATTTAATTCTGAAAAATATGATGAAATTAATTATAAATTTAATATGTATAAATATTTAACCCATTGTATAGAACGCAGTATCAACTTAATTACCAAATGGAACACATTTTGATAGGGTTTAAGTAATATAATAATATAATCTTTTTTTTCATAATCTAGTAATATAAATGGCATATATAATCCATCTACATAGAGTTTACTTTTCTCACAGTCTATCCATGGTACACTCTTAGGGAATAAATGTGTAATCATTTAATGGAAAATAAAATAGTAAAATTTTTGTAAAAGGGATACATGACATGTGGTATTAAAGTTAGACATTCACCAGCCATGTAGACCATGTACAAAAATGAATGAATCATATTTATGTAATGTATTAGACATCCTGTACGGTGGTTACATGACATTTTTTCTAGCAGACCATGGTCCATCATCGTTCAGCCAACATGAGGCTTATTTAAATACAGACCATGTGTAATAAATTCCCTCAACTTGAATTAATTCTAAATCCATTCTTTGTGAATTTTTCATGGGTACACGATGTGTACCAATTTGATACATAGTGTGTACTCTTGTTTTATCTAGACAAAATCCTTGTAACCTCCAAAAAAGTTCTTCAATGGTATATATTCCATTAAATTAATCGATTTTATTATATATTTGAATAAAATAGGAAGAAGAGAAGATCTTTCAATTTATATTAATGACCAATTAAATTATAATTAAAAAGTAATTAAAAATAATTAAATAAATAAAATAAATATAAATAATTATAAATAATTATGCTACCCCTATATATACCAATTTATGGTTCCATGAAAAGTGGAAGTGTCCTTGAAGGGCATGACAATCATATTTTTTTTTTCATAATCGATAATTAAATTAACATTTTCATGATGATAAACACATTGATCAATGTAATTTAATGAAATAATAACTAATGATTGACTCCCAGAATCAAGTCATGGTATTATCACATATTATTTACAATATTTAAGCTATTAAAGAATTACCTTGTGATGAATTTATTCTTCATTGATGGATATAAAAATTATTATAAAAAATATCTTCATTGTGTTGTTGAAATAAATAGTAGATTCCATCAAGTGGTGATACAAATGTGTTCTAAAAACCTATGATCACTTTTGTATGAATATTTAGGTGAACGCGTGATAGTTCATAATGATTAAGTTGTTCACCTTTGATATCCTTGAGAATCTATTAATGGATGGGTTCTCTTAAATCTATCGGGACTTGAGATTGGCGATGTAGGTGGATTTCTCTATATTATTGAGTGTGTTCTGGGAGAATGAGCTCTATAGTGCTTCAATTGGATTATATCCAAACGTCATTGTGCCCAACAAATGAAAAATGGAAATCAAAAATAAATAGTATAATTGAGTTTATATACCACTAGGGTTAGAAAATAATAATTGCATGTGTACCCTCATAATTTTTTATTAATTCACGAAGAACCCCATATTAATAACAATAATAATATAATTTTTTAGTATGTGCTAAACTCAAGAATAAAATTAAATACTATTTATTCAAATAATATTAAATATATTTTATTTCTCACCAGATAATTATACTCACATCATCATTCAAGTAAAACATTTATTATCTGTTGAAAAATAATATTTATTTAATAAATAATTATCACTATATTATTAACCACTAAATAAATTAATATTATATTCACAATATAAAAAGTTATTTTTATTAAATACTTTTCTCAAAGAATATTCTCTCAAATAACTAGTGATTTAATATATGAGATAAAAAAACATGAATAATTATTAAACCACATATGATAATAATATTTATTCAACTTATTAAATAATATATAATAATAATATTAAACTAAGGTTTAGGAAACACTTAGATTGTGACCATTTAGGCCGCTTTCTAAGTGGAATTAGGTAATGAAGCCCAAAGTCCAAGGTTAACATCTAGAAACATGTCAAGGAACCCATAGAAAAATAATTCAATGTCACAATGACATAAAACCACATACAGAGGATTACGATTTGATATAATTCTTTAATCTTGATATCTCTAATCAGGTAGGATTCATGATGATGTCATTTTCCTATGTTCTTATTGAATATTTCTTTAAATTTTCATAAATTGATCTTTTCTATAGATTACTAGGGACATGAATTTATTTAGGCTATATAATTTCTATAAAAAACCTAAGATATCAAATTATATTAAAGAATAGAAGAGAAAATTCCATTCTCTATTTATTCATTAATGAAATATTACTCATGACACACCTAACCTATCATGCTTCTATGTGAACATTGTAATCACAATTTCAATCAATAAATCATAGTACAAGACTCATAACATCCATTAATAATAATATAAAAGTCGATGGACTAATACACATGTCCTCAGATATGAATATCCAGTGACACATATAAATGGGTATTTCCTACTCGAAAGTCTCATCCTCATAATTTTCTACAATGGAAATTACCAAGAGTGTACCCCATGAGAAGTGTTTTCAAAGTCCTATGACTGTCCACCCATGATATACTATATCATTTGTGACCATAAAATGATTTCATCTACATAAAAAACATATATTTTTGAATACTGTTGTGGTACTTATGGGTTCTAATCATATTTGATAACTCTTATGACCTTTCAATCGGAAAAATACTCTAATACATTTATCACAAACTATGTCACTTGTAAGAATAATCATGATGTGATAAGAAGTTTATTAAAATTCAAAAAAATGAATAAATATCATCATAAAGAACATAGAAGTTTGTTATAGTGCATGAACTCCAATACCATATGACTTCAAAATTGATAAATAATGTATTGGAGGGATTTTATGGCTGAGAAAAACCTCCACCACAAACAAACATGTTTTAAACATGTTATACCTTAAGTGTCTATGTTTACTCACTTTTTCCATTTTAGCTTTCACCAAGATGAGTAGTCTATTTTTATTTACCCAGGTAATTTATCATTTAAGACTAAAACTAAAATGAGCCTTATTATATATTTTTCACCAACTGATTCTCAATAGAAAGTCTAATTTATTAAATAAATATCCTTCATGTGTTGAAATGTAATTTTAATATATGTGTATGTGACATGGAAAACCATATTTTAACATTAACCATGGAAATAATGTTATATATATTTTAGTATTCTTTATGAAAAAACATTTATATGAAATTACTGTATAATATAAATTATGATGATTCAAAATATTGAATCCATTTTTTAAAATTCATTTAATAGAAGTGGAAGAATCTAATTTAAAATAAAACCCACTAACGCATTGAAAAAGTGGTATTTTAAAGAAAAAGTTTTCATCGGTATAAAAATTTTCTATTTTAAAATTGAACATAATATTGATTATAATGACATTAATTTTATTAATTATAATATAATTGATCTCATTTTTTATTTTAAAATCATCTTAAAAATTTGGATCTTTTAAATAATTTAAAAGAAAAGTTAGTTTTTAATAAAAATTAGTATTATTCACTATTCTTAAAAAAAATTTCCAAAAATTATCAAATATTAAACATAAGATAATTCTGAAATTTTTAGTTCCAAAATTAATATTATTTTTTAAAATAAATTTTCTAAAATTTGAAAAAATTGATTTAATTATTTGTTAACAAAATTCAATTGAAATATTTTTTTTTAAAAATGTTTCTTCAAAGTATATAAGGATGTTAATAAAAATTATATAATTATTAATAAATATTTTTTATTTATATAAAGACATCAAAATTAATACTCAAAATTTTTTTATTCCTATTTTTAATTCCAGGTTTAATGGATTAGTTATAATGGTTGTTTTTAAATAATAATTTTATAAGTATATCATGGTTTTCTAAAACTCAATGTTGCATGTTGCGCAATATATTGAAGAAATTAAATTTATTTAAAAGAAATATTCCTTAAAATCATAGAGTGTTAAATTTATAACTTTGTAACATATATTTATGTACACTAATTCAACATCTATGTTTCAATGGTCATATAAGCCCAACCACCATATATATAATGGTAAAATTTTATTTCTATATATATCCTTAGAAAATTAATTTAACTTATTTATTATTGTTGTACTCACATTGGAAATTAGCAATAGATAACCTGAGAGGGGGTGAATTAGTGTATGAAATTCATTTGAGTTTCTCCACAAACACATGTACATCTAACTGTCCTAATTGATTTTGACCTCAATTGTTAGTAGGGCCACTATGGTGTTCACATATTAAGTGATGATCTGATTAACTGTTTTGATTATCTTGGCCTTATATAGATAATATCAATGATTTCTCAATCCACATACACTAATTTTTATTCTAAATAATGCGTATAATGAATGTACACAAGACAGAACAGTTTTACTTGGTTCACCAAGACTAGGCTATGTCCAAAGAGAACACACCAAAATTTAGTTGATTTTCCAAAATCCACTAATCTTGAGTAGTCTTTTCGATAAAATATTTTGGTTGTGGACACTCCATGCTAGACACACTATATTTACAAGATTTAGGGATTGGATCAATTTCACCCAAGGGTCACATTCTTTACTACTCCCTTTTCTCAATAATTTAAGAGGGAATGCTTTTTGGATCCTATGACAATAAAAATATTCTTTATCTAATTATTGGTGCTCTAATATTTCCTATTGATCTTCACTCTTCTCATTCACAAACTAGATGTTAATATCACTATTATAGTATCTTCACTTTCCATGTTGATCTAGACTTAATGGAATACCAACATTGGAAAAGTATTCAAGAAATGACAATAAAATTCCTTTTCATGAAACATAACACTTTCATGAAACCATTTCAAAACTTTCATAAAACATTCTTCTGGTTCATGATTATTCATAAATTAGAGAAAATTATAGTCCATCAAAAATCATTCAACCTTTCATGGAGCTTTCTAAACATTCCTAAAACCCGTTGGTCAGATTAACACAAGTTCTTTCCTCATAGAATATAGATTTATATGACTCATTCATAATGATAAAATGTCACAAAACTCATTCCTGAATTTAGATCCTTTATATCTCCAACAAGTTTGGTGGCTTCAAATGATAGGGGTAGTGACTTATTTATAGATGATTTTGATCCTTTAAGAATCTTTATCTCCCACCATTAACTTTTAATTAAACTCATCATTCTTGTTCATGAAACTCCATATCATCACAAAAAATAATGAAAATATTTCATTGATAAAAATTCCCAGAATTGTGTAACATACCTTTTGTTCCTTTTTATTTTTCCAATAATTCTCGAAACATTCTTATTCTAAAAATTTCTTACAATCATGAGACATTCCATATTTCTTTCACAACTCCCCTATCCTTTACAAAAAATTCTTTCATGAATCTTTAATCCCTAACAACTCCAAAATTTTGTGAAATGACAACATTTCTCAAATTCCTACCTTTTTCATATTTTCATAAGGAATCCCTGGAAATCTAACATTCATGAAACTTGTCCCTTATTCCATATTTTAGACCCCAAACATTTTCCAAACACTATGAAAAGACACCAGCTTGTACACAAAATATTCTATACCACTTCCAGAGCTTACATATATCATATTGAATCTTTTTAAATATAACAGTTCTAAAATCATGAAATAACATCACAACCAACCATTAATTCTATATCCCTATATGAGTGCTCCTATTTCATTGATAACATGAACTCATATCTCATTATTTTCATGATCACCACTCTTGGATCACACATTTCTCTGTTCAATATGTCACTTTCCTTTTATTGGTATTTCCACCATCTCATGCATTTTTTGACATGATAAAAATAATTCAATGTCCATAACATCAATATGACAAGAGAAACACCACATATAACAAACCAAATCACCAAGGATGATAGTGATAAGGATAAAAATGAATCTAACACACAACAAATGGAATGACCAATTCTCATTGTTCTCTAAAAATATCCCCTGTTGGGTTTTATGGAAACACATTCATGAATCCTTTATCTCTATCTCAATACCACATGATTAACCTTTTTCAACACTGATTATCCATTAATTCCAATAAAACATATTAATTGATGTTTTATATCGATATCTGCTATTGCATAATATATGGAATAATTGAATAAAACTTATTCAACCCCCTTGGAAACTTCTTTTATCATAAAATCCATCTATAATTTATATTCATTGGATGATCATATTTAGAATCATCATATTTATAACCTTCGCTTCCTACTATACTTATTAATGGATAGGTAGGAACACACATAGATTCATGATCCTTTTTTTATGGACTTAAATTGCACATGGATTTAGGATCCTTCCTTCTCCCCAATTGATATAAAATCCAGAATATACACCATAAAATACATATGGAGTATATAATCCTTAAAAACCTGTACATTGGGAAATAAAGTTGTCACCATCATCAATGTTATTATTCTCCACCTCTCTTCTGGGTGTAAGAAAACATAATCTTCTAACCTTTCTAAACCATCGAGAGCATACATTATTTGATTATACTCTACCAATTATTTCTCCCCATTGTGTCACATGGTTTTTATATCTAATATAGAGACGTAAATATACCGATATGATATGAAACTCTTTCTATTTTTAGGCCCACATGTTAGAATTACAAACTGTCTTATTCTACCGAATCATTTATTCACATGTGACTACAGGTTTGAGAAAACTCTCCATCTCAAAAACATAATCTAGTTATAGATTCCTTCAATAAGATTTTTAGTAATTGAACTCTTCCTCCATTATCAATTATGTGCATAGGGGTATTTATATTTATCCACATTTGTTAACATGTTCATTACAACCGATAAGGAGAGATAAATCTCACCATATTATATGAAACTCTTCCTATTATTAGGCCCACTGGTTAAACCCACAAACTCTCTTATTTTCCTACATAATTTCTTTAAATAAAAATTTATGTCTGAGAAAACACTTCAAATCAGAAACATTTTCCACTTATAACATCATTCAAAAATACTTTTATCGATCGAACTATGTCTCCTTTATCAATGATATGCATAGGGGTATTTCTATTTCTCTCCTTTTTACACATGGTCCTTGAACATGATAAGAGACATAAATCTCCCCCCTATGATATGAAACTCTTACTTTTGTTAGGCCTCTTAGTTATGCCGGAAAACTCTCTTCTTCCCCTAAAAAATTTATTCACATGTAAGTATAGGTTTGATAAAACTCTCTAGATCAAAACACCATCCCATTGTTGCTACCCTCAATTAAATTTTAATTGGGTGAACTTACCACTTAGAAAATAGACCTCAAAAAATCATATAAGACTAATTATTCAGAACTCATTATAGGAAACAATTGATAAAGTTATTATCACCATCATTATTCATTGCACTAACATACTTATATACATCATTAGAATCCATACAAACGTATCTCGTTTCAAGGAATCCATTCACATTTCTTATTTATCTTTAGACACCAAGACAATACCAATTATTAAAATAGATACCAATTCTCAAAAATAAAAATATAATGGATGATAACATTCATTGAATATTTATCATTTAAAAATGATTAAATGCTGAAAAATTTGTTTGGATTTGGAGGTAAATTCCTAAATTTTAATTGGTAACTAATTTTATCTCTCATTCATGTGGTTTATTTCCTTGTTTTATTGGGATACCATCTTTCATATTTTCATCTCAGAACTACCCTTAATTTTCTCACCTCTATCATAAAATATAGTATTGAAATTCAATATAAGAGTTATCCATCCATAGAATCCCCTAATGCCAGGAGAATAGTTAGATGATATCACATATTTGGTCAATAACATATAAAACATGAGAGATAATATTTTTCTTGCTTACCCATTTCTCTATATTAAAAACATAATGTTAGATAAATCATATTCTCCTGACATTAAAACTTCATGGATCTCAATACCTCTTTACAAAAACTAAAATTTCAACTGTTAATTCCTGATTCCGATCATTGTTACTCCTCATTACTTCTCTGATTCTTCTTCTTTTCTCATTCATTGAAATTTAAAATATAGTAAAATCTATTCTTGTATTGATTTGAATCAGTTGTAGCACTAAATAATGTCACAACACACCTTTTAATATCATAATGCAACTTCCCCATGGATCATATCTCCCATAAAAACTAAAAAACATCAACAATGTTTAATAGAATTTAAGAACATAGGGACAGGGGATGTTTCACTTCTTTATGTTAAGGAATGAGTTTGGTCATGGTGGACTAACCCTTCAATATAAAACATTCCACTTCATCTTTTTAGATTTGAGGATAGGAATTCCATCTCCACATCAACATCCTTGTCTTCTCAGTCAATATTCATAAAAATAATCCTCATTTACTTGAAATTAGATCTCTTCTATGCAATGTCACTTAATGAAATTCATTTCATATGTTTACTTTTGGATTCACCATTTTTTGGTTGGGGAACTTCATTTTCTTCATATCCCAACTCATAAAATTTTCTTCCCTGGGTGATCATACAAACAATAACCTCCCCACACATTAATGATTTGATCTTATATCACCATACCTTCTTACAACAATATTTATCCTCAACTGACATATCATATTTCATGAACCATGTCTTATTTTGGGATTTATATTTCATATGAGAGGCTTTTAGAGTAGTTTTATTTTTCTAACTCTTCTTATTTTATTTCCAAAAATCATTTTATTCAACACATGATTTGAAACATCTCTTTAAACAATAATATTCCCTATTCATGGGAACTCTCGCAACCTTATTCCTATCTTTCATTATGTTATGTTTTTCAATACCACTAAATCACTACTTACGTATGTAATATTTTATAGTAAACAGATCCACCTCAAATGTTTTCTTCCATGGTGGATCATTCATATCACACTCATATTCCATTACCAAAGTGGGAAAAAATTCCTTCATTTTCCTTCTTTTTTGATTTGCAAGAGGGTTTCTGTAAGTAAACACTACTATAAATTCAGGTAATAGTCACAAACCTATAGCCACAGTTCTATCGGTCCATGTATATAACTTGTTTATAGACACGGTTTAATAGAATGACCATGGATATTTGTTGGAAACCATTCATTCATCCTCAAACCCTCCCTTTTTCCGACGAACCCCTCCTACCCTCACGATTCCTCCTCCCCCGTGATCTCCTCCTCACCATGCCCTCCTCCTCGCCATGACCTCCTCCTCGGCATGCCCTCCTCCTCCTCGACGCCTCCTCTCTGTGTACTCTGCATCACTGCGAACCTCCATCCCAAAGCCTCCTCGTCACGCCCTCCTCATCGCCGCGACCGTCCTCCCCAACGCCTGCTCGCCGTGACCCTCCTCCTCAACATCGCTCTTCCGACACCTCCTTGTCGCGACCCTCCTCCTCACTGCAGCCATCCTCCCTGACGCCTCTCTTCCGACGCTGAGGTCGACACCCCCATCATCCTCCCCTACACCTTTTCACCAGAAACCCTCAAAACCCTTGACCCCTCCTCGCTATGACCCTCCTCACCCCGACCCTCCTCCAGCAAAGGTGCTCCGAGCTGCCTCCCCTCCTCCTCCATTCTCGATGGTTCTCCTCCACAACCCTTAACACCAGCGGTAATCCCGTAGCTCTTCATTCATCCCCATCAACCATTCTTGTTGAATTTTTTAAACCTTAAGTATTTTTAATGTTATTCTGCACTTACTCCCATTTCCATACTGATATGCACTACTATAACCCCTCAATTTACCACACAATAACCAATAATTTGGGACTCGACCATATCAACCTCCTATAATGTGACTGGTGCAGAGTTTTGAAAATGATATTCTACTTAGATTCTCTAACTTCAGTGGGCTGTGTGTGAGGTTCTATAAAAAATAACACAAAACCAACTTGAATTTTCATGCTTATGCTATAAACTGGATAACAATGACTTTTATATTTTTATACAGTAGCTGTGAAGAATCATAATTGCAGGAGGAGGAAGACAGAGAACAGGGGAAGAAGTGTATGAAAAGAACATTCAAGCAGTCTCTCTTGTCTCATTTCTATAGTTTTTACCTATTTAAAATTATACCTTTGATATTAGTTTTCAATTTGATCATTATCTGTATTGATTTATTTTGGCTTCTTGTTATCTTTTACTCAGTGTCTGCTACTTTTCACCTTGAACACATATATTTATAAATATGAATATACATGCCATATTACCACTATTAACATCTTCAAATTTACTATATTTTTTATCCTTAATTAATCTTCACATGAATCAACTAAATTTGTGAATTTTATACCTTGTAATTAACCTGTTATATTCTTGAGAGAATATAATTGTAGTTATATAGTAGAAACACCAATAATAACTCATGTAATGTGATAATAGACCATTATAATTTTTTTTCAAAGCATGAATGACATTCTTAATGTAGTTGATAAATCCTATTGTGATTTATATTTTCTTTCAATGGACTATGAGTGTTCTAGATCATCATCCCCATATAATTCTTTCCTTCAAGAAAAAATGGTCATTACCACCCCACCATTACATTTAGAGAGGGATCTACAATATCATGATTAGGGACCACAACATATGATGCTTTTATGGAATTTTTAGGTGTTAAATTGATGTGTCAATTAAATTACACGATTTCATCCTTTCTATCTAAAATTGAATCCTTCCATAATATTCATTATTTTCCACTTTATTCTTCATAAATATAATGAGTATCTAGATTTTTTAATTTTTATATCAAAGAAACTATCATCAGTTCACCCATTTTAAAATTTATTCTTTAAATTATTTCAATTTTTCTATAGCCCTCAAATTATTCCCTGTTTCAACCTCCAACTATTCCAAAATGTCCATGATGTTTTATTGAGAAATACAACTCACTAGATTACTAGAGCTGGTATTATTTCTTAATTTCTTTATGGGACTTACATGTTGTTTTCACCATTGATATATGGAATCATTATAGGTTTTTAGAAAATAATAATTTTATCAATCTATTGATTCGTTTTAATTTGATAAATGTTATTCATCTTAAATTCGTTATTCTGTTGGAAAGTGACAAAAATGTTAATGAGTTAATAAATTATTTTATTAGAGAAAATAGCATGGAGAGATCACAATTAGTAACATACATTTTTTTGAGTCAGCTTGTTTAAAGGAAGTTGTACTATTTTTTCACTAGTTGGGAAAAATATGGAATGACCAAAGAATATGAGACCAAATTTTAAAAACTTGTAAAATAACTATTCCATGATTTTTAATTTTTCTTTTTTCAGGTAATATAATTTTTTTGAATTCATTAACATAAGGGTTGAATTTTTTTATGAACTGACTCACTAGGGCCCAATTAGCTAGTGGTAAGCTGACTGTGACACCACAAGCCCACCTATAATTGGTTAGGGGTTAGTGAGCATTCCTGAGTAGGCATAACACACACAAGGTTGTCCTTAGCCTATGGTACATGTACACATGAAAAGAATAAAGGGGAAAATAAAATCCTATAAAAAAAATAAAAATTACTAAATTATTATGAGGGATGGGACTACAGACATTTGAAACAACCTAGAATGAACCATTGTCTTTCTAGATCACTATCTTATATCTGCTCTCTGTCCTCCTAGGATTCCTTCAAAAGGAATATTGTCTACATGAGACATGAAAAATATTGGTAGATCCCATGTAGTGTTTAGTATAACAATGCTCAATAGGACACTCCAAATCACTAAATAATGGAAATTTGGAGAGTAGTTATCTCATCATCACATAGACACATTATTACAAATATGATATTTAGAAAGAGGAACAATAAACTAGATATACTCCTAACATAAAACATTCCTCAATGGAATATTAACCATTATTTTATCCATAAGATTCTACTCAAGGATACAATTTAACACTCTTCTAGTTGCACTCACAACATGATCAATGCTTTCACTGATGGTGCATTCCCAAGTGGTCATGCTCAGAAGACCACACCAAAGATGTACGCAATGTAACTCCGAAGATCTCGATACATAGACAGGGGATCTCTCCAAGGGCATCTGGGGTATACCATACCAAACTTATAATATCACACTAAGTATTAGATTGTATACTCAAATAAGTTGGTAATAAATATTCCACAAAACCCACCTAGGGAAATATAAAAAATTATAGAGGATCACACCCCGGGTCACACATAGGGGTTCCCAAGAACTATCTGAAACTAATCCCACAATGGAGATCATAGTCCTATTATTAGGATGTAATACCAAAATTTACCATCATGGGGATGACCAAGGGGAATACACACAAGTTAAGATATTCCAATGTTGTATCTAATCTTCATATAATTAATCTTCCTTCCAATTATATAATCATAATATTCTATCAATAATCTAGAAATATATTCTTACTTCTAGTTATTATTCACATCTTCTTACCATTATAATTCTCATCCAACTCTTCAATATTAATTCTTGGTATATGATATGGTTTATATTTTCAAAATATTTCTAAATTTCAATAAATCTTTGTATATTTAATACAAAACATCACAACTCGTTATGAATTAACCCAAAATATTTTGGGTATTGACTATTATTATCTCTTAGATTTCATATAAACTATTTTTACTATAATCAATCATCATTCTGGAAGTTATGTATGACTTTTCGTGAATTTTTATAATTTAAAACCATTATGAATTCCCTAAACCATAATTTTAATATATTTGTTATGATTTTTGTATTAACTTGTTATTGATGATTACTTAATATCTTATGAAACAATACATATAATGTTAAGTAATTTTCAAGATTATTTATTAAATGTATGTTTATCTGCCTCAGAATGGATAGATACAAGATGTACAACATTGATTGTATCACTGATGAATTTCAGAATGAGTTATAATATTTTTTGGACTTTGCATTCACAGAAGATTTAGATGGAAGATTGATTCGATGCCGGTGTTTTGATTGTGTTGGAAGTACTTGGTTAACACGTGAGGAAGTGAGTTACCATATAACTAAATGTGGTTTCCAAAACAATTATCATGTGTGGTATCACATTGGAGAAAAATCTCAAGTGTTTAATGATATCTATTTAGCGGAAAATATTGTTATGAAAAATATGATTTCTGATCGGTTTCTTTTTGTTTCTAAAGCCAGCTCCTCATGTAGACCAGTGCAAGAGGAAATTAATACTGGAACAAATTTCTCATATATTAATCAGGATGATGATGTTGACAGTGTTAGAATGTTGATGGAAGATGAAAATTCCCCAGTATATCAAGCTTATGGAAAAATGAGAAAACATGATTTTTTAATGCTATTATATCATTGGAAAACAATGTATGAATTTAGTAATACTGCGGTCAACTATCTCCTTACATTTATTAAGGATTTACTTCTTGATGATGCATGTATTCCAGAAAATGATTACATGACATCAAATTTGGTTGACAAATTTGGATTTTCATCTAGTAAGATTCATTATTATCTCAAAGACTGTTGTTTGTTCTGGAAGGATAATTCAGACTTGAGTAAGTGAAAAAAGTGTGGCACATCAAGGTGGAAGAATAATAAATATGGATCTCAATCATGAAAACCACAGAAAGTGATGTGCCACTTCCCTTTAATTCCCAGGCTTCAAAAATTTTTTATGTCAGAACAAATGGCAAAGAATATGAGATGGTTTGAAGATGAAAGAAATAATGATAATGATGAAATAGTGCATCATGAAGATGGGTTGTCTTGGAAGAAATTCGATAGTTTACATCCTGATTTTGCAGCCGACTCACGAAATGTGAGATTGGGATTATCCTGTGATGGTTTCAACCCATTTCACGAAATGAAAACTACACACAGTACTTGGCCTATTTTCATTCACATTTATAACTTTCCTTCATGGATGTGTATGAATAAGCTATTCAATATCCTATGTATATTGATATCTGTACCCAGTGATCCTGGAAATGATATTGATATATACTTGAAGCCATTAATAGAGGAGTTAAATGAGATTTGGATTGTTGGTGCACAAGCGTATGATGTATTCAGAAAGGAGTATTTTATATTTTGTGCTGCATTATTATGGACGATAAATGATTTCCCTACCTACATAATGATTTTTAGTTGGAGTACTAAATGGAAATTATCCTATCCTATTGGTATGAAAATTACATGTTTCCGAAGATTAAAGTTTCGAAGAACTTTCAGCTTCATAGGGCATCAACATTTTCTATCAATGGATCATCCATACAGGAAAAATCAGAGACAGTTCGATAATTCCATAGAGACAGATGAGACACGAAGAAGGTAGAGGCACTGTCAAGGCCACTTGTGGGATCATCAAAAAACAGAAGTCGAGGCTTGGTCAGGATTTCAAGAGCAATGCTCAGTCTCTTCTTCTCCCCACTACTTATTCCTCTCAAGTGCCAATTCCCAATCAACCAGTCAGCATAGTCTTGGAGAACCATACCTATAATGGTGCCCTCTATAATGTTAATAAACTCCTCTTTGGTCGCTTTAGTAGGAACCCTTAGTTTGGCCGAGTAGGTGATGGTCTCCCTGATCGTCAGGGTTCCCATCAATATGACTTCTTGGGTCCATAAGCCTGAAGTTAAATAATAAATGTAACAAAAACAACAACTCATACTTTTTCCCAGTAAGAATTGGTGAAAACAAAGTACACAAGAAAACCAATTCAAGAGAATTGGTGTCCAGAGAACACGCGATTATTTCTACCCAATGTTGTCCTCTGTAATATATCATTGTGCACTGGAATCCATAACCTTAACTCAATAACAAAACCCAGTTTTGAACATCAAGCTCATACACATCAAATCCACTTCTGGTTAAATTTCCATTTTAAACATATAATTTTGATCCACTGGCTTAAAATGCATAAATCGTGATCATTAAATTTATGGATAACCATTTTATTATATTAATCTAACCATCCATCGAAGGTAACATTGTTGATTGATCCACTTTTGGAAAGTTAACCAAAATGGACTAGGGGGGATCCTATAGTTAAAACATATTGTTTCTCTTCCTTGATAGCCATAGGAGGAATTCTGGAGATTGTTGATAGTTTCCCAAGGAGTACTCACCACAACACCGTTGTCTATGCCCCTCTTCTCTCCATTAAGAAGAACTGTGCCAGTCATGGTGGAATCTCTTGAAAACCAACCTACCACAAGCCATTCAAATTGATACGATAAAGGAATATAACATGTTGAATTCTCTTCTTTATAACAATATAGGTAATTATAAACTCCCTAGGAAATGGATACACATCCTTGGAAAGTTTTCTGGATTATCCAAAAAATCAAGATTTATTATTCATAATGGAAACAACTACTCATTTAAAATTCAATATTGGATTCCTGGAAATCATCCATCATCATGATCTAGGGAAAACATGTTTTTTCTGAACCAAACATCATGAATGATCCTTTATACACATATTTCATTAAGTGGTTGAAGTGGAATTAAATGTGGAGGGTGGGTAGGGGGTGCATGGGGTGGGGAGGGTGGGTGTGGGGTGGGCAGGGGGTGGCCAGGGAAGGGGTAGGGGGTAGGGGGGTGTGCTGGGGGCAGGGGGAGGGGGTGTGCAGGTGGGGGGTAGGGTGCAGGGGGTTTTCTGGGGGGAGGGGTTTCCAAGTGGGGGGGGGGGCTGGGGGCTGGGGGTGTGCTGGGGGAAGGGGGGAGGGGTGTGTGCAGGTGGGGGGGGGGGGGCAGGGGGCAGGGGGGCAGGAGAGGGGGTGTGTCAGTGGGAGGGTAGGGGGTGTGCTGGGGGAAGGGTGAGGGGTGTGTGCAGGTGGGGGGGGGGCAGGTGGGGGCAGGTGGGGGCATGGGGAGGGGGGTGTGCAGGTGGGGGGGGGGGGGGGGCTGTGGGTGTGTAGGTGGGGGACATGGGGCAGGGAGGGGGGGGGGTTGCTGGGGGGAGGGATGTGATGGTGGGGGCAGGGGAAGGGGCAGGGGGTTGTGCAGTTGGTTTGTTTTGATTACAAATCATTAGCCTAATCTCATTTGATTTTGGTATGATTTATTGGTTTCAATTTATTTTCTTCTTTATTGTCAGATTTTCCTTGGTTATGGTTTAGTTGTTTTGACTTATTGAATATGATACAGTTTATTTGATTTGTCATTTATTCTAATTTTATACATTATATTTCTAATTTTTCAATTATTATGTATAGATATTGTTCAACGTGTCGGATGAACATCAGTACAAAGGTACAATGTGATTATCAATTATGTTTCCTACTATTTTAACTATCTCCATATTTAATCCACTTTTATTGAAATAGTTTATACCACTAAATTATGCATTCAATATATTCAATATAATAAATATTAATGAAATGTTTTGATCCAACATACAAGTGGACATAGTGGCGTAACACTAAATTTTGGAGAAATACACCATCGTGGAAGGTACAATGTGATTATCATTTTATAAACTGTAGCTTTTGTAACCTCACACACCCTTTTTTTCACAATTAATTTTTTTTTCTGTATAGATTTTGTAATATTTGAATGGTTTCCAAACTATATCCATTATGTTGAAATTCATAATTACAGTGTTCCAGTTTCAATGATCATTACTATTAGTTATTATTTGAACAGTAGGTTACATCATATATTTGATTTCTCAATTGTACAAATAAATATTTATTCCTTTTCATATCATATTAATGTTTACTAATATTGTGACGATTTCTTAGAAACATCTACAACTATTATTTGTTATTTGAATAGTCTGTTCATTTATATGTTATTTTTTTGATGAAAATTTAAAATTTTTATATATGATTAGAGCATTACATCTGCTTTGAATAAGAATGGGTGATGAATCAGTAGTAAACATTAACTGTGTTGGGATGTTCTTCATCCTACATACGGGGTCACAGGGTGGAGTCACACTATAATTTAGAGAAATACACCATCATGGAAAGGGGAGTAGTGACTCATTTTGGAGCCGTGCATCTTTACAAATTAGTTACAGCACTGATGTTGGGTAAGTTTTCATTATTTCATCATGTTTCAAACAAATTTTTTTAGCATATCTGTTACATCTCCACAATGCACATACTAGTTTAACCAGTTATTTAAAAAAAATGTATATTCAACATAAAAATCTTCAGTAGGGGGGATTCTATCCAACAGGGGGGATTTCAAGGGGGATCCAATAGAGGGGGGGGGGGGGTGTCTAAGGTGGTCCAGCAGGGGGGGATTGTCCAGGGGGCTTCAGTTGGGGGGGTTCTGTCCGGGGGGGGGGGGGGGGGGTTCTGTCCAGGCGGGTATCCGAGGGGGCTACTATCCAAGGGGTCCAGTAGGGGATGGGGGTGGGGGGGGGGGGGGGGGCTGTTATCCAAGGTGTCCACTAGGGGGGCTGTTGTCCAGTAGGGGGCTGTCCATGGGGGGTCCAGCAGGGGGGGTGGCCTCTGTCTAGGGGGGCTTCTGTCCAGGGGGGCTATCCAGGGGGGCTGTTGTCCAGGGGGATCCAGTAAGGGGGTGGGGGGCTGTTTTCCTAGGAGGTCTAGAAGGGGGGGGGGGTTCTGTATATTATCCTTTTAGAGTTATTTCATATTTTTATTTTCATTTATTGAGTCCACTTTTGTCTTTTCTTAATCTATTATGTTAGAATGTTATTGTTCAATTTAATGTTGTTTTATAATGATTTGTTTCACATACAGGTATCTCTCATACAACTCAATGATGGATAACTTACCTGATAGTTTCGAGTAACTTTAAAGACATGGTATACTGTAAGAAACTAAGATGTAGTTAAGATAATTATCATTTTTAATGTATTTTTGGATTTATTCAGGTATTTATAGATCAATCAATTCACTGGTCGAAATGATTCCCTTGTTGGCGTTCCCCATGATGATTTGTATGTTGATGGTATGTTTAAACAACACTTAATTGAATTGACATCTTTCTAGTTTACATTGTTTTTGTTACCATGCAATTTATCAGATTTCACTACTTTAGTTTGTATGAATTCTGATCATCCTTAATGCATAGTCTTTAATCTTTTCTTGCTTTTATAGATGCAATCCGGAATCTTTCAAACAACCAATTTATTGGAGCTTATTTGTTTATCATTGTGACATTGTTAGCACTTGGTGGACCACCCTTGTTATATGTATATTGATTGTTACTATTTTATGTATTTTACTTTATATTCACTAATCCAACATATTATGGGATATATTAAAGTAATTATTTTTAGTGAAAAAAATAATTTTATGTTCATTTCCCACACATGTATTCAAATTGTTACTATTTTATTTATTTTCTAGGTATTTTGTTTTTTTATTTTCAAGAGAATGGTTTTTTTACTTTTGTATTTGAATGTTTGCATTTTTTCAAGATTTATGGTTACAGGTTTATAGGTTGCATGGTTTGAAGGATTGTAAGCTAGCAGGTTTGGAAGTTATAAGTTTATAGTTTGTGAATTACACATTTACATGTTACTAATTTTCTGGTTTTTTGGTTGTTAGGTTTGTGGGTTTTAGTTTCTAGGTTTACAAGATGGAGGTATTCTTGTTTATAAGGTATGCATGATAGAGATTCAAATGTTTCGATGTTTATAGATTTCAATGTTTTTAGGTTATAAGATTACATATTTACAGATCATTTTATAGATTCACTGGTGGAATCTACACCTATACCAACACCTCTATACCAACAGTTTGAAAAACCCGTTGGATTAAGTAACCTATAGAAATAGTTCAATGAAACCGTTGGTGAAGGGGAAAAATGGTGATTTTTTCTAACGGTTTGCAAAGCCCGTTGGATATTAGGGGTAATTATACCAATGGTTTAACAAAACCATTGGTAATAGATGGTTTTCTAATATTTCTCTATGGTTTTTAAGAACCATTGGAAAAAACCCCAAATACCACCTTCCCACAAACATAATCTCTCCTCCATTGAACCCATCATCGAATATGTGTCTTTTCTAACCTGTTAACAGATCTCTCCTTAGTCGAATCGAATCTCTCCTCCATCGAACCCTGCTTCCCGAGCATGAACCCGTGAGCCCACTTACTCCATCGAATAAAATCTCTCATCCTCGAACAAATATCTCTGCTCTATGAGATCTACTCCTCCAACGATATCTCTCCTCCAACCCTACTTCTTGAGCATGAACCCTACATGGGGAGCTCACTTCCTCCGTCGTGAGCTCACTTTCTCTAGAATGGATCTCTCCAGGATGCCAACCCTAATTCCTGAGAGCACTTCCTTCAGAACCCATCTCTAAGATATTTCCCAAACGATATTTCTCCAAACTGTGAACCACACTTCCCAACCGACGATTGATTCAAGTAATTTTTGTTCTTCCACTTCAAATCGGTACTTTGTAATTTAATTATATCTTCTGCCTCCATTTATTTTAGCTTTTTTCATTCTAATTTTATACAATATTCATTGTTTTACCCACTCTTTATTAGGATCTCGTCACAAGACATATATCATTTTAGGTTGCAGTTTTGTTCTGATTTATCTTTATAGAATAATTTTGATTGATATTGAAGACTTCAATATGATAATGAGTTTTTTTATCCTTTTATTATATTAAATTAAAGGTTTATTGACATTACTTCGTTGGTCAGACATAAATACAAGGGGAGGGTTAGGATTAGAGGCAGGGGAAAGGGATATGGCTGGGAGGTTTAGGATGGGTTGGGAGGGTGGTTAGGGCCAAGGGGACTGGTAGGGGTTCAGGATAAGGGGTTGGTGTTGGGTTTATGGGGGATAGGGCCAGGGTTATGTTTAGGGGTTTAGGGTTAGGTAAAGGTTTAGGTCGGGGTGGGTGTAGGTTTAGGTTGGGGATTAGGTCTGGGGGATAGGTTTAGGCTGGGACTGGGGGGTTAGTGGTAAAGGGGATGAATAGGGCCACAGGATGAGGTTTAAGGTTTTGGTATTGGGGGTCGTTTTAGTGTAGGGGATGGGGCAGGTTTACTATGTTAAACCATCATTGGAGTAAGTAGGATACCAAAAAGAGGCTACCTCATCAGTAACAAAAAATTTTGAATGATGGTCATAACAAAGAGTAGGATAGGACGGTTCACATTTGTATGGGTACAATGACCCTCAAAACCAAATGATCTTGGGATGAGCAGTACCATCAAGATTGACCTACCTTTCATGTACCTCATGAAATGGATTCACATGAAATAATTTTTGAATTGCTCATGAAGACTAATTTAATTTTGGACATGATGATGGAAAAACATGAGGAAGGTCTTAAAGAGAAATATGATTTTACCAATAACCTATCCCAATCAATTATGAGTTTAGCTTCCCTTGTGAGTAATTTCTGGTTACATTCTGATGTGTGGATTGAAAAATAGGATAAAATGAAGGGGGTTTATGAAGTGAAGGTTCTGGGTGAAAATAAGATTGATGAGGCTGAAAATTGTTGACATTTGATATTTCTAGAAAAGATGAACCTTTTAATGCTAAATAAGAAAATGAACCCTACCTTTAATACTCATATAAAGAAAAATAAATGGAATCTCTCAAGCGCTAACATGAAAAATAAGAATGGAACATGAAAAAACTAATTAATGAAATGGTGGTTAAGAATAGAGAAAATTACAATGATGAAGATATATGTGTATTTAGATAGGTTTAAAAAGAAGAATAAGTGGATAGGGAGTTGGACACCAGTGGACTATCTAAATTCTTCAAGGATAATTATTTTCCAAAAATTAAAGAAGAAATAGTTTATGAAATACAATAAACCATAGAAACACTAAAAAAGGAGAAGGGGGATGGAGAAATGTATGATATATCACTAAAAATAGAAATTCCATCATGAAAATAGATTTTACAAGTTTTTAAATAGTGGAGAAAAAGGATGCTGCAATTCATGAAGTCATTGCTGAATTTAAACATAAGGAGAAGGAATAAAAAGTAGGAGAGGAGGAGAAATGTATGGGGAATGATGAAATATTTAAAGAAGGACCTCTAACACTAAAAGATGAAGTTATTGTATTAGAATTCATAGTTCTCTCACAACATTTGAAGTCCATGAGAAACATGAAGAGGTGGTGGAAAAATCCTTCAAAAAAATATGGTCAGACATTGAATTCTTGTTTCCTACATTAAATAAATCCAAATAACTAGAAGTCACCACAAATCAATGTCATAGAGATGGAATGAAGAATAAAGAAACCCTGCAACCTGATTTAGTAGAATTTAAAATCAGCATCAATACCAAGATAGTTAAATTTACTTCATTCTCCAATTATGTGACACAATGGTAAATGTTCTAGATTAATAACCTTAATAAATGAACATCCTGTAGGAAATTATCTTCTAAATTCTGAATTGAATTATGTGTCATTTTTGTGCAGGGAAATTTACTTATGAATTCGAAATTGAATTCTGAATTCAATTATGTATGTATTTAATTAACTTCGGAATTATGTGTTATACTTGCAGGTAATTGATGAATTCTGCATGTAGGCTGGGGGGTGTAGTGGGATGGGGGGGGGGAAGTGCAGTGGGTAGAGGGTGTGTGTAGGGGGGCAGGGGGTGTGCAGTGGGCTGGGGGGAAGTGTAGTGGGCAGGGGGGGTGTGCAGTGGGGTTGGGGGGGGGGAAGTGCAGTGGGCAGGAGGGAAGTGCAAGGGGTAGTGGGTGTGCAGGGGAAGGGGGCGGGGGAAGGGGGCTATTTTTTAAATTGAATGGGGGGACATATAGACATGGTTTTAAACCATGGTTATAGGGATATAGCCACGGTTTAAAACCATTGAAAAAAGCCTATAGCCACAGTTTACAACCGTGGATATATATATTTCCTGACATAGGATTCTACCACAGTTTCAAACCGTGGCTATAACCCTATAGTCAGGGTTCAAACTGTGGCTATAGGGATATAGCCATAGTTCCAACTGTGGCTATAGGGCTATAACCATGATTTGAAACCATGTCTATAGGTTTTTTCCTATATCCATGCCAATACTAGCCACGGTTTATGAAATCGTGGAAATAACCTATATCCAAGGTTCCAAACCATGGATATAGCCTTATTTTGTAGTAGTGAAACTAATATTGATGCCTAATTAACCATTCATTGAGATCTATTATTTTCCCCTAGAATGGTATATTTGATCTCCAACATAACATAATTTATTTTAGTGAAAACATTATTCCCATTAGTTATAAGAATGGAGGAATTCGTTACATCACTTTCAATTCACTTTCATATATAGTGCCTAGACCTATGACCATGGATAGCATTGAAAATTCATTTACCATAAAAATAATACCTCATATTTTATTTCCTTGATTGATATTTGTTTCAATATATTTCCTCCTTCCATTAATCTATTGGGATTCTTAATTAGACAATCATCGTATGTCCTATGATTGCACAAAAATTGCTATTAGTGTCTACCATTTTCCAAGAGTCATCTATTATATGTGTGGAATGGTGATTAAACATTCTTGATGACTATAGATTTAAAAATTTGTAGACTCCACTTGTCAATTCCCCCATAGAAGGGATTATTCTCATCTCATTTGAAGTTTTCAGCCACCATTTGAGCTCGTTGATCTTCCATGTCATGAACCAGGCCTGGTTGCCATCTGACCTAACACCCAACCTGGTCTGTGACATGGCCTGAAAGATGTTCCTGATCCCCATAGGTTGGAACAAGTTCCTGAGTATCATAACTGAGACATTGGAATGATTTACCAGAAATAGTAAACACAAAACAACTAACAAGATAAGTAAAGTAAAACTAAAAAAAGACATCCAAATAAGACCTTAAATTAAAATCAAATATAAATGTTTACAACTTCACCCAACATCCAAAAAGTAATGACAACAAAAGAAACTAAAACTCTAACTCAACCCTCCAAGGAACAAGAGAGGTGTAACATCCACAAACTACAACACCAATTTGCATGAGAAGAAAATCAACAACCCAAACCCCTATCACTAAGCATGATGTCACAACCTGGAATACACAAAAAACATGGTCTACATACACCCAAAGGTGTATGTAGGGTGTGGGTTTAAACACCAATAGGATAACACCCAATAAAAATATTCCATGCCACAACATCAAAAAGATAATTTAACATGCTTATATGAAACCATAATTTAAAAAAATGTTTTTAAGGAAAAATTTTAAAATCTAAAACTAAAAAAAGAAAAGTACACTGAAAGGATAACCATTTCCCAAATATTACTTTAAAATGGAAGAGGAAATTCATAAAGAACATGTACATATACAAGTGGACTTCTATATGCCGATGGAAGGCACCACGTCATGAATAGTAGAGAACTGTGGCTAAAATCCCCTAAGGCTACTAGTACACATGGTGTGCTAGATACATCTTACCTCGGTTTAAACATGGAATATAAACCATAATAATCAACGATATCATGCACAAAATACTAGTAGGGAAAAACATCTGTAACATAGTGGTCTCCAATCATCACAAACATTTAGTTAGTGTTGTAATGTCATTCTTGGAAGATGAAACTAGGACGAACCATTCACGTGTCGTCTAGTATACTAGTCCTAATCCACCCACCCAGGCACCCAGGGTTCCCTTTTTGTGTTCAAAAATATTTCACATTAATAAATAAATAACACAACATATTTACACCCAAAAGTTAAGAAAAAGAAGGTAAACATAGTGTGCCAGCACTAGCACACCCAAACCCCACTCTAAAACCAAAACTTATACATACCAAATCATTTGATAAACTTGCCTCACACCATATATACAATTTAATAGTTCATAGAAAATGTTTCCAAAAAAATTTCTAAAGTCACCACACAACATTACACAAAAATACATGTTGAAAATATCCTTTTTATAGAAACACACACCAAAACCATCTCAAATCATAAATCACATCACATGCATGACTTCATAAAATATTTAAACTAATAAAACATTCCTAATTGGAACATAAAGGTTTTCACATGAATGACACCTAATTTTCACATAGTAACAACACATAAAATTCTACACATGTTTATCCCTATGAAACACCACATCCAAACATCCAATTTAATTTAATAATATTCAAGTAAACAGTTTATAAAACATTTAAGATTGACACATGATAGTTTACACCAAAGGCACACTTGATCGCATGCCAAAACACCACTTTAAAACCGAATGTACAACACAACCATTCCAAAACATGTTTTATGCTAATCCAACTATTTGAAATTTATAAAAAAATGTGCACAAAAAGTTCATCATGACAAAATAAATAATAATTTTTTTTCTTTTAAACCATTTTTTATACACTCGCTCCTTAAGCATTTTAGAAAATATTTTTCACTTTTAAGATATGACCCGAAACCCTTTTCAAGAAATTGTACAATATGATGCACACGACACACAGCCAATTATTTAAAAAAAATACATTTCAAATCCAGATACATATTAAGCTATTACCAAATAAAAAATTTCATACCTAAAATAATTAATTGCATGATTCCATGAACACTCACAACAAGACCCATATGAAAGGTAGACCCAATATCACATGTTCATGTCAAAAATATTTCCAAGCACATTTTTTTCCACCCAAACAACTCCTAAAACCCATTTTTAAAAACATTGCTTCAAGGCACAAACCAATGAATAGACAATCTCTATATTTGATATCTGATTTCAACATTTAAACCCAAAACATTTCAAAAACACTAAATGCTTCACATTGTAAAACCAAAGAATACATTAATAAATTTAAACAAACATATTAAATTAATCTAATGATTCTAATTCATGGAAACACCTACCGATGTGTAGCAACATTGAAAAAAAACCCACAGACTTCGACTGCATTCCACACGCACTACAAGAAAATCGAATTAGACCTGCATGTCAAATTAATATAAGAGGAAACATGCTCTATCATACCTGCATGTTGGTCTTTTAAAATTTCCAGCCAACACTACTGAAGGAGAAACCGACAGACCAGTCAAGTAATAATATGGCAGTATTTGAGTCATCAATGGAAAAAAATGATCATCGCCTTGCCTAACCACACTCTACTCTAGTTCTCTTATAATATTTTGGGGGCATAATTCTTGTAGAGGCGGCGAAGGTTCGGAGGAAGAGTAATGGTGACAACATAGAAGGAAACCACAATAGATGTGGGGAAAATAAATTTGGTGGAACAGACGAAAACAATTTCACAATGATTCGAGGGGGATTGGGGAAAAAAAGGGCAGAGGTTGGCGGTATTGGACGGGATGGGTCAGATGGGAGAGGGTGAAACCTACCCCAAAAAATAAATAAATAAAAATTAAAAGAAAAACTAAACAAAAATTAAAACAAAATAATAATAATAAACTAAAACAAAATTAATAATAATAAAAAAATTAGTGAAATATCATCACTAATATTAATAATGACAAGAATTGTACTAAATAAAAATTAATAATATCCTCAAATAATAAAATTATTATTATCATTAAAACAAATCCTTAAATTTTATAACCCTTCTTATTTTATTTTATTTTCATGTTACTAGTCATTTAATTTTATATCTTTATTATTAATTCATTTCATTTAATTCCCTGAATATCTGGCAGGTGGCGGGTAATCGGGTGAGGCTGCGCGGTGAACTAGGTTAGGCCACACCTCGATAGCAGCACACTAAACGCTATCAAGGCCAAAAGGCTCATTGATCAGCATAAAAGTGAAAAACCCTAGTCAGGATTGGCCCACATTTCATATATATACATATATAATTAATAATAATAATTAGAAGTAGATAAAATTATGAGATAAAATAAAAATTAGAAACATGAAACAGCGTAAAGTCTGGGTGTGATAATTATCCCCACCATAAAGCTTTATATCCCCAGAAAGCCACAACTAAGACCAAACCCCAAAGTAGAAAATGACTCCCCCCTTAAAATTCAAAGAGTATCCTCAAACAAAATGTGAGAGGAAGCAAACACATCATTCTTAGAGAAAATGACTTAAATGAAAACCTCAAGAGACTTGTAAAATGACTTTCTGATATGTGTTGCCCACCCCAAAGAGATAGAACACCTCTAATTTACTATTTAAGAAATGAATCCCTTGACCCCACATAAACCAACTTCACAAGCTATAATACCTCAAGAACTATTAAACGAAAACCACACCATTTCACTGGAATGAATAAACAAGACCAAACGCATTCAAGGAACACTGTTCTCACTCACCACCTAGAAATCTTTAGGAACAGAATCCAATGGTCAACAAGGGGAAACATGAAGGGTCTCCCGACTATTAGAAACATACAAACACCTATAACGAGATTGGAAAACCCACATGGGGAGGCCTGAACGGACTCCCCACCATTGGAATAAGCGGAAGATATAAAACATAAAAATTTCATTTCAATGACCAAACACCCCACCATAAAGGGCAGGGAGGGAGGGGCCCAACTACTGGGGTGTCAAAATAAATACCTAAGAAAAACTATCATCTCCACATTCTTTGATTATAACTAGTACAAACTGTGACCGATTTCCCCAAGCATAACTCATAAGGACAAGTAAAAAAGATTACATCTAGTGGGATGCATCAACCAGGACATTAAGGTATGAGCTGACCACACCTCCTCATAGCCACGAGAAACCTCACGCACCCTAATGAGTCATTCGAGATGCAATAACAACAAGAACGATTTAAATTTCTTTTACCTACAACACTGATGACAGAAATAAGTTTGGGGTCCCATACCCTCATAGGGTTCCGGAAGACATGCCAACTGTAACACCCCAGGTAAATAAAGAATATGAAATTTTTATATTTATCCATATTTGTGAATAAAATATTAATATTACTTTAAATGGGATTCTATGCTCGATGGCGTACGCAATACGCAACAACGAGTTTCTTGGGAATCTTACGTTGCACTCTAATAATAAAATAATATTATTTTAAATAGCAGTTAACCCCTAGCCGTTGTAATGATGGGAATGATCAGAAATAACTAAAAAATGATTATATATGTTTTTCAAATATTTTTACTCTTTACAATAAATGTTAGAGGATTAAAAGTGCGAATGAATCCAATTTTAAGCGTAGACATTCTAATATTCTTTAAAAGGTCGATTAACCCCATTTTGAAGGAGAACGTCTTTAAAATCCACATTTTGACAATTTTATGTGTTATATTTGACAAAATAAAATTCTTATTTAGAATTGGGACATCAAAATTTACATTGTGTAAATTTTTGTTATCTTTCCGATAAAGTTCATTTTTTTATGAATAATGAAAAATGTTGTATTTTAATTAAAAACCTCTTTTTAATCTAATTTATTTGTATGATTAGATTGTATTTTTAATTTTTTTAAAGTAAAATTATAATATATTTTTACCATTTAATCCAATAGTGGTCGTTGGAATTAATTTCACTTTGAAATTGGACTTAAACTAGTGTCAATCTTTTGATATTTATTGTTTCATAAAAACAGGCTATTTTCTCTGACAGCGGGAATTAATTATTAAATTAAGTAATGAGACTTATATGTTTTGAATTTTTTAAAATAGAAATCATTTATGGATTCGGAATATCAAAACTAGCTTAGGGTGAAATTTTGGTTTTTTTCTGGAAAACTTCAATTTTTGATGAATAGTGAAACCACTAAGTGGTACTTAAGAAACTGATTTTTTCATTTAAATGAAATTTTACCACCTCTATGTTTTGAATTTAAAAAATTTTACATACATGGTTGTCATTAAGAATTAAAATGTGGTTCAATGGGATTAAAATATTTTTTTGGTGAATATTAACTTTTAAGTTTATTAATCGCGATTAGAGGTAATTAGTGTAGTTTAAGGTAAAAATAATGTTTTAATAACATGAAATGACCTAGAAACATGTCCTACACTAATTGTATGTGTCATGGCCGACCAAGAAAATCCATGGGTCAACTTGGGGACCCCATGGAGCCACTTTGGTAGGAACATGACATAAATAACTTTTTATTTAAAGTTAAAATAAAAATGTCACAAACATGAGTTGTTTAACTAATACAATTTTTACATGGGGTTATACAAGTCATATTTTTTATTATAAATATTCATTGGAAATCTAAGAAGTGTTTCTACATCATAGTATTTTTTTATAATTTTTAGACATTATCTAAATTAAATTATTTGTGACACCATGATGATGAAGCGATTACATCATTATTTAACGATTTAAATACAATGGAATGATAATGTAAAATCTAAGACCTACACATGTCCAAAACATATTGGATGGGTGGATTTCGAACCATTATCACCATACCCTCGAAAAAAATCAATGTGGGACCATTAAAATCCGAATATAATTTTAAAATAAAGTAACATTTCCTTAATTTCCAAGAGTGCCCCTCCTCTCCTCTTACAAAAGGCCCCCACCTCTACCTCCTTACCACCACTTCGAAAGCATTTGGCTTGGCCAAACCCGGACCATTTTGTATCTAAACATCCCTCTCTAACTCCTTGAAGCCACACTTTGTGCCGAAGTCTTCCCAAAGGAGCCTTTGAGCTCAAAAAAAAAAGAGTGTTACCTGATTTTAATGTAATGTCTACACTTGAGTCCTTTTGTTTTATTTTTCTTCTCCAAACCCCTAAACACTTTTTATTAATGTCTTTTGTAAAACCTACAGTATCTTTAATATAGTGGGATGTTTTTATAAGAAGTATTTGAGCTACACTTACACAAACCTTCATCTAATGGTTAAAGAACATACTGTTTCTGTGGTTGGTGATTTTCTGCCTCACGAAACGAGGATTGTTCAATATTTTTTTTAACACATTTAAAGGTGGAAATTAAGATGTCACTATATTTATATATGATATATAATATTTTTAATTTTTCCTTAAGATTATGTATTTTTCATTTATGGTATACCTTTATGGCTTACATTATGGGTATACGTGATATCTTCATTTTAGGATGTGCGGACTACCGCCCCCTCAAAGTGATTTGATTTCTTAATACCATATGTGGTACGTATAAAGGATATATATAATGATATTATATATGATACCATACTAGAATTAAAATACTATTATTTATCATTATGTTTTAATTCCATTAAATATAAAATATAAATGGAAGTATCATTCATGCGTACGTACGGCTTACCGTCTCCATGACCGGTGCATTTCATTTCTTACCTCTAAAAGTTATGTAATATTATAAATACATGAATATACTGGATATATATGATATATATGATATCTGAATCATGAATAAAATTCTTTGATATAATGGATATTTTACCACAAGAAAAACTTGTAATTATAAAGAGTTTATTTTTGACTCAAGTACCAATGATTGTTAAAATGACCGTTATTAACTTAAATAATAACATAGTGTTCATGACATGGTAATAAGTGATATAAAAGTAATAATGAACATGAAAAAGGTTCATAAGGAAGTAGAAATTAACTCATGTTTATTATTCAGGAGATTAAAGAATGATCGAGTCAAGTCGGACCCGAGGTAAGGGATCCTACCCCTCTCTTTCTTTTTAAGTACACTCTTTTATGTCATTCCTTTTATGCTCATATTTCTTGTGATTGAGATGTTATTTTATATTAATCTTACTGTAAGTTTTATGTTAATATTATGAGAGATCCCATTTTCTCTCATCAATCCATTTTGGAAGTTTTATGTGGCGCCGTTAGGCTGCCGAGTTTTCATAAGGGATTTTTCATCTCACTTTTATTCCCGTGAGATTCATGCTACATTTGACAATATTTCCTTTTGAGTGGTGTATTTAATATCCATTATTATACTCTTTATGTAACATAATTTCATTTATGAGTATTCACATCAATGTTGTATAGTCCTTCTTTCATGGGGTGTACGTTTCAAAAGTTACCCAAATCTGTAAGGGAACCTTTCACCCTCCTCTTTTTAAAAGACACTTTTTGTTATGTCTTTTAATTTTCATCTTATTATGTGGTGATATGTTATTATATATCCTTATTGCCATAAATTTTCTGTCCAATTGAGGAGATACCCTTAATCTCCCTCATCAACTCTTTTTTTAAAATTTGATGTGACGCCGTTAGGCTGTCAAGGGAACTTCTTATCCCAATTTAGATTTCTTTGGGTTCAGCATGTAGTTATTGAATATGTCATACTTTGAATATGTGTGAATGACCATTTATTTTTTTACAATTAATATCTTCTTATATTGGGTGTATTTATATTTGTCACACATAATTATGAGATTTATTTATCCTTAATTTAAGGATACCTTCTTTACAGGGGATTTCATATCATTTTACATTTCTATTGAGACTTCATTGTTGTTATACATCAATTCACTCTTATATGGTGTATATATTTTCCTTTGGAATATTATATCATGAATTAATTTATTCTCATGATATTATAAAGTTCTAATTAAATGTTATTCCTCAATTATTCTATTCAAGTGTCTCTCATTTTGTTAAAAACCATTTAACTAAAATATGGTTTTAAATGATTTAATGATTTATTCTTATTAATATTTATCGTTAATATCCATGTTTTCAAAATGGTTTTAAGGATTTATTTATATTGATATTAATGGTTTAAAATGTTTAAACCGTCAATGTGGTGTGGGATAATTTGATTCAAAGATCTCTTTATTAAATGTTTTAAATGGTTTCAAAAATGGTTTTTAGAATGGGTTTATTATTTCAATATCTTAAAATGTTATATTGTTATTGCAATATGGGAATGTTAAATTTCCTTTATGCTTATGTTATGTGCTATGATTATGTTATGGTTCTTGGGAATTGTTTATGAAGACGGGTGGTTCCATGATAAACTAAGGGCAGGTGGGCCTGATATAGCTCTCCAATGCATTGGGTAACACGAAGGAGTGAAATGTTAAGGTTTCTCCGAAGAGATTTAGGGAATATACTGTGATGGGTATTCCAAATGTAACCAAGAGGGTTACTCCCTATGTTAGAATGTTATTAATGCCTCATGCTACCTTTATATCTTATTATTTCTATGAATTATTCATGATTTGACACGGTATGTTAAAGTGCTTATGTTTTATGAGTAAAGTATGATTTCATTGATTCATATGTGTACATATACTCATGTTTCCTTTACATATTTTTATATCCCTTACTGAGCTTTTTATGCTCATCCTAAGTTTTCTTTGAAATATTTTTCACAGGTCAAGGGAAAGGTACATGATATGATGATAATGTCAAGGAAGTGTCAAGAAATAATACATGTTTTATATTAATTATGTTTCCATTGATGGGAAAAATGAATACTATCTTTATGTATCCACTTTGTTTAAATGTTTAATGTAATGCAATTTTTATGATCTAATTATCCAAAACTCTAAACTTGAAAAGATCCTCAATGTGTAATCTTGTATTAACTCAAGATTAATTAAGGTTTAAGGCTGGGGCCTTATATTTGGTATCAGAGGTCGGTTTAGATAACTTTAGAGGTTAGGGTATTCTCTAAGCACAAGTGACAGTACCATAATGGATATGATTTCAGAAAGAGTCATAGTTTTAGATAAAGTGAATGGGTAAGTATATCTTAGTGGTTATATTCCTCATTAGTACATGATTGTTTTATTGATATACTCACACAGACATTTCTGTTTTTAGTGAATGGATGGATCTAGCAAGAACCAAAGTGACAATAGGTTTGAAGGAAACTGTGGCGGTTCTCTGATTAAGAGACTGGATGAAATGGGGTATTCAATGAGAAAACTCGTGGTTGTCCTAAACTAACTATCAATGAGTAATGATCATCCACTTGAACCTTGGAATGTTCTGTAATGCATCATGTAAAAGATGACCAATCATTGTGGAAGTTCAGGTAATAATTATAAAGGTAACCATTAGGGTTTATTTGATCCATACTTATTAGGTAATTATGGGATACTCTATGATATGATGTAAAATAAATGGCATGAGATAATCTTGATGGTAAAATATGTTATGATTATTTTTGAAGATTTTACCTCGTTGTTGGGGAATGTTTTAAGAATTATATAATTTTGGAAAAAGGACAACATGCAGACCATGTGACAACCCGTCGCTCCAGACAAATCTGGGGGAATCGATCCCACAACCAAAGTGCAACTGGTATTTATCGGCTACCACTAGACTATGTGAAGTCCCTGGTTAGTTTGACTAATTCTTTTTAGTTAGACGATTTTATGAATTAAGAGTAAGATGATTTTTGGTTATCTATGGAAATTTATTAACCTATCATGGAGTATATGTGATTAGGTTAATTAATTTTCAATACGAGACTGTAAGAGTAACTGATGTTATTTGGGGATAAGTGTTAATTTGTACCTTAGAAGATTATGCGACTAAATCCTTAAAATATTTGGTTTTCAATATTAGTTTGGTTTACTTTGAATTATTTTATTGACAATTTCTTTATTGAAAGGTCTTTTTTGAACTTTGGGTATTGTTTGATAAATTTTGGAGATTAAGAATAGATTTGTTTTTTTAAAAGGATTATCCTTTTTGGGAATTATCTGATCTTGTACTAACCTTTTTGGTTTTGGTTTTGGTTAAGGTCTAAAGATATGGTAAGTATATAGTTATCTTTTGTGGATTAGGTGATTCTCTAGATGTTGATTATAGTACTCTTAATGTGAACAAGTCTTCCTAAATACTCATCTTTTGTGGAAAGTATGAGTTTGTGTAAGAAATCTAAAAAAAGTTGAAAGTCAACATGACAAGTATGTATGTTTCCGTAAGATCAAAAATAAATTCCTCAATGAAGAGTAAATTAAAACAAAAATGTTGTCTGTTAACTTTTCCCACTGGGGAATTGAATACCGTTTAACCCATCACAAGTTTGTGATTTTCTTATGGTTAAAATTCTCCTAGAAATGTTTACTATCACTCTCCCACAGAACATAAACCTTTGTTTTTCCTCCATATCCATGTTTTCCTACATGGAATCCTAGTATGGGTTAACTCGGGTGACCTTTGTAATTCTCATTCTTTCTTTTAAAGTGTTTGTTTTACCGACTCTTGTTCCTATGTGAGACTTTCAATGAAGTTTCGAATCCCAATTTTAAAATTGCGAGGACGCAATTCCCAAAAGGGGGGAAGGATATAACACCCCAGGTAAATAAAGAATATTAAATTTTTATATTTATCCATATTTGTGAATAAAATATTAATATTACTTTAAATGTGATGCTATGCTCGATGGCGTACCCAATACGCAACAACATGTTTCTTGGGAATCTTATGTTGCACTCTAATAATAAAATAATATTATTTTAAATAGTAGTTAACGCCTAGCCATTGTAATGGCGGGAATGAACAGAACTAATTAAAAAATTATTATATATTTTTTTCAAATATTTTTACTCTTTACAATAAATGTTAGAGGATTAAAAATGCGAATGAATCCAATTTTAAGCTTAGACATTCTAATATTCTTTAAAAGGTCGATTAACCACCTTTTGAAGGAGAAACTCTTTTAAATACACTTTTTGACAATTTTTCGTGTTATATTTGACAAAATAAAATTCTTATTTAGAATTGGGACATCAAAATTTACTTTGTGTAAACCTTTGGTATCTTTCCGATAAAGTTCATTTTTAATAAATAGTGAAAAATGTTGTATTTTAATTCAAAACCACTTTTTAATCTAATTTATTTATATGATTAGATTATCTTTTGAATTGTTTTTAATGTAAAATTAGAATATATTTTTACCATTTAATCCAATAGTGGTCGTTGGAATTAATTTCACTTTGAAATTGGACTTCAACTAGTGTCAATCTTTTGATACTTATTGTTTCATAAAAACATGCTATTTGATCTGACAGAGGGAATTAATTATTAAATTAATTAATTCAACCTATATGTTTTGAATTTTTTAACATAGAAATCTTTTTTGGATTCATAATATCAAAACTATCTTAGGGTGAATTTTTGGTTTTTTTCTAGAAAACTTAAATTTTTGATGAATAGTGAAACCACTAAGTGGTACTTAAGAAACTGATTTTTTCGTTTAAATGAAATTTTACCACCTCTATGTTTTTAATTTAAAAAATCCGACATACATGGTTGTCATTAAGAAGTAAAATGTGGTTCAGTGGGATTAAAATAATTTTTTGGTGAATAGTAACTTTAAAGATTATTAATCGTGATTAGAGGTAATTAGTGTAGTTTAAGGTAAAAATAATGTTTTAATAATATGAAATGACCGAGACACATGTCCTACCCTCATTTTATGCCTCATGGCCGACCAAGAAAATCCATGGGTCAACTTGGGGACCCCATGGATCCACTTTGTTAGGAAAATGACATAAATAAATTTTTATTTAAAGTTAAAATAAAAATGTCACAAACATGAGTTGTTTAACTAAAACAGTTTTTACATGGGGTTATACAAGTCAGAATTTTTATTATAAATATTCATTGGAAATAAAATATTATTTCCTACATAATAGTATTTTTTTTATAATTTTTATACATTATCTAAATTAAATTATTTATGACACCATGATGATGCAGCGATTACCTCATTATTTAACTATTTAAATAAAATGGAAAGATAATGTAAAATCGAAGACCTACACATGTCAAAAACCTATTGTATGGGTGGATTTCGAACACTTATCACCTTATCCTCGAAAAAAATCAATTTGGGACCATTAAAATCTGAAAGTAAATTTAAAATAAAGTAACATTTCCTTACTTTCCAAGAGTGCCCCTCCTCTCCTCTTATAAAAGGCCCCCACCTCTACCTCCTTACCCAGACATCCAAAGCCTTTGGATCAGCCAACCCCTGCCCATTTTTTATCTCCACATCCCTATATAACTCTTTTAATCCTCACTTTGGGCAGAAGTATTCCCAAGGAAGCCTTTGAGCTCAAACCAAAGGGAGGTACCCGATTTTAAGGTAATGTATTCACATGAGTCCTTTTGTTTTATTTTTCTTCTCCAACCCCCTAAACTCTTTTTATTAATTTTTTTGTAAAAACAACAGTATCTTAAATATTCTAGGATGTAGTTATAAGAAGTATTTGAGCTACACTTACACACACCTTCGTCTAATGGTTAAAGAACATACTGTTTCTGTGGTTGGCGATTTTCTGCCTCATGAAACGATGATTGTTCAATATTTTTTTTACACCTTTAAAGGTGGCCATTAATATGTCACTATATTTATATATCATATATAATATGTTTATTTTTTACTTAATCTTATGTATTTTTCATTTATGGCATACCTTTATGGCTTCCATTATGGGTACACACGATATCTTCATTTTAGGAAGTGCTGACTACCGCCCCTCAAAGTGATTTGATTCGTTAATACCATATGTGGTACATATAAATGTTATATTTAATGATATTATATATGATACCATACTAAAATTAAAATACTATTATGTATCATTATGTTTTAATTCCATTAAATATGAAATAGAAATGGAAGTAGCGTTCATGCATACGTATGGCTTACTGTCTCCATGAGCGGTTCATTTCATTTCTTACCTCTAAATGTTATGTAATATTATAAATAAATTAATATACTGGATATATATGATATATATGATATCTACATCATGAATACAATTCTGGATATAATGGATATTTTACCGCAGTAACAACTTGTAATTATAAGGAGTTTATTTTTGACTCAAGTACCAATGATAGTTTAAACGACCGTTATTAACTTAAATAATAACATACTGTTAATGAAATGGTAATAAGTGATATAAAAATAATAATGAATTTGAAAACGTTTCATAAGGAAGTATAAATTAACTCAAGTTTATTATTCAGGAGATTAAAGAATGATCGAGTCATGTTGGGCCCGAGGTAAGGGATCCTACCCCTCTCTTTCTTTTTATGTACACTCTTTTATGTCACTCCTTTTAAGCTCATATTTCTTATGATTGGGATGTTTTTTTATATTACTCCTACTGTAATTTTTATGTTCATATGATGAGAGTTCCTATATTCTCTCATTAATCCATTTTGGAAGTTTTAAGTGGCGCCGTTAGGCTGCCGAGTTTTCGTAAGGGATTTTTCATCTCACTTTTATTCTCGTGAGATTCATGCTACATTTGCCAATATTTACTTTTGAGTGGTGTATGTAATCTCCATTATTTTACTCTTTGTGTAATATACTTTCGTTTATGAGTATTTACATCAATGTTTTATAGTCCTTCTTTCATGGGGTGTACGTTTTGAAAGTTACCCAAATCGGTAAGGGAACCTTTGACCCTCCTCTTTTTAAAAGACTTCTTTAGTTATGTCTTTTAATTTTCATCTTATTCTACGGGGATATGTTATTATATATCCTTATTGCCATAAATTTAATGTCCAAGTGATGAGATACACTTTATCTCTCTCATCAACTCTTTTTCTAAAATTTGATGTGACGCCGTTAGGCTGTCAAGGGAACTTCTTATCCCAATTTAGATTTCTTTGGGTTCAGCTTGTAGTTATTGAATATGCCATCCTTTGAATATGTGTGAATGACCTTTGAATTTTTTACACTTAATATCCGCTTATATTGGGTGTATTTATATTTGTCACACATTATTATGAGATTTATTTATCCTTAATTTAAGGATACCTTCTTTACAGGGGATTTCATCTCATTTTACATTTCTATCGAGGCTTCATTGTTGTTATGCACCAACTCACTCTTATATGGTGTATATACTGTCCTTTGGAATATTATATCATGAATTCCTTTATTCCCATGATATTATAAAGTTCTAATTAAATGTTATTCCTCAATTATTGTATTCAAGTGTCTCTCATTTTGTTAAAAACCATTTAACTAAAATATGGTTTTAAATGTTTTAATGATTTATTATTTTAAATATTTGTCGTTAATATCCATGTTTTCAAAATGGTTTTAAGGATTTATTTATATGGATATTAATGGTTTAAATTGTTAAAACCGTCAAAGTGGTATGGGACACATTTATTCAATGATCTCTTTATTAAATGTTTTAAATGGTTTTGAAAATGGTTTTTAGAAAGGATTTATTATTTGAATATCTTTAAATGTTATATTGTTATTGCAATATGGGAATGTTATATTTCCTTTATGCTTAAGTTATGTGCTATGATTATGTTATGGTTCATGGGAATTTTTTATAAATATGGGTGGTTCCGTGATAAACTAATGGTGGGTGAGCCCGATATAGCTCTCTAATGCACTGGGTAACGCGAAGGAGTGAAAATTTAAGGTTTCTCCAAAGAGATTTAGAGAATATATTGTGATGGGTATTCCAAACGTAACCAAGAGGGTTACTACCTACGTAATAATGTTATGAATGCCTCAAGTTACCTTTATGTCTTATGATTTCTATGATTTATTCATGATTTGATGAGGTATGTTAAAGTGCTTATGTTTTATCAGTAAAGTATGATTTCATTGATTCTTATGTGTACATGTACTCATGTTTCCTTTCAATATTTTTATATCCCTTACTGAGATTTTTATGCTCATCCCATGTTTTTTTTTGAAATGTTTTTCACAGGTCAAGGGAAAGGTACATGATATGAGGATAGTGTCAAGGAAGTGTCAAGAAAGAATCCATGTTTTATTTTAAATATGTTTCCGTTGATGGGAAAAAATGAATACTATCTTTATGTAACCACTAAATGTGGAATGTAATGAAATTTTTATGATCTAATTATCTTAAAATCTAAACCTGAAAAGATCCTCAATGTGTAATCTTGTATTAACTCAAGATTAAGTAAGGTTTAAGGCTGGGGCCTTATACCAAATTCACTCCAAGGACTATGGGTAAAGCCTTGATGTTTGAAGCATTTCATACCTTGAAGTCAATTATAGAAGACTCCTGAATAGATCTTATCCCTTTGGTGTCACACACAACCAAACCACACCCGAGTCAACACCAACAAACACAACACACCATGACATGCAAATACTACCTCATCGAACATCCACCAGAACTGAGGCTTTGATGATGAACATGCATCACCTCTTCACCTTAACCATGAATCATAAGAAGGAGTGATGCATGAAAAACACTCCCCCTTGAACAGAAAAATTCCCAAGAGGACACAATCCTTTGAAAAAATGGATTTCTGAAGGATCCTACCAAATCCCCTCATTCTCTTCAAAGAGAACTCACACTGCGATACGTCGCCAAACATGACCCTTTAGGTCGATGAAAGCACTATATTCATTTTAAGACATTGGCCAACACCGATAACGCCGAACCTCCTTCACCCTTACCCTCTAGAATTCCTTTCACCTTTACCAGGGGGACCTTCAGACACAATGCTATCAAACATCAAACCAGGGAACTTGGAAAACTGAAGGAGGCCAAAACTCCCTTCAACTCCCCTCACATCTGTCATCCCACTGTGAGAGGATCCGCTTGACCGAAAAGGATAAGGGACAAACTTATCACTATCACTAAATAGGGAGAGTCCTTTCATTAATCAACTGGAGGACCGACCATTGGAAAATTTCATGTTTCAACACTACAACCACATGTTAATGCTCTATGGTGGGGCACACAATAGTTAAGAAAGTAAACCATAGACCCAACCAAATTGGTCCAATGGTCAATACATACCACAAGAGAACACTAAACATGCAGGGGAACCACAAAAAGGGATTCCAAAATCACTTTTTAAATGAATTCAATAACCACATGCTTGCACACAAACATATGAATACAAGTTCAAACTCAAGCACAAATAAGTCTAAAAGGATTCTCAGGTCAAAATGCCGAACACTGAACCCTTCCAAAACATAAGGACACATCACACAATCACTGGATATTAAGACACCAAATTATTTTTACTTAAAAAACCAATTTCTACAAATTCAAAACAAAGAGATGAGGAACGATGCAAGAGGAGACTAGCGACAGAAGATGACTGGGATATATGGTTGGTGGCCATACTATAATCATGACACTGCCATAGAGTGTATTATAGGAAAACATCTCGGACTCCAAATGGATTTCCAAACCCTATGAGCTCACCGGGACCACTCACCCCTCTACCTTTTCATTTCACCAAAACAAGTTTAACCATAATGACCAAAGACTCGTACAAACATCGACTTATCCTGGTAACTCGAGTCCCGCCATGAGGTGTGCTGTCCATGCCCCCTGCTCGTAGATAGAACGCCGAGTTCCATCACCCTCAAATTTGTTCTGCCTTGACTCCATCCCAAAATAACATGACTGAAGAGAAAATACTCCTATGATACCATTTTTTCAGGAACCAGGCTTGGTCATCATCCATCCCTGCACCCAACCTAGTCCGCGACATGGCTCTAAGGGCATTACTGATCCCCACAGGCCGGCAAAAGTCCCGTGTATCAAATCTAATACATGAGAACCATTTACCTGAAATATTAAACACAAAATAACAGACAAGATAAATAACATAATACTGAAATCAAACGACCAAATAAGACATTAAATTAAAATCAAATTTAATGGTTTACAACTTCAATAAACAAACAAAAAGTACAGACAAAAAAAGAAACTAAAACGTTAACTCAAACGACCAAGCAATAAGAGAGGTGAAACATCCACAAGCTACAACAGCAGCCTACATTATAAGACCATCTTCAACCTAAACCACTATCACTGAGCACAGTGTCATAACCTAGAATACATAAGAAAATGGTCTACATACACCCAAAGGTGTATGCAGGTTGTGAGAAAAATTCCCAGTAGGTTACCACCCAATAAAAATATTCCATGCCACAATAACAAAAAATTATTTTAACATGCTTATTTAAAACCATTCTTTTTAAGGAAAACATTTAAAATCTAAAAGTAAAAAAGAAAAGAACACCAGAAGAAAAATTATTTCACAAATACTACTTTAAAACGGAAGAGGAAATTTATAAGGAACATGCACATACTCAAGTGGTCTTTCTTATGCCAATGGAATTCACCATGTCAGGAATAATAAAGAACTATGGGTAAAATCCCCTAAGGTAGCTTGTATGAATGGTGCACTAGAGACATCATACCTCTAGTAAACGTGGCATAGGAACCACAAAAATCAATACTCTCGTGCAAGAGACACTAGTAGGGAAACACATCCTTAACCTAGTGATCTCCAATCATCACCAAAGTTTAGTTACTATTTTAATGTCAATCCTTCTAGATGAAACAGAGATGAACCACTCATGTGTCATCTAGCGTACTAGTACTAATCCTCCCACCTAGGCACCCGAGGATCCATTTTTTTCACTCAAACAAAATTCACATTAACAAATCACTAGAACAACGCATTTTCACCCACAAGTCAAGCCAAAAAAGGTACACATAGTGTGCCACCACTATCACACCCAAACCCCACTGTAAAAACAAAACATACAAATAAAAATTCAGTTGATAAACATGCCTCGCACCACTTATACTATTAATAGTTCATAAAAAAAGTTTCCAAAACAATTTACAAAGGAACCAAAAAACATTACACATGAAGAGATGTTAAAATTCCCCATTTTTATACCAAACGCCCGCCAAATACATTTCACGTCATAAATCACATCACATGCATGACTTCATAAATTATTTAAACTAATAAAAAATTCCTAATTGTCACATCAAGGGTTGCACATGAAAGATGCCAAATTTTCACACAGTAACGACAAATAAAATTCAAAACATGTTTAACACTATCAAACACCACATCTATACATCACATTTAATTAAATAAAATTCTATTAAACTGTATATAAAACATTTAAGATTGACACATAACTATTTACACACAAAACACACTTGATCTCATTACAATACACCACTTTATAATAGAATGTACAACACAAACGTTCCAAAACATGTTTTCTACTAATCCATCTATTTGAAATTTAAATAAAAAGGTTCATAATAAGATCAACATTCCAAAATAAATAATAATTTTTCTTCTTTAAAACAAATTTTTATACTCTCACCTTATGTGTTTTAGAGAATATTTCATAATTTTAAGACATGCCCCAAAACCCTTTTCAAGAAACAGTACAATATGATGTAAATGACACCCACCCAATTATTTAAAAAATTAATACATTTCTAACTGCGATACATGTTGAACTATTACCAAATCAATATTTTCATACCTAAATTAATTAATTTCATGATTCCAATAATTCTCACAATAAGACCCCTATGAAAGGTAGACCCAATATCACATGTGCATGTCAAAAATATTTCCAAGGACATTTCATGCCTCCCAAAAAACTTATGAAACCCATTTTTAAAAACATTACATCAAATAAAACACAAAAGCATAGCCAATCTATATATTAGAAATCCAATTTAAACATTTAAATTAACCCTATTTTGAAAACACCAAACGCATCACATAATAAGGCCAAAGAATACCATAATAAATTTAAACAAACATATTAAATTAATTTAATGATGGTATGTCATGGAAACACCTACCAGTATGTAGAAACACTATAAAAAAACCTACAGACTTCCATTGCATGCCACACACATATCAAGAAAATAGAATTGGACCTGCATGTCAAATTAATATAAGAGACAACATGATCTATCATACCTACTAGTTGGTCTTCTAAAATGTCCAGCCAGCACTGCAGAAGGAGAACCCAACAGATCAGTCAAGTAATAGCAGTGCAGTCTTCGAGTCATCAATGAAAAAACCAGCTCATCGCCTTGCCCAACCTCACTTCACTCCTATTATCTTATAATATTTTGGGGGAATAATGCTTGTATAGGTGGAAAAGGTTTGGAGGAAGAGAAGTGGAGACAACTCACGAGTGAACCATAATAGATTTTGGGAACAAACATTGGGGGAACTAACGAAAATTGTGTCACAATGATTCGAGGGGGATTGGGGAACAAAAAGTGCATAGGATGGTGGTGGTGTATGGGAGGTGTCAGCTGGGACCCTTCGGAAGAAGAGGTCAGCAGACAACGGCGGTCGCAACGGGAGCAGGGAGGCCAGTAAATACCATGCGCTGGCGAAGGCGGCGCTAGAGAGGAGCTGCATTGAAGGGTCATTCATTGGGGACCGCAGCACAAGGTGGACGTGCACGAGGTGAGGTACAAGGGGGGGGGGGGGGGGGGGTCGCACTTCGTGGTGTGCTGCATCGCAAGGGAGAAGAGGGTTCCAGGGGGGTGCTGCACTCTGGAAATGGTCGCCAGCTAGGTTGGAGGTGTGACATAGGGTGGGAGTATGAACATGGGACAAAATCTGATCTGGGAAAAGAAGAGGGGTACTATGGTGCGATGAAGATAGAGGAGGGGGGGGGGGGGGGTCCGAACCCTACCAAAAAAATTAAAAATAAAAGAAAGACCAAAATAAAAGTAAAAAAAACTAATAATAATGATAAAAATAATAAGATAAAACATGAATAATAATAAAAAATAAAATAACATAATTATCATACATAATATTAATAATAAAATGAATTATACTCAATAATAATGAATAATATCCCTAAATAATAATATTATCATTATTAGTAAAACAATTCGTAAAATTTTATCACTGTTCTTATTTTATTTTATTTTTATTTTACCACACATTTAATTTTATTTCTTCATTATTAATTCATTTAATTTAATTTGGTGAACATCGAAAAGGCATGCGGGAAACCAGGTGAGGCTGCACAGTGACCTAGGTAAGGCCGCCCTGCTTCGACAGCATCGCGATGTCAAGGAAAAAACACTTATGTATAAGTTCAAAAGTGCCAAATCGAAGTTGGTATCGACCCACATTTCATATATACATATATATTTAATAATAATAATTATAAGTAGTTAAAATTATAAGATAAAAACACAAAATATAAATATGATGCATCACGAAGTCTGAGTGTGACAATCCCATCCTTATCCTTCAGTTGAGAAGTCATCTTCCTCAAATTAGATCTTTCTTCTATTATATATTTTATCCTCTCTTATAGATTTGTTTTTAGAGGGATAATTATTTCTTTCAAATCCATCTTCGTGGCCATAAAATTTTCAACTTCATGTGCTAGTTCATTATGAAAGTCACTTTGACTTTTCATCTTTTCTTGCATCTTTAAAATGTCATCATTTTATCCACCTTTACATACCTCAAAAATTGGTTATCCTTAATCAACTCTATCATGTGTACACCCAACTCATCATTCATGGCACTCATATCTTGAACCTCATTCGATTTATGGATATTTTATTTGGAACTATCTTTACATTCTTTTACTATGGAATGAATCTCCTCTAATTCCTTGATATGAGATCATTTTTCTCCCTAAAATTTATAACCACATCAATAAGATTTTGACTCAGGTATTTTATTTTGTTGACCACAATTTTTATCACTTAAACATGGATCCCTTGAGATTCATTAAACATTCTTATCTCTATGTTTTCTTCTTTTAGGACCTGATCGAGCTCCTTAAATAATTGAATGGCTTACATGTAGAGACCCAAAGCTTGAAATAAATGGACATTACATTACTTTTAAAGAATATCTAATAAATAACAAAACCATACACCAAAGGACCGTAATATTTTAGTCTCTTGGGAAACTCAAAACATAATATTCTAAACATGGTGAAAGATCTTCAACATCTCCCATAAAGATCTTTCCCTTTTGTTTTCTTACCTAAAAACATTCTTTATATCCTAGGGAAAAGAAAACATGTAGATGGGGAGCTCAAATGCTCAGTAAGGGTAAGCATGGATAAAATAAAACCAATCATATATATTTGACTTAAAAACAAGAACATAATATTTAAACATCGAAATATTGAGCAATGAAATAAAACATGGCAGTACGTAAGGAATAGAACATAATAGAACATCAATCATAATAAAGTAGCATTGGAATAAAACATGTAATTGTGGAAAAATATTATGCACATGATATGATTTCCATATTAGCAAAGGCATCACTTTCAAGACCATCTTAGTGGACAAATTTCCTTTCTAAATCGATATCACTCCTCATTCCAGTCCTGTATCACTGAACCAGATTAACTTACCGTTCCAGCCATGTCTATCTCATGAGATATAAATCTTTACCCAATGCATTAGAGGGAGATATAGGTCCCACCCATCTCATAATGAAATCATTATTACATGTGCCACAACATAAACATAAATCATTCATCATAACCTAAAGAATAAAATGGTTTTCATAAACATCATCCCATCATAACATAATCCATATAAAACAAATGGATATCATTTCATCATAAGAAAAGTGAAACCGTGTAAGTCATAGAGACACCATACTTGAAACATACACATATGAAATGATGTCAACTTATAAGGAAAATGGTTTTGATAAAACTCTTGAAATGAATTCTTGAGGAAAATATTTTTTCTTCTTCAAAATCATTTTCTTTTTACAAAATGCCATGCAATTTTGAAAGAAAATTATTTTATTGGAAATAACCATGAAATATTGTAGAGGAAGCTTCATGAAAATAAGGCTTTATGAAACCGTAAAAATATTTTCGTGCCATATAAGTTAAAAAAACATTCTCCTCGTACTTTTGTCAAGAAAAGTCAAAAAGTACAACATATGATAAACAAAAGAAATATTCCTTAAATTACATAAAGTAAAAGTCAAAGAGGGGTAAAAATGACTTCAAAACAAAATGGAATAATATTAAACACTTTATGAATAACATTTTAATGGACATGAATAAAATATATAACCCTAGTATATATTTAAAAATAAACAATCTCAGATAAAAACGAGATTGGAAAAGTTATCGATTACCATAGATCTGATATGCTTCGTACGTATCCGAAACTCCTGTATAATGATTTAAATAATGTCATTTACTTATTACAGAATCATATTCACTATTATTATTATCATATATGGTTCACTTATGACCTTATATTACCCGTTCTTTTGTAAATTCCATGTTAAAGAAGCGTTTTGGGTAAAATATTTTCATTTATCGTCCGTGTTTTGACTTGTGATAATTAATATGATTAATTAGATCATGAATAATTAATTAAAGAATATAAAAAATGATTTATATATAATATATATTCAGAATATACATATATATAATAGATCGATAAATGTAAAGAAATACACCGTTCATGGAGACGGTAGGCCGTACGTACGAATGAATGTTGTTTTCGTTTCCATATTGAATTGAATGGAATTATGTAGATCACATACATATATATATAAATAAATACAGTAGCATTATTATGTAATATATCTCATGATTACTTATTCTATATACTTTATAATAATTCTTGAATTGTTAACATGGAAAATCAATCTCATCACGTCGTGGAGATGGTAATCCGTACGTACGTACGAGCGATGATATCGTTATCATATTTATTGAATGGAATTGGAGTTGATGATGTAATATCATAGAATCATTATGATTTTATTATAACCATATATATTAATTCTTCACACCATTATACCCATCCAAGTAAGCTGGTGGTGGAAAAAAAGATTACACCATGGCGTGGAGATGGTATTCTGTACGTACGCATGTGCAGTGATTTCGTTTTCTGTAGGATGGATAGAAGGTGAAATAGGGTTTTTTATTCATATTTATAATAAAATATCAGTATTTAATTAATACTGATGTTATTACTTTATAATTAAACAACTAAATATGAATAAGTTGAAGAAGAAAGTATCATGAAATAATCGGTAGAAGAGATTACCTCTTCCTCGATGCACCTCCTTTAAACATCTTCTTAGGGCACTAGAGTTGGTCTTTTGAGAAGACAAGAACCTCTATGATGTAACTAGAGAGGTTGAGAATAGGAATTGGCAGGGTTTGGCCGAGCTTCAAGTCTCAAAAGGGTGTGAAGAGAAGAGGGAAGGGGTGACCTTTTATAAGAGAAGAGAGGGGCACTTTAGAAAAAACATAAAATATTATTTTATTATAAAGTCATATTCGGTTTTCAATAGCTCCAAATTGATTTATTTAGAAGCTAAGTTGGGGATGGGTCTAAATACTCTCAACCAATAGATTTTAGACATGTTTAGGTAACTATGTTATCCTTATCATTTATAGTTAACTCTAAGTTTAAATAATTCAACTTGTACAGTGTCTTTTTGTTTTCTTACACTATATGGTTAATAAACTTACTATAACAAAACAAAATAACCCCATGTGGTTCATTATTAATATATATAACCTTATCTATGTCATTTGGCCAAACATTATATTTTTTGGAATAAAATTACAATTAATAATATAATATTTCTTTTAAAAACTATTTTTTGTCAATTTTGACACTATTAGGTAATTGATTTTTGTGAACATCATAACAACTGGATTAGTTCAAAAAAAATAATTAAATAAATACTAACATGTCATAGTAACTTATAAAATTAGTTTAATTAATAAAAAGCCTAAAATTACATTTATTTGGGTATTTATAACATCAATTATATTAATATTTCATTAATGAGGTAATTATTGCATCATCATTGTGTCAAAAATAAATTAAATTATTTAATATCTAAAAATTATAAATAAAATACCATTATGTTTTAAATAATTTTATATTTCTAATGAATATTTATAGTCTAATATATCTTATGTATAACCCTATATTATAAATGTTTTATTTATTAAACTTTGACTTTAACTATTTTAATTTTTCTTTTAATAAAATATTAATTAATGTCCTAATCTAATCCAAGTGGACATAAAGGGTAATTTTTTATTCCTAAGGTTGTTTTTGGTTGAATTACACTTATCCAATAGAAATAGGACATGTTTTAGGGTAAAAATAATATCATTTTTACCCTTAATTGCCCTATTTACTTTTAACCGTGGTAAATAAAAGTAAAAAGTTACTATTCACCAAATTTTTTTCATCTCATTGAACAAAATTTTACTTACTGATAACAACTGTGTCTCTCAGATTTTTGAAATTCCACTCACAGAAGCGGTAAAAATAATTTTTATGTAAATTTTCAAACTCTCCTAGGAGGTGGGTAAAAGACGGTCAAAAGTTCAATAAAATTTATATATATATATAAAATTATTATAAAATGACTCCAATGAATTACATTGAACTTATATAGGTATTATGTATCTATTTTTACCTAAAATAAATTTAAATAAAATAAAAAATTGTTTAAATAAAAAATCGGGTTTTAAATAGTAACTTAGTGTTTTCACTATTCATCAAAAATTGAATGTGTTAAGAAAAATACCAAAAATTCACCCTAGGCTAATTTCGATATTTCAAATCCAAAAATTATGTCCATATTGAAAAATAAAATTTCAACAACTGGGTATTACTATTCATAATGGCTAGTTCATAATAATATTATAATAATATCTCATTTAGTGAAACTCGGTATTGCGTACTACACACGCTATCGAGGAAGGTCATGATTACATGTAATGCAGGCAAAGTCAGGGCTGCGTGTAGTGCAAGCACTCTTTTGTGTTGTGTATATCATAATTAAAACTTATTTCATTTATACATTAAACAAAATCTATACCTAATGTCACGTAGAATAATTCCCATAAAATGAACTTGAAATTGTGTATAAAACAAGCCAAGAATAGTGTTGCATATACTACAAGCTGATACGGTGTTGTGCATAGCACAAGGTAATTTTGGTGTAGCGTACAACATAAGACATCAACGTAATTAAAAATAATATTTCTCATAAAATCTCGGGCTGTTACATTCTACCCCACTTAAAAATGATTTTCACACACGAAATTCGTCGGGTTTATAAATGTTTTACTACTTGAAAGTATCGTTAATAGAAAACCACATTATAAAAAGGAATACCAAAACTTATATTTAAAAACTAAAGTATGAAACGTAAGGGTTACCCAAATTAACTAATCACTAGGTTTCCACATAGGAGAACATAGTTGAAAGTATGGATATGAAAGAAAATTCTAACCATCAAGTTCTGATGGAGAGTGGTAGAGAACATGGCTATGAAAAATCCAATAATCACAAATCTATAAATTTGTGATGATCTAAGGTACCATCTGATTCATTGGATATAAGGGCACTAGGAAAACATTTTTGGTTTTCAAGATCATTTCCCTAAAGATGAAGAATTTGAATTAGAAGAAATACTTACTTGATTTTGGTACAATATTACCGTTGCTCCTACATTGAGCAATTTCCACTTCATCTCTTAATTAAATGAAGTTGAATTTGTCTTTTGAGAAGTGTTAGCAGGTCACGCAATAGAATGATAGGTCATTCCATCTGTCTCAAACATAGGATTAGAAAAATTTATATACATAAGTCCTTCTTATGGTGAGATTAATCGTATGTGTTTCCAAAAATGGACTTATAATTCATCTAACAGACGTTTTTATAAAATATAACCAGTTTCTACTAACCAGGGACTTCCTATAGGCTAGTGGTAGGCGATAATGGCCTGTCACAGTTCGGTTGTGGGTTCGATTCCCGCAACCCTGTCCGACGCAACGAGTTATCGCCCATTCGGTAGGTTGTCCCTTTTCATAAACTACACTATTATAACATTCTATCAATAATATTGAAAAACATTCTAGCATTAAACAATATAACTTATGTTCAACATGATCCATTCCAATCTTTAGGCTTATCCAAAATACTTCATTCCAAACTCATAGTATCAAGAGAATGATTACTAAAAAGGTTATATAACAGGCATGTGAATACCATCATTTATCCCTCATATATCTTGTTGGTCACATTCCAATCATGTGAATACCTTAATCATGTATTCTCTTGAAAAATGAATACCCATTGAACCTTATTAAAAACATGAATGCTTTCAAAATTTAACTCTTTCCAAAATCCAAAAATTCTATATACTGAAACCATGATATAACCTTGTCCTTATATCAGTCATGAGCTCATGAATACTATCAAACATCTCATTATCTTCTTATCCCTTCACTATATGCATATCATCTACTTTCCAACAATATCTAAATAACCTTTCATGGTTACTGGTACCATTCATCATATACTTTCAAAAACTCAAGGAAAGACAACAATGTAACAATCCATAAATTTTTCTTTATTCCATAGTACCATACATTATTCTTGATAAACATACAATCATTCCACTACCTTCTTAAACCACCGATTGAGCTTTATCATTTTAATCCTAAAAACTTCTTTCATCTCATATATCATTTGTAGTTTCTTCATCGTCATCAACATAAATACTAACCATATGACCATACTGATTCTCTTCATGAGACTTTACCTTAGGTAATTTGTTTGCATAATGCCCATAAATTCCACATTGAAAACATTTAATCATTGTTGATGTCGTAGATACACCATTATCATTGTCCATAGTGTTAACTGAACCATTTCCATTGCACTTAATGGCTTTGTGTCCTTCTTTTACACACCCAAAGCATCTTACAGTTCCTTTGAAACATTCTCCATGATTCCTCTGCCCACATGATTTACATGAGGGAAATTGAACATTATTTCCTCTATGATTATCATGAAACTCCATCTTTATCTTATTAGTCGAGTCAGGAATCTTACCAAAGTTGATATTATTGATCATATTATGAGATTGCTAATTAGGCATAATAATGATGTTTGGACCTCCAAATCCTGTTTCATTTGGTTTCTCATGAAGAATATCAGTCCATTTTCCATCATATCCTCTATTATCATGAATCTTCCTATTTCCAGCCATTTTCTAAATCCCAAAAAGAAAAGTGTGAGATGCCTAAATCATAATCAAGGGGGAGTAACTTCAATATTTAACATCTCAGGTTTAATTCTAATATAGTTACCGTAATTCAAGGACTATAACCTATACTTATACGTAACCATACGAACATCCCTAGACATACCTTAGAAATATCTCTAGGGATCTCACTAAAGTTCTCACATCCATGTTTCCAAAGGATGACTAAACCGTTCCTCTGATACCAACTATAGAGACCCAAAGCTTGACACACATGGACATTACATTAATTTTTCATAATATATAATACATAACAAAACCAGACACCAAAGCACTATAATAGTTTAGTGTCTTTGGAAACTCGGAACATAATCTTCTAAACATGGTGAATGATCTTCAACATCTCCCATAAGGATCTTCCCCTTTTGTTTTCTTACCTAAAAACATTCTTTATATCATGGGGAAAAGAAAAAATGTAAAGGGTGAGCTCAAATGCTCAGTAAGGGTAAGCATGGAGAAAACCAAAACCAACCACATATATTTGAACTTAAAAACATGAACATAATGTTTTAACTTCAAAATCATGAGAAATGAAATAAAACCTGGTAGTATGTAAGGCATAGATCACAATAGAACATCAATCATAATAAAATTTCATGGTAATAAAACATGTAATTTTGGAAAAACATTAAGCACATGATATGATTTCCATAGTAGCCAAGGCATCGTTTCCAAGACCATCTTAGTGGACAATGTCCATTTCTGAATCGAGATTACTCCTTAGTCGAGTCATGTATCACTGAACCGGATTAACTTACCATTCTAGCCATGACAATCTCATGAGATATAAATATTTACCCAATGCATTAGAAGGAGATATAGGTCCCACCCATCTCATAATAGAATCATTCTTATTTGTGCCACAACATAACCATAAATCATTCATCATAACCCAAAGAATAAAATGGTTTTCATAAACATCATCCCATCATAACATAATCCATATAAAAAAATGGATATCTTTTCATCATAAGAAAAGTGAAACCATATTAATCATTGAGACACCATACTTGGCACATACACATAGGAAATGATGTGAACTTAGAAGGAAAATGGTTTTGATAAAACAATTGAAATAAATTTTTGAGGAAAATATCTTTTCTTCTTCAAAATCATTTTCTTTTCAGAAAAATCCATGAAATTTTGAAAGAAAAGTATTTTATTAAAAATAAACATCAAATATTTTAGAGTAAGCTTCATGAAAATAAGGCTTTATGAAACCATAAAAATTTGTTCATTCCATATACGTTAAAAAACATTCTCCTTGTACTTTTTTTCGGAAAAGTCAAAAAGTACCACGTATGATAATCAAAAGAAAGATTCCTTAAATAACACAAAGTAAAATTCAAAGAGGGGTAAAAATGACTTTAAACATAAATGGAATAATATTAAACACTTTATGGAAAACATTTTTATGGACATGGGTGAAAAATATAACCCCAGTAAATACTTACGAATAAACAATTTCGGAAAAAAACGAGAATAGAAAAGTTATCTCTTACCTTAGGTCCGATATACTTCGTACGTATCCGATCATCCGGTATAATGATTTAAATAATGTCATTTACTTATTATAGTATCATATTAACTGTTATTATTAACATATATGGTTCACTTATGACTTTATATTACAAATTCTTTTGTAAATTCCATGTTAAAGCAGCGTTTTGGGTAAAATCTTTTCATTTATGGTCCGTGTTTTGACTTGTTATAATTAATATGATTAATTACATCATTATTAATTAATTATAGAATATAAAACATGATTTATATATTATATATATTCAGAATATACATATATATAATAGATCAATAAATGGAATGAAATACACTGTTCATGGAGAAGGCAGGTCATACGTACGCATGAACACTGTTTTTGTTTCCTTATTGAATTGAATGGAATTAAGTAGATCACATATATATATATATAAATAAATAAATTATAATTTTTATGCCTTTTATTTTATGATTAATTATTATATAAACTTTATAATCATTCTTGAATTGTTAACATATAAAATTAATCTCATCGCGTCGTGGAGACGGTAATCCGTACGTACGCACGAGCAATGATATCATTCCCATATTTATTGAATTGAATTGGAGTGGTTGATTTAATATCATAGAATCATAATGATGTTATAATAACCATACATAGTAATTCTTCACACCATTATACCCATCCATGTATGGTGGTGGTGGAAAAAAAGATTACACCACGGCGTGGAGATGGTATTCTGTACGTACGCACGCACGATGATTTCGTTTTCCGTAGGATGGATAGAAGGTGAAATAGGTTTTTTTTCATATTTATAATAACATATATGTATATAATTTATACTTATGTTATTACTTTTAAATGAAACAACTAAATAAGAATAAGTTGAAGAAGAAAGAAACATGAAAGAATCGGTAGAAGAGATTACCTCTTCCTCGACGCACCTCCTTTAATCTCCTTATTAGGGCACTAGAGTTGGTCTATTGAGAAGACCAGAAACTATATGATGTAACTAGAGAGGTTCAGAAGAGGAATTTTCAGGGTTTGGCCGAGATTCAAGGCTCAAAAGGGTGTGATGAGAAGAGGGAAGGGGTTCCCTTTTATAAGGGAGGAGAGGGTCACTTCAAGAAAAACATAAAATATTATTTTGTTATAAAGTCATATTCGGTTTTTAATAGATCAAAATTGATTAATTTCTAAGATATGGTGGGGATTTGTCGAAATAATCTCAACAAATATATTTTATACAAGTTTAAGTCACTATTTTGTCCTTATCATTAAGAGTTAACTCTAAGTTTATATAATTTAACTTTTACCGTGTCTTTTTATTTTCATACACTATATGGTTAATAGACTTACTATAATAAGAAAAACGAACACCAAGTGGTTAATTTTTACTATATATAACCTTATCTAAGTCATTTTTCAGAAAATTATATTATTATTAATAAAATAATAGTTAATAATATAATATTGTTTTCAAAAACTATTTTATGTCAATTTTGACACTATTTGGTAATTGATTTTTGTGAAAATCATAAAAACTGTATTAGTTCGATAAAAGTTAATTAAATAAATAGTAACATGTCATAGAAACTAATAAAATTATTTTAATTCATAAAAAGTATACAATTACATTTATTTGGGTATTTATAACATCTATTATGTTAATATTTCATTAATGAGGTAATTACTGCATCATCATTGTGCCAAAAATAAATTAAATTATATAATGTCTAAAAATTATAAATAAAATACCATTATGTATTAAATCTTTTTATCTTTCTAATTAATATTTATAATCTAATATATATTATGTATAACCCTATATTAAAAATGTTTCAGTTATTAAACTTTGATTTTAACTATTTTAATTCTTCTTTAAATAAAATAATAATAAATGTCCTAGTCTAATACAAGTGTACCTAAAGGGTAATATTTTATTCATAAGGTTGCTTTTGGTAGAATTAAACTTATCCAATAGAATTATGACATGTGTTAGGGTTATAATAATATCATTTTTACACTTAATTACCCAATTTTCTTTAAACCCAGGTAAATAAAAGTAAAAAGTTACGATTCACAAAAAATTATTTTCATCTAATTGAACCACATTTAACTTATTTATATCAACCATGTCTCTAGTATTTTTGAAATTCTACTCATAGAAGAGGTAAAATTATGTTTTATGTAAATTTCCAAATTCTCCTAGGAGGTGGGTAAAAGGCCGTCAAAAGTTCAATAAAATTTTTATAAATCTAAATTTTTATAAAATGACTCCAATGAATTGCATTGAACTTATATAGGTATTATGTATCTATTTTGACCTGAAATAAATTTAAATAAAATAAATATTTATTTAAATAAAAATTAGGTTTTTAAATAGTAACTCAGTGTTTTCACTATTCATCAAAAATTGAAAGTGTTCAGAAAAAAACAAAAAATTCACCCTAGGAAAATTTTGATATTCCGAATCCAAAAATGAAGTCCATTTTGAAAAATAAAATTTCAAAAAGTGGGTATCATTATTCATAATGGCTATTTCATAATAATATTATAATAATATCTTGTTTAGTGAAACCCAGTATTGCGTACTACACACACTATCGATGAAAGTCGTGATTGCATGTAATGCAAGCCAGGTCAGCGCTACGTGTAGTGCACGCTCCCTTTGGGGCTTTATATATCATAATCAATACATAATTCATTTATACATTATACAAAATCTATACCTAATGTCACATGGAATAATTTCCACAAAACGAACTTGAAATTGTGTATAACACAAGCCATGAATAGTGTTGCGTATATTGCAAGCTAATACGGTGTTGTGTTTAGCACAAGATAATTTTGGTGTAGCGTACAACACAAGAAATAAAAGTAATTAAAAATAATATTTCTCATAAAATCTCGGGTTGTTACATTACACCTTTTAATCTATGGAATTATCCTTATTATCAGTTGTTATAACATTTTTTGGAATATCAGGATCCACTAATATACATGCATCATTTTTATATGAAAAAAGTATATTTGAAGTCAGATTCATCCATACTTTATATTTTTGAGTCACTGGAATCCTTTAGTTCAATCACACACTTCACAAAAGAAGTTCCATTTCATGGAATGTCTATAGATTTCTACTTCATACTCAAATTATTTCTCTCTACCATTTTTTATGGGAAAAAAGATTTCTTATCCAAAAACTGAGTTGATGAGTTCATGTCAAAACATATCAAACTAGAGAAACATTTCCTTTGATAACAATTGTCGAACCCACATGTAGCTGTAGTGATAGATACCCTGAGGGATATATCCAGGGATCACATAACGATATTGTGATGATGTATCAAAATCCAGTAATCTTAACTTGTGTTATGGATACAATGTTTTGGTCATCATAACTCTACACCAGGATCACTACCTATACAAGATTTATGGGTTATGTCACTACCACCCATGTTTGACTACATTTTACCAATGAATTTTATAACTACTTTAATAGAGAATAATTTTTGGCTCATAGGCCAAAACATGTCTTCATTGTCTGAGAGTTTGTGAACTAATTAGTGCCCATTTATCTCCACTATACTCTTTTACCAATGGGATATGAATATCACCATTTAAATATCTTCACATTCCTAATTGAACTAGTATTAAAGGAATACCAAATTCCATTATAAAATTATTAATGAATTACGAATAAATTTTGGTGTCATGAAACTTAACACTTTTATGAAAACTTTTCTTAACATTCATGAAACATTCTTCCTATTCAAGAAGTTTCATACTTCCATGAAACTGATATTCATTCACAAAACATGAAACCTATCGAGAATCTTTCCAAACATTCTTAAAACCCATTTTTCAGATTGAAACATTCCCTTTCTTCATATAAGATAGATTTATATGTATCCTTCATGTAATAAAATCCTTTTTGAAACACTTTTTGGAATTAAGAGCCATTTGATCTTACACAAGTTAGACTAGGTCAAATGCGAGGTTTAGAGATCTAATATAGAATTTATATCCCTTCATGAAAATTTCTCACCCACCACTTCAATTTCAGGAAACTCTACATTATTTTTTGTGAAACTCCATTTCTTTTTTCAACTTCCACAATATTTTATGTTCACAAAACATCTCATAACACATAACATACCATATTTTTATTTTAAAATTGAGCTATGTTAGATAAAACATTCTTGTTCTTGAAGCTTTTCATAACGATGTAACATACCATATTTCATTTACTGCTTAGCTATGTTTCCCAAAACATCCTTTCACAAATATATAAAACTTTTTTCCACCAAAAATTCACAAAACACCAATATTTATAGAATTATATGCCTTTTCAATATTTTCATGAGGCAGACCTAAAAATAAAAGTTTTACAAAAAAATTATATTCCACCAAATGTTGGACCACAAAAATTTGGAAAACACTAGGAAACAATGATACCATGTACATTAAATTTTCTATACTACTTAAATAGCCTCCATACCTCTACCTAAAACATTATAAATATACCATGTCAATAAATATGTTTAAATATACAAAACAATACTTTTTATGATGAAAATCTATACAGTTTCTCCACATTATTTTATATTTTCTACCCATCTCTTAGAAGTATCCTAATCAACATTACCAGCTCACACATTTCTTCATGAAATCCTCCAATTTTCATCTATATGAAAAGTAACCATCCCATGAATTTATGAATATGGTGCTAAAAAAATTCAATGTTCTTCACCACTCTATGTTAATGGAAACACCACATCTAACACACCGACTATAAAGGGCTAACAGTGACATAACTAACAGTGAATCCTTTACATAACATATGGAAACACACATTCTAATTAGTGTCCAACTGTTCCCTTATTTTTCAACATGCCTATAATTTCTCTATTTCTTATCCTTCTATCCATGGTCTTGATTGGTGTTATGATATTCATGAAAAACAAGGAGGATAAATATTTTATATTCAAGTTATATTTATATACATGTGGTTTCATTCCTATTTTAATTTTCATTATGATGAATCTTGTTATATTATGATAATGAATTCATGTTTATCTTGTATTGTAATACTTTTTTCTCAATAAAATATACCATGGTTAATTTCAGTTTAGTGTTACATATAAAATAATACATTTAACATATTTATTTAAGGAGAAATACATATTAAAATAAGGGGGTGTTACATTCCCCCCAACTTTAAATAAATTTCATCCATTTAATTTTAATCTCTTTCTGATAAAAATATTTTAGGTTAAACATAATATTTACAAGATTTAAGATAAAATTTATAATGAGGTATCAACACTTATATCTTGTGGAAGACTAGAGAACTCCGCTTTCTATTCCAAATAAAAATATATTTTGATTTTAATTAGTCTCATCCATTTGTTCCAAATATTAAACATTAGTTGGTTACAAAACATATGATTTTAAAGATTGAAATATTTCACAACATTAATTTCATGATCCTATTTCTAGATAAATATGAAAAAAAACGTTTATAATAATATCCAATAAAAACAAAATAAATAATTTTATGAAAAATCAATCCCAAGACGTCTTATCCTTTGAATCTCACCCCCAATATCACATTCTATTTTAATTGTGTTAGATTATTAGTATTTATTTAATCATTCAATTTTCATGGATTTATTGATATTGGATATGTCTTTGGAATAATTTTTAGAGAATAGGATAATCTGGGGGAGCTTGAAGGCTTTCAATATCCTCCCAAATGTTTTATTGAACCTAACATGGACATTTTTGCTACACACAGGGATCTCCACACCATTGAGCACTCCATGGTTCCATGGTAGTACCATTTTTTATGAAATTGACCATATGAATGAATAACGTGGTTTCAAGAGGTGATTGAGATTTAATCCAAATTGTTATTTGGATATTAAGTTTTTCTTATAATTTGAATTAATACTTGAAATTTCATGATTTATTTTAAATAAAAATGTGATGTTTGAAAATGATTTTGGAAGTATTATGTGGTTATACACATATAAATGGGCATAAATAAATAAATACATACATAAATATATATATATTTTCATATAAAATATTTTTAATGACACACATGCACACACACACACATATATAATCGTAGATGCGAATAACAACAGGGAAGCATCAAAATTTTAAATATTATAATCAAACCATGTTTTCAATAAATTATTTAAATAGATACCAAAAATTAATAATAAAGGCCTTGTTGGGATGATTTAAAAAGATTTTTTATATTTTATAAAAGGAATTTTATTTGATTCCTAGTGATTTCAGAAATGAAATAGTTTAAATAGGCATGAAATATTTGATAAGTGAAATGGTTTTCAATAAATTGATTTGGAAGAGGTTAGCATTTGTGAAACTCAAGTAATTAGGTGGTACAAAAAGGATATGTATACTATAAAAATGTATCCCATCTCTATTCTTTGGTATATGAAACAAGACCAAATAAAAACATGATGATATGGATGTGGATACCACTAAAAATTTACTGTCTCCCTTCCCAATGGATTATTCAAGAGAATATTTATGTTTGGTTTAATCATTGAGAGTACAATGATCATAGGATAAGTCCCTTACCTTAGTTTCCCCAGGGCTTCCCCATAGTTATTAATCTCTTATTACTCCTATTTGTAGTGATTTGATATTTATTTTCTTTCATTATTTTTTATTTTGGTTATTCTGAATTTTTATATCTTATATTTCTAGTTTCGTACTCATTGTTTAAATATTTTACAAAAAGAATTAAAAATAATTATTTTTAAAATGGTTCTAAAAGTGATTTTCAAATGTTAGTTTTTAATAATAGTGGTGTAGGCCAATAAAAGGTCTTTAAGTGATTTTTTCATTTAAAATATAAAGGAAAAGAAAATTTATAAGGGTTATGTGATACTATCATTGATTATGAAATGTAAAACCTATTTTCTATTTATATTTTTAAATTTTCTTGAAAAAGAACCTTTTATAAACGTTAAAGAGCGTGGAAGGGTGATTGGTGGTATAATGGGAATTTTTATGCCCACTAATATAATTATTTTTTATTTTTAGGTCTTTTTTATATTTATGCTCGCTCTTCGAGCTTTGCAAGTTCTATAATTGTTGGTGACTCATTGTGTCACATGAACTTATACTAGTTTTATTGTATTAATTAGTATTTATTTTAAAATCATTCAAATAGACATTTATTTCATTTAGTTATGGTTGTTGGTTGTTGAACTATATCTATATATATTTTAGTGGAATAATTTTTTATTTATATGGAGATCATTTGATGGAGGATTTGAAAGAATTTACTTTCAATTTCCTTAATTCTTTTTTTTATTTTCTAATTTTGTACGGGCCCTCAACATATAGAGCTATCATGTTTTTTTATCCTTCTAATTAATTATAATTTTATTATGTTATGTAATTTCCCTAAGATCTTATTTTATTTATTATAACTTGTATCTAAACTAGAGTGATCATGAATGTACCCCTAGCATGTCATGGGCCAACTCAGGCGTCTAATAGAGGGATGGCTCGGGTTAATTAATGAAAAAAATCATATTAGAACCTTAGTTCTTATGAGGGTCTAGGATTCTGAGCTGGAATTTTATTAGTTAGGATTCTAGGAAGATTAGTTTAATACTGGAGGGGATTGAGTGGGAGATATGGGATGATTCTTTCCAATTATTAATCATAATAATCCTTGAGTTTCCATGGGAAGCTGGGTTTGAATCATGAATTTTGATTTATGGTTTATCTATAGTATTTTGGATTGTTTTATGGATTTATGGGTTTTTAGGGATAATGATAAAACTCATAATTTCAAATATTCAATTCTTAATTAAATCTTTTTTCTCTCACCAATTTCATATTTTATGAGATATTGTCACAATTATAAGTTTTATTAACCATTTTATCTAAATTTTATAAATTTTCTAATGTTGGAATTTAAGTATTTATATTTAATATTTTTATTATCATTAGAACTTATTATGAAATAATTTAAATTGTGAAATTAATTTTTTAAGGTCCAATAAATTTTATTCTTCATATCATTTAACTCTACCCAAAGCTTAATTTAACATTTTGAGGAAAAAAACTAGCTCAAAATCCTGGCATTTAAATTTGTGCATAGATATGAAGCATTTTTAAAATGGAACCATATCTCTTGAATGTAACGCTCAAATTATATTTAAATTCACCTAGAGATATAAAATATCTAGGGGAAAACGTCATTTAATATATAGATACATGAATCTACCGATTTAAGGTCCATAAATGCATTTGAATTTGGCACTATGGAATTTAAACAGACTTCCGGGATAAGATTATTTTCTTAAATAATATAGTCATACCTCTGACTAAACATTTCCAAATATTATAAATATTTGTGGATGAACACAAATGAAAAAAGGAAGAACTTTATACTTTACCAATTTTGCATTTTTTTCAATTTAGTTGGCTAAAAAATACAATTTTTCATATGAATATTTCTCTTCCAAAAATTATCACCTCTAATTCCTGTAAATGTAAATTTACACTTCCATGTCAATGTTTGGAAATTTTTTTTTTCATTTTTGTGTAGATTTTTATGGTTCATGGAACTATAATAGAATCATATATTTTAAATTTATATTAGTCATGTTTTATTCTTCTTATCTAATTTTTTAACTAATATTAATCCACTATTCTCCTTCTAATCACTATGAAAATGGGGAAATAACCCTCATTGTTGTTTTAGGTGGTAGGGGAGTGGTGGTACTTGAGTTTTTTTTACTTCAATGTTTCTCATTATTTTATATTAATAATTTTAATTGTTATGAAACTGGTTTTGGTGAAGGGATTTCCCCACATTCACTGTTATTAAATTCTTCTTCCTATAATTTTCAATCACCAAATTTTTCTTCATAATGTTGTAAATAAGGTGGTGTAACATTGTGGTGATGATGTGAGGGAGTATTGTCAAAAATAAAAATTATTGGAGTGAGATAATAACAATTCAATGGGAGGGTATTGAGGGATAGGGTTGATCTCAACATTGATTAGAATATTTAAAATTAAAAAATTTAAACTATAATGATGATAAAACCATGATATATTGGGAACAAAAACTACTTTCTTCATTACTAACATCTTTGTATTTTCACATATTTATGTCTTAATTTTTTTGTTTTATTTTTTATTTATATATTTATATATCACATGAATATTTAAACCTCAATATTATGTTAGTATATAATTAATAGTATATTATTTAGTATATAAATTGTTAAAAAAGGAGAATAATGTCTGTTAATGAATACCTTATGAGATGAACCCTAGGTTGTGCACTATACTAAATTCCAAGTAAAAAAATAACTTATTGTTTATATATCCATGGAAAATCAATCTAAAAATTTTAGAAACATTTCAGGGGATTCCAATAGATTGTACACAATTTTTTTGAAAAAAACCAAATAAATATTAAATTTTAAAAAACCAAAAAATAGATCTTCATGACACATCTTTATTTTGTTAGATAAAAGATAAGATTACTAGTTGATTTTTCTTAGGATTTTAATATTTTCAATTTTTATGAATATTTTAAAGTAGAATCATGGATAAAAAAATTAAAAGATTATTACATAATTATTTAATGAATGGAGATAAAAATATAAGTTATTTCATCTTTTTTGAAGGAATTGGCATCCAAAATGGAAGCCCACGAAAAAGGGGAATCGGAGCTTGTTTTTTTTAAATTTTCAATTGAAGTAACATTCAAGGAATAAAGTATGAAGGATAGAGAATTGAACCTATCCATACCACTATTATATGATGTTTAAGAAGAACACATGATAGATGATGAAATTACGGGAGATCAATATGATTTGGATGAATAGTGGTCTTAATTTTTACAAGCAAAAAATCTATGCGATTTTCCCTTTTTTCAATGAAAAATCAGAAAATTTATATCTACATCTAACTTTTGAAGAATAAAACACCAATGTGGGGGAATTTGATGAAAAATTTGATTAGATTTAATACTTACCTTTGTCCACAGAAAACCCAATAAAAGAGGTATTTGGAAAAAAGAAGAATTAAAAGATAAACTTACTCAGGGAGATAATATTTTCTTGAAATCACTTTTATGATTTTATTAAATCGTTTTTAAACATTAAATAACACTAATTTTATTATGTAAATATATAAAATACATTTATTCCCTTGGATAATGTTGATAATGAAGATTATATACCTATTGAGTATGAGTTAATAGTGTCCTTTCCAAAATAAATCACATTACTAGATGATCTACTTGAAGGGGAATATTTCCCTATTGATTTTTATTATTTCAATCATAATCAGGTTGAATTATTTTTTGAATTACAATTTTTTGGAAAAATTAAAACATCATCACATGATAAGGCCCTTTATTTTCATGTAAAAGATGATAATGTATTTGTAGTCGAAAAATAGGAGGACCCATTCTTATTTTCTTTTCCTACCTCGGATGATACACTACATTGAAAAGGGGATGGATCCATTTTACTCAATACACGGGATTTTCAATTTTTTTGAAGGAATTAATATTGTATGGAAAAAAATTTCATGGTTCAAGTCTCATAATCCACACCCACTATTGGATTGGGGATATAGTACTGCAACTTCCTATCCAGGGGCTGTAAAATATAACAGCCACTTCAGGGGGTGGGGTGAGGGTCAAACCATGTTATATATATATTAATTTCCCTTTATCATTATTTTTCATTATTTTTATTATGTTTTGTTTATACATTCTATCAAGGTCAATGTGGTTGAATCTGGAAGCATAACTCTAGGCTGGCATTGGAAAATAAATTTAGGTTGTATATTTTCTTCTATTTGTTTTGTATACCCTTATATTTTTAATTTATTGAGATTAATAAATGGTTAATTAAATTCTACGTATATTAGGAGTGTTAACCTAATTTGGAGTCTTAATTTTATTTTATTTTTATTATTCATTTTTTACGATCCTTGAGCTTCAACGAAAATATGTTTTTTAATTTTCACAATTGAATTATTTTTAGAGAGTTTTCTTCGTTTGAGTTAAAATGGGTTTTAACTGATTGTTGATGTGGACTATTTATTTATATTTATATTTTTAATAATTTTTATGAGTTGGCAGTATTTATGAAATCCATTCCCTTGAAAACTTTACTCAAATTATTTTTCCCATCCAATGTGATAACTGAACCATTTTCAAATATTCTTCATCATATCCACACTTTCATGATAAAAACATTAATTTTGAGTTAAAACCAAATCTTGTAATTATTCTATTTTAAATATTTAAAGTTTATAATTTTTTTATGTGGTGTTTTTTTGGAAATATGTATTTTATATTGAGACCAACTTTAAATTTACCCTTTTTATCCTTTAGAAGCTGTTTATCTCCTTAAATGTTTAAGACACATTACAAGAAAATATTTCCATACCTACCTTCACTTGTAATATTTTTTCCTAATATATTATATGTTTGAGTGTTGGGGAACGTCCTTTTTCATGTGCTCATTGGGATTCATCTAATTATTGGGTGTGTGAGGTGCATTTCAATATTATCAGAATTTTATATATGGTAATGATGCCATTTCATTAATTTTTTTTAATTTAATCATATGGATATCCTATAAAAAGAAAAAAAGAAAAGAAATAGAATAAATGGATTAGTTATTGACTTATTAATTATAATTTCATTTATGACCCAGGTACCTTTCAAAAATTGATGGCATGATTTTCATTAATTAAGTTTATTTTATTGTCATCTCATCCTCTGAAAAAATGATAAAAAGAAAAAACGAAAATAAAAATTAAAAGGGATAATTAGGATGAAACCACTAATTATATTCACCTATTTACTCATGGATCATGTCAAAGGTTGTGTGTTTTATACATATAAGGTGAATTCAGTGAGTTATATTTCATATGATTTCACATGAATATTAATGAATTTGTATTTAAGTGTTCAACATCCAATTTGAGGCCTAAATTTTTTAAATGTTTTACCCACAAAACTATAGCAACATATTAAGATTGAAAAGGTACTCATTATTTAATTTTTTTATGAATAATGGTGTGGATAGATGATAATTTTCAAAATCCTAGTTGGGCACAATAGGTTTCCAAGTATGAGTATAAATCCAGATTTAAGTTCTCTTGATTGAAAAATGTCAAAAAATTAAATGTGTGATAGGTGTTATTGGGAAATGGAGGGATTTTTGTGGTCCAATGAATTTAAATGTGAGAGATGAAAATTAAACGTAATTTTTATTCATATGTGAGACGTGATGAAATTTCATTTTTTAATGGATATTGGAAATTTTATCACTTTTTATTTTTATGTGGATTTTGATTCAGATATATTTAATTATTTACAAGGTGTTCATTGTTAAAGTATAAGGGGATGATGATAATAATAATTTCATATATATAATTCTGAAATTTAATTTTTAATCCCACGAATTTCATATTTTAAGGGTAATTGTCACAATTTTATTATTTATAAATAATTTGAGTTTAATTGTGAAAATTGCCTAATTTTTTAATTTATGTATTTTTATATCAGTTTTTTATTTCGTCCATAACTTCTCCTACACTAATTTAATTTGGAAAATAATGTATTTAGGATGAAATATATGTTGGGAATAATTTCATTAAACATGAATCAATGATCAATCAAATATTTCAAGACCAAAACTAGATCGTGATAAACATCTAGAAATCCATTCATAGATCTGGATAATTTTCAAGATGGAACCATATCTCACAAATATAAACCCCAAATGATATTAAAATTCACATATATATAGAGAATATATTTGGTAACAACATAATTAACTATTTAAATATGTTAATGTATCTCTTTAATGGATAAAAATTTATAATGATTTATCACTCGGGAATTAGAATAAACTACTCAGATAGAATTATTTTCATTAATGATCTAGTGATACATTCAACTACACATTTTTAAAAATGATAAAAAAATGGTAAATGCGGATGAAAATTTGTAACAACCTAATATTTTACCAATTTCACATTTTCAACCATTTAGTGGGCCAGAAATATATAATCATTAAGAGGAATATTTTTGGAGCAAAAAAAGTAGCCTCTCTCATGCCTATAGATGTACACATCCACTTCAATGAAATGGTTGAAAACATTGGTTAATTTTTTTTAGATTTATAGGGTTAATAATTCCATAAAAGTATCTCATTTTTTTAATTTACATTTGGAAACTTTTATTCTTCTCATCTATTTTTTTAATCTATGGTTTCCACCATAGTTCTCCTTCTAATCTATATCAAAATGGAAAACTAACCCTCGTTGTTGTTTTAGGGGGGAGTGTTAGTGGATGAATATATTGTTCTTAAATGTTTCTCATTATTTTATGCTATGATTTTATGAAGTGGTGAAAATGATTCTGGTGAAGGGATAGACCCACTTCCACTATTATTGTATTATTCTTCCCATACATTTCCATTCACCTATTTTTTCATCATAATGCTACATACAGTGTGGAGTAGTAGTGTGGTGATGCTTTGAGGGAGTATTTTCACTAATGTACAAGGTTGTTGTGGGATAATAACAATTTAATGGGTGGTTTTTGAGTAATAGGTTTGATCTCAACCCTGATTATAATATGGATAATTAATTTTTTAAAATAATAATGATATCATCACCATGATCTTCTAAAAGAATAATCTTATTTATTATTCACTATTATCTTAGTGTTTTCACTTCTTTATGTTTTTAATTCTTTCATTTTAATTTATATATTTAAATATTTCATGTATTTATAAAATACCCATTGTATATTAGTATCTAATTAGTATTATATTACTAATTTTTTAAATAGTGAGATTCGGAGAATATTATGTTTTAGTGGTCTCCATGCGAGATCGACCATAGGGTGCAAACTATACTATATTCCTAGTTAATAATAATTTATTGGAAAGGGAACTATGAAAATAATTTTGTTTAGAAGACTTGGATTCAAAATAGAATCACTCTATCAACTCACATGACCTAGAAAACCATGTGGTCCCTATGTGCCTCGTTCAATATGACTTCTATTGGTAGTTTCAAAACATGAACATTGTATACCCAAATATGATACCAAGTCATGACTGAAAAATAGACCATATTTAAAAAGTTTTATGTTATAGGATGATATTTGAGAGTGTTTTTTTTTGTTCTATAAAAAAGTTTGGTTTCAAAAAAAAAATTTACTTGAATTTTAAAAACTGATAAAATTAGTTTTATGATGCGAATTTTTTTAAGATGAAAATGTTCTTTTAAATTTTTTTTGGGAAGTTAATATTTTAATAGGGTCTTTGGAATTCTAATTCTAGGTTTGAAATGAAAAGTTTCATTTTACAAATCTAAATGGGTGAATTAAAGGTGGGATTAATAATAAAATATTGTAAAATGTTTTATTTTGAAGATATGGGTGGAATTTTTAATTTTTTCATCATGAATGGGTTTAGTATTCCAAAGTTGGGGTACATATTTAAAAAATATATTAAATGGTGAAAGTTGGTTTTGATATTATTTTTGTGGAATTTCTAACTGGTAATTTATTTATGAATATAGTTTTCTGGTCTTGTTTTTAGGAAAACATTTTCTAATAAAGGACACTAGTTTTCAAACTATCGAAGGTATTTTATAAATAAATTGTTTCTCAAAAAATAATAAATGCTTTCAACGAAGATAATGTAATTAAAAAAAGTGTTTTTGGTTGAATTTTATTTATTTACAATTTTATTTTGTGATTTAAAAATGGTTTAAGAGGAAGTCTTGAATTGTTCTAGTTATTTTACATTCCTATGGCATGAATTTGATGTCATCCATTGAGTTATAAATTCAATTTATGATGTAATTTTTGGTAATGATTATTTTTCTTTAAATGAGATGAATTGGGTATTGTGTTCTCCAATGTTACATAAAGTATGAATTCCATAAAGTTTACCTTGTTTTTGGGTCTAGGAAGTCATATCTTATGGGTTTTAGTTGGTTTGGATTTGTTTTTTTTGGTCAGTTATGTATCATTATCTCAATTTCCAGTTTATTTTTTTCATTATTGCTCTTTGGGGTTTTGATAGTACCTCATTTGTGTGGATGGGTCTTCTAAGATTTTTGTGTAGTTATGGTTGCAGTGAGATTTCTTATAGATTTATTTAGTATGGTACAACATTATGTGATTTCATGGGTGATTTGGATGGGCATTATACCATTTGAATTTGTAAACTGACTAGGGTAGATTTGATTTTTTGGGGTAACCGTGAGTGTTTTCCTTGGTATTCTATCCTAGTATACACATTTTCTTTTCACATAGGATTGCCTTAAAGTGGTTTGATTTGATATAATCATGAATTACACGTCCTTAATTTTCATTATATTTTAATAGGGTTTCTATGAGTGGCTTAATATTTCTTATAATTTAATTTTTGTGAGTTTTCCTATGGTTGTGTTCGTTTTGGGTGATTTATAACTCTTACTCATTTATAGAGTGATTTATTATTTTTATGGATCTTGGATGTTTATTTCATGGAAATTATGAAGGGTTTGTGGTTATGTTTAAGGTCCCTTATATCATTAGTATTTTATTCTATTTCATCATTGTGTTTTTGGGTGTGGCAATTTTCTATATGGAGAAATTGTTTTGTAGAGTTTTGTAAATGGGAGAGGACCTACCTTAGGTCACCATTTCATTATCTTCTTGTTTGTATGGTTGGGTCTTAAATGTGAATGGGAAATTTACTTGTAAGGGGTTTTTTTGGGTTTTCATAGGACTTGGATATTAGATATTTGAATATATATTTTTTTTTATGATGGATTGTTTGTTTTTTTTTGTCCTTTTGTTTGAGTCCCACTTCATGTCTTCCTCAATTTTGCTACATTTTTAGTCGAATAAAGTGAAACGGTGAGGAGTATTATCAAACCCTATCCTCACATTCAAAATTAAGTGTGTTTTGTTATAAGTATTTATTTTTTATATCCATTTTTCATGGTTTTATGGGTGTTGTTTAGGTCCAAAGAGTGTGTTCTTGCAGCTTGGGAGAATTTGGGAGTTCTTAGAGGCTCACTACATCCTACCCTACATCATGGTCCACCTACCTTAAATGTTTTTGTTATCCATAGGGAGATCGATTCCATAGATATTTATATGGTTCCAAGTGTTTGTCACTTATGTGAAATAGTTACCCCAAAATGACTTGTTTTAGGAGTTTTGGATGGGAGTGGTGGTGGACTAGACAACTGGGGTGCTAAGGAAAAATGTTGATGGACCACAACATAGTCCCCATTTACTAGACATGTTGGATTAAAATACCATGTATAAGAATCATAGATGGTGATAGGCCTAGCCCATGTTTTTTAGGGTCTTCATAGGCATTTCATCCTGCTCCAAAATGAGCTCTACATTGTGGAGCTAGTCATGGGTATGTTAGTTGGTCCTTTTGAAAAAGGGTGTTTTCAACTTTCTCTATTAATGAAAAATAAAGACACAATTTTGGTTTCACTCTCCATAGTCACTCAATGCATGACCAATGAATTATTTTTATCTACTCTATATTATCTCCTACATTGATTCTTGGTGCCTCCTATTTTTATATTAAAGTAAATTGGTCTGGGTTAGGGTTTCCTCTCCTCCTTATCCACTTTCTCCTCCTCTTTAATTATTGTTTTTATTCATTCAATCATTATGGTAAATGGATAGATGAAACCTAGGGTATCAAGATTGACTGATTCTTGTGGTGTTTTTTATGGTGTGTTATTCTTCTTATAGGTCTCATTTATCCCATGTTCAAGGGTTTTTTCCTTTTTTCCTTTGATTTGATGTAGGTTTTCCCATGCTCAACTCTTTAATTTTAGAATATTTCATTTATTGGGTTTTAAATTTATCTTATTGATACATAATTACTTTATTATAAATTTTTATAAAATTTATCATGGTAAAATCATATTTCCACTATATTTTTAGGGAAAAGGATGGATCATTCTATTTTATATATTGTTTTACATCTGATTTCCCTTAACAATGCACAAATTGTAACTATATGATTGCCCATATGGCCCTTAAGAATGAATTATATGGGTTGAAAAGTTTTTTGGGTTTTAAATTGAATTCTAAATTGGGAATTTTGTTTTAATTGTAATTTCAAGTATTACTTGAAATTCAATTTATTGATGGAATGTTTATAGATTTGTTTTGAATAAAAATAAGAGGGTTGAATTTTTTATGACATATTTCGTGGATATAAAAATATACATGGATATAAACACACACACACATATATTTGTATTCAAATTCACATAATAATATGTTAATTTTGAAATAATAGAGATATATATGTCTGTAATTGTATATGGGTATTTTATATGATTCCACTAGATTTGAGAAATGAAATGGTTTAAAGTGGAATGTGTTATTTTATAAGTGGAATGGACTTTCAATGAGTTGATTGGGATGAGCATAGCACATGTGAACCCTAGGCAATTTTTTTTGGGAAATTTGAGAAGAATACTGCAGGTGAAAGAAACACATCCCTATACATTGTTATAAAACAAAATACTAGATAAAAAACATGATGATATGTATGCGGTTACTGTTTTAACTATTGTTTGGTCCTCTATTGTGTATCACTCATGGGAACTATTACATATAGTTCAATCATTGAGATTATGAGGATCCTCAGATGAGGCTCTGAACATAGTTTCCCCAAGGTTTCCCCATGGTTCTTACTTTTTTATGCCTTTACATTGTGGTTTTTTTTATTTATTAACATTAACTACTTAGTATTTCAGTTTTTCTCACTTATTATTCCATATTTTTCCTATTTATTACTCCCTCATTTAATTTTTTTAGAAAATAAATTAAAAGAAATTGTTTTTAAAATTGGTTGGCAAGTGGTTTATAATTGGATTTTTTAATAATAGCAGTATAGGATATTGAATTTTTTTCTAGGTGATTGTTTTAATTTAAATGAATACATGAATTTAAGGATCCATAAGGTATCTTAAAAAATAAATGGATATAAATACAATATAAATAATTAAATGGAAAATAACAAAAAATTTCATACTGGAAAAATGATTATTTTTGGACATCATAATATTACTATTAAGGTCTCATTCTAAGGAATCCTACATAATGTCAAGGCCCAATTCCAATACATTTCACAAAAATTGGTAAGGCATACAACAAATTACCAATCATAGTTTTCTACATGAGACTTACTAATAAATCAGGGTGAAATATATTCTAGGCCTCATCTATCACTTAATAAGTCCAATGAATACATCATTTAAAAAAATAGACAAATGATACATATCATAAAATTCCCTATGTAACCTTATACATAAATTATAGTGACAAATCAATAGTTTCCCATATAAGAATATGGATATATGGGATTTCAATATTTCTCCCCTCAATGGAATATTATGGTTATCTAAGAGAATATCCCATAATGAACTTAGAAAAAATAATATATTGACAAGCTAATACAAATAACCATTATCAAGGTTATAATTAGAAAGAGTTAAGAGTAACTAGAACCCAACCCATGCATTTTCACGACATGATCATTTAATTATAATTTTTCATATATATGGTCAAAAAATCATTGTGATGATCAATGAAATTTGTGTCACTTGTTGTGAGTGGGGGAAACTTTGATGAGTAAATTAAGTGGACTACTCATCACACATGGAAATATAGAGAAGGATGACATTGAAATGAGTAGTTTGAAGCATTCTATATAACTATATATGTACATTTATGTGAAAATATGTATATAAATTAAGTCATAAAATGCATAAAGTATTCATACAGGTTATATAATTTCAAACAAGAATATATTGTTAAAGGGTAAGGTCATATTTTAAATATTATGTCAAGGAAATAAAGGTCCTATCTGTGAGATTAAGGAAGATGATGGAACACAGAAGTATAAATTCTCCAAATGTTTCATGGTTATAAATTTAAGTAGAATATACATTATAATCAATTAGTTTCCCTAAGAAACTGATCGATTATTTTTGGATAGATAAACTATAAGGTGTTATTAGGAGAGATCCATGTAAGATGAATTATGAAAGATATTATTAAAGAAGAAGGAAATATAAGAAGAGAATGTAGTATGGTTTCATGAGAGAGACTGTGTCCATTATGGATTGAGTGGGATAAAATGAAGGAATTAGTGGGAAAGAATTGTTTATATAATTTAAATACGATAAGTGAGAAAAAAAAATTTTATTTAAAAAATTTTGAATTAAAGGGAGATGATTTTATGGAAGCAAAATAAGATCATTCACTGAAATTATACTACTTAAGTAAACAATAAAAAATAAATTTTTATATTAATCTACGATGAATCCCCCCTCCCACACAATTCCCTCTCACCCACCGCTATGGCCAGAGGGATACCCAATCCAACCTATTCTGGAAAATACCATTCTCAATCATTCATGAATGTCACAAATTCAGTCCCAGACGATTGAGGATCATGAAGATGTAGATTGGAAAATTTTTGGGGCCATCAACCCACTTGTTTGATTTTAGAGCATGGCATTGTGTTGTTCTGGGAAGGGAAACATATTTATGTATGGTTTATGATGAAAATTCTATATTGATTATAAAAGGGAAGGGAGAGGGAGGGGTTATGTGATAGCGAGATGTTTATATTGAAGATCAGATTGGACTGAGGATTACATAACAATATCATTGATCCACTTCTCAAAATTCTACGTAAGGGTGCTGAGCCAAAGTAGCTATCATTCTCCTCCACTCTTGGAATTACTTTAGGAGTTATTCCTATATGTGGGGTCATTGTGTTTCTATGTGGGTTGGCTATTATGGTTGTTGGATCCTTTTTCAATTCCTTGAGTCAGAAGCTTGTAAATTTCATTTATACCTTAATAGAGTTGAGCCTGGTGGTTCCTTTCCTGTGATTTGGTTATGTTCTTTCTGTCGGGCCATGTTGGGATTTTTTTTATTTTAAATTTAAATATTGTTGAGAGAGAAAAAGGGATTAAAGATTTTGATATGGAAGAAGTGATATGAGGGATTTGATATAGAAAAAAGAAAATATGTGAGATTTGATATAAAAAATAGGCATTTTTTTATTTAAGAAGGGAGGAAATAACATATAAAAAATCATGAACCATGCCACTTAAATAGAAGAGATAGTCAAAAAGATGTAGCCGTTTTGAGAGATAATTGAGAAGGGGTTTCCGTGTTTGAGGTAAATGGTGAAAAGGGAGGGCATAAAAGATGTAGCTGCCTAGTGATAACCAGGAAGAGGTTACAGCTAGTGATAGCTCACGAAAAGAGATGATGAAGACAACGATGATAAAGATTATATTTCAATGATAGAAAATGAAAGAATTTTCACAATGAATATGGCATGATGATGGTGTGCCAATAGAGATGTATCTGTTGCGCGAGAGAATCAAGAAGTGGTTGCCATGTTGGCGGTAACTGGTGAAAGGGGAGGGATGGAAAGATGTAGCTACCTAGAGAGAACCAAGAAGAGACTATCGTTGGTGGTAGATTGTGTGAAGAGATGATGAATACAATGACATGCGAAAATTTCAAGAGAATTTTCAATGATGATATACAAATAGATTCACGATGGTTCCATTGTCGAAAGTCTTTTTGGTTGCGGAGATCAAGCGGTGTGTCTCGGTTGTGATGATCGATGGTATATCAAAATGGTACGTTTATGGGTGTGGGGGAATTGTAAAAATATCTTTGGGTGTGGTGTGAAAAACTCATTTGGGTTTATTGAGAGAAAAATCCTTCGGGTGCATTGTAAAAATCCTTTGGGTGATAAAAAACCTTTAGGTTAATTATGTGTTGTTTTGTGACTACTTCTGCTATGATGTCAGGCTCTGCCCCAGCAATTGGTATAAAAGGAGGTTCAAGGTAATAATAATAGAATATCATGTTGTAGTGATTGATGATCTGGTTCAGATGAATATTTGACTAAGGTGGAGTTGATTTGATAGATTTGATCATAACTGAGTCGATGATGGTGGAATTGGAAATCATGGTGGCGTTGATGGATGGGATGGTGGTCGAGTATTTAAATTTTTTTATCAAGGTGGATATTTTTGGGAATTTTTTATTTGAAATTTAAATGTTTTGGAGAGAGAAAAATGGATTAATGATTTTGACATGAAGAAAGGGATATGTTAGAATGGATTAAAAAAAGGAAATATGTGAGATTTGATAGGAAAATAGATATCCATTTTTTTATTTAATAGGCATGGAATTCACTTATAAAAATGATTCACCAGGCCTCTTAAATAGAAGAGAGATTCAACAAGATGTAGTCATTGTGAGAGAGAATCGAGAAAGGGTTTCTGTGTTTGTGGTAACCGGTGCGAAGGGAGGGCATAAAATATGTATCTTCCTAGAGATAACCAGTAAGAGGCTACTGCTAATGGTAGCTTGTGTGAAGATATGATGAAGATAATGATGTGCGATAATTAAAAGAGAATTATCAATGACGGTGTGCAATGAGATTCTTGATGGTGCCAAGTATTGAATGCATTCTTGGTTTCGGAGATAAAGCGGTCTGTACCGGTTGTGATGATTAGTGGTACATTAAAATGGAATGTTCATGGGTGTTGTGTGTCGAGAGAAAAATGCCTTTAGGTGTGGTGTGAAAGTCCTTCAGGTGAGTATGAAAAAATTCTTTCTGGTGAAAAAATCCTTTAGCTGATGTTAGAAATATTTTCGGGTGATAAATGGGCTTAGGATGAATCTTCTCTTCTATGTTTTATCAATTACTAATTCTGATGTAGTTTCGGGCTCCACCCCAATAGGATACACTTTCAATTTACCTCTGATGCCTTGAAAAAGGTGTTAACTGGTGAAGCATCAAGTGATGTTCTTGTGAGTGTCATGCATGTGCTTCTAGGGTGGGCTGTTTTGACTCCTTTAATTCTGAATGGGCTTTACATTCTATTTTTTCTGGGCATTAATGTGTTGTTGCACAAGTTCATCACTATGAATGTCATTCTGAAGAAGAAGGTACAATCATCCCACTAGACGGACAATCCCAAGGTGAGTGATGTAGAATGAGTAGATTCAATATTATAGACCATTTTAGAATAATATCCACAGTTTCTTATACCAATATACAATAAATTGAAAACAACAAATTTGGATTTGAGTATTTAAATAAAGTTATTATATAATAGAAACACTAAAAGAAATAATGAAAATGCATACGTGATGTTATAATGTCAGTAGAAGTTAAAATTGAATGATTATATTAATTTCATGAACAAAAAAATACAATGGATAATAGAAAAATCCAAGTTGGGCTTCACTATTTATCCATCGCCTCCGGACTCAAGCTATGTTGTTGATCCCTATAATAGTGTGATGTCAACCCCCTCTCTCCTCGAGAACATTGATAAGGCTGTGCTTCTTGAAAATGAGGTGATCTATGATATTTTCTAGTGCTCTTGAGACTTTGAACGCCCTACTTACACCAGCCTCAATTGGACGATCAAATGTCCAAGGATGTGAATCATCTAGCATACAAGGATGTGTAAATAGTGAAGTGTGGATAATTTGGAATCATCTAGTATCTAATGAACGTCCAAGGATCCAAGACCATCTAACCTCCAATGAATGTCCAATGATGTGAATGTGGTTGTGGCCACCTTCAATACCAACAAGACCATATAGTTTATGGATTGTTGCATGACTGGGTTCATGTGCATGATCAACTATCAGCCCAACTGTGGTCCCTGATGTGGATCTCTCCATGGTATAGAGGGACGTTTTCGAGCCATCATCATCTTCAAAATTGAAAATGAATTTTTTCTACCTATGGAAAAGGTAAATAAGTAAAATTGATATACAGTTGTAGATATATCATTGTGATATGGTATTTTAATAGAAACATGAGATTAATTATGTAATAATAGATAATAGAGATCTATAAAGGGGTTGTGATGAAGTTCCTATTCCACTTAACTCAATTACATGTAAATTTTCATGATTGAAAAAGTCCTACAAATAATAGAGTATTGAAAATTTAATGGAATGAATAAGTGTTTTGATGAGAACATACAGTAGTCAAAAAATAAAAAAAATTATAATTTTATGAAAAAAAGAGAAGCATGAGATGTTACCTCTGAATGTTGAATAGTATTATGATATTTTTTCCTTATTTGTCCACTATTCTCGAAGTATTAAAGTGAAATCAATTTAATTTTGTAAGTATTATTGAAATATATAAAGTACAATGATGTTGAATAATAACCAAAATGGTCCGAATGGGGTTTTCTCTAAGCTCATATGATGGTTTTATATAAACTGAAGTAATACAATAGAGATGGATCTTGTATGACTGTTGAGAAGAACTTGAACTCTATAACTGCACGATTATAAAAAGGATTATTTGATTCATATAATGTACTATTAATTCATATTTTATCAAAAATTTCATCTTTACTGGTCCAGAGAAATCTAGTTAACACTTGAGAAAAGTAGTTTATGGAGATACACTCACATTTGGACACCAAGTAATGTAATTGAACCTTTTAACTAGCCTATGATTAAAATTTATGTAAACACTTTCACATAAGATATAAAAATAATATATTTATAGATACAACTATACATTTCAATAATCCTTAAAAATTGATCGGTTAAAGTGCTACATGAATTGATTAGATGTAAAATTTTCTTATTATAAATAAAATGTAATGGTGAAGTGAGCTATCAAAAATTATAGATGGAATGATATTTTTTTTTACTTATATAGAGTAAACCTTAATGTGGTACACACCAAAATTGAGAATGCTATAGTGGAGGAGAGGCAGGACTTTGTTGACATGACATTGAATGTCTCCTGATTCTAAATTTACAGTTGGACAAGTAATCAATGCACATATTTTAGTTAATCAATAAAATGTCGATAAATTTTCATAGTAACCCAATAAGAAGGTAGAAAACTGTCAATCAAAACTTCTAACAAACTAATGTGTGATGCAGTTCACATGTTGGTGTCAATATCTGATGGTTGGTGTGATTGAAAAACATTGTCTCCTTGATTATCCATATTTTTCAGAATATTGTAAATATGAGTACTGGAGATTAAGGAGTTGTCCATATAATATATTGTTTCTATATATATGTATTTGAAAAACCTCTAAATAATCGTAAATATATTTCAGATTTAATATTTTAAGAGATAGATAATGTATGGAAAAACATATGATAATGTTTTTTTTATTATTCATTTTTTGAATCCTATGATTCCTAGACTCATTGCACAACATTTCTTGATTTGAAGTATTTTGTGACATATTTGTCATGGAGTATCATAAAAATTTCAAAAATAAATATCAACAATAATTTTCAATGGATTAATGAAAAAAATCAAGTGCCCAACAAATGTTCTAGATTAACTGATGAAAAACTAAAATAATAATTAAATGATCCGTAAAAATTAAATCAATAGTAAATGAAAGTTAACAAGAGAAAATTATGGATGGAATAGCTTCTTTTGAAAATTAAGTATGCATTATAGTTGAATTACTACTAAGACACATTTATATAATGTAAATGAAAAAAATCAAACCACCAAGATGGTAGGAATGTTATGAATAATATATTGGCATCCAAAATTATAGAATGAACCCAAATTTGACTATTGTGAACTGGACCCAACTTCAACTGCTTTGGAATAAACCCAACATCGAGGTTTGAATGAAAAAAATATATTTAAAGGGTTATAGAGAGAACCCAACTTCATCATTTATTGTTGATATTTTTGTTGAATTTGGGTTCAGTCTTTCCACAATCTAAAAATAAAAACCATTCAAGAATATTTGAATAGTGGATTTGGGCCCAGGTTATTCCCTTATAAAACCACTAATATGATGTTTCCTTAAGTGATATTTGACATTTTATAATTTTGAATAATTGAGGAATCGTTAATATAGAAAAATATTAAAATATTTTCTTGAGAAATCCTAAGTGGATCCATAAAAGAAACTCCAAATTACTTATTTATTTGTCATCTCGAGTCCTCCCACAATAGGAATAGTGAACATTCAGTAGGAAGTCTTAATAGAGGAGTTAGTTATGTTGGATCGACTGTTAGTGGTTGAAAAATTAATAAAAAAACAATCATTAATACAGTCGGGTAGTTCTTCTCATGTGCAAGGTTCTGAAAGATAGTGGTGTAGATACGTTCATATAGTGGATGACAATAATTTGGGGACACCCGGTACTATTCAGGGTATGATTTGTCTTACCCCATCATAAACCCTCATACATCTTCACACATGTGTGAGATATTCATTAATAAAATACTTTTTGTTTGGGGGTTAGTGATCCAGGGAAACCTCTACCCCAATCATTATCAACTGGGTATTCCTTAGTAGTTGAGTTAAATCTCACTTTTAAAAATATTATGTTCCTATTTCCGTAAAATATTTCAATGTGTAGATTTTTGAATTTCTATCGACTAAATCACAGAATAATGAGAATATTTACAATGAAATTTTCATTAATTAGAATATCTGGACAAAAATCCATTCTTGGTATGCTATTTAAACTACTGAAATTACAGATTTCAATATCTAAGATACTATTCATAGTTCAATGCAACAAACATCATAACGATAAAAGCTTCTATTCTTAATTAGACTACAATAACTAATTTCAATATATTTCTTTAGACAAAACATCTAAACATTCATTCATCGTAAAATTCTTCATATTTAAACATTATAGTTTCATACTCTGGTGTGATTTATAATGTAATAAACCATAATGTTTTGTTGTGGCACAACTAATGCTCATTATGAAAATCTTTCCCAATAATGGTTGTATATTTAAACATGAATCATAAGCCATGATTCCCAAAACTACATCATCAATTTAGAGTCAATCAATATCATCACGTAATATTCATGCTTTGTGGTGCTGGTATTCAAAATAATCCTAAGTGGTTGAGTTAAATATCCCATTAAATAATCTTATCAAACCATTTATTAAAATTATTTTAACATGTAGTTTTTTTAATCTATTAAATCATGGAATAATGGATATCATTACAGTTAAATAATCCTTAATTAGAGGATCCTGATAAAAATCATGGCTTGGTCTACTATTTATAATAATGGAATTACAGGCTTCAATATCTAAGATATTATTCATAGTTCAATACAACAGACATTATAACAACATAATCATCTATTCTTAATTAGACGTTGACATGTGATTGTTACATAGTACTAGAGCCAAAATATCTAACCATTAACTCATCATAAAATTCTTCATATTTATACATTATAGCTTCATATTGTGGTGTGTTTTATAAGGAACCAATCCATGGTGTTATGTTTTGGCATAGCAAATCATCATCATGAAAAAAATATGGGCTCTTACAAATATCCAAAAGTAGTTTCAGAATTCCATGTTTTGCATCAGAAAAAATCACAGGCACTTACAAATATCCCAGACCAGAGTAAAATTTGGCAATAATAGAATTTTTCAGATTGAAATCACTATCATGAAAAATAGAGTTATTATGTTAAACAATATAGTTCGATGATCAACAAAACAAATTTAATTACCTTAATAAATGTGTTTTATTAACACTATGAGTTTGTTTTAAAAGATCTACAAATTGATTTCCATATAGATAAAAATAAATAAATAAAGTTAAAAAAATTTCATTACCATAATGTTCTTTCACTAATGTTAATATTGAAACAAAAAAAGATTTCTATCCAATCAATTGAAAAAAAAACAATATCTCTTATGTTTAAAAATATAACTTTGAGGATAAATATCCATAAATAGAGAAATCCTTTTATAGAAAACATACATAAAAAAAGTTCCATGAAGATAATTAAAAATTCAACCTCTGAAGAACTATGATCAAATGGACGGAAGAAAACAACATTACCTTGTGGTTTTATATTTAAACGTGAATCAAAAGTCCCGATGCACACAAATAAATAAAAAATTTAGACTCAATATCATCATCATGTAATTTTAAGGGAAATGGTATAGTATAGTTGATAAGATATGGTGAGTACAACCGTCAGTGGTGAGAAACATCCTAGTGAATTGATTTTTATATTGGAGCTCAACTCACTCATGATGAAAAAACTATTTTCCAAATGTTTGTTTTTTATGATAAAGCCCTTTTTGATGTGAATCTCTTGAATATTTTTTCTAATAGTGCAACTCTAATTACAGATAGAGAAAAAATTTATGATGATTTATCATATGAGTATATATCAGTTTTCTTTAACTATTGAATCATTGTAAGACATGATGTTTCAAATTTTAGGAATTTATAAAACAATTTTCTCAATAATCAAGTTAAATTCAAGTAAGTTGTGATTGAAATATGAAGGAGACATATCAATTAAGGATCTAGGTAATTTTAAAATCTCCTTGAGACCTCTAATAAGGCTCTCAAGGAAACATAATTCATCTTTAGAAAAAAAAATTCATGTGACATCGATTTCATCTCCCTATTGTTAGAAAATGCTTGATGTTTCATTTCTACCCATTGAAACTGTAGGATTTCATCAATCTGAAAATTGAATTCAAATTTTCGGTCAAAATTAAATTTTAGAAAATCTTAGTTGAAAATATAGGTCTTATACCAATAATAAGTATTAGGAAAATAACATGAAAATCAATTTATAATGCATTATTCTTCATTGAAAATGGCTTTATACGAAGATGTGGTAACATTCCGGTAGTCGGTCTAAGAATCTTCTATGACACGTTCAATATTTCGATGATTCTAGTATGATAACGATGAAAGTATGAGGTCAACATGGGTATGAAATGAGATAAATAGGTGATGAAAGAGATGATATTTCCCTGTAAGGGAGATATTAATGTACAAAGAGCTTCCATAATTTTTTATACATTGATTTCAATATAATGAATATCAGAATATAGATCACATGATTGATGAAGTAAATATTTTAGGAGCCCTAGAATTGAAGAGGGAGAGGAATTATCGAGAGATTCACGAAGGAGATGATATTTTCGGTAGCCAAAGAGGTATATAATTTTTTGGGAGAGGAATATTTGTGGAGACAGACACAGTATGTGTGGAATTTCTGGTGGCGATGGAGACACGTTAGGTTAAGAGTCTTAGAATTTAGGAGGGAGAGACATATAGAATAAGAGGGGACTAGCTATATTATAAAAATGGTAAATGGGTATTTACAATGAAAAATGAAATGAAGATATAAGTAAAGAAGAGAAAGGATGGAACCTATAAATGACATATTATTATGTTTTAGATAATTGTGGGAGGAATTTGGAATTAGAAAAGATTCATAGTAGATAGGGCACAACCAACTATCATTCATGTTGGATGAATTTTGAATTTGAGTCTCATGTAAGGTAAGATATTAATTTAAAAATATAAAAAATTAAAAATTATTATTGAACATGAATATGAAAAAATGAAATTAAATCAATGACATGATTTGTGAATTATAATTTGCCTAATGATGATTTAAGAATTATAATCCTACATAGTTTTAATTGTATCACAATTTGAGATCACCATCTTGTACATGAAATTGTTAGAATTCTTCTTGTTTTCTCTATGCATGGTTTAATAAATATTTCTTAATGTCGCCACCCTCTCACTGATTTTAAGAAATTTTGGTTCTAAGGTAGATATTAGATGTTTTTTTAAGATAAATATATTATTTTTTATGTAACTGTAATAACAAATTTTAGTAAAAAAAATCATTTATTATAAAATGAGATGAATTTTGAAGTATTAACTTTAGGAGGGTAAATAATTACAAATATTCAGGTTATCTTGTAATCTTGTATAATTTTTTAGTGTTGAAAATCCATAAAAATTGCTTTAGTAAAAATCATCTCAAAAATATTGAATGGATTTATTTTCCTTAGTAGGGACCATACATATCATGAGTGTTCGGGTTTGAAAATGTCCCATTAGTCACATTTTGAGTGTATCACAGACTCAAGTAATGAATTTAAACATTAAATGGTTGAATTTAATCATGTCTATTATGTGTATGGTTAAATACATTTTTCTTAATGCCACTAACCTATCATGGTTTTTGTGTTACTCATGTTTTTATATAAATAATATATGTGGCTTAAGGATAAATATGTTTCTTGGTAATGTCCCCAAATTATCAAATTTTTCTAGAAAAAATCATATTTTTTATGAATGGGATGTATACGATTTAAAAGGTACCAAAGAAAATTAGGTTAGTATGAAAGGATCTGTACTATTTGGTGAAAAAAATAAATTAAAAATGACTTAAATGTAGTGAAAATCAACTGAATAGATTTAAATGGTTTTTTTCAGAGACTATACATAACAAGAATCTTTATGATCAGATGATGTGATGAAATTTAGAATGAAAAGGAACTTGATTTCTGATGATATATTATTATATGACACCACATTGAATAACTTTATGTCTTCATATTCAAAATAAAATATGTAAAACCATAATGAGAGTTCACGTAATGAAATTTCAGGTAGGGAAAATAAACTAAAAAATATCGAATCATTTTTATTTTTTTCAATGGTTTGTACATAACATGACTACTCATGATCAAGTTATATAGTAATATTTATAGTGAAATCATGCTTGTAATGGTCAAATATCTAGGATTAGGTGATTTATCTTTGAACAACATGACACCCTTTCAAAAAATATTACGAATTACTGTAATGCGAGTGCATGACCTAAAATTCATAGGGTGAAAATAAGCTATCAAATCCTTAAATTAGTGAAGTGTGAAATTACTAGAACTGTTGTCTATGATCAGGTGATGAAAAAAAATATATAAATAAAAGTTACTTGTAGTACTATGAACCACGATTAGATGATGCAACTTTGAACAACTTTATGACTTGAATGTAAAAAAATTAGGTTTACAAAAACCAAGTGGATGTTCTAGAAATGAAGTTAAAAATGGTTAAATTGATTTATAAAATTATTTAATAGCTATAGTGGTAAATTATATAAACCATTTTCATATAATAGGTTCAAGGATTTTTGAAGGTATGATCATTATAATCATATTAATGGCATTTCTGACCACGTGATGAGGTGAATCGATGTAGTTTAACTTCAGTTATTAAATTGAAACAAATTGAAATAATTAATTTTGATTCAATTTAAAATTATAGAGGTTGATGAGGTGTGTTTTTATAGAGACATTAGGTTTTAAAATATTATAGAATGATGGAATGGGGAAATTATAAAAAATAGGGAAGATTGAAGGAGGTGGTGATGTTGCATACTAGGGAGAAGGCAGAGTTGCGAGTGGAGAAGGAAAAGGTAGGATTACGAGAGGAGAATAAATTCCTGGAGTTGTGAGCGGAGAAGGTATGTACAGAGTTGCTGGTGGAGAAGGTGAACATAAAGGAGGAGACTGAAGTGGCAGCCGATGCATTGGAAGAGGTAGAGGTGGAAACCTAGGCCGAGGTGATCTAGTTAGAGTTGTAGCCATTTCGAGGGGGAGATAAAAATATTGAGTGAATCATCTTTAAGTAGAGGAATACATTCTATAAATGAGGATAAGGGTTTGGAAGAGGATATTAAGAGAGGCTGAGAGGCGGAAATGGAGGCGAGGATTGTGGTAGACAAGGAGGGAATGCCGATTCCGTGGAGGTAAAGTATGTAGAGAGTGCTATAGGATGAAACATCAGACAATTTAAGGTTGATATGACACGTGGAAGGGATAATTACAAGTTATAGTGCAGATAATGAAGATTTCATGGTGTGGGTATATCAATAGGAAATAATCCTTGTTATGTTTTGTAAAGAACTCTTATGTTATCCAATTCATTTCCTTGGGAATGTCAAGCCATGTGTGTATTTAGCCCAATACTGATAAACTGAGTGGAAAATGAGTTAATACCATACTGTTCATTTTCAAGGTCATTTCACATAGGTGAATTTGTGATAGATTATACATTTTTTTGTCTCCATATAAGAATATTATTTCTAAGAAACCACTTGCTCATTAATTCATAAAAATTTTAGGATGTTTAATGATTATGAGAGTTTTTTATCTTAATACTGGATTATAAAGGAGGTTTAATGAGAGGAAATAGTGATATATCATTTATTAAATGATATAGAATTAATAAAAATGAATCATAATAAATATTCTAACTTAAAAGAAAAAGGAAAAGGAGAAATTCAAAAAATAATGGTAGAGAATAGGTTAAGAATCCCTGAATTGTCATATTAACTGCTTAGGAAAAGGCTATAATTATTATAAACCACCCAACCCCCCACAAACTACTACCCCTTTTGAGATTGAAGTTAATATTTAAATAGTGAAAACATGATTTTTATGGGGTTTAAAAATCAATTACCTTACGAAGTTATTGAAATCAATGTTGTAAATTGTTTTTTCACATTTTTAATTATTAACTAACATTTTAATGTATTTTTAATGATGGTCATTAAAAGAATAACATAGAAACAAGACTATAACTACATATCTGGGTTAGATTATCATATCATTAATATAAAAAATAATCTGAAAAATGGTTTGTCATGTCAGTTATATAAAAACCAATGTGATAAATATATTTATTTTATTTCTCACATTGTTTACAAAATAACTAACATGAAAAAAGAATATTTTTAAATTAAATTTAAATATATATTCTTAGAAGTATAAAAGTATAAAAAGTGGACATAAAAGAGTATAAAATTGCATTAGAACCTGAAATAGATGACAAAATCACAAATTCAAATTCATTTATCATTATAATTTTAAATTCAAAATATATAAAATATATTAGTATATAAAAAAATTAAATAATATAAAACCTATCAAATAATTTTACCATTATTTTCTTACATGATTTAGATCCCTTTAGTATAAGGTAGAGTGTCACAAAAATTATACAAATGAAAAATAATTCATTTATCATTTATACTCAATATAATTCTAAGATAAAGTAAAAAATTTTATAACAAAGTAAAACCATGTGGAATTTTGTAATTATCCTAGTTGAAATAATTTCAAACATAAATCCTTGAGCATAATATCTACATTCCGTTAATCCATTTTAAAGATGAAAATTTTGTTTTAATATAATTTTCCAATTAAATATTTCATTCAGCTAAAATGTTGTAATTGTAAATGAGAATTCACATTTTTCATTACATATTTGATATTTATACTCCTTAATATTGTATCTAAAATTTAATTCCATTCCATTTTTGAAAAATATATTTATTAAATAAAAATAAAATTTATTATAGAATACTACTATTAAAACAATCAAACTCACAATTTCAATATGTTGTTAAAATTTTCTCACACACCACTATTTATAGAGAATAACAAGTATGCTTTATTAATTCTTGAAAAAGAAAGACAACATCCAATGAAAACTAATATATAAAAAATATGAGTTGAGGGGTTATTCATATAATATAAATAAAACTTTAGGAAATATATGTCTCTTAACTTTCATGATAAGGAAAAATATATCTCTGAATTTCATTATTTCGAAATCTTTAAACAATATATAATGTTCTTTCCATATTAATAATTGTCATCTCTATCAGTGGAATAGATTTTTCATTCCAATAACCCATTTACTATTGCTGAATCATGATAAATACAAAGTTTATAAATATATATAATACAAAACAAACATAATTATTACGTTTAAATAAATGAAAATAATCAAAATATATATGATAATCAAATTACATGAATAATACTTGCATTATGTGGTTAACCAACAAATCACTAGTTTCAAGCTCCATGATATCTCTCTTTTAAATTATCATAGTCAGTTTATGCCATTAAATGTTAACATCCATTATAATCTCCAATACATCTAAAATAATATAGATATCTTGATGATAAATTATTCATGAAGTAGTATATGATGTTATATGCACCTAAAAATGTTGTTATCTATATAGCATGTCTTTACCTTTAAAGTATTCCTACAAGGAAGATAAATATAAACATTTAAAATGTTAAAAAAATTCAACACAATTTTGTAATAAATGATTTAATCTATTCATAACTCAATGGTAACTTTTTGAACATGATTAGATGACCAAACAGAGAAATTCTTGATATAATGTCCTACTATAGTGATCTAATCTATTGGATATGGAAATCCCTCTTATCTATTGATAATATCCTATACAGTAACCCTAAGTTTCTCTCGATCTTTCTATTAACGATGAATAGTGTCCTTAATATAGTATATAATCACATATGTAATAATATATTATTGGATATTGTCAATATATAACACAAAATAGATGGGATTTTATATATTATGAGGTTTTTAAGTTTGATAAGAAGGGGGAGGTGGAGGAGTTGGATCAACAAGTATAGATAGAGGAGTTGGATCTACATCCAGTGGTGGGGGAGTGGGATTTGTTGCATAAAACATTTTTCTTGTCTAAAAATATCAATTGTACTTAATATATGATCGTATCCTCCATTGTTTCACTCGTCTCTAAAAGTTTATCTTATAAATATTTTATTTCACTTTTAAATTAATCCTTAATTGAAGAATATCCAGAATGACCAAACACTTTTTTATCGTTACACCTTCTGTTATTATCATAGATGACCCAGGTGTTTGGTCTTCCCAAAAGTAGTAATTAAAATATCCTTCCTACCCTTAGGTGTGGAGGTCCCATGTGTTCCTTTATCTTTAAGGGATTCCTATACAAAATATTTTAAAAATTATTTAGTGAATCACAATAAAAAAATATTTTAATTAAATTAAATAACATAACTAAATTAAAATAACTTCTTAAAACCCTCTCATTTATATCCCTAAACTCTTGTATAAGATATTATCACTTTTTAACTTATATAGGAACTCTTTAATTTTTCATGTCTAGCTATGGGAAAGAAGGGGCTACATCTATGGATCATGAAGACCCAACTCTCATTTTTTGAAATTTTTCATCCATCATTTGATCATCCAATAACGAATACCCACAATGAGATAATATAAGATGGTATATGTTTTTGGAATGGATATCCTGATCAAATATCCTCATTTTATATAAATTAAGAATAAAAAATAATTCATATGATTATTAATATAAGTAAAATCTAAAATATAAAATTTCACTTTCCAAAAATAATTGTTTTCATCTTCTCTCAACTAACCAAATCTATGTATCTTTTTCCAAAAATGGATATATATCACATGTATTTATATTTTTTTTCTAAAATTAATAAAATTTCAAGTGGGGGTTCATTTAAAATCCCTTAATCTCCAATATTCCTTATATAAATATTTCATCTCGACTCCTATAGTGTTAGGTATATAATATCTCATATAATAAGATGGGAAAAAACCTATATTAGTAAATACATTTCATGATATGTAAAATAATAAAAAATATGCTTATCAAAAGTTTCTCACCTAATTCAAATAATTTCACTTTGTCAATTCTTCTTAAATCACAAATCAAAATACTAAATTTGAAAAAAAAATCCACTACAACAAAATCCTTTGGTTATATTGAATTAGGACCCCTAGGAATATCATTATCCCCAAAATCAACTAGAATACTCTGGTTTTGGTTTCATGCAAATGATAATTTTGTTAAATATATGATTCCACATTTACCAACTATGGAAGTATTATCTGCCCCTATTGAATTAAGTGGCTCCTGTATAGAAGAATGAGGAGGCTTAATAGTAGATGTACATAACAGTTCCTCCCCATAATCTTGAGGTGACTCTGATGTTTAATATGAAATTTTCCAAAAAAATCCAATTAACTAGCAATTAGTACACAAATATACAAATCCAAATATTACATGTAAAATAAATTAAAAAATGAAAAATGATCCAAAACAAAACTAATATAAACACATTTTTATTCATATTTGTTAAATTAGTCCACTAAAATGATAAAAAATTTATTGAAAATGAGATTATATAAATTAAAAAAGTATAACTATTACATAAAAATTTTAAAAATAATTATAAGATAATGAAAAAAAACAAACAATACTAAAAAAATCTCTCCCAAATTCATTAGTGTAGTAAACACCAATATTAAAAAGAATACATACTGTATTATTTATCTTATTTTTTAGTTGTTAATAATGTTCAATGAATATAGAACATATTTATAAAATATAGAATGATATATACAAAAAAAGGATTAAGTTAAAATTAATAAAAATCAAACAGCTATATGAATGTTGAATAATTAAAAAAATACCAAAAAACAAATCTAATCTCGAAATAAATTATGCTATTTTTTATATTATGGGTTTTACGTAAAAAATAAAACTAACATATCTAAAATTTTATGAAATTTAAAAAATTAAACAACAAATAAATATGGGTTAATTTTAATATTAGATTATTATTAAAGGTTTTATTTCCAATATTCCTTATGATAATTCTGTATAACATATACCATGTATAATATGTGGCTATAAATATCCTTTGCTAATATTTCTATGGAATATGGGATCAAAAATAAATCAGCTACATTTTTATGTTTTTCATAACTAATATACTATTTTTTTTCCTTATAAAATGATTGACCATTGCATATTTGATGGATTATAAATTTTTAAAAGTTGTTTCATGTGTTTCCCTGATAAAATTATCAACTATGTATTCTAATCAATTCATATTTACTATTTCCATTCTGAATTCATTATATCTGACATTGTTTTTACCGATAACCCATTTGTAGTTAAACACCAAATTTAATGTAATAAAATACCCTTATTTCATAAATAACTCTATAATATGAACATAATGTGTTTATTGGGTCATTTTCATTAGCACTCAAAAAATTAATTGGTTTTCTGAACATCAATTCACTATTATTCTGAACAATACATTTTTTGTCCCGATCTTTAGTATTAATTGTATATATCTTAATGTCTTACCTAGACCATGTTACCAAATTTCATCTTGGGTATCCCGCTAAACATCTCAATGTTTCTGATTCATATGATATATAATACAAAATCTCTTTAAACCATGGAAAAAGTTTTATTAGGTTCACTTAAAATCCATATATAAATCTTCTTTGGATGACATTACTTTAACACATAATATTTAATGTTACATTTGGTTGAGCATCATATATGTTATTTAAGATGAATAAATATAAATTTTTATATGCTCACTAGTAAAATTTTTATATTTGAATCAATATATCCCCATTTCCCCATAATTTACTCATTCATAGTGATATGTAGGAAAACCTATATTCCCCACTGTAGACAAGTATCCTAACTCTTCAACCACTATGAATGTATAGTCATCAACAATGGTGGCCTCAGGTAGATATAGATTCATAGCATATCCCTTTAATATATTTACATTATAGTGAAAATTATATATCCAAAATTGATGTACATGTCCAAAAATATTTATTTATCACAATAAATGAACCATTAAATGAACCATGATATAAAAAATAGAGGAAAATACATTTACAGTTGAAGAGTATTGAAACCACATCATTATCCATCATTTTAAATGAGTTCAAATCAATAAATTTATTAAAAATTGAATTAAATAATTAAAAAATCATTATGATAGTCATTCTGACATTGATGGGAAATATTACATGTAATGAAACTGGTAAGGGTTGTTGAATTGTGATGTGAAAATCATTGGATTTCATTCTTGTCAACTACAAATATTTTAGTAAAACAAATTTTTATTAAATTTTATGAATAATCCTATAGAACATTGATTCCATGGATACACTAAAAAAAACTAATTTTTTACCTCTTGGATAATGTATGATAAGATGGAGGTAGGTATGTTCATCTTTTACCGGGATTTGGATATAAATCCAAATGTATTCTAATTGAGATTTTTTCCAATCTTTCATTCAACCCATATATAGTATTTCTATTAATATATAAATATTTTTATATAAAACTATTATAAATATTCCACTCCACATGTATGTAATCAATTTTAGGTTTAACCTCACAATATCTCTAGTTTTTAGGCTAAAACAATATTGATAGTTTCTTAAAAATATTTCTATCATTAACATATTTTGATATTTTATTGAATGTGATATAAATTTTTTTACCATTTCAAAATATTGATAAGTGGACCATGTTTATGGAGAAATATAAAATTCCTACAAGAAATTGAATATATTTTTAAGTCTTACATAAGAGGTATCCATAATAAAAAACCTCTAACAATCCCTGTATATTATTTTTCTCCCATGATGTAATTGATAATATGAAGTATTTTGTTCAAAAATTGGAAAAGATTTTTGGCTCTTAGCACTGTCTCTAGATAAATTTTAATATATTGAAAATTCATTCATTGTTAACAGAATAATTTTATTTAGTTAAAAATATTCAATTTTATAAGTGTCATAACATATAATACGTTCCTCTCATAAAATAGTAAAATAATTAAATAAGTGTGATAAGAAAAATTCAATATCATTTCAAGGTTTTTTGTTCAAAAAATCATTGAAATCAACATGATATATTTATACTTCAATAAAAATTCAGGAGATAATTTTTAAATTACTAATAAAGTAGGCCTAAACACATTTTTTGTACAAAGGATTCAATATGGATGCATTCTATATTTAAACAGTCCAAGTCCGACATTTGTAACATCATTTATGAATGTAGGATATTATTGAGCAATTTCCCTCCACCATGGACATTTGGATGACATAATTTTCCTTTAAACATCGTCGCATATACATGTCATATTTTCCTTTTTTTTCTATATTTTAATTTTCAAATTAATGTTTCAAATGAGAAATTATAGTAAGATACAAAATTCCCTTAGTATGAGTCTCGATGACTGCTAAATTTTCCTATGATTTTTATTTCAACTTATACTATGATGTCATATATTTATGACATTATAAATAACTTTTATATTTATTCCTATATATAACACATTTTTTAGGTAGGCATGTATCATCTTATACCACAAACCCAATGGGTATAATATTTTCTTCACGTTATAATGTGAATATGTAAGATCATTGTCTTTTGGAAGTGTGTCTTTTAAAAATTATATAAACTCTATAAAAATCTTGTCACTTCATCTATTTTATGATTGAAGTAAATCAATCTTCATACCATTGAAAAGAATTTAAATTATATACAATAAGGATGCGATGTGTTTTCATCATCACCCTATAGATGCTCAATTTTCATTTCATTCCCAATTTCCACTACTTCAATACCATTAATCACTTCTTCAAATTTATCAGACTTATCTTCTTAAAAATAATCAGTATCCATAAATACAGAATATTATTTAGTTTCACTATAATAAATCCAAGGATTGTAACATGAATTAAAACCATTATAATTATATGATTTTCTTATCTGGTTTTATTTTTATAAATGTAAACATTTCAATTATGGTTATAAAAATAGGTAGTTTTTTGGATCAGTTCATTTAGAAAAATTATAATAAAGAATCAATAACTTTCACATATTAATCACTTTTTCATAGTTTAGTAATCTAGTTTTGAATCATAATTAACTATAAGAAATATCATGAATTAAGAAAAAGTTATATGTTATTTTAAATTTAATTTAAATTTTAGTTTTATAATTGACAATAAAAAATACAATATTTGTTTAAAAACAAAAGAATGAAAATATATTTTATTAAAAATAGTGTCACCTTGAAATATTTAATTATAATTAATTCCTAAAAGAAATAAAAAAGTATCTTACAAAAATTATGATAGTATAAATATATATTATATATACTCCGTATTCATAATCCAAAATAAACTACACGTTTAAAATTCATATTCATAATACAAAAAAAACATTCCATAGACAAGTTAATCAGTAAACTAACATTATTTATAGCAAGAATTCCAAAAATAATAATTTAATAAAATATTAATCTAAAAAATAATATATTATATAGAAAATACCTTAGAAGTGTGTATAATTAGAACTAAAAATATAAATATAGAATAGATGAAAAATATTAGTGGTGATGAGGATAATTTCAGTCAATAAGACCAAAAAAACATTCATCAATTAAAACACACCTTTAATATATTGAAAAACAGAACAATAAACATGAACTGAAAATATATACTAGATAGGATATGAATGAGAAGTTGAAAGAAATGGAAATACAATTCATAGAGCGAAAAAGTTGGGCACAATCATAGTTGAGGGTAAGAGATTATGGTAATTCAAATTCAATTATATTTTCGGCTGCTACATGGAATAATGAAGGGTTAGGGTTCTAACATGAACCTAGAATGAGTCAACACGAAATTTCATAACATTTTTTTATGTTTTATCATTCCAATTATCTAATAATTGATGGTGAAAACCCCATTTTAAATGTTCTTTATTATTTAATAAAGATTTAAAAGAAAATCAACATGTTTTTCCTATATTTTATTTTCTAACTAACATGAAAAATGTGTAAACTTAATTTTTTTGTACTAATGGAGGGAGATAACCCTTGAAGTACCCTCCAATAGGCCATCAGTTATCGACTGATGCCAAGAGAATATAATTCATAAAATGGAAGGCCTTAACATATTTATATTAAATTTTAAGGATAATAGATAACATGAGATCCACCAACCAACACCATTAAATTATAAAAAAACTATATGATACAAGAAATTAATGTCATATGAAATGGAAAACAACGTAATATACCAAAAAAACCTAAGAAATGACCACAAACACCAACGACTCCTGAAGAACCACTCTATGCTATAAGAATACAACATGATCACCAATTAGATCCTATATACTTGAAAAACCACTTATATATATATTGTGTGAAAATAAAATTTACTCAGTAAGATCCTCCTAGTAACCCCTCCTATGAATATGATAGAACCATACTAAATCATGGGGTACAAACAAATAGAACCATATCATAACATATATAGGGAAAACTATATCTCATCCCCATGAAGGATTTCTCACTAAGTAATGCATTGAAGTAAACATATCCATATCAATCATATATTTAAGAAATCTACCTCACTTTAACTTCCTTTGTCACACCCCAAACCCAATTTTATTATATTTATTTTATTTTAATTTATTTCTTAGTGATTTATATCTCAGTTATGGTTCAAGTTGAGTTATTAGTGAGACTTTTTGAGATTTGTAAGTTTTATATTTCTTTTCGCCCTATGCATGGTTAGTGTGTATGGTTTGTGGAATAATCAGGGTGTTGTTGGAGGTAAAGAGAGTTTTCAATTTTTTTTTCTTGAACGCTTTTTAATGAATGGTTGGAAAACTGTTTGGTAAAAACTATATGAAGAAATAGGGTAATCGTGCTGATTTTTGGTGCTATTTTGGATAAGGTACATGTCTTGCAAATGATTAATAAAATCATTTTGGAAATCATGTGAGAGACTCTGCAATTATGGATGAAATAATTTTAATGGTTGGTGTATGGTTTCCAAAACAATGCGGATATCCTATATGGGTGCCCATTCCTTACAATAGGGTGCATACGGTTGGTATACATTTTGGAAAGCTGTGCGGCCAAACCATGTGACTTGGCCAGATTCATAAAAACTTGAGTTTCTAATTTTACCCCTCTCATTTTAACCCTATCTTAGGTTTGTCCAATAGTTCTCAACAACAACGAACTAGGGGGATCCCAAACCCATCTCCCCTAATTTTCTTTCCACCATTTATTCCCCATCAATGTTCTAAGATGAGTTCCTCTTGATTTATTGTCAATTTTCTCATCTTCTTATCTTCCTCCCTTAGTTATTGATTATTCTTGGTGGGGTTCTATCTTATCTAAACACTGGGGTTTGATTGGTGATGTTTTATTATGTTTCCTTTATTGTTAGGGTGTGTGGTTTGTCTATTGGCCTTTCTAATTTTTTATCCCAGAGTTTCATCACATTCACATATAATTGATGTAGGTGTTTCTATCCATTTACTTTTATAATCACTATATCTGATGAATTTACTTTATTAATTAATTTCTAAATATGTTTCTCATGTTTATGAAGTGTTAGTATGATTTTGGGGGTGTTTTTCATGATTGAAATTTGGTTAAAATGGGGTTTTCAATGGATTCCACTGGTTATATATATGTGTGTGTGTTTGTGTGTTTGTGTGTTTGTATACATTGTGTTTGATAAAATTCTAATTAGAATTTTTAAATGAAAAATTGTAGTTTTTTATTGTGTGGGGCCTTGTATGGGTCATGGTAGTTTGGATTAAAAGTGGATTTGAACTTAGTGTTTTGGTTTAGTACATTCTTATGTCTTGGTGCTTATGTGTGGATCCTTGTAAATGGTTATAGTTCTCCTTGTTATTGTTTAACTGTAACCTTTGGTATTTTTATGTTTTTTCTATATAGGTTCCATTGGATTAGAGGATATTCATATGTGTATGGTTTGAACATATGGATAGATATAAACACACATCTAATTATCATTCCATAAAAATGTCCAACCTGGACCCTAGTTTCCAGAAAACCCTTTCCCCACTTTCTTTTTCCTTTATCCTCTATCTTCCAAGTGGATTCCTAAAAACATGATTTGTTATCTAAATGGATTCACAGATTCTAGAAGACCTTAAATGTGGTTTTCAAACATGATTTCTAAATCATGTAATATCTCATTCCTTGAGATGTAATTTGGTAACTAAATTGCATAAAATTCTTGTTTGGAATCTTCTGAGTGTGGATTTTTTTCACACTAGATTGAGTAATGATTTTGTGAAGAAAGGTATTTTCACATGAAATGGTTTGGATTTCAAAATGTTAAGGCCCAATTGGTACATGGTGATGTTGTAAAAATTGGTTTTAAATTCTTATGATATGTAGGTTTGGTTGTCACATTAAAAGGTTTTATTTGAGATATGCACCCATATATTTATCCTACCATTAAGAGGGACTTCACATATTTGGTGTGAAGAATGGATTAGGCCTGAAAAATGGAAAATATAGGTTACTAAAAGTGTGTGATGGCCACATAAATATACTTTATACAATTATCACCAGTTTCCTTATTTCCATCTATAGGTTCATGTGACTATTTCATTTTAGTCCTGATTAGATGGATTAGAACCCCTTAAATATAGTATTGTCTAGGTGGGATTTTCCACTTGTGAGGCAAGTTTAGAGTATCAAGGTTGGTTATTGACTATATTGGTGCACAATATTCTCGATGTTGGGTCCAAAATGAGTGTGTCAAGGGATTTATTCTAGGGATATTTAGAAAATGACCAGGATTACATATATGTATGCACATATTTGATTTCAAATAACTTTATCTACCTGTTTATTTAGTATTTTCCTTCTTGTACTATTATTGTTATCATTTACATATATATTTAGCTACTTTATCCTAATGTTTTGATTAGTTCAATTTTACATTACCCGTATGATTTATTCAGCGGTGTTTTCATTTGGTTTTCAAATTGGGTTTTTGAATGATAAATTTTTCTAAGATAGAAAATCATATCCTGTTTTCAATGATTTATTTTTATAAAGCATTGTTTGTGGTTATAAAGTGGGAAACCATATTTTTCTTAAATTTATTTCAAACTAGAATATGTGGAATCTTTTTGCGAAAGGACATATATTGATTCTAAGTTCCTTACATACTGAGCTATTTATGCTAATACCCTACTTGTGACACTCAGTGTTGGTAGACCCAAGATATTTTGAAGGTTAATTATTATTTAGGAATGTAAATGGAGTGGGATTGATTATGGATGGTGTTGTTCAATTGGTAACAATGATATCATGTCAAGTTTTGATTTGGTTTTAGTTGTGTTTGAGTTTTTTTGTTATGTTATAGTTGTATATGGGTCTATTATTGTATTTATTTTATTCAGTGATTTATGGATTCTAATTTTATGTTGAATAATATGTATTAATTCATTTATATCAATTTATTATGGGATAAATCATTACCAATTATATATTATTTGATTCCCATAAATAGTTGTTATCCTACGGGGACTAGAAACACCTATTAGGCTTTGTCATGGTCTAGCTTGGGTGAGTACATTAGCGATGACTCAGTCTTGTTCATGAAACATTGGTATCAAAGAATCCCTTTCTTATATCATGAATTAGGTAGTTTGGATATGGGATTTTCTGAACTCGGTAGGTATGTACGGGAAGAGAATCATGAAATATTTCACATTCTGATCCTTGAGTAACTATGGGACATTAGGGACTTGATTCAATTATTTTGAATTCTAGAATTATTTCATTGGTGCTTTCTTATTTTTTGGTTTGGGGAATTATAATAGATATGGATTGATGTGACATGGTGAGATTTCATATAGTAACAAACCATGTGGAGCTTCAGTTCCTGGTTTAAGATACTTTCAGTTGTTTGTTCTTGATCAAGTAATGTTTTTCTAAACTATGTGGCCGATTTATCCATGACCACTAGTTCCCTGTTTTATGAGTTCCAGTGTGAGTTATAATTTGTCTTGGTTTTTGTTAGCATTAGGGTATTTTGAATTGGAATAATGGTATTATAAAAAAGATTTTTAGAATTTAAAAATTATTTTGGGAAAATGTTTCATTTTAAAAAGTGAAATTTTTGGTTTGAATTGGATTTGGGAACGAGTTTTTGTATTTTTGGAAAGTGACCTTTGAATAAAGTGGTTTTGGAATATCGAATGGAAATAGTTATTTTTGAAATAGGAATTAGGATTTTTGTGACATTTTAATTTATGTGATGGTTTTTTGATTTAATTTTTTTTTCAGTTTTAGGTTTCTATGTTATATAGAGTATATTTCCTAGAAGGATCCAAAAGTTTTCTAGTGAGTCTATTTTAGTCATTGGTCATACCTAGACTCCTAGTGGGGTGGTGAAGTCAAGATCAACTCATCTTTATACAATTTTCAATGGTGATCATAGTTTTCAGAGACTATAGAGTGTCTTAATTACATTTGAGGTGTTTTTAGGTCTTTGGGAACTCCTAAAACTATGAGTATGTGAGCAATTTTGGGTTCGTTTGATGGAATGGGTTTGGATTTTTGTAACATGATCATCCCATCATAATTTTAAGTAGAGATGTCATGGAAAATATTTATGACCGCTTTTTAAAAATGGTTCAAACATGAGGATGTGTAGGTGAAGAAATTGGTAGAGATCTTGGTCATTAAAAATGGTCAATGGACTGTAAAATCCTATTTTAATCACATCAAAGAGCTAGTTTCCATTTATCTAGAGACAACATCATAGGATAAGCTAAATGGTCATATTTTTTATTGGGTCCTCATCTAGATATTAATGATCAAGTTCTCTCAATCAAGGAAATTCCATTAGGGAATATATTGGATATGGAATTTATAGCTGAGATCGTTTCTAGTGCACAATTTATTGTAGTTGGTGATCTAGTTTCTTTTGCTTCCCATGAAGGTTCCCCATATAGTTATGAGTTTTTACTAGATGAACCCATTCTTGAGAAGTATCCTTCATTGGTTACTACGTATCATTCATCAGATTGATCACTTGCGTGATTCTATTGTGGTGAGTTTAGATATTCAAATATATATTTCCATAATTTTACAATGTCTTGTTAGTGGTTTTTCGTTTTGTGTCCTCTATAGAAGTCTAAAAAGTGGTGTTTTTGGAAGAGTAAGTATCAATCAGAGGTTTTTATCTCTTGAATATGGGTAAATATATTTCTTAAGACATTAGGGCTCCAACCATAGGCCCCAAATTGAATTTATTCATGCAATCAATAATTTCATGGTGTGGTGGGTTTTTCTAGATAGGTTTTATTCCTCAATGTTGTGGTGGGTATATTTTAATTTCTTTCTATTCGTGTTTATTATATTTATAAAGATCCATTTTATTTTAAGGATTTTTGTATCCTTTTATTTATGGGAATTTATATAGTGGGTCTTTATGGATGTGAATAACTAATTGGATCTCCTTTTTGTGGATCAGTCTTCATGTTTGGAGATTTTTGTGGCTTGTGGAAATAATTGATCATGGTTTGGTTCTATGTTTGGTTTGAGCTTTTTTGCAGATATTCTATGAAAGTTTGGAGTTTTAATGTTCGTGTCATTATAATAGTAAATTTCCATGGTGGGGAGTACCCTTTATTTTCCTTTATCATGTTCTCCTAATTTTTTTATTTTGATCTATTCATGTGTTAATTTTAGATATAAATGTTCACACTGAGGATCATGGTATTTTTTCCTCTTTTAGTTTAATGTACTAGTTTTGTTCCTTGTTTGGCTAGGTGACTTTATGGTGGTAGATAGTTTTTGTGATGGAGAGAATTATCAACCACTAACATTGGTTTTCTTTTATTTATTTTATTTTTATTTATTTCTTTGTGCTTTATCTTTAGTATGGGGGTTAGGTAGATTTATAGGTGATAATTTTGTAGTTTTGGATGTTTTAGGTATCTTTTGGCCCTGTGCATGGTTAATGTGCATGGTTTTGGAAAAACATGTGGCTAGTGGGGGAAGAGGGGATTTTTAGTTAATTTTGATCTTACATGGTTTCTATATAATGGCTGGAACAAATATTTTCCCAAATAATGAGAGGAAAAACAGTAACCATGTAACTAGTGGGTAGTGTCTCGAGAAAGGTGCATGACTTGAACATAGTTAGTATAAACTGAGTTGGATGTTTATATGAAACTCAATAATTTTAGGAGAAATAATTTTAGTAGTTGGTGCATGGTTTCCCAAACCATGTTTCCAATCGGAGTGGGTGCCCCTTCCTTCAAGTAGGGTGCACAAAGGTTGTTCATGGTCTTGAAAATCATGTAGCCAAACTGATAAACATAACCAGATTTATAAAAACAAGAGTGTCCAATTTTACCCCTCCTTCATTTTAACTCTATTTTAGGTTTCTACTCACCCAATATACTTATCTACACCCAGGGGTCTCCAAAACCCCTTTACCTTGTTTCTCATTCCACCATTGATGCTTTATCAAGGATCAATGGTGATTTCTTTGTGATTTTTGGCCAATTTTCTCCTGTTATTCTTTTCCACCCATAGTTCTTTTATCTTTGTGGTGGGGTTATATCTTGGCCAAACCCTAAGGGCGGAGAGGTGATTTTTTCTTTTTTTTTCTTTTGATTCTACTATTTTTGGATGGTCTATTGGTATTAGTTCTTCCTTCCCCCAGAGTTTCATCACATTATCATACCATTGAGGTTTGTGTTTCCATCCATTTACTTTCTATATAATTCTATTTGATTCTTTTATTCTTTTATTAATTTATAAATGTATTGATAATGTGTTTTATTTATTCCTATGAGTTTTCTTGTTTTGGTTTTTTTATGAATAAATTTTAGTGAAAATGGGATTTTAAATGGATTTCCTTGGCTATACATATATATTTGTATAATAGGTGTTTTATAAAATTCTAATTAGTCATTATAAATAAAATTAAGTGGTTTGGGATTGTGTGGGGCCTTGGTAGTTTGGTTTACATGTGTAATTGAGCATTACATGTGGGTTTGGTGTCTCTTTTTGTGTTGTTACTTATATTTGGATCCTGGTAAACAGTTGTAATACTCCTCATGATTCTTTAATTGGAACAATGAGTTATTTTATGGTTTTCCCATACATATTCTCTAGGATGTGGAAATACCCATATTTCCATTGGGTGTGCATATAGATAGGCATAAAAAAATATAATTCATATCCCATAAAAATGATCTTAATTAACTCTATTTTTCAAAACACCTTTTCCACACTTTCTTTCTCTTCCCTCCTCTATCTTATATGTTGTTTCCTAAAAACGTAAAATGTTATCTAAATAGCTTATCAGTTTCTTGATGACCTTAAATGTGGTTTTTAAAATCTGATTTTGAAATCATGGCATATTTGGAATCTTGATATGTGATTTGGTAACTAAATGGAATAAAATGACCTTTCGGGGTCTTCCAAGCATGAATTACAGTTTCACATTAGTTTGGGTAATGACTTTGGGGAGAATGAAATTTTAATTGAAAAAGGTTTATATTTGAGAATTTTAAGCATGGTTAGTACTTTGTAATATTTTAGAAATTATTTTAAAATTAAAATGATGTATATGCCCTATTAGAACTTTTAAAGGTTCCATGTGAGATGATCTTCCTTATTATTTTCCTTCTATTAAGAGGACCTTTACATAGTTGCTGTTTAGAATAGGAAAGGAAAGCAAGGTTGAAACTCTAGGTTATTCCATGAATGTGTTAAACTCCTCATAATCATTTATACTGTTATCATTGGTTTCCTTAACATCATCTAGAGGATATAGTTATGATTTATTTCTATTCTCTATTAGAAGGATGATAACCCCCTGGATAAAGGATAGTCCACGTCGGCTCTTCAATTTGTGAGGCTAGTATAGAGAAGTTGGGTTGATTTTTTACTATGAAGTTGCACTATATGCCAACCAGTGGGTCTGAACTGACTGTATCCAAGGATTTATTTTACGGGTTTTTTATGAAATTCTCATGAATAAATATATGTATGCTCCTGTTTTATTTTACATCGCATTGGATACATTTTTTAGTATTTTTCTTTTAATACTTGTATTATTCCCATTTAGTTCTAGATTTATGTTCATTATCCTGATGTTATTATCCGTTTAGTTTTCTTTTACTAACATTTTTCATCAGGTGGTGCTATGATATGGTTTCAAAATTGGCTAATTTAATGATAAATTGTTTTAAGATGGAAAATTAGGTATTGTTTTCAAAGTGTGATTTTTAGAAAAAATTATTGATGGGTTTAAATAGAAAAAATATATTTTTGTTATATTTATTTCTATCTAGAATATATGCACTCTTTGGGGAAAGGAAATGTAATAATTATTTGGTGCTTACCTACTGAGCTCTTTAAGAACACACCCTACTTGTTCCACTCCGCATCAGCAGATATGAGCTATTTTGATGGTTCTGTCTTATTTAGTTATTACTATTGAGTGGGTTGGTTTTTGGATGGTGGGGACCATAAGATTACATGGAGGTCATGTATTGTTCTGGTATGGTTAAATTTATAATTATTCCACTAAATTTATATTTTAATATATTTTTGTATTAATTTCATTCCATGATTTATGTATTTACATATTATGTTATGTAATCTTTATTGATTCATTTATATCAGTTTATTATGGGATAAATCATTAACAAGTGTATGATATTTGATGCTTGACACTAGTTTCATCCTAAGAGGATCAAGAATACCTCTCGGTCCTTGTCGTGTGGTGGATCGAGTGACTGAGCTAGGGTTGACTCTGGCATGTTCGTGATACCCCATAGGTTTGTTTCTCTCACAATAAAAAACAATTGAATAATACTCTAATACCTCCTCTAATAAATCCTTCTTCCCATTCATATATACCACATATCATCCTTCATCTCATGCATCTGGTCACAACTTCATCTCATCCATAACCATGTAGTAGGCCAAAAGGCACTACATCTCATGTATCATGAATTTAACCCCAAGAAATCATATCCCATGTAAAAAAACATTAGGTTACCAAAATAACTATCCCTAGAATTAAGGTACCTGTTACAACCAAGATTCACTACAAACCACTCACACATGTATAGTTAAAATGTGAGACATCATAGCACGTGTAGGCACATACCGTATACGTTAACCATTATTGCCCATATATTCTGACATATCATACTAAGCGTATGGGATAGTGAGTAAGAGAGGTAAGTCAAAAATCCATTACCCACCAACATAGATATTTAGGAAAACATTATTACCCAAAACATTTGGGAATAGGATTTATTCCTGGACCAGGTAGTGAATTTTATAAAAAAGAAAACATAAGAAAATATATAACATAAAACCACACTATGGTAAACTACACAAACTTAAAATCTACTGTATATATCATCCCACATGGAAAATGGATTCCCCCACTATGTCCTATTAAAAATAGATTCCCTAAATGAACAAAACCATATACATTTATCATCATTAACCATTTCCACTTAGTAATTAGAAATTATTTTTCATTCAGTATTTATGTTATTAATGTTTTTGGAGGAATCAATTAAATTCAAAAAAGCTAAAAATGGTTCTATAATTCATATTTCAAATTCCATATTTCTTTTTCATATTCCTAGAATCATTCCTATAAATCATACCATAGATCACATTTAATCCCCATTAATGAAATTAAAACCCATCACATGAGTTCATTATTAATTCATCCACCTTTCCAAATCCTGGGTGTTCTAGGACTCGTCCTATGACACCCTTAAGGAAATGGGGACTCAAAGTGTAATATAACTATAGAAGTAAATTGAAACATTTAATAAATAGAAACTCAGTAACCCATCCTTCCAAAGCACACAAAAATTTGATGGGAAATCCCAACTATCAATGCCTACCCAAGAAACACTTTAGCAAGACCCACATAATAACTCAGAAAATAAGTAACCCCCTCTTGGAAATTCTACCATCTATCCAAATAGAAGCCTCATATCAACACATAGACAATAAGTAATCCTCAATCTCAAATTTATATCATTTAACCCTTTTCCTTAATGAAACTCCACACATAAAAAATAAGTCTCCACCAACGTTTAGCATTCACACATAGCATAAAAATTATTTTCATCACAAAAACTCAAGGGGATGAAAAATCAATAACACCATGGTATTGAAGATTTAAAAAAATAAAAATGGGCTCAATCCATGATAATGATTTATCTTTAATAACCAAAATATTCATTTCCATATTGTTTTAAACTATTAATTTTGTATAGGTTTCAAATTTAAGAAATCTATCATAAAAAACTATCAAAAATAATAAGAAAATAATTGTACTTCTAACAATTATTTCAAATTTAATAGCGTAAATAAAAAAAGCTGATAAAATTTTCATGCCTCTTTCATTAATTAGTTCATCATTTGTAACCTTCCATTTTTTATACATTTTTATGCATATCAAATATATTAAACAATAATAAGAACCATAAAAAGTGTATAGAAAATTACCTTGAAAATTATTGGAGGCATACATTGAGAAGAATCAAAACATGTGATCAAGATATAACATTTAATTCATTATTTATTCAATTTACTATCATCGTTTGGTTAATTACGACATTTACCCTAAGAAACTATGTAACGAAACTGTCACATCCATACATAAAAATAAGAAGTAACAGATAACCAAACTTAATAATTTTAATATCCTCAAGAAAAATGGAAGAACAAGAAAAAATCTCTGATCACCTCTCCCATAATGAAATCATGAACCCTATGATGTCACCATCATGAATCCACTATCAAACCCAAAAACAACCATATGCGAATCAATGGAAACTAAATTCTATATCATAGAAATAATGATAGAGAGAGATCAGAACCAAATGAAGAAGAATAAACACACTGAGAATCACTAATGGATGAACTCCAGAAGATAGGTCTAAATCTTAGAAAGTCGGGGCTGAAAATATCTGAAATGAAACCTCGGGTCTCCTATGGTTTGAAGGCGAATGGAGGGAATATGAATTTTTTAGAGGAACATAAATCATTATACCCAAATATAATCTAATAAAATTTTGGTGAATCCCCTTGAACATGTTATAATAATTAGGTTTTTCATAAAAAGTACATATAAAAATAAAAACCACACCATAAGGTTATGAATCTATACGCACCCTATAGAACCGACAGTGTAAAACCTATACATCATTGCAAGATCCTAAAACCTCAGGTTATGGTTGTGATATAACCTAAGAGCCATCCCTAAATGTTCCTTTATGTGGTCTAGATAAGTAAAATTGATCCTCAAGGATCCATGGCTCAACCTACATGAATTCCACATATACTCCCTAGATTGATAGAAATGTCATGCCCCCTCAACTCCTGCCACCACACCACAAGCACCAAACCACACATTAAGGGAAATCTAAACACTATAAAATTTCAAAATCCTATTATTTATTCCATAATATCTCCCTCCCAATGGAAAATATAGCTCGATACCACTTTCTCCCTTTTATCCTCCTCTTGGATACCTCTAACCACCCAAAGACACCATGTAAGGGATTAAGAAAAATTAGGACCTTATAATGAGAGAGAATTAGTAATCAAAAATTAAAAAAATATAAAATCAAGGATAATATTATTTATTTACAATAAAATAAATATATGAAAAATAATCATTAAATGACATTATAACAAAATAAATGCAGTTAAAAAGAAATGGGGAGGATTAGAAACCCTTAATTGTAAGATATCTTCTTAAATATTGATAAGAACTCATTAGCACCTTAGAAAATAATAGGAGAGACTCTTTAGTGGAAAAATTAGAGAAAATTAAAGGAGAATAGATTTAGAGTTGAGAGGGATTAGAGAATTCGTGGAAGAGTATAGAATCCAACCTTTTTAAAACATAAAAGAATCATTACATGGTACAACATTAAATAATAAATAAGATATTTTGAGGTATAGTTTCTTAGAAATTAAGGACATAATAAATGAAAATATAAAATTTATTATAATACAATTGAAATTATTCTCCATATATTCATAGTAGATTAATTTTACTACATATCATATTATTGGGACATATATTAAAAGAAATGGGAGAGCATAAATCACAGAAAGGGTTTAAACAACGGAGATATTTATAATATGGTCATGAGGTATAATAATTGGGAATGAACATGAGAACATGAGGGATAAAATAATATAATTTTTGTGAATCATAACATGGAAATGTTACAACATCATAAAATAATACATTAACAAGAATATCACCAATGTATTATAAAACATAATTACACTAGTTTTTCTCTATGGTATCATAAAATATGTTATATCTAGAGATTAATTCTTGAACAAATGAATTGGAGAAATATAATGGTAAACCATTCATATATTTTAATTTTTTTGAGCTACATCTATCATAATAAGTCATTTCATCATTAACCTATGTATAATAAGCAATGAGTTTCATATAAAATCATTATGTACATAAGTGCTTAAAGACATGTATATAACATCCTTTTTAACCCACTAGAAGGTAATTGGGTTTAATATTTATAATTCACCATAAATAAACTATTTTGACATATAGGTGAGTACCCATAGATATGTGAGGGGTTTGGGGAATTATATATTTAATAAAATTTCTTCTAAATAGAGGAAATTTAAGAAATTAATTTGGCAGTATGATGAGTATAAAATATGGATTAATGAAAGGGAATAACTAGAGGAACCAAAGGTCTCTCATTGATAAAACCGTATTTTGGTGGAAATTTGATAAATAAATCTTCATAAAATGAAATTAATTCACCATTTTTGAATTTATAGCACAAAATAGGTACTTTAATAGAAAAGAAGAAGTAAACAATTCCCTTTCTCTGGGAAATTACTTCCTAAAGCATGGAGAGGGTAACCATAGGAACTTGGTGAAAAATTGGAGTTATTATAGAGTGCAGAAATGAGAAACATCTATTACTTAATGGATTTATAGTGGAAATGAATGATGGTACTGGGGGATGGGTGGGTATTTATAGTAAAAGTTGATTAATTGTGTAACAATTTCTAAATATTGGTATTGTAATTATAGGTTGTGGGAAATGAAAAATCGTTTTTTAACCATGGGCTTTTCTCATGGTTTAAGATATTTGAGTTATATTTGATAATATCTAAATACATTTGAACTAAAACACATTAATAATATTAGTTATCAAATGGGAATCAAATTGTTTTTTTAAAAAAGATAAACTTTTTAAAATCATAATTTCCATTTTAGTCTTTGCAAAGACATTTATATATTTTGAAATTGATTAAAATACATTAAAATATAAAATATTTAAAAAAATTAGTTTTGACATTTTATTATGTTAAATTTTTTATTACATCACTATTACATATTTATTGAGTCATAAAACAAACTGAAAACCCAAAACTATTTTTTACTATTTATTGAAAAATAATATATTTTAAAAAATTCTCAAAATTTCACGCTAACCTAAATTTGATTTGATGATTTCAAATATAATGCTTATTTTATCAAAATTATATTATAAGAATTATAACTAAAATATATAAATAATAAAATAATTATTTATAGAAAATAATATTTTTTATGAGATATTCAGCTTTCAAACATTATAAAACATCTTATAAGACAAAATAAAATTATATTTTCATTTATATTTAAATAAATAGTGTTGTAAAAATTCTATTTTATGAAAATAAATTTTATTTAGAACAATTGAGTTTAAAATAAAAGTGCATATTTTTTCTGAAAAAAATATTGTGTTCTATTAATATTCCAAAGTCTATTAATCAAATTCATCTTATATTCATGTGTATTTTATTAAATAAAGTACTACTAAAAATGGGATTGAAGAAATAATTATTTCAATTTTAAATATGATATTAGAATTTTATAACACTATGTTCAAGATATATATACCATTATTACATCAATATACACCCTACATGTGAGGTGTTTGATGGTGGAAGTTTCATGGGGTGGATCAGCTAACATTTACATAGTAGTGATCTCTAATAATTTTATCTTCTCCCATATGTGATTTAATTATAGACCCTGTTATTGAAGTCATTATTGGGATTGGTAAAGGGTGAACTCTAATGAAACTAAATATCTCCCTTTTTCTAATAAATGGGATTTAAAAGGCATGACCCTACTGGTTAAGGGTATCATTTATTCCTTCTACAATAGTTAACATTTATCAATAACATTAATATAAATTATCCTAATTTTCACTTTATAATGGATAAATTAAAAATTCCCATAATTCCCAATGGTAATATTGAAAAATAAACATGTAATAGTTATATAATAGTCTTATCTTATGGTCATATTCCTGATTACATCCTATATATAGAACCAAACATCAAAATTTACAACTTCATTCCCAATGGTTACTACAATTCCTTTGATATTTTCAATTATATTACTATTGTTTCTTTTTTTCTTTTAATATTTTTCTTGAGAAGTTTAATATTCCTGGAAGAGTTTAATATTAATTTAGTATACCATTACATGGTTATTATTATTTTTTTTTATATCCATATACTAGAACAAGATGTTGTAATATTTATTATTACTTGATGTGAAATATTATTTATTTAATAGTATTTATATGAGATTCAATTTTGAAATATAATAAAATAGTCATTATGTGAATGAATATTTCTTTTATTATTCTATGAAGGAATTTTTAGGATGTTACAAAGAGAGCTCCTTTTATTGGAAAACATGCCGGAGTTTTACTAGGAAATAAAAGATAGTTAAGGGGTAACAGTGTAATCACAAGGGATTTGGGTAATTTAGGTAAGGGGTTTTATTGATAATTATGAGTATTAAAATTCAACCTAACAATGATATTATAGAAGGTTTTTGTTTCATGTATGTTTAAAAAAATCTGAGCAATTGAAGATTACCACATTTTACACCTTATTAAGTTATTTAATCATTTACCCTGGTAATTATGTGTTTGATAAAAATATAGGATGAACCCTCTTAACAAATTTTTAATGATTATTTCTAATTTTGGATACATTTAATCCAATTAAATTCTAAATATTTAAAATTTTCTTTAAAATTAATACATAATATATATATGCATATACTATCTTTATAGAAATATGTTTTTTTAAATATTAAACATTTTAATTATTATTTACTATCAATTTTCTAATAAAATGAGTGTAAGTATATTCGTTTATGTATTAAAATATTAAATTTTAATAATTATTTAAAATATATATGTATAATTTATTGTGGAAAAAATTACACAAGTCTTGTAAAATGAATTCTTTGAAAATAACATTTTACCCTTATAATGGTAATTAAAAATACCCTTATTACCTTATTTTTATGCCAAAAAATTAAATTTTCATTATTTTTAAATTTGGTCATGATGTTTTAAAATAAAAAGCAATTTTTATTTAAATTATATAGGTAGTAAAAAGTAATTCTCAATATAAGAATATAAAAATAAGTTTTATGAAAATATATTTTTGGGCCCCAAATGATTTCATTCTAATTTTTTATAGTAATAAAAATTGGATTTTTTTAATTTATTAAAATTTATATATTGTAAATAAAATTGTATTAAATATAAATTTTATTATTTGTTGAAATTTATTTGTTGAAAAGTAAATTTTATGATAATATAAAATCTATAAATTACATGTAATAATATAAAATTTTTACATTACTAATTATGATATTATATCACCCTAATTTGTATTTAAAAAATAAACTAGGAACTCTATATAAGATCTAAGGGTATTATAAGTAGTGGGGAATATTGTGGGTGGTGATTCAATAGCCTGGGTCTCATAGTGATTTTCATAAACTTGAACTTCTTTTACAAATTATTTTTTATATATCATACATGTTGAATTTTAGCTTGAGTTTGATCTATGAAAAACCCTTGTAATGTTACATATTTCTTATGATTAGAAAAATTAGGCTCATAAGGAATAATTGTACTATTTGATTTCATTACATCTAATTTTTATAAAAAATTCACAATGTGGTTACTTCTATTAAAACCTACCAATTCAATGGCTACGATTATATGACCATATTTTCCCAAAGAATATATATATAATGAAAATAAATTATTTATATTTATCCTTATTAAAATCTTATATCTTCTCCATTTCATTATCTCTCATAATTTTTATAATAGATCGATTTCTTAGCTTTCTTTACATACTTGTGATCAGGGTTTTGACATTTATAGAAAACCACGAGGACAAAGATTTTATGTTCTAGGAATTATTATATATGTTTAGTTTTAGTCCTCTTATACTTTTCTTAATTATGATTCTTATTATATTCTCATAATGAATTCATGTTTATCATGTGTTGTAATATTTTATCATAATAAAATGTGTTCCAATTCATTTTAGTATGGTGTTACATGTGAAACATGATATTTAACATATTTATTTAAAGAAAAATATATACTAAAATCAGAACATGTTACAAATTTTGTGTTATGTTTTCCATAATCCAGGTCCAGTATCATGTTCATATACGATCTTAGTGAGTTACCCATGATTCTTGGTTATTGATGGATTATTCAAGGAGATTTTGTTCTTTATTTTAAACTATATCCCCTTCTATCAAATTTTTTTTATGAATACATGATTTTATTATTGGCTAATTTTTAAGGGTTCATTGTTATTTTAGTTCTTTATGGAGTTTTTATTCATTTATTTTTTTGGTTTAATTTTAAAATATGTTTAAATGTGATTTTTCATGAAATAGTTTAAAAATAGAAATGACCAATTTTCAAAAAAATTTACCTTGTGATTTTCCAATGGCGTTTTATGAAAGGATTTAAAATGAGAAAGAGTTCTTTATTTTGTTTTATAAAATTAAACGAACTCTCTTTGAGGTTGAAAAATCATTTTCATTCAAAATAATAGTTTCACACTTTTCTTATATGGAATGGGTGGATGTCTTCAAAAAAGTAAATTTATGCAATTTTTTTCATCACTCTCATTCTTGTAGAATATACCTTTTCAAATTTTATTTCATTCTACTATTGGTAAAATGTTTAATGTAAGGAATTACAATGGATCTTTGGTGAAATCCTATTTGTAACATTTATTTCACACGTTGTATATAATCTAGGGTGTGTTTGTATGTGGATTTTAAGTTTTCTCTCAAGTTATAGGGTTTGATTCTACTAATTAGATGTTTTTTAGCCCTTTTAAGTATTTGTTGGGATGCAGTTGTCACATTGGGTCACATTGGGTCACATTGGGTATCATATTAGGTTTTTGGTCATTTTTTCTCTTTAGTGTGCTTGAGTATTGACATATTTTACCTTTATTTATTGTCTTTTATATTATATTTAATGTCTTATATATTCGTCCATTTTATGTTTTGAATTTTATTTTTAGTTATTTAAAATTTTTATGTATCAAATTTTAATAGTCACATTTTCTTACATATATTTTGGGTTTTCAATTTCACATGTCATGTTCAGTTATATGTTTTATTTAGAATTATTTATTTTATTATTATAGAAGTATAAGGTATAGAAGAAACATATCATATTCTCAGTAAATATCCATCAACTTAGATTTATTATTATATGATAGGGAAATTATTCTCATGTATTTTTTCTTGATACCCCAAACTTAGTCTCTATCCTTTTGGGATCAAAAACACCCTTTGGGCCTTATGGTGTGTTAGTTCAGGTAACATGTCTGGTCAGCTCAGGCCAGTTTATTGAAAATGAAATCAGAGAATATATATTTTTAAATAACTTGGTTATAGAGGATCCAACTTGATATTTTCGTGTGTAGTTTTATGAAGATATGAATGTTGAGACTCGAAAGGTGGGCATAGGGAGAGCCTTGCTGGATATTTATTGTCATGGGCCTCAAATTATTATGGATAGTCGAGAATTGAATATTAAATTTTTAGTTTTTCAATTATTAATGACATTATTGATCTCTATTTAGTTTTTTAAAAATACATTAGGGTGTTTTCTTGAGTTTTTAGATACATACAGAGGAATATTAGTGGTGAGTGGTTAGCTCTTGTGATTTTAAAAACCATTTAGAAACTAATGAATATTTATAAAAATGTTTCAAATATTGTCCATGATTCAGACATGGTCTATAAAACCATGTGTCCAAGCTATAATTTTTTTATTCTGCTTTTATTTTTTATTTAGTATCATTTCACTTTTATATGGATCCTAATTACATTTTACATCATTTTACATGAATTAAAAAAATAATTTTTTATGATGTATTGATGTTATTGGGGTGGGTTTTTTGTTTCTTTTTGTGATATATCATTATTTATATGATTATTATAAAGATGGATTTGTGTAAAAATAAAATTTTTGGGAATTACTTTTTGTTTAAAACATAATTTTATAGTAGTTTATAAAATAAATTTTATTTTCATGAAATTTTTTAGAAGTTGTTGTTTTTATAAATGTATGCTAGTTTTGTGGTAAATATTTTCAAATTTTCAAAAAATATTTCCATTAAATATCTAAATGTGAATAATCTTTCAAAAATGGTAACTTTGTTTTAATGTTGTTATTTTATTACATAAATTGTTTTTGGACTATTTTTAAGTGAATTTTGGTAATTTTGGTCAAAGTATTTCAACAAAAGAATATTATAAAAGTTATTAATTTTGGTGATTATTTATTTTAGATTTTTTTCCATGGTTTGTTTTTGGAAATTATTATTTTTACTATGAATCAGGATTTTTTTGGATCATGTTTCATGTTAATTAGATAATTCCACCTATAATTACTTGAAGAAGAGTTGAACATTAATTTAACGACCAAACATTTTATCAATGGAATTCACTTATTTTAATTATTACGTATATTAGTATTATCACTTTGGGAAGTAAAAAAATCATTATACTAAATACTACGTGACCATTAAACATAAATTTTCCACTTATGTGTAATGAATTTCGAAAATCTGATATACACGGTTGCGACCTGTAAGATGATTGGAGTCCGATTTGACAAACTTAATTTTTTGTGAATATTATACACTTATGAATTTTATTCTATCATTATGAATATTAATATGACCCTTAAGAATAATAAATCGTCCTAAATAATAATAACCATAGTTATGAAGGTATAAATAAAAGTTAGACATCTTATAAGTGGCAATATGACCATAGTAAAAGTATTCTTATTTTTGTAAGTTATAAATAAATATTTATAATTAATTATTTAATTTAAAATAAAATTTATTTTCCTAAAATGTTTTCATAAATTATCAATTCAATGTCTTCTAGTTTTAAGATAATTTTATAAGACCTTATTTAATTTTTGAAAGCATTATAAAATTAGTTTTAATTATAAAAACTATTCTTTTCATGTAAATTATGATTTTAATTAAAAATTAAATTAATCATATTTATAAAATTATTTTTGTAAAAATGAAATCATTTTCGGATTCCCTATTTTAAAAAATGGTTAGTGTGATTCTTGGAGGTGTTTTTGAAATACTTTATTTTTTAGTGAATAGTAAAATACATTAATTTACTGTATTAATACATTATATTTTTAATCTACTATTCCGGACATCATAAGTGATGTAAGAACCCAAATATAGAACACACACGCACTTATTACTATTCATGTCAGGGAATAATAACTATTTGTTGTCTTGTGAAGTAATAATAAACTAATGAATATAATATTATGAAAACCCTCCTCCCCTCCACTATAAATACCACCGTTCACACCCTCATTTCCTTACACCTCTCATGCTTCAAGACTTCTCTAAAATCTCCCCAAAAATCATTTCTATCCCTTCCCCCACATCCAATAGAATCTTGTCACATCAAAAGACCAATCCAAGGTTCCTTTGGGAGGATTCAAAAGGAAATTCCCCCTCTCTTTTCCTTTAATTTCCTTTGAATTTCAAGTGAATTTCTTAATATCTCCATGACTATCAACATTCAAATGGTATTGTAACTAAGGTATATTAATTCTATTGGAATTTTATGATACTAATGGGATAATATATCATCCGACCCCATTATCCTCTTCTTTTTATTTTAAAAGGATAACATTGTTCGTGAGGTGTTATTTTATCACCTTCAAGAACAACAAGTTTTCTTTTTTCCGTCACCTGCTTCAGATGTGGTCAAAAAACCATTTTTTTGGTAGAAAAATATTATTTTATATGTGTTATATCCTATTTAATGTTTTTTAACTAACTTATGTATATATATCTAAATTATTAAACAAAAAAAGTTTGTTGTGATAAAAAACCGCCTGAAATAACCCAAATGATCATCATTAAATTCTTATTTAATGATTCATTATCATGGTATACAAAAAAATTACTAATAAGATTATTTCAAGTTACATAACATAATAAATTAAATATAATTAAAATTCCGGATGTTTATCCACATTTTAAATGAACTTCCATTCACAAATACAAGTGAACAATTCAAGAAATCTATAAAAATGAACATTACCAAACAATGAATTTAAACCCTAAAACTCCTAAAAAGCCTATAAATGAAATAAATAAAACCTTAATTGATCATATTAATGTATAAATAGATATATAATTTTTAATTAATTAATATAATGTGGTTATACATGACATTAATGTGAATAAGGCGTTCAGATACTAGGTAAGGGGGAATTCTCAAACCCAACTCACATTCTTTGGGGTTTCCCTCTTCAACCCATTTTAGTATGGTTATTACATAAAAATAATGTATTAATAATTATATTTACTTTTATTGGATTAACATTTTACCAATTTTATTTTATGAAAAACCTAATTTTTTCCAACAGAACTCTTCTTTCAAGTAAAAACATAATTTTTTATTTCTTGAAGATTGTTTGACTCTTCACTCATGTTTAATTATTCTATGTCATGAAAGATATTACCTCTTTATTTTAGGAAAAAAATGATTATTAATGTATTATTTATAAATTAAAGACCATTTCATTCCATCTGTTATTTTATGATCAACTTTGACATATTTTCAATGTGGAATGCATGATAATGTAAATGTTATGATGAGACAGGTTCGCCCAGAAATATATACCACAATATCAATATTTGATTGTTACAGATTTTCCCATAATTATACATATGCGCAATTCATATGTTAATTTGATTAATATTATGAGTTAATGAGAAATGATGTGTGAAAATGATGCTAGTTTTATTCCCAACTTTGTATGGTAAATGACCACTAAGACTTAATGTTTCATTTTTATGCATTACCACATTAATTTCCATTATCTAATGATTCATATCATAATTTTTCATGATGATGTTATTATTATGCTCAAACCAAGATATGTTTTTCTTATCTATCCTCTTAATGGGTTTTTATCTCACCACTTTTTGATGTATATCCATAAGTGATTTTGTGTACTAAGGAGTTTTCAGTGGACACTAAGAAGCTATAGATGAACAAATTAAATAAATGTTTACGTTTGATGTTATATATATTATGTTTGGTCCTAGTTTTCAAAATACATTAAACTATATGATCCTAAATGTGTATTTTTATTAATGATCTTTATTACTAAAATCATGTAAATGTAATGTATGAAAAGTAGAGTATGTATAGTTTATTTATAAGAATGGATCTTAGGGTAATTCCTCTGGTTATCCTAGAGAAACTCTTTGGGTTGTTGGCCCTACCAAAATATATTATAGAGTGGTAGATATAGAAATATTATTTCTATTATAATTATTGAATCATTTCATTTTTATTTTTGTGATTATTATAGTCCACATGAAATAATTGAGTGGGTAGAGAGTATTAATGGAAACTATAATTCTCTAGAAACACATGAAAATTTAGTCATGTCAACTCTATGGTCTTGTATCATGGATTTAGTTTTATTTTATCCCAATATAGTTTTTGAAAAATCTATAATGTGTTATTATTTTAGAATATGTGTCATTTGGACCTCAGAGAAGTTTTATGTGGATGTTTCTATTTAGACTATCATTATGTATATTTTTAGGTCAGTTTTTTGGTGAGATTTATTTATGGAGGGTTAAGCATGGAAATACTCATTGTTAATCTTACAAAAACTTCAAATATAAGATGTTAAATCACTAAAATACTAGAAATGAAAAAATAGGTCACTAGAACGAAATATCCAAATGTCAGTGTACCAAAACCTAGAAGAATCACTAAAATCATATCACCACACTGAGTTTCACTTACTCAATCATATTTACTGAAAACTCACACAAACATTGATATGATAAAACAAGAAATGATATTAAAGAAAGTTAAGGAAAAATGTTTCTTTAGGTGGTTTAGAATTTCATCTTATGTATATAAGAGAAGTATTGAAAACATTAATTTCATCTGAATTATGAAGTTGTATTAACTATGACTTAGCAGATATATAGATTACAAACTCAATTAATATTTTAAAACCTCAACATGTCGTTCCACCCCAATTTTATAGGGGTCTTAACCTGTCAATCGATTGCACTAACCTCCTACATTCATGAGGTTCTGTCTATTCATAACATGCCTCTGCATTCTCTATTTCGTTCTTCATCCTAACTTCTAATCATTAGTAGATCAATTGTTTTCATATGCCTCACTCCTTTCCTAATAATTCAATGTTATGAGTTATTAAAATGTAAAAAAACCTCTATTCTGGTGATATCATCATTATTTAACTTCCAGTGAGCTGACCTTAATTCTTTTCATTTATCAGAGGAAGTCACCTTTTGACCTACTTATTATTATCCAATTAATTTTTTTTTCATTGATATTAGAAGGATGAAGGGTTTTATAAAGTTTCTATTTCCATGAAATTTCACTCCAACACTTGAAGAGTATAATGACCCTATATTTTCCTTATAAGACTTGGGAATATATTAAGAAAATTTTTTAGATCCAAGAAATGGCATAAAATGATATTTTGAGACCAGGTGATATTCAGTTGCAATATTATAAAGATATTACATAAATTATTTCATTCATGAGAAATTTTTTATAAATATTGGAAAAAATCACAAATAATGTCTCAAGTCAAAAATATGAAACTATATTTTAATCTATAATGTGGGTTTTACATTAGAAAAAATATAATCTTGGAGAACATAAAGATCTTGGGTACCATGGATGGAATACTAATTAAATAAATTAATACATTTATTTAATTGTTAATTAATCCAAAACTTGAATCGTCCTCTATTTAAACCGATTTATGATTATATTTCATGGTTACAAAAATAAAACGGTGGACTTGATAGGGGAGTTTGGATAAGAGTTTGGTGATTGAAATAAGAATCAAGGATTGTGATCAACAACATAATGATAATCTTCACTAATGATAGTAGAGTTGTGTACCTCACCAAAAATGATGAAGGGAACTTTTCTTCACTAATAATTGACGCAAACATGAGGTGGGATATTATTATGTGGATATATCATGTTTTTTCATTATCCCACATAAAACAAAAATCAATTTGTCTAATAGTTTTATATTTCGGTTAGTGGATGAATTATATGTTTTCATTTTTCTTCCAAAAAATATTCGGATTTAATAATTTTTTTCTTTTTATTCATTATTATTGTGGAAATTAATTTAGGAAAACTAGAAAAATGGATTTGTTTTTTTACTCTTTAGTGTTTCTTGGATTTATTCCCCCGTTGTTCACAAGATTCATCACTAGTATTTCTTTGGAGGGAGGTTTGAGAATACCTTTTATTCAGTTGTTGTGAGACAACCCTTCAACCTAACAAATCAGGGATGAGGGTTTGGGTTCATGATCAATAGAGTGATCACGGTGTGAATATTGTTTTTGATTATTGGAGGATGATCAAGTGTGTATATGGAGTTTATATATTTCCCTTTTGGGAATGTGTTGCTGGATCAATGTAGAAAGGATCAATTGTTTGGTGAACAGATAGCCAGAATCCATCCAGCTGAAATTGTCAGACTCAGTTGACCTAGAACAATTATCTATAGTAATGATTAGTAATATATAGGATGGTGAAAATTTAAGAAGTGGATGACCCATAAATAGCCATGGGTTTTGAAAATCCCACATTACATAGAATATAGTCTATAAGAACACAGACTGTGTACAACCAGATGTGGAAGCTATGTTTAAACATGAAAGAAAATATCACACACTATGTCTCACGTGTCACACTCTGTGTGGAATGAGCTAAAATCTTGGCTTATACTCTCTGGGTACACAGTCATGGACATGGCCGCGTAAATGATAACAACCAAAGTACATGACCACAACCCGATACTTGGACATGACCTGGTACACAACCACAGTCGGTTACATGAGCATGGCCAAAGTTCATGGGCATGTCCTAGAGTACACGGGCATGGGCCGAAGCATACAATTAGAATAAAGGTTGGAAAGATTGGTTTTATTCCATTGGAAACTCAGTTTAATTCCTCTATGATGGCTTGAGGCCCCTGCTCTCTTCTATATAGACCATTATATTTTGCTTGATTTCACTCGGTTAATCCCCCCTGAAGGGTAGTGTGAACCGTCTTGTCATAAGCATCGAATGTGATCCCATCTGTATGATTAATCTTAGAAAAAGTTGTAGGAATCCCCCATAAGTCCTAGGGAGGGATACTCTACCTTATATTCATTCTCCTGGGGGGTTTGAGGTATTAGTGTGACTAAAATATAGTTGTGTTAATCCCTTTCTTAGTAGGTTAATCCAGTTTGGGTTTGAGGAATCCCCCATGGTATTTCTTGTGATACCCTATATTTGTATCACTCTATTATATCATATATCATTTAATTCTTCTTAATGAGACCCAATGAGAACAATATATCGTATGAGCACCATCAGTGATATTCGAATCATGGAGTGAGTAATCACATACAAGCATTATCTTGTATCGTGAGAAGAAAACCTATGATACCTTTGTGTTTGTGACATTACCATGAGACTTAGGGTATATTAAGAGTTCATTAGGATTTTAATATTTTTTCTCATATTCTAATTGTAATTCCCTTTTGATGAGTTGAATACTCTCTTTATTCTTAGGTTTGGTGATTTCATGGAATCCTTCAAGGTATTGTTATACTCAACCATGCATGTTCTCTTCTCACACATTCCATGTATTACGTTGAAAACAGACCATTCAATGGGGTACTTGGATTACCAGTAGTAAATTGGGAATATCGGGTCTAGAAAGATTGTGGTTCATACCAGCTGTTGCATTTGACTATAGTACCCATCTTATAGTAGGTTCGATTTCATTTTCGGTTTTGGTGGGATTTTATTTGGCCTTATATACTTTCTAGTATTATTTTCACCCTATGATTGTTAGATATAGTTTTTTGAATTCTTTAGTATCATTTTTATTTATCTTTATAATTATATGAGTCTTTTATAAACGTGTTAGTGTGTTCATGTACCTTAGAATAAGGCCTACCATGTGTGTGATACGCATACACATCCCTTGTCATTATCCCCAAGCCTATTAGAGGAGGGCCTATGGTGTCACACTTGACTTATCGCTAGCTAGATGAGCCTTAATGGTTAGGGTCGTAATTGAGTGGTACTAGGGTGGTGTTCATCTTATGACCATAGTTTTGGGATTTTCTAGCAATGAGGTTTAGCATGAGATTTATGGAAATAGTATCACAGTGTTTAGAGTTCAGATTTCAGTTCTATAAATCTAGTATTTGGGATTTGGATAAAATATACATTCATCAGGACTCTGATAACCTTCTTTTTGTCTTGGTATATGTTGTCATAATTTGTAGGTTAAACATTGGTACATGGATTATATAGGAATGGGTTGTGTTTTTTGTGTCCTTCTTGATTCATCTCTCCAGATATACTCTTAACCATAGTAAATATTACTTATTTTAGGTTTACTCAAATATTATTAGTAGATAGTATTCATTAGATGGATTGTGAGTATGATCCACATAGTGTTGATGCTTCTATAAAGAGACTTGTTCATGAGGTGGTACCTATGGGTGGATTTCCAACCATACCACCACCTATCGAGCTGTAGTATGTACCAGATGTACTGGTGGATGAAGTGTGCAAGCTCAAAAAACTCCATGTGTTTAAGAGATAGTGAAACCTCATGTTTCTAATTGATATAGACCCCTAGACATCTAAGAACTGACTAGAGGCATTCATGTGAGTGTTTCACCTCATTAGGAAACCTACAAACCATATAGAGATTTTGGTGGTGAGAGTTATGCATGGATCTGTAGGGTGATGGTGGGGCCAAGTGACTTTATCATATGATGATATGACTATTTCATATATGGAGTTTGAGTTACTTTTAGTAAAGGAGTTCTCTCAAACTCTGTAGGGTGTAATTCTCATCCATGAGCTTTTATAGCTTTAGTTGGGTTTCATTATCTTGACTGAGAATTTTTCATAGTTTACTAACCTCTCACACCACTCTATGGGTATGGTTTGTGATATTATATTATGTAAATAGACCATCAAGTATGAACAATTAATATATATCAGTTCTAGAATTATATCTCTTTAAATTCCTACATATTCTAGGGTTCTGGAGCATTTTTTTGGTAGTAGAAAGCTTTCTAGATGATTAGACAACAACAATGGGTTCCATTAGTGGGAAAACAAGAGTTTATACTTTGGAAATTGGTAGAAAATGGTTGAAATAGAGATCTTGACATGTGAGAAATTTTATTTAGTGATTTCAATAGAGATTTTCTATTGTTTAGGGCTCTCAAAATGGTTTTGGCCTACCTTGGGAGAGGTGGTATCACTCCTATTATAGTTCGTGACATCTCGCAAAGGATTGTCCGACCTATCATACACATGATAGAGAGAGATTTGATTGTCCTAATAGGAAAAGAAAACAGTATGTGAAGGGTGTTATATAGGGTGGAAGATGTCGATGATGAGTAGGGAGAGTAATTGGAGGTGGTAAATAATTTGACCTATTACCACCATCCACCCCTGGGTGGTCCCCTCCATGCTCGTGGAGCTAGTGGATAGGGATGAAAACAACTATGAGTGGTGGAGGCCTATGAATTAGTGACTCTATAGATTATTAGAGGTATGATATATTTCTTTTATACCTTAAATTTAGTACTGAGAGACACATGTTCAAGACACTCTTTTCTTTACATATTCTTTTTCTGATAATTCGAGATTCTGGTTAAGCCCTTGGCTAAACCCCTGAACTTGGAGACTCGGATTGGAGGGGATTCAGTGATCATACACTACTGCGAAGAATGTGACCTAACTCTTGGAGGATATATATTAACATTATATATACTTAGAGTAGTGACTAGGACTTACATAATCATCTTTGGTATGGAAAAGATATCCATAGTTCATTCCTAGATTGATTATTTTAGGTCGAGGAAGTGGTGTATTCATAATGACAAAATAATTTTTCCTTTAGGGGTGAGAAGGAAACCCTGGAAGAGAAGGATTGGATCATATATAATATGTTACAACTGACTACGCACAAGTTGGATAATATTACCATTGAATCAGTGTAAGTTATGATCTTTACACTACATAGAGTGGTGATTGAGTACAAGGACGTCTTTTTGGAGAATTTTTCGGGCTTACCTCCCCACCGATAGATATAATTTTGCATTGAATTACACCTAGGAACTACTCCAATTTCAATTCCATCAATTTTGATGGATAACATAGAGGTTTGGGAGATAAAGGTGTATTTTGAGGACTTTAAAAGGAGGGGATTTATAGAGCCTAGTGTGTCGCAATGGGTATTCTCAGTGTTTTTCTCCATGTGGGCATGTGGGTGTTTGATGTTGTGTGTGTATTACCGTCACCTAACTAAGAGAACATGAAGAAAAATTATCCACTAAAAATGACCAATGACCTTTTTGATTAGTTTATAGGGGAAACATGGTTCTCGAATATAGACCTCATATCTTGTTATCAACATCATAGAGTACGTGACATTGATATATAGATGATGGAATTTTGATTCTTTTATGGTCATTATGTGAACTTGGTGATTCCGTTCAAAAGGATGAAAACCCATGAATTTTTCATGGGACTCATGAACCAAATATTTCATCATTTTAAATGTTGGATTGTGGTGGTCTTAATTGATGACACTCTAGTGTACTCATTATATGAGGAAGAGCACACGTGACACTTGGGGATGGTCATAGAAATACTCTAAGTGAATAATCATTATGAGAAGCTCTCAAAGTTTACCTTCTATATTAATGAGATACACCTCCATGGATATTTCCTCTTAGTAGAGGGTGTATTAGTGGAATAAGTGTGCATTGAGGAAGTGTATTATTGGGATCCACCCAAGAGCATGACGGAGGGGTGAAACTTCCTTGGGTTGGAGGGAAACTACTAGAGATTTATTCCATTTTTCTCTTGGTTAACAACATCATTGACTACATTGATACATAAGGGGAGAATTTCATATGGATTGAGATGTTCCAGTAAGCTTCTAAAGAGTTGAGGTTGATTTTGAAAAGAACTCCCAACTCGATACTTCTAGAGTTGGGAGTTGAGTGTTTGTTTTTCTATGATTCATTAGGGATCGAGGATAGTTATTTCCTAATTTAGTGGTGGGTGGTGAATACCTATGGATCCCATCAGCTGATATTATATGATAAAAACAATATTACATATGACCTAGAGTTGGTAGAAGTGGCATTCAAATTGAAGATGCACCGATGATGCCTCATAGATGAGTGGTTTATCATTTATTCTAACAATAATTGTATTTTGTATATCTTATCACAGAAACATCTCAACCTAAGATAGGGGTGATGGTTATAGTGTAACACCTCGAGTTTTTATGATCTTTTTTTTGAAGAAAATTATTTCATTTGACGAATTGTGATACATGCACCTGAATTCAATCTTACATTATACACAACCTTGGGTTATATTTCACTACAAGAAATACTCGGTTATCTTTCATGACACAGGACACTGAGTTTTAAAAAAACAATGACATATTATTAGAAACGTTATTTAAATTTAACTATTATAACCTAGATTTCAGAATTAGAAAAATGAACAGTAATGAATACTATTTAAGTATAAAGTAAAATGGTTTTACATAATGGAATCATATTGATAATAAAATGCCTAATTTTTGGTGAAGTCCATACAGATTTTTAAAATACAATTTTCTAAAAAAATAGAATTTATGCCTTTTTGTGAACAAAAATAAAATTAATTTTTAAAACTATTAGAAATTAAATATGATAAAATTTTATGAATTTTTGAAATAATATTATTCATATTATCATAGGGTAAAGTTTTAGGATTTTTATGAAAAGATTCATTTTTTGATGAATAGTGGAAAATAATGAATTTTAATTGAAAACTTCCTTTTAATATAATTTATTTATATAGTAAATTATATTTTAATTTTTTAAATTATAATTTATTCAATTATAAATCTACTAATCCAATTAATGTAATTTTAATGAATTTCATATTGAGATTTAATATAAAAAATATATAATCTTTTGATCTTTTTCCGTATAAAAATATTCTATCTCAACACGCCAATAATATTAATTTTAAAATAATTTCTGCCACTTATGTGATTAGAATTTAAAAAAATGAATTAAATATTTGGAATCATATTAATTTATAATTTACAATAAGGCCAAATTAATCTTTTAATATATTTATTGTTGAAATTAATTAAAAATCAAATATAATGATTAAGGTAAAAAAAGATTATTTAGTGGTTAAAATTAGAAAATAAAGTGTAAAAATGATCCAAAAATTCTCCAAAACATATTTTTATTCCATATAATGACTTTATAATGTATAAATTTATAATTTTAGAAATATTGGAATCTTTTTCCAAGTAAAATTTTGGGTGAAATTTTCTCTTTTAAAAATTAACAAGTTTTCCAATCCCCTCCCTTATAAAAGGTCACCCCATATTACCATTACTTCACAGCTATAAATACATTTTAATAATAATATATATAACCAAATATCTTCACAAAATCACGAATCACATCATAGAAGACATAATTTGGGCAGAATTCTAACCAAGTGTGGAATTTGGTAAAAACTAAAAGAAGATACACGAAGAAGAGGTAACATTCATAAATGAATGTTTCTATTTTATTTCTTCCTAAAACCCTTTCAATTATTTTTATATTAGGATTATATAATAATATAAGTATGTTAAGTATAATTATATTTTTTAATGCTATTTTTTTGACTTAAAACCACACCCACTTCCATTAAATGGGTTACAAAATAATTATTTGTCTATATGGTAGACTACCGCCTCATGAATCTATGTTGTTTATTTTTTCCATTACCATCATTAAAGGTTGTTAATAATGTTATAAATACTATTTAATTATGATATTTATGATATTATTATGTTATTATGATTATTTATTTTTTTATATCACCCACTACTACAATCCTTCCATTTTTTGGGAATACAATAATGTTGTTCGTTTGTACGACAAACTACCACCTCGTGAAGTGATGAGATCCATTCATGATTTTCATGGAATGAATAAAATATGGGTTCAATAAAAATATGTTATATATATTATATAAAAATTATTCTATAATTATAAAATATCATATAATTTTATTTCATTCAATCCAACATGAAAATAGAAACAACATTCACACATACATACGACCTACCATCTCCATGAACGATGTATTTCATTCACAATTTCTAACATTAATAGATTATTATAAATAAATATATATATAGAATATTTATGATATTTATATCATTTTTATAATTCTTGATAAGATTAAATCATATCTAAAGTAATGTAATCAGCGATATTACAAATAAAATCATTAAAAAAAAGTTGTTATTACCTGAAAACATAAGTTTGACAAGGAATCAATAATAAATGGGTAATAAAAGGTTATAAGTAAATCATATATGGTATTCTATATTTGAATATTATTCTTAAATTTTTTATAATAAAATTATACTTATTATTCTGCATGTTTGAATGAGTATGATGGAAGTCAAGACTTAAGGTAAGGGATTTCTGTCTAACTTTTAATTTTGCGAGACACATGCTATATACCCAAACTCTTTCCCCTATGTGGTGTATATATATACCATGAATGTAATTTATGATTCTTCTAATTAATTTTTTGTATTGAAATATCCATTTTAGGATATTAATTTAATGGTATATATGGTTAGAAAGTTACCAAACCGGTAAGATAAGTTTTGTATCAATTTTCCTTCTTTAGGAGATACATCTTTTTATGCACCTATATTCTTTAATGAGGTGTATATACATCCCCTTTTACATGTAGTATCATGAATTTATTCATCATTACGATATTTTAAGTTCCATTTTAGCTTATTATTTCATTGGTATTATGATTCAATGTTACTATCTCACCATTTATCAGGAATGTTCATGATCGAGTCCCAAATATTAAAATCTAAGGATCTACCCCTCAATAAATCTCACAATTTTTCTTTTACTATGGTCATTAATTAAATCTTCATGTAATGGTACCATTTGCCACTCATTAGTACTTAATATTATTAATAAAATATTTTTAATAAAATAATTCCTTATTTATCCATACAGTTACAAATATATTTCCATTCAAAACCATTATTTCAAAAGGAATGGTTTTCCAATTTGTTTTAATTAACCTCATATTATTTTTAAAATAAATTTTTACTCAAGTTTTAATTTTTACAAATAAAATTGGAAGGAATCATCATTATGTTTTCCAAAATAATGTGTGTTTTGATTTTAATGAAATTGTGAAGAGAACATTCATGTAAACGTGTATGGTATGATTGAAATATTCTGATTTCAAGAACAATAATTGATTCAAATATAAATTTGTATGTTTTATAATTAAATTTCAATGAAAAATTATTCCCAATTTTTTTTTTCTGTTTTAAAAATCATTTTTAATGAAAAAATGTTATTTACATCAAGAAATATTTTTAACTACCCATTAAAATTTATTTTACATCTAAGATGACATCTGTTAGTCTTACTAATTTCTTAATAGGAATATTATTAATGGTTTTCATTCATATTTTTTCTATTAAGGGTTTATAATTTTGTTTATCCTGTTTATGAAACACGTTTCTCTTCCATGGGTTATATATATATGAAACTCACCTATTTTTACGGGTTATGCTATGATGAAATGATTAAGGTACCTATCAGTTCTACAAAGGTTATGATGTGATGAATTTTTTATGATCCCCATTTTGTTTAATAGGTTATTATATGATGAATTATTATGATCTTGTGTCACAAATATGTATGATTTCATTTTGTGATTGGTGGAACCTAGATCTCCCTATAATGAATTAGGTAAATATTTCTACCTCATAAGACATAAATGACTATAATGGGGAATGATCTTGGTTTAGTAATATAGGGCGAGAACATGAAATGAAATTAGTTCAGTAATATAGTGATGGAATGGGATGTGATATTGGATCAGTAAAAAAATATATAATGGGGAGTGACACCGGTTCGGTAAAGGACTTTGTCTGCTATTATAGTCTTGGCAGTGAGGCTTGATTAATATGGAATTATTTTATATTATTATGTGTATGACATAGATTCCTTATCTTATGAAAATGATATTCTCTCATGGATCATGTTCATTTATTTTATTATGATTCATGTCATATAAACTACAAATATTTATTCCATAATTCAATATTATAATATTTGATAAGAAAGGTATTCTTTCAAGTTGTTATTCTCACATAATCATAACCTTATGATCATGTTATAATTATGTATATCCCTTGTCAACCCAAACTGAGAATCTGAGATCACCCTTTCTTTTGTTTCCTTTCCCCTGGTTATGGTGATATTTATTATTTGTGATATATCTATGAAAGGATCTATTTGTGAAGAACATAATAGGATATGATGTATCACACCTATGAATAAGTGTTTATGTTTTCATGATTACAAAGAAACTAAATTATTTTGGTCCCCATGCATGTGTTTTTGTAATGTAATAAATATTCATTAAAAAGGATTTCAATTTTATGTATGTTAAGCCCGAGTTTTTATAGTTGGTATTAAAGGATAATTTTAGTTAACCTTTGGAAAAAATTATGAGAAAACCTTAATTATATACATAACTACATATCTAAAAATAAGTCAAAGGATGATTCAAAGTATAGGATAATGTCATTGAATTTTGGTAATTGATAGAGTGAAGGGGTTTCTATTAAATACTTCCCTTTCGGGATAGTACAAGTAGATGTAGCTCTAGAATATATGTACGTAGGGAAACCAACCCTGATAAAGCAATATTGATCTAGACTCGATCAGTAATTGGTGTACAACAACGGGCCTTACTCCACACCAATTTTGACACTCTTGGTGGATATGCATTAGGAATTCACAAACTCTTTATAAACCATCATGAATGATTTAAAAATATGATGAGTATGAATGAAATAGGATAAAACTAAGGTTACATAGATTAAAAAAATGGTTTCATGATTCAGACATCATATAAGTTTTTGATCATGAATATATGGCCCCCCGCTATGATTATTATTTCTTATACTATGATTTTTGTTTTTAGTGACTGGATGGACACTGAAAGAACCATTTTAATTCTATGTGTGATTGGAAATGAAATGATTTTCCCTTGAGAAGCCAAATATATTGTGATTTGAAATTTGAAATCTTGTTACTATGCTCACATAACTCCTTCAAACTATGAATCATGTTGGTATTCTAAAAATTAAAATGAGGTAACAAGGTTCTATTGATTTCATCATAGGAAACATTAACCACATATCAAAGGGTCTTCTAATTCAATAGTTTCTAGAAAATGGATTAGTAATGCTGAAAATATATTTTATAGTTAGGCTACCTAGAATTTAGAAGGTGAAGAAGATTAATGGTGGAATCTAATAAAACATATGAGGAAACATATATAAATGGACTCCATATATTGGGAGGAGTTAAATAACTTATTTTTTTCCAATAATTACTTTACTAATATACTTTATATAAAGATGGAGAAAGTGTTACTTGAGATAAGTTAAATTCATGATGAATATGTTGGTACTGATGAGGCTAATTTTACAAAACATGAAGCATACGCTTGAAGTATTATCATCTAAATTGATATTAATGTTGATAAATTCATCAATGGATTAAAAGAAATTCTCATAAGGGGGTTAGTCATACAAGGATTCATTAGATATTAAGAGATTTTTTAATGTGACTTTTGGGTTTAAATAGAGGTTGAGGTTCTATATCAATCCCATGGTTTTGATAAGAAATGGAATATGGAGTTCAGAGGAAAATCTAAGAACCATGGTGAGAAGAAGATGCACATTAATTTATAATCTAAGAGTGGGAAGAAATGTGGATGAATTTGAAATAGGGGGACTATGAAAAGTTTTATGTGTGGAAGGGAAGGTCACTGGGTAATTTATTATCAAATTGATGGGAAGAGGTTATTTAAAAATTTAAATAGAGAGAAATTTGTAAATAATTCACCTCCACCACATTATTGATTCAAGTGTAAGGATAATGGGAATAATTATAATTAGTTCCCAAACACAAGGGTTAATGATGATGACTGATGTTAGTAAAATATTAAGATGAGGGATAAGAGGAAATCTCATTTGATCAATATTTATGATTAGGGGAGTGATAATGATGTGGTAAAAGTTAAACTTACCATCCACTCTAAAATAGTTAATGTCTTATTTGACTCTATATATACTAATTATTTAATATCAAAATAATTTTATAAGGTTATCAAGATTCCACCCAAATGATTAGTTATATAATTATCTGTGAAAACCCAGTATGGTATGAAAATAACATATCATGTCTATTATTCATCTCTTGTTGAAATTGGTGGGAATGTAATTCTTATAAGTCCCTTGATTTTTCATCTAGTTGAATTTGATGTAATTTTACGCATGTAATTCCTGTCTCTTTATAAATCCAACATAAATTTCCAAGTAATGGAGGTTTTTTATAATATTCTAAACTATCCTATAATCTTCTATCAATGTGATGATAAGTATTAAATTTTTATTTTGATTACATCCATTTTATGGGTCTTAATTCCCATTCAAAAGTGTTTTTTACCTCAAATGGTTATGGAGAAACCTGAAATTGATGATATGCCTATTTTTTTAAATTTTTTGATGTATTTTAATAATATTTTCCTAAATTTACACAAACAAATAATGTTGAGCTCTCAATAGAACTCACAACAGGTGCCATATAAATTTCAAAGACACCACATAGAATGAACATGTTTGATTTGTAGTAATTAAAGAATAAACTATATGAAAACCTTGATAAGGTATTTATCCAACCTTGTGTGTCACATTGGGTTGCACTAGTTCTTTTTGTGAAAAATAAAGATGGATCAATGTGAATCTGGATTGATTATTAGGACTTAAACAAGATCGTGATAAAGAAAAAGTATCCTCTTACCAATATTTAATACTTGTCTGATCAACTATATGGAGCTCAATAATTTTTTCAGTTTGGCCTTCATTCGGGATATCATCATTTGAAGCATACGAAGGTGAATATGCCTGATAATGAATTTTGTAAAATTTATAGACACTTTGAATATATTGAGATACCTTTCAGTATTACTAATTCCAATTATGTCTTTAACGATATAATGAATAAATTTATCAGAGATTACCATGATTAGTTTTTGGAATTCATTATAGCTGATATTATTATCTATTTAAAGAGAAAAGAAGATAATTAATAACACTTGAGAACTGTAATAAGGACACTAAAAAATAGGAACTATATGAAAAATATACAAAGTTGTATTTTTTGCTAACAAAGGTTTAGTTTTTTAGTCTCATAATCTCATAGGATGGTATATTAGTAGATCCATCAAAACAACACCTATTGAATGTTTTTCGAGAACAACCTCTATGATATAGATCAATAGTTTTATTGATTTATATTGCTATTATCATTTGTATTTAGAGTACTTCTCAAGAAAATCTAATACTATTATCAGGTTAACTTAGAAGGAGAAAAATTTTCTCTAAATATATGAATGTGAGAAAAATTTCAAGGAACAGAAGAGTAGATAAGTTAGCATACTTATGCTTATATTGGAATTTAGTAGATAATGATTTTTAAACTATAGTGTGAAATACAAAAAATATATTGGGATGTTTTGTTATGAATAATAACATGGTTATATATTATGCCTCATGAAAATTCAATATTTATGAGGAAAATTAACCAAATCATGATTTTTAGTTAGATTAAGTAGTTTTTCATTAAAATTATAGAGGTATTATATTTATAGAGAAAAGTATGATATATATACTAGTCATAGTTTTTTGAAATAATTTTTTCACATTGATTTACTTCAATATGAGCCAAATAATTTATTAGAGCTAATTAATGATTAGGAGATCTCAATATATTACCACCCTAAGAAATAAAACACGTTCGATTATGATTTGAGTAAAAATGGATTATGTTAGGTGATCCATGATTATGAATAATAACATGGTTATATATTTTGCCACTTGGGAATTGTACTAAGGACACTAAAAAAGATAAAATATAGGAAAAATATTCAAAGTGTTAATTTTTTCTAACATAGGTTTAGTTTTTGTGTCACATAATCTCTAAAAATGGTATATTAATAGATTTATCAAATACAGAGGCTATTGAATGTTTTCTTAGACCAACTTCCATGACTCAGATCCTTATTTTTATTGATTTATATAGATATTATCAATGGTTTTTGGAGTATTTATCGAGAATGTATAATACTATTATCAAGATGACTCAAAAAGGTGATAATTTTCTCTGGAAATATGAATGTGAGGAAAATTTCCAGGAACTAAAGAGAAGATTAGTCAACATACCTATGCTTACATCACCCTTTAGTAGAGAATGGTTTTTAAATTATAGTGTGAAATTCAAAAAGGTATTGTGATATGTGATTATGAATAATAACATGGTTATATATTATGCCTCATGAAAATTCAATATTTATGTGCAAACTTACCCAAATCATGATTTTTAGTTATATAAAGTAGTTTTCATCAAATATATGGTGGAATTATATCTATAGATAATTGTTTGATTTATATACTAATCATGGTTTTTTGAAATACTTTTTTCACATTGATGGACTTTAACATGCAACAAAAAATTGATTAGAGATGAATAAAGATTATGACTTTTCAATTCATTACCACCCTAGGAAATAGAACATGTTTGATTATTCTTTGAGTAAAAAATGATCATGCTAGATTTTCCATGATTAGGATAAAAAATGATCCAATATTTTAGGATTTGAAAAGGTTAGATTTGGAAATCCCAAAGGAGGGGGGAAATCATATATTTCTCAATTTAATGTTAAACCATCTATCTAAGTGAAGATTACAATGTTTAATAAGAAAGATGTAGTGTTGTATAATATTGTTAGAAATGTCTCTATGTTTAACCTTGATCATGATGGGATGATAATGTTTTGGAATTGTGTATGTGTTTATTCTATAAAGGAATTTAAAAAGGAGTGGTTATAAGAAGCTCATAGTTCTTCTTTCTCCATTCATCCAAGAAGTGCGAAGATGTATAGATATTTCAAAGAGTACATATTGTATTTTTGAATGAAGAGATATATTGTAGAGTTTCTATGTTGGTTATTTGTATGATAGAGGATGTGACATCCATTACCCACACCATAATGGAAATGGAATAACATCAGTATGGATTTTGTTGTCAGACTCACCAAAACATCTAAAGCTCATAATGCTATATGGGTTTTAGTAAATATCCGTACTAAGTCTGTACACTTCATTACTATCAGATAAAATTTCTCTCTAAATCATATTTCCATGATATACATTAAGGAAGTGGTAAGCTTATATGGAGTACCACACTACATTGTATATAATTAGGATATGAGTTTGACCTTAATGTTCTGGGGAAGTCATCATCAATCACTTGATATGGAATTGATATTCAACACTACATATCATCCTTAGATGGATAGTCAGTCTAAATGAACAATTAAAACACTAGATGATATGTAGAGATATTGTTCATTAAATTTCAAAGGTGATGGGGATCAACACCTCCATATAGTTGAGTTTTTAGAAAACAATATTTTTCACTCAAGCATTCACTGGCTCGTTTTAAATCCATATATGGAAAGAAATGTACATTTCTAACATGTTGGAATGAAGATAGAGAATTAAATCTATTGGGACCTGAGATAGTTTAAGAAATGGAATGAATGTTAGATCCATTTGGTTGTACATCAAGGTAGATCAATGTATGGAAAAACATTATACTGATAATCGTTGATATGATCTATAAGATAAATTTACTAATAATGAAAGTATAATAATTTTTCTATGGGAGAGAGTTATGATATTCAAGAATAAATGGAAACAAAGACCTCGGTTTATAGGTCCATTTGAAATTATTTATCATATCTGGATGACAGAATATAATTTCGATCTTCCACCAAGCCTCAATCAAGTCCAAAATGTGTTCCATGTATCACTCATGAAGAATTACATACATGACCCTTCACATGTACTAAATTAAACAGTCATACAGCTGGTGTATGATCTTTCTTATGAGGAAAAACCAATAGAGATTATAGATTATATAGAAAATATCTTATGAATAATGAAAACTAACTTGGTCAATGTTTTGTGGTTAAATAAATAGTTTAGGGAAGCTATGTGGGAACATGAGGATATGATGACCCAGAATTATCCTCTTTTTTTTGTATCATAGTATTAAATTTCAAGGGAGAAATTCATTTGAAGGTGGGTAGAATGTAACAAATGATGTTTTTATGGATTTTTTCTATAAATTAAATTTCTTTGATGTATTTCATTACACGCTACACTAATTAAATCTTTAATTACATGAAACCCTGGTTTTTCTTGCACTACAAGAAACACTCATATTTTTTTCGTGACACACAACATTGAGTTTTGACAAAACCTCATCATATTATTAATATAGTTATTTAAACATGACCATTATAACTGAGATATTAGACTTTTAAAAATGAGCAGTAAACAATAATTTTAAGTATTTATTATAATGGTTTTACATAAAGTAAGTATATTGATAAAAATATTCATAATTATTGATATTGTATTTATATGTTTTAAAAATACTATTTTTTCAAAAAAACTGCTTTTTATATCATTTTGTGAACAATAATAAATTTCATTTTTAATAATTTTATAAATTTAAGCTGACAAAATAAATTTATTTTTCCAAATAATAATTTCCAAATTATCTTAGGGTGAATTTTTTGGATTTTTCTAAAAAGATACATTTTTTATGAATAGTGAAAAATGAATTTTAATTGAAAACATAATTTTAATACAACTTCTTTACATAGTTATATTATATTTTAATTTTGTTTTAAATTATATACAATCCAATTATTAATATAGTAATACAATATAGTTCACTAGAATCAATTTCATATTGAAATTGAATATAAAAATGTTGTAAATTGTTTATCTTCCCCGCATTAAAAACCAGCTTTATCTACACATCTACAAGATTAATTTTAAAGTAATTTTCTCATTATTTGAGATTAAAATATTGAAACATGGATTAAAAATTTCTATTAATATTATTTTAGAATTTCTAATAAGGAAAAATTAATTTTTGTAAAAAATTATTAGTAACATGGATTACCTTATAATTCTAAATGTTATATTTTTATCCATTTTGGACACTTTTTATATAATATAAATGTCGGTAGTATTCTCTTTTTTAAAAAATTACATGTTTGTCACTCACCTCTATTATAAAAGGTCAAATGGTCATACCCTATATTGATACCTCCAAATAAATTTGTATCATCCAATAAATATCCTAATATATTCTCAAATTATCTCCCCACTTCCAATAATCCTTAATTTTTGAATAAATTCAACAAAGGAAATCCTTTGTTGAAAACCAAAAGAAGATACATGAAGAAAAGGTAATGTTGATCAATGAATATTTTATTTTAATTCTTCAAAAAACAATTTCAATTATATTTTATACAATAAAATATTAATATTAATTATAATGATATATTTTCATGTCAATTTTATTACATAAAACCAATGACACTTCCATCCAATGGGTTAGGAAATCATCATTTGTGTGTATGGTGAACTATCACCTTGAAAATCAGTGTCATTAATTTTTCCATTATAACATTTAAAGGTTTGAAATAATGATATTAATACTATTTATTAATACTATTTATTATTTTTATGACGTTATTATTATTCTATAATTTTTATATCACATATACTTTTATGATTTCCATTATGTGGGAATACAATTACATTGTGCGTGTGTATCGTGGACTACCACCTCACGAAGCGATGTGATTCATTTAAACATTAAATGGAATGTATTAAGGATGGTTTTATTAAAAATATGTGATATATATGAAATAATGATAATTATTTAATTATATTTTATCATATACTTTTCTTTCTTTTAATCTGACAAGAAAATGGAGATAATGTTCATGTGTACATACGACATACCATCTCCATGAACTATAAATTTAATTTCCTATTTTTAACATTTATAAATTATTATAAATATATATATATATATATAATGAATATATATTCTACTTATATAATATTTATAATTCATTAAATATGAAATCATGATTAAATTAACATAAGAAATAATATAAAAAATCAAAATCTTTTACGAAATACTAATCGGTTATTACCTAAAAACATAAATTTAACATGGAATCATTAATAAATTGGTAATAAAAATATATTATAAAATATAAAATTCTATGATATATATCAATATTATCTTATATTTTATTTATAATAGACTTATATGAATTATACAGGAGGTTTGAATGAGTACAATGGAAGTCAAGACTTCAGGTAGGGGATTTTCATCTCACTTTTTACTTTTGTGAGTCACATGTTGTATCATCCACCTATTTATTATATAGGATGAATATACTTCTAATTATTATACATTTTAATTATTATAATAAAAAAATTTGGTATTTACATATCCATTTTAGGATCACTATTTCTTGGGATCTACAGTTCAATAGTAACCAAATCAGTAAGAGATTTTTGTCTCAATTTTCTTTATTTGATATGTAAGTTTTATATGAAGATATATTCTTTAATGAGGTGTATATACATTTCCTTTGACATATTTTACCATGAATTTATTGTTCCTTGGGATTTTTTTTATCATCAATTGTATTTGTTTCCTTTATGTTTCTTTTAATTCAATGTTACCAAAATTGTAAGAGTTTAAAGTTACAATCTCACCAATTATCATGATTTTTTATGATCAAGCATCCAATTTTAGGATCTCATGAAATTTATTCTCCTATTTTTATAATGATATATTTATAAAATGGTACCATTATTACACTCTTTGGTACTTAATATAATTAATAAAATTATTTTAATAAAATCCAACTTTGCTTCAATATTTAGGGAGAAATATATTTTCTTTCACAAAATTTTTAAAAAACAGGTTTTAAAAAAGGTTTTATTTATTTATTACCCTCTTATATTTTTAAAAAAAATTATTACCCTTGTTTTAATTTTTACAAAAATATTTTGTAGTAAAATTCATGTCATTTTCCAAAATAATACTTGTTTGGTTCTTACTAAAAATTTAAATAGACCCTTCATGTTTATGTATGTGCATGAATAGAATATTTTCACATAATAATTTTTTTTATTTTATGATTACTTAGAATGTTTCAAATATAATTTCAAAGAAAATGTTTGTAAAAATTATTTATGTTTTAAATATTATTTTCTAAGAGAAAATGATATTTTACTTATGAAATTTTTTATATTAACCATTTTAAATTATTTTCAATCTTAGATGACATCTGCTAGTATTACTCATGGATTACTAGGGATATTATCAAACTGTAGAATTTATATTATTTCCTTGAATATTTTACGTTTTTATGGAATGAGGTTTATGAAACCCATTTCTCATTCACATGTTTTTTTCTTATAGAACCCAACTCTTTTCATTGGGTATTCTATGATGAAATTATTATGAAACCTATCAATTTTCCATAGGTAATGATAAGATGAAATATTTATGATACCCATTTAATTTCATGGGTTATGATATGATGATTTTTTGTGATCTTGTGGCACACATTTTTATGATTTCATTATGTTATGTTTGGGAGCAATATTTCCCTCCAATTCATTGGGTAATGATTTATATCAAAAGATATTGATAGGAATAAAATCGGGAGTGAGCATGGTTTAATAATACAGTGCTAGAATGGGAAGTGATATCGATTCATTATTATAGGGTTGGAATGGGAAGTGAACTCATTTAAGTAATAAAGGGTTGGAACGGGGAGTGAATAGGGTTTAGTAATGTACTTTTTTTCTATGATGATCTTGGCAAAGAGAATTTAATAATATGAAATGATTTTTTTCTTTTTTATATGCCGTAAATTACAATAAATGGGTAATATTGGATTGATTGCACCCCATGGTATAAATGAGACTTTATACTATAGATGAATATGATACTCTCGCCATGGTTTTTTCAACTTACTTTATTCAAAGTTCTTATGTCTTTGAGAATTTGATGTGTTTGAGAAGAGGAGTTAAAATATATTCCCATACATTAATTATAATGTTTCCAATTATCTCTATGGTATACTATTTTTGTGAAGGAACCAAACATATTATCTTAATATCTCACTCAATTATCATTCCCAAAAGCCTCGTACCTTCTCTAATATCATTCAATTTAATTCATATGATGATGTTATTTTTAAGATCTTTAATATAGTGAATTTAGAAACCCTCTAGAAGCATGTCATCCACATAGAAAAATAAAATAATGAAATTACAATCACAATACTCTGTTTGATAGAAACAATGATCTATGTTTCTCTATATGAAACCATTCTCCTCCATAAATGAGTTAAACATCCACTTTCACTATCTTAGTGCCTATTCTAAACCATAAAGGATTATGTTAACTTTTTACACTAAAATATGATTTCATCGATCCATGAAACCAATCGTTATATTCATAAAACTTTCTTCCTCCAAATAATCATCAAGAAATCTATTTTAATATCCTTTTATATTATATATAAATATTCATAAGAAAATTAACTGGGAATGGACCAAATGGAACTATGTTATATTACCAAAGAAAAATTTCAGGGAAATTTATACCCTCCTTGTATTGAAATAATTTTACTAACAAACATTCTTTTACCTCATACTTCCATTAGGATAATTTCATAACCAGAAAACATTCATGTGACTTCTTTCCAAGTGACATATCTATTATCTCCCATGATTTATTTTTCAAAAGTGAATAAAAATCATACATAATGGTTAAATCCCACTCTCCAAAATATCCAAGTCTAGTCACTTATTTTAGTCTCAATGGTTCACTTCCATCTATTAAATTTTTTTAAAAAATAATATTTCTTTATACCTCAGTACCAGTCATCTTAATCATGTAGACCTTCTAAATATATCCTATGATATGGAATATCTGGAACTAAAAACTCTATATTTTAATCCACCATAACATAAGATTAAGACACACTAATTCTCAAGCATTTTATTCTACCATTTCACCATTTTTCTAGAATTTTTGAACATAATATAGACTTGGAGACATCAGAATTCTCTAGAATATGAGCCCATTTTGTTCCTTAAATTAGATAAATATAGATTATTCTTGATTATTTTTATTATACATTCTTTTCCCTTTAATTTTAGTTCTTTCAAAGAACCTATTCCTAAAAGAGAAATTTTTTAATTGTGATAAATTAACTTTTATCACCATCTGAATGTAAAAATATGATATTTTTATCTCTAGTTCCCAAAAAAACATATAAAGGATTTAAGCTCAATATTTTATCAATCTTTTTTATACATATGATCATGGGATAGACATTTAAAAACTTTTAGGAGAGCTAAATCTAATTTTTTTTCAATCCGAAGAGATCTTAATAGGTCATATCCCATTTGTGATAGAAGGTTCTAATTGATTACATTTTTCATGGAACTCAATGATTTTTCCTAAAAAACATTGGGAATTTCTTAATAAACCTTAATTTTGTGTAATATTCCCATCAAAATTCAATTCATCCTTCAGGATACAATACTTTTTTAATAATACTAGGTATATTATTTTTATACCTAATGGCCCTATTTCTATAGAATTTTTTGAAACTTATTCCATTATAATCACCTTCATTTTCTAATGTCATTCATTTAGCATTGCATCATATCTTAATTTTAACAATATATTTACACTAAATAATGAATCCAAACACCTTGCATTTATGTATTCAAAAGTATAAGAATACATTCCCCATGAGTCTAAAATGAAATTCAGAAAGTATTGTGAATCTCTATGGTATTTTACTAGGGAAGGTCCCTAAATATCTGTATATATGAGATCCAACTTCAATATTTTTGTGTCATCCCTCTCAAGATAAATGTCATCTTATATTTCTTATTGGGTTTGTAACCCTTGAAACTTTTGATGTCTGAATGATTTATATTCATTATTACCTATTCTTATTAAAAATTCATACAATTATAACTATGGCCCCAAATCTAGTATTTCTAGGTGTCTAAACAGATAGGAGATGATGTCCTAATAATTATATCTCATACTACCCTTCCAGATAGATATTTTTTTCCATACATTACACCTCTAGGAATGACAAAAAAACCTGATTGATTTTATAGCACTAGTGAAGAAATCGTTTTTTACAACACCCTTTTTTACGTCGGTTATATATAACCGATGTAAAAATGCTGCGAGTAGATTTTTAACGTCGGTTATTTTAATAACCGACGTTACAAATCATGCCTGTTGGGTTTTTACGTCGGTTATCTTATAACCGACGTAAAAAACCAATGTGCGGGGGGTTTTTTACGTCGGTTATTTGGAAACCGACGTAAAAAACCCGATATCGACGCAATTTTTACGTCGGTTATCAAATAACCGATGTAAAAATCAAATAACAGGGTTTTTACGTCCGTTATTTTATAACTGATGTAAAAAACATGTCCGGGATTTGGTTTTTTACGTCGGTTATTAGATAACCGACGTAAAAAACGCGTCAATATCGGGTTTTTTACGTCGGTTTCCAAATAACCGACGTAAAAAACCCCCCTCGCATTGGTTTTTTACGTCGGTTATAAGATAACCGACGTAAAAACGCATAGATATCGGGTTTTTTTTACGTCGGTTTCCAAATAACCGACGTAAAAAACCCCCCGTGCATTGGTTTTTTACGTCGGTTATTTTATAACCGATGTAAAAAACCAAATCTCGGGGGGGGGGGGTTTAATGTCGTTTATAAAATAAATGACATAAAAAACGCGTATATATCACATTTTTTAAATCGGTTATAAAATAACAGTCGAAAAAAACCAAAGCGCGGGAGCTTTTTTACGTCGGTTTTAAAATAACCGACATTATAAATTTAAAAAATCGTTTATAACATCGGTTATATAATAACCTAAGCTATAAAACTTTTAAAAAAATTAAATCCTGTGGACTTTCATTTACGATTTTTCGATTGATAGTCCGCCGGCTCGTATCTCTCGCGCAGTAAACCCTAATCGGCTCGTCGATCGACCTGCGTTAAACTCAATTTCGCTTCATTGTTTATCTTCTTCACTCCTCTCGGATCTATCATCTCAACTCGCAACATTCAAGTAAGCCTTCCATGAATTTATTTCGTTCGTTTTTGTTTCTATTCTTGATGTGCTTTTCGTTCGTTTTTGAAACTTGTGGAATTTTTTGTTATTGCAAATGGTTATTTGCAAATGGTTATTTGTATTTTGTTATTGCAAATGGTTATTTGTATTGAAAACGGTTATTTGTATTTTGTTATTGGAAATGGTTATTTGAATCTCCTGGAATATTTTGTTGATATAACAGACTATTTTTTTGATATAACATACTATGTTGAGGGAACATTAAACTAGATGAATAATGAGATAAAAAAGACGTGCATCGTTACTTTAAATGAAAATAAATAATAATTACTTTTTATATCTTCTTTTGGATCGGTTTTTTATAAATTAAAACAATAAATGTGATCCCCATTATATGATATTGGAGGAGTACCATGCTTTAACCACACAGTATGGAAAACTTAGAACCAACCCTAAAAAATTCATATGCATCATGCTGTGTGATTTCATGATAAATAAGTATGGTTTGTACAAAATATATTTCCTCCATTATATTAGTAAACAAATGTAAAATGTTTCCTAGGTAGAACCTCATGGTATTCACTAACCATGTTCCAACCATGAATAAGAATATCAAACTATAATATCCTAAAAAGTCAAAAAATAATAATACATGGATGAATAAAAAAAGCTAATCAAAATAATTTGATTTAATAACCAATAATAAATATAGAGGTGTTAAAATAGCACAACCCATAATAAATTCTACCAATAGAAGAATATGTTGAGGATTTTGGACCTAGATTGAGATTAAGACACTACTCCATTATCAATGGCTCTCACACCTATGTCTCATTGGAATCGAAAACATGTTACCAATGATATTAAACCATATGAATTACCATATCATATAGAAAATTTACTTGAGAATATAAAACACGTTATTATTGTTAATCATATACATATACATATTTAGTCTTGTAATTGCCAGGTTGTTCACTATTGTTGTAGATATTTGTTAATTCTTGGTGTTTAGAATTTCTGAACATGTTTCCTCTAATTGGAATTCAGTTTTTGTCCATGGTTGTTTATTTCTGTTTTTTGGATTTTGAAAACCTAAAATAAACATAGTATTTAGTCGAGTTTTATTTTGATTGATAACCATTAAAGCTGAAGGCCAAGTATAAAAGCAAATCCCCACAAGATATGTTACATGGGATTAAAAATCAGAAATAATGGATTAAACCGATTCAGTGGGACTATTGTTATTCTGAGCAGACCAGTGTTGGACTCCCTGGGAGGCCCTCTCAGCCTGCCAATGGAATTAACGATCATCAGAAAAAAGAGTGAGTGAATTGCCGATAAAATAATAACATGCTGGTAGACCACTTTTTGCCAGTCACACCGAAGGGTGATGAAGAACAATATCACGGTCTTCACGCCATTTAAAATAGGTTGTTTATCTAATATATGAAAACATCAAAACTGCATTCAATATTAATCTATGTAGGCGTCCTGGTTTTCTTGGATTCAATTAAATTTAAAACTTTTATATCTAACTATAATTTTTTTTAAAAATAATATTCAAGCATATTTTTTTTTAAATACCTATAGATTTTTTTTATATTTTAAATTGTCTTACATTCAAATTATGATTTTTTTCATATAAACATGTATTTGTCTTATCTTATAAATATATATTTTTTGTTGATATTTGTTATAGGTAATAATGAGTCGAAGTTGGATTACGGCACATCGAATGAGCAATGGATTTGAGGAAGGTGTTGATGCCTTTTTGGAATTTGAAAAACAAAATGTTCCAAGTAGTGACATTTTTTACTGTCCATGCCTGAAATGTTTGAATATGAAGAAGTTGAAAAGTATAGAGATGAAAGATCATCTGATATGTCATGGTTTTATTCCGAGTTACAACCCTTGGATTTGGCATGGTGAAACTAGACGGAATGTCACTAATGATAATGATTCGCAAGATGGTAACTCCGACGGAATTGAAGAAATGATTCGCGATATTATAGCAGAACAAATTGAGATAGAACCGACAGTTGCGCGTCTATATGGTGATGCTGAAAAACCATTATATCCCGGTTGTACAGATTTTACAGTTTTGTCGGCGGTGTTAAGATTGATTAACCTTAAGGCAAAGCATGGATGGAGTGACAGAAGTTTTACAGAGATGCTACAATTGATGAAAGACATTCTTCCAAAAGATAACGATCTTCCAGATTCACATTACAAAGCCAAGAAAATATTATGCCCGATGGGATTGGGATACAATAAAATACATGCATGTCTGAATGACTGCATTATATATAGGAAGGAATAATAATTTCTGTCAGAGTGTCCAAAATGTGGGACATCATGGTATAAGGTGAAAGAAAAATCACAGGGTGATGTAGAGATTACAAAGATCCCTTCAAAGGTATTTTTGTATCTTTCTATAATTAATCATTTCAAACGATTATTTGCTAATTCACATAATTCAAAAAGGTTATGATGGCATGCTGAAGAGCGGTTTTGTGATGGAAAAATACGTCATCCAGCTGATTGTCCAAAATGGAAGAAAATTGATGCTTAGTATTCTACATTTGGAAATGAAATTATAAATCTCAGACTATGGTTGTGCACAGATGGAATGAATCCATACCGAACACTCAGTAGCACACATAGTTCATGGCCCGTTTTATTGGTAATTTACAACCACTCTCCTGAAGTTTGTATGAAGTGCAGATATGTCATGTTGAGTACAATGATCTCTGGTCCAAAGCAACCTGGTAATGATATTGATGTTTACTTGTCACCGTTGATTGATGATTTGAAACTCTTATGGGCTGATGGTATTAGGGTGTATGATTCTTATAAAATGGAATATTTTCAACTGCATGCAGTGCTTTTGTTCACTATAAATGACTTCCCAGCATATGGAAATTTGTCTGGATACAGTGTTAAAGGGAATAAAGCATGTCCAATTTGCGAACAACAGACGTCCTATTGTCAATTGCATCATGGGAGGAAAACAGTGTACATGGGTCATTGAAAGTTTTTGCCTATGGAAAACCCTTATAGAAGACTAAAAAAAGGCATTCAATGGCTCAAAATAATTTGATACTACTCCAAAACCTTTATCCCCTTATCTGAATTTTGCGAGGGTGAAAAACCTTGACGTGACATTGGTAAAGACACAGAAAACTGGTAATGATAGACATATTTGGACGAAAAGGTCAATTTTTTTGAGCTACCATATTGGAGGTATCATGAAGTTAAACATAATATTGATGTCATGCACGTGGAGAAGAATATCTGTGATTCTTTGATTAGAAAATTGTTAGAAATTAAAGGAAAGACTAAAGATGGGTTTAATTCAATATTAGACTTACTATCAATGGGAATACGTTTGGAGTTAGCTCCCACTCCTAAAGGAAGACGAACATTTCTTCCCCCGCCTTGTCATACATTATCGAAGAGGGGGAAAATTAGCTTCTGTTAGTGTCTTCATGATACCAAAGTTCCTCAAGGTTATTCTCTAATGTAAATTTTTTTGTCTCATTGAAGGACATGAAGTTGATAGGTATGAAATCACATGATTGTCACGTCATGATGCAACAAATTCTACCAGTTGCATTGCGTGGAATATTGCCCATTCGTGTCAGAAAGACTATAATGAAGTTGTGTTATTTTTTCAATTCAATTTGTAACAAGGCGATTGATGTGAATGCATTGAACATTTTGGAAAAGGAAGCAATTTTTATACTTTGTCAATTGGAAATGTATTTTCCTCCAACTTTTTTTGATATAATGTTGTATTTAATGATTCATCTGGTTCGAGAAATAAAGTTTTGTGGACCTGTATATCTTCGTTGGATGTATCCTTTTGAATGGTATATGAAAATATTAAAGGGGTATGTTAAAAATCTATATTGACCTGAAGCCTCCATTATTGAAAAGTATATTTCTGAGGAGGTAGAAGAGTTTTGTACGAGCTACTTGGCTGCGGCGCAACACATAGGTTTGCCTCCATCTCGCCATGAACGAGTTAATAATGAGGGAAAGGGGATTCACAGCTTGAAAGTCAAATCATTTTCAGCTGAACAGATGAAGAAGTTAGAATATACATCTTGAATAACATATCTGATGCTCAACCGTATATCACAGTGCATATTAATGAGTTGAAACAATGTCATCCGAAGAAGAAAGAAATGTGGATTTTGAATGAGCACAACAAAACTTTTTTGTCGTGGATTAAAAAGACTTTCCTTGGTAGATCAGATGTATCAGAGACATTAAAATGGATAGTGGGTGGTCCATGTTTAAATGTGATAACATGGTCTGGTTATGACATTAATGGTTATACATTTCATACAAAAGCTCAGGACAACAGAAGTGCAGTTCAGAATAGTGGTGTATTGGTGTTTGAATAAGCAATGCATTTTTCGAGTGCTAAGGACAAAAACCCAATTTCTACATCAAATGCATATTATGGAGTGATTGAAGACATATGGGAGGTTGATTACTTTAAAATTAAAGTTCCCGTTTTTAACTGTAAATGGTTTAACGGAAACAACAGTGTCAGACACGATGAATTTGGAATGACACTTGTTAATCTGAATAGATTGGAAGACACAGGTGATTGTTTTATAATGGCAACACATGCAAAACAAATTTTTTATGTAATAGATCAATCAGATATGCAATGGGATATTGTTTTACAAGGGAAAAACCAATATGTTGGTGAGGATGAACTTGATGAATATGCTGATTTATGTGAGATCCCTACTTCCATGGAAATATTAACAGAACATAATGACGATCATGTTGAAGACATAGTTTGTGCCATAAGGAACGATCACAACGATGGAATTTGGGAAAACAATACATATGTACATTCCTAAAATTACAGGTAACATATGTTTATTTCTTGTTTACATTTATTTTTTCCATAAATGTTAGATATTGTAAGTTTTTTATTTATTAAAACTTGTTTTAAAATAAAATAAGTATATGTTTTTGTTTTTGTTTGTTTTATGTTTGTCTAGTTTACTTTATCATGTTTATAACCATTACATGAATTTTAAAGTGCTTATTTTTGTTCACTGACAATTACTTTACCATGTTTACAATGTTTATCAGGTTTACCATTTTTACCATTTTTACTATCTTGACCATCTTTACCATCTTTACCATCTTTACCATTGTTTAACATGCTTACCATATTACCAATGTTTACTATTATTTAAATTAGTACACTTTTCTATTTTCTGATTACATTAGTATTAAAATAATTGAATTTGTATATTTGTTCGCTGACAATTACTTTACCATGCTTACAATGTTTACCAGGTTTACCATTTTTACCATTTTTACCATCTTGACCATCTTTTCCATCTTTACCATTGTTTAACATGCTTACCATATTACCAATGTTTACTATTATTTAACTTAGTACACTTTTCTATTTTCTGATTACAGTAGTATTAAAATATTTGAATTTGTATATTTGTTCACTGACAATTACTTTACCATGTTTACAATGTTTACCAAGTTTACCATTTTTACCATTTTTTCCATCTTGACCATCTTGACCATCTTTGCCATCTTTACCATTGTTTAACATGCTTACCATATTACCAAGGTTTACTATTATGTAACATAGTACACTTTTCTATTTTCTGATTACAGTTGTATTAAAATATTTGAATTTGTATATTTGTGAACTGACGTTTGTTTTTTTTATTTGAAGGATAATGACAGATCATTCAGATGATCAACCACATGATTCTGGAGAGGAGAATATTGCTGGTCATACCTCTGGGGATGAACATTCACATGCTCCTATTATGACAAAGAGTTCAAAGGTTGGTAAAAGTGGGTGCACACGTTTACCAAAATTATCACTTGCCCGTACGCATGATCAGAGGATAGTAGTTGAGTTTGATGATGATGATATTCATAGAGGTCCGAATGCCAAAGATTTTAAGAGTTTTGTTTCAACTCAGGCTAAGACCAAAGTAAGAATTCTGTATGATGAATGGAGAGGTGTGGATAAAGCGATTATCTCTCAGTTGTGGGAGACGATTTTGGTAAGATCTTTTGTCATTGTTTGACTATTCTTTTAATGTTTCTAGTATATATAATAAGTTTAACCTCTTCTTTATCAGATGAAATTTGATATTCCTGACACTAGAGGAGTCAGGAAGAAATGCTTATCGTTGGCTGCCAGGAGATGGATGGATTTCAAATCAACCCTCTCATCTGATTTCATTTATGGTCATAGGAGTCATGAAAATCCATGTCGTATATATCCTTTTATAGATGAAGACACATGGAGAAAATTTTTTGAAAGTAGAAAAAAGAGTCATTTCTGGTAAGGGAAATGTAAACATTTATAAACTTTCTTATATAAATGATTTTATTAATGTTTTGTTAATGATTTCTTATTCTTAAATTACAGCAAACAAGGAAAGCTCATCAATAGATCCAATCTAAAAATGTATACCCTCATAGTTTATCTCGGGGAGGGTATACATTATTGGAAGAAAAAATGATGGCAGAAAAATTTCAACAACTAAGAGCTGAGTCTTCAAGATCTGGAGAGGTGGCCCCTATATCCCCTCCATCTAGACATGAAAAATGGAAGTGAGCTCGGAAGGGAAAAAAGGGAAATATCTTTCGGAAGAATCAAGAATCGTAGCTGAGAGTATTGTAAGATATCTATTTATTTTATTTAAGTTAACTTTTTTCTTCATATAAGTTTTAATCATTACAGAAATGTTCAATTAATTAATACAGGACTCTCTTGAGGAGAAGAGTTCAGAGGGGATATTTACAGCTACTGGGAGGGAAGATATTTTATTTGCAGCATTGGGAAGCCCCGAACATCCTGGTCGTGTATGAGGATATCCGGCAGGTGTATCGGTAAGAAAAGTGTTTCCATGTTCTTCAACTTCTAACATTTAGGGGGTTTATAAAAAAAATAGAATCCTTGGAGGCTGAAGTTCGAAATATTAATGCGACGATGGAAGACAAGATTAGAGAGTCGGTTCAGTCTATGTTTGCAGAAATGAAAAGACAATTTCAGACTGCAGCTCCCACTCCTCCACCTCCCCCTGCAGACCCCATTATTTATCCTCCACCTCTGCCAGTAGCTCCCACTCCCCCCACCTCAGCCTACAGACCCCATTTTTTATCCTACGCCTCCGCCGCAGCTTCCTACATATTGCGAGTTGTATGTTGATGATCCTCAACATCAAAAAGTAGCATACGGGTTGGTATATTGTATAGGAGATACCGTTCATAATCAACAATTAGAGGTAGAGAATCAGAGGGTCACTGTACAGGATATTATAGATAGATCAGCTAGGGTACCAATACCTACAGATGAGGTGGCGACAGTTGGACAGAGTATCGGCCATTTTTTAGTTTGGCCATCTATACTTCTTTGACTCATTACCATAGAGGTATGAATGCAATATCTTTTATTTTATTTTTTTTATTAATGTTGTTTTATCATTTGAAAACTACTATATTTCTTATTTTTTTCATAGGAATACTTCATAGGTAAATAAATATTGTATAGACAACAAAAAAGACAACATGCTATGACATCAGATACAGATTCCAGTGGTCTTGACAGATTGTCAAGATATTCACATTTTTTTGTTGGGTTTTAATGAGTTTCCAATGGAATCTCATGTTTGTGGACGTGAAATAAGTATGGGATTACAAAATCTGATATCATGGAGCTTGTTACTGGAGATAAGTTGGGCATCAACGTGGTGGAAATTTTTTCCATGTAAGTCTTAACACCTTTTCCCTGCGTTATATGTATTAAAAATGTATACTTATATATGTTTTGTATTAGGTATATATATAAAATTTTTGAGATGAATGAACTGACAGATGTATATGGATTCATGGACCCGTAATTGATTTCCCCTGAAGCATGTGCATTGACTGAGGAACAAAGAATGGTTTATATTGCTGAAAGATTTGAAAAGAATATAATCAGACAATGTTAGATGATGCCTTTTTGTGAGAGGTATGAAACACATTTCTCTCAAAGAGTTAGTTATCTTTTAACATAAAAAACCACTAGCATTAAATTTCCTTTTATCAGTGATCATTGGATGTTAGGGATTTTTTGACCAAGGGAGAAAGCTCTTTATTGGATATGCTCTGTTCATGGTGATGTGCGGGAATGTTTTAAGAATATATTGGAAAAGTAAGTTTCAATTTATCAATAGTTATATATATTATAATGAAATTTAAATTTACCCCATTCGTATTATTTTCTAACAGTGCATGGGTCTAATTTCAAAAAAACACAAAGAAAATAAATGCAAAGATCAAATATGTAAATGCGATGGTAAATTTCCATTTATAATTTGTACATTTTGATTTATTACATAAAAATAATATATTGAATTTACACTCATTCAAAACAGAATTTTCATGAACAACAAGGTCTCATCGAATGCGGATATTATATGTTAATATTTATGTATGAAATAATAACAATTGGGACAGTTGTGAATTTTGACCTGGTACGATTTCCTCTTAAACATTGCCATAATATTTCAAATTTATTTATTAATTATACACGTTAATTATCTTCTTTTTCATTTGTAGCTTTTTGATGACCCTCAACCCTATACTGCTGAAGACATCAAACATGTACAAGTGGAGTGGTCAAATTATTTTACAGGTTTTATTGAATTTTAGTTGTTTGTAATGTAAAATGTAATTTTGAATATTGTCATTTTAATTGTGTATTTGGTAGTTGTTTAGGTTTGATTTAGTTTTTTTTTGAAGTTGACAGTGTAAGTTTTGAATGTTATATAAGTGAATGTCTAATTTTGCTCTACTTCTTGTTTTGGTCTACTTTTGATGGTTCTTCTTGTATGGATTTGGGTCTGTGGGGGAGGGGTTCTAAGGGTGTGGGGGTGTGTTTAGTGGGGTTGGGGGTGTCCAGTGGTCTGGGAGGGCTGTCCGGTGGGGTGGGGGGATAGTCCTAGGGGGTGGCAGGGATGTCCAAGGGTGTGGGAAGCCGGTCCAGGGGTGTGGGAGTGCTGTCCTGGGGTGGGGGGGTTGTCCAGGGGTGTTGGGGGCTATCCAGGGGTGTGGTGGGGGCTGTCAAGTGGGGTGAGGGGGTGAGGAGGTGCTGTTCAGGCGGGTGGGGGGTTTGTCGAGGGGTGTTTGTGGGTGTCCGGTGGTCGGGGGGTAGTCCAAGAGTGTGGTGGGGGCTCCAATGGGGTGGGGGAGGGTTGTCCAAGGGGTATACATGATGGTGGGAGCTCCAATGGTGTGGGGGAGGGCTGTCCAGGGGGTATACATGAGGGTGAGGGCTCCAACGTGGTGGGGGAGGGCTGTCCATAGGGTATAAATGAGGGTGGATGCTGTTTAGTGGGTATGTTTTATATGTTATCTACGTACATGCTTAATTTTGATGTACTTCTTTTTTTGTGGTACGATTTCTTGATTTGTTTTATGGTTGATTCTGGTAGAGAGAAGATCACTGCATTCTGTTTAAAAAAAATTGGCTTTATCACGTCAGTTATTTAATAACCGACGTGACAAAGGGCCTGGAGAATGGTTTATCACGTCAGTTATTTAATAACTGACGTGATAAAAGGTCTGCAGAATGGTTTATCACGTCGGTTATTTAATAACCGACGTGATTAAGGGCTTGGAGATTGGTTTATCACGTCGGTTATTTAATAACCGACATTATAAAGGGCCTGGAGAATTTTTTTTCACGTCGGTTATTCAATAACCGACGTGATAAAGGGCCTGGAGAATGGTTTATCACATCGGTTATTGAATAACCGACGTGCTAAATGGCATAGACAATGTTTTATCACGTCGGTTATTCAATAACCGACGTGATAAATCGGCTCCCTCCAGTTTATCATGGGGGTTATATAATAACCGACGTGATAAACCCCCCTCACACAGTTTTTCACGTCGGTTTTATATGAACCGACGTGATAAACCACGCTCAGCCCGGTTTATCACGTCGGTTCATATAGAACGGATGTGATAAACCGCCCTCACCCCAGTTTATCACGTCGGTTCTATATGAACCGACATGATAAACCCCCACTCCCCTGTTTATCACATCGGTTGTTTAGGAACTGACGTTATAAACCATTGTCCAAGCCGTTTATCACGTCGGTTATTCAATAACCGACGTGATAAACCATTCTCCAGGCCCTTTATCACGTCGGTTCTAAAATAACCGACGTGATAAACTATTCTCCAGGCCATTTATCATGTCGATTATAAATAACCGACATGATAAACATCGCGATTTTATGTTTTTGACATCGGTTTTTAAATAACTGACGTCAAAAACCTTATTTATAACGTCGCAGGTATTAACGTCGGCTAGAAACCGACATATAAAATTAAAAATAACTGACGTAAAAAACGTTTTCTGCACTAGTGTAGGATATATTTTTAAAGGTAGTTACATACCTTACCTTATCTAGTTTTGGAAAAAAATTCGGCATTCAAATGACCTAGAATATGAAAAAATTACTTCAAAATAAGGAAACAACCATTATTCAATAGAAATATATCATCTAACTTCCCTATAATATCAATACCTTTTGCATCTTCTAGATGCACTCTTCTAAAAACCATGGAAACATAATGTTATATGGACCCCTTTTCACTAATAGGTGAAAAACGATCTGGAATCTATTATCTATGATTCCACCAATGTGTTAACATTTAAAATTATATTTATACTAACATAACTAGTCAGACAAACGAAATATAAAGTTCCATAAGTTGATCTTTAGTAATTGTCTTTACGATCATGGAAATACTTCTCGAGATGACCCTTTTACCATATTTATAGAACACAAGGACATGTCAGATATATTTAACTCTACTACTTTATATTGAGATATGTTCTAATAATATCTAACTTCCTCAATGAGGTGAGTTAGTTCTTACCTTTACATTGAATGCATTTCTGAATGGTTTTTGAATCTCCCTCCTCTAATGATATTATTTAAGAATCAATTTCCCTACATCATTGAATTAAAATTCACCCTTTAGAATGAAGTTACTATTTTAAATTTTATCTCTCAATATATATGTAATGATGTAAATATTAATATATCCTAAACATTGTCATTTAATGTTACATTTAAAGACTCAAGTTGACCTAAAATCAAGTTGAAATTTTTGACATGACCTGTTATAGATCTTCCTTATGATATAGTCATACATAAAAAATTTCACATCAATAACAATTTATTATGTGCACTAGGATTCTTGTATATGTCTTTTTAGGTATCTATTAAATTATTTTTAGTCTTGTACTACTAGATGTCCCAAGACACATTCTTGGATAATGACATCCTCACCCAACCCAAAGCCTTTCACTCCATCATTTCATATTATTATTTATCTAGTTTCAGATGTTTAGCAATTTTCAATTGAAAATATAGTTCTTTTTGGATGAGATAATCCTCTAATGAAAGCATACAGAATCCAATATTCATTCCATATAAATTTTTAATCCATACCACATTATCTTATGACACCATCACCTCTTGAAAAAATGAATCCCATTGAATAGAAAAATGCCTCTTCAATAAATTTTTTTCTGGAGGGATTACTGAGTAATCTACTGAGATTATAAGAATATTTTCTTTGATAAATTTTTTTGATAATCCCACAAAAACATTATCCAGAACATGTTAATTCTTAGGATGAATAGGAAAGATGAAATAAGTCCACTGAATTAACTCTCCAGATATCAGTGTACCAAAACATAGAAGAACCAGTTCTTCCAAATCACTTCACTAATTTTCATTTAATCAAGACTGTTTACCCAAAACTCACAAAAAAAATCACATGAAAACAAGTAATTAACGAAAAGAAAGCAAAGGATAAAATAGTTGGTACATGGTTGAGACTTTCATCCTATATATACGAGTAAATAATTTCATACATTCTTTTCATCATAACTATAATGTTATAATCATTATGTCTTTGGAGACACATAGATCACTAACTCATGTAATCAACCGAAACTATATAATTTGGTCCTAACCCCATTTTTATCAGTTACCACCCCTTCTAATGACTTCATCAACCACCGAAATTCATGGGGGTCCATCCATTCATAATATTGACTACTAATTTCCTATAGATTTCCTTAGAAAAATTTCTTATCACCCTAAGATTAACAATGCTCCTTTGAATCGCCCATTTTCAATAAATTCCATTATAATAGTAATTAGAAAATAAAATTAATCTCCTTTCTATTGATCTGAAAATGTTTTAACTTCTGGTGATTTAATCTCCATTATTTATAGTCATCTTTATAATATACATTCCAACCAAATCCTTGTTATCCCTTGAAGACCTAAAACTACTTATCATACAATACTAAAGTGTTATTTGGATTTTCTACTTCTAGTAATATTAAACATTAACATTAATATTATTTATATTCCCAACAATAGTTATGCATGTTCTTTGAAAACTATGATGGTCAGGTTGCTTCTGGTAAGATAGTTAGTAATGTTAGGTCACCATGGGTTGGTTTTCGTAAAGTGAGGTCCTGGGTTAGCGCCCATTTTCTCTTGCGACCTAATATTATAGTTATTTTCTTCCCTGTTTATGTATGTTTCAAATTTTCTGTCCCTTGAGTTGTATCTCCTTTGGTAATTATGATTTGGTTGTTTGGGATGGTTTTTTATAGTTTTTAGAGAGTAACCATTTTCGTTGACAATTTATAGAGTTGTAGTTGTTGTGGTGATATTTTTTTATTGGGAGTGTCTATCTATTACATCACTATTATAGATGAATTCTAATAGATGGGGATCACTATTTTAGGTCTCTATTTTCATAGATCTTCATGTTGGATGGTTTTGAATTGGTTCATTCTTGATATTTCCGAATAATAATGGAGTAATTACTCTATTTATTATGAGGAATTTTGTATCCTGCAGTGTTTCCTTTCTTTGGGATCCATATTGATTTTTCCTTGGCCCTCCCACCTCTTATGTTTTTATATAAAGGTTGTCAGATTTTATTACTTTTAAAATTAATAAATAATTTATGGGGAAAACATTTTCATGGTGGGCAGAATTGTGATGCCAATATTTCCCTATTGATTACCTTATTTTAAAATTATGGGTTATTTAAGAAATTGTGATGTTTCTCTTTGATTCTATTTCATTATAGGTATTTGGGGAGTCTAGTTGAGATATAGTCCTATACTACTATATTTTTCACTATAACTAGTAGAGTTCATATTTTTACCTTCCCTTATTCCATTGAAAATTTATAGGTGAATGTAGGTTTTAGATCAATAAGGGGAGATGCATTGTGACCAAACTCATCTAGTGGGGCTATTTTCTAGGAAGGTTTCATGGCTGATTGTTTCACAATGCGGGGTGGGACACACAAAGGGAGTCACACCATGAAGGTTATGTCTTTATACATCATGACCATGGGTAGAGAGGCCACATTTTTCCTAGGTGGCATATCACCATATGCATGATAGGTAAATTTGTGACCTTAATGTGCCATATTTTTATTTAAGGGTTATATTATTTTTTCTCTAATTATTTTCTGTCCTTTTAGCATACTCTTTCTCCTTTATTATGTCATATTCTTAGGTGAAAACTCAAGGGAGCTCCCATAATCATTATCTAAGAATACAAACTCTATTCTTTAGAAATTACAAGTATATTTTATGATTTATTTCTATTTTATATTTTTTCCCCGTCTTAATTTATTTCCCTATTTGTTCTTATTTCTTTCACAACCCTAATAGATTATGTTTAAAATGTTATAATTGAAAAAAGAAACAACATGAATATGATGAATATTAAATAAGAATATGTGTCCTGTCAATGCATCCTTATGTTTGATATGATGACCGTGTTGTACCCAACATAGAATGGTTGCATACGATGTATCCTTACAATAAACACTACATGGAAATAATGTTATTTCACTAGGTAAGAAAGAATCAGACTTTTGCGGTCTTAAATATGTAAAATTAAATACGTAGGATTTTTCTCACCCCTCCTACTGTCTTCCCTGATTTCACCACTGTAATAGAAATCGACACTCCATGTATGTTCCCCCTGCCATCACCCCAACACGACCCCTACACCCATAGACACACCCATTACCACCCACCATTACCTTCAATCAACCCCAACACTACCTCAACTACACCTATTGCCCATGACATTTGACAACAACCCCTAAATCCCTCAACATCACCCATCAACTCCCTTCATCCAGCACGCATCAACCACAACCTGTGACGGAATCTTAGTGGTCCCTCATAGTTACCTCTCATGTTCCCCATTCCCCAACGCACCATCGAGGCCAAATATCGGGTGAGATATTTAGTGGCTGCCACTGGCAGTCGTAGTTGAGGAACACCGATCGAGAAACTGTGACCCTGGGAGTGGTCAAATGGAGGTCTCTAAAGGCCTTTAGTAACTTAGTTTTATGGTTGATAAAGGCCATATATCTAGTAGTGAAATACTAATTTCATAAACTTGTCACCACCCTACAGTGAAATTTATTTAAATCACTTGTGAATGGATTAAATACATTTCACATGTTCCATTAACGAGTTTAATTCACACATCGATGAGATGTAATTTCAGGGTAGTTATTTTTTAAAAATTAATTCACACTCCATGTTCTTCATTTATAGAGGGGAATTATGTATCATGTATATATATATGGAGTTCTCTCATTGGTATGTATGATAAATAATAATCATTAAAGATGATTTTTTTCTATAATTTCATGGAAATATTTCAGGAAACACTCTTCCTTATGTGGATTCATTCATCGTATACCAGCAAAGGTACTAGAACTATTCTCGACACATGAGAATCCTCCCAAGAACATTCAATAGATCCTAAGGCCAACGGATTACCTATATAGGTAAGAAGTTTTTTTGTTTCTTGTATGATTTTATCATGATTTTATAGAGGCCATTTCAAAGAAGTACCAATTATGATATTTTTTTAGTGTTATTTAAATTTATTAATACTTTGATTCTATCAAGGATAGGTAGAATAATGTTTATGTTTCCTTCCACTTATTATGATCCAAGGATGATCCCTTGATACCTATACTGGGTATCATATCCTTCTTCATCCACTACTAGAATTTGGGGCTTTGAAGGCCCTTGGAATGGGTGACCACCTTTTGCAGCCGCATGGCTTTAAAAATGAACACACCTTCCATATCCCCACACCCCTGTATTCCCTCAAGATCAACCTTGAGAAAACCTACACCACCCATCCCCTCCCTCATCGCACTGCCTTCAATGCACCGCCTCCATCTCATTCTCAACTCTGCCTCCCATCCTCTCCCTCACCGCACCCAAAGTCACCTCCAGCTCAACTATGCCTCCGTTCCTCTCCATCACCACACTGCCTTTGCCTCCGGATGACCTTAATTTTCCATCATATCCCTCACGCCACCAGTCTACACCTCTTTATAATCTCTACCCTCATCATATCCCTCATCACAGGCTCCAACTCCCTTTCCCTCCCTGAATCTTCTCCTCACCAAATCCACCACATCCCTCACCCTGGCTCCCTATGCTCACACCTTTCCAATTTCCACAACTGACCTAAAGACATGTGCCAACCATCTAGCCTCACCACTACCTCTCCCTCTCGTCTCTTTGGTCCTATAACTCCACCTCAACATTCACATGGTTCCAGATTTTTTTGTGCTATTTGGTAATCCCAAATTTCAGTTTTAGTATATTGATTTTAGGAATTTCTCTAAAAAATTATCACTTCAATCAAAAATTTATTTTGGAAAATTTCATCACAAATTGATTTTGTCCCCTTGTATCAAAAAGTATATTTTTTTATTTATTGGGAGGTATTAGCGTAGTTTTTATGTTAGATATTTCAATATTTTTATTTGATGATTTTTTTTCATTTACCACATCCATGTGATGTTTAGTATTTTTTATTTCATAATTGTGATTCAGAATTTGTATTTATATAGTTATAGATTCTTGATATGTTTTACTTATTTTGTACCAAAAATTTTGAATTATGATATTAGTGGATCACAGATTCATTATTACCCATGTTGGATTTCTCTACTTTAGTATACCGAATAAAATATATTTTGTTTCCGAACCAATTGACTCCACCCATCGGATCAAATGAGTTATTTAATCCCATTATATATGAACCATGATCTATTTGAATACATAATATGATAAGAAATATATTTAATGGAACAAATGTTCATGTTTACAGTAGGATAATATGATAACTATGTAAGGGAAGATTAGCCATCGAAACACCCAACCAATTTAACATCACAATTAAGTAATGTATTGTGAAAATATATTAAGAACAAGAAAGATATATTCAAATGTAAAAAGAAATATCACTTGAAATATCCACTTTATGTCAACCTTGAGATTTTTCTATTAAATAGAGTAATGATATTTCAATGTATGAAAACATAGGAAAAATATAATGTGCAATTAAAATAAAAAAAATACAAGTAGTCTGAATTTAGGAAATATTTATTTTTCTAAAGGTTTATCCTACTTTTATATAATTCATCATCTACCTCTGTTAATATTGGATTTAGTCTCCTTTTTCACCTCCTCCACTTTCTTCGACCAACATCCATGTGGCTTTTCTATTAAGGATTTACCTAATTTAGTTATGATACTTGCATGAAGACTAAATTTTTTTCATGGGTGTGTGAATTTAAGAAATATTTCGACCTTCCCTCCTCAATGGACTCAGAATCTTTCTTAGCTAGAATGGATCAACCATATTTAAAAATCCTTACTCTTATAGAATCATCAGGGGGAACTGGAGTCTTTGGTTAAAGGGTTTGTGATAGATATGATATATTTTATATTAATTTAATATAGTTTATTAAATAAGGAATCATAATAGAGATATAAATTATGTATAATTTAATTATCCTATTTTCTTCATTAATTATTAGATATCATATATAGAAGTAAGGATTTATTGAGCATGATGGGAAACAATATTTGTATTTCATGTGCAATGATTAAATTATAATTGGAGATATTAACATTTCATATTTGGAAATATACAGTTTTATTTAGTTGCAAAACATATTTCCATCATGTCATATTAATGATAGGATTTAATCATGGTGATAATCCTACCACATCCATCATTGAAACAAATATTCAGTTTTCATAAAATATAATTCACTATGTGGATGTTATGGAGTAATATCTCCCCCAAAAAAACCATTTTGTATTTGTGGTGATATGGATATTCAAATTGATGATAAAATTTAAATTCACTATATCAGGAATTCATAAATGATTATTGATATCCCTGTGTTGATTTTTATTACTGCAAACCATCAATATATGTGAATTAAATCATACACTATCCATATTATATAATAATATGTTTCTATTGTATTCCATGGTTGAATGAAAATTACTGGCATATGACCATTAATTTCAATGATGTCTATTTTCTTTGATATTGTGTGTGTTATATATTGAAATATCATCTTGTCACTAATTTCAACATCTGTCTCATTACGTACAAAAGATAGTAATTGGTGGTGATATCACCATGTCCTCAAAGAGAGTCTGCATCCAATTCAGGCAACCCATTTAATAGAAATTATGATTGTAAGTTATTCATTACACATCAATTAATAGAATATATGGTATTCATTATATAACTAGTTTGTGTATATATTAGGTGACTATTAGGAATCAACTAATATTAATTGTTAAATATTTTATATAGAGGATTTGGTACATTTAAATAATTTTTTTTAATCATAAAATTATAATATAATCTAATGCACCCTTCTGAAAATGATGGAAAATATTAATTTTTCTGATAATTCATCTCACTTGGTTGTAATTTTCTTATTAACACATTTGGAAAATGTGTTTCTATTATTTAAGGGGATTTATTTTTAAATTTATATGAAAATTATGTGAAACTATTTTTAGAAAGAAATCTATATTTATGCTCTATTTGGTAGTAATTCATAAAAACCTCATAGTGTACATATCTGTTTTGATAAATTCTTTTGTGTAAGTGTTCTCAAAATTTCAGGAAAATTCATTTCTTGAAAGAAATCTCAAAAATGTGTTTATATATATAATATAATTGAGATATGATGTTTTAATTATATTTAATTCTACTTTAAATATATATTTTTATTCCCTTACCTAATAAATTGTGAAGCTAAAAAATTATCATTTCATAAAAATATAATATCTTAGTTGTGTTTTATTTTATATATTCATTTCATAAAAAATTTATTTTCGTTAAAAATATTTTTTTCTTCGGTCATGTTTTGTAATCCTCTCTAAAAAATATTTAGTCATCTAAAAAAGATGTATTTTAAAAATAAAATTTATAATTTATAATTTATAATGAAATGATAATGTCATTTTTGAATGGTTTTTTGTTTTTGACTAATATGAATTGAAGTCCATATGCAATGGGTTTGTCTTTATTTTAATTGTATTTTGTGATACGAAATTATTAAAATATATGAAATATGGCATCTTATGTAAATGTTGTTTCTTATTTTATATATATGAATTTGGAACAGATTTGGATTGATCTTCTAAATAGAACATCTAGAAAATATTTTGAAGGAATTATGTAGTTGATTTATTTTACAATAATATTTCATGGTTACTATATTAGTTGTTAATGTAGAAAATGGGAAAATAGATATCAATTCAAATAATAAACCATGATAGAGAACCTATTCTACAATGGGTCTCTAAAAAATTATAAGATTTGGACTCTTCATGGGGAAGAATATATTCATTGTAATCATCCAGAAATAGTTTTGATGAATGTTAATGAGGGAATATTGTTCCTATGAATAAAATTATTACATAAATTCCATATGGTATGGTGCATTAAAGAATTAACATCTAGAATGTTGAGACCAGTGAGATAAATCCACACTCTGGTTCAGATCATGATTCATTAATGTTTTATGAAATACCTGATGATGAAAAAACTGAATTATATTTTTGGTGTATTACTTACAGTAAAGTGTCATTTATCTTGGAGTTATTGCACTTTAAGAATTTGAATCAATGGATAGACACATCATTCAACATGTTGTTGGGGTTATTGAAAAATATAAATCTTACTAACACTAAGATTCATGAGTCATATTATAAAGCTCATATATTACAAGCAAACATAGGTTTCACATATGAGACTATAGATGAAAATGAAAACAACTTTATTCTATTTAGAAAAAAAAATGTGAATTTGGATAAATGTATGTTCTCTTAATCTTCTAAGTGGAAATATAGTAGAAAAAATAATAATAATGAAATTCAGACTACAATACAAGGGAAACCAATTTCCATAAAGAAAATGTTTTACTTTCGACTAAAGAAGAGGTTGAAAGTATTATTTATATCATCTAGTGATTCTAAATTATTGAGATGGAATAGGGAAAGGAATAAGGATAGTGATATGATAACTCACCTAGTAGACTCCCTTTTGTGGAATGATTTTGATCACACACACCTTGACTTTGGAAAATATAGTCGTAATATCTAATTGGGGTTGGCAGCAGTTGGATTCAATCCATTCAGATCTATGGTTTGTACAACTCATATCACATAGCTTGTGGTTTTGGTTCCACAGAATCATCCATTGTTGATTTTTATGAAACAACAATTTCTATTACATTTCACTCTTATTTATGGTCCTAAAAGACTGAGGGTATAAGATTTATTTTCAACTTCATCCACTAATTAACGAGGTAAATGAATTTTGGGATGATGGTGTGATGAATTATGGTGGTGAAACAAATGAAATATTCAAACAATATACTGCTTTATTGTGAAAAATCAATGACTTCCTAGCATATGAAAATTATTCATGTTTCATTATGAAAGGGGAATTTTCATTCCCTTTCTAAAATAAAAGTAAAAATTCTACATGACTTATTCATTGTAAAAAATTAGACATAAAATGTATATAAAAATTTTCTTCCCCCTCAGCACAGGTTTAGAATAGATAGTGTGTTAGTTGGTGGTTCTAAGGAATTCAACCAGGCACAAAATTTCATAACAGACGTATAAATATTATCAAAAAATGATGAAGAGAACATCCACACAATATATGAATTTCAGGATTCGGTGGCACATCCATTACCCAATATTGATGGTGCTTGGAGGCAGCACAATCCAAATGGGAAGAAGAAAATTATTTTTTTAATCTTCCCTACTAAAAATCTAACATGATATTGAATAATATGGATTTAATTCGCGTTGAAAAAAATGTATGTGATAATATATTAAGAACCATTTTAGGTGTCTATGAGAAATCAAAGGATCAAGTCAAATAAAAACGTGATTTCGAAGAAATGGGTTCAAAGAAACAATTTCATTAACAGTTGGGTGAGGGAAATAAGGAATACATGACTACTGCACAATATATGATGAGAAAAAAAATAAAAAGGGAAATTTTTTCCATTTTAAAGATACTCTAGGTGTATAATGGTCACTCTTCTAATATTTCAATGTGTGTGAATGTGATGAGCATGAAATTTCATGAGTTGAAAAGTCATGATAATCACATACTACTTCATCCGTTGATATCAATCACAATTCGTGATTTTTTATCACCCAATGTTTTTCAATGGTTGATTGAGATGATTAATTTTTTTTGAATGATTTTTTTATGAAATAAATGAATGGGTGATTTAAAAATTTTGTTGGACATAATTGTACTTACACGTTTTCAGTTGTAGAAACTATTTCCACCATCTTTTTTGATGTTATGGTTCTCTTGATAGTTCACTTAACCGATGAATTAATGATTTTGGGTATATTACAATTCAGGTTGATGTATCCTATTTATTAGTATCTAAATACATTAAAATGAATTTTACGTAACAGATCTCACCTAGAGGCTTCAATATCCAATGGTTATTTAAAGGATGACTGTACTAGTTTTTGTGCAAAATATCTTATGAATTTTAAAACAAAATTAGATAAACCCTCTTGGATTCATGATGGTCTAGTTGGATAAGGAACTATATTTTTTTTGACAACATCGAGTGGATAAAAGCTCATCAATATATCTTGTTCAATAATATATTATTATCACCATTGATTTAGTAAGTGTCTTATCAGTTTTATTATATAACTTTTACATGTTCTGTGGGTATATATATGTTTGATCATTTAAACATGTTGTAATGATTTTTAGGAAACACATTAATTAGTTAAAATAAGATATATCTCATGTGAGTGATTATCAAAATCAATAGTCCCCTTATACATCATTTCATGATTAGTTCAAGGATTTTTTATATATAAAAGGATTTCCATTAGGATTTATGTATAATAAAAATTTCATTCTGTATTATTTTTTATTGAAATCTATGAAATATATAGGTCCGTAACAGACATGAGTTAGGTGAACCTACACAAACTGAAGTATTCAACTAACTAGCTTATGGTCCATCTATAATGCCTCTTCATTACAAAGCTTTTGATTATTTGAGATTTCAGTTTCATATTAAAGATGTCTATGAAAAACGAGAAACCCAAAATAGTGGAATTGGTTGTCCATCTATTGATTCTGGTAATTACTAGGGTTAAATTAAAGACATCATTGATGTTTTTTACTAGCATGGGTTCTTATACATATTGTTAAAGTGTGAATGGGTTCATTCATTCCATGGATGTAATGTCTATCAAAATACATTTATGTTACTAAATTTTTAAAAAATGTTATACAAATATGAATGAGTTAGTAATGAACCATTCATTTTTACATCACAAGCAGAATATGTTTTATTTTTTCCCTTTCCATCTAGTCCACATTTGCATGTTGCTGTGAAAATGTCAAGGTGATGAGTAATTTTAATTAAATGAGATGAACCTGAGACTATTATCTTTTTTTCACAATAACTTCATCAACACACCATAGATAAATGTGAAAAAGATATTCATTGGCGGTAGAGAGATGGTTGAAGGAGAAATGATCGATTTACATGTTTAATGAAAGGTATGATTGTTTTTAGATGTGTTAGTGCTTCCCATTTTTTATCACCTATATATATATATTTTATCAAAATGTTTATTTCTCAGAATAAAATTTACACATTATTCTTTTTATACATTCATTATTATTTTTGTTTTAATTTTTTCTAATTTTTTTTCCTATTGTGGGTTCTGTTTCGAACTCACATTGGTCCTATGGTTGGGTTCTGCCCATGAAACTGATTTCCCCCTATTATGTAAACTTTTCCCCTTATTAATAAAACAAATTCTATGTTAAATGGTTAAAATAATAAATGCCTAGAACTACACATTTTGTAAATATATTTACATAATGTCACATTGCACTCCACATTTTGATAACAGCTTATCAAAATGTTTATTTGTGAAAAATTTTTGTTATCATATAATGTATTTTAAATCATGGAAAAACTAGTTTTTCTATTTATAAAACAGTTTCTCAAAACAATTGAATAAAAAATTATCATATTTTAAATAAGTAGAATTTAAAACAACTGGTGGGATTTTGGAGATTATTTAATAATCGCAATTAGCAGCTGCAAACCAATGCATAATCCAATAAAATCATGGTAGATTAAATTTCATTAAAATGAAATAACATAACGTACATATAATGTGCAAACCATGACATAATTCCTTTTCTATGAATGAGTAGGTAATATAAGGGGAAAAGTATCAAAGATCACATCTTAGGGATTCAAAAACACAATATATGGTGTAATTTACTTCACTATGATGTGATGAAGGGTGTACTGAGAGATGATATTTTCTATATGTTTATAGGAAACTGAAGTTCATTCACCACTAAGGGAACTATTTCCAATTAAAATTCATTTCATGACTCTCCTAATTTAATGAATAGAATCAAAAATAACATCATCTAATTTTTTTTCCAATATGACATTTCATTATTGAACAATCCAATGAATGTGGGCAGACAACAAAAATTCCATCACATAAATTAGTAATAGAATGAAATAGTTTTGTTTTTTATGGCTATACTAGCTAATGTAAATCATGAATCTAAGTTTAATCACATGAAATCATGATGTGTTGGAAACAATGTATATGCTCAATTTTTTTTGAGAATCATGTGACCCTGATGTTGTTTTCTTTTCACCATACCATCAAAATTGTTTATTTCATAACAACCCCCATCATCTTTTATTCTGATTACCTCATATAATATATTAATATCCCTCATGAAGTTTAGTGATGAGAGGATATAGTATCAAAAAATGCATAAACATACCTCCATTCCCTAAAATAGCTCCAAAAAACATAAATTATCATTCAATATTTATCAATGAACATTTAAAAATGACCTTCACCTTAACTAAATCACTATTATCAACATTACACTACAAATAAATCGTCAAAGTGTGGTACCATTATTTTTTCAACATGTATTCAACAACATGTAAACTCTTCAATCATGCACCCTTACACAACTTCACCAGATCACCATATGCCATAACTCCAACACCACAATCTTCCATATTCATTCCATGATTCAAGGGGACTAGATATAGAAAAAACTCATTCTCTTCATTAACTATATGTATGCTTATAATTGTCTAATTTATCATTCCAAATTTATTTATCAATCACTTTTTTGAAAATTCACTAAAATCTGCATCTACTAAAAAAGTATAGAAAAGTAATATCATCATCAACTACAAAATACATCCAACAATATTATATATATAGACCTATATAACATATCATACTAATAAAACAATAAATAAAAATGCCAAAAATCTATCCTATAAAAATCCCTACTATTCCCACATTTAGAATAAAACATCATAAAAAACCACCTATACACTTGGAACCTATATATACCAGTGAAAATGGATAGAAAATAATGAATATTGAACTCCAAAAACCACACTAAACATATTATCCTCTTCATCACACTTTAACTCCACCTAATAATACCACTAATTAGACAAAATGTATAATAGTCCTTTCTTTATACCTCTCTTTATAAATGGACAGTGATGTCCTATTTTATTTTCATGCATGTATATGCCTCTTGTCGAGTATATGATAGTGATGATATTTAATTTTTTGTAGTGAAAATAAAATTTCAACACAATATATTTTCATTTATATACATCCCAATTCTTACTAATTCTTCTACAACTGTAGACATGTCAAGGGAATAGACACCAGATCCACATCTTTCGGTAGAGCCATCATTGTCTATGGGTCAAGATATGAATGTATATAGATGTGTTTATTTTTTAATTAAGCATTAAACATACATACTCACATCTATCAAATTATATATGAATTTGTTTTCAATATGATCAGATTCGGTCACTTATTCTTAAAGTATGAGAGATCTTGGTTGTGGAATTTTTTCTTAGAATTCCAAAACTACCATTGACGGATCATTTGACAATAGATACCATCATATGGTAGTGGGAGCCCCTGTATCTATTCCCCAGTTGGGTAATATCATATACGACTCACAAATGTTTTCATTGACTACACATGATTGGGCGTCATTCCCCCAAGATATATTAGATTGGTTATAGAGGGAATTTCATGTAGAAATATAATTTTAGTTTCATAGTTATGTTTAAAAAATACTAAAATGTGATAAATATTTTCTTTAATAGAATATTCTAAGATGGTTCCTAATGAGTTTTATCCATTATATATGTCCAAATGTTATAAAATGTGGAAGGATCATAAAGGGAGAGATAAGAGGGATCATTTGGTACCAAATGTGGATGCCCCGTACATTCTGAATAATGTCCAGAGAGGGGTTCTACTCTATCAATGGCCTAGGTTAGTTCAATATTGGTCTATGGAGGCAGAATTAGTGAGTCTATTTATTTTGGTTTATATATTTCATAGAATGTGTACCATTTTACATGTTTTATATTTGAATTAATTTAATGTCCGAGCTGACAACACATCATTTAAAGAATTTTCATGTTTCCCTTATTCAACAAGGTGTTTATATTATTCAATTTTTTAAAATTATTATTTAATATGGGTTTTTGTTGTCAAATTATATCTAATTACTATGTAGTCATTGGAGTAAGGTGGAAGGACTGATAAAATATCAATGTGGATGATGACTTGTGATCAAAATGATCCGGTGGTTGGAGATATTATAATATGTTCATGCACTACTTATCAATAATTACATTCATATGTATATACATTTTTAGTTATATTAACATATTACACTTGATAAATTTGAGGATGAGTTTGCGTAGCTACCAGAGGAACAGTGAAAACTTTCCATTCATAGGGATGAAGCATTCAATTACATTATTGGACATGATGTTAATGGCTATAGTTTGACCTATAGAATGAGGTTTCCACATTCTATAATTTCACGTGTTGAATCTATGGATCCTTTATTTCAGGGATAAAACAAAATATGATAGATTTGGAGGCACGAATGCATGCTTCCAAGGAGGTAAATGTGTATCTGGTAGCTGAGCGCAAAGCACTGCACGAATTTGTGCATTAGTGTGATGGTGTAAGGGATCCTAAGGCACAATTTTATACTAAATATATTTATTTATTTTTAATTACATTCATTATAATTATCTTTATAATTTTTATTTTTTTTATACCCCTATAACATCAGACGGTGGTACTAGCCATGGCCGCACATGATACATCATATTCCAGAGGTGTGTTTAGTTTTTTCTTTTTTGGTTTCTCATTTAAATATATTTGTCTTATTTTCTTTATATATTTTTGGGGTACAACTAGATTTTTACTCATTCATTGGTCCATGTTTGTCTTATCTACCGTTATGTATCATTTAATCGTTAAGAGGTTCCTTCTCTCTCCCCTAAACTAGTTGGATGGTACAAAAAAACTAGAGAATATTATCGCTAACCCCCACTATCTTCATCTCTACCTTTTTTTAACATTTTGTCCTTCACTTATTCTACCACATAGGACCCCCTAAAAAATATATGTGTTTAAATGTATACCCCATTCAAAAATATCATCCCCAACTATATTGTGGTTCCCCTCGTTTCCAAACAACTTCCCTACCTCCACTTACCACCTAGTCTGCTTCTCAGGATGTAGTGAAATTTCATGGTTTATATTTTATAATATTCTATCCTAAGTTTTCCTATCCTACATGTCTTATAGAATTTCATTTTGTGTTTGTCTATCATGTTTTGTTATCAATATGAATCTCATTTTTTTATCTATATGATCATCCTATATATATATATTTTTATTTGTGTGCTTGTCGGTAGGAGTGTGTGAGTCTATATATCTGCATGTATTGCTGTATATATATCTATCCATTTACCCACAAATCCATCTATTTACTATCCATTTATTTGTTTTTCCATCACTCTATGTATTTTGAATGATCAATCTGTTCACAAGTGGGTTCATCCCTAGGTTTTTTTTATTTCCAAGCATATAAATACATCTTTTTAGTGATCTGTCTATCCATCCATCAATGCATGTTTTCATTGTTATTTTTTTCTAACAACATCACTTCTATTTTTATATCAATACATTTTTTATTTGTTTTTTGTATATATTATTTTGTGTCTATTCATTAAATTTTTTATTAGTGTATGTGTTTATTTTTGTACAGATAATTGTGTCTGCTTTCCTTTTCTATTCAACATTTTTTCAAGTTGAATTTTCAATTTTTCATTAGTTCATCAGTTCATTTATCCATCCATCTATTTTTCCATCTGTCTACCTTTCATTATGGTTTTCCATCCATCCATTCATGTCTTTTCTAATGTGTAAGAAATTAATAGTCCAATGACATGTCATTAGATCATATTTTTGGTATTTAAGAGTACTCAAGTACTAGTGATTTAGAATGTTTCATATGCTTCTCATTGTTTGATAGCACCTCTATTAAACATCATTGAGTAGATCATTATTGCAATGATTTTTGACTCATTATATCATAGTTTTTGTGTTTCTGTGTAGATGATTTTCATGGATGATCTGGATATTTGGGATCATTCGTGGTTGTTGGTATTCTATATGGATTTTTAGTGACCCTCTCCCTTTATGAACTATCTATCCCATAGTGACCTTGAGATCAAAACTTAATAGTATTCCTTATGTGTGTGAAGATATCAAGGAGTATTAAATCCATCTTTTAGGACCTATAAATCACTTGAATAAGGTATATTTTTCATATTATTAACTTTTTATGGTCCATCATCATCTACAGTCACCACAACACCATAAGATGTTCCTCTTCCCCAATATCTATCAGTAGTTCCACCATACTAAATGGACAAAAAATATGAATAAAACCTTCTCCATATAGACATTTTTTATTAATTAGTGTATCTTCACCAAAAATTTCATCAAGATACATATATGATTATATTATATTATCATAGTTTAAATGAAAACTTAATATATCATGAAACTGTTGTGGGTGTCACAGATCAGGAGAAGGTATTTTCTTAACAACAAAAACATGAATATTATAAGATGAATCAGTGGAGGGATGTCAAGATTGAAATCCTAAACCCATTTTTTATAATAACACTTTTTAAAAATCTATATAGAACATTCATTAAGACACAAATTTATTAATTATAGAGAACCCCATTGAATGTTTATCAGTTTTTTCAATCCCATAATGGATTCAAAAGATTTCTATTTCTTTCTCAAAACTAACATTGATATGTCGGTGGGGTTCCTTACTCAAGGAGTTCATGATGAACCTTAACAATTCATGGTCTAAACAGAGTGTTCACCTAATATATCCCAAAAAAACATTTTTGGTGGTGGTATTTTCATACATGTAACCTTAGATAGGTTCTAGAGAGACCTATTTTACATCCAATCAATTGATTCTTAATTTTTCATTTATAATGTTGAATCTATGGGTCTACATGATTTCGGGGATCAATCTATACGTGCTAAAGTTTCGGATATATATGTACATCAATTATATCTAGATGGATTCATAAATGGAGGCCACTTTTAGCTTATACTTGAATATAGTACATGTCCAATATACCAAATATGTCTGCATACATTCAATATTGACGCCAACTCCAAGGTTCAAGACCTAATATGTTTCCATCATCACAATTGATCAACAGTTTAGTGGGAAATATGGATGTTTATATGTGTGTCTGGGGAACTGATATGTTTTTTGGTTGTCTAGGGATGTTTTCTTGTGATTTAACCCATAATCATGGGTGGATTACCCCAAATGTATAATGATAATATTTGAGTATATGTTGGATCTTCTCTGATTATTATAATAGAAAAATTGGAGGGGAGTGGTTTTGGATTGGCCATAGAAAAATGATATACATAAAAAATCTATTCTATTATAGTTGAATTATTATGTGTTTCTCTTACAAGGAGTGTATTTATATGTGTTTCTATCTTCCCATTAAAATTTTCACCCACTAATTTTTCTACAACTTTTTTTTTGTAATCTAATCCATTAGTTCATTGGTATATTTATACGTTCATCCCCCAATCTGAAGCCCATCTATCTATCCATCTACATATAAATTGGTTTTCTCATCTTTGTTGGTGTAGTTGCATCCATCAATAATATATATTAGATTTACAATAGAAACACCCAATGATAAGTGTATCTATATATTGAAATGATTCATTATTTTAAACGCATCATCAATAAACAAGGTAGTCTGAATCTTAATAAACAACCAACTGACATGATTACTCATGTAGCACACGTATTTAATAATATCTAAAGGTAAATTCTAGTTTGGATTTATTTTATGTTCATACCCAGACTCTACCTCCTTATATTACCTATTAGGTTTGTATATGCTCTTTTTAATGTTTGTTTTGAAGCATTGAATAACCAAAAAAATTTCATATATATTTATTTTTCTTGTTTTATAGTTTTTTGATATCTTATTTGTAGGTTGATTGAGGTAGAATATTGTAGATTATTTTTAACTTGATGGATTAGTGTTTTAGTGAGGGTATCTGATTTAAATTTTTTGTTTTTATGGTGTTCCTGTTGTTTTTTCTTGTAATAATACTACATTTCCATTCTAATTGTTCTAGTTATAATACTGCATTCCAGCTATTGAAATGCAGGTTTTTTTGTAGGTTGTTTCTTTTTTTATGGTTATTGAAATCCACCCGTGGGAAAATAGATTATTTTTAAAAAAATTCCTTATACTAGACACCAGTTATAGATGTCGCTATTGGTTTTTGTTGTGCGACCATTAGCGACCTCCATTGGAGGTTGCTGAATATATGTTTTTCAATCCATTATAAATTTTATAGATGGTCACTAATATCCTTCCCAGCTAATGCTGTCATAGTCATGTTAGAAAGACTATAAAGACCACCAATCACGGTCACTAATGCCCAACACTAATAGGGAAACTATGACCTCCAAAGTTAGCTAGGCTCTGTTCACTAAAGACTATTATCAATCACTTTTGGCAGTTACTAATAATAAATTTTCTAAAAGTGATCATTACATCATTCTTTAAATTTCACTTCTAAATGAAGAACCTAATATTTTCTTAATTTCTCGTATGACTTTAATGTTTATTACATTACAAGATAACATAATGGTGGATGATTCATTTTATACCAATGAAATTACACTATTCTTTTGATGTGATTAGGAGGGATAAATATAGCAAGCATTATAGGATAATTCTACTTGCGCTATAAGCAGTGAAAAAAAAGAAACATTTTTGCGTTGTCAGATGATTTCATTGAGTGGTAATTAAATTTCAATAGTGGGATTATTATGTCATTTTAAGATAAAATAATTTCAGGTACAACATGTTGATATCGAGTGTAGTTTTTAGATGTTTGAATGTGTCATAAAGATGTTGAGTCTGACATGTTGTGTTGGTGTTCAAGCACCACCTGCAGATGTAGAGTGTGTTCTGAAGAGTGCACATTCGTGAATTGTATATGGCATGGTTTATAGTTATCATGATTTGGGATGAAAGATAACCTACAAAAAAATCCCACACAAGACTTCGCTTTGGGAGGCCCTTAGCTTATAACATTGGGCGTGTTATAGGGCTTTTGAAATTTCTCATAAATTATTGTTTCTACACAACAACTACAATCATGATTGACCATAGGGTAGTGTTCTTGATTTCTACTCCTAGTACTTGTATTACCTATAGACATCCTATTATCTCTTGTTCTTTCACTAACCCACATAGGCTTTCACCTACTCTGTCACCCATGGACAACCTTCCTTTGATCTTGACCATTGTCCCTTATAGATGGATGACTAATCAGGTTGGATAGTTAAGGGATGGCCTGATTTTTGGGATAAAAAAATAAAATGTTTTTTAAGTGAAAATGCATATTGTTTATATATTTTCTATAAATAATAAGTGTATACATGAATAAAATACAAGCCAATATTTTATATCAAAAGATTATATTTTTTTCACAAGACTGATATATTTTTATTAAGGAAATTAAATAATTATTAAGATAAGGACATTTATAGATTGTTTATAAATAACTTATAAGCATAGTTAGTAATATTTATAGAACTTATATAATTATTTTATAAATTAATAAAATATTAAATGATTATGGCTAATTGATTTAATATATTTGAAACAATTATTATCAATATTTCATTAATATTAAAATTATAATATTAAGAATAACTTTTTCAGATTTATATGTGTTATTAATTTTTTATAAACCATTTTAAAAGGAATTGTACCTTTTATGGAATTATATCGTATTCCGAGTAATCTGGAAATAAGGTAATAATTTAAAGATATTAAGGGTAAATTATAATGAATTTTTAAATTACATGAATAAGGCGATGATATAAATTAGTTTATATTTAAAATAATAAAATTTTCTTAATTAATTAATTTGAATTTACTACTTCAAAACATGCCTCTCACAGCTCCAATTTTTATTTTCCCCAGAAAAATTAACTGAGATAGTGCATCAATATTAGCGGTAAAATGTGGGACCTTTATCAATACTTTTTATTTTTTACTGATAAAATGTCACCTTTATTAGTCCTTTATTGGAGCACTGATTAAGGTTCCCCTTTATCAGCACTTAATTTTTAGTACTGATAAAAAGTACCATTTCAGAGTGCTAATATTAAAGCGCTGATAAATGGTGACATCTACCAACGCTTTATTAGCACTAATAAGGGTCCATAATAAAATGAAATAATTGAATAAATAATAATAAAAAAATAACAATTTCATTAATTAAATAAATATTTTTATTGATGAATAAATTTAATATACATATATATATATTTTAAAAATTAACAAATTATATATATTATACATATAGATATGTAAAACGAATAAAATAAAATAATTAAACAAATAAAAATTTAATATTAGAAAATTATGAAAAAAATAAACATTTCATTAATTAAATAATTATTGGAAAAAATGAATAAATTTAATATACATATATATAGATTATAAGTATTGATAAATAAAATATATTTAATATAGATATATAAATGAATATTTAATTAAATAAATAAATTACAAAATGATTAAACTGAAACATTATTGAAAATTTTATTAGTGAAATAATTATTAATCAGAATGAATAAGTTTAATATATATATATATATATTATAAATAGTAATAAATAATATATACTAAATAAAAATATATATAAAATGAATTAAATATTAATTAAAAACTTATAAATTTTTTATTCATTTTTAATGTTTTTTATTTTTAAATTTAACGTATATACATTTTTGTGTGTAACATTGGTTTCTCATACATATATTTATACATATATATATATATATATATATATATCTGTGTGGGTGTAATTAATGCATTTTTATTTAAAAACACATAGAAAAATATATTTACGAAATATATAGAAAAACAAACACCTAATATTACATAATATATTAAAATTTTAGAATATTTTATAATTTAATTATAGGAGGATAAATTTAATATATGTTTCTTTTAATGGGTCAATTTTATTTATATATTTCAAATAGTATTATAGTTTGACTATTCATTTTATTTATTTTTTGGTTAATATTTTATTTTTGAATTTGATCATTTTCTATTATTTATTTATATATATTTATTTACTATGTTTTAGTATTTTCAGTATGTATTCATCTTAATACTATATATGTATACACATTATTAAAAAAATATATATTTAATTAATAAAACATATCCATTTTGTTAATATTTTTAATGTGTTCTCATTTTGAATTATTCAATTTCACTCATTTTAAAGTGTATGTATTTAAGATTATATATCATCTAATAATGTTAAAAATATACTTGTAGATAAATATTTATAAGTTGATATATTTATAAATGTATATTTTCTATATTTATAAATTTATATAATTATAATTATTATAAATAAATTATTGTTATTATTTAAATAATAATTCATATAATTAAAAATAAATATTTATATATATTTAATAATTATAAAATTATAATATATTTATTTAAATAAATCCTTTATCCTCGCAATAAGGTCTATTAAAAAGAATCTATATCAGCCCTAAAATATTAGCACTGATAAACATTTTTTTATCAGCACTTTCCTAGCATTGATAAATACCACTTTTATCTGTGCTTATCAATTTTGCGATAATAAAAGGTCTATTTATTATTTCTTTTAGGAAAGCACTATAGAAAGTGTTCTTGATCAATTTAAAAGAACCCTAACTGTTACTAAGTGTGTCATGATTCTCAAACTCTCACAGAACTCCTCTACTTGCAGCGTGACTCCGGTATGGTCCCTCATAAGAATAAAGGCTATAATCCAATGTATGTTATTTTATACTTTTCCTATATAGTTATTTGATCTTTTGGGTTTTTAATTTTTCTATTTTCTTTTTACATTGTTCTTAACCATTAAAAACCCTACATCTCATCTCCTCAACACTGCCGGTGCAACTACTCTACATTCATGTGAGGATCATAAAGATGTATCATGATATTAGTTACCTGTTTTTGTGGATTGAAATGATGAAATGAATCATAGTATTCCTCTCTAAATTGTATACCTATAATATTATGAAGGGAAAATATGAAAAAGTGTAATTTCAATACTTTCTTTTCTGTTTAAAAAATTTGATGAAATCCTGATGGATTTCATGACCATTTTTTCTAGATCAACTAAATAGAAAGATTTAGTATGTGATATGGTTAATTAATTAACTAAGATTAATAGCTTATTACATTATAAAGAGTACTCCTCAGTTGATGAAATTGGTTAACTATATGTCAAAGAGATAATAATGCTTCCAGGAGTCCCATTTCATGATGTATCTGATAGGGATATGATATTATTATCTTGGTTATTGAAAGGACATTACTTTTTTAATGAAGTTATAAGTGAAATTTTCTACTTCCATTATTCCAAATACTAATTATTATTCGAATTTCAGTATCATGAAATTGGTGGAAATTCATTGATGCATAATTATTGATTTCAATGACTCCTGGAATGATTACCTTTCCTTGGTGGGATTATCTTATAAAAACATTTATCAATAAATTATCCAAATGGACCCATCTGAAGAATTATATTAAACGCATTTTCACTCTCCATTATGTTGGATAAAGATAGAAAGAATATCCCTTGAATATCCCTAGTATTTTCCAAAAACAATTGATCGAGTTATGTTAATTCAAAAACATTTTGAAACCACTCGAATTCAACTAACATCTTATAATAACCATTAGAGGTGACCCTTGTAATTTAATGTTAATGATCAGGTGATTATTATGGTTTCATTGATATTGGTTGACTAATGGATTATAAATAAGAGTAAATTAACCTTATAATATATCATTCCTTTTAAAATTATAGGAAAAGTAATGGAAATTTCATAATAGCTAGCCTTGAACAGATGAAAACTCAATGGTTGAATCTATTCCCTCAGAAATATAGTTGAATCTTATTGAGTATGAAATACATGAGGCTATGGAGTTTTTAAATACCCCATCCAATCTAACAATGTATTACCCTTTAATGTTAGTATCTTAGTCTCATTATGTTTCTATTTTGTGTGGAAGGGGAGTCAAAAGAGTGGTTAAAGGATTTGATAGGACAGAGTGGTGAAGAGATTGAGGTACCCTTGTATGGTAGGCACTATGTACTTGGTGGAATAGAAAAAGGTATCTTTTGATAGTCCAGCATAATAAGGGTCATTGTTAACACAACCAAGAACCCACTGGCTTCATATTATTTACATAGTGGTACTTTGATATTTGATTAGTGATGGGGATTTTTAAGCATTTTAATCTTAGTAAACTCATACACTATGTAAACTGTGGCCTGATACCATGTCATTGGGATTATCATGAATATTAGTACCTCATTCTGGTGGTGTAGTGTAAAATAGGTCTTTTTTTGGTCTTGGTTGATGTGTGTAATATTTTCAAATGAAATGGTTTTTCAAAATTAAAATTATTTGTATCAAATTTTCATGTATTGGAAAAAATGTATGTTAGTTTAAATTTTTTTTGTATTAAAAATTTGGTAATTTATTTTATTTGGTGACATTCTCGTATGTCTGACCTTTAGAATTCTTTATGAGCATTTTTTTATGTGTGGGTCTGTGAGGAATCGATTCTGAACCTATTTTTTATTTTTTTGTTATTCAGAATTTTCCACCTAGAAAGGTCCCTAAACATTCTTGTGGGTCTCATCCATTTTTTAGTTCTCCTCAGTTAATTACCCTCTTTTTTGGTAATGAAGGTTCGTTATAGGTAGTGACGTTGCCAGAGGAAGTTAATCATGTCTTCTGAGTGTTGGGAACTCCCAAAGATGTTAGATTTTGAGTTGTTCTGGGTCTTTATGCGGGGTGCATCTTTGGATGATGGGGAGTTTTTTTCCCAATCAATGATGAAAGTTAGGTTGACATGGGAAGTTTTTAAGTATTTATTTTTCTAATGGTTTATACTTAAGGAGTTGGAGAAGAAGAAAAGGGAAGAGCTCATGAGTGTCCGAAAATGTCGACGAGCAGTGAAGGATTATATTGAACACTTCAAAGAGATGGTTTCCTTTTATTTAGAGGTGGTGTCGAAGGATCTTTTGAATGACTATCTTTTCATTAGGGGTCTTAATATAGGGATTATGGAGAATTTCCACTTCTCCAAGGATGTCCATTTTGAGAAGATAGCGGAGTAAGTGTTTTTGATGAGTTTTTGTGAAAGAATCATTTAATACATTGGCTTATTTATTTTCTCCCATGTTGGGGTGAATACATTTGGAGTTTTCTCATTTTTTTGTGGTTCTTTTAAGTCCATATTTCATTATAAAAGTCTGATGAAATCAGCATTTTTTATTTCAAATGGTTTTTTTCTGAATGGGAACCTTTAAATTGTTATAATTGCATTAATTAGTTCCCCTCTTCCTATCGTGCATGTTTAGAGATGTCTATTTTTGTGGAAATCACTATATGTGCCTAGTTTGAAGGTTTATTGTTGAGTTTGAGATCATTTTTCTATTTATTAATAAAATAATATGGTTTTATAGGATTGAATAAATTGGTCTATGGAGGTGGGTACTTTGTTCACACAAAGGGAGATGATCCATAAGTCATTTGATATGTGTAGAAGTCATTCGTAGCCCAATTCGATGCACAATGTGACCCCTATAAATAAATGTTTTATGTCTCTTCCAGAATTAGATACACCTAAAAAATTAACAAAAAAATTTATATTATTTTGAAAATTTTGGAAAACAATCCTTATGTTATTGGAGATGTGCCTAAATCATCTGCACATCAATCTGATGCATGGTGTGACGTATCTGACATCAACTGTGTGTTTTTGTATAAAATTGACATAAATTTAAGTAAAAAGGTCAACTAACCTACTCAAAACCAAGAAAACACATTCAAATTATTTAACTAAATTATGAAAATGATCCAGAAGTCATTTGAGATGCGTTGCAATCATCCACACATCAATCTAATGCATGGTATGACCAGTTTGACTCCAAGTGAATCTTTTTATTTAAAATTGACCTCATGTTTATTAAAATTAACACTTTTTTTAATTTATTTATATATATTGTAACGGATATAATAATTTTTTTTCTTATACAGGTGTGTTCTTTTTCTCGAGCAGGGGTCATTTTTTTCGATATTAACATGAGTCGAGTCAGGGTTAAATGATAAAGGAACATTGATGCTTTTAATGTGTGTACTAATTTGTATTTATATAATCCTAAAAACCAAAGTTTTTAATGACTATAATATATTGATTTTTTTGTGTTTGTTTTTTAAAATTTATTTCATTTAAATCCTTTATTGGGACTTGTTTTTGTTGATATCAGGTGTGATTATGGGGTTGTATTGTACTGTTACAACAAAATATAGAAATACCCTTTATCAGTGCTATTAATAGAATTGATAAAGGAAAAATTAATAAATTCTTTTAAAATAACTGATAAAAGGTATAATTTTTTAGCACTCATATAGTCACTGATAAATGGTTCATTTAACTACCCTAAATTAATGTAATGATAGATGGATCCTTTATCAATGATTCTAAAATCAATGATAAAGTTACCATTTATCACCACTTTTTTAGAACCATTAAAGGTCAACTTTATCATCATTTTTTCATCATTGATAAAAGATTAGTGCTTCTAACCACGTTCATGTTTTCAGTGGTTTTATTTTAATGATAAAGGCCATTTCTAGAGCTATTAAAGAAAAAAAATTTAGTTGTGATTAATTAAATTAAAAATGAACTTATTTATGTTATTATTTAGACTTAAAAAATTGATAATTGAATTATTTTTACATTAAATATTGTTTTATTAGGTGATATTTTTATGGTGTAAATGGTTTATGTAAAAGAAGTTTGATTATAACATATTTATAATTCATAATAATATCTTACTTTCAATGTGAAATTCAATATAATTATTTTTCTGAAAATTTTATATTTATTATGGATATAAAATTTTTATAACCAAGATTAGGTAATATCGACAATGTTTCTCTTAATTATAAAATGGTTTATAGAATGATTTTATTTATGAATAGTTTGTAAAGGATTATCACATTTTTAAATTTATAAAATTTTCATTCATTTAAATGTTATTCCCTACTAATTCGTGTTATAAACTATTTATGAAATGTGAAATTTTTGTGGGAAAAATTTATGAGATAAATTGATTATTTGAGATAGAGACTTGAATGACATGCTAGGTACAACTACATAAAAGATTAATTTTTCATCTACATTGAACAATTTTTTTTTAAATTTATGAGCTTGAGAATAATTATTGAAGATAGTTTGGTTATATTGTGTGTCAGAGATATAATTAATTGAGTTTTCTCTTCAGTAAAGTCTCTATGGGGAGATAGACTTGGTGTCAGACTACCCAGTAACATAGAGGCTTATTATTTTTTAGATTGTGAGGGTTTTGAAATATATCACATTGAGCTTACTCAAGTGTAAATTTTAAATATAATTTTACTCTAGGAATTTACATGGAATGTTCATATATGTTATGCATAATAGGTAAACATATGTATATAAATGTACTTATCTTCTATTTTTTTGGGTGAGTAACCCAATATTGTGGGTTGGGTAAAACATATACATCATAATTCTTTAAACACATTAATTTTTTTGATGGAATAAGGAATACAGAACTATATCTTTAGAATCATGAACACAAAATGGAATAAAAATTAGAAGATAAATATTTCATTAGACTCAATAGTTAATAATTTAATACGTATGTGATTTATATTATGTTAGTGAGACTTTAAAATAGAAACCCCTCAAATATTAAAGTGTGAGATTCTTTCCAAATCATAAATTTTAAGGGCCTCAATCATCCAATATGGACGTTTCATGACAAATCTTTGTTCCCCTAGATTATTTTGTTTAATGAAGAAAAAAATGGGGTTTACAAAATGGTTAGTGCCTTTTCAGGATGTTTTATTTGGGATAAACTCATTTGGGAAACCATAAAAATTTGGATACCTTAGGAATAAAGTTGAGTTTATCCATATGATGAAATTTTATGGTGATTTATCCAATTAACTATACTGGAAAAATAATTTATATTATTGGGATGATTCCTTACCTAAATAACTAAATGGTGAGATAATCAATAAATTGTACTCATTAATTAATTAAATACGGATCTTGTGCCACTAAATGGAAATAGTTTTTGAGGATATTTTTTTATTGTGAGTGAAATAATTAAAATCCTTGGTAAAAACATAAAAAACATGATACTCATCGGATAAAATATATTTTTAGTCTATATCACCAACGACCATATCTTTTCAATAACTAATTGAATAAGTATAATATTAATTTAAGAAACAAATTAGAATGGTAAATTAATAAAATTTCTTATGTAAATGAAATATTAAGTGTTGGAAGAACACAATTTTGAGTAACCAAACTATTTATGTTTTCCAAAAGATGATTCTAAATGAAAATATGAAGCATAGAATGATTCGATTAATGTTTCAAAATGAATTATATACAATATGGACAAATAAATATTAGTCTATGGTCATATATTCAAACATTTTTATATATGTTCATGACTAATTGTGAATATAGGTAAATTTATGGCTGGTTTTTGTTAAGGAATTCATATTATTGTTTTTTATGGAAATTTTAGTAAAAGATGAATGGATCAAAGAAAATTTATTATGTAAATAAAATTCTATATGTTAGAACAACAACATTCCAAGTAACTAGTCTATTTATGTTGTTCAAAAGCAGATTCTATATTCTTATTTGATGCATACAATGATTTAATAAAGGTTTCAAAAGGAATTAGATAAAAGATAACAAAATGAATTTGAGTCTCTGGTCATATATTAAAAAAAATAGATATGTTAAGGACATGGTGAGACTGTATGTAATCTTAAGTATTTTTTTTGTTAAGTAATTCATCTTATTATTATTTATAGAAATTTTCCAAATAGATTAATGGATTGAATAAATGTTTTCATAATGTTATAAAGTGTTGAATTTATGAACTAGGAATGTAATGTCTAGGTTCTAGTATTGTATAGATTGTGTGAGTGGGTAAAATTTCAAACCTAAAAAAGATAAAATTTAGTTCGAGATTCAATCATTATTTATTTAAATATACAAGGTCATTCAAAATTATAGTTTTTATTAAGGTAGAGTATTAATTCCCTAATATTTAATTATTTAAAATAATTGAAGGAGTTTGTAAAAATTAATGGAATTTCCTTGTTAGGTATCAGTGTTTTAGAATTTAATCCTTAAATTTTGAGGAATATGTGATAAAAAAAAAATTTTAAATTTTTTTTATAAATACATTCATTTAAAATCAAGAGAATAATTGATAAATCATGTAGTTTATATCATAAAATATTAGTATATAAATGAATTTACCAATCTCAGATCTTAAAAGGATATACATCTTCATCTTATTTCTCTTATATGATTAGAGAAGTTATTCATAAACAATGAGTTTTTATGAATATAATGAGATGATTAATTATATGGAAATGATTTATGATTCAATAAATTCTATTAAATATTTTGAGAAGAAGGCAAGGGAAAATATATTTTATCCTATATAAAATGTTTATCAATATATTTGTTAAAATATATTCCTACCAACCATATATAGAATATTTTGGTAAATAATCTTATATTTATATAATAAAATTTTATAAACACATAGAACTCCAAAAATGATATTGAAATAGATTTATATCATTACAAAAAATAAATATTAGTTTTTTCTCTAACACATAGGAATTTTAATTTAATCTTAAAATGATATTCTAAAAAATAGAATCTAAGGGAATAATGGGGGAATTTTTGGAATTAGAAAACTAAAATTTGAACACTATACTATTCAAAAAATTATATAATTTTCCCTTATATCCAAAAATTATTAGGATATGTTTTATCAAATAAAAATGTATAGAGTTACATTTAGTTACCATGAGAAATACTATAAAGTTTTATGATAGTTAAAGTGAATGTTTCTTTGTACTAAATATGTTTAGGAAGGGATGGTAAATAGACGTATATATATACATTATTTTGAGGAATAAAATTTCTAGAATAATGTTTCTTGTTTTTTGGTGATGTTATTCTTATAATGCGTGCAAGGCATACAATGAAATATAAAAATAAAATAATTCATTTTGTGATGTTAAGGATTTTGAATATGTCTAAATAGTTAAATATCAGGAATATGATTTCCAAGTATCACCATTATTGAAACTGGGCTACTTCATAGATATTCCTCATTGAATGTTTTAATAGGAGAGTTTGATGATTTGAAAACATTAAGTTGTGGAATTAATTACATAAAAATGTAAATATATTAACAAAAGATAAAAAATTCAGAAAACATCAAGTTGAACTAGAATATTATCACATAAGATATGATAAACAAGTAAATATGTATTTTTTGTTAAATATCTATATATTTTAAGAATTTAAATTTTATGATGATTTTTTAAATAATTAAATATTCACCATATCTTTCTTTTATATTGGCTGCATATTTTGAGTGAAGTGAAATTATAAGTAAACCCTCAAACTGAGACATTTAGTTGTACCTAATTAGAAATCATCATAGAGTATTATGAGTTATCAAGCTATGTTATGAATAGCATGAATGTAGTCATGCAGTAATTTCAAATGGTTTAATATTATATTCTAAGAATATATTCATGGGGTAATAAGTAAAGACATATTATTTGGATGGACCATGACATGAACCGATCCACAAGGGGCTCTCTAGCGCCATTGGTAAACTGAGAGAATATAGGACATAAATATGAATTATATTGATATCAAGATCAAAGAAAGTATTATAGATGGATAAATTACAAGGTGGGGGTGAATTACAGTTTTAAAAACATTAGTTTAAAATTATTTAAACAAAAAACAAATTACAAAACCACTTTATGTAAAAGAATAAAATTTGGTCTTGGATCAGTCCAATTAACAAAGTATCATAAGAACGATAGATTTTGAAATAACAAATCTAATAAATTGTAATCACTAAATATATGATTAAACCAAATTAAACAAATCATATTCAGGATAGACATGATTAAAAAATTATTTCTCATATTGACAATAGATCTGGATATTAAAATAGATTTTATTTATCGCAATGAGAGCCATTTTGATAAAAAAAATTATATATATGCACAACAGAATAAAAGACATGTAACAAAAAGTAAAAAAATTTCATAAATATAATAATAAAATATAGGTATTTAAAAATTGAATAGATCTCTTTTAAACATACGATTAAGGTAACCCCAAACCAAGGCTAAATGATTCCCATGTTTAATAATTTCAAGAATGTCTATTTCTCCCCGGTATAGAAAGCCCTTGATATGATGAACAGATTCTCTATCTACCTATCCCCAATTGAATTTGATCTAATGGATTTTATTAATTAACACTATCCCAATTCACCCTCAATCATGAAGATTGATGTCTTCATCGTCCCAACCATGGAACCCTTGATCATATTCACACAATCAGATGCACAAATCAGTTACATATTAATTCTTCCGAAGAAACCCATACATGGTTTTTTAAGAAAGATTCTCTATATAAAATACAAGATACTAAGAACATGTTTCTCATTATTTTGATACTTTAGTGAAATTGATAGAGACAATGAATCATCAACATCAAATTTTACAAATGACTAGGTATTTATAAATACTCTTCCCAATGGTCATATTTTCCCTAATGGTCAAATTTCTCCGAGTTGGTTGTAATGGATTGAACACTTGACACTTCAACATATATTTTAAAACTAATTTTAGAACATCATATTGATTTACACCATTACAGTGCAAAATAAATTCCTTAATTTAGAAATCATTTTTCCATATTCAAAATTTAAACTAAGTCAGTCTAATAGACTTTCTTACTAATTTCATTAAGATGATATAAATATGTATGAGTCCAATGTTTATCAGTTCCAGTATAAGTCAATTATAATGACTGATTAGTATAAAATACAAGAAATAATGTCTTATATCTGATCTGTTAAAGGTTAATATGATGTTTATCATATCGATACCCATTATGATAATCACAATGAAGAAATTTATTTTATAATCATGAATACATCATAACTAATTTTATGTATTGTAAAGATTATGTTACCTAAAAAATTCTAAAGTTATTTGGACATAAAATCATATTAATGTAAATATAAATAATGTATTTATGATTTCCAAAACAAAATGGAATATAAACTTTTTATGTGAAACATATGACTCAACAATATACCCCTTTTTGGAAATCACAAAACCCTAAACATAAATGGAATGGAATATTTTAAAAACTTATAGTCCTTGAATATATAAAAAAATATATTTAGAGATAAAAAATGAATATTAACTCCCCCTGCGTTTTTAAGTATTCCAGATACAATAGAGAGAAATATGAATCTAACAGAATCCCTTTAGAGTATTATCTCTCACTAAGAAATAAAATTATCCCCCTTTGTTGGATATCTCCACTTACAATAAGGAATCACCATTTAGAAAATATCTCCCCATGTGTGATTTGCAAAGAGATACGGGGACTTGCTATGAATTTCATGGAATGCTAGGGAATATAAAAATTATACGAAATAATGTGATGAATTAACTAGTTATCTATAGAATATATATAATAATATTTAATAAATTGTATTGGAATAACTGTTCATAACATTTTATTTTGATAGAGAAGTAATTCATATATGAGTAAAAAATTCAAAATTATATCTAGATAAAGATTAGTACATGTGTTCTTAGAAAAATCAGTATTTCTTTAGTTGATTTTTCTCAAAAGACATTATCTTCTTGAAATTATTGTAATCTTTATTCATTATATCCTTTATAATCTTATTTTATATATTCATATTCTTAAATTATTCAAGAATATTCTTATTCTGATCTTCCAGACTAGAAACATATTTTAAAGAAAATATTACTCTTTTTATTACATTCTTCTGGTCTCAGATTTTGATCATTAATGTATCAAATTATTTAGTTTGTTAATTTGTTTAGACATTGAACTATTCAAAAAATCTCACCGTTTTGGCCATGTATTTTTAAATTGAAAAAGTTATCTTAATGATTCAACCATCAAATTATTCATCTCTTGAATTTATTATTTTGAAACCGAAAATCAAAATCAACATCGTGATAACACTTCACCATGTAATTATGAGATCATATATGGGTAGTAAAACCTTCTTGTAATGTTTTAAAATCATCCTCAATATGCATTTCTGAGTTTGTTATCATTTTATTTGAGTTTTATTTTTGTGAAAGAATGTCCTAAAGTAATTAACCTCTAGCTCCTAGTCTTGGGAATAAGAAATTATTCCTTCCAAAATTTTTAGATATTGAACAATTTAATAAAAAACCATCTGAGAAATTGTTCTTGCTAACTTTGGAAACACTGGATCATGATAAGGAAGTATTGTGTGTCTTGGGCCAAATACTTCGACTTTTCCTTTTTTTATCCATAATTTCCACATATTTTTAGCATTATCATTTTTTTTGAAAACATTATCATCATAAATTTCCAAAATATCAACTCCATCAGTGTTTTTATTTTCAGAAGGTTTTTTTTTGAAACATGATCATCCTCATTATTCTTAGATGAAGAATCTACTCCTTCATCTATTAAAGATTATTCTTCTGAGATTTATTATTTTTTATCATCTTCATTTTATAGTAAATGAGATGAGGATGATGTTGATGAGGAAGACTGAAATGATTTTTTGGAAATTATTTCTTCTTCATCACTTTATTTTTATTATTACTCGTGTTTTTTAATATCCTCTTCACATAATTATTCAATGTATTTAAAGGCTTCATCTTCTAATTTTCTTTCTTTTGATTCTTGACTTTTTTCATATTTCTCAGCAAGATATTTTTCTTCTAATAAGCTCACATAATTTTTATATGAGATTTACTTCTGGTGGTATTCAATCAAATCACTGACTTCTTTATTACGCTCTAACTAAATATTTATAGTTGTTCTGAAAATTTCTTTTCCATAGGAAATATGTGTCGATTCTTTTTCTACTGAAGGGTGGGGGCGATTATGTTTATACTGAAGTTGGTACCAATTATTTTTCTATTGTTACTATTGGAACCATGTCTGGAATAGTTACTTTTCTTTTTCCCTTATATTTGATAGAGGGAGGATTTCCATAAAATCCTAATGTTTCTTGAACCATTAACCGTGCATTTTGGTTTGGATGATTTGTAAAATATGTTAGTAAACAATCTTTCCCAATTCTGTTTCTAAATATTTCATCATATTTTAACATAATAGAGCTTCTCATAGCCTCTTATTTTGTTTATTATTTTTAGATTATTCCTAATGTTCAGCAACACCACATATATTTTTGGACATAGCCTCAGTAGGGTCAAATTTGTTTTTTAGTAAGACTAGGATTCTTTCTAGCTTAAATCCTAATTCATTCCATAAAAACATCATCATGTATAGTATTTTTATTATATTCTTTATTCCCTTCTATGTAAGGTGATCGTTCATCTTTTCATTTAGTTTCCTTATTATTCTCTAACTTATTTGACTTATTTGGGTCTAATTAAATGGTTTTGGGTTTTTGAACAATCTTATTTGATTTATCATCAAACATAAAAATCATTCTCATTATCATATCCTCAACGATAAAATAAACATTCTCCATCATAACATGGGACTTTTTTTATCAATCTTGATAAATTTAAAACATTCCATAATAATCTTATATATAAAATCCAAGATCACTATAATTTTTTATAAGATGGAATTGTTTTTAGCATTCTGAATAATCAAGAGAATAAAATTTACTGGGTAATTCTTCCTCACATTAGCAAAATAGCCCAATAAGAAAATGTCTATAACTTTTAGAGTATCTCAGTATCCTTTCCTAGGAATGAAAAAAAACTCACATCTATAAATATATAAAAATATTGTAGGTAGTAATATGGGAAACTATTCTATATCATTCATCATGAGTAAATAGAGAATCTTCATTATTACTTTTTTCAAATGTTCATCGGGAATCAGGAAGCTTCTTTGAAGGATTGTCTGTATCACCACCATATGCTACTCCAGCCAATTCCATTAATATGGATTGTTGTTTGATAATCTTAGAAGTGGAATAATACTCATGAACAAGTTCTTTTTAATTCTTATCAATTTTAATATCTTTATTTTCTATAAAAATAGATTCCCAACCTTGAAACATAATTGACTTCCTTAATGTGAAATCATATTTTTCAAATAAATCTAATTGCACTACCATTTATCTAAAGAGAAACAAATTTTGTAATTAGGTTTTTCATTAACTATATCAATAATGTATATGATCAATCAGATAAATATAATGAATTCAGACTAGTAGATATTCTAGGTAGTAGTTGTTCAGTGAAAAAAATCTCAAGAAACTAATGTGGGATAGACGGTCCCTCCTTTATATAGGTTATTGAGATAAAAATTTATCTTTAAACGAAATTTCAAGGGATTAGATAATAGTCTATTTGATATGAAGGTTTAAAATACTCTAATAAAATATTTAAAATGTTTTTAACTCATGAGGATTTTAAGAAAGTTTATCATATTTCTAGTGAATATGAATTTTTTTAAAAAAATAACACAATATTTTTATGAAAACTGAAAATAATAATAAAAAATAAAATAAAACTAATCATAATAAAATAGTATAAAAAATAAAAGATCATAAGAATAACTTTTGGAGAGGAAGGTTTCTTAGGTATGATTAACATGTTATTATTGATAATTTTAAAACAAATTAAATTACAACTATTTCAAAAAATGAGTATGATTGTTTTTATTATAACAACTAAAATAAGACGTTTAAAAAGAAAAACATACATTAGTTTTTTTCGAATAAAATTGGATACATTTAAAAAATTAAACTGAATATGATATTCTCATGAACCTCAAATTTTCATAAAAACATGAGTCAAGAAAACACATTATGATATTGTTTTTTAAGAAAACCAAAAAAATTTAATAGTCTAAATGTTTTGAAAAACAAGAAACATATGTACTCCCCCTATGAGCAGGAGTATCTTAATATAATGAGTTTAGTAATATACGAAGTAGATATGATTGATTACTTTTTTTTATTCCTATCTTCTATTTAATTTATGAAAATATATTATAAGTTAAGGATTTTTTAAAGATATCAGTAAGATGACATTGAACTCTGATAAATTATAAATTGTTATTTCTTTTTAATGTGTGATACCTATGAAAGTGATTACTTAAATCTATGTGTTTTTCATGAGAGTGATGTTTGTGGTTCTTACTTAAAGAAATGTCACTTGTGTTATCACATAGTATGTTAGTTTTTTTAAAACTCATGCCATAATCGATGAGTGTGTTTGCATCCACAATAGTAGTGCACAAAAATTTGAAGCTTCAACATTTTCTGTTTTAGAAGTGGAAATTACTATGGAGTTTTGTTTCTTACATGACCAAGAATCGTGTGAGTCTCCTAATAAATTACATGTTCCTAAGGTACTTTTGCTATCTATTCTACAACCACCCAATTTAGCATCTGAAAAAATAGTTCAAAAACAATTCTAGAAGAATATAAAAATCCTAAATGAATAGTTCACGTAAGACAACAAAAAAATAATTTCTTAGTTTTAAATAGAAATTATTTTGGATTTGATTGATATATTACTCATAACCATAGAAACAATATTAAATATAGATGACTTGTTGTTAGGAAAAATAAACTTCCTATGATACCTCTAAATGTTCATTGATCAACGGGTTACCCAGCCTCATCAAGATCTATTGTATTGGAGGTACCAAGAGGAGAACTAATACTATCAGTGTTATTGTGTCAAAAAAATTTAAGAACTTTTATATACTTATGTTGACATTTATAGTTCTTTATGGTTTTTGATAAATTTTAAAACATAAATTGAAAGTTAAATCACCCATCACACTAATATCAAACTCATATTTCATAGTATCTAAAAAGGAATCAGTTAAATATTATTGAGTTGATGCAAATATAAATTCATCAACATATATTTGAACACTCATAATGTTTTTGTTAAATTTTTTTTAACCAAATTTGGATCAGTAATTCTCTTAGAATCATTGTTTTATAACAAAAATCATGTTAATATATCAATCCAAGCTCAAGGGGAATGTTTAAGTCTATATAATGATTTGGTAATTTTATAAAGATAATCTGGATGTTTTTTATCATCAAAATAAGAGTTTTTTCTGAAAGAAATTATATTGAACATAACCGTTAAGAAAATCACTCTACACATTCATTTTAAAATGTTCAAAATTGAAGAATGATTCAAAAGATAATAGAGTATAAATAGATTCACATCATGATGTCGAATCATTGGGTTATTAATAATCTATTCCATCTTGTTGATTATATCATTTAGAAAATGTTCTTTCTTTATTACTAATAACTATTCCATTTTCACAACACTTATTTCAAAATACTGATTTTACTCTATGGAGAAATGTTTTTTAGGCTATTTACTGAGATCAAAACATTGTTCCTTTCTAGTTCATTATGTTTATATTTCATTAACTTAATCCAATCCCCATAACCTAATTCCACATCAAGAGTTTTAGGTTAAAATTAGGAAACAAAATCAAGATCTCATATTTTATTTCTTATGGAACTTCTAGTCCTAATTGGTTGATCATAATTACCAATGATATTATCACAAGGATGATTCCTATGAAACAACTGACATGGGTGTTATAAAACATATTCTTCAACATAAGGTAGAATATATTTTTGAGTAAATACTTCAGAAAATATTTCCTGGCTATTTTCCTTAAAATAGTAATTTTAAAAGAATGGTTGAGAATCTGTTTTAGAAAACACATATGAGGATGTTGATTGGGTTTGTTAAAAAACAAAAGTATTGGTTTAATCAAATTTAACATGAACTATTTCCTCAATATTACATGTGTTTTTGTTAAATACTCTATATAACTTATAAGTAGTGGAATAACCTAAAAAAATTCCTTCCTCAGATTTGGTTGTGACTTTTTTAAAGTTATATTTTTTTCAATATGAATACTTTTCATCGAAATACTTTGAAGTGAGAAAATTTTTGTTTTAAGCTTGTACATAATTCATAAGGTGTTTTATTAACAAAAAGGACTTTTTAAAATTTTATTTATAGTATAAAAAGAAATAATAATAGCTTCAGTGAAAATATGTTTAGTAATTGAGTATTCACTAAACACGGTTCTTGATATTTCTTGGAGAATACAATTTCATATTTCAAAGACAATATTTTGTTGAGGAGTTATAGTAGTAGAAAAGTTATGTGTAATAATTTTTATAATAATAAAAGTTTCCAAAACATAAATTAGAAATTATCCACCCTGATCGCTAAGAATAATAATCTATGGATGGTTTTTTTCATTTAAAACAGAGGGTTTTATTGTTTTATAATAACAAAAGGATTTAGATTTATTTTTTCAGAAATTTGACCTATGTATATCTAATGTATTCATCGACTAAAAAAATAAATAATACACTCCTCCAATTCTATTAGTTAGTGTAGGACCGAAGAAATCCATCTTCAATAACTTAAAAGAATCAGAAGTTGAGACATAACTATTAGATTCACAACTAGACTTATGTTTCATACCATTTTGAAAATGGTTAAAAAATATAATAATCAAACCAAAGTTAGGGTTTATCCTTAACAAGCCTTTTATTAGTTCACATACATATGTTTATAAGGTTATAGAGACCTAGCCTTCTATTTAAAACAAATAGTGATCTTCTATTTCACTATGGAAAGGTATGTCTTGGATTCTAAGGTCTTTTAAGTCATGTGTTCAAACATTATCATGCCAATTGGAATATTGAATGTATTTATCCTTTTAATTGCATACTATACAATTATCATTTTTAAAATTCAAAAGGTAAACATCATTACAATATTTAATTATTTTTATAAGGTTGTTCTTAATCCTTTTAATAAGTGAATACATTGAAATTAAATCTTTATCAAGAGAGAAATATTACCTATACCAAAAATAAATCCTTGAGATTTATCTCCAAATTTAACTTTCCCACCTTTCATATTGATAATATTTTAAATGAAATAATTTTTCCCAGTCATATGTATAGAACACCAACTATAAATGTACCAAATATTTTTGTTTTTGGAACTAATTTTTTCCTCAAAACAAAACAATTAGTTTTTTGGATCCCAAACACAATAGGGTAAAGTGTTAAAAAACATAATATTAGGTAAACACATTTATTTAGAAAAATTATATTTAATAAATCCTCATGATTTAACTTTATTTAAGGGAAAAAAATTTTATTTTAGTGACCCCCACATTGTGATTTTCTTTAAAAGGGTACACTTTTCCGAACAAATAAATGTTATTGAAAATAGGGTTTTTATGAGAAATCCCTATTCTAGAACTAGTACCATGAGGATGTATTTTTTAATTCATTTTATAAAAATGATCACTTCTAGAATTAAATATTGAAAATAGTTTTTTAAGAATAAATTTTACTTCATCACGAAAATGGATTCTTATCCACTTGAGTAACGATTTTATAATTGATTTTTTCTTAACTAGTTTGTAAATTATACTTTTCAGAAATTATTTTTTCTACATATATAGAAATATTATATTTTCCCAAAAAAATACTTATTAAGATATTTATAAATATTTGATACTTATTTTGTTAAAAAATTTGTCCTTTAATTTTCATTATCAAGTTTTTTGTAAACATTTTAATTTACATTCTCATGGAGTTTTGTACAATGAGAAACTAATTCCAATAAAGGTAAACAATTATCTTCATTATTGGAAGAATATTCTTCATGAAAAATTTTATGAGGTATCTATTAAGATGTCGAATGTTCCTATATCAATAACATTCATTATCAAAAGTATTATATGAGGAATATCCTTCACTTTCAATCTAAGAATAATTTTCATTAATCAAATTATTTCCTTTTATTTTTAGTACTTTTCATATTCTTATTATAACTCATTTCCTTCCTATCATCCATTTTTAACTTTGGAAAATCATGGTTGATATGTACTGCTTTTTTACACTCATATCAAGTAACATTAGAATATTTCATTTCATTAATATCATTTTTTTAATTTTCCTATATAAATAATAAAAATCATTCTTTCCAACTATCTTGTTCATCCTCTAAGTAAGATTATCTAGTTAATTTTTAGATTGTTCAAAATCACTAGAATTATGTTGTATAGAAACCATTTTCTTTCTTGAAGATTTAATAACATTTTCATGTGTCCTAACATTAGTAGGAATTGTAATAGTATTGAAAGCAATACCTATATTCTTTTTCATAGATCTCTCTGTATATGTTTCTAAACTACTCTCACATTGCATTAGGGTTCCAATAAGTCCATCCCAAGTAATATTTTTATCTTTCATTTATTTCATAAATAATAGTTCTTTTTGACTCTCATTCATTGGGAATTATATCTATTATCTTTTCCATGATAATTTCATCATATAATCCTTTCTCTATGATTTATTGAACACTATTTATGAACGTCATAAATTTCTGATACAATTTTCCACTGATTCTCTAGGAAAAAATTCAAAATCATGATAGTAATCTCATAACATGGCTCTCCTAGTTTAAAAAACATTTGAAGTTATGATGTGAGTAACTTATATATTTTTCCAAATACTATTTCATGATTCATAAGATAATATATGGTTTTATATACATCTATTTTTGGGACCTAAAAAAGTGTTTCTTAATTTTTAATTCAGCCGATATTCTATATTTTTTTGATTTCAGGAAGCTCTAAATTCTTTATTAAGTATTTTATAATTACTAGTTAGCATAAAAAATTATCGAATCCTCCTTCTGTTAAAAATTTCTTCATTCTATCTCTCTAATATTCATAATCAGGACCATAATTATTTGGTGGCCTATTGGGATTGATATTATTGATGGATCCAACATTTACACAGGACGCCTTTCAAAAACTGATAAAAACATTCTTTTCCAAAATACACGTTAGTGTAATAAGTTTTATAAACAAAAATATTATCTCGAAATTCCAATAAACATGAAACAATAATGACGGTAAAAGTATATCAAGTACTTGAGAAGTGGCATCCTACTTTGATACTAATTGTAGGATATCAATATGAGTTATATTGATATTACTATCATATAATTTATTTAGGATGTGTCTATAACAGGGGGTGAATTTTAGTTTTAAAAACATTAGTTTTGAAGTTTTTAAACTAAAAACATTCACAAAACGTCTCTATGTAAAAGAAATTTTTTCCCTTGGATCAATCCAATTAAAAAATTCATAATCAAGATACATTTCAATATATAATAGTTAATAAATCATAATAACAATGTATATGATTAAATTAAATTTAATAAATTGTATTCAAGATATATACAATGAAAAGAGTATGTCATAGATTCACAAAAAATCTGATTAGGAAAAAAGATTGTATTTATCGTAACGAGATTCGTTATGATAAAACTATTATATACATGAATAGTGTGATAAAAGACATGTAAAAATAATTAAAAAAATTTCAAAATTATAATAATAATTTAAATATATTTATAAAATTAATAGATCTCTTTTAACCTTATGAGTAAGATATCTAGAAATCCTATCTAAAGGTTTACATTGTTTTATACTTACAACAAGTCTATCATTCATCTACTAGGAAATACCATGATATGATGATTGACTTATCTTTATACCTATTCTCACGAGCCCTCAATTAGATGGATTAGATTCTATCACATAATCCCCAAGTTACCTTGATGAAGAAGATCAGTATCTCTATATTCAAAGCCTCATAATCCCTCGATCATATTCACTCAATCATATGCACAAAGAAATTGCAAATAAATTTAAAAAATGAAATATGACATGGTTTTCTTAAGAAATTCTATCTCTAAATAAATATAAGTGACTGTTAACAAGATGTTCATGCTATGTAGACTTTAGAAAAATTGATATAAAAATAGAATCATTAGCATCAAACTCTTCAAATGACTAGGTATTTATAGGAACTCTTCCCAATAGTCATATTTTCCATAAAAACATATTTATCTATGTTTTTTTAACTACTTGGACAATTGGAACTTAAACGTCTCTTTTATAAATAATTTTATAATTCCGTATTGATACATACCATTGCAATTTAAAATAAATTCCTTACATTAGAAATCTATTTTCCATATTTATAATTTAAAATAAATCAGTCCAATAGATCTTCTTTCAAAATTCATTATGATGATATTAATATGTATGAGTATAATGTTAATTGGTTCTGGTATTAGTCAATTATAAAGCCTTTGTTAGTATTAAAGAGAAGAAAATAAGTCTTATATATGATATGAAAAAGGTGAATATGATTCGTATCATATCCTTACCCATTACGATAATCATAATGAAGAAATTTAGTTTATAACCATGAATACATCATAACTAATTCTAAGTATGTTAAATTTTTTAATTTTATAAAAAACAATTCTAAAAATAATTGGACATAAAATTTCAATGAAGTATGTATAATGAAATTATTTCTAATTTACAAAACAGAAAATGAATAGAAATGTTATATATGAATCTTCTAACATGACAGAGGAAACCGCAATCCTACCTCCAATAGTACAGATTTTGCTGACTAAAATTATGTGGGTATGTATTATAACATGGTATTTTTTGCCTATATCAACCTACAACATATACATATATTTAATACATAGGATAATAAAAACTCTAGTATATTATATATAAATGATCAACTAAATTTTACATAATTTGAAAATGAGGAAATAAGAACAAGTACATCCAAATGATTAAATACAAGGGAAACAAGACATCTAATATAACATAACAATAAAAAGTATTAGGAATATCCTCCATGAATCATGTACTCCTAGGTCACTCTATAGCTATAGTAGTAAATACCACAATCATGAATCACTTGTAACCATAATGTACCACAAAGAATCACCATGAATCATCCCCAAAAAAGAAATGAAATATATGTATCTACCCATACCATCTAAAAACATGAGTTCCATCTTAGAATAGACAATGTGTGTTGGAAAAAGTCCCTTGTATGGGTATGTATACACATTCCTTGTAGGATTCACTAAAAACCCCTAATAAAATCAGAAAGCAACAAGTCAACTCAATACATAGTACATGAAATGTATAAGATTAAGGAATAAGGGAATAATAAAAACATTTATTCATCTCAAATATCTTAGAACAAAATGATGTATATGAAAAAAACGAAATATAATAATGTAGATATCTCTTAAAAAAAATCCTTATGGAAACAAGAAAGGCTATAATCATCCCATCTCCAATCATCAAAATTCATACCATGGGAGTACATAAGAAATCTTAGATCATTTAAGAATCCATGAAACCGGTATTCAATAGCCAATATCTACCATATATCAAGGTAAGTTCTATTGGTTCTTAAGAGTCACAATCCTTTTTGAATCATGTACTTCCCTTTCATTCCAACTACAACACCACCACCAGAACCGAAGTAGGGGAGCACATTCGAAAATAAAGTATTCCGATTAGTCGATGGAGCACCACCACCTATGTTACATTAATATAATATCATCAAATAATTATACAAATGACCAATGTTGATCAATACATGTAACCTCTCTAGAACTTTAGTGTGGGACCATTGCGTCATTGATAGGGCTGCTTCTATGAAGGGGGTAATGACCCTCATGGATGACCCTTGCCCCACATGATCTCCACGATAGGGGGTACCGACTTGATGGATAGAGGAATAATACCCAAAGTGTTTATGGGGGAAACATCCCTATCTTTATAAAGGAACTACGGGAACCACTCCTCACCGAAAGACACCTCAGTGCAGGTGGTATCGACCCGATATCACTCTAAAGATAATGCATTAGTTTTAAAGCTATCTATTTGATACTAAAAGGAATTTACCAAACTATAACATCCAAGGACACATGTTAAATATAAAAAATAAGACCTATATTTCAATATAAATGGAATATAGCTCAAAATGGGAAATTTACATGCCCATATTTTAGTCTTGTTTGGGGAAAAAGACTAGTCACAATACCTTGAATGAGTATACATCATTATTTTTGGTGCACACAATATGTATCCCCTAAAAAGTAGTAATATAATGTACCGGAACACTACAATGGATGAAATGTACATGTACAAGATATGTAGGCATGGAGAAATGATGTTTTTATATAGGTTGGGTACTCAACATGTACAACTACAACCCAAATCATAAAAAAAAGATACACATTGTATGGTCCTATTCCACATGATGTGTAAGGATAAACAGACTCTTAGTAATGTACTCACTATACACACCACACATGTGGCTAGGGGTGCAATACATGTGGGTCAAGTCACATGGTGTCTAATATCTGATTCTATCTAAAACCCCATCCACCACACCTATGAGATACATCTAATGTCTTCTTCTAAAATACATGTCGTGTAACTCTTAATTTCAAACATGAATTAACATTTATCCTAAAAAATTTTCTACCTTCACCAATTTCCCCCCCATTACACATAAACCTATTACTAGGGTCCTGATCATGGATGTAATGTCACTAGATGTCAACCTCTAGACTTTGATTATTGAAAATGTAATTCATCAACACTCATGTAAGTTCATATCATCATTCATTGATGGTCATAATGCTACTTCACCTCATTAACGTTATATTATTTCATTTCTAGAGAATTTTCCCATTTTTCATAACTACTTTATTCATAGTCCAGCAGTCAAACATACTCCAAAGATTATATAGAATTTTAAATTGGACTATGGACATTGAATCTCCATTATCCCCATAGGTCCATGATGAATACATGACTAATGGTGGAAAAAATACATATAAACAATTAATTTAATTTTAGTGATAGTATTTTTAAACATGTACTTGATTCATATATGTGATTAAATAAATAAAAAGTGAAATAATAGAAAATGGGATAATCAGGGATAAAAAAAATGAATAAATTGGTAAGGCCATATGGTATGGAAAATTGAAAATAATATAATTGTCTATTCATAAAGAAAATTTGTAATAGATCATAAATGAATAATAATAAACCCTTTATATGAAGAAGACTTTATTTTTAGTGAATAATATGCCCACTATGATGTTATTAGTGATTTTTATATGTTCATCCTCGATTCTATGAATCGTCCATGATCAATAATCTGAGAATCTCCATTGGATACCATCGATCATCCTCAAATATCTCCCCCTTGAGATACTTCACTCAATTCCTAGGATTATGTAGTGAACCATAGTGATTTTCCTAAATAGAGTATTTATAAAGGAATATTAAATTAAAAATTAATTAAACAATTTAATTAACAATTTTATATATTATTTTTCAATGAATTCCAACATTGAAAACCATCATGGTACCTAATGAAAACAAAAAATACAAAAAAGATAGGGTAAAACCTATATTTTGTACTAAACCATGGTGTCAGTTTTTCCATATTACACAACATTTAATATATATAATGATTTTATCAGAAAAACATGTGTCTGAACCCAAAAAATTATAATTATACTTAATATAATAATTTTTTGAAGGTCTATTCATGATCTCAATCCCACACTGATTTAATATGAGGGTGAAAACAATTCCTTGGAATCAACATCACCATTAGTCAATTTTTTCGATCTTATGTTAGGCTCAATTTAATATTTTACCCATAGAGAGGTCTCATACTCTAAAACTCAAAATTGAGCTAATTCACATTTGGGAAATCCATGGGTATATACGTCATCCACATCATAAACCATTACATCCCTAAAAAAGTAAAACAACTAGAGCAATGAGAAATCTCATAAAACAACCTCATATGGAAAATAACCAAAAATATCATGAAATTTTGATGTGATTAGGGGTCTAACTCTAATAGAGCTTATTACACCATAATCCAATAATGGAACCTCAATTCTCATTATCGATGAAAATCATTGTATCTAGATCATATCTAGAAAGAACGTAACAGTAACATGCATCTTGTAGCACCCCATCCAAAATCACTTGGTATGGGTTGGAGTGCTACATGAACTCATGTGTCCATCCTCATACAAAAGTGGTTTCTGACTATCAGTGAGGGCCCATACATTTTGAGTTGTGAAAATATACCCACAGTATCAAAAGTAATACATTAGTACTTAAAAAGGTACAACATATGTGAATTATAGAAATTATATACCAGATGATGTTTTGGGTATCTGAAGTCATATATGGTAATAAAATAAGAACCCGTACTGTTTAAGGTCAATGAGATTATAAAAAACCTATATGAAGACATTGTAGAATCAATCCAAAGACCATCCTATTAGAACATCTAAACCCATGATCCCTGTCCTGAAATCCCTATCATTGGGCCCTTTCCATTTCCATGATCCCAAATAATAAATCCTACATGTGCATCATGATTCCCTTATAGGGTTAGAATATAAAACTAGTAGAAACCACCAATAAATCTTTAAGCATAAGTTCGCATGTATATAAGGAGTATGACATGATAATAAAGTAAATAAACACACATAAGTTAGTGAAAAATAAGGTCATCATTCACAAACTAGGCTACAACGAACCGCGAATGTACATTATTCTACTCCATAATAGAAGAGTAGAACAATTATCATTTTCATGACTCAAATCAGTCGACATTATCACATATGGATCGACTCACTAATTTATTGATTTTAAGTATTTATTCCACCTCAAGGGATAATACTCACCATCTTTAAGGTCCATCTACACTCCATCTTTATGGAATATTCACCTGGCTTAACTAATTAGTTATGGTCACATGATTTTCATCTTCTTAGGATGGCACATCGACTAGGAACATATCAAATATTAAAAATCAAATCAATGAAGATGGTTTAATACCCTATTTTCACAATATGTCCATCTCAAACTCATACCATACGAAAAACATACATATTACCCCAAATTGTACAGTCATCTAAGTGATCATCACACACCAAATCGTACCGTCATCTTGGTGTGTCATCCATTCTGGCTCATTGAACTCTACCTCTTCACATTTTTATATACTTTTGATAAGTCATGCCATATCTCGACACTTGTCCTAATGACATATTAGAGCTCTCATTGTGTTATCATGTCTCAATACTCCCCCTATTATGAGTCTTGCAGTCCCCTTAGAGAAACCTATTATCTTCATTCCTGCAATAATGTTCTCACATGCTATGTTAAATCCACTATAATGCACAACATATAAAATAACAAGCAAAATGTATCATGTAGTGGTTCTCAGGGAAACCCATGGACCCATATAACCATAAATCAAGAATAGGTTCCATAGGTTCACATGTATGATCTATAAGGTCATGAAAAAAATACACATAATAAACCTAGATGGTAATAAAAATTCTAACACAATAGTGATTCCAACACCAATATTTTTAAGAGATAAAACCGAAATCCCTCTTGTTCACTAACTGGATAAATCTCATACACTATTAAAAAGTATAACTAAAAACAATTCAATATAAGATATGTTTAAAAAAATATTCTATAATGATATAGGGATATTGGATTATATATGTGATTTATTCCAAGAGAATGGAGGAAAACTATGTAGATTAGGGGATGATATCACATGAAATCACCAATAGTTAATCCCCTAATGATGGGGAGGAAACCAAGAGTTTCAGGGATAGATGTTTTCTTAATGATTCAAAAGATTCACCCAATGTACTAGAGGATGGGCAGGAAATTTCATTGTTCAAGGGTCTTTATTAATTTATATGAAAGATATAAAAATATGCTTTAGGGTGAAACACACTGGTCCAGATTGTAATGTGTCCTTAATTGGTAAAAACTATGATGCATGGGATATATCCATTCAATAGTGGTTCCTAGTAGATATCATGTTCAAAATTCATGATGTGGTCAATAAATATATCCTATAATCTAGAAAAATGGACCACACTACAGGGTAACCACTATGTTACATGATTATAATGATAAATAAGTAGGCCACACCACAACCTAACTCCTTAGTGTAGCAATCCCAAAATTGGAAAAACATCAGGAACTACAACTTCCAAGCCTTCATGGAAAATCGAACTATACATTAATAATACATTAACAAACAATGAAAACCGACCAAATTTACAGCCAATCCATAGTTCCTCAACCATGCCACAACCACACCCCCATATTGCATAATAATCTCAATGTTGAAACATGACTCTATATTTGAATATCCACACAAACTTATCTAGAAATTCTCAAAATCATCATTATGTTATTCCAAAACATAAATTAATGTACCCTAAAAATACTTGGTTGTTTCACATCTTACATATGAGATTTTTTCCAAGACTAAAAATTGAAAAAAAAAATCATCTGAAGGTCATCTCCCCATATAGAATGAAATGAAACCATGATCCACCAACACCCATACCAAAAAGGTTCCATAATCAATGTTATCATTGGTTGGATCACCTCCTTACCCACCTTTAAATAAAATTATTAATGTTTTTATTATGATAACAACCCATCCATGCTACACTACAATAACGAGTGCTTTATAAAGATACCACACTAACACCTGATGAGTTGATAAGTAGAATGATCCTTCTAACCTACATCATCTTCATTACCATCTCTTACTAATAAGGAAACAAGATCCATTGTCACTAGATTGTGGCATAAGAGAAACATGTTCCTTTATCCCAAAATTCCTTATGTACATCTATGGGAATTCCCGATCATCACAATGATCTATAACTAGCTTTCACCCACTATCAAAGATACAATAGTTGTGTTTTTTCACTCTTTTCAAAAATCTTCCAATGAGAACATTATTAATAAAAACCTCACTCAACATCTCAATGAATCACCATTGATTATCACGTAGCCTAATCCATTATAATCCAAAGTAGAAATTTATACTACTCATATGAAATTTCATTTTCAACTCTATACCACATGATAATAACTTCTTATGTGATTAATTCCATAACCACTAGAGAAAAACCTCCTCCTACATAACATAGAAAAACTATTCATAAGATTTTTACCCCCCAAAAAAATATATTGGATGATCTACACCAAGGTTCATGATATTTTAGGGGTATCTCCACTCATGATGTCCCTTGTGATTCTTGGAATAAACACCAATGGTAAAAAACATATTTCATGGGGAAGTGGTCATAATTCTCACCACCTTTAAGAAACCCCTTTATGTCTTCATCCCAAAATCATCTAGTCCCATTAGACCACTATGTCCATATTACCAATGTGGGCCTATCCCATATAAGGTATGATTCAATGGCCACCATTATTTATCTGATTTTAAAAAAATCTCATTATCCATACTTGAAACATTATCCATAAAAATATATATTCATTAAATTCCTATAATATCTATTCATAGAGTCCTTTTATAGAAGTATTATCAGCTAAACCATAATTCACTACTCTAGTATCACCAATATATAATGGTTCTATGTCATGATGAACATATTTACCCCATGATTCCTTATCCCACATTAAGAGAGTTCACTTCAAAACTGATACTCTTGAGTTATGGCTTGGAAAACTCCCTTGAATACCTAATTGGTTCCACCATAAACAAATATAATGAAATATTTTATCTATATGATTTAACATCGCCATAGGGGATCATTATCCCACCTTTAAACATGGGAACATCATCCCCACAAATAAATTTTATGAATAAATAATCCTTTAAATATATTTCAACCATGGATTACCCACGAAATGCATCCTCGACTGAAAATTAAATTTTTATTAGAAAAAACATTTAAGGATAACTGAGTAACTGCATAAGTTCAGCCAGGAGGATAGACATGATAAGAAGTAACAAAATAATTAAAACAAGACATAATACTATTATAACGTTCTTCACTAAATAATTTCTAGGAGAGAGTGTTTATCTATGTACTTTAATCGTTATTGATAATGACCTCAAAGATATCGACCATCTTCTCCTAAGTTTGAATGTAATCATACTTACATATCATACGTTCATTGAAAATCCTTATCAATATAAGGTTTTGTTTGTCGATCCAAGAATCCTACTCAACCTTATTAACCACATGAAGTGCCCTTCCCACAATTTGGTCAACCTATTCTTGTGTTGTATTGATAGTGAGAAGTACCTCCATCATTTCCTCCTCTGAATTCATAAGTAGTCCTAGGAATTTCCTATTACTAACCACTTCCACACCAGTTTTGTCTACACTGGTCATAACAAAATAGGGATTTACTACTTTGGTGTTTCCCAACATATTAATAGTAGAAGTTGGTATTCACTCCAACTCATTGGGTTTAATTTTCTTACCAGACCCTATCTCCATTAGCTATGGAAGTAACAAGTAATCCTTAAACCCTTTTCTTTTCTTCCATTTATTCAAGGTGAAACTTTCCTAGTCTGAATTATAATTCTTTCCATTATACTTCATTATAATTTACGAACCATTAACATGCATACATCCCACATTGTCCTCTAAAAAATAGCAAGGGAATTCTTCATCCGACTCCATCCCACCGATTTTCTGATCTTCCATGCCATTATCTTGGTCTTGTTCCTACCCTTAAATCACAAAACCTTAAAATAACTTATAGGTATTGATGGACTCCTGAGTCTGTTGTTGGAATATGACATAGTGTCCCACCAGGTTAGTTGGAGTAACCTCCTGAGCCTGTTGTTGGAATATGACCTACTATCCCACCGGGTTTGTTGGAGTACTGTAATTTGAGTCATTCTGAGTTAATTCACTTCCAATTGGATTGCCTTGTTTTGAGGATTCAAGAACCTTATCACATCTAATTTACTCCAGGGCCTGCAAATACACTCCCCCATGTTTAGGAACTACATCTGAATGAGATGAAACATCCCTGTTGGTCAATAATTCATCACTAAGAGTCACCTCGACCATCCTTATATCCCTGAGATCTTGTTCAATATTCTTTCAATCAAACAAATTTCTCTTCAATTTGTAAAATATGTCCACAACCATTGAATTAGATGGAGGATGTTTCACGTTTTTTGAATAAACTCACACCTGTGACTTAGGCACATCATTACCCCTAAAAGAAACTCTCTCATAGTGTGTTTTGTGCTAGTAACATGTCTCTGGGTCCCCAATTTCCTACAAAACTTTTAATAATACCCACATTATTCAAAGGGCACTATTTTTTTGAAACATAATTCTTCACCAACATTAACCAACACCCACTCCACTGGTGTCTTGTAATCCTCAACCTCCACACATATGCGTGGTTTAGATAGATGGGTGATAGAGATTTTTCTTTCATCAGAAGACAAAAATATTCTTACCATATTCTCTAAAATATAATGTATATAATTCATTTGTAATGGCAAAGGGAGTTTTAGAAAAATTAACCAAATCATGACTATATGGGGATCCCTTTTCATATGAAAATAAGAAGTCTAGTGTAAGAGGAAAAACCTTAGAATGAGGAACCTTTGTGGAGCATTGTGTAACACATGAATCAAATCAACCTCTGAGATGATGTGAATCCTAAGATGGTGATTTTTGAGAAGAACAAAAAATATTCCCTCATGAAGCCCCCAGGATTTAGAGACAGACCAATCAAAATCATTCACTAAGGGATTTTAATGTGTAAATCAAGCCACCAGGGTCATATCCAAGAGAATTTAATCTTCTGTGAACTCCAAAACTTCGAATAAAATTTGTGGACAGCCATTAAAGAATCCAATAACCTTTGAAATTATTGAGGTTAGTTATAACTGAGTTCGAGAAACATGGTTTGAGAATGGTGAGAATGGACGGTGTAATAAATCCAATAGAAGAGAGCTTGGTAGAACTACAGCTCCTTCTATGAGTTATTCTTTAAATATACAAATTTATCTAGAAATTAAAAACTCACTTCACTAAAATAATTGTGTGAATAAACTTCTCCTTTAGAGGAAAATCTCAAGCTATATATGGTCTAGTTAGGGGTTCCACTATAATTCCCATTCCCCAAACATATGATGTAGGATGATTGGATCATCATGGAATATACTAGTATGAGGGAACTTGAATAACAAACCTGAATCATACCTTGAACTAAAAAAATTGACACCCAATCATATCTATTCATCGCACACATTATCCCAGGACACTAACTGTCTACACTATGGACATAATATGAACTAGCCAAAATTATTGGTCATGATATTGAATTGATGCTTCATCGATATCCCACTACTATTTCATTATAGGATCATCTACTAATCAACTTATCAACCAAAAAAACTCCATTTAAGTAAAATACATTCAAGAGAAAAATCTCGGATTTCAATGATACCTCTAATGGGATGTTTTTTCCATTTGATCATTGGATATAATTAGGAGATACACTAGCTTGCTCCCAAGCCAAGGTACATCGACAAAAAAATTTCAACTCGATAATACTCACTTGGGGGGACTCCAATATGGGTATTTTTAGGGAAAAAATCATATAACTTGATTACTCCTCTTTGAGAGTCTCTTCTGAACCTATTGATCCCAAACTATTCCACCTTAGATAATATATAAAAAACACCTAATTGTTCAAAGGATCGCCACACATTCTTGAACATGCTATTTCAAACCTAGGGAATTCTCAAAGTCTTCAAATAAAAAATTCATACTAAACTAAATCTCAAACTCTAACCACGGTAGAGCATTCCCATCATGAGTTTGAGAAAACATAATATTTCAATGGCCCACCATACTCAATAGGAAACATGGTACAAGAATTGAAATATGGTCTTTAAAAATCCTGATATATATGGCAATATGTGTCATGTACTCCATCCAAAAATCAACTAATTGAGGTTCACACTCCAATAAAGAGAGTGAAAGAGCTGCAGATCATGGGGAAATAATATATCTCAACTGAGAATTATAAATTAATACTTCATCACTAACTAATTGGTGGAAACAACACTAACTACATGAATATAATCATTATGACTATGTACCTATATAGGAGTTGGCTATCGGTAGGTAGAAACCTTCATTTGATTGGGTGAACCCAAACAGATTAGAGAACATATGGATGATCTTATGTAGGAAGAACATGATATATCACAACTAACAATTATTTTATGAATTTATAAACATACTTATACCCGGTAACTGATATATTAGACCATCAAGTTGACTATCAAGTTATCAATGTCCAAGGGAAAATATATATTGTTTTCCACACCTATAATAGTTTCCATGTATTGATAACTTGACTCAATACCAACATAACAACACTTCCCTAAGTCCCTAAATCAAATAATCACATGGGTAGTAATTACAAAATTGATCCCTTAGACAAAACCTCTTATATACCACATTGAGGTTACTCAACCCATGAAGGCCCTTCCCAAGCTGATGGTAAGCTGATATTGCCACCCCAAGCTCACCTCCAATATACAAGAGGCTAGTAACTAGCATGGAGTGGGAAAATCTCACAATATGGGTGGCCTTATCCTATATCAATCTAAAAAATATAAAAATTTCCAATACATGGGATAACCAAAACACTGGTAGGATATATATAAAATTTAAAATAAACTATATGTAAAGCATGCATGAGACAAAAAGTATATGTATATACCATATGGTAACTATAAAGGAATAAATGCATCCAAAAATCCTCTACAAAAAAAAGCATATAGAATCTCATCTATACTGCATATACTCTTGGGTCTTTGATCAGCTTCAGTGGTCATGGACACTATGATGAATCACCACATCCAAAATGTATCACCTAGTATCACCGCTCATCTCCCCTGAATAATCCATGCCTTATTTACATCCACCTAGACCCTCTTTGAACCTATAAATCATCTCCAAATATTCAATACATGTGGGAGTAAGTCCCATGGAGTTGTGCATAAAAATATACATAGTATGATTCTTCAAAAACCATTAATAAAATCATAAAAAAACAAGTCATCACAACTCTTAGTAAAATTTGTGTCTATGATGAATCTATAGGGTAATAATCAGAGCACTAAGTTGAATGAAAACTCATAGTACTAAAGGTATTTTTTTTGAAAAAACTCATATGGAATATTCTTGATCTTATATACAATAATAATCATCATGGGGAGAAGAAATTTTATACTTCAATAAAATATAATTTTCAATAGTTATACCATACAAGAGAATAGGAACATTCATATGACTGAAGAATCCATGATGCATGAAGTTGATATTCAGTGTATACCACATCTTAAGAAAAAACCTATCGGTGTTGAGGAGTAATAAGTCTCTAATAAATATTAGTTTCTCTAGAATTATACAATCACACCAACCTTATAATTGAATAAGGGGATCCTTATCATCTCTAAAGAATGATCATAAAAATGAGGGAGAACACCACATATGGGTCCATCAATACGGTATCATATAAAATATATAAACTAAAAATGTGAAATAATTCATATAAACTATTCAGAAAAATATTATTGAATCCATGACTCACTGATGGGTCTATATAAATTTAGGAGGTACCAACCATTATAGAGGACCCACTCCCCACAAAAGCTACTAGACAGGGGTTACTGCCACAATATATAGAGGATTGATTCTATGGGTATGTATAGTGGTATCAAACCTATCTGAATAACGAAAGGGTGGTATGATGAAGTTGGTTACCTAGAACTAACTACCCCATACCTTATATTACATGTATATATTAAAATATGAGAATATTAATAAACACCTTATCACATATTGATTTTTCGTTTTTTTGTAACATTAATATGATAGTTTTTTAAAGTATATGTTGCATTTAAAAGGTCATTGTAGTTCCATACTATTATGAGAACCTTGAAATTCAATGATAATATTTATAAATTTTTCATATGTTCATTTAAAATCATCTGATCGTACATAGATGTTGATGAATTTTATGTTTTAGTACTCATAAGAGAATGAGATGTCATCTCATGAAGTTCACACTCAATAATCTCCATGTTAGGTGATTATGAGAGAGACCACCTATAATGACCCAACCCACCAGATCCTTCCTTGACAATGGAAGTCTACGACACCACAACCCTAATACTTCCTCCCATAAGATAGGGGATAGAGATAAGTACAAACAAAACATAATTTAAAACAGAGGCCTTTTCCTTTTGTACCTTTATGCATGCACCCAACCATCTTCGTGAAATATAGTAGATGAATAATAATGAAAGATTGTAACATATAGTGTAAACCATGCATGAAATAACTCTAGGGAATTCATAATAGTATGAATGAAGATGGAAAAATTATAAAGTTTAAAATATACTCCCAACTAGAAATGATGTCCCAACTAGGAAAAAACTGGAAAAAATATATGTGAAACCAACTTCGAAACTTCAAGATCGACTCCCCATGGCATGAACTATACCGCAATGTATCACTATTCACTATTGATTTCACATCCATGTTTTCCATTTTCTTTATAATAAAAGACACATAGCAACAAATCCCATGTATTGGTGATTATAAACATACCCAATAGCATGCTCTAAAAACCACGAAGGGACCAATCGAGAGATATGATAGAAGCAGTAATATTTACAAAAGAAAGAGGGATATAAAAACCAATAATATATATATATATATATATTCTCAGTAGAAAACTATATGAGAGAGAAATGGGATCCCCATTTCATAGCCCATCCCATGACAATGCGTCAGCCTATGGATCCAAAGGCCTGTCATCGATGTCCAACATCCTGAGTGTATGTATGATAAATCCAGGTAGAGGACTCAAACCTCACCACTATTACAAAACTTGAGGGTAAACAATCTCTAATATAGTAATGATTATCTAGTATGATATTGGGATACCACTCAGTAGATAGGGGGCCAGTGACCTAGTATGATAAGGGGGTGTCACTCAATTTATATAGGACCCATACCCTAACATGATATGGTGTTTTACTCACTAGGTATTGATATAAGACCCATGGACTAGTTCATTAGGGGGGTGCAACTCAGTGGGTAGAATAGCAAAGCCCAAGTACCATGGGGGGTGCTACCCAGTGGGTCGAGGACCCACACCCTAGTTCCAAAAGGTGTTCCACTCAAATTATAGAGGATCCATAGTGGGATTCACTTTAAGGGTAGAGGAATAACTCTGTAATATGATAGGGGTTTCCACAATATGGTAGATGATCCATGACCTAATGCTATAGGGGTTCTAATCAACTATTACAAAGATTATGGGGGACCCACACCCCTTTTAGAAAGTGGTGGGGTCCATCCCCAACCTATCTCTAATGATTATATCTGATCATTACTACTGATCAAAAGTTTCTTGAAAAATATTCCTGCTCTTAAAACATCACTTCATATCTCAAAATCCAATACTATGTCTACCACTGCATTCTAAATAAAAAAGTACTCATGATTGGATTCTCAAGATAATGAATATGAGTCTATAAGAATGGGATATACAGGGTGGAAATGCAAGAGAAAAGTGTTGGTGTGTACCATGGGTCACATGACATGTGACCTCACCATTTCTCTTGATTTTTTCCTATCTAGAACATAGTGTGGCTGGCCATGTAGCACTACACAGCATGTAAGGGTACTAATAGACATCTCTTAGCCACCAGGTACCTACTCATGTTCTCTTGGATGTTCCCATTTACATTGGGTCGAGCTCGTGTACTTGTCTATGTATGAGTACTGAGTCATGACGATTTACCCTTGGGCATGCACCTGTACTCCTTGAGTGCATAACATTTCTTCCCTCTTAGGGTCCAAGCCATGTGCAGTTGGAGCACAACATAGTCACTCGGGGAGGGTCACATAGTTTGTGGGCCCACCCACATGTCATGTGATCCATATCATCCTCAAAAACCTATCACTACAGTCAGGGGAGTAAACAATATTTATTTTTCGAGTACACAGTATGTAGTATCATTTTTCACATAATTCTATGTTTCTTAACATGTTTTTACATGATTTCCTCACTATGAAACACACTAGGAATCTCATATATGTGGTCATCTGGTCTTGATATGTCAATGATAACCTGATTTAGACTTCCCAATCCCCACACAACTCATTCTCATTCCTATTTAAATCTCCTATTACCACTCTAGATCCCAGATCGATGGGGGTCTCACCTAAAACACAAAAATCATCCTAAGTCACCAAAAATCACTAATTCATTTTTCATTCATGAATCGTCGATGAATTAATTGGTTTGACCATTGTTGAACTCTTCCCAGTAATGTCGAACCACAACCCAATGAAGCATTGGTGAAGAATGTGAAGAACATAGGCGGGAGAACATAAACCAAGTGAATGATCATTGTCCAGAATTATCAACCAAAATTAAATAATCGGGACATATAGGGTATGACATTAAAATAAACTAAATAATAAATTGGATAAATTATTATCAATGAAATTGAGGGTATCATGAGATGATTGGAAAATTTTAGTAATAAAACAAGATTAAATAACAATGATTTCTTAAAAAATATATATGGAAATCCAAAAAAACTATTCCTTTACATGATTTATGATAAATCATTAGTGAATATTGTGTTCCCAAATAGTGTATATGAAAGGAAACATTCAATTCCTCCTAGCCTACCTCAATAAAATTTCCCTTCACCCTCCGATATCAATCAACCAATGAATAATTCTCAAATATATTCTCAATTATCTTAGGTTTTATGAAGAAAACCCAAGATAATTTTTATAAAAAGATATTTATAAAGGTTATTAGTTAGTGGTAATTTAGAATAAAATAAAAAAATTAATTATTTGTTTTAATTATACACAATGGAATTGACTACCTCAATCTGAAATCCATCACCGACCTATCATAGGTTGTTCCTAGGTTATACTACTTGTTTAATAATTTACCATGGTATGATATTTCCTATCTAAGACTCCATTTTTTATTTATTACACTTGTTGGGAAAACTATGATTATGTGATAATAATATTTTTAATATTTCAATAATTTTAATTTTGTTCTCACCATATTTTAGAATATCACATCATTTCAATTATTGTCTTTGAAAATATTCCATAATATATTCCAAATAATCACATCGAAAAAATAGATCCATTAATTATCCCCTCCTTTAAGGATTTTCACCCCAAAAAGGAAAACCTAAATAAAAAGGTAGGGGTATTGAGTCTGATTCTCACTCTCTCACTCCCAAGAGCTCTCAGGTGTTCTCATGTGTTGCCACATCACATGAAAAAAAGGGAATGGTCTATCCTCAAGGATCCTCTCCTGCTAATCCTAGATCTTCAATTGGTACTCCTTGAAGGTATCTCCACCCTCAATGTTCATCTCACCAAAATCAATAACATTTTTTTAATCTTGTATGTATCTCCTCAACTTCAAAATAAGGTAGATGTTAAGAACATACTATAATTATTGGGGTAATTCTAGGTGGTAATAAAAATCCCCAACCCTCCTTAGAGGCTCAAAAGCCAGATGAACCTTGGGGATAAATTATATCCTTAGAAAAATCTATAGAACCCTCATTGTAGGGTGAATCTTAGGAAAACGTGGTCTCCTAGATTTAAATACAATGTTCTACAAAATTTATTTTTTTTAATATTTCTTTTCACCTCATGTTTGTCCTCATAATCTCATGGATAACCTAAACCATCACAATTGATTTATGGCACCATCTCCGGCCCTACAAGAGTTCCATCACCAGTATCATTCTAGTAAAAGGGTGACTTGCAGCATCTCCAATAAAGGGACTTGAATGGTTTCAATCCAACCATAGATTGATAGTTACTATCATGAGAAATACATACTATTGGAATGTTATCCCCCAAGATCTAATCGATGTAGAACACACAAGCCCTCAGTATAACCTAAAATTCTTGGATAGTATGCTCTATCTACCCATCTATCTGGGGTGGAATGTTTTACTCAACCTCAACTAGATCCTGAATTCCTCCTTAGACGTCCCCACAATGGAGACATAAACTGAACATCATTGTTGAAGATAATCGTCGAGGATACCCCATAGAGTCATATCATCTCTCGCATGTACAACTGCATCGAAATATCAACCAAGATATTCTCCTTGCATGTATGTATAGAGGCATGGGATTATCATACAATGATATGACATAATTTTTATGATCATTCAATGCATTACACAAAAAAACACTTAATTACTATAATAGTGTAGTGTTCTTGGAGACCAGGTACACGATATTCTTATCATGTTAAATATATTCAATGTTTCATAAAAATATCATCCAATTTTTTATTCTTCAAAGATATACCCTATGTATGAATATTATTTATAATTTGGGGAAATAAAACATAGTAAATGGTGATATGCGAATCTTGGTGTGGGTAAAAGAGGGATATATGTAAACATAACATAATTATATGGGTATGAGAACATGAGAAGAACATAATAAAGCCATAAAATTTAAATCTATGATAAAAACCATGACTCATGACATAATTATTACAAGTTTATAAGACATAAATCATAGAAAAATCAAGGAACATGAGTCATGAGATCTTAATATAGACATAAGACATAGAAATTTTCCATGCCCATCAACTTTGAACAATTTGAAAATGTATAAATAAAAATATGTTCTCTTATTTAGTTAAGGACATGAAATCTAGACCTTACAAAAAATTATGGATATGAATCAATTTCCACACTTAAAATTATGGACATGAAAGACATTCCCATATGCAACACTATGAACATGTAATCAGGTTTATGAATAACTCTATAAAAATGAATCCAGCTTCACCCATAACATTGTGAACATGTAATTGGGTTCACACATAACATATTCACTTATGAGTTTTCTATATTTAACCAATGCATTGGAGGGAGATATAGGTCCTACCTATCACATAATGAAAACCATATTTATGTTGGATACAAGATCATAAAATAATAATTATATCATAACCCATGAAATGAAATGGACTTCTAACAACATCATCAAATCATAACAAATGGGAAAGATATATGTTTCACAAACATTTCCTTATTTCATCATAGCATAACCTATGGAAAAAGAAACAAGTTTCATAATAATTTTTTCAGGATATAACCCATTAGAGGGATGAAGGATTCATAGACAAAACATAATCATAAAAATAATCCATTAAGAAGAAACTTGAGAATGATAATCTTGGATCATATCCTAATTAATTAATAATTAACCACAAAGGATGTCATCTTAGATGGAGAATGATTTTGAAGGATAATTTAAAACAGATATTGAGGAAAATATCCTTTCCACTATGAAAAATTCATTTTAAAACATAAATATTTTTGAAAATATATTTATTTAAAATTAACCATGAAAAATTATAAAGGAATATTCAATGTAAATAATTTATATGATGATAGGAAGTTTCTTTCATATCATACATGATAAAAACAATGATTTCTTTCACATTTTTGGTAAAATAAAAATAGGCATTGTTTGGAGAATGTCATGAGGATTCCTTTCCAAACATTGTAGTAAAAAGTTAAAAATGGGTAACAATGCATTTTACAAATCCTATGATACTATCAAAAAAAATTGAAATCATTTTTAGAAAGCATAGTTCTGGAAGATGATGGATTCTCATCGAGAGTGTGAAATAAAATTCAAATTTCTTAAAATATTTTTCACAAATAATTTAAGTACAAATGAGTTGAAAATGATATTATTATTTGAAAACCTCGTGAATAAACAATTTTCCTGATAGATAGATCATAATATTTTATCATCAAGAACATAGTAAAAAACAATCCTAATAAACAATGATATTGTGACATAAAATATTTATGACTTTGATAACATTTTATCATAAGCCCCATAACGAAATTTGATTATCCTAAAAAATATATACATTATAGATATTTTTTTTAATATTTATTAATTAATTATTCAATAATTCACTAGGTTTTGGTCTGATTTCGCAAGATTAGGAATTATGGACATAAATGAATAAATGCTAAAAAAGATTGAAATCATACTTTACACACCATGTTTTACATACAAGACGTGTACACTACATTCACATCATGTCTACAAGGCCTAAGACCAACCAATAATGATTTTATATGACATGAAGACATTACAAAACATGTAACTCAATTAAAAAATGTATAACATAAAAATATAAGAATCCCCCAAAAATTTAATATCATACACGATGTGCCGAGAGTACACGAAGTGTAATATTAGAAATCATTATCAATCGATGATTTCAGAATATTATTCAGGGTTAAAGGGGATCTAAGATACCCAACATGAAACCCACTTACAAGATGTGTCAATTTTAGTACCCGAATCATCTAATCCAGTACATGAAATGTATGACTTTTACACTATGTACTTCTCAGACCTATTTATAATTTTCAGTGTCTCTTCTAACAAGAGAGATCTATATATATTTTCTTCTCTCATTTTTCTTCCTCTTTTTTTCATTTCCTTTTATTCTAAAATATATTTCTTTCATTTATTTAATTTTCTCATTTATATGGGAATTTTTTTATCATTCTTTCACCATTATTCATCATTGTAATAATTTTTTTGTTTCTAACTTCGTTTTTCAATGTTTTAATCAAATCATCATAAAAAACACACATTGTTGTTCATCTATTCTTCATTCAAAGTATGTTTGTGATCATTTCATACTTTTTTCAATTATGTATTACTCACTTTTCATTTTTTCATCATGCGAAGCTAGTTTCTACTTATATTCTCATTGTTTCCATTTGTTTGATACATATTCTTTCCTATTTAATTTTATATTATCTTTTTTGAAACATCATCTCAATTATGCACAACATTATTGATATTTCCTTTCATTTTATCATCACCTCCATGCATGGATAATCCATATAAGGTAAGGGGTCAATAATAGGAGTGTTTCCAAATCAAATTAATCTTTAGAGTGAGACTTGATGACAATATGACTAGTAATTAGGTAAATAATAATTTTTCAACACATTATCTCATACAACATTGACCATGGTAAGTGAGATTGAGCGAACCTATCCAAATTGGAGTTAAGAATGACTATTACCATTTTTCTATGACTACTTTTGCATAGAATCCAAGAATAATGCATCTATTTTTTCAATTATACTATAACCATGAGATAGATGCATAATAGGTAGATCCAATTAGATTGATCAAAACCAATTGGTGACATTTTCACCTCTTCAGAGCCTAAACCACAAGACCATTCCAAGTTAAATATACAATTATCATTTTTATATGATTCATACAATTAACCTTGATAATTTTATTATTAATTTGAATTAAAACTCAAAACTATCTAGTTGTTGTTAAATCATGATCTTGAAGAGTAATGTGAGGAATCCTTCAAAGTATTTTGTTCAATTGGATGATGACATCTCAGTAGTCTTTATGGAAATAACCATGTACTAGCACATTACTATACCATAGTAGTATGTGTAGTTTGGGACTAAAAATACTAATCTAACCTCATCTTTCATTAATTTAGTTATGCATCCAGTCGAGTCAAATATTGGGACCATTATTAGGGAGTCAAATTTTGGTGTCATTGTCCGGTAGAACTGTTTCTTATTCATAGTTACCTTTAGATAAAAACCTATATTGCCTCACCCCTCCCCTATTATTATTTTCATTCTCCTTTTCCTTTTTCATTTTTCTCCTTAAAGAGAACATGTTTCCTCTATCTCTCTCTCCATTGCTATTCATTTAATTAATTAATTAATTATTCATGGATAGTTCTTGCGCCATGGGTCGTTTACACACTCAATAATCCTGGACACAAAATAAAATAATCTATTTGATCCCAATATCTGTATAACCATCCCTGAATTCAGTATATGCGCAATTGTAGAGATAAACAGTATTGATCTTCCACATGTGCAAGACCCCAATTATGCACAACCTCTCAATCACGTTGAGCAACCATCATTACAGGTGTGCACCATTATAGACATTAGTTAATCATCCATTAGTGGTGTTGCACCTAACATTTTACACACACTAATTAGGGTGAAAACAATCTATATTAAACATTGACTCATTCACATGATCCATAAAATGGGGTAATTCATTTGGATTTTGATCAAAGAACCCCAAAAATATATATCAAACATTATTTATCATTATGATACTTTTTACAACCAAGGAATATCATCAAATGTAATATTATTAAGATTCATACCTTTATCCTTGAATTATAGATCCATGGACTGGATAACAAGTCAAGATGATGAGTCCATAATGACTTGGGATGGATTAGAAAATATGTTCCTAGACAAGTACATCCCACCAATATGAACTTGGAAGCTCTGGAATGAAATTCAAAAAATAACCCAGGAAGACAGAGAATCAGTGTGGGAATCATGAGATACATTCAAGGAGATAACATGGAAATTGCCTCATCACATACTATATGCGTAGCTTCAACATGAAATGTTTTATCCAGGAATCAATCCTTTTGTGTGAACTATATTAGCTACCAATGCTGATGGTATAATTTTGATCAATATATCAGAAGTCATCAATGAAATTCTGGATGATGTCTATCTCAATTCTAGTCTATGGAAAAGTGATCGAGGACCACCTCAGTGTAGAACTCATCATGTTGAGGAGACCACACACCATTCATCAGAAGATGAGGTGCTTACAAAAGTGTTGGAATCATTTTAGATACATGTTGCGCTGCCACCTCCTCCTACATCAGAAATGGAAATATAGGCTTGTGATATGCGAAAAGGCCTAAAATCATATAATTATTGTATGGAATAGAAGTAAGATCCTCATATTCTAGATTGTAATTATGTAAATTACAATCAATAAGGATAACACTACCATAAACCACATCATTACCAACAACAAAAAAATTACCAACAGAGGACACCACTTTCTTAGTAGAAAAATCAATGTTACATAAAATATAGGAGTTGATAAGTACCAAAATGAAAACAAGGACCACAAAGGTACCTACTTCAAGGTCCATCTCATTTACCACAATAGAAATTTCAACAACCAATCTGATATTCTTAGTAATACCCACTACCATACTAGCTGAAATTGAAACAAGATCAACCAAGACCACCACCCCAATCCAAACCTATCCAAAACGATATTGAAAACAAACTAAATACCTTTATTAATAAATTAGACCAAGGATTAAAACCTAATAAATGAATATTAAAAACCACAAGGCTACACTATGCCACCTGGATCCTCAATTGAGAACATTTTCAAACAACTTATCAGATTATCTACCATGTACTCTGCCTAATAATACTGAGACACATATAAGGGAGGAGGATAAAGCTATCATTTTTAAAAGTGAACATGTGATATAATTTAAAAAACCATATGGAAGTGAGAAAAATTAATTTAAAAAAAAGAATTAGGCTAGTTAAGGTACAACTCAACATGTAGAACCATCTAAAGAAGGTCCTATTAAAAAATATAATGAAAATAAATATGAATATGTTCTACCACCTACATACATTCCACCACTCCCCATTCTTGAATGAATTAAATTAGAAAAATAGAATGGTAATTATAAAAATTTCATTGATTTGGTTAAATAATGTCATTTGAATTTCTCTTTTTTAGAGGAAATAGTATAAGTAACTACTTATACGTGGCTCATTAAGGACATTCTATTGTGTAAAAAGAAAATATAAGACATGGAATCATATCCCTTAAGGAATAATGATTTTTAATTGCCCAAAGGAAATTTCCTCTAATAATGTGAGGCGCTAGATGTTTTCCAATTCAATGCAATATTTGGACATGTACTTTGGAAAAAATCATAGTTTAATCTAGGTTCAAGTATCAATATAATTCCCTTGAGTTTATACAATAATATGGGGCTCAGAGAACTGAAACCAACAATGGAGTCACTCAACTAAATTTCTAATTAGTTAAGACTCATATACTATTTATCAAGAAAGTTATAATTAAACTTTAAAAAATCCATTTTCCCCACTAATTTCCTAGTTCTGGGAATGGATGAGGTAGGTGATATTCCCCTTATCCTTGGAACAAATTTTCTCACCACTATAAATGAAATTATTAATGTTATCCTGGGGATATTGATTTTTCATGTGGGTGAAGAAAAAGTTGTGTTCAATGTGGAAAATTTGCTAATAGAAAAAATGTATCAACAAATTATAAAAGAATTTCTCATTAAAATGAAAAATAAGACAATATAAAATTTGATAACATTAATGAGATACCACCTCCTATTAATAAGAGATCAAGTTCTCCCATGAATGAAATTTTTACTACACATATCACAAAGAAGTTCATCCCACCTTTCATCCCCTCCATTTTCAATGAACTGTTTAATGAGGGGTATAAATTCAAAGCTAATGTATTTTGATTCTGAAAATATCTACTCTAGCCAATAAATAATGTACTGAATAAGTTGAATCCAAGGTTGTGTTTGAATATTTTAGATTATTTTTTTGGATTTTATTATGGATGTTAAAAGAATGTCCAGAGGACCTGTTGGAAAGGTGGGAAATGCAATAGTACATATTGTGTAATAGGTACATGGCATTCATGTGTCGAGTAGCATAATGTTTTAAAAATTCATGGTTTTTGTGCAGTGAATTCAATACACAATGTGTAAAAAAATAGATTTTTAAAAACCATGAAACTAGGGTTACCAGTGAACCCCCTTATGTCACTCCCTCTACCGTGCAACTCCCCCTCCAAGGTCCCTTAGACAAACCTCCACTATCTGTCCACCTCCTCGCATTGAAAATCATACCCCTCCCCTATAAGATCCCTAACCCACACCCAAAACCCCCTCATCACCATCTACTCCTATCATCTACCAACCTTTTCTCCATAACTCAAGGAATTAAAAAAACCATGTACACCCCACCCCCTGACCACACGCTCGAGCGTGGGGAAAACCCTTGGTTTCCCAAGCTATGGAGGATCACACATCATCCACCACCTACTGATCCATCTTCTTCATCATTATCTTCCTCCACCACATATACATCTACTTCAGGTGACTTCCTGTCAATGTATGCTAGATACTTGGGATATTACCATCCCCACCATCATTATTTCCATTATTTTTCATACATTTCACACTAGGTACCCTTTTCATTTCTAGGAAAATCCAATGCCAACGAACAAGAAACTAGATCTCGCAGCCCTGGAGCACATGGATATCCACCAGGAGGTCCATCACATCATGGAATACCTAGACAAGACACTGATAATAAAGGTTTTAGAATATATTTATGGAGATCTACTCCTCTAGTTACATTCCACTTTCAATATGGGTATCGACTTCATCCATTACAGACTCGATAGATGAACTGGGGGCTTAGCATGAAAGACTTTGTAGCCAACGTCATTATATATTCCGTAGAGTTCATCACCTCCCCCATATTTTCATGTTTATATCTTGATCCCAAAAAAGAAAAGGCTATAATAATATGGTCCCAAATAACCATAGACTTATTGAGTGTTTTGGACCCCCGCTCCATGAAGAGAACCACACTCTAAGGTTTATCTCCTTAGATCCTACAAAGGTCCCTCACTCATTATTTGATGGAACACGGAGTTTCGCATAATGGTGTCTGAAATATTGAGGTAATTATTCTAGATTATTCCATGGGATTCCCCTCTATCAACCTTGGAAGATACTTCAGAGATTTTTATTAGACATGGATGAAGAGGACTTGCAACAGTTTTATGAGTGGATCATTTATCACCCACCTAACTAGGCATCTGGGTTCTATTGAGATCACTCAACACCTCACATATCTTGGCTCTATAGAGTTCATCTATATTATACTGCTCCAAAAAATGGTGAATCTCACAATGTATGATGACATCCACCATTGGGCACCAGTATACATGGAGGATCCTAGTGAGGCCCCTACTTAGCAAGATGTTGATTCCCGAACCACCCCATCCTCCCTATATCAGGCGCCTACTGACACCCCACTATAGAATAACAATATTTCCATCGAACCAGGAACCATTCCCCCTACCCTTTCCACCAAACATATCCACTCTCTATCCACCACTACATTTCCCACTCTTTAACCCACCCCATAATACCCAACAAATCTCTGGACAATGAACCATTGCATCTTAGGGGATCTATACAGAATTTTCCACCACCTGGGCCTCCCTTTGTAGAGTTTTCCATTTTTACTACACCTAAACCACCACCAACCACCACAGCCCCTCATTCACCAGACACTATTAAACCTTCATCTTCATCCATCCATCCCTCACATACCACCCCAACTAACTAACCCTTTGGACTGACAGACCCAACTACCTAACATGAGTTCCAGGATGAGCATTCCTATTCAAGAAAGATTCCAGCCCCTCCACCATATTTTGATGTATCATTCATTATCCCTACTTTTTATCCATGAAAAAACATAGGATCTAAATTTCACTTCCACCATCCTCTGATTTATCTTCCATCACAATGACATCCACAATTGCATCTAATCCCCAAGACCATTCCTCCCTCGCTATTATCGATTGGATGAGAATGATGTTTCCACCCCCTATTTGGAAAAAGTCTCTACATGATAATCTTGAATAATTTTATTATACTTAGTTTTTTATGTACCCATCCTCACTTATTTTACTCTATCTAGAGGATCCATTTTGTACACCTTGTTTTTCATTTCACATTGATGTATCATTTCACATATTATATATATAGGTTAATGTTTTTTAATCACTATTGCTTGGATTATTATTATTTTAATTACTTTATTACATTAGTCATATATAGTTAATTCGTATCATCAATGGTCATCAATGCATCTATTCCTCTACCATTTTGTCTTATACTTGGGATGACTCAACATCTAGCTAATGCCGAGTTCTATCTTGGGGAGGTTTCTCTGGAGATTTATTCTCACCATAGGAATCCAGTATGACAGGCACTACTTATTTTCATACCATATGAGATTCTTGCTCAGTACACTCCTAAGGTGGTTAAACCTACCAGGCCTCCCTGTGAGCTCAATGACACCACCACCGGTTCTTGTGTGTAGCAGATGACTTCTAAGTAGATAGAAAACACTACCTGGTTCTTTTGTCAATCCATATGGATGATGACATCATTATTAGAACATTATGTTAGGTAACCCATATTTTATTTTATTTCTTTATTTTTAGTCTTTTACTTAGGTTTTTTTGTTTTAATTTAGTATCATTTTATTCATGGGTATCCTTGATCATCATTGTACCTCCATATCTATATGTATCAAATATATTATCATTATTATACACTATGCACACCTTCTCAATTCACAAATTTCAAAAAAATTTAACTTTGTAGAATTTTATCTAGTGCTGTATTTGTCTTTCAAACAAATTATACGAGTTTCCCAAATTGGAAATCACGATCCACTAAGTTTACATATAGAATGAACACCCATATAGGATTATCTTGATTCTATAAAATCAATTTTAATGTTGTAATTTCATTTTTTTTCTATGCTATATCCATGACATCTCTCTCAAATTGCATACCAAGATAGTGTGGAAACTAACTCATTTTATGTGGGGGGGGGTCCTTCTTGAGAATTATTTCCAAAACACTTGTTTTATTACTTGGTTTAATTAATCTAGGAGACAATTTCACTAAAAACATGGTTTAAACTGGAAAAATAATATCAAACTTTTAAATAAAGGATAAATTTAGGAATAAACTTGTTTAAATCCATGTTTTACACATATTTATATTTTTACATTGATTTTTGAGTTTTGTCATTTAATTGAAAATAAAAATTTTTGAATTTATTTGGATTGATTTATTACATGATTTATATACACTAATTGATTGCATGTATTTTTGAATACATCCATTCCTAAGAGGATTTTGGACCCAAAGACTCAAATTCTCTTCTAGGAATTATTATTGAGTGGAAAATAGGGAATAAAAACCTAGAAAAATTTGAATTGAGACCTTATTGATGCTAAGACTGAACAAATACAATTTTAAAATTATTGAGGCAATATTTGTTGAGATAATTTCTGATATGACCGACATTACAACTTTCCTTATTTTTCAAATAGTTTATATGAATATCATATTTAGGATGCCTATATTTCAAGATTATTATACCTTCCTAACCTACTCTTGATATTATGCATGATTATCCTTTGAAAATGTGGGGGGGGATTTAATCTAATGGAAATAGGATATTATGATAAATGAAATGCATAGTGGAATTTTAACTAGACTAGTAAGATGAGATTAAAGATTACTATTTTCAATTTACACCACCCTGTTCCTTTGAAAAATTACTTAAAAGGGGAAAAAATAAAAATATTGGGTTGCGTATTAAGAATGTAAAAATAAACATTTCTATACTGATGAATCCTATAATGGATCATATGTGGTTAGGGGATGGATTTCAGACCTGGAATAAACATTAATTTAAAAATAAAATAAAAAAATACAAAAAGAAAAAATTAGGAACAAGGTACATTTTTTGATACATACTTGATAAATTCATGGATCCAATTTGAGATGATCGAAGCATAGACACTATTTGATCTTAGAGGATTACTGAACTGCTCCAAATTATCACGAATCATACTTTAGTGATTACGCTTATTTTATAGTTTATTTTCAATTTCTACCCACCTTCCCTTAACCCCAATGTCATTTGATCCCTTTTTATTGAAGCCTTCATGATTTATTTTTTATTTTAATTTATGAAGTGGATATGATAGATCCAATTTAGGCCTATAGTTAGACACCTATATTCAAGAATAATAAATCTAGTTGCATTTTAAAATACGTGATGAGATAATATTTATTATGAGGTGAATTGAAAAACGTGTATGGAATTTAGGAAACTATTATGAAATTAGAATTAAATGAATAATAATAATTATAAAGAATCGAACCATGAGGCATGAATAATTTTCATAACATGATTTATTCTAGAGGAATGATTTTTTTATTACACCTGTATTTTTCTATTTGTAATGAATATTTCCTATTTTGAAAAATTGTTTCACTAAAATCCCTATAGTGATTTATTTTTTATTGAAGACAATTAATTATTCATGTGTGGGATAATATAAATAGATAAAAATGTATATACATTTTGGAAACATTTTTTGTACTTTATTACTCTTTTTTTGATAATTCACTTGGTTTGTGCATGTTTTTATTGGGATTTGTAATTTTGGAGTTAAAAAAATAAATGTGGAAAATGTGCCAAAAATAGCCTTTACACACCTAGTATCACATACACAAAGTGTATAATCCATTTATAGCATGCCTAAATGGCCACATATCAACCAGTAAAGATTCAACATGACATGAATACATTACATAGTGTCTAACCATATTACATGATTTGAAGCATTCAATTTTTGAAATCATGCCAAAAGTGATTTTTATACATGATGTGTTGAGAGCACACGATTTTCAAGCTTCAAAATCTCACCTGGTCAAATATTTTGGTCGATTCATCAGTAGGAAAAGTATATCTCAATTTCATGGGTTGAACCCACTTACATGACGAGTAGATGTCGTAACCCAAATCATTTAATCTAGTACAAGATGTTCAGGATTTTCACATCATGTACTTCTAAAGCCTATTTATATTTTTCAAATCCTACTTTCAAAATAGATCTCTAGATATATTTTATTCTCTCTTTTGTCTTCCTATTTTTTATTCATCTTTTTCTAAATGAGTTTTCCTTATGTAATTTCCTTGTTTCATTGAATAAAAGTGAGTTTTTAATAATTACTTCACCGTTATTTTTCAAATTCCACACCACTTTAGTTTCCACTGTTTTTTTTTCAACACCATTCCACGTTCTTCATCAATACATACATGTTTTCATGTTTTATTCATCTGGAGTAAGTCTGTGGTTTTTTTATATTTTATCTATTTCTGATTTCCCATTCATTATTTTTTAATCATTCAATGAATGTTTTGTCCTATATTTTTATATTTTTATAATTTTTTATACTGATTACTATTTTTTAATTCTATATTTTATTTGATTCAACTTATTCTCAATTATTAATAGTATACTGGATGTTTACTTACATTTGATCGTCACATCCATGTGCAGATAACACATCTAGGGTTAATGGTCAAGAGTATGGGTGTTTCTAAACCTAATGAATCATTATATTGAACCTTGGTAGCCCTATGGATAGTTATGGAGTTAAAAATAGTTTCTCAAAACATTCTCTCACACAAACATGACCATGGGAAGTGTGATTGAACAAACCTGACTTAATTGGAGTTGAGTGGGACTATAACTGATAGAGAAAATATTTTCAAAAATATTCATGAGTGTTTTAATTATCTAATGTATTCCAATTATTCAATTCGATATTATTTTTCTTATTTTAGTATTTCTGATGAATTTTCGGCATCATTGTGAAAATTAGTTACCTTTAGAAATTTAACAGTGTTCTGAAGCTTCAGTGTTTTGGGAATAAAATTTAAATATTTTGATCCATTTTATGCGATTATTATTTTTTTGTATTATTTAATTTTTGATATTAATCTTTTTATTTTAAACCTAGATCCAATTCAAAACAAATTGTTCCATAAAAATATATCATGTGGAGAAAATATTTTAGCCGAACGAATGGACACCACATCAGTAATTCAGGAATATATCATTTTAGAAACATAAAAATTATGTGATTCTAGATGTAATAGAGATATGACTCCAATAACCATGTCGAAAATATGTTTCATTAATAAATTATATAATTCATGAATTCATTTAATGTAATAAATTGGAGGGAGTTGAAGATTATCCTCAGAAAAAAAATTATTCATTAGTAATTTGAGGATAAAAATTTCCACTTGTATAACTGAGCTAAGATGTTGTGGGAGACTGAGAATAAGAGAGGTGAATAAATTTTAGGAAGAAAATTTCTTGATATTTTAAAATTTAATATTCTAAATAAACTACAACTTTTTTAGGAATAAATCTAGAGGAAAAATTTTCCACCCCTCAAGCCTATAAATATGAGTTTTAAATTCCATTAAAAGGTGTTAAAGGAAGAGAATGAGGGGATGTGCCATAGGATTTCAATGTGGATTTTATATGTATATTGGTTTTTTATTTTCCTAATTTTATAATGCGCACTTCCATTCCAATCAAATCTATTACTGTTCACATGGAGGGGTAAATATTTTCAGTTATCAGGGAAGGGTTTATTTTCCTTTTACAGTATTAGAGTGTTTTGTTTTAATGTAAAACTATATTTTTATATTTAATGACTTATATTTTCGGTGGTGCCCAATTATCTTAATGCAGTCATGTTTTCAGATTCAGTTTCATTCATTATTTATAGCTTTTTTAAAATATCTTCAAACTCCCTCTGCATAGTTCAGTTTGTCTGATCGAGAAGATTGTGTCAGGTGGTGAGTTTATAGCGATATGTGGCATGTGTTTGGAAATAATGAATTATTTCTAGATTTATAAGGATAAAATCTTCTTAACCATGACATTCCTTAGTTTTTTGGGAATGTTTTATGAATTTTCATGCACATAGGAGTGGTTTCCAATAAATTCTTCAACCAAGGGTGATTGGAAACTTGATCTAGGAGTCTTTCATTAATCATTCAATAGTAAGAGAGTGCTTATTATTTTTATAAACCTAATGAAATTTTAAAAGGTACCCCATCACAGTCATTATAAATTTTAGTTCAAAAATCCTTTCAATTTCATTCTTTCTTTTTAAAAACAAATTATTTCAAAAACAATCAAACCTTTTTCTCTAATTTTATGTTGAAAATGCAATTATTGAGTGCTCTTATATAGGGAAAACCTAGGACACCCACTTTATATCATTTTTAACTTAGTAAATATTTATTTTTGTGGGAACTAATAATAAGCAAATTTCAAAACAAGATGTTATATTCAGGGGTGGGTTTTACAATTTTTTCTCGTCTTCTTTCATTAATTTCACATTAAAGTCACATGAAAAGAACCTAAAACACTTAATCATTCACCATATATCCTTAAATTGAAAGAATATTGTTGAATAGACTTAGAAACATTAATTTTTTATTTGAATTTGGGGGAATTTATCTTCGATTTTCATGAGAAACATCAAGTGTTCACTTCGAGCCATTCACCATGGATGGAAATCAGAACCAAAGCCTTTTAGACCTCTCCACACCAGAATTAACTGATAAAAAACAATAAATATTCCATACAACTCTTATAAAATGATTATTATATTATTAATAGGAAATGTTTAAAAATATTTTTCCTAGATTCCCATACCATTAAATTGAGGATAATAACTTTCATGTCTTCTTTAACCAAGGATTAATTAACAATGGTAGAAACTTTTTGGATGCATCATCTAGAGGCACATTGATTGAAAAATAACCAGAAGCATCCAAGGACTTGGTTGAGAAGATTTCATAAAACTCCCAATATTCTGGTACAATAGGTAATGGAAATATATGAATTAATGAGTTAATAACTTATTATCCCAAAACATTATAGAAAACTGATATTTATTATCTAACTAGTATGGTCAGATAGATAGCCTTGACACCAGTGGGTGATCAACAACAAGTGTCTATGATATGCATGTTATGCTCATCACCTAATCATTTCACTGACCAATGTACTAAAATACATGGAATTGACACTTGTTCATAATTCTCTCATCTTAGAAAATTCCAACAATGTCAAGGATGTAGAGAGACTAACCATGTTAATATTTATTTTTAAATCAACATAATCTAGATAAACCCCCATATGAAAACTAGTTCCAAAATCCACAGAAATTTCCATAAAAGAAATATGATAAGGATCCTTACTAACTCCAAACATCAACTTTCCAAATACCCCATGAGCAAACATACACCATAACAATACCTTCTACAAGATAGCTGTAATACGTGTATGATGGGCTTGAGGATAAGGCTGATAAAATGGTAAATATACTGGGATGTCTTGTTGAAATCAGGTCCCAAAACCGAAGAAAACTACCCTTACAAACAATCCCAAATCCTAAAATATAATGTCATATAGATTATAAAAAGAAGTGGAAAATAAATCTCACCACTTGTATCCCATGATCTGGAAACACGACTACTTGATCTAATAGAGAATGTAGCTGGAAACTATAAAAAATATATTCATATACACTAAGAAGAAGAAGGAAGGGGGATGATAAGAAGAATAGGATGCAGATGAAGATATGATAAACCCCATTAAAAATTAAACAATGGGAGAAGAATTAATTAACACCACCATTTCAATCATAGATGATTTAATACAAGATATTATAGGAATAATAAAATCCAAAAATAATTTATAAACCTTATACAAAGTAGAACTTTATATCCCCCTACTTGTAGATGTCAAAAAATTACAAAGTATGATAAATTTTTGAATGATATTTTCACCAATAATAGGATACTTCATGTGAATGATAGGATCAACTTTTGAAGAAGTTTCTCCATCCTTATCACACAATATATTCCAATAAAATGTAATGATCCGTGGAAATTTTACATTCCATGCACCAATGGTTCAATAAATTTATCTAATGAATTTTTCGATATAGGTTATTCAATTATTTTATTTCTTATCTTAGTATACACTTATTTGTAGATGGGACACTTAAATCCCACAAGAGTGGTGTTCCATCTTGCAAATAGATTCAGAGTCCTCCCGACTGGTGTTCTGGAGGATGTCCCTGTGAATGTCAAAGATCTCTAATTCCATGATTACTTCTATTTATTGAATATGTAATATGGTAGGATCCCATCACACTCACCCATAATTTTGGGGAGGCAATTTTTAAAGTATTACAAAACTATCTTCAATTACATTAAAGGGAAAATCACTATTGTTTTTTGAAATAGAAAAGTCCACTTTAATTGTTTTGAATCCATGAGGCACCCATCAGACGATCATTCACTATTTTCAATCTCCCTTGAATTTGGTACTAATACAATTGAATAACCATGTATGTAATATGAATTATTATCCTATGAGATATTTTTTCCATTTAAAATATCATTGAACATGTGGATTCTCAAAAAATGTAGATTCTAACTTTATGTGGGAATAATAGGTATAATATAATTTCATTAATGATATTCTAATTATCGAGGAAGATGATATTATTTCTTGTGTATAGTAGGTCCAACATTTGGGTGCGAGGAATTTCATTTTAATTTCATCCCTTAATCGTCCCCACTGATCTATAATAAAAACCACTCTCCACATATTTTAAATATGTGTATGTCAGATATGTAGAAAAATTAAAAGTGATTATTTCTAAAAATATGTATGAATCCCAAGAAAAATATTTCATTGGGATTTTGAGAGAGAATATACAAGAAATGGATCTTAGTTGATATCCCAAAAATAAGCCTGAAAATATTCTCATAGAAAATTCTTCTTAAGGAAGATTCCAAACTTATCAGATAACCCCAAAGATGGATTAATCTCACCTTGATATAGATTATGAAAATGGAGATTGAGATGCTCTTCGAATTTGAGGTCATATATCCAATTTCAGATTCATAATGGGTTATCTCTATTCATGTAGTTCCAAAAAAACATTCCTAACCACTTTGAGGAATGACAAGAATGAATTAAACCCCATGAAAATTCAGAATAGATAGCGAGTGTGCACTGTTTTTAAGAAGTTGAATCAAGTCACCTAAAAGGATCATTTCTATATCCCCTTCATTGACCAGATGTTAGATATATTGGTTGGGAGAACTCATTATTTCTTTTTGGATGGATTTATTTGGTTATTTTCTTCGATGATTTCATTGTTTCAAAAAATTATTTTGACTGTTTTTTTGAAAAATCCGCATAATGTTTTAAAAACCTTCATTGAAAATCATCTTTCTTTAAATTTTAATAATTAGCCATTCATGGATAAGAGTGTAATTTTTCTAGGGATTGTTATTTCCAAGAAAGGTATTGATGTGGATATATATGATGAATTCATTTCCTTACCCAACTTGTTTAAAGCATGTTAGATAATTTAAAAACATGCAAGATTCTACAAGATGTTTATCAAAGATTTTAGTAACATTAATTAGCATCTATCTCTATTTATTTTTGAAATATTATGATTTTAATTTCAATTTTTCATGTAGGGAATCATTTGAAGATATTAAGAGGAGATTTATTACACCACTAGTGATGCAGGAACCAAAACAGGAAGAACCATTTCAGCTTCTATATGATACTTCCAACCAAGAAGTTGTACAGTCCTTTCATAGAGAATTGAGTTCATGATATTATTCATTTTTCCTTAGAAAACTGTATATCTATACCATTTAAATTTTAGAACCATATATAAAGATATTTTGGTAGTAGTTCTATTTTATTTATAATGATTTAGATCATATCTTCTTGTAAGTAAAGTTGCTATTTTTTATAATAATGTAGATCATAGGCCCTTTATGGAGAATGATGAATCTAAACAGAGGTTAGTGAGATGGATGTCACTAATATATGAGTTTAGAATAGAATTAACAGGAAATATGGGAGATGAGAACCCAGTGGCTGTTCATTTAAGCATACATCCCAACATTGATGAAGATAAAATTTCCTAAAAAGAACTATTGAATAATCAACTTCTAGGAGATCAGTTGTACTTGATTAAAGAATTAAGTTACTTATTATGGTGACAAGTTAAATTATACTATTAAATCATTAGACCCACCAAATTTAAATTTCCCCAAAATTCCAAAACATAATGATTAATCTAGATATTTCCATTAGGATAATTAATTATTTGGATTATTTTCAAAGAAAAAGTTATAAGAAGATTCTTTATTGATAGTGAAATTGGTTTAGTCATTGAGTTTTGTCTGATGATATCTTATAGAGGTCACATTAGACAATGAAATGAGTTAATGTAGGGTTTTAGTATCTATAATTTATTAGCCCACACTTTTTTACGTTTCCCATCAATTTTGAAGAATGTGTAAAAAATGTTAGTTTTTTGGACATATTTTAAGAACACAAGAAACACCCCCAATGACACATAATTGTTGGGATATTATGATGTCTTGGGGATATATTTTATTGAACCTATCCTAATTTCATATGGAAATTATTATATCATTCTAAAAAGATGGTTATGTTTCCAAATTGGTGGAAGACAAATACATTAGGGAAGAAAATGATAAAGTTTGTAATATTGTTAGGGTTAAAATATTTTTTTTGTTTTGTAGTGCCTAGATACATCATCAGTGATTTGCAGAATTTTTTTTAAATATGATAATGGAGGATTTATTGAAGAACTTTTGGGTGTATTGTAAAACATCAACTCCATATCATCTAAAAACTAATGGTCAAGCTAAAGTGTACTACATGGAAATAAAATAAATTTTTGAAAATATAGTTAAATAAAATTGGATGGATTAGAGAACATGGTTTGATGAAACATTATGGGATTATTGGAAATACTACAAAAACCTAATTGGAATGAGTCTATATTGGTTGATTTATATGAAAATCTATAATATTTCAATGGAATTTGAGAATAAGGTGTATTGGGATATGTCGAATATTAAAGGTAAACATCAAGGTAAACTTCATCCTAGATTGGAAGGTCCATTTATAGTAACTCAGGCATATCCTTTTGGTGTTGTGTATATTTTGAAGGATGGAGAGTGGAATCCATTCACTGTTAATGGAGACAGGATAAATAATTTCCATGGCACCATTCCATTAGATCCATTGGAGGAGATCAAATGCCTCCAACCTGTCAATAAATAAAATCAAACAGTTCACACTATTTATTAACATTTTGTTTCTCACTATGATTAATTTTAAATTCTTCATACATTTTACATAAATTTAAATTCGACAAGGACAGTACATAATTTATGTGTGGCTGGATAAAACCATTTTTAATTAGGTTTTTCATTTTTTTTTTATTGTGTTTTTCTAATTTTTGTATAATTACTATTCATTTTCTGTCTATTTTTGAATGTTTTTGAGGTGAAATTATTATCATTTCAATTTTTTAAACCCATGTTGATGAGTGAAGTAATTTTTTCCACGAATCCTATCTTAAATGAATGCTGAAAATGACATTGTTTCAAGTTCAATAATTTGGTAATATCCAGAAAAGTAATCTAAAAAAGAATATGTTGCCCCATATTATTGTCTTTATCTTTGAAATCACATTCTTATGATTCTTTTGAACATTTTTTTTCATATTATTTTCATCACCTCACTTCTTAAGAGGACAAAACCATGCTTTCTTTGATCGTAATTTTATTCTTTACTTTCAAAACCTTAGGGTTTGAAGTAATTGTTTTTTAAATGATTGATTCTTTTAATTTATTTAAAAGCCCCATATTCAAAATAATCATTTTCAATATTACATTACATAAACATTTAATTATTTATTCCTTTGAATCCTTGAACATATTATTAGGTTGGTCACATTATATATTAATTTTCTTTACCCAACATTCCCTTGAAGTGAAATTACATGATCTAGTTAAACTTTAGTGTGGGGGAGGTTGTCTTCTGTTGTGATACCTCATTTGGTGAAACTTTGGGTGGAAAATAAAAATCTTAATATATTTATTTTATTCTAAAAAAATGAAGTTATTGAATTTCGGGCCTTTTGTTTCTTTTATGATAAGAAAAGTTGTGCCTTTCTAGAGATTCCAATATAAAAATAAATATGTGAACATGTGACGTTTTTATGAAAAATTATCTCTCATAAGATTGAATTTTTCTCAGATAAAATGTTGAATGGTGTGCACTTTCCTTGATTTTTCATGATGATGTAGTTGATTTTCTACTATAGGGAGTGTGGAGGGTACCATACATTGGTGAAAAATAAAATCTTTTAATTTTTCTTCAAAAATAATGAATCCATCCTCAAAATGAATTAGAAATTTTCAAATCAAAATACTACCAACTATAATCGATAGAACAACCCTGAAAATTCTCAATGGTTAAAAAATTTCCATTAGTCACCTCTGGGGGATAACTAGAAATTTATCAATCCTACGGTAACTCTTTCTTGAGTTAGGATGAGAAACACCTTGTGGAAAATTGACATTTGTGAGATGAGAGAAAATTCAGGTCAGGTTGGTATTTTTAATAAATGAGAGGATAATTAATGTGGAAATATATCAAATGATCTGAATGTAGGAATTGAACTGATAGTTTTTAGATGAATAATTTCTTTTTTCCTTAGTTTAAAACTACTAGATCTCATGGTTTTTTTAATTTTCTTGGATATTTTTTTGATGTTGACTTATCTGGGAGTACAATTGATAATTGTGGGGTGATTGATATAGATAATAATTTCATAATTATTAATGTGTGTGTCAAAAATTTAATAATTTCTAAATAATAAATTTTAGCTGATTTTCATCATTTTAATGTTCTTGGTGAATTTTGGGGTTAATTTTGAAAACTGGTTAATTCAGTAAATTTAACAGTTCTCTAGAGATTTTGATTGTTGGGAACAACAATTATAATTTTGATAAAATTTAATTTATTTTTTCGGATTTTTATTTCTGTGGGCATATACTTTGTTTTCTTGACCTATATCCAATTCAAAACACGCTAGCCATGAAAAATCAATAAAGTTTGGAGATTTTAAAAACTAAAAAAATGGACCCCACATCAGTAATTTGGAAATATCTCATTTCAGAAACATCCAAATGAAGTGGATATAACTTTCTTAGAGAGAGGAATTTAGGATTCATGTGTGAAAAAAATTTCCTGAATACATTATATCATTCAAACATCCATTTAATGCATGAAACTGGAAGGCGTTGTGGAGACTCCCCATGAAGAAAAAGTTTTCTTTAGGAATTCAAGAATAACATTTAATACACATTCCAAATGTGCTAAGATTTTGTGGGAGCATTAAAAAGAGACATGGGAACAAATTTTATGACTAAAAAAATACCTATATTTGACCATGTTAGTATTCTAATTAATCTCAATCTTTAGGGGGGATGAACATGGATGGAAGAGTTTATACCCATCAAACCTATAAATTTGAGTGTACACATCAAGTAAAATGTGTTGAAGGAGGATAAGGAGGGGATTTTATGGACTATTTTAAGATTATTGTTTTTTAGAATTTATATATTATATTTTATTAGGTTTATAATTCTCAATTTGTTAAATTCAACTATGTTACCCTTCACAAGTAGGGGTAAAGATTTTGGGAGATTAGTGAAGGAGGAGTTTCCCTCCTGTAATGTTTGAGTATTGTGATTTCATATAAAAGTACATTTTTATATTTACTGATTTATAATTTACGTGGTTCCCAATTATCATAATGATATCTTTTTATGGTATTTGGTTTCATTCAGTGTTTATGGATTTGGTTTAATATCTTTAATCTCCCTCTACATAGTGCAGTTTGTCTCAATCGAGCAGATTGAGTTAGGTTCTAAGTCTCTAGAGAATTTTGGAACATGTGTAGAACTTTCTAATTATTTATAGATTTATAAGCATAAAAAATCTTGATTGGTACATAGCTTAGTTGTTTTTAAATGGTCTATGAATTTTAATGAACACAAGACTGGTTTTCATTTCATCCTTCAACCAAGGGTGATTGATAACTTGATCAATGAGTCTTTCATTTATCATTCAATAGAAAGAGGAAGGGAATTATTTTTATGACCATTATGACATTATAAAACGTGATACAACCCAAAACACATCACCTTCTTCTTCAAATTTGGTTCAAATATCATTTCAATTTCATTCTTTCTTTTTGAAAAATAATTTCCTAATCAATCTCACTTATTTCACTAATTTAAAGATAAAAAGCATGATTTTTGAGTGATCCTATCTAGAGAATACTATGGTAACCCACTTTAATAAATTTATAACTTAGTAAACATTTTTTTATTTCACATCCCATTGTAGGCATGTATCAACACTTGGTGTCGTTTCCATGGAGATGGTGTCAACATTATTTATTTTTCTCTTCTTATTTCTATCATTTCTATTGAAATTTATTAGATTACATCCTAAAACTCAGAATGCTATCCACTAGATCCTACAATTAAAATAAGAGTACTGAATTGACTTAGAAACCATAATTTTCAATTTGAATTTAAGTAAATTTATCTAGTATACTCAACTAAAAATTCATGTGTTCACATTGAGCCTTTCATCATGTATGGAAATCAGAACCAAACCCATAGAAACCCCAATGAACCATAATTAATTAATAAAAACATTTAACATTACATAATAGTGTCTCAAAATTATATTTATATGAAACCTATCATGATTCCATTCATCCAAAATTTTCATGACTTGGCTGGAGAAGACCTAAATAAACTTATTTAAGAGTTCACCCATGGCCACCCTACTTTCAGAACACATGGAGTATCATAGGAGTAAGGAAAGTTTAATTCATTCCCATTTTTAGTGGAGAGTGATACCATGGAGTTTTTGTATGGACTAAAACCAAGATATGTGAATGATTGTAATTATTTAGTGAAATACTTCATGAAAATACTCTTCCCCGCCTCTCGAAACACAACCATTAAGAGGGAAATATACACCATCAAACAGTCATCTGGGGAAACCATTTCTGAGTACTTGGAATGGTATAAAAATATTTTTTCCATATTCATATTTCATTAAATTATGTATCATCACTTTTTTTCTTAATTTTCCATGGATTACTAGAAAATTATAGAAATTTTTTGGATTCATTATTTGGAGGTACATTGATTGACAAGTCACCAGAAGAATCCAAGGGCTTGATTGAGAATATTTTCCAGAACACACAACATTAAGTATAAAAGGTATTAGAACATAGGTAATTCCTGAGGTTAGAACTTCTTATCCATAAAATTTATGGGAAAATAAGATTTATGAGATAATCCTTATAGGGATACATATAGACTTTAAAAAATTATGTGATTGATAAGCACAAGGTAAGGTATGTGGTTTATGCTAATCACCAAATCTTGTCACATACCAATGTGAATAAATAGGGGGAATTGAAACTTGTGTAGAAGACTTTAATCCTCTTTAATTACAACAAAGTCAATGTTAGAGAGAGACTGACCAATTTCAATATGGATTTGGAAATCCGCATAATTAACCCATACCCCATACCATAACCAGTTCCAAAATACACAACCATTTCAAAAAAAAGTAATCCTATAACCATCCCTATTACCACCCACCACCCAGTTTCCAAAGACCCTACCATCCATTATACAAAGCCTTCTGTGTAATATCTAAAATCCATGTAGATTATCTTAGGGGATAAGGTTAATAAATTAGAAAACATGATTGGATGTCTTTTTGAAATCATGTCCTAAACACGAAGGAAAACTCCCTTCCCAAATAATCCAAAATCCTGAAGAAAATTTTAGCATGATAACTAGAATAAGTTGAAACTAAATCTCACCACCAGAAGCCCATGAGCCTAAATCAATACCACTTGAGTTGATGGATAATTAAGTTTGAAATTTTGGATATTATGTGAAAATTCACCAAGAATAAGAATGGAATGGGGAGGAGGATAAGGATACGCTTAGGGGGAGGAGACCAAAAACACCATTGAAATTTTAACAAAGGGATAAAAAAGACATACCCTCACTATTTCCCTCAAGTATGGTTGAATCCAAGAGATTTCAGGAATATGAACTTCTGAAAGAAATTATAGACACCTTCCATAAAGTGGAAATTAGTATCCTCCTTCTTGAATCACACTAAAAAATTCTAAATTATGTTAATTGTTTTAAGGATATTTTCACCAATATGTGGAGACTATAAGTTAATGATATGATCAACATGGTAAGAAGTTTCTCAACACTAATCACACCATAGTTTCCAACCAAATTTCAAGATCTAGGGACATTTTATTTTCCACAAACAATTGCTTCTTAAAATTTATCAAATTCTTTTTCTAATCTAGGTGTATCAACAAATGTATTTCCTCACTCATTATACCATTATTTGATTATGGTATAGTTGAATCCGACAGAATTGGTGGTCCAAATTTCAAATAGAACTGTAATATTCCCTGGTGGAGTTCTGGAGGATGTCCTTATGAATGTCAAAGATCTCTTATTCCCAATAGGATTCTATGTTATGAATATGGAAGAATATATATGATCATAACACTCACTCATCATTTTCTAAAGGCCATTCTTAAATAATTCAGTAACCATCATTAATGTATATAAATGGGCACTCACCCTGGAGTTTAGAGATAGCAAAATACACTTCAATATTTGTGAATCCATGATGCTCGCATTAAATGACCATTCAGACCATTCACTCATCCATGATTTTGGTAATGAGCCAATTGAATAATCATGTATCTGATATGAATTATATTCCTTTTGAGATAATTTTTCCATTGAAAATATCAATGAACACATATATTTCCAACACACTAGAGACTCTAATTTCATGTGGTAAGAAGAGGGAAAAAATTAGCTTTTATTGATGATTTGTTACATGATGAGAAAATTGAAATGGTTTCGTTTATTAAGGAGGTCCATAATTTGTAAGTGGTTATTATCAGTTTAAATTCATATCTTGAGTGGCCAATATATTTTTAATTAAAACCACTCCCATTAATTTGAAATATGTGCACCATTGGGAGGAAGAGAAATTTCCATTGGTAATTTTTCATAATATATATGAAAACTATGTAAAATAGTTTATTTAGATTTTGATTGAGTATTTATAAGATATAGGGTGGGTCTTAGGTGATATCATAGGAATAAACATAAAAATATGCTCACATAGAAGTATTCTTGAGGGAGAGTCCAAACATTTTAGACAGTTCCAAAGGTGTTTGAATCCCACATTGATGGTGGGTTTGAAGAAGGAGATTGGGAATAAATTGGAAGCTGAGATCATCTACCCCATTTCAGATTCACAATGGGATATCCCCATTCATGTATTTCTAAAAAAAACTATCATGAATTCTATAAGTAATGAAAAAAATGAATTAATCCCAATGAGGATTCATAATATATGGACAGTGCAAAATTATATTAAGAAGTTTAATTAGGTCACCATCTACATAATTAGATAGATGATTAAGATATTGGCTTGGAGAACACATTATTTTTTTGGGAGGATTTCCAAGTTATTTTTCGGAAGCTATTTCTCCCTAGGATAAAGGTAAGATAACCTTTACCTATCCCTTCATCACTTTTCAGATAAAAGGATACCATTTAGATTATGTAATGCTTGAGGCACATTTCATAGGTGTTTGGTATGTATTTTTTCTAATCTCATTCACGATTTACAGGGGGTTTTATTGGATGATTACATGGTTTCTAGATGTTCTTTTGACAATTATTTAAACAATATAGAAAATGTTTAGAAAACCTACATTGAAAAGTATATTGTTTTAAATTTTGAAAAGTTTCATTTCATGGTTGATAGGGGTATTTCCATTGTGCAGGTCACATAATAAAAGTGAATTGAAATAAAAAATTTATTTCATTAACTAACTTGTGGGAAGCATGTCCGATCATATTTAGAACATGCATGATTCGGTAGGAGGATTATCAAAGATTTCAGTAAGATTTATCTTCATATATATTTATTTATTTTGAAAGATTATGGTTTTTATTTCAATGGTGCATTTTGGGAATCCTTTGATGATCTTATGAGGGGATTGATTACACAAAAGGTGATGTAACCACCAAATTTGGAAGAACCATTTATGCTACTTTGTGATTCTTCTAACCATGAAGTTAGAGAAACACATTCATAGTGAATTGAGTGCAGGCCACAAGTCATTTTCTATGCCTATAGAACATTATAAGTGTCCCAATTCAATTACCCAACCATAGAAAAATATTTTTTAGTTATAGTTTTTAAATTAGAAATATTTAGATCATATATTCTTGGAACTAATGTCCCTATTTTTTATCATGGAACTCTACGGTACCTGATGAAGATGGATGAATCTAAACCAAGGTTAGTGAGATGGGTGTTATTTCTAAAGGAGTTCAACATATCAATAATGGTTATGAAAGGAGATGAGAACAACGAAGCTGAAAATGTGAGACAACACTAAAATATAGAACCAATTTCACTCTTAAGAAAACGTCTTCTTATCCATTTGTCATTGAAAATATTTTGAATAAATGGATCAACCCCAATGTAATATCTGGATTCATCTTTCTGTTTTGGAATTAGGTGAGAACTAAAATTATATGGTACCTGAGATGTTACCAAATAATTAGCAATATCATAATACCAATTCACTTCTCCTTCAATCCTGTATAACATCTCTCCTAATAGGTGATAATTTGTTGGTTCTTTTTATGGAATTTCAACATCAGTAGTGTTGGAAATTCTACATAAAGGATCAGCCACGTTGTTCTCATCTCCCTTCATAACCGTTATTGATATCTTGAACTCTGTTAATATTTTGTCAGGGTTAACATATGTTTTACGTTTGGGGTGCCTTGATCCAAGATCAATGATCATGGGACAGAATTTTTCAATATGATAATGGAGGATTTGATGATTAATTATGGGGTGAATTATAAAACATAAAATCTCAATTTTCCATAGGCTAATGGACAATATGAGGTGTCCAACTAGGAAATAAAAAGAAATTTGTAAAATATTTCTAAATTGAATGTGATGGTATAGAGCTAAATGATGGAATGTAGATTATGGTATTTCTAGATATCCTAAAAAACCATATTTGAATGAGTCTATATATGATGATTTATTAGGAATGCTATCATCTAGAAGTGGAATTTGATCATAAGGGGTATTATTCTTAAAGGACGATAAAGTTGAATCTCAAAATCATCGAGATAGAGATCATACTGTAGTTGAAGGAGTTGGTGTAAATTATAAGGGGAGATTTTGAAAATTATTGGATTATAAAATAGAGAACAAGAGTGGAACATGAAAATTATATCCAACCGAAAGACTTCTATCATGGAGGAAAAGTGTTGTTATTCAAATATAGACTCATGTATATTCCTATTAAAAATCATTTCAAATGGGATGTTCCATTTATTATTACTCATGTATATACTTTTGGTGTTGTGTGGATTATGAAGGATGGTGAGTAGGATCCATTCACTGTTAATGTACATAGACTGAAGAAATTCCATGGGACCATTCCATCTGATCTAGTGGAGGAGATCACACTCCTCCAACCTATCTATCAATAAAATCCCTCATATCAAACCTATTATTTACATTACTTGCTTATTGTGATTCAATTTAAAATCTTCTAACATGTTTAATCCATTTCAATGCATTGAGGAAACTATATAATTTAAGTTTGGGGGATGGAAACTTTGTAGTTTAGTATTTTATTTTTTGTTTGTTTTTATGTTTAAAAAAAGTGCTTTCCAAAAATTTTAGGGATTATATTTGAGATTGTTTTTGTTTTTGAAACTTTTAGAGATGATATAATTTTCAGTTAATTTTTTGAAACCCATGTCAATGAATTAAATAAATTATTCCATGAATCCATGAAAAAATTAATACAGTACATAACTTTGTTTCATGATCAATTCATTGGTTATTTTATGAAAAATACACTGATTTTCAAATATCTTGCCATATATCAATGTATTTATCTTTGAATAAAATTTACAATTAGGATTCTGAACCATTTTTGTGATATTTCTTATATTCAGATCACTTATTGATGGAAACAAAGAATGCTTTAATAACACGGAATTTGATTTATTCCATTCCATACAAAAGGTAATGATGTACTTGTGTTTTAAATGATTAATCAATTTATTTGTTTTTAAATAGACCTTTTCAAAAGAAACATTATCATTATTTCCTTAATTTTACTTTTAATTCTTATATCCTTTAGAATAAATGAACTTCCTATTATGTTGGCCACATTATAATCCAATTTTCCCTATCCAACAAGCTCTTCAAGTGAAATTTCATGATCTAGTTGAATTTAAGTGTGGAAGAAGATGTCTTGTGTTATTATAACTCTTTTTTTGAAACTTTGGGTGTAAAATAAAATGATTAAGAGATGTGTTTAATGATGAAAAAAATATTCCTATTTAATGTTGTGCCTTTCTAGAGCTTCTAATGGAGAAAGAAAGATGTGACTATCTAGAGTTTTTAAGAAACATTTAGTCTAAGAAAATTATATTTTTACTGTCAAAATTTTGAATGGTGTTGAATTTCAATGATTTTTCTTCATTATATAGCATATATTATATTATTGGTAGTGAAGAGGATATAATACATGTGTGAAAATTATAATCTTCTAATTTCACTTCAAAAAGAGCCAATCTGTCCTCATTCTTCCTCATAATTTTTCACAAAAAAATCCTACCAAATGAAATCCATAAAACAAACCTATAATGTCCTCTTGATTAATACAATTACCTGACACATATTTGGTGGAAAATTAGTAATTTATCAAGAATATGGTTACCCATTCATAAGTTTTGATGAGAAAATCCTTTTTGAAAATTAGTATTTCTAGGATGACATAAAATTCGTGTGAGGTAGGTGTTTTTTGTGAATGGTTGGAGAATTAAAGTGGAAATATATTGAATTATCTTAATAGAGGCCTTTAAAATATTGTTTTTGATGAATTATTATATGTTTTTTTTTCTTGGTGTGAAATTGGTGGATCTCTTGGGTATTTGTTTTAAATTTTCATTAATTTGATTTTGATGCTTACTTGTCTATGATTGCATATGATAAGTGTGCAGAAATTGATAAAGCTTTAATTTTCATAATGTTCACATTTTTTTAAATGATTTAATCCCTACAAATTATTCAATTTTATCATATATTCATCATTTAACTCGTTTTGTTGAATTTTTGGCTTAATTGTGAAAATTGGTTAATTCTGGAAAATCATAAGTTTTTTGGACTGTCTATTTATCAAGCATAACTTTTATTTTGTTGATTAAATTTAATTAATTTTATTCTTTAGCCATCTTAATTTTTTGGAAATCAATATTTTATTCTATTCCTAGAAACAAATCTAAACACAATTCCCTAGAAAACCAATGAAGTGGGGAAATATTTCTGGCTGATAGAATGGAACCCACATCTGAAACTGTGGAATATCTCATTATAGAGACATCCAAATAAATGGATTCTTACTGTATTATAGATAATAATCTAATATAAATTTCAAAAAGAAATTTAATGAATAAATTATATCATTCGTACATCTATTTAATTTGAAAAAGTGGAGGGAGTTGAGAAGTCTCCTCATGTATAAAAAGACTTTAGTAATTCAGGCATAACATTTTTTCACTTGTACAAATGAGTTGAGATATTGTAGGAGAATAAACAAGAGATAGGTTAAAAACTTTTATGAAGATTAAATCATGATATTCATCAACTTAATCTTCTAAATACACTAAATATTTAATATTAAATAACTTTTAGGGAAAGTTTCACTCCTCAAGCCAATAAATATGAGTTTTCATTTCCATTCATAGGTGATGATGGGGGGAATTGGGGGATGGGGGTTGTGATAGAGGATTTGAGACTTGAAGTGTTTTCTATTTTATCTTTTAAATTTTATTAGTTATATAATGACCACTTCTTCCCCATTCAACTATATTACCCTTACATGGAGGGGTAATGATTTGGAGTGATCAGGGAAGGGATAGTTTTTCTTTTGTAATGTGGGAGTCTAGTGCTTGAATTTAAAACTCTACTTTTCTATTGAATTATTTCTATTTTTAGTGATTATTGATTCTTTTAATATGATAATTTTTTGAATTTGGGTTTTATTCAATTTTTATATCTTTTTTTGGAGGTCTTTAAACACCATCTGCCATGTTTAGTTTTTCTTGATCGAGCAGATTATGTTAGATGGTTAGTGTAAAGAGATCATTGGAACATTTGTGGAACTAGAGAATCATTTCATGATTTATAAGGATAAAAAAATCCTAATTGAGACATTACATAGATGTTTAAGAAAATTTTATGATTTTTTGTGCACTCATGAGTGGTTTCCATTGCATCCTTCAACCAAGGGTGATTGACAACATGATCAAGGAGTCATTCATTTATTATTCAATATGAAGAGAGAATCCTTAATATGGCCACGATGACATTTAAAACAGTTATCCTACAATTACCCCATCACTATCTTCATCAATATATGTTTTAACATCATTTCAATTCCTTTATTTAATTTAGAAAAGAATTAAATTGAAAACAAATCTCACTTAATTATCTAATTTCATGTGACACACATGATTCTTAATTAATCCACTCTAAAAACAACCTAGGTTACCCAATTTGATTCATTTTTGCATAGGAATTGTTCTTGAATCCCCTTGATAGATGCGTGTCAATGATCATTTTTCTTAGATGCTTTCGACATTGAATCTAAGTGTAATGCATCTATGTTGTCTTTTAAACAATGACCATGGGAGAATTGTAGCACTGGTATATCCAATTTGTTTGATAAAAAAAATTGGTGAATTTTTCACCACTTCAAACATTAATACATTGGAAAATTCTAAGTAAAATATAGTATTATCATTTTTGAAGAGCCTTTAAATTGACATAGATCCATTCTTTAATAATATAAATTAAAACTCCAAACTACCTAGTTTTAGTTAAAACATAATCGTGAAGAGTGAAACTGAGGAATAATTCTAGTGGTTTGGTTTTATTATGTTATGAACTACCAGCAGTCTTCATGGGATTTACCTCAGAATACAATTTTATTACACCCTTGTAGTAAGTGTATTTTGGGACAATAAATTCTAATATGACCTCAGCCTATGATAATTCAATGACACATGTAGTATATTCAGATTGAAATAAAATGAAACATAAAATACGAGGATTAAAAATTAAGTTAATTATGTTACCCTAAAATTTCATTTATTTACTAATATTTAAAGAATATATGTGCATAACATAACGTATGTTTCAACTAAGGAAAATTAAGACAAATTCCTTTGCCGATTTGGTAGCTTTTGATCTGTAAACCCCATGAAAGATAGATCCCCAAATATTTTATAAATAGAAATAACTAATTGGATAATAATAAAAAATTAAATTCATTGGTAGTATACATGTCACAAAAAATAAATAGGTGGTGAATATGGCATGTGTCTCACAAAAGATAAAAAGGGCATATAAATCCCTTTCCTTAAGTCGTGACCTTTGAAATTCACATTTAATCTACCAATACAATAAAAATACTTAAATTATTAAATTATTAAATAATAATATCTAAATATCTCATAAAATATATTATTTTATTTTGATATTTTATTATGTATTTATTAGAAATTCTTTGTTAATGTTAAATTTCGAGTAAATACAATTGGTTTTTTATGTGTTTTGATTTTCTTTTATTTTCGGTCCTCTTAATTTGATAATTGTTCCATAATATATAGATTGTTAAAAATGATATAAATATCATATATATTTAATATATATGTATTTATATTAATACTTAATATTTTTTGAGGGAAAAATAAATACAGCGTTCAGGGGGACGGTAGGTTTTATATACCCATGAACATTGATTCCATTATCGGTTAATATTAAAATAATTAATTGTAAATGATATGTTATCATTGATGAATTTTTTTATTAATATATTTCAAATGTTTTTATTAAACACATCCTTAATACCTTTCACTTAAAGCCTGAAGTATTCACATCACTTCATAAGGTGGTAATCCACCATACACACAAGCGATGTTACCATATTCCAAAAAAATGGATAGCATTAAGGTATGCATGATATAATAATTCAAGAAGAATAATAATATAAAAAATATAATATGTAATTAATAAATATATCTTTTTTCCCACCATTATAAGTTGAAATGTAAAACCAAATGACATCGGTTCGTGAGGCGATAGTCTGTTATACACAAGAACGATTATTTTGTAACCCATTTGATGGAACTGGAGATAGTTGTATGCCATTCCCATAAAATAAAAATATATATGTATATGGAAGATATAGTGGTTATTATATCAGAATGGTATAATACTAATTATAATAGTTGGAGGAATAAATACAATAAAAAACCCTTTTTGATGAAAGTTATAATTTCTATAAGTATCCTCCTTAGGGTTTCACCAAAAGCCTTATAAGGTTGGATTTCTACAAAAAGTAATGATTATTGAATGAGAGGAGGGATTTATTAAAGTGATTAAGATATAATTTTTTGAGTCAAATATAATTATAGTTGTGAGGATTTTATGTGTTGTGGTGTCCTTTTATAAGTGGGGTAAAGGAACCCACTTGGAAACTACATGGAAATTTCCCAAATGACTGAAAAATTATAAATTCATTTCAATGGAGAAGTTTTCAAAGGGATGATATATTATATATTGTGAAGTCTAAAATGGATATAAATCCATTAAATAGTATTTATACCTTTTTGGGTCACTTTTATACCTTTTAGTTTTAGTTTAACCCCCGGTAATGTTATAGTTACCTTCACTGCGATAATTAATTTTTACTGATTTTACTATTCATTATCATCAAAAATTATGTTTACTATATTAGATAATATAAATTATGATGATTAAAAATATTTAATCCATTTTTTAAAATTTTATTCACATAATAGAAAAATTGAAATTTTAAATTATTCATGGAGACGCAAAGAGAAAGCAGGTTTTTAATGGGAAAATATTCAATGGTTTAATAATTTCATATACTAAATTTCAATATTAAATTGATCAAAATGACATAAATTGTATTTTAGATATTTAATTTGAATAATTTTACTTTAAAAAATTAGAATTATAATTTAAATTTATAAATATTTTAAACAAAAAAGTATTTTTTAATTAAAATTCAGAATTTTCCACTATTGATAAAAAATTAATATTTTCAAAACATTATAAAAAAAATTCCAAAATATAATTTGAAAATTAGTATTTCAAAATTTAAGTTTGTTTTTTCAAATTAATTTTCTAGAGGTGTGAAAAAATATATTTATTAATTTTCATAAAACGAAATAAAAAGGATTTTTTTGTGAAAATTGTATTATCAAAACATATAAAGACTATAAAAAATTAACTAAATTTTTTATCAATATGTTTCATTTGTCAAAAAAATTATAATTAATATTTTAAAATTATTTATTACTCTTCATATGACTATGTTTAATGGATAGGTTATAATGGTCGATTTTAAAAATCTATATTTATAATATATCATGGTTTTGTTAAAATTCAGTGTCATTTCTAATGCCAACTTACCCAGTATTGCATTTATCATAATATGAACTTGTTATTTCATGAATCTAAATATAAAATTAATATTTCATGTAATGAAAAAAATATTACAATTTTTTAAAAAAAAATATATTTCACGTTATCATGGGTTGTTGCATTCTACTATCCTTAAAATGAATTCACCCTATAAATTCATCACACTGGTACTAAAAATGATGATAATTAGGAATAATTATATCATAAAGTTCAAATATATATTTCTCAAGCTAGTAGTTTCAACATGAAACATTGACCAGTTGAGTGGTCTTGTTTCATAGCACAATCTATTTTTGATCTAGAATCCCACCAGATTATTACTTATAAGAAAGATCATGCTCTAGTGGTATAACCTATGAGTTTAGTACATGTAATGAATTAGGAATGTAAGCACTTAGGAGAGATACATGGAATAAATCATAAACCAGAGAGATCATTTGTGGAATCTCCATTCAATAATATATGATCACAGTATGATTAATAACATTGAAGGGATCGATACACCTAGGGCTCAGTTTCCCCATCTTCCGTCCAGAGAGAAAAATTTTCAAATTCCTTATGAAAAAATTAAAATTACAGATTTTATAAATTATTTTCAGAACAAAATTTCTATAAACATTATATTGTCCTATAATGTTTATGAATGAATCTAACCATCTCTTCTATCTAATCAGCTTGCTCAGGTCCAAAATAATTTCTTTCTATAACTGCAAACATGTATGTTTGATTTCTAAACTTATTTCTATAAATGATTTCATAAAGTGATATATGAATTATTGGGTGAAGCTATTGTTTTAGGTAAACTCTACTTGAGGAAGGTTGTGATCCCAACCACTATTGAAATCCGTAAAAAAAAGATCTTATCATATCTTTTAGGGTTTGAATTATTCACATGTACTGATCATCTGGCTGAGGTTGATATACAAAGATGAAACTCAATGTTTTATCAAGATCATACTAACTACTTCACCAAAACATGATGGTAAACCTCTGGACCTAATTAAAATAAATTTAATGTGGTATCCCATGAAACCTTAACACATCTTAATGTATACTATGGTAATATGATCCAAAGAGAAGTCTTATCTAGTAGAAATGATGTGTGATAACTTTGTAGGGTGATCAACTAAAATACATAATTACCTAAACATAAAAGTTAAGATAAACCCTAAAGTTTACTAATACCTTTAATCATATTTACAAAAATGTTATTTCTCTGAAAATAATTTTTTCACTAAAACATATACGAAACTAATGGGTTATATTTTAATAAATTTCTTTAAAAATATATTTAATCTTGATAAAATAACATCACATAAAAAATAAAAAGTGTTTTCATTGAATCATAATTTATGGTAAACCATAAACTCATGAAACCATTATGGTATCCCTAAAATTTAGTTTAATATTACATATACACTTCCAAATTCTAATTCACCCTTTATTCCTTACATAATATCTTATCTTATGCAAAAACTTTTTCATTAGAAGCTTTAGTTTACCCATGTAACAGTATAATATGAAATGTAATTTCATTATTCCACAATCTATGTAGATGGAGACTATTACATGAAATTTCAAAAATGGATAATATTTTCATAGAGATTATTTATACAAATTTAAACATGAAATCCCCAACAAAGAAGGGGATGATAATTATGACCTAATTATCTGGAGTCAATTTATCCATTGTGATTTCATAAGCATTCTCCTTGCCCGTTGTCTTTATCAATTTTTTCAGTTTATCGTCCACATTATCCTTCAAATTGGGGGATTGATTCTCATAATGACCAAACTAATTACACTTGAAATACTGTAGTGTGGGTGGTGAATTATGTTGATCTATCTATCAATTTATTTAATTTACTATCCACTTCACATCAGTTATAAATTATTTTTCTCTATGGCTAATCCTACTACAATTGAAACTCATTATTGATTCCTTCATTCACCCACCAATGTTCTCATTCCCATAGTTTTAGAAAGTGGTGTATTGAAACCATTTCTTCCCTCCACGTGACACATCATTGGATCTTCCATGGAAACCCATTTTCCATTTCTTATCACCAGATCCAATAGGTTTTCCATATTCTATTTCCAATTTTAGTACTCATATAATTTTTTTGTAGCATTCAATGTCCCTTATGGTTTACTCCCTTGTGTGATTTGGATTCAATCCACTGAGGAATCGATCAACCTATATTTTTTGTGAATATATAATACCAAAAGTGTACCTCATAAGAATTGTAAAATTTACTTCATAGGAACCAACAGATTCATCATCCATTTATTTATTCTCTAGTAACTCCTTCACCATTATTTTATTAATAATATATTAAATTAATTATTGAAAATATTCTTTTATACTCATCCAACTTCATAGAATAAATTGATTCTCATTTCATCATATTTTTAGTAAGATTCCATCACATTTCTACCTAAAATTTCAAATGGTAGACATCAAAAATACATTTTTCATGCTCTGGACACTAGATAAGGAAAAATAACTTTTTAGTGGTACTGATTCATTTTTAAAAAACTATTGGATCAAAAGAGCCACTGAAAGAAGGTTGGTGTTGCCTTGCGAAGGACTGAACATAATTTTTTCCCTATTTTTCTCCTTTGGAAGACCATAAGGAGTTATATATTGACAAATTTTTGTGATCATAGGAATGTGGATTTTCATTTTATATCCATAACATTCAGTTTCTCCGGAGGACAATAATTTCATTTTCTAGTACATACAATATTAACTCAGTTCCTTCAGGTTCCATCAATTGACTAAAACTAAAAATAGAACCACAAAATCATTATGAATCACTTATAGGGTGTCTAAATCATGGAATTGTTTTTATCATAGTCCCTTTAGTTTTATCCTAGTCCATAAATATTCATCATCTATTTAAATCTATCGTTATTGTTTGTATAGTTTTTGTAAATTTAAAAATCTTATACCTCAGTAGTTTAAAACCAGGTGTGCATTGAGGACCATTTTAATGAAACAAGTGATTATTATGTATATATTAGTGAATCGTTTTCAAGTTTATTACCCCTAGGTACCTCTATTCTAGATCAAATTTACTTGAAATATCTAGACATGTATGTAATTTATTAGAAACCACTCACTCTATCATTTACCTAAATTCAATGAAAATTCCAATACATTGACTCTTCCTTGGAATTATCATTAGACATGTACTTTGAGATCACAATAAGGTTTTATCATCCTAGTTTCCAAATGATAACTGAACCTTCCTTCTAATACCAACTATAGAGGCCAATTCTCATCAAATATAGATATTAAATAATTTTTTATAAATATTCAATATATTACATTCACACATGCCTGTGGAAAATAATAGTTTAGAGTCTTTGGAGAGTAGGTACATAATATTATTATCTAGTGAAAGATATTAAATGTTTCCCACAATGACCAGTCCATTTAATTCTATACATACACATACAATATATGAAACGTTTCTTCACTACCTGGGGAAATGAAATGTAGAAACGGTGAGATCAGATGCTTAATAAGGGTAATTGAGGGAAATATATAAAAATAATGCAAGTGTAAGTGTATGAGAATGTGAGAATAACATATGAAACCCATTCCATTCATATCAAAGATCCAATCTAGGAGTCATGACATAAATATTGGATATTCACCAGACAATAATCACAAGGTCATAAAAACCTTGATTCGTGAGAGCATAAAAATTTCATAAGACATAGAATTGTGGCATACACATTAGTTTAGATCATTGTAAACATTTATAAATAGAAACAGGTTCACTCATTCATTTAAGGAAATGAAATTACACCCTTATATAAACTTATGGACATCTAAACAGGTCTACACATAAAATTATGGACTTAAAATGTGGGTCCACACATAACACTATGAAAATGTAATATGGTTCATGAACATTATTGTGGACATTTTATCAAGTACCTACATAATACTATGAAAATATTACCAGGTTTATGCATAAAGTATTTACTCATGAGTTATAAATCATTACCTAATTCATTGGAGAATGATATAGGACTCACCCATCAGAGAAAGAAAACCATATATATGTGTGCCAAAAGATCATAAAATAATCATTATATCATAACCCCCAAAATGAAATGGGTTTCATATATATTACATCATATCACAACTTGTGTAAATGAGACTCGTTTCATAATCATTTAATTATTTAATGAAGTTAGAACATGTGTAAAATAATAATATTTCATAATAATTTTATCATGTTATAACCCATGGAAGGGAATGAGGTTTCATAAACATCACTTCATCATAAACATAAACCACTCAAAGAATGAATAATAATGGGTTTTTAGATGAAATCCCCATTAAGTTAAAATTAACTTGAAATTATGTCATCCTAGGTGGAGAATGATTTTTAAAGATCTTTTAAAACTTTTCTTGAGGAAAATATAAATTCCACTATGAAAAGAAAATTTTAAAAAATAAAACATTTTAAAAAAAATTCATTGAATATAACCATGAATATTATTAATTAATCTTAAAAAATTATGTTCATGATGATGGGATGTTTTGTTTATTTTTTACATGTTAAAACAATTATTCCTATCACATTTTCTATAAAATAAAAAAAAAGTTTTGAAAACAGCATGAATATTACTTTCAAGACATTGTTCGAAAATGTAATAAATCGGTAAAAATTTATTTTAAAAATTATAGTTGAATAAAAAAATAAATACATTTTTATAAATCATGGTTTTTTAAGACAACATATTCCTATCCAATGATATAAATAGAGTATGATTTTCATTAAAACATTTTCATAATTATTTTAGTTACCATAGTGTGGAAAATGATAACACTAATTTAAAAATTCATTAATAACTATAGGAGAATAATATTATTCAGTATCTTGAGAGATGTACCAAAATATTATATCATCAAAAAAATAATCATAAGAAATCTTGATAAATGATCAAATTATAACATAAAACCATTACCACTTTGGTACCCTAGAATTGTAAGCCCCATGAAGGAATGAAATGAAATGAAAATTAAAATATCAAGTGTATGAATAAATTAATGATATTAAATTTTAAATTTTTTGTACACACAAATTTTTAAATAATATAGGTATAATACATAATGTATTTCTCAAATAATGAAAATTGATACAAAAATCCCTTACCGATTTGGTAACATTTGACCTATAAACCCTATGAAAGATAGATAAAAAATGGATATGTAAATATAAATAATCAACATTATAGTAATCATAAATTACATTCATGGGATTTATACACACCACATTTAATAAATAAGTGGTTAATGTGGCATGTGTCTCACTAAGGAAAAATGTGAGACAAAAATCTCTTACCTTAAGTCTTGACTTCCATCGTACACAATCAAAAACCCCTATATAATAAATATTATTATTTTTAACCTATTTGAAAAAAATATTTATAAATATAACACCATATATTATTTTATTATGACCATTTATTACCAATTTATAAACAATTTCAAGTTAAATTTACATTTCATGTAATAACCAATTTGTTTTTTATATGAATTGATTTTCTATTTTCGGACCTCTTAATTTTATTATATTTCAACCATCTCCATAATTTTAGAAATTATATTAGTATTATATATATTAATTATATATTAATTTATATTAATCCATAAAATTTAGTTATGGAAAATTAAATACACAATTCATGGAGTGGGTATGTCATACGTACACATGGACATTGTTTAAATTTTTTTGACGGATTAAAAGATAGAAATTTAATTAATATGTTGTCATTAAATATTGATTGTTTTTCATATATTTCACATATTTTAATTAAATCCATCCTCATTAAATTCTTTGTAAATAGTTAATGAATCTCATCGCTTTGTGATGCAGTAGTCTATAGTACACATAGGTGACATTATCATATTCCCAATAAATGTAAATAATGAAGGTATATGTGATATAATAAATAAGTAAAAATAATAATATAATAAATATCATATATAAAGAATAAATATATCATTATTTAAAACCTTTATATAGGAAAATTTAATAACTAATGACATCATTTCATGAGGTTGTAGTCCACCATACAGATGAATGATGATTTTGTATCCCATTTGATGGAATTGGAGATTATTGTAGGTCATGAAATTAACATAACAACATATAATTATATGAAATATTATGATTTTATTATATAATCAGTGTTTAATAATAACATAATGAGGTGTAGTAATAAATAAAAAAAGTTCCCATTGATGAATGTTACCACTTATTCTGGTATCCTCATTAGGTTTCCACCAAAATCCATCCAATGATGGTTTTATACCCAAAATAATGCTTCTATGATGAGAGGGGATATTTTTTAATGTTTTTTGTATGGTTTATTTGATTAAAATGGATTTATATGGGTAAATATGTGAAGGGTGGTGGTGTGCATTTATATGTAGGGGAAAGGAATCCACATAGAAACTACTTGAAATTTTCCAAAGGACTACAAAATAATAAATCATTCCAAAGAAAAAATATTTCCAATGACCCTATATTTGAACTTGTGAATTCTAATATGGATATATTTACCCCCAATAGGATTTATAATTTTTTTTCACTTTTAAATCTTATCATATTAGTTTAACCAATAACTAATCTTATTTTTACCGTAACTACAGTAATTAATTTTTCCAATCATCACTATTCATTTTGGTAAAAACAGAAGTTGGTCTTATTAGATAATATATATTATTCTGATTTAAAATATTTAATAAAATTTTATTAATTCCCTTATTTTAATTGTAAAATTTTAATTTAATATTAATCCAACATAATTAGCAAGAATGTGTGTTTTTGAAGAGGAAATGTTCAAAATATTACAAAGTGTTTGTATCCAATCTCAATATAAAATTGTATAAAATGAACTAAATTATATTAATAGATATATAATTGAACTAATTTTACTTTTAACCCAATTAAAATAAAATTTAACTTTATAAATAATTTAAATGAAATGATAGTTATAAATTATAATTCGGTATTATTCACTATTCATCAAAAAATTTATCTTTTTATAAAATTAGGAAAATAATCACCCAAATATAACGAGGACATTATTATTTTAGAAACTAATTTTATATATTAAAATTAATATTCTGAAAGATAGAAAATATAAATTTATTAATGTCACAAAATAGAATAAAAATCGTTTTTTTGTGAAAATTGTAATTTCAAAACATATGAAGACATTACGTAAAATAAGGTACTTTTTTATAAATTTGATTACATTATATAAATCCATTATAATTAATATTTAAAAATTAGTTATTAATATTTATATATCTATGTTTAGTGGTTATGTTATGTTTGTTGAGTTTAAATAACTATATTAGTAATATATCGTGGTTTTTTTGAAACTTAGTGTCATGTGTAACATAATCTTAACCAGTGTTACATGTATGTAATGATTAAATTTTTGTTTCATGTATCATAACATAAAAAATATAATTAATGTTGTGAAAAATTATAAAAGAATAAATATATTTGAAGAAAATTTCTCAAAATATAAAGGTGTTAATGTAAGGATGTGTTCTAACTTGGTAAGTTAGTTAACTATCACCCAGATAGAATCATATCCTCTTGGTGTCTATAGAAGCCCAGTCACAAAGTCAGGAGGTATAAATTCCCATTTACACTTTTTGAGATAAATTGGTTATGTCAAACCTACTGAAAACTAGTTCTCATCATTTATCTACTGACATGTGAGACACTGAGAGACAAACTTGGCCACAATCCACTTCATTCTAGCCTCGCAAAATTTTCACTGAAGGCACTTGTAAATATCTGTCATACCATGATTTATATCTAAATGAAAAGTATGAAACTCCCTCAAAATCTCTTCTCATATCATGGAAGGAACCTCCTTCAATCCCAAGAAAATAATTAAATTTTACCCTCCATCATAGAATCCATATAGTTAATCTATTGGGGATATCTAGGAATGTATGACATCATAGTAGATGACTCCAAACATGGAATCTCAAAAATTTCAATGAAGTATAGGATTCACCACCATCAACTAAAGAAAAACTTCACCCCTCTCAACCATCAGGGTCCGATTCAAAGAATCCAATTACTCTAACACCTCCTCCATCAAGTTAGAATGGGGATTCCTACTGAGGTAATCTTCCACCATATTTCTCATCTAAGGATTATAAGTTATCGAGAAGTCATATTCCTATAGTAACTTTGACTAATGCCTTTATTTTAGGTAAATATATCTCTGAGTTAAGATATACCCGATCCTTTAGTAGTTTTAGTAAACAAAAAATAACTCACCCAAAAGATAGTGCCTCAACATATTAGAATAAAGACTACAACTAAAAATTCTAAGTTGTCATTAATATAGTTATGCTTATGGGGTATCAGATACCTTGACCCATATGTGATCAACTACTTCCTTTGAATTAATATGAATCCAATTGCATCTTTACTGACATAAATAAAACTACATAATCCACTCCATCCTCCAATAGCCTCATTATAGGACCACCGGTCAACCTCTTCATCAAATGGTTGAAGGCTCCCTAACACTAGTTGGTCGAGGGAAAAATACCATTTGCATGTTAGGGTGGTTAAAAGAGTCTTTATCCTTGGATAAGTCCATTATGAATATCCTGAATCCTGAAATTAGTCTTTGAGAGATTCCCATAAAGATGGCGCTCTCAAGGCATGCCTAGAACCATCCTCAAGCATCTTGCATACACCACCTTATATTTCATGTATGATATGATTTTACTTAGAAATAATAACACAAAATTTTCTAAAAAGGCTTTGGAGTCCTGATTCTTAATTCCCACAACTATTCTTTGGAATCCAAACCCCTAATGGGTATCACCATGAACACAAAGATTACATAGAGGCTATTTTAAACCATGATTAGTATATCATCCTCTCAAACTAAGATTTGGTAATAACCTATCCTATGGTAAAACATAAAAAACAACATTTCCTCAAACAATTGGTTGAATAAGTGATTTATTTTTGGAGATGTATACTCCTTCCTAATAGTCACTTGATTCTGGTTACGTCAATCCTCATCTAACCTCAAGATGTCCTATACATCTTAAATGAGATACACTGGGCTACCTAAGTGGCTACACTTGGTCTAACAAGCCTGTTATCTATAAACTCCACCAACCACACCTTTATGTATCACAACTATTCATGTTCATATTATATTATAAAAAATAATATCTTGTTATTCCTTGTGTAATTCCATGAAAAAAAGAAAACTCTCAAGAAAGAGGTAAATCTAGAACATCCCCAAAAATAATGTCCATATACTCTCCCACTATCATAGGAAACCAAAATCTCATAGCATATTCTAATCCAATGGTCATACTAGTCAAACTGTAAGTAATTTGTTGTATCCTCCTATGTATAATCTCTTCATACTATATTTTAGATTCCTTATCTTCAGAGAAAGAATATTATGTACCATCACCTTGGGTACACTATAACCCTCACGGGTGATAGTTATCTGGGCACATACAATATGAAACTAGTCCACATTGAGGAAAACATAATAGGTCCTCACCATCATCTATAGAAAGATTCAATTTGAGGGTCTCTCTACTCCCATAGTCTGTTCACACTATCAAATTTTTTTATCATTCATTGTCCACTATATGAGCCTCTAAATAAAAGGGTTGATCTAAAAAGTTTCCATTGGTATATCTAGGCCTTGGATAGGTCCACTCCCATAGATAGTGGCATGCTACAATAAATTAATGCTAAATTTTGAGTAAAAAAGAAATCATTCATACCTTAATCATAGTTAGAGTCTCGAGGTCACAATCCCCTACCACTCAAACCCATATTTCCCCTAGCCCACCGATTATCATTAACCAGGGACCACTCTTACATATTAGAAAATCAAAATTACATCAAAAACAAAATTTTAAGGAATTCATCCAACACAACTTGTAACTATCCTATATTTGGAGAACTGACTTTCCCTCATGGTTTTACATCACATATTTCAAACACATATTGTTGGGGGGAAGTGTCTCTATTCATTGTGTTCTTGAAGACACATTAAAATCATTCATAGGTGGCTCAAAAATTTGGAATCATTTCTATGGAGAGGTATCATCGTGTTGACCAACATAAATAGGGTCTATAACCATGAATAATCCTCACATAAAAGGTTTGTACTAGTCTATTTCCACCCAAAAAGTGGATCTGGACCACCACAAAACTTGGGTGAACTTAATCATTGAAATTAGTGAAGAAAATACATCACTGGTGTGTCATCCGCCAGTTCCACCATAGATAAATTATTCTCAATGATATAGTCTGGTCTCCTATGTGACTATTTAGTCTTCTAAGGTCTACACAAGTGAGAAGACCAAAACCACCAACTCGATCGAATCCACCACTGATGGGGGATCTGGATCGTCAGTAATCCTCAATGATATCTTATGGTGGAACTCAAAGGGTACTCTATGATTATGCACATTATTAATGTGTCATACTGGATCCATCAACTACTCAACATATATATGATCATCAAGCTGGAGCACTATAAAAGTGTACATGCACTACTCAATTGGTAGTAGTATTGCTCAATGTTCACCTAGAGTAAACACCACTTGTATGACTCATTAAACTAGGGCCTCATTGCACAACTAGTAATCAACATGACTCTTTCTTGAAATACTAGCTTGTTTTCATTTGTAAGACATCTTGAAGTTTTTGAGATGTACCATGGTCAAAGTGATTATATTGGGAGATTATTCAATAAGGATAGTCAAAGGACTCAGTCCTCTATAATATAAGTGTAAATTTTTACCTGAAACAAATTTCTTAGGATCTCGAGATGAAAAGTAGGTAGTTAGATTCATGGTGTATGGATACATTGAACACTACCCAACACTAGGTTCCCTGATATGAAATCCAAAAAAAATGATACTATAACACCATTTCCCTATGTTATCAACCATTCTTCACCATGGGTAAGTCTCTAAACAAACCCAATGGTAAACCACATTTGATACCACTAAATAATGATCCAACCCCTCGGGGCCTACCAATCTGGAAGAATGACGAGCTGTCAAACCCTGATGCAAACCTCAAATAGTCTATGGGTTAGAGATAATCATTGATTAGGCATAATGTAAATGAGAGGCATTTTACTAGTGTTTGTATACACAGACACACACCCAACCATCTCCATGGAATATTTTAGAGGTATAATAACAACTTATAGTAACATCTAGAGTAAACCATGAATGTAATACCTCTAGGGAATACATCATAGTTTGACAAAATACAAAAAATGTTTAAATTGTAAAAATGCATGCCCAAACCAAAATGAATCCAAAACCTAACAACAAATGGAATAAATGAATGTTGAGAGGGAATATATCTAGATCTCTAATCCTGAACACTATATACGACCTATGCACCTGATTGCCACTTTGCTCTACTGATTTCACCGTAAAACCACCCATTGTAAACATAAGACACAACATGTGTAGGAGAATCCCATATAGGAGTGAGTAAATACATACCTAATAGGAAGCCATAAAATCAAAAAGGGGGAAATAGAGACATGTGATAGAAGTATTTAAATCAACATAATGAAAGATGGAAATGAAACGCCAATATATATATATATATTCTCAAAAGATCCCCATATGTGATAGAAAGGGGATCTCCATATCACATCCCATCCCAGGATGATGATTCAACTCTCACCGCCAAAGGCCCATTATCAATGAACAAAATATAACATGTCTATCATAGAAACAACCATGGAATACATAAACATCACCACTACTCCATAGCCCAAGGGGGAACAATATCTAGTAGAGGAACCAAGCTTATTAATGTAGGGGGAGTCAACACAATATATATATTTCACACACCCTGGTGTGATGGGGGTGGGCATACCACTCAAATTATATAGGACCCATTCCCTAACATGATTAGGGGTTCAACTCAGTCGGTATCGATAAAGTACCTGCACCCTAGTGTGTCAAGGGGGATCCACTTAGGGGGTAAATTACCAACACCCTAGTACCCAGTTGTGTTCAACTCAATCGGTAGAGGGCCTGAACCCTACGTCATTGGTGGGTTCCACTAAAATGGTAGATGACCCACACCATAGTATGATAGGGGGTTCCACTCAAAGGGTAGAAAAGTTAGGACCATGTATGATAGGGGTTTCACACAACCAGTGTAAGGAGTATGGGGGACCTACAACCTAGGGTGATGGGTTGTTCCATACCTGACCTATTTCAAATGATCATTCATGATCATTAGTACTAGTATAGTGTCTCCTAAAGAAGAATTATGCTCTTAACACCACTTTTCATATCTCAAAAAACAATGACAAGGCTACCATTGTATTCTTAGTGAAATAATGATCAAGATATAATAATTTTGGGATAGAATCTAATTCCATAAAAAGGATATTCAAAGGGTGGAAGTCTAAGAGAAAAGTGAATGGGGGTGTATAATGGGATATACAGTGTGTTTCCTCACCTGGACTAATGGCCATGTCCTTTCCATCACTTGATTTGGTTAACCATGTAGAACTAAATAACATGTAAGGGTACTTCAAATTGTGTCTCAAGGACTCAGGGATTCCCCATGTGCTTCTTTTCATGCCCATGTACTCAGGGATGTGCTTGTGTACCTAGGCATGCACTTGGCTATTCCCAAGTACCAGGCCATTCCCGTGTTGGGAATCCATGTACACTCCCTTAGTACATGGTGTGTCCTATATGGGGTCTTGGTTGTGTGTTCTTGGAACATGTATTAGACATTAGGAAAAGTACACATGACATGTGGACCTGACCACACGGTTTGGGATCGTTATCTTCCATGACACCCCATTGTCATAGCAAGGGGGAGTACACATTATGTGTTCATCTACTATGTGTGTGTAGTCACCTTTTTTTTTGATGAAATCTAATTTACTCATAAAACCTCTTCCCACCAACAATGTCTCTAAACATGTAAGGTGTCTCAGGACAATGGCTGTCTATGCATAATTCATCGCCTGTGGTTGGATTCTTGTTACCCGAACCCCACATGACTCCTTCTTGTGGCCTCTATAATATCTCACTGCCACCTTGGATCCTGGATCCATATATTCCTCAACAAAAAACATCAAATCATTTGGAATCATCTGTATATTTCTAATCCATTCATCATTAATTAATCTACAACAAATCTGAGGGTTTGATCATGCTCGAATACACTCCGACAATGTCAAATTACAATCCTAGGGGACAACGATGAAAAACAAGAAGAACATAGGGAAAAATAACACAATAAAGTGAACAATAATTGGATAATAATTATTAAAAAATGATTACATATTCTGGATCATCGTGGGGTGATATTAAAATAAATAAGGGATTAAATCTTATATTTTTTAAATAAATGGTTGAGATCATGAAATTAATATCAATCACCATAAATCAAAGTAAAATAAATATCCATGCATGATTAAAGGAAATAAGGGAGAAAGTACATAAATAATGTTACTTCACTTTATTTAGTATTTATCATTGGTGAATATTGTGTTCCTCAGTGATAGTGATTATCATCTGTGTTTGCTTCCTCTTGATCTACCTTGATCACATTCTCGATCTTCCTCTGATCTCAAGTCACCAATAAAAATCCACTGAGATTTTCTATATTTTCCCAGTTTTTATGTGGATAATTCTAGCGAATTTTAATAATGAGGTATTTATAGAGTTAATTTAGTAATGGTAATTTAAAATTAAATAGTTAAATATAATTATTTTTTTAATTAAATTCACCAACAATGACTGCCTCAACTAAAATATTGGTTCCAACCAACCTTAGTTCATTCTTAGGGTAAACCATAAATTCCAAAATAAATCTTGATCTTACATTTCTAATCAAAGACCCTCTTTGGGATTTATTCCACCTTTTTAGTAAAATAATACACTCATGATTTTAATATATTTAATGTTTCTATAATATAAATATTTGGCACTCTTGGCCTAAGAATCTCTCGCATTCTTAGTGTCTGGATCTAAAAATATTTATTAGTTTATTAGAAAGTATTAATTGGAAAGAATAGAGTCACTAAACCAGTAAGTAGGAATTCTATATATTTACTTGTAATTAGATATTCATGTTTTTGAGAATGTGTAATGACCCTTAGACTTTATTATTATTATTGACACATATCCCCAGTTATATACTTTGTTTTATCACCGTAAACCGAGATGGCATATGTTCATAGTGAAGTTAGTAAATTAGGTTTTTTCATGATTTAAATGTTATTGATAAATAATTCAAGGATTTATTTTTCCTTTACATATTTATGAAATTGATATGTCATCCCTTTAATATAAAAGATACTATCAAACAAAATTCAATTTTCAATGTGTACGAACTGGTTCATTTTAGGATGTCAATGATAGATGTATCAAGAATATAGGTTGATGATATGAGTATAAAACCTTCTCAATGAGATATTAACACAAATGGGTTTTATTACACAATGTGTATCTATATGTGGTTATCATCATTTTGAAATTAAATTATTTCACTATGGGTGTCTTTACATGTTGTTAGATGTTGATACTGGACATTATAAAAACCCACCAAATGCCAGTCAGAAAGAGTCCTTGGGGGTTACACACTCAATGGTTCCATTGATCTCAATTAAATTATATCTGAATTTAATTATTAGAATAAATTTGATTATCTAGTATAAAGAATAATATTTATATGTGATTTGTTGATAGAAAATATTCAGTCACCATATTTATATGTGAGTTGAATACTAAAATAAATATCTATTCACTAGACCATTAATATTTTAAATATTTTTTTACATATCTAATGAAAAATATTTATTATTTGAGGTTTGATAAATACCCTGGAGGAAATATGGATTGTGTTAACGGGTTCGGTGGGAGGGATATATTAAATATTATTTAAATAAATATTAATATTTTATGTAATGATATTTGTTTTTTCTATTAGACATGATCACTTAAAGAAGATATGATTATTATAATTTTATAAGATGTGTGGGTTTCTTAAGGATTATGAAATAATTAATTGCATAAGTGTAATAATTTATTCTCTAACCTATTTTTATAAAAAACCCAATTACATCATTTTCTTGGGCTATATGTTTTTATCACAACACATTCGCTTTATATATTCCCTCAACCCTAGAGAGAATATTCTCTATAACACACACAATAACCAAAGGGAGGAATCGTTCCCATTCCTATCAAATCCTTAGAGAATAAGAGACAATCCATCCATTATCAAAGTATTGTTTGGTGATTAAATGAATCAATTTAAGTTGATCAATATTGCCATGCCAAAAATGAAAGTGCCCTCAAAGACCCTTCAATATCAAAGAAGCACATGTGAATCACTACAAGGGGGTTTTACTTTGGGTCCTCTTGGTGAAATGATATTACAATTGAATGGAGGATTGAGTGGTTAATATCTTTTTTGAATAATGTTCTCAATACTGAGGTAATCTTGTATTAAATTATTTATAAATTTAAGTTGAAATATCATCTCTCTTGGTTATGGTTATATTTATAAATTTTCATTAGGTAAATTTGGTGTTCATGATGTTTATTATCATGTATATTATAGATTACTCACTGAATACAACAATAGCTGAGTTAGGATGTGGCCCAATAGGAACTTCATCATTAATAAGAACCTTCACGTTGTATTATAGAGTTCAAGTTTAAATTTATAATTATTAATTAATATTAATTTTATTTAATTTTTTTAATTTTTTCATTTAAGTAATTATTCTTATATAAAAACATTGAGATATAATTTCATTACCCACCTTATAACCTTGAACAAATGAAGATTGCATACCATATGAAGGTGTCACACGGGTGGTAAGAATACACAGAGTGTATCTCACCTATATGTCATGTGACCCCGCATGAAGTGATGGTAATGTATCTAATGGTTATGGGGTGTAATTTATACACCACAAGAATAATTAATTAATATACCCACTGTATTGAATGGTTGTGGTGTTTAATTAATATACATGTTGTTTTAAATTAATACAAACTCATTCTGTAGTTAATTAATACACATGTGGTGTATAATTAATACATATGAGTTGTATAATTATAAAGCACTAAACATGTAATTAATTAATTCATATATGGTGTATAATTAATTAATACACATGAGTTAGGTAATTAATTCACACGTGGTCCCAGAACCATTTACATAGAGTACACCCCAAGATAGCTTGTACACTGTGTGAGTTAATTTACAGAAAAAGAACATTAATATCTCTATTATACCAAATTAAAATGAATTAAATCTATCATTAATTGATAGTGTATGTTTTATGAAAGTTTATTAAGAATATTAAATGTATATTATTTTGTTAACTTCAAAACTACATGTATGGTCTTCATTACACACGATGTACCTTTTGTGAATTAAGAACGATACACAATACACAAATTAGCATGTGTGCATGTTTCATTTATTGATAGTAAAATATATGTAATTATTTTAAATATTGTGTATAATTCAAGTTATGTGAGTGCACAGTACGCAATGATGACCATGCTGGGTAGTTCGGATTGGTACATGCCATGTTTCTTCAATATACACATCATATAGTTAATTAATTTAAAATTTAATTATTTAATTTAATTTTTAAAACATCTACTCAATGGGAATCTCTTCAAATGTTTGGATGTATATTGAGATAAATTAATTAATTAATTAATTAATGTATTTATTTTTGTAATTTTTCTTAAAGAATGAATAATCTAAATGATTGTTAATAAGTAATTCTTAGTGCATATTTTTATGATGCCTGAATAACCATAAGATTGACCATATTTTGTATGGTTAATATTTATTTTACTTCAATTATCACAGGGGATTTATCAATTATTATTATTAAATTAAAACGTTGGTATGTGAGTCATCAAATCATATTATAATATAAAAAATTGTCCCTCCAAGATTTATTTTATATAAACCCAATAACAATATCATTGGCTCCCCTCACCTAGGCATGTGTAAATAATATTTATGGACAAAGATCCTAGATTATTTGATGTGGATCAGGATGGATTTTGGATGAAATCAAACCAAGGTTTACACAATATTGAGCTGGAATGCTACAACTCAAGATAATACTCAATAGTAGTGTTTTCCCCTAAGGCCAATGGGTTTTTATTTTCCACTCAATAAACAAACTGGTAGATAAATATCAAGATCATTCCTAATATTTTATTCTATTTTTTTCATGGTAAAAAATTTTATGGATCTGTTTTCGTGATTACATAAATAAATAAATAAAATAAAAAGCATGCTTGGATGAAATTCAAATAAATGTGAATATTTTATCAACACATGTTTTTTCACTTAAGTAAAATACACAATATATTATCAAGATGTTAAAATAGATAAAATAATAAAATATACACATAATAAAAAAACCTCAATCAAATATTAAGTCTGATTAACCGTTCTATCTTCTAAATTAAGATTCTCCCATATTTAATGTGTCAATTTAGGCCATTTTAGGGTCAGTTTTAATTATCGTGAAATACTAACTGTGATAATGGGTTCAATTAACTAAAATGGTATTTAATTTAAATTCCTTAGAAAGTTCAATAAAAATTTGGAATCAAGTATTGATGAAATATGAATTTGGATTTCATTATTGGGGATCCACTTAATAGATCAAGGAGCTACAAGATAATAATTAGTGGGACCACCTACCTAAATGAATTCATATAATATTCATAGAATTCATATGGATTGTATGAATAGAAATATTAATTCTTTCCTGTAGAATTTTCATGCGACAGGAAATTTTGAGTCCAATGGTGACGGTCATTGAGGCTTAATAAATTAAATTCATACATCTCACATATTTATTAATAAAAATAAAATATCTAGTAGACTATTTTTAATTATTTTATAAAATTGAATTTTTATCAACCATGATGAATCTATTGTAATTTCTAGATAAATACGATGTACTCACCAACAAAAACATCCAAGAGGGGAAACATTTTATATTATTCGCACTAATTTCAATAGGTTTATATAAATTACTAGAGTCTTCAATTCCTGATTAGACATCACCAAGTGAGTGATGGTGGAAATGAAGCCTACCAAAGATTTATAGGGGATGCTTTATATGTGTATTTTATCATGATATCATCTATTTATATATAACTAAATGATAAAAATAAGGACATGGATCATTTCAACATGTTATTTTCAAGAGGAAACCATGACTGGATGCATGTACTTCCGACTATACCATCAGTAGTATGATAATTGATCCATCAAATGTTTGTACACAGATCGACATAGTTAAAACATTGAACCTCTAGAAGATTCCTCTCTTTATTGAGTATACTGACATTTAGAAGTAATTATGCCCTACCCACCATATAAATTCAAACACACACACAACTCAATTAATGGTCACAAAAATTCAATCCAATAGAAATAAAAACAAAAATAAGTATATAAAACAAGGAAATGAAAAAAAGTACTTGTTTTCTTCAGAAGAGTTATGTTATGTTCTTCAGGGAAACCCTAGGGAATTATTTATATTCACTGATATTATAATATTATAATCAACTTATAAATTATTCTATATGATTTCATTACATAGTATTGAAACTATATAAATATTTTACATTAATACAATGTACTATTTTTATCAATGATGTATTGTGTAGATGAGTCCCAAAATCATTTTACAGGAATATTTATCTGGTTGTTCACATCACACCACCATTTAACATCCATGGAGAATCCTAGAAATATAAAGTGACTATAGATCACCAACAATTTCATCACCCTCAATTGATTATTTTTTAAACCATCTCTTGAAACATCATTCTAGAGTCTTCACTGAAAATTTTCGACCTTTTTTCTTCATCATAAGAAAATAACACCTGATGAACCAATTTATTCATAAATAGTTGGAGCATAAACTATCTAAACACTGATTCTAGCCAAATTCCACTAAAAATTTTCCAAATTTTTTTTTGTAAAATGACTACTATTTTTTTCATTGGAAACAATAATTAAAATCCCAACAATATTCAAATTAATGACTTGATTCAATGAAATTCATATCAAAACACTCTAAAAAACTTCCTTCCTTGTTCATCTATGACATGTAGTGTGTCTCTATTTCATTATATTTACACAAGCCCCACTGAGGAAAGATTTTTCAATATACATTGTTGAACTAATTATTTTATTAACACGTCTACCTGATTTTGGATATAAAATATATAGTGGAGATATAAATATTTAACCTCCAGTATGTTCCTCATAAAATGGCGTTTATAGTAAAGATGATTTTTCCTTGAATAAAATATTTTATTTCATTACATTTAAATTTCAATATAATTTTCTAAAAAAAAATATCTCCCTCTTAAATAATTATGAGTTATTTTCATAAGTTCATAAAAATTCTAAATCCTTCTATACTATTGTGGAAGCTAAATAATCATCTTTTATTATACTTAATGTAACAATATTTTTTATATATGAAATACAACTAATTTTTTACCTCTATATGTAAACATGGTACTAGATATAATTTTCTAAATGTATTAATATCCAATGAAGTATTCATTCATAATACCATATAATGGATCTCCATCCCCAAACTAAAGAGAAACATATTTTGATCCTTTCAAAATAAAAGTATCCATTTCACATCTTACCAAAGTTACCTTATTTGGTTCAACCTAAAATGATTAAAAACCCCAACTAAAATCCCATTATCCATCTAAGTAAATATCATTTAATATATTACGATTCATTCATCTTATGTAAAAGGTACTTTCTCCATGTAATAAAATTCAACATTTATTTCAAGTGTTTGTTCCTTTAATAGTTTAATGTGTATTGAAACAGGATTCAAGACTGCCCTTCATTCGGTTATCCAAAAGAATTCAATGATCATACATATTTCCACTTTTTAATATTAAACTAAAGTTGGGTCTTTCCTTTATTCCTCAATCCTCATCTATGATATCTTCTTAGATTTCCCAAGAACTATCATCTCAAAACATCTTGAAAACTTAATCTTCAACTTTCAAATCATACTATCAATCGGTCCAACCAATAACATTCCATAGACATACAAAGGCTAAATTATGAAAGACCCTTAATCCCATTAATTCCAATTGTAGTGATCTTCATTTTACCTTCTTAATTTTTCTTTTGATATGCATGATTTGAGATCCTGTTTCTTTTTATGTTCTTTTTATTCAATCCATAGATACTTTTCATTAACATAAAAACAAGTTATGGTAAAAAAATCTCATGAAAATCACTATCTATATCATGTATATTTCTTCCTCCAACTCACCATAAGAAAATTTACCATTATAACTATCTATTGAAGAAACAAATCTTCCAATTATACCATACTTAGTATTGTATGGTTATTTGAATGTTTGAAAACCAGTGAGAATATTTTAAAGAAATCAACACATTCCTTTTGTTGAAATCCCTTTTCCACCAACTATTATTTTTAACACCACTTTATATAAATGGTGACTCCTAACATTTCCCTATAGGTAGAAGTAGTTTTTTAGTACATGTATGGATCAAATCCATAGGGACCATGGAAGAAACCTATAGACACTACAATTTGATGGAGGATTGGCTATAAATTGACCAATATGCATGTTTATTAGAATTGAATAACTAATTATTTAATTTAAACAAAAAACACACTATTACTTGATATAAAACAATGAATGATGATGGGTTAATCCAAGGTTGTTGTCAGGAATATAATGAATATAAATGTTTTCTAAAATATTTTTACATCACAAATTCAAGTGGTATCCAATCCATGATAAAATTCCCCAACATCATTCACCGATTTGGTCCATACACAATTCCAAGTACAATAACCAATTCACATAGAGGATAAATTTTTTGATCACTCCTATGAATCAGATCGTTCTATGACTCAAAATGCATAGTCATTAAAATCAGTGATGATAAAAAAGTAAAAAATTCATTGGATGGAAATATTAAAATAATAAAATGATTAAAAAATTTATATAATAAAATAAAATTAAATACACCCCCTAAAACTCATTTGGATCAACCCATAATAGTTTTATCCCTCCATTTATTCAATTTTAGCAATGGATGTGGGATATAGACTTATAATGGTGGAATTTAAGAAGAAGAAAATTGAAATAATGAACACTCCATCATGTATGAATAATTTTACAAAAGATGATTTTAATAAATTCACACCATGATTAAACATTATCAAAATGTTAAAAAATATATATAAAGAGTGAATAATAAGAGAAATAAGAAAAAAATTGATGAAGAATCAAATGTGATTGAAAGAATGTACATGGGAAAAAACACAATTAAAAAAATGAGATTGAAACCTTAAAATAGAATTTAGCACCCCCCATTTTGAGTTATTTATCCGTTTTTATGCATTTATATGTGTTTGAAGTTGATGGGTATTGTGTGGGAGATTTTGGGAATGTTTTGGAATGGTTTGGTTGATTTTTAAAGGGTGAATGGTTTGAGAAAGGATAGGGGAAACCATGCAAGAATCCCAAGAAACCAGGAGATTTGTATCGGTTTAGATAGTAGAAACCACATGGTTAGTTCATAGTTTTTCATACCATGTGAGCTAACTATGAATCCCATTAAAATTAATTTTTTTAATGAGGATAGTCTGGATTTTCTCTAAAACACCCATTTTCACCCTACTCGAACTCACTTGGGATTTCTTATCCTCAAGGGTCAGGTAACCACTCCCAGTCAATTTTTAAGCATTTAAAGGTATTTATTTTTAATTTGAAGAAGATTCCTCTTATGTAAGTCTCCTATCTTCATTTCATTTTAATTTTACATAGATCAAGTTCTTCACCTATGTTGGTTTCCTAATCCTACATCTGTTTCATGTAGATCTCAGGTTGTTTTGGCCTAAAATGATAAGGGAGGGTCTTGTTGATGTTTGGAAAAGAGTTTTAAGGAGTTTGTTGTGTATTTTTCCCCAATATTTTTGGTGCGGTTGGAGTTAGGTGATTTCACCATAATCCCTATTGTATGTGGCCTCTCTCTCGACTACATATTGCTAAAAATAGAATCCTTAATTTGAAATGATTTTTGTTCTTGAATTTTTTTTTATGATGTTAAATGATTGTTAGAAACCCATGTGGTAATGTTTTTTTTTGGGACAATGGGGTTTTTCGGAAAGATTCTCTTAGGTGTTAGATTTTAAAATGTTGATTTTAAAATTGGTGGTTTGGGTTGTTTTATAATAAGGGATTTCAAAAATTATATTCAATAAAAGGGTGTTTCTTTATTGAAATTGAATGTGACTTTAATGATATCATATGGTATTTTTTTGTGGTAAAATAATTATTTTCATATTATGGTGGCGTTAGTGGATGTATTTTATTTCTATGGGATTGGTCATCCTATGAATGTGTTGTTTGATGATTAGTGGATGGTAAACACCACTATAAAAATTTTTGATGGATAGTTGATGGAAGAACCACCATCATGGATAAGTTAACATGGAAGCACAACTATCATGGAATGGGATTGTATGGGTTTGGACAAAAGATCCACTGTATGTGTTATTTCGGTTTGGTTGTGTGCACTTTTTTTATTATGATTTGATTCTATTGTGGAAATGTTTATTATATTTTTTGTGCTAATATTTGATAGTGAATGGGGTTATATAATGTTTTATGTATTTTCTTGTATTCTTTGGAATTGGATAAAAAGAATGACTTGGTAATGGCATGTTTGGAATGCTGGAAATTGTTTTACTTTTTAACACTTTATATAAATTGTTTTATATAAATTTGTAAATGGTTCTATCCTAGTGGGGTATGTAGAGAAGTCATTTGGAAAAAAATACTGAGTATTATTACTCACTCCCTGAATGGAACTTTTTTGCTTTTTCATATATTATATTCTAGGACACATGTAAAGGTAAATCATCTCATATAACTAGTGGTTCATCTTGATGCTTTGTTGATTCCATGGTGCTAGTGTATATAGCATGGTGTGTAGTAGTGGAGTGTGTCTTTGTTTACTTTGGGTCTCTTTTTTTGTATTACTCTTGGTACTCTAATATTGATTTGATATGGGTTGGTTGTATTGGTTTTTTGGAATTATAATGGAATAGTTGTTTTTATTTTGGATATATATGGTTTAGGTTGCTATGTTAACATGAATCATGTAGATTTGTTGGTAATCGTTGGTTTTGTTGATTGCATTATCTCAATGGAAAATCATTCACCCAATTTATTATTAAATACCTCGGTATTTATTTACAGCCATTGGAAACATTAGAAGGAAACATTAGGCCTAGTATCATCTCTCTATATTCTCATGTCAATAAGGAAGGGGGGGGGTGTTACATGTGGTATCAGTTTGTTCAGTCCTTGACTTTCATGTGAAAGTAGTTGTTCAGTCCTTTGGGGTAGAGTTTTCCTCTTTGTTTCGAAATTCATTCTTGGTTAATTCTTTAAATTGGGATCATATCAAGTTGTAGGATTTTTAGAACATGAAATGTATATAATAAAAGGATGCATATTACATTTTTATGATGATCTCTAAGTTACCATAGAGTTGGGTACATAAGTGTTTTGAAGAAACTTATATCCATTGGAAATATCATTGTATTGGGCATAACTAATGAGATGAGCATAGATTTCATGTCAGAAATGAATCAAACTATGTTTAATATTTCATTGGCGTATAATTATTTATGGTATGATATGAATATGTGGGTTTTTAAAAATATTAGTTGGGTTTCAAAACGGGGGGATTTGAAACATGAATGGCAGTGGTATTTTGAAAATGGATCTATTTTTAATACATGGTGGATTTTTTTAAAAAAAATAATGGCACAACATGGGAAATGTGAAATTGTAGAAAACATGGTTGTGATAGTTTATATGTAATTGAGTTTGAATTTTAAACCTTTTCTTGCTAAAGGAGTGACACTTAAAGATGATTCTTGTTGAAAAAAATTGTAGCGGATAGACTTTGTAGAGAACAACAAGAGGAGGCTGCTAAAAATGTGGTTACACCTGATCCCCTGGTGAAGTAGCATCTAGTGAAGAGTATAGTTCAAGCTTAACAAGATATGGAATGTTGGAATAATATAGATAAGGAAAAGCATGTGAATCATTCAATTCGGTCTCAAAAGAAGAATCCACCCACATTTAGTGTTGATTCAAAACCAGAAAGAGCAGAAGTGTGGTTGTACAGAATAAATAGGATATTTGAATTCATGGGAACACCGGTGGAGCTAAAAGTGAAGCAAGAAACTTACAAGTTGGATGGTATTTCCCATCAGTGGTGGGAGTTAGCATTGAAAGCTGGAACACACTAAGGGATGACAATAGATGGGTTTGAAGAATTGTTTAATAAAAAATTCTACCCTCTTATATTCACGATTCATCACACAACAAATTTATTCCATTTAAAAGAAGGGAACCTCTAAATAACAGAATATGCAGCTAAGTTCATGAATTAATTTTGTTTTCACCTGAGCTGGTGGGTAGCACATCTTTGAAGGTACATATTTTTAAAACTGGGTTGAGGTAGGAAATTCATTCTAAGATAGTAGTTCTGTGTATAAGTGATTACATAGAAATGGTGAATAGGGAAACAATAGCTGAATGCGATACCTTTGGGAATATAGGTGGGGGATGAATGTTGGCACCTATGGGGAATAGTAGGAACTCTAATGCTGGGTTCAAGTGGAAGAGGAAAAATTATTTCTATGGTGGGAGTATTACCTAGAATCTGACTGTAGAAACATTGAATCTTCCTCCGATGACCAAAAGTAAACTAGGATGTTTTTAGTGTGGTTATATAGGTCACATCAAGCAGTATTGTATAGAACATCCTTAATCATGTCATAACTGTAAGAAGATGGTCCATATTCTTATTTATTTTTAGAATGCTCTGATGTCAGGTGTTCATGACACTCCTCAGGTGTCACGGGAATCCTATGCCGTGACAGGACAAGGGAAAAATAAAACCCCTCATTAGTAGAGTAATGTCAGTAATAGTGATTTTTGGAACACCTGGACTCCTCATCAGGGCAATAAAGGGAATAATGTGGCTACAAAATAGTTGTTTCAAGCTAAGAACGTTTTGAAAGGTGATCCTTCGGGACCATCCACGATGAAAGGTATGGTTCTTTTAAATTAAACCTTGATGCATTTTTTGGTTTGATACAAGTTCTTCCCATTCAATCATTTCTTCTAATATCATTGATTTGTGGAATTTAACAGTGGAAATGATGCCTTTATTTTTAAAACATCAAACTCCTATGGGTCCAAGAGAGTGTCAATCCATCATGTGTAGAGCATGATGTATAGTTGTGGATGGGTTTGAGTTGATGTGGTATTTATCATGGCTTGATATGGATGCCTATGATATAATTTTGGGAATGGATTAGTTAGAAATGATGAAGGCCCCCATTGACTTTTTAGTTTGAATAATTAGTTTCATGATGGATGATGGTGTTGAACATCTATTTAGAGGAGAGAAGAATGAAAAGTTGGGTGCAATAGATTTATTGGCATCAAACTCATGAACAATATTGTATCATTTAGTAGTGTTTTCATTGGCATCAATAGCATCAATGAGGTAGAGAATCATTATAGTGTTGTTTGATCAGATTTTGTATTTCTTTCCTAATGAATTCTCAGTTTTTCCACCCATGAGAGAAGTGGATTTTATGATTGATCTCTTTATGGGGACTCGTCCTATATCTCTTCAATCTTACCAAATGGAACAAATAAAATTGATGGAATTTAAAGTGTTGTTGGAGGAGTTAGAAAAAAAAGGTTCATCTGGCTTGGGACATCTCTATGGGTAGAGCTTGTTTTTCTTGTTAAAAGGATGGATGGAACTCTTCAGCTATGTGTTTTTTATCATAATATAAATCAAGTTACAATCATGAATCTATATCCACTTCCACACATTGATGTATTTTTCAATCGGTTTAGGGGATCTCGCTGGTTCTCTAAGATTGAATTTCAGTCAAGATACCATTAGTTGAGGGTGAAGAAAGAGGATATTCCCAAAAATATTTCAAAAGAAGATATGTAAATTATATATATGTATTTATTCCTTTTGGTATAATGAAGGCACAAGTATTATTTATGGAAATGATGCATCAAATATTTAAAGGATACTTGGATTCTTTAATGGAGGTATTTTTTGATGATATACTGGTGTATTCTATGAAAAGGGTGTATCTTGAGAAGTAATTGATGATAGTGTTGGGGATCTTGAGAGATGATTGGTTGTATTACATATTGACTCTTTGTGATTTCTAGATCCATGAAGTTCATTTTCATGGCCATATGATTTCCAATAATTTTTTTTTAAATGATCTGGAAAATATAGAGGCTATTATTACATGAAAACTGCCATGGAATGTTTTCACGATGCATAGATTCCTTGGTCTAGCTGGGTAGTATTGGATTTTTTTTTGTGATTTCTCATAATTGGCTTCAATAATGATAGCTTAGATGAGGATGAATGTTCAATTTCAATGGAATGGGATGTGATATAAATATTTTGATGAAATTAATGGTCACCTTACCTCAGCACCAATCATGGATTTTCTAGAACTAGGGAAAGGGTATGTGGTGTATTGTGAAACATTAGGATAATGGTTGGGTTGTCTTCTCATGAACATGGATCATGTGGTTGTATATGGATAATGAATGTTGAGGTTTCTTGAGATGAAGTTCCCAACACTTAATTTGGAGTTGGTGATAGTGGTTTATGATTTGAAAATGTGGTGTCATTATCTCTTTGGTGAAAAATTCATGATGTTTACCAATAATAAGAGTTTAAATAATATTTTATCATAATGACATTTGAACATGAGGAAAAGGAGATGGATAGATTATATCCAGATTTTTGATATTGAATAACTATACACATCTAATAAGGGAAATTCAGTGGGATATTGATTGTGTAGGAAAACATATGTTTAGGTGGTGAAACATGCATCAGATCTAGGGCAGCGAATGTTGGTCATAGATGACATGCAGTTGGAATGTGAGGACAAGGGTTATAGAGCAGTCTTCATTCTATATTCGTTGTTTCCATAGTTGGTTGGTTTGGTTATATAGGCATAGGAATCTAATTCCAATTGCATGGTGAAGAGGTCAAAACTCCATAGTGGGGACACCACTGAGTGATACAAACTGAACGAGAATTCATTATTGTGTTTTTGGAATCAGTTGTTGGTACCTATGGCTTATCATGAGGAAATTTCCAGGACTTATCATCATTCCAAGTGGGTTTTCCATCCTGGAATTCAGAAACAGTATGGGGCATTGAAATAGTAGTTTTGTGGGTTGTTATGAAAAGGATTATGGTCGAGTTTGTTTAGAGATGCTTGAATTGTTAGCATGTCATGGTATGGCATCAGCGGCCCACAAGAATGTTTCAATATATGCCTATTCTAGTGTGGATGTGGGAACAAGTAGCGATCTATTTTTGTGATAGGTCTCCAAAGAATGGTTAGAAAGCACGATTCCATATGGGTGGTAGTGGATCATCTCACAAAGTCCCCAAATTTCATCTAGATTCATCAATCTCAGACGTTGGAGGATCTATCCAAAATATATATTCAGGAGAGGGTAAAGAGGCATGGAATTATAGTTTCAATTGTATCAGATAGATATTCATGGTTTATATCTCATTATTGGAAATCCTTATAGAAAGTCCTTGGGAAGTAGTTGACGATGAGTATGGTGTATCATCCTAAGAAGGATGGGAAATTCAGGAGGATGATAAAAAACATTTGAAGATATTTTCTGGGCTTGTGTGATGGATTTTGAAGGTTCATGGGAGGATCACGTACTATTGGTGGTTCCCCCTATAAATATAGTAATATGATTTCAATAAATATGGAACCACTTGAAGTACTGTCTGGGCATTCATGCCATTCTCCACCTCATTAGGTGAAAACTGATGAAACTCTTATTGTGGGAATGAGCCATGTCCAAGAGACCACAAAGAAGATCAACTTGATAAGGAAGAGAATGGATATGACTCAGAGTCATCAGAAATGGTATTTGAACCATCATCAATGACCCTTCTCATTCGAGGTGGGTGATCATGTGTTTTAGAGAATCTCTCCTAGGCATGGACATCATAAGTTTAAAACACATGGAATGTAACATTCGGAATTTTTAGATACGTGAGTGTGTTGGAGAGGTAGAATATAACTTGACATTGCCACACTTGTTTACGGTGATGAAAAATGTGTTCCAATATTCTCAATTGAAGATGTATAAGCTAGTTTGTGACTATATGATTCAATGGGATCATGTTGAGAAAGAGACAGATTCATCCTTGTTGAAAATGCCAGTGCAGATTGTGGATAGGAAATAGAAACTTTTTCATGTTAAAAGCATTGGTTTAGTTTGGATTTTTTGGTATCATGGTCATATTCAAGAAGACACTTTGGACTGGGAGAAATAAAGGGTTGATCAATGGCCTAAAGGCTTTCAGCAAATTAATGGTTCCCTATATTCTGAGAATACAAAAATCTAATGGTGGGGATAATTTAGCACCCCTGGTTTGAGGTATGTAACCCTTTTTATACCTTTTTATATTTTTAATGTTTTTGGGTAATTTTTGGGAGTGTTTGGGATAGTTTTGGAAATTTTTTGGAATATTTTTAAAGGGTGCATGTTTTGAGCATGGTTAGGGAAATCCGTGCAAGAATCCGAGGAAATTGGGTGATTTTTCACTGTTCGGACAATATAATCCACATGGTTAGTGCACGGTTTTTTAATTCATGTGAGATAACAGTGCAAACCATTAAAATTAGGATTTTTAAATGAGGTTAGTCATGATTTTACCTAAATCACTCATTTCTCCCACAACTCAGACCTCACATAGGATTTCCTCTCCTCAAGGGTTATTGAACCTCTCCCACTCTCTTTAGAATCATTTTGATAGGATTTATTGGTGGTTTTAGGGATATTCCTCTTCGGTAAGTCTCCTATCATGGTTTCTTATTGGTTTTCGTTAGATCTAGTTATTCACCACTCTTGGTTTCAAAGATCTACTTACATTGCATTTAAATCTAGGGTTTTGTGGCCTAAAATGATGAGAGTGTGTCTTTTTGAAATTAGGTCAAGTGTTCTAAGATGGTTTTGGTATAAGTTTTACTTATATTTTTGGTGTGGTTGTGAGTTGGGTGATTTCACCAGAAACCATAAGGTAGGTGGCTTCACTCTCGACTCCAATTTTCTAGAACTCGAAGCCTTACTTTGAAATATTTTTTTTTGAAATTGATTATGTTTATGATATTCAATTTTTCTCAGGAACCCATGTGGTGATGATTTGGGGATTTTTGGGAAATTGGGGTTTTGTGGAAAGAGTTTTATGGGTGTTAGGTTTTAAAATGTCGATTTTAAAATAGGTCGTTTGGGTTGTTTAATGAGAAGGCATTTTGAAAATGATTTTCAATAAAAGGGGCTACATTATTGAAATGGAATGAAGCTTGAATGATATCCCAGGGGATTTTTTGGTTGAAAAAATAATTATTTTCATATTATGGTTTCTTTAGGGGATGTATACACTATATATGGGATTGTGGATCCTATGAATGTGTGTTTTTTTAGAAGTGGATGGGATTTACCACTATAAAAAGGGGCGATGGATACTATATGGAAGAACCACCATCAAAGATAGGTGCACGTGAAAGCACCACTATCATGGAATACTATTTGATGGAAGTTCTGTCTTATGTGTTATTTAAATTTGGTTATGTTCTCTTTGTGATTTTTCTTTGATTGTGATGTGGCTATGTAATGTGTAATTGTTGTGATGATATGTGATATTGAATTGAATTAGGCATGTTTAATGGATTTCTTTTTTATTTTGTTGATTCTTCATAAAAAGAATAGATGGATAAAGGAATATTGGTCGTGCCAGAAATTGTTGTACTATTAAATGATTTTTATAAAAAAAATTTATAAAAATGTAATAACAGTTCCATACTAGTGGAATATATAGGGAAGTAATTTGGGGAAAACAAACTATGTATTATCACTAACCCCCTTCTTGGAACATGGCTTCTTTTCCAGTTATTTTTTCCTAAGTCATAGGAAAAGGTAAAGCATCTCATTTCACTAGTGGTTTGTCGTGATGCTTTGGTGATTTCATGGTACTTAGAGCAAGGAGCTTTGTGTGGAGTAGTGGAGTGTGTCTTGGTTTACAATGGTTCTATTATTTATTCTACTTCTTGGTACTATGATATTTTTTTGGTAGGGTTTCGATGTATGGGTTTTTTTGAATTTTTATTGAATAGTTTGGTTTCCATTTGGTAATATATGGTTCATTTTTATATGTTAACATGAATTATATAGTTTTTTTAGTAATGGTATGTTAGTTTGGTTGGTTTTTCTCAAGGTAAAATCATTTCTCAATTTATTCTTGAATCCCTTGGAATTTATTTCTTTGCTTTGGTGCCTTGGTAATGTCACTTAAGGCCTAGTAGAATCTCTCTTCCCTATCATGTCAGTGAGGAAGGGGTAGGATGTTACATTGAATGAATAAAATGGATCCCACCATTCCTTCACCACCATCTCCTTAAATTGGAATATTAGGATCCAAGGGTATATTCCTTCTCATTAAATTTCATTCAATTTAATTATGAGTGTAAATGTTGGGTGATAAATAAAAATATTTTTCTCTTTTTCAATGTTGACTTGAAAATTTAATGAAGATACATTACCAATCTTGATATGTTTTTGTCCCATTTAAGATGGAAAAGTATTTTGGTTTTTGTAGAAGAAAATATTTTTGACCATATTTCTTCTAATTTATGTATAAATTTTATCCCAATTGGATATTCTATCCAAATTTTAGGTTTAAATTGGAGGGTTTCTACAATGGGCCTTCAAATCTAGCCAATAATTTAATCTTCAACAGGGCCACCTAGATCACCTTGAAAATTTCAAAATTATCTCTTGTCATAGTTGAATGAAACATTTAACACATTTATATATACATATATATAGTTAAATTTTGAGCTTTATTGGCCTTCAATTTTGGGCTCCACTTTTACTTAATGGCGTAAGTCCCATTATGCCGGGTCAATAACATTCTACATACATGGAAAAAATGTCCTAATTTTCGTGTGATACATCCATTAATAATAAGAGATAAATTTTTCCAAAAAAAGTGATCAATAATATTCAAAAATATAAAATTAGTATAAAAAATGATTAATTCCACAATCAGATTATTAATTGGGCCTGAATTGACACTTTATACCTAAATTGCGTAATGACGTGAAATGAAGTTCAATTTAATAAAATTCACTAAAACTAGTTTTTATGGAAATTTAATCACATGAAAATTAAAATATTTACAATGGATATTATACTCTTTATGTGTAAAATCACACCCTCAACATGAATTATTATATTATTGCGAAAAATGTATCTCAAAAATATGAAATTGAACATCCTTTTCCAGAACATTTTAACATACAATTCTCATTAGAAGAAATTACATGAAACAATAATTAAAACTACCAAAATAATTTCACAAATGCAATGTTAATAAGAATATATGAATCCCATTCCCATTCAATTGTTCAAATAATTCATCATGTTTCATAAAATTTTAATTAATCCTGATCATGTGTTGTGAATAACAGAATAAATGGGGCCTATTTTGTAAAGTCCTAGATTTTCCATATAAATTTTTAATTAAATGGAACTATTATAAGGCTGTGAAAATTAACATCGGTTTATTCTGGGGCCTGGTGTGCCTGGAATGGATTTTGGAACTTTTTTTAAGGTACGTTCAGTAAACGTATGACTGACATTTTCTAAATTTTGAACCACTGCTTGGAATTGAAATATGAGGACACCATTGAATTCAGAATTTCGGGATTCACTTAAGGGAGGATTAACTTCAACCAAATTAGGTTGGGGGAATATGTTAGTTTCATGGAATTTTTGAATGAATAATTGAATAACATAAAATTGTTATTTTATTTTTCTACCACCTCTTGAGTGATGGTGGTGGGGACCATTATGGCAGTGGGACATTTAATGAGGGAGATTAAATACTTAATACACATCAATTGTGTAACCACCCCTCTTTTAATTAATATAGTTCATTAATTAGACAAATTAATGAACAATTATTTGTAAATATGATTAATATCTTAACTCCACCTATTAATTATTAAAATGTTGGAAGAAAAGATTATTGGGGGATCGTGGAAGGATTCGTGACGGAAAAAACATAAGAACATTGAGAAAGAACCAATGATCAACGCCTCCAATGAAGAATGGTGGATTGAACGACATCATTGGAAGAATTTTTATGGGATTGAAGAACACCAAAGATCGATGGTGGCAGCCGGCTCTCACTCGCCACTGAGTAAATGTGGGGCCTATAGGCACCGAAAAGGATAATAGGGGAGCCGGCGTCGGCTAACCATATTGGAAGAAGGGCGGTGTGCTATCGCACGCCATGTAGGGAGGTTGTGTCTTTGATGTAAGGTAGAGGGGGACCCATGCCCCGCAATTCCCACTAACAGGGGTAACACCATGTGGCACTGCCGTTACAAACCGAATAGACAAAATGCCTGATTGGAAAGGGGGATCCTACTGCGCACGACCCGGAAAGTCGGGTTGGTCTATGGATTTGTGGGACGAGCCTGCCATGACACATCCCACTCTAGCTAGCCCAAATTGTTCGAGATGGGCTGGGTTGGGTCAACCTGTACCTGGTTGGGTCAGCCTAGTTTAGGGCGGGTTAGACTGGACCCAGACCCTTTTCGGTCCAAATATTCTTAAAAGGTTGTATCCCACAAACTATATGTCCATTTGATGAGTTGTCTATGTAGATTGATTCCTTGTTACAAGATGGTCCTTTTCAGATAATCCACCTGAGTTTTGAAGAATGTTGGAGTATTTCCAAGATGGATCAAACCCAAATCCAACTGGTCCATCGGTACTAAAAAGCTTCAAACTCATAGACAGGGCGTCTGATTGACGTGTTGTCTATCATGTTGGGACCCTTACAACATGGAGATCCTTTGGGTTACTCCATTGTGGAGATTTGTGGAAGTTGAGGCATAACTGATTTCTTGAGAAGCAGATTCTATGGAACTCATGTGCACCAAGTGTGGGGAATATTGTGGCTGGCAGACATTTGAATAGCGACCCTATGTGGATCGACATCATAGAGACCGTATATGGATTGGCATCATAGAGACCCTGCATGGATCAGCATCATAGAAAACCTATGTGGACTGGATTCATAGGGACCCTATGTGGATCAGCATCATAGAGACCCTATGTGGATCAGTATCATAGTGACCTGTGTGGATTAGAATTCCTGCAACCCTGTGGGGATTAGTAGTGAACGACCCGAAGAGGACCATCCTTAGATATGCCCATCGAGGATCAGCAACATACAACATTGTGTGGATCAACAATGAAATAGCTCCTTCATGGTTCAGTTGTGGAAACTTCCTAATGGAATAAAATGATATATCTTAAGACTAATCATCTTTATTCTTGAACATTGTGTTTTATACCCATTGTAAGTTGTCTTTACTTTTTTCGTTTTCATTGAGGTCATGCATTGTGGTTTTCTTCTATTGTATAATTCTATGAGACTATTGGGGGTCTCAGGGTCCCTCATGGGTATTATTGTACTCACCCCTGCACAGAATTGACTTGCACCTTGTTGGGTCTTGTGTAGACGAATGGTAGGTTGGCTGAGACATTAGGGATCAAGGACCAGGCGGTACGCAGAGTTGACTGGTTGACGTGGAGAGCTACAGAGATGTGTTGTACCTACCCTTCAGGTAGGACCCTTTGTGGATGATATTAGGAAATTTTTTCTGTTGTAGTTATATCTTTTTAGTAGTGATTTTATTACGGCCCCTTTACTTCGAGTACACACTTTTACTAAGGCAGTTTAACTATGCTGTCTGCATATTTCTATGTTCTTGGTATGTGTGTTTGTTGGTTTAAAGTAAATTATTTCCCAGTTTTAGGGAATTTCCTTTATGATACTATTCACCAACCCCTAACATATGGAAGGTGGAGTTGGGGTAGTCATAACAAGATCGCTGGGGGACAGGTCGTGACAAAGTGGTATCAGAGGAGTCAGTTATACCGAATAACTAATACATTTATATTTTCAATTGTGCAATGGTGTTAAGTGTTTTGAGTATGGTTTTCAGTTCGTTGAGTCTTGTGTTTCTGTGGCGGCCAACGTATCCATACATCTGGACACTTAATTCAAATTTCCAACACGATGAATGAAAACAAAAATTTCATGTTTTATGGAAATGTTTTAGTTTTGGTCCCTCATGAGTAAGATCACTATGTATAACTTAATGACTGTGATGCACCTCTTTCTTTTCAGGATGCCTCCACTTAAACAACTAGCTTGGAATCTATAGAGAGTTCATGATGATGGCACACTGAGAGATGAGGCTTCGGTGTAGGGAAATTTTATAGTGATAAAACCATCAGGTGGTGCACCAGTAGCAACACTACCCATTGGGTAGCGGTTTCCACTAGCCCCACTAGCAGATGGTGCTTTCCAACTTAGTGCATTGCACGAGTTCCTCTAGAAGGGGCCTCCGTGATTTTGAGGAGAGACAAATCCATATGTAGCTGTGGATTGGTTGGAGGTTGCAGATAGAGTTTTCCAACTAGTTGGGAAACTAAAAAATCAGATGGTGACCCTAGATGGTAGTCTTTTCTAGGAAATTATAGGGAGATGGTGGAGCCTAACGCTCCTGTTACCTGACATGGCGACCATCACTTGGATGGATATTGAGAGACATTTCAGGGTGGAGTTCATTCTAGTGACATTACTATATGTGCGTATTTCGGAGCTCCTACACTTACATTTGGACAGCCTAATAGTATCCTAGTACTCGGAGAGATTCATTGACCTCTTGCGCTACTCCACCAACTTGGTACGTGACCCTTTCTTTAGGGCTCGAACCTTTGGGCATGGTCTCTGGTGGGAGATCATATCGTTGATGACATCACTCAATATCCCGACACAAGATAGAGTACTAGAGTGAGATTTATTGGTAGATGGATTCTTAGTAGAGCAGGCTATAACATTGAGAGCCACCACCAGATGATAGGTAGTTGAGTCGTATGCAGCATGCAGTAAGAAAATGATGCATAGGTCTAAGTGGGATAGACTATCCATAGGATGACCCCAGGACTTAGGCTTTGTGTTGTGGAGATCACAAGGTTGAGTAGGCTAGTATAGAAGTAAATTATGCTCCACGTAAGGCATGTAGGGCCACATGGCTCATGACTTCCTGGCCTGCCATACTAATAATCAGTAGATGGTTGAGGGACTGCCAAGGTAGAGGTAGGGATTCGAGTAAGGAGGCACACATGGTGGCGAATGTTGAAGAGGAGTAGGCCATGTAAGAGGTGGTGGGCAGCGATTTGAGGTTCTACCACCACCACCTCCAGGGGGTCCACTCCTACATTAGGGAGTAGGTGGATAGGGATGAGCACATCTTCCGGAAGTTGAGGCCTACGACCATGTTTCTCCAAAGATGATTCAAGGCATGATCTGTGTCTACTTCACTCTATCTTCAGTACTTATAGACATAGGTTTCAGTCACTCTTTCATTTCAATTGGACTTGTTCAGAGTCGGGAGATTCTAGTATAGCTATTGGCCTAATCCTTATTATTAGATACTCTTTTGGGAGGGGATTTTATGATCTCCCATTGGTGTCGACAGTGTGAGATTACTCTACGAGGAGATAGATTTGGCTGGGATCTCATCTTAGCAACATCGAGGCCTCAAGTTGACATTTTAGTATGGAGTGGTTATCCAAGGTATATGCTCATATTGCCTCTTTTAGGGGCAATGTGAAGTGTGTACATGAGGATGAGATCTTTTTATCCAATTCCGGTGAGAAGGGAACCTTTGATGCTCAAGATAGAATTTCTCAGAGGTGGGTGCAGTCGGTCACACATCAGTTGTCAAGCATTACACTCAGAGAAGTTGACGATAGGTCTCTGATCTATCATCTATTTTTTGACCAGTATACTGATATCTTTCCTAAGGATGTTTCAGGACTACGTACTCATAGGGAGGTAGACTTCTACATCGAATCGTACCCTGAAATGACATAGATATCTTCTCCAGGATATCAGATGGCTCCCATAGAGCTTCTTGAGTTGTAGGTATATCTGTAGGACATGTAGAGGAAGGGGTTCATAAGGCCCAATGTTTCTCCATGGGCATCCCCAACTTTGTTCTCCAATAAGGCAGATGGGAGTCTAAGGATTTTTGTGGACTATCGGCACCTGAAACAGGTGATCGTGAAGAACATGTATAGTCTGCAGAAGATTGATGATATCTTAGACTTACTGAATAAAGATTTATGGTTTTCAAAGATTGACGTCAGATCATTCAATCATTAGCTTTGGGTATGGGACTAGGATGTACCGAAGAATACCTTCAGATGTTTTTATGGCCTTTAAAAGTTCTTGGTGATGCCTTTCGTAATGACTAATGATCAAGCATTGATCATGAGGATGATGAATAGGATCATCATAGATTTCCTTAATCATTTTTTTGTAGTCTTCATTGACGGCATCTTGGTGTACTCGGCATCAGGGGAGGAACACACCATGCACCAGTTGATGGTTTTGGATACACTCCATGATCACTAGCTATATGGAAATCTCACGAAGTGCGAGTTATGGTTACAGGAAGTCCACTACCAAGGGCATGTTATCATAGAGGATGGAGTTGTAGTAGATCCGACAAAGATAGAGGCCATTTTTCCTTGGCATCCACATAGTTGTGTGACCGAGGTGCGGAGTTTCATGGGTTTGGATAGGTACTATTCGAGATTCGAACCTAAATTTTCCAGAGTTGCGACACCCTTTCCAGCTTCGACAAATAAGGGACTTCCCTACATGGGGATGAAGATATGATGCAGAGCATTCAGGTGCCGAGGAAGAGACTAATGAGTGCCCCCATCATGAGGCCACCAGAGGAGGGTGTTGGGTATTTTGTCTATTGGGACGCATCCGGGACCGGACTAGGATGCGTTCTGATGCAGGAGCAAGGGATAATCACCTAAAATCATGTCATCTGAGACAACATGAGCATTACTATCATACCCATGGAATAGATTTAGCAGTAGTGGTCTTCGCCTTGAAGATGTGGCAACACTACTTGATAGGTGAACATTTTACAGTCTACCCATATCACAAGAATCTCAGATATATAATCTCAGTTTAGGACATGAACCTGAGACCACGATGATAGCTAGAGTACCTCTTGGACTATGACTTTGATATATTCTATACTATTGGGAAGCGGAATGTGGTGTAAGACACACTCATAAGGAGTTTCGGTCTACAGTTTCTATGTGAGGCGACATATCATCTAGTGGTGTTGCAGATATCCTTCGTAGATAGAGATGGAGAATCTTGCATCTAGTCTATTATAGTTACACCCCAATCCATCAGTGATTCAGGGAGTCAAATCTTGGAGATGTTTATTGGGACACCCGATGTGCTCTGATATCCTCCTGACAGTTTATTGATTGATTTTCTGAAGGTGTGGATCACGTCATCCTCTTCAGAGGATACACCATGGTGCTAGTGACACTAAAAGAGAAAGTGTTGAGGGAGTACCACACATTCCCCTTGTTAGTACATCATGAAGTGGAAATTATATACCAGGACCTCTGATGTATGTACTGGTGGATAGGGATGAAAAAAGTAGTTGCATTGTTTGTATCACGATGCCCCACTTTTCCTCAAGTGAAGGCCAAGGATCAGGTTCTAGCAGTCATTGCTTAGCCACATGAGGTTCCAACATTGAAGTGTTATGGTATATCAATAGACTTTGTGACAAGGCTACCATGTATGTCCAAGGTCCATGATTACATCAGGGTGATTGTTGACTGACTCACTATATAGGCCAATTTCTACCCATATGAGAGTAGGGATCAGTAAAGAGCTTGATACATCTCTACATAAAAGAGATTGTATGGATTCATTTGCTTCCATCAATGATCATCTCAAATCGCGATGTTCATTTTACATTCCTCCTGTGGAAGGGGTTAGTTGAGGCATTCAAGAATAAACTACATTTGAGCATCACCTTCCTTCCTCAGACAGATGGTCAGATGGAGTGGGGCATACAGACACTCAATGACTTACTTCATGCTTGCGTCCTTGATTCTGGATGTAGTTGAGAGGACCACCTGCCATTGGTGGAGTTCTCCAACAGAAGTAGTTATCACTCCACCATTGGCATGGCTGTGTTTGAGGCCTTGTACAACTGACCACACAGATCACCTATATGATGGACAGACTGAGGGGACTCAAAACTTATGGGTCCAGAGCTGGTACGTGCTACAACTAAGAAGGTGAAGATCATCTAGGACTAGATTAAGAGTTCACAGAGCATGCAGAAGTTGTATACTGATAGGAGACGAAGACCCTTGGAGTTTTAGGAGGGATATCATGTCTTCTTATGGGTCTCACATTGACAAGGTTTTCGGAGATTTTGATAGGGTGTAATACTATCTCCAAGTTTTATTGGACCATTCCAGATTCTCAACAGATTAGGAGAAGTGGAGTACCATTTAGATCACCAAAAATAAATGAACCGGGTGAATAATTTTTTCCATGTGTCATATATGAGGAGGTACATGCATGATGCATCTCACATTAATGACCGGGGAAATCTAGACCTCAATTATGGGGTGACTTTTGCTAATTTTCTGGTGGATATAATGGATCGACAGAAGCGGGTCATTCATGGGCTGTCTATTCCTCTAGTGCAAGTTCGGTGGTAGCACTGGAACCTCCAGGAGACCACATGGGAGTAGGATGCTCATATGAGTGCTCAGTACCCCCATTTGTTTTCATAGCCTTTGTTATGGCATTCAGGCACGAAAATCCCTAAGGAGGGGAGAATTTAAAGACACAAATTTTCCATGTAATTTCTTTAATTAAATGGAAATATTCCAAAGTAGTAAAAATTGACAACCTTGATTCTAGGGCCTAGTGTGCGTAGAATGTATTTTTGAACTTCTTTTATGGTATGATCAGTAATCAAATGGGCTTAATTTTCTAAATTTTGAACTGCTGTTCAGAATTGAGATCTGAGGGCACCATTGAATTTAGAATGTTGAGATTATCTTAAGGGAGGATTAACTTCGATCATAGTAGGTTGAGGGAAGAAGTTAGTTTCACAAACTTTTTGAATTTATAATATAATAACATAAAAATGTTATTTTACTTTTCTACCACATCTTGAGTGATGGTGACGGGGACCATAGAGGCAATTAGACATTTAGTGAGGGAGATTAAATGATATTTACAGGTCAATTGTGTAACCAAACCTCATTACTTAATATGGGACATTTATTAAACCAATTAATCATCCATTATATTGAAAGTGGATTAATCTCTTAACTCTGCCTATTGATTATTAAAATGTTAGAAAAAACGAGGATTGGGGATCATGGAAGGATTCTTGATGGACTAACTGAAGAACTTAGATGAAGTTCCAATGATCGACCCCTCCAATGAAGAACAGATGATTGAGTGAGGTTGTTGGAAGAATCAATCCGGGATCGACAAACGCCAGCGGGTGACAACAACAGCTAGCTCTCAACAGCCAAGGAAGAGAGGCGCCGCCCGTAAACACTGCAGCAGACAGCAGGGATGGTCAGCATAATCTAGCCACATTGGCAGTAGGGTGGCACACCGTCACACACCGTGGAGGGAGGTAACGACTTCAAGCCACGTCAGAGGGGGAACCATGCCCTACGGGTCCCACTGATAGGGGGTAGTGCCATTTGGAACCACCGTTACAGACCGAATAGAAAAAAATCTCCATTCAAGAAGGGGAAGCTGACCTTGTGATTCCCATTTGGTCATACCCAGCCATGGCGGGCTGTACAATGCCAAGTCGGGCTGGGTTGGTCTGCAGCCCAATGGGCCAAGCCCACAGCTAAACAGGCCAACCCGCCATGGACCAGCCCTCTCGGGATAGCCCATCTAGTTTAGGCTGACTAGGGTCAGACCCAGACTAGGTTGGGACGGCCTGGGTTGGGGCAAGTTAGGTTTGACCGGACCTAGACCTTTTTCCACCCAGATACCCTTAAAAGTCCGTATCTCACAAACTAGACATCTGTTTGATGAACTGTCTATGGAGATGGTATCCTTGGAACTAGGAAGTACTTTTTAGATACTCCACTAGAGTTTTGGAGAAATTTGGAGTACGAAAAGGATGGATCAAACCCTAGTCCAACTAGTCCCTCGGTACTAAACTACTTATAACTCACATACCCAACGTCTAATTGATGCGCCACCTGTCACATTGGGACCCTTATGACATGTCGATCCATTGAGTTTCTCCATTGTGGATATTTGTAGAAGATGAGGAACAAATGATATATTGAGGATTATATTCTATATAACTCAAGAACACTGATTTCTGGGAATCCTATCACTCGATGACATTTGAATAGAGACCTTTTGTGTATCAGCATCATAGAAACCCTCACTACAACAAAAATCACCTTTAGAAATAGCCTTTTAGCGGCAGTTTATAAAATCTCCAATAAACCCCCCTTTTTTATAGTGTCCACACTTTCCCCACCACCTGACCCTAACCCCCCTTCTCCCCCCGACCCCTATGACTCCACCTTCTCCCCCTGACCTCGGTGATCCCTAAACAATAGATCGGCTCCCCACCCGTGTCGCCGGTGACCTCGCCGCCCATAAGCATGCCCTGCTGCCCATCAGTGTGCCTCCTCTTCTGTCACCTCTGACCCCCAAAGCCATATCTCACCTCCAATGTATGGTTTCAAAAGTTCCAATTATACATGAAAATAATTTGAAAAATCATTTAACAATTTCATTTGATTAGTATTAAAACATATTGAATGAAAATATGCATGATGCACCTAATTATAATGGGATTTTAAATCTACATTCACTACTGCTAGAACTTATTCATCTTCAAATTCCACTACAATATTCTCCTTGACGGTTCTCATATCATACTCATCACCAAAACTCATCAAACTAGACATATGTGTTGATTTAAGAAAATAATAATTAGGATTGTGAATTGGATTTGAAAAAATTGTAAAATGGTAAATAATAAAATATTGTATTAGGGAAACTCTATTTAATTGTTCAACATCAGTATTTGGTTCTTCATTTAAGGAATCTAGGAGGATTGTGGAAATTTTTAGGAGATAATTTTTGAGTATTTCAGTTTCCACCTCTGGGATGTTGTATTAAAAGTTAGTATGGATGGACTTTTTGAGCCTCAAACACTTCATTATAAATCTTTAAAAAGTAGTTGTAAAAGTATCTAAGTTCTAAAGATAAGGATTTTATAAGTGGTTTCTTTTTTATATCAACCATTATGTTAAATATGTGATCCTTAAATTCTATCTCTTCATATTTTGAGCTCAAGACTCTCCTCACATCCCTAGAAAATAAGTAAAAAATATATTCCATTGGCGAGGGATAATAAATAAATGGTTTCATCTAATTTATATTATTAAATTTTAATTAAAATGAATGAAATATTTACTACAAGAAATTAAATTATGATTTATTTATTTGTATACTCAGAAATGATGATAATTTTATGATGTTTTTGCACACAATCAATAAATATTAGTGTTTTTTATAGAGTAAAACATAGGGTTTTCTAATACATATCTCTTGAGGATATATAATGTAAATCACTCAATATTACCATTTAATTTATTATATATTTCTATTTTATATATTAAAAAAATGGGAATAGGGGTATTATTGAGTTACTTTGGAACAAAAATAAGCTAATAAGAAGAAAATTCATTAAAAATGACAATATAACAAGATCATCATTTGTAGGAACCAGGTATAAGAAGGAAAATTTACATTATTATATTATTCTCGCCTCCCCTAAATGCGCCTTACCACCCATAATCACCATTGACTACCTTTTCCACCCCTCCACATAGGTTTGTATACCATTATTGTGCAGTTGTAGTATGATTTAGGGTTGGATTCTTTAATGTTGGTTGAATATTAATAATTTATTTTCAATCTTCATTATTGTGGTATGTGCTTCCATTTATATATTCCAATTGTGGTGTGGATTCATGTGGTTTCAATAATGGTCATATATGATCATGATCTTTATTTACCTCCCAATTGTAGATGATTTTGCACCATTTAATTTTTCATTATTTTTTATAAGCGGTACTTTTCATCCTTGGATCGAAGGTCAGATAGAGAGAATGTTCCAAATGATAATGGATGTATTGATGATGTTTATTCATGATTTTATAAGTTATTGGGTGAATCATTTTCCTTTGGATGATTTTTACTATGGTAATAACTGTTGATTAACCCTTGGTAAAAATACATTCAAAGAATAATATGAGTGTTCTTAAATATTTATATTGTGTTGGAATGAGGCTAGAGAGTTAGTTAATCTTAGAAAAAATTTGGTGAAGAGAATGATAATATAGGTGTCCCTATTATATGAGAAAATAATATATGATCAAGACCATCATGTGACAGACTCGGGTATTGAGTTGTTTAATTGAAATGGGATTGAACCACTAAACAATAATTCATTTCTATTTTTATGATTTATTGTAAAATATACCTAATTTACATATTATAGTGAGAAAAATCATGGCATAACTCACACACAATATGTAAACAATATATAAAAAGCCACTTGATATATAAGTTTCACCACCCAAATTGATAATTTAACCCTTGGCATGATCCAGAATCACCTAAGCCTATATGACCCACCAGAATCCCCATAATGAATGAAATGAGAAGGGTATATCTATAACATGTATTATAACATTAACAACAATTTCATCACCCAAAATATCTCATTATTATCATTATATTTCATAAAATATGAATTATCCTTTTCCTCTATTTGGATTGTCTCCTAATAATTATATACTACTCTCACTCTTTAATGTTAATACACACTCCACACTATTAAATTCCTATATTATAATCAATGGATCATATTTATTATATTTTGTTTCCATAATCTTACACAATCTTATATGTTTGGTCATTTTTGATTACATGTACTTCTATCATGACGTGTGGTCAAATCTCTTGAATCCATCAAGGTCAATTTAAAATTCACATTGGCCACATGATCTCTTATAAGTAACACCATGAAAAGAGCATATAAATGGATGCTTCAACATTACCTTTATACATTCCAAAATAGCATCCAATTCCAACCATGTATTCTAATCAATTTCTATTTCCATAGTAATACTTCACTACCATGACAAGACAATCCACAGAGGGACCAAGGGAAAAAAAGTAGAGAAACCAAACTCTATTTTTCAAAGAAGATATGGATTTTTCCTATCATTGTTATTCCACATATACCTACCCACCAATGGGTCAAATAATAATTTTAAACTTATATATCTACTTATATACTATAAGGAAAACATCATAGGGACAACTATAATTTCATTCTGAAAAAGTTTTACATTATGTTTCAACCCACATTGATGTTCAAGGATCCACCCCAGATCTAAATTTTTTTATCCCACGTAGGGTCCAAATATGTTTCTACCCATAACACATCACCATGATACCCAACATGTTCTAAAATTATCAACCCTAAACCAATCCCAACTCTTTGAATCATAATTTGAGGCCACTAATTTAAGGTAAGAGTTTGTTTCCATTTTTTATTCCTAACATCTATTCAATTATTTTATTATTTATCAAGCCCTTACCTTAGTGATATCAATGTAATGGAATCATTAGTTTGTCCATCTGTTTTGGTGGAGCACGACATACACAAAACTACAGGGATGGGATACTTATTCATATCTTCGTTTATGGATCATTTTAATTTTCATGCATTGGTTTTCTAGTGGGTGATTTACAATATGAATTTATATAGGAAAACCTTATTTGACATATTTATATATTTTTTCAACTAGTATATATAAATATCTTTCCTTATTTTGTAGTTACTATGTATTTTAATTTTTTTTTAATAATGAGTAGGCACATTATGATATACATGGATAAAAGATGGATCACGTTACCGAGGACCACACCTTAGTATGTTAAGGTATTGAATGAGTTTTTAGATTTTACAATATCTAATCGATCCGTTGAAGGGAGAATAGGATGTCCATGTATTAAATGTAAATATATAAGATGGTTGAAGAGTGTTGAAGTTTATGAAGATTTAATACTGATGTAATTCCTTGGTCAATATTTGTTTTGGATTTCTCATGGAGAATCTAATGTTACAGAAATGTTGAACACTGATGTTAATCTACAGAATGAGATACCAACTATGTCGACAATGGAAAATTAAATGCAAAACCTTATAAATAATGATTTTAGCACTTCAAGATACCACTATCAACCTAAAAAAGATAACAGTACAACTAGATGAGTTTGCTACAAATTGAAATGTGACATGTGATGTTTTTGAGACTATAACAGATCCATATCAAGATTATAACATATCATTGGATCCTCCCCTTGATTTTGTGGCGGAAAATGTAAGAGAAAAGTTCACTATGTAAAATATGATTCATAATTTAGTTGAAAATGGAAATAAAGTGTTATATAGTGGATGTATGAAATATTCAAGGCTTTATTTTCTACTGAAGTTGTACAATATCAAATGTCTATGTGGAATTAAAATTAATCCAATGTCCATGATATTGTAATTATTACATGATGCATTTCCTGAACCAAAAATTTCTGAGTCATTTTAGGATAAGAATTGTTTTTAACATGCTTGGTCTGAATTATACCAAAAATACATGCATGTCCCAATGATTGTGTGCTTTATTGGCAAGAGGATCCATGTTGACAGAATTAAAAAAATTCTTCTTCTAGATTGAAGTCAATGGGTGATTTTGTACGTTTGATTCAACATACTTTCATAATGAAGAAGAAAAGGAGCAGACCAGTAATGGTTTTGTGTTACATTCCTTTAAAGCCTCAATTTCAAATATTATTCAAGTTATCGAAAACCGTTGAACACATGTAGTGACATTTTGTAGATAATAATAGTCATGGGTTAATGATACATCCATGAGATTCACAATCATGAAATACATTTGATTCACTACATCTAGATTTCACTGCTGATTGTAGGAATATTCGATTGTGATTTACTATAAATTGATTAAACACATTTGGGAATTTGAGTACCAGTTATAGCATTTGGCCAACTATTTTTATCTCTTATAATCTTCCTCTGTGGATGTGTATGAAACAAACATACTTAATCATTTCAATGATTATTCCTGGAAAACAAATGGGTGGAAATGATATTGATGTATACATGATTCTTTGATATAATAATTACTGAAGTTATAGAGAAACGATATTGAGACATTTAATGCTTCTACTAAAACAATGTTCAAAATGTATGATGCTTTAATGTGGACCATTAGTGACCTCCCTGGGCTTCGGAATTTATCTGGTTGAAAACTTTAATTGGTTTGGATTATCCTATTTGTAACTTTGATTTGGAGCACAAAATTCTACCACCTATTAGAAAAATGTGCTTCTTGTTCCATTGAAGATTTGTCAACGCATCTCATAGATTTTGGCTGAACAGATCAAAATTTCATGGTGTCATTGATCATAGACCAACTCCAAATTTGTTAAATGGTTCAGAAATGTTGACACAACTTGAAAATGTTCAAATATAATTTCATAAGGTTAATCAATTGAATGATAGTGGGAAATGGGTTTAAAGTGCATTGTTATGTGAAATCAGAATGAAAAATTGGAAAAAAAAATTAAATTATTCAAACATCTGTGTTGGGAATGTAATTTTTTGTGGCATAATCTTGATGTGATGCATATTGAGAAGAATTTCTGTGTCAACTTTAATTTCCTATTGCTTAATGAGCATGGAATGTCGAAGGATCATCTCAATTATTACAAAGACTTACAAGTAATGAACATAAAACATGATCTCTGGTCATATGAGAAAGTAAAGTATGCTCTGACAATTTTTTAAGGAAAAATAGGGATAAAGACACATTAAATTGATTTTTAAATAATTTGAAGGTATATGATGGGTATTGAAGTAACATCTCGTGGTGTGTTGACTTAGGGAATTGTAAGATACATGGATTGAAAATCCATGATTCACATATTTTGTTACAATAGTTACTACCATTGGCATTGCATACATTGTTACATAAAAAAGTTACTGATGTTATACTCCAATTCTACACATTTTTCAAACAACTATGTGACAAATATCTACATTCATTTCAGCTTGACAACCTCTAGGAGAGGTTAGTACTGACCCTTTGTGCAATATAGATGATCATTCCTCTATCATTTTTTACTTTAATGATACTTCTAACTGTGCATTTGTTTGAGTAAAATAAATTAGGAGGCATCTTTCATTATTTATGGATGTATCCAATTGAGAGTTACGTTGTATAAACATTTTTTATATATGTAAATTTTTTTCACAGATTATAAAATTCATAATTATGTTTATTTTATTTCATAGATATCTTGGGAATTTGAAATCATACGTGAGAAATGAATCTCAACTAGAAGGCTCTATTGCTGAAGGCTATTTGGCTGAGGAGTGTCTTACCTATTGTGTAGATATTTGGATGAGATTTAGACATGATTTAATTGAGTTGTATGTGTTGATGACACATCAACTCAATCTCAAATACATCAGAAATTAGAAATATTTCCTGCTATTGGTCAATCAGTATGGAGAACCTCAAATATGACACTAACATAGTTGGAATTATTATAGGCACATAGATATGTGCTGCGGAATATTGAAATTGTTGTTCCTTTAATTTAATGGTTGAGGATATAAACAAAGAGATGAATGAGAGGTCGAATACAAAATGAGAAACATATAATGAAAGCTGTTAACAAAGAGTGTGTAGAATGGTTTTCATGACGTGTATGTCCATAAATATTACAATAAATATGAATATTAGTTTGAAATATATATTTTGTATTATAATAATGTATATTTCATTTTTGAGAACATTAATTCTGATACTCAATAAGAGTTGTTAGAAGATTTGGAGTTTATTGCTTGAGGTCCTCTAAAACAAGTTATAAAGTTTGACACTTACAATGTGAAGGGCTTTAGATTTTGTACAGTTGATGGATAAGAGGAATTGAAAATATATAATAGTGTTATATATACATTTTATGAAGTGAGATACTATGGAAAGATAACTGATATTATTGAATTAAACTACCACGGGAATTTTTCAGTTGTTTTATTGAAATGCTGTTGGGTCGATATTATCAGAGGTGTTAAAGGAGATTCATTGAAATTTACTTCTGTGAAATTCTCCGACTTGATGGATGTTGTGACCATGATATAAATGATCCATATATCTTATCATCATAAGAAAAAATGGTATATTATGTGAATGATGTTGTGGATGAAGGTGGAGTGTAGTTGCTCACGTAATACAATGAGATTTGTGTGATATGGGTGATTAAGTGGAGGATTTGACCTCTGAGATTGAATCTCATCAACAACAAGAAGTAGAATTATTTTTCCATCAAGATATTGAAAATATTAGTTTAGAAAGGTTTAATGATGTGGATGAAGTAATGATTCAGTAAACCGACATGATTTAATTGAAAGATGATTGTATGTACAATTACTTATTCATTCAGGAAACACTAATTTCATTTGTTCAGTCGTTCATTGTAATTATTATGTCTATTTTGTTTGTTTGTACTAAGAATCTAATATCATTTTGAATTTTTTTTCATATTTTAAGGGAAATATATGTTCTGATATTAATTTTATTTGATGAAATGACAAGAATGATAATGAGTATGTGATACATAGTTTCATCCACTACTACGACAGATGATGATCCATCTGTCTCCATCTTTAAGGTATCTGAGCCACCAGCTGCCTGCCCCCAGAACTATCTCTCCCTAAACCATCTCTCAAACCCTCTATGAGAATCCCTTTAGATGCTGAGTCATCAACTCCCCTATGAGTAACCTCAACAGTGGGGTAGCACCGGGCCACTTCCAGTTCATCATGGGCATACTAGAGGGTCACTGTTATAGGTACAAATTTCAATATAAATAAATTTATTTCACTTTTTTATACTAATTACTTGTTCATTAAAGATGAAAAAATGAAATTGTGGAGAAAAATATAAAAAGTGTAGATGTTTGGAGTATGATTTTATGGAAGATATTTGTCCCATTTTAATCATATGGGATCCCTACGGATGACCCCATAGGATTACTTGTCCTAATTTTAGGACATCTAGTATCGGAGCCCATTTACCTTCATATTTTTTATGATATTTGGAGACAAATGCAGCCAAGTTGAAAAAAATGAATTTTTTGATTCCCAAATAATGGTAATTTTAATACATTATCATGTAATTGAAAGTCATGTTATTAATATGTTCAAAATGAATTTCTGTATACATATGTTTTTCCACATTACAGTTGATAATGTGATAGCACAAAAGTGGATGTCAAAAAATCTTGGTAAGAAATTTAATGAATTAAAATATAGATTGTGGAGTGATGTAAACGATACTTAATTGATCGTCCATCAAATGACTGAGAAGCTACCCAATGGGGTACCCAAAGAACAGTGGAATGTTTTTATTGACAGACATCATGATGTGAAGAAGATGGTACTTAAATATATATTATTATATTAGATTAATTTTACATTAATAAATGTAAATGATGATGACATTAAATTGAATAGATTACTCTTATATTTCATTTTATTTATTTCAGGATCTCCCAAAAAATAATGCATCAAGTCGGGCTAAGAAATTCATCCCTCACACTGCGGGGCCAAAATGCTTTTCTAGAAGCCGATCAACTCTGGTAATCTTTTCATTTGTTTAAATATTAATAAAACAATATTATCTACTTAATATATTAAATTTTTGATTTATCTTTTTGTAATGCAATCATAGTGTTTAGGTCATGAAGCATATCTAATCGAATTGTGGTTGGATGTCCACAAAAAATCTAATGGATGTTTTATTAATGAGCCCGCAAAAGAAGTTGGGGTATGAACCCCATTTTTCATTATAAAAAATTATTATCAGTTTTTAATATGTTAATATAAATTGATATTCTATTTATAGGTACAAATTAATAAACTATGGGATTCCAATCCTGGGCAGTCCTATTTAGTCTCCCAGGATGACCCGTTTTCTAAAGTCCTTTGGAAGGAGCATCCTGGTAGAGTGAGGGGGATGTGTTTGGAAACCATACCATCTGAGGTCTTTGGTAGGCCATGTAGAGACCCTAAGATTGACGTAGATGGACATTACATTACTTTTTCAGAATACTTAGTACATTACAAAAACACACACACAAGGACCATAATAGTTTAGTGTCTTTGGAAACTCGGAATATAATCATCTAATCGTGGTGAATGATTTTCAACATCTCCCAAAAAGATCTTACCTTTTTTTTCTTACCTAAAACCATTATTTATATCCTGGGGAAAATAAAACATAAAAGGGTGATCTTAAATTCTTAGTAAGGGTAAACAAAAGAAATATCAATCACATCATATTCATAAGAACATAACATTTTGGAAATATTAACCTGCAATAGAGATCATAATATCATAACATGGGATAAATCATAGTAGTGAAATGTAATCCCAATAATCATAACATAAAACATGAAACTTTGTGTCATACACACATATTCATAGAGAATCATTTCTTATTAGTCAAGACTCATTTCCTTGACTATCTTAGTGGACAATGTCCATTTTTGAACCGAGTTCACTCCTCGTTTCAGTCCTGTTTCACTGAAACGGTTTAACCTGCCGTTCCAGCCATGTCTATCTCATGAGATTTAAAATATTTACCCAATGCATTGGAGGGAGATATAGGTCCCACCCATCTCATAATGATACCATTCTTATGTGTGCCACAAAATCATAAACCATATATCATAGCATAACCCATGTAATAAAAATGGGAATCTTAAACATCGTGACATCATAAAACAATTCATATAAGATAAAGGAATTCATAAAGATATTTCATTCACAACATAATCAAATCCATGTAATAATAGGGATAGAAACAGAACCCTATATTATCTTATATGGAATATAATTTTGATAAAACTCTTGAACTCCATTTTGAGGAAAATATCTTTTCTACTTCAAAAACATTTTTCCTTTCTTAACATGTCACTCAATTTTAAACTAAAAGAAGTTGATTAAAAATAAACATGAAACCTTGTAAAGGAATATTCTTGGAAATAATTTTTTACAAATCCATTCATGTCGTATAAGTTAAAAAAACATTCTTCTCGTCCTTTTTTCGGAAAAGTAAAAAATTACCTCATATGAAAAACGACAAAAGATTCCTTTCATATCATTTAATAAAAAATCACTAAAGGGTAAAATTGTATTTAAACAATTGTAGGTGGATGGAAATAATATTAAATATTGTGGAAACATGGATGTGGATGATAAAATACACCCTAGTAAATTTCAAAGTATAAACAATCTCGGATAAAAATGAGATTGTGATATTTCCCTTACCTTAGATCCAATTTGCTTCGTAAGTGTCCGAACCTCATGTATAATGATTTAAATAATGTCATTTAATTATTACAGAATCATACTCATTTTTATTATATCATATATGGTTCACTTATTACTTTATATTACCCGTTCTTTTGTAAATTCCATGTTAAATAGCGTTTTGGGTAAAATCGTTTCATTTGTCGTCCGTGTTTTGACTTGTAATTATTCATATGATTACATAGATCATGATTACATAATTACAGAATATAAAACATTATTTACATATAATATATATTTAGAATATACATATATATAATAGATCAGTAAATGGAATGAAATACGCCATTCATGGAGACGATCGGCCGTACGTTCGCATGAACGATGTTTTCGTTTCCTTATTGAGTTGAATGGAATTAAGTAGATGAAAAACATATATATAAATATAAATCCAGTATCATTATTATTTCTTATGTTTCATGATTACTTATTATATATGCATTATAATCATTCATGAATGGTTAACGTGGAGAATGAATCTCATCGCATCGTGCAGACGGTAGTCCGTACGTACGCACGAGCGATGATATCGTTCTCATGATCGTGGAATTGTGTTGGAGTGTATGTATAATATTTCATAATCAATATCAATTTAAAATAATCATATATAGTTATTTTTTACACCATTATAACCATCCAAGTAAGGTGGTGGTGGAAAATAGATTACACCACGGCGTGGAGACGGTATTCCGTACTTACGCACGCGCGGTGATTTCGTATTCTGTAGGATGGATAGATGGTGAAATAGAGATGTTTCATACTTATAATAATATATTAGTATATGATTGATACTGATGTTATTACTTCATAATTAATCAACCTATTAAGAAGAAGTTGAAGAAGAAATAAAGTTGAAAGAATCGGTAACGAACATTACCTCTTCTTTGAAGCGCTTATTTGAGACCTTCTTTTAGGGCACTAAAATTGGTCTTTGAAGATGACCCGGACCTCTAGGATGTTTCTAGGGAAGTGGAGAAGCGAATATGGCAGGGGTTGGCCGAGATTGAAATCTCAAAGTGGTGTGAGGAAGAGGGGGAGGAGGTGCCCTTTTATAAGGGAGGAGAGGGGCACCTTTGGAATAACTAAAAATATTATTTTACTATAAAGCCAAATTTGGTGTTAAATAGCTCAAAATTGATTTATTTAGAAGATAAGGTAGGGATGGGTCGAAATTATATCATCCAATAGAATTTGGACATGTTTTGTTTACTATTTTAACCTTATCATTTAGTTTTAACATTACGTTAGATAATTTTACTTTTCCCGTGTCTTTTTGTGTTCTTACACTATAAGGTTAATAAACGTACAATAACAAGCCAACAGAACCCTAAGTTTTCTATTATTAATATATATAACCATATCTAAGTCATTTGGAAGAAACTTAGATTTTTAGGAATAAAATAACAATTAATAATATAATATTTATTTTAAAAACTATTTTATGTCAATTTTGACACTATTTAGTAATCTCTCTTTGTGAAAATCATAACAGAATGATTAGTTCTAAAAAAGTTAAAAAATTATAATTTAACATGTCATATTAACTTATAAAATTAGTGGAATTCATAAAAAGTCTCAAATAACAATTATTTGGGTATTTATAAAATCAATTATGTCAATATTTAATTAATAAGATAATTACTGCATCATCATTGTGTCATAAATAAATAAACTTATTTAAACAATAAAAATTTAATAATAATATATCATTATGTAGGAAATCTTGTTAGCTTTCTAATTAATATTTATAGTCGAATTTATATTATGTATAACTCTATATTAAAAATTATTTACTTATTAAACTTTGATTTTAACTATTTTAACCCTTCTTTAAATAAATTATTAATGAATATCCTAATCTGATCCAAGTGGGCCTAAATGGTCATCGTTCATTCCTAAGGTTTTTTTGATCGAATTAAACTTATAAAATACAATTAGGACATGTTTTAGGATAATAATAATATAATTTGTACCCTTAATTACCCTATTTACTTTTAACCGTGGTTAAAAAAGTAAAAAGTTACTATTCACCAAAAATTATTTTCATCTCATTGAACCACATTTTACTTACTGATATCAACCGTGTCTCTCAGATTTTTGAAATTCCACTCACAGAAGCAGTAAACTTATGTTTTATGAAAAAGTCATTTTTTAACTACAACTTAGTGGTTTCACTATTCATCAAAAAATGAATGTTTCCAGAAAAATACCAAAAATTACGCCTAAGCTATATTTGATATTATGAACTCAAAAATGATTTATATATTACCAAATTCAAAACATATCAGTTGCATTAATTAATTTAAAAAATTAAGTCTTGTCATTAAAACATATAGCGTGTTCTTAAGAGATAATAACTATCAAAATATTGACACTTGTTTATGTCTGGTTTAAATGTGAAATTACATCCAATGACCAATATCGTATTAAATTGTAAAAATATATTCTAAAGATACTTTAAAACAACTCAAATTAATAATTTATCACTATTAATTATTTCGATTTAAAAGGTTGTTTTTAATTAAAATTTAGTAATTTTCACTATTCATCAGAAAATGAAAGTTATCCAAAAAGTACCAAAATTTCACCCTAAGTTAATTTCAATATTACGAATCCAAAAATGAAGTCCATTTTGAAAAATAAAATTTACAACATTTCAAAAAGTGGTTATTACTATTCATAACGGCTAGTTTTAATAATATTTTAATAGTATATTATTGTTTAGTGAAACTCGTTATTGCGCACTACACACGCTATCGGGGAAGGTCGTGATTGCATGTAATGCAAGGCAATTCAAGGATGTGTGTTGTGAAAGCTCATTTTGGTATAGCGTACAACACAAGGCATTAATGAAATTAAAAAGAATATTTTTCATAAAATCTCGGGGTGTTACATTCTACCCCCCTTAAAAAGAATTTCGCCCTCGAAATTCATCGGGGATATAAATGGTTTACTACTTGAAAGTTTCTTTAATAGAAACCCACATCGTAAAAAGGAATACCAAAACCAATCTTAAAAAACAAAAGTATGAAATGTAACGGTTACCCTAATAAACTAATCACTGGGTTTCCACATAGGTGAAAATATGGAAATGGAAGAGAAATCTAACCATCATGTTCTGATGGATAGTGGTAGAGAACATGGCTATGGAAAATCACTCAATCACAAAGCCATAAATTTGTGATGATCTAAGGTACCTATCGGATTCATCAGATATAAGAGCACTAGGACAACATTTTTTGTTTTCAAGATCATTTCCCTAAAGTTGATGAAAATGGAATTAGAAGAAATACTTTCGTGATTTTCGTATAGTCTCACCATTGGTCGTTCTTTGGACAATTTCCACATCATCTATTAAATAAATGAAGTTGAATTTGTAATTCGTGATGTGTTAGCAGATCATGTGATAGAATGATGGGTCATTCCATCTGTCTCAAACAAAAGGTTAGAAAATTTATCAAATAAATACATATGTCCATCTATAGTGAGATTAATTATATATGGTTCCTAAAATGGACTTATACTTTATTTATTATACCGCTTAATAAAATAAAACTACTTTCCACTAACCAGGGACTTCCAGTAGGCTAGTGGTAGGCGATAAAGGCCAGTCGCACTTCGGTTGTGGGTTCGATTCCCACAGCCTTTTCCGACGTGATCGGTTGTCGCCCGTCCTGCATGTTGTCCATTTTCTAAAGCTATAATACTATAACTTTCCATAAACAATATCAAAAAAATTCTATCCTAACTTATGTCCAACATAATCCATTACAATCTTTAGGCTTATCTAAAATACTTCGGTCCAAGATCATCGTATAAAGAAAATTATTACTTGTAATGTCACATAACAATCACATGAATGCTATCATTTATCCACTATATATCATAAGATATATCTTATTGTTCAAATTAAAAACATGTGAATACCTTAATCATGTATTCTATAAAAGAATGAATACCCATTGAACCTTAGTGAAAACATGAATGATGTTAAAAGTTAACACATTCCACATACCAAAATCCTCAAAATTCTATATACTCAAACCATGATATCACTTAGTCCTTATATCAATCATGAGCTCATGAATACAATCAAACATCTCATTATCTTCTTATCCCTTCATTATACGCATATCATCTGCTTACCAAAAATATCTCAATCACTTTCCACGGATACAAGTACCATAAAATTATTGAAAACCACAATAGACCAATACAAAAATATTCCAATATTCCAAGATACTAAATACATCATTAATTTGGAATCTCATTACATAAACACTTAATCATTCCACCACATCGTTGTCATATTCAACATCGCCAATAGTGATCGCATGTGACTTCCCTTTGTCCTTTTCCTTAAGTGGTTTCTCAGGTCGATCATCACTAACCCTTGTATTAAGGAATTTATTAGAATAATGCCCCATTTCCTTTCACTGGAAGAATTGAAGTGTTGGTGGTGCGTTCTCTATAGTCTTTTCTTTATTCACATCATTAGAAACCCTTTTTCTATTACTTCGACACTCCGCTGCTCGATGACTTTCTTTTCCACACGTAAAACTTTTTCTAGTCCCTTTAAGTCAATATCCACCATGATTCTTTCCACACTTTGATCATAAGGAAACATTCATCTTCTTTTCATCATTATTCTAAGATTTCTCCTTGAACTCCATCTTTCATTTCTTGTAAAAACTATGAGATGGATAGGTAACACAAACTTCCATTTCTACCTTGATAGCATAGCGCACAATTTCTTCATAGCTACTGAAGTATCTTATAGCTAATTCCCTTCGACGATTTGGTTTGAAGCCACTGAAGAATCGATCAACTTTACTTTCAGGTTGGATGATAAATCCAGATGCATACCTTGAAAGCCTCGTAAAATTTTCTCCGTATATAACAATAGATTCATCATCCATTTGCTTTAGTTCAAGAAACTCCTTCTCCATCTTTTTTCGAAGAATATGAGGGAAGTACTTATTAAAAAATAAGTTTTTGAACTCGTCTCATTCCATGGACTCAATTTCATCTCTTGGCCTCGTATTCTCCATAAGATTCCACCATTGATCAGCTTCACCTTCCAAATGATATTCTGCTAAGATGACTTTATCATGTTTAGAACATTGAAAAACTGAAAATATCTTTTCAGTGGTACTGATCCATTGTTCAACGACATGTGGATCAGAAGACCCACTGAAAGAAGGTGGGCATTGCCTCATGAAGGACTCAATAGAATATTGTTCCCTTCTCTGCTCATTTGGAAGTCCAGAATGATTCATAGCTTCTGTAAGTATAGAAATAAGATTTTGAACTCCATCTCCCATAACATTTGTTGGTTCAGGAGGACAATCATTTCATTTTCCATTAAATTGATCAACACGGTTCCTTCGGGTTCCAGCCATCATCTAAAACCCAAAAAGAATAGTGTGAGAGGCAAAAATAATTCTAGGGAAAACAACATAATAAAGGAGGAGTACCTTCAATATCTAACATCTTAAGTTACCGTAATTCTAGTACTATAACCAATACATATACTTATCCTTAGGGACATCCCTATACATACCTTAGAAATATCTATATGGATCTCACTAAAGTTCTCGCAATCTAGTTTTCAAAGGTTGACTAAACCTTTCCTCTGAAACAAAATGTAGAGACCCTAAGCATGACATACATGGACATTACATTACTTTTGCGGAATACATAGTACATTACAAAAACACACGCACAAGGACCGTAATAGTTTAGTGTCTTTGGAAACTCGGAATATAATATTCTAATCGTGGTGAATGATCTTCAACATCTCCCATAAAGATCTTCCATTTTTTTCTTACCTAAATACTTTCATTATATCCTAGGGAGAATAAAACATAAAAGGGTGAGCTTAATTCTCAGTAAGTGTAAACAAAAGAAATATCAATCACATCATATTCATAAGAAAATAACATTTTGGAAATCTTAACCTGAAAAAGAGATCATAATATCATAACATGGGATAAATCATAGTAGTGAAATGTAATACCAATAAACATAACTTAAAACATTAAACTTTGTGGCATACACACATAATCATAGAGAATAATTTCTTATTAGTCAAGACTCATTCCCAAGACTATCTTAGTGGGAATGTCCACTTCTGAATTGAGTTCACTCCTCGTTTCAGTCCTGTTTCACTGAACCGGTTTAACCTGCCGTTCCAGCCATTTCTATCTCATGAGATATAAAATAATTACCCAATGCATTGTAGGGAGATATAGGTCCCACCCATCTCATAATGATACCATTCTTATGTGTGCCACAAAATCATAAACCATACATCATAGCATAACCCATCTAATAAAAATGGGAATCATAAACATCGTGACATCATAAAACAATTCATATAAGATCAAGGAATTCATAAAAATATTTCCACCACAACATAATCAATTCCATGTAATAATAGGGATAGAAACAGAACCCTATATTATCTTAGATGTAATATAATTTTGATAAAACTCTTGAACTCCATTCTTGAGGAAAATATCCTTTCTACATCAAAAACATTTTTCCTTTCTTAACATGCCATATAATTTTAAACTAAAATAACTTGATTAAAAATAAACATGAAAAATTGTAAAGGAAGTTTCTTGGAAATAATTTTTTAAATATCCATTGATGATGTATTAGTTAATAAAATCATTCTTCTCATCCTTTTGTCGGAAAAGTCAAAAAGTACCTCGTACGAAAAACTACAAAAGATTACATTCATATCTTTTACTAAAAACTCACCTAAGGGAAAAATTGGAATTAAACAATTGTAGGTGGATGGAAATAATATTACATATTGCGGAAACATGAATGTGGATGATAAAATACTCCCCATTAAATTTCTAAGTATAAACAATCTCGGATAAAAATGAGATTGTGATATTTCCCTTACCTTAGGTCTGATTTGCTTCTTAACTGTCCGAACCTCCTGTATAATGATTTAAATAATGTCATTGACTTATTCCAGAATCATACATATTGTTATGATATCATATATGGTTCACTTATGACTTTATATTACCCGTTCTTTTGTAAATTTCAAGATAAAGAGCATTTTGGGTAAAATCGTTTCATTTGTCATCCGTGTTTTGAATTGTAATTATTCATATGATTACTTAGATCATGATTACTTAATTGCAGAATATAAAACATGATTTATATATAATATATATTTATAATATACATATATATAATAGATCAGTAAATAGAAAGAAATACATCGTTCATGGAGACGGTAGGCCGTACGTATGCATGAACACTGTTTTCATTTCCTTATTGAGTTGAATGGAATTAAGTAGATGACATACATATATATACACATAAATCCAGTATCATTATTATGTTATATATTTCATGATTACTTATTATATATACTTTATAATCATTCATTAATGGTTAACGTGGAGAATGAATCTCATCACATCGTGGAGACGGTAGTCCGTACGTTTGCACGAGCGATGATATATTTCTCATGATCGTGGAATTGTATTGGAGGGTATGTATACTATTTCAGGATCAATATCACTTTACAATAATCATATATAGTTATTATGTACACCATTATACCCATCCATGTAAGGTGGTGGTGGAAAATAGATTACACCACGGCGTGGAGATGGTATTCTGTACGTACGCTCGCGTGGTGATTTCATTTTCCGTAGGATGGATAGATGGTGAAATAGGGTTGTTACATACTTATAATAACATATCAGTATATTAGTGATACTGATGTTATTACTTCATAATGAAAAAACCTAAGAAGAAGAAGTGGAAGAAGAAATAAAGTTCAAAGAATCGATAACGGACATTACCTCTTCTTTGAAGCGCTTCTTTGAGACTCCTTTTAGAGAACTAAAATTGATCTTTGAAGAAGACCAGGACCTCTAGGATGTTTCTAGGGAAGTGGATAAGAGAATTTGGAAGGGTTTTTCCGAGAATAAAGGCTCAAAGTGGTTTGAGGAAGAGGGGGACGAGGTGCCCTTTTATAAGGGAGGAGAGGGGCACCTTTGGATTAACTAAAAATATTCTTTTATTATAAAGCCAAATTAGGTTTTAAATGGCTCCAAATTTATTTATTTCGAATCTAAGGTGGGTATGGGTCGAAATAATCTCATCCAATAGAATTTGGACAAGTTTAATTTAATATTTTAACCTTATCATTTAGTTTTAACTTTAAGTTAGATAATTTTACTTTTACCGTGTCTTTTTGTGTTCTTACACTATAAGGTTAATAAACATACTATAACAAGCCAAACGAACCCCAATTTGTTTATTATTAATATATATAACTTTATCTAAGTCATTTGGACGAACCTTATATTTTTAGGAATAAAATAACAATTAATAATATAATATTTGTTTTAAAAATTATTTTATGTCAATTTTGACACTATTTAGTAATTGATTTTTGTGAAACTCATAACAGAATGATTAGTTCTAAAAAAGTTAATTAAATCAATTATAACATGTCATATTATCCTATAAAATTAGTGTAATTCATAAAAGGTCTCAAATTACATTTATTTGGGTATTTATAACATCAATTATGCCAATATTTCATTAATATGATAATTAATGCATCATCTTTGTGTCATAAATAAATTAACTTATTTAAAGTCTAAAAATTAAAAATAAAATATCATTATTTAGGAAATATTTTTATCTTTCTAATTAATATTTATAGACGAATTTATCTTATGTATAACCCTCTATTAAAAATTATTTACTTATTAAACTTTGATTTTAACTATTTTAACCCTTCTTTAAATAAATTAATAATAAATGTCCTAATCTAATACAAGTGGGACTAAATCTTCAAATTTTATTCCTAAGGTTGTTTTTGGTCGAATTAAACTTATCCAATAGAATTAAGACATGTGTTAGGGTAAATAATAATATCATTTTCCCCTTATTTACCCTATTTACTTTTAACGGTGGTAAAAAAAAGTAAAAAGTTACTATTCACCAAAAATTATTTTATTCTCATTGAACCACATTTTACTTACTGACATCAACCATGTCTCTCGGATTTTTGAAATTCCACTCATAGAAGCTGTAAAATTATGTTTTATGAAAAATTCATTTATTTAACTACCACTAAGTGGTTTTACTATTCATCAAAAAATAAATGTTTCAAGAAAAATACCAAAAATTAGGCCTAAGCTATATTTGATATTATGAACTCAAAAATGATGTCTATGTTACCAAATTGAAAACATATCAGTTGAATTAATTAATTTAAAAAATTAATTGACGTCGTCAAAACATATAGCGTGTTTTTAAGAAATAATAACTATCAAAAGATCGACACTTGTTTATGTCTGGTTTAAATGTGAAATTACATCCAATGAACAACATTGTATTAAATTGTAAAAATATATTCTAAATATGATTTAAAACCACTCAAATTATTAATTTATCACTATTAATTATTTCGATTAAAAAGGTTTTTTTTAATTAAAACTTAGTAATTTTCACTATTCATCAGAAAATGAAAGTTATCCGAAAAGTACCAAAATTTCACCCTAATCTAATTTCGATATTCCAAATCCAAAAATGAAGTCCATTTTGAAAAATAAAATATACAAAATTTCAAAAAGTGGTTATTACTATTCATAACGGCTAGTTTTAATAATATTTTAATAGCATATTGTTGTTTAGTGAAACTCGTTATTGCATACTACACACGCTATCGAGAAAGGTCGTGATTGCGTGTAATGTAAGGCAAGTCAAGGATGCGTGTTGTGAAAGCTCCTTTTGGTGTAGCGTACATCACAAGAAATTAATGTAATTAAAAAGAATATTTTTCATAAAATCTCGGGGTGTTACAGGCCACTAGGTATTACATCTACATATCCACCTGGTTGTAGTAAGTCCATACTCAGAGATGCTCAAAGAGATATTTTTTCTCTACGAAACACAGTTCAAGACCAGGGGGATCAGATATCCACTTTCCAAAAACCGTTTATTTATATACATCAGTAGATGAGAAGATATTCCCCTAGTGGTATTTCATCAACTGGTGGTGAGTAGGTAAATCAAAAAAAATCCAAAATAATTTAGTTTGAAAACATTTATTGATTTCATGTTTAAATATAAATATGAAACACTATATAATTTTCAATATTATGTTCTTATAGTTGGTACCTGGAAGGGGAGATGGAGGTGGAGAGGGTGACGATATGTGTTTATCATCAGAAAGTGATTAGTAGTATTTTTGATATGTTGAAAAAATATTGTAACCATTTGTTTGTATATGAATCATGTGTGGCACATAGTTTCCACCAAACATTTTCAGGACGTAACATTTTATTGATTTCTCATGTTTGCATTTATTTAGTTTATTTTTTTTGGTGTTTCATTTTATTTCATGATTTCTTGAGTGAGGTATGCACCATATATGTCAACTCTTTATTGTGATGATTCATTTTTTATGAATCATTTTTCCTAAATTCATTTTTTCATTACAATAAATTTTCTTAAATTTTATATCCCAAATAATTTACCACAAAATTTCGATTTCTAACATTTAAAAATATTAAACATCAAAACCTTCTACTTTCCCTAGATTTTATGATACTCTGTCTTTTCTACATTCCCTGAGACTCATTTCTCTTCATTCTTCATTATTTGAATATGCGATTCTAGCAAATCATCAATGAATGAATATTCTCATTTGGTAAATTGTGTACTAATAATTATTTCATCCTCTACTCCGAGACACATATATTTCAAGGTAAATGATTCATGATAATCCATAATTGTGTTCTAACCATTCCCAACCTAGTATCATTCTACAACCAAGCCACATGGTTCCCCATGACTGTGTTTCTATCCTGAAACCATTTAGAGACCTCTATAATGATTAAAACCCAAAAACAAACAATATAAGAATTGAAATAATAAAAAATTATCTCATAAAATTTTAAATAATGGTAGAATGTAATGATTAAGGACCTTGGAAAACATTAAGTCATAATAGTCACCCCTCTGGGGATTTATCATCCTTGAGTAGTGCCTCTATATTTCACACCACAAAAACTAGGACTATAGAGATTTCACCTCATATTATCACTTGTATGACTCTTCATGTGTACGTCAATGTTCCCATATGACTATGACAAGTGACATCGACTTTATTCAAAACATTTTCTCACTACAGTCAGTGATTCACACCGTGCACTCCAAAACTGTTAGGTAAGGATCCAAGTGAAATTATTCACAGTTGATCACATAATTTGATCGAGAATATACAACTAAATATAAGAGACGTGTAAAACATAATGCATTCAATGATATTTTGTAGTAAATTTCAAATATAATTCCACAATCATGACACTCTTGATAATCCCGAACAACCCAATAAACATCGATGTTGTCATTCTTTGCTTTTACACTCATTGATTCCCTAATTGAAGAGTCTCCCATTAAAAAAATCAAACACCCGTAATGAATTCCATGTGTTGCCTCTTACCATTTTCATGTGATATCTATTTTAAATGAGAAGTTATTAAATGCTTCTTGATCTAGTACAATTTCACAAATTCCTCTAAAACCAGGAACAACCCATAATTACTACCTCCAATCCAAATGCTTACATATTTGTGAATCAAACATCCAACCATAAAGAGCATAAAAATGTGTCATTTGAATAGAATTCTAGTTTTATATGTATGTGAACTCAACCAAGGATTGGATATGAACCCAAGTTCCCTTAATGTATAATATGATGAAAATCATTGTACAATGTTATTTTGGTTATAATTAGTTATTTCAGGGTTCGAACTCATATAGATGGAATATGTTGAAACATGGATTGGAATTGTTTTCATGGAATATGACCTACATGCTTGTTTATAATTTTGTTTGAAGGTATAATGGAAACGTGCTATTTTATCTTAATTCTATTACCCAATAAACAATGCATTTGGCTGTGCTATGTTAAGCATATCTTTTCATATTGAATGTTGTATGAATTCTTTTGGTCTTTTGGTATTCTTGGAGCAGTTTTTTTCAGGGAACTGGTACAGGGGCTGCACAAAATGGTTCTTTTTTTTGTAAAACTGTTTATAGTGGTAGTTTTAATCACCACTAACTATAAAATATATATTTTGATGCAGTTTTAACCATCACTAAATGTAGGTATTTTTATATTAATGGTGCTTGTAATCACCTCTACGGTATAAAATTTAGCATCAGTTCTAAACATTACTACAATTTCCCATCTTCCTTGATTTTTCACAGTGGTTATAATGTGTTTAGTGGTGGTATTTTGGGATGGGGATTAGTTTTTTTAGTGGCGGCTAATCACCTACTGGGAAAAAACCACCTCAATAAATATTATAGCTGTTGCGAAAATGTTCTAACTATGATGGTTCCCATGAAAAGTTTCTAATCTACTTTAATCGCCACCAATATTTTCCCAACACTCAATTTAGCAGCAGTTTTCAAAAACCACTACAAAATAATATAGTAGCAATTTAAACCTCCACCATATCCAAAAATTAGCACCACAAAATTGCAATTTTATTGTTGTGCCTATGTGGATCAACATCATATTGACCATCTAGGGATCATCATCATAGAGACCCTATTTAGATCATCATCAGAGAAACCATGTGTGGATCATCATCATAGAGACCCTATGTCTATCATCATCATATAAACCCTGTGTGGATCCACATTCTAGTGACCCTGTGTGGATAAATAGTGTGCGGCCAACTGAGGAAAAGACATAGAGTGGCCCATCATGGATCATCGACATACGACCCTGTGGGGATCGACAATGGAACAACTTTTTCATGGTTAAATTGTGGAAACATCCTAATGGAATAAAATGATAAAGATTAAGACTAGTCATCATTATTCTCGAACTCTGAGTTTTATAACTAGTGTGAGCTATCTCCCCTTTGTGCTTTTTGATTGTGGTCAAGCTTTGTGGATTTTCATTTGACGAGTTCTGGGAGACCATTGAAGGTCTCAGGGTACTCACTGGGTATTGTTATACTCACCCCTTCATGGGCTTCACCCACACCTTGTTGTGTCTTATACAGATGATGATCAGCTTGGATGAGGCATTAGGGAGCTAAGACCAGGTGGTACAAAGAGGTGACTGATTGATGTAGAGTTCTACAGAGACATGATATACCAACACATCATGTCTTATCCTTGGAGGATGATCTTAGGAGCTATTTTTATGGTAGTTGTATCTTTTCATTTGGGCAAGTATTCAGGCCCCTTTACCTCTAGAACTCACTTTTACTGTTATAGTTTTACTACATGGTTTTCATCTTATCAGGTTCTTGGTCTATGTGGTTACAGGTTTAAAGGCAATTCTTTAAAACTTTTTAGGAAATTCCTTTCTAGTGCTAGTCACCAACCCCAGGTCTATAGAAGGCAGGCTTGGAGTAGTCACGGCACGTGCCCTAGGGGATTGGTCATGACATATTATCTTGTTCAAGGTATAAAATAGAATCACTAGGTGGGAATCATATTAAATAATAAAACATTTATATGGTTTTTTAATTTTTTCTTTTTTTAATGATTTTAATTTTTTTGAACCACAATAGATAAAAAATTCCATCTATGGGAATGAAAACTATAGTGTCATGATCCTCATGTGGCAAACTCTACACAGTTTTCAATTCCATGCACTAAAATAGAGTTGTAATGCCTAACTCTAGGCATGAAAACAATTGAGTAACAATACTCATGTTTCAGACACCACTCATTTGGACAAACTATTTCTATATGTGTTATTTTATTTTATTTTTTTGGATACTCAAATTAAACTAAAAGTGGTCATAAACCCTATGCCATGATGAAAGGGAACCGTGAAAATTAAATAACACACAATTTCCAATGGGTGTGTATTGTGAAATTTTTATTAATAGGATTAAAATTTTAATTTTAGAAAATCACAATGAATAATCACAATTTCCATAAACTATGCCAATGAATAAAACCATGCATTAAAATAATATTCAAGGAATTAAAAATAATTTTATATTAAGTTTTCATGTTTCAAAATTTACATTAATTCATGTATGTATAATGAATTTACTATTTTTCATTGAATTAAATTGTTAACATAAAAGCCCATTTATTTCAACATCCTAGGTTTTCACTCCCCCATCCCAACATAGATTGAAACTAACCTATGTTTTTAAATATACTATAAGAGATAGATTATAATTGGTAAGAAATATGGGGAGGTGTGGATTTAAATGAAATCATGGAACAAAACAACCTAGTTTTAATTTTATAACAAATCAATATGAATTTGATCACTTTAGCCTCAGGTCACATGTAGGCTCATCAAGGATGATTGATAAGTGTGTTTAAACATTAAAATGAATTGTTTTCCTTTCAAAATTTTAAATTTTTGCAGCTTATAAATCTCAAAAAAAGAGATATTAGTTGACATTGGAAACTCTAAGGGGGTTCCCTTGACAAAAAAACACAAAAACACACAAAATAAAATAAAAAAATGTAGTAGTCTGGTTTCCTCCATGGAAGCACTTAGTTTAGAGTCATTAGATCAACATAGACCCCCCAACATATCCAATAAAAACATTCAACCTTTTAAAGACCCAATTTTTCACCACTTCTATAAGATCCATATGGATTATTTATTTAGAATTTGTTTCATGTACAATACATTGTTCTATAATTATTTTGATGATCCATTTAATATCAGTTAAGGTTGGTCTAGTAGGTTTTTCGTACATTACCATAGACATCAAGGATCCTTCTTATAGTATTGGTGTTAAGAGAATAATTAATGACAACCACAAGGTTTGGTTATCACATAAAATGGGATAATTTAGTGGGGAATGAAAGAAAATTATTTTGACTTTTCTTTGATTGAAATTTCAAAATAAAGATTGGAAATTTGAATCCAAATTGGTTTTTTTCTCCAAAAACATTAACAAGATTTGGTTCCTTTTTAATATATAAATCACCCCTAAAATTTTCCATTTTAATGTATAGATTGGGTATGGACTAAATCTTTGTGATTTATCCAAATGTATTAGGGATCAGTGGCCTAGAAAAATAATTAATGAAGAAATGTTTGGGAAAATAAATCTATGATGTCAAATTATCTTGTTTTGAATCCAAAAAATCAATTTCATCTGGATTCAAAGACCTTTAATCAATTACTCAATGCCTTCATGTTATCCCACATCATAATATTGGTACTTCAAAAAATTCATGATGTTTTTGTGTATAATAATAATCTTATATCAATATTGATGAAGTGATAGTCTATGTGGGAATGGGGTCCATAAACATTTCAATTCCTTTTAGTTAGAATCTCAATGATGAATAATCTGAATTAATTTTCTCTACTTTTCAAATAATATTTTAGGTATTTATATGGTATTTGGTTTAATTTGGGTTTTTACATCATGTTCATACCTATGATTGACCTCTTCGACCATCCTTGAGAGGCAGGGGAATTTATCCATTAAACCACCATCATATAAATCATTGTACTTGTCATTGGTTGTGGGTAATCATTAATGGATTGATAAAATAAATTCTATATGTTTGGTGACACAAAATATTGATTCTCCAATTTATTCGTATATGGTTTTATAATGTTGTAATATTGAATATACTCCATTTTAGTATATATATATTACGATTTGAGATTTTCCTGACACACCCAAATAGAAAGTGGAACAAATAAGTGTAATGGGGTGAGAATAGAGTGAATTTATATGATGACTTGGGTCCCCGAAAATGGATCCAAAATTTGGTTATTTACAAATTCACCCTATAGGTAGAAGTTGTTTTTGTAGTACTTATAAGCATCGAATCCACAGGGACTGAAGAAGAAACCTGTAAACACTAAGATTTGGTGGAGGATTGGAAATGAAGTGGCCAACATGGGTATTGGTTTTAATTGAATAACTAATGATTTAATTTTATTAACAAAACAAAACGCACAATTATTTGATCTAAAACAATTAATGACGATGTGTTGTTCATAGGATTCAGTTAGGAATAGATTAGATTTAATTTTTTTCTTAAGGATTCTTATATCACTTGTTCAACTGGATTCCAATACATGAAACAAGTCCCAAACACAATCCATGAATTTGACCCATATACAATTAAAATTCTAATAACAAATTCACTTAGAGGATCACATTCATGATCACCCCCAAGAATTGGATCATAAGAGCACACAAAATGTGTTGTGGTTAAATTCTGTGAAGCATAAGAAAAAGAAAATTCATTGAATGGAAATATTAAAATAATGAAATTATTAAAGAATTAATATCATAAAATAACATTAAATCCACCACATTAAACCCCATTTGATCAAACCATAAGAGTTTTTCACATTTACTAATGTTATTATACCAATGGAAATGAGAATTAGACATATGGGGGCGGAATTGAAGAAGAAAAACACTGAAATAACAAACACTCCATTATTGTGGGAATATTATTCCTATGATTGAGTTCATGCATCTTCGAGAATATTCCCCCATCAAATTTATTTCTCTACTTCCCTAAAGATGTGAAAAACGTTGGTTTTCTAGCATCATGTGGGGAGTTTTAATGATGATTCATGTTCGACATATACGGGATTTAAAACATCACTTGGAATTTAATTAAATAGAATGATGAGATTATGGGATTAGGACTGAGTTGATGGCCAAGTATAGATTTTGTATTAAATATGATCTGTTGGTTTTCTACAAGAATTTAATGGATTAGGACATTTTATAATATTGTTAATGGAAACTTTACATCTGGATAGAGTAAGATGAATTAGTGATTATAGGTTGTCTGTGATTCTACATATCTTCTATATGTCGGGACTACCTTTGATGTTGAAGTTGGATATAGGGAAGGTTGTGATAAATGGATTTATGGCTTCAAGTGATGGTTATTTTTGTTCAAGACTATATGAGTGAAGGATATGGAATGGTTCCAAAGACTAATCATTCCATCATGGAAGCTTGTATCTAGATAAATAGTACTGTGCATCCCCTCAATCCTCCTAGTGTTTCTCGATCCTTTTGTTTGAATCATGGTTTTCATGTTGTAATACCATCACAGACACTACTAAAAAACTAGGTTTATCCAATTCTAGGGTTTTAACAGCACATTATAAAAGTGTTGTTAAAACCCCCATTCGTAGTGCTAGAAAAAGTGTTGATAATTGGGGTCTTTAACAACACATTTTTTAGCATTGTTAAAGGGGGATACAAATCCGTTCATTTAAAAAGGAATTGATAAAGGCCCCCCAATTATCAGTTCTTATAAAAAAAGAGCTAATAAAATTTTCATTTATTCCTGCTTCTAAAAAATCACTGATTGATAGGGGTATTTATAAGTGATTTTTACTAGCACTGATAATGGGTAATATTTCAAATATATATATATTTTATTAATGGACACCCATAGTAGATGTTATGGCTCTTCGGAGGCCTTCTAAGATATTTTAGCTTCAATAGTGGTAATTTATGGTTCTCTTGAGTCGTTGAGGCATAAAGTTTGTCAATAGATTTTATTTGAAATGTGGTAGATGAAAAAAACACCCATGGAAATATTTATGTCTATTTGAAAGGCAGTTGATTATGAAAATCCTATAAAACACATAAAACCCTTAAAACCCTAAAACCCTAATAAGATCAATGATTTCAATATAGGTGTATGTTTTAGCTCCACAACCAGTAAAATCAAATCTTATGAAATAAGATAAAATCACATGAGATTTAAATCATTTGATAATCAAATTACTAACATATATTATAGTTTCAAAAAGTTATAAATCGAACTCGAACTTCAAACGATCAAATCTTTTAACCCGATTGTCTCTATGTGCTATGCCATATATCATATTGAATCCTACAATGAGAACTATTCCCAAAATGGTGTCAGAATGTGGTCAAATAGCTGTATCTAGTTTTTTAATCCGAGAAAGGCCCAAAGGCCTTCAAAACTAAAATTTTGTCGCCAACCTTGATTTCATAATATTTAAATTCCTATATCATTTGATCTGGGTTTCTGTTTTCCCTATACCAAATATCATATGGAATATCATTTCATTATCTATGACATGATCAGTTTTGGAACTGAAATAGAATCCCAGACCATAAGTTACAGTTGTTTAATTGTTTTTATGGGTGTTGAGTTTTCGTAGTATCTTAATTTTATTATGTGTTTTAAAGGTTTTTAGAGTTAATATCAATATATATATGTATTTTTTAAATATTACTATATATATAAACAAGTTTATATAAATATATAAATATTTTAATAAAAAATATAACAAAATTTATATTAATATATAGATATATAATAAAATGTAAATCGAAATAGTATAGTGGAGTTGAAAAGGTGTCGGTGTATAAGTTGGTGGTCCCAGGGTAGAAACTCATTGGAGGCAGGGACATGCTCTTGGGGTGGGATTATCTAAAGAATTGGTAATTGGGTGGGAGAAGTGTGGATAAAAGGGAGGGGGAAGCACTGATAAAGGTCGGGGGTGGTCTATGTAGAAAAATTATACCCTTTATTAGCAGGGACGTTATCAGCACTTTTTTTAGAATTATTAAAGGTAGACATTAATAGAACTAAAAAAGTTCTAATAATGGTGGCCTTTAATCATTATAAAAACCATTGATAATGGCACGTTTTTCAGTGCCAAGAAACGGATAAATTCCCCTTTTATTAGTGCTTATTTGTAGCACTATTAAAGGGGGACTTTATTAGTGATTTTTACAAGTGTTTTTAAATCCAACCCTTTAACATCACTTACATTCTCATTACTTTTATTTTTCTGATAAGACCCTTTTACTAGAATTTTTAAATCCCAATTTGTAGTAATGAGATATCAAAAATATAAACTATTCTATTTTTGTGTGATCCTACTTGAATCTTAAATCTATGGTCTATATGCAGATTTATAATCCAATATCCTATGTCATAATGGAAATGAAACCATAAAATTAGAGATCTTTAGTATCCAAATCAATCCATATACCATATGATGATGCATCACATGAATCATGTTCTTAGGAGAACATATAAACCATCGTGTAAATTATTAAAATAAACTCTATAGAGATAATAAATTTATCCATAAATCTAGATGAGGTGGGGTAGATGTGGGTGTTTTGGATATACAAGATTACTGTTGATGGTCACCAGGATACCAACTTTCACATGAGATGAACAGTAGGGGATTGTTATGTTTAGGAGAGGTTTTGGTGAGCCATGGTTTCAATGATAGTTCTAGGGATAAATGGTCTATTAAACTTTTTCATGATCACATTTCATGAAATATAATTCAAAAAAGTATTCACAGTGTTTGAAAAGACCGTGTTCCTCCATTTATGACTTGGTTTGAGAATTAGTGGTTAATTTTGAACTTGATAAAGGCTGAAATATCATTTACCAAGGCTAGTGTTATGATTACGGATTTATGAACCATCATTAGTATGGTTTAAAACACTTAAAACTATCACTCCAATATTCCAGGACAAAATATAGAAGAATGAATGCTCTGGAGATGATAGGTCCTTCTTCAATCAACATTGAGATCCTTATTCAATCAGCCTATTCAAATTTGATTTGAATGTTAAAACATAGACCATGGATACCCTTGTTTGAAGTTATGTTCTCAATCTCATATTTTAATCTCTTCGTCCATTAATATCGAAACTTTGGAATTGTTCTTTAGTGTGTCAAACTCTTATGTTCTTAATAGGGGTGAGGGATGGGTGGAGTGTGGTTAAATATGCTGTGGAAGTATTAGTTACTGTTTGTTAAGATATTCAGTTGATATTTTAAAGTTTATTGGAGTTTTTAATTGCGGTTGGTAAGTGGAGATGAAGGAATGGTAGTTTGAGGTTAAGAAAACATGGTTGGTCTTGAATATGTCCTGTAGTAGTTTGGATGATTATTGCAGTTAGTTGAAGGGGATGTGTTCTTATAGTTTACCATGTAAAATTCATGTAATTGGTTGATAAATGTAGATCATGAGAGTAACATACATTAGGTTCACACAGAGGAAAGGATGATCAGGGTGTGATAAGTTGAATGTTTTCTTATATAACCACTTGAAGTAATTTGAGGGGTATAGTTAGTTTCATGTCATTATACAATATGATTCCCTATTTAAAATCCATGTTCAGTTGAGTGATTGTTCTTCCTTTATATTTTCAAAATACTTACCATTTGATTCTTCTTTGTATTAGTACAATCCTTTTTAAATTTTTAGTATAGTCACTTCATCACATAGACCATCTCTTCAGTTTAATTTTCAAGGTTAGGACACTTGATTCCTTTTCCAATTTTTCAACCTACAAAATAAAAAACTGTATTTACAACATCCTATTTCAAGATTAATTACAGAATGAATTAAATAATTACAATTTATATTTCTTAATCATTTCAATTATTTAAAATCAAAAAATCACTAAGTGGATAAAAAATGTTTGAAACAATTTGAATTCAATATTCAATACATTTGATAATTTCATTCCAATTTTTATTTAGTTAATTAAAATAAACAAGCAACTAAAATACTAAATTTACAAATATAAATTTATGGATTTTAAATTAATTCATAATTAATAAAATAATAAAATATCCACATTTGAGTATTTTTATAATTTAATTGTAATTTTTTACAACAGTGAAAGATTAATTTCAAAAAAAAAATCTATTTAATTCGAAAGGAATGAAATTTTAAATTAAAATATAGAATAATTAAATTAAAAATAATGATATATACTGATTATCATTGATATCCTTAATTTTTATAAAATGTATGGAACATATAAATAACTTGAATTTTCAATTAATTATGTCATAATTATTAATTAGAATCAATTTAAAATTTAAAATTTTTGACTCTCATCACTCCCACACAATGGAACTATTTCTATCCAAGGAAATTCTTAGTATTTAAATCTTTTATTATAAAAGATTCAAAAGAATAGTCATGTATAATTTTAAAATATAGAAACTAAAATTTAAAGAAACACATATTCAGTTATTACTAAGTATGGAATGCCTCTTATGTGACTTTCACCCACTACCTCACTTTAATTAAAAGTCACATTCTTCCATGAGTGAAATGGATAGATTTAAGGGGGATTAAAATTTTAATAAGCATTACATCCATTTATCCATCCTTCCAAAGCTCCCAAAACCAAATTTCATTTTCATTCGTCCTTCATAGTTCCTAAATGATATTTTTATAATTCAATTTAAACCTTATACATATAAGTTTAATATTCCCCCCACCAAAATGAATTCATTTTTTAAAATTAGGAAATTTATTGAATTTGTTCCTCACCATATTTGTGCAAGGACCTTATTATATAGGTATATAATTAGATTTAATTAACTCAGACACATATTGCCTGATTTCTTAGAGAATCACTATAGGATCCCAATTTATCATTGTCCTCTAATTTCAAGGGACTTATATGAATTTATTTTAGAGATTATCCTCGAAATGATATTTAATCACTTTTTAGGTCACTTCGAGATCAAGTTCACGTTTCCAATGATCGAATGTAATATTTTCTTCCACAAATATCTCTTATATCAAACTACCTATACATGTTATCAGATATATATTTATATATATAAATTTTATTATAACTCCGAAAAAATTCTATCTAGTAATTCAAATATAGTTGGAATTCTTAAAAAACCCTGAGATTTTAACCAGAGAGGACAACATTCCAATTCTTGTTTCAAAAATACACAAAAACTATATACATATAACTTTTTAAATATTTGATATTGTGAATATTTTTAATAGATTAAAAAAATAAAATGAAAAACAATCCTAAACTAATTTATTTTCCCCCACACCAGATCATCACTACCTTTTAAGTACCAATAGACATGTATTAAAATTACATTAAATAAATAGTGTTAAAGGATTGGTTTAACCTGGTGTTATTTGATGATGGTAAGTTTATGTTAATATCATTCCATGATTTAATTATAGATATTTTGAACTGACCTCTAATGTTTTTTTACATTTTCTTGTTAACCTATAACAAAAGAAAATATATAAGAAATTTTAATAGAATGTAATGAAAATGAAAAATAAGGGAAGAGAATCTAGGGTTGTTCCCTCCTAAGAGGTGATATATTTTTTACTATACACTACTATATAATACCATGTTCATACCTAATCTACCCAATTATGTTGTTTATATTATGCAAACAACCACATGATCTATCATACCTAGGTTGAAAACTACACTTCAATTTGTAGGTCTCATTTCATAGAGTTATTAAAATCCACACCCACATCAGTTTGATGCATTTTATAAGGTAGGGTTGCAAGATGTTGTATAGGGTCTACTCAGCTAGATCTATTGTGTCCACTTCATCCATAAGATCATCAATAAATTTTTCTTTATATGAAATTAAAGGAGAATATATGAATAATTTAATATGAATAAAATAAATAAAGTTATATTCATCTAAAAATTTCACCCCTATAAGTAGGAGCTTGAACATCTATTTCTTCATGAGAGATCACTAGGAACACTTATTCTATTGTGTCTCACTATATTTTATATTTATATAGATGTTGACGGAATATTTGATTCACCATAGGACCCAAAAGATTCTTATTTTTATTAGACACGTTCTAGGTAGACATGTGTTCATTTTCCAAGGTTAGTTGTATCAATTATTCATTAGATTATTCAATAGTCCAATCTATTATAGGTAGTTCGACAACTATTTCTACTTTTCCAAATCATATTTTTCTAGGTTTTCAAAATAAAACTCTTCCAACTCTTCTTCTCCATCCAGGGCCACCTCATCTTAAATTTATATCCCGATATACTATTCTATGACGGTTGCATCAAGTTATTATTTATCATCATCCAAGATGGAAATAAATTGAACCGAATCAATAAAATTAAATGTATAGTGATTAGTGGATAATTAATCTTGAAAATAAAATAAAATAAAATAAATCTAGTTCACGGTCATCTCCCTATTTTATCACAACTTCAAATTTAATTCCACGTGAAATTCCACTTTTATGTTTTCTTTTATGGATGTGGAAAATAATGGGTATTCTAGGTTTTTCTCATATTTGAGCTCAGCCATTTCTTCTTATTTTTTATTAAGGTACCTTAATATATTTTTTGATTTTCAATTCAATGTTTAATGAGAATAAATAGTTAAATTACATTAAATAAAATCAAAAAAGAATGATTCCAGGGATAGAATATCTCCCTCATTAATTTCAACATTCATATCTATTTTAATGTCTAGGACCACTGGGAAGATGTTTTCAATTTTAAACAATGGTAGTAATTTTTCTTCTTCATGGTTTCTTTCCATATTGGTTATTGTGTAAAGCGGAAATTGATCGTCATGTTTATCTTCCTATACCTCACAATAGTCTTCTTCATGTTCCATTGAATACTAAAACATGTCTCTAGGTTTATCAATTATGGCATTTTATTCATCCCTAATATGTAACTAAACATTATATTCTTCAATCACTACTGATGATTTGTAAATCTGATTTTAGTTTTCCACCATCTCATTCATATCACTTTTTATTGTTTCTTCTCCTTCTCTTACTTCCCAATGAGGGTAGTTATGCAATGGTTTTTATGGATATTTCTCTTCCTAGGTATCCTTTTATAATTTTAAAAAGACATATAATTAATTATACATTATTATTTAATGGTCACCCCATAATGGACAACCCATTTTATAGAAATAAATTATCATAAAAAATAAAAATAACATATGAAAACAAAAATTACATTCATTTTCTGATACTGAAAACTCAAACCAACACCCCAATAATTGATCTAGTGATATGAGAGGGTATCATGGGAATCACATACATAATTTTTAGACCTAAAAATAAATCCAGTGTGACTGAATAGGATAATTCCCAAGGAATCATGGTTCTATTCTTCACTTATCCGAATCAGTTTTTATTTTCTAGTATATTTTTCATAATTTGAAATTAAGAAACAATGGATGTTGGAGTGTTTTTTTTTTGGTTTTTTGAGCATGTAAGTTAATATAATGTAGTAATAGTTAATAATATGTTTTATTAGACAAATTAATGGTCCCAAGTAAGATTCAAAAATGGGTTATTTATTATCCAAATTTATTTTCATCAAAATAATTGGTCATAATCAATCACAGATTTATTATCTATATCTAAATTTTGGTACATAATATATAGAATAAATGTCCCTTTTCATAAATAGCCTCACCTTATCCATATTTTCTGGTGATGATAATTTCATGATTGAGAACTAGCCATTACCGACCACCCAAATCCCACCACATATTGTTCATCCCTATATCCCAAAAATTCATTGGGTATGGTACATAAACAAATATAAGGGAGTTAGAGAATATTTGAAAGATTTTAAAATATTATTGTCTATAAAAATGGAATATTATTAACATCTATCCACTTCTCTCTCACTCCCTATAATTTTAGGGAAAAAAATTATGAATTAACGAATTGAAAATTAAGAATTCTAAATGTCCATCTAAAATACCTTAAGGAACCAACCCTGAGATAGTCTTCTATGATCACAGAATCAATAGATAAGAATTAATTAATTAAGGAAGATCACAAAATGAATGAATAATATAGGGAAATATGATGGAATAGTACATGATAAAATATAAACAATTTTTTTTAATATAAAAATAAATTAGATAAAACCTTATGCTATAATTGGAATGATCTGAATATTTTGTAAAATAGAGGAGGGGAAATATTGATAAGAATTTTTGATTAATTATCCTTGTTAATTCGTATGTAAATCACAGATCAATGAGATTCTTCTTTTTTATACTATATATATGTGTCACATCCAAGGGTCATAATAAGTAGAGAGAAACCTCTTCCATGATTGAGATCGTGCATGTTAGAGAATATTACCTAATAGATGTGTTTCAATAATTCATGGGTGAAGTGGAAAATTATGAATGACTAATTTTATATGAGGATTTATAAAGATTTTATATATTCCACTAATCTATTATTTAAAACATCATATAGGATTCAATGAAACTAGCTAGTGTGATTTTAGGATTGGGCCTAGTGAAAATTGGCCTTAGTTGACGGGCCATTCGGCCATTGGGATAGAAGTTTCTATACAATTATTTGATAGTAATTTAATGAAGAAATACTCTATATTACTAGGACATTGGAACAACCTTCTTTATTTCTGGGCATAGCGAGTCGAATTAGTGTGGTTTGAGTGTTAGTGATTTTTCACATATTCTAGATTCTAGGTCTGCCCTTGATCTTAAAATTGAATATTGGGAGGCTATGATTGGTATATTGATGGATTCAGAAGATTGTGTTTTGGTTTGGGGATATTGAAGTGGAGGAGAATGATTGTTTCCAAGGAATCATCTTTACATTATAGTATCCTACACTTATAAATGTAGTATCTTGAATCCCCTCCATCCTCCTAGTGGTGCATGATTATTTATTTGAATAGGTGATGAGAATAATGCAAGATATTTATATACAACCAAAATAAGAACCATAATATTTTAGCATGATGAAAATTTAATCTTAAATCTATGAAAAATATTTGGTTTCATGATTTAGTATCCTGGTTCATAATGGAAAATCCACCCCAACATTAGATCTCCTAAGCCTATAGATCAATACATAGACCACATGATACAAAGGTACACAAAGAAAGAACCTAGGAGTACCTCTAAAATCATGTTCATAGTCTTCAAAATAACTATTTGGAAATTATAAATGGATATCTCAAGCTGTTAGAGGTGGGTATATGTTGTTATCATAGACATGACAGATTACCAATGAACACCTTCAAGATACCATCATACAATTGATAATAATTGTAGGGGACAATCCCTCCAATGAGAGGTAGTGGTGTGGTGTAGTTTCTCTACTATTTATATGGTTGTTAGGTCCATAAAATATTTCCCTTAAGAACCAATCAAACTATTTAATTCAAACATGTAGTCACATCATTTGGGAGTTCAATGGTCCACTATTTTAGACCTTTTACAAGTGTAAGTGGTGCCCTAAAAACTGTATAAAGGATGAAAGGTCTTTTATAAAGGGAATCATTGAGTTTCTAAATTAATCAACCATTTTTATTATGGTTTAAAAAAACAATAACATTCGCTCCAATATCATCTTCTAGAATTTTAAAGTATACAGTATTTGGAGATGGAGGGTCATTCTTCAACTTAGATTTAGATTTATATTCAATTATCCTATTTGAATTTTATTTTAATGTCGGTAATGCAACATCGAATTCCCTTGTTCAATTTTTTAGTGTCCTCTGTATTAGGTTTCATGTTATTTATCCATTTGGATCAAAAAAATGGTCTTATTATTCAGTGTCTAAAACACATATATTCTTCTTGATGGTGAGGTCTGGGTTGAGTGTGGGTGACCATGACCTAGAAGCTTCAAGTACTGTGTGATTTACCATTTAGTGGAGGTTTTTTAGTCAATATGAGTTTTCATTTGTGGTAGGATGGTTGAGAGGATGGAATGGTAGCTTGAGGATGAATATGAAAAATTATCCACAAATATTTCTCTTCGTAGCATGGATGTTGCTTGTGCCCAATTTCAGGTGAAGTTGGTTTGCAATAGGCTATGGACAACTCATCAATTAGGTTGATTAATGTTTCCCACGAGAGTTTATTAATGAATTTTGATGTAGATTCAAGGAATATGAGGGCATCATAACATGATTTTTTTCTTTTATGGTCACTTGATAGACCTTGAGGTAACAATTAGTTTGAGGTCATCATGGAGTTTATTATTATATTTTGAATCAAAGGCCAATTTGGTAATTGTGATTAATTCATGTGGAAATTAAACTAACTTTGTGAGTCTTCTTATGGTCATTATAACCATTTTCTACATTTTCAGTACAATAACTTTATCTCTTTGAACATATTATCAGTTGATTTTTCATGCTGCAATCAAAAGATGTTTTTTCTATATTTTCATCAAGTAAACTTAAAAACTGAATCCATTTATGTAAATTTCTAGATTTCCTATATAATGAAATAAAAAATTAAAATTAAAATCCATTAATAATTTTAATTCCATAAAACAATGGAATCTTTGAATATATAAAAAATATTTGAAATAACTAGAATTCAAAATTCAATCTATTTGATCATTTATTTATAGATTTTTATATTATATATTAAATCAAAATCAATAACGAAATTAAAAATTTAAATATTCAATTTATTGATTTTCAATATATTCATAATTAATACAAAAAGAAGAAATATATATTTCATACATTTAATAATTTAATTACAAAAAATAAATAGTGAAATATTAATTTCATATTTCAATTATAATTTTAATTCAAATGTTATGTATTGTTTAATTTAATACAAAAAGTGAATAATTTAATTAAAAATCCTGATTTGATCCAATTATCAATAAAGTTTTATATTTTCATAAAATATAAAAATTGTATTAATTATCCATATTTTGAAATAATTATAGGAAAATTATCAATACAAATCAAATAAAATTTGAATATTTCAGATCTTATTAATTTCACCACCTTCCAACATTCAAAAAGAAGAATCCTAATGAAATATAACTTGCGATAAATAGTAACTTTGTTGAACACAAATAATTTCTTCAGTAACCTTATTTTGAAACTTCTTTGTAGTTTCTTCACTATACATTCTGGACCTTTTTGAATAAATAAATATATATGAATCTATCATGAAAATACTTCCACCTAGAGAGATAGAATTTTCTCTTCCTATATGTCAACTCTAACAAAAATTTGTAGGGAAATTTCATGTAAACATAAATTTGATGACTTAACTTATGGAAATAAGAAAAAAGTATTCACATCCAAATAGTTATCTAAACACATATCACTAGAAAATGATAAGTAAAGATTATGTATTAATTAAATTGACACTATAATGAACCAATGTAAACTAGATGAGGGATTATTAGTAATTTATCATGCCTTCACAATGATAGAGTAAATTGATTAGTTAGAAAATTTGGGCTTTCATATAGATATTAACTTATCCACTATCTAATATTATCATTCATACCACCAATGTTATTCATATTCTATGGGGATTGTAGAATTAACTATATGGATTGTTCACTCAAGAATATTTTTTCTACGCTTCAATGGAAATAGAAGGGTCAGTGGGATTGTGGTTCTTGACTCCTTAATAATGATAATAAATAATGATCAAGTAGAAAAACTAAATCCAATGGTGACATTATATCATCATTTAATGGGAAAAATAACTACAGTTTAGTGAAATGAAAATGAGGCTATCTGCATCTCAAGTAGAAAAAACTGGAATAGGAAGAATAATTTAATTTAATTAAATAAGAAACAATTTATATTTTCCACTTATTACATATTAATCATTATATATAATATTACTTTATACTTATTGGATATGTGTTTTCACAAAAACATATTCAATACAAATAAACCATGTGTTGAAATTTTACTATAAGTGAGGTCTTTTCTATAAGTATATGAATAAGGATGATATCTAGATCAAAAAATAGAAGTACATGACATCCGAATTGGATGATGGATTCTAGTTAATTTTTTTTTATAATTATTGTTACAAAAACAATTATAACTATGTCTAATTATACAAGATGAGATATTATTTATTTTGGAATAAATTTTCTTATGGTATTTCATAATCAACTAATAGTTTGATAATTCTTGAATAAAAAATATCCAACTTTTGAAATAAATAATTAATATAAATATAAGACACATACCCAATAGTGGAAAAATAATTCTTTGTAAACATAAATAGAAAATTATGAACTTGTTTATATCGACAACTGTGTTTAGACTCTTATGTTACATAAACATAGTTATAATGAATAACATATCATTTTATATATAAATAGATCATTATTATTAATTTAAAACCACAAAAGAGTCCAAGGTTTGTTTAGTTAGTCCATGTAAACTATAAAAAATTGAAGTTTAAGGTATTTTTAGGAGGTTCCTTAAATAAATATTTGGAATGCTTAGTGAATTAATAGTTAAGATTTGTGAAATATATTAGATCCATCAGGTGGGTTATTGGAGTATATCTTTACCCATTATTCATAGATTATCTAATATATAGAGTGGAGGGATTTGTAAACTCACATTACATTTTAAAAATATATAAATTGATCGTAGTAAAATATACATTGATGATGAATCTTATATGTATTGTTGTCCTTCCCTGATTTCATTAAAGTAATTTTTTAAAAATAAAAGTGAATTTGTTGACCATATGATAACCATATTGAATAATGGATATAATTTTATAATGATATTTAATTATGTCCCAAAATCAAGTGTCTATTGATAATTATTTGATAAAATATGGTTTTAGATAGAGTATAACACTAAGGAAACACTTATTGCCTCTTAGTTAATAATCATATTGCCACTAAGGATATTAATGTCTAGTCAAAGTTGACTATAAATCTATATAAAGAATCATTTTTCTTTTGATATAATGGGATTAGACATAACTTTTAAAATATTTAGGCTCTTTATTCACATAAATTGGTATAGGAACAGTAGACTTCATTAAGATCAGTGAGGGGAATTTTTACAGACACATACTGTGTAGGAAGTTAAAACCAAATATGTGGTTTTATATTCATTGTAGTAGGTGATATACTAATCAATAATAGTAATGAATCCTATAAGGTAGTAGTAAATGGAAGCATTCTATGATTGAAAAGTTTTTATGAATTGGATAATGGATTCCATGTACCAAAATTTAGGGGCCCTATATTTTTAATGTTTATATACATGATATTGTTGGTGGGTATTCCATATAAATAAGAAATTTATGGTATAATATGCTACCAATAAATTATGGATACTTATTGAAATGTTTAGTCGATGTCTAAAAATATTCTATTACAAAAAAATTACAATAATTTTTTTGATAAATCCATTTGGATTCTACTTATCGTGGCTACCTTATATGATCATTATATTGGATGATTGGATGTTAGGAAATGTTTCCTTATAAGAGACCATATGGTATATGTATATATAAAAAAACAAAAAAGGGTTGCGGATAGTAGTTAACTCTAATAATATATTAAAATTTTACATGTCTATTTTTAGATAATACAAGCATAATGATCATAAAATGTTCATTTGTAATGAAAGTGTGACATGTCACTATAAAAAGATAGTGGGATCACTATATTTTTTCAAGGTATATAGTTGTTATCATAAATAAAAATAGTTATTTGGAATTACCAATAAGTTTAAACAAAAGAATGAATTTCTTTATGAATTAATTAAAGTTGAAATAACATTCTAGGGATCTAGATCTATATAAATATATCAATATAGTTTATAGAAATAGTCCTAGTATATATATTGAAACGTTATTGAATGTATTGGCTAATATAATTAAAAATTGAATTATTTTTTATGTCCCATGTCATATAGCCTCTAGAAGATGATGTGAATGGGAATAGGGAGGATATTAGGAATAGAATTTTACAAGATTAATTTTTTGCAATCTATCTCATATGGAATGTTATTTAATTTTTTTTATAATGTATACCTATAAATCATAATAGGTTGATATCATTCAAAAATATATTATTTTTAAAGTCTTTAAATTAGAAATATCTGATGGTAGTTGGGAAAGTAGAAATGGATGACTTCCTGGTATAAGAGAGATGATAATCCTAGTAACTGATAATAGGATATAAAACTAGTCTTCCTTAAGACCATCATTGATCTAGGATTGTAGTTAGGATGAGGTATTATTTAAGTTAAACATATTATAGTCATAATTTTAAATATATACATTAAATGAGTATGTTGTGGATTCTGATGCATCTAAAGAAGCAGTTTAGCAAAGACCAATTCTAAATTTTGGCTATTACCAATAGTGAAATTATTATCATTACCCTGATGAACATTGACAAGTGTATTAGTTAATATGCTAGGATTCTAAAATGTTAAAAAAGATGAATACATTGGGATATAACATATAGAGGGATTTTCTCCAGGTAGTGAGGTCATAGTAAGAAGATTCCAAACAAATACATGTGGCTCAACCATCCCTTGCAACAATACATGATGGTAGGCCCAACATATATTTCCATACTCAACAAAATCTTGTATTACATGTGATAAGTAATAATACCGTTAATGGTTATCTCTAGTGCAAGTGGGTGTCAGTTGAAGTTAGTTTTCTATAACCAACTAATTTGTACTTTGTATTACCTTTATATATTCAATATGTAATTATTAATAAACACCTTATCACATATTGATTTTTCATCTATAAAAATTTAATGTCATAATTTCCTAGAGTACCTGTCACATTTAAAATATCATACTCAATTTACCTATATAATGAGAACCTTTAAATGTTATGATGTTATTATTTAACTTATTCCTATAGTCATATGACATCATCTAAAGGGTATATAAGACATTATATCATGAAATGTTCAATTACTAACCTTTAATAAGCGATATTATGAGTATATTGTAAGATCCATCTTTTTGGAAAGGTTTGTTTTTGTTGTGTTCTGGGTTAAACCATTTATTTGGGGACTTTAAAAGGTTTCTTGAAAGTGTGAGAGGCCTTGGTGGTTTTTAGGGGGCTCAGGGTATGGAAGAAGGGAAGTCTTCGCAAGCAAACCAAGGCGCACAACCTGCACATGGCCAGCCAAATAGTGTGGCCTACCCAGGTGAGATCGTGCGACCCTACCTCCTCTGGATAGAAGCAAGCACATGGGTTCCGCACGTTTTTCCAAACCGTGTGGCTAAACCATGTGACTCTTCCTACTCCGGGTAGTGGCATGCACAGGGTTTGCGCACGGTTTGAAAAACCATGCGGACAAACCATGCGGCCACATAAAGTTGGGAAAAATTACAAAATTTCCACTCTGGGCTTCTTAAACCCCACTCGGTATTTTTCTCCTCTCCTCCCATCTCAACCCTAGTGATAAACTTGGCAGACCCAAGCTTCCCAAGGGTGGTTCTCCTTCGATTCTAAGGCATTTTTGGTGTCGTTGGTTGCAGATTGAAGCTCCGGGTAAGGTTATCCACATCCTTGCTTCTCATTTTGGTTTTGGGTTAGTACCTTCTCTCCCTCTCATTGTGAAGCTCTAAAACCATATCTTTTGGGTTAGTATTAGGTTGAAGCTCCACGGTTTGGTTGGATCGAGGACTAAGGACTCGATTGAGAGTGCGTTGAACCGTGCTTTCGAGGTAGGTGGTCTACAAGTTATATCCCATAGTTATTTGAGTAAACTGTGCATATTGGGTTATGTTATTGTTTAACTTTGGATATGTTTTAGATAACCTTGGAATGTTTGGAATTAATGGTTTTTAAAATGTAAAATGTGAACCCTCACTTTCTCTATGGGATGTATTGGGATTGACATGACCTAATTGGGGCCATCCATGGGATGTGACGTCTTCTCCTGGGCATAGGGATTTTGATTGAACAAGTTACCTTGATGTAATTAAGGGTAGAGACTTTAATGAATATGCTGGCATGATTGGTTGAACTTGGAATAGATGTCAGGTAATGTACCTAGACTTGGCAATAACCAAAGGGTTAATCGGAATGGGATGAATGGTTGAATCCTGGAAATGGTGAATGGGTTAAATGTGTTAATGTGTAAATTGATTAAAGACCAAAACGGGTTGTGTTATGGGTTTAGTTTTAAATTCTTAGTGAATTAGGCATAACACGTGGTAATTGGGTGAATGGTTAAATGGTGTGAAAGTAGTAATGTGTTAATGGGTTAAGGCATGATATAGAATTCCCATGTTGGGTATTGTGAACATTGTTTGCCATAGGGAAATGGTTTGTATGGTTGATGGTTTCTTATATATAAGAATGTGCACATGGATTTATAGATTGGGTTATGACATGAGGATCTGCACCCATAGGTCGAGTGAAGACTGAGACTCTAAACTCCACCCTAAATGCACGGGTTAGGAAAGGGGACTATGGGTCTATTCTCCTAACATTTGCATCCACCCGGACTGAGGCTTAGAGGTGAAGATATGGTTTCTATGAGGGGTTAGTCCTACTGAGATATGATAACATTGTGTTTACCCTCTTGCATGTGATTGTTGGGCTTAGACTCATGTAACATGATGAATGTGATTAACACATGGAAATGTGATGAAATGGTAAGTAACGATAATTATTGTGAAATGAATGGTAATGGAAGTGGTAATGGATGGCATTGAATTTGATAATAGAACTATAATTGATTACTTGGAATTTGGCATTCATACCCCTTTTTCATGCACTGCCTCTTTATACTTAATATTTTGTAGACACCGTTGGTGGTGGCCTGCTGGGTTGTACTCACACCCTGCTCGGGTCGCTGTTGGGTACCTGAGCAGAAATCAAGTTTTTAGGTCAGGACAAGGGCAAGGGTCCTTCCTAGTTAGCTGAGTGGACATGGGTATCTCTTGGTGGGGGATCGAGACATGGAGTCGGGACTGTTTTGTTATTTTGGTCATTGTAATTATTTTTGAACTTTTGTTCACTCTTGTACTGTAGTATGGCATGAAATATTTATTTTTAGAAATGGTTTTTGTACTTGTCTCTTTGTTATTGGTTATTACTTCTGCTATCTGATTGTTTTTGTTGTGGATTACTCTGATAGAAAGGGGATATAGTCTCCCAACTTGAATACATAAACCCCCTCTACTAGTCGGAAGCCTTTGGCATATAGGGAGGCCTTCTTATGGTCATGTAACCACCTCGCATGGAGCACTGGTTTAGTGGCTTCCAGGTCGGGGACGTTACAAAGTGATATAAGAGGAGGCCTTTCTTCTCCTTCTCTGATGTTTTGTTATTTGGGATTGGTATCCAAGGGTTAGAATGTATCGGGCCTTGGCAAGGAGCTCATGCTTGGGAGTAGCTGACCTCCGTACGGGGGATATATCTATGTCACCCTGGGTGGGAAATGATGTTCCTGGTTGTATGTTGTTTCAGTTGATGATATTTCACCATTGGGTGATGCACATGTGGTTGGAAATGAATCTTTCTTCATATTTTTCTCGTAGACTTAATCGCACGATAATTTGAATTCATGAATCATTGGAAGCACCTCAGGAGGTACGTGAGATGTATTGTGTTAGGCACAATCATGGGGTGGGTGTGTGAGGCAGGAAGGTTGGGTGCATCATGCATTTCATGAAACCAAGAAATAATGAAAAAATGCAATATAAGGGTTTGAAATTAATTGCAAAATGTTATGTAAAACATTGTGTGAGTTTGGTGGTAGTTCATGGTAGTTTACCCCATATGGAAAATGGATGTGGTAGGGATGGTTGGGGAGGTTGTAGCTAGTGAAGATCTTTTGTTGCTGTCATGATGTTTTATGGTACATGTTCTAAATCTCATGCTTGGAATTATAGAGAGATGCCACCACAACCTCGATTTCCAGTTGGGCAATGTGATGATGTTACTAAGAACAGTCCTCTAGTAGAGGAGAAAGAAAATGTGCTGATCAATGAAGGTAGAGAAGACATGTTCTGAGAGAACTTGGCTCGCCTGATGTAGATTATGGATCAGGATCCACGGTGGGTTTCACCAAATATGTTTGATTTGACCAGGGAATTCCAGCTACAGCACCCTCCAAATTTCACCGGAGAGGGTTGGCGGGAGGTAGTAGAGTTCTGGTTAGAGTCCGTCTAGACGATACTAGATAATTTTGAGACTTCAGATGAAAAGTGAGTGAAGCTGAACACTTATATGTTGCGGGGCCAGGATAGGCGTTGGTGGGACATTCATACTCAAATCGAGCAGGCTGAGGTAATTTCATGGAAGGTTTTTCTGGAAATTTTTCTGGAGCATTTCTATCTAGAGACTTTGAGGCAGGATCGGGCTGTAGAGTTTATGAGCCTGACTCTGGGATCGTTGTCAGTGATGGACTATGCTAGTCACTTCACTGATTTGAGACGCTTTGTTCCAGTGTTAGTAGGGGATGAGATAGTTGTAGCAAGGCACTTCTAGGATGGGCTGAGACATGAGATCAGATGTAAATTAAATATCTTCCGCCTAAAGAGGTTCACAGAGGTAGTATATCAGGGAATGATTTTGGAAGGAAACCTTAAGGGATCTTCGGGTAGTGGGCTTGTGGTGCCGGTGGGGCAGAAGAGTAGTACAGCTACCGAGGGTCGGAAGTTACACCATGAGAGCTCACAAAATGGTGGAAGTGTGAAAAGCAGCAGGAAGGGAGGGTCCGCCACTCAGAGTGGGTATCAGGTGTTCTATTATCAGTGCGGTTGGCCGGGGAATATGTGTGGTCAGTGTCCTCGACCTCCAGTTGAGTTTCGTTTGTGCGGAAGGATTGGAAATGTGTAGAGGTTCTGTTGGAACCCACGACAAGTGGGCAAGTATGACGGTGGGAAGCAGGTACCAGATATAGGAAGGGGATTAGTTTCCCCGTATCAGGAAGGCAGTTGTAGCTCCACGGGCCATACTGGCTGGGGCGGTGGATGTGTGACTCTAGGGCATGATCGCTCATGCCACAGGGGAGTGCAGCGCAGGGCGTTCAGGCTAGATCCCAGGGTAGAGGGGCATGTCAACATAATGTAGTTCAGTTTTCACCTAGGGATGGCGAGGCTGGACCATTGACTGTTCGAGGTATGTTCCTTGTGGCTTCTACATTTTAAAGTGCATTGTTTGACATAGGTGCAACACACTATTTTTTATCTTCTCAACTTGTGGTATTGTTGGATTTACTTGTGGAAAGGGTGTGTGGAGTCATGTCAATTGACAGCCCATTGGGATTGCGGGTTGAGGATATCAAGCAGTGCAAGGGATGTGCATTGGATGTTAGTGGGTATTATTTTTTGTGGAATTTTTCCATTCATGAGATGTCTGAGTTTGACTTAATCTTGGGAATGGATTGGTTGGTGTCTTACTAAGCACATATAGACTTTTATCATTGTAGAGTATCATTCAGGTCGCTTGAGGGTGACGCTTACGTTCACCATGGTGAATGGGATCTTTGAATAGGGCGTCTAGGTCTGTTTTGTCAATAGATGAGTAGACTCATGGCCCATGTGGCATGTCTCATTCTCCATGATGTTGAAATATGGGAAAAACATGTTTTACCTCTAGTGGTGGAATGGTTCCAGGACGTGTGTCCTGAGGATTTCTCGGGGCTGCCACCCGAGAAGGATGTTGACTTCACGATCGAGTTGCTTCTGGGAGCGGAGCTAGTTTCTGTTCTGACATAATGAATAGAACTGGAAGAACTCCAGGAACTGATGGTTCAACTTGAGAATTTGGAGTGTAAGGGGTTTATCCATACATGTACGTCTCTTTGGGGATCTCTTGTGCTTTTTTCAAAGAAGGCTGATGGGTCATTGAGGATGTGCGAGGACTATAGAAAGTTGAATCAGATGACAGTGAAGAATCAATACCCTCTTCCTAGAATTGATGACCTGTTTGATTAGTTGACGGTACATCTGTGTTTTCTAAAATTGATCTGAGGACGGTTTATCACCAGTTGAGGGTGAGGTCTTCTGATGTACCACATACCGCTTTCCGAAGTCAGTACAGGTTGTTTGAGATTGTGGTAATGCCTTTCATCTTTACCAATTCACTGGAAGTGTTTATGGATTTGATAAACTATAAATTTCATCCCTATCTAGATTAGTTTGTGGTTGTCTTTGTTGATAATATCTTAGTGTACTCGAAGACTCATGACGATCATGTCAAACATCTTGACATCCACTTGGGTATGCTAAGAGATAATCAGCTATACACCAAGATATCCAAGTGTCAATTCTGGATAGGTGAGGTTCATTTTCTAGGTCACATCATCTCTAAGGCATGTGTGAAAATGGGTCTAGATAATGTGCAAGCATTTGTATCTTGGGAGTAGCACAAGAGTGTTTCTGATGTTCATAGTTTTCTGGGTTTGTCTGGGTATTACCGAATGTTCATCCAGGATTTCTCTTGCTTGGAAGCACCACTCTCAGTCTTAAAAAAGAATGGAATCAGGTTAGAGTGGATGGGGGCTTATGAGGATTCCTTCCTTGTTTTGAAGAAGTGGTTGACGAATGCACCTATCTAGATCTTACCTGAGCCAAGTAAGAAATACGTTGTGTTTTGTGATGCATCTGGAATCGTAAATGGGTCTATATTGATGCAAGATGAGAGGGTTGTGGCTTATGGGTCGAGGCAGCTCATACCCCATGAGCAGAACTATCCCACTCATGACCTTGAGTTAGCTGTAGTAGTGTACACTTTGAAGTGTTGGAGGCACTATCTGTTGGGAGAACTATTTACCGTGTTTACTGAACATTAGAGCTTAAATTACATCTTCTCACAGTGGGATCTAAATCTTTAGCAGCGAAGATGGGTTGAATATCTCTAGTCTTTTGACTTTGAGTTTTTGTACACACTGGGAAAGGGAAACAATTTTTCTGATGCTCTGAGCAGAAAGGTTCAGAATCAGATTGTTCTGTAGTCCAGAACTGAGTGGAAGGTGATGACCTTGTTTGTAGAGATGCACCAAGAGGTTCAAGAGGAAAGTGGTCAGGTCACTCTTTCTTCTTTAATGATGGATTTGACCCTTTTCCGTTGAGTTAAGGAAGGTAATCATGATGATCATGAGTGTTTGAGCATGGCGTAAAATCTTAAAGGTGGGGAGCTACCATCCGATTGGGCCGTCCCTGTGGATGGTGTTGTTCATGTTAATGATCGTGTGGTTGTCCCAAAGTGTGTGCGGGAAGAGTTGATGCATGTGTTTCATGCATCGAATTGGTCTGTGCATCCTAGTTTTACCATGATGTACCGTGATCTACGAGGGTAGTTTTGGTGGCCTGGAATGAAGAAGGAATTTGCAGGCTTTGTGGCACGGTATCTTACCTATCAGCAGGTGAAGGCCGAGCATCAATGCCCAGGTGATTTGTTGCTCCCATTTCCCATTCCGGAATGGAAGTGGGATGATGTAACGATGGATTTTGTTGTGGGTCTTCCAAGGACACCATGAAAGAAGGATGTAATCTGGGTAGTTTTGGATCAGATAAAGAAAGTGACTCATTTCTTACCGATTTAGGAGACCCATATAGTCGACATATTGGGTGAACTGTATATTCGGAAAATAGTGCAGTTTCATGGGGTGCTGCGAACCATAGTTTCGTATTTAGATCCACGTTTCACATCACATTTCTAGAAAGGGTTACGGAAGGTGCTTGGTACGTAGGTATTTTTGCGTATAGCATTCCACCCGCAGACGGATGGGTAGTCTGAACGTACGATCCAAGTGTTGGAAGACATGTTGAGAGCTTGTGTCTTAGAATTTAATGGTTCTTGGGAGAGGCACCTATCATTGGTTGATTTTTCCAACCACAATAGTATTTAGGCTATAATTAAGATGGAACCATTTGAGGCGCTTTATGGGAGACCATGTAGATCTCCGTTGTGTTGGCTATAGGCCAGTGAATCTGAGTTCTTGGGTCCGAGTCTCAAGCAGGAGACTTTAGAGAGAGTTAAGTTGATTCGGAAGCGGATGGCTACGGCTCGGAGTAGGAAGAAGACATATGAAGATCAGTGGATTAGACCTCTTGAGTTTGGGGTGGGTGGTGAAGTGTTCCTTCGGGTGTTACCAAGGATGGGGCACCGTCGGATTCAGAAGCAGGGAAAGTTGGCACCTAGGTATGTGAGACCTTTTGAGATTATGGAGTGGATCGGACCAGTGTCTTACGGATTGGCTCTTCCACGGTGCTATGGAGGGATGCATTATGTGTTTCATGTGTCCCTGCTTCGATGGTATCACCCTGACTCATCTCACGTGGTTGATGTTGAGGATATAGAACATGAGGTTGATACACCCTTTGAGGAGCACATAGTTCGTGTGGTGGATCATAGTGAAAAGGTCTTGCGAGGCAAAGTTGTTCCATTAATGTGAGTACTATCGGAGCATGGGAAGGTTCAGGAAGAAACATGGGAGCGAGAATCAGATATGTGGGATCGGTGGCCGAAACTCTTCTCTTCGATGGACCAATGTGGTCTGGAACCTCGTCTCGAGGATGAGTTATTATAAGGTGGGGAGGGTGTAAGATCCCTGTTTTTTGAAAGGTATGTTTTTGTTGTGTTCTGGGTTAAAACCTTGATTTTGGGACTTTAAAAGGTTTCTTGAAAGTGTGAGAGGCCTAGGGGGTGTTTCGGGGGCTCAGGACACAGAAGAAGGGATGTCTAGGCAAGCAGACCAAGGCGCACGGCTTGCTCACGTTCATCCAAACCGTGCGGCCTACCCAGGTGAGACTCTGTGACACTCCCTCCTATGGAATGAAGCAAGTGCATGGGTTTCACATGGTATTCCAAACCATCTTTCTAAACCATGTGACTCTTCCTCCTCCGGTCAGTGTCATGCACACGGTTTGTGCACAAATTGCCAAACCGTGAAGACAAATCGTGCAGCAACATAATGTTGGGAAAAATCACAAAATTGCCACTCCGGGCTTCTTAAACCCCACTCGAGATTTTCCTCCTCTCCTCCCCTATAACCCTTAGTGATGAACTTGGCCAACCCAAGCATCCCAAGTGTGCTTCTCCTTCAATTCTATGGCATTTTTGGGGCCGTTGGTTGAAGATTGAAGCTCTGGGTAAGGCTAACATTATCCTTGCATCTTTTTTGGTTTAGGGTTAGTACCATCTCTCCCTCTTGTTCTGAAGCTCTGAAACCCTATCTTTTGGGTGAGTTTTAGGTTGGATCTCCAAGGGTTGGTTGGATCATGGTCTAAGGACTCTATTGAGAGTGCATTTTAACCGTGGTTTTGAGGTAGGTGGTCTACAAGTTATATCCCATAGTTATTTGAGTAAATTGTGCAAATTGGGTTATGTTATTGTTTACCTTTGGTTATGTTATGGATGACCTTGGAATTTTTTGGAATTAGTGGTGTTTAAAATGGAAAATGGGAACCCTCACGATCCTTATGGGATGTGTTGGGATTGACTTGACCTAATTGGGGCCATCCACATGATGTGTCGGCTTCTCCCGGGCCTAGGGATTGTGATTGAACAAGTGACCCTGTTGTAATTAAGGGTATAGAATTTAATGAATATGTTGGAATGATTGGCTTAACTTTGAATTGATGTCAGGTAACGCACCTAGACATGGCAATATCCAAAGGGTTAATTGCAAAAGGGTGAATGGTTGAATCATGGAAACGGTTAACGGGTTAAATGGGTTAATGTGTTAATTGATTAAAGACCACAATGGGATGGGTTATGGGTTTAGTGTTAAATGATTAGTTAGTTAGGCATAACACATGGGAATCGGGTGAATGGTTAAATGGTGTGAAAAGGGTAATGTGTTAATGGGTTAAGGCATGATATGGAATTCCCATGTGGGGTATTGTGAACAGTGTTTTCCATAGGGCCATGGTTTGGATGGTGGATGGTTTCTTATATATAACCATGTGCACATGGATTCGTAGAGTGGGGTTTGAAATGAGGATCTACACCCACGGGTCGAGTGAAGACTGAGGCTCTAAAATCCACCCAAAATGCATGGGTTAAGAAAGGGGACTGAGGGTCTATTCTCCTAACGGTTGCATCCACCCGGACTGAGGCTTCGAGGGGAGGATTTGGTTGCTATGAGGGGTTAGTCCTAGTGAGATAGGATAACATTGTGTTTACCCTCTTGCATGTGATTTTTGGCCTTAGACCCATGTAACATGATTAATGTGATTAACCCATGGAAATATGATGAAATGGTAAGTAATAGTTATTGTTTTGAAATGAATGGTAATAGAAGAGGTAATGGCTTGCTATGAATTTGTTAATGGAAACATAATTGATTACTTGGTATTTATCATTCATACCCCTTTTGCATGCACTGCCTATTTATACTAGATATTTTGTAGACTCCATTGATGGTGGCCTACTGAGTTGTACTCACACCCTGCTTGGGCCACCGTTGGGTACCCAAGCAGACTTCACATTTGCTGGTCAGGGGAAGGGCAAGGGTCCTTGCAAGTTAGTTGAGTGTGCATGGGTAGCACTTGGTGGAGGATCCAGACATGGAGTTGGGACCATTTTGGGATTTTTCCAGTTGTCTTTATTTTTGGGCTTTTGTTCACTCCTGCACTGTAGTATGACATGGCATATTTATTTTTGGAAATGGATGTTGTACCAGTCTCTTTGTTGTTGACTATTACTTCTGCTATTTGATTGTTTTTTGTGCGGATTACTCTGATAAAAAGGGGGTATAGTCTCCATACCTGACTACATAGACCTCCGCTTCCAATCAGAGGCATTTGGAATATGGGGAGGCCTGCTTAATGTCATGTAACCACCCGGCTCGGGGCACCAGTTTAGTGGCTTCTAGGCTAGGGACGTTACATATGTACCCTCCATTAGGAATTCCACTGCTGTATATTCAATTAGATATTCAAATCTGTAAGCATGTGTTATAATCCTTTTAAATTAAGAGAATTATTAATGTGTATCATTAGTCATGTACTTTGATTTAATTTTTTAAACCATGATGACATACGTTCACAATGAATTTGGGTACATTGGGTGTGTCATGAGTTATATATTATTAATGAATAAGTAATGGAATGATTGTCCTTTTTATCTTTGAAGAAGTCTATATCTTGAACCATTGACTGAAATGAAACTATTAAACTAAATTCTATGGATATGGAAAATGGAAAGGTTTGTTTTAGAAATTAAAAGACAAATGTTTCAAATATCATTTTATGACATGAGTATGAATCCCTCTTATTGAGATAGCGAGGCAAATAGACTATATTACGTAGTGAGAGTTCATTTGTGGTCTTTGACATTATGGCATTAACATCCTACTGTACTGGTGCCTTTATGTATTATTTGATGATGATATTAGACTATTTGAAAAACCGTTTAATGTCACTAGGAAAGAGTCCTATAGGGTTACACATATAGTGTTTCCATTTACATCAATTATATTTTATCAAGATTTAATTATTAGAATCATTATTACTCTAAAATCTATGGAATACAATTTATCTTGTATTTAATGATCATAAATATTAAATCAGTATATTTATGTGTGAGTTGAATATTAAAATAAATATTTAATCATAGGACTCTAATATTATAAATATTTATTTATTTATATTTATTATTTTTGGTTTGGTAAATACAAAGGAGGAAATGAAAGATATGTTAATGGGTGTAGTGGGAATTATATATTGAATATCATTTTAATAAATATTAATTTACTTATTTAATGAATTATATTTTTTTATCTATGAGACATGATCAATTCAATAATAGTAACAATAATAATATTATTATTATTCGATTTGTGTTTCACTAAAGATTGTGAGAATAATAAATTGTCTTTTTCCAGTAATTTATTCTCTAACCATGATTTATAAAAACCATGTTATGTCATTTCGTTAGTTAAGTTGTTTTTGTGAAAAAACAAATTATCTCTAGAGATTCTATCAACCATAGAGAGAAAATTCTATAGAATTATATCAATAAACTATAGTAAGAATCATCTAACAATCACTCTAATCCTAGAAGAATAAGAAACAATCCTTCAAATTTCAATGGATTGGGCAAGATCAAAGGATGCGATAAAAGATGATCGATAACACCACCCTATCACCTGAAGTACCAGAGGTGACACATTGAGAATAAAAGAGAACATGTGGATCACCAATATATTAATTTTACATAGGATCCAATTATAGAAATAAAATTAAACTTGAATATAGGTTCAACCAATTTATATTTTCTTTGAAGAAATTTCTAAAATTCTGAGGTAATTATTGTTTTGAATCAATTATAAATTTAACATGAAATATTCTATCTCACGTTCTTTGATATATTTTTAAATTTTCATCAAATAAATTTTATGATCATGATGTTTCTCATAATGTACATTATAAATTTTTCTGTTATTCTTGGAACCTTTTGTTAACTGATGCCCCACTAAAGGACCCTCAACCAAGTGGGGACTGACCCTAGTATCTCACAAAATATCTCACTTAATTCCTATTGTTAAATATTTTATTCTAAAAGGATATTAGCTACACATTCCATCCTGTGAGTAATCTAAAATATTGAAGATAAGTCCTATGACACATTCTGTATTAGAAAAAAATCATAATTATATTTTTTACTTTCTTATGTTTGAGTCCTGGATAGGAAAACTACAAGATATTGGAGGTGGAAGAGTACATAAAAATTACTATGAGGTGTGTTATATGTATCTTCTAATAATTAACAATCTTGTGTACCATCGCAAAAAATATCACAAAATTTAAATGTAAATAATGTATAGTATAAGATACATGATTTGTTGGACTAGGTGTGTACCCCCATAACATGTGTCATGTCAAAAAAATGAACATGACTTGTGGTCCAATTCCACATGGTGTATAGGTCTAAGCAACTCTATGGGAATGAAAACCATTTGAGTCTTATATGGTAACATGATGTGGTGTTCATGTCATGTTGTCTTTTAAATTTAACTCCATCCAAAACACTAGAGGTCACACCCATGAGATACACAATGTGTGTTCTTCTGAACTACAAATCATGTAGTCATGAATTTTACACCATGTTAAAAAAATATTCTAAAATAATCATTTAATTAATTGATTTTTCACATAATCATTATTCATTACCTAGTGCCATTATTGTGTATGTAACATCATCAAATGTCTCTCTTCTACCTTAGATCCTCATTAATATAATTCTTCAACACTGATGGTTTTTTCTATCATCATTCATCACCAATTGAAAGGATAACTAACCTCATTGACTTTGTATTCCACCGTTGTTCAAGAATCTTACTACTTGTCACAACTTACATCATAACACTCTAACAATCACACACAATCCAATGATTCTATATAACTTTTAATCAAACTTAGAATGTTTAATATCCATCCTACACAAAGGCTAATAAGAAATATGAAAATAATTATGGGAGAAATATAAACAAATAGGTAAATTACTTTCAATGATTTTTGTTCAAAAACTAGTTGTATTTAATAGGTGTGAAAAATGAAGAATAATTGAAAACAATCCAAATAGGATAATCAATATAAAATATAAATTCAAAAATTGAACACCACAAATGGTATTTAAAATCAAATAATGAATAAACATTTCCGTTATGAAGATCATGTATAATGGATAAAAATCAATAATAACAAATCACTACCTTAAAATGGATTGATTATTGGTGAAGAATCATCTCATAGTGATATTATTTTCAATTTTTTTGTATTCATCATTGATTCTAATAATCTTATATGATTGATCAAGAGTAATTCTATATAGTTATCCTAGATCATCCTCTATGATCGTTCCCTTGAGAGGCTCCTTAGTATTCTGAGGGTTATGTGGTCAAACCATGGGATTTTCATATGTATTATTTTAAAAGGGAAGGTTTTGGTCAAAAATTATTTAAAAATATTAATTTATAGTTTGGTTAATTCTTTTTTAATATTCTCATGACTCTATACCAACACAAGACTCGATACAAAAAATCTTACACTAATGCTAGGGTAAAACATACATTCTAGACTCATCTATGGTGTTGTTTTTCCAACTAGACACTCAAATTAGTTGATATTAAAATCTCATCATAAAAACAAACACGCAAACAAAAAAAATATTTTTATACTTGATATAATTACTTTTTCAGGCCCCTTTATGCAAAAAATATCACATTGGAAAATCCCTAGAGTAAAAACCACGTACCATAATCAACATAACCAATGGATAATTTTTCAAGGTCATATTCTAGGGAAAATTTACTATTTTACCCCTAAATATGTCTTCGAATCTGAAACTAATATTTCAGTTAAGTCACATTCAAGAAAAACCAAATTTTTTATATCCCCCCAACCTAAATTATTTTTATACACAAAAAGGAAAATAATTGGTGAAAATGAAATGGGAAAATCATTTACAAAAACTCTTGAGAAGAATTAACTACCATTACATAAACATACTTAATCATTAAGGGTTCACCCCTTAGTTATATTGGTACACTATTTTTCATGAAGGGAACCTCTATTCTTGTAACTTTGATTTGAACCATATACTCCAACTCATCTTGATAAATAAATTAATGGAAGAACACATATATCCAATATTATTTTTTTCAAGACACAACACACAAAAAGTTTCTTATTTGAAGGTTTTCCTTACACATGTAATTAAATGAAACCATGATCCATTACCACCTATCCTAAAAAGTATTCTTCTAAAAGTTTATCACTAGTTGGATAATCTCACTCCTCGCCTTTAAATAAAATTATTTATGGCTGCGATTTGGGAAAAAACCCACCCACAATGTACTCTAACAATGGGTGATTCACAAAGACCCCCTATTGTCACTTAGTGAGTTTTTAAACAGCATTATCCATTAGAACATAATTAGAATAACTTTCATATCCTAATAGAATGGAAATTGGAAACATTATCACTAGATTTTGTCACAATAGAAACATGAGACCTATAATAAAAATTATTTATGAATATCTCCAGGAATCCCCCATCCTCCCCACGATCTCTAATAGGATTTCACCTACTATTAAAGATAAATTAGTTGTGTTATATTATCATTTTAATGAAATATAATGATGAGAACATTAGAAAAACAAAAACCCCCATCAACCACTCATCGAATATACACCTCCCATTGAATGGACCAATCTACCACAATACAAAGTGGATAGTGCAAGCCAATTATATGGACCGACTCTATCAGCTCCAAACCCTAATATAACACCTGCCCGAGTGACTAAAATACAAAACATCCTTATAAATATCTACTCCACAACACAAATTGTGTTTTTATGATATGGTTAAACCCCAAAATATCTTCTTGAAACTCCTTAATGAGGGACCTACTCTATAAGGGTAGTATCCACTGAGGACGTACCGCATGATACTCAAAACAAATTCTAACAGAAGAACTATCTTTCACATGGGTAATTGTTTTCCATGCTAAAAAACTTTAGGAAGACCCTTCAGGTGTTATATATAATAATTCCAAACCCCACTAGAAAAATAAGTTAATACTAACTCCGTTAGACTCTCAAACAAAAAGGAAGAGTGTTAGGCCACCAATATTGACACGATTGAGTATCAATTCCCGCTCTGTGGTAAACACAACAACAACAAAACTAGATGCTTAAGTTCCTCCAACAATATTTGTATAGAGAGTCCCCTACTAAAATAATTAAACACCATTCCCAATATTTGTAACAATGATCTCACAAAACACATTGGTTTCAACATCCTAAAGACCAACCTTAACTTATGATTCTAGATTCCACACCATGAGTGTTTATTTCATAGTTGATACTCATATGGTAGAGGTGGAGAAGCTCCCTTTAACAACAATGTGATTCCTCATCAAACTAATACATTGAATTATTTAGTCCATTTACTCTAACATAGCTATAATGGGATCATCCACACACATATAACACTAATACATTCTGTATAATATCAAATTAGTCAATATTAACAACCATTGGTTTGCTCTTTCTCTCCTCACTATAGGGGGTTTATGTCACTACTAAATAAAGGTCCCACCATATTAACCCGAACACCATAACATGTTAAATCATTTAATAGATATCCAATAAATTATTGATGTGGGTATAAATGCACCACCAACTATTAGTAATTCTCAAAATAGGCATTTTCTACAATGACATACTCACTCCACCAAAAAGTGTGAGTGAATGAAGTTCACCATAATAGAAAACTATCTAAATAAGAAGGTTTTATCTATATGTTAAATTTGAGTCTATATCCCATAAAATTGGGTTTCGGGATTAGTATCCCATGGATTATCAACCAATATGATGTTCTATAAAGGATTGATACAAATCATTCCTTAAATTGCACACGTTGATTCTTGAACACAACTATTGATCACATGAATCATCCCATATATATTTCTATTAACTCCCTTTCCTAATAGGAACTAGAGTAAGGTGTGGTTAATTTAATTAGATCAATTAATCATATTTCACTGACTACTCTCACTCTATATGATCATCCATAGATAAACTTATAAATTGAAAATACTCCTAGATAGTCCAGCATATTCAGTGGGAACATCTCATATTTCAATGTTACGTCCCATGTGGAAGTTCTATCCATTGTACTAATAATTGTCCTTAGGAGAAACACCAAAAACATCCAAGCTTGAGTACATCCACAAAAATAACAATCTTCCAACTCTTACTCAGGAAGACTCCAATATATGTAGCATTTTAGGGGAAACATAACCATATCTTTATAAATCCTCTTCTAGAGTATTCTCTCAAGCTGTTAAGATAAAAAAATCCAACAACATAATATATAGGGAAAATATAATCAGGTCTGAGGGTCTTTATGCATACTCAAACACAGTCACAATAGCCTAACAAAAAGATCAACATCCTGAAATAAAACATCTAACCCAAACAAAATATCAAACACTGGCCATGGTATAGAAATCCTACCATGATTTTGGGAAAATTTCATCTTCCAATTGATCATTGTTCCACATATAAATCATGATACAAGAATCATTATCTTGGGAGTAAAAATCATGAGCTAGATGGAAACATGTGACTCAAACACTAGCCAATCCTCTAAAACTCAAGTGTCGTGATTTTTTTTAACCCATGGGGCCTCTACTGTCATAACACACAAAGAATATATAGCATATGGGTAGTATCATATAACCTAGGAGAGGAACCATATTGTATATAAGAATTATTTTTACATAACATTAAGGGGATAAATATATCTTCATATCATAGGTAAATAATATCTTTTTATGAAGTCTCAAAAAACAATGCGTCATCAGTCATTAATTGGTGATAGTAGACCCAACATCAAGCATAGGTCGATTATAACTCTTCATTTCTATGTGAGAATTATATCATTGGGTACCACCCTTAATTTTATAGGTTGAACCCCAATGTAATAGAGAATATCTAGATGATCCAACATAGTAAGGATATGATATATCAAAACTAACTAATATATTATTCATATACCAGAATAATTGTACCCCAAAACTAATGTAATGAGTCTTTGGGTTCACTATCGAGTTATCATAGTCCTAGAAAAAAGATACCTACATCACTGAACCTACGCTGGTCTCCTGGTCTAATAACTAAACTATTTACCCACTTCACATCATTTCATTAAGTCCCAACAACATATCCTCACATAAATATGAACATAAAACTCAATCCCATGGAGAAATAATCTTTGATACCAATCCTACATCAATTAACCAACTGAGGCCCCACCTAGTCTAATGGTAAGCTGATAGTGCTACCCCAAGCCCACCTCTAATAGGCCATGGGTCGGTGAGTTGTATCGATTAGTAATTTATAACAATATGGGATTCCTTAACCTATATAACCATTCAATATATATATATATACAATACAAAGGATAATAAAAATGATAGTATGGCATTTATAATTTGATAACTGAACTATACATAATGTGTTCCTTATAAAAAAAGTACAAGTAGACCCCATAGGAAACTATAGGGGAAACAATACATCCAAAAAGAATCATCAACATAAAGAATTGTGAATCCCCTCCACAATTCCTATACATATGGTTCAATCCCCATATTTAGTGTCCATTGCCACTATCATGAATCACTGAACTCTATAATGTGTCACTAAGAATCAATAGGAATTATAACCAAACAAGACACACTATCTTTATGTCTACCTAGACCATCTTCAAACTTGTGCATTGTATGCATATATAAAACACATGTGGTCTCAAGGCTTGTATAGGGGTGAGTATAAAAATACCTAGAAAAGAACGCCCAAAAACCTCAATAAAATCTTAAATACATATGTCAACTCAACTCCTAATATAAGTGGTGACTAGTAGGAAGACCATGGGGAACAATAAGTACTCTGAGTCAACTAAAAGATCCCAATACTAAAGAGTGCCTATAGAAAAAAGTAGAATGAATAATCTGAATATCCAAAAAATGAAGAATCATAATGGGCATAATAAAGGTACTAATCATCTCATTTATAATCTGTGATAGTTATACTATAGGAGTAAATAAGAAATCTCAAATAGCTAAGGAATCTATAAATCCTGAATTTGATATCCATCATATACTATATCTCAAGGGAAACCTTATCTTTTTGGAAAAGTCATATATCTTGCAGAAGATTTCAATGATATTTAATTCTAATTTTTAAATAATCATCAAAAACCAATAAAGGGATACCATTTATCACTAAATCATTCTTGGTTTAAAAGGGAGTACCACGCCATCTGATCTATTAATATTGTGTCATCAAACAAGTATATTAACTACTAATGAAAATAAATCCATATAACCACCTAAAAAATATAGTGGGGTTCCATGACTCACTTATGGGTCTATAACCACAAAGGGGAAAATGGCCCTTGTGGAGAACCCATACCTAACTAGAACTCCTAGATTGGGGGTACTAACTTTAAAGATATAAGACCCATTACCTAGGTATACAACCCATCCATGGGGGTACTAACTCCAGTATAACTCTGAAGATCACACCCAAGTCCATATATTGACTATATGATACTGAAATGAAATTATATACTCATATAATACATAAAAACATCTTGAATATACAATATAATACAACCGCCTCATTATAAATATATAAACACTTAGAATAGGATAATTACATTCCCAAATTCAAGTGTGAGTAAGTAAAACCCACAAGTCGCTGTAGATATAAGTAGTACACAAGGTGTGCTTTGGGGTATAGACATGTAGCCTCTAATAATTTACTAATTCAAGTACCAGAATAGTACATGGCATAAAAAGTATATATATGTGTTGTATAGGACTGTCTACATGATCTTTTAGGGTAGAAAATTCCCTCAACTCGTACCATTAGAACCCAAGACATATGAAACTAAGGTACATAAGATGAGGTCCTATTACAAATAGTGTGTAGGTATAAACAACATCATGGGTGTGTACTCTCATTACGTTCCATGCAAATTATCTAGGGTTATATGGTGTGTGGTTTATGTCACTTGATGTGTGATATTTAATTCCATACGATAATCTCAGCTACCAAACCCATGAGATACACATCATGTGCTCTTATGAACTAAACATAGTGTAGTTAATAATTTCAAAAAAAATTCAATACATATCCCAAAAAACATCTTCACCAATTTATCCCCCAATCATGATCTAAGATCCACCTATGTCCCTAATCATTGATGTAACTACATTAGATTTAAATCTCTATACATTGATCACTATAAATTGAATCCATCAACAATAATGGTAGTTCTCATCATCATTAATCACAAATAATAACGATATTATACCTTATTGCCTTTGCATTACACCATTTTCTAAGAATAATCATGATTGTCACAACCACCACCATCATAAAAATGATAACCACAAAAAATATAATGATTTGGTTGTGTTTTTATTCATACCATGAATGTCAGATTTCCACCCTACATATAGGTAGATGAAAAATATGTGATGAATAACATGATAAATCCTTATAAACAAGCAATGTAATTTAAATGGTGTATGTTGAAAACCCATCCATCATTAATAAGAGTGATAAACCAACGAACTAGTGAAATAAATGAGAATGGGTGTATCATGGTCAAATATACATTCATAAATTGACAGATCCTTGTGTTATGGAAAATAAAATAACCAATAATCATTCCATTTATGAAAAATAATGTATAATAGATAAAAATAAATAATAAAAAATACCAACCTCAAAATGGTTTGATCATTGGTGAGGAACATTCTCAAGGTGATTTCATTTCAATTTCCACTATGATCATCATAAATTCCAAAAATCCTCCATGATCTATCATTGATTAATCTCCCTCATATATCATTGATCGAACTCTATTATCTCTCTGTTGAGAAGATTCCTTCAATTTTAAGGGTTTTTTTGGATAACCTAATGGATTTTCATAATCAATGATTTTATAGAGAAACATATAAATCAAAAAATAATTAAATAGATTATTTAAAAATTTGATTAATTCATTGTTTAAAATTCCCTTGAGTGTGAACTATCAGGGGACCCGATGCGAACACAACATTCAAGGAGCTATAGGTAAGGCATGTATTCCAAACTCAACCATGGTGGTGGTTTTCCCATACAGTGTTAAATTTTAATATATATAATTTTTTTGTCATAAAAACAAAAGTGAATACTAAAAAAATATTTTTATACTTTATATAATTATTTTTTCAAATCCTAACCTCACTCAAAATCCGACATTAACTCATCCCCAAGGTAAACACCATGAACTAAAATTAAATAAACCATAAAATAATTTTCCAAGATCGTCTTCTTATGTAAATATACTAATTTTACTTTAGAGAGGTCACGTGCTCTAATACTCAAAATTGGGATAAGAATTATTTTCGAAGAACCTATGTCTTTACAAACCCACTAAAATATATCCCATGGAATTTTATTGGGTCATCCAAATACATAGGGTTGTATGATAATTTTTAGTCATTCTTTACTACAGTTGGAAAGTTACCTAGCCTGATAACCATAATAATTTTATACCTTTATTTCATAGGTTAAAATAAACCTAGCTAATCATGGGGTGGTTGGGTCTTTTTTTGACCATACTATCAGTTGGAGCACAATCAAGAAAGGATTTTTCCACTAATATGATGTGTTAATATATCTAACCCTTGGCTGAATTATACTGAGTAAATTCAAGTACATGCTTACTTTATTATCATAAAATGTGTTCAAATACATATATGATGTTCATGTAGTGTGCTCATATATTCTATAAATGACATGTGATGTATTCATCAGCCTCATTCATCTTTTATGTGAACTAAATTAATATTCATATGATTCATATTACTTAATAAATTTTTTCCTATCAATTGATCCTTAAGTACGAACTTGAGACTTTATTGTACCTCATATAGTCTGGTTTCATACGATGCAACACAAGAATGAATGATGAATGCATGTTCCAATTTCTTGCCTAACATATGATTTATTTCAATACATTATAAATTTGTTAAATACTTTTTATATGATTATTTAACTATTTTAATTCACTCATTAATGGGGCATAATTCATGGGTTGGATTTGATGGAACTTGATTCACCCCAAGCATTCTTCATTTATGGAGGAGCATCAGGAATCACATATATATTTATGTAGTTCACCCATTGGAATGTGTGGATGATCCTAATAATTATAGGTGATTTTGATTTTTATTTTTCTGTCATGATTTTTTTAAACGCTTTTTACCAGGGCTTTTTTCATCAAATTCAAGAAAATGTGCTAGAACACCTTTCAACTCACATGAATCCTCTTGAATCTTGTATTTATCACAATAATCTAAAATAACCTATAAAGGATGGATTATTTTTCATGTTTATACTTTTACATTCATTACTAATAATTAATAGAAGGTAGTTATGGAGGTCTTTGAATGGTTTTTCCATGTATGCTTTATTTTTTTGTGTTCTTTATTAGTGTGAAATTTAGTTTGTTGTAAATGAAAATCACCTTATGAATAGGTTTTACTTCCACGTCCTAGGATCATAAATTTATCCTTCAATACCCATAATAATAAATTTATTTTTATGGTTTGTTTTATTGAGGATTTTTATTTCAGGGTCCTGTAGAGGTTTTCTTCTACCTTGGATGAGATTTAATTTTTGAATTTCAATTGTTTCACTTGGATTAAATTTGGTGTCTTTATAAAATTCAATTATTTTATTTCATGAAATTATTGATATTTTAATATAATTTTTTATTCATGGTAAACATATATACAATACCCATGATGGGTTTATAAATAAATTTCAATGACTTTCATGCATGGTATAAATGTGATTTTCATGGTTTTCTAGTTGTAATTTCTAATGAAAATCTATACGCATGCTATGTGTTTGGTTAAATTCCCAAGATCCACCTCTAAAATAATTTATGTATTTTAAAAATTTGTTTGGAACTATTTTAGTTTTAAATGTTTTTGTTTTATGTTTTAAACATTTGTTTTATAAAAATTGTTGTTTGGACATTATTAAAATAATTTGGAAACATAACAACCTTAATGTAATATTTTGTTGTTTCAGAGGAAATTGGTGATCTATATAAAATTTTTAATGTATTTTTATAAATTATTTTTTAAACGATGTTAAAAAATATGTCCTTCTAGGAGGGATTTCGATGTCCCATTTGGAAATTTCTAAAAAATATTTCATTGGTGTTGTAATACCCTTGGCTTGATCCCCATTTTTATTTTTGTTTTTCAAAATATAGGGTTCTTTCCATTGTGGGATGTGGATAAATTCTAAATAAGTTATGTTTTAATTCTGTAAAAGTGTTTGTTTTACAAAAAGGTGTTTGAGGTGATATGTATGATTTATTTTTCTTTTTTTGTTGAAGATTCTTTTTAGAATATTATAATTTTTTTCCTCACCTCCAAAGTAATATTTCATGAGAACCCTAGGTATATAATTATAAGGTCTATATTAGTGATACACTAGAAATATTATTCACTAGATATTACCATATTCTTAATTATACTCACACTAGGGAATGTTGGCCACTCAGAAAGGCCAACAGGTCAAGCCTAGGTTGTTACACTTCATAAATTTTAACATATATCTACTGATTATGTATCATGAGATCAATAATAATAGCATATTATCATATTATTATTTGATCCAAATTATTTTCAAATTATAGCTAGTCCTTGAAAGATAATTATCGCATACATCTATCTTTATCATTGATTTTACCCAAATGGTTTTTATGGAACCATGATTTTATTATTGGTAACTATTGAAATGATTTTTTGGTATCAAGGTGCCTAGTTTATTAATGTTTCATTTGTTTTATAGTTGGGTTTACTTTTAAAATAGTTCTAAAAGTTGTTTTTAAGAAATATTGTAATGATGAAAATGGTTTTTTTATAAAATCATATATCATATCTTTGAGAACAGTGAATCTATATAGAATAAGGAACCTATCTCTAACGAGTAATAAAATATTCTTTTAAACAATGACTCTATTTAACACAACTTCCTCCAATTTCATCCAGTAAGTTTTATAAATTTTTTAGTATATCTACGTGAATAATTTTTGTTCACTAGTTTTTTCTTCCATAAGTCTTTCCCCATCTTCTAGGAGTCACTTTTGTTTCCTTCAAGGTTACTCAACCGAAATTTATGCTTGGTCACAAGGAGTGAAATGTGGTTCCATCATCTATTATATTTTTAGCTATTGATTTCCTAGCAACAATATCGGATTTTGAATCACTATCATTGATATTTATATAAGCTATTTTTTTGGAAGAGAACATTGAGGTCTAGAAATATTTTCTTCTTTTGATTTCCCTTAGAATGTGGATTTTTTCTATGAGATAATTTTCAATTCAATTAATGTACAATATTTATAATATTTATTATTGACCCAAAATTTATTATATTTAGTATTAAAACACTAATTATTATAAAAAATAGATTTACTCTCCTCTTTAGAAAGAGGGGATTTAACCTGACTTTTTGGACCAAAAATCTTAATATCCTAAGATGATTTATCTTCAACATCCACAACATTATTGAAATATTCACTAATATTTTTTAACATTGTTCCTATTATCAATATGCCTTAGTTTTTTTATATTATTTATCTTCCTTAATAGTAAGTCTCTCACCAAAATCATTCTCCATGTTATCTTGATCTGTAACCTTGAACTGGAGTTTGTAAATTTATTTAATTTAATAAAATTTTCTTTTTTATGAAACTATTTTGTTTCTCATTATTCTTCTCACCTTCTTTCTTCAACAGTTTGAATTATTTCTTGATTTCAGTTTTTTTCTCTTCCCCAAAAATATGATCTATTGTTAACATATATTCCATGAAAGTATAATCACCTTTCTCACCATTAAAATTTAATGTTTTGTTTTTTTTTTCAACCTATGAATGTCTTCACATTTTTCAGAACTTCATGTTTGGATGGAAAAAATTCAGTAGAGTATTTTTCATCTTCCATGCTCAATATACATCTTCGTTTATTCTGGGTGAATTTTTTCTTACATTCACTATATTTTTTATCTTCCATTTAATTCTTACCCTATGTATTCCTTTGGGGTTTTTATTTTTTCTAATTACCCCCAAATTCACTACTTTAATTCCATGAGAAATTTTTAATAAACTTCCGAATTCCATCACACCAAAAAAATTTCAATAGAAAATTATAATTATACATAGATTTTACACATCTGAATATTTATTAGATAAAATAAATGATACTCTTATTCATTTCATTATATTATTCCTCATTTTCCAATTCACGATAACAATAATCTTATACTTCCATGACTTGAATTTTTTTATTTTTTGAAGGATATATCCTCTTGAATATTATTATTAAATGAAAGAGATTTACTTATATTATTATATTATGTAGTTTTTTAAGTGATAAATCATCTATATCCTCTATCATAGATATTTTAGGATCAAATAAATATGGGATGTTCCACCTCAACTTCTCCATTATAGTTTTATATTCCAAGGTATCTCAGAATCATTTTTTGTTACTTAGTTTCCATTTAATATTATGAATTAATCATAAATATTTTATTCTTAATTCATCCTCACAAAATCAATGTAATTATCTATAGTAAATGTTTTTCTTCATTTACATTAAAATTACCTTCAAAAATTATTTCATGTTTGTATAATATCACTATAGTAGTTTCGAGACCCATCATATTCCTATAAACTTTTTTTGATATAGATATAATATGGAATAACTCTTCTTTCCATCAACCACAAGATTTCACTTATCAACAAAATTCATGGGATCAAATTTATTCTTCAATGAATGTACCAATGTAGAATAATAAACAACATCCAAGAAAATCCGAAGATGATTGGTTATCATTTTATTCTTTTATCCAATGTAATTTTTTGCTTAAAAAGTAGGAATGACTATAATGTTTAATTTAATTTGAATTATCTATGTCCCATAAAGTAAGGATCATTCATATGGATCATAGGTTTTTTTATACCAATTGATTTCCATATGGAACTGATGTGCTGTTGAAAATTAGGGTTGAATAAGAGGCACTCTTTTATAATTAATGTTAAAATAAGGTAAACATTTGTAGCTTTATGGAGTCTAATTACATTTATAGTATATAACTGACAAATAACCATATAAAAAAATATAAATGATGATATGGGATTTATGATTTTTTAAAGGTTCTCTCCCAATGTCGGTGAATACATTTTTGTTGTGTTTTCATCCATTCTAGCACACCGATTTTACACTTGAATCAATCAATTATTAAAAGTGGTATGGTATGGTATCATAATTTTCCGAAAGAAAATCCCATAATTGAAATCACAAGAAAATTTGTTATATTGTTTCACATTAGTTCACAGTATTATGACCAAAAGAAGTGAGTAAAATCACTTTTTATATTTGATTCTTTCAAAAAATGCTGATCTTCCTCTAAGACAATAGAATTGTCTAAATATTCACATTCTCATGAAATTAAAATATATGAACCTAGATGTTTGAATCATAAATAATTTGAAACTCATATTCTGGTCTCCTCAACTCTGCAATCTTTTAGAATTTTGGAACATCCTCCACTACTTTAAAATTATTTGGAATCACTTCTTTTATTGTTCAACCCAAAGTACTTCATGAATATATAAGTCATGCACTCTATATTTCTATTGTCAAACTAATAGCCTCAAGTACTAAATGAATTTTGTATTTATATAACCAGATGTTTTTGTAATATGTAGTCTCTAATATCAATATCATTTTCTTTATTCTACAATAAATGATCCACCTTTAATGGTTATAAAGATATCGGTATCTGACTTCATCAGTGTATGCTATAAATCTCAACAAAAATAATCATAAAATATTCCAAAAATATCAAATAAAATCATGAATTCAAATTCATTATTTTTTCATATTTTATGTATATATCAGAAAAATCACTATGAATTTTTATTTACATAAATTTTATGTGAAATATTCCTATGATATTCTATTTATCTAACATTTATAATTAAATCTACTCCAGTAACTAATTCTGGCATTTCCTTTTCACTAATAAAAACTCTTATAGCATTTTCATATTTGAAAAAACACTAAAATCATTCTTGATCATCCCGTTTTATCCATATGATGCTAAAATAATTCATTCAAACTATAGATCAGGTAATCTTATCTTCTCACTGTTCAATAATCTCAATTATTAATCATCTTAATTTTAAATTGACACACCTTTCATTCATTTAAAAATCAATAATTTGGACATAAAAAAGTTCAAATCATTAAGAAACATCAACATTCAAATAAAGATCTATCCTTTATAGATCTAAAGTGTTTCAGTTATTTCTTCACATTAGTGAATTCCCCAAACTTCGCCTCAAATATCTAACATCGTCAGTATTGGATGCCATTATTTTTGATTCACAACAACATCCTACATAACTAACATTTCTTTAACTTCTATATTTCTCAACTAGGATACCTCAAGATTGAAATTTTTTTGGTCTAGGTTTTCCAATTTTTTAGACCGTCTAAATTCTAGACACCAAAACACCATCCTTCTCAGTATCCACCTTTGGATTTTTTTAATGTAGCTCATATTGATTCAAAAAAAATTTCAAACACTCGAGATGTATGCTAGTTAAATAAATAATTAGATAATTGTGTGAATTAATTTATATAATATCTTTAGAAATTACTTTATCATCAAAAATTGTCTAACCATTGTACTCGTACGTATCTTTCTATTGACTTTTATATAATATTTATTTACTCTATTGTATTACTTTGAGTATTGGAACTTTTTTTATTTTTAGTTCAATTGAATTTTTCCATAAAAAAATAATTACTCTTAAATAAGATATATCCCTATAAAAAATTGTTTAATTCCATATAAAATATCTTCAATATTCAGCAATGATATTATATATTCCATTCCATCTACATTATACAATATATACCACAAGTCTTCTACTTTTCGGATTCCTTATCTTCAAATCGTCAATAATCAATAGCTTCTGAACATGTGAGTACAAAACCTCTAAAAATTTCAAATTCTACAAATATCACCTTCATTATAATATTTCTAACCATAAAAAACATAATAAATTTTGGATACATAAGAATACCATCCAATTTATATATTCCAGATTCATAAAGATATACTTTATAGCTTCATCTTCAACTGAAACTCAAAAACATTATTAATCATAATATAAAAAAATTAAAAAAACCCTCAATAATCCCATTAGGTTATTCACAAACATTAAAACTCAGAATAAATTTATTGATTTATTATGAATTCATTTCTCCATATTTGAAAATAAAATATAAAACCTACCTATATAGAATTTTCCTCTTTGTTATCTCACTATTTTTAAATTTCATTAAATCAATAATTCACTTCATATTGTCTTCATTTTCTTCTTCCCCTTAGATATAGGACAAGTGAACTTTGCACTTGTAATTCTATCACCACTAGTCCAAACATTCGAATTTATATAGTTTTAACTCCCCTTTTTTATATAAATTCTTCACATACTTTTTCTATCTTAATCACTGATTTTTCACTTAAAAATGTTTAGAATTATTCAACCATTTAAAATCCATATGCTCTATTTACCAATTTATAATTATTCAATGTTTAAACCTCAACATATATTTATTAGTAAATAAAATAAAAAATATTATTTACTCCATTTTCTACACCATAAGTTGTGTTAGCAATGTCTTTAATGCCAATTCTTCCATAAACATCAAGATCATTCTTTCAATATCTAAAATTGTTATAACTATATATATAACCTCAAAGATGTTTAGTGAGTGAACTTTACACAAAAAAAAAGAGTTATCAAAATATCAACTAAGCCATCTGATTATTAAATTGATTTATGGAATAAGATTTGATGTTAATAGCATCAATATGGTCTATTTCACTCACATACATTCATGAATACATGAAAATTGAACATTTTAATTCTTTTAAGTATTTATTAACAATATAAATCAAACTGACACAAGATCTTCAAAACTGTGTAAATCATACAACTTATAGAATACCAATTATTGAAATAACTTATCCACTTTCATTGGGATTCTCCACTTTAAATTTTAGGATAATCATAATTTAATACTAAAACCTAACTCCCCCTAAATTCTCAACATCAAAACCAATTATTGAATTTATTTTAATCATGGTATTAATTATTCTTTAGAATATTTAAATATCCTTAAAAAAATATGAAATTACATGTTAAATGAAAATAAAAAAATAAATAATTCAACCTTGAATGTTGTTTCTCATCCTCTTTTTTCAAGGTCTAAAACTCTTTTATATATCCTGATACTATATTTTGTATTAAATATTTGTCTTAATAACAATTTTAATTTAATGTTTTGATTAAGTGAATTTTAAATCTAGGACAATATCATATGAACATCCTCCATCACCACTAGATATTCCGGATTTAACTAGATACCACTTGAATTTTTTGTATTGGGCTTTGATACGAATTGAAATTTCATAAAATGTACTTGTGTTTGCAAATAATGCCTTGATACTTCTTACAAGGAATTATTGTTATGAAATGGATTTAAATCCTTGATATATATTCATACATTTATTATGTTTTCACTTTTGGGATTTTATGCCCTTAAAACTACACAACTCTGATAGCAGTTATAATAATTAAATACATGGAGATATGGGTACTTCTTCAATATCCCTAAGTAAAGGAAGGTAGTTAGTAATGGTAAACCAACCCTTTGGTTTCAACATCCTTCAAATAAATCCCAGGGGTTCTTCAATTAGTGATACTAGATATAGAATATTTATTCTGGATATTTGATTTAGTATCCACTATGGTTTTTATTTTGATATCAATTGTGACATAAATCCATATTGTACTTGTATCCTGTAAGAATACATAATGATTTCATATTTTATCATGCTTAATCCAACATGTAAATCCCTATCCACAGTCAATATTTATTTTATTGTAGTGGAATTGGTGAGAAAGCTTAATCAAACTATACTTTACCTATTAAATATTTATTAAGACTATATCTGAATTTTTTATCCTTGGTGTGTCTTATTTAAAGAATTAATTCTTATTTCATTAAATTAGTATACATTTTCCTTCACTTTCCATATTTTTTTTATTAACTCATTGATGATTATTGCATGATCATAACCAAATATGTGTAATTCTCATGTCATTGTACTTCATATTTACAATCCTCCAATACTAAAAAACAATTTTTAAAATTAAAATAATATTATTATTATTTCAATTTCCTTCCCCTTGATATGGGAATGAAGGATTTAGCTATATTATCATCACCAACATTAATGTTCTAGAATCGTTCCCTATGTCCATGGTTAGTAAAAATAAAACATCTTCCATTATCTCCATGCCTCTTATATCTTTCTCATAGTTGAGATGTTGTAGTTGATTTCCTAATGTTGTTGAGCTCTTTGGATTCAAAAAATATATCCATGGTGTTTTTATCAATTAAACAATAGTATAAATTCAATATCACTTTCCATTAAATACTATTACTTCCTTATTTTGAAAAATCTTTTTTATTTCTCACTGATTCCATATTGGAAACACTGAATTGTTCACTTATTGTGGTTTCCATGGTAGGGGTCTCTGATTATCATTTTAAATTTCAGGATTTTAGATTTATTTTGATATACATAATATTAAAAACCATATCCTTTTATTGAGAAACCATATTTTATTATAGATATTAAATATTTTCAATATTTTATTCAATCTTCAAGTTGTTTTTTATAGGAATCAAGTTATCTTTAGGTTCATGATTTTGGTCCATTTGTTCTCATATTTCATGTGCATGATATAGAAGTAAATAACTCTATTTGATAATCATTTCACACATCCTAATAATGGATTCATTGAAGGTAAATTCATATTGATTTAGTCTCTTATTTTATAATTCCAATTCTATTATTAATGTAAAATTAACTTAATGTGAAATTTATATTTTATTCACCTTTTCTTGTATGTATTCGATGTATCCATGGTTTATATATAAAAATCCACCAGATTGACTAATATATGTCCTTACCAATTCTTACCTAGAATAATCTCTTCATTACAAATCCTTTGGGGAACCTAAATTTATTTATTTCAAATAAACATTCACAACATTGTTGGAAATGTATTTATAAACGAAACCAATCAATCTTATTATGAAGGGTGTGTCATTTTTATCAGGTATTTTCTTATTCTCACTCCCCATTTTATTTACTTCTAATATTTTAAACTTTTATCATTTTTTACCTATTAAGAACTCACCATCACTAGACTTGAAATCCAATTTTTTGTAATGGAATAAAATAGTTTCTTATTCTTTGTGATCTCTATAATTCTCCTTTATTGCTTTCTACATCTCATATGTTTGAAGAATAATAAATAATATTTGGCATTATTTATCAATCATAAAACTAACCAGAATATACATGACCTTATCAACATGAAAAAATTTTCACGTATTTTCATGTCAACATCACATTGAATTATATTTTGAAAATAATTACCACAAGCATATGGAAGGAAAAGAGTTTTCTCCAACCATCAATAAATGTAACAATAAAATAAATAAGTCTAATTAATGATTCCATATGTGAAAAACCTATAAATTTATATTTGATAAATTTAACTCTATGTTAGAACCTATAGGCTTTGATACCACATTTTTAGGATTGTAGGTTATGATATAAGCCTTGATGCACCTTATGAAGGGGATGAATTAAGGTACTGGAATTTTTTTTTCATTTTATCAGTTATCCTCCTCCCATAACTGGATCCTATTAAATTATTTGAAGGAGTTGATTCAATATATATCTTATGTAAATATATATAAACCATATATTAATCACATCTGTTGAATTTATAGAACACAAAAACATGTGTATTTTACTTGGTTCACCAATACAAGGCTATATCCAAGTAGCACACACACAACGATGTATCAGTGTATCAAAATACATGATCATGAATTGTTTAATTAATACATATGTTTATGTTATGTTCAATTTATAACTATGATCAATGAAGATAAAAGAGATTTATGGATTTCACATTACCTTTCAAGGGTTACTCATTATTCTTCCTCCATAACATTCTGCTTTAGGTAAATATTTTTTAGTTTAGAGATGTTAAAATATCTCAATTATATGCATATTAAATTAGTTAACTATGCATAATAAAACAACATATTTGATGTTTTAAAGATCTCCACCTTTGTTGTGCTTCAATTCTTGAACCATAAATGATTACATTTTTACTAAATGAGTCCATTAGTTGTACTCCATGTGATCTTCATGGTGAAAAAATATCTCTTCCATACTAAAATAATTTCATAATATAGTTACCTTCATAGTACTCCATATTCTTCTATAACAACCAAAATATAATTAATATAAATATATCAATAATTAAATTCCATAAAAAATAGTTATATCAATAAATCCTCAAATAGAATCTGCACTCTCTACTCAAGATGTGTTAATGATCTTTATCCATCCATGTTTTCCATATTTTAACTATATATTTTACTAACGTTAATATAAATATTATATTATAAAATTATAAATAGTTACATTTTTTAGTTAATTAATAAAATAATGATATTATTGTGAAAATTACATGAGAATTAAATTTTATTGACAAAAAATTAAAATTTTCATTTAAATTTTAATAGATATATTTTTAAAATTATAATTTCCAATATTTTTTAAGAAAAAATAATTTTATTATGTGATGGGTGTTGGCTCATGTGTGATTAAAATGGATCTAAATGATGTTAAATTCAAATCCCAGTACTTACGTAAGAGTAACAAGAAGTCTTAAACACCATGTGATATTAATTCACATGGATATACCACTATGTAGAAGTAATCAAGATGTAATTTTATTATGTGGGAATAAAATCATATTTCGTAAGAATAAACTAGTCCTAACAAATTTGTATTTTAGGATTTGGGCATGTATAATTATGAACTATATATAGTGGAATGGGATGTTTGCATTGATACATTGTAACGACCCAAAATTTTTTTAAACAAAATTTGTTTCCCAATTTTATGTGTTATTGTTATACTCAACAAAAATGTTTTATTTGATAAACATGATGAGATCAGTGGGTTTTGACTATTATATGACCATCGGTCAATATGACCGCTATGAACAAAATGTTTTGATTATTGTCTCTATATATAAGTAATCTTGGTTGATTATTATAGAAAGAAGATTTGATGGCCTCACCTAGTAGTCATGGATCGATCGAAGCCCATCTAACAGAGCTTGGGAAGAAGGTAGCACCATTGGCCTTTGCTCTGGACCAAACCCAAGCCGAACATCCTCATGTGAAGCTAGAACGGAATCGCCTTCGCGAGAAGTTCAAACTGATAGAAATTACTACTCGGTCAATGTTGACCGAGCCGCCCCAAGATTCTATCACCCTAGCACACCTTACTCTTAGGTCCTATGCTGGTATTATAAGGGGCTATGTAACGAGACCGTAACTGCCTTGTGTAATCCTTGTTTTAAATAAAAATTGGGATTTCTGCTTATGATGAAGTTTATGAATTTTCAAATGACTGGATAAAAATAATATGCATATTTTTGATGAATTTTCAAAAGAATATTTTGAAAAAAAAAAATGTTTATGTAAACCTTAAATAACTTAAAATGTGTAATGATTTTCGAAAAATGGTCTTCTACAATTATGTTCAGTACGAAATTTGGAGTCTAATAAGATCAACATGATTTTCGATGAATAGTAAATTATGAATAGTGATTTTATGATTAGGATTAGTAATATGACCAAATGGATTAGTAATCTCACTTAAAGAAAGTTTTAAAATAATCTAGGCACCTTGATTAAGTAATGTGATTCAATAAGATAGTTAAATAACGATTTCATTAATTATTATTCAAGTATTAGTTTTTTCGGGTGAATAGTGTTTTTTTAATTAAAAATTTAATTAAAAATAATTAGAAAATTATTTTTAAAAAAATGACTTTATTTTTGAACTCAGAGCATCGATATTATGTTATGGTAATTTTTGGGGTTTTTTTCTGAAAAAATGAATTTTCGATGAATAGAGTTTTTTTTTAAAAATTAAATTAAAAATATTTAGAAAATTACTTTTATAAAATGGATTTCATTTTTTAAATCAGAGCATTGATATTTGGTTAATGTGAAATTTTGGGATTTTTCTGAGAAAGTTGAATTTTCAGTGAATAGTAAAAATACAGTTTTATGGTTTCGGTATGTTTAATGACATCATAACGGTGTCATGATGATGTCATGAGATCTTTTGAGGGTTGGCCGGCCAAGGGTGATGAATTATTTTTTTGGGTGCCCCATGTGGCCTAACTCCATGATAAATGACAAGGGAGAGCACATGGGTTTGAGAAAAGCACATGTGAGGTGTCCCTTGGCCATTAATGCCTTGTCCCCTCACTTTCCCTATAAATACCAAGCCCTCCTCTCATCCATTCGACTCCCCACTCATTCCCAACGAATTTCTGGTCTCATTACCTCCCAAGGAGTCCTCCCAAGGTGCCCCCAAGCCCTCAAGGTCCCAACCTTTGAGGTTTAAGAGTTACATTTTAAGGTAAGGGATCCGACCTCTCTCTTTCTTTTCAAGTAATCTCTTTTATGTCATTTCTTTTATACTCCATGTTCTTATGTTGGAGGATGTTATTTTATATTCATCCTACTGCCTATTTCATGTTCATATGATGAGAGACCCCCCTTGCTCTCATCAATTCGTTTTAAGAATGTTTAAGTGGCGCCGTTAGGCTGCCGAATTTTTAAGGGATTCTTTCACCTTCCTCGTTTTCAAGTTCTATTTTCATTCAAGTCTTTCATGTTCCTTTTTATTATGTTGGGGTATGATCTCTAAATTTATCATACTGGACTCTTATGTTCATATGATGAGAGACCCCATTTGATCGCTTCAATTCAGTATTTTGATGTTTTAAGTGGCGCCGTTAGGCTGCCGAATTTTTAAGTGGTTCTTCACCCTTCTCGTTTTGAAGTTCTACTTTCATGTCAATTATTTCAAGTTCCTTTTTGTTATGTTGGGGTATGATCTCTAAATTTATCATACTGGACTCTTATGTTCATATGATGAGAGACCCCATTTGATCGCTTCAATTCAGTATTTTGATGTTTTAAGTGGCGCCGTTAGGCTGCCGAATTTTTAAGTGGTTCTTCACCCTTCTCGTTTTGAAGTTCTACTTTCATGTCAATTATTTCAAGTTCCTTTTTGTTATATTGGGGTATGATCTCTATATCTATAATACTGGACTCTTATGTTCATATGATGAGATACCCCATTTGATCGCTTCAATTCAGTATTTTGATGTTTTAAGTGGCGTCGTTAGGCTGCCGAATTTTTAAGTGGTTCTTCACCCTTCTCGTTTTGAAGTTCTACTTTCATGTCAATTATTTCAAGTTCCTTTTTGTTATATTGGGGTATGATCTCTATATCTATCATACTGGAATCTTATGTTCATATGATGAGAGACCCCATTTGATCGCTTCAATTCAGTATTTTGAAGTTTTAAGTGGCGTCGTTAGGCTGCTGAACTTTTAAGTGGTTCTTCACCCTTCTCGTTTTGAAGTTCTACTTTCATGTCAATTATTTCAAGTTCCTTTTTGTTATATTTGGGTATGATATCTATATCTATCATACTGGACTCTTATGTTCATATGATGAGAGACCCCATTTTATCGCGTCAATTCAGTATTTTGAAGTTTTAAGTGGCGCCGTTAGGCTGCCGAATTTTTAAGGGATTCTTTCACCCTTCTCATTTTTCAAGTTCAATTTTCATGTCAAGTCTTTCAAGTTCCTTTTTATTATGTTGGGGTATGATCTCTATATCAATCCTACTGATCTCTTATGATCATATGATGAGGGACCCTTTTTGATCTTGTCAAAACATTTTCTTTTGAAGTTAAGTGACGCCGTAAGGCTGCCGAATTTTCATAAGAAAAATCTAATCTTTTTCCTTCCATGTTTTTCATTTCAAATGGTATGTCCCTAAAATTTCATTACCATGTCCATATGTCCTTGTTATTCATTCACCCTACTGTTTTATGGATCATTTATGAGTGGGTGACCCATGTCCCCTCTCATTTCAACGTTTTCTAAAACCCCGAAACTTAGCCGTTATGCTGCAGAATTTTCCCCTCAAAATGCCTCTCTCTTTTCTCAAAAATTATTTTATGTTATAAAGTGAATACTCAAAGCTCTCATTTCTACAAAGGTATTCACATATATATCAAAATGTTCCATTTTAAATTCTGGGATTTACATACATGAGAACCGCTTTCCCTTTCCGTGGGTTTAAAGTGACGTAAAGATCATGTCTTTAAAGCAGTTTTTAAAACGTTATGATTATGAAATGAAACCCATTTATTTTATGCTATGTGGGTTATTTATGAAATGTTTGATGATGATATATGTGGCTCACATGATAATAAAGGCAAATTTAAGGGTGCGCCCTGATAGCGCTCCAATGCATTGGGTAATGATGTAACCACTAGAGATTACAATTTTCACGATACCTTTGGTGAATAACCTTGGTAATTTTCAAATGACACCTTGGGGATGGACCTTGGTGATATGTTCATGATTGTCTATGTTAAATGATGTAGCCACATCTTCAAGTTATGAAAAATGTTATTTTTATTATGAAATGCCTCATGATTTCTTTCTCATGCCTTAAAGTTCTTTTCATGTCCTTATTGAAGTATCTAAAGTTCACATGTAAAATGTTCCTCTTGTTTCCCTTACTGGGCCTTCTGCTCACCCTTTCTTTTGATGTATGTCCCCAGGTTATGAGATGCAGTAATGAACCTAGAATGAACTTAAGGAGACGCCTTTCAAGTGTTTAAGAAGAATGTTTTATGTTATTTTCATGTATTATGTTCCTGGTTTCCAAGACACTAGACCTTAAAGATCCTCAGTTCCGTGTAATGGAATGAAAAGTTATGTTATAAAAAGACGGGATGCTATAGTTGGTATCAAAGGATGGTTTAGTTATTTGTGGAAATTAGGATATGAAAACTCTAGGAGGAACCCTATAGAAAAGTCTAATATAGGAAATCTTCCTGGTATTTTGGTGAGTATTGAGTAAGGGGTTGTCAAGAAAATACATCCCTGTCTGGATACGAGCAGGTAGAGGTGGCTCTGGCACAGATATACATAGGGGTAAAACCCGAAAACACCGCTTTGATCTAGACTCGAACGGGAACTGGTACACGACAACGGGCCTTGCTGCACTCTTGGTTACGACACTCCCGGGGGATATGCTTTGGTAAATTCATAAGCTTGGTATGAACCATTGTTAAAGGAACAAAGATAAAATAAAATAAAGGTTCACATAAGAATATATGATCATTCATAACCTAGATGGGAACCTAGGAGATCACAAGTTAGGGTATACCTTTCATATACAAGTTATCCTTATATGCTTTCAGTTCCTTTTCATGATTATTAGCTAAGTACTTAAGCCCCTAACTATGATTTCTCTTCTTAGTTAATGGTGGGAAATGGAAGAACATGTTCCGACAACCAATGTGATAGAAAATGCGACGATTTTCGTATTAATATGATAGGGATGATTAGGGGATTAAAATATGATTATTATTTTGGAAGACGTTCATTATTTTGGGAACCATATTTGATCGAGGTAAATAGATTACTACAGTATTTTCATTGAGGATTAAGGTTGACTTATATTTTGAAGAATCGATGAATTTAAGGTGAACTTATAGTAATTTAGGTTACTTATGGGAATGACTAACCTATCTTGGGTAAAATATGTTTAGGTTAGCTACTTTTTTATAAGATGTTAGGAGTGGTTGATGTTGTCTGGAGAAGAACAATGAAGTTGTTTTGGAAGACTATGTTATCAAATCCTTTTTGTATTTGGGTTTCAATCTTAGTTTGGTTTGTTTTGAGGAATTTTAAGGACCGCTATTTATGGAATGGTCTATGATGAAGTTTGGGTAGTACCATGGAACTTTGATGATTTAAAAGTAGTTTCCATTCCTATGGGATTCTTTCTTTTTGAAGAGTTGTTTTACCTTAACCTTTCTATTTTTGGGATAATGTTTAAAGATAGAAGAAATAGATAGTTAATCTTTTGTAGATTATGTGATTCTATAGAAGATGATTCATGTGCTTTTATGAGACCAAGTGTTTTTGAATTCTCATCATTTGGAGAAAATATTAGTGTTGGTAGGGACTTGTTAAAGGATGAAACTCTACTTGAAGGTAAGTATATTTTCTTATGTTTTTGTTCTATGTAGTAAATGAAATCCTCAAAATTATGAAAAGAAACGTAAAACAAAAATGTTGTTGGTTCACGTTTCCTACTAGGTAATCAAAGACCGTTTACACACATCATAAGTTTGGGATTTTCTCATGGTTAACTTTCTCCTAATCATGTTCTCTATCACTCTCCCTCAGAACATGACCCTTTGTTTTCTCCTCCATGTCCATGTTTTCCTACATGGAACCCTAGTGTGGGTTAACTCGGGTGACCTTTGTACTTCCCTTTCTTTATTTTAAAGTAATAGTTTTACTGACTCCTTTTCGGATGTGGGACTTTCAATGAAATTTCAAAACCCAATTTTAAAATTGCGAGGACGCAATTTCTTAAGGGGGGAAGATTGTAACGACCCAAAATTTTTTAAACAAAATTTGTTTCCCAATTTTATGTGTTATTGTTATACTCAACAAAAATGTTTTATTTGATAAACATGATGAGATCAGTGGGTTTTGACTATTATATGACCATCGGTCAATATGACCGCTATGAACAAAATGTTTTGATTATTGTCTCTATATATAATTAATCTTGGTTGATTATTATAGAAAGAAGATTTGATGGCCTCACCTAGTAGTCATGGATCGATCGAAGCCCATCTAACAGAGCTTGGGAAGAAGGTAGCACCATTGGCCTTTGCTCTGGACCAAACCCAAGCCGAACTTCATCATGTGAAGCTAGAACGGAATCGCCTTCGCGAGAAGTTCAAACTGATAGAAATTACTACTCGGGCAATGTTGACCGAGCCGCCCCAAGATTCTATCACCCTAGCACACCTTACTCTTAGGTCCTATGCTGGTATTATAAGGGGCTATGTAACGAGACCGTAACTGCCTTGTGTAATCCTTGTTTTAAATAAAAATTGGGATTTCTGCTTATGATGAAGTTTATGAATTTTCAAATGACTGGATAAAAATAATATGCATATTTTTGATGAATTTTCAAAAGAATATTTTGAAAAAAAAATGTTTATGTAAACCTTAAATAACATAAAATGTGTAATGATTTTCGAAAAATGGTCTTCTACAATTATGTTCAGTACGAAATTTGGAGTCTAATAAGATCAACTTGATTTTCGATGAATAGTAAATTATGAATAGTGATTTTATGATTAGGATTAGTAATATGACCAAATGGATTAGTAATCTCACTTAAAGAAAGTTTTAAAATAATCTAGGCACCTTGATTAAGTAATGTGATTCAATAAGATAGTTAAATAACGGTTTCATTAATTATTATTCAAGAATTAGTTTTTTCGGGTGAATAGTGTTTTTTTAATTAAAAATTTAATTAAAAATAATTAGAAAATTATTTTTAAAAAAATGACTTTATTTTTGAACTCAGAGCATCGATATTATGTTATGGTAATTTTTGGGGTTTTTTTCTGAAAAAATGAATTTTCGATGAATAGTGTTTTTATTTAAAAATTAAATTAAAAATATTTAGAAAATTACTTTTATAAAATGGATTTCATTTTTTAAATCAGAGCATTGATATTTGGTTAATGTGAAATTTTGGGATTTTTCTGAGAAAGTTGAATTTTCAGTGAATAGTAAAAATACAGTTTTATGGTTTCGGTATGTTTAATGACATCATAACGGTGTCATGATGATGTCATGAGATCTTTTGAGGGTTGGCCGGCCAAGGGTGATGAATTATTGTTTTGGGGGCCCCATGTGGCCTAAATCCATGATAAATGACAAGGGAGAGCACATGGGTTTGAGAAAAGCACATGTGAGGTGTCCCTTGGCCATTAATGCCTTGTCCCCTCACTTTCCCGATAAATACCAAGCCCTCCTCTCATCCATTCGACTCCCCACTCATTCCCAACGAATTTCTGGTCTCATTACCTCCCATGGAGTCCTCCCAAGGTGCCCCCAAGCCCTCAAGGTCCCAACCTTTGAGGTTTAAGAGTTACATTTTAAGGTAAGGGATCCGACCTCTCTCTTTCTTTTCAAGTAATCTCTTTTATGTCATTTCTTTTATACTCCATGTTCTTATGTTGGAGGATGTTATTTTATATTCATCCTACTGCCTATTTCATGTTCATATGATGAGAGACCCCCCTTGCTCTCATCAATTCGTTTTAAGAATGTTTAAGTGGCGCCGTTAGGCTGCCGAATTTTTAAGGGATTCTTTCACCTTCCTCGTTTTCAAGTTCTATTTTCATTCAAGTCTTTCATGTTCCTTTTTATTATGTTGGGGTATGATCTCTAAATTTATCATACTGGACTCTTATGTTCATATGATGAGAGACCCCATTTGATCGCTTCAATTCAGTATTTTGATGTTTTAAGTGGCGCCGTTAGGCTGCCGAATTTTTAAGTGGTTCTTCACCCTTCTCGTTTTGAAGTTCTACTTTCATGTCAATTATTTCAAGTTCCTTTTTGTTATGTTGGGGTATGATCTCTAAATTTATCATACTGGACTCTTATGTTCATATGATGAGAGACCCCATTTGATCGCTTCAATTCAGTATTTTGATGTTTTAAGTGGCGCCGTTAGGCTGCCGAATTTTTAAGTGGTTCTTCACCCTTCTCGTTTTGAAGTTCTACTTTCATGTCAATTATTTCAAGTTCCTTTTTGTTATATTGGGGTATGATCTCTATATCTATAATACTGGACTCTTATGTTCATATGATGAGAGACCCCATTTGATCGCTTCAATTCAGTATTTTGATGTTTTAAGTGGCGTCGTTAGGCTGCCGAATTTTTAAGTGGTTCTTCACCCTTCTCGTTTTGAAGTTCTACTTTCATGTCAATTATTTCAAGTTCCTTTTTGTTATATTGGGGTATGATCTCTATATCTATCATACTGGACTCTTATGTTCATATGATGAGAGACCCCATTTGATCACTTCAATTCAGTATTTTGAAGTTTTAAGTGGCGTCGTTAGGCTGCTGAACTTTTAAGTGGTTCTTCACCCTTCTCGTTTTGAAGTTCTACTTTCATGTCAATTATTTCAAGTTCCTTTTTGTTATATTTGGGTATGATATCTATATCTATCATACTGGACTCTTATGTTCATATGATGAGAGACCCCATTTTATCGCGTCAATTCAGTATTTTGAAGTTTTAAGTGGCGCCGTTAGGCTGCCGAATTTTTAAGGGATTCTTTCACCCTTCTCATTTTTCAAGTTCAATTTTCATGTCAAGTCTTTCAAGTTCCATTTTATTATGTTGGGGTATGATCTCTATATCAATCCTACTGATCTCTTATGATCATATGATGAGGGACCCTTTTTGATCTTGTCAAAACATTTTCTTTTGAAGTTAAGTGACGCCGTAAGGCTGCCGAATTTTCATAAGAAAAATCTAATCTTTTTCCTTCCATGCTTTTCATTTCAAATGGTATGTCCCTAAAATTTCATTACCATGTCCATATGTCCTTCTTATTCTTTCACCCTACTGTTTTATGGATCATTTATGAGTGGGTGACCCATGTCCCCTCTCATTTCAATGTTTTCTAAAACCCTGAAACTTAGCCGTTATGCTGCAGAATTTTCCCCTCAAAATGCCTCTCTCTTTTCTCAAAAATTATTTTATGTTATAAAGTGAATACTCAAAGCTCTCATTTCTACAAAGGTATTCACATATATATCAAAATGTTCCATTTTAAATTCTGGGATTTACATACATGAGACCCGCTTTCCCTTTCCGTGGGTTTAAAGTGACGTAAAGATCATATCTTTAAAGCAGTTTTTAAAACGTTATGATTATGAAATGAAACCCATTTATTTTATGCTATGTGGGTTATTTATGAAATGTTTGATGATGATATATGTGGCTCACATGATAATAAAGGCAAATTTAAGGGTGCGCCCTGATAGCGCTCCAATGCTTTGGGTAATGATGTAACCACTAGAGATTACAATTTTCACGATACCTTGGTGAATAACCTTGGTAATTTTCAAATGACACCTTGGGGATGGACCTTGGTGATATGTTCATGATTGTCTATGTTAAATGATGTAGCCACATCTTCAAGTTATGAAAAATGTTATTTTTATTATGAAATGCCTCATGATTTCTTTCTCATGCCTTAAAGTTCTTTTCATGTCCTTATTGAAGTATCTAAACTTCACATGTAAAATGTTCCTCTTGTTTCCCTTACTGGGCCTTCTGCTCACCCTTTCTTTTGATGTATGTCCCCAGGTTATGAGATGCAGTAATGAACCTAGAATGAACTTAAGGAGACGCCTTTCAAGTGTTTAAGAAGAATGTTTTATGTTATTTTCATGTATTATGTTCCTGGTTTCCAAGACACTAGACCTTAAAGATCCTCAGTTCCGTGTAATGGAATGAAAAGTTATGTTATAAAAAGACGGGATGCTATATACATGACGACGAACATGGAATTTTTACTATTCTAAATTATAGAGGGGACGGAACATAGTGTCCTCTAGTTGCTTCAATGGTTCACTATGTACTATAATTTTTATATAAGGAACTGTCTATCTAATGTAATTATGTTTTACATAGGATGAGTTTAGAATAAATTTTAAAAATTGAAGTACCCATTTAGTCTAACCTAGGTGCATCTACATCAAACCTGAATTTTTTCCCTTTTGTTTTTTTTTGTTTTCAATTTTTTGCACACTTTAGTTATCCCAAGAATTAATTATTCTAAAAATAAAAAAATAATATGGTTTTAAGTTCATTTATTATTTATTAATGGTTCCTTAGAGGAAAATATGTGTTCATTTCTCAAGAGGTATTCATTGATGATTTTTTATTTCAAATTTGAGAGTCCTCCAAGAATCAACTTATCAAATTTGGAACTATTTTTTTGGATATAATTCAATTGATCACTATTTATTTCACTTTTAACATATTTACTTACTTTAATTAAGTTAAAAAAATTTCATAAAACTAGAAACTATTTTTGATTCATCTTATCCCAAGGAAGAAATTGTTTTATTATTTTATAGACATGTCATATGATTACAAAACTCAAAATGTACAATGGATTTATTTATATATCTCATAATGTTACTTAAATAGGACCTAAAGTAGAATATATTATAATCTTTTTCAAAGAAATCATTTAATTATCTCTCTATTTTTTATATTTCTATAAAAATATGGTCTATTCATAAGAATAATCTTCTCTATTACTTATCACTAGTGAAGAATACCACTAGAATATGATAGCCAAACTAAAGAACCCCTCTCGCTATAAATGTGATTACTTACTCTAAGTTACAATAAAATAATTATTAACACATTAAGATGATTAGGTGAAGGGAGTTTAATTAACCATATACTCTATTATCATTAATTTTGTTTGTTATCAAATCTTAGTCGTGGCCCATATTTGTATTTTACAGAATCAGTATCATCGATGGAAGTTGAGAGTAATGATAAATAAGAGGAACCAACAATTTAGGTTAATATAAAGTAATAAATGTATAAAAATAAATGCCATGTAATGTGGTGCAGATAATACCTCCTAAGCATCATCCAGCTTATCTACTTGATGAGGACACAACATTAGAAGACAATGATCCTATCTAATTTTCTCTCTTACCTTCCCCAATATATTTCTTCAAATATCCAATTATTTTGGATGTTTGGATATTTATTTTTCATTCTATTTAATAGTTTCACTATTTATATTATCTTATAAATAATAAGAGAAATAAAATGAGGTGGTTCACAATATAAAACCCTCCATCCACCTTCATTCTGTGGTTAATCAATAACATGTCTGTCTGTAAATAGTAAAAACAAAACACCCACTTATGAGAATGAATAATGAATTTTATCTCTCTATATCTCTCTCACTATAATTTTACTTTTATTAAATTAAATTTATCATGTTATATTTTGATTAATTTAGATGGTCAAAAAAGGATCACCTAGGATCTTATATCATACTACCTATGAAAATAACAATATTATATCTCTCATCCCCACTTGTTTTAATTTTCCCATATTTTTAGTTTTTTAAATTTAAATAGTTTCGTATATTTTATATGCGGTGGGTTTCCATATTTTTATACATTTCATGTGTGATTTTATTCTTATTACTTCCATTTAAATAATTGTTTTAACTAATTTTCTCCCACATGGATACATAATTATTTCAGGATATCTAGGACACATAATATACTTTTGAAAATATGGATTCATTTTATTTTAAATTGTAAAATAAGTATTAATTTAATTATATTTAATTAAAACAGATTTTATTATACATAATCTAGATCAAGAAAGAAGAATTTTATTTAGTCACATGGTAATAAAAAGTAGTTATTCAAGTATTCAATATTAAACAAAAAATTAAATATTCTTTTAAATTATAGTAGTTTGATAAATTACGATACAAATGGAAGCATCTAATTTTTTTTCAAAATAACAGTATATGTGGATGAAAAAACAAAATCCATAATGAAGGGTGATAAAAAATTGAGGGTCAGTTGTCCAAATATTTCTTCCATTCCTTATATATCATAATTATCCATCGCTATAAATCTATTTGGAATGATTTAGTATCATAAATAAAATTATAATTAATTAAATAAGAGTTTTTCAAATGAATGAATTAAATAAAATTGATTAAATTAGTGTATGGTTATTGATAGTGATGGAAGGGAAGTTGAATATTGGACATGAATGAAAAAGTGGAAAAATAATTTATTAAATCTAATTACATAGGGATACATTAATGATTGTGAAATTGTAAACTATGTTGTGAAGCTTGAATAAGGTAATTAAAAAGGTTATTTTATGTTAATATTGAGTTTTACTTAAATCCTTAAAAATTAACATACTTTAAACAAGGAAAACATTTGAATAAGTGTATGCCAAGTGAATAATAATTTTGAGAGGCATTCAATGAGGACACGAAATAATTCAAGTATGGGGGAGTGATTCATCCATATTTTTACATATTTCTAGTTTATATTTTAGTATAGTTAATATAAATATTATTTTATGATGTCATAAATAAATAAATTTTATATTTTAATAAGTAAATAATAATTTTAATGTGTAAATTGCCTAAAATTTGAATTTTAATGATAAAAATAATAATATTAATTTAAATATTAGTGGATATATTTTTAAAATTTTAATTTTCATATTTTTAAGTTGAAATAATTAATATTATATGATGGTTTCCTACTCTAATGTGATTTTAATGGAGTTGTGTGATATTAAACTATAATCCCAAAACATTTGTAAGAGTAACATGAAGCCCCAAAAAATGTTCTAGATTAATTAATGTGGAAAAAACATTATTTATAAGCAATATATTAATAACTACACTGTGTTGGAATTAAAATATCACTTTGTAAGAACAAACTAGTCATTATAAATCTATATGAGGTTAACTATCATTAATTTGACATTTTAGAATATTATACTCTAAAATTTTAAACCCGTATATATATAAACTTTATTGACTACCTTCTATGTTAGATTTAACAAAAAAGGTGAGTGATACCAAAATTATAATTGCATCCAAATTTTTGTGTGATCAAATTAGTGATAGCTAACCCATGTAATATTTACTCTACTTTATTATAAATTGTATAAGAATAAAATTATTTTTGGGAAAGTATCTATGAATAACTACTATGAAAAATATTTTCCTACAATCACCAAACCATGATTATAATTTCACAACTCAAGATATCAATATTCTAGAGGTCCATTGTAACTATTATTCCCATTAAGCTACATGTGGCTGCCTATATGAAAAAATGTACATGAATAATATTTTTGAATTAAAATTTTTAGTAAAAATGGGTAACGAACTTGAAAACAACCACATGTCATTAAACTATAAAACAGGGTGGTAAGAGACCATGGGAGAATAACCATCTTGATAGATAATAATTAAAATACCATACATAGAGAAATATATCACTCAGACAATATATAATGAATTCATCCCTGACAATCCCAAATCTCTCTTATTACTATTTGAGGAGATCATTCCTCCATTGTTGTGGGTATTAAACCTTATACTCTATCAATGATAAACAATGTATTATAGATTTAATATAATTATTTTCTTTATTTTAAAAATATTAGTTTCTTATTATACTTTTTCACTATTTTAAATTTGTTCCACTCAAATTCCTTAGTTATAGACAACTAATATAAGGATAAGTCTCCTGTGATGTTTACAAAAATTCTCTTAAGATCTCATTCTTCACTGCTCTTAGGTTTTAAATTATTTGTTATGAGGTTAGGGGTCTTTGAGGGATTGTGGGGAGATTTAAAACCTTTTCTATTTAATAACCACCAACTAAATCTATCCTCAAGTCATCCATTCCCTCCCCTCTCTTATCTCATTTCATACTTAGTGTAATTAGATGGATCATGAATTGAACAATGTATGGCCGGATCTGGTTAAGAGTGATGGCATGTTTATGGTGATGGAATGGTAATCACGTAAGACCATGGAAGAGGTGTGACTTTATGTTATTAAGAGGTCTCTAAAAGTCCATTGATACTCGAAATCTATGTTCAGTGTGGTTATCATTTAATGGTATTTATTGGATCATCAAATTAATCTTAACCAACTAATGTGGATGATGAAGGTCCCATGCTATCCAAACCAAGTACTAGACCATTTATTTCCAATGACTAATTATTTTATTTTCATTATTTTAAATCATGTATTCTACATAAAAAATACACCCATTTGCATTGATTCCATTCATTAAAAAATGTCAAAAATATAAAAATAAGTGATTGGAATAGTGAATAATCGATGAAATCTCTTCGTGAGATAACCCTGATATACCACTATGTCTCATTAGAGTAAGTCTATAAATTACTATTTATTTGAGTCTCAATATATGTTTATAATTGTATATACTACTCTAATTATCCTTATTTATTATTTCATAATTTTTAAAATCATAAAATACCTATATATATTAATCAATGGTTTCCATTGATTCATGATCACTCCAAGCACTGAGATCATGTCATGTGTACCACATTAATTATTGTGGTCAATTTAATACACAATTATTTAGTAAAAACTCTAAGACTCATAACATATATTCTAAATTTAAAATTCCAATATAATATTTAATTTTTCAAAAATCATCAACCACCAATGTGTTCCCATGATGCCACCATAACACAGTAAATTACATCTCCTCTCTCAACACTACAAACCACAAATTTTAAACTTAAACATAAAAATAAAAATATTTATTTATATATTTCAAATATACATCTCTTAAATAAATGACACATGGTATGCATAAAATTGTGAGATAGTCTTTTACTTCCCAAAACACTAAGTTCCATTGCCACCACTAAATTTATCCTTCCCATTTCATGTTTATTCTTGAAAAACTAGACAATCATCATGGTATCCATTATAGGATAACCAAACATCAGCTCTTATTTTCAACATCAACCTTAAAAACCACAATAGTCATTCCACCTTGTAACACATCCTTTTGATTTCTATCACCACAACTAGTATTATAGAATATTTAACCCTGTATATCATGTTTCATATCTGATGAATGAACCACAGTCACAACCACCATTAAACCACAAGATAAAACCTATTTTGTAGTAGGCCATATCCAGAACCACAAACCTATAGTTAAAAGGGATAAATCTAAGTTTATCTATATAATAGAAGAACAAAAATAGTTTCTAACAGTATGAAATTTTCATTTTCCATTGGACCATGGAATTGTCTTCCTACCTCCATGTCACAGTTTCTTCTTCCTACACCAAAAATATTCTAAATTTCTCAATGTAGTTCCATGAAATCTCTAACTCTTTTAATGCCTTAAAAATCTAGATATTTCTTTCCAACATTATATAATATATAAAATCTTTATTGATCTATAATTCATTAAGAAATCTCCTCTTCACATTACACTTTCCATGTAAAACCATTAAGGTATGTATTTCCCTTCATTAAACATATACTCCATATAGTCACTGAGTTTTCTTCACTAATTATTTGGTCATACATACTCATCCAAATACTAATATTATAAATGTTTCAATGTTATTTATCTGTCACCAATTATGGTTTACAAGAATGATAACAATATTCATGATCTCCCAATCACATAACATTTGGAGTACTACCATTATATATATTGGATATTTTTCCAATTAATACTTTTATAATCATCACATTCCAACACAAATCCTCTTGGTTATCATTGATTACCAACAACATCAACATTGATATAAATATATCATTGTCACCAAAACCAATATAATTTGAAATAAATGGCATGTAATATATGGATACAATAGGGTTGTTGCAAGGGGTATCATGAGGTGTTGTGTGGAGTAGTAGGGTAATACATGGGTTAGAGTGATTTCATATGGTATAAAGGAATATTATGTGGGGTAGAATTGTAATTTTCTTTAGTAAGGATGGTCATTATGTGGGTTAAAAAACAGTATATTGGCTTGTGTGGGAAGATCCATGTTGAGTGAGACTAGTCATTGGATTTGTGTCGGATGGAAGGGGAGCATTGAGCAGCCATCATGGGCCAACCTTCTCACTGAAAAATTACATTTCTCTCCAAAATATTAAAAACATCATTTAGAGCATATTTATTTACTGAATGCATCTAAAATTTCATCAATTTCATAACCTAAACTAAAAAATCATATGTATATGATTAATTTAAACTTAAAATAAATTTAAAAAACTCACATTATATAAATAAGTATATCAATTATCCAAACATTCATGGTCTTTAAAAATTTAACGGCTACTTATCATATTCCAATAACTTATTATCAGAATTTATCATGCTCTTGGTATTCACTACGAAGTGGCATGCTATCATATTTTTATAAAAAGTTACAATTCCAAAATCATATTTTTATCATCATATCATTGTAAAAAACAAAAAAATCTATGTTATGTTACTTCTACATGAATATATATGATTCATGAACAAATTTTTTATCCTTCCCACCAAAGATTTAAGAAACATAACCCATGAAAATAAAAATAAAGTAACCCCTCTAGAAATAAGTAACCTCACATCATTCCCATACACCCATGGTAACTTAAATAATGATATAATTAATTTATCAAGGAATATTAATATAATAACACCTATTTTTTGAAATTCATATACCCACTTCTTCCATGAACTAAATTATAAAAATTGTATTTGATTCTATTTTTTAATGACCTCCGAATGAATGTTTTTAATAAAATCCATATGGTATCCAACATAAGGATTCAATAATGTCCCTATATAACCAACGGATGGTGAAAAAATGTAATGGGTGTACAAAATATATTTCAATGTAGATTTCACATGAATTCAACCACTATTAATTTCAATGGATTGCTACAAAATTCAAGTATTAGGTATCTATATTTTAACATACACACTTCACCTATAATCAATGAAGAATCTACCGTTTGGAGTAAAATTAATCAATATTTAGAAATTAACTAAAATATTCTATAAAACACAATAATGTGAATTATCCATGGAATAAACTAGTTTGTCAAAGTATACAAAAGTGTCCACTTCTAAATAATATCTCATGCATATTTTCATAGAATACTCAAAAAAATTAAAACTAACTACAATCCTCCAAGATCAACCTCTACTGCCTATGGATGTCCTCCTTCTAGTTTAGATCATCTACCATAAGGACATTAACCTCACCTATATCTTGGAATATAATAACAATATACACACAAAGACACACTAGGTGTACATGAAATGGATCAGGATGTAGTAAGATTTCACCAATGATCATAATGCACCAATCACATTATGATATCATGGATTATTTTTACATTACATGTGAAATGAGATGTAATACTTAATGTAGATGTAAGAAAATATATCTTATCATAACTAGTAAAATTAATATATCCTAAAATTTAAATGAAATTGGATAATAGAGAACTATGGAGGTACTAAATGGGGACTCAAAACATATTATATCAGCATATAATATCATCTATCCATGAAGAAAAGTAATATATAAAAATAATAAACTATGAGTAAATTTTCCCAAATGACGATAAAGTATCTATCATAAGGATATCAACCCGGGTGACCACAATTGTGAGGATATAATCATATTAAATGATCAAGTCCGCATATAAGGAAATCATCCCACGAAATAGTAACTATATAAATTATCCACCTACCATGATCAATCAAATTTGACCAAATGATCTATGTGTCTATGGGAAGGAGGACACACTGATATCCAATCTTACCAATATTTTACAAAAAATTCCCCATGAAAATCATTTAATATTTTAAATTAAATTAGTCAACATAACATTATATATAACATGGAAGAAGTTTGATCATATATAAATAGACAACATGATTTTCTAAACAACAATTAAATCTAATTATAACTCATATAACTCACTACTTTAAATGAGTAAACATCATCATAAGTTCATGTTACTAATTACTTATATCCCAAATAAATATCCAACTCTAGCATAGAAATAAATAATTATTCCAATTTTCATTTTTTTCATTTAAATAATTTCAGTGTTTTCAATGATCTTTCCACGTTTAACACAGCTCAAAAACACTCATAACCTATATAGTTAATATCAATTGATTCTATATAGTCGAAATTTTATGTCTATGCCCACCCAAAACAACATGGAACATTTTCCAACATTATATTTGTTTTAAATTAATTTTAAAGCATCCAAAATTCTCAATATAATAATAGGAATTGAGGTCATTGACCTTGGTGATTATTCATCGACACTAGTTTTCTTGAAAAATATCGCATTCTTTATGTTTTCTTCGCAAACCATATAGAATAAAAAATATCTAATTTTTGAAATTAGAAACTAAAGAAAATATATAAAAACTAAAATGGAATTGAAAATAAAATTTTTAATAACCTCATATCTTTGTCTCATGAATAATCTTCATACATTTAATGGAATTGATTGGGGGGATTTTTGTGAAACCAAGGAACAAATATGAGTGAAAAATATAGATAATAGGGGTATTTTTGGAGAATATAAATAGGAAATGGTATTTATTATATCTCTTACTTCCTCTATTTATTGTAAAACCACAATATCATAAACTGATAATAGTGTTTTCTTAAATTTTTTTAATAAATTTCAAAAATGAGACTAAAATTACTATACCTTATTTATGTTCATGTCCCTAGTTTCTTTAGAAATTCATTATTTTTCAATAAAAAACCATTAAAAATTATTTTATCTCCCTTTAAAATATTTAACAATAAAAATAAATTAACTACCACTAAAATAAATAACCATCTCTTTAAATAATTTTAACACCTTAAAATGATTAATTTGAATTATTATATGGTTTATTATCGAAATATTAATAAAAAAAATAATAAAATATAAAGTTTAATTAAAATAATAAAATATTTAAATTACCTAAAATTACTATGTGGACAAAATTTTTAAAAAATACTATAAAAATAAAGTGATCTATATGAATATGTCTTCATAACTAAGTGGTATTTAGGATTAATGCATACATAACACAATTTCAAACAATAAAATATGAAAAATAATGAAAATAGTGTTGGATATGTTTATGAACAAAATCATAATATATATATAAATAATTTTTACTATAGATTTCCTCCAAATTAGGATTTTCATGTATAAATAAGATTTATATTCTTCCTTAATGACTATACTAGACACTTGAGAAATCCTACACCGAATGTATCATTTAATTATCTATTTTATAAGACAAAACATATGGGATGTGTGTTCATTATTATGATGAATACAAGGGTAAGGGAATTTACACATGTTTTATAAAATCATGATTAAATATAGTTATATTAAAATTTAATCTTTGATATCTTATACATACTAGTATAAAATATAAGTGTAATGTGGTGTGAATCATTATACATAGTTGAATCCCTCTTACACCAAGAGATTTTTTTTCATCTTACATAGAATTCTGTGGTATAAGCACAATGTGGGTGAAGGATAATCCCTCTTATATAATGATATATTCAGATTGATATGTGGATACATTCAAGTGTGGGATGTTTATGTTTTCTACACATGTGTTCCTCATCAATTGCATAAAATGGTGAACAAGGATATTTTAAATGTAAGGCCCCGACCATAAATATTAAATAATATTGAAATAATTTAATAATTCACATTGAGGTTATTTTCAGGTTTATGGTTTTATATAATTAGGCCAGAATTATTAAAGTACATATCAATAATTACTAAGTAGAAACTTCTAATCAGTTTCAATTTTTTTCAAAAAATAAAAACATGTAAAAAAAGAAACATGTCTAGTTCTTTATTTTAGGCAGCATGAATTTTCCTTGATCCCATCCTTGACGCAATTCATCTTTATTTCATGTGAAATATATTTCAAAAACATGGGATAAACATTAAAATCTTAGTAAGGGATACACAATGTAGGAAAACTTTTAGTTTTTCCAAACAACAAGTAATCCATGATACATTATCATAACAAATAATTTTCACCTTTATGGAGTATTAAACACTCTTCACTGAATAAAATATCATATATTACCCTTTTTAACCAAATTATTTCCATAAAACCCATATAAAGAACACTTAACATATAAAGGAAACATGGGACCTAAACATACTTAAATGGAATAACCATACGGTTCACTTCCACAGATATCACTAATCGTAATAGCCATACATCAGACTTCCATAACTAATACATTGGAGTTTATAATGTAACCATACATCATTTTTTATCATGGCACCAACCATCATTTGGTTTATCACATAACCACCCTTTAAATGTCCAAGTACCATTATAAAACCATAACACATAATATATTACAAATATAAACATTTCACTAATGAAATTTTATTTGTAATCACAAGATTTCATTTCAAGATATTGAAATAGTAAATCTATTTCAAAAACCATTTTTAATACCAAAACACCCAAAAACATAATAAGGGGGTTCTTTTCCTTTTAAAAAACATTAAGGCTTATAGAGGAAGCCGACTAACTATTACGGTGGATGAGAGGTCATTATCGTCGCAAAGGTTACAAACATTACTTTTTTACATTAGTAAAAAGATTTTTAGAAAAATGATTCCGTTTAAATGAAATTAAATATCAAATGGGTTTATTATATACAGTATAAAAGAATGAGGTGTATATTATCAAAACATGCCTCAATGAATGGAGATAGATACGAAGTCCCTTACCTAATGTCTGACATGACCCGTCCGTTCTTTAATTTAATGAATAATAAACTTAATATAATTAATACTTGCTTAAGAACATTATTTAACTTTATTATTTCTTTTATATGACTTATTAACTACTTATGACAATTATTAAATTATTGATTTCATATCGAACATTTTTTTGATGTTCAAAAATTGAATAAAAAATGAACTTGTTATAATTATAAATTGCCCATGTGGTCGAAATTTCATTATATTAAGAAATATATTCATGATTTACATATCATATATATAATATATATCTAGTATATATGTATTTATAATACTCAATATCAAATAGATATATGAAAATTAAATGCTTCCATCATGGAGATGGTAAGTCGTACGGTCGCTTGAACGCTACTAACATTTATTTTTGTTCATATTAAAAGGAATGAAAACGAAATGATACACAACTATATTATTATTACATTATATTTTATTATTTTATATATTAAGTAAGTTTATTTATAATATCCTTTATACATTCCATGTATGCTATGAATGAGTCATATCACTTTGAGGGGGCGGTAGTCCTCACTTCCTCCAATAAAATTATCGTATATAAACAACATGAATATAATAAAGGTATGTTATAAAATATAATTAAAGAAGATTATAGATATTTTCAATATAATATATAATAATAATTCCATCATAATGGCCACTATAAGAGGTGGTAGGATAATATTGAACAATCATCATTTTGTGAGGAAGTAGTTCTTCGTCTATAGAAACATTATGTTCTATACCCATTAGATAGAGGTGTGTGTAAGTGTAGTTTGAATACATCTCATAAATAAACTTATCATTTTGAGGATACTAGTGTTTTTATGTTAAAAAATAATAAAAATAGAATATGGAGTGAATAAGTAATATAAAACAAGAGAACTTGAGGGAAGACGTTCCCTATAAATCAGGTAAGTCCCTTTACTTTGAACCAAAAGGCTTTCTTGTAGTGATTTATGCCTATATTAAGGCTTCTAGGTGGAATAGATGGATCTAGGTTGCTTTTTTGGGTATATTTTGAATGTTCCAAGGGGCTTGAGTGGTGTGAGTAATGGGATAGTGGTGATAGCCTTTTATAAGGGGGAGGAGGGGCTCTTAAGGAATGATTAAAAATAATATATATATTTTAAACTGATTTTATTTTTAGAAAAATCCAAGACATATTTAATTAGAATATAAGGTGCATATAAGTCTAAATAAAATCATCCAATAATAATTGGGTAGGTTTTGGATATTTTCTATCCTTATTGTTTTTATTTAACCCATTGTCAACTTATTTAACATTTACCAGGTTCTCTTATATATTCATACAATATAGTTAATATAGTTACTATAAAATGACAATAGAATAAAAAGTGGTTAATTAATGACATTATCAACATTATATAATTAATTTTTCTGAATCTTAGTTTTTTAGGATTATTATATCATTTAATATAATATTAATTTATTTAAACACTCATTTATGTCAATTTAAATATAATTCTTATCAAGGCATTTAATAAATCAATATAAACCTTATTATTTCAAGAAAACAACAATAAATAAATGAAAAAAGACATAATGACCCCAAAATTCTTTGATGGCATAACAATTTTCAAAATAAATTAATTTTAATATTTATAATCTCATTTATTTAAAATATTTATTAATGATGATATAATTACATAATCATTGTGTAATAAATAAGTTTAATTATTTGTTGTCTAAAAATTATAAATAAAATATCAGGATGTTGTAAATCTTTTTATCTTTAAAATTAATATTTATAGTCCAAGATATATCTAATATAACCCTAAATAAACTTGTTTTACTAAAAGATATTAGTTTTTGTTATTTTGTCCTTACTTTAAATTAATTGATATAAACTGTCATAATCACTCCCAAGTGGCTCTATGGGGTCCAAAAATCGACCAAAGTATGACCATGGCCGTACATATATCAACTAGTAGTATTAGGACACATGTTAGGGTAATATTATATTATTATAATAATATTCTTTTACCCTTATTTACCAAATTTTCCCTCTAACCATGGTAAATAAAATATTTACTAAAGTTAATATTCCTAATTACTAAAATTAAAAGTTACCTATTTAACCTATTTAGACCTCCTTATTCCAAATATGGATTCCATTTTTTCAAATTCAAATCTCAAATTATAGGAAATTAATTTAGAAATAATTCTGGTTGTCAAAACCAAAAGTTTTTTTAAGAAATAATTACTATAAAAAATCGACACTTGTTTATATCCAATTTCAAAGGGAAATTACATCCAATGAACATAATTATATTGAAACATAAAAATATAATCTAATTGAACTTTAAAAAAATTTAAAAATATAATTTATATATATAAATAAATTATATTAAAAGGTAGTTTTGAATTAAAATACAGTATTTTTCACTATTTATAAAAAATGAACATTATCATAAAAATACCAAAATTTCATCCAATGTTAATCTTTATCTCCTAATTCTAATGAAGAATATTATTTGTTCAAATATAACATATAAAAGTGTAAAAAACTATATTTAATAATTTTTTGCCATCTAAAGGTGGTAAATCGACCATTTAAAGAATATTAGAGTATATATGCTTAAAATTCTATTGTTTCTTATTTTAAGCCTCTAAAATTCATTAAATAAATTTAAAAACATTTAACAAACATATTTAATCATAAAATGGTTAGTTATATTCATTCCTACAAATAAAAAATCTAGGTAGTAATTAAAATTTAAAATAATATTATATTATTATTTTTTAGTATGACTCGACATTGTGTGCAACATAAAACATCGAATAAACTCATTGTAGCATGTAACGTACACTATCGAACATAGAATCCCATTTATTTAATTCAAAAATATTAATCATTATGAAAATATCATATCCTTTATTTACCTGGATGCTACATTCTACCCCCCATTTAGAAATTGCGTCCTCAGAAATTTAAAATTGGGCCTAGAAAAATTATTTAAAGTCCCACATCGGAAAAATAAGTCAATAAAACTATCACTTTAAAAGAAAGAGAGGCAAGTAAAAAGGTCACCCGAGATAACACGTATTGGGATTCCATGGGAAATGGATATGGAAGATAAAATAAGTGTCATGTTCTATTGGAGAATGATAAAAAACATGATCAGGGGAAATTTAACCACCAAAAAACCAAAAACATGTGATTGGTTAAATAATATTTGGTTTCCCAGCAGCATAAGTAAATGGAAAAAGTTTTTTTAGTTTCATTTAGTAATGATAGAGATTTTATTTATGATATTGAATAATAACATATGTAAATATAAATTCTTGTCATGCAGAGTTTCATCCATTAATAATTTTCAAACAAAAACAAATCCATTATCTAAACAATGAGTATTTTATATGACATAGTCTCACTTGAAGTGCTCGAATCCACTTCTAGGGAATCAAATAATCCTCAAAAGATGAATTATATATTTCCATTTTCATTATAACAAAACCAAAACCAAAATGGTTAGTACAATATCAGATAATCCCCCAAAAGGAGAACACTTTATAAAAAATACTTCTCATAATCTCCCAAATTCGACAAACAATACCCAAATTTCAAGAGTGACCACTAAAAAAAATTGTCTTTAGAATTATTCAATATAATCCAAACTAAGATATAAATCCAAAATTCAGAATGATTTAATCACATAGTATTCCATAGAAAATCTTAACATTTATCTCCAAATAACATCGATTACACTTATAGTCTCACACTGAAGAGTAATTAAATTAATCACATATTCTCCATGAATGGTTAGTCATTTTGAGAAATAACCCAAATTGATATATGTCCAGAAAAAATATATTTTCTTCCAAAATAAAATTTCAACAATGACTCCACAAATTAGATCCCATAGTATTCTATTTTCCTTGAGAATATAGTGCTTCCAAAAGAGAGAACGCCCTCCAAAATAACCATTATCACATAATCACCAAATAATTTTCCTATACTAAGGATATAAATTTGATAAAGAATAATTTCCCAAAATCAACTTATTCAAGATCCATAAAATATTCTAAATAAAAAGAGTAAGTCATACTAACCATGGTCTTTATATAGTCCAGTGGTAGGTGATAAATCCCAATTGCACATTGGTTGTTGGTTTAATTCCCATAGCTTTGTGCGACGTGATGTAATTTCACATGGTCTGTGTGTTGTCCTTTTTCAAAAATGATAAAATTTTATAACATTTCCAAAAATGATATAGATTACTCAATTATAACAAAAAAATATTTTATCCACAAATGTTATCTCATACCTTGTTTTTTCATCCCAAAAAGTAATAACCTGTAATTGCCTCGAATTCAAGGAATATATGAACCCAAATGGTACTTTATAATTATTTCCACAAAAAATGATATTTATTCCTTGAATAACATTTTCATATATAAAATTCTGGTTTAAACATACTAGAAATTGTCTTCCAAAGTAATCCTATCATTAATACATTTAAACATACCATTATCTACTGATCTAACATATCTCTTTAATTACTAAACTGTATAAATATTAATCATAGAAAATTCTTCCTGATCCTTTATCCATGTTTTCCCATCTTATTATTTTATACTTATTTCCTACAAAAAATCATGCATAATGTCCATAGATTTCAGTAATTCCAAAACATGAGCTAAGAAATAATCCATACATTTCATTGGTCATTATTAATTTCTTCATATTAAATTGGAATGGAATTAGGTATTAGAAAACATATAGTTGTATGATCCTAATAATATCATTCCTGAACATTCATTATAGAAGATCTATTAGTGTAATGACCATGAATACCACATTTAAAACATTAAATTGATCCTTCAGAGGGAACTTATTTCCCTTTCATAGAGTCAACTGGATGATTCCTTTTTCAATGGAAGGTTTTTGCTTTCTGACCTTCATTACCACATCTGAAACATCTTCTCATCCCATTGAATCATTTTCCAAGGTGTTTCTATCCACTTTCTTGACACATAGTTTTTGGAATATACGCATCATTTGGATTATTACATGAACATCCATAGGGAATTGTTTCCCACATATATGACACCTTATAAAAATCACCAAGGTTAAGGTGGCCAATCAAGACTCTAGATAGTTTGTTGAGAATAACCAAAAGGGTTCTTATTTCATCTCTCACTTCATTCAGTTTCTTATTCAGAAAATGTCACAGTTTTTGTCTCATCCATCATTACATAGGTGCCTCCTAGATCCATCCATTAACTAAAACAAAAAAAATGCTAATGTGAGTATACTAGTAAAATCCTCATATCATATATTATGAAGAGGGAATATACTAAGAATGGAATATTCAAGTTATCTTACACTCATTCAATTTATCTAAAATAATTTTGACTCTTTCTAATATTCTAACCATTATGGTTATGTCACTTATGCTTAAATAACACTCTAACCTCTAAAGTTAGGTAAACCGATCTCTGATACCAACTGTATGGACCTGACATTAAACATTACAAAATCATGAAATAATTTAATAATTCAAATTGTGGGTATTTTCATGTTTATTGTTTTAAATAATTATGACATAACTATTACATTATTTCTCAAAAATTACAATGTAGACAATTCTACTCAATTTCCATTTTTTCATAAAATAAAAACTATTAAAGAAATTAACATGTTTTGTTCCATGGTTTAGACAACATGACATTTCCTTGATCCCATCCTGGACTCTATTCATATTTTTTTCATGTGAAAAAATGTTTCAAAAACATGGGATGAGCATAAAAATCTAAGTAAGGTATACACAAAGAAGGAAAAATGATAGTTTTTACAAACAATAAGTAAACCTGGAATACATTATCATAAGTAATACATTTCACCTTTATGGATTATTAAATACTATCCACTAAATAAAGAATAATTTCTTACCTTTTGTAACCAAAATATTACCATAATATCCATAGAAAGAACACATAACTTATAAAGGTAAATTGGGACATAAACATACTTAAATGGAATAACTATACAATTGACTTACACACATATCACTATATGGTATACCCATATGACCCACTTCAATACCATAATAATTGGAGGTTATTACCTAACCACCCATCCTAGTTTATCACGGCACCACCCATCATTTGGTTTGTCATGTAACCACCCATTAAATTTCCAAGTACCATTATAACATCATAACACATAAAATACTGAAAATATAAAAATTTCACTAATAACATTTAATTTGTATTCACAAGAATCTATTTCAAGATATTGAAATAATAAATCCACTTCAAAAACCATTTTCAATACCAAAACACCCAAACATAGAATAAGGGATTTATTTTCAATTTTAAAACATTAAGGGTTATAGAGGAGGCCAATTATTGATTACTGTGACGAAGAGGTTATTATCACCACAAACATTAAAAACATTCCTTTTTTTAGTAAAATTCCTTGAATTAAAAGGATTTAATTTTAATGAATTTAAAATTCAAACAGTTTTATTATATATTTTATAAAATAAATAGGTGTATATTATCAAAACATGCCTCTATGAAAGAAGATTAAGATGAAGTCCCATACCTGATGTCAGACATGACCTGTTCAATATTTAATTTCATGAATAATAATCATAGGTTAATTTCTACTTTCATAATAACATATTTTATTTTATTATACCTGTTATATAACTTATTAACTTTCTATAACAATTAGTTTATTATTTGAGTTCATATCGGACATTTTATTGATGTTTGGAACATGAATAAAAAATAAATTTTTATAATTATAAATTGTCCATGTGGTAGAAATTCCATTATCTCAAAAATGATATTCATGATTTAAATATCATATATATTATATATATCCAGTATATATTTATTTATAATAGTCTCTATCATTTGGATATATGAAAATGAAATTCACCGTTCATGGAAACAATTATCCATACGTATGCAAGAATGCTTCTTCCATTTCATATTTTTCATTTTAAAAGGAAAGAAACCTAAATGATACATAGGTATATTATTATTATATTATAATATCATATTTTATATATGTTACATATGTTTATTAACACCATTCATTATACATTCCATGCATGGAATGAATGAGTCATATCTTATTGAGGGGGAGGTAGTCCGCACTTCCTCAAATGAAATTATCGTATATATGCAACATGAAAGGCATAAAGTTATTTTGTAAAATATAATTCTTGAATCATATAGAGAAACTAAATACCATAAATATCATATATAATTACAGCATCATCAAAATGGCCACTATAAGAGGTGGTGGGAGAAGATTAAACAATCCTCGTTTCATGAGGTAGTAGTTCGCTGTACACAAAAACATTAATTTCTATACCCATTATATTGAGGTGTGTGTAAGTGTAGTTTGAATCCTTCTCATAAATAAACCTATTATATTTACTATACTATTTTTTATGTAATGGAAAAAATAGAATAGGGTGTGAAGAAGTAAAATAAAACAAGAGAACTTGATGGAAGATGTTGCCCTTAAATCGTGTAATTCCCTTTGGTGTGAACCAAAAGGCTTTATTGAAGTTATTTATACCCAAATTAAGGATTATTTGTTTAATATATGGATATTTTGAGCTTATTTGTGGAGATTTTGGACGAGAAAAGGGGGTTGAGAGGTGTGAGTAATTGGTAAGAGGTGATAGCCTTTTATAAGGGGAGGATGGTCTCTTTAGGAATGATTGAAACTATTATTTAATTATAAACTTATTTTAAATTAAAAACCGTCCAAAACATATTTAATTAGATGATAAGGTTCATATAAGTCTAAATAAAATCATAAAATATGAATTTGACAGGTTTTAGATATTTTTAATCCCTATCACTTTTATTAAACCCTTTTAACTTATTTATCTTTTACCATGTTGTCTTATATATTCAAACTATATGGTTAATATTGTTTCTATAAAATGAAAATATATCCACAAGTTGTTAATTAATGACATTAGAAACATTATCTAAGTAATTTTTCCAAATCATTGATTTTTAGGATTATTATATCATATAATTTAATATTGATTTATTTAAAAACTCGTTTATGTCAATTTTAATATTGTTCATAGCATGACTTTTAAAAAATAAATAACAAAATTATTCTTTAGAACAACCAACAACAATATATAGAAAAAAAATTCTCATTCATCCATAAAATTTGTGGACGACATTAAAATTTTCAAAAAAATTAGTTTAACATTTATAATCTCATTTATTTAATACATTCATTAATGAAAAAATGATTACATCATCATTGTGTCAGAAATAAAATTATTTATTTGATATATAAAAATTACAAATAAAATACCATGAAGTAATAAATATTTTTATCTTTCAATTGAATATTTAAAGTCAAAGATATCACTTATATAAAACAATTTATTTTTTTCTTCTAAAAGTTATATGTTTTTGTTATTTATTTCCTTACTTTAAATTAATTCATATAAATTGTCATTATCACTCCTATATGGCTCCATGGGGTCCCAAAATATACCCATGTATTTCAATGGTCGTCCATGTATAAGACAATAGGATTATGACACATGTTAGGGTATTTGAATAATATTATTATAATATTTGGTTACCATTATTTACCATATTTACCCTTTAACCATTGTAAATAAAATATTTACTGAAGTAAATATTTATAATGTATAAAAATAAAAGTTATCTATTTACAAAATTTGGACCTCCTAATTCCAAATATGGAATCCAATTTTCCAAATCCAAAACACAGAAGTGGAAGAAATTAATTTTAAATTAATTTCCATTTTCAATACAAGAAGCGTGTTTTTAAGAAATAATGAATACCAAAAGATTGAGACTTCTTTATGTCCAATTTCAATGTGAAATTACTTACAATGTACTAAATTGTATTAAATGGTTAGGAAATATAATCTAATTACACCGTAAAACCAATTAAAATGTCAAACTATCAATATAAATAAATTAGATTAAATGGAAGTTTTGAATAAAAATATAATATTTTTCACTATTCATAATAAAATTAACATTATCAGAAAAATACAAAAATTTCAACCAATGTAAATTTTTATATCCTTATTCTAAAGAAGAATATTATTTTGTCATGTTGAAAATATAAAAGTGACAAAAAACTAGATTTAAAAATTGATAGCCTTCTTAAGGCGGTTAATCAACCCTTTAATGAATGTTAGAGTATCTATGCTTATAAATGGATTATTTATTATTTTAAGCATCTAATTTTTTTTGGATTAATGTAAAAAAATTTAAGAAAAAAATTTAATCATAAAATGGTATGTTATTTTAATACCATCTAATACAATGTATAGGCTTTAACTACCTTTTAAAAAAATATTATATTATTTTTTTCCAATATGACTCAGCATTGTGTGCAACATAAGTCTTAGAAGAAACCCATTATTGTGGGTAGGGTACACCATATAACATAAAATACCCTTTATTTAATTCACCAATATTAATAAATATACATAATATTTTTTTACTTGGGATGTTACAGTAGAAGATTCTTCATAGAATGGTAGTCATTTTCATTATATTCTTCATTATAAGTATTTACACATTTTCATACATATTACAAGGTAAATCCTTCGTTAAGGGTTTTAAATCAATTCTGATACTTTTGATAGTTGTTATAGCACTCTCATAAAACTAGAAAATGATAACAGATCATCCCATGCTTTCTATTAATGAAATTATTCCTAAAGAATAAGGAATAAATCAAAATAGAGAATTGCATTTTAGAAATATTTAAATCTCATATAAAACAATTCCCTTTACGTTAATGTGTTCTATGTAAGGGTCATGGAATGTTTCCATTAATTAGAAACCCACAAATCACGTGTAAAGGTCATAGAAGAATACAATTACTTGAAAAGGTTTTGTTCATAGGTCCTTAAAAACTACACTTATAGATAGTTTCATGTAAGGGTATGGTATTCTTACCCTTATATAGACGGGTTTTATTTTAGATGTCTCCCATTAATAGATTTACATATAATATTTTGTGGATGGTTCATTCTAATTTACCATTACGCAAAATGGTTATGTTTAAAAGGTTAGTGTATTTACCCTTACACAGAATAGTTTTGGGTAAATGTAATCGAAATTTCGTTTATATAAAAATGGTTTCTCACATAAAGGTAATGATTTTTTTGAAATATTATATTTTATCCTGTTTAAATGTAATTTATATTATTTTCACAAATTTTAATAAAAAATTATTTCGAGAATTTTAATTAATAAAAAAGGGTTAGGTAACTAATTATTAAAGATATATAATTAATTTTTAATGATAATGAAACATTCATTAGTAAATATTGAATACATAATAAATATATTTATTTGAAATACCTTTTAAACAAATTTATATGGAATGTTTTATAGATTATAAATAAAAGGGTCTATTGTATAATCATAACTGAGTAATTTGTAAAATGTATATAAATGAGTCCAAAGTATAAAATTATTTTATTTAAAATTAATAATTATTTATAAGAATTTTTTTTAATTTTGTAAATTATATTAGGACATATTTGAAATTATATTTATATAATATTTATATTTTTTATAATATGTTCATAATAGAAATTGGATAAGAAATTTGTTTATAATTCAAAATAATATGATATATTTAAAATTAAATATTATATAATGATGATTAAGAATTATTTATATTAAAATGAATATAATGTGAAACATTCATAATTATGGAATGTTCATAATGAATTAATATGAAATTATAAATTTTTCTATAATTAGATTTTATTTTATGAATTCATCAAAAATGGTTACCCCATGTTTAAATATTTAGATTGTACATATTTTTCATGGTTATTATCTACTAAATTACAAATTATAATCTATAAATATAAGGAATTGTGTACTCTTTTTTTAAAATGATGAACTAAATTAGGATAATAGAACGTTCTACTCATTTATTGGTAGCAAAAAAATTTATCTTTTCATCTACCTTGACCTTAGTTTGTAATTGAAGTTAGGATTGTAGATTTAGTTGTTAAATATAATTTTTTCAAATTATGATTTGGTGTTATATTTAATTTAATTATCTCTTGAATAAAATCTATCTAGGTAAAACTATATGGGGTGGGACAATCTACCAGACCAAAGGGTTATTCCAAGTCTAGAAAGGTGAATGGGGTTGGCTATCTATCTGTCTGGCCTTATTCATGTCGATATATTTCATTTTTTTATAAATTTATGCCTTTACATGAATGGATATTTTACCTTATACATACAATTCATTTGGATATGTATGAATATACTGGAATTTTATTTTTTTGGTGAGAAATACTACCATGTGGTTTGTGTAAATAGATTCACATCGATATGGTTCGAACATGTTCATTAGGTAGAGGGAAGAGAATTCCAAACAAAAAAAATTGATATAAAAATACATTCATAAAATAGAAGAACATGAGATAAGATTGTGATATTAAGTCTCATTTAAAATACTATGTGTGCAACTCTATCAAAAGAAGTACTATTCAGGATCACAATCATTCAACTAGGTATTATCAAGATCAACATCCATAATCTTTGATTTTATTATTTTAGGAAATAATGTTATAAATAACAATGGATTATCATGTTTGGTATTGCTAATATCAGTACAAAGATCCCTTGATTTTCCTCTGTTATCTTATTCTGGGTGTTTTATTTAGGTTACACTATTTGTGAAACCCTAACAGTTTTGATACCAAAGGAATATAGATTATTTTATCTATGTGATGGATTTGATAATGCGTTATCTACTCAAATATCCATGATTCACATATTTTGAGATTGGTATGATAAACTAAGTAGATAATCCTGGATTATCTACACGAATAAACAGGTGTATTTCATGGTGAAATATGGATCTTGGTTGACTAATGCATACATTGTTTTAAAAGGTGTTATCATTTTAGTTGGAGACCATTTAATAAAATTCATTATTAAATGGTTATATAATGTGTGATGATTATATAATAAAATATTTTATTATATATAATTGGAATGATCTGAAAATTTGACATTGAGATCAATAAATAATAATAAAAATATAAATATTATTAATTTTAATGAATGATATTAGAATTTGAGAATAGTTCTCAAATAAGATAGAATGTTCTATTTGTTATAACAATCAATTCCAATAACACTGAATTATTAAGCTATTCCACATATAGATTTAGATCTGTATGATATGAAATTAAAATATTCAAAATTAGTCTTCAAATTCATGTTAGTAATAAGGGAGTCAAAATTTGAAAAAACAAAATGAGACCTTGGGATCCTATAAAATGATAGATAAACCTAAAATGTTATATAAGTAAAAAGATTCATGAATGGAATGATGTGTCTAAAGAACATTTTTAGTGAATGATAATATAAATAAGAAAGGTAGAGATTGTATTCAATCATGGGATACCTCGATGGTCTATGGTTCCCCTACCAACGCTTCTTCCTCCCTTCCTCACTTATCACTTTTTTTGTCAGGGATGTGGTAGGCGAGGGTTGGGTCATGTGGAATTTATGTCATAGTGTGGTGTCCATTTTGACCACCCTATAGATTAATGGATTGGAATGGATGCTAAATCTCAATCAATGAATCTATTTTCATTCACCCAACTCTAAAAAAATTGGATTATAGGTCTTTGATCTTTCCCCCACTATGCCCTCACCCTCTCTTGGTTTGGCTCAAATAGCACCTTCCTCAGTTATCATTGGTTTTTGTTATATGTGGGTGCCTCTTAGATCTCATTCCTATAGTTTTTCATTTTTGGAGATCTATCAATGAATCCTTTAATATTTTTCACTCCCCTATGATGGTTCTGTTTAGGTATAGATTTCTTATTTTGGCCCCATAATAGTTTGATGTTCTCTTCATATGGCTCTGATTATCCTTATTTTCCTCAATAATTTCATCATGTTCCTTCTTGATTAACCCCATTTTTCTAGGTGTGTTGGATTGAATGATGTTTTGGATTGTGTTGGAGGCTTTGGGGTATGTAGATATGTTTTGGATATCTGTTGTCTTGGTGGAATCGATCATGGAGGATCAAAATGTGTTCTTGTTGATGCCTCCTCAATGGCTTGGATTCCTTCAAATATTGGATCTTTGGTATTTTAAATCTTTTCATTGGTTATTTTAGCTTACATTCTGTTTTTCTTCCCATATGTATTTCCGAGGCAAGTTTAGTTCTACGGTTCTGACCTGCGATGGTGGTAATGCTCTTACTATGTGCTCTGTGGATGGATTATTTATGGAAGTTCGTTGATTGTTATTGGGTGTGTCTATAACGACCCATACTTTACATACATTATTAGTACTTGAATATTTAAGTACACTTATTACAACATATAACAAAACCTTGAAAGGGCCGTATAGGTATAGTGTCTTTAGAAACTGGGAAACATAAACAACTAGTTCATAAAGCATCTACATTGTCTCCCATTTTTTTTATCATATCTGTAGTCCCTTTGGGAATATATTACTTAATAACATTCTTCCTGACCTGGGGAAAGAAAACATTCAAAAGGGTGAGCTCAAATGCTCATTAAGGGTAAACAAAAGAAATATCAATCAAATCATATACACAAGAACATAACATTTTGGAAATCTTACCCTGCAAAAGAGATCATAATTTCATAATATGTGATCAATAATGGTAGTGAAATGTAATCACAATAATCATGACATAAAACATGAAGCTTTGTGGCATACACACATAATCATAGAGAATCATTTCTTATTAGTCAAGACTCATTGCCAAGACTATCTTAGTGGACAAAGTCCATTTCTGAACCGAGTTCATTCCTCGTTTCAATCCTGTTTCACGGAACTGATTTAACCTTCCGTTCCATCCATGTCTATCTCATGAGATATAAAATCTTTACCCAATTTATTAGAGGGAGATATAGGTCCCACCCATCTCATAATGATACCATTCTTATGTGTGCCACAAAATCATAAACCATACAACATAGCATAACCCATGTAATAAAAATGGGATTCTTACACCTCGTGACATCATAAAAAATTCATATAAGATAAAGGAATTCATAAAAATAAATCCATTACAACATAATAAAATCAATATAATAATAGGGATAGAAACATAACCCTTTATTATCTTAGATGGAAAATAATTTTGATAAAACACTTGAACTACAATCTTGAGGAAAATATCCTTTCTACTTCAAAAACACTTTAACTTTCTTAACATTTCATTAAATTATAAACTAAAAGAAGTTGATTAAAAATAAACATGAAAACATGTGAAGGAAGATTCTTGGACATAATTTTTTAAAAATCCATTCACGCCGTATAAGTTAAAAAAACATTCTTCTCGTACTTTTGTAGGAAAAGTCAAAAAGTACGAAAAACGACAAAAGAATCCTTTCATATATTTTGCTAAAAACTCACCGAAGGGTAAAATTGGATTTAAAAAATTATAGTTGGATGGAAATAATATTACATATTGAGGAAACATGGATGTGGATGATAAAATACACCCCAGTAAATACCAAAGTATAAACAATCTCGGATAAAAATGAGATTGTGATATTTTCCCTTACCTTAGGTCCGATTTGATTCGTAAGTGCCCGAAACTCCTGTATAATGATTTAAATAATGTTATTGACTTATTTAAGAATCATAATTATTTTTATGATATCATATATGGTCATATTCGTAGCTTCTTATTAGTAATTTTTCATTGTTACATGTTATTCGGGTGTTTATTTCTTTTTGTTCTTATTCGTGTTTTGTCGAATAAATTCTTATTCTTCTCTTTAGGTTATAGATACCTCATTTCCATAATGGTATTAGTGTACTATATATCATATTTATTCATTCAATTCATTTATATAATCATTATGCAATGATGATCATGTAGAATGAATCGCATCTCATCATGGAGACAATATTCCGTATGTACGCATGAGCGATGATATCATTCCCATGATCATGGAATTGTATTGGAGAGTATGTATACTATATCATAATTAATAAAAATTTACAAAATTCATATATGGATATTTATTTTCACCGTTATACCCATCCATGTAAGGTGGTGGTGGAAAATAGATTACACCATGGCATGGAGACAGTATTCAGTACGTACGCACGCGCGGTGATTTTGTTTTCCATAGGATGGATAGATGGTGAAATAGGGTTGTTTCATACTTATAATAACATATCAGTATATGAGTGATACTGATGTTATTACTTCATAATGAAACAACTAAATAAGAAGAAGTGGAAGAAAAAATAAAGTTGAACGAATCGGTAACGGACATTACCTCTTCTTTGAAGCGCCTCTTTCAGACCTCCTTTTAGGGTACTGAAATTTGTCTTTGAAGAAAACCAAGACATCTAGGATGTTTATAGGGAAGTGGAAAAGAGAAGTTTTCATAGGTTGGCCGATCTTGAAGGCTCAAAGTGGTGTGAGGAAGAGAGGGAGGAGGTGCCCTTTTATAAGAGATGAGAGGGACACCTTTGGAAAAACTAAAAATATTATTTTATTATAAAGTCATATTCAGTATTTAAAAGCTCAAAATTGATTTATTTCGAAGCTAAGGTGGGGATGGGTCGAAGTACTCTCATCCAATAGAATTTAGACAAGTTTAGGTTACTATTTTTACCTTATCATTTAGATATAACCTTAAGTTAGATAATTTATCTTTTATCGTGTCTTCTTATTTTCTAACACTATATGGTTAATAAACATACCATAACTAGCCAAAAGAACCCCAAGTTGTTTATTATTAATATATATAATCTTATATAAGTCATTTGGCCGAAACATATATTTTTAGGAATAAAATAACAATTAATAATATAATAGTTATTTTTGAACTATTTTATGTCAATTTTGACACTATTTGGTAATTGATTTCAATGAAAATCATAACAGAAATTTTATTTCTAAAAAAGATACTTAACTCAATCATAACATGTAATATTAACCTATAAAATTATTTTAATTCATAAAAAGATTCAAATTACATTTATTTTGGTATTTATGGCATTAATTATTTCAATATTTCATTAATAATATAATTCCTACATCATTATTGTGTCATAAATAAATATATTATTTAAAGTCTAAAAATTAAAAATAAAATACCATTATTTATTAAATCTTTTTATCTTTCTAATGAATATTTATAGTCTAATTTATCTAATGTATAACCCTCTATTAAAAATTATTTACTTATTAAAGTTTGATTTTAACAATTTTAACCCTTATTTGAATAAATTAATATTAAATGTCTTAATCTTATCCACATGGGCGTAAATGGTCATATTTTATTCCTAAGATTTTTTTTGGTCGAATTAAAATTATCCAATAGAATTAGGAAATGTGTTACAGTAATAATAATATCATTTTTACCCGTAATTACCCTATTTACTTTTAACCATGGTAAAAAAAGTAAAAAGTTATTATTCACCAAAAATTATTTTCATCTCATTGAACCGCATTTTACTTACAGACATCAACCAGGTCTCTCGGATTTTTGAAATTTCATTCACAAAAGCGGTAAAATTATGTATTATGTAAATTTGCAAATTCTCCTATGAGGTGGGTAAAAGACGGTCAAAAGTTCAACAAAATTTTTATATATATCTAAAATTATTATAAAATGACTCCAATGAATTACATTGCACTTATAAAGGTATTATGTATCAATTTTGACCTTAGATAAATTTAAATAAAATAAATAATTATTTAAATAAAAAGTCATTTTTTAAATAGTAACCCACTGTATTCACTATTCATCCAAAATTGAAAGTTTTCAGAAAAATACCAAAATTTTACCCTAGGCTAATTTCGATATTCCGAATCCAAAAATGAAGTCCATTTTGAAAAATAAAATTTAAAAAATTTCAAAAAGTGGTTATTACTATTCATAACGGATAGTTTTAATAATATTTTAATAGCATATCGTTGTTTAGTGAAACTCGGTATTGCATATGACGTAAGCTATCGAGGAAGCTCGCGATTGCGTGTTAAGCAAGACAAGCAAGTGTTGTGTGTAGTGAAATATTCCTTTGATGATTTATATAACATAAAAACAAAATATTTCTCATAAAATTCTCAGGTGTTACATTCTACCTCCCTTAAAATGAATTTCACCCTCGAAATTTGTCACTTTGTACCCAAAAAATGAGGATACCTCTCCCTCATCATATCCTCAAGCTCCCAAGTAGCTTCTTCTAATAGTTGGTTCCACCATAAAACTTTCACCAAGTGAGTGGTCTTGTTCTGTAGGACTTTTTCACTACGACCGAGAATCTCTATCGGTTGTTCTTCATAAGAAAGATCTTGTTCCAACGGTACAACTTCTGAGCTGAGTACATGTCAAGGATCAGGTATGTACTTTCTCAGGAGATATACATGGAACAAATCATGAACTTGAGATAGATTCGGTGGAAGCACCAATTGGTATGCTACCTTCCCAACACGATCCAGTGTTTCGAAAGGACCGATATATCTGGGGTTCAACTTTCCCTTCATTCCAAATCTCATGAACCACTTTCAGGGAGATATTCTTAAGAACACTTTATCACCCACTTCAAACTCTAAGTCTTTTCTTCGATTGTCAGCATAACTTTTTTGTCGACTCTAAGAGGCTCTTATGTGTTGTTGAATAGATCAGATCTTTTCTGCCATCTCATCAACAAGATCAGGTCCTAATAGCTTTCTTTTCCCAACTTCATCCCATCAAGTTGGAGTCCTGCATTTCATTACATAGAGAGCCTCATAAGGAGCCATCTGAATACTGGAGTGAAAGATATTATTAAATTAAAATTCCACCAAAGGTAGGTGATGATCCCAACCACCTTTGAAATCCATAGAGCAAGATCTCAACATATCTTCTAGAGTTTGATTTTTCCTCTCAGATTGATAGTCTGTCTGAGTATGATAAGCAGTGCTAAAACTCAACTCTGTATCCAGAGTATGCTGAAGACTTCTCCAGAACATTGAGGTAAATCTCAGATCCCAATCAGATATAATAAAAATTGGTACTCCATGAAATCTTACCACTTCCTTTACATATATCATGGATAGCTGATCTAGAGAGAAATCCTCTATAATAGAAATGAAGTGTTAAGATATTGTAAGATGATCAACAATGACCCAGATAACATTATTGCATTGGGATGTTTTAGGAAGCCCATTGACAAAGTCCATAGTGATGTTTTCCCATTTCCATTCAGGTATGGGTAATGGTTGTAACATCCCCTTAGACTTCTGTCTCTCAGCTTTAACTTTCTGAAAAACCAAGCATCAAGAGACATATTCAACAACATCTCTTTTCATGCCATCCCACCAGAAGTACTCTTTCAGGTACCTATACATCTTTGTGCTTCCAGGATGAATAAATAATGACGAACTATGAGCCTCATCCAACAACTCCTTCTTTAATTCGGGGATGGTTGGAACACAAACCCGATTCCTGAACATTATTATCCCATCACAATCAAGGTTGAATTCAGGAACATTTCTCACCTTTGTTTGTAACCTTACATCTTCATTCTGTGCCTCTTTAATCTTAACATTGTAGATGGTTGATCATTTGTTTGAGAAAGAGACTATTTTTCCCCTTTCATTATAATTCCAAGATCCATCATTTGTAAATTCATATATATTGGATCTTTTGTGATCCTCATCATGGATAAACTGGAATGGTCTTGTCGACTTAATGCATCTGCCACAATGTTTTCTTTCCCATGGTGGTAATGAATTGAGAAGTCGTAATCCTTAATCAGCTCCAACCATCTTCTTTGGTGCATATTCAGCTCCTTTTGTGTGAAAATATACATTAAACTTTTATAATTAGTATAAATGTCACACCTTTCTCCATAATGATAATGACTTCAAATCTTTAATGCAACGATTACCGCAGCTTACTCCTAATCATGAGTTGGGTAATTTTGCTCATGTATTTTCAACTGTCATGAGGAATAAGCTTTCACCATATCATTTTTCATAAGAACACACCCCAATCCCTTCTTGGATGCATCACTGTATATCACAAACATTTCTCTACTACAAGGCAGTGTGAGCAAAGGTGCACTGGATAACATTCATTTCAACACCTTGAAATTCTCTTCACATTCCTCCGTCCAAACAATCTTAACTCCTTTCCTAGTCAACCTGGAGAGTGGATAAGATAATCGTGAAAAATTATTCACAAAACGTTGATAATATCCAACCAAACCAAGAAAACTTTAGATCTCAGTTGCTGTTGTTGGTCTCGACCATCTTTCGATAACCTCTGTTTTTTCTAGATCAACAGATATCCCCTCTTTTGAGATTATGTGACCCAAAAATGAAACTTTTTGATGAAAAAATTCACACTTGGTAAATTTGGCATAAAGCTTCTCCTTTCTTAGGGTCTTCAACATAATTCTCAAGTGATCTTCATTTTCTTCCTTGAACTTTGAATATACAAGAATATCATCTATAAAGACTACCAAAAACTGATCAAGATAGTCTCTAAAGACACTATTCATCAGATCCATGAAGATAGTAGGGGCATTAGAAAGACCAAATGGCATCACTATAAATTCATAGTGTCCATACCATATAAGGAAAGTCGTATTTGGTATATCCTCCCTTTTGACCCTTAATTGATGATACCATGAACTAAGATCAATCTTGGAAAAGTATTGAGCTCCGCGTAGTTGGTCAAATAATTCATCAATGCGTGGGAGAGGATATTTGTTCTTGATAGTGATCTTATTAAGTTCTCGATAATCAATGCAGAGTTGCATTGATCCATCTTTCTTCTTGACAAACAGAACAGGTACTCCCCAAGGTGACACACTAGGGTGTGTGAACCCCATATCAAGATTCTCTTGGAGTTGCTTCTTGAATTACTACAACTCAATTAGGGCCATTCTATAAGGTATCTTTGAAATAGGCAAAGCACCCGATACGAGTTCGATTGAAAACTCAACTTCACGATTTGGTTGAAGACCCGTCAATTCCTCTGGAAAGACATCGTCAAACTCTTGTACAATTGGCATATTCTTAATCGAGAGTTTCTCACCAAACATTTGAGATAAATAACCTTCATTTAGTGGAATCAAGACCCATAATATGGAATAAATATCCATTGGAAGGTTATGTTCATCCTTGCATCGATAGACGATCAATGATTGATCTGGAATATGAAATATGACTTCCCTTCTTTGGCAATTGACATGTGCCCCATATAGAGAAAGCCAATCCATGCCAAGAATCACATAAAATTCTACTATATGGAGGATCACACGATTTGCAGGAATCACATTCCCACAAACTTCAATCGGAGAAGAATTATAAACATTTGATACGACTGTTGTTCCATTAGGGGTTGTCACAGCTAACTCAACATCTAATTTTTGAGGTAATACGGTTATACCCATAGAAAATTCTTCAGAAATAAATGAGTTTGTGGATCCAGAATCAAATAAAACATTTGCTACTTTAGAGTGGATGGTAAGTGTACCTTTCACCACATCTTTATCATACTCCACATCCCTGATAGAAATTTCATGTGACTTTACTTTTTCTTTATCCATAAGAGTTTTTTGACGTCGATCATCATCCACAACCCTTGGATTAGGGCATTGATTTGAATAATGCCCCATTTCCTTGCACTTGTAACATTGAAGTGTAGGAGGTGCACTCTGTGTAGTCTTTTCATTGTTCACATCAATAGACATATTCTTCCCATCAATGAGGAATTCAAATGCCCGATGACCTTCCTTCCCACATTTGAATCATTTACTTGTCCCTTTAAGACAACTCCCCCCTTGTTTCTTTCCACACTTTCAGCATAAGGGAAAACTCATCTTTTATTCAGTGTGCTCTTTATATTTTCCTTTGAATTCCATTTTCCTATTTTTATCAAACCCATATGACTAATGGGTTACTCCAATTTCCATCTCAACTTTGAGAGCACATTGAACAATTTCCTCATTGCTATTGAATTCCCTTGTGTCTAACGCCCTTCGAAGACTTGGTTTTATGCCACTAAATAATCGATCGATCTTACTCTCGGGTTAAATAATAATACCAGAAGTGTACCTTGAAAGTCCTATAAAATTTTATTCACAGGTACCAACAAATTCATCATCCTTTTTCTTTAGTTCAAGAAACTCCTTCTCCATCTATGTTCGGAGAATACGACGGATGTACTTATTTAAAAATAAGTTCTTGAACTCGTCCCATTCCATGGACTCAATTTCATCTCTTGGCCTCGTATTCTTGATAAGATTGCACCATTGATCAACATCACCTTCCAAATGATACACTACTAAGATGACTTTATCATGTTTAGAACATTGAAGAACTGAAAATATCTTTTCTGTAGTACTGATCCATTGTTCAGCAACTAATGGATCAGTAGACCCACTGATTGAAGGTGGACGTTGTCTCATGAAGGATTCAACAGAATGTTGCTCCTTCCTTTGCTCTTTTGGAAGTCTTGCAAGATTCATAGCTTGATAACGTTGTGTGAGTATGGCTACATGATTTTTCATTCCAACTCCAATAACGTTTGGTTTCTCAGGTGGACAGTCATTGCATTTCGCGTCGCATTCTCCATTAACATGGTTCCTTCGGGTTCCGGCCATTGACTAAAACCAATAATAATAGTGTGAGAAACACTAATTATAATAGGAAAACCACATAGTCAAGAATAAAATTTCACACTTAAGGTCTTATCCTAGGTTATTCATGGCCACTTCTAAAACAATAAGATTGTGTTCTATACTTAGACTTGTCCTTAGGATTCTTATTAAGGCTTTCACATCCTAGTTTCCAAAGGTTGACTATACCTTTACTCTGATACCAACTATAAAAACCCATTATTTACATACATTGTTAGTACATCAAAATTGAAGTACCCTTATTGAAACATATAACAAATCTATGAAAGGGCCGTATAGGTATAGTGTCTTTAGAAACTGGAAAACATAAACAACTGGTTCATAAAGCGTCTACACTGTCTCCCATTTATTTCATCATATCTATAGTCCCTTTTGGTATATCTTACATAATAAACTTCTTCCTGTACTGGGTAAATAAAACATACAAATGGGTGAGCTCAAATTCTCAGTAAGGGTAAAAAAAATAAATATCGATCACATCATATTCATAAGAACATATCATTCTGGAAATCTTACCCTGCAAAAGAGATCATAATTTCATAATATGGGATAAATCATGGTAGTGAAATGTAATCACAATAATCATAACATAAAACATGAAGCTTTGTGTCATACACACATAATCATAGAGAATCATTTCTTATTTGTCAAGACTCATTTCAAAGACTATCTTAGTGGACAAAGTCCATTTCTGAACCGAGTTCATTCCTCATTTCAGTCCTGTTTCACTGAACCAGTTTAACCTGCCATTCTATCCATGTCTATCTCATGAGATATTAAATCATTACCCAATGAATTGGAGGGATATATAGGTACCACCAATCTCCTAAAGATACCATTCTTATGTGTGCCACAAAATCATATACAATAAATCATAGCATAACCCATGTAATAAAAATGGGATTCTTAAACATCGTGACATCATAAAACAATTCATATAAGATAAAGGAATTCATAAATATAATTCCACCAAAACATAATAAAATAAATGTAATTATAGAGATAGAAACTGATCCCTTTATTATCTTAGATGGAAAATAATTTTGATAAAACACTTGAACTCCATTCTTGAGGAAAATATCCTTTCTACTTCAAAAACACTTTTCCTTTCTTAACATGTAAAAAAATTATAAACTAAAAGAATTTGATTAAAAATAAACATGAAAACTTGTAAAGGAAGCATCTTGTAAATAATTTTTTAAAAATCCATTCATGTCGTATAAGTTAAAAAAACATTCTTCTCGTACTTCTGTCAGAAAAGTCAAAAAGTACCATGTACGAAAAACGACAAAAGATTCATTTCATATATTTTACTAAAAACTCATCGAAGGGTAAAATTGGATTTAAAAAATTGTAGGTGGATTGAAATAATATTAAATATTTAGGAAACATGGATGTGGATGATAAAATACACCCCAGTAAATACCAAAGTATAAACAATCTCAGATAAAAATGAGATTGTGGTATTTTCCTTTACCTTAGGTCTGATTTTCTTCTTAAGTGTCTGAACCTCCTGTATACTGATTTAAATAATGTTATTTACTTATTACTGAATCATAATTATTTTTATGATATCATACATGGTCATATTCATAGCTTCTTAATATTAATTTTTCATTATTACATGTTATTCGGGTGTTTATTGCTTTTTGTTATTATGCGTGTTTTGTCGAATAAATTCTTATTATTCTCATTAGGTTATAGATAACTCATTTACATAATGGTATTAGTGTACTGAATATCACATTTATTCATTAAATTAATTTATATAATCATTATGCAATGAAGATCATGTAGAACTAATCACATCACATAGTGGAGATAGTATTCCGTACGTACGCACGTGCGATGATATCGTTCCCATGATCTTGAAATTGTATTGGAGTCTATGTATACAATTTAAGAATCAGTAACACTTTACAATATTCATATATAGTTATTTATTTTCACCATTATAAACATCCAAGTAAGGTGGGGGTGGAAAATAGATTACACCACGGCGTGGAGACGGTATTCCGTACGTACGCACACGCGGTGATTTAATTTTCCATAGGATTGATAGATAGTGAAATAGGGTTGTTTCATACTTATAATAGAATATAAATATATTATTGATACTGATTTTATTACTTAATAATGAAACAACTAAATAATAAGAAGTGGATGAAGAAATAAAGTTGAAAGAATCGGTAACATACATTACCTCTTCTTTGAAGCGCCTCTTTGAGACCTCCTTTTAGGGCACTGAAATTTGACTTTAAAGAAGACCAGGACCTCTAGGGTGTCTCTATGGAAGTTTATAATATAATTTTTCAGTTTTTGGCCAATCTTGATGGATCAAAATGGTGCGAGGAAGAGAGGGAGGAGGTGCCCTTTTATAAGGGAGGAGAGGGGCATCTTTGGAAAAACAAAAAATATTATTTTATTATAAAGTCATATTCGGTTTTTAATAGCTCAAAATTGATTTATATTGAATGTAAGGTGGGTATGGATCGAAATAATCTCATAAAATAGAATTTAGACATGTTTAGGTTACTATTTTAAACTTATCATTTAGATTTAACTTTAAGTTAGATAATTTAACTTTTACCGTGTCTTCTTGTTTTCTTACACTATAAGGTTGATAAACATAAAATAACAAGCCAAAAGAACCCCAAGTTGTTTATTATTAATAAATATAACCTTATATAAGTCATTTGGCCGAACCTAAGATTTTTAGGAATACAATTAAAATTAATAATATAATATTTTTTTAAAAAAACTATTTTATGTCAATTTTGACACTATTTGGTAATTAATTTTTTTGAAAATCATAACAGATCATTTAGTTAGAAAAAAGTTACTTAAATGAATAATAACATGTCATACTGACCTATAAAATTATTGTAATTCATAAAAAGTTTCAAATTACATTTATTTTGGTATTTATAACATAATTTATGTCAATATTTCATTAATAATATAATTATTGCATCATCATTGTGTCATAAATTAATTAAATTTTTTAAAGTCTCAAAATTACAAATAAAATTCAATTATGTAGGAAATAATTTTATATTTATAATTAATATTTATAGTCGAATTTATCTTTTGTATAACCCTATATTAAATATGATTTACTTATTAAACCTTTATTTTAACTATTTTAACCCTTCTTTAAATAAATTAATATTAAATGTACTAATCTAATCCCAGTGGACCTAAACGGTCATATTATACTCCTAAGGTTTTTTTTGGTCGAATTAAACTTAGCCAATAGAATTGGGACATTCGTTATGGTAATAATAATATCATTTTTACCCGTAATTACCCTATTTACTTTTAACCGTGGAAAAAAAATTAAAAAGTTATTATTCACCAAAAATTATTTTCATCTCATTGAACCACATTTTACTTACTGGAATCAACCATTTCTCTCAGATTTTTGAAATTCCATTCAAAAAATCCCTGAAATTATATTTTATGAAAATTTGAAAATTCTCCTAGGAGATAGGTAAAAGAGAGTCAAAAGTTCAATAAAATTTTTATATATCTAAAATTATTATAAAATGACTCCAATGAATTACATTGAAATTATAAAGGTATTATGTATCAATTTTGACCTAAGAAAAATTTAAATAAAATAAATAATTATTTAAATAAAAAATCTGTTTTTAAATAGTAACCCAGTGTTTTCACTATTCATCCAAAATTGAAGGTTTTTAGAAAGATACCAAAATTTTACCCTAGGATAATTTTGATATTCCTAATCCAAAAAAGAAGTCCATTTTGAAAAATAAAATTTACAAAATTTAAAAAAGTGGTTACTACTATACATAACGTCTAGTTTTAAAAATATTTTAATAGCATATAGTTGTTTAGTGAAACTCGGTATTGCGTACGACGCAAGCTATCGAAGAAGGTCGCGATTGCGTGTAAAGATATCCAAGAAAGTGTTGTGTATAGTGAAAGATTCTTTTTATGGTTTATATAACATAAAACCAAAATATATCTCTTAAAAGTCTCAGGTGTTACAGTGTCAATCATGGTGGACTGTACCTCTCTATAATATGAGGGCATCAATGGTAATGATTTCTTAGTCAGTTCTAGTGTTTCTTTCAAATGAGTGTCTCCTGATGTGGTGTCTTGATGTCACTGTACATGCACATTAGGGGTATGCATATCAACAACTTTTTTTTAGGTTTCATATAGCCTAAGGAGGAGACTGTGCATTAGAAGCTTAGAAATCGAGACATATTTTTGTGGATTTAGTGAATTTCATGATCAAGATGTGTTTGGATTTTGGTTTTTTGGATATATTTTTTCTTTTATTGTATAATTATCACTTAACCATAATGTGATTTTATTTGGAAAATAAGTAAAATATTATGATGGTGTAAATATAAATAACTTCAATAACATATCATGTACACAATATGATTGGGTACATCAATTATTTGGATAGGTTAGGTTCACCCATTTTGCTTGAATTGGCCATGTATTTTTTTAGTTACTATTGTAAAAGTTGTTTTTTAGTTATAATATGAATGAAATTTGTAAAACATTACTGGAATAGTTTATTATGTTGTGTATTATAGAGTGGGACATGGTCGATACTAGATCAAGTACCATGTTGAGTGTATAAAGGGATAAAATTAAATGTTATAGGAAAAAGGGGACGAAAATAGGCTATAAAGACTCTGAACTTCCTATCAGGTTATGTAAGAAGAAGGGAAGACAATTTTTCCATTATGGAAAATTTTTCCATTAGTGAATAAATTTTCCAAAATTCCTTAGAGTTTTCCAGAATCCAAGTTGATGGTATAAAATAGAATTTTATAGAATTCATTTATTTCATTTAAATTGTATGTGATACAAAAAATATATTTGAAATTTCATTAAATATATAGGATATAAAAATAAAAAAGAAAAATAAATAAATTAATGATCAAGTTTTAATTTGTTATACATGTAATGGAGTAAAGGTGTTATTTCATTGAGGATGTGGATAATTTGATACATCAATATTTGTTGGATATGTTTATAAGATATGTTATTTTATCATTTTTCTCTAGAGTAGACCGTTATAATAGTGTCCAATCAAACGAAATGAGATAGTGTTTTTAATACACAAAGTCTATGTTTTTTCAATTCAATAACATGATTTAATGTAGACTAAAAAGGCTCATTCTAGTCATATAAATAATCTTATTTTGGTTTATGGAAATTTTCTAACAAGTTGATTAAATCCAATAAAATTTCACCCAATGTTCTCAATTGTCAGTGAATAATGGACTGGATATATGATTACTAGATACTAGTACAATGAAGACAATATTTTTGCGGGAAAAGTTCAAATTGGAAGAAAAAATGTTAGTTTAAGGGGTTCCACAATTTTTTTTTAAATAATAAACTTAAGGTCAAAAAAACATATGGTTTCCATGAAGCATGGGTAATAATCCCATATTTTAGATTATATAGAATACCTAAGGATGTTTTAATAAACTCCATGGAATATCCATATCTAGTATAGGTGTAAAAGAAATATATTCTTTAATTTTGTAGTGTATGCGATATTAAATGTATATTTTTTAATTTTTTAATATATAATTTTTTTCAGAATCAAGGAAATAATTTTTTGAGTATGTAGTTTGATTCCATATTATCAAGAAAGATTTTATATAATAAATATTTGACTATAAAGTATTTATCAAGATCAGATGAGTCTATTTAAAGGAAGTGTATGTTCATCCCCATTATCTTATATGATAATAGAATTTTTTTTAATAATAAATAGACATTTTAAAAAAAAAGTAGAGGATTGATTGGATACACATTGTTTTATATTCATCAAATTTTAATACATAATTGAATATAATAGAAGAGTAAAACTATTTATCATGATATTTGTAAAAATATAAATGAATGTGACTCAACATCCCATCAATGGAATATTTTAATTAATTTTACTCTTTTCAAGAAAAAAAAGATTTATACAAATAAAATACCATATATGATATGGTAACTATAGTTTATTTTTTAAATATTATTACTATGACAATATAAGTGTTATTTCATATTGCAAATGGATTTTCATATCTTATCTAGATATTATAATGGAATATAGTATCCAAGAAGCTAGTGGAAGTTTTTCTAAACATAAAGAAGTTCAATGTTAACAAATAAAGGATTATACCATTATATTAATAATGTCTGTTTCTACATAATATCCTAATGAGTTTAGGATATGTGATAATGGACAAAATATAAAGAGTTTACATTAGTTATCATGAATATAAATATATCACTATAGGATTACACCTTTAAAATTATAAAGTAAATTGCTCTAAAAATCTGAAATGAATTTTAGGGTATGGTGGTAAAGATAAATGTAAAGAGTTATATTAGTTTCTAGAAAAAAAATATCACCTTATCATAAATTCTTTCAGATTTTCTAGTAATATAATAACATAAAACGTACATTATTTAAAAAATTGAAGGGAAAATGTTTATAAAATGAGTTCCAAGGATGATGATGATTCACTTAGAAATAGGTATAAGTAGTCAATAGAAGTAAACATCATCAAATTTGATTTTATCAAGTAAAAAAGTTTAAATATTTTTATATAGTTGACTCATATAAATATTATTCCTAAGTAACCCCATTATTTAAATAGACTTAATTTATAGATGTTTCCCACTTAAGAGTTTATTGGAGAGTTTTATCAAATGGTCCCCTAGAAGTTTATAAGAAATTACATATGATGTAATGAGATAACACAACCCTTAAAAGTGTTTCATACTAAACGTTTTTATTGTGATTCATCATGAATGATATGATTTATGGGTGAATGTGATGGGTTTGTAAAGTATTCTTGAATAATTTGTAGGATATTGAAAAGTATCATATAAAATAAAAAATACTATTTATCATTTTATTAATGTTTACTACATAAATTCATATATAGATATAATTTTCATGAAGAGTATTCATAATAAACCTCTAAATGTACAACTTTAGTTATCCATAATTTATGTTTCTCATCTATTATTTTAGGTTATGATAAATTTTACGGTTAATATGATTATGATTCTTGTATATAGATATAGAATATGATCATAAAGCACAAAACAAAGAATAAGATTTCTTATGTGCAATTTATGACCGGATAGGTATAACACATGGAGTGACATAAAGATGTATTTGGTAAAATATGGGTTTATAGATCATATTTGTGTCCCCACTACTGATGGTTTTTGAGATACCTAGAATTATAACTTTCACTCTCTGGTACCCTACTTATGAAAGTATGCATATTGAGTTAACTAATTCAATGGTGATTGGGTATGTTATTAACCATGTCATTGGTTTTAAATCAATTAAGACATTATGTTTCTCCTCATGTGATGAGTATAGTATATGAGACTTTGATTAAGATATAATGTGGAGTATGTGGTCACATATAGAAATTACATATGATGTGCTTATCTATTTGAATGAGAAAATTATGATGTGGTCATCCAAGATGATCAATGACATGTGATACAGTCATGGATTAGGTCAGTCTATACTCTGAGAGTCGAGAAAAAATGAGTGGCCTATATGGGATTAACATACTATGTTCCCCATAGTCACTCTATACATTAGACAATTGTAGAATCTGAGAAGGCAAGTTTACAAGTGATGTAGACTAGTGGATACAAGTATTAGGATACATGTGTTAGATGGAGATCATGTTAGATCCCTTTATAAATAAATTAGTATTGATTATTTACTACATGAAAATATTTTTTTAATTTTATTAATCTAGAGATTTATATGATTTTCAATTCTATAAAAACACATGGTGGTACACTTCTTGATTGACTCAATGGGGATCAAGTTTCATTTGGAGTGTTACTCTAAAAGTGTTTTAAGGTTAATAAAAAATAAATTTGTATGGGTATTATGAAACAAGTTAAGTATTTTATATGTATTATTTTTATATTTTTCATATATTTGATTTTTTTGGAGTTTTGGGGGGTTCAATATTGAAAATAAAAAATTTTGTGAAAAAACATGCAGTGTGCATAGAAAGCGCACGATTAGTGGTAATTATGTTTGTAACCATGTGAATGGGGTTGTGTGGAGACAATGAAAATTTTTATGGTCTCAACATGGTTTTTTTGAATCATGTGGGGAATATTATTAATCTATGCGACTTAAGGTAGTGTACTGGGGTGACCTATATAGTAGGTGCATGGTTTTCTAAACTGTGTGGCCATACCAAGGAGATTTCCCATAATTGATAAAAACTAGGGTTTGACCAAATTTTCCTCTCATAATTATGACTCTCAACAACTTATTTCTTCTTCCCCCACATGTATATCTCTCCTATATTACATATAATCTTTTCAACCCTCTCTATTAGTTCTATCCTTGATCTGAGGAAAATTTCCTCATGGTATGTCTCTATTTCATGTTGTTTTCTCGTCTTTTCACTCACCTCACTTTATTCCTCCATTTCCATAGAGTTATAGAAACCCTAAATCCCAAGGGGACCAAATATAGGGTCATGAATGGTATTTTAATGAAATTTAATAATATTTTAGTCTTTTTATGACCCCTTTTTCTATTTTTAATGGTTTTATATGAATGTGAAAATGTTTCATCTTTTTTGAGGTCGGTGTCTCTGTATACCCGAACATTTCCTATAGCTTACCTTTATTGTTAAGTCTAATTTTGGTGTTGGTAGAATTATCATGATTTTATATATTATTAAGGACTTTTATGAATTTAGTGCAGTTTTATTTGGATTTTTTTGAAAAAATAGTGATTTAGTTGGATTTTCCTTTTGAAATAAAATTTGTGCTTACAAGTTGATTGATAAAATTATTTTATGAAAAATATTTCCTTTAAATGTGATTTAAAAGATAATTTTAAAGAGTGAAAACCATATTGATTAGTCATGGTCATTTTTTTGTGATGAATATGGTTATGGGTGTACATGTGAGACATTGGGTGTGTGTGTTTTAGGGTGGGTACTTTCATAGCCTTATATAAGAGCTAGCTAGAGACGATTAACAATGTCTTAAAGAGGCCGATATTTTGTGATTTTTTAGGTTCATGTTGGTTTTCTATGTGATTCATGATAGATTACTAGAGACCATGATCCTATTGGTCGTATCCCCCCTTATTATACATCTTCTTTGCGATTTTAATTTATTACATTATGTCATTCCCATGAGTTGTTTAGATTGGAGTATCTTAGTTATTCTTCAGAACCAAATTCTATGTTATATATGTAATTCTATTATAATTAATAATGATGGATTTATTCCTAAACCAATGGATTTACTTAATTGTTTTCAAATAAATTGTTTCCAAAGTATTGTTTTCAATATAAACCTATTTTTCTCATTGTACGTAATGTTGTGTGCCTTAAAAACCCATATGTTTCTAATTTAAAACATGTGTTTCAGATTATTACATTTTGTGGATATTTTAGTTTTATAGTTTTATAGAATGGGGAAAATATATTACATATAAAACCCTTATAAAACAAACTGTAAATTTTCCATCAATGTCAACTTTTTTCAAAAAAAATAGTACTATTAAATTTAAATTCCAATTTCATTCAAAATATATTTTCTTCCATTACGATGTACCCATATAAAAGACATATACACCTTATTATAGTTCATAATCATCCTTAAGACCTATTAAAATCATTTTAAAATGTGTATTTATAACAAAAATCCCCAAAAGGGTATATAAATAAAGGAAACCAATTTTTCTTTTGAATAAAGTGAAAAAATATGAATTTTTTCAATTTTTCATCAAAATATTTATCTCAAAATAATCACTTACTATGAAATAAAATTCTATGCCCAAATTGTTTCATAATATATTTCATAAAAAAGAAAAAATAAAAAACTTATTATATGAGGGTTTATTTTAAAAACATGAAAATGTTTCTTTTAAAATAAAATGTTCACTTATAGAATATCATGAACTTTATTTTAAATTATACTCTCATTTTATTTCCTTATAAAATGAAAATATTTCTATAAAACCATAAATGGTATAAAAAATAAATATATCCATGTTAAATATAAAAAATATTATGGATAACAATAATAGCTTTCATAATGATGGAATGCATAATTTCAGACATCATAATATTACCATTAAGGCCTCATGCTACATAATATATGTAAATTGGTAAGGAATTTTGAAAATACAAAATATAGATTGTATCATAAGATCTAATAAATCATAGAGGGCATAAAAATGTCACATCCCCTTACTTAATAAGTTTAATTAATTATTCGTATAAAATAAATAAATAATAACCCAATACATAATCAATATGTATATTTTTATTGAAAAATTAGTATATGAAATTTAAATATTTTCACTAGCCGATAAATTCAACAGCATGGTCATAATCCATACATTTAAATTATGTGGATTGTATCATGAAATTATATCCCAAGTAAATAATACGAATCATTAAAGGGTGTTTATATATATAAAAATATCATTAAAATAATTTTTTATTCAGTCTTAAAAAAATGATAAAAATAATCTTTTTCTTTGGATAACATTTTTTATAAAAAATATATAAAAAATTGAAAAAAAAAATTTGTTTTAAAATAAACATGGAAATTTGTAAATGAAAAATAAATTAAATTAACGATCATGGAAACATGAAACTCATTCTATGTTGTATATGTTTAAAGAGAACATTCGTTTCACAGTTCTATAAAATTAAAAAGTGAGTGGTATAGAATACATTTGAAATGATTTCTTTTAATCATTTTATAAATAAAGTAAAAAGTCGTTAAATATAATATTAAAAAATATTTTAAACACAAATAAGAAAATTATATATAAATTTAATGAACAGGGGCATGGGGGATATTGGTTTTGAATAGAAACATTAAAATATGGTTTTAAAAGGAAAATCAATTAACACGAGTCACAACTTTTTCAGTACAATCTATAACTCCAAAATAATAAAATTATATTACTTTTATAATTGTTTTAGAACCTATTTCATGTTAAGTCCATTATCATAATTCCTTTTATTTGATTTATTTCTTTGACTTATTAAATTTATAAATCAGTTAATTTTAAATGGGATGTTTTGTGGGCTTTATGTTTATAATAACAAAATAACCTCGATAGGTTGACCATGATCAAAGGGTACATTGTTAAATTTTCAATAAAATATTAATAATGAAATAATTTTAATTTTAATATATTAAATACAATTTTATAATCATATATTAAAGGATGACATGAAAAAAAAATCTCATCATTTTGAGAATGTGGTAATCCACACTTATGCACTAGCGATGTTAACCTTTTACAAATGATGGAATGTGAGGAGTTTAGTAAAATATTTTATTTCTAGAATCATAATTTTTTCATGAATATAATAAATATAAATTAAATACATTATAATTACTTTCATTTTGATTTGTTGAAGAAAAATGAATCACATTTCTATGTGGAGGTGGTATTCCACATGTCCGTGCGATGGGCGTTTTCATTTCTCATGGAATGAAAAAATAGATGAAAATGGTTTTTGATATCAATGAAATAAATATTATGTATATGAAATATATTTATTTTATCATATCATCATGGTTATAGAGTATTTTAATGATGTAGAATAAAAAATAAATAGGAAAACATTCGGTTAATATTTAGACCACTTTTATGGAAAACATCATTTGGGTTACACCTTTTTCCTTCTAGGATGTTCTTTGGGAGATTCCAAAACCACTATGACATGGGGAAGTAGCTTAGAAAGGTATTTTTGGTAAATATTATTTGAGTAAAATGGCTCAATATGTGTTATTATAAGAGGATAGTAGGTGACATTTTATAAGTGAGGTGGGTGGAAATATTATAAATACATTAAATAATAATACACCATGTGTGTCTAACTCATATAAAATATATCCAATGTCCCATATATTGAAATGTAAAAATTATAATCTTGAAATAAATTAATCAAACAAATTTTACAAGATTAAGATGAATATTTATCCTTATCTCTTATTTTAAACCCCTAATTAAACTTTTTATCCTTAATAGTGGTAATAAATTTTTCAATCCTTAAGGGTAAAGAAAGTATTTTTAAAAAACCATGTGGAACAAAAATAGATACTTTATTATATACTTAGTAATTTATTATATTTTTATGTTATCATAAGATTTTTTTTTATTTTATAATGATTGAAAAATAATTTTTAATCATTAAATATCATTTTAGGTAATTTTTTGGACAATTAAAAAATTTTCTCTAAACATATGAAGAAAATAATGACATTCATATATATTCCCTGTCACTATCACGTTTAGATTAAAATTTTATAATAAATTCATTTAATTCTGTAATTTGATGGAAAAATTACATTTAATGTTATGAAATGAATTTAATTTTTTTCTACTACATTTATAAGTGTTGTGTTGGAATTGTGTAATAATTCAAGTTATTTATACGATCTCTAACAAATAAAAATAAAAATTACTAACATAAATATATGTTATTTTTCATCAATTTGATCATATATATTCATTATTATATTGTGAAAACCAATTTGACCTTATAATTAAATCAATATTATGATTTATAAGTCTCTATTTTAGGGATTTATAATCATTAGAGTTTTATAAATAATTTTATAAAAAAAATCTATAGAAAATGGGATAATTTTGTTTAACAAGATTATTTTTCAAAAAATTATAGGGTTTTTTTAAAGATAAATATATTGATTTTATAAATTTAATATGACAAAATGGAAATAATTTTTGTATTGAGGATGTTGAATTTATCTTATGGTTATTTTTTATAATTTCTAAAATATATGATTTTTGTTTGAATAGTAAAAATTCTAATATTTCAAATTCAATCAATTTTATTACATTATTAAGATGTAATAATGAATTAATAAATTGTAAATCATCTTTATTAAACAAAGGTCTGTTTATGGAATAATTTTTTTTTTTAAAACATTATTTTGAATTTGGATACTCGTGCTATTCTTTTATGAACATAAGATATATTGTATTTAAATTAAAAATTTCTTTTGGATATTTTCGTTTAATGTTGTGATTTGATGTTTCCAATCAGTTAAGGATGGATATAAATGTTAAAAAATCAAAAAAAATTAATAAATTAGAAAATAAATTATTAAAAATCAATTTTATAATTTATTTCAAGGTAAAATGATTTCTATGAATAAATTCGGTACTTATCTAGATATTATTTTTCTTGTGTTTTTCATAATTATATTAAAATTGATTTATATTTATCATATAATGTGAATTTTATAAAAATTATTAAATATTTATAATTATAGTATTAAATATTTTTATACGTTATTTTTTATTTTGGATAATTTTATTAATTTATCATGGTAAAAAAGCTAATATATCACAGTTAAGGTTAAAAAGGATTAATGAGGATAAAACGAAGAGATAATGATTAAAATATCTATAAAAATGATCTAAATGTGATTGTTTTAGTGGATTTATAACTTATCCCATATTATATTTTAAAATTTATTGACTTTGTGACACATTACCACTAATATTACTTTATAATAATTTAAAACATTGAATAATTCCAAGAGTACCTCTCCCCTCACTTTTTAAAGGGAACCTATTATTCTCACTAAATATAACACTATTAAAACTCTAGTTTGGACAAAATATACCCATATATATTCACAAATATCCTCCCAATCTACTAGAGGTAATTTTCTCCCAAAAATACCAAACATATAAGGCTTAAGATGTAAGCCAAATGAGGCTTTTCAAAGAAATGGTAGAATTCTTAAACGAGTGTTTCAAATTTATTTATTCCTCTAACTCCTACAATTATTATTTGAAACTTATGAAATACTAATATAAGTATGTAAAATATAAAGAAAATTTATTAAAATTTTGTTACAACACCTTTTTATCCCATTTTTCTTCTTATGGGAAATGAAAACAATGCTAGTACATACGTGTGGACTACCACCTCCACAAAGTGATGTGTTTCATTTTTCATCAACAGATCATATTGATGGATAAATGATGAAAAAATGTATATATATGATATTTATGAAATAACTATTATCTTCTAAAAATAATGTATAATTTCTTTCTTACTGTTTTCATCTATTTGAAATTGATAAATTCACCTCTATGTACATGTGGAATACTACCTCCATGAATCTATGTGATTAATTTTTCCTCACCACCTAAAAAGGACATTCATAAGGGTAAAAATAATGAATTAATATGAAATATAACATATTTATTATTATTTTATGTTAAATTATGATCTAATTTATTTATTTTTCACATATTCTAAAAATGAAAACCTTAAACATGTGTATGTAATGACTATCATCTCCATGAAACATCATTGATCATTTTTCAACAACAGGTTAAATGGTAGGATTTAAAAGTTAATTTAATGTATAGATATGACAATTATAAAATGATTAAGATTTTTCATTTAATTTAACCATAATCCTTTTGACCATGTCTAATGTATTGATGTTATTTCGATGTTACAAATTAAATGTCCTCAAAACATCCAACATGAAATAAAATATTTTAGTAATTAAATAAATCATGGTAATGAATGAATTTAAAGAAATAATGATTATTAAATTCTCTTGAAAATGACATTAATAATGTAGAAAACTAATATAATATTTTTATTCAGGATTTAGATAACATACAAAGCTAAATGAGACTTTAGGTAAGTGATTTCCCTTTTAAATTTAATTTTAAATGTTTCATACTCTTTCACCCCCATATCCATGTTATTTTAAATCTTTAGAACCAGTTTTATTTATGATTAAATGGTTGATAAATAAAAGTTTGTAAAATATTTTAGTTTATTTACAATGTTTTAAAATGAAATTTATCAGTGTGTTTTATTTTTTATATTTTCAAATTTTTACAAAAGTGAAAAAAGAATGTTTTTTAACAAATAAAAATGTCTACCATTTAATTCCATCATAGACTTTTTTCATTATAAATATTCCTCTATAATTTGAAAGGGGTTTTCAAAGAATATCATATTATCTCCCTTATGTTAATTTTTTTAAGATTTTTCCAAAAAATAGATATTTCTCCCTTTTTTGTGAAAATGTCAGGTGATTTGATTATGGGATAAATTATGTTTTATATGGTTTTTATAATACAAAAATTATATGGTTAAAATTTTTTCAATCACTATATGGTACTTTAGAATTATATATTATGATGGGTGATCCCAATATAGCCTATGAAAATGGGTGTGTCTGATATAGCTCTCCAATTCCCTGGGTAATGATGTAGTTTCTGTACGAGAAAATGAGGGAGATAACTAGGATGGTTACTCCAATGGAATTAACTCAGATTTACATATTCTGACACATGTAAAACAAGTATAAAAATATGTCATGAATATGATGCGTCAAGCCATCTATATTATACTTGTAAAATGTTTATTCATATATATCGTATTATTTTATGAGATAGTGAATGTTTGAAGGAATTTTTTTTAAATTAGTGTTTTCAAAGGTTCCCACATTCCTTGGGATGACATAATGGTTTTTTATATGATTTTTAATGGGTTTAAAAGGATTTTTTCATAAAATTTTAACATTCTCATGTGTAAATTCAATATTTATGTGATCATAATTTTATTTTGAAATAGGTAATTGTAACGACCGAAAGTTTCATTAATGGAAAATCCCTCTTGATCCAGTTAAATGTCTCTTTATGAAAAATGTTTTTATAAGATGTCAACTTCTTTGGTTTTATGTTAAGAATTGTGATTGTTGTTAATATAGTTGTTGAACAGTGATCACATGATTAATATAAATATAAGGCTATAACGAACCCAATTTTACTCAGACAAAGGAAGCGATGACCTCATCCAGTAGAATTGCCCCATATGAAGCCCATTTGTCAGAGCTAGGAAAAGAGGTGGCGTCTTTGGGCTTCGCCCTTGACCAAGACCAATATGAGATTCATTATGTCATGCTTGAACGTGACCGTCTATGGGAAAAGTGGAAGTTGGTTGAAATTACCACTCGAGCGATGTTATCCGAGCCGCCCCAAGAGTCTGTCACCATTGCACACCTTACCCTTAGGTCTTATGCGGATGTTTTAAGGGGCTATGTAACAAATAAGTAGTACTATGTTCGTGTACATTAATTTTTTATATAATAATGAATATAATTTCTAGTCATTTTTGATACATTGTAAAAAAAATTTAAAGTAAAAATGGTGTTTTTAATTATTATTTAATTAAGAAATCTATTTTATTAAATTAAGGGATTTTTGAATTAAATAATATTTTAATAAAATCTTATTATTAATATTAAATTAATTTTTATTAAATATAAATTATCTTATAAATTTATTCATGCAATTAAAATTTTTATTAAGGTTTGAAAGCCATTTCTGTCAAAACCAGTGAATTTTCGATAATTGTGGGTTTTTATTTTAAAAGTGAAAATTAACATATTTATAATTTTTTATATAAAATAAATGTCATTTCTGGAATCATGACGTCGAAATTATCCAACGGTGATTTTTTCATAATTTTCTGAGACAGTCAAATGTTTGTGTAAAAATTAAATACCATTTAATTATATAATGTGTTTTATGACATCATAATGACCCTATGGTGATGTAATAAAATACCATAATCCTTATGTTCGGCCAATATATGTTTTATCATTAAAATAATGTGATTTTGGGTTTGTTTGCCTTACTTTTAGAAGCATTAATGAACCCATCATGACTTATTCAACACTTTGCCTTTTTAAATTAATTTCCACGGCAGTGTGACTCACCTCCACATAAGAAACCCTAATTTTTTTTAATTATTTCGGACCTTGGCCTTGTAAAATATTGTTTTAATCTTTCCTTTTCTAGAAACCATGGTAAAATACCATGGGATGGTTTGTGGTTTGTATTATTTTAATATAAGGGGTCCCAAACCAAAATAATAAAGAATTCTCTCACCTTTCCTATATAAACCCACCCAATCTCCCACTTCATCCTCACTAAAATCCCTTGGAGTTCTTCCAAACTCTGACCTACTCTCTCTATAATCCTCCCAAGGTGCCCCAATCTCCCAAGAAGCCTCTCACAAGCCTCTCTCTAGCCTTTGGAAGCACACTTCAAAGTAAGGGTTTTTTCTTCCTTTCTCATTTTTTTCAATTTTCTTTAAGTTGTTTTCCCTTTTAATTTCAATTATTAATGTTGGGGTTTGGTTCTCACCTCCCCATACTGCCCTATTATTGATTCAATGATTGGAGACCCCTTTCTCTCTCATTAAATGCCTCCCATGTACACCCGTTACTATGCCGAAATTCCGAAAGGAACTTCTCTCTCTTCTTTTACATTCAAGCACTAATTTTGTATCATGAATCTAAATTCTATTACAATTGTTTGGACATGTATGTATATAACCCCCTTACTTTCCATTTCATTTAAATATGGTGAGACACCCTTTCTCTCTCATAAAACCTTTTTTATGAATTCTTATGTCACGCCGTTACGCTGCTGAAATCGCACCGATTTTCTAAGCCAATGCCATTGTGTAGTGAATACCATGCCCATTTCTCCATCATGGGTATTAACCTTTATACACATTTACTTATTGTTAATAATGTTTCATGTATGAATTCCACATTTCTTTATCATGGAATAAATTATTATGTTTTATGAATCCATGTTTTATGATCCATGTGGCACAGTTATGCGTGAAATGAAATGTTTAAAAAGGGTGCGCCCTTTTTGCGCTCCAATGCATTGGGTAAAGTACAGTATCATGATACGTCAAGTGCAATGAGTGTTGAATCATGCTAATTCAAGTGCTATGAGGGTTTACTCGTGCTTCAAGTGCAACAAGGGTTTACTCATGCTTCATGTGCAATGAGGGTTTACTCATGCTCCACGTGCAATGAGCCTTGGCTCATGCTAATTCAATGTTAAGTGTTGTTACCACATTTCCATGTTATGATTATCATGATTTACCATGCCTTTATGTTCATGTTTCACTTATGCTCTATTGACATGCATATTTCCTAACATGTATTGTACTCCTCATGTTATTCTATGTGTACTCCCTTACTGGGCTTTATAGCTCACCCTTTTCTTATGCATGTCTTTAGGTTATCCCATGCAAAACTATGTACGAGGGGATGTAGTGATCATGTAAAGGAATTTTTCAATAAAGATGTTGTATTTCATGTTTTAAGTTTTTATGTAATGATCCTAAGCCCCAAGGACACTAAACCTCTCGATCTTCTTTTTTGTATCAACTGAAGTTTTATGTAATAAAGCATGTTTAAGTTATAATAAAAAGAAGGGTTGTCATAGTTGGTATCAGAGGATAGGTTTAGTTATTTTTGGGATTAGGAAACCCTAGTAAAGACTTGGATACAAGACTAAGTATAATAAAAACATCCCTATGTTATGGTAAATACTAAGTAAGTGGTTTATCAAACAAATACATCCATGTCTGGATACGAGCAGGTAGAGGCGGCTCTGGCACAGATGTATCCTAGGGGTAAAACCCGAAAACACTTCTTTGTGCTAGACTCGAACAGGAACTGGTGCATGACAATGGGCCTTGCTACACTCTTGGTTACGACACTCCCAAGGGATATTTTTTGATAAATTCATAGTCTTTGTATGACCCCTTATTAAGGGAAAAATTCCACTAAGAATATATGTTAGAAAGTAGATCATGAAAAGCCTAGATTAAATCATATAGACTCATGAGTTAAGGAAATAAAAGTTTATTTATAAGTCATCAAATTTTTTCTTTGGATTACCCTTTATGTGTTACCCCTAACTTTCATTTTATTCCAGCCAATGGCCGGTAATAGGAGGACTTGGGCTAACAACTGTTGTGAAGATCAGTGTGATTATTTTACTAATGAGATGCCCAATCCAATGGGAGTGGGAATCGTGAACTTTGTCACACTTCTCTCTCAGCTAACTCAAGTTTTGAATTGAAACATGGGTCAAGAGGAACGTTTAAACCCCCCTAAGAAGGAACAAGTCGCTATCGAGAGCTTCATGAAGCAAAGGCCTCCAACTTTTAGTGTATCATCCGATCCCACGATTGCTGAACAATGGATCAACTCTATTGAAAAGATATTCTCCATCCTCCAATGTTCTGAACAAGATAAGGCTCTCCTGGAGGCTTATCGTATGGAGGGTGAAGCTGATCAATGGTTGAAATTGATCAAAAATACGAAGCCGGAGGAGGATATCGAGGCTTTGGAATGGAAGGAATTCCGTAAGATGTATTTTGATAAATATTTTCAGCGCACCCTCTGTCTTAAGATGGAAATAGAATTCCGTTCCCTCAAGAAAAAAGATGAAGAATATGTGGGAGCATATGAGGAAAACTTCACAAGGCTTGCACAATACACTTCTAGCTTTTTCGTTACCCCTGAATTCAAGTTTGACCACTTCTTTGGTGGGCTGAAGCCTAGCTTGCAGAAATCATTAGCGATCCGTGACTTCGACAGTTATGAGGAAATTTTCCGATGTGCCCTCAAGGTCAAAATGGAGATCGGAGAATCACAAGGGTATCATGGGGAAAAGAAGCGTAAGGTGGAATTCAATGCTGGTGGTCCGATGGATAAATCCAAAAGTGTTAAGAAGTTCTAGCACCCCACTTTCCAAAAGTGCGGAATGAAGAACCCTGGAAATTGCCTTAAGGGGGTGAGAAAATGCTTCAGGTGTGGAAGAGAAGTGCACCTAGCTATTAACTATTAGAATGATGGACCCACGACTGTGAAAGTGGAGAGGAATGCTCTGTTCGAACCTCAACGCATTGGTCAATGCTATAAATTCAATGAACCAGGTCATTTTGCAAATCAGTGCCCTAATCCAAGGGTTATTGGAGGCAACCAACAACCTCCAAGACAACAAAGAATAGATTTTTCCATCACTTCTACCGAAGTGAACCCCGAAAATGAATTGGTGACAGGTACGATAGTTATTCATTCAAGAATAGCGAATGTACTTTTTGATTCAGGTTCTACGCATTCTTTTATATGTCGAATGTTTAGTAGAACAATCACAGCACCACCACAAATAATGGAAGTAAAGATTTCGGTGACTACAGAAAATGGGGCAATCATTGCATCCCATGAATATAAGTCCTCCCTTGTTATAAACTGTGGATTGAATTTCCCAGGAAACCTCATCATACTCCCCTTGGGGTAATTTGATGCAATTCTTGGCATGTATTGGCTTTCCTTATATAGAGCCAACAAAAATTTTCGGGAGAGGGAAATCACACTCCATATGGAGAATCAACCCACGATTCTTTACAAGTGTTAGGAGGAAGATGAATCTCCTTTAGCTCCATCATCTCAAGCATGGATATTACTGCCCCATGAGCATGCGTATCTGGCTCAGATGATTGAGTCCAAAGAAGAAATAATCCTTGATGAAATGCCTATTTTGAGGAAATTCATGGAAGTGTTTCCCGAGGAACTGCCTGGTCTTCCTCCTAGAAGAGATGTTGAGTTATCAATTGAACTTATACCTGGGGCATTACCAATATCCAAGACTCCATATAGAAGGGTTGTTTTCGAGCTTGAAGAGCTGAAGAAACAACTATAGGATAATCGGGATAAAGGGTTTATACGCCTAAGTGCTTCACCATGGGGTGCACCAGTCCTCTTCGTCAAGAAGAAGGATGGGTCAATGCGGCTTTGCATCGGTTATCGTGAACATAAAAAAATCCCGATAAAGAACAAGTATCCACTCCCACAAATTGATGACTTGTTCGATCAGTTGCATGGAGAACAATACTTCTCCAATATGGTCAGGCGGTCAGGGTATTATCAAGTAAGGTTGAAGAAGGAAGATATACCCAAGACTGCTTTTCGTACAGTATATGGGCACTATGAATTCATAGTAATGCCTTTCGGACTCACCAATGCTCCAGCAATATTCATGGACTTGATGAATAGAGTCTTTAGAGATTACCTTCAAAAATGTGTGGTAGTCTTTATAGATGATATTATAATATAATCCAAAACCAAGGAGGACCATGAGGAGCATTTAAGAACTGTACTAGAAGCTTTGTGTAAGGAGAATCTCTATGGAAAGTACATCAAGTGTGAGTTCTGGTTGAAGGAAGTATCATTCTTGGGCCATATCATCACAAGCAATGTGATATCTGTGGACCCCTCCAAAACAGATGAAATTGAGGGATGGCTGAGGCCAACATCGGTAACGGATATCCGTAGCTTCTTGGGGTTAGCTGGATATTATCGACGATTTGTGAGAAATTACTCACGATTGTCCAACCCACTTACCTATATAACTTAAAATGGAGTAATGTTTGATTGGAGTGATTAATGCAAAGAAAGCTTCAAGGAGTTGAAAATGAGGCTTATCACTATTCCCGTGCTCACTTTACCTACAAGTGGGGAACTTTTTGTGGTATTCAGTGATCCCTCAATGAAGGGCTTAGGCTGTGTGTTGATGAAGAATGATAAAGTGATATTCTATGCCTCAAGGCAGTTGAAAATACATGAGCGAAACTATCCAATGCATGATCTGGAGTTGGCGGCGGTGATCTTTGCCTTGAAAATCTGGCAGCATTATCTATATGGAGAGAAATGTGAGATATATACTGACCACAAGAGTCTTAAATATATTTTCACACAAAAATAGCTTAATATGTGCCAGAGAAGATGGATAGAGTTAATCAAGGATTATGACTATTCAATACATTACCACCCTGGGAATGCGAACAAGGTGGAAGATGCCCTAAGTAGAAAGGATCCATCGATTCTATCAGTGATGAGAATTGAGAAGGATCCAATCTTCTTAGACTTGATGAAGATGGATGTGGGAATCATAAAGAAGGGAACATCATCAATCCCTCCGCAAATTATTTCTCAACCATCTCTTTTGGAATGGTTAAAGGATGCTCAAAAGGATGATGTGGGAATTCAAGAAATAGTGGAAGCTATCAAAAAGGGGAAATCCTTGGATTTTAATGTTTATGAAGAAGGAATTGTGCGGTTTGGGAAAAGACTATGTGTTCCATCAAGTCCGGAGCTGAAGAAGGAACTTTTAGATGATGCACATAGTTCAAATTTCTCTATTCACCTAGGGAGCACGACGATGTATCGAGATCTCCGAGAAAACTTTTGGTGGGATAATATGAAGAAGGAGATCGCCAAATATACATCAAAGTGCCTGGTGTGCCAGCAAGTGAAGGTAGAGAGGCAGAAGTCTAAGGGGATGATCCAACCATTACCCATACCAGAATTGAAATGGGAGAACATCACCATGGACTTTGTCACCGGACTTCCGAGGACATTCAACGGCAACAATGCAATCTAGGTTGTTGTGGATCGTCTTACAAAGACTGCACACTTCATTGATATTCTAGAGGATTTCTCATTGGATCAACTAGAACTGATATATATTATGGAGGTGGTAAGGTTTCATGGAGTACCACTATTTATTGTGTCCGACCGAGATCCAAGATTCACCTCTATGTTTTGGAAGAGTCTTCAACATGCTCTAAATACTGAACTGAACTTTAGTACGGCCTATCATCCTCAAACTGATGGCCAATCATAGAGGACTATCCAAACACTTGACGATATGTTGAAAGCATGATCAATGTAATTTAAAGGAGGATGGGATCAACATCTTCCTCTGGTTGAGTTCTCTTATAATAACAGTTTCTACTCGAGAATCTAAATGGCACCATATGAAGCCATTTATGAGAAAAGGTGCAGAACACCGACATGTTGGGATGAGGTCCGTGAACGTAAGCTGCATGGACCAGAAACGGTCGATGAAATGGTGGAGAAGGTTAAAACCATTCAACAGCATATCAAGGAAGCCCAGAGTCGACAGAAGAGTTATGCAGATAATCGTCGACGAGACCTTGAGTTTAAAGTTGGAGACATGGTATTTTTACGCATATCTCCATGGAAGAAGGTCTTGAGGTTTGGAAAGAAAGCGAAGTTAAGTCCAAGGTACATCGGCCCCTTCAAGATTCTTGATCGTGTTGGGGCTGTAGCCTATAGACTAGTACTTCCACCTACTATGGACAAGGTGCATGATGTGTTTCATGTATCCCTCTTAAGGAAGTACATACCGGACCCTTCACATGTACTCTCTTCCAAGGTGGTACAATTGGAAGATGATCTTTCTTATAAGGAGCAACAAGTGAAGATCATAGATCGTAGAGAAAAAGTTCTACAAAATAACACAATGCCCCTCGTCAAGGTGTTGTCGAGAAACCACATGTTTGAAGAAGTGACATGGGAGTCGGAGGATACGATGAAGCTGAGTTACCCACATTTGTTTTAGTGTGGGAAAAAGAAAATTTCGAGGGCGAAATTTCTTAAGAGAGGAATATTGTAATGACCCAAAGATTCATTAATGGAAAATAACTCTTGATCCAGTTAAATGTATCTTTATGAAAAATGTTTTTATAAGATGTAAAATTCTTTGGTTTTCTGTTAAAAATTGTGACTGTTGTTAATATAGCCGTTGAACAGTGATCACATGATTAGTATAAATATAAGGCATTAACGAACCAAATTTTACTCAGACAAAGGAAGCGATGACATAATCCAGTAGAATTGCCCCATACAAAGCCCATTTTTCAGAGCTCAGAAAAGAGGTGGCGTCTTTGGGATACGCCCTTGACCATGCCCAAGATGAGATTCATTATGTCAAGCTTGAATGTGACCGTCTACGGGAAAAGTTGAAGTTGATTGAAATTACCAATCGAGCGATGTTATCCGAGCGGCCCCAAGAGTTTGTCAACATTGCACACCTTACCCTTAGGTATTATGCAGCTGTTTTAAGGGGTTATGTAACAAATAAGTAGTACTATGTTAATGTACATTATTTTTGTATATAATAATGAATATAATTTCAAGTCATTTTTGATACATTGTAAATAGTTTTTAAAGTACAAAGTCTGTTTTTAATTATTATTTAATTAAGAAATCTATTTTATTTAATTAAGGGATTTTTTTTAATTAAATAATATTTTAATAAAATATTATTATTAATATTATATTAATTTTTATTAAATATAAATTCACTTATAAATTTATGAACGCAATTAAATTTTTTATTAATGTTTGAAAGCCATTTTTGTCAAAACCCGTGAATTTTTTATAAATGATGGTTTTTATTTTAAAAGTGAAAATTAACATATTTAGAATTTTTTTTGAAAAGATAAATGTCATTTCTTGAATCAGGACGTCGAAATTATCCAACGGTGAATTTTTCATAATTTTATGAGACATTAAAATTTTTGGGTAAAACTTAAATACCATTTAATTATATAATGTGTTTTATGACATCATAATGACCCATTGGTGATGTAATAAAATATGATAATCCTTATGTTCGGCTAATATATATTTTATCATTAAAATAATGTGATTTTGGGTTTCTTTGACTTACTTTTCAATGCATTAATGAACCCCTCAAGACTTACTCAACACTTTGCCTTTTTAAATTAATTTCCATGGGAGTGTGAGTCACCTCCACATATGGAACCCTAATTTTTTTAGTAAGTTCGGACCATGGCCTTGTAAAAGTTTTCTCCCTCTTTCCATTTCCAGAAACCATGGTCAAATAACATGGGATGGTTTGTGGTTTTGATTATTTTAATATAAGGGGTCCCAAACCTAAATAATAAAGAATTCTCTCACCTTTCCTATATACACCCACCCAAGCTCCCACTTCATCCTCACTAAAATCCCTTGGAGTTAGTCCAAACATTGCCCTACTATCTCTAGAATCCTCCCAAGGTGCCCCAAGCTCCCAAGAAGCCTCTCACAAGCCTCTCTCTAGACTTTGGAAGCACACTTCCAAGTAAGGGTTTTTTATTCCTTTCTTATTTTTGTCAATTTTCATTAAGTTGTTTTTCCATTTTAATTTCAATTATTAATGTTAGGGTATGGTTTCTCACCTCCCCCATACTTCCCCCTTATTTTTTTAATGATGGGAGACCCCTTTCTCTCTCATTAAATTACTCCCATGTACACCCGTTACTATGCCGAAATTCCGAAAGTAACTTCAATCTCTTCTTTTACATTCAAGAAATACTTTTGAATCATGAATCTAAATTCCATTACAATTGTTTGGAAATGTATCTATATGACCCCCTTACTGTAAATTTCATGGAAATATTATGAGACAACCTTTCTCTCTCATCAAACCTTTCTTATGAATTCTTATGTCACGCCGTTACACTGCCGAAATCGCAACGATTTTCTAAGACAATTCCAATGTGTAATGAATACCATGCCCCTATCACCATAAAGGGTATTCACCTTTATGAAAATTTACTTATTGTTTATAATGTTTCATGTATTAATTCCATATTTCTTTATCGTGGAATAAATGATTATGTTTTATGAATCCATGTTTTATGATCCATGTGAACACTTATGCATGAAATGAAATGTTTATAAAGGGTGCGCCCTTATAGCGCTCCAATGCATTGCGTAAAGTATAGTATCATGATACGTCTAGTGCAATGAGTTTTGACTCATGATAATTCAAGTGCAACGAGGGTTTACTCGTGCTTCAAGTGCAACGAGGGGTTACTCATGCTTCATGTGCAATGAGGGTTTACTCATGCTCCATGTGCAATGAGCCTCGGCTCATGCTAATTCAATGTTAAGTGTTGTTTCCACATTTCCATGTTATTATTATCATGATTTACCATGCTTTTATGTTCATGTTTCTCTTATTCTCTATTGACATGCCTATTTCCTAAAATGTATTGTACTCCTCATGTTATTCCATGTGTACTCCCTTACTGGGCTTTATAGCTCACCCTTTTCTTATGCATAACCTCAGGTTATCCCATGAAATGCTAAGTACGAAGAAATGTAGTGGTCATGTAAAGGAATTTTTTAATAAAGATGTTTTATTTCATGTTTTATGTTTTTATGTAATGATCCTAAGCCCTGAAGACACTAAACCTCTCGATCTTCATTGTTGTATCAGGGGATGTTTTATGTAATAAAGCATGTTTAAGTTGTAATAAAAAGAAGGGTTGTCATAGTAAACATCATCATGGGTTTTCATATTTTTCACTAACCAAACAAGTTTCATTTTTTAATAACCCTTACTATGATTTTATTTCCCATCCCATATTTTTAAATCATTTTTATATGGCCTAAAGTCAAGTATAACCTATTTTGAATTCTATCTCCAAATAATGGAAATTATATTTCAATGAAGTATGGGTTTCACGAATGATGTGGGAGTGTAAACATGAAAATATATTTTTAAAAAAAATATACACTATGGGGATGTATTCACTATATATTGTAATGGTATTCTTAATTCTCTAATACTATAAACCAAAAATTTCATGGGAATATAATAATGTAAAATCCATGTCATAAATCATGTAATTTTGGATAGATTAAGACATTTGTTATTATAGTTGGTATCATAGTTAGAGTTTTTATATCATTAGAGGTTAGAGTAATGTAAAAATATAATTTTAAATGATTACAGTTATGTTATCATGAGATGAATTTTGATGTTTTTCATTTTACATAATCTAATCCATTTATTTTCATAATGGTTTTATACAAAATAAACATTGTAGGTAAATTATGAAAGAATCAAGTGGATAATAATATACATAATAAGTAACCTAGAAATATTATAATAGATTAATTTGGTTTAGTACTAACTATGTAATTATGGGATATTAATGGTCAAAACCATTAAATAGACTGACTAAATTCACTACAATGTAACACATCTATAGTGGAACATTTCATGAAACAACACCCTATTGCATTCAATGGATCATTAGAACTTGTAAAAGTTGAAGGATGAAGAAATTCACTAGATAAGATATTTGAATTTTTGGTTTGTTAAAAACATAAAAGGTAACACTTTCTATTTATTATTTTTAATATTAATTTTATCGATGGTGGTATTTGGTTAAAAATATTAAGAGAAAATATGATATTTATTTCATTGAGTGGATGGGATTTAAATAATTGTTTATTAATAAGTATTTTCCTAATTTTATTGGTATTATAATGAAATGAAAATTTATGGATTTGGAGAAAAGGGAATAAGAATCAACGGTCTCCTATGAGGATAATTTTTCCATACTATCCTGGTATTCATCAAATTTCATTCCTAATCATAAGAGTAACATTGATAGATTTAACGTAGTTCTGAAACAAATTTTATGGTGAGTGGTGTCTCTCTTGAATTTAAAATTTATGTGGTTGTTGTTTGTTATGAAGATAAAGTTGAGATCTATTCTCCATAACATATGTACTTCATGTCAATAAGAGTATGGAGTGTTCATGGTGGAATATAATGGAGAATAAGTCTAATAAGATATTTTGATGTATACCACCCAAATATTATAAATGTGTTAAATTATTTTTTAAATAATGTTTGATAAGATTAAGAATGTGTTACCAATGTGTTATGACTAGTTATTTGGATCACAACTATCGGGAGATGAGTTCTGATTAGATTAGTAAGGAAAAAATATATAGTCTACATGTAGTGATATGTTTTGGTTCCAATGAGTTGGGTTATTATGCTAATTCATGTTTCATGTTACATACTCATGGTATGAATAATCAATACTAAAATAACAAATGAGTTTCAAATTATTTTTTACTATAATAGAAGATGTTGGACCATTAAATGAAGTCCTTTTAGTTACATTACATGATTATTAAAATAATGCTAATATATTATATAAATTTATAGTAATAAATTATTTTATTTATGGGAAATCTAAAATTAGAATATAAATATAGTATGTATAGGTAAATTCATAATATTTGGTAAGAATAATGAGGGGTAGTGTTAAGGTAATAAGAATCTATAGAAACCTTTCTACCATTATATATGTTATAGTTATTCCTATAAACCTTACTTTATTAACATTAGTGGATCTTGAGGTTATTCTAGGTATGGATTTTATTTTTGTATATCATGATAAGATTGATTTCAGAGAAAAATATGTTATATTCAATTTTATAAGTGAATTTGAATTTATATATAAGATTATGTTCATAACATTGATAATATATCAAGAAGATGAGAATATTATTAAATATTGGAGTGAAAGATATGTTGTACATATTTTTTAAAAGAAATAAATTATTTAAATAAGTTATTTTTAATAGTGAATTAATATATGGATATATTTTTAATTATTTTTATGATGGTATTCCTGATAGGGAGGTTTATTTTACTATTGACATAATGTGTTGTGTTAATAAGATTTTAAAAAAACATTAACGAATGGATTCAGTTGAGTTGTTAGAAATGAAAAGTAATTTATAAGAGTTTCTTTATAAGTTTTTTATCCACCTTATCACTTCTCATATTAATTTTGTTAAAAATAGTGATGGTTCTATGAGACTTTTCATTAATTATAAATCACTAAATGACATTTCTTTTATAAACATCTATCTGTTTTCTCGTATTACTAATTTGTTTGATCAAATCCATAGATATAAATATTTCTTAAAGGATGAAGATAGGTCTATTTATCATCAACTATAATTAAAGGAGGATTTCATTTCAATGATATTATTTAATACTTGGTCTATTCATTACAATTTTTTTTGTTAGGCCATTCAGGTTAACAAATGCACCCATTGTATTTATGGATTTTATGGATAGATTATTCAATGATTATTTGGATATATTCATTATTTTTTTTCATTAATGTAAATTTGGTTTATTCTATTAACTATAAGGAACATTAGAAACAAATAATTATTTTTTTTAAAACTATAAAAGAAAAAAAAAATGAATGTAAATTAAGAAAATATGATTTTTAGCTATAAAAGAGTTCATTTCAGGGGATAATTCATTCCAAATAAGTCATAATCATTGATCCTACTAAAACCAATATGGGCGAAGAATGGGAAATAACTACTAATACCATTGATATTTGATGTTTTATGGTTAGTTGGTTATTGCAGGTAGTTTATTAAAATAATTTTCTGGTTATATATCCCACTAAATATGTTAACTAAAAAAGGAGTAAAATTCATCTAGATAAAGGAATGTGATGAAGGATTTTTTGGATTGAAGATAATATTGGTAAATTATCTATTTCTATCCATTCCAATATGAAATTGTGAATTTTATTTTTTATAGAAATTATTATTTGAAAAAACATGGTTTTTTATTAATGTTTGATGATCGGGTAATTATATATGCTTCATGTCAATTGAAAATCCATGAGAAAAATTACTTTACACATGATCGTGAGCTTAATATATTTGTTTTTTAGATAAAAATAAGTAAACATGTTTGATATTTAGTAAAATGTGTAATATATACTAACCATAAATGTTTAAATTAAAAATTCTCTCAAAAAAGATTTGAGAATTTGGTAGAGGAGATGGTTGGAACTTATAAAGGATTATGATTGTATAATTCTCTATCATCTAGATAAATAAAACAATTTCATTGATTCTTAAAGTTGAAAATATGATTTTTTTATTTAGCATGATAAATTTGGATCATTATACTTTGGTTAATGATTAAATTAATATTATCATAGCAGATATGTATATAGAACATTATTTTATATTGGATCAAGTATCTATACAGTCGTATTTGTTTTAAATAATTATGTGGTATAATTAATGAAGATATTTTGTTTGATGAAATAAGGGAATAAATCCATAAAGTTAAGCATCTTGAGTTTAATATTGATAAATAAGGTGTCATCATATTTGAGAAGTGATTTTTTATGTGACTCCCTGTTGAAGAAGGAATTGTTATGTTAAGCTCATTAAACATTGTTTTTTATTCATATCAGTATATACATGATTTTTAGAGACCATATTGAATTTTAATTTTATAAAGGAATGAAAAATGATGTTATTGATTTGACCATGAATGTTTTGACTTTTCTATAGGTTACATCTGAAGAAAAACTATGGAAGGTGGTGCTTCAGCCTTTTTTGGCACAAGAATAGAAACAGTAAAACATATCCAGGGATTTCAAGGCAGGATTTCAAAATAAATCTCAAGGTAACAATGTTTTTTGGGGTTTTATAGATAAAACTGATAAATCTATAAATTTTCTATATATTCAAGATATTATGTCATTAGATCATTTTATTAGAATTTATTTTTAGGAGATATTCAGAGGATATATAGTTACACTTTATATTTTATTTGACTGTGATCATTGATTTATATCAATTTTTTTAATGTATTTCATAATTAGATGGGTAATGATTTAAATTTAGTCATAGCTATTCAAATTTTAAATGATGGGTAATAATAGTTCCTAGTTATGACTTTGTAGGATATACTTTATGCTTTCTCTTTAGAATACCATGGAAGTTGGGATGAATAGGTTATATTAGATGAATATTTTTTTATTAATAGTATATTTCCAGTATAAAGATAAAACAATTTAAAGAGTTATAAATAAATTGGTTCAGAACTCCATAATGTTGGGATGAAATCAATTAAAGGATGCTTTTGGTACTATACATGGTAGAAGAAATGGTAGAGAAGAAAAATTTGATTTAGCATCACATATGGACAACATAGAGTAGATTGAATAGTTGGACCAAAACTATCCCAAATCTGGTATGATGAAATAACGTCATGGAAAATAAGCTATTTGGACCATAAATACTAAAAGAAATTTTAGAAAAGGTAAATATTATACATTGTCCCATGAAAATATCTTAGAGCATTTGGTAGAGTTATATAGATCACATGAGGATAGAGCTCTCTATTGTGGTAGAAGATCATGTTTTTCTTAAAGTATCTCCATGGAAAATTTTTATGCATATAAGAAGAAAGGGAAATTTATGTCCATGTTTTATTGGTCCATATGAAATTATAGAAAATTTTATATCATTTTCTTCTCGAGTATCTATACCTATGATTTTTTCTCATGTACATGATGTGTTTCATGTTTTATAGCTAAAGAAACATGTACCTAACGACTCTTATGGTTTGATCCCCATGGTAGTATAATTATATGGTAATGAATCATATAAATAGAATAAATTCATATTTAGGATCATATAGGGATGTTACTGTGGAATAAGGTAACTCACTAGGAAAAATTTTTATGGAAGAACAATATTACAAAATAATCAACATGGAATTTAAAAAACAACGAAGGAAAGAAACCCTCACCTTTTTAAGTAAGGAATAAAATTGCGAGGATGAAATTTCATAAGGGGGGATGTCAAAACCCATGTAATACTAGAATTATATTAGTCTTATGATATTTAAATATTTATTTTATTGGATGATATTCATCATTGTTTTATAAATAATTTTTTAAATATTTAGAGTTAAAAAGTAGTAGTTATATTTAAAAATATTGTTTCATCATGAATTACATGATTTTATTTAAATGATAAACATACTGATTTTAGAGATTTTAGCTAAAAATTTGAATTAACCTTTTTATTCATCATGTATAATTTAACTTAAGCATAATTTTTTTTATTTTTCAAAAATAGATTATTTTTTTGGTGAATTGTAAAAATACCATTTTTTTTTCAAATTCTACAAATTTTATGAAATTTTTAAAATCTGAGAATGAATTAATAATTTATAAAAAAATTGAAAAATTTTATGTCTAAAGAGTTAAATATTTTATTTTAAAAAATTATTCTGAATTTTCATACCCTTTCTCGACATTTATGAAGTTATGTTACATTTTATTCAAATTAAAAACTATATATTTTTGGAACCATTCGATTAATAGTACGGTTGGAATAAGAAATTATTTTATGGATTTATATGTAAAAAACATTAAATTTTATTAAATAATATAATAAATTCATGGGAATCTACTTTATAAATTATTTCAAGGGAACATTATTTTTACACCTAAATCAGTTATTTAACTAAAAACTGTATATCATATGCATTGCATACTTAAATTATAAGTGACTTCTACTACATATAGAATTCTGATTTTATAAAATAAATTACAAATTATTAATTATACTATTAAAATTTTGTTATAATTTCCATTTTATTTTTGGTCATATAAGTAAGATATCATGGTAGAATTTTAAGTTATCATATATAATTTTGAAATGGATAAAAGGGAATTAAACTAATTGATAATGCCTAAATATCCCTACACCATTTTTAAATGTGTGTTTTTTCGATTATTTTTACCCCATATCATATTATATTTTAAAATTAGTTTCTTTTGTTCCACATTACCATGAATATTACTTCATATCAATTTAAAACATTGAATATTTCAAAGTTCCCCCCCACTCACTTATAAAAGGTCTCCTCATCTTCTCAAATGTTCAGACACTTTTAGCTCTCTAATTCATCCAATACCTACACAAATACATTCCAAAATATCATAAATATGTCATATAGTTATTCGTGTCACCCAAATAACAAACTTAGAAGCCTTTTGGTGTCATCTGGTGATGTTTCTCCAATGAATATGTATAATTCTTAACTGAGTGTTTCAGGTTTATTTTTTCTTATTCCTCATTCATGTCTTATTTATCCATTTTTAAATAAAAAAAATAAATATATTTTACATACCTAAATTTTATTATGATGATTTTAAAATATTTTTTCATCTTATTTTTCATCTTATGGAAAATAAAACCATCACTCATGCCTATGTGTGGACTACCACCTTCATAATATGATATGTTTCATTTTTTTATCACTAGATAAGATGGATTGTTAATATGAAACAAAAATTACTATATATGATATTTATGAAAAAATCATACTTGTAAAAAAATAATATATTACTTACCTTTTTACTCTATCCATATGTTGTAAATTGATAATGTTGTTCGCGTGTTTGTGTGGAATATCACATGCACAAAGCAATGTGACTCATTTTTTATGTCCACCTTACAAGGATGGTCAGAAGTATTGGAATAATTAATAAATATGTAATATATAAAACAATTTGGATTTTATAAAATTAAAATATTATCGAACTTATTTCTTTTCCACCCATTATAAAAATGAAAACATTATTCATGCCTATGTACGGATTAGCATCTCTATGAAACTATGTGGATCACTTCAAATATCCACATCATAGTTTTGGTTTTAATAGTGTATTTAATTTTTTAATATAAAAATTAGGAAATTTTAAATATTCTTCAATTAATGTAAACATAAAAACATTGACCACATTCAATACACCTATAATATTTTAGGTTATAAACCAAAGGCCCTAAAATAGTCCAATGTTAATTTTACTATTTTAGTAATTAAGTAAATAATGATATTAAATGAAAAAAAGGAATAATATTAATTAAATGAACCTAAAAAAGTGTTATTAAGAAATTATAAATCTAATATAATTTTATTGTCCCATAGATAGATAATGTATGAAGCTACATGGGACTTAAAGGAAATGGATTTTCGATTAAAATGTTGTTTTAAATGATTTAAACTCTTTCTCTTATATGTACATGTTCTTTTAAATGTTCCAAAAATGTTCTTATTTATGATTTAATGGTTGATAAATACCATTTTAGACTATATTTTAATTTATTTACAAATTTTGAAAAAATTAATCATTTTCACATTTTTTTATGGATTATTTTTTACTTTTTATAAGAGATAAAAAATGTTATTTTAAAAATATATGACTTGTCTACCTTTTCCCATAGCCATGGTTGTTATTAATTTTCAATATTCATATAAAATATAAAATGTTTATCCAAATAATATCTTATTCTAACTCTTTTTTTAATTTTTCACTTTGCAAGAGATTTCAAAGAAAATGTGTATTTCTCCCTATTTTTATGTGAATGTTGAAAGTGATTTGATTACAAGAAAATTTTATTTTTTCAATAGTTTTATTATGAAAAATAGAAATCTTGTATTTTTTTTATTACATATTAAGTGATTATTATATATGAAAATGGTTGATCCAAATATAACTTATGATTATGTGTGAGTACGATATATATCTCTAACGCATTGGGTAATGATATAGTCTTTAGTGGAAAAAACATTCCGAGATAACCAAGATGGTTACTCCTATGCAATTAATCAGGCATGAGTTATTCTAAAACAGTTTAAACATGAGTTATAATGGGTTATGAATATGATGTTCCAAGATACCTATATTATGCATAAGAAAAAGATATTTTATAAAAATCTTTTGAATTCATGAGGTAATGAATGTTTTGGGAAAAAATTACTCGATGTGTCCTATCAGTGTATTTTGGATGTAGTTGTGTTGTTGATAAATATAGATGACTAAAAATGAGTATGTTTAGTGTTTTCTAAATATTGTTTTTTAATGTGGTGCATTATCCTAGTGTTTTCCAAATTTTTGGACCTAAAAATCGCAAGATTGATGTTTCCAAAGTAAGGATATCTTCATAAGAGTGAATAGTATGAAGATCATTAAAGAAGATTTTCAAAGGATGAGAACCGCATTCCAAAATCCTTGGTCTGCATACCATGTTATGTGAACGGTATGTGGAGCAGCTGGAATGGTATGTCGGTATGGTTCCCGAGACCGAAAACTGTTCACGGTGGATAGCGGTGTGGTATGTAGATTACATGATGTCAACATTGGAGATTGACCTCTTAGGAAAAAAGACTGTATGCATACCATATTGGAAAAACGTTTTGTGGGTGGATTACTATTCGTAGTTATAGAACAATCAGTATATGGTGAATGTTAGATTGATGATTTGATAAGTCTTTAATTTGTGGTTTTTTCAAGTATCATTGCCTATATAAGAATCATTAATCCCATCGATTAATAGGGAGACCTAATATCATTATAAAACATATTTTTGGTCTGGGATTTCACCAATGTCTAAAGGAGTTTTGCGAGGAAGAATTCTGCGAAAGGTAAAGTGGTTCGTGTGGATGAAATTATGCTGAAGGTTTTTTGCAGAGAGCTATAACACACATACGTCATGACACGTGGAGGAATAAGGCATGGTACACATTAGTTTAGTGAAGGTAATCCATGAACAGAGAATAGTTTTCAGATGTAGGGTGTTTGGTAGAGGGGGTTTTCATGATCAGTATACAGAGACGGTACACAATAGCGAAGGCAGAGGTAGACTTATGATGAAGGGCGATTTGCACCAGTGGTAACAGAACACAGAGGTGGTGTTCTGTATACGAAACTCAGTGCATAGTACAAAGGAAGAGAAGATGGTTTACGATTTTCACAAGGTGGCTTGAAAATACTTCAAATTGGTTTGAAAAAGTATTTTTTGGTACTTATCAATACTATGGAAGGTGGAATTCATTTATGGGTTAAAGAGATACTTCAACGAAATATCTACCTATATTTTAATATGCATGCATTCATGAAAATTAAGGGACCTACATGTCCATAAATTTTGTTTGACCTACAGGTCGATCAACTATGTATTGATTCATTTCCAAGATTAGTGAGTGAAGGAAGAGGAAGATGGTGGCCCTTTCCACCGACAATGAGCCTGAGAAGTAGGCATAGGGAGTGACCCAAGGGAATGAAATGATCTGACCCAAAACATTGTAAAAGTAGTGATTCAAGGAATATTAGATCCCGCTCAAACATTGTAATCATTATTGGCAGCGAGCCGTAGTGAATTTGGTACATTAGTTCGTTACTGTTTTATTCTCCTTGGACATAGCCCATTGAGGGTGAATCTATTAAAAATCGATGTGTCATGTGCATGATTTCATATCGATTCGTATATTTCTATAGGATGAAGAGAGAATTGAGTTTTTTCTAACAAAGAAACAATATTTGAACTGGGGAATGTTTTAATCATTCATTCCCTAATTCACCCCCCCCCCTCTTAGGGTATTCAATGTAGTAAACCTAACAATTGATATCTAATGGAAATGTTGAAAGTTAGTTGTTCTCTCTCAAGAAGAAGAATTGGAGGTGGTCAATCATAAAGGAATTATGATCATTGATGGAAATAATTTTCAACTATGGTGGAATCATATGAAGCACTACTTCTGATTAGTAGGAATGGATGTCTTAACAAAATCTACGCATGGAATACCAGCTGACATTAATAGTGGTTCCTTATCAGAAGTTGAAAGAAGATAATTGGATGCTGATGCTAAAGGGTTCATTTCTTTTGGGGGATCCCTATCAAATTAAATTTATACGAAGGTGATGTCTTGTAAAACATCACATACAATATGGTAAAAATTATTGAACATTTATGAGGGTGAATGAAAATTCTGAGTGGAAAAGCTATAGGTTCTATGGAACAATTATGAGGATATCAGAATGAATTCCAATGAGTCTATTGATCCATTATTCGATAGGATAAATATTATTGTGGAATACATGTGAGGACTTGGAGAAGTAATTAAATATATAAATATTTTGAAATGTATATTGAGGAAATATTCATCATGGTTCAATCTAAAAGTTTTAGAATTGGAAGACAATGACCCAAAAGCGCAGAAAATAGATAACATGCAGAGTACCCTTGTAGAATATGAAATTATAAATGATGATAATGATGTAGTGGAAAAGGGGAAGTCTAAAGAATTGGAATTCAGGTCCATGAAGAATCTATTTGTGGAATATAGTCATGAGGAGGACAATATGGATGATTTCATGTCATTTATCTCCTACAATATATAATGTGGAAAAGAAATGATCAAAGGTAAACATCCATTTTCATGCTTTCGATATGGAATGATTGGGAATTTTGAAGCAATGTGTCCTAAGATGTCCGATGATTAAAATGATGAAAATAATGAAATTACTCAAAATAAGTATTCATCAAATTTGAAAGGGAGCAGAAGTTCTATAAGAAAGTTTTTTAAAAATAAGAATCTACTTTCAAAAGAGGATGAATGTTCAGAAGAATCTGAGGTAGAAGAATTGGAGGACTGCAAGGATGATAAAATAGATTCTTTGGTGGAAATTGTCAGAAATTCATTAGTAAGAGTAGAAATTGAAAATGAAGAAGGAGAAATTGAAGGAAGGGTTGATCATCAGGATTAATTATAATCCTCCATTGAAGAGGTAGATATTTTGAGAGGAAAAATAGAGAAATCAAAAAATGTTTTTCGTGATGAAAAACTCTTTATACAGTAGCATGTAGAAGGGTATTCATTGAATGTAGAAATTCAAAAGCTCATGTATTCAATGTTAGAAATATCTAAAAAGTGGGTTAATTAAAAACTCAAAATTAAAGAACATAAAATAGAAATTTATTATTTGAATGAAACTAGAAATGATCAAATCTAATGTATTGAAAAAATAAATGATGATGTCGTCAGTCTACGATGAATAATTGATGATCAAGAGAAAATTCTAGGAAAAAAGATCATACAAGAAATAGAGAATATGCGATTTGAGTAGATTGGTACATCATAATAGAAGAAACAACCATTTCTGAATGATAAGGCAGGTATGGGGATTGATCAAAAATAGAGAGAAGTCATAGATCATGCTAGAAAACAAGCACCCACTCCAAGATTGATGATTTATTTGGGAATGAATCAGAATCAAAAAATTAAGACAAGACAAGTCATAAATTGAGGTGCTTTATTTCCACACCGGAATATACATGACATAAGATGCTATTGTTGTGGTATGATGGGAAACTCTCCAAATTTATGTTCCATATAAAAGAGGTACCAAAGGGAACAAGACCAACAAAGGTGGTCATATCGAGGTCAAAAATCCAATTCATCATATGATGTTTTTAGTGTTAGGTGTAAAGGATTAAGAGATACAGCGAGATATTGTACGTAAAAAATGTAGTGGAATGTGCTGAAGAAGGGTGAATTTGTTTATAAGAAGTAGCCAAATGTATCATTAAGAGAGCTAGAAATTGAAAATGAATTTGCTGCCCAACAATTTGAAGCATGTCCATCATATGCTGAGGTAGATAAATATTATCATTCCATGATGGGTATGATGTCAAAGAATTTGGTCCAAAAAAAAATTGTGAAGCAAGTGGTTGTTGTATAAATTTCATGCATAGAATCATATTACACTAGGATGTAGATGATTGATAGTGGATGCACTACCCATATGATGAGAAATAAGGATCTACTGAACAAAATCAGATATGATAAAGAAGGTCTATTAATATTTGTTAATGATGAGGACTTGAAAATTATTGGTTTAGGAAAATTCCATGTTTGGTGGAAAAGACATGACATGACCAGATGTCATGGTTGTTGGGGGGCTTAGTCAAAACATGCTCAGTTTCAGTCAATTTTATAACTCAGGGAATGCCATAATTTTTTCCAAGAAATTATATATCATCAAAGAAAAGGATGGTGTTGTTGTGTTACGAGGAAAGTATATGAAAGGGATTATCTACCAAGTGAGTAGAGAAGAAGATATGTCATTTCTATCCAAGGATGAAGAAAATAAGTTATGGAATAAGCGTCTTGGCCACATAAGTCAAGGATCCATGAAAGATATGGTAAAATATGATGCAGATCAAAATCTCCCTAGATTATCACCTCACCATACTCATATGTGTGATTCCTATTAATAAGGGAATATAATTCAAATCAAATTTATTAAAAACGAGAAAAAGTAAACAATAATTCTTGAGTTGGTGCATATTGATGTGTGTGGGCCAATTTCACTAAGGGCTATTGATGGGAGGTGATATTATGTTCTATTTATTAATGAATATAGCAGAATGTCATGGGTTTCAATAATCACCCATAAATATGAAGCGTGTAGTTTCATTACAAGATATCGACAAGAATGTGAAAATAAGAATGGTCAGGAATATAGGTTGATTAGAATAGAAAAAGGAATAGAGTTTACAAATAGACTAGTAGAGGCTTATTTATAAAAACATGGAATAAAGAATCATATTTTTTGTAGTAATAACTCCATAGTTGAATAGATTAGTTGGGAGAATAAATCAGATTGTTAACAATATTTCCAGAACAATGCTTATTGAAAAATACCATCTTGTATATTTTTTGAAAGAAATGGTAATGAAAACAATATACACTTAAAACAGAGATTTACTTTGTCCAAAATAAGAGAAGACTACATATGAGTTATGTTATGGAACAAATCCATCATTGACGTACTTGGTATTATTCAGAAGTAAATTTTTCATTCTCATTTTGGAGAAACATATGAAATTTTAATCCCATGGGGATGAAGGGATATTTATTGTCTACTCGATGAAAGGAAAATCATATAAATGATTCAATAAGAAGCTGGTAAAGATAGCTAAAATTAAAGATGTGATTATAGTAGAAAATGAAGAAAATATTCAGAAAATACATGATCAGGCTCAGGAGGATAGTGATCAAGAGATATGATGATCGGGATACACTCTTGCTATAGGGCATGATTTAGAAGAAGAATTGGATGATGAGAATAAATCAGTATCTATCCACAGACTAGTGAGAAGAGCTTAAATTGAAAAACAGAACATAATTGATGATCAAACAGAACCAGTTCATACAAGGAGGATGAATAATTTACAATAAGAATCATACTTATCACAGGTGGAACCTAATTTTTTTGATGATGTAGTTGGAGATGAGAACTGGGTTCACACTATAAATAAAGAGAATGACCAATTTGAGAATAATTAGACATGGGAGATTGTTTCAAGACCAACAGATGAGAATTTCACAGGGATGAAATGGGTCATTTACAATAAATGAATGAAAAAGGTGTTGTGATATGGAACAAAGCATTCTTGGTGGGTAAAGGGTACTCTAAATTAGATGGTATTAATGTTGATGATAAGTTTTCACCTGTTTCAAGGCTAGAGAAAATAAGATTATTCTTAGACATAGCAGTGAACATGACATTTAAAATTTTCTAGATGGATGTCAAGTCATCATTTTTTAATAAAGTTAAAGAAGAAGAATTCTACATTGAAAATTCAGATCGTTTTCTCATTTTTGAAGATGAGAACATAGTTTGTTGGATGAAGAAGGATTTATATGGTTTAAAGCAAGCTCCAAGAGCATGGTATTCAAGGAATTATCAGTTTCTAAAGAAGCTTGGTTTTTATCATGGTGGAGTTGATTAGAATTTTTTTTCAATAATGACAACATTCAAAGGATGATAGTGTTGGTTTTTGTGGATGAAATAATCTTTGGTGGATAGATTAAATCACAATGTAGAGATTTTTTTTAATTTGTAAAAAGCGAGTGTGAGATGTTGATGATTGGTGAGATGACATTTTTCCTAGGCTTACATGTGACACAAGGTATAAATGGAAGGTTTATTTCTCAATATAACTATCCCAAGGAGGTTTTGATAAGGTTGGGAATGGATAATTCCAAGGAAATGTAGACTCTGGGTTCTACTCAACTGAATATGTCATGGGATGATGAAGTTATGGTATTTAATATCAAATAATACATGAAAATCATTAGAAGTATGTCATACCTAACAATAACAATGCCTAATATTTTGTTTTCCTCATTCTAAGAAGAATGGTATTAAATAATTCAAATTATGATCCATATGATTGTATTAAAAAATAAATACTTCAGTATATAAAGGGAGCAATGGATTTCGGTTTAATGTATAATGGAAAAACTCATCCATATTTGCTATGATATAAAAATGATGGTTGGTCCAGATCAGTAGATGATAAGAAATCAACATCAGGAGTGCCTTTTATTTTGGATGATTGTGTATTTATTGGTTGAGAAGGAAACAAGACTACATTTCATTGATCATCAATGAATTTGAATATATTGCAGCAATTCAAGCATGTACGAAACTATTGTGGATGAAGTAGTACCTTGAAGATATGGGAAATTAAGTGAAATCACTAATCAAAATCTGTTGTAAACATTCAAGAGCTACAAATCATAGAAAAAATCTAGTCCACCACTCTAGGAAAAAGAACATTAAAATCAAATAACATTTTCATAAATGAGATGGTGGAGAAAGGTCTTGTGATGTTGGAGTTTGTGACAATACAAAAACAAGTTGAAAATATTCTTAAAAAGGCCCTACCCAAAGAAGTTTTTGAAATGCATCTACTGGCTCTAGGAGCCCAATTGAACCCCCACACTTGAAAAAGTTTGTATATGGGACCCCCTCTCCATATGTTACAATGTGTATTTCCCTAATATAATGATATGTGTTCATTACCCTATTGCATACATCCTTGAAGTACTATTCGAGTTCTCTATGAAAGGGGGAGAAAGTGTTACTATTCATGGGAGAAAAGACACAGGGGGAAGGTGTTTAGTGGAGCTATGATATAGGGGGAGTTACAACTGAGCAGAATTTGGTTAGAGGAGTAATAATATTGGGGGATCATTAAACCTAATGATTCTAGAAGTTAACAATTAATTATTAAATATCATGATAGCTAAGAAGATTGATGAAAGCAGTTTATTTATATCAATATAGTATAAAAATTTAGTTATTATCAATAAAGTAATTCATTGATGAAATTTGAACTGTACTCTTGTTTCCCATTATGAGCATAGCTCACATGGGCTTAGAGTATGTTTTGAGTAAATCCTCGTTCGCTATCATAATATCATGAAGAAAATGGTGGTTGAAGTTGGAAGGAATTTTAATGTAGTGTCAAAATGGTCATAATTGATATAAGAAGAGCTGACAAAAAACCAAAAGGGGAGATTGTCGGTAAAAAATCCCTTGATCTGTCCTCTTAGTATTTTTTGGATGTGTTTTGGTTTTTTGACAAAGCTATATGACCACAAATTAGTATGGTTTGTGTTTTCCGAAGATAGGTTTTTATGGCGGCATAAGTTACTAGTGTTTTCCAAACATTTAGAAAAAAAAAATTGGAGTTTGATGTTGGAAAATGTATAATTTCTTCATAAGAGTGAATGATATTAAGAACACTAATGAAAATTGGAAATGGATGAGAACAAAGTAATAAAATTCATGGACCGCGTACCTTGTTCTGGGAATGGTACATAGAGAAGCTGGAATAGTAATCTATAGCAGTTCACGAGACCGAAAATAGTTCTCAGCAGATGGTGGTGCGGTATGTGGAAGACATGATGTCGGAGGAGGAGATCGGCTGCACAGGAGTTAATACAATATGTGGACTGGATTGGTAAAATGGTTCACTGGTGGCTTGTGGTTCCCGGCGGCAGAAGGATCGATATGTAGTGAATGATGGATTGAAGATTTGGTAAAAAAATAGATTAGCAGTTTTGTGGCTATCATTTCCTATATAAGAATCGTTAATCCCAACAATTACTATAGAGTCTAAATATCATTAAAGAACATATTTTTGGTTCTTCATTTCAGCAATGTCTGAAGGAGGTTCGCGAGGAAGAATTTCATGAAAGCTAAAGTGCTTCGTGCAAAATAAATTCTGCTAAGGGTCTTGGTAGAGAGATGTAACCCGCATAATATTCCATGCGGAGGAATAAAGAACCATATGCAATAAGTTAGAAAAGGAAGAACATGAAAAATGAATAGTTCATGGATATAGGTTGTTTCATAGAGGGGGTTCTCAGGATCGGTATGTAGAGGAAGTACGGGATTGTGAAGGCAGAGGTAGTCTGTGGATGAAGGGTGGTTCACAGAAGTGGTAGCAGTAAGCATAGGAGGTCCTCCACATACAAAACCTAGTACATAGTATGCAAGGGTAGTAGGTGGTTCTCAATTTTAACATGGTGTCTTAAAATAAATTCAAATCAATTTGTGAATGTATTTTCCGGTGCCTAGAAGTACATAGGAAGGTGGACTTCATCTGTGGGTGAAAGAGTGACATCAACAGAGCATCTACCTATTTTTGAGGAAGCAGTAACTTAGGAAAATGAGGGGACATACATATCCATAAATTTTTTTTTATCTAAAATTAAATAAATTGCGTGTGGATTCTTTTCCATGATTTGTGAGCAAAGGAAGAGGAAGAATGTGACATGTTCTATTAGTAGTGAGCTAGAGAAATAGGCATATGGATTGACCCATGGGAATTCAGTGAGCAGTCCCTAAACATTGTAAAGGCAGTGAGCTTGAGCGTAGAAGATATAGCCCGATCATTATACACATTATTGGTAGTGAACCTTAGTGAATTTGGTACATCAGTGCATTGTCATTGTATGCTCCTTGGATATATCCCAATGAGGGAGCTCCTAGTAATAAATCATGTAATTATGGTTTTATTATGATACAAGGTGTTATATATATCAGTTTTATTTAGACCAAAATTAGGACAATGTAATAAGTGAGCATGTAATGCACCAACCTCAGTTAACCAGAGTCGGTGCATTATTAAATATCATTGGAATGATCACAAAAGATCAAGTCTCTAAAGACAGATTAGTTTAGTAGCCATATAATCACTAGATACATTCATAATGTTTATATCACATCCTTTAATTAAAACTACAAAAACATAGTCTCCATAGTCCACACTCATATCCCTTCATTCTATCCATGTAGGTTATTCATAAAATACTTCATCACATCCTGGGTAAAATAAAACATAGAAAGGGGTTAGCTCAGATGCCCAGAAAGGATAACAATATAGAGGATACATTCATAAATAATCATAAACATTTAACGCAATGTATAACTAAAACAAAAACCATTATAATCTTGAACTTCAGTATATTATTGAAGAAATAAAATGAAATAATTCCATTTACCTATTCACATGGATATTATACTAATCGAATAATCACATGAAATATCAATAATAAATTTCATAATGATGGAATGCATAATGCCAGACTATCATAACCACATAGTAAAGGCCTTGTGCCAAGAATACAAATATGATTTTTTCAAGGCCTTGTGCCAAAACACTAGTTTGTCTCATGAGACCTACAGATGCATCGAGGAGCTATATTGGGCTCCACCCTTCACTTATTAAGTCCAATGCATTCCTCATATGAACATGTTTAAACATAAAATAAACATTCGTATTAAAAATAACATACGAAATGTCAATAAATTCTCCATAAACGATGAATGGTATAAAAATAACACATCCACAGTCAAAAAAATCACAAAACCTTCAATACAATAGGGTTGTTTTGTATTATAATAAATAAACTTCAAATAAGCTTAAAATCCATCAAAGGATGTTTATATAGATGAAATCAAAACTATATGAGAGAAATATATCTTTTTTTAAATCATTTAAAAGTCACATAATTATAAAATAAAACATTTACATTGAAAATATTCTTATAAGATCTTAAGGGAAGAATTGATGATTTTATAACGGCCGAAAATAGTCGCACCTTCCGTATAAGTTAAAAAAACATTCTTACCTTAATTTTGTTAAAAAAGTTAAAAAGGAACTTGTTTGGAAAACGACAGAAAGCTTCATTTATAAAAATCTTATAAAAATTAAAAAAGGGTATAAATGACTTTATCCCAAAGTAATAATGAATTGAAATACATATTTAGGAAACATGGATGTGGATGAAAAAGATATCTCAGTAGATAATAACGTATAAACAACCTCAGATAATGAAGTGATTGTGAAATAAACCCTTACATTGTACTTTTACTTACTCTATGGTATATTAAAATCCTGTATAATAGTTAAAAATTTGTTATTAAATTATACCAAAACCATATACATAATTATGATATCATATAAGATCTTATAATAATGCTTTGTTAATAATATTTTAGTATTATCATCGTTTCGGGTGTTAACTTATTCATTTTCTTTTATATGTTTTGTTAAATAAGCCGTGATTGTTATGGATAGGTAGTATCGTATTCATATCCTGAATGGTATCAAGTCATTAAACATTATTTTTAATCATCAAATGAGAATTATCCTTGAATGTATATGATGGGGAATTAATCTCATCGCGTTCGTGGAGACGGTAGTCTGTAGGTACGTAAGAGTGACAATATCATTATTTTGATATTAAAATAATATATAATTGGATATTATATCATATATACAGAATCATTATCATGTAATCTTTTTATTTACATGAATTAAATATCATTATTATACCCATCCAAATAATAATGTTTGGAATAACAATTACACCACGATGTGGAGATGGTAAGTCGTGCGTACGCACGTATGGTGACATGTCATTCAAAGGATGGATAGAATACTGAATATGGTTGTACCATATTTATGATAACATCATAGTATATAGAAGATATTGGAGTTATTATTTTAGAATGGTAATAATAAATAATGAATAAGTTGAAGAAGAAAGGAACTTGAAAGAGTGTGGTGAAAACATTACCTCCTCTTCGAGTTCTTCCTTATGATTTGATCAAAATGGATCCTTAGGATGGATTTATGAAAAGAGAAGTGCCTCTAGGATTAAGGGAGGATATTTGAGAGGGTATTTGGGCAGAGGTAGGCTGATCTAAATGGCTTTAAAAGTGGGAAAAATTAGTTAGAATTTGTGTCCTTTTATAACGGGGAGGAGGGGAACCTTAGGAAAAGCTAGAAATATTATTTTATAATAAATTAATATTTGTTTTCAAATGACTCAAAAGTAGATTATTTAATGTTTGTGGTGGGTATAGGTCTAAACCCACTCAACCAATAGGTTTGAGACAGGTTTGGGTGACTTTATTAACCTTATCTTTTAGTTCTAACTCATAGATAATTAGTTTGACACTTATGATGTCTCTTTGTATTTTTATATTATATAGTTAATAAATTTACTATAAACTTCCACGTGACCCCCAAGTGGTCCATTAATGATATACCTATCATAATATATGTCTCTTGGCCGAACCATATATTTTTAGGAATAGAATATATATTAATAACATAATATTTGTTTTAAAAACTATTTTATATCAATATTGACACTATTGGGTATTTTGTTTTTGATAATTTCATAACAGTATTATTACTTAGAAAAAAATTAATATAACCGATATTATACGTAATATTAACCTTTAAAATTAGTGTAATGCATAATAAGTCTCAATTTACATTTATTTTGATATTTATAATATCAATTATTTTAATATTTCATTAATTAGGTAACAACTGCATCACCATTGTGTCATAAATAAATTAAATTATATAATGTCTAAAAATTATAAATAAAATACTATTATGTAGGAAATAGTGTTATCTTTCTAATGAATGTTTATAATATAATTTATCTTATGTATAACCCTATAATAAAAATGTTTCAGTAATTAAACATTGATTTTAACTCTTTTTACTCTTCTTTGAATTAAATAATAATAAATGTCCTAATCTAATCCAAGTGGACTTAAATGACAATATTTTATTCCTAAGGATGGTTTTTGTATAGATACACTTGTACAATAGAATTAGGACTTGTTTTAGGGTAATATTAATATCATTTTTACCCTTAATTACACTATTTATTTTTAACTATGGTAAATAAAATTAAAATGTTACTATTAAACAAAAATTATTTTAATCTTATTGAACCCCATTTTTCTCCTTGATATTTTTTGTGTCCCTCCAATTTTCAAAATTCCTCTCACAGATGTGGTAAAATTATGTTTTATGTTAATTTGAAAATTCTCCTAGGAGATGGGTAAAAGACGGTGAAAAGTTCAATAAAATTTTTATATGTCTAAAATTATTATAACCTAACTTCAATGAATTACATTGAACTTATATAGGTATTACGTATCTATTTTGACTAAAATGAAATTTAAAATATATACAATTATTTAAATAAAAAGTTGATTTTAACCAATAAATAAGTGTTTTTCACTATTTTAAAAAATTTAATGTTTTCAGAAAAATCTGAAAAATTCACCCTAGGCTAATTCTGATATTCCGAATCCAAAAATGAAGTCCATTTTGATAGATAAAATTTATAAAATTTCAAAAAGTGGTTATTACTATTCATATCGGCTAGTTTGATTGGTTGTGGTGTGTGTTAGAACTCGAAGTTGCGTAAAACACACGCTACTGTATTGTTCAAAGAGAAGTATACCGTGGAATCATGGGGTGTTACATTACCTCCTCCTTCAAATAATTTCATCCTCAAAATTTCTATAATAATACCACATGAAAAGACTCGGGTGGTTCTTCATCAAATGTTCCTCAGGTTCTCATGATGCCTCTTCCATCTTATGGTTTCTCCATAGAACTTTTACCAGACAATTCGTCCAGTTTCCCAATACATCTTCTTTTGAACCAAGAATCCGAAAGGGCTCTTCGCAATAAAACAGATCAGGCTCTAGTTATAATTCCTCATAAGTGAGTACGTGCGTTGGGTCTGGCATGTATTTTCTCAATAGTGATATGTGGAACACATCGTGATCTTTAGAGAGACTTGGTAGAATTTACAAATAGTATGCTACAACCCCAATTCGTTCTAGAATTTCGAAAGGCCCAATGTACCTAAGACTCAATTTACCCTTTTACCAAATCATATAACTCCCTTCCATAGAGATACCTTCACGAAAACATGATCTCCTGCCTAAAATTCCAAATCCTTCCTTCACTTATTCTCATAGCACTTCTGCATACATTGAGCCGCTTTGATGTGGTTTTGGATTACATTTACCTTTTCCATCGTTTCCTCCACCAGTTCTGGGCCTACAAGTTTTCCTCCACCAACGTCATCCCAGCAGGTTGGTGTGCAACATCTCTTTCCGTATAATGCTTCATATGGTTCCATCTGAATACTTCAATGGAAGCTATTGTTATAGGAAAATTCTACCAGAGGTAAATATTGATCCCACATACCCTGAAAGTCAAGTGATCATGATCTCAACATGTCTTCTAAGGTTAGAATAGTCCATTCTAATTGTCCATCTGTCTGAGGGTGGTTGGTAGCGCTCAAATGAAGTTCAGTATCCAAGGTATTCTGAAGACTCTTCCAGAATCATTATGTAAAATGAGGATCAGGATCAGAAACCACCGATAGGGGTACTCCATGAATTCTCACAACATTTTTAATATATATTCTAGCTAGACGTTCCAGTGGTAGATCATATCTTATAGCATGAAAATGTTTTGTCTTGGTAAGATGATCAACAATAGCCCATATTGCATCATCCCATCTAGGAGTCTTTGGAAGTCCCATGACAACGTCCATTGTGATATTTTCCCCTTTCCACTCAAGTATGAGAAGAGGTTTCATGACTCCTCCAGGCTGTTTCCTTCTAGCTTTAACTTGTTTAAAATCCATATATTGTGACACAAAATCAGCAATCCACATCATCATGTTGTTCCACCAAAAATTTTCCTTCAAATATCTATACATTTTGGTGCTCCCAGGGTGTATAGAGAAATTGGAACTATGAGCATCATATAACAATTCCCTTTTTAGATCAGGTATATCGGGAACATACTGTCTCTTCTCGAATTTCATAATTCCTTCTTCATACACAAAGTCTCTCAATCTCCCATCATTCACATATTTATTCTTCTTTTAAAACACTTCATCACCGATTTGATAACACTTTTTCTTTTCTACTTAAGATGGTTTGGAAAACATTTGAAAAAGTATTGAGGTTTCACCTTCCATGGTTATTCTCATGTCCATATTCATTAGATCCATGAAAATTGAATCCCTTTAAATTTTTATATTGTTCAAAACTCCATGATCTATTCTGCTCAAAGAATCTGCCACCTTATTTTCCTTCCCCGGGTGGTAGTGTGTTGTACAATCATAATCTTTTAGTAATTCAAGCCATCTCCTTTGACTCATGTTGAGTTCTTTTTGTGAGAAAATATACTTCAAACTCTTTTGATCAGTATAAATCTCACATTTTTCACCATAGAGGTAGTTTCTCCATATCTTGAAAGAAAATATCCCAGCTTCTAACTCGAGATCATGAGTAGGATAATTTTTCCCATTAATTTTCAACTGTCGTGATGCAGAGGCAATAAACCTATCATTTTTCATAAGGAAACAACCATGTCCTATATTCGATGCATCACTATAAATAACGAACCCATCATTCCTCTATGGTAGAGTCAATATAGGAGAATTGACTAATCTTCCCTTCAATTCTTAAAAACATTCTTTGCACTCTTTTTTCCAAAAAAATAAACCCCTTTACGTGTGAGCATTGTTAATTGGTTAGCCAATCACGAAATTTTTTGGACGAAACGTTGATAATAACCTGCTAAACCAATATAATGGAATACCTCAGTTATAATCATTGGGGCAGGCCATTCTTGGATTTCCTTAGTCTTAGAAGGATCAATAGAGATTCCTTCTTTATAGACAATATGGCCAAGGAATGAAATCTCTTGAAGCCAAAATTCACATTTGCTAAATTTCCCATATATTTCATGTCTTCTAAGAGTTTTCAAGATAATAAACATTTTATTTTCATGATCATCATAGATTTTGGAATATACCAAGATATCATTAATAAATACTACCACAAAATCATCAAGATATTCCTTGAAAACTCTATTTATTAGATCCATGAATACAGAGGGAGCATTATTCAATACAAAATGAATTACTATAAACTCTCAATTCCCATACCTTGTTCAAAATGATGTCTTTGAAAGGACTTCCTTCTTCACACAAAACTAATGGTATCCATATTGAAGGTAAATCTTTGAAAAGTATTGAGCTCCATGCAGTTGGTTAAATAAATCATAAATGCGAGGTAGGGGATTCTTCTTCTTTATTATTATAGCATTGATCTCCCTCTAGTTGATACATAACCTCACGGATCCATATTTCTTTTTAATGAAAAGAACATGGCCTCCCCATAGAGAAAAACTAGGGTGAATAAATCCCATATTACTCAATTCATCTAGTTTTTTCTTTAGTTAAACTATGTCCACAATGGACATTCTATAAGGGGTCTTCGATATTGGCCATGATCTAGGAATTAAATCAGTGGAAAAGTCAACTTCTCATTCTAGAGGATGTCCAGGTAAATCTTCCAAAAACACATCTACATATTCTTTCACAATAGGTATATCCTCTATTTGAACATTCCTTTCCTCACCCATAGTCATTTCATTCTCTTCCTCCCAAAGAATTGAATTTAGTTGACCTATTGGGGGTGGATCTAGATAAGAATTAGGTGGTGATGATTATGCAATAAAGATAAGGTGTTTCTTATCATAATTATCAAAAATAATAACCTCCTTTTTCTTACAATAAATATTTACATCATGGTCTGGAATCCAATCCATACCGAGGATTATATCAAACTCAATCATAGGTATGACGATGAGATTAGCAGATTAAGAACATTTATGTGCTCTAATGGGGACTGATTCACAAAACATTGTTGCAATGATACATCCCTTAGGAGTTTTAACTCACAACTCCATTATTAAATCAAATTTTAAATATCTAATTCTCTTAGCAAACTGGGAAGATATTTAACAATGCGATGATCTAGAATCGAATAATGCATTTACTGAACTTGAAGAAACCATTAAATTACCTGCCACCATATCATTCGGAGCTTCTACCTCAGTAGTAGTGATAGAATAAGCTTGACATTGATCCCTTGGCCTTTTTTGAGGTATTTTCCCCTTATTCTTAGGAAATTCATTTTCATAATTTCCATATCCCTACAATTTAAGCATTGGACATCGGTAGCTTCCTTCTTCCACATGAAATCACGAGCTTGGTGGCCTTTTCCACCACACTTGTAGTAGACTCCCATTGCCTTCAAGCAAGTACCAGGATATTTCTTCCCACCTTTACTATAGGATGGATATTCATCTTTTCCATTCATTCCCTTATTTCTATTCCCAGAATGATAAGAAGATCTCTTCTTCTCTTGCTTTGCTTTAAAGCCATATGACATAGAGAATTCCTTTTCTGTCTTGATAGTACATGAGACAATTTCTTCGTACTATGAGAAGGATTGTGAGACTAATGCTCGATGGAGAAATGGTTTTAACCCATAAAAGAAACTATCAATCTTACTTCATGGGTTACATATAAAATCTCTAGAATACATTAATAACCTTGTACAGTAAGCCTCATACATTGCGACATTCTCATCCTCCTTTTGTTCCAAACTCAGAAATTGCCTTTCCATATCTTCTCGATGGTCACGAGGAGAGTATTTTTCTAAAAATAGATCTTTGAACTACCTCCCATCCATATTTGATACGTCATAATCTTCCTTCATGTTTTGAATCAATGAACACCATTGATCAGCATCTCTAGTGAGGCGAAAAACTGCCATGATAACATTTTCCCTTTCAGTAATCCCCAAAGCCTGAAATATTTTCTCTAGGGAACATATCCATTGCTCAGCTACCAATGGATTTATACTCCCATTGAATGTTGGTGGTTATTTCCTTATGAAGTTATCTAACATTGATCCTGCAAGCTGTGGATCAGTGTGCTCTATACTAGTAAGGTTATTATTCGTAACTTGAGTGAGTTGCTTCAGTATGGTGATAAACTGATCATCACAAGTTGTATTATTAGCTCCACTATAATTATCTTGAGCAGGAGGGAAATCCCTACATATAGTGTGTGCATCGATACCATTTCCATTTCTTCCACTAGGTGCCATTTCAAAATAATGGAATACACTAGAACAGTTTATAAATCAAAATACATAATTCTATACATATAAAACACTTGACATAAATTGAACTATTTATAGATATAATCCATAATCATAAAAATGTTTTCTTGGAGTAAGTATATAATCATAAACCCTTCATAATGGTTTGTAAATAAAATGAGAATATTCTAAGAATATAACCCGGTATTGTCGTAACCAAGAGTGCATCAAGTCCCATTATCATGTAATAGTTCCCGTTCGAGTCTATGTCAAAGTGGTGTTTTTGGGTTTTACCCCTAGGTACATCTGTTCCAGAGCCGCCTCTACCTGTTGTATCCAGAAAGGGTTGTATTTCTGTTAATACTCACAAAATCTCTAATATACCAAAATTCTAGGAAGTTCCTCTATACTAATCATCAATGTCTATATTAGGGCTATGTGCTATAATTAGATTTTATATAAATCTAGTTTCCAATGTTTTTACGAAACATCCTTTGATACCAACTGTAATGCCCCAACCCCAATTACCCAGAGTCGGTGCATTATTACATAACATTGGCTTGATAACAACAGAGCAAGTCTCGAATGACTGATTATTTTAGTAGCCTTAGAATAACTACATACATTTATAAAGATTACATTAGATCATAAAATGAAAACTACAACAACATTGTCTCCATAGTCCACACTCATATCCCCTCATACTATCCCTGCAGGTCATTCATAAAATACTTCTTCACATCCTGGGAAAAATAAATCATAGAATGGGGTGATCTCAGCTGCCCAGTAAGGATAAAAATATAGCGGAAACCATTATAAATAAGCATAAACATTAAAGGAAATGTATAACTAAAAAAATACTTTTTAAACTTGAAATTATGTATAATATGGAAGAAATAAAATTATATAATTCCATTTACTTATTCACATGGATATTCTACTAATCGATTAATCCCATGAAATATCATTAACAACATTCATAATGATGGAATGCATAATGTCAGACTATCGTAACCACATAGTGAAGGCCTTGTGCCAAGGCTACAAATCAGATTTTGTCAAGGCCTTGTGCCAAGAAACTAGTTTGTCTCATGAGACCTATCGATGCATCAAGGAGATATAGAGGGCTCCACACATCACTTATTAAGTCCAAAGAATTCCTCATATGAACAGGTTTAAACCTAACATAAACATTAGTATTAAAACTACATACGAAATTTCAATACATTCTCCATAAACCATGAATGGTATAAAAATAACACATCCACAGTCAAAAAAATCACAAAACCTTCAATACAATATGGATTTTTTTTCATAATAAATCAACTTCAAATAATCTTAAAATCCATCAAAGGATGTTGACATAGATGAAATCAAAACTATCTGAGAGAAATAACTTTTTTTAAAATGATTTAAAATACACATAATTATAAAATAAAAAATTTTCATAGAAAATATACTTATAGGATTCTAATGGAATCTTCGACGATTTTATAATGGAGGAAAATAGTCGCACCCTCTGTATATGTTAAAAAAACATTCTTACCTTAATTTTGTCGAAAAGGTTAAAAAGAACCTTGTCTGGAAAATTACGTAAATATTTCTTTATAAACATCTTATAAAATATCAAAAAGGGTATAAATGACATTAACCCATTGTAATAATGAATTGAAATACATATTTAAGAAACAAGGATGTGGATGATAAAGAGGTCCCAGTAGATAATTACGTATAAACAACCTCAGATTATGAAGAGATTGTGAAATAAACCCTTACGTTTTAATTTTCCTTAGACGATGGTATGTTAAAATCTTCTATAATAGTTAAGAAATTGTTATTAAATTATACATGAACCATCTAAATAATTATGAAATCATATATGATCTTCTAAAAATGCTTTGTTAATAATATTTTAGTATTATCGTCGTTTTGGGTGTTAACTTACTCAGTTTCTTTTATATGTTTTGTCACATAAGCCATGTTTGTTATGGATAGGTTGTATCTTATTAACATCCAGAATGGTATCAATTCCTTAATCATTATTTTTAATCATCAAATGAGAATTAAACTTGAATGGATACGATGCGGAATGAATCTCATCGCGTTCGTGGCGACGGTAGTCTATATGTACGCACGAGCGACAATATCATTCTTTTGATTTTAAAATAAAATATAATTTTTTATTATATCATATATACAGAATAATTATCATATTATATTTATTATTCAAATTAATTACACATCATTATTATACCCTTCCAAATAATAATGATTGGAATAAAAATTACACCACGATGTGGAGATGGTATGTCGTACATATGCACATATGGTGACATGTCATTCAAAGGATGGATAGAATAATGAATATGGTTTTACCATATTTATAATGACATCACAATATATAGAATATACTGGAGTTGTTATTTTATAATTGTAATAATAATTAAATAAGAAGTTGAAGAAGAAAGGAACTTGAAAGAGGGTGGTAAAAACATTAGCTCTTCTGCAGCTTCTTCCTTTTGATTTGATCAAAATGGCTCCTTAGTTTTGATTTCTGACTATATAAAGGTCTATATAATTAAGTTAGGATATTTGAGAAGGTATTTGGGTAGATTTTGGACGATACAAAAGGATTATATGGTGTAAAAAATTGGTTAGAATTGGTGTCCTTTTATATGGGGAAGGAGGGGAACCTTAGGAAAAGCTAGAAATACTATTTTATAATAAATTCATATTCGGTTTCTAATGGCTCAAAAGTGTATAATTTAATGTATAAGGTTGGGATAGGTCTAAAACCACTCATCTAGTAAGTTTGAGATAGTTTTCGGTCACTTTATTAACCTTATCTTTTAGTTTTAACTCATAGTTAATTAGTTTGACACTTATCATGTCTCTTTGTATTTTTATATTATATAGTTAATAAACATACTATAAACTTCCAAGAGACCCCTAAGTGGACCATTAATGATACACCTATCCTTATATAAGTCTCTTGGCCGATCCATAGATTTTTAGGAATATCATATAAATTAATAATATAATAATTGTTTTAAAAACTATTTTATGTCAATTTTAATACTATTGGGTTTTTTTTTTGATAATTTCATAAAAGAATTATTACATTTAAAAAAATTCATATAAGAAATATTAATATGTCATATTAACCTAGAAATTTATTTTAATTCATAAAAAGTCTCAAATTACATTTATTTCGATAATTATAATATCAATTATTTTAATATTTCATTAATTAGGTAATAATTGTATCAGCATTGTGTCATAAATAAATTAAATTATTTAATGTCTAAAAATTATAAATAAAATACTATTATGTAGGAAATATTTTTATCTTTATAATTAATAATTATACTAGAATTTATTTTATGTAAAAATTTATATTAAAAATGTTTTAGTTAATAGAATTTGATTTTAACTCTTTTAACTCTTCTTTTATTAAATAATAATAAATGTCCTAATCTAATCCAAGTGGACCTAAATCACAATATTTTATTCCTAAGGTTGTTTTTGGTCGAGATACACATTTCCAATAGAATCATGACATGTGTTAGGGTAATATTAATATCATTTTTACCCTTAATTACCCTATTTACTTTTAACCGTGGTAAATAAAATTAAAAAGTTACTATTCACCATAAATTATTTTTATCTTATTGAACCCCATTTTACTCACTGATATTAACCACCTCTCTTGGATTTTCAGAATTCCACTCACAAAAGAGGTAAAATTAAGTTTTATTTGAATTTGAAAATTCTCCTAGGAGATGGGTAAAAGACGGTGAAAAGTTCAATAAAATTTTTATATGTCTAAAATTATTATTACCTATCTTTAATGAATTACATTGAACTTAAATAGATATTGCGTATATATTTTGAATAAAAATGGATTTAAAAAAATTAAATAATTATTTAAATAAAAATTCAGTTTTAACCAATAACTCAGTGTTTTTCACTATTCATCAAAAATTCAATGTTTTCAGAAAAATACCATAAATTCACCCTAGGATAATTTTGATATTCTAAATCCAAAAATGACATCAATTTTGAATGATAAAATTTATAAAACTTCAAAAAGTGGTTATTAATATTCATATCGGCTTGTTTGATTGGTTGTGGTGTGTGTTAGAACTCGAAGTTGCGTACAAGACACGATACTATATTGTTCAAAGAGAAGCATACCGTTGAAAATTGGGGTGTTACATTCTCCCCTCCTTAAAATAATTTTGTCCCCAAAATTTCTATAATAATACCGCATGAAAATACACAGGTTGTTCTTCATCAATAGTTCCTCCATTTCCCACATTTCCTCTTCCATCTTATGGTTTCTCCATAGAACTTTTACCAGACGAGTCGTCCTGTTTCAGAGTACTTGTTCTTTGTTATCAAGAATCTTGATGGGCTCTTCCCAACAAGACAGATCAGGTTCTAGTTCTAATTCCACATAATTGAGTGCATGGGTTGGGTCGGGAATGTATTTTCTCAATAATGATACATGGAACATGTTGTGAACATTGGAGAGACTTTGCGTCATTGCAAAATGGTAAGTTACACCCCCAATTTGTTCTAGAATTTCAAAAGGACTGATATACCTGGGTCTCAATTTACCCTTCTTACCAAAATGTATAACTCCCATCCATGGAGATACCTTCAAGAAAACATGATCTCCTACCTAAAATTCCAAATCCTTCCTTCGATTATCATCATAGCTCTTCTGCATAATTTGAGCTGCTTGGATGTGGTTTTGGATTACATTTACCTTTTCCATCATTTCCTCCACCAGTTCTGGGCCTAAAAATTTCTTCCACCAACGTCATCCCAACAGGTTGGTTTGTGACATCTCGTTCAGTATAATGCTTCATATGGTTCTATACGAATACTTGAATGGAAGCTATTGTTATAGGAAAATTATACCAGATGTAAATATTGATCCCACATACCCTGAAAGTCAAGTGAGCATGATCTCAACATGTCTTCTAAGGATTGAATAGTCGATTCTAATTTTCAATCTGTCTGAGGATGGTAGGCAGTTGTCAAATGAAGTTTAGTCTCTAAGGCCTTTTGAAGACTCTTCCAGAATTTTTAAGTAAAATGAGGATCACAATCAGAAACAATTGATAGGGGTACTCCATGAAGTCTCACAACATTATTAATATTTAGTCTAGCTAGACGTTACAGTGGTAGATCTTCTCTTATAGAAAGAAAATGTGTTGCCTTGGTAATATGAGAAACAATAACCCATATTGCATCGTCCCTTCTAGGAGACTTTGGTAGTCCCATGACAAAGTCCATCGTGATATTATCCCATTTCCACTCAGGTATGGGAAGAGGTTGCATGACTCTCCCAGGATGTTTCCTTCCAGCATTCACTTGTTGACAAACCAAACATCATGACACAAAATCAACAATCTCCCTCTTCACGTTGTCACCCCAAAAATGTTCCTTAAAATCTCTATACATTTTGGTGCTTCTAGGGTGTATAGAAAAATTGGAGCTATGACCATCATCTAACAATTCCCTTTTTAGATCAAGTATATCGGGAACACAAATTATTTTCCCAAATTTCAAAATTCCTTCTCCCTACAAAAAGTCTCTCAATCTACCAACATTCTCAACATTAATTTTCTTTTGAAACTGTTCATCACCAGTCTGGGAACTCCTTATCCTTTCTAGTAAAGATGGTTTGGATACCATTTGAAAAAGTTTTTATTTTTCACCTTCCATGGTTATTCCCATGCCCCTCTTCACTAGATCCATGAAAATTGGATCCCTTTCAATTTTCATATTGTTCAAAACTACATGATCTTTTCTTCTCAAAGCATTTTCCACCTTATTTTCCTTCCCCAGGTGGTAGTGTTTCTTACAATCCTATTACTTGATTAATTCAAGCCATCTCCTTTTCCTCATGTTGAGTTCTTATTGTGAGAAAATATACTTCAAACTCTTGTGATTGGTATAGATATCACATTTTTCACAATAGAGGTACTGTCTCTATATCTTTAAAGCAAAGATCATAGCTGCTAACTTGAAATCATGAGTAAGATAATTTTTCTCATTAATTTTCAACTTTCGTGATGCATAGGCAATAACCCTATCATTCTGTATAAGGACAAAACCAAGTCCTTTATTCAATGCGTCACTATAAATAACGACACCATCATTCCCTAATGGTAGAGTCAATATAGGAGAATTGACTAATCTTCTCTTTGGTTCTTCAAAACATTCTTTACACTCTTTTGTCCAAAAAAAATTAACCCATTTACCAGTGAGTATTGTTAATGGGTTAGCCAATCGGGAAAAAGTCTGCATAAAACGTCGATAATAACCTTCTAAAACAATAAAACTGTGTACCTCAATTATACTCATCATTTCAGGCCCTTATTGGATTGACGTGGTCTTAGAAGGATAAATAGATATCCATATTTATAGATAATATGGCCATGGAAAGAAATCTCATGAAGCCAGAATTCAAACTTGCTAAACATCCCATATAATTCAGGTCTTCTAAGAGTCTTCAGGATAATATGCAAGTGAATTTCATGATCTTCATAGATTTTGGAATATACCAAGATATCATCAATAAATACTACCACAAAATCATCAAGATATTCCTTGAAAACTCTATTCAATAGATCCATTAATATAGAGGGTGCATTAGTCAATCCAAAAGGCATTACGGTAAACTCATAATGTCCGTACCTTGTTCAAAATGATGTCTTCGGAATGTCTTCCTTTATCACACACAAATGAGGGTATCCAGATTAAAGGTCAATCTTTTAAAAGTATTGAGCTCCATTCAGTTGGTAAAATAAATCATCAATGAGATTTAGGGGATACTTGTAATTTTTTGTTATAGCATTGATCTCCCTGTAGTTGATACATAACCTCATGGATCCATATTTCTTTTTAACAAAATGAGCAGGGGATCCCCATGGAGAAACACTAGGGTGATTAAATACCTTATTACTCAATTCCTCTTGTTGTTTCTTTAGTTACACTAATTCCACAGTGGCAATTCTATAAGGGGTCTTCGATATTGGCCTTGATCTTGGAATTAAATCAATGGAAAACTCAACTTCTCATTCTGGAAGATGTCCATGTAAATCTTCCAGAAACACATCTACATATTCTTTCACAATCGACAAATCCTCTATTTGGAAAATCTTTTCCTCACCCAGAGTCATTTAATTCTCTTCCTCCCCAATAATTGAATTTACTTGAGCTACTGGGGGTAGATCAAGATAAGAATTAGGTGGGGATGATTCTACTATAAATATAAGATGTTCCTTATCATCATCATAAAAAATCATAACCTCGTTGTTATTAAAATAAATCTTTGTATCATGGTTCGAAATTCAATCCATACTGAGGATTATATCATACTCAATCATAGGTATGATGACGATATTAGAAGATAAATAACATTTATGTGCTCTAACGGGGACTGATTCACAAAACTTTTATGCAATGTTACTTCCTTAGGAGTTTTAAGTCACAACTCCCTTATTAAATCAAATTTGAAATATCCAATTCTATTAGAAAAATGGGAAGATATTATACAATGCGATGATCCAGAATAAAATAATGCATTTTCTAAACTTGAAGAAACTATTAAATTACCTCCCACCACGTCTTTTGGAGCATCTACCTCATTTGTAGTGAGAGCATAAGCTTGGCCTTGATCCCTTGGACATTTCTGAGGTATGTTCCCCTGATTCTTAGGACATTCTTTTTCAAAATATCCCATCTCCCTTCGATTTTAGCATTGGACATCAGTAGCATCCTTCTTCCACTTGCAATCACGAGCTTGGTGGCCTTTTTCACCACACTTGTAACAGACTCCCTTTCCATTCAAGCAAGTACAAGGGTGTTTCTTCCAACATTTACTATAGGATGGATATTTAACTTTTCCCTTCTTCCCCTTATTTCCATTCCCAAAGTGATCATCATATCTCTTCTTCTCTTGCTTTTCTTTAAATCCATAAGACATAGAGAATTTTGTTTCTTTCTTAATAACACATGATACAATGTCTTCATTCTAGGAGAAGGATTATGAGACTATTGCTTGACAGAGAAATTGTTTTAACCTATCAAATAAATGATCAATCTTACTTCTTGGGTTACATATAAAATCACCAGCATACATTACTAACCTTGTAAAGTTAGCCTCATTCTTTGCGACATTCTCATCCTTCTTTTGTCTCAACCTCAGAAATTGCCTTTCCATATCTTCTTGATGGTCATGAGGAAAGTATTTTTCTAATAACATATCTTTGAACTCCCTCCATTACATATTTGATACTTCATTATCTTCCTTCATGTTTTGAATCAATGACCACCATTGATCAGCATCTCCAGTGAGGCGGAAAACTGCCATGATAACCTTTTCCCTTTCACTAATCCTCAAAGCCTGAAATAATTTCTCTAGGGAACTTATCCATTTCTCAGCTACCAATGGATTTTTACTCGCATTTAATGTTGGTGGTTGTTTCCTCATGAAGCGATCTAACATTGATCCTCCATGTTGTGGATCAGTGTGCTCCATATAGGTAATTTTATTATTCATAACCCGAGTGAGTTGCCCCAGTATGGGGAAAATCTGATCAGCACTAGTTGTATCATTAGCTCCACTATAATTATCTTGTGCCGGAGGGAAATCCCTACATGTATTGCATGCATTGGTACGGTTTCCATTTCTTCCACTAGGTTCCATTTCTAAACAATGGCATAAACTAGATCAGTTTATGAATCAAAATACATAATTCCATACTTATAAAACACATAACATAAATTTAAATATTTATGGATATAATCCATAATCATAAAAAAAAATTCATGGAGGAAGTATATAATCATAAACCCTTCATAATGGTTTGTAATGAAAATGATAATTATCCTAAGAATATCCCTCGGGTGTATCATAATCAAAAGTGAAGCAAGTCACATTGTCGTGTACCAGTTCCCGTTCGAGTCTAGCTCAACACGCTGTTTTTGGGTTTTACGCCTTGGAACATCTATTCCAGAGCCGTCTCTACCTGCTCGTATCCAGACAGGGTTGTATTTCTCGAAAAACTCACAAAATCTCTACAATACCAAAATTCTAGGATGCTCTTCTATACTAATCATCGAAGTATATCTTAGGGATATGTACCTTAATCATAGTTTATCTAAATCTAGTTTCCAAGGTTTGTAATAAACTTCCTCTGATACCAACTGTAACACCCCGACCCCAGTTACCCAAAGTCAGTGCATTGTTACATAACATTGGAATGATAACAAAAGATCAAGTCTCGAAAGACAGATTAGTTTAGTAGCCTTGGAATAACTACACACATTCATAAAGATTACATTACATCCTAAAATGAAAATTACAACAACATAGTCTCCATAGTCCACACTCATATCCCCTTATACTATCCCTATAGTTCATTCATGAAATACTCTTCACATACTGGAAAAAATAGAACATAGAAAGTGGTGAGCTCAGATGCCCAGTAAGGATAACAATATAGCCGAAACATTCATAAATAAGAATAAACATTTAAGGGAATGTATAACTAAAAGAAAAGCCTTTTTAAAATTTAACTTCATCATAATATGGTAGAAATAAAATTAAATAATTCCATCTACTTATTCACATGGATATTATACTAATAGAATAATCACATGAAATATTAATAACAACTTTCATAATGATGGAATGCATAATGCCAGACTATCATAACTATATAGTCACGGTCTTTTTCCAAGACTACAAATAGGATTTCGTCAAGGCCTTGAGCCAAGACACTAGTTTGTCTCATGAGTCCTACTGATTCATCGAGAAGCTATAGCGGGCTCCACCAATCACTTATTATGTCCAATTCATTCTTCATATAAAAAAGTTTAAACATAACAAAAACATTCGTATTACAACTAGCATATGAAATGTCAATAATTTCTCCATAAACCATTAATTTTATAAAAATAACACATCCACAGTCAAATAAATCACAAAACAATCAATACAATATGGAATTTTTGTATCATAATAAATCAACTTCAAATAAGCTTAATATAACAACCCTTCTTTTTATTATAAGTCAAACATGATTTATTACATAAAAATGACTTGATACAACAAGAATATTGAGAGGTTTAGTGTCTTTGGGGCTTAGGATCATTACATAAAAACTTATAACAAGAAAAACAACATTTTTATTGAAAACTTCCTTTACATGACAACTACATTCCTCTGTACTTAGCATTGTATGGGATAACCTGAGGACATGCATAAGAAAAGGGTGAGCTATAAAGCCCAGTAAGGGAGTACACATGGAATAACATGAGGAGTACAATACATGTTAGACAATAGGCCTATAAATCTAGAATAAGAAAAACATGAACATAAAGGCATGATAAAGAATTATAATCATAACATGGAAATGTGGAAACAACACTTAACATGGAATTAGCATGAGCCAAGGTTCATTGCACATAGAGAATGAGTAAATCCTCATTGCAAATGAAGCATGAGTAAACCCTCGTTGCACTTGAATTAGCATGAGTCAACACTCATTGCACATGAAGTATCATGATACTATACTTTACCCAATGCATTGGAGCTCTATAAGGGCACACCCTTCTTAAACATTTCATTTCATACATAAGTGTGCCACATGGATCATAAAACATGGATTCATAAAAAATAATAATTTATTCCACGATAAAGGAATGTGGAATTCATACATGAAACTTTATAATAAATAAGTAAATGAGCATAAAGGGTAATTCTATTGATGGAGAAATGGGCATGGTATTCACTACACAATGGCATTGGCTTGGAAAATCGGTGTGATTTCGGCAGCGTAACGGCGTGACATAAGAATTCATAAAAAAGGATGATGGGAGAGAAAGGGGGTTCCCCATAATATTTACATGTAATGAAAAGTAAGGAGGTCATATAGATACATTTCCCAAAAAATTTAATGGAATTTAGATTAATGATACAAAAGTGTTTCTTGAATGTAAATGAGGAGAGAGAAGTTCCTTTCAGAATTTTGGTATAGTAACTGGTGTACATGGGAGGAATTTAATGAGAGAGAGAAGGGTCTCCCATTATTAAAACATCAATTGGGAATTATGAGATAGGTGTGAATCCATACCCCAAAATTCATAATTGAAATTAAATTGTGAAAACAACTTAAAGAAAATTGGACAAAAATGAGAAAGGAAGAAAAAAACCTTACATGGAAGTGTGCTTCAAATTGCTAGAGAGAGGCTTGTGAGATTCTTCTTGGGAGCTTGTGGCACCTTTTTAGGATTCTAGAGAGAGTTGGGAAGAGGTTTGACGAACTAAAAAGTCTTTGAGTGAGGAGGGATTGGGATCTGGGGTGGGTTTATATAGGAAAGGTGAGGGAATTCATTATTATTTAGGTTTGGGACCCCTTATATTAAATTAATCCAAACCACAAACCATCCCATAGTTTTTGCCCATGGTTTTTGGAAAAGGTAAGAGTAAAATAATATTTTATAGGGCCAAGGTCTAACTTCTTAAAATATTAGGGTTGCTTATGTGGAGGTGAGTCACTCTCCAATGGAAATTAATTTAAAAAGACAAGGTGTTTAATAAGTCTTGTGGGGTCCATTAATGTATTGAAAAGTAAGAAAAACAAACCCAAAATCACATTATTTTAATGGTAATACTTATATTGGCCGAACATAAATAGTATAGTATTTTATTACATTACTATTGGGTCATTATGATGTCATAAAACACAATATATATTTAAACGGTATTTAATTTTTACTCAAAAATTTGACTGTCTCAGAAGATTATGAAAAATTCACCATTGGATAATTTTGACGCCCTGATTCCAAAAATAAAATTTATTTTATCTAAATAATTATCTAAATATGATAATATTCAGTTTTAATATAAAAACTGACATTTATAGAAAATTCACTAGTTTTGACAAAAATGGCTTTCAATCCTTAATAAAAATTATAAGTTCATTCATACAATTGTATGATCATTTATATATAATAAAATTAATCTATTAAGAATAATAATAATATTTTATTAATATATTATCTAATTCAAAAATCCCTTAATTTAATAAAATAGATTTCTGAATTAAATAATAACTAAAAACACCATTTTTACTTTAAAAACTATATACAATGTATCAATAATGAAAAGAAATTATATTCATTAGTATATAAAAAAATAATGTACAAGAACATATTACTATCAATTAGTTACATAACCCCTTAAAACAGTCGCAGAAAACCTAAGGGTAAGGTGTGCGATGGTGACAGACTCTTGGGGTGGCTCAGATAACATCGCTCGAGTGGTAATTTCTATCGACTTCCACTTCTCCCGTAGACGGTCCAGTTCGAGCTTGACATGGTGAAGCTCAACATGGGCTTGGTCAAGAGCGAAGCCCAAGGACGCCGCCTCTTTTCTGAGCTCCGATAAATGGGCTTCGTATGGGGAAATTCTACTGGATAAGGTCATCTCTTCCTTTGTATAAGTAAAATTGGATGTGTTAAAGCCCTATATTTATACTAATCATGTGATCACTATTCAACATCTATAAATGTAACGGTCACAATTCTTATCCTAAAACAAATTAAGTTGACATTTTATAAAAACATTTTATATAAAAAGTCATTTAATAAGATCAAGAGGTATTTTCCATTATTGAATCATTGGGTCGTTATAATATTCCCACATTAAGAAATTTTTCCCTCGAAATTTTCCTTTTCCCACACTAAAACAGATGTGGGTAACTCAGCTTCATCACTTCCTCCAATTCCCAAGTCGCTTCTTCAATGTTGTGGTTTCTCCACAACACCATGATGAGGGGCATTGTCTTATTTCGTAGAAATTTTTCTCTACGATCTAAGATCTTCACTGGTTTCTCCTTATAAGAAATATCATCTTCCAATTTTACCACCTCAGAAGAGAGTACATGTAAAGGGTCTGGTATATACTTCCTTAAGAGGGATACATGAAAGACATCATGTAATTTGGCCATAGTATGTGGAATTGCAAGTTAATAGGCCATAGCCCAACATGATGAAGAATGTCGAAGGGGAAGATGTACCTTGGACTTAACATCCCTTTTTTCTAAACCTCATGACCTTCTTCCACGGAGATATGTGTGGAAAAACCATGTATCTAACTTTAAACTCACGGTCTCGTCGACGATTATCTGCATAACTCTTCTGTCAACTCTGGGCTGCCTTGATATGCTGCAGAATGGTTTTCACCTTCTCCACAATTTCCTCGACCATTTATGGTCCAAGAATCTTACATTCACTGACCTCATCCCAACAGGCCAGTGTTCTGCATCGTTTCCCATACAGGGCTTCGTATTGATCCATTTTGATGCTCGAGTGGAAACTGTTATTATACGAGAACTCAAAAATAGGAATATGTTGATCCCATCCTCCTTTAAATTCCATTGAGCACGCTCTCAACATATCCTCATGTTTTTGGATAGTCTGTTCGGATTGTCCATCAGTTTGAGGATGATAGGCTTAACTGAAGTTCATTTTAGTTTTCAGAGAATGTTGAAGACTCTTCCAAAACATAGAGGTGAATCTTGGATATCGGTCAGACACAATAGATAGTGGTACTCCATGAAACTTTACCACTTCCCTGACATATATCCGTACCAGTTGATCCAATGAGAAATCCTCACAAATAGAAATGAAGTGTGCAGTCATTGTAAGACGATCCACAACAACCCATATTGCATTGTTGCATTTGGATGTCCTCGGAAGTCTGGTGAAAAAGTCCATTGTGATGTTTTCCCATTTCTATTCTGGTATGGGAAATGGTTGAATCATCCCCTTAGACTTCTGCCTCACTGTCTTCACATGCTGACACACTAGGCACTTTGATGTATATTCAGCAATCTCCATCTTCATATTGTCCCACCAAAATATTTCTCAGAGATCTCGATACATCTTTGTGCTCCTAGGGTGAATAGAAAAATTTGAACAATGTGCATCATCCAAAATTTCCTTCTTCTACTCCGGACATGATGGAATACATAGTCTTTTCCCAAACCGCACAATTCCTTCTTCAATAACATTAAACTCTGAGGATTTAAACTTTTCGATAGCTTTTACATTTTCTTGAATTCCCACATCATCCTTTGAGGCATCCTTCAACCTTTCCAAAAGAGATGGTTGAGAAATCATTTGTTATAGGATTGATGATGTTCCCTTCTATATGATTCCAATGTCCATCGTCATCACGTCTAAGAATATTGGATCCTTCAAAATTCTCATCATTTATAGAATCACTGGATCCTTTCTACTTAGGGAATCTGCCACCTTGTTCGCTTTCCCATGGTGGTAATGGATTGAACAGTCATACTCCTTGATGAGCTCTATCCATCTTTTTTGGCGCATATTAAGCTCTTTCTGTTTCAATATATATTTAAGACTCTTGTGGTCAGTATATATCTCACATTTTCCCTATATAGATAATGCCGTCAGGTTTTCAAGGCAAAGATTACCACCGCTAACTCCAGATCATGCGTTGGATAGTTTCGCCTATGGATTTTCAACTTCATTAAGGCATAGGATATAACCTTATCATTATGTATCAACACACATCCTAATGCCTTAATTGAAGCATCACTGAATACCACAAAAATTTCCCCACTTCTAGTTAAAGTGAGCACGGGTGCAGTGATAAGGGTCCTTTTGAACTCTTTGAAGCTTTCTTCACATTCATCACTCCAAGAAAACTTTACTCCCTTTCATGTTATCATTGTAAGAGTGTTGTACAATCATGAGAAATTTCTCACAAATCGTCGATAATATCCAGCTAACCCTAGGAAGCTACGGATATCTGTTACAAATGTTGGCCTTAGTCATACCTCAATTGCATATGTTTTGGAGGGATCCATAGATATCCCTTTGCTTGTGATGATATGGCCGAAGATTGAGACATCCTTCAACTAGAACTCACACTTTCTATACTTGGAATAGAGCTTATCCATGCACAAATTCTCTAGTACAGTTCATAAATACTCCTCATGATCTTCCTTGGTTTTGTATTATATTAGAATATCCTCTATAAAGACTACCACAAATTTGTCTAGGTAATCTCTAAAGACTATATTCATCAAGTCCATGAATATTTCTGGATCATTGGTGAGTCCAAAAGGCATTACTATGAATTCATAGTTCTCTTATCCTGTGTGAAAGTAGTTTTGGGGATATCTTCCTTCATTACCCTTACATGATAATATCCCTACCACAAGTCCACATTGGAGAAGTATTGTGCTCCACACAGCTGATCGAACAAGTCATCAATTCTTGGGAGAGGATACATGTTTTTTATCATGATTTTTTTAAGTTCACGATAATTGATGGAAAGTTGCATTGATCCATCCTTCTTCTTAACGAAGAGGACTTGTGCACCCCATGGTGAAGCACTTGGGCTTATAAACCCTTTATCCAGATTCTCATGTAGTTATTTCTTCAGCTCATGAAGCTCTACAACAGCCATTCTATATGGAGTTTGAGATATTGGTAATGACCCGGGTAAAAGTTCAATTGAGAATTAAACATCTCTTCTAGGAGGAAGACTGGGAAATTCCTCGAGAATCACTTCAGCGAATTCCCTCACAATATACATTTTTTCAAGGATGGTTTCTTCCTTAGACTCAATCATCTGATCCAGATACGCATGCTCATAAGGCTGTGATATCCACCATTGAGATGATGGAGCAAAAGGAGATTCATCTTCATCCTTACACTTGTAATGAATCGGGGGCCCATTCTCATTATGGAGTGTGATTTCCCTCTCCTAACAATTTATGTTGGATCTAAATAAGGAAATCCATTCAATGCCAAGAATTGCATCAAATTCCACCAGAGGGAGTATGATGAGTTTTTTGGGAAATTCAATCCACAGATTATAATAGGGGAGGACTTATATTCATTGGATGCAATGATTTCCCCATTTGTTGTACTAACCGACATCTTCACTTCCATGATTTGTGGTGGTGCTAGGATTGTTCTACTAAACGTTCGAGATATAAAATAATGTGTAGAACCTGAATCTAAAAGTATGTTCTCTATTCTTGAATGAATAACTAGTGTACCTATCACCTATTTGTTGTCGGTGTTCACTTCGATAGAAGTGATTGAAAAATCTCTTCCTTGATGCCTTGGAGGTTTTTTGTTATCTCCAAAAACCCTTGGATTGGGGCAATGATTTGAAAAATGACCCGGTTCTTTGCATTTATAGCATTGAACAACGCATTGAGGTTCGAAAAGAGCATTCCTATCCACTATCGCAGCCGTGAGTCTTTCTTTCTGATAGTTAACAACTAGGTGCCCTTCTCTTCCACAGCTGAATCATTTCCTCGCCCCCTTAAGGAAATTTTTATGGTGCTTATTTCTACACTTTTGGCAAGTGGGGTGCTAGATATTTTTTGTACCGTTGGATTTATCAATCTTCCCATCAGCATTGATGTCCACCTTACGATTCATATCCCCCTGATACCCCTGTGATTCTCTGATCTCCATTTCGATCTTGAGGGCACATCAGACAATTTCCTCTTAGCTATCGAATTCATAGATCATTAATTCTTTCCACAGGCTTGGCTTCAGCCCACCAAAGAAGCGGTAAACCTTGCATTAGGGGGTAACGACAAAGCCGGAAGCAAATCGTGCAATCCTTGTGAAGTTTTCCCCGTACAATCCAACATATTCTTCATCTTTTTTATTGATGGAAAGGAATTCCCTTTCCATCTTAAGCCGGAGGGTGCGTGGAAAATATTTATCGAAAAACATCTTCCTGAAATCCTTCCATTCCAACGCCTCGATCTCCTCCTCAGGCATCATATTTTTTTATCAAAGTCCACCATTGATCAGCTTCACCCTCCATATGATAAGATGCAAGGAGAACCTTTTCTTGTTCAGAACATTGATGGATAGAGAAGATCTTTTCAATTGAGTTGATACATTGTTCAACGATCGAGGGATCCGATGATCCACTAAAAGTAGGAGGCCTTTGTCTCATGAAGCTCTCGATTGTGACTTGTTCGTTCTTGGGTGGGTTTGGATGTTCCTCTTGACCTGTGTTTCTATTCAAAACATGATTTAGCTGAGAGAGAAGCATGACAAAGTTAACGATTCTCACTCCCATTGGATTAGGCATCTCATTAGTACAGTCATCACACTGATCTTCACAATGGTTGTTAGCCCGAGTCCTCATATTACTGGCCATTGGATGGAATAAAAGGAAATTTAGGGGTAACACATAAAGGGTAATCTAAAGACAAATGTTTATGACTTATAAATAAACTTTCATTTACTTAACTCATGATTCTATTGGCTTCAATCAAGGATTTTCATGATCTACTTTCCAACATATATTCTTAGGGGCATTTTTTAATTTCCTTAATAAGGGATCATACTAAGCTTGTGAATTTACCAAAGCATATCCCCTGGGAGTGTCGTAACCAAGAGTACAACAAGGCCTATTTTCATGCACCAGTTCCCGTTCGAGTCTAGCTTAAAGCGATGTTTTCAGGTTTTACGCCTAGGATACATATGTGTCAGAGCTGCCTCTACCTTCTCGTATCCATACATTGATGTATTTGCTTGATAACTCGCATACTCAATAATCACCAAAATTTAGGGACTTTTTTATTGTACATAGTCTTGTATCTAAGTAATTACTAGGGTTTTCTGATCCTAATCTCAAAAATAACAAAACCTATCCTTTGATACCAACTATGACAACCCTGCTTTTTATTACAACTCAAACATGATTTATTACATAAAACTTCACTTGATACAACAAGATGATCGATAGGTTTAGTGTCTTTGGGGCTTAGGAACATTACATAAAAACTTATAACATGAAATACAACATCTTTATTGAACTCTTTGTTTACATGACCACTATATTCCTTCGCACTTAGCATTGCATGGGATAACCTGAGGACATGCATAAGAAAAGGGTGAGCTATAAAGCCCATTAAGGGAGTACAGATGGAATAACATGAAAAGTACAATACATGATAGACAATAGTCATATGAATAGATTATAAGAAAAAAATTAACATAAAAGCATGATAAAGCATGATAATAATAACATGTAAATGTGGCAACATCACTTAACATGGAATTTGCATGAGCCAAGGCTCATTGCATATAGAGCATGAGTAAATCCTCATTGCACATGAAGCACGATTAAACCCTCATTGAAATTGAATTAGAATGAGTCAACACTCATTTCACATGATGTATCATGATACTATACATTACCCAATGCATTAGAGAGCTATAAGGGCGCACCCTTCTTAAACATTTCATTTCATGCATAAGTGTGCCACATGGATCATAAAACATGGATTTATAAAACATAATCATTTCTTCCAAGATAAAGGAATGAGGAATTCAAAAAGGAAACATTATAATCAATAAGTAACCGAGAATAAAGGTGAATACCCTTTGATTGAGTAATGGGCATGGTATTCACTACACAATGGCATTGGCATAGAAAATCGGTGTGATTTTGGAAGCATAACGGCGTGACATAAGAATTCATAAAAAATGTTGATGAGAAAGAAAGGAGGTTCCTCATAATATTTACATGTAATGGAAAATAATGAGTTCATATAAATACATGTCCCTAAATTTTTAATGGAATTTAGATTCATGATACAAAAGTATTGCATGAATGTAAATGACGAGAGATAAGTTCCTTTCGGAATTTGGGTATAGTAACGGGTGTACATGGGAGGCATTTAATGAGAGAGAAAAGGGTCTCCGATTGTTAAAAAATAAATAGGGCAGTATGAGGGAGGTGTGAAACCATACTCCAACATTAAAAATTTCAATTAAATGGAGAAACCAACTTAAATAAAATTGGACAAAAATGAGAAAAGAAGAAAAAACCCTTACTTGGAAGTGCGCTTCCAAAGGCTAGAGAGAGGCTTGTGAGATGCTTCTTGGGAGCATGGGGCACCTTGGGAGGATTCCAGAGAGTAGCATAGAGGTTGGACGAACTCCAAAGGCATTGAGTGAGGAGGGAGTGGGAGCTTGGGTGGGTTTATATAGGAAAGGTGAGAGAATTATTTATTATTTAGGTTTGGGACCCCTTATATTAAATTAATCCAAACCACAAACCATCCCATGATTTTTGCCCAGGGTTTTTGGAAAATGAAAGAGGAGAATAATATTTTATAAGGCCATGGTCCTAACTTATTAAAATATTAGGGTTGCTTATGAGGAGGTGAGTCACACACCCATGGAAATTAAGTTAAAAAGACAAGGTGTTTACTAAGTCTTTAGGGGTCCATTAATTCTTTGAAAAGTAAGACAAACAAACCCAAAATGACATTATTTTAATGGTAAAACATATATTGTCCGAACATAAATATTATAGTATTTTATTACATCACTGTTGGGTCATTATGATGTCATAAAACACATTAAATATTTAAACGGTATTTAATTTTTACTAACCAATTTGACTGTCTCAGAAAATTATGAAAAATTCACTGTTGGATAATTTCGACATCCTTATTCCAAAAATAAAATTTATTTTATCTAAATAATGTTTTAAATATGGTAATTTTCACTTTTAAAATAAAAACCTACATTTATCGAAAATGTATGGGTTTTGACAAAAATGGCTTTCAAACCTTAATAAAAATTATAATTTCATTTATACAATTATATGATAATTAATATATTATAAAATTAATCTAAAAATAATAAAAATAATATTTTATTAAAATATTATTTTATTCAAAAATATCAAAATTTAATAAAATATATTTCTTAATTAAATAATAACTAAAAAAACCATTTTTACATTAAAAACTATTTAGAATGTATCAATAAAGAAAAGAAATTATATTCATTATTATATACAAAAATAATGTACATGAACATAGTACTATCGATTAGTAACATAACCCATTAAAAAAGCCGCATAAGACCTAAGGGTAAGCTGTTTGACGGTGAAAGACTCTTGGGGTGGCTCGGATAACATCTCTCGAGTGGTAATTTCTATCAACCTCCACTTCTCCCGTAGACGGTCCCATTCGAGCATGACATGGTGAAGCTCAGCTTGGGATTGTTCAAGAGCGATGCCCAAGGACGTCACCTCTTTTTCGAGCTATGATAAATGGGATTTATATGGGGAAATTCTACTATATGATGCCATCTCTTCCTTTGTCTATGTAAAATTGGATGTGTTAAAGCCCTATATTTATACTAATTATGTGGTCACTGTTCAACAGCTATAAAAGTAATGGTCCAAATTCTTATCATAAAACTAATGAAGATGAAATTTTATAACAACATTTTATATAAAGAGACATTTAATAGGATCAAGAATGATTTTCCATTAATGAATATTTGGGTCGTTACACTTAAAATACATCAAAGGATGTTGACATAGATGAAATGAAAACTATTTGAGGGAAATATCTATTTTTTTGAAATCATTTAAAAGTCACATAATTATAAAATATAAAATTTACTTTTAAAATATTCTTATAATAATGTAAGTGAAGCTTGGATGATTTTAAAATGGTGGAAAATAGCTGCACCAGCTATATAAGTTAAAAATCATTCTTACCTTAATTTTGTCGAAAAGGTTAAAAAGGACCTTGTTTGGAAAACGATGGAAGGATTCATTTATAAACATCATATAAAAAGTAAAAAATGGTATAAATGTCTTTAACACATAGTAAGATTTATTTTAAATACATTTTTAAGAATCATGGATGTGGATGATAAAGAGGTCCCAGTTAATAATTACGTATAAACAATCTCAGATAATGAAGAGATTTTGAAATAAACCCTTACCTTGAACTTTTATATAGTCGATGGTATGTTAACCTCCTGTATAATAGTTAAAATATTGTTATGAAATTACACAAGAACCCATTTACATAATTATGATATCATATATGATCTTCTAATAATTCTTTGTTAATAATATTTTAATATTATCGTCGTTTCTGGTGTTAACTTACTCATTATCTTTTATATGTTTTGTTACATAAACTGTGTTTGTTATGGATAGGTTGTATCTTATTCATATCCATAATGGTATCAAGTCCTTAAACATTATTTTTAATCATAAAATGAGAATTAAACATGAATGTATACGATGGGGAATTAATCTCATCACGTTCGTGGAGATGGTAGTCTGTACGTATGCACGAGAAACAATATCATTATTTTGATATTAAAATAATATATAATTGGATAGTATCTCAAATATAAATAATAATAATCATGTTATATTTATTATTTACATGAATTACAACTCATTATTATACACATAAAAATAATAATGTTTTGAATAACAATTACACCACGGAGTGGAGACGGTAAGCCGTACGTACGCACGTATGGTGACATGTCATTCAAAGGATGGATAGAATACTGAATATGGTTGTACCATATTTATAATAACATAAATTTATATAGAATATAATGAAGTTATTATTTTAGAATCTGAATAATAAATAAAAAATATGTTGAAGAAGAAAGGAACTTGAAAGAGGGTGGTGAGAACATTACTGCTTCTTCGGGTTCTTCCTTTTGATTCGATCAAAAGGGCTCCTTAGGTTGGGTTTCTGACTAAAGTAAGGAATCTAGGATGAAGGGAGAATATTTGAGAGGTTATTTGGGCATAATTTGTCTGACAAAAATGGATTTTATGGTGGGAAGATTTGGTTATAAGTGGTGTCCTTTTATAAGGGGGAGGAGGGGCACCTTAGGAAAAGCTAGATATATTATTTTATAATAAATTCATATTGGGTTTCTAATGGCTAAAAGTGGATTATTTAAAGGTTAATGAGGGGATAGGTCTAAAACAGCTCAACCAATTTTTTTGAGACAGGTTTGGGTCACTTTATTAACCTTATCTTTAAGTTTTAACTATTAGTTAATTAGTTTGACACTTACCATGTCTCTTTGTATTTTTATATTATATAATTTATTAACTAACTATATACTTCCAATAGACCTCCAAGAGGTACATTAATGATACAACTATCATAATATATGTCTCTGGGACAATCCTTAGATTTTTAGGAATATAATATAAATTAATAATATAATATTTGTTTTAAAAAATCTTTTATGTCAATTTTGACACTATTGGTTATTTTAATTTTGAGAATTTCATAACAGCATTATTACTTCAAAAAATTCATATAACCAATATTAATATTTAATATTAACCAATACAATTATTTTAATTCATAAAAATTCTCAAATTACAATTAGTTTGATATTTATAATATCAATTGTTTAAATATTTCATTAATTATGTAATTACTCCATCAACAATGTGTCGTAAAAAATTATATTATTTAATTCCTAAAAATTATAAATAAAAAAAAATTATGTAGGAAATATTTTCATCTTTCTAAGGAATAATTATAATTTAATTTATCTTATCTATTACCCTATATTAAAAATATTTTATTAAATAAACAATTATTTTAACTCTTTTAACTAGTCTTCGAATTAAATAATAATAAATGTCCTATTCTAATCCAAGTGGACCTAAATGATAATATGTTATTCCTAAGATTGTTTTTGGATGATATACACTTGTATAATATAATTAGGACATTATTTAAGTTAATATTAATAACAATTTTACCCTTAATTACCATATTTACTTTTAATAGTGGTAAAGAAAAGTAAAAAAGTTACTATTCACAAAAAAAATTATATTTGTCTTATTGAACCACATTTTACTCCTTGATATTAGCTGTGTCTCTCGGATTTGCATAATTCCACTCACAGTAGTGGTAAAATTATGTGTTATATGAATTTACAAATTCTCCTAGGAGATGGGTAAAAGACGGTTAAAAGTTAAATAAAATTTTTATATGTCTAAAATTATTATAACCTGACTTCAATAAATTGCATTGAAAATATATAGGTATTACATATGTATTTTGACTGAAAATAAATATAAATAAAATAAATAATTATTTAAATAAAAATTTTGTTTTAACCAATAACTCAGTGTCTTTCACTATTCATCAAAAATTGAAAGTTTTCAGAAAAATAGAAAAAATTCAACCTAGGCTAATTTCGATATTCCGAATCTAATAATGAAGTCCATTTTGAAAGATAAAATTTATAAAATTACAAAAAGTGGGTATTACTATTCATAATAGCTATTTTGATTAGTGGTGGTGTGTGTTAGAACTCAAAGTTGCATACAACACAGGCTACTGTATTATTAAAAGAGAAGCATACCGTGGAAGCTTTGTGTGTTGTAGGGCAAGAGTGTCATTTTATAATTATTATTTATATAAAATAATATGATGGTGATACGCACAGAAAAGTGGTAAAACATTTCCATATTTTCGAAATTATGATGATTATGATGGATAAAATACCATCATAAAATGAGATACATGAAATTTATGGTTGGATTTTTAGAACTTATACCAAAGATTTAATCCTATTTTACCCATTTTACCCTTTACCGTATTGATAAACTTTTACCATCGCTACAATTCATTATAAATAAAAATGAACTTGAGAATATTAAACAACTATAATATTATGATTCAAATTATTGAATACATTTTATATGAATTAATTTCTAAAATGGAAAATTTTAATTTTAATATATGTTTTTGAAATGCGTTGGAAAATATATTTCCAAAAAAATACTCAATTAATGATTAAAATTTTTTTATACCAAATTCAATTATAATTTTGATTATGAGGGAATTAATAAGATTATTTCTAATAAAATTATATTTATTTTTGTTTAAATCAATCTAAAATCAATTGAAACAATGAAAATACATTCATCTAAATTAAATAAATGACATTTCTGAAAAATTGTTATTTTAAAATATTCACACAAAAATCAACCTTTTTCATAAAAATCCAAAAAATTATCTTAAATTATTTTGACATGATAAATTCAAATTTTATTTTAATTTTATCAAATATATTTTTGATTTTATTTTTGATAATTAATCATATAATCTACACACAAAATGAAATAAAGAATAACACTAATCACTTAGTCACAAAAATTAGAAAATTTGATCACTTATTCTTCCAAGATCAATTTAATATTTATATCTAAACATTATTAATCACTCATATAGTCACATACCAAAACATTATATGAAAAAGTCATATAATCTCTAAAATATGATAATATTTCTCATAAATACAATGAATTATCATAAAACCACAATAAATAATAAATTTTTACAAAAGATAACTCAACCATTATTCTTTAAATAAAATCCCATTTTAGTTAAAAAATAGTTCCATTTACCATAAAAATATAATATTCTCAATATAGTGAATTTAGTCAAAAATTAAATTAATCACATAGTAACCAAATCAATTTTCAATTCCATGGTTTACTATATAAAAAAATCCCAAAATATAATAATGATTTTATCTAATTCACTATAATTATCTTAAAATCAATGATCATATTAATCCAAAAGGTTATCAATTCATTTAAACATATTTCCATAAAATATAAAATCATTATTCATCAAATAACTTGTTTCACTAAAACACATTTTAATATTGAGGCTTACATATACCCCAAACATATATTAAAATTAATTAAGTGTTTTATAGTGTACTCCCATCACATAAAACATCAAAATAGTATTAATACCTTTAAAATTGTTTTTATTTTCAAATTTATCAACCACTACAACATAAGTAGTTAAATCATCTATGTAAACACTTAAATCAATAAACATTGTTTATAATTATTTAACCAGGAATTATTTTCATATTCCTTAACACTTATAACAATAGAAAATATGAATCATTTCTAAAGGTCTATAATTCTAAGTCGAGTCATGTATCCTTTATTAAACATAATAAAAACTATTATGACAACACATAAGCTTTATATATTTATTGAGGTTTCATAATATTCTGCCTATGAACATTCTAAAACATTATTCGAATTATATATTTTTTTCTTATTCATGAGTTTTCCTCCAAGGAATACGAATTTAAAATTTATTATACTCCAAAAATTTAAAACATCTTTCTATCCCTTTAAGAAATTTATTTGTGTTATTATTTCCACATTTTTAACACATATGAAGTTGAATCTTTTTACCTTTATTATCATTATCACCAAAACTTACATTAAACACAGTGTTTATCTTATTTGGTGTGTTTGGAAACTCATCTAGATTATGGTTGTAAATAATAATGAAATATATCTAGTTAAGAATAACCAAAATAGTTTTCACTCCACATATAATATAATTTAGTTTCACTTTCAGACAATTAACATATTTTCATTCACGTCAATTGTTAATTTGGTTCCTAGTGGCTCCATCGATTTTCTAAATCCAATATAGTTAGTATGAGTATATCTTTTAAAATCATAATAAACCATATTATGAAATTAATAAAAACAAATACTTCCATAACCGTTTAATCTTCTATTAAATAACCATAATTTTCTATCAAATATTAACATTCGATGTTAAAACATATTTCTACTTTATTTTCACATAACATCCAAACCTGTAAAGTTATCATAACCTTTCCCTATAATCCAAATATAATTCCAAAAGCCTCAAATAACCTATAAGTAAATTATTTATAAAAATGTGTAAACATTCATACATTTCAATGATATTTTTGGTTTAGTATTTTAGATAATCAGGAGAAATTCTCACTAATTAAACCCTTAAAAAAGTGGAAACTTCTACTCAATGTATATTTTCCCCACACAAGAAAAAGATTCACAAATTTGAACTATCATACAACTTCGTTCAATACAGATCCTTTATTTGGAAAGGTAGTCCTTGTTATAAATCATACTCATCCTTAAAAATTATGAAAAACATTTGAAAATTTGCGATGAGAATAAAAGTATTAGTATGGTATATATAAATGATTGAATAACATTAGTCCTTTTTAAAAATATAAAAAAACCTATGTATGTATAATTTATCTCATAATAAGCTTTGAGATCAGAATAATCACGTACTTAACCTTGAAATAAACATTTTAACCAAAAAATCAATAAAATTTTCATAAAAAATCATAAATTAAAAATAATATTTCATAATGGTTTCATTGAAAATAAAGGAGAATGTTCCCTTGAAAAAAATCACTCATAGAAGATCATGGACCTTTTTTATATCATAAGATCAGATGATTACCAATAAAAATAAAAATATTTCTAAAAAACCAATCAATGAGAGAAACATGGTATATATTCATTGAAAATTTAAATAATCACAAGGATGATAATAATTTATTTTTTACCGATAGAATTCATAATGTCATATAGCACAATATTACTATCATGGGATCATTCCTAGACATCATACATATATTGGAAAGGCATGTGAAAATACCCCATATAGTATTTCTAATGAGACCTAAAAATACCATGAGGGGCTATAATAGTTCCTAAAAATCACTTTCTTAGTCCAATAAATTTATTATATAAAATAAATTAATGACAACACAATTCATAATCCACATAAACATTCATATTTAAAACTAGCATCTAAAATTTTAATATTTTCCACGGTCAATAAATAAAAAAACATGATCATAATAAAAATAAATATGGTTGATGGTATCATTATTGTATATCTACAGTAATTTATAAGAATAATCCATGTATTATTATATAGATGAAAATACCTTCAAAAGAGTATTCAAACCACTATTTAAAAACACAGTAAAAATAATTATTTTCATAACATTTTAGATAAAAATTTCAATAATATTAGAAAATTAATTTTTTTGAACATAAAAAAGGAATATTTTAAAGGAAAATCCTTATAATTTAATAGTCATGTTATTTGTAAATTATGTTCATGTTGTATGAATTGAACGATAACATTATTTTCACACATTTGTAAAAAGTAAAAATTGTGTCATATGAAAAACATTAGAAAATATTACTTATAATCATTTTTATATAAATTCAAAATTATTCGAAAATAAAATTAATTTTTTTTTGAAATATAAATAATACAATTATTGGAACATTTTATGATCATTTACATATAGATGAAATAATTATTAATAGAAATCATTAAAATAAGGTTTTAAATGAAAGTATCTTACCTCAAGTATTCATTTCATATGTTCTATGACTCCTAAATTATAAAATTATATTAGTTTTAAACTTTATTATGAACCTTTTTCAGTTTAATTATATTAAAATTATATCTTTTAATTATGTTTTTACCATGATTTATTTTATTACTAAATACATTATGTTTACATCATATGTTTTGAGGAAGTTCGGTTGATAATTTCAAAACAACTTTGGTAGGATGAATAGGGTCAAAGGAGTCATAGTTTCATAATTTCTAAATTATTAATCATATATAATTATAATTTTTAAAAATTAAATATAATTTTATAATCATCAATGAATGGTGTACATGAAATAATAATCACATAACTTCATGATAGTGCAACTCCACATGTATACACGAGTGACGTTATCATTTTCAAAAAATATATAAAGCAAATAAGGTATGAAATATCTTATATTTATTTAATAATAATTTTTTCATGAATATTATTCATATTTATCAAATAATTTGTACATAGAATCCTTTTTGTTATTGAATAAAAATGAAACAAGTCACTTCAAGGAGGTGGCAGTCCATAAGTACACACTAGATATGTTTTCATTTACCATAGGATTTGAAATGAGAGGGAAGAGGGTTTTTCCATCAATATATTAACATTTATGTATATATAAGATACTTATTTTATCATACTATCATTATTATATAAGATTTTATGTATTTAGAATTAAAAATAAAAATGAAAACACTTTGTTAAAAGTTATACCTCTTCTTTAGAAACCCTCATTTGGCTTATACCGTAATCCTTATAGGATTGTATTTCGTGAGACCAATACCTATAATTCATGGGGATGTAGGTTTGGAATATATTTATCATGATAAATGGACCATGTGGCGTGAGTAATATATTAGAGGAGGTTCCATTTTATTAGGGAGGTGGGTTGTAATCTTTTAAATACATGAAATATTAACATACAATATGTGTCTATCTCATGTAAAATGGATCCAAAGTTTCATATATTTTAATATAATTAATATAAATTATTAATAAATTCAAACAATAAAATTAATATAATTTTATGTGTTATTTGGAACCTTATATCTTATTTTATCCTCCTCATTTCCCCTTTTAACATTAACTATGGTACAACATTTTCTATATCTCAGGGTCATGGATGTTTCCTTAAAAATTAAAAGTGCCACATTCATGTAATATTAATGACATAATATAAAATTTATCATATGATCGATTTATTAATACATTTTTATAATTTTATAATGATTTAAAAAAAATAAACAATAAATATCATTTAATATTATTTTTGAGACTATTTATACTATTTTCCATTAAACATATCAAGAAAATGATTTAATTCAAATATAAAATCTTTTATAATAAAAGATATATATTATAATTATCCAAAAATACCTAATACCACAACTCATCAATTAAATTATAATTTTAATGTTTTCAATATAATTTACTTTCTTTTTCCAAAACTTGTACAAGCATTAAGTCATTACTGTATAAGCATCCAAGGTAATTATACCATATCTAAAAATTAAAAATAAATTAATATAATAAATATAGTTTATTTTTAATCAATTTTAATATTTATATTCATTTATATATCATTTTTATCTATACCCTAGACATGCCAACATCATAACTGAAGGTTAATGACATTTTCTAATTATTCTTTACTTTAAATAATATAAAAGTCACAACAATAAACACAAAAAATTGCCATATTTTAGAAATTATGATGATTATTTTTTAAATACACCCCTAAAATTAAGTGAATTAAATATTTATATTGATTTTTAGACATTGTCCCATAGTTTCATCCTCGTTTAACACATTCTATACTTTACTGTGATGATGAACATTATGCATGGTTACAATTACCTATTACTAAAAATCAAATTATACTTATTATATAATATTGATTATAATTATTACAAATATGGAATAAATTTTTAAATATTTAATTTATAAAATAAGTAAAAAATATTATTAATATAATTTCATCAAATGAAATTAAAAATAGTTTTTAGAAAGAATATATATTTTAGGAATAAAAATGATTTTATTCCAAAATAATGTAAAATTTTTATTTACACATCATTAATTGAATTATGTTTAACGAAATTAAAATGAAGTTACTTTAAAAAAATAAAAAACCAAATAGACCATTGAAATTGTGTTGGTTTGAATTAAAGAAATGAATTTTTTTCTAGACAAATTTTCATTATTCACTATTCATCTAAAAATAATCTTCTTTAGGGAAATACAAAAAAATTGCTTTAGATTAATTTTGAAATGATTATTTAAAAATTATTTCAATTTTATAAAATGAAATTTATAAATATGTCAAATATTAGTCATATATTTTCACACAAAATGCAATAAAATCCATTTTGTAAATAATGTATTTTTGTAGTATAAAATGAATTTATACTTATTTTGTATCTAACAATCACAATTATAACAATGTTAATTTATTATATTAAATATATAAACTAAAAATTTAAATTATATCATTAATTTACAATTATTAAATTAATTTATATTGATAAATATATTTTTTTAAATAAAATAGTTTTTTCAAAAAATGTCACTTTTAATATTATCTGATTTTATTTAAAATTTAGTTCATACTTACTTGGAATTATTTAGTAAATTTTTATTAGGGAATAATTTTTATGCATATTTCATAATGTGGATACTATTTTACCTACCCACCAATATAATGACTTGGTTATAATGGTCATGTAATAAAATTTCTACTGTTTATCATGGTTTATTTAAACACAATGTGTAACACCCCAAGCTTCCACGATACACTTCTCTTTCAATTATGCAATAGCTTGCATTGTACACAAGTTTGAGATTCAAACATACCCCGACCAATCAAAGTAGCCGTTATGAATATTAATACCCACTTTTTGAATTATATAAATTTTATATTTCAAAATGGACTTCATTTTTGTATTAAGAATATCGAAATTAACCTAAGTTGAATTTTTGGTATTTTTCTGAAAACAACCAATTTTCGATGAATAGTGAAAAATACATAAAAACAACTTTTTTAATAAATATAATTTATAGTGATAAATTATACTATTGAGTGGTTTTAATGTACAATTAGAATATATTTTTACCATTTTTTCCAATGGTGGTAATTAGAATAAATTTCCCCTTGAAATTGGACATAAATAATTTTCAATCTTTTGATAGATATTGTTTCTTAAAAATACACTATTTCTTTTCACAGTGAGAATAATTTTTAAATTAACAACAACAATTTATGTGTTTATAATTTGGTAAAATGGATTCCATATTTGGAATCAGGAGGTCCCAATTATGTAATTTATACCCTTTTTTCGACATTATTAATAGTAACGATGACAATTATCTTTAATTATCGTGATTAATTTGTAATCTAGTAGTTTGGGGAAATGAAATAATATCATAATAATATACAATGACCCCAACATGTGTCCTAATGCTACTGGCTGTTTCATGGCCGACCATGTGATGCCTTGTGCCTAGCTTTGGGACCCCATGGAATCACTTTTGTGTGATAGTGTCATTTTATCTTTTTATTTTTAACGAAAGGAAAATATAACAAAAGTATGTATCACCCAAGTAAAAGAATTTTAATATTTTCTACATAAATTATATCTTCGAATATAAATAGTCATTGTAATGCTAAAAATATTTCCTACATCATGGTATTTGTTTTATAATTTTTAGACTTCAAATAAATAAATTTATTTATGACACCATGATGATGCAGGTATTACCTCATTAATGAATGATTTTAATAAAATTAAATGATGAGGTAAAATCTAAGACTTAAATTTTTCTAAAGCCTATTTTATGGATCTATTTCGAATCCTTATCACCTTATCCTCGAAATATACCATTGTGGAACCTTTAAAATCTGAAAAGCATTTCATAATAATGTAACATTTAATGACTTTACAAGAGTGCCCCTCCTCTCCTCTTATAAAAGGCCCCCAAATCTACCATCTTATTCCCACCATCAAAGCCATTTGGCTCGGCCAAACCCTACCCAAATACTCTCTAAACATCCCTATATTACTCATAGAAGCCTCACTTTGGGCAGAAGTCTTCACAAGGATGCCTTTGGCTCAAATTAAAAAGAGTTACCCGATTTTAAGGTAATGACTCATCTTATGTTCTTTTGTTTCATTTTTCTACTCCAACCCATTAAACTCGTTTTATTACTTTATTTTGTAACATCACCAGTATAATTATATTAGGATGTTGTTATGAGAAGGATTTTATTTACAATTACACACACCTTCATCTAATGGTTAAAAAATATATTGTTTCTCTGGGTGGCGAATTACTGCCTCACAAAACGATGATTGTTCAATCTTCTTTTAAGACATCTCATGGTGGTAATTATGATGAAACTATATCTATATATGATATATATTATGTTTATGATTTCCTTATTATCCTGTATTTTTCATTTATGGAATAACATTATGTTTTCTATTATGGGTAAACAAGATAATTACATTATAGGAAATGCAGACTACCGCCCCCTCAAAGTGATTTGAATCGTTAATGCCATATGTTGGGTGTATAAAGGATGGAGGTAATGATATTATTTATTATATTATAATGTAATTATAATATACCTTTATATCATTATGATTTCATTCCATTAAATAAGAAATAGAAATGAAATTTGCGTTCATGCGTACGTACGGCTTACCATCTCCATGAATAGTGCATTTCATTTCTTACCACTAAATGTTATGTAATATTATAAATTCATGAATATACTTTATATATATGATTTATATGATATATAGATCATGAATATAATTCTGGAGATAATGGATATTTTACCACATGAACAAATTGTAATTATAAGAAGTTTATTGTTGACTCAAATACCAAAGATTGACAAAACGACTGCTATCAACATAAATGACTACATAATTTTCATAACATGGTAATAATTGATATAAAAGGAATATTGAACATGAAAAAGGTTCTTAATCAATTAGAAATTAACTCTAGTTTATTATTCAGGAGATTAATGAATGATCGAGTCAAGTCAGACACGAGGTAAGGGACTTCGTCTCAATCTCCTTTAATTGAGGCATATTTTGTTTTATACACAGATTTCTTTTATACGGTGTATAAACACATTATAATTTTAGGTTTATTCAAAAGGAATCATTTTTATACTAAGAGTTTTACGAAACGACAAAAGGGAATGTTTTTTTATCGTACGTATGCGGTGACAATGACTTCTCTGCTGTCATGACCATTATTTGAGTTTTAGATTCCTCACAAAGCCATAACCTTTTTTTAAAATGATAAATAAATACCAAGTATTAATTTTCTTTTCTTTTGGTATTGAAAATAGTTTTATTATATCAATGCATTCTATTGATATCTTATGATTGAAATGTGGAAATGTTATGTATCCATTATAAATGTTTTATGTGATACAATTATGTTATGGTTTACGATATGTATAATCCTTTTCATATAAGTAATACCTTAGACTTAGTATGTGATGGGTGGATCCCGCTATAGAACCATGATGCATAGGTTTTTCTCTTGAGATAAACTAGTGTCTTGGCAGAAGGCCTTGACAGAATCTTATTTTTAGTCTTGGAACAAAGGCTTGACTATGTGGTTATGATAGTTTGGCATTATGAATTCCATCATTATGAAAGTGGTTATTGATATTGCATGTGATTATTCGACTAGTAGAATATCGGTGTGAATAAGTAAATGGAATTATTTCATTTTACTTTTTCCATATTATGCTGATGTTCAAGTTTAAAATGATTTTGTTTTAGTTATACATTGACTTAAATGTTTATGTTTATTTATGAAATTTTCCCCTATATTGTTATCCTTACAGAGAATATGAGCACACCCCTTTCTATGTTCTATTTTCCCAAGATGTGAAGAAATATTTTATCACTGACCTATATGGATAGTCTGAATGGGATAAGAGTGTGTACAATGGATACTATGTTATTGTGATTTTTAACTCTATGATGTAATGTAACATTTATGAATGTATCAAGTGTTTCCAAGGCAACTATACTAATCGGTCTTTCGAGTCTTGATCTTTTGTGATCATGCCAATGTTACGTAATAATGCACCGACTCTGGGTAACTGGGGTCGGGGTGTTGCAGTTGGAATCAGAGAAATTTTAGTACAAACCTTGGAATCTAGACTTAGATAAACTCTAATTAGATCACATATCCTTAATATAGAATTTGAGTATTAGTATCGATGAACATCATAGAGTTTTGGTATTGTAGAGATTTTGTAAGTTTTCCGAGCAATACATCCCTATCTAGATATGATCATGTAGAGGTGGCTCTGGCACAGATGTACCTAGTGGTAAAACCTGAAAACACCGCTATGAGGTAGACTCGAACGAGAACTGGTGCACGACAACAGGCCTTGCTGCACTCTTGGTTATGACACTCCTGAAGGATATGCTTAGGATAATTCCCATTTTCATTAAAAACCATTATAGAGGGTTTATGAGTATATACATCCTGAAAGAATACATTTTTTTGATTATGAATTATATCCATAAACTATTCAATTTATGATAAATGTTTTACAAGTATGGAATTATGTATTTTGATTCATAAACTGATCTAGTCTATGCTATTGTTTAGAAATAGTTCCTAGTGGAAGGAATGGAAACTATATCAATGCACGCACTACATGTAGTTATTTCCCTCCTAATCAAGATAATTATAATGCATCTAGTGATACAACTACTACTGATCAACATATCACCATACTGGGATAACTCACTCAAGTTATGAGTAATAACCTTACTCGTATGGAGCACCCTGATCCGCAACGTGGAGGATCAATGTTAGACCGCTTCATGAGGAAACAACCACAAAAATTTAATGGGGGTAAAAATCCATAAGTAGCTGAGAAATGGATAAACTCCTTAGATAAAATATTCCATGCCTTGGGGAGTAGCGAAAGGGAAAACGTTTTCATGGCTGTTTACCACCTCACTGAAGATTCTGATTATTGGTGGTCATTGATTCATAATTTAAAGGAAGATAAAAAAGTTTCAAGTATGGAATGGACAGAGTTTAAAGAGAGTTTCTTAGAAAAATACTTTCCTCATGACCATGAAGTGGATATGAAAAGGAAATTTCTGAGTCTGAGACAAAAGGAGGATGAGAATGTCACAATGTATGATGTTAACTTTACAAGGTTAGTGAGGCATGAAATAGATTATATACACAACCCATGAAGTATGATTGATCATTTCTTTGATTAGTAAAAATATTTTCTCCATCGAGCCTTTGTCTCATAATATTTCTTGTCATATGAAGATATTGTCTCATGTGCTATCAAGATATAAATTGAATTCTCTAAATCTTATGACAATAAAGTAAATCAAGAAAATAAGATAATGGTGGAAGACGAGATAGATAAAGGGAAAAAGAAAAAGAATTATTTTCCATTTTGTGATAATTGTGGGGTGAATCATCCTGGTACATGCCTAAAAGGAATGAGAGTTTTTTATAAATGTGGAGAAAAAGGTCACCAGGCTCGTGATTGCAAGGGAAATAAATAGGTTATCAATGTTGAATGCTAAAATTGTATAGAAATGGGGAATTATGAAAATGAATGTCCTAAGAGTCAGGGAAAAAAACTCAGAAAAGGACAAGGGATCAAGGCCTATCTTATGCTGTTACTACAGTTGAAGTGGAATAATTAATGTATTAGTGCTTTGGGACTTAAGTATTATATTTTGGTTATAAGAATAATGTGATATATATAAGGATTGTACCGTAGTACATTTTTTCATTAAGGTTTTAATTTTATGAAGGTCATAATATTTTTAGTATGTGACAATAAGAAAAATGATACTTTGTTTGGTGAATCTGATGTTACAATTGATTTTGGAATTTAGAGACCTTTTAGAGAAAGTATTGACAGAGGTATTTTGGATAACTATAAAGTTTGGAATGGATTATTTTGAACTTTGGATAGTATTTTTTAAGGTTAAAACATTTCTGAAGATTATTTTTGGAACATTATAATACTATAGTTTTAGGAAAAGGACAACAATCCGGTTGAGGGATAAGCTGTGGCGTCGGAAAAGGCTGTAGGAATCGAACCCCCAACCATAGTGCGACAGGAATTTATTACCTACCACTAGCCTACATGAATTCCATAGTTATTACAAAATAGTTTTTCCTAATATAAATGGTATGTGTTTATATTTGTAAACTTGTACGATTAGGATAAATATAATATTTTTGAGTTTTATTATCTTTTTGAGGGAAAGATGAATTTGTGGTAGAAATTTTTTAAAGGTTGAAAGTCTACATGTCAAGTATATATATATATACACCTCTCTATTATTATATGAATAAATTTATTCTTAAACTTTAGGAAAGGGATATTAAAAAATGTGTTAACCTAATTCCTTATGTTTTGTTGAACTGATGATATTTTAAATCACCATAGATTGAAGGCTTTGAGGCCCTCAATTTAACACTTGTTTGTGATTGATGACCTCAATCAGTCCCTACAAATATTTATGTTTTCCCTCCAATTATTTGACTCTAATTTTCCACCAATGTTCTCCTAATAGAGATCATAATTTGGTGTTAACTTTTTCATTTCCCTTTCCCTCTTATAAAGGCTAAATTTTATTAACCTTATTTCTGATGTGGGTTTTACACAAAGGTATTTTCTACTTACAAACATTTATTTTTGGAGAAAATTTCAAATTTCAAGGATGCAATTTATTGAAGGAGGGTAGAGTGTAACACCCCAAGATTCCATGATACACTTCTCTTTCAACAATGCAATAGTTTGCATTGTATGCAAGTTCGAGATTCTAACACACTGTGATCAATCAAAGTAGTTGTTATGAATAGTAATACCCACTTTTTGAATTATATAAATTTTATATTTCAAATTGTACTTTATTTTTGGATTTGAAATATCAAAATTATCCTATGTTGAATTTTTGGTATTTTTCTGAGAACATCCAATTTTCGATGAATAGTGAAAAATACTTAAAAGCAACTTTTTTAATAAAATAATTTATAGTGATAAATTATAATATTGAGTTGTTTTAATGTATAATTAGAATATTATTTTACCATTTTATCCAATGGTGGTCATGAGAAATAATTTCACTTTCAAATTGGACATAAACAATTGTCAATCTTTTGATAGATATTGTTTCTTAAAAACACGCTATTTGTTTTGAAAGCGGGAAAAATTTTTAAATTAATTACTGAAATTTCTATGTTTATAATATGGTAAAATGGATTCCATATTTGTAATCATAAGGTCCAAATTATGTAATTAAGACTCTTTTTTTTTACATTATGAAGAGTAACAATGACAATTATCTTTAATTATCATGATTAATTAGTAATTGGGTAATTAAGGGTAATGAAATAATATCATAACAATATACAATGACACCCAACATGTGTCCTAATGCTAATAGTTGTTTCATATCTGACCATGGGATTCCTTGTGACAAACTTTGGGACCCCATGGAATCACTTTTCTTTGATAGTGACATTTTATCTTTTTATTTTTAATGAAAGGAAAATATAACAAATGTATGTATCACCCAAGTAAAACAATTTTACTTTTGCCTACATAAATTATCGCTTAGACTATAAATAGTCATTGGAATGATAAAATGATTTCCTAAATCATGGTATTTGTTTTATAATTTTTAGACATTATTTATATAAATTTATTCATGACACCATGATGACGCATCGATTACCTCATTAATAAATGATTTAGATAAAATTAAATGATAAGGTAAAATCTAAGACATAAACTTGTCTAAAGCCTATTTTATGGGTTTATTTAGAACCCTTATCACATTATCCTAGAAATATATAATTGTGGGACCTTTAAAATATGAAAATCATTTCATAATAATGTAACATTTCATGACTTTCCAAGAGTGCTCATCCTCTCCACTTATCAAAGACCCCACCTCTACCACCTTATTCACACCTTCAGAGCCATTTATCTCAGACAACCTCTACAAAAATACTCTCTAAACACCACTCTCTTACTCCTATAATCCTCACATAGGGCCGAAGTCTTCCCAATATATCCTTTGGATCAAATCAAAAAGAGTTACCCGATTTTAAGATAATGTCTTCACTTATGTTCTTATGTTTTATTTTGATTCACCAACCCCTTAAACTCTTTTTATTCCTTTATTTTCTAACAAAACCAGTATATTCAATATACTAGGATTTTGATATGAGATGTTTTTAATTTAAACTTACACACACCTTCATCTAATGGTTAAAGAAAATACTACTTCTGTGGGTGGTGAATTACTACCTCACAAAATGATGATTGTTCAATATTCTTTTAACACCTCTAATGGTGGCCATTATGATGAAACTATTTATATATATGATATATATTATGCTTATTTTTTCTTTATTATGATTTATTTTTCATTTATGGCATATGATTATGATTTCCATTATGGGTAAACACGATAATTTCATTTTAGGAAGTGTAGACTACCGCCCCCTCAAAGTGATTTAAATCGTTAATCCCATATGTGGGGTGTATAAAGTATGGAGTTAATGATATTATATATTATATTATACTGTAATTATAATATAAATTTATATCATTATGATTTCATTCAATTAAATATGAAATATAAATGAATGTAGCGTTTATGTGTATGTACAGCTTATCGTCTCCATAAACAGTGCATTTCATTTCTTACCTCTAAATGTTATGTAGTATTATAAATGAATGCATATATTGAATATATATGATATATATTATATCTAGATCATGAATATAATTCTTGAGATAATGGAGTTTTTACCACATGAACAACACGTAATGATAAGAAGTTTATTGTTGACTACAGTACTAAAGATCGACAAAATGACCGTTATTAACTTAAATGACTACATAATGTTCATAACATGGTAATAAGTGATATAAAAGGAATATTTAATTTGAAAAAGGTTCATAAAAATGTTGATACGATGTCTAGTTTATTATTCCAGAGATTAAATAATGATCAAGTCAAGTCATACATGATGTAAGGGACTTCGTCTCAATCTCTTTTCATTGAGGCATATTTTTTTTTATACACAACTTTATTTTATATGGTGAATAAAACCCTTTGAATTTTATGTTTATTCAAAAGGAATCGTTTTTATGTGAAGCGTTTTAATAAACTTCAAAAGGGAATGTTTTTTTGTCGTACGTATGCAGTGACAATGACTTCTCCGCTGCTGTGACCATTATTTGAGTTTCGGTTTCCCCTACAAGCCATAACTTTTTTTAAAATGAAAAATAAATTACAAGTTTTACTTTTCATTTATTTTGGTATTGAAAATGGTATTATTATATACATGTGTTGTATTGATATGTTGTGAATGAAATGTGGAAATGTTATGTTTCCTTAATGCATGTTTTATGTGATACGATTATGTTATGGTTTATGATATGTTTAATCCTGTAACATCCCAAGTAAGTAATGAATAATATATATTTTTATCTATGCCTATTAGTGAATTAGATAGTGTTTTAGAGGCTTAAATGAGAATAAATCCAATCTTAAGCATGGAATACACTAATATTTTTAAAAGATTGTTTTACTGCCTTTTGATGGAAAACCATTTTTAAATCTATCTTTTGACAATTTTATAAGCTATGTATGTCAAAATAAAAATATTCTTTATTATTGGGACATCAAAATTTACATTGTGTGAATTTTTGGTATTTTTCCGATAAAGTTCATTTTTTAATGAATAGTGAAAAATGTTGTATTTTAATTCAAAACCACTTTTTAATATAATTTATTTATATTATTAGATTATCTATTGAATTGGTTTTGAAGTGAATTTATAATATATTTTAACAATTTAATCCAATAGTGGTAATTTGAATTAATTTCACTTTGAAATTGGACTTAAACTAGTGTCAATTTTTTGAGACTTATTATCTCATAAAAACAGGCTATTTGCTCTGACAGCGAGAATTAATTAGTAAATTAATTAATTAAACATATATGTTTTGAATTTTGTAAAATAGACATCATTTTTGAATTTAGAATATCAAATATATCTTAGGGTGAAGTTTTGGTATTTTTCTGAAAAACTTCAATTTATGATGAATAGTGAAACCACTATGTGGTGTTAAAGAAACTGATTTTTCGTTTAAATGAAACTTTGCCACTTCTGTGTATTGATTTTCAAAAATCCGACATACATGGTTTTCATTAAGAAGTAAAATTTGGTTCAATGGGATTAAAATAATTTTTTGGTGAATAGTAACTTTTATGTTTTTAATTGCGATTAGTGGTAATTAGTGTAGTTTAAGGTAAAAATAATGTTTTAATATATGAGATGAACTTGACACATGTAATACCCACATTGTATGAGTCATGGACGACCAAGACAATCCATGAGTGAACTTGGGGACCCCATGGAGCCACGTTGGTTGGTAAATTACATATATAACTTTTTATTTAATGTTAATGTAAAAATGACACAAACATGAGTTATTTTACTAAAACACTTTTTACATGGGTTATAAAAGTCATATTTGTTATTATAAATAGTAATTGGAAAGATAAAAATATTTCCTACATCATAGTATTTTTTTTATAATTTTTAGACTTTAAATAAATTAAATTATTTATGACATCATGATGATGCAGTGATTACCTCATTAATAATGGATTTAAATAAAATGAAATGATAATGTAAAATCTATGACCTACACATTTCCAAAACCTATTGGATACGTGGAATTCGAACCCTTATCACCTTACCCTAGAATTATATCAATGTGGGACCTTTCTAATCCGAAACTCATTTTAAAATAAAGTAACATTTCTTTACATTCCAAGAGTGCCCCTCCTCTCCTCTTATAAAAGGCCCCCACCTCTACCTCCTTACCCACACTTCCAAAGCCTTTGGCTCGGACAAACCATGACCATTTTATCTCTCCACATCCCTATATTACTCCATGAAGCCTCACTTTGGTCATAAGTCTTCACAAGGAAGCCTTTGAGCTCAATCCAAAGGGAGTTACCCGATTTTAAGGTAATGTCTTCACTTGAGTCCTTTTGTTTTATTTTACTTCTCTGACCCCCTAAACTCTATTTATTCATTTCTTTTGTAAAAACTACAGTATATTAAATATACTAGGATGTTTTTATAAGAATTATTCTAGCTACACTTACACACAAGTACATATATTGGTTAAAGAACATACTGTTTCCGTGGATGGCGAATTTCGGCGTCCCGAAACGATGATTGTTCAAAATTCTTTTAACGCCTTAAAAGGTGGCCATTAAGATGACACTATATTTATATATGATATATGATATGTTTATGTTTTCCTTAAGATTCTTTATTTTTCATTTTGGGCATACCCTTATAGTTTCCATTATGGGTAAACGCGATATCTTCATTTAAAAAAGTACAGACAACCGCCCCTCAAAGTGATTTGATTTGTTAAATACCATTTGTGGGACGTATAAAGGATGGAGTTATGATATTATATATGATATTACGCTGTAATTATAATATACCTTTATATCATTATGATTCCATTCTATAAAATACGAAATAGAAATGAAAGTAGCGTTCATGTGTACGTACGGCTTACCGTCTCCATGAACGGTGCATTTCATTTCATACCTCCAAAGGATTATGTAATATTATAAAAGCTTGTATATAATTGATATATATGATATATAAATCATTATTATAATTCTAGATATAATGGATACATGAACAACATGTAATTATAAAGGGTTTATTTTTGACTCAAGTACCAATGATCGTTAAAACGACTATTAAATTAAATAATTACATAATGTTCATAACATGGTAATAAGTGATATAAAAGTAATAATGAACTTGAAAAAAGTTCTTAAGAAAGTAAAAATAAACTCAAGTTTATTATTCAGGAAATTAAAGAATGATCGAGTCAAGTTGGGCCTGAGGTATGGGACTTCGTCTCAATCTCCTTTCATTGAGGCATATTTTATTTTATATACAACCTTATTTTATACGGTGTATAAACCCCTTTGACTTTTACGTTTATTCAAAAGGAATTTTTTTATAAGAAGCGTTTACTAAACGAAAAAAGGGAATGTTTTTGTCGTACGTATGCGGCGACAAGGAATTCTCCTCCACCGTGACTGTTATTTGAGTTTCGGCTTCCTCTACAAGACATAACATTTTTTAGAAAATAAAAAAATAAATTCCATGTTTTAATTTTCATTTATTTTGGTATTGAAAATGGTTTTCATAATGATTTTACATCAATGTTTTGTATTGATATCTTGTGATTGAAATGTGGAAATGTTATGTTTCCTTTATGCATGTTTTATGTGATACGATTATGTTATGGTTCTTGGGCATTGTTATGAAGACGGGTGGTTCCATGATAAACTAAGGGTGAGTGAGCCCGATATAGCTCTCCAATGCATTGGGTAACACGAAGGAGTGAAATGTTAAGGTTTCTCCGAAGAGATTTTGGGAATATACTGTGATGGGTATTCCAAACGTAACCAAGAGGGTTACTACCTACGTATGAATGTTATGAATGCCTCAAGTTACCTTTATGTCTTATGATTTCTATGATTTATTCCTGATTTGATGAGGTATGTTAAAGTGCTTAAGTTTTATGGGTAAATATGATTTCATTCTTATGTATATATGAACTTATGTTTCCTTTCAATATTTTTATAACCCATACAGAGCTTTTTATGCTCATCCCAGGTTTTTTAAAATGTTTTTCACAGGTCAAGGGAAAGGTAAATGATATTATGATAGTGTCAAGGATGTGTCAATAATGAATCCATGTTTTATTTTAAATATGATCCCCTTGATGGGAAAAATGGATACTATCTTTTATGTAACCACTTTGTTTAAATGTGGAATTTAATGCATGTTTTATGTTCTAATTCATTAAAACTATAAACCCGAAATGATCCTCAAGGTGTAATCTTGTAATAACTCAAGATTACGTAAGGCTTAAGGACGGGGCATTATAGTTGGTATCAGAGGTCGTTTTAGATAACATTAGGAGTTAGAATTCTATTAAATGAATATCCAAAAATATTTTTTATGGTCAAATTGAAATGATATAGAATTTGAAGATTACCATGTTGCTTCATCATAAACATGTTTGTTCAGAATGGTTTTCCGCAGAGGAAATAGGGAAGCAGTGCTAGGAAGGCATACAGAAGGAAATAACCTTCCGAATCAGCATCCTGAGATGGTCGGAATTGGAACTGAATAGTTTGTTGCAGTAATGGCACAGTTGACTCAAGCGATAAATGGTGGTGGTATCCACGCACGAGATCAGCCAGATCAACCGCAGAGGAACATGTCAGTGGTGGAACATTTCATGAGGCAACATCCCCCATCATTCTGAGGATCATATGACCATGTGCTAGTTGAAGGGAGGATTAAATCACAAGAGAAAATTTTCGATGTCATGGGGTGTTCAGACAATAAAAAGTTTAGTCTTGCTATTTACCATTTGGAGGGTGAGGAAGATCAGTGGTGGTCGATGGTTAAAAATATAAGGGACGTTGATGAGATTGATACTCTCGACTGGGATGAATTTAAAGGTATGTTTCTTGAGAAGTATTTTCCTAAGGCTGTTCGACTTAGGATGGAAAAACAATTCTTGGAAATGAGGCACGTTAAAGACTCAGTGGCTACCTATGATGAAAGGTTCACTCGATTGGCAACGTATGCTCCAAATTTTATCTGAGACCTTGATAGTAAAATCAATCGTTTTTACTCAGGATTAAAACTAAAAAATTGAAGGGCATTAGCTTCTCGTGAGTTTAAAAGTTATGAAAAGCTTTTTCGATGTGCTGAGAAGGTTGAAATGGAGTTTTAAAATGATCAAGTGTTATATAAAAACCAACAGAAGAAGAGATAGAGGTGGTAGGAGAAAGGGTAGAATTCTTCCAAAAAGTCTGATGGTATGAAAACTAAGTTTCTAGTTTTTGATAAATGTGGAAAAAGGCATGCTGGGGAATTTCTTCTGAATTCTAGAAAGTTCTACCGATGTGGTAAGATGGGACATAAGTCTTGTGATTGCACTGAAAAAGATCAAGGTGATGGTAAGTCCAAAATTGATTTACAGTTAGTGAAATGTTTTAAGTGCAATGAGATGGGTCACTATGCAAATGAGTGTCTGCCAAAGAGCTCGAGTGATGTGAAGCAGTTAGACTAAAAGCAGAAAGGGGTGGTGAAATCCTTTGCAACTACGTCAGTAGATGTCGAGCCATCAAAAGAAGTTATATCAAGTACTTTGTTTGTTTTTTCAGATTATTCCAGTGTGTTGTTTGATTTGGGGTCTACAGATTCTTTCATCTCTGAAAAATTTTCTAGTTAAAGGGGAATACCATCTCAAGAAATTACTCTTGAACTTTTTCTAAAAAAACCTGCGGGAAATGTTGAAGCAAAAAAGAATTTATAAGAATCTTCCAATCCTTATCTGTTGAAAGAACCTACTTTCAAACCTTATTGTTCTACCTCTAGTAGATTTTGATGTTATTCTGGGTATGGATTGGCTCTCTATTTTCCATGCTATGATTGACTGTACAGATAAAGAAGTTTCTTTTCAGAAAGTCTTTCAGTTTGTGTACAAGAATGAACCCTTACTGTTGATAACATATCAAGAGGCCGAGAAACTTGTAAAGGATAGAAATGAATGTTACCTTGAACACATCGTTGAAAATAAAGGAACTATTCATATTAATGATGTTCCAGTGTTAAATGAGTATCCTGATGTTTTTCCTGATGAGTTTCCTAGAATAATACCAGATCGAGAAGTTGAGTTTACTGTTGACTTAGTTCCTGATGCTAATCCAATTTCAAAACCCCCTTATCGAATGGCTCAAATTGAAATTTTAGATTTAAAGGATAAATTGCAAGATTTATTAGAGAAAGGTTTCATTAGACCTAGCACATTACCATGGGGTTCTCCTGTTTTATTTGTTAAAAATAAATATGGTTCTATGAGACTTTTCATTGATTATAGATCCTTGAATAAAATCATTGTTAAGAACAAATATCCTTTGCCTCATATCGATGATTTGTTTGATCATCTCCAAGGAGCTCAGTATTTTTCAAAGATTGACCTGAGATCGGGGTACCATCAGCTGAAGGTAATGGAAGCAGATGTTCCAAAGACCGCGTTCCATACAAGATATGGCCATTATGGATTTGTAGTAATGCCTTTTGGGCTAACCAATGCACCTGCTGTATTCATGGACTTAAGGAATATAATTTTCCATGAGTTCTTGGATAAGTTTTGGTTTGTTTCATTGATGATATTTTGGTGTTTTCTAAAAGTAAAGAAGAGCATGAAGGACATTTAAGGGTTATTTTTCAAACCTTGAAAGAAAAGAAATTGTATGGATATTCAGTAAGTGTGAGTATTGGTTGCAACAAATTTCTTTCCTTGGTCATATTGTTTCTAAAGATAGGATAACTGTTGATCCTGAAAAAACAAAAATTGTTGAATAATAGCCAAGACCCACAAATGTAACTGAGATTCGTAGTTTCCTTGTTTTGGAAGGCTATTACCGAAGGTTTGTTAGAAATTTTTCATGGTTATCTAGTCTAATGACTAAGCTAACTCGGAAAGGTGTTAAGTTTATCTGGACAAAAAATGTGATGATTGTTTTCAGGAACTTAAAAGAAGATTGGGGAATGATCCAGTTTTGGCACTACCTTCTATGAATGGGGAGTTTTTTATTTACAGTGATGCTTCATTGAAAGGACTTTGTTGTGTCCTAATGCAGAATGATCAAGTAATTGCTTATGCTTCACGTCAGTTGAAAACTCATGAGGATAATTACCCTACACATGATTTGGAATTATCTGCTGTTGTTATTGTTTTATGAATTTGGAGGCATCATTTGTATGGAGTAAAGTGTGAAATATATACCTATCACAAAAGTTTATAGTATATATTCACTCAGAATGAATTGAACATGAGAAAAAGGAGATGGCTAGGATTAATCAAGGATTATGATTGTATAATTCATTACCATCTGGGAAAATCAAATAAAGTGTCCAATGCTTTAAGTAGAAAAAGTAATTCTTCATTAACAGTGTTGCATTTGGAACATGATACATTGGTTAAGGATTTGATAAACTTTGGCATAAATGTTGTTGGAGCAGGAAGTTCTTATGTTTTGTTTCAGGTATCAGTGCGATCATCTCTATCAGACCGAATCAAGCATGCACAGAAGCAAGACAGTGAGTTGCACAAAAAGGTAGAGCTGGTTCAGAAAGGTATGTTCCCTGTACTCAACACTGATAATGATTGTGGTTTGAGATTTGGGAAGAGATTGTGTGTTCCTTTTGATTCAAAGTTGAAGAGAGAGTTGTTATGTGAATCTCATAGTTCTCCATTTTCAGTTCATCCTAGCAGTACTAAGATGTACATCGATCTGCAGGAGTATTACTGGTGGGATGGAATGAAAAGAGATATTGCTGATTTTACTGTGAAGTGTTTGACTTGTCAATAGGTTAAAGTAGAGCGGCAGTTACCGAAAGGGATGCTTCAGCCTTTACCTGTGCCAGAGTGGAAATGGGGGAATATATCCATGGACTTTGTTGTGGTATTACCGAAGACATCTCAAGGTAATAATTTAATCTGGGTTATTGTTGATCGCTTGACTGAATCTGCTCATTTCCTTCCTATTAGAGATACTTTTTTTCTAGATCAACATTCTCGATTGTTCCTTAAAGAGATAGTCAGGTTTCATGGTGTTCATCTATCATTTATATTCGATCGTGATCCCAGGTTTACTTCTAACTTTTAGAAGGGCCTTCAAAAGTCATTGGGTACTGAATTAAATTTTAGTACAACTTTTCATCCTCCATTAGATGGGCAGTCAGAACGAACAATTCAGACATTGGAGGATATGCTACGTTCCTGCTCTATGGATTATTAGGGAAGTAGGGACCAACACCTTTCTTTGGTTGAATTTTCATATAATAACAGTTTTCATTCAAGTATACAGATGGCACCATTTGAGGCGTTATATGGGAAGCAGTGTCAAACTCCAACATTCTGGGATGAAGTGGGTGAAAGAAAGCTGATAGGACCAGAATTGGTAGAAGATTTGGCAGAAAAAGTTCAGCTAATACAGAAACACATGAGAACAGCTCAGAGCTGACAGAAGTGTTATGCAGACAACAGGAGGAAGGATCTATCTTTTGAGGTAGGTGATCATGTTTTCCTCAAAGTCTCACCATGGAAAAGTGTGATGAGATTTGGTAAGAAAGGAAAGCTGAGTCCAAGGTTCATTGGACCATATGAAATTCTTGAGATAGTTGGATTAGTTGCTTACCGAGTGGCTTTACCTCTGAGTTTATCTCAGGTACACAATGTTTTTCATGTTCCGATGTTGAGAAAGTATATGCCAGATCCATCTCATGTTTTGAGTCTAGAGGTAGTTTAGTTGGATGAGAACCTATCTTATGAGGAACAACCGGTCAAGATTCTTTACCACAGGGAGCAAGTGTTATGGAATAAGGTGATTAATCAGGTAAAGGTTTTGTGGAAAAACAACATGATGGAAGAGGCAACATGGGAATCTGAAAATGCAATGAGGGATAAGTACCCCCATTTATTTGATAAGAAAATAAATTGCGGGGAAGAAATTTTTTAAAGGGGGGAAGGATGTAACATCCCATGTAAGTAATTAATAATTGATATTTTTATCTATGTCTATTAGTGAATTAGATAGTGTTTTAGAGGCTTAAAATGAGAATAAATCCAATCTTAAGAATGGAATACACTAATATTTTTAAAAGATTGTTTTACTGCCTTTTGATGGAAAACCATTTTTAAATCTATCTTTTGAAAATTTTATAATCTATGTTTGTCAAAATAAACTTATTCTTTATGATTGGGACATCAAAATTTACTTTGTGTGAATTGTTTGTGTTTTTCCAATAAAGTTCATTTTTTAATGAATAGTGAAAAATGTAGTATTTTATTTCAAAACCTCTTTTTAATCTAATTTATTTATATGATTAGATTATCTTTTGAATTGGTTTTGAAGTGAAATTAGAATATGTTTCTACCATTTAATCCAATAGTGGTCATTGGAATTAATTTCACTTTGAAATTGGACTTAAACTAGTGTCAATCTTTTGATACTTATTGTCTCATAAAAGCACGCTATTTACTCTGACAGCGGGAATTAATTATTAAATTAATTAATGAAACTTATATGTTTTGATTTTTTTAAAATAGACAACATTTTTGAATTCAGAATATCAAATATAGCTTAGCGTGAAGTTTTGGTATTTTTTCAAAAACTTCAATTTTTGATGAATAGTGAAACCACTAAGTGGTAGTTAAAGAAACTGATTTTTCATTTAAATGAAACTTCGCCACTTCTGTGATTTGATTTTCAAAAATCTGACATACATGGTTTTCATTAAGAAGTAAAATGTGGTTCAATGGGATTAAATTAATTTTTTGGTGAATAGTAACTTTTATGTTTTTAATCACGATTAGTGGTAATTAGTGTAGTTTATGGTAAAAATAATGTTTTAATAATATGAGATGAGCTTGAAACATCTCATACCCTCATTGGATGTGTCATGGACGACCAATAAAATCCATTAGTCAAAATGGGGACCCCATGGAGCCACTTTGGTTGGGAAATGACATAAATAACTTTTAATTTAATGTTAAAGTAAAAATGACACAAACATGAATTATTATACTAAAATAATTTTTACATGGGGTTTTACAAGTCAGATTTTTGATTATAAATATTAATGGAAATCTAACAAGATTTCATACATCATAGTATATTTTTTATAATTTTTAGACATTAAATAAATTAAATTATTTATGACATCATGATGATGTAGCGATTACCTCATTAATAAAGGATTTAAATAAAATGAAATTATAATGTAAAATATATGACCTACACATGTCCAAAACATATTTTATGGGTGGATTTCGAACCGTTATCACCTTACCCTCGAATTATATCAATTTGGGATCTTTTGAATCCGAAAATCATTTTAAAATAAATTAACATTGCTTTACTTTCCAAGAGTGCCCCTCCTCTCCTCTTATAAAAGGCCCCCACCTCTACCTCCTTACCCACACTTCCAAAGCCATTGGCTCGGCCAAATCCTGCCCATTTTGTCTCTCTACATCCCTCTCTTACTCTTTGAAGCCTCACATGGGGAAGAAGCCTTCCCAAGGAAGCCTTTGAGCTCAAAGCAAATGGAGTTACCCGATTTTAAGGTAATGTCTTCATTTGAGTCCTTTTGTTTTATTTTATTTCTCCAACCCCCTAAACTCTATTTATTCATTTCTTTATTAACAAATCCAGTATCTTCAATATACTAGGATGTTTTTATAAGAAGTATTCGATCTAAACTTACACATACCTACATCTAATGGTTATAGAACATACTGTTTCCGTGGATGGAGAATTTCGGCCTCCCGAAATGATGATTGTTCAACATTATTTTAACACCTTCAAAAGTGTCCATTAATATGAAAATGTATTTATATATGATATATAATATGTTTATGTTTTCCTTAATCTTCTGTATTTTTCATTTTGGTCATACCATTATGGTTTCCATTATGGGAAAATGTGATATCTTCATTTAAGGAAGTGTGGACTACCGCCCCATCAAAGTGATTTGATTTGTTAAATACCATATGTGGAACATATAAAGGATGGAGTTATGATATTATATATGATATTACACTAGAATTATAATATACCTTTATATCATTATGATTCCATTCTATAAAATACGAAATAGAAATGAAAGTAGCGTTCATGCGTACGTACGACTTACCGTCTCTATGAACGATGCATTTCATTTCATACCTCTAAATGATTATGTAATATTATAAATGCATGTATATACTAGATATATATGATATATATGATATATACATCATGATTATAACACTGGATATAATGGATACATGAACAACTTGTAATTATAAAGGGATTATTTTTTACTCAAGTACCAATGATCGTTAAAACGACCGTTATTACTTTAAATAATTACATAATGTTCATAAAAATGTAATAAGTGATATAAAAGGAATAATTAACTTGAAAAACGTTCTTAATAAAGTAGAAATTAACTCAAGTTTATTATTCATGACATTAAAGAACGATCGAGTCAAGTCGGGCCTGAGGTATGGGACTTCGTCTCAATCTCCTTTCATTGAGGCATATTTTATTTTATACACAACCTTCATTTATATGGTGTATAAACCCCTTTGACTTTTACGTTTATTCAAAAGGAATATTTTTTATACGAAGCGTTTACTAAACGACATAAGGGAATGTTTTTGTCGTACGTATGCAGAGACAACGACTTCTCTTCCGCCGTGACCATTATTTGAGTTTTGGCTTCCTCTACAAACCATACCTTTTTTTTAAAAGAAAAAAATAAATACCATGATTTACTTTTATTTTATTTTGGTATTGAAAATGGTTTTCATAATGTTTTTATATCAATGTGTTGTATTGATATCTTGTGATTGAAAGGTGGAAATGTTATGTTTCCTTTATGCATGTTTTATGTGATACGATTATGTTATGGTTCTTGGGAATTGTTATGATGATGGGTGGTTCCGTGATAAACTAAGGGTGGGTGGGACCGATATAGCTCTCCAATGCATTGGGTAACCCGAAGGAGTGAAACGTTAAGGTTTCTCCGAAGAGATTTAGGGAATATACTATGATGGGTATTCCAAACATAACCAAGAGGGTTACTCCCTATGTAAGAATGTTATGAATGCCTCAAGTTACATTTATGTCTTATGATTTCTATGATTTATTCATGATTTGATGAGGTATGTTAAAGTGATTATTTTTTATGGGTAAATATGATCTCATTCTTAAGTATATATGAACTTATGTTTCCTTTCCATATTATTATAACCCATACTGAGCTTTTTATTCTCATCCCATGTTTTATTGAAATGTTTTTCACAGGTCAAGGGAAAGGTACATGATATGATGATAGTGTCAAGGAAGTGTCAAGAATGAATCCATGTTTTATTTTTAATATGTTTCTATTGATGGGAGAAATGAATACAATCTTTTATGTAACCACTTTGTTTAAATGTGGAATGTAATGCATGTTTTATTTTCTAATTTTCTAAAACTCTAATCCCGAAAAGATCCTCAAGGTGTAATCTTGTAATAACTCAAGATTAAGTAAGGTTTAAGGTCGGGGCCTTATAAATCCTTTTCATATAAGGAATACATTGGACTTACTATGTGATGGGTGGGGCCCTATATAGCTCCTTGATGCATAGGTAGGTCTCATGAGACAAACTAGTGTCTTGGCACAAGGCCTTGACAAAATCTTATTTGTAGTCGTGGCACAGGGCCTTGACTATGTGGTTATGATAATCTAGAAATATGAATTCCATCCTTATGAAAGTGGTTATTGATACTGCATGTTATTATTTGACAAGTAGAATATCCATGTGAATAAGTAAATAGAATTATTTTATTTTACTTTTTCCGTATTATGCTGAATTTAATGTTTAAAATGCTTTTGTTTTAGTTATAAATTTCCTTAAATGTTTATGTTTATTTATTAATGTTTCCCCTATATGGTTATCCTTACTGAGCATCTGAGCTCACCCCTTTCTGTGATTGATTTTCCCAGGATGTGAAGAAATATTTTATGACTGGCCTGAAGGGATAGTATGAAGGGGATACGAGTGTGGACTATGGAGACTAAGTTATTGTGATTTTTCACTACATGATGTAAAGTAACATTTGTGAATGTATCTAGTGCTTCAAAGGCTACTAAACTAATCGGTCGTTCGAGACATGATCTTTTGTGATCATGCCAATGTTACATTATAATTCACCATCTCTGGGTAACTGGGGTTGGGGCGTTACACAGTCTTTCATGTGGTAAATGATATCAAAAACTATATACATTTAAATGAGAATTATATATTAAAATATAATGGTGTTAAATTCTAAATGGTGGTATTTATATTCATGTTGGTGCCAAACAAGGCTAGTCATCACAACCTGCATATGCTACTAGGGGAATGCAGACTTGGTTCTAATTGACATTGGTAAAGGTAATGGTTCTTCATCTCACCATAGTTAATCTTGATGCTCCCATCATATTTCATGATGTGGGATGATGGTGGATAAGGGACACATGAATATAGTTCAGTACAACATTTTTTTCTCCTCTAAATTGTTGATTTTTGTATTAGGAGATATTTTGACTCTCATGTTTGTGTATGTGATAACTAGATATCCTATTTTATTTATGTTTTTATGCTTATTATGTTTTTAATACATACACTCTAATTAGCATGATTTATATTTTTCTCATCGTTTATTTTTTAGCTTGGAAATTCGACCCCTGGATGGGTCATGTATGATTTTTGAGGCTAAAACTATTCCATATTAGTTATAATTGATACCATAGTGCTAGTGGACAACATCAGTCTGTCCGGAATGCACCTCGAGCCTTACACCGGGTGAACATGAGCGATGTGGTAGGCTGGCCTAGGTTTTTTCAATACAAAATGGTATCATAACCATATTTTTATTTTGGTAGTGTGGTAGTTTTTAGTAGGATCATTAGTGCTTGAGTGAGGGTGTGGGGGCAGTATGGATATCTCTTCTTCAATCCTAACCTGAAGTCACCATGGTAGTTAGGATTTTGAAGTGATTGTTTTTTATGAGATATGTAATGTGTTTTAAAATGTTTTATTTCATTTGTGTTATTTGTGATGATTTATAGAGTTATTTAATTGGTTTTATCTTTAAATGAGTTATGTATTGATTGTATTTTTGTGTTATATTTTTCAATAACATGACTCCACGAACAAACTCTAGAAATCCGAGGGAGAAAACCATAGTGAAAACACCACCTTAAAATCATCATATGGAGTTCAATCATATTTAATCACTAATTAATACCATTCACTATATTTGTAATATTAGAGATCCATGGAAATTATGGTAGATAGACCATGCCCAAAAGTTCACAAAGAGAACATAAAAAATGTTTTGACAAGTCTAGGGACCCCAAGAACCATAGGAATGGTTGTAAAATTTTGAATGCGATTTTGTATTCCCCTAAACCCCTAATGTATCTAAAGTCGTATGTTCACCATATGTTCTATAAGATTGTAGCAGAAGGGGGATCTCATTCATTGGTGAAAGGGTACTCTATGTCCTCTAAGTAGCATAAAATTGTCCCTAAACATGGGTGCATATATATAGTAGAGCATGAGTCATATGATCCAAAGGTAGGGCCAATGACAATCATTGTTAATGTTTTTGATTATTTATATAAGGATTTAGTTTTTTTGAAACTGGTAAATCTCATTCATTCATATCTCATGAGTTTATTAATTCTTTGGACTATGATCTAAGTTTAGGTACTATGTTAAATATGCCCCATGTCATTGAGAAAGAATAGTGAGAAAGGTTTTAAGTGATCTTAGTGTCATGTGATCATATTTGATGTTGATGTTTTTTAGGAATTCCTAGTTCATGTTTTGGAAAAAAATATCACATCTTCAACATTGATATGATGGTGAGTGTCAATGATCATATTAAAAATTACCACAGAAAGGTTTTTTTCTACCCTACTGGATAGACTCACATGTTTCAGGGTGAGTGGGATTTTAGGTTATTTAGAGTGGGTTTTATTGTTCCTACGGTGGGGTCTCTCTAATGTCAGTTACCAATGCTTTTTATTGATGTCGTTCAATGGATTTTAGGTGGCCAACTTCTTGTGGGTGTTGGATCAGTACCACAAGGTCTTCCCAAGTGAGTTTTTAGGGTTTCCAACTCTATGAGAAGTAAATTTAATTATTGAATTACTCCCTAAGATGGGGTAAATATCTTTTCCATATTATATAATGGACCTTGTAGAATTATAGAATTTATAGGTTCAATTATAAGACCTCGAAAGTTAGGGGTTCATATTCATAAGCATGTCACTATGTGCATTGTTAGTGGTGTTTTTTAAGAAGGAATATATTTGTATTTTTCTATTAATTGACTATTGGAAGATAAATATAGTGAAAGTAAATACTAAATATATTTTTTCAAATATTGAAGATATTTTTAATTAGATGATGGGTAGACATTGTTTTTTAAAAATCTACATGAGGTTGGGGTACTATCAGTTATGGGTAAGGGTGGAAGATATTACCAAGACCACCATCTAGAGAAGATATAGAGTTTCTAAATATGCAGTTACATCATTTATTCATACTAATTCCCCAATGGTATTTATTGACCTGATGAACTATAGTTTTTATCAGTATATTAACTCCATCATGGTTGTATTCATTGATGATATTTTAGTTCAATCCAACATGATGAATAAGCTCAAGGGATATTTATTGGCTAGTTTAGACCCCATGAGGGGCCGATTCTTGAATGAGAAGATATCAAAATTTCATTTTTGGGATCCAAGGGTAAATATACTAGGTCATGTGATATCTAAACAAGGTATTTATATAGAACTAGAGAATATCTAGGCTGTAATATCTTATGTGAGACCCATAATGTTGTTCAAGATTCAGATTTTTTGGGCCTAGTAAGATATTAGAAGTGATTTTTGTGAGATTTATCCATGATATCAACTCCTTCGATATCTCTAGCACACAAGGTAATGAAATTTATATAGAGTGAGAAGTTATAGGATTCATTTTAGGAGTTCAAGATGAATCTAAATTTATTTCTTGTATTGATCATCTTGGATCCAACTGTGGGTTAGGTTTGTGTATTGTGCCACATAGGGTATGGGGTTAGGGTGTGTCTTGGTATTTTGAGATCATGTGGTACCCTATGGATGACATCAATTATTCCATGATGAAAATAATTATTGCACTCATGATCATTAATTGGTGGTGGTGATGCATGCTCTTAATAAATGGATCCACTACGTATTCTGATGAAATTTATGAGATAATTATATCATAAAATTATTATATACATATTAAAAAAATGATATTGAAATCTCAAGAATAGATGGTGGGTATGGTACCTTCAGACCTTATTTGTTTATTTGGGATACACATTAGGAGAGGTTAATATGGTAACTAATTCATTAAGAAAGAAATTACCGATGTGGGAAATAAAAGTGTCTGGAGAAGAATGTGTTTTGATTAGATTGTTCAATAAGAGTCACTTTGATGTGTAAGAAGTGTTGAATGAGTGGTATTGACTACTTCTTAGGTTAAATAATCTCATGATGAATGATTATGTCTTTTGTAATTTGAGGATCCAAATTTTAAACAGATAAGTAGGTCTTTAAATGGTGGGGATACCTCATGTACTTTTTTATTATTAATCAATGGTAATATATATTTTTAAAACTGGTTGGTAGTCCCTCTGGATTTGTGGAAATACATAATGAGTGGTGGTCTCCAATACATAAAGTTCATTCAATCAGGATATACCACGGTTTTATATGTTCTAAAACACTGATATTGGTAGCCCAAGATGAAATGAGAAGTTATAGACTTTATTTTTCAATGTCTCCCCTTTTAGTGAATTAATGTTGAGCACATGATGTTGGATAAGTTTCTATAGACTCCCAATTCTGGTATGGATATATGATGAACATTTCCATAGATTTTATTATTATAATACCAAGGTATCATATAGGGAAAGTTTCAATTTTGGTGGTTATGGACTGATGAACAAAATCATCTCATTTATTTCCATATAGTGGAATCAAAAAAGTGGAAGAGTGTGGGTCTCTCTATATCAAGGTGGTAATTCATATTCGTAGTGTACCTTTATGGGGTTTTATAGACTAAGACACATTCTTTACAACTAATTGATAAAAGGGAATTCAATATGATTTAGTCTCGCAATTAAAATTAATCGCGTGTTACCATCAATAGACTGATGGTCAAATGGAGTGGGCAATCCAAACCCTAATGGATATGCTCTAATATTGTATAATTAATTTTGGTGACTCATGGTTGAAATATTTACAATTTTTTAAGTTATCCTATAATAATATTTTCCAATAATCAATAAATATAGCTCCATTAGAAGACATATATGGATGTTGATGTCGGTCCCCATTGTAATGGTCTATGTTGGGTGAGAAGTCATTAATGTGACTGATTATGATTCATAAGACAATGAGCTAGATTCAAATGATTATGAAAATATTGGTGAGAAACTGGAGCCATGAGAAATCCTATATTGAACATAATAATTATCCAATAATGTTTTATGTTAGAGATAGATTGTTTCTAAAAGTATCTCCTCAAATAGGACATCATTTTTTAGGTAATTAGGGTTAACTAATGTCAGGTTATGCTGGACCATTTGAGATTGTACATCATATTAGGAAGGTGGAATTCCAATTAGCCACACAATCCTAGATGATAATAAATCATGATGTATTAAATGTTTCCCAGCTAAAAAAACATAACTTAGACCTGCCTAATTTGGTTGAATTACAGAGTTTGGATATAGAACTCTGAAGCTCTATCATTGAGTAGACCATGCATGTTTTGGATCACCAGGTCAAGATGAAATAGACTAAGTCATTCTCCCCAGTTGGTGTGTTATGGGAGCATGGAGGAGACATCCATGAGATGTGGGATCATGTGGCCCTAGTTTAGGAGAAGTTGTCACGACCTGATCCTTGGGGCCCACCTAGATAGTGGTAGGACAAGTGTGACAAACCCAAGACTACCTACAATAGGCTAGGGTCTGGATAATAGCACCAAGAAGACATATAAAACACATAGTAGGTATAAGAATAATGTACATATACATTCACACAAACATCCATCTCTATGAGATAGTGCATAAATTATAAAAGAACATGTACCATAATACATGCATACATCTATCCCAAATCTGTGTACAAAAACATTACTAAAAATCGTATAATGGAAATATAAAAGTCTACTAGAAACGTTGAAGTATTCAAAAACAGCTAATTAGGATGGGGTTACTGTCATATGAAACCACTAATACATGCCACAATATGTCAATCTCTTAATGAATTACCTACTCATGGTCCTCCAACAACTCCATAATAAGGCTTGTGTTCTACCTAAGACATGACATGTGCAGGTAGAGACCATGTAGGTCTAAGTATAACAATATCCAGTAGTAACCCAAAAAACCCAATAAAATAAAGGATCACATTGAAAGGTATTATTTTGATAAACCCATATCTAATGGGTACGAAAATACTTGGAAATGGAGAATAGTAACCTCTATATCCACAACTCAAAAATAAAAGACTAGTCATATAATCATTATAAGTCAAGTCAATAATGATATGAGATATAACAATAAGTATTTCTATAATCATCTATATATACTCATAATTGAATACAAGTCTCATAGGGGTCTCAACCTCACTACCATCCATGAGATTCTACTCAAGGACCAATGATACCTCTCATCTAGGAGAACTCACTCCACGAGCCATATCACCCCATATAGAACTCATATGAGAGGTCTCACTCATCATGAATCACTATGATGATATCACATCCCTATCATCACAAATGGAATAAATCTATGTTAATATTATGTCTAGGAATTTCCATGAATAAAGTCACTCTAGATCCCAGCAAATCACGATACTCGGAGAGGAGATATCACTTATTTATAATAAGGGATTCCAAAAATACTACTAAAACTCATAATATCACAACACATTGACAGAAGATCATATCCATGACCTTTGGGAGACACTATGAACCCAATATTGAACTCTAGAAATCATAACAATCATATAGAATATCAATCCTAGGACCACTGAGGAACACAACAAACCTAATATAAAATAACCCACTATGTATTGGATCATGTGTCTTATGATACTACATACCCTTCCAGGATGACCTTCTAGATAAATAATCACCTCCACTTATGTGATGGTCATGATGATACCATGAACACTGCCTACGAATATGACATAATAGAGGATACCACCCTAGGGATCATGGAGGGATATCCTGAGCACTATCTTAAATAACCCCTAAGGAGGGGATCACAATCCTACGTCGTGGATATAATTACACATTGTACATTCATAGTGTTGGACTAAGGTAATACACACAAATAATATTGGTCTATGTGTCTATATCAAACATCCCACTACAATATCTTCGCATTGAATCTCTACCACCAAAACCATGGTCACTATCATGTTCTATGTGGAAAACTGCTTAGGAAAGGCTACTCATGAGCCTCTATCTAAGTCCACAAGACTGAGATATGCATGGAATACATAATTGAGTGAAGTACACAGTTTTTACATGGGGTTACATGGTTTGAAACGCCACTTGATCTCTTGGGTGTTTAACCCCACCCACATGGTATGGCTGGCCATGTCATACAACACATCATGTACCCTTTGTAAATGATGTGTACCTCATGGCCCAGCATACGACCATGTCCTTGATCACCACATATATATTCTATGTCTATGTGTGTACCTTGACATGGACATGTCCCCTTACATGGCATATCTAGCCATGTCCTCGGCCACACGGTAGAGCCTCACTATACAGAGTGTACCCCCCCCCCACATGGCGTGCAATTCCTAAAGCACTCTCATTACCACAGGGTAACAAAACATAGTGTATGATCCTACAATACACATTGTGTTATCAAGAAATCCAAATGGAAAGTATCTACCATACTCCTAAAACCCATAAATATTACTAATTTCTCATAGATGGACCCCAATGGATTTCTATTTGATGTATAAGGGATATAAAACCTTTAAAAATCATATATAGGTTTCATGAAATAAATATCATAAACCCACCAACATCTTGGTGAAACACTAAATATTTCATCCCAAAATGATGCTCAATTATTTCTACAGCCCGATCAGGTGTCGATCACTATCAAGATCAGTTTTTGGTGGTACCTCCTCTCTCCTTAGGTCATTCAGAATGCAAGGGTGGAGTGACTCCTCTAACTCTTTCATTCATGGAACCCAAATTAGTGATGGATTTACGATTACCAAGTTAAATTTTATTTAATTTAATAAACCTCCATAATTTACCACCCCACTAGAAGTCAACCTAAAGTAGTTCCCAATGCTGAAAAACTGATGTCACACCCAAGATAAGCACCACATTATTAACTCAATTGTGGTCTTAAATTACTGATCCAAGACACTATTTAGTATTTATTCTAAATTTCTAGAAACAATTTCATGCAATATATAAAATATTTTATATTTTATATATCATTAAATTGAGGCTCTTTAGGGATTTGAAATCATTGAAAACTCAGTGTCTAGCTTTGGAAATATTCTTATAGAATTCAAAAACTCATATATTAAAAATATATAGTGGTTACACTCTTTCCACATTCCAATATTTTCATCCCAAATAGAGAAAACCAACTCTGAAGGTGGATATTGAGCTCTCAACTAGGTTTACCACACCAGTGACCCTTCTAAAAGGTTCTCATGATATCAACAAACACACACTTAGGAGAACCACTTTCCCATGTAGGGTGGTCTCTGGGCAGATCTCAAATGCCACTAGTCACATTGATAAGGAATATCCAAACCCAATTCTCATCTAATCTTGGACAAATCACGCAATTAGTCATGTTCATGTCCCATCATCTAAGGAACATGGAAAACACCAGGTACCCAGTCTAACTATGGTCACATGGTTAAGAAGTACAACACCTCACTAACCAATGAAGAAACTAAAGGAAGGGGTGACGAGCCCCATGGATATCCAACAGTTATAGACAAATCCCCAATAGCCTTATACACAAACAAGTTCCAAAAACACACCACTAAGCTCAAATCTCATATGGTTAGGAAGCCGGCCAACCTAGTGAGAAAATCTGTGATCAATAAAATAGCATCATGAAAACTTAATGATCCTGGAAACTACATCACGAAAACTATAATGTGACAACCCAATTTATTCTACCATCTAGGAACCTCAGTCTCCACATAATGATAGGTGATACATCAAGATTCAAAATCGGTAACAAGCTACCACATCCTTGGCCACCCAACATGATTCAAGAGGATCTCGATTCAACCACCCCTCTCATGGGATTACTATTTATGGAAATAAACCACCTTAATATCAATTCTCATAGCGTGACAGGTTTCCTTCTCAATCATTAAAAGGATGAACTACTCCCCACCATATGAAAAACAATTAAGAACATTTCATGTTGATGTTTGGTCAAGAAAGTCCTCACAAGTAAATTCCCCATGGTGAACATCCCTAACTCACTGAAAAGAAGAGGGGTAACAACCATTGATTAGAATATATTCCACCATACTCACCACGAGGGGTACATACATGGTTTTCAACTACTAAATCACCTTGATCAACAACAGTAGATGGAAAACCTTTCTATGAGCATCTACAATTATGACCCAACCCTTGTGTGGATATTAAGTAAGCACAACCTCAAACATTTTTAGGTCCACTATCACTCTAATGTATGAATAGAATTATAACATGAAGTGGACCTCCTGAACATGGAACTGTCTCTATGAGATATCCACAAGCATTTAGTCCTCTTAGATCATGTATAGAATTATCCTAAAATATATCGCATGATCCAACCATGATACCAAGGACATGATGGTGAGAATAAAGAAGAATACCAGAGTCAATCCAAGAAGAGTTGAATGTACTAGTTTATAAGTCTCTCATCCACCACTTAATAGAATGACATAGGGTTGCCTAGGCGAACGAAATGGGTCATACTAAAACGTTTCACTGTAAAAACACAACTACACCTCATGCTCACAAAGCTCAACAAGAGCAGCCCAATATTCCAGTGAAAATATTTTGATAGTCCCTGAGTGTTAGTCAATGTAGAATCCTAACTCTCATTGATGAGGTAAACCTAAAACTTTTTCAGGACTGACGTCCTCACGCACCACCACCACCATAGGAAATTGAAATCTCATATCATCCACTGCTCAAAGGGTCATACTATCCAAATGATATAAATTCAATTCTATCCTAACACATAAGAGTTTATCCTTCCCTTACTATATTTACTCCTTATCAAAAGAGGAAAACACAATCCTGTAATGAGAATAAAACCACACTCACTATCGAAAACAACCATAGTACAGATGGTAGGAAACCAAACTATTCTGAGGAAACAACATAGGGTCTCTCGGGCACTATAGAAAGATTTTATGTGAGGTTCCCTCATACTAGAGTTAGGTCATAGTATTTATATTAGTTTTTAATCGTTAATCCATTATGTAGGATCCCCTAACACAATGGTCAGACTAATAATGCTCCACTAGTATTTCAAGTACTTGAACATGGGATACACATAGGGAAATGTTGCTCATGGATGTGCTAAAACTATGGGTGGGGATGTGAATAATCATGTTTTACCCTGAGACATACTCAAGATTCCATGATAGAAGCACATACTGCCTCAATATTATCTTTACCCTCACTTTCATGTTCATCATGACCAGGGCATGCTCTTATACCTCATCACACCAAACCATCTCGATCACACAATTAGAAGAAACACATCTTCCACACCATGACACTATTTGATTTAAGTAGAACTGACTTGAATGGATGGTTTTAATCAAGTCATAAGAATGCTTCTTTGTATTGGAAGCATACCTATTTCTAATAAGTATAAATCAACATCAAAAATCACCATCACATGGCTCCACCAACACCCCTCATCGTCATAGAAAATCCTCAATAATTGAGTGGAAATAAAGTAGTGTCCCACTATTGTGTCTATAAATAATTCAATAAAAATAGAAAGGACACAAATATTTCCTCTACACACTCCCAGATCCTCCATGTCAAAGGCGTTAAGGGGAAACAACGATCCTCACCCCCATCCACTTGAATGCTATGCCTGACATGGACCACCTAGTGGGGGTGGTGGAAACATGTCAAATCATCAAAAAACACATACTAAAAAACCTTATCCTCTACCATGTCCACCTTCACGTGGAACTATTTTCTCCAGTAACTATACCTACCTAGACTATAGCACCAACTTTGTTAAGTAATTAACTCTTTATATATGATTTTTAAGTATCTAAACTATATGGTTGATGTTTGGGTGAGTTTCGGAACCATTTGGAGTGTTATTAAGGATTTTATAAGGGTTATAGTTGGTGAATGGTTTTTGAAAACAATGTAACACTTCTAAGAAACTATGCATAGTGATATATGGTCTAAGGAGAAGGTGCACAGGCAGGTTCAAAGTTTTCCCAACCTGTGGGGCAGCCTGTGAGAAATTGTGCAACTTGAGAAAATGGGCTCTGGCATGGTTGGTATATGGTTTGGAAACCTTGTGATCCAACCATTCATGGATAATTCTTCTGAAAGAAGGGGGAACACGGTTTTCCTAACCATGTGACTAACCATGCATGGTTTAGAAACTAGATCAACAAAAAGTGGATCTAGGTTAGGGTATAGGTTTAACCAATCATTTTTTCTGCTAAATAGACCAAAATTAAGATTTTCCCCTATAAAAGGGTAGAGAACCTATCCCCATGAAATTTCAAGTAATACAAATGCATTTATTAGTGTGTTCAAGCCCATCTATCACAGTAAGGAATTGTTCTTGGTTTTTTTCATGGTTTTCCATAGATCTATGTATCCTTCTCTCTCAGTTTCATTGTTAATTTTCCAATGTGGATAGATATAAGATATTTGATGCCATGTATGATATTTTTTTTTCTTTTAGATTCTTGGGGAATAGATCTATGGTAGGTTTTTTGAGATTCAACCTATTATTATTGATACTTTCATGTCATTTTCTGTATTCTATGAGTTTTCCAAGGTATGTGGATTCACTCTTGAATCCTCCATTTATTATATGAAGGCTTATTTTCAAATTAATCAAATTTATTGAATTTTATTGTGTAATTTGTGTGAAAATCATGGTAGAACCTTTCTTTAGTGATGGTTTTTGGATTTTTTTGAAATAGTGGAATTATTGTGAAAAGAAATTTGATAAATAATTTTAAAATTTTGTTTTTAAAATAGTTTCTTGGTTAAATTTATGAAAAATAATTTTAAATAAAAATTATGTTTTGTTGAATGTTTTTGGATGGGAAATGTATTTTTCATAGAATTGGTTTTGTCATGATTTTATTGGAATGGTATTGGGCATACTTGGTGGGGTTTGTTTATATTTCATTAAGAGGAATAGTAGAAATGTGAGTTTGTTCTAAATCCTAAAGGTGTAATGGAATTTTCGATTTAATTACCTTGTAAGGACTTGGTATAAATGAAAAATTTCACAATAGTATGGAACTATCATAATGAAGCATACATTTATGGATGTCTGGGTTTGTTGATTTGAATGGGATATGCCAAATGGGTTGTGAATTAGTTTTAGAAAAATGTTTGGAAGATTATAAGGGAACATGATATGGTTTAATGAATAAAACTTGTCTATATCACTTATTTATATTCTGATATAAACTATTTTTTAGAAATTTTTTTAAATAAACTATTTTTATATAAATGTGAAAACATATTATATCCTAGTGTCGTGAGTAGGGATGTCATTTGGAGAAAAGCCACTGAGTTTCATTACTCACCACTACATTAGAACGTTGGTGATTTTATAGATATCAATTATCATTACATGGTAAAAGGTAAGTTATCACACATATTTAGGATTACTTCATGATACTTGGGTTATTGGTGGAGCTGGAGCATAGAGCATGTTGGAGCTTTGGAGTTTATTTATTTTATTGATTTCATCTTCCATTGTGTAATTTGATATTCATAGTCTTCTATTGTGGTAATTATGTATGTTTTGGTTTTTATATCAATGTTATTACTTCAATTTAGTTTACATTGTTATCATGCATAATGCAGAAATTTTATTTATGTTGTGTTTTGTTTAGTTTTTTTATTCTAAAATTGAAAATCACCCCCATGTGTATTTAATTCCATCATTATTTATTTCTATGATTTTACATCTATGGGTTGTCTATTAATACAAAGTAACAGCCTTACACCTTATCAAGATAATGATTAGGGTTTTTAGGTTAAAAGTGTTATCATCTTGGTTCTTCTGATCATTTTTAAACAAGTGGTAATAGTCTTGGTTGTCGGTCTGGGAGTTAAAATTCATTCTGCTCTATTCCTTGAGTTGGGGATCATAGAAAGGCGTAGGATTTTTGAGACGTGAAATTTAGATCATAAAAATACATATCTAACCTTTTTATGCTGAACATCAAGTTACCAGGGAGTTGGGTAAATAATTTTTTTATAGAAAATTATATGAATTGGAATCTCATTATCCTAGGTTTAGCCAATGAGACGAGCATGACATGCATTAGAGGAATGAATTCACAAGATGATTTCATATTTCATTTTGAGTAATGATTTATGATTTGTTGAAATGTATTTATTTTTTAAAATTATTACTTTTTTTAAAATGTGAGAATTTGAAAAGAATAAAATGGTTATTTAGAAAATGGTTTGATTTTCAAAAGCAGGTACAGTTTTTAAAAAAATGGTTGAACTTGGAAAATTTAAAATTTTGGAATGCACAATTCTATATTTATGAGGTGATAAATTTAGAAATTTTTATGCCTTTAGTAAATATAGAGTTATACTTATGTCATTTGTTGTTTTTTAGAATATGGAACCTACTAGGCATCATAGAAACTAACCAAAATAAAATGTTGAGAATTTGGTTTCACATAAACCACAGGTTAACCAACAGCTGGTTCATTGTTTTGTCCATGAATTTCAGGATGTGGATAGTTGGAAATGGATGTTTGATCCAAGGAAAGTGTTTCATTAAATAAAATTCTAGATGAAAAATCTACCCATCTTTTGAGGATATTCTAAACAAGAAAAAGAAGAGGTGTTGATGAATATGATGAATCAAATCATTAGTTTCATTGACCCACCAATAAAGATGAAATTCATTTTAGAAACTTATATGATGGGAGATATTTCATACCAAATGGGGGATTTATTTGTTCTAGATAAATTTGACCAAGGCCAATCATGGGAGGATTTTAAGGAATTTTTTAACAAATAATTCTATCCTCACATGTTCAAAATTCAAAGAACAAGTTACAAAATCATCTTGAACTGGGAAATTTTTTATGTCATGGATTACGTGGATAAACTCAAAAATTTAGTGTTCATTTCACATGATGTTTCTATTAGTGCATCCTTGAAGGTGCACATGTTTGAATCGAGGTTGAGGTAGGAGATTCTCTCAATGGTTATCATGTTTTTATTATGAACTATACAGAGATGGTCAATAGAGAGATAGTGAAATAAAGGGACATCTCAGGAGCTACAGAAGGATAAAGTATGTTGATACCCATGGGAAATGGTGGGAACTATATTAATGGGATAAGAAAAATAGGGAAACCTGTTTAAAAGGTGGGGGGATGAATCATAATCATAAGAATGGATCAATGAATCTTCCATTGAGACCCATGGGAAAATATGGTTGTTTCCAATGTGGTTACTTTGACAACATGAAGTGAGTGTGTACCTCAGTAATAATTGCATGACAAAATTACAACATAATGGGACATATTCGACATTATTATCAATTTACTCTATGGCTGGGTGTTCATGATACTTCTCCAGTGTTGCGAGCATCGTAAGCCTCTATAGGGTGAAGATAATAGAATTAATCTTGTCACCAAAATTGAGATATCTATAGTTATTCTAGGATTACCATGACACCTTAGGAAGTAAAATCTCAACAAGGAAATAAAGGACAAACTACAGTGAGAAATAAATTAAATGGAGCTGAGTAGGTTATTATAGATGATCAGTTTGAACCATCTATGGTAAGAGTTATGATTCTTTTTAATTCTACCCTTATGCGATATTTTTTTCTAAGGGTGAATATCATTCCTTTATTACATCTCATGTAGTTTATTTGTGAAGATTAAAATTTTTGATGGTGCATTCTATGGTAAAACTTCAAACTCCTCTTGTTTAAAGAGAATGTTGATTTTTTGTGTGAAACACTTGTTTTATAACTATTTATGGAGCTGAGATGATATGGTATTTATTTGTGATGAAGATGGATATTTGTTATATAATCATGGTTATGGATTGGTTGACATTGTAAAAGGTCCACATCAACTTTTATACCAAAAAGGTTAGTTTTATAACTGAAGAAGGCATCAACCATGACTTTTGAGGAGAAATATACATAATGTATAGTGAAATTGCCTTGTTGGAACCAGTAGTTGGAACTATCTCTTTCCAATTGGTGCAATTTTCATTAACATCAATGAAAGAGATCGAGATTAATAGTTTTCCAACAGTCACTGATAAATTTCTATATGTGTTTCCTAAATATTTCTCATGGTTTCCACCTATAATTGATGTGAAGTTTATGATTTATCTCCTTCCACATAATAGTCCTAATTACCTTATATATTATTGTATGGAACCAAAAAAAATTAACAAAATTCAATGTGTAGTTGGAAGGGATGGAAAATAAAGTTTTCATTCAGCCCATAACGTCTTCATGAGAAGCATCAGTCTTGTTTGTAAAAAAGTCTGATGGAACTATTTAGTTGTGTGTGGATTATCGAAAGATTTAAAAAATTACAAAAAAGAATTTATATCCACTTCAACAAAAGGATGGTCTATTTGATCAATTGAGTGGATCTTAGGGGTTATATATGACTGATATTTGACCAGGATATCACCAACTAATAATTTGGAAGGAATATATTCTGAAAAAATATTTTATAAGTATATATGGCCATTTTGAATATTTGTAATGCCTTTCAGTCTGAAAAATTAACCAACAATATTTATGAAATTGATGAATAGGATATTTCATAGACATATGGATTCTTTTGTGGTGATGTTTTTGCATGAAATATTGGTGTATTCATGAAACAGAGATGAGCATCAATCACACATGGCGATAGTGTTGGGAGTCTTGAGGGATCATTATTTGTATGAAAATCTATCAATGTATTATTTTTGGATACAAGAGGTGTGTTTCCATCGCCATGTAATTTATCAAAGAGGCATTTTTTCAGATCCTGAAAAGATATAATCAATTATCTCTTTGAATCCACAAATGAAATTATTTATGATACACTGTTTCCTTAGTCTAGATAGCAATTAAAGATTGTTTGTACATGAATTATCACAATTAGTATCACATATGAAAACATAAAAAAATAAGAATGATACATTCCAATGGGATGCGAAATGTAATAAGTATTTTCAAGAGCAATATGTTTGTCTTAAATCAGTACCTATATTGATACTTCTAGAATCAAGATCAGGGTATGTGGTGTATTGTGATTATTTGGGATTTGGGTTGGGGTGTGTTCTTGTGCAATGAGATCATGTTTTTTCTTATTAATCAAGGCCGTTATGAGTGCATGAGAAGAATTACCCAAAAAATAATTTGTAGTTAACTATCATATTCCATGATTTGAATTCTTGGAATCATTACCTATTTAGTGATAAATTCATAGTGATTATGGATCATAAAATCTTGAAGAATATTTCCTCACCAAAAGATTTTAACGGGATATAAAAAACAATGGTAGAGTATCTCCAAATGCTTAACATTGAATTAATGTATTCTTTATGAAAATGAAATTATGTGGTAGATTCATTAAGTAGAAATTCATATTATTAGTTGGAAAATAAAGCTTTAGATGATTGGAAATTGATGCTGGTCCTAGCCGACAAGTTCTTGGAATGTGAAGACTGAGGTAATGTTTTACTTTTCATTCCAGTTTCATTTTTCCCAATATAATAAATATGGTTAAAGACATACAAACATATGGTGTTGAATGTATGGCTATGAAGTCAAAACTCCTGGTGGGGAGATCATTGAGGGTTGGATGCAAGCTGGGAGTTTAGTGTTGTGGATCCTAAATTAGATAGTTGTACCTATGTCTTTTATGGAACAACTTCTTCATGATTACCACCATTTGATTTGGGTTGTGCATCATAGAATATAGAATTAGTATAAGGTGTTTAATGTAGAGATTTTGTGGGTCAAAATGAAGAGGAACGTGGCTGAGTTTGTTTCAATATGATTTATTTATTGGTAATCTAATGTAGAGCACGAGTTACCGGACTTTATGTTTTTCTATTTACCAATTCTGGTGTGGAAATGGGAGAATATAGCTATTGAATTTATAATAGGAATCCCATGAATGGTCCAGAAACATGATTCCATATGGGTGATAGTGGATTGGTATACCATGTCGGATCATTTCATTATGATTTGTGGATCTCATACTGTAGTGGAGTATTCAATAATCTATATCTGGGAAGTTGGAAAGATGCATGGAATACAAGATTCTACAATGTCAAAAAGTGATATAACATTGTGATATTATTTCTAAAAATCCTTATAGGTATTCATTGGGAATCAGTAGACCATGATTATGGTCTACCATCCTCAGATGGACATAAAATCCAAAATGACAATAAAAACATCAGAAGACATGTTTCATGCTTATGTAATGGATTTTGGTGGCTTACAAGAAGATCATGTACCGTTATTGGAGTTATCTAATAAAAATATATATCATGACTCAATACATATGGATTATTTTGAAGTATTTTATGGTAATAACAATCATTCTCCACTTTGTTGGGTGTAAATAGGTGATACTTTAGTGGATGGGTTGATTCTTGTACAAGAAACTATAGTGAAGATTCAGTTGTTTAGGAAACAATTAGAGATAGCTCAGATTTGTTAGAAATCATTTTTGTATCATCGTAGAGGGTCATTTATATTTGAGGTGAGTGATCATGTGTTCATTAGGATCTCTCCAAGGATTGGAATTCATTGATTTGGGAATAATGGAATGTTATCTCCTAGATACATAGGGCCTTTTGAGAAACTGGATTGGGTTTGTGAGGTGGACCTTCAGCTAGAATTTACACCACAGTTCAGTGTGGTGATTAATATGTTCAATATATATCAGTTGAAAATTTATCAACCAAATACTTACCATGTGATCATATGGGATCATGTTGACCTAGATATGGATGCTTCATTAGTGTACATGCTAGCGTAGATTGTGGAAAGTCAAGAAAAACACTGCCATTGAAAAATAATTGGTCTTGTGTGGTTTTTTTTGGAAAAATGGATAGATTCAAAAAGAGTCTTGGGAAAAAGAAAATTAAATGAAATTGAAATTGGTAGAACTCTTTTAGTGTAATGATGTTTTTCTACTTCATGTGGATTGAAAGACCTATGGTGGGGAGAATGTGGCACCCTTAGTTTCATGTAACACTTTATTTATGATTTTCTATTATATAAATTACATGCATGACGTTGGGGTGATTTTGGTAACCTTTTTCATTATTAATGTAGATTTTCTAAGATTTCATGGTTGGTTCATGGTTTATGAAAACTATGCAACACTTACAGGAAATCGTGCACAATGATACATGTGATAAGGAGAAGGTGCATGAGTAGGTGCATGTTTTGACCAAATGGTGTGGAAACCTAAGAGAAATTGTGAAACATGAGATAGTGTACATTGGAAATATTGGAACAAATTTTGGAAACTGTGCTAGGAAACCATGTAAGGTTCTTATTTCTGAAATAATATAGTGCACGGTTAGCACACTATTTACCTAATTGTGCGGATAATCATGCACGATTTAAAAACTAGATCCACAAAAGTGGGTCAATTTCATGATAAATGTTTTAGACCTAATGTTTTACCCTAAATTAACCTAAATTGGAATTTTCCCTCAAAATGATTGGATAACATTTCCCTATCAAATAAGAATTGGTATAGAGGAATTTCTATGTGCGTTGAAGCCTGACTATCATGGTAATGCATCATTCTTCGTCGGTTTTCATGGGTTTCATTATATCTACTTATCCCCCTATATATTTTTAGATATAAATTTGTTTTGGTAACATATAAGATATTTTATTCCTAATATGATTAGATTTGGTCTTCTTCAATCTATCAGAAAAAATATATGTTTGGTTTTTGAGGATTTTTCCCATTTTTGTTGACATTTTGATTTTATTTTCTATTTTTCCCATGTTTTCTGAGTTAGGTGGATTTAATATCAACTAATTAATTTATAATATTAAATATTTTGTTTCAAATTGATATAATTTATTTAAATTTATTGTGAAATTTGTGTGAAATCAGGGTAGAAAACTTCTTCAGTGATGGTTTGTGGATTGTAGGGAAATAGAGGAATTACTGTAAAAAGTGATTTGGTAAATGTATTTAAAAAATTTACTTTAAAATAGTTTTTTGGGTAGACTTATAGAATAAATATTTCAATAAAAAGGATATTTTATTGAAATTATTTTTGAATTTAAATGTTTATGGCATTGAAGTGTTTTTCGAATGATTGTATTGGAATGGTTGTTGGGAATACGTGGTGGTGTGCGTTCATATTTTATTATGACGGCTAATTGAAATATGACATTGTGCTCAGTTCCAAAGGTGTAATGGTGAATGGGATTTAATTACCTTGTGATAACTTGGTGGATCAATGAAAAACTACTCATAATTATATAAATTTCATAATGAATCATGCAAGTGTAGATGTGTGGGTTTGCCGATTGGAATGGGAAATGCCAAATGGTTTGTGAAATGGTTTCAGAAAGTTGTTTGGTTAATTTCCATGGAACTTGATATAGTTTTGTGAAAACTACATGGCTATGGAAATTTTATATATTTTAATATAAATTGTTTTTCAGATGAAAAAGTTATATAAATGTCCTAACATGTTCTATCATTGTTGTGCGAGTAAAGAAATCGTTTAAGGAAAACCTACTGAGCTTCATTCAGCACCCCTAATTTGGAACATTGGAACCTTTTCGGATATCATATATCGATATATGAAAAAATGTAATGTATCACACATCTTTCATAATAGTTCCTAATACTTTAACTTTTGGTAGAGTTGGAGCATAGAGAATGTTTGAGATTTGGAGTTTGTCATTGGAGACAGTTGGTTTTTTTGATTTCTTCTTCTACTATATACTTTCATATTTATATTCTTCTACTATGATACAATGTTATGGTTTGGTTTTGATATCAATGGGATTACATTGAGTGAGTTTACATTGTTATCATGCATCATTTAGAAATTTTTGTTATGGTGTGTTTGGTTTAGATGTTTTATTCATAAAGGGATCATTATGTACCACATGTATAGAAGCCCTTAGACATGTATTTCCTTTCATTGGATTCTTTGTGTTGTCACTTAAGGCCATGTAATATACTTCTACATTATTAATAAAATGAGGATGTGTGAGATGTTACAAGACCTTTGGTCTTTATTATCTGCTTTTGGCATCTTTAGGATGTTAGTAAAGGCCAAGTAAAATCCTTCCACCTTCTCAAGCCATTGAGGAGGGGTAGGATATTACATAGACGGTCTATCGACCATCTCCCCGTTAGGCACACCATGGGTTGAACAATCCTATATATGGTGTCCTTGTCTATTAAAATTGAATCACTACCTCTCCCTCGGTTGACTGAATCCATATTTAGAGCCTTAAACTATAGACCCTTAGTCCTGGGATCGTCCCTTGCAGTGTCCCGGACACCTAGATCACCATTACTATCATAAAATACCTGATAATGAGTTCTCATATTTAGAGTTACTAGTTCCATCACCTTATTTTTGTTTCTTCTTAGATATAAATCTATCTACTACCATGGGATGCTTGAGTGACCTAGTATAGGTGGGAATGCATACAGATATAGCTAACAACATGATATCTCTGCATAATCCCTACTCCAAAGTCCATTCATTAAAGAATGGATCTTTAAGATTATATAGTGAATAACTCAAGTGGTCAATTAACCTTTCTGAATACTCATTCATGGTCATTCAAACAAACTAGGGTTGTAGAATCACAAGGATATTAACCACTCATAATTTGGCAAGATAGAAATTTTCCCTAAAGATTTTCTTGATCTCTATCAAAGTGAGAATCATCTCAACATGGGTCAGAGTCACCATACTTAACAAACAACCCACATATACCTAAATAAATCACATTATTAGGACCAAAATCTAATCTTGAGGTGTCCTCACATTGTGAAAAAGGCATGTGATAACCCTATGACTGTCATCAGCTACCTAGGGGTCCTGATCACCATAAAACCTAGAAGGTGTCTACCTATGAAACTCATAGAGCTTTATAAGACAATAAAAAATGTCATATAGAACTTCATCTTCTCAATGGGTGCCGGTGAAATTCGAAAACCACATAAAGGTATTGCCTCTTGTGTAGAACATGACACTATAGTCCCATCACTACACAGAGAATCATCATGATATCACCAAGGAATTTTGGCTGGCTATCTTCCTAGTGAAATCTTGAAATCAACATGTCATACCGTTGTCAATGATTATATCTAGAAAGATGACCTAATAAGTACATGGAACCCACCACTAAGTCCTATAAGATTCATTTACCTAATTATCTATGAAACCGATGCCTCAATGCACTATGTCAACAAGAAGGATATTAGAGTACTGCTCAATGGATATGTCATCCCTCTCGCCAACACAGGAGTCCCAAGTTGGGAAGCCAAACATGAAACACTACATCATTTTTCCAATATGTACCAAACTAAAACTCACAGGTAGATAAAAATCCAAACTCTAGTCCTCACCATGGGTCGAATACTAATGTGATGATGAACCTCCTTTGATACCTCTTTGTCCTAACCCGAACCTCTAAGGACTTCCTAGCTGGTGGTAAGATGAGTTTGATAACCCCAAGATATCCTATAATAGTCCAAGGTCTATAAAAATTCACTAAGATGGCATATCACTAATATGGGAGGCTTTAGACTAAGGTACTTGTATATACGCACACACATCCATCTTCTTACAATAGTGTTGAAATAATAAAATTTGTCAAACAAAAATGAATGAATAAAATTATCTCACATCAGAGTTTTAAAAATATTATAAAGTATAAAGGGGGAAAATAAAATCCCACGAAAATTTAAAAATGATTACAACCTACAAAGGTGGGTTGTCATCAAATGAATCCACAAGTATACACCTCTGTCTCTCTATCTCATAATTCTCTACCGGATGCTGCTCCTCCAAGGAATCCATCATAAGTCATGTTTCCTACATAAGACATGAAATGTGTTGGAAGAGACCATGGAAGGGTCCATTTATCAATACCTATTACTCACCCTAAAACAATAGAAAATAAATGTACTGACTAAAAGGAAAATTTCCTCTTAGCCCATAGCCATTGGGTAGAGAAATCCTAACAAAGAGATAATAGTAATCTCCATATCTATAGCTTGGATATACATGGAACATTAGCTCAAAATGATAGGTCATGTCAATCAAGATTTGTGGAATAACCATAAGGATACATTGAATCACCTAGATTTATTCCTCACAGAATCCAAGTATAAAATGGGTCTCACCCTCACCACCAACAACATGATTCCAATCAAGTCCCAAATGTATAGCTCATATTGGAGAACTCACTCCCTGATCCCATCCATCCCTGATGGAACTAGTCTATGCAGTCCCACTCACTGTGTATCACAACACCAATGGCACATCCCCACCATCCCTGATGGGATCCATCGAAGAGAACATCCTCACATGGTATTTCCATGAGTAATGTCACACTAGATCCATTATGATCATGATACTCATATAGGGGATATCACCCATATATCACGAGGGACTCTATGAACACTGCTGGAGCATAGAATATATTAACACATGTATATAAGATCACACCTATTAGTACTGGGGTATACTTCAAAATCAATATGATACTCTAAAGATCATAATGCATATATAGGGGATCACAACTAGGACTACTGTGGATAATGCAAACCTAATCTAAAACAACCAACTCTATAGGGGATTGTATTTAATTTAATACCAAAAAACCTACAAGTATAAACAACTACATATGGGGATCTATAACCTATATATAATGGTCAAAATGATACCATAAACCCCTCATAAAAAGATTAAATGATACTTGATCCCAACCTAGGTCTCATGGAGGTATTCCATGAACTCTATTTGAAAAAACACCCATAAAGTGGATCACAACCATATGTCAAGGATTTAATGTCATATATAACCCTCATAGGGTCAGACCAAGTGAACATACCCAGTTGAAATTGGCCCATGTGTCACTATCAAACATCCCTACAGAATCACCTCACATCACATCTCTAACGCGAAAATCAAGGTCACCATGATGTTTTATATGGAAAACTAATTAGGAAAGGTTACTCTTTATGATTTCTAAATTCAGTGATGTGTAATAAATAACTATTTAAGTGGAGTATATGGAATTTTCCTGGGGTTTCATGGAATCTTATTCTTTTTGATCTCCTAGGAAGGTAACCCCACCCACATGGCCAAGCTAGCCACATCGTCCTACACAACATGTACCCTTGTTTCATAGTGTTTACCTCTTAGCCCATCCCATGGCATTGTCCTTGGTCGTTCCCATATATAGATGGGGACTTGTATTGTAATTTCACATTAACATGTCCATGGATACAAGATTAAGACTCACTACATAGTGTGTACCCCCCCCCCCTCCGGCACAAAACATATAGTTCATAGTACATTATATTCACAAAATGGGAGGAACACACAATGGGTCATCCTATAGTAAATGTCATGTGATTTGGGTTTGCAAATGGAAATTCTCTATGATACTCCAAAACACCTGATTTTTATGAATTTCCCAAAAATCAACCCCCATATGATATCTAATAGTCATATATAGGATTTGATACCATAAAATAATGCATATACAAGGATTGGGAGATAAATCTCACTAAAAATCCTACCTCTTTGAAAGACATTTATGATTTTGTCCCAAAATGATGCTCATAATATTCTTCACCTTGATCTGGTGTTGATCATCTTCAATATCTGAGTCTGGAAGTTCCTCCTCTCTCTTTATTAAATCTAACAGGCAGGAGAGGAAATCCTCCTCTCCCGATATATTGTGCTAAATCAAAAGGGATGACAGGGTTAGGTTTATTAAACTACATTATATTGAATTTAATAAACCTATACCATTTAACACCCTATTATTGGTAACCCCCATCCTACACCTGATGATTATAAACTGATATTGTGTTAATTGTATATTCCCTATTCTAGACTCAACCATGGTCTTTGATTTTTGATCTGAGACTCCATTCAAGGATTATTTGAAATTTCAAAAAACAATATATATGAAAATGTGATATAAAATATTTAATATTTTTAATATAATCATAATGAAGATCTTTGAGCCTTGGAATTACTTTTCTATATAGTTCTAGCATTTATAAATCTTCTAAGAAATATTCCAAATTATTAATTGGAAAAAATAGAGTCTCTACATTAGTGGCCTCACCATTTTGAATATTTAACATTGAAGTCATTTTGGGGGTAAAAAGTGGCATGGTGGGGAGAATTGGTACACCTGTTGGGCCACAAGTATGTATTATTTTTATATTTTCATTATATTAAAAATGATTTTTTAGTTTCCAGGTGTTTTTTATTTAAAATGAATTTTTTTGTGTGGAAATATGTAGTCTCATGGTAAGTGGTAATTGTAAACATAACCATACAAATGGGGTTGTTGGGAGGAAATACCATTTTATATGCTCTCCTAAAATAATTTCAAACCATGTGGGAACTCCCAATAAACCATGATACATAATTAAGTGGATTGGAGTGACTCTTATAGTTGGAGCACCATTTTTGAAATCATACATCTTTCCCATAATTGATAGAAAGTGGATTTTCTCCAAATTTCCCTCTTGGAATATTAACTCTAATTATTACCTTTATTCTCCTTCTCATGTATATATCTCACCAAATTTCCATAGAATCTTTTACTCCCTTGACATTGGTATGATCCTATTTATAATGTTAATTTCCTCAAGGTATATCTCTATTTCTTTTGGGTTTCCTCTATTTTCTCCTCATCTCACCATTTTCTTCCATTTACATGGTGTTATGAAAACCATAAAGCCAGTGGGTGGGGAACCATGGATCATAAATGGGGTTTTTATGAAACATATTTGTGGTTTAGTATCTTGAGGATCCTCTATTCCCATTTGTAATTGTTTTGGATGAAGGTGACAATGTTTATTTTTTAGGTGGGTGTCTCAACATAGCAAAACATTTTATTGTCTTACCCTAGTAATTGAGTTTTATTTTTTTTTTACTTTTTTAATTATCATGATTGGATTCATTATTGAGGTCTCTTTTCCATGTATTGTTGAAGTTATGGTCACTTATTGAAAAATAGTAATTTCTTAGGATTTTCCTTTTGATATCATATTTTATGATTATAATGTGTTTGATAAAATGATTTCATGAAAAATATTACCATTAAAATAGATTTAAAAGTGACATTGAAAGATGATTTTTGTAAAAACCTTATTAATTAATCCTGGTAAATTTTTTATGTGTCAAATGTTGTTATGGGTGCACATGGAAGACATTGGGTGTATGGGTTTTAGGATGTGAGTTTCCCATGACTTCCATGTGAGTTATCTATCGTCTATTTCTAGTGTACTCAAGAGGCTCCAATTATGTTATATTTTATGGTTTATATATGTTAGAAAATTGATAAATGAGTGATTCCTAAAAACCTATATCCTATTAGTCAAAACACCCTTAGGATTCACCTATTACTTGGGTGTTTTATTGATTTTCAATGTGGTAGTTATAAGTTGTTTGGATTTGATCATATTGGTTATCAATTTATTATCAGAAGATGATGTTATATTATATATGTTTTTAGTAGTTTGATGTAAATTTAATGGTGATGTTGAAGAAGATAGTTCTATATGACAAGAAGATTGAAAAGGTATACTAAAGGAGGTTATCCTGAATGGAAACCCATTAGAACAACTAGCAGGGGATGAGTTACTATATAAACATAGGAAACATTCCTTATTGTAGTTATGAAAGTCTCCATATAAAGATCTAAAGGATTTTAATAATGTTTCCTTATAATAGATAAGAAATATTTATTGGTAAATATAGTAAACATTCCTTATGGATGTTATGGTATTTTTCAAAAAAAATATAAAAATGTTAATCCATTCACTAATTCCCATAGCATATTTGAAAAATAAGGATCCTATATTTTTTATAAAGAGGATAATTAATCAACTTTGTAATCAGATTTAGTTTCCCATATTGACAAGTTTAGTCATTGAAAAATGAGAATTACAATGATTTTGGTGTGCATTATATTATACAAATAGTGAATAAAATCCATTGGGACAATTAAATTTTCCTTATACAGTTACTAAATAATTTTTTCTAGATGAAAAAAATCAGAAAAATAGAATATGAAAAATAAGTTTTTGTATGATAAGAAATTTTTTATTAAGTTTCAGGGAAAAAATTATTGATATTCCTTAAAATTGTTAAGAAACATTCCTTACAAAGTTAGAAAATTAAATTTTGATTTCAATGTTTCCATCATCATAATGAATTCATGGTACAAGATAATGTTTTTTGGTCAAGACTTTCTAGATTTAGAATTATCAATAAGTTTGTGTAGGGTTCAATTATTATAATGGGATCAAATTAATAAGTTTATAAAGGGTAAAATGGTTCAAATTTATAATGAAATTATCTTTTTATAAAATTAAAAAATATTTGGCATTGAAAAAATGTTTTAGATGACATGATTGGAATAAAAACCATGTTGTGAAATTTGATGATGTTGTTAAAAGGGAATATAATTGATGTTATGTTCTCAAAAAATAATTATAGATATAAAACTTCCTACCATACTGACCAATTATATGTTTTTGGAAAAATAATTTTGTTGATTTTATAAATAATAAAATTTTGAACAAATTAACTTGATGAACAAAAATATATAACATCATATATAATGAGTGAATAAAATCATATGGTAGGTAGGAGAGTTTTTTACAGTGTTTGTGTGGTTTTAACAAATTATAAAGAACAATATATGATGATTGGTACAATATGTGAGAATTCCAAAAATGTTGTGTTTATATACACTTATACTAAATGATTAAATAAATTAAAAGGAGGAAATTTTAATGAATTGAAGAAAAATATTTGATAAGAATATGTTGCATGAAAAGTAATTCTATGAAAGATATAATAATTTAGTCAACAATCATTTGTGGTTAAATAGAAATAATGTAAAATTTAGATTATATTCATTAGGGTCAAGAGAAAAGGAAAGAGGAATATGAGTTTCTGAATAGATAGAATATATTAAGTTTCTAGTCATAAATATTTTGTTAAAACTTATAAAGTTCAATACATTTATGTTGTGAATAAGAAATGATTAACCAATTCTTTCAAACAGATATTTATTAATTTCCATTAGAAGAAGGATTTTTATGGATAACAACATTTGAAAATAAGAAGAGGAAGTGTTATTGGACAAAGAAAAATCATAAAAAGGATATTTTGTAAATTTATCAAACAAAAAATCATCGAGATGAAGAAAAACCCCTATGTGAAGGTTTTTTAGTAAATAAAGAAGGTTCCTAAGAAATTTTTATAGCTTTGTCATCAAACACAAAATTTAACCAGATGGAAATTTAATGAGGAACTTTTCAAAACATTGTAAAGTACAAAATATTATGATTTTTAAAGTGTTAACTCAATTGGTTTTTTATTTTAATTTTTTTGATTTATAGTAGACATAAGAAAAGGTGAATAACATCCTTAACATTTGATGTTAATGTTGTTTCAAGTAGAAGTTTGGAGACACTAATTTTTTATTATGATTCAAGAAGATTCACGAAGGATTATGATTTATTAAGAAGGGTTTAACTAATTTTTATGAGAGGGAAATTGAAATTGGATTCATGAATTTTTTACCTTAGGAAAACCATTAAAATGTGTAAAAAGATCCATGTACTTAACAATATTTACTCATTAAAAAATATTAAACACTATATAATTTGTGCCAGTGTGAGTTTCCAACTAATAAAATTTTCATGTTGGAGAAATTTATTAGACAACGAATTTTGATCATAGAATCAGAAAGAGTTTCCATGTGGAGATTCCAGATAAATACATTTAGAGTAGAGTACCAAATATATTTTTCTAAGAATATTCAAGAGTAATTTTGGTTCTTCATAGTCAGATATAAGAATTGTTTTAAAAACAATCATAGTTTTAGTGAGGTTTACTTAATGAAGAATTCTAGATGAAGAATGGAACAACAGATGGAAATCTTAAAATATAGGAAGGGAGCACTGGATAGATATTACCAAACTGATGAAACTGAATGAACGTTCTGGATGATCTTGTGGTTGATGAAGTTACAAAGTATCATAAATTTTTTATGGATCATGTTTTTAAATAATAAATTTATAAAATACTCAGATTTAGTATAATCACCTATCAAGATATGGGAATATTATTTAGGGAGAAAGATCAGCTATGTGTTTCATTTGAAATATCCTCACTTGTAAATGATGAAAATATTATTAGTGGAAGAATCCATAGACCCAGGGGAGTTTCCATAGTAAGGATGTAGGTTCCCACAATGAGTCCCAGAATTATAAAAATACTAGTGTATTGTTTTCCCTTATATCGGCTACTTAGAATAAGGTTAATGATAAAATAGTGAGGAAGAGTATATAAATATTCATACATCATTACTAATAATAGAAGTTTTATCAACTAAATTTAAGAAATATTTTAAGTTGAATATAATTGGTTAAAAGTTGGTCACCATTAATTCACCCCCATCATAGGGAGACTTAATAATCCACTTGGGAAATCTTAATTGGTATCATTTCTTAGATCCCCACTATTTGGTGCTACAATAGTTTCTCCTGGTTTTGTTTCAAAAATTTTATATGAAGTGAAACTTTTTGGAAGTTGGAGAATTTTTTTCTCTCTAGATATTAAGAATGTTCAACCAAGGAATAATAGTATAGAAGTTATATTTGGTTGTAAAAATAACATGGTTTCATCAAAATCCTTAAAAAAAGAATAACAAAGAATCATGAATGTAGAGGTAGTGAGCATGTCATAACCAAAAGAAGGAAGGTCTATAACCAAAATTTTTTTGAGTGTGATAATAAATAATGTGAATCTGAATAAATTTATCCTCCAAAAAATCATGGCCATGATTTTATTTAGTATTAACTATAAATGATTTATATTTAAAATCATAGATTATATGAAAAGTGTACTTGTTGATGTTACTGCCTATATACTATCCCATATTGGGGGATAAAATGAGGATATCTCATAGATGGAATTACAGCTCTATGACTCAGAGAAATCATTGGGAATGAATCCTTGAGAATGTATATCTCTCACTAAACATCATGAAAGAAAGAAACAATATACACGAATTTATGAAGAAAAATATCAATTTTTGGATAAATGCCTGTATATAAGTTTTTATGGGAATATGGTTTTAAGGAAGTGCTCAATGAATATTTCCCTGAATAATAAATTTATATTAAAGACAAGAACTGTCAATTGGAAGTTAAAGATTGATGAATAGAAGAGCTTGAAATATTACTATAGAATGAGAGAAAATTGCTTGAAGAAATATTTTAGAAGACTCAATTGTTTGACTCATTCACCAAATATAATGAGTTTATAAATGTTCTAGCTATAGTCTTTGAATAAAACATCATCCTTATAGAAGAAAATTTTCTGAGGAACATGTGTGAATAATATTTTTTATCAAAACTTGTTACATAAAATATCCATGCACTAAAATACAGTCATAGACAAATTGTTGACGTTAAAAATTATCAAACCAAGATCATGTAAAGTCAAGTAAATCAACTTAATTTTTTCTTAAAATATGTTTATAAGGTGCATACAGAAAGGATATAAAATATAGAAGATAGATGTGAATAAATAATGAGTAATCTTGAAAATAAGAACAAAACTTTAAAAATAAAGTGTCTTGAGTAGATAGTGAGGCTGAGAAACATGTAATCCACTCATGAAAAATATTCATTTAATGCTATGATAATAATATCTACTAATGTTTCCAAGGAATGTCTTATTTTAATAAAGACTCAATTTAATGGAAGGAAGCATGTTAAAGCATTATAGTTATTATCTTTTAATAATTTTAAGAAAAAGATATACCCTAGTTATAAATAATTTGTCTGCATTAGCTCTCTCAATATTTGCATAGTTTATAAATCTAAACATGTGAGGGTGAAGAAATTTTTGAAAACCACCTCTTTTAAAAAAATTTAATTTATAAGAGACAAGGTAAATAGTTCTCCTAATGATGTCTTGATGAAAAATTTTAGCATTCAAACTAAACATGTTTCTAATGATATTTCTACTAGCTAAAATAAAATAAATATAAATAATATGTGGTTCATTGGTTACTATTGTTGTTGTGGAATGTTCGAAAACATTTATATCATTTTTTGGGACAATATTCCATAGTATAAAGTATATAGAAAACCAACATTAAGGGTGGAAATGTGGAAATAAAAAGTAACTTAGTTATGTATACCTAATATTCACAAAATAAGAAAGGACTCTTGACATCCAAAATATTTGAATATCAGAAATATTATTTTCAAAATTGTTGAAGAAATGTTCATGATGAAGAAAAGTGTTGTTTTAAGAACAAAACAGGCACCCACAACAGAAATATGCCACAAAATATGAAGTATAAATCAAGGAAGTTAGATTGTAAATATACCTTAGGGAATAATAATAAAAGAAACAAATAAAGTTCCTACACCCAAGGAAAATGTTTCAAAATATATCATGTCCAAGAAGATATGTTACATATGTGGAGGAAAAGTCCACTTCATTGATAGTTGTAAACTTCTCATGTATAATCAGGATAATATGAGTGCTCTTAAAAAAATTCAATCAATCCAAGAATGACATAAGAGGATTGAAATACATAAAGATATCTTTAATGAAGAAGTTTATGTTATTTGTATGTTACCTCTAAATAGTAAAAAAATATTAGATAATAATATTCATTGAAGAAATAATTTAGAACTCCTCACCTCTTAAAAATTCGTGACTATTCTTCCATATTAGGAGATGTTTGTTATTATGATTAAAATATCCCTGAATAAAAGAATTATTTTTGTAAGAAAATTTTATCAAAAGAAGAAATATGAACATATTTCAAAGGATTTTCTTTTTGAATAGTCATATTAGTAAGAGGCAGAACGTATATTAGAAGTAGAAGATAATAGGAATACTGAATTCTCATTTCCAGATATAGTTAATAAAACTTGACCACAAAATATTGTAATAAGAGGTGAGGATAATAAACCCATAAAACCAATTAAAGAAATTGATTACAAAAGAATGTATGAAAGAATAAAAAAATTAATCATACAAAATAGGTGGTTTCTGGGATGAATATACATTCTCAACCTTATAGATAAATTTGAAGAGAAAACTCTACAAGAAAATGAGGATAATAGCAAAGAGCTATAGCCAGGGTTTTAAAAATGTGGCTATATGCGGAAATAGACAATGTTCTATAGCCTATAACCACAGCTATAAAACAACGTCTATTGTCCTGTTTTCTATGGCCTATAGCCATAATTTCTAAAACTATGGCCTATAGGAATAGTTTTGAAAATTCTGGTTATAGGTTGTGTCTATAGCCATTATTATGTGGCCTATATCTAAAATTTAAAAACCATTGTTATCGGACAATTTTTTATATGGCCTATAGCCATAGTTTTCAATACTATGGTAATATGGTTCATGTGCTTTGGCATGAAAACAATTCCCACCAAAACATTGGAGTTAAGACTTACCGCCATGGTTTGATGGCTATTACCATTGGTTATATTAATATATATATATCATTACATATATATACAAAAAAAATTTGTGGTGTAGTGGTGAGTACGCTGGTTCGTAAAGAGGAGGTATAGGGATCGAAACTCATTGGTGATAATTTTTATTATGGGTGTTACCATGGTTTACCAAGGTTATATCCATAATTTTAACTCTGGAAATAGCTTCCTTGAGACATGGTTTAGAGTACGAATATAGGTCAACCACCATAGTGGCTTGTTTTTAAGCCTATTTCAATGGGTTTGAAAACTGTGGAAATAGGCTTGGACCTACTTCCATGATGATAGTGGCCACAATTGGCCAACACCATGGATGTAGGCTACGACCACATTTTTTGGGGCCTATTTCCATGGTTTTGAACTTTGTAAATAGGCCTTTTTATGGTTGTGTAATAAATTTCCACCTTATTTCCTTATGGGTTTTGGATAACCTACATGAAAATGGGATTAAAGGTGATTCTTTTCATGGGGATTCTATAAATATATTGATGATATTTGAGTTTTTCCTTGTTGTTTTAATAAGTAATTCCAATTAACCAAATTCTTCCAACATCAGATAACAAAAATTTAGATAATGAAGAATATTTAATTTTTTTGTCATATTTAAGGTACATTGTGTATACTACCTCTTTCATAACAAAAAATTGAGGTACAAATATCAATGGAAACAATGAGTTTTGTATTAAAAAGTATGAATTGTATTGTAAATGGGGAGAAAACCTTTTGAATTTTATGCTTCAATTTTCTTAATATGTTTTTTAAGATAGATTCATAGAAGAAATTCAAATGAAAATATGATGATATTTCCCATTAAAATGTTTTGTAAAAGATAACATCACTTGTTAAAATTCATGGGTAGCATTAATGTTTGAGTTAATCAGTCTTGTTTTCTAGGAAGATCAAAGTCCATAGAGACTAAGATTTGTTTGGTTTAAGGATTATTTCATTATGAAAATTTATAATTTACTTCTATCAAGAGGTTTAGATTTTAAATTTGTTTTTTTAAATGAAAATAAGGGAAGAACAAAATGATGTAAAGAAACTTCCTCCCCCGCATAGGAAATCATAAAAGGGGGATTCATATTAAGATCATTAAAGGGGAGTGAAAATTTTTACCTCTCCTAAATCTATTAAAAATAGACCTTTAATTTTTTTTCAATTAGCGGTAGAAAGGTGTCATTTAATTTAAATAAAATAATATATTAAAAAAATATAAAGGGGGAATTAATGTTACTATTGGATGATAATGATGATATATTTTATTTGTTTCCATTAGTTTTTTTGTAAATTCAATGAGTTTGTTTGAGAAATTAGTTCTAGAAAACAAGAATATTGATGAAGTCTACTGAAGGAAGCTCTCTAGAAGGGAAAATCATCAGAACAACTGGTTAATGATGAGTTTCTAGAGATGATTATGAAACTCACTATATTTTACTTAGGAAAGAATCCATATGAAGTGAAAAAGGATGTAAAGAAAGGTTCCATAATTTTTTTTGTAAAATTTCCTTATGAATGTTAGGAAACAATCCTTTTGTATGTAAAGATATTTTCCTAACAAAATTGGATTATGATATGCCATTTTAAAAATTTATTAACATTATAAAGAAGTAATGATCTAATATTTTGTAAAAAGGGGAGAATTGATCAACATTATAATGGATGAAGTTTCCTTGATGAATAAGATCAGACATAGAAAATTGATAATTTCAAATTTTTGAGTGTGCATGATTTTATACAAAGAGTGAAATAAATCAAAATGAAGAGTTCAAGTTTGCCAAGCCAATTACCAGATAATGTTTTTTTAGATGGACAAAATTGGACACAGATAATGTGAGAAGCATTTTTTTGGATGTTAAGAATGTTTTTATTAAGTTTCTGTAGGAAATTAGGATGTCTCCTTGACTTGGTAAAGTAAAATTCCTTTCAAATTAAAATGATTCCACACTAATTTCAAAGCTTCCAACATCATAAAAAATTCATGATACAATATGGTGTTTTCAATATGAAACTTTCAAGAAAGTGACTTGAGAAGATTTTTGAAGATGGTACAATGGTTAGAATGGGGATAAATGAATAATTTGTAAAAGGGTAGAATGGTACAATATTGTTACGATGAAAAATTTACAAGACATGAAAAATATAGGACACCTGAAAAGAATTTCGAATATAGTGTCTCTAAGAATATTCTTACAGTAAATTTTTTATGTTTTTAGAAGGGAATAGAAGATAAGACTAGTTCTAGAAAAACTCTACAAGAAAAAATTCTTTATGTACAAATGCACATTATATAGATCAATTCTGAGTTTAAAAATAAATAATGTTACGATGTTTGTACAGAAGAAAGTTTTCCACAAAGTCACTAGAGAAACTAAAATGTAGAACATTGGATGTTCCTAGTACATAACATAAGAGGTTAATAAGAATAGTTTTTTTTTAGATTGTGTGGTTTCGAAAAATCATAACGAAATATAGATGCAAATTTGTATTATTTTTTAGAAAACATAAATTTTTGAGTGTTCACACACTTGTACTAAATGATTACACAAATAAAAATGAAGAGAATTCAATGAATTGAATATAATGTTTTGGGAAGGTAAGATTTCATGAAAATGAAATATATTTATATTGAAACAATGTAATCAACCATATTTAGTGGGTCACGTGGATAAAATAAAATATAGTTTATTTTAAAGAGGGTCAAAAGAAATGGATAGAGTCCAATGGGTTTTTGACGAAATAGAATGTATGAAGTTTCAATTCCGAAATATTTTGTTAAAAACTAATAATGTTTGATATTAAGATGTTATTAATAACCATATCTGAAGAAATTCCATTAGATAAACATTTCCTAATTTCCATAAAATATAGGATTTTTTGGAAGAGAATCAGTTTAAAAGAAGTTGAATAAGGGTGATGAGAAAAAGCAGAGTCAGATGGAGAGTTTTTTGTGAATTTATCAGACAAACAATTCATCTAGGTAAATTAAAATCAAAAATTTAATTTTTATCACTAGATAGAGATGTTTCCGTTAGATGTAATGTTCCTTGTTCATTCATAGTAGAAACAATTTCTCTATATAGATTTCTTATGAGGAACTTTGCATAACATTGTAAAGTCAAAAACTGAATATATTGAAGGTGTTAACCCAGTTGATTTTCAAATTCAACTGTTTTAATTTCTAAAAGATACTTTAAAAGGTGAATATGTTCCTTAACATCATAATTTAAGGAAGTTACATGAACAATTTTGTAGTTACTGAGTTTTCCTAATGTTTCACGAATATCCAAGAATGCTCTGGAATGCTTGAGAATAGTTTATCAAATTGTTTATTTGGGAAATTGAAATTGGATTCCCACTTTTTCAAAATGGTAGAACCTATATAAAAGGGTGAAAATTATAATTTACTTAACACTATATACATATTCATAAATATAAAATATTTTAAAAAAATCAGTACGAGTTACCAACTAAGATCATTTTCGAGTTGAAGAATGTTACCAAACATCGAATTTGGATTAAGTATTAGAAATAGTTTCATTTCTAATATTCCGAATAAGGAAATATACATCATTTTATAAGAAACAATTTTTCATGTATAGTTTAGAGAATAATTGGTTCTTGTTAACTGGATATGACATAGTTCTGACAATGAAGTGGGGTTTCAGAGAGGTACTCCAAATAGAGAATATCAGAAGAAGACATGCACACTGGATGGAAATTCATTTGATGAAGGAAGTGAGAACCGGAATGACATTACCAAATAGAGGAAACTAGAGAAACAAATTGGATGAACTTGTGGGAGATGTACTTATAAATCATCAAACATTATTCCTAGATTAAATTTTGTAATAAAAACATTTTAGATTGAAAGGGGTTAGTATAATCATATATTTGGAGATAAGAATATAATTTTTGGAGATATCTGAATTGTGGGATGAATTATAAATATCCTCAATTTTTATTGATGAAAATATAATTAGTGGAAGAATTCATGGACCTATCGGAGTATCCTTTAAAAGGGAGTAGGTTCTCAAACTGATATCGATCCTTGTAAAAACACATGTATTTTTTTTCTAATTATATCATCTTATTAGACTACGGGAAAGGGTAAAATAAAATGTAAGAGTTTATAATGATACAAGAATTATAATAGATAATAGTGTTTTGATCAAAATAAAGTAAGACAGAATTTATGTTTAATATAATCGGTGAAATTTTGGTTATTGTGGATTCACCCCACCCCTATCAAGGTGACTACATAATGTATCTAGATAATCTAATGTTATTATTCATCCCTCCATTATATTTTATGCACATACTTCTATTTTTATTACTCATGATGTCTTTTTTTATAAAAGCAAATTTTTTACTAAATTTTTAACAATGAAATAGTTCCAAAAGTATTATTTTCAAACATGATCCATTTGGTTAGCATTGTGAAATATGAAATGTAGATTCATAATGATACCCTAATATTATTTTCCTCATACCCTACATGTGAAATTGGGTATACATAGGCTTGGTTTTTTCTAAAATAAGTAATGTCAATGGATATACATCTTAAAACAATGCATCCTGATGCTCATGTCATCTTCTCTGATGTGGGCTAGTGGTGGCCAAAGGCTACAGAAAGCTAGTTTGGCATGTCATTTTGGGATCATCTCTATTTTGGAATTTTGGACTCATATTTCTCTTTACTCTCAGGTTTTTTTATAACTAGAAATCATATTTCAGTTATGTTTTCAATCTTATTGTATTGTTTCTCAATACACTCTAATTATAATGATTTATATAATTGGTATTTTTATTTGTTAGCGTTGACGTCCGAACCCTAGATGGTTCATGCTGAATTTCATACTGTTAAATGATTCCCACTTATTTATAATGAATACCCTAGAAGTTGTTTTAACCCTAGGAAATTCAGAACATGACTCAGGCCATTTGTCAGGCTGACATAGGTGATGTTCTGAATGGGTTCGGTAGACCAAACTCCTATATATACTTAAATTATGAATACATGTATAAAATTTAATATATATATGTGTTTATTCATACCATAATAGTGATGATAGTTGTAAATAAACTATTTACATGTTAATTCCCATAGATTACATGTCTTATCAAAAGGTTGTTGAATTTTCCAAATATAATGAGAACATCAAGATACTATGATAGTAATCTTGAATATATGTCCTATGTTCTCGGTACATCATACTTATGGGACATTGATGATGTATAACTATTTAGTGATGCATGATCGTAACACTTGAGAATATTTCTCATAAATTTTTTACTTTTTAATATTCAGTAGATGAGATCATGAGAACAAACCTTCCAATACTAACACCATATGTTTCAGCTGTCATTTGTAATTTTTATCTATTAAAATGTGTATTTATCTCTGAAAAAAAGATCACTATCAGTGTTTAGCATTTTATAATGTACATTGCTGTAAGGAAAAAATAATGAGATTTAATTCGTGGATAGGTACCTTGTTGTGGGTGAATCATTAGGGGTATGTCATTCATTAAATGATCAATATAGAATGTTTCACATATGGGTTAAGAAATATATATCTTGTGGGCCTAAGTTGACAAGGATGGTAATACTTTCATTAAATCTATGGTAATGGTACAATAAGGTATGTTCAACTAGTAAGTTCATGAAAAAAAATAAAAATATGTTGATTCAAATACACTTCGTTCTTTATGAGATATCTTAAGACAAAGAGATTTTGTTACACAGAACGTGTCTATAGGATATATTCACAGTTATGACATTCTTTATTCCATTAGGGGGCATGATGGGTTCCAAGAATCCACTCTTGGTCTATGGATTTTAATCACTGATCTAGAGATAATGACCTACAAGGGCATACACTAAGTGTATTCACAAGTTCCACATATTCTAATGAATATGTGTTTAGGATGAAGTTGTCCTCATGTGTAGGGGTCAGTGAACATCCATGTATGATTGATCAAAAGTAAAAATAAACCAATTATATTATTTATGTTTAGAAAAATTATTATTGAATTTACATCTCAAGGTATTCACAGGTTGTGTGATTATAAAATTAAATATGTGAAAACAATGTTTTTTGAATGAACATAAGATATAAAAGGTTCATTAAATTATTTGGTGAGTTTACGGGCCAAGTTAATGGTGATTATTTGGTCATGTAATATTTTATAGTGTTACATGTTAGTGATAAAATTTTTGAGACATTTAAGAAAATTTTATTAAGTCATACATTTTTGAAAAGGCCTAAAATGATACTTATTATGTTCTAGGGACATGTGTGCAATTCTGGAAAGTTTGACCTAGTTATAAAATCTCAATTTATCAACTTTATCATAAATATCAACCATTTTGGTAATTTTATTGAGATAATATCTCCTCTCCTCTCCTCTCAAATTCATTGTGAGATATTCTCTAATAAGAACTAGGTCAGATTGGTCTCGCTTTCTTGATCGAGTTTGTGTTCTTTATGTGACCAAAGGTACACCCTAATGATCATAAATTTCCCATGATAAAACCTGAAAATATAATATCTAAAATCTCAGAGATTTTTTACATCTATGGATAATATAGATAAATACTATATTGGTTCCTTTGAGCCACAATACATCAATGGTTTTCAAATAAAATTGTCATCTTCAAATGAACAAGGGACCATTTACATTGTTTTAATTTTCATTTTCTGAATAAATTTAATTTCACATGATACATTAAGAAATTTGGGCAAGGGGTTGTGGATTTAGTGTTTTACACATGAATCCAAACCCAAAATTTTAGATTGTTCATTTCATACGCTTCTGTTTCACCCCAAGTTTTATTAATTGGTATCATAGAGAAACATGTAATTATTTAAATTGAAAATTTTCAAATTTCAATTAAATTTTATATTATTTATAATGTTGTATTAACTATAGCCCTAAAAAATTGATAATGCGTTGATCCAAATTTGTATCATCATGATATGTTCGATCGATGATCAACGGGTTTTTCATAAATAATTATGACAAAAAATAAATGTTAATTTTTTTCTTTACTTTAATGGGTATTAGTGTGTTTGATTTTAATCTGATACACAATGTGATTATATTATGGGATAGTTTGGTATAGTGGAATTTAGTTGGGGTAGTCCTTTTACATTACAATCTTTCTTTGGAATCTAAATTAGGTTTCCAAAAATTAACGAAAAGGACAATTCTTATATTGTATGCTTGGTTTTGATTAAAAAAATTAAAAAAGAAAAATCTTCCCTTGGATGATTTATTTTTTTTAAAAAAAGACAAATCTTCCCTTAAAAATTAATTTTTAATATATATATATTTATATATATAGTATGTTCTTGAAATGGATGCACAAGTAGGCTAGGGTTGGACCAATATGGTACGTATCTGACCAGACCAACTTAAAGATAATGTCTCATGATCACATCATTATATATTTATATTTTCATGTCCATGGTTTATTATTTTGTCAATATTTGTTGCTTACGATTGATCACAGAGTATAACAATAAATAATCATTTAAAGATAAATGAACACCTGTGGTGAATTATTTCTATTTAAAATCATGGTTAAGTTCTGAGTTCAATCACATCAAAGAGTCATGTTAAATAGAAAAGTATTTCATATGTTGAAATTAGAATACCAAATCCATTAATAAAAATATTTAGTCCTTAAATGATTTATGTCTCTTGAATTTGGACATGAATGATTGTTCATGGTGCTCATCAGCCCTATTTGGGGATTATCTTACATCTAGGGATTTCTTATGTGAGTTGTGGATCAAATTAACTAAATTTGGAAGAAAATGAGTAGTTATAGCTCTATTGTTGTATCATTATTGATAAATAAATGAAATGAAATTAAATTATTTATAGAAGATGTGACTTCACTAAATAGTTCATAGAGCCTCGATTAAATGCAGTTTTCCAGCCAAATGTCTAATTTAAAATCATGGAGTTGGGGGCGATCGCATATCATGGGATTTGAAGATACATTTATAGATCATTTCCACTAGAATACTCAAGTGACTGGCTATTTTTAATATAGTAGTTTAGCGATACATTCATTTTATAAAATAATGGGAGACATTTAAAATTAATAATTTGAAAATGTATACTGGTAATCAAGATAAATTAATAATTTTATATGTTTGTTTTTATTAAAAAAATGGAAACAAATAACAATTCAATTTCACTTTGATCAATATCAGATAAAGAGAATATCTTAACTGTAGATAACTTCTAAGAGTCATACATGCGCTTATACATAGTTCTAAGCCAAGAGAGTAAGCTTTATGTGTTGGAATCCCTACTTTCTACTGACCCCTTAGGGAAAAAGTAAGGAAAATAAAGATAAATATAAGAATAATATGGATAATTCAATATATGTTTAGTGTTTTACTTTTTTCATCTATGTCATATAAGCTATAGAAAATACATGAGGACAGTGATGATTTCCAAATGTTATCTTATATCTAAGAATTATACTAGGAGAGATCTCGACCAGAATGAAATGAGATATTCTATAAAAAATATCTTCAAGAATTTTATTATTAATTATAATATGAATTACATGAATAATTCACATCTGTATTTGTTGGCTTTAATTATTCAAGAAGACAAGGATATTAAGAATTCCAACTCTTCAATTATTAAAGTGAACAAAAGGAGGAAAGATAAGGCTAAAGTTTCAAGGACTAAGTCTAATTCAAAGACACCGATGCACCACCCTTTCAAAAAGAAAAATATATATATGGAGAGTAATGAGCGTGATTTATTCTACGTTCCATGTGATATGAAATTCCACTAATAGAAAAATTGCACAATTGGGAATATGAACCAAGATAATGATTCTACTTCAGGTATATTTGTCATTGAATGTAATAAATTTATTTCTACAAGTTTAGTATTTGATAATACATGTATATCACACATTTTTATTTTAATATAGGAACCAAGTGGATTCAAGACCATTACCTTAAATGAAGTAGATATCTAAATAGAAAATAGTGTCACACTAGTTGAATTATTAATGGGAGATTATCATATAAATTTTCATAGTGGGATGGTTCTTGTACTAAATAATTGTTATTATATACCTTCTATTTCCAAAAACATAATCTCAGTGTCGATTTTATACACTATGGGATTTTATTTCACATTTCAAAATAAATATTGTCTTATGTATACGGATAACATATGATATGGTATGGAATTTTTTAATAATGGGTTTTATATACATAGAACAGAAAATATAGTATTCTAAATCAATGAAAAATCAAGAACGACTGAATCATTTACTACATACAACTAGAACATTAGGCCATGTCACGTAAAAGATAAGTATTTAATAAAATTACATCAAGCAGGGCATTTGGACTCCATTGAATTAAAACCTTTGTATTTATTTCATGATTGTTTACAAGGTAAAATGACAAAAGAACCATTCATTGGGAAACGATAAAGATCCAATGAACCATTGGAATTGGTTCATTCTAATGTATGTGGTCCATTTCTAGTAGGGTCAATTGGTTTTTTTCTTACTTATTTACTTTTATATATGACTATAGTAGATATTGATATATATACTTAATGAGGTATAATTCACATCCCTTTATCATTTTTAAAGAATTTCATAATGAATTAGAGAATCATTTTGGAAAGATGATGAAGAAACATTGTTCAAACAATGGTTGAGAATATCTTAACCATGCTTTCATCGATAATTTAAAGGAGTGTGGGATAGTTTCACAACTCACTCCTCCTTATACACCTCATTGGAATGGTTTTAGTGAAATGGAAAATTAAACCCTACTTAAAATGGTTCGACGATGAGTCATGAAACTCTACCATTATCCTTTTGGGGATTTTCACAATAAACTTTGGCATATACACTAAATTTAGTACCAACTAAATATGTAGATGAGATTCCATATGAGTTATGGTATGGAACGAAATCCAGTATATCAAAAAAAAATCTTGGGGATGTGTGGGTTTTGTCAATAATATAACTATTGAGTCATTAGAATCATATAGCATGAAGTGTATCTTTTTAGGTTATCCTAAGGAGATAAAATGATATTACCGATATAACCCTTCAGATAGAAAATTTTCTGTAGTAATACATACTATATTTCTAGAAAGTGAACAAATTTACAATGGAAATAGTGGTAGTAAGATGGACTATAATGAATTTGATGATTTATATGCCCAAGATTTGGTATGTATAAAATCTACATAGGAGAAATTGGGATAGAAATATGTTTCTGAGACACAAGTACCACATTGATCTACCCGAGGGATTAAATAACCAAAGAGATATGGTTTTCTTGTCAATGATTTAGGTGAAACATTTCCCATAGAGTATGATGAACATCATATCTACATGGAAGTAGTTTATAGAATGGATTCTGATTAAAGGAATGAATTAATACATTATAAAATGGAGTCTATAAACCAAAATCAAGATTGAATTTTTTTATACAAACCAGCATATGTATAGCCTATTTGGTGTAAATGGGTATTCAATAAAAATATGGGCATGGATGGTCAATTATGCAACTATTATGCATGACTATTAGAGAAGTGTTTTAGGAAACTCCAATGAATTGACTATGATGAAACCTTATCTCTATTTGAAATTTTTAAATCCATTAAAATATTACCAACAATATAAGCCTTCAATAATTAAGAAATTTGTAAAATGGATGTCAAAATGATTTTATAAATGAGATGTTAGGTGAATATGTCTATATGATACAACCCGAAGGGTTTATTATGTCAAACAGTGTGTACGTTTTAGGGATCCATTTATGAATTAATGCAGGAATCATAATCATGAAATATTCATTTTTATGAAACCATAAGAGATTTTTATTTCCTTAATAATGAAAGAGAGACATGTGTCTAAAATAAGGTTACTGTAAGTGCCAATGTTTTCTGAATATTATATATTAATGGTTTATTATTAATAGGAAATGAATTTAAAGTATTACAATCAGTGAATACTTGGATAAATGAATGCATTTTGGTGAAATAAATTGGAAAAATACCCTAAATTTTAGGGATCAAGAACTGTCGAGATATATATCTAAGGATTCTTAGGATAAGTGAAAGTATATATATTTATAAGGTAGTCAAAAGGAACGATATGGAACAAACCAAGAGAGGATTGTTTCCACTTTTTCATAGAATAATCTACCTAATAAATGTTTCCACAAACATATTAAGAGATTGAATAATTGAGTATAATATCTTATGCTCTGACAGTGGGATCTATCATGTATGTCATATTTTGTACACGTTTTGATGTTTCTTATAATTTATGTATCATGGGAACCTATCAAGAAAATTTATGAGAGATTCATTGGGATGCTATAAAAACTATCCTAAAGTACATGATATGTATAAAGGATATGTTCTTAGTGTATATAGGATATATAGAGCTAGTTATGAGGGGATAAATTGATGCTAGCTTCCAGATAGATACTAATGTTCTAAAACCATTGTCAAACTATGTCTTTTTCCTAAATGTTGTTGAAATGAGCTGGAGGATCTCAAAGAAGTATGTGGTTACTGATTCTACTATTGAATCCAAGTATATAGTAACTTCCAATGTGGTTGAGAAATAGTTTGGATATGTAGTTTTGTTTTTTATCTTGGATTTTTTCTTTGTAGTGATGACCTTTTTATAGTATAATTTGATAATAACATGGTTGTGGTGCTTTACAAGGATCCCAAGTCACATTAGAGTAAAAAGCATATATTTTGGATATTTCATCTAATTATAGATTTTAATCAAAGAAGTGAAGTCATGGTAAGTATATAAGGCATAGATGATGACATGTAGGACCCATAACTAAATCCACACCTCAACAGAAACATGATACCCATGTGAGAGCTAGTGGGATGAGAATTGTTAGCTGTTGGATATAGTGTAAGTGAGAGTGTATTGAGTGGGTTCCCTAGACCCAACTAAATTATGTACATTATTTACCATTATATGTATATTATTTATTTATATACAGGTGTTTATTCTTGCCGTAATAGTGTGGATACTTCTATATCCACTGTTTAAGTAGTCATATCCATAGATTATGAACTATATAAAAATGTTATAGAATTTCCTAGCTATAATGAGAACCTTGAGATATTAAGATAGTAATTTGAAATATATTTTAAATGGTATTGATACATCATGTTAATGGGACATAGATCATACCTTACTATCAAGTGTTGGGGGGAATATAAGAATTGGGACATCTTCTCATGAAGTTCACACTTGGTGATCTCGAGTAGATGAGAACATGGGGATTTAACCACCAATAGAAACACCACATGTTTCGGGTGTCATTGGTTGTTCCTACCTAAAAACATGTATATTATACTCTATACTTGAGATTATAATCTTTGGGTACCATTTTATTAGATACTTTGATATGAGTAAAAAATCAAGAAATTGATGTCGGGGTGTGGTATCTTGTGTGGGGTGCGTCATTGGTGGTATGGAACCAATTTAATGATAATGATAGAATATGTCACTTATGAGTTGAGGAAGAGATATATCATTGGCCCAAGTTGACCTAGAAGGTAGTACCATCATTAAATACATGGTCCTGGTATAAGAAGGTATGTTCATCAAGTGAGGTAATGAAATATATAAAGTAACAAAAGGATGATTACACAAGTGGACATTATTCTTTATGAGATATCCTGAGACAAATATATTATATCACATAGAATTTATTTGTATTAGGTATTCACATATATGAAATTATTTTTCACCATAGGGGCTATGATGGGTTGATAGACTGCAGTCTTGGTCTGTGGGTTGGAATCCCAATTATTGAGATGAGTACCTCGATGACAACACAATAAATGTATTCACTGGTTTAAAGAAATATAATTAATAGGATTTTATGATGAATTGGGCCACACGTGAGGGGGTTGGTGAACATTTGAGTATGATCGATCACGAGTAAAACATAATTCAATTATATTATTGATGTGTAGAAAAATCATTCTTGAATTTTTTTTCTCAAGGTATTCACAAGTTGTTTCATCATAAAAGTGAATACAGAAAATTAAAAAATTTCAAATTAACATTGGATGTTTAATGTTCATTTACTTATTTGTGGTTCTTACTAGATGAGTTAATGGTTTATATTTTATCGTGGAAGATTTTATTATGTTATAAGTGAGTGATAAAATATCATTGACATTTAAGGCATGTTTATTAAGTCATGTGTGGGTGAAAAAATTTAAAATGAATGTTATTAATTTCTAAGGACCAAAGTATAATTTTGGAAAATCCAACCAAGGTATAAAATATCTTTTAAGACTCTTATATAGAATGATTCACTATTTTGAGGAATTTTGTGAGAGAATCCCTCTTCCTCTCTCTTCTTAAGTTCTTATAGAGAGACTTTAAAGGAAGAACAAGGTTGGATAGATCCCACTTTCTCAATCAAGTATCCATTCTTCACATGATAAAAGAGATATATAAATTTCTTCTATTTCCCATGCTAGTACCTAGGAATCATAGATTCATAATCCTTGTGTTTTATTGCATGTGTTGGTGATTTAGAGGACACTTAGTTTGGAGTCCTTGGGCTAAGATACACTGACCATGAGTGAATCAAATTGTCTACTTCTAGTGAAAAAGGTATTGTTTAAACTTTAATATTATTTTTTTTTTTGCTTAAATTGAATTACATGTGATTATTTAAGAAATATGTGAAATGGAATTTTTGGATTCATTGTTTTTAAAATTAATCCAAACCCAACATTTTAAATTGCACATTTTCCACGTTTCCACGGTGCCTCAGGTTCCTTCAGGGGACATGAAAAGTTTACGTGAGTTGTTTCATTATAGGTATTCATAAGGTATCATATATGATGTCATATAATGTGATGTTTATGAAATAATTCCAATTGGATTTTTGGATATAATTTCATAAGTTTCTGTATATAATATAATATAAGGTGAAATAGAATAAATTATATTAGGATTTTGTGAAATTGGGATATTAGTGGATATATATATTCTCTAAAGTCTAGTGTGTGTTTGTGTATGATATATAAGATGTATTCTTCCTTTCTTGAAAATTATGAGTTTTATTCATAATTAAGATATATATTATTCCTTGTGTCCTATACTGGACCCTTAAGTAATCCGCCTCCAAATCTATTGTTTAATTAAAAGATTCATAAGAAGATATATATGGGATGAGTATGTATTAATGTGATGAATACAATGGTTGTAAAATTTACTCATACATTATAAACTCATGAGTAAAAGAAGTTACAGTGGAAGGGAATCATTTATAGCCTATATATACTACCATATGATAGTAGTGTTGTGTGGTGTTAATCTTTTGGCTTGGTTGAATCCCACTAAAACCCATAGCTCTCTGCTTCATCATCCATAGCATAGTGAGATGCTATAACACTATGGGTTGAGGAGAATGTATCCCATGTGATGATAGTTACATATCAACTTGTGGATACCTCTAGAGGTGGGAAGCATATATTTTTGATTATTGTGTTCTACATAAAAAACATTAAAAAAAGATCATGGTTTTATCAAAATATTCATTTATTAATGGTGTATATTTACAATATGTTCTTTATTTTCACTACTTATAAAATTTCATAGTTCTTTCACGGGAGGTCCTCAGGTAAGGGTTTTTAATTATTTTCATTGCATCCAATAATTATTATTTGACTCATTTGAAACCGAAAAAATTGAAAATATAATATGAATGAAAAATATTTCAGACTATTATGTGATGGCTATCCATCATACTGGTATTTTTCCCAAACAATGAAAAAATATATTCATTACCAAATAACACTAAATGTTGGCCAAATAAAATTAAATGGTTTGTATAAACATTCATATGTTAAGGAGTTGATCATTAAAATCTCTTTTAACATAGGAGGGTTTCTTAAAACACTAATTTGATGGATTCATTCCATATTGAAGCTTCTAATATCCCAAGTCCAATTAAGATCGCATATGGAGAAGAGTAAGATCATATGATGCTCCTAAATGATAATATTTTTTTGGGTGGTTTTTTTCATGGAGATATTTCATGGGGAAAATCAATCATTCATTTATCCATTATTTCTTATTTTTTATCCTCGAGTTCTTTGTTTTTTTATGATTCTATATGTCTTGTCTTTCATGATTTTAAAATTTTTACTCTTCGATTGTGCCTCTGACACTAAAAATAAATTTATTTTAGTATTAGTTATGCCATCCCAAAATTCTGTCTATGTTTTTTAGTTTTTTATTTCTAAGTCAAAAGTCATTTGGTTGGTGCTTTTTTTGGGCCTCCTAAACATTAGATAGTGATTTGGATATTTTAAGAGTGGGTTCCCTATAGCTCACTCAGACATGAACATTTTTAATACTGTGTCATGTATATAATATAATATATACATGTATTTATCTTACCATTATATTATTATTACTTTTGTGTATACTATATATGATAATGTCCTTATATTATATTTCATATCAAAAGGTTTTAATGGTTCCTAATTATAATGAGAACCTAGAAATATGGTGATGATAATCTTAAAGCATATTTTGTAGACTAGATACATCAATCTAACAGAACAGAGATGTTGTATGGATATCATGTGTTGGGGGCTCATAAGGATTAATATTTTATCTCATGTAGTTCTCACTTGGTAATTTTTAGGTATGAGTATTTATAAGGATTTTTTTTCCAATAGGAGAATCATATATTTTATGTGTCATTGGATGTTCATATTTATGATCATGAGTATTGGTCTCTTAACTTGAGATCTTTATTAATGTTTGTATTTAATCACAAACATTGATGTATGATGAAAACAATCAAAATTTATGATTGTGGTGAGTTGGTATGTGTCAGGAGTGTAGTTAATGGTATGATATTGATTGAATGGTCTAGATTTCTTCTCTTCCAGGTATAAGAAGAAGAAATTCTAGCCCTTTGAGTTGGATGGTCGTGCCTTGATGAAATTCATGGTCATGTTATAGGAAGGAAATTCTATCCAATATAGTCAAAAAAAGAATTAATAATGTATAAAATGATGATGACACAAAGTATATATTCTGGTTCATGAGATATCATTTGAAAAAGATATTTTTTAACATAGATTATACTCATAGGAATGGTTGTTGTTATTATGAATTGTCATCTTCACTTTAGGGGAAAAGACATGTTGGTAAATAATGCACTTTGATTATGATTTGGACACATTCCTATTGAGATAAAGTCTTATAAGGTGACACACAATGTAACCAAAATTTATGCCAATTTAAATGAATTGAAGTTAATGATGATGTGGGGCCCACAATCATTGGTCGGATATCATCCATGTATTGAAAATCCATTGTCAATAAATTCAATTATAAATTATTCGGGTTTAGAATAATAATAATTGAGTTTATTTTTCAACGCATGCAAAGGTTATTCATGTTTAAATAAGTTAATATTCAAGTGAATGTTAATTGTTTGGGGTACTTTAAACATATTCAAGAAGAATAAATTGATCTCATGTTAATCTAGTAAACATATGGGAAACATAAAGAACTTCAATTATGTTTTAAATCACACGTGAATTGAAGATAGATCAGCTGAGAGCATTATGGAGCGTGTGTGGACAATTTAGGCGTCTCTTTGATTGAACACTTTGAGACATAAAAAACCAATGATGAATTGAGTATGTCGGGATCACATGAATGAATTAGGTATCATTTCATCTTTTTTTAAATTTATGTTGTTGTACATGATCCATAATGGGAACGAGTTGATGGTATGTTGAAATTTTTATTATGACATAGATCATTCTAATATTTTTTGAAAATAACAGTGGTGAAATTTTTCATAGCTCTGAGGTTTCTTTATTTGAATTGGTTGTGACACCCATAAAAAGGTACACAAATTAAAATATCTGACATGATCATTTGATTCAATCTTTTATAAAAGAAAGATCTAGATTATTTACATTATCAAAAATTTAATAACTTCTCTCACCCCTCCTTACCCTCTCAAGGTTTCCCCTAGATCATCATAAGGTTACCCAATATAGATCCCCCAAATATTCTTTGTTTTTTATTCAAGCCAACCCTATAAGGTCTTCATCATCTAATTATTTATATAAAATAAAAACCATTTTTTCTACTCAATGATTATTTTTAATATATATTTAATTTTGTGTCAATTGAGGTTAAATTAAAAATTTGGCACAAATTCATTATGGATATTGATTATTTTGGAATATTAGGTATTAGAAATTGTCTTCAAAACTATAATCTTTATGCATTAATAAATCTGAGTCTAAAAAATCACAATAAATGTAATACATCTATAATATTAATTTACAATGAGAAGATTAGGGACCAATACAATAAATATTCTACACTATCAACAGAAAATAATATACAAAACTCAATTATATGATATCATCCAGACCGAGTGGACTATCAAAATGAATAATAACAATGACATAATAATTCACATTTTATTTGTTTTTCAACCCCTTGAAAACTCATGATATGTTGAATGGGGAGCCATTCAGATCCCCATCTCATAAAGGGAGTTTTTTGGATTGCTGAAGCAAAATCATCAACCTGGGAACCCTCCATTGCTCCAGTGGTGGCCACTCAGCACAATCTATATATCCCTTACTGATCATAGGACATGAACTATGCCCTCAATGGTATAGGGGCGGAAGACTCACACACTCTGTATCACATAAAAAACAGAGAAGCAAAAACACAAATAGAGGCACACAGATTTATGTGGTTCGGTCAGATGACCTATGTCCACAAGGAAGGTAGCAGAAACATCTTATTCAAATGGGAACAATAGATTAAAAATACCCTCCATCTCTCATTCATATATCTTACAAGGACACAACATATATACAGCAGACGCATAGGAGAAATCACCATTTTTCTTCATGTTTTCTCCAGTTCTTAACCAACTCTTGCGGGATTGTAATCATGGGTGGCCACAAACGGCTACACCAGGTCGTCAGCAGCTGGTCATCAAAGGTGGTCACCCACTCCTATTCCATTATTCTTCACCGTCCACCAACTATGAGGCAATGGTATTTTTTTAAAAAACATAACAATCTCCACCATCACTAAAAATATCACCATGTTTCTGCTCAAAAAATCATTATGTAACTAAAAAAAAATTTCATGCTGCTGCTGAAAAACATCATTCTGCTAGCTGGTGCCTTCCTGATGCCCATATGAATCTCATGTTTGAGTCATATTGACCATGTCCAAACAATGTTGGATCTTGATCCCTGCATCAGCTTTCCTATCCTTTGTAGGAGGAACCAGATCAAATATCATATTATGATGCAGTGAATTCATATCATTTTTCATAATAGATTTCCATTGGTTGATTTCATTGCTATCCAAAACATCTCGAGAGCAATCTGGAACACCAACTTCAACTACAGAAACAGAAATGCTAACCTATTTTCCAAACCAATAAGGTCATTGTATAATCCTTCGTGTTCTACCAGTGGTTATAATTTTATCAGATGTCACTGCTCCAACTGTAACAGTCTCAGCATTCAAAAAATTCAACGGACCATTTTGAATACATTTCATCGCAAGCAGTGAACCATAGATAATTTTACTAAATCCATCTTTAATAGTTATCTGGTGACCAAGCTTATCTAAAACTCCATGTGATATGAGGTTCTTCTCAAATTCTGGTACATATATCATATCTTTAAGGCATCGAGTAATACCATCATGCATATTCAACCGTATTGATCTAATACCTCACATATGGAAAGCATGGTTATTACCCATAAGCATCACACGTTCATCTGATTCATCATGGTTTAAAAACCAATCTCAATTTCTGCATATATGGAATGATCAACTCGAATCAAGAATCAAACCTTCTAAATGGTTGACCATCGAGAAAAGAATGATAGTATGTTCAACATCATCAACATACCCAGTTCTTAGACCAATATTTTCCTTCGATTTCCCAATTTTGGGACAATGGTTCTTCCAGTAAACCTTTTCATGAAAGTAGGAACACTCGTCTTTTTCTGGACATCTAATGATGGACTCACCTTTTGATGTCGATCGACATTCATTTCTTCTAAATATTTCTGATTTCCTATCTGACTACCTTCCTCTAATTATCATCAATTCCTCCAATGCAGAATCCCAATGGTTATATTTTTCCTTCCTCCTGTGCTCATTGTTTACTAAAGAATTTGAAACATCAAAAAATTGCACCTCATCATTACCATACAACAACGTTGTAGTAAGGGGATCATAACACTCCAATAGAGAGTTCAACAGCAATAGAGACTTATCTTCATCTCAAATTTTCACCTCCAAACATTGCTAATCTAGAAAGATTTTATAAAATAAAGTATGGTGATCAATCAAAGTCATACCTTACTTTTACTGAAATATGAGCAATTTATTTTTCAGGTACAACCAATTTTCAATGCTTTGGGCCATATACTTAATCTCCAAAATACTCCACAATATTTTTACTGATGTTTCTCGCATCACACTGTATTTTTTATTTTTTTCCAAACAAAGTTGAATCGTACTTCAATATTGAAGGATGAGTCTTTTCCAATACACATCATAGATGATGGAAAGATTTTATACCAAAGTGATATCTAACCCTTCTTGAGTTAGAATATCCAAAACATCACGTTGCCATATACTAATGTTTTTTGTCCCATCAAAATTCTCCACCTAAAATTTGGTACAAAACACCATACTTATATATCAAAAAGTATTATTAGTACCAGCATGTGTAACTAGAACAGACTCCTGGGGCTCCTGGGACGGTGTAGAACCACTTTTGGATTAGGGATTCTCCATGAAAACAACAGAGCATAATTTCCAAAAATAGACCACACTAATGAATATGAACTAGTAGAAATGTCGAAATCGACTATTTAATCCCTCAAAACGGATAAAAAATGAGAAATCAGATTATTTTTTCTCTAAAAAATGAGCACTAAAAAAAATTAATTAACAAAAATTTTAAAAAAAAATTATGTGTGCTCTGTCTAATACATGCGTCCCTCACCCCACTTATTTTTTTCATCTCAAAACCTGTCACCCCTTAATTCCACCCTCCTTTATCTTTTTGAATTCCACCCCCACTCAAATTCCCCCTTTATCTTTTATACTTTATATTCTTTTCTTAACCCCACTCAACTCCTTACCCTCCCTTATTTCTCTATTTCCCACCACTGATACAAACAACAACAAAAAAACAAGGGGTTGATGGAATGTCAATCTAGAAAAACAATGGATGTGCTGATGGTAGCAGATGTGCGGAAAATAGTGGACTTACAAGAGTTTAGAAAGAAGCCGACATATGGGAGTGTACTAGCAGTAAATGTACAGAGGTACGAACAACAGGATCACCTATTTGTTCGGACAGCAACACCCATTGAGGTTGCAAAGGCCTAGAAAAGTAGCAAAGTGGGAGCAGAGGCACAGATTGCAGCATGATTTCTTACCAGGTTATTAAACCCCAACCTCTAATATGACTTTTACGGGCATAATAATCACACACTCTAGATCACATACAAAATAGAGAAACAAAAACAAAAATAGACGCACACAGATTTACATGGTTCATTCAGATGACCTACGTCCACCAGGAAGACAACAGAAACTTCTTATTCAAATGGATAGAACAAATTACAAATTCCCTCTATCTCTCATTCTTATATCTCACAGTGAAAAAACATATATAGTATTGGATGAAAAGGAGAAATCAAAATGTTGCTGCTTGTTTTCTCTGGATTTTAACCAACTCTTTCAGGATTATCATCATGGGCGACTAGTGACTGCTACAGCAGGTCTTCAGCAGCAGGTCATCAAAGGTGGACACCCACTCCTATTGCGGTCTTCATCGGTGTCCTCCAACTATGATGTGGTGGTATTTTTGTCAAAAAACTCAACACATGGAAAGGTAACAATGATGGTTCTCATCATCATCTTCTACATCTTCCTCCTCTTCCTCTCCTTTATGGCATGCCTCTACCACCTTTGTCATGGAAAATCCTTTCATGTTTTTCTCTCATAAGAGAGCTTCCCGTTGGTATGGATAGGGAATGATTGGTCTATTGTTTCACCATTATAGAAAGAGTAGATTCCCAAGGATTCCACAAGATGGTTGCTCTACAGATCCAGAAAGACCATTCTTTTCTTGAGGTATCGGACCTGATTTTAAAATTGCATCATTTCTTATACCAGATCATTTTCATTTCCTAGAAATGATTTTCCCAATGTGTGGGTGTACATGTATGTTCTGATTTATTGTCTCTCTGCAAAATACTTGAAAAACTTGTTCTTTCTAAAATGAATATTCTTTTTTCATCATAAATTCCATTTACATCAATTCATGTTTCATTCTTCAGAACCCCTGATCATATAACAAGATCAAGACAATAACACAACTTGTTCTGCTAAAGAAATTTCAAATGTTTTTTTTCTTGCATGGAAAAATACAATTCAGACAGAAAAGATGTTTTTCCGGCCATTAGTTAAGTATCCTTATAGTAGTAGTACCTATAGAACATGGTGCTTTTGATAACAAATTTTAAGAATCAAATGGCATTTGTTCTTATTCTAAATAAACACCTAGGATCCATTTAACAACATTTATTGAAAACATATTATTTCACTTGGCAATTTTCTATTGATGAAAAAACCCTTCCACTCAAATTTCCGAAGAAATCCACTTAAATAGGTACCAGAACAGATAAGTGGAAGAAGAATAATTTTTTCATTAATAAATTTGGAAACACATGTACAAAAATATTTACGAGTTCCTGTATCTAGAAATAATTTTACATCAGTCAATAAAGGCACATCTACAACCATGATTTTATGTATATGTGGTGACCTTCAGATGGGAAAGATGGCTCCGAGTAAATGACATTTTATTTTAATTTTTTTGGGCTAAATATTGTTTGTCCACTGTTATTGGATTGGCCATAATCTTGTTAGACATGTGAGGTCAGAATAAAAGATTGTCATCAATATAGAAGAGACGGGAACTGTTAGGTTGTCATCAATCTCACTGCTTATGGGAAGTGATTCCGCCATTGCATGTGACGGTTCTAGAACGCCGAACACCATTTCCCAGTTTCCCCGAAGAAAACACAATGAAGAAAAATACTACATCTACCTGTTACAATTATAGTGAGCATCATAATGCACAAAATGATGAGAATCTATTTGGCCAACAAGTGCAATTTCAAAAAACGTTTCCCAACAGACTGTGGGGGCCACTCCCAAATTTGGGAGGGGAAAATTTGTCGGCATCAATTTTCCTCTGACAGCTGTGGGAGAATATTCATTTGGAGGGCAACCAACAATGTGGATTGTAAACCATGATGTTTTTTAAGGGAGATGATCTATCGAAGAATTGAAAAAGAAATCTTCCTTGATCTATAAAATGGCATCAAATCCCATGAAATTGTAATTACAAAAAAAAAATCATTGTAACCCTCTATGTTATCCTCAAACATTTCATCTGGATATAATTATTAAACCTTCACCCTTCTCCCATGGATGTAAGGAAGATTCTGAAACATGTTAAATCTATTGCGTACTTTTTTTTCCTCCCTTCTCATTGTGTTCATTTTCAATGCCTATATCTTTTTCTACCCCAATTGTGTGGTATAAGAACCATCGATGTCAAAATAGAAGTTGTTCATAGAGGTTTCTAGCAACAACAAAATTGAAGGTTACCATTTTTTTTAACTGAATTCATATTATTGAGGAGCTCATCGAGAGATTGCAACCCCACCAATGGTGTCAAAAAAACAAAGTTGAAACGAATTCATTAGAGACAATAAATGTTTCGGTCAATCCCCAAGTGCTACAATACCCCCTTACCAGAGAACACAACATTGTTTACACTGGCAGCATATTTGTAGCAGGTTTTCCGGCGACTGTTTCGATGAGCCACGTTGACATCACTCAATCAGTCAATTTAGACCATTGAAACTGATTTGTTTATATCTTGTCCATTTAGAGTCTTATTTCAGTGATCCATATGTTTTTCTGGCTATTTTGTTCATTTCATACACATCCATACATTCAGATTTTTGAGACTCTGACCGTATCAATAGAAAAAAATACCATAAATATGATTTAATTCATCTCATTTAATTATGCCATCTAGAAACCCAAAATAAAGTATTTTTTTGTATATTATGGTTTGTGGATTCCAATAGTGATGACCACTAATCCCAACATAGTGAATGTGGAGGAAAATTCAACAAACAATAAATCTGGGGAAAAGGTGTCAACCAATACCCTTCCAATTGATGTGATGTGAGTCATGATCAACAATATGTGTGTTTCCCAAATCGGACAGTGGATAGACAAGAATACCATCCATAATTTTTTCAACAAACATGATGCTTCCATTCTTGGGTGAAAATTGGAAAGGATGTATGCAAGGAAAACTGTGTAGAACAATGAAAACCTCATACGCCAACTTGTAAACATAAATTAAAAGGATGAGAACAACATATAAGAGAAAATGAGTGAGTTTTAAGATATTTTTGATCTATCAAATTCCATGAAAATGACAGTTGATAATGAGTTTCAAACACTATTGAAGTTGAGTTCTTTACCAAAGATGATGGACAAACTGGTTTTGTCAGTCAGAAATTCAACTTTAGATGGAAGTCTCACTGTGAAAATGGTGAATGATAGAATTTTTAATAAAGAGTGACAAAGGAAGGATGATGGACATACACATGAATCTAAGGTTCTTATCAATAAAATAAAAAGGAAGAAAATGATGGGGAATAAGGATGAAAAGAGAACCTAATGGCCCAAATCTACAAAGGAGGAAGAGGTCAAGATGTGAAATGATGTGTCACTACTATGGAAAGCCTTGAAACTCCATCTAAGAGTGGAGGAAGCTGAAGTTAGTTCAGAAGAATCAGGAAGGTAAGACCCAAAATAATTATAATATAGTTGTCAATGAACATATCGTTATTGTTCAAAGACATAAACAAGTCTACCTTGTAAGTCAAGAATCGACATGGGGGATTGATTCAAGAACCTCCAACATTTTCACAACATGAAGATATTTCATTTAATCTTATATTTCAGGGAGTTTCAGACACATGAATATGGGAAAAGATTGTGCATAAATAATCACTGGTATTGAAGATATTTTTACGAAATCATATTTTTTATGAGAAATAATTCCTCTAAATTTTAGTTTAAATGCTTTGTTGTGGCCTTGAATATGTACCCCTTGTTATCACAGGTGTTTTAGAGGTGTTTGAGGCTTGTTCGGAAGCTGGTGCCGGGTTTTAGGGGTGTTTTAGTCCAAACACACAGTTAGGAGAAACTGTCCGGGTTAGGCTAGATGGTTAGTCTAACCGTGTGAGTGGAGGTAATAGCTTCTACACGGTGTTGAAAACAATGAATTATTGTCCCCACGACTATGTAATATGTCTGAAAAGTTTCATACTTTTGATAGAGAGTTACCACATAGTTACTACATGGTTAGTCATACAATGTATAATAACTGTGTGAGCCCCTTCGAGTCACTTGCAGTGACCTTGAAAAATTGCTTACAATAAGGAAAACTGTGCTCCTTAATCGTATGACACATTTTTTTAATGAAAAAATTATCATTTTACCCAGAAATTTTTTAAATCCAAAAATTCATTCTTCTTCATCTCTTTGGAAAAAACCATCACCGTGGAGCACCTCCTTTAGGTGCCTAACTTATGCTTTGAGCCCGTATTTCCATTCGACCTCTGTTTTGACCATAGACCATCCCATTAGATCTGTATTGGTATGGATTACATTCTTTTTTAACCATATTCAATTCTTTTAGTGATTGATTTCACTATTTTATTTTAGGCACATATGCCCTAGTATCCCATTTTTCATTTGTTCTTCATATTTTTATTAAACCAAGATGAGTCTGGACTTTATACTAGAATATTTCTCTACTAAAGAGATGAGTTAGGTGGTCTATTATTTTCTAATGCTTTTCTAGTGCTCTTCAGGAGTTCGGTTGATGTGATTCCCGTCAGACATGCCGACACAACCCCATTTTTTGAGCGAGCTACACATGGTAGGCATAATCGGGCCTAGTAAGGATGCCCATAGGTTCAGTTTAGGTTTTTTGGCACCCATTTCTTGATTCAAGGTCACCCATGAGGTGCACCTAATGGATTTAACCAGTTTTTTCCTTGTTATACCACCCGAGGGGCATGCGCTGGTGCTTTACTAGTTAGAGGAAGCATGTTAATGCATTAATGATTTTGAATAGCTTGACTATGAGATTTACTACATCTTGTCTTAGTGATATCTTTTGATGATATGTGTGGGAATTCATATATGAATTGATTAATGGCATCTTAAATAGGTAATATGGGAGGGTAGACCCATATTAACTATGAATGATAAATGGAATTCATGAGTGGGTGTACTCTTGTCTTGTTCTTTTTTATGTGAGTCGGTAAACTCACCTGGGATTAATTATTTAATTTGAATGAATTGACTAAATGGTTTGATAGATGTAATGGAATCTCTCCATGGATACGTAATGCGGTAGTAGATGTATTGAGTTAACTCTTCCCATTTGGTCTTGATTCTGTGGGATGCCTCGGACCACACTACCTCATGGATTCAGCTTGCATGGACATGCATAGGGAATGTTGGTACAGATAAACCTATGACTACAACCAGTTCCTAGAAAATGTTTCCACTAAGACAACAATGGGACTTGATGTGAATTCCTTAGACTGTTGCACCTTGAATCCAACCCTTCATTGTATACACTTCTTACATGGATTCCCTTATACATGACACCTTGGTTCTAACCCTTCTAGTATACACTTTATTATATGGTATATTTATGGGTTAATTGATATGGTTGGGTGTATGGTGAGGTTGTGTTGCCTGTTACATATTTAGTTTTTTTAGTGGCATTGTTAGGAGATGACTCTTATTGTAGGTATCCTTGTGGGGTTGTTTGGATTTACATTGTAGTAGACTTATTCCAAGAAAATTCACTTACATTAATTCTTTACATACACATTCTTTCACTTATTATGATTTTGTTAGAACTATATAGACCTTAAGTAGTTACCTACCAGGATGTTTGTCTCAAACCTTATTAGGGCCTCCTTAGGGACCCAAACAAATTTTATGGTTCTAGGTGATCGTAGGGGAAATCACCTTGGTGTGGGATGTTGACTGTTGGTTTGGAGAAAGGGAGCATATGTCCAAGATAAGTATTTAGATGCTAATAGAATAACTTTTTTCCCTTTTGTTCAATTGACAAATCTATACTATATTGAATTTCCATGTACAGATTTGGATGCCTTATAGATACATGTATCACCTACTCAATTTAGTATGTGGGACACTTCTGGTTATTGCTATGTGTTCATGTCTTGAATTCCTATTTTACTTTAATTGAATACTATTTTTTGCTTTTTCTATTTCATATATTTTACTTTTGTTGTGATTCTCGGGTAATGAGTTAGTAGTCTCCCACAAACTCACTAAGTCCCTCATTTCTATTCATCAACCTCTGGTGTTTGGGGAGATTCCCTATAGACCATGTGACAAACTTGGACAGAGTGCCGTTTTGGGTTTCATCTAGGTTTGAGATGTTACAAAGTGTTATTAGAGGGCCTTTTTCTAGGTTTCATTAGTATTTGGTGACAATAGATAGGGGAAGGAAGGAAATGGAATTTGGTAATATGTTTTTCATGGTATTAGCTACCCTATATGCATGGAAAATCCAAATTGCCTCAAATTGGATTTTTGTCTTCTGGTTTTTTAATATTACAGTCGCATTTATTTCACCATTGGGTGACACATATGATTTATGTTTTTATTGTTGATGAAATTGTGGGTTATTTTTATTTTGAATCCCAATGAGATGAGGGTATTCCATCAAATGTATCATATAGTTACCTATTATAAATCACATACCATGCATTTTTCAATTCCATTTTGGATTCATGAGTTATTACATCATGTTATGATAGTTGATGTTATAGTTGTGCCTATTGTTGTGTTAGTGTGGGTGTAGTAGGTAAAATAGTTACATCAGCATTCAATTCAAAAGGACTATGGGACCTTATGAATTGGGAAATGATGAACCTATGAAATGAAAATCATAAATGACCTTGATATATTTATGGTTTTAATGGGACCCATCATTTGGGTTCATGAGGTGTTAAGGAACCTTATGGATTTAGAAATGGTAAACCCTTGGTGGATTTTCCTAGGTATCTAAATGTGAAATGATGACAGAGACATGATGTAGACCAAACTTTTGGATGGGAAAGAGGCATAGTTTGTATTGGTTCGATGACTGTTCTTTACAAAATTGTATCTTTTGGAGCAGGTTGTGGGTTAACATTGTTTCTAGGAGGGTTTTGACCTATCTTTCACATTTAAGATGTGTGATTTAATATTGTTCATCTATGAGGTGTATGTTTGGTATTGTAGATACAGGTTGCCATGACAACCTCCAGTGGTACACCACAAAGGTGGAGATGACCACACATCAGAGACTGTGGGACACAGGCTACCGATCGATCCTCCTCTAGTTCAAGTTAAGGATCCAAGGGTTGTTCCACGCACAGGTGTCGAGACATATTTCTGAGAGGGCATCATTCGCTATATGTAGACTTTCTAGGGAAAAGTGCATCCTACCTTTTCAATGGATGAGGTGACATGGGTGTTATAGTAGAATCATCATCCCACATTTTCAGGGGATGGAGGTCCACAAGCTGCAGAGCTGTGGCTCGAGGCCCCATTATCAATTTTTAAGCATCTGGTGATGGCTCTAGGGCCGTGGGTCAAGCTCTCTACTTATATGATACATGGAGGATCAAATAATTGGTGAAATATTTTTAACCCGGTTGATGGGATATGATATATTCATTAGGATGATTTCACAAATCTCTTCTTGGACTAGTTTTACCTCATGACTCTATAAGCAGAGCGGTCTGTTGTGTTTAAGAATCTAAAGAAGCGAATGATTACGGTTATAGAATACTTGACATGATTCATTGAGCTGTAGTGTTGTGTACTGATGACTCTTACTGATGAAATGTCAGGGGAGAGACTCTTTGAGGAAGGTCTTAAGAATTCCATCGAATATCAGGTCAATGTGTTAATATTGACATCTATCAAGGAGATTATGAATCAGGCACTTATCATATAGAAGAACCCAAGGGAAGTTGGGGGTACAGAATAGGTGAGTTCTATTTCTCAACCCATTGGATCTATATCCTCAGACAGAAATCATCATTTTGAGGCTTCCCACAACATGAGTGTTAGTCTGGTTTTGGGTGTAGGTACCATTGTGTATTTCCATAAGTGTGTTAAGAGAGGCCATATTATGAATTAGTACGATCATGACCTAGTCGAATGTTGAGCTTGCAGAAGGCTGAGGTACATGCAGAAATTTTTCAGGACTTCCCTCCACTATATGTGGTATGGGGTGGAATCGATGTGATGTTTAAGAGAAGGTTCTTTAGAACTACATCAGGCTGGGAGCTAGAGAAATACAGGCCAGTCAAGAAAAGCCAGTGATGGTCATGGTTGTGGCAGCCAGATACTAGTTTCTCAAAGGCAATAGGGTGGATCAGTTCAGGGTAGCCAGGTAGTGTCATAGGGCCACAGTACCGGAGTGACTTATACAGTCCTATATAGTCAATAAGAGTAGGATCTCAGAACATCTATGGTGATAGGTACAATCTTAGTAGCTTCTACTATTTCATCTTCTTTTTTTGATACTGGTTCATCCCATAGTTTTATATTTGCACCAGTCGATAAAAGTTTTAGGCTTTTTGTTTTTATTTCTATGGGTGTATGACTCTAAACACACAATTGAGAAAAATAATTGGTTATGTGATCTAGTTTATGGAGAGTCCCCTTGTGGTTTGTGGGTGTCACTTTGTATGGCATCTTGGTGTCATCGAGATAATAGTGTTTCACATCATTCTTGAGATGGATTGGTTAGTACCTTATCGAGATTTTATTAACTATTTTCACTAGGGAGTGATCTTTACATCACCAGAGGGTGTGGTTCTTTCTTATAAGGGTGAATGAGATGTCCATGTGAGATGAGATGGTCCCAAGCATTGTGAGCTTAATGATATGATCACCTAGATTGCTTATTTGTATATGGATGATCATGGGGTGAGTGATAGAGGTAATGTTTTAAAGCCTTTTTATAAATATATGAAGGAATATATCCAAACCAATTCAACAATTTTAGCTTATGTGGATCAATTTTGGATTTATGACGTGGTTTGAGATAAAAATGGAATGTTGCTTAAATTTGGATTTTTGAAAGATTTTCACATCAAAAGTATTTTGGTCATTTCATTTAAAATATAATTCCAAATTGAACAATTATTTTTTTAGAATATTTTATTTATTTCATTCATTGTTCCCTTCTAGACCATGGCCTGATTCGAGCATCTAGAGGCCTTAAAAATCAATGATGTTGACGAAGTTTCTGGGAGGACAATGTGGACCCCACCAACGTAACAGAAGAAAAAATCTATCTACACAACTCCAATATTGGTGGTTATATCTGGATATGAAAGGGAAGTTAATGTAATGCTCACCCATTAACTTCCATGATGTTTGGAAGCCATTAATGTGGTTTTTGAATGAACTCAATTGAAGAAATGTTCATGGAAATTTCATCCACAAAAAACAAACGCCAATATAAAATCATAACTCATAAATGAGGTGGCCAATTACATAGAAATTTTGAGGGTGGCCAAGAAATACTATGCGGAAAAACATTCATGAATGATCCAATGTGTGAAAATCCTATTTTCATGGTCATTAATTCATGATATTTTAAATGTGGAGATTCTTCCTGGACAGAATAAATACTAGAGTAAAATGGCCATAAATACCTAAAAGGGGTCCATATACTTTGAAATTTTGAGTATAGATTCCCAAAGAAATTATAAATAACATTCATGAAGGGCTCAGTTTGTGATTATGTTATTAATTTTCAATGAAACATGCTATCTTGTGGAGAATAAATTCTTCCTAAAAAAGGAGAGATGCTCCCACCTCTCAAAGAAATCAAATCCACCCAATTCCATTAGGGACCCAATGGAGAGGAGGCCAAGAGATATTTAGGATTTAACTTTATTTATTTTCTATTCTATTTTAGTATTATTTTCTATTTTAATGCAATCATATTTTTTTATTAGTCTTTTTCCAATTCCTTCTTACACCTATATTTTTCGTCCAACTCAAACTCTCATTCTCTCTCTTACATCTTTCTACTGTGATCTCTTTTGAAATTTCAAAGACATGTCACTAACTTGAGGCCTATCCCTTGGGGAGGTTTCATGGTGATTTTCATTATATTTCCTCAAATTGATAATGTTTTAAATCTATTTGTGGTGGATGCGGGGTTATTGCATGGGTGCAGTGATCGTGCACCTCCAAATCCATTAATTTTCCTTGATTAATCATTTTCCCTCCATTATCTAAGGAAAACCCATAATACGGTGGAGTTGGGAAGTCCATAATGGTTAAAATGGAATATAGTGGAGTTGGGTATTGTAGGAATTACATTTTCAGTTGAGGTGTAACCCAATTTGACTATTTGGGATAGTGTGGTTTGGTGTGTCAGATTCATCCTAAAATCAGACACTCAATAAATCAAGGGAAATTAACTCATTAATGATATTTCACTAAATGAATTATCAAATCATATTTAAACATAAAATAAAATTATTAATGAAACTATGTTATCCAACCCTATTACTAATACATTTCTTCCCTGATTTTATTCTATTAGCATCTAGATTTAAATTCTTCATGTAATTATATTAATTTCACTATTTTCCAAAACATGTCAGACAATCATTTTTACTAAATTATAAAAAAAAATTTAGAATAGGTAAACTAGAATTGGTGATTGAACTAATTGTGAAGCTCCTCAAATGAGATGACCCTTGTCAGCCATTGTGCTACATTAGGAAAATAAATTTTCTTTTTCTATTCCCAACGACATGCTTGCAATAGTGAATCAGGATAACTTTCCTCTAGTGGTTGAGAACTTTAGGGACGTCATTCCTGGTGAGTTTTCTAGTTTAACTCTCGAGAGAGAGGTGGTGTTATACATCATTCTAGAGTTGAGAGATGCACCAGTATCCATTCCTTTTTAATGGATGGCTACAATGGAGTTATAAGAACACCAGATGAAACTAGAGGAATTAGAGGCATATGGGTTTATCAGACCCATTACTTATTGATGGGGATCACTAGTCCTTTTTTCTAAAAAGGTAGATAGTACCCGTAGGCTATGTGTGGACTATCAGAAGTTGAACTAGCTGATAGTTAAAAACTAATATCCCTTTGCATGGATTGATGACCTATTTCATCATCTTTGAGTATATTGAGTGTTCTCGAAGACCAGCATGAGGTTAGGATATCACCATGTGTGTCTTAAACCTATATAAATACCTCAAAAAACCTATCGTAGAATGTATGGTCTATATGAGTATATGGTTATGCCATTAGGTCTCACAAATATTCCTACTACTTTCATGGCATTGTTGAACCACTTGTTATATCCTTATTATGACTCATTTTTTTGGTTTTTATGTATGATATCTTGGGGTATTCTAATAATCAACATGACCATTACTACCATATTGAGATCATTTTGAATACACTGAGAGAGCATCAGTTATATGTTATGCTCACGAAATTCCACTTTTGGATAGATCAGATTCACTTCATGGGTCACATCATATCAAAGATAGAAGTGTCATTGGACCCAAAGAAGGTATGACAAGTAGTTTCCAAATAACAACCCAATAATGTTTTTGGAATATTGAGTTTCTTGGGGATGGTTGGTTAATATAAATGTATTATATAAGACTTATCACACTTAGAAGCATCATTTGTAGGCTTGAATGAGATGGGTATAATGTTTTTTTGGTTATAATCATATGAGATTTCCTTTCAGGAGCTGAAAGGGAGGTATACATCAGCACCAGTCTTGATCATTCCAAATCAGGGAAAGAGTTACACTGTGTACTGTAATGCTTAAGGTACTAGGATGGGTGCAATATTGATATAGGGGGATCAAGTCATGGTGTATAGGTCTTAGAAGCTAGGGCCTCATGAGAGTAATTACTTGACACATGATCCAGATTTATCAGTAGATGTTTATGCTTTACATTATTAGATACATTACTTACTGGGATTGTGTTTTGTGGTGCACATAAACCAAAAAATCGTAATGTATATTTTTACACAGTGTGATTTGAATCTGAGGTAGAAAGGTTGGAGGAGTACCTACTTTCCTTTGAATTAATTCTTTCCTACGTGTCTAATTGGGAAATATAGTGGCCAATGCACTGAGTAGAAAGACTCAGATACATGCTGTGCATCAGGCCAATAGTGAGTGACAGCTTATGGAAATATTCTCTGAGATTCATTTGGATGTTCATGATATATAGGGGAAGAATTATCTATCATTCTTAACAATGACCTCTTTCCTATTAGATAGAGATAGGATGAGTGATATATTGGATTATAATGGCCTAGTTCTATGGAAGTGTATCGGGGGTGGGGACCCTCCACTTGTTTGGATGGTAGGTGATGAAGAGATTATTCATATCCATCGATGTGTTTGGGTTCCAATGGATTTTGATGAATAGATGATGCGGGAGTTTCATGCTTCGTATTGGGAAGTGCATACTGGGGTCACCAAGATGTACTGTGACTTGCGCAATTAGTACTAGTGGCCAAGAATGAAACACGAGTTAGCTAGTTTTATTGTGAGGTGTTCTAGCTATCAGTAGGTGAAGGCGGAACGTGAGAAACTAGATGAGAATTTACTAGATTTTACTATTCTAGAATGGAAAATGGACGATGTCATGATAGATTTCATGACTATGTAATCGATCTCCCCTTGAGGTAATGATGTTGTGTGGGTTGTGTTGAAAGACTTATGATGGTTTCCCATTTCATTCCAATCAAGGAGACCTTTATTGTTGATGAGCTTGGATGTTTTCATATCCATGTGATAGTAAAAATTCACAGGGTCATGTGAATTATTGTTTCATATATGGAAACCTACTTTATGTCCTATTTCTAGATGAGTCTTTAGAGCCTATTGGGTACACATGTTCTTCTAAGAATGACATACCACCCTCAGACTAATGTCCAGTCAGATATTTTGATACAGGTGCTAGAGGACATGCTGAGGGCATGCGTCCTAGATTTTGGGGGCTCTTAGGAGAGGCACATTCCCCTTGTTGAGTTTTCCTACAAAAACAGTTATAAGGCGATGAAACGGATGGAACCTTATGAGATTTATATAGTTGGTAATTTCCTTCTCCCCAATGATGGTTAGTGGTAGGTGAGTCAACTCTGTTGGGGCACATCTCATGTAGGAAACTTCTATATAGGTCCAGTTATATTAGAAGTGGATGGCTACAACGTAGTCTTGTCCAAAATCATATGTCCATCATCGTAGATGACCTCGGGAGTTTGAGGTAAGGGATCCCCTTTTCGTATGTGTTTCACCAAGGTTGGGACACATGAAAATTTGGAGACATGGTAAATTTTGACAACGGTGTTCCATGAAGTACAATGTTCTGGAGAAAGTAGGTTCGGTTGCATATTGTTTTAGTTAACATAGAGGTATCAAACCATTCTTGACTTTTTCCATGTATCTTAGTTGTGCTGCTATCATTCGGATATGTCTCACAGTTTTTATCCCATGGAGTTTGAGCTTCATGTTAATGTGTCCTTAGAGGACTATCTGATTCATATCATTGATACGAGAAAAAATGTTATTCATGGCAGGTCAGTTCTTCTAGTACATGTGTCATGAAAACATCGTTGTTTACAGGATGAGTCATGGGAGAGAGAGGCTGATGTACATGACCAGTGGCTAGATTTTTTCAAATATGAATCTTGATCGCCCTTCAGTGAGAAATTTGGGAATGAATTTTTTTTCTCCTGGTGGATAGTTAAGAGAAACCATGCAGGGTTAGCCGCAAAGTAAGACTAACTGTGTGAGTTGAGGTAGTTGCTTCTTCATGGTTTCAGAAAACCATGAAGTAGAGACCACATGGTCGTTTAGTAAGTCTAAAAATTTGTAGACTTTTGACATAGATCTTCCACACTATTACCACATGGTTAGTCATACCGTAAGGAGTAGCCATGCAAGCCCCCTAGTCTCTAAAAGATATGGTGAAAAATTACGCATTGTAAGGAAAATCGTGAACCTTAACTGTGTGACCAAGTTTTTAATAGAAAATTACCATTTTACCCCTACTTTGTTTAAATCATAATATTCTATCATCTTTATCACGTTTGATGGAATCATCACTATGGAACTCCCCCTTTAAGAACCTAACATAATCATTGAGCTCATTTCACCATCTAAACTCTATATCGACTGTAGATCATCTCGTTGGATCTGTATCTATAATGAATACAATCTCTCTACTAATGAACTGTGGTAGGTGATCTATTCTTTTCTTCATCTTTCTTGGTTATTTTTGGGCATTCTCTCAAAGTTTCATTCGTTGAAATTTCTAGCACGACATCATTTTTGAGGGAGATACTTATATAATCTTACTAGGACCTTGTGAGGTTACCATTGGTTCCTTTTAGGAGCATTGATACCTGTTTTTTGATTCAAGGTCACCCATGAGGTTGAAATTATTTTATTTAACCTATTTATGTATTAATAGACCACCCAATGGGTGTGTACTTATACTTTCCTAGATAGAGGAAGATTTTTAATGCCTTAATGGTTTTGAATAGCTTGCCTATGATATTTACTACCTATTTGTTTACTGAAATCATGTGATGACATGGGTGTGTATACCAATATGAATTGATTAATGGCATATTAAATGGGTAATATGTGAGGGTAGGCCCATATGAATTGTGAATGATAAATGAAATGCATGAGTGGGTATACTCAGGTCTTGTGCTTTTTTATATTACTGGGTATACTCACATATGTTTAATTATTTAATATGAATGATTTGAATGAATGTTTTGATAGATTCCATGGACTATTATATATGGATCTAGAATGTGGTAGTGGATGCCTTGGGTTAACTCTGCCCCTTTGTTATTGATTCCGGGGGATTCCTCATGTCTTGCTACCCCATGGAACCATCTTGCTTGGACTCGTGTAGGGAATGTCGGTACACATGTTCCTAGTACTCCAACCAGTTCCTATATAGAGTATCCATTGGGACACCCATGGGACTCAATCTGCACGCCTTGTTCTATTGCACCATGTATATGGCATTTTGTGGTCTATACTTCTTACTTGGATTCCCTAGTATATGAATCCATGGATCTAGCCCTTATGGCCTACACTTCATTAAATGACATTGTCATGGGATACTTGATATGGATGGGTGTATGCAATGGTCATGTTACTAGTTACTTATTTACTCTTATATATCTCTCTTATTAGGAGATGACTCTTGTTCCAGTTAGCCTTCTTGGGATATTTCATTTTACCTTGCAACATACTTATTCCATGACCATTCACTTACTTTACTACTTTACATACACATTCTAGCAATTTTTATACAGTTATTGGAATATTATAGACCCAGGGTGGAAACATAATTAGATTTTATTCTCATACATATTTGGTCCCCCTTGAGAACCCAAACAAATTATATGTTTGCAGTTGATGATTCAGTAAAGTGTTCAGGTGTAGGTTATTGATTGTTGCATTGGAGATGGGGAGCATAAGGTCAAACTGAGGCTTGCGATGCTAATGGGATAACTTTTTTACATTTTGTTCTTTTGATACATCTATACAAAATTTAATTTCCATGTACTACATTTTCTACTTTCTAGATACATGTACCATCTGCACCATTTTGTATATAAGACACTTCTGGTTATTACTACATGATCCTGTCTCACTTTCCTAGTTTACATTAGTTGAATTCTATTTATTTCTATTCCACTATTTGATATATTATACTTCTTCCATGATACTCCTGTAATAATGGAATATACTTCTAACAGACTCGCATAGGACCTCACTACAATTCAGTATCCGATAGTGTTTGGGGAGATGTGCTTGATTCCATGTGGCCAATCAGGTCGGAGCATCGTTTCAAGTAGAATCAAGGTTTTGGATGATATAATATTTACTGGGAAACTCATATTAGTTGATGGTTACTATTGAAGTATGTGAGGAGTGTTACTGGTATTTTACCCAGTCTAACATCCACTAGAATGCTTGAAAATGATGGAAATTTTAATTTCTTCATTTATGGGAAATGGAAGTTTACAAAAGGTAGCATGGTAATTGAAAAAGGAAAGAAACATACACCTCATTATCTCATAGATTCTAGCCCATGTGGAGGATAATTCAATGAATCTATATATGTTGTTCTTATAAATTATTGAATAGGATACATGGTCACATAAATATGATAGGAATCAAATTTCATTCTCTTATCTCTTACTATGAATAATAGGTACAAATTTGGATACTTGTGTTGATTGAATCACAGAAAAAAAATTAAAGTTTAATCAATTGAAAGAAATTTTGAGAATTCTAATTGAAATAAAAAATTTAAATACATCAACAAATTCTAGTTTAATCAGTTTCTTCCAAAATAATGGAATCATCTATCTTTTTCCCAAAAATTGACACTCTCAATAGAACCCGTCAATGAGAATGTAGGTGTATAAGACCTTGAAAATCAACCATGAAATGAGATCCAATAGAATGAATCATAGATCAATCAATTTAAATATGATCTATTGAAATCCCAAGGAGAAAAAAGGGTGATAGATAAAGAATGAAGATAATGCTTACCCTAGAATCCAAAAAACTAGAACAATAACAATCAAATGCGGAATGACATAATTAATAATGATTGGAGGGCTCCATGATCTCCTAGGTAATTCTATGGTTCAAGAGAAATGAAACTAGAGAGAGGGGGGGAATGATCTCAGCCATAATTCCCATTTAGAAACTGCATTTTTGTTATTACATGACGTATAATCCCACTACACGTTGTGAAATATGTATTTTTCATAACCGCTAAAGAACACATCACTTTATATGGAAAACCATTCAGCAATTGACTCATGATGTTTAACGGATTGACACACTGTGTAACCATTAATTGTGTAAATCCTACCATGAAATGAACATTGTAACACCCCATGATTTTAAAAATAAATTTAATATTGAATGCATGAAAGACTGAGTCTCTACAAAACATCACATTGTTATAACTTAGCCTGTAAACATAATTTTTCCACCTCTAGGTTTTAAATATCGAAAAAAAATTATACACAGTTGCATTCAGTAAGATATTTGGAGTATAATAAGAAAAAAATAATTTTTGGTGAATAGTAACATACCCTTATGAATAGTAATATGAACCTTATGAATAGTAAACTAATTATTATTTTATTGTCTTAAGGTTATAATATAATGATATCTTGATTAAATTTTCAAGGTGATATAAAATGATTTATAATAATAAAATGGTTATTTTTTGAATAAATTAGTATTTTATATAAAAAATTGAATTAATAATATTTAGAAATTTATATTCCAGAAATGGAGTTCATTTTTTGAATTTTACTCATTGAAAAATTGTTAGGCTGAATTTTTTTTTATTTTTTTGAAATACTCAAAAAAAATTATCAATATTAAAACATGGTAAATTACTGTATATATACATTATCATTTAAATTCACTATTCCTAGAATCCTATATGATATAATCACACATGGTTTGAACTCAAATTCCAATATTACTATTCTTGGTTTAGATAAGAAATATTATTGGTTGTCTTTGGAATAATAACAAAATAATGAGTAAAATAATGGGAAAACCCTCCTCTCCTCCACTATTAAATCCCCCCTCACTCCATCTTCTCTTCATTCCTATATGCCTTGAATCTCCTCAATGTTCTTCCAAAATACAATTCCTTAGTTAATACCCACATACAAGAGAGCTTGTTCTTTCCAAAATTCCATAACTATTTCTCTTAAAGAGGGTATGAGGGAGGTTATTTCAAGAGGTAATGTATATGTTTTTTCATTTAGTTTCATTTCAATTTATCTTCTTTTCTTATTCTCTCCTCTCCTTATCTGTCCAATTTGTCCTTATAACACTAGAATAATCTATATAATAGAATTATACCATGTTCATTTAATAACCACTATCAATATTCGTACTCTCTCTCACACACTCTCTCTCTTATAAATGAAATCATCATCTCTGAGGTTCGAATTTATAACTCTCATGGACGACCAATTTTCGTCCACCAATTTCTCCATCATTACTAGTCATGGAACCATTTTTATTATTGAAAAAGATTGTAATATATGTATTATAACCTAATTAATATTCAAGAACTAGTATATGTAGATATTATTAATTTATATGACAAAATTAATTCCTAATAATCCAAATTCTACCAAATAATCTAAGTGATTGTCATTAATATTTCATACAGTGATTCATCCTCATACCATGTCAAACAATTCTATATATAACCATTAATAGTTTTCAATGTTCGTTATAATATATAATTCCATTCTATAGAATTACATCCATTCCATAGGAACATCCATACTCATATGCAAATATACCGATCATGAAAACCAAAAAATAAAACACTCCCAAACAATGAAATTGGATCTATTAAACCATAAAAATGCCATGAATGAACATAATAAGGTTATTATAAATAAATTACATGTAGAATAGGTTCTATAATCCTTAATTTATGAACCTAAATTTTATTATGCAGGTCATTATGTTCAAGTGAATAACACCAATGAACTTAAGGCAAGGGGTTTTCTACATCTCACTTTTATTTTGGTGAGATATTCTGTATTCACTACTAGTACATGTGTATGGTGTATGTATACTGACCGTTTATGTTTCATATAATGAATCGATTTATTTTCATGATATTCAATGTATAATTTAATTATTATTAATTTTGGGACATACTAATCAATTGATTACAATGTTGTAAGTATTTTTTACCCGAACCGCCATTTTCATTTGGGTTATGTTATTCTCTACTAACCTCAATGATATTATTATTTATTATTAATTAATCCTAATAAATTATGTATTAATAATCAATATATTTCTACCATCCATATTACTAATTTAAATTATGTGGAGTTATATTTTTTAAAAAGATCATTAAAAAATTCTTCCCTTAAAACAATTTTGATTATAGCGAATTTATAAAAAAATTATGTAATTTAAAGGGAACTATAAAATATATTTTTGGATACCATTATCTTAATAAAATAACTAATTTTATTATAAATATACTATATTACTTAACTTCAGTATTAATATGAAGATTTTTTCAAATGACCACTTCTTTTCAAAGTAAAATATTATTTTTCTCAAGAATTACTCAATGATTTTATAAGAATATCTTCATGTATATCCAAACCCATGTTGATTCTTAAGTATTATTGGGATTAATGTTTTATGATATCATATAAAATATTTAATTGAATAGTTTATTATTATTTTGACTGAGGATATTCTATCTTAAAACCATTCACTAATTTTCTCTAAATGGTTAGTGTTTATGCTTAATGTTTAGGGAAAGTTATTTAAATTTCATATATTAGTTTCAATATGAATGTATATGATGATTATGTTTATCCCCATTAATATGAGAAATTAATTGGACATGATAAGTGTAAGTAGGTTCCCATAATAGCCCCTTGGTGTATTGGTAGGTTTGATGACACAAACGATGGTCTTGGCACGAGGCCTTGAAAAAATGGATATTTATGGTCTTAGAATAAGGCCTTGATGGTATGTTTATGATGTCTTGCATTATTCATTCCCTCATTATGAAACCAGTTTTGAAAGATCATGTGGTTATTCAACTAGTTTAATACCCAGGATTATTTTTTATTGTGCCATTATTTATTCATCTCTTTTCTGCCATAATGATTTCAAGATTATTTCTAATGGAATGTGTTATTAGTTATTCACCTTGCGTAATGTTTATTTTTATGATATCTTATACTATATTTCTTACCCTTAATAATAATTTGAGCTCACTCATTTATTATGTTTCATTTTCTCTAGACATGAAGATGTTTATTATGATTGACTTGTAAGGATAAACTTACTATTGTGGATGTTCCCAAAAAACATATATGTTGCATTTATTTTCAAGTTGTAATGTTGAACATATGTATGTATCTTTTTTACAAATTTACTATACTAATCAGTACTTTGGGATGAATATTTCATGTATCTATTACAATGTAATAGAATAAGGCACTAAGTTTGATATTTTTTGGTCGATTCCTTTCAAACCTTCTCACGAATTGAATCTCGTGACCATTACTCATCGTGTACCCTAGTTACAAGATATATAACCTCCAGATGCATGTCAAAAACTCCATTTAAAGATGAGAGTCAAAATAATATCAAACATTACGAATATATGTATCCTCCCAATTTATTCCGAACCCTACCCAGTTTAAGAAAAGGAATAACCATGAAAATGTTAAAAGGCGTACATGTCATTTCGGTAATGGGATGTTACAATCTCCCCACCATATAAAATATATATCCCTAGAAAGCCCATGTAGAAGCATCCATTCCAAATCGTTGAGGCCACAACTCTCTCATTAGTTACTCATATTCTCATGTCTCATGATTATCAGAACCATTCTACTAGAGCACATGAACCAAAGGTATCATCTTCCCATGAAGTACCTTGGTCTCATAATCGGTTATCCTGACCGGTAGCTCAGTAAAGGAAAAATCAGGTTCAATCTCAAGATCACTCCAGATCAGAATGTGATATGGATTGGGAATATAATTTCTCAATTGTGATACATGGGAGACATATTTTATTTATGTCATATATGGTCTAAGTCCAAAAATTTATGAAACACTCTGCATATGATCAACAACAACAAAAGGAACCACAAAACGAGGAGAAAATTTCAATTGCATACCAATCCATCAATAAACCAACTGGGGTGATATATTTAAGAACATCATGTCACCAACTAATAATTCTAGCATTCAATGTTGAGGATCAACATATAACTCATATCAATTATGTTCCGTCATTATCCTCTAACAAATTATCTAATTATTTAATGTAATCTCCTAGACCAAACTTGGTGGAACCATGTAACATTCACCAATCTCTAACCAAAAAAACAAAGATTTAAAAAGAATACCATATAGGGCCTCAAAAGGATCTATTCTGATAAAAAACTAGAAAATATTTTTATAAGAAAACTCAAACAGTACCAAGTGTTCATCCCAAGCCCCTATGAAGTCAAGAACAAAAGCGCGGATCATATACTCAAGAATTTGTATAGTTTTATCTATTTGGATATCCAACTATGGATAGTAGGCCATGCTCAAATGGACCTAAGATTCTAGTTCCTCTTGAAGGTCTCTCCAAAAGAGTTATCTGAACCGATGATCCCCATACAAGACAATAGTAAATGAAACATTGTGAAAACGAATAATCTCTTTCCCAAAGAGTTTTCCCAACTCCTCAACATTGGTTTTATTGAGAATGGGTATGATGTGAGTTGACATGGTCATCCTATGGATCACAATCCATTTCACATTAATCTTTCTCTACGTATGAAGAAGCCCAAACCCAAAGTCCATATAGATTTCATTCTCCATCCATGTAGGGTCTGGAAGCTGCTAAATTAAACCCAATGGTTTTTGATTCTCGATCATAATATGTTGTCATGTATAACAGTTGGAAAAAACAAAAAAAATGCCTCATCTCATGTATGGAAACCATAACTACCACCACATATGATAGAACATCTTAGTAGTTCTTAGGTGTACCACCCACTGGGAATTATGACAATCCCCCACCACATACATTCTTGCTGCTAATGGAAAAATGAAGAAATTATAATAGAATAGAACAAAAAACATGGATAATGTCAACTAGGAAACTAACTCCCCACCATAATGTGCATCTAATGATTCAAATTTCATAATTTCAAAAGAATAATTTCAAGAAGAGAGGAAGTCAACTAAAATCTTTCTAATGAAACATCATCCCCTATCTCCTGAACTCTAATCTAAAACTGTGTGAAAAGATCCATAAAACTCAACTATTCCTAATATTTTTTCACTGCCTAGGTTGGAAGTTTCATACTCAATAGATCAAAAATGACATTCCCTTTCCTTGGGTTGTAGGTGATGTCAATGTTGAATGATTGATGTTACTCCACCCAATTCCTCTGGTATAGGATAAAAAATTTCTCAGAGAAGATATAACTCATGATTTTGTGGTCTAAATGAACAATAAAAAATTCTCTAAAAAGTTATTTCCACCAACTCTTATGCATGAACATCATATCATAATTTTTATATTCATGGGTTGTATAGTTCTTATAATGTGGAATAAGATAATGAGATCCATAAGAAACTACATGATCACCTGGAAAAACAACACAATCGAACCATGAACCCGATGAATCACAAAAGACCACATAGACTTACCTGGCCTCTAGAAGAGGCAACACAACCATAGTAGCCAAACTATGCAGTAGCTGGAAAAAATAATACATACATTTATCATTCCGAGAAAACATCATCCCTATTAGTGTTAGAGTAGTCATCAGCGAAGCCAATATTCAGATATCCTTCACAAAACAATGATAATATCAGACTAAGCCTAATAATATCTGAATATGAAAGAAATTTCATGGTTGAACCCAACTCATAACAACCTTTAACTTCTCTGGATCAAGTGATATATCCTATTCAGACACTATGTGTTCCACAAATTTCACATCTCGAATATAGAAATCACTCATTGAAATCTTGGAATATAGTCAGTGATTTCTCACCAAACCCAAAATTATTCTCATATGACGTACATGATCATCCTTGTGCTTAGAGTAAATGAGTATGTTATCAAAAAATCCTACTAATAATTTATCTAGATACTCATGGAAAATAATTTCCAATTAAACCATTAAATCTACATGATAATTTGATAGACAAAGGTACTAAAAAGGTAATCATAATGGTCATACCTACTCTGAAATGTGGTTTTATAAACATCAGATTCTTTTATCCTCAACTGATGGTAACCATACAGAAGGTAAATCTTAGAAATCCACTTCTCCCCTTTCAAATTATCATAAATATCCTCAATTTGTGGTAATAGATAGTTGTTCTTTACTGTATCTTTATTATTATTTAGATAATCAACACATAAGAAAAGATAAACATTAGCTTTCTTAGTGAGGAGAATCGATGCCACCCATGGTGACACACTCAGGAATATAAATCCTTTCTCAATAAGTTCATCCAAATAGAAAATAAAATCTTTCATTTCATCTAGATCAACATGGTAAGACGGAATAAAAAAATTTTGAGTACCAAAAATTAGGTCAATGGAAAACATGCCCCCCCTACTAGTGGAAAACCGGAGAAATCAGAATGAAACATGTTAGGAAACATGAAAAAATCTGGAGGGAGATCACCACTCAAATATTACATCACCTAATCAAAATAAAACACTGATATTACTTTCCCCAAATCTAGATAATAAGTTCCATCTCTACTCGACCTTGTGTCCAATTATCATTGAATGAAAAGAGACACACCACTGGGTGTTGTAATGTAGAACTTATAAAGATAACAATCAATCTAGGAGTTATTAGAAATGATAAAATACATTCTTAAAATTAAATTAAGAGGTTACATGTTGAGGAATAAAAAACTACAATCCAGCTCAAAATATGATAGATAGAAGACCCAAGTGAGATTATGGGGACCCTTCTCTCTCGTAATTCCAAGGGGTGTAGTAATATCCATTGCAAAAGATAAATGAGCTATATGAATAATTATAAGATTAAAAATAAATATTGAAGTAAAAAAATGAGATACACCAATATCAAATAGAGCAGTCAACAATGATAGAGCTATAGTAATGGTACCACTCACAGTTTCTAGACCCGTGTCTACTTCATCTAGAAAATCTTCTAGTATCTGAAGTAGCTGCATTTGGGATGCATGTGGTTGAAATACTTTTATGCTAGAATCATATGATTTCCCCAAAATTTTGGGAGGACCTGATGAAACTACTCCTCTACGTGGAGTAGAAATGATATGGAAGAATCTCTGTATTTGTCATATACATCCACTGGAGATATAGTTATTTGGAACCTTAGTGAAATTCATCTTGGAATTTCCTAGCATTCCACAGTGATAAAAAATCAAAGCACTTACTCTTGGAACTATATAAGGTCTAGAATCACCCCTACATTGATAATTACCATGAGAATGATCATGTTTATTCATTCCGTTGAAGGAACTAACAATACCACTAGTAAAAAAAGGAACACTCATCCTCCCTAACTTTCCAACTAGGTCCATCTCAACCATCAACACCCTAACCATAAAATTAACAAAAGTGGTCAGCTTTAGGAAGAAAATTTAAGAAATGATATCAAATCAAAGTCCCAAATTGAATCATTGACCCTTCATAATCTCTTTAGATAGAATTTAAGGAACAAACTATTCCATCTTAGCAATGTAATTTTAATACTCATTCATGGTTATGTATTCCTACTCATGCTTGAAAAACATGATAGCCTTTTCCAACACCATTGTTTATGGATAGAACTATTCATTGAAAAGAGCCTTAATGTCTTTCCACACCAATCCCTCATGTTTCTTTTCCATCACCATTATGTCAAAAAATCTACTGCTCACTCATTCCAGCATAAAGATGGCATACTTCACCTTGATCTCATCAAGTGTATTTAATAACTCAAACAAATGTTCTATCATACCCATCCATTCCTCAACATGTTTAGGATCAGTGGAGAATTTGAAAACAAGTATCTTATAGTGAATGAAATCTTGAGAATTGTTATGAATAACACCCTCCTAAGGTTCTATAGCTAGATCTTGAAGAAGGATTGGTGGTTGTGTCTATCCCAATGTTTGGACAGTGTGCACAATTACCTAAACTAGATTCAAGTACACTAGATGATTCGATGTCTAGAGTTCAATAAAATATTCCTCCTAGAACTAATATTCACATCTTCTTAGAGGAATGATGTTAAACAAAATCAGCAGACAAAAATGAAGACATCAAAATAACACTCAAAATGACAAATTTGGGAAACTAATCCCAACATATAGAATGAGATATATTTGGATTTCACTAAATCCAAATCTGAAAAGGGAAAAGACTAGAACAATACACAAGAAGGCTTTTCATATTCACCCTTGGAGACTCAATGTTCATTATAGTGAGATCCAGACAGACACTCAATCACAACTACATCATATGTACTGAAATTATTTTACATTGCATACTGACTTCAAGACAAAACCTCAATAGCCTCCTTTGATACCACATTGTTATGAACTATCTCAGGTGCCCTTGTAAATCAATAACCAAAACAGACCTCACATTATCTGAAGGGAGTTCCTATTCACCATGTGATAGTGACTTGCACCGGGAAATATACAACATGCAGGTGTAACCAAATTTTTTACCAAACGTAGTGGAAGCAAGTCAATGAACTAAATATAGATAGAAATGAAACTCCAATGAGAGTATTTTACCAGAAGTACACAAGGAATTAAATCCCCATGTACTAAAACCCAAGAACCAAAATTTGGGGGAAAACCTAAGTCCCTAAGGACACAACTCACCACATCCAAGGCTCAACATTTGGATCCACCTCTAAACAATCCTCCCCCCCTGCTCGAACCAGGAGGGAGATATTCTAAAAACACCAGAAAGCACAATTATGGTCGGAGCATAAAATCCTAGTAGGATCTCATCACAGATTCCATAACATATTCCAATAATATATTAACAAAATAATTCATTTAATTCATGAATAAATAGGTTGCTAATTTTAAATTATATTTAGAAAAAACATTATCTTAAGTTCAAATGATGGGAAATACTTTAAGAAAAGTATTTATATGTGATTAAATATTTATAAAATAATTACATAAATAAATCATTTATATAAAACATGTTATAATAATTCTATAATGCATATAAATATATTAAACAACATCAAATTACATTTATATCTCAAATATAATCAATAGAGAAACATGGTAATATGCTAAATTTGTATAAATTTTCCAGGATATAGTACTAAAAACTATCTACGTTATCACAATAATTTGTGTATACACACGTCTCTTTATCAAAGTCCAAAGGCAACTCGTCACCATCCCATTGGGGATGTAACCAGCTATATTTATGTTTTATAGAATTGTATAAGTACTGAGTGTGTCCAAATAACTCACAAAATATCTAAGTCTTGCATGTGATCATACACAATCAATGATTGGAAATTTATTTTAAGACATCTTAAAATACAATTAAATCATATTCCTCCTATTTCAAATTCTGATTTTCCATTTAAAACTCAGAACATGTTTTTAATCGAAAACATGTCTCTTTAATAATACAAAACCATTGGGTTTCTATCAAAACATTTTATTCAATTTTAAATAGTTTTAAATAAATTCAAAACTAATTATATAAATTTCAAAATTAATTTCTGAAATCAATTTAAAAAATTTAATTGAAATAGTTTCCATCAAATATTCTATTTAAATGAAACAATTTAAATCAACCAATTTCCAAAAATGCTCCCAAATTCAAAGGAATTGTTGGTTTTCCCATTTTTCTTGCCAAAACCATTTCAAATCATCCAATTTAATGTTATTGGGTTTTATCAAATAAATTGAAGGAATGTTTTACAAATTGAAATTAAATCCATAAATGAAATATAGTAATAAATTCAAGAATAATCAATTGGGACCAACAGAATAGAATCACCTACCTTTTTACTGAAAACCAACAATCACAACGTAACCTGGAAATGACAAAAAAGGTGTAGAAAGCCTCAAAACCCAACATAGAAATCAGATCCAATAGTTTGTAGCATATATCCATCAATTTAAAGATGATCCATTGAAATACCAAGGAGGAGAAAGAGATAAAGAAAAACAATGAAGAGAACACTTACCTTAGAATCCACACCATAAGCGCACTAATGATCGAATGCCAAACAAAGGAATTTGGATGGGTGCAGGGCTATAAGATCTCATAGGGAAGGCTTTGGTTTGAGAGAGGAGGGGAAAATAAGATGTTAGTCATGCCGCCCCTTTAAACACTGTTGTTGGGTTATTACATGATGTCTAATCCCACTACACATCATAAATTAGTAAAGTTTCATAACTATTGAAAAATTCATCGCTTTGCATGAAATATTGTTGATTAAATGACCCACGACGTGTAACGGCTTGTCACATAATGTAACCTTTTATGGTGTGAATCCTCTCACGACATGAACCTTCTTACAGTATGAATCTGGTGACCACACAAATATTGTAACCTAGTTACCTAATGTGTAACCCTCTAGAATCCTATAGAAATGACCGGTAAAAGATACGAGCCCAAAAAATCTCTGATTTCACCATTATAGGTATCCTCTAAATTAATTCCCAACCCTACTCAGTCAATGAAAAGGAAAAATGAAAGCGATATTCAAAGGCATAACTATCAGATCGGTAACAAGAAATTATAATAATATATATATATATATAATAAATATATTTATTATAGATAATTACAAATATATATTTATTTATATTTATAACTATAAATTTATATTTATTTATTTAAATAAAAATAAAATTACAATAATAGTATATCTTATATTTATAAATTTATAAATATATATAGTTAATATATTAATTATAAATTATTATATGATTATAAATATAGTAATTATATATATAATAATTTTATAATTATTTAAATTAATATATATTTATTTAGAATTATAATTATAAATATTTTTATTTATTTATAATTATATGTAGATATTTATATATATATTTATTTAATTATATATATTTATAACATTGTAATTTTAATAAATATATTTATTATAATTTTATGATTATTTACATATATATTGTAACGCCCCGACCCAAGCTACCCAGAGTTGGGGCATTACTTCGTAACATTGGCATGATCAAAAAAGATCAAGTCTCAAAAGACCGATTAGTTTAGTAGCCTTGGAAACACTAGATACATTCGTAAATGTTACATTACATCATAAAGTGAAAAACTACAATAACAAAGTCTCCATAGTCCACACTCATATCTTCATCTGACTATCCCTGGAGGTCATTCATAAAATACTTCTTCCCATCCTGGAAAATATTAAAACATTGAAATGGGTGTGCTCAGATGCTTAGTAAGGATAACAATATAGCGGAATCTTTCATAAATAAACATTAACATTTAAGGAAATGTATAACTAAAAGAAAATCCTTTTTAAACTTGATCTTAAGAATAAAATCGCAAAAATGAAATTAAATAATTCCATTTACTTACTCACATGGATATTCTACTGGTCGAATAATCACATTTAATATCAATAACCACTTTCATAAAGATGGAATGCATAATGCCAGACTATCATAACCACGTAGCCAAGGCCTCGTGCCAAGACTACAAATAAAATTTTTTCAAGGGCTCGTGCCAAGACACTATTTTGTCTCATGAGACCTACCGATGCATCTATGAGCTATAGCGGGCTCCACCCGTCACTTATGAAGTCCAATTCATTACTCATATGAACAGGTTTAAACATATCATAAACCATAACATAATCGTATCACAAAAAACATACATAAAGGAAACATAACATTTCCACATTTCAATCACAAGATATCAATAAAACTCATTGATATAATAAAAACACTTTCAAAACCATTTTCTATACCATAATTAAAGAAAATTAAAACATTGTATTAAGTTTTCATTAAAAAAAATTATGGCTTGTAAAGGATTCTGAAACTCAAATAATGGTCACGGGGGTAGAGAAGTCGTTGTCACCGCATACTTACAGCAAGAAAAACATTCCTTTTTTCGTTTAAAAAAATACTTCATATAAAAAATATTCCTTTTGAATAAATGTAATAGTCAAAGGGGTTTATACACCGTCTAAAAGAAATTTGTGTATAAAACAAAATATGCCTCAATGAATGGAGATTGAGACGAAGTCCCTTACAAATATAATTTTTTTAAATAAAATAGTTCTATTATTTGTATTCACTATATTTCAACATAAATAAAGTATAAATACAAGATATGACAAAATAATATCAAGACATAATTTGAAAGTAGGGGATTAACCCAAAGAACAGAAATTTGGTTATGAAGTTCCCTTACCTCGTATCTGACTTGACTTGATCGTTCATTAACCTACTGAATAATAATCTAGATTTAATTTCTATTTGCTTAAGAACCATTTTCATGTTCATTATTACATTTATATAACTTATTATCAAGTTATGAACATTATGTAATTATTTACATTAATAACGGTCATTTGGTCGATCTTAGGTACTTGAGTCAAAAATAAACGTCTTATAATTACACTTTGTTCATGTGGTAAAATATACATTATATTAATAATTATATTCATTATTTATATATCATATACATCATATATATCCAGTATATACATTCATTTATAATATTACATAACATTTAGAGTTAAGAAATGAAATGCACCGTTCATGGAGATGGTAAGCCGTACGTACGCAAGAACGCTACATTCATTTCTATTTCATATTTAATGTAATGAAGATATAATTATATAAAGGTATAATATAATTCCAGTATAATATAATGTATAATACTATTTACTCCATCCTTTATACATCCCACATATGGCATTAACGATTCAAATCACTTTGAGGGGGCGGTAGTCCGCACTTCCTAAAATGAAAATATCGCATTTACCCATAATGGAAACCATAAAGGTATACCATAAATGAATAATACAGAAGTTTAAGTAAAACATAAACATATTATATATCATATATAAATATAGTGACATCTTAATGGCCACCTTTTATGGTGTTATATGAGTGTTGAACATTCATCATTTTGTGAGGTAGAAAATCACCATCCACAGAAACAGTATGTTCATTAACAATTAGATGTATGTGTGTGTAAGTGTAGCTCGAATCCTTATTAAAACAACATCCTACTATATTTAGGATACTGGTTTTGTTACAAAACAAATTAATAAATAGAGTTTATGGGGTTGTAGAAGCAAAATAAAACATAAGAACACAAGAGGAAACACTACCTTTAAAATCGGGTAACTCTTTTTGATTTTAGCCAATGTCTTCCTTGGTAAGAATTATGCCCAAAGTGAGGCTTCTAGGAGTAAGGGAGTGAAGTTGGGAGAGTATTTGGGCAGAGTTTGGCCGAGCTAAAAGGCTTTGAAGGTGTGAGTAAGTTAGTAGTGGTGGTGACCTTTTATAATAGGAGAGAAGGGGCACTCTTGGAAAGATTGAAATGTTACTTTATTATGAAATGCTTTTTCGGATTCTAAATGTCCCACACTTATATATTTAGAGGATAAAGTGATAAGGGTTCTAAATATACTCATCCAATAGGCTTTGGACAAGTTTAAGTCTTAGATTTTCCATTATCATTTCATTTTATTTAAATCATTAATTAATGAGGTAATCGCTGCATCATCATGGTGTTATAAATAATTTAATTTATTTAATGTCTAAAAATTATAAAAAAAATATAATGATGTATGAAATATTTTTATCTTTCTAATTAATATTTATAGTCAAAAATATGACTTTTATAACCGCATTTAAAAATTGTTTTTGTAAAAAAACTCTTGTTTGTGTCATTTTTATTTTAACATTAAATAAAAAGTTATTTATGTCATATTCCTACCAAGGTGGCTTAATGGGGTCCCCAAGTTGACACATGGATTTTCTTGGTCGTATATGACACATCCAATAGGGGTAGGACAAGTGTAAAGGTATTTTCATATTTTTATAATATCATTTTTACCTTAAATTTCACTAATTACCTTTAATCGCGTTTAATTAAACATAAAATATACTATTTACCAAAAAATTATTTTATTCCCATTGAACCAAATTTTACATCCTAATGACAACCATTTCTGTCATATTTTTGAAAATAAAATCGCATAAGTGGTAATGTTTCATTTAAATGAAAAAACAGTTTTTTAACTACCACTTAGTGGTTTCACTATTCATCAAAAATTCAAGTTTTTCAGAACAATGCCAAAATTTCACCCTGAGCTATAATTGATATTCCGAATTCAAAAATGATGTATATTTTAAAAAATTCCAAAAATATAAGTTGCATTAATTAATTTCATAATTAATTCCTGCTATCACAACAAATAGAGTGTTTTTAAGAAACAATATATATCAAAAGATTGATAATTGTTTATGCCCAATTTCAAAATGAAATTTATTATAATGACAACCATTTGATAAAATGGTAAAAATATATTCTAATTATACTTTAAAACCAGTAAATAGTATAATTTATCACAATAAATTATTTTTATTAAAAAAGTTGTTTTAAGTATTTTTCAGTATTCATAAAAAATTTGATGTTCTCAGAAAATTACAAAAAATTAAACATAGGATAATTTCGATATTACGAATACAAAAATGAATTCCATTTTGAAATATAAAAATTCTATAATTTTAAAAAGTGGGTATTACTATTCATAATGGCTACTTTGATTAGTCATGGCGTGTTAGAACTTGAACTTGCGTACAATGCAAGCTAATGCCTTATTGAAGAGAGGCGTATCGTGGACGCTCGGGGTATTACAATCTCCCCTCCTTCAATAAATTTCCTCCTCGAAATTTGAAATTTTTCTTTGAAAATAAAAGGTTGAAAATAGAAAATATCTTTGTGTAAAACCCACATCGGAAATAAGGTTAATAATATTTAGCCTTAATAAGAGGGAAAGGAAACTGAAAAAGTCACAAATAAATTATGATCCCAATAAGGAGAACATTGGTGGAAATTAGAGACATATAATTGGAGGAAAACGTAAATATTTTTAGGGAGTGATTGAGGTCATCAATCACAAACTAGTGTAAAATTGAGGGCCTCAAAGCCTTCAATCTATGTTGATTTAAAATATTATCAGTTCAACAAGACATTATGTATTAGGAAAATACATTTTTTTTTAATATCCCATCCCTAAAGTTTAAGAATTAATTTCTTCATAAGAATATGATATACATATATATATATATATATACTTGACAAGTAGAATTTCAACCTTCAACTAATTTCTACCCCAAACTTGTCTTTCACCCAAAAAGATTATAGAAATCAAAAATATTATATTTATCCTAATCGTACAAGGTTCAAAATATAAACACATACAATTTATATTAGGAAAACTATTTTGTAATAACCAGGGACATCCTGTAGGCTAGTGTTATGAAATAAAGGTCTGTCGCACTATGGTTGTGGGTTCGATTCCTGCAGCTTTGTCCGACGCGATGGGTTATGCCCCACCCTACAGGTTGTCCTTTTCCTAAAACTATAGTATTAAAATATTCCAAAAATAATCTTCAAAAATGATTTAACATTAAAAAATACTATCCAAATATCAACTTAATCCATTCCAACCTTTATAGTTATCCAAAATACTTCTGTCCAACTCACAGTCCAAATATTATAAGGAAGGTAAACAAAATGAAGATCCTTTTTTTCACTTTACAATATGTGAACACCTTCATCGTGTATTATTTTAAAACACTGCAACATACTGAATTACCATAAATCCTTATTGATTACATTGATGATCTGTTATTCCTTATAGAATACTAGATATACTCCTATCTAAAAATATATACAAATCATTAATCATTTTCAAGGAAGTTAAGAATATCCAATATAATTTATCCAAATCAATCATGTATTATTCCAAAATCAATATCTCAGTATCAGAACCATAATATGGTTTATCATTCTCTCAACCATATATTTTCCAAAAATTTAACCTGCTGTGGAGTCACTTTTCTTAGTTCCACACAATCTGAAGTCCTTGATGAAATAGTACTACAATACAATCCTTATATACTCCATAATTATTATAACTAGTACATCATTGAAACAACACTCAAATGACAAAATTATTTAATAACAACATAAGAACACTAATCATTCCTCATCATCTATGGTAGTATCATAACTTGATTATTATCCAATAACATCATTTTGGGCATACTCTGATGATTTGGACATTGGTTTGCATAGTGTCCCTAAACCATGCAGATGAAGCATTGTACATTCGAAACCCTTTTCTTACCCTTGTAGTCACGCACTTGGTGTCCTTTTTCTCTACACTTATAACAAACTCCCATTCCCTTTACCAAGTTCCAAGGTGTTTCTTCCCACAATTATCAGATATTGGAAAATTCGTCTTTTCCCTCATCCCTTTATCCATCATTCTCTCTTCCATCCTTTTCTTCTCTTTCATCCCTTCAAATCCATAAGACTCAAAGAATTATCTACTTATCTTATTAACACATGATTCTATTTCTTCATATGTTGAGAACACATGGGAGACTATTTCCCTTTAAAATGTAGGCTTAATACCGTGAATGATATGATCCTTCTTACTCTTTGGGTCATATGTATTGAAGGAGTTCACATTCCTTCTACTAGGAACCATTTCTATTCAATGGCATAAACTAGGTTAGTTTATGAATCCAAATACAAAATAAAAAACTTGCAAAACACATAACATAAATTGAACTATTTACGGATATAATCCATAATCATAAAAATGTTTTCTTTGAGAAAGTATATACTCATTACCCTTCATAGTGGTTTTTAAAGAATATGAGAATTATCATAAGCATATCCCCGGGAGTGTCGTAACCAAGACTGCAGCAAGGCCTGTTGTCGTGCACCAGTTCCCATTCAAGTCTAGCTCAATGTGGAGTTTTCGGGTTTTACCCCTAGGTACATCTGTGCCAGAGCCACCTCTACCTTCTCGTATCCAGACAGGGATTTATTTCTTGGAAAACTCACAAAATCTCTATAATACCAACATTTTAGGATGTTCTTCTACAATAATACTCAAAGTCTATCTTTGGGTTTGGAGCTCTAATCAGAGTTTATCTAAATCTAGATTCCAATGTTAGTACTAAACTGCCTCTGATACCAACTGTAACGCCCGGACCCCAGCTACCCAGAGTCAGTGCATTACTTCATAACATTAGCATGATCACAAAAGATCAAGTCTCAAAAGACTGATTAGTTTAGTATCCTTGAAAACACTAGATACATTCATAAATTTTACATTACATCATAAAGTGAAAAACTACAATAACAAAGTCTCCATAGTCCACACTCATATCCTCTTCTGACTATCCCTGCAGGTCATTCATAAAATACTTCTTCACATCCTGGAAAATATTAAAACATTGAAAGGGGTGAGCTCAGATGCTCAGTAAGGATAACAATATAGCAGAAGCTTTTATAAATAAACTATAACATTTAAGGCTATGTATAACTAAAACAAAAGCCTTTTTAAACTTGAACTTCAGCATAATATGTCAAAAATAAAATTAAATAATGCCATTTACTTACTCACATGGATATTCTACTGGTCGAATAATCACATGCAATATCAATAACCACTTTTATAATGATGGAATGCATAATGCTAGACTATCATAACCACGTAGCCAAGGCCTCGTGCCAAGGCTACAAATAAGATTTTGTCAAGGCCTCGTGCCAAGACACTAGTTTGTCTCATTAGACCTACCGATGCATCGAGGAGCTATAGCGGGAACCACCAGTCACATATTAAGTCCAATGAATTCCTCATATGAACAGGTTTAAACATATCATAAACCATACCATAATCGTATCACATAAAACATGCATAAAGGAAACATAACATTTCCACATTTCAATTACAAGATATCAATACAACACATTGATATAATAAAAACACATTCCAAACCATTTTCAATACCGAAAATAAAGAAAATTAAAACTTTGTATGTATTTTTCATTAAAAAGAAATTATGGCTTGTAAAGGAAGCCGAAACTCAAATAATGGTCACGGCGGTGGAGAAGTCATTGTCACCGCATACGTACGGCAAGAAAAACATTCCTTTTTGCAGTTTAGTAAAACGCTTCATATAAAAAATATTCCTTTTGAATAAACGTAAAAGTCAATGAGGTTTATACATCGTATAAAAGAAATTTGTGTATAAAACAAAATATGACTCAATGAATGGAGATTGAGATAAAGTCCCTTACAAATATCATATTTTTAAATAAAATAGATCTTTTACTCGTATTCACTATATTTCAATATAAAGAAAGTATAAATACAAGATTTGACATAATAATATCATGACATAATTTGAAAGTAGGAGATTAACCCAAAGAACAGAAATTGGGTTATGAAGTTCCCTTACCTCGTGTCCGACTTGACTTGATCGTTCTTTAACCTCCTGAATAATAAACTAGTGTTAATTTCTTTTTTCTTAAGAACCTTTTTTGTGTTCATAATTCCATTTATATAACTTATTACCATGTTATGCAGATTATGTAATTATTTATGTTAATAACAGTCATTTTGTCGATCTTAGGTACTTGAGTCAATAATAAACTTCTTATAATTACACTTTGTACAAGTGGTAAAATATCCATTATATCCATAATTATATTCATGATTTATATATCATATACATCGTATTTATCCAGTATATACATTCATTTATAATATTACATAACATTTAGAGGTATGAAATGAAATACACCATTCATGGGGACGGTAAGTCGTACGTACGCATGAACGCTACATTCATTCCTATTTCGTATTTAATGGAATGAAGTTATAATTATATAATTGTATAATATAATTCCAGTATAATATAATGTATAATATCATTTACTCCATCCTTTATACATCCCACATATTTCATTAATGATTCAAATCACTTTAAGGGGGCGGTAGTCCGCACTTCCTAAAATGAAAATATCGCATTTAACCATAATGGAAACCATAAAGGTATACCATAAGTGAAAAATACAGAAGCTTAAGTAAAACATAAACATATTATATATCATATATAAATATAGTGACATCTTAATTTCCACCTTTGAAGGTGTTATATGAGTGTTGAACAATCATCGTTTCGTGAGGTAGAAATTCACCATCCACAAAAACAGTATGTTCATTAACCATTTGATGTAGGTGTGTGTAAGTGTAGCTCGAATAATTCATATAAAAACATCCTAGTATATTGAGGATACTGGTGTTTTTACAATATCAATTAATAAAAAGAGTTTATGGGGTTGGAGGAGCAAAATAAAACATAAGAACACAAGAGAAAACACTACCTTTAAAATCGGGTAACTCTTTTTGATTTGAGCCAAAGGCTTCCTTGGTAAGAATTCTGCCCAAAGTGAGGCTTCTAAGAGTAAGGTAGGGAAGTTGGGGGAGTATTTGGGCAGAGTTTGGCCGAGCTAAAAGGCTTTTAAGGTGTGAGTAAGTTAGTAGTGGTGGGGACCTTTTATAATAGGAGAGAAGGGGCACTCTTGGAAAGATTGAAATGTTACTTTATTATGAAATGCTTTTTCGGATTATAAAGGTCCCACACTTATATATTTCGAGGATAAAGTGATAAGGGTTCTATATCTACTCATCCAATAGGCTTTGTACAAGTGTAAGTCTTAGATTTTACATTATCTTTTCATTTTATTTAAATCGTTAATTAATGAGGTAATCGCTGCATCATCATGGTGTCATTAATAATTTAATTTATTTAATGTCTAAAAATTATAAAAAAACTATCATGATGTAGAAAATAATTTTATATTTTTAATTAATATTTATAGTCAAAAATATGACTTGTATAACCCCATTTAAATTTTTTTTTAGTAAAACAAGTATTGTTTGTGACATTTTTATTTTAACATTAAATAAAACGTTATTTATGTCATTTTCCTACCAATGTAGCTCCATGGGGTCCCCAAGTTGACCCATGGATTTTTTTGGTCGGCCATGACAAATGAAATTGGGGTAGGATAAGTGTAAAGGTATTTCATATTTTTATAATATCATTTTTACCTTAAATTTCACTAATTACCTTTAATTGCGTTTAATTAAACTTAAAAGTTACTATTCACCAAAAAATTATTTTAATCCCATTGAACCACATTTTAAATATTAATGAAAACCACGTATGTAGGATTTTTTGAAATCAAATATCAAAAGTGGTAATGTTTCATTTAAATGAAAAAAAGATTTTTTTAACTACCACTTAGTGGTTTCAGTATTCATCAAAAATAGAAGTTTTTCAGAACAATGCTAAAATTTCACCCTAAGATATAATTGATATTCCAAATTCAAAATTGATATCTATTTTAAAAAATTCCAAAAATATAAGTTGAATTAATTAATTTCATAATTAATTACCGCTGTCACAACAAGTAGCGTGTTTTTAAGAAACATTATATATCAAAAAATTGACAATTGTTTATGTCCAATTTGAAGATGAAATTAATTATAATGACCACCATTGGATAAAATGGTAAAAATATATTATAATTATACTTTAAAACCACTAAATAGTATAATTTGTCACTATAAATTATTTTGATTAAAAACGTTGTTTTAAGTATTTTTCACTATTCATAAAAAGTTGGAAGTTCTCAGAAAATTACAAAAAATTCAAATTAGGATAATTTCGATATTATGAATACAAAAATGAAGTCCATTTTGAAATATAAAATTTCTATAATTTTAAAAAGTTGTTATTACTATTCATAATGATTACTTTGATTAGTCGCGGTGTGTTAGAACTCGAACTTGCGCACAATGCAAGCTATTGCATTATTGAAAGAGAGGCGTATCGTGGAAGCTCAGGGTGTTACATATATATGTTTAATTTTATGAATAAATAAATATATTTATATATGATTTTATATAATTATAAATATATATATATTATTATAATAGATGTAACTTTTGTAATTTTATTAAAAAAAATATATATTTAGTTATAATTATAATTATAAATAATTATATATAAATTTTTTTATTATAAATATAATAAATATATTTTCTATTTAAATTATTTATTTAATTTTAATAATTATTTACGAGAACAATATAGATTACTAGGTATAACATGAATAAATCATATACGTAGTAATGTTTAGATCATAAAAAACAACTCATCACATATATGGACTACATGAATAATAATATGGGTGTAATATATAAATGAACATTGATGATGAATACATAATATATACACATCAATTATATTCATGCATCAATATATTTATGGATCATATTCATTGGAAAAATATATTTATTTAAATAAATAAATATGTATTTGTAATTATAATTATAAATTTATATATTTAAAAAGTATATATATATAATTATAAACATATAATTATAAATATATAATTATGAATATATAAAGATAAATAAATATTTTTAAATTTAATAAATATATTTATTATAATATAATTATTATTTAAATCTTTTTTTATTTAATTATGATCCATAAAATAATTTTATTAAATATTATTTATATATTTGAATTATTAAAAATCATATATTAATTATAAACATATGTTTTTTATTTAATTAATATATATGAATTATTTTTTAAAATAAATATAATAATTTAATATAAATTAATAATTTAATATAAAAAACCTTGATCTTCTCTAATAATAGCGCTGATAAATCTACCATTTATCAGTGCTTACAAAAGTGCAGATAATGTTTATATTTATGATCTCTTTTAGCTAGCACTGGTAAAGACCCCTTTTTATCATTGAGTTTATCATAGTGCTGATAAAGGTCGGCACTGCCCTTGCACCGATCTGTGGTAGTGAGTGCATATCGAACCTAGACATAAGTTGTAGTATCCACAACCTAAACCTTTCACATGAGTAGTCCAACCAACCTATTGCATTTTTATAGGATATTGAAAAAACCTATTTATTTCATTTTGGTAAGGTTAGAATAACTCAAAAAAAACAATTTAATGATGGTATAACCGGTGTGTGAGTTGAGGATACAACTCAATTGAGAAAATTATTGTACAAGACAATCACATTACAATGGATGGCAGAAAGATTAAACTAGTAAAAGTAGACAAACGATGTTGTTGGATGTTGAACGTGTAGCATCAATCCCTAATGATCACTTAATCATTTAACATTGGGTGAAACAATTAAAATTTATCAAAATTTTAGCAAGAGAGTTTCAAAAATGAGGCTTCTATGTCATGTAACATTGTATAATTATTTCTCCTTTGAGGGTATATATAAATAAAGAGTTTAATTATCTACCTTCGATAGATATTTTATCCAACGATCAATTCATGTGAGCACATCATTAATTTATATAGTCATGGTTTCCGTTATAATTAATATCCTATAACAAAATTGTAAGTTTTAATTTTTACATGAAAATTATATGTTACCTATTTAAAACTCACATTCCCACCATTCAACGTATTTTCATGTGTCTCCTAAATGTTTCATTTTGGATCTCACACAGGCTCACATTAATTCTTAATGATATGTTGATTCAACATTTCATATTACATTGAATCTTTAGAATGTTTAGTCAACATAATGTTGAATTAAGTTGTTTCTGTACATTATGTTTGCTTCTAATAGTGTGTTAACAACATTTATTGGAGTTTTTTTTGTAATGTAACATTCATCCACACTAAGAATAAATAACTTGGTCATATAAGACATGTAATTCATGTAAATATATTTAAGTGGAAACTCCTAATTCACATATAATGTAATATAGAGAAATTAAATACCAATTCATTATACACTGAACATTTTATAGCTAAAAAACATTAAACACAACATAGATGATGTGTACTTTTTACAGACTAGAAATAGGCTTCTCGACTTAAACACCATCTCAGTTTACTTCATTGAATCCCCACCTTATTCATAATTGACCTTTTATTGAATACCATTGAAATAATTTGAAAATGGGAACTTTAAATTAACAATATTTATTACAAAATGAAATTAGTTTGATATATAACCAGGAAATATCACATGAAAAATAGGAACAAAAAATAGTTTGAAACAGGGAATCAAAAAAATTCACATGATAGCTTTAGTTAGGAGTATTCATTGGTGATCCTTGGCATGTTGCTGGGAATGTGATGGTCATGACAACTACTTTTTAGTGAATCATTGTTAGAAAAGGATTTTTCATCACTTAATCATATTACTGTGTTGGAAATAATTAACTATGCCCTTACTTTTTACAAGTGAGTTAGTGGTGGCATTGCATGTGATAGAAAATACTACACTCTATTTTATTTTTAATGTAGTGTGAGTACCCAATGGATCCTCCATTAGATTGTGATGGAATATGATCATATAATGTGTCATGGGATCTACATTTAGAGAAGAATCAAGTTGTAGCATGACAGCTTCTCTAGTAAAAAGGTGGATTCCAATCTACACGAGTCATTGGATTAGTTACATAACACTGCATTTACTTCAACTCATTTCAAAAAAAATTCATGAAAAATTATCTTGCCTTATCTCATGCATGCATCCCCTAATAACACACATACAGAGAGAGAGATATATATATATATATATATATATATATTAGGTTCATGGTAGTATAATTACATTAAAGTCACATAGACCACACAGACAGGTTGGAAACATTGACAATAGCCCCTAAAGGGATATCCCACCCCTCAAGACATATTTATTCAGTACATTGCTTTAAGGTCTAGTGGGTATGATGACCATTTCATGGACCAAAGTCCCCACAAAATAGACCAAAGGCCCAATACAATGTCAGGCCTACATCGTGCCTACATCAATGTCTTCCTAAATCATGCTTGCGTCACTGCCTGTCTGCAATATACCTACATCACCCCGTCCAAGAAAGAATTGCTCCCACCTAGAACTGAAACCAAGTCTAATTCAAGATTACAAGGATTCATTTGAGAGAGAAAATGTTTTCCTCATTTTTATATTCATTTAAATTGTTTTAAAATCTAACAATTTATAAATTTGATTTTATATGGATCAATTTTGTATTTATGATGTGTTTTGAGAAAAATTGTGAAAAGTGCATAACTATGGATTTTTTAAATATATTTTCTACAACGGTATTTTTGTCATTTATTTATTAATAAAATTCTAAATTGATTTATTTTTAAAATCCTTAACTTTTTTCCATTAACTTTGTCTTTGGGACCTGGGGCTGATTTGAGCATCTAGAGACCCAAAAATTTCATTAAATTTGGGAAATTTTCCAAGAGGACAACATGAAACCCACCAAAATAATAGATGAAAAACACTATCGTCACACATCAAATTTAGATTATTCCACATTTAATGGAACTAAGACTCATAGAAACTTTTTGAAATAAATATAGTTGAGTTATGAGTCTATAAATGTGTCCTTTGAACAAATTATTTTGAATGAAGATTCTTAGAACCATCATCCAGAGAACATAACAATCAATAAAAAATTAATTAGTCCATCAAACAATATCCAATTTAGAAGAATGTTTAGGGATAGACACGTAATAAATTTTTTAAGAACATTTATGAAGGATGAACTATGTGACTGTACCCTTAATTGGGGATACAACATGCAGACTTTCATAGGAAAAATTCTATCTATAAAAGTAGTAGAGATCATATCCCTCAAATCATCCCCTTTTACATCCCTCTCCTTCAATGGCACAAAGGGGGAGATATCCACCAAGGGATTCCATCCAAAAATCTCACCGTTTTCATCTTTTTAATTATTTTTTTAGTTTTCATTTGTATTTTTAATTTATTATAAATTCATGCATGGTTTTTTTTGTTTTCTTTCACCCAACCACCCTCCTTTTTTCTCTGTATTTTCTAATTATTTTATTATTTTACACTTCTCATCCTATCCACTGTGACCTCTTACTCTAAAAAATGAGAGGCTAAATCAAGTCCTATCTTAGGGATTAGAAAAAGAAAATTTATATTCCTAATACATCATAGTAGATAACTAGAGTCTTCTCACTTGAGGCACGTCATAGTCAGTTCAATAAATAATATATAATTCACCTAGTCTCGTATTTATTTACATTTTATATTATTTATGAAAATTTTGGATTTAGAAAAAATGACATTAAAATAATGAAATGATGAATTCAAATAAAAATGAAGATGCAGACAAAATTTAGATTAGAAAGAAAGATCTTGGTCTAGTGTTTGATAACACATGTTCATTCATTATTTATTGTTTATTATAATAATATTTCTAATTAATTTATTGGTACCTAATATAAGAATTACATTCCATTAAGTTATTGAGTGTGTTATTTTATCATGCATATGGAACACCAAACAACACCTCCTCCAATAGTCAAAGAGGATAACACCTCAACCGTGGATGCTATTCCTAAAAGACCCATCTCCACCATATGTTGATTAAACCCTTATGAAAACCCCAAATCCATTGTATTAATGGTTTTACTAAGATAATGGAGAGAAAATTATTAATCAAGGAAAATAAATGGAATTGAAAACAATTCCTGGGTGGATGACTGTCACACCTGTATAATACCCTCACATTCCCCAAAAATAGATTTAGAACATTTTGAAATTAAGTGAAATAAAAAAACACCATGAAACCTCGCCCAGTTCGATGGTTCAGGTTAGTCACTTTCCGTTGCAAAGTGAAAAGATATCACAGGGGATGGTGGAAGAGGGAGTAAAATTTGATTATGAATGGATAAAGAAAGGTGGAACAGTTTAACTAAAAATTAAGAATGTGTTACAACATGACTGAAAACTAAAATAAAAAGAAAATATATCATTAAAAATAATATATGGCCATTATAATCCTCTCATTGGTGACCCAGATGGAATGAGATGGATTGGAATGATTTGCGAGCTAGGAGCTCTACTCTTTTTATTTGAAATAATCTGATCATTAAAAGGTGTTTCATTTTTCAACCATTAAATTAATTTTTAACACGTTTCCTATATATTAAACGTTTTTCAATATTGTCTCCTCCATTCAACATAAAAAATTTATCTTTATTGACCACTAGATGTAGGAGTTATGAATTTCTAATTTTCTGTTACTTTTTCTAGATAAAGGTTCTAGGAAGCGACGTTCAAAATATTTTTTTCAATGTCCATGTTGATGATCTCAAAACATTATGAAATTAATTATAATAACGCACCATTGATTCCTTGTTCCAAATAAAGCTAGAATCAACTCAATTAGAGGTGTGTATACTGATTTGTACTTCTGTTATGGAGGTGGGGTCAATGTTGTGCGCCTAAACAATTGTTCTACATGATTAAATTTTTCATGCCTATATATGCTCGAGTCAACCAATGGTCCATGAGAAAATACTAGTGGAAATAAATCACAAATTTCAAAAAAAATAACTCAATTTGGACTAATATTTTTAATGAAATGACCAAAATACCCTTGTGGTGAAAATCTTTCAAAAATCCATATTTATGAATATTTCACAATTTTTCTCAAAACACATCATAAATCAATAACTGATCCACATAATCTAAAATTGAAAAATTAGGAGGCTTAAAACAATTGAAATTAATATAAAAAATTTGAAAAATATTAGCTATATCAATTCCCCCATACATAAACCACACTTTCCCTCATGAATAAAATCTCAACATGTAATTGAGAGGACACCAATGATACCAATATTCAAATACCAATGAAATAAAATTTAACAATTATCTATGCCAAATAAAATTTTAAAAAATACTAATGAAGTACCAATTTAATATCTAATTTTTCAAAGAATGAATTAATTCATGTATTTTAATTTTCCATTATAAATAATTATATAACATCTCCTTTTATTCATTCAAGATCCTTAATTCATTATTATTAAACATGGCAACTCATTATTTACAACACCTTGAAATACTTCCTCTCATTTATTATGATAAAAATCAATTAGAGTTATACTAATAACATGAGAACATGTTCCATATGCATAGCCTTTTAAATTATCTAATTTATCAACTTTTTAAAGGCAAAAGTTGCATATAATCATTATAAATTTTCAATAAGGTTCAAATGACTATGAGAATTATGGTTGGTAGGATTTATTTCTTTATAAATTAATGCTCAATGAGGAGGAAAATTTACTATGTAAAATACATGATATAAAATGTAAATGTGTAATGAAATTATCCCATTAAAAGTCGAAACACCCACTTCCCCATGATCAAGGTATGATCATGATCAAATTATTCATAATGAATGAATTCTACACCCTATATATTTTTTTCAAATACATAAATTTTTTTAAATTTTTTCAAAATTTATTCCTGAATCAATCCTCACAACCATAACCTAACAACATATGATAAATATAATTGAACTAGTAATGGGGAATTTTTGTTTTCACAAATAAAAACTAATTTTTTTTAATTTTTTTATATTTTATTTAATCAAGAGGGGTATAACAATGAATTTAAAAGAGTGATTCCACAACCTTTTACAATTTTCACAATAAAACCCCTACACTTTTTCCTTACAATTGTAAATCTTCCCTTCCACCATGGCTACTTTCACCCCCAAACTTCAACTTTAAAATAGCATACAAATTCCAAGAGTTGGTTTGGAATGAAGAAAAATTCCTTGAAACCTAACTAATCACTAAGAAGTTCATTCATGGTCTATATGGGCTAACGAATAATTGATGTAAATGATGTATTTAACGATAATGGATTTTAAAAAGATCCATCAATCAATTTAATTTTTTTACATTGTCCTAGATTTTGAGATGTTAAAATGCATGTTCTGGTAAGTGACATCTCCCATGATCCCTCATGAAATATTCTCAAGAATAAATAATAAGTACTTCGTCTATAAATCCTCATTGGAATGGAAATATAATATTCGAACATTACTCAAGTCATGATTAATAATAACAAATCAATTTACATTAACTTTAAAAAATTAAAACATGAAAAATGGTCATGAAATTTCATTTATATCAATCAATTCCCTAAAATCACGAGTCATCATTTCCATATAAAATTTTCACTTTAAAGATTATATTTTACATTTTAATCATTATATCTCAATAACATTGAATTATAAAACATGGCATCAGAGGATTCCTAAGAAACTCATGTCTCTTAGATAAGTAAAATAATGAATGTATTCAATTATTGGCATGTAATTCCTGTTAAATGCTAAAATCATGATTTGGAAAAAAAATTTAACGAGTTTAAAAGTTTTAACAGTAAAATTTAAATCCCTTTTTAAATAAGTTTATTTCTTCCATTCGTTTTGTGAGGATGCCTTTTTCTATTGTTAACCTATAAAATGGAATTACAGAATTAAACATATGGATCATGTATTTTAAGCTCAAAAAGATAGAGGGAGTGGGATTAATTATTGACAAATTCCTAAGTCTTAATTTTAAATATAAATTCCAAAGAAAAAAAAGTAAAATTACGATAAATCAAGTAAAGGATAAATCCGGGTACAATACCACATGGGGGCCATGAATTTTTACTGCCTCTAGTATTAGGAAGGAATCTTCCTGGAACGTTCATCCAAAAAATTAATAGTCAATTAGAAATTCATAACTCCAATATGAGGTGGAAAATTAATTTGAAATTAGGTGGTTCGATGTGCAATATGTTTTTTAACAGTATTCATGAAGTCTCTAACACGTGAATAGGTTGCTGGCATGTCCATTAATGCATGATAATTTAGTTGATTGAAATCTAGAGAACCTCACTAGATAGAATAAATTTTTGGAGTGAAATAAACATAACTATGTCCACACAATACCAAATACACATAAATATTTAGGGAAGACATAAAACACATATATGATCCTCTATTAATAATTAGGTTACACGTTAATCTGTAATTGATATGGGATTAAACATTTCAACTTTAGAATAAAAATTATTCCTATAATAGGAGGGGAGCTCCCCCTTCTCAAGGAATTCCATTCCATTAACACAAACTCCAGTCGATAAGAAAGGGAAGCCTTGGATGATAGACTTCATTAGATTTATTTATTTTCCTTATTTTTCTTTTATTTTAATGTCTCCCCTACTGTGGGTCATCTAGACTTCTCCATCCCTGAAGGGTTAGTTTCATTGAGAAATTAGGAATTGGGGAGGCTATAACTATGTGGATTTTTTTGAGTTATTATGATTCAATTTAATAAGATTTATTATTCATTCAAAAAAATAAATGAAAATAGGAAAATGAAAAGAAAAAGAATAATTATCAAACCTAATGGATGATGAACTAATAATAATGATCAAAAAAGAAGCACATTGTATTAGAAACATGGAACTCACCAGAATATTTGATGGCTAAGTCTGTTGAACTTCAAATTGAGATACAAAGTTCTAAATCCCCCCACACATAAACCATGTTATCCATCAATCATAAAATATAAACATTAAATTTAAAAGTGAACCAATGTAACCAATATTCAAATTCCAAAGTAATAAAATCAAATAAAAATAAATATCAAATAAAATTATAAAAAATCCACATGAAGTATCAATTTAATTTGTCAATTTTCTAAAAAAATTAATTCATAAATTTTCCTTTTCCACTATGATAAATTATTGAACTTATCCACTCACTCAGTCAGACTCCCCAATTAATTATTATTAAACATTATAAGTCATGATTTACCTCACTTTTTATTATTTTCAACATTAACTCATGATACTATTCAAGTGGAGTAATGATCATATCCCGAGAACATGTTCTTTATCAAAAGTATTGTAAATGAACTAACTTATCCAATTTGTAATTAAAAAATGAACATAAAATCATGAGGACTTGAAATAAAGGTTAAAATGGATATAAGGATAATTTTTTTAGTATTTAGGGTTTAAAAATTAATTCACAAGTATGAGGTCTACCTATTAAGTACAATTCATGATATCCAATAGTGTAATGAAATTATACCATACAAATTAGCAACACCCACATCCCACAAACTAAAAGTAATATCGTGATCATATTAAGCATAATGAATGGTTTGTGTGCCCTTTTTTTAATTTTTCTTTTCTCTTTTTCGGAAGTTATGACTATATCAAACCTCATATCTATTACCTAACCACATATGATTAGAATATTATCGAACTGGAAAATGGGGATTTTTTGTTTTCCAATCTCACAACCCATTTTTATGATTTTTTCCCTATATTGGATTTTTTTAATTGAAGAGGAGAAAACAATGAAAAATAATGAATAAATAAATTGCCATTAATTATTCCCATTAAAATCACCCCCAAACTTCTTCTTTGCAATTTAAATCATCTATTCCCCCATGATTTCATTCACCCTCACATTTCAACTTTAAAATACCTTGAAAACACCTAGAGTTGGGTATGAATGTATAAAAATGTCTTGAAACATGGCTCATTCCTGTAATGGTCATTCATGGCCTCTATGGGATAAAATTAAGATTAATTTAAAGGTGGTATTTTAAGTATAACTATTTTTTTAAAGGATTCATTAATAATTTTAAATGCGTTTTTGCACATTCATATATTTTTCAAGTTCGAATTCAAGTTCCGGTAGATGAAAAATCCGATGACTACCCATGAAATATGCAATATATAAAATAGTAAGTACATGATCTATAAAACCTCTCAAGAAATAGACAAATGATATTGGACAATCACTAAAGGCATGATTTATAATAACAAATCAATCCACATGAATTTTAGAAATTTAAATCATGGACAATAGTATGAAAATTTCATTTACAAGAATCAATCAATTCCATAAGATATTGAGTCCTCATTTCAATATCCATGATTCATTTAAATCATATAATTATCCATTTTACTCACTCAATCTCATTAAAATAGTAATCTAAAACATGGAATTACATGAGTCATAAGAAACTCATGTCTCTTAGATAAGTCATATAATGTAATAATTCAAACATGGGAATTTAATTTCCAATTAGAGCTATAAAACACTAAAAATATGGGGAATAATATTACACCCAAACATTCAAGAATAAAAATCACCTTCTTTTAATGTATTATGGATAGAGAAAACACATGCATTTTTTACTGGTTTTAAATAACTGTTAAGTATCATAAAAATTGATAATATATCAATTGAATAGTGATCACATGACAAGTATATATATTTGGTTTTAACAAATCCTTTTGACACAGACGAATGAGGTGATGGCCTCTAGTAGAAGCATTGTTCACTTTAAAGCCCATTTATCAGATCATTCAAGGGAGATAACATTTCTGGGCTTTTCCACAGACCAAGCCCAAGCTAAGATCCAACAACTTAAGCTAGAGCAAAACCTTTTATTGGAGAAGTTCAAGATCTTTGATATCACGACCCAAACCGTGTTCACCGAACGGCCCTAAGAAATCCCCACAAACCCACACCACACACTTAGGTAATATGAAGTTGTAATAAATGGTTATTTAAAATACCCTATCATTATTATTATGTGCATTTTTTTGTATTGAATAATGATTATATATTCATTTTTTATTGTTACTTTGTAAATGGGTATTAAAACACAGATAGTATTTTTAGATAATGTTTAAATTCAATTAAGAAATATATTTTGATGAAATAATGTATTTTTTAATTAAATATTATTTTAATAAAATACTATTAATAAATTAATTTTTATTAAATATAAAAGATCGTATATTTTTTATGAATATAATTGTAATTTTTATTAATCATTGAATACTGTTTTTGTCAAAACATGTGAATTTTTAATAAATGTTAGTTTTTATAATAAAATTGAAAATTTAAATATTTAGAAAATTTTTTAGATAAAATGAATATTATTTTTTTAATATGGATTTCAAATTATCTAATAGTGATTTTTTCATAATTTTCTAAGACAATCAAATTTTTGGGTAAAAATTAAATATCATATAAATATATTATTTGTTTTATGACAACATAATGACCAAATAGTAATGTAACAAAATAATATAAATGGTATATTCATTCAATATTTGTTTTAAATTTAAAACAATGAGATTTAATATTTGGTTTATTAATTTTATTGTGCCTTAGTGGACCCTATAATACTTAAAAAATATTTTAACATTTTAAAATAATTTCCTTGAGTGTCTGATTAACCTCCACATAATATATCATAATATTTTAATAAGATCTGCCATTATCCATATAAATTATTTTTGTACACTTCCCTTTGGCCCAAATCCTGGTGAAAAACATGGGTTGGTTTGTGGTTCTCAAAATTTTATTATATAGGTTCCAGAACCATAGTTTGTGAAAGAATAAAGAATTCCAATCTCATTTCCTACATAAACCCACCCAACATCCCACTAAACTTCACTAAAAATTATTTTATCACTTCCATACAATTCCATCATCTCTCTATAATCATCCCAAGTCTCCCCAAGCCTTCATGAAGCCCCTCCTAAAGCTCTTGAAGTCACACACTCAAGTAAGGGATTTCTTCCTTTCTCATTTTTGTCTACGTTTCTTTATATTGTTATACCCCTGTTTTTTAAATTACCAATTTTGGGGTATGATTTATTACCTCCACCATTCTTACATTATAATTTTGGAAGTATTATAGAGCTCTTTCTCTCTCATTAATCCCTCCCATGTACATCTGTCACCATGCTGGAATTTTATAATAGTTATTCCATTTCTCTTATTTCATCAAGCTCCTTTATTATGTTAAACCTTATATTTCAAAATTTCTTGTGTTGGGACATGTATCTATATTACCCTATTACATTAAATTTCATGTACATGTAATGAGATATCCATTTTTCTCTCATCAGCCATTTTTTTAATTATTTTGTCACACCATTATGCTACCCAAATTACACTGCAATTTTCCATGCCAAAATCATCATGTAGTGAATACCATGCCCCTTTATCTATCAAGTGTCTTCACCAATATGAACATATACTTATTTATTATAGATTTTCATGTATGTATTAAACATTAATTTATTGTGGAATAAATGATGATGTTGAATTTTTTCCATTTTATATGATCCATGTGGCACACTTATGACTGAAATGGAATGTTTATAAAGGGTGCACCCTAAGAGCCCTCCAATGCATTGCGTAATGTTTAGTATCATGATATTCTGGTGAAATTAGAGTTTAATAATGAAAATTCAAGTGAAATGAGGGTTTAATCACTCTAATTCATGTTGAATGAGGGTTTACTCATACTAATTCATGTGTAATGAGGGTTTACTCATGTGAACCCATGTGCAATGAGCCTTGGATCATGGAAATATCATGTTGTATGTTGTTTCCAAATTTCCATGTTATGATAATCATTCTATATCAGTCCTTTATATAAATGTTTATATTTTTCACCATTAAAATTACAATTTCCTAACATGTACTTTATTCTTCATGTTATGCCTCATTTACTCCGTTACTCAGCAATATATCTCACCTTTTATTTTGTATGTCCACAGGTTATCCCATTCAATGATAAGTATGAAGGAATGTTGTGGTTATATTATAGAAGTTTTAAATAATGATGTTGGATTTTATGTCTTATGTAGTCATGTAGTATTCTTCATTTCCCAAGACACTAGACCTCTCGATCCTCGGAGTTATCTTAAGTTCATTTTTATATAATAAATCTTGTTTAAATAGGTAATAAAGAGAAGGGTTATTATAGTTTGTATAAAAGGATATGTATAATTATTTTTCTAATTAATATTAGAAAACCGTAGATAATGAATTGGGGATAATAATTAGTATGATAAAAACATCCCTGTATTTGGGTGAGTATAGAGTATGTGGTTTATCATGAAAATATATCTATGTCTGGATACGAACAAGTAGAGGTGGCTCTAGAACTGATGTATCAATGGGTAACACCCTAAAACAACACTTTGATCTAAACTCGAACGAGATCTGGTGTAAGATAATGGGCCTTGCTTCACTCTTTGTTCGACACTCCCAGGGGATATTCATTGGTATATTCATAAGTATAGTATAATCCATTATTTAGGGAATAAAAAACACCCCTAAAATATATGATGGGAAGTAGATCATGGATAACATACATTAAAGTATATAAATTCATAAGTTAAGGAAATTATTGTAATTTATATTCTATCCCTTTTGGTCATTGGATTTCCTTTTATGTTTGACCCATAAATTTTATTTCATTCCATTCAATGACCGGTAATAGGAGGACTTGGGCAATCAAATTATGTGAAGATCAATGTGATGACTATTCTAGTGAGACTCTGAATCTGATGGGAGTGGTAATTGAAAACTTTATCATGTTACTCTCCCAGTTAACTCATGTTTTGAATAGAAACATGGTTCAAGAGTAATATCCAACCCCCCTAAGAAATAACAATCCACAATCAATATTTTCATGAGAAAAAAGAATCTTACTTTCAATGGATAATCTAATCCCCCAATTGTTGAAGAATGGATCAACTCCATTGAGATGATATTCTCCATCTTTAAATGTTCTGAAGAAGAGAAGGGTTTTCTGGATGCTTATCATATTGAGGTTTATGCTAACCGATGGTGGACATTGATCAAAAATACGAATCATGAGGAAGAAGTTGAGGCATTGGAAGGGAAGCATTTCTGGAAAATATTTTGCGATAAATATTTTACTCGTTTAATCTGACATAAGATGGGAAGGGACTTTCTTGCCCCCATGAGAAAAGACGACGAATCCATCTGGTCATACATGGAATTACAAGGATTTCATGATATGCCTCTGACTTTGTCATTACCCCTGATTGCAAGGTTGACTGCGTCTTTGGTGGGCTCAAACCTAGCCTACGACAATACCTTGCCATCCGTGACTTCAATAGCTATGAGGAAATTTTACGATGTGGCCTCAATGTCAAAATGGATATCAGTGAATCTTAAGGGTATCACGGGGATTAGTAGGAAAATGAGGAATTTAATTCTGGTGGTCCGATAGATAAGTCCATCATTTTTAAGAAATTCCAACACCCCACTTGCCAATGGTGTACAAAGAAGCACTCCGTAAATTACCTAAACGGGATGAGGAAATTCTTTAGGTGTGGTAGAGAAGGGAACCTGGCCATTAATTTCCAATAATAAAAACACATTATTGTGGTAAAGGATAGGAATTATCTATTCGAACCATAATTCATTGATCATTACTTCAACTGCAAGGAACCAGAGCACTTTTCAAAATAGTGCCCTATGCCAAGGGTTTTCAGAGGAAACCAACAACCTTCAATGCAGAAAGGGAAATCTTTTCCAATCACTACTGCTAAAGTAAATCCCAACAATGAATTAGTGATATGTACAATAGTTATTCATTCAGGAATAATGAACATACATTTTTATTCTGGTTATATGCATTATTTTATGTCACAAAGGATTAGTAGATCAATCCAAACACAACAACAAATCATCGAAGTAGAGATGTTGGTGAGAATGGAACATGAAAAAATTATTTCATCCCATTAATATAACTCCTCCACCATCAAAATTTGTGGATTAAACATCCCAGAGAATCTCATCAAAATCCCTATGGTGGGATTTGTTTCAATTATTTACATGGATTGGAATCACCTATATAGAGCCTACATAAATTTATGTTGGAGGGAAATATTTCCTCATATGGGGAATCAAACCCCGATTTTGTACAAGTGCAAGGAGGATGGTGAATATTCTTTAGCACCATCATCTCAAGTGTGGATATTATTTCCCTTTTAGAACACTTATATTTCTCATATGATTGATTATAAGGAAGGAACCATACTAAAAGACATATATATTTTGAGGTAATTTGATAAAGTGTTTCCCAAGGAATTGTATTGTCTTCATCCTAGAAGAGATGTTGAATTATAAACTGATTTTATACCTGGGGAGATTCCAATTTCTAATACTCTTTGTAGAATGGATGTTGTGGAGCTTGAGGATATAAAGAAAAAAATACATGATAATCTTGATAAAGTGTTTATATTCCCATGTTCTTCCGCAAGGGGTCCATCAGTCCACTTCATTAAGAAGAAGGATGGGTCAATGAATCTTTTAATTGATTATCGTGAGATCAACAAAATCATGATAATTAACAAGTATCCTTTGAATAAGTTGATGACTTGTTCAATCAACTATATAGTGAAAAAATAATTCTCCAAAGTGGATCTTCAGACAGAAAATTACCAAGTAAGGGTGAAGAATGTCGATATCCCCAAGACTTCTTTTTCATACAATGTACGAGAACATTGAATTCATTGTAATTCCTTTCAGACTCAATATTTATCTAGAAATATTCATGGACATGACGAATAGAGTCTTTAGAGATTACCTTAAATAAATTTGTTATTATTTATTGATTATATTCTAATACACTCCAAAACTAAGGGGGAGAATGAGGAGAATCTAAGCTCTGTACAAGATACCTTGTTTAAGGCGAAGCTCTATGAAAAGTATAAAAAGTGTGAGTTTTAGTTGATGGAGGTCCCATTCATGGGTCATATCATCACAAACAATAGGATATATGTGGATCACTCGCAGAAAAATACAATTAAGGGATGGTCGAGGCTGACATATATGATAGATATCAATAGCTTCCTTGGGTTATCTAGATATTATCACCGGTTTGTGAGACATTTCTCACAATTTTCAAACCCTCTTACCATGATAACCTGGAAGGGAGTCAGGTTTTCTTAGAGCGATTAATGTAATTATTATTTCAAGGTGTTGAAAAGGAGGCTTATCACTACTTTTGTGCTCACACATCCCACAAGTGGAGAACTTTCCATGATATACAGTGATGCTTCAAATATTGTAATGGGATGTGTGTTGATGAGAATTGCAAAATTCATTGCCTATTATTCAAGGAAATTTAAATTTCATGAGAAAAACCATCCAAAACTTGATCTATAGTTGTTTGATGTAATCTTTACTTTTAAAATTTGGGAATATTACCTATTTGGGGAGAAGTATGAAATATATGGAGATGAAAAAATCCTCAATTATATATTCACATAGAATGAGTTGAATACGTGTAAACAAATATGGAAAGAGCTGATAAAAGAGTGTAACTGCTCAATCCATTACCACCCTAGGAATGTGAACTGGGTGTTAGATGATCTACATATAAAGAAACAAATGTTTCTATCCATGATGAGAATTTAAAAGCATATAATCTTCCTAGATTTGATGAATATGGTCATGGGGATAATAATGAAGGGAAAATCGTTAATCCTTTCAGAAACGACTGCTCAATTGTTTCTTTTGGAAAGGTTGATAAATGGTCAAAAAAATGATGTGGGAATTCAGAATAATGTATAAACTATCAGAAAAGGGAAATACTTATAGTTCAATGTTTATAATGAAGAAATTGTGATATTTAGGAGTGTGCTATATGTTCTATCAAATCAAAAAAATAAAGGATGAACTTTTGTATGATGCACATTGTTTTAATTTATCCATTCACCAATGAAATGTAAATATTTACCAAGATCATTGAGATAATTACTTTTGGGAAAACATGGAGAAAGTGATCACTGAGTATACATAAAATTTATTGTTATGTCAACAAGTGAAGGTTGAGATGTAGAAGTATAAGGGGATGATTCAACCATTACCCATACCAACATGGAAATAGGAAAATATCACCATGGATATTGTCATAGGGCTTACAAAGACATCTAATGGAAAAATGCTATCTGGGTTTTTGTGGATCATCATTCAATGTCTCGAAATTTCATTGAAATTCGAGAGGATTTATCATTGTATCAACTAGAACATATATGCATTAGATAAGTCGTATGACTACATGTAGTACCACTATCGATTTAATACAATCAAAACCATAGATTCACCTCTATGATTTGGAAGAGTCTCCAAAAAACACTAAATACTGAGTTCAACATCAGTATGACTTATCATTCTCATACTAATATCCAATATGAGTAGACAATTCAAACACGTGAGGACATGTTGAGAGCATTCTCAATGGACATCATAGGAGGATGATATCAACATCTTCCTCTGGTTTAGTTCCCTTAAAATTATAGTTTCCACTCAAGAATCCAAGTGGATCTTAATAAATCCCATTATTGGAAGAGGTGAAGGACACCAACATGTTGGGATGATGTTGGGGTACAAAAAATCCTAGGTCCAAAATTGGTTGATGAAATGGTGGAGAAGATTAAGACCATCCAGTAGCACATTAAAGCTGCTCAGAGTCGACAAAAGAGCTATGCTGATAATCATCGATGAGACCAAGAGTTTGATGTTGGAGACTTGTAATTTCTCTACATATACCCATGGAAGAGAGTCATAATATTTTGGAGGAAGGGAAATCTTAATCCAAGGTACATTGTCCCTTTTGAGATCCTTGATCACAGTGGGGTAGTGGCCTATCAACTAGAACTCCCACCAAACATGCCTCAAGTATATGATGTATTCCATGTATCACTCTTGAGGATGTACATACATGACCCATCACATGTACTCAATAAAGCAGTGGTACCATTGTATAATGACCATTATAATGAAGAGAATCTAGTGAAGATCTTAGATCATCCGAAAAATGTTTTACAAAATAAAAAAATTCATCTCTTCATAGTGTTATGTAGAAATATCAAGTTTGAAGAATAAAATGCCCCTCATCACGTGTGTTGATGATAAATGAAAAACTCATTGCCTATGATTCAATGAAATTGAATGTTCATGGCAAAAAATATCCAACACATGATCAAGAGTTGGCTGCAGTAATCTTAACATTAAAAATTTGGAAACATTTCCTCTCTGGGGAGAAGTGTAAAAAATATAAGGATAAAAAAGCCACAATTATATATTCACATAGAGAGAGTTGAATATGTGTCAAAAAATATTGTTAGATCTAATCGAAGACTTTGACTATTCAATCCATTACCACGCTAGGAAAGAAAACAGGGTGCCAGATTTTCTATGTATAAAGGAACCAATGATTTTATCATTAATGAGAATTGAAAAGGAACCAATATTCCAATATTTGATGAAGATGGACATGGGAATCATAATGAAGGGAAAATCATTAATCATTCCACAATTAATTTCCCAACTATCTATTTTGGAATGGTTGAAGGATGTTCAAAATGAGGATATTGGAATTTAGAAGAATGTAGAAACTATCATAAAAGGGAAATCTAGAGAGTTCACTGTTAATGAAAAATGAATTGTGATATTTGGGAAAGGACTCTATGTTCCATAAAATCTGAAATTAAAGAATGAACTTTTGGATGATGCACATTGTTCGAATTTCTCCACTCACCTACGGAACACAAATGTGTACCGAGATCTCAGAGAGAATTATTTTTGGGATATCATGAAGAAGGAAATCACAGAGAATACATCAAATTTGCTGGTATATCAATAAGTGAAGTCTGGGAGGTAGAAGTTTGAGGGGATTATTCAAACATTACCCATACTAATATAAAAATGGGAGAACATCACCATGGAAATTGTCATAGGACTTCCGAATACATTGAAAGGAAAAAATTCAATTTTTCTTTTTGTGGATCGTCTTACAATGAATACACATTTCATTGCAATTCAAGAGGATTTCTCATTGGATCAACTGGCACAGATATACATCAGAGCAGTGGTAAGGCTACATGTAGTACCACGATCAATTTTATCCAATCGAGATCCTAGATTGCCCTCCATGTTCTAGAACAGTCTCCAATACACTCTGAATACTGAGCTAAACCTCAGTACGGCTTATCATCCTCAATCTAATGTCTAAACTAAGCGGACAATCCAAAAAGTTGAGGACATGTTGAGATCATGCTCAATGGACTTCAAAGGAGGATTAGATCAACATTTTCCTCTGGTGGAGTTCTCTTACAATAATATTTTCCGCTCAATCATCCAAATGGATCATAATGAATCCCTTTATAGGAAGAGTTATAGGACACCAACATGTTTGGATGAATATGGGGAGTGAAAAATCCTAGGTCCAAAAATGGTCATAGAAATGGTGGAGAAGTTTAAGACTATCTAGCAGCACATTAAATCTACTCAGAGTTGACAAAAGATCTCGGATGATAATCATTGACGACGCCTAGAGTTGGAGGTTAGATTCATGGGATTCCTCCGCATATCACCTTGGAAATGAGTTATGAGATTCCAGAGGAAGGGAAATCATAGTCCAAGGTACATAGTAACTTTTTGAGATCCATGATCACATTAGAGTAGTGTCATGTTGACTAGAACTCCTACCGAACCAGCCTCAAGTACATGATGTATTCTATGTATCACTCTTGAGGAAGTACATAACAGACCCATTGCATGTACTCAATCTAGAGGTAGTACCATTTTAGAATTACCTCTCCTATGATGAGAATCTAGTGAAGATATTCGATTATAGTGAAAATTTTTTACAAAAAAATAAAATTCCCTTCATCATAGTGTTGTGAAGAAACCATAAGTTGGATGAAAAAAAATCCCCTCATCATGTGTGTAGAATAAAAATTAAAATTTCATTGCCTATGCTTCAAGGAAATTGAATGTCCAGGAGAAAAACTATCCAACACTTGATCTGGAGTTGGCTCCAGTAATATTCAATTTAATTTTTTTTCAACATTACCACTTTGGGGAGAAGTATGAAATATAACAGGATAAAAAAAGCCTCAATTATATATGCACATAGAAGGATTTTAATTTTTGTTAATGAATATGTCTTGAGAAGATCAAAGAATATAACGGCTCAATACATTACAGACCTAGGAAAACAAACAGGGTTCCAAATTCTCTATGTATAAAAGAACGAATGATTCTATCATTGATAAGAATTGAAAAGGATCCAATCTTCCTATATTTTATGAATATAGAAATTAGAGTCATAATGAAGGGAACATCGTTAATCCTTTCGGAAATTATTTCTCAACCATCTCTTTTAGAATGGTTGAAGGATGCTCAAAAGGATGATGTGGGAATTTAGAAGAATGTGGAAACTATCAGAAATGGGAAATCCTCAGAGTTCAATGAAAATGAATAAGGAATTGTTATATTTGGGAAAATACTATATTTTCCATCAAATCTGAAAATTAAATAATAAACTTTTGGATGATACAAATAGTTAAAATTTCTCAATTCACCTAGGAAAGATAAATATGTACTGAGATCTCCTAGAGCATTATTTGTGGGATAAAATAAAGAAGGACATCACAGAGTATACATCAAATTTCTTAGTATTTCAACAAGTGAAGTCTAAGATGTATAAGTCTAAGTTGACATTACAACCATTACCCATGACAACATGGAAATTGGAGAACATCACCCTGGAAATTGTCACTGGACTTCCGAAGACATCCAAAGGAAAAAATGCTATCTGGTTTTTTGGGGATCATTTTACAAAGACTGCACATTTCATCACAATTGATAGGATTTCCCTTTGGATCAACTGGAACAGATATACATCATAGAATTGGTAAGGCTACATGTATTACCACTATGAATTTTATCCAATCGAGATCCTAAATTCACCTCTATGTTATGGAAGAGTCTCAAACACACTTTGAATAATGAGATGGACTTCAATACATATTATCATCCTCAAATGGATGTCCAATCTAAGAAGAAAATCCAAACACTTGAGGATGTGTTGAGATCATGATCATTGGACTTAAAAGGAGGATAAGATCAATAGCTTCCTCTGGTTGAGTTGTCTTACAATAATAGTTCCCACACAAGAATCCAAATGGCACCTAATGAAGCCCTTTATGGGAAGAGGTTTAGGACACCGACATGTAGGGATGAAGTTGGGGAGAGAAAACTCATAGGTCTAGAAATCATCGAAGAAATGGTGATCAATTCTAAGACCATCCAGCAGCTCATTAAAGCTACTTAGAGTTGACAAAAGAGATATGATAATAATCATCGATGAGAACTAGAGTGTCATCTTGGAGACATGGTATTCCACCACATATCCCCATAGATGAGAGTTATGAGATTTAGGAGGAAGCTAAATCAAATTCGAAGGTACATCTTCCCTTTTGAGATCCATTATCACATTTGAGTAGTGGCCTCTCGACTAGTACTCCCACCAAACCTGCCTCAAGTACATGATGAATTCCATGTATCACTCTTGATGAAGTAAATACCTAACCCATCACATGTACTTAATATAGTGGTGGTACAATTTTAGAATTAACTATCCTATGAATATATTCCAATGAAGATCTTTGATTGTAGTGAAATGTTTTACACTGTACGAAAATTCCCCCCGTCACAGTGTTGTGGGGAAACAATAATAGGATCATTCCATTTGAATACCATTTATTGAATCATTTGAGGGATATATAATTTATAGGAATTTCCCTATACCAATACCAAGTTGAGATCCAAAAACATAACCATGATCAAAAATATTTATAGGAGATGTTCAAGCTCATTGAGATCATGACCAAAACCATGTTCACCGAACGACCCCAAGAAAGCCCTACCATCGCACACCATACTCTTAGGGAATATGATGGTGTAATAAAGGGTTCTGTAAATACACCCTTGAACTATGATTATGTTCATTATTTTTGTATAGAATAAATAATATACATTTATTTTATTATTATTAATTTGTAAATAGTTTTTAAAGCACAAATATTGTTTTTAGTTAATATTAAATTAAGAAATCTATTTTGATGAATTAATATATTTTTAGAATTAAATATTATTTTAATAAAATATTATTATTAAAAAATTAATTTTTATTAAATATAAATGATCATATAATTTTTATGAATATAATTGTAATATTTTTTAAGGGTTGGATACTATTTTTTGTCAAAACACATGAATTTTCTATAAATGTGGGTTTTTATTTTAAAAGTAAAAATTCAAATATAGAGAAAATTATATAGATAAAATGAATATTATTTTTGGAATTAGGATTTTGTAATAGTTCAACAATAAAATTTCATAGTTTTCTGAGATAGTTCAAATTTTTGGGTAAAAATTAAATACCGTTTAAATATATAATGTGTTATATGACATCATAATGACCCAAAAGTGGTGGAATAAAATAATATAAAATTAATTTTTAGAAAATTTATGTTTTACCTTTAAAATAATGTTATTTTAGATTTGATTGATTAATTTTATTGTGTCTTATTGGACCCTTCAAGACTTATAAAACATTTTAACTTTTAAAATGACTTCATTGAGAGTGTGACTCACCTCCACATAAGATAGCCTAATATTTTAATAAGACCGGTCATTGGCCTTATATTATAATTTTGAACACCCCCCTTTTCCAAAAAAATGTGGTATAAACTAGTGTATAGTTTTTGGTTTGGTATATTTAATTATATAGGTTCCATAACCTATGTTTGTGAAATATTAAATAATTCCCCACTATTTCCAATATAAACACACAGAATCTCCAACTTCAGTTCACTAAAAATACTTGGAGCACGCCCCTACTATACCCATATCTCTATATAATCCCCCCACAGTGCCCCAATCACCCAATATGCCCCTCCTAAAGCTCTTTAATTCACACACTCAAGTAAGGGATTTATTCTTTTCTCATTTTTGTCCAAGGTTCTTTATGTTATTATACCTTTTTATTTTCAATTAAAAAATTTGGGGTGTTATTTCACTCCTCCCTCATACTAACATAATTGTTTTTGAATGATGATATACTGCTTTCTCTCCCATTAATCCCTCCCATGTACACACATTTTCATCCTGAAATTTCACAAGAGTTATTCCCTTTCTCCTTTTTCTTTAAGTTTCATTATTATGTTACACATTCTATTTCCAAATTTCATGTAATGTTACATGTATCTATATGACCTCATTACATTCCATTTCATTTAAATTTGATGAAATATCACGTTCTGTCACATAAAACATTTTTACAAATTATTACATGAACACATTATGCACCCAAAGTTGCACAGTGATTTTCAATAACAAAATCATCAAGTTATGTATACCATGCCCATTTATCTATCATGGGTAATCAAATTTATCCACATATAATTATTTATTATTGAGTTTCATGTATTTATTTCACATTCCATTATCATGTAATAAAGGATGATGTTGAATGATTCCATGTTATATGATCCATGTGGCACACATATGCATGATATGAAATTTTTTTAAAGTGTGTACCCAGATAGTGATCCATTGAATAGGGTAATGTTTAGTATCTTGATACACCATGTTAAATGAGGGTATAATCAAGATAATTCAAGTGAAATGAGGTTTTACTCATGCTAATTCAACTGAAATGATGGTTTACTCATGCTAATCCAAGTGCAATGAGGGATTACTTATGCTAATCCATGTGCAATGAGCCTTAGCTCATGATAATACCATGTTGTATATTGTTTCCACTTTTCCATGTTATGTTAGTCATGCTATATCATGAATTTATATTCATGTTTCTCTTGTTCTACATCGATATGACTATTTCCTAAGATGTACTATATTCTTCATGTTATGCCTTGTTTACTCCCTAAATGGGCTTTATAGCTCACCCTTTTCCTATGTATGTCCTCAAGTTATCTCATGCCATGCTAATTATGAAGGAATGTTGTGGTCATGTAAAAGAGGTTTTCAATAAATATGTTTTATTTTATTTCTTATGTTGTAATGTAATATTCCTAATTTCCTTTGAAACTAGTCCTCTCTATCATCTAAGTTATATTAAGTGAAATTTTATGTAATAAATCATTTTTAAATATGTAATAAAGACCAAGTTTGTTATAAATACAATTAAATACTTTAGAATTGAAACTCTTAATCCCATTTAAAATTGACTCTTTAACATGGTTTTCTTAGTTTATTTCTAAAAACCTTTCATGATGTGTGGTGTGTTAAGTATCTCCATTATCACACTTGCGTCATCTTAAATAATGGATCTAAAATGTTAGAATAAAAATAAATGATAGTATATGTATATTCAATAATTCATGTTTGTGACCGAGGGGAAGAGTGATCTATGGGGGAAAATGCAGGTTTCCTTTCAAAAGCACTTTTGAATAATGTAGTGATCTGAAAAAAAAAATTAATTTTTTTTTTAAAAATCCTAGAACACAATATTCTATCCCCCACACATAAATGAGGAAGTGTCCTCAATACATTAAAATGGATATAACATGTAAGAATATTTGAAAATGAATCATTGAAATAAATAAAATGTAAAAGAGAGGTATGGCCTAATTATTTTTATTGATAAAAAGTTTATAGGAGATGGATCTCTTACACTAGATCTTTCGTCCTTCCTATTAAGGAAATGTTATACCATCAAGAGTATAATTTGTATCCCAAGATTCCAAAACACCTGAAAATCCCTTGAAATTTTGTTCATCTAATATTTTTTTCAATCTTTACTGATATTTGTTGCAACATTATTGGAATATGAACGTCACTATTTTTAAGTATTTGTGATGTCCTTGGAAAATTCCTCTCTTTTCATGATGCGGGAGATTGATCCTCAATTTTATTTACCCACACTAACTCTGTCTTGGTTTTTACCTCTACACATTTAAATAAACTAGGCCTCTTTTGAAATTGATTGCATATAGGTTTAACTTTTTTTATCATCCACTCATCAAATTGGTTTGATAATATTCTATAAAGACCTCTACAGTATTAATGTGTTTTTCCCTAACCTTGTTCATATCTTGTTCAATATTATAGAATATGGTATTCTTATCATCTAGTTATTCTTCCTTCACAGCAACTTCCTTCAAGAGATCTGTGATAATCATTTCATGTTTAGACTCTTTCAGTTTATACTTGTCAACCTCAATTTCTTCTCCTGGTACTGATTCTCCAGCCTCTTCGAACAAACTATACAAGAATTATTATGTTTTCCCTTATAAATTTTCACTTGGTTATTTTCCTTCATTGTTCTATATTTGATTTAGTGAATTAACATTTGACAGATTCTTCATGTTTTTGAGTATGTTGAAATTCCCTCTACTATATCGGAGATCCATTGATAGTGTTCCCCCGTGCACATTTATGATAGTATTTATAGTCTTTATGAATGGTCTTACCATGATGATGGGTGAGTGAAATTAAATCATATCTTATTCCATTGTAATCACACAAAAGTTATCTAGGAATTTTAGATCTTTGACCTCTACAAGAAAATATTCTATGACATCTTCTTGGAAAATGGTGGATCGATATGTGAGCTGGACCACGACTCTAGAAGAATTAAAATTTTCCAATCTATAATGATCTAAATACATAGTTAAGAATAATATTTATTGAAGATCGAAGATTAGAAAGCACATTAGAAAAATTTAAATAACCAATAGTGTCGGGAATATAGAATTCCCTAGGATATTGAAATTTTTGTAGTATTGGGGGTGTGATCAGTTTCGAGATGCTTCTTCCAATGTTAATTATTTCATTTCCATCTATCATCATTTTTTAGAGTACATATCCTTTGTAGTTTTTCATTTTTTTGGATTTGAAGGATTTCCTCTAATATAGGGATGCTAATCACATATTTTTAGATGGTTTCCGAAACTACCTATTGAATTAAATCTTCTTCAACCTTCGTTGACTCAATGATTGAATATGGTAATGAAGATGGGATATACGTTTTCTTCATTAGTTGTTTTTACAAAGGTGTGTCTTGTCTTTCCATCCAGAACCTTCTTCTTTATCCTTTTTTTATGATCTTATTCTTTTTGACGGACGTGTTGAGCTTCATGAGGTTTCGTGGAATTATCATACTCACATTGTTCAGGTAGTGTGAGCTCCTTCCTACTTCTGGTTATGATTGCACTAAAATTATCTTTTGGATTTGGAATAGTTTATATAGGGTGTTTTTTGTGATTCTTAGAAGGATGATCTGTAAGGCTATCAATATTATTTTTCAAATTTTTCATTGCCTTATTTACCTCTCAAAAATCAATTTTAGAGAGGTTATTTTGAGAAATTTTTTATTATTGTTCAAATGTTTTCTATTGGTATGGTTTTTTGTAGGGTTGTTGGAATATTTGAGTGTTCTGGTATCACTACTTCTGGAATGGAGGTTGATTTTTTTATTAATTTTGAAAAGGAGGTCTATCCTGGATCTACTGTAATCCACATCCAAGTTGGGATTGGGTCTTACAAGGATGGTTTGGTTGGAATTTCATTTTTATAATGGGATTCAAACCACATTTATCCCCTTCACTTCTAGACATTGACCAGTGTAATGATATGTAAGAGATAACAAACCACATACCTGAGTATAGACTAGTTGTTCCTTCACGTGATTTATAGAAATTTGTCTCATAAAACCAGTCATTTCCTTTAGTGATACATCATGTAAGGTTGAAAAAGAATATGAATCCCTGACATCATAGATGAGACACTTTCTCATACCTATATTTCCAAATTGTTGTGAGTTTTGTGAATATTTTCAATCAGTCCTTTTACATTCACTATGGACTTGTCAATCAATGCTCCTCCAGATGATTAATCTTGCATGTTGTGATCATTATCAAGATATCTGTGAATGAAGAAAAAATTGAAATGGTTTTCTTTCATAGTCTTATGTGGAAAACTGTCATAGAGATTATCGAATTTCTCCTAGTACTCATAAAGTGTTTTCCCAATCGATTGGTGAATGCTAAAGATCACTTTTGGGATAGCTGTTCTCCTAGATGGGGGAAAACGTTTCATGAAGAATCTTTGAAGATATTTCAAGTCATGGACTTCTCCAGGATGTAGACTATACAACCATTCCTTTGTTGATCCCTCAAGGGAGAAGGATAATTCCCTCCACATTACTTGTTCTTTTTCATCATTTCAAGGTCAGCAACTAGATCACACATCTGTAAATTCATAAATTTGTATATGGGGGTCTTCCCCTATAGGAAAACCGAATTTTTGAAGAATTTTTGAAGAATTTTAATCATGTTAATGTGAAATTATGAATAATTTTCTATGGATTTGATAGTTAGTTATTTTTTCTATTTAGAGAATTGAGGTGTGCAGAGATCGTGTAGTGTTTGGATGAGATTTGCAGCCATTATTGTAGGTTCAGAGTGATCATTGGATGTGCCACCTAAATCCATGACATGCATTTTTTAAAAATCCATTTTCAAATTTTCCTATCTTAGTATTATTAATATGCATTCAATTTCAGAATTTAATTTAAATAAAATTTTATTTGAACAATGGATCATTCCAAAAAATAATGCTTTCATATTTGTTTTTGGTTTTGAGCCAATTCCTCCCCAGAAATAACACAATGTTTTATGCACACCAGTCGTGGGGAATTTCAAAATAATATTTAAAATTACCTATGTACAGTATAGTATTTGATCCTAGATTATCCCTTGAAGAGGAGTACACACAACCCTACATTGTAACTTTTCTTTGTTTTCTGAAAACAATTGATTTTAATTAAATTTTGAATTTGTGTGAGAAAAAATCATCATAAATTGATTTTTTTGAATGATAAGTACATTGATCAGATCGGTTTTTTTCTTCACCTAATGTGGTGCAATAATGGTTTCCATGTATGGGACTTTTCATTCCTATCTCTAGTTAGATAGAGACTTGTCTACCATTTCCTTTCTCTCCCTTAGACATTTAATAATGGTAAGAATATTCATATTTGAAACCTAATGTTGGTTTATTCTTCTTCCCATGTGCATAATGACTATCAAACACTTACCACCCAAAGCTAATCTATTCCACCATATAGATAAAAGAATTGGTTGGATGGGATTTCATCAATGACCAATGTAATTTAAATTAGCAAAATTAAAACATAACATAACTGCATTTTCAATTAAATACTGAATTTTGGAATTGATACCATATTTATAAAGAAATGATATTATTAAATTGAATTATAATTACTCATGCAAAACACATAGGTATAACCTCCCACTTTCCTGATCAATCAAAATAAACTAACCCTCCATGGATTGGTATGTCAAGATGATATGGGAGAGGGGAGACATTAAAATAGAAGAAAAACAAAGAAAATAAATAAATATAAAGATGTTTTTCATCCAATTTTTCTCTATCTGGCTGATTAGAGGGTGTGGGAATGGAATGAAATGACTTAATATGGAGGACCTCCCCTCCTTTTAATAGGAAGAATTTTTATTCCAATGTTTATGAATTTTACCCTCCATAAATAATAGATTCATGTGTCACCTCTTTCATTAAAGATGTTTATAAATGTGTTCTACATGTCCCCTGCAAATCATAAAATATATTTCCATGTTTTGAGATAGTTATTTCCATTTCAATCCAATAATTTATTCCATCTATTAAACAACTCCAGATATTAAACATCTGGATTTTCATGCATTAGTAGACATAAAGAAGACCTATTAATGAATTATATCCTTCATTAATATTATTCCAAAACATATTATGCATATACCCACTAAATGGAAGATTAATTTTCCTCCTAATGAAGGAGTTATAAATTTTTATTGATTGTTACTTTTTATGGATGAAGGTTATGAGAAACATCCTTCAAAATATTGATTTCAAATGAAACATTGGTGATCTAATAACACCATTAAATTTATCATATGAATGAGAATATGATTCCTTTTCTTATAAAGGTGTAATCACCTAAATTGGAGGTGTCTAGATGACCACCAATAACTCTATTTTTTATTAAAGAAAAGGTTGAACAATAAAAGGAAAGATTGGGGACCAAAACATGGTGGAAGAAAATAATGATGTCTTAGGGAATCACCTAATACAATGTTGACACACTCTGTGGGAAAGGATCCCAAGCTAGAGAAGGAGAAAAAATCATCATCGTGAGGTAGTCAAGAAGTAAGGAAGTCTTCCACATTGTTGCCCTTGGTCCAAGTATTAAGTAATCTAGTGCAGCTGTTCTTGAGAAGCTTTCATTACCGAATATGGAATTAAATTCTCCATGGAGTGGAAATGTGACCCATTAGCTGATCATAGAGGATTTTTTATTCCATTTAGATCTCTAAGAAATGTAGATGTTTAGACAGTCTGAACTGAATTCCGTTCAGAAGTGATTAGGCCTCGGCCGGTAGGTAATCTCCACTACAGAAGAAGGCAGTGTACGCTACTACCAAGATACCCTAGGAATTATGAATCACACCACCACCACTCATAATTCCCATAGAACAAGACCCATTGGAATTGGGCTTCAGCCCTCCAAGTGGTGGTCTCTAGAATATCCAATGACTCATAGAGACCCAGTTGTAGATAACCTGCACCATATGGAAAAGCAACTGCCTCAGCATTGGAGCATTCCCCCAATTTTTCAAGAGGTCCCCCAGGTCATTTATCATCCATTTAGTTCTACCGATCAAACCCACCTTCGACCACTCAACTCCTTTAAAACTAGATTTGTTCTTTGCCTCCCAAATATACCAACAGATGGTGAAAAAATAAATTTCCCTCTCCTGATTCTTCTTGTTATTAGACCCAACTCCATTGAACCACCACTGAAAGAAGGGTTCACTAAAACAGATTGAAGGTGAAAAGCTGGAGAACACCCCAACTACTTCCCAAACTATGTTTGCCCATTCTCTCTCAAAAAATAGGTGTAAGGTGGTCTCAACACTGGGGGTCAGATAGTAAGAACATTTGGAAGAAATTGAAACCCACTTCTGACAGATCTCCTCATCTATAGAGATGACATGGTGTACAAGCCTCCAAGTGAGGAAATTATATTATGGAAGAACACTTTTTCTCCAGAGGTGGTGGGCCCATATATCCTAAGCTTGGACACCCTGATGTAATGACCTATAGGATTGAACAGAAAAATAACCAGAAGAGGTATCCTTGAAAACACACCAATCTGGGTCATCCAAGAGTTTGATGAGATTGAATACATTGAACTAATGTATATTTAGGACTTCGTGGATGATTCAAGAGGATAACATTCTTGCTTGAATGTGATTTTAGTGACCAGACATCCCAGAAATCCAATACTATCCCCTTACCAGTTTTCATGCCAAAACCTGATGTCGCTGTAGCTGATGATCCAACATGACTAGCTAAGAAGCAAGGTATATTCCCCTGAATGGTTCTCCAAAGGTAGGATGGGTTTCTCATTTGTTCTAGGTAGTTCCCATACTTCTCCTTAATAACTCATGCCCAAATATTACACCCAACAACTAACTCCCAAGCCAACCTCGCATGATGGAAATGCATCATTTTAGAAACACTTCTGAGACCTATTCCACCATGTTCCATGGGAAGGGCCATTTAGGACCCGGATGGCCAATGGTACTAACCCTCCAAATGGGAATCCCAGTTTAAATATTTCATAACCTAGTCAATACTCTTAAAAACATCCTTGAGGACCTTAATAACATAGAGAAAATGCATGAGAATCAATGTAAGAATACTATTAACTAGAGTAATCCCCCCTAATGGAAAGGAGTGTATTTTTACAATTATTGAAGCGAGATGATATTTTCCCCAAATATTTATCTAAATGATTGATATGAAGCCTCTGTGATATGATTAGGGTGCCAAGGTATTCTATAGGATAACTATGGATACTAACTCCCAAGTGAGATTCAATACCACAACAATGCCTTTCCGGACAAAACCTGGAGATGTAGTTATGACTATTATCTCTATTAATTTTTTCCCACTCCATTTGCAGTAATCATCAAGAATTGTATTTATAACCCAAATAGATCTAGAGCTCCCATTAATGAATAGAACTGTATCACTTGATAACATAAGGTGAGACAAATTCTGGAAAACAAGACGGCAGTGAAAAGGCTAGATGGTGCCCTCTTTCATGGTATCTTTGATGTATATTCTCAAAGCATCCTGGTCCAGAATACACAAACTGCGCGAAAATGGATCCCCTTGTCTAAGATTAGAGACTGATTTAAAAAATCCTTTCCTCCTTCCTGTGAAGAAAATCAAGAGCCACAGAGAACTCCAACATCTGAACAAGAGTTCAACAGCCCAAGGAGAAAAACCCTTGCTTCTAAGAACATTGATAATAAAGTTCCACTCATGTTTTTGATAGGATTTTTCCATATATAGCTTAATATCCATATTCAAACCTTTATATTTCTTATTAATATCCTCCATCACTTTATGAGCAAGTCCAATAGCACCTCAGATGGTCCTATATCTCACAAACCCATGTTGTTCCTCTGAAATCCAGGATGATTGATGGATGAAAATACACCAATTGATCAAACCTGAATGGATTTTATAAGAAAATTTCAACATGATGATAGGCCTGTATTGCATGAGTGAAGAAGGAACCTTGAATTTTGGAATGTGAACTAAAATAGTCACACTAGCCACCAGAGGAAGACTCCACCCATGAATGTTGTCCTGTACTACCTCTATAACATCCTCTTTCACAATACTCCAACATGCCACATAGAAGGATCCAGGAAAGCCATCTGGCCCAGAAGAACTCTTAAGATTGAGGCATACAACAACCTCCCATATTTAATTCTCCTCGGGAATAGGTATAAGGAATTGATTATTGGCCTCAAACACTACTCTAGAAATGTTATCAGAAATAGGGGATTTCCCGTTGGGGTATCCATCCTACATAGAAGGGTTATGACCTACCAAGATAAATTCAAAAAGACCTTCGACCATACCTACAACAACATCTATATTAGTAAAAAGGACCCATAATCATTAAGAATATTTGGATTATTTAATAAAACTCCATTTATTAATGCAATTATTTAAATATTGAGAGTTCTTATCACCCACACAACTCCAAATGAATCGATATTTCTCCCTCACCAACCTCTCCTATGCGGGGACCATCTCCTCCAGGAGGCTCCTCTTATAGAGAAGAGAGTTGAAAATATCATCCATATAGACTACCTCATAACCCTACTCGAGTAGCTAAATTTCTTGTTTTATGGTGTCCTTTTCTACTATAAGGGACTCGTCTGCTGCTCTAGGTGAGAAGAAACCCCTTTAATCGACAAAACATGTTGTGGATACCAATCCATCCAATGCCTTGAATAGGGTGGGTCCAAGAGGGGAGCACCTCTTGTTGGATGTCTGGATCCACTTCCTAGCTACATGAGTAAACAAAACACTTCCTCTCCTCATTCCTAGACTCAAGAGAGATGTGAATAGAATCATGATCAGAGAGGGTGTGAGTAAGGTGAGTGATCGATGCCATCTAAAAGGAGGAGATCGTTTCTAGATTAGCTAAGATTCGGTGAAAATTCTACTAAGTGTGTTTTGGGCCTTTCTGGTTATTGCACCTAGTGAACTTATCTCTTGTGATGCCCATATCCATCAAAAAATTACGGGCAATGAAAGAGGAGAAATCCTGCCTAGATCTCTTGACGAATGGGCCACCTCCATTATTTTCCGAGGGATCATGAATGACATTAAAGTCACCGCCCACTAACCTTGTCAATGATCCAGGATCAAACAAGCCAAGGATAAACCATTGCACCTCCATGGCTTGAGATTCACATTTATCATAAAAAATGACATATATTATAAATTATTACCAACCAAAACCTTAGTTGTGATGTGATGGTCAGAGAGATCAAATTGCTCAATTGAATGCTTTGGATTCGAGAATAACCATTTATGATGGTTAATAGGATGTTTATGCATTGCATTATGAAAACACATTTTCTTTGAAAAGGTTGAGATGTTGACCACATTTTATTTGGGTTCCAAGATATCCAAGAGAGTAATATTGTTAATGTGTACCTCACTTATGATATAATTAAAACTAATTGTTTTTAGACAATCCACAAAAATTGACAACAATGTTTTGTTTGCATTCCTCTTAAAGAGACCACATAGGGTCAACTACTATACTATACATAGGTAATTAAAAATATTTTTTCCCCAAAACCCATGATTGTTGTGAGTCAAACATGGAACTATTTATGGGAATCTAGTACCTCAAAACAAATTATGAATCAAAAATATTTTTTGAATGACCGGTAGTTAAAATAACAATTTAATTGTATTTTATATTGAAATAGATATCAAAATAACTAAATTGAGGTAAGAAAAGTTTAAAATATATTTTGAATAAATACATCTCATGTATTTGAATGTAAAGTATAGTGATAACTATAAGCCTACAATAATGTTTGAAAATCCCAACCAAACTCCATGCAATCTCTACACACCACAATTTTCTAACCAGCAAAATCAAATAGGTATCCACGACTTAGAAAATGATTTTGAATTGAGAATTATCATGATAAAAATTATTCCTAAATTAAATGTCCTTAGAGAACAATACCCCAACAAAAATATTCAGGAATTTCTAAATGTGTTATCAAGTTGTAGACCCCGAGGTGTTGAAGAAGAATAGGTAAGGTGGAGGGAATACCCCTAATCACTCAAGGTAAAAAAATGGAATGGTTGCACAGTCTATAAATTGATGAAGTGCAAGATTGGGTAGATCTTAAAAGATGATTTGAGGTATGTTTTTTTTTCACATCCAAGAGCACAACTATTAGAAAAGAGATCTATTTCATTCTCCAATCGACCAGTGAAACACTATATGAGTACTAATAGTGATTCAAGAAGCTATATGACAGCTGTCCACATTAGACTATGGAAGAAAACCATTTGATTGTTTTCTTATATCAAATATTTCATGAAAATTATTGTAACTTTCTAGATGCATCATCAGGAGGAGCCTTTATTGACAAGTCACCAACATATTCTAGAGGACTGATTGAAAATATTTCACAAAAATTAAAGTAGATTTTCAGTAGAGGTTCATGAACTAGAGGCATCCATGAGGTAAGGAATTCATATTTTTTCTCACCATTAAATGAAGAAACACTTAAGTAAATGATGGGGTTGATGTTTAAAATTTCTTTGAATCAATTTAATGAACAATAATTCCAGTGTCAGGTATGTGGTTTTTTCCCTTCCACATATCATTAAACTAATCAACGTCCTGAAGTACATGGGACCAAGAGTTGTGATGATCCCTCTGAGAAAAGTTAATTCAAATCCAACGATCCATGTCATCCCCATTAAAAAATAAGACATGTATTCCAATAGAACTAGGAAATATATCATTTTCAAAATCAATACCAAAATCAACCACCATTCAAGAAGTAACTATACTAGAACCCTACTCCATTATAATAACCCTAAAAGTATCTATATTGGAAGAAAACATTTGAAAAACCCTCCACAAGATCTCAAATTAACCACAATGAAATGGAGATTGAGGAGGTAGAGAAGGAAGTGAAAAATTTGGCCCATAATTTTGATAGTCTTATGGACCATCTATCAAAAAATCTAGGAAAAATCCCAGCATAGACTATACAAAATCCAAAGTATTATGTTGGTGCAATCACAACCTGATGTAGGAAGGATATCACTCTACCTTAACAATGTTAGGATGATGATCCAGAAGCTAAACCCATCTATCCAAGATAATGACACCATAACAACAAAGGATGAAAAACAATGTTCAGTATGGAATGTCCAGAAATACCTTTGAAAAAACAACAAAGGGGGAAAAGGATATCTCAGCACTATTCCCATCTGCATTGGATAACTCGGTGAAGGGTGAAGAAGAATTATTTAAATAAAAAATTTAGGAAACCTTCCAGAAAGTTGAGATTAATGTCCCAAAATTAGAGGAAATCCATAAAATCCTGAAGTATGCAAAATTTATGAAGGAGATAATCTGTAAAAGATGGAGGATTGATGGAAATGAAAGAATCAACTTAGAGAGAAGCATCTCAGCACTAATCACACCACTAATATTGGATAAATTTCAAGATCCATGGACATTCTATATTCCCTGTACTATTGGTTATTTAAAATTTTCTAACATACTATGTTATTTAGGAGATTCTATAAATTTTTTCCCTCAGTCTATATTTACAACTTTTTAGATTGGAAATTTCGATCCTACAAGAGTGGTTTTTCATCTCACAAACACATCCACCATTTTCTCAGTAGGTTTTCTAAAAGTTATTCTTGTAATGGTAAGATATATATTGTTACCAATAGACTTTTACATTATGATAATGGAATATGATAAGAGTTCATCACACTAAATCATCATCTTGGAAAGAAAATTATTAAAGACTACAAATACCATCATAAATTTTCATGATGAAACACTCTCTGTGGAGCTTAGATATGGTCAAATGCATTTCAATATACTCAAATACATGAAGAATATATCAAAAATTGAATCACTAAATGAAATATACTACAAATAAGTAAAAGAAACAACTAAAAATTCATAAGATACAACCATATAATTCTTAGATAGTTTATTTGAACTTTTTGGGGAATCAAAATCCGGAGAATATTTTGAGATCAAGAAGTATAAACTCAATGAGGATGACCATGATATTTTTAACACAGATCTCTAGAAGGAACATACATTGAAGGAATAAGAACTAAGAGAGAAGCATTTTGTATTCCTTACTATGAAACAATAGATGAAAAAGATTTGGGAAAACTCCATTAATAATAAAGAGTTACGTAGAGGATATTCTCAAACCAATGGGAAGAATGGATCATATGAAAATGGTAAATATATACACAATCAATTAAAAAAGAGACTTGTTTTATTTAAATGTGTAGAAGTGAAACCCAAAACCATATTCACGTGGGTAAATAAAGTTGAGGTTAAATCTCCCACATCAAGAGAAGAGAGGATTTTAAAAAGGACACTATGACTCCTTAAAAATAGTCATGTTCATATTTCAACAAGGAAGCAAAAAATATTAAAAATAATTGAAAACCACCCAGGAAGAAAAAAATTTGTAGGGTTTTTCGGGTGTTGTGTTATCCAGGGACAAAAATCACAATCTTACTAGTACAACATGTCTTTAACTAGAAAGAGGAAAGATCCAGTATAGAAGATCAAACTCCTATAACCTATTTATCAGTAAAATCTATATGGTATTACCTCTCATTTATATTTGATTACATGATATGATTCATTGTAAATGAAATTATTTACATTGTAAGGAAGAAGTTTGGGTTACTATATTTGGATTTGTACATGGGTATGGAATCATTAATTTTACTATATTGTTTTTCCCCTCTTCAATATAAAAAATTCAAATGAAAGAAAGAACCAAAAAGATGAGAAAAATGGGTAGTGATTTGGGGAAACCAAAAATCACCATTATTAGGCCTATGATTTTTAACATACATTGTTAGGTGGTGGATGTGAGTTTAATTCCAATCATAACATTCCAAAATTGGAAAACATGTCCTTATATTGATTTTAGGGTAAATGGGAGTTTCTAAATTAAGGGTAATAATTTCCTTAGACTTTTTGATATCATGAGTTGTACATAAGAGATAAATCTTCTCCTTAATGCTTAATTTTTAAAGCATGAAATCCTATCAACCTTAAAGCTAAGAGTAATTTGAACTTTTTTGAAAAGTCCTCATTATTTTATGTGCCTTTTTTCTTAATAAAGTGGAGAAAATAGTTCATTTACTAGACTATGTATAAGGAATATGTTATCATGATATAATCATTACTATACATGATTTTATTCATGATATATGGGTGGAATGATTCAAAAGTGAGGTAAATCATGATATGGCAATTTTAATAACAATGAATTGAGAATCGTGAATTAATTAAAAGAGAAGTTCCATAATTTTTCAAAGAGGAAAAATAAAGAACATGAAGTGATTATTTCTTTGAAAAATGAAAAAAATGATATTTTATGTTTATTTTTGATTTTAAATTGTTTTTTTTTGTTTATTATCCATTTCAATTTGAATATTTATTTCATTGGTTCCTTCATTAAATATTTTTTGAGATTTTATGCTTGAGGAAAAGCATGGATTATGTGTGGGGGATTAATAGAGAAAATATTTTCCCCATTTTTATATGAATTGAATTTTTTTAAAACCATACAAATTTATAAATTTTGAGATTATATGGATCAATTTTAGATTTATGATGTGTTTTGATAAAAATTTAGAAAGGTTCTTAATTCTGGATTTTTGATAGATTTTTACCAAAATGGTAGTTTATTCATTCCTTAAAAAATATAATTTTATATTGAGTGATTATTTTTTGGAATCCTTGATTTATTTCCATTAATGTTTTTATTTTTTTACCATGGGACAATTTGAGCATCTAGAGGCCCGAAATATTAATTGATGTTTTGTAAATTGTCTAGGCGTATAGTGTGGAACCCACCACCATAACAGAAGTACCATTTGGTCTTCACATCTCCCATTATTGCAGTTCCACCTGGAATGAAATAAGGACTCATAGATTCCTTCTTCTAAAATATTTCATCAATATATGAGCTTTAAATGGTGGAATTTGAATGAAATATTTTAAATAAATCTTCCAAGAACCTTCATCTATATAAACTAATAGTAAATAATAAAAATCACAACTCCGACATCTAGAATCCAATTAATCATAAATTTGAGGGTGTACATGAAAACAATTTGGGACAAATTTTATGAAGGATTAACCATGTGAACATATCATTAATTGCGGCTACAACATGCAATATTTAGGAGAAAAAATTCTACCTTTAAAAGGAGGGTAGATCCTACCTCTCAAAGCATCACATTTTTCTTACCATAATTTCCAAGGCACCGAGGGGAAGATATCCATTGAGGATGAAAATCCCGAAATATTACCATTTTTTTCTTCTTAATTTATTTTTATTATTAAATATTTTTGTTTTCAACTGTTATTTAAATTTATAATAAATTCAAGAATGGTTTTTATTTTTGTGTTTTATTCCCCTTAAAAATCCTCCTTTATTCTCCATCTTTTCTATTTATTTTCATCTTTTCTTCTTATCAACTTATCCACCATCACCACTTACCTAAAAAAATTATGGAAGAACTCGAGTTTTGTCCTGCGGGTGGCATGACACAATTTCATTTGTTTTGTGATTAAATTCTTAAAATTTTTAATGTTAGTAATGGGAAAGAGTGAAGTGCATGTGTGTGACTATCATCCCCAACAAAACTAAAATCAAAATAATTTCTATTATTTTATTAAATAGTTTTTCTCACTTAAAATAATTACAATCTATTTATATGATGGAGTAGAGCCATTACGTAAATGAAATGGAATAGGATGGAGCTAGGTCATAGAAGATGTCACACTCTTGAACAAGGTGTTCCATTAACCTTAATTATAGGATGAGGTGAAGATAATATTTATAAATTCATTCAATATTTCACACTAACAAATAAAATCTTATTAAATCAGGAATGAAATATAAAAATTGAATTATCAAACATAACTTAAACACCAACAAGGAGAATGATGGAACCCACAAACCAACCCATAAAGGACAAGTTATTTCTTCATTAATTACATTGCATAATTGCATGTTTTTTTTATATTTTATTTAAATAAATTTACATTCCATTCCTAGATTTAATAAAAACAACCAAAAAGAAGTAGTTTAGGTTAATTATATTAATTGATTTAATGACTAAAAAATCTCCACACGTTAGATTATGCAATTCATCCTTTATGGTACATTAGAAAAATAATTTTATTTTACCACGTCCTACTATAGGTGTGCATCAATACTAGAACTATTTCTAGGGATATAGTCAACATTTTACCTTTTATATTTTCACATTAGATATATTATTCATTGTTTTCTAAGATAAAACCCATTTTTTTTCTTCAATGATGTTTTCAAGTGTCCATTATTACAATACGTGGAACAATTACTCACAAGTACATGAAGAAGAAACTGACTACACAGTGGAGTCCCTCCAAAGAAGGGCTGATACATTAATAATAAGGATCAAATTGTAGAAAAGAGGCTTAGAAACATGGATATCACCTGAATATTTTATGTCCATGGCCAATGAACTTCAAATTGACATACAAATATTCTATTCCAAGAATAAAGAGCCACTAGTATTTCTTGATATCACTAAAGACATCCAAGAGACTAAGGCAAAACTCAAGGTGGAGGATCCTAACTACCTACCTCTATCCAGTTATAATCAACTCTTAAAAGAAATTTAAATCGAATAATAAATTGAATCCGAACCAACATAGGTAGAAGATACAATTTTGTACTCAAATTATTTTAATTTTCTTAGAAGTACTTTTAGGACTACCCCCAATTGTTTTGAATTTTTAGAATTAGATAAATCTCATTATTCCATAAGAGATGATGAGGAAAAATAAATTGGACCTATAGAGGAATACCTAGAGAACCTAGAATACATTAAATATTCATTAGAGGGAGTAAAAGAAGAGAATGAGAACTTTTCCCAAGTAGAAATTGAAGAGGAGAATATTCCACACTTCATCCTACCCCCACCTTGCACGTTGTACCACATTGCATAGAGGGAGGATCATGTGTACTCTATCCATGGATTCCTCATCAGTGGAGAAGAATAAGTAAGAGTTGGTAAAATCTACATGTGGTGATTCAAATCAATGAAGCTTCATTAACCCTCGGACTTTTAATAAACCCTGGTACTTCTCTTTAGAGGGAGTAAAAACATAGGACCTACATGGTGGATCATACAAAGACATATCCATTTCTTTATTTCTAGGAATTTATATTTGAATTTCATTTCTTATGAAAAAATTTATCATAAAACCCCTCGCTCTATATTTTATATTGTAAATGATATTATATTTCTTTCTTACTTGAGTAATGGAATAGATTTTTATCTTTCTAGAAATGGAATTAAAGACTGTTTATAAGTTGGGACATGGACATATAATTCCTCCCTAATAGTTATCCATGCTTGAGATTACCAAGTTCTAGGCGTGATGGACTACACAAAATTGTAAAAGAAGTCCAAGTCATGATGACTTATACTCAACGAGGTTTTGGTTCTAGTCTTGATGACATACACCAAATGAATGATAATAATGAATGACGATTCAACTCAGAATTGGGGTTCTAATCATGATGACCCACACCAAATAATTACTGATATTTAGTGATGATTCAATTGGGAAACAAGAATTGAAAATCTTCCCAATGTGACGATTAAAGATTAAATAAAAATGAGATAATTGTTTAAATTATACAATGTATTTATTGATTCATAAATCAGTATTCACTATTTTGACTGGAATCATTTTAGACACTATTGTTGGTGGCCTACTGAGATATACTCACAACCTATTCGGACCACCTAATTATCACTTGATTAAACTTTGTGGTTGGAGGATATGATAAGGGAAACACCCTGGGATAGAATGTAGGTTGGGATTTGAGCATGGGAGAGGGAACCGAACATCGTTCGTGACACGTTTGGGAGTCGTTCTATCATTACATTCAGTTTCATTGTAGAAAATTGACATTTTAATTATGATAGAATTTTTTCTCCATTCAGTTGAGTATTGTATTTTTCATGTTTTGGTTATCAGATGTCATTGATTTGTTCTGGTTATTTATACGCTTCCAAACATGGTTATGGTTATTTTCTTCTGTTTCTTTCTTATTCGGATAAAATAGGTTATAGTCTCCCCATGACTGTCTTACCTAACCCTCGTTGTTAGTAGGCACCCTCTAGTGTATAGCGAAGATCTCTCGAGGGAATGTGGCCAACCGGCTCGAGGAACCATTCAATGGCTCCCAGTTCGGGACATCACGATGTGGTATAAAAGGCGTTTTCTTTTCATTCTTCTTAGTTTTCTTACTATTTTGGGAAAGGAAGAAAGGAGACTAGGAAGTGTTGAGTATTGGTAATGAGCTTGTGCATGGGAGTTGAACACACATGTACGGGGTAAAATCAATATACTCAGGGTGAGATTTTTTTGATTTCTATTAGTTGTTATAGTTGGATATTATAACCCCTTAGGTGATGCACTTTTGGTGTGATCTAATATTTGTTTTGAAAATTCTTTAATTTTGATTCCTGGACTAATGAGGCATGATACATGAGTCAACATGCATCATTCTATGCACTCAGGGTTGTTGTAACATGCATCATTATATGCACACACCATAAATTGGGTTATGGGTATGTTTTTAATAATGAACTATTTTCCATGTTGTGAGATTTAAATAATGATGAAAAATGAGAATTAATGGTTGTCTAATGAGAACGTTGACTAGTGAAATGAATAATATTAATTAATTAATTGTTTAATTAATTAATTTTTTAAAATGTGATTAATTAATGGATGAATTAATTAGTGAGAATGTATATATCCTTGTTAACCAAGACTAAGGAGTAGGATGGGTGAGGGTAGTGAAAAGGCCTCGGTGTTGACTATGTGGAATGAAAAAGGTGAAAAGTCATGTTGAAACTTGTTCTATTTGTTTCTCCACTTATATAAATATTTTATGGTTTCATTATGAGACCGTAGACTTGTGTTTGAATTTGTAGAGATTTGCCTCCATGATGGTTTTTGATGGAGAGAATGAGGGTTATGGCCCAAAATGTACTTCCAGATAGGGAGCTTGAGGCACCATTGGTTCAATCTAAGGAAGGTGGGGAATAGTTCCAAGAATACTTTTCTCATTTCATGCAATTCATGGAGAGGGACCTAGGGAGGGATCAGAAATGCATGTCTGAGTTGAAAAGGGAGTTTGAACAACAACACCCTCCAAATTTTACTAGAAAGGGTGGAACTGAGGGAGATGAATTCCGAATTGAATCCATAGAGATGATACTTGACGATTTGGAGACTCTGTCTAAGAGGAGGGTCAATTTGGATGCTTATATGCTGCGGTGTTCACTGAAGCACTAGTGGGAAATTCAGGTATGATTTGGACAATCTTATGATATGTAATGGAAGGAATTTCTAGATATGTTCATGGAGAACTTCTATCCATAGATCCTAATACAAGAGAAGGCTTCAGATTTTATGCATCTAAACCAGGGATACATGTCCATAATTGAATACGTAGTATGTTTCAGATATTTACAATTATTTGTTCCATATTTGGTAGCAAAAAAATCTTCTTCAGAAAAATGATTTTAGGATGGAATTAGATGTTAAAGTAAGTCGCATGTGAATATATTAAGGCTGAATAAATTATCATACATTGTTAATCAGGCTCTCATTTCAGAGGGGAACATGAAAGAGGATTACAGTACCGGATAGGTAGCTGAACAATCAGGGAGAGGGCCTTCCAAGAGCATGAAGCGCCATCATGGGAACCATAGTCAAGACAATTGAAATAAAGGTGGATAGTTGACATAACAGTTTCCCCAGATCATCCTCATGTGATTTTCCATGACTGCGGTAGGCAGGGACACTATGGTACACATTTTCATTGACCACTAGTGGATTGTTGATTTTGTGGCAGGATTGGTCACCTACAGAAGGTGTTCCAAAAGTAGTGGCAAGGTGGTGCTGAGGGAGGAGCTACTTAGAGTCAAAGTGTTGAAAGGGTATCTTCTACATCATATAGGTCTGGAAAATGGAGTTATACTGGTAGAGGCGGTAGAGGTAGTGGATGTGGTGATTCAGGGTTTGAGTTTCCATATCAGCAGAATGGTTCTACTCAGGGGAGTTAGACGACGCCATAGAGAAGAGGGGTAGGATAGTTACATGTATTGCATCATCCACTTGTGAAGAGAGAGGCTAGTCCATCAATAGTGAGAGGTACTATTCTAGTTTCATATACATTGGTTACTGCCTTGTTTGATACAGGTTCCTGTCATTCCTTTATATCTTCAAATCTTGTTAATGGCTTGACTCTGGATGTGGACTATGTATGTGGGGTGATGAATATTGATAAACCATTGGGAACACGGTCTAGGGATGTCTATTTATGCAAGGGATGTTTTCTAGAGATCAGATATTATTGTTTCCTTTTGGATATATATGTACTTGATATAACAGGCTTCAACCTAATTGTGGGTATGGACTGGATAGTCGCATACCAAGCCCAAATATATTGTTACAGAAGGAGATTGGCCTTTGTATCTCCATAGGGTGACTAGTATGTTCACCTTGGAGAATTGGATATCTGTGCAAGTAGAGATGGGTTAATTACTTAGCAACTGGGATATCACACCTCCCATGTTTCTTGCCTTTTTATGGAGGATGGGAGTGATAGGCAAGATGTCATTCCACCGGTAGTAAATCTCTTTCAAGATGTTTTTCCTGAATACTTTTCAGGGTTTCCACCTGAGAGAGTTGTGGAAATCACTATTAATACCATGTCAAGGGCTGAGCCAGTATCTATTCCACCATACAAAATGACACTGACTGAGATTCCAGATCTCAAAATGGAGATAGAGGAGTTTGGGGATAAAGGGTTTATCCATTCGTGTACATCTCCTTGGGGATCACCTACATTTTTATTGAAAATAAGGTTGACGGGAGTTTACACTAGTGTGTTGATTACTAGAAGATGATAAAATGACCATGAAGAACCAATATCTGATTATGTGTATCAATGATCTGTTTGACCAGCTGATGGGGGATTGTGTGTTCTCAAAGATCAATATGATATCAGGGTATCATCAGGTGAGAGTTAGGACTGCTAATTTACCATAGAATACTTTTTTTAGTAGGAATGGCCTTTATGAGTTTTTGATATTGCTATTTTGGTTAAAAAATTCTCTAGTAGTATTTACGGCCTTTATGAACATGTTCTTTCATGTTTACATGGATCAGTTTGTGGTGGTGTTTGTGGAAGACATCTTGGTTTACTCTAAGACTCATTCCGATCAATCCCAACAGCTTGACATTTTCTTGGGTACACTAAGAGAGCATCAGCTATATGCCAAGCTATCTAAATATCATTTTTGGATTGACAAGTTACTGTTTTTGGGGCACATCATCTTGGAAGAAGGTGTGGATGTGGACCTAGAAAATGTGTTGTCAGATATCTCTTTGGAGAAATCCAATAATGTTTTTGATATCCGAATCTTTTTTGGTATTATCTGGTTATTACAAGTTGTTTATCCTGTAATTTTCTAAATTGGAATCACCACTTACTAGTTTGAAAATGAAATGGATAATGATGGTTTGGAGATAATAATGTGATAATTCTTTCTAGGAGATTATGAATTGCTGGAAATTGGCACCAATTTTTATCTTAACTGAGTTAGTTGAGGATTACATTGTGTACTGTGATGTTTTTGGGGTCAGGCCCATAGCTGGGTTGATTCAAGGGGATAGAGTCATTGCTTATGCATCTTGGAAGTTGAGGCCACATGAATGGAATTAAATTACACATAAACTTGAGTTAGAAGAATTAGTTTATTCTCTTAAGTGTAGGTGATTCTATCATTGGGGTGAAAATTTTATACTTTTTATGGATCACAAAAGCATGAAGTATATATTTCCATAGAACGAATTGAATCTTTGGTAGTGAATATGGGTATAGTATATGCAGTATTTCGATTTTGAACTAGAATATATACACATAAAATGGAATATTGTGGTTGATTCCTTGAGCATGAAAAATCAGAGTTATTCAGTATATGATTCGAGTACAGAGAAGATGGTGGCTTTCCGGGCGGAAATGCATGTGGTAGTTCAAGAGGGTCATGAGAGGATAATCTGGTTTCATTAGCCGTGGATTCTAAAATCTGATGATGGATTATGGATAGTCAGTATGAGGATCTAGATTTTTTATCATTATGGGGAATAATGGAGTATGGGGATACACCTTCATATTGGTAAATAGAAAAGTATGAGATCATCTATTTGAAAAATCAAGTTTTTGTGCCCTCAAATATGCAAGAAAAACTCATGTGTGAATTTCATGATTCAAGGTGGGTGGTACATCCTAGGGTGAAAAAAATGCATTGTGAGCTTCAATGATAGTTTTAGAGGATAGTAATGAAAAATGATATAGTAGGGATTGTAACAAGTTGTTTCACCAATTAGTAGGTGAAAGAAGAGAATCAGTGACCTGGAGGCATATTGCAGTTGTTACCTATTTCCGAATGGAAGTGAGATGATGTGACTATAGATTTAATGGTTGGACTTACAAATACTCTTAGGAAGAATGAGTCTATTTTTTTTTTGTGGATAATCTAATGAACGTATAACACTTCTCCACTATCAATGAAACAAGTATAGTAGAATAGTAAGAAGAGCAATATGTGAGAGAGAGAGTTCGTTTGCATGGGGTTCCATAGACTATAGTTTCATATCACGATTCACACATTTCATCACCCTTCAAGTAGGGATTATAGAAGGATAATGGTGCACATATTCTCTTATGTATGGAACTCCACCCATATATATATGTGAAGTCATATCATAGCATACCGCTGTTAGATGATATTATATGAGCATGTGTGCTTGACTTTGGTGGTTCTTAGGTGAAGCACTTGGATTTATTGAAGTTCTCCTATAACAATAGTTATCAGGATACTAAATAGATGGAACCATATGAGGACCTTTAGGGTAGACCTTGTAGATCACCACTATCTTGGTTAGAGGTGGCTGAGTCAAAGCTGATGGGACCAAGTATCCTTTAGGAGACATCAGAGCAGGTGCAATTGATTCAAAATTGTATGGTTATGGATCAGTGCAGACAAAATTCATATGCTGATAGACGGAGACAACCCCTAGATTTTATAGATGGTGATCTTGTATTCCTACAGGTGTCACCTAGACTGGGTCACCACAGGATATAGAGGTAGGGAAAGTTAGAACCCAGGTTTGTGGGATGGTTTGAGGTGTTGGAGAGAATTGGGTCAGTGTCTTACCGATTAGCACATCCATAGAAATTTAGCACTATGTGTGATTTTTTTCAGGTGTCACAAATACTTCTGTATCATCTAGATACTACTCAAATTAATTATGTGGAGTAGGTTGACCTCGAGATAGATGCATCCTTTGAAGAGAATCTGATACCTGTTTTGGGGTAGAATGAGAAAGTGTTACGAGGAAAGGTCGCATAGTTAGATCATCTGTAACAGTAACATGGAAGTGTTCAAGAGGAAGCATGGGAATGGGAAGCATAAATTTGGGATCAATGTCCAAATCCTTTTGTCTTAGAATCATTGATATGTTCGGGTGTGTAGGTCGAGGATGAGCAGTTATAATTTAGGGAGATTGTAACATCTCGACCCTTTCTGGAGAAATCTTAGGCATGTTACCAGGTATTGTTTTTTTATGTACCTTTGACTTGGGTTATGACCAGGGGTGTTTTGGGTGATGTTTTTAAAGGAATTTGGAAAGACATGGGTTGTTCATAGTTTGCTAATGTTTTTTCCAAACTTTTCTCAAGTTAACCGTGCAGACAGTGGAAGTCTCCATGGTTGGCACATGGTTTTCCTAACTGTGCACCTACAAGTCGTTCAGGTATTGGAAGATCACATGTTTGGTTCATGGTTTGGCCTAACCTTGCGGCCTCCCTATTACGTGGATTTTATATTGATGCTCATCTCATTCATTATCTTATCTTTTCTAGATCTTTTCGTGGAATATCTCCCATATTTTCAAGATCTAAACATATGAGTTTAGATCTACATATAGTATTGTGGATATAAATATATATTTTCAATATTTTGATGCATTTTATCATAATTTTGGGTTTATGTATTTACATATAGAGATTGGTTGACGCCGTTGTGCTTCTCTGATTTTGGGGATTTTTGTTGGACTATCTTCTGTAAATAAACTGAAGTAGGTGCTCTAAATCGAACACCCATAGTATTGATTTTGAAATGTGTATGAGTTTTTGATTTTCTAGATTCTCTTGATGATTTATTTACTAATATAAATTTATTATGAATGTGTAATTGAATTGAGTTTTCCTTGGAGATTAATTGATAATTGAATCATAGAACAAATAAAGGGGGTTTCCCAATTAGATATTTTGGAGTTTTATTATGGGTTGATATATTATAATTGAGATGTTGGATTTATTGTGATAAGAAAATTATTTAGGGGGAATTAATTATGAAATAATAATGTAGGCCGTGTAGGATAATTAATTTTTAGAATTAATTATGTGACTTGTTGTTGACCTAATATAATTAGTTGTATGAATTAATTTTGACATGTTGATATTTGATATGGATAATTAATTATGTAAAATGGAATGAGAATTGTGTTGATTGATTAATTAATTGATTCATGAATTAATAGGTTACGTGCTTAATCAATTTTTGAGTTATCTAATGGACTTTTAAATGTTTTACTAATTGATGGATTAGTAATTCAATAATGTGGAAAATTCTATTGAATTATAGAATGATTAAATTAATGATATTTTTGTGGTGTTATACATGGAGTTATATACCATTTAAAAGTAGGATCATTGACATGGTGTTAATACCCAATTGTTATCCATGTTTGATATTATGGGGTGATATCCAAGACGACCCACACTGAATGAGAAATGAAGTGCTATGCATCGATACATACACTCAAAGAGGTTGTGGTGCTCGATATGATGAACTACACCAAATGAATGGTAATAATGAATGGTGATTCAATCTAATATTTGGGGTTCTAGGAATGATGACCTACACCGAATTTTAAAAGAAGTGCTAGGAATGATGACATACACTCAACAAGTTTGTGGTGCTAGACCTGATGACATACAAAAAATGAATGATAATAATGAATGTTGATTCAACTATGATTTTGGGGTTCTTGGCGTGACGACCTACACTGAATACATAATGATATTGAATGGTGATTTAATTGTGAAACTTGAATTGAAACTGGGCCAAATGTGATGATTAACGATTAAATGACAACGTGATAACTATTACAATTATGAATTGAATTTAATTCTTCATAAATATTCATGTACTATCTTTTGAATGGACTCGTATTACACAATGTTGGTGGTGGCCTACTGAGTTGTACTCACACCCTATTCGGGCCGCCTGATCAGCACCTATGTAGATTTTGTTGTTGTAGGAATGGATATGGGCATGGTCCTAGGATAGGATGTAGTTTTAGATTAAACATGGGAGAGGGAACCCGACATTGTTTGGGACATATTTTGTCATTTTTCTATAATTACATTTAGTTTCATTGTAGAAACATGACATTTTCATTATCATAGCATGTTTTACCTTTCAGTTGAGTATTTAATTTTCATGTTTTCGTTATCATATGAAAAGGATTTGTTCTGGTTATTTATACGCTTCTACACTTGTTTATTGTTATTTTCTTCCTTTGGTGTCTTATTATAATAAAAGATAGTATAGTATCCCCAAGACTGACTAACCAGACCCACGATTCTAGTCGGAACCCTTTGGTAAATGTTGAGGCTCACATGAGGGCATGTGGCAAACCGGCTCAGGGCACCATTCAGTGGCTCCTAGGTCGTGATGTCACAGTGCCAGTACAAGAATTTTTTAATCAAATAACGTAATGAAATGTGAGTTCAAAAATAAATTTTTCATTTTTACCCTTTCATAGATAGTGAGAGGGGAAAATTCATCCATTTAGAAGGAATATTCACCATTGATCAACTTTATCACTAGCTCTAAATACCATCTGATGTTTAGGTTGGATATTTATATTAGTAGGGACAATTCCAAGACAAAGACTTGGGATTTTTATTCAAATTTATTATTCATGTATCAATCCTATAGTGAAAAAGAGTCGAGAAAAATTGCATTATATAGAGAAACAAATGCAATAACTAAGCCAACCTGATTAAGTTTCAGGTTTTCTAGTATTTTACCATCATAACTCTAGTAGGCAGCATAAAAATACATCTCCTCTATTTGGAGAGTTTCATGGACTTATAAAATCTCCTCATATAGAAGATCAGTGCTCACTGGTGTAATTTTTTCGATGGGATGTGTTGTAAGGAAATCAGCCAGGTCCTTTCCTTTTTTAGACTTTTGTGATAGGAACTAAATTTTGTATTTTTGCAAAATGACTACCCATCATGCCAACACCTAGTTAGTATTGGATGGCCAAGTATGCATTTGGGTGGATCAGTACAAGATAATATGTTGACGTCATGGTGGTGCAATTAATTCCTAAGCTTATTCACTTCAATGATTAGTGTACGGAAGTTCTTCCCAATATATGAGTGTCATGTCATCGTACATAGAAACATTCATATGATGTAGTAAGTAATCTTCTAATTCCCCAAATCATTTTTCTTTGTGAAGAGTGTTACAAGTGATTATTCCATAGCAGACACATATAATATTAGTGGATTACCTTCCATTGGCGGCCTCATGACTGGTGGGTGCAAAAGATATTTCTTGAGACTCACAAAGAATTATTGGCAGTCCCCGCCCCATTGATAGCATATTTCATTCTTTGTTAGCATGGTGAAGGGGTGATATTTTTTGACCATGTTTGATATGAAGCACTTAATATAGTGGTTGTTCTCTTGGGTCCCCCTTAGTTATTTATGATTTTGAGGGGTGGCAACGATTGGATTAAACTGATATTTTCAGGTTCAACCTTAATGCCATATGGTTATACCAATAAACCAATGTAATTCCCTAATTTTACCCCAAAAGTGCATTTCAATAGATTCATTTTCATATTCTGCTACCAGTACATGTAAAAGGCTATTTGAATATTCATGACGTGATCGAATCACTGTTATAAATTTATCACCATGTCTTTGAAAATACATTCTACTATTCATCATGAAAATGGATTAAATAAATGTATCATGATATTTTGATATGTAGAAAAAGTGTTAATTAATAATAGAGCATTACTTGATAAAAAAATTCCACTATGGAGGTATGAAGGAAGTGAAGTCTTCATCTTCCGGGGCCATCTTTATCTTATTGTACCCTATATACCTATCTTGGACAAAAGGGTCTTGGAATCTTGTAGTTGCATCAATAATGAGTTCTATTAATGGAAATGTAATTTTGTTTTTCATTTGAAAAGTGTTTTTTAAGGCCTTTAAAATCAATGTAGACCCTAATCAAGTCATATTTTTCTTATTTGGGATGATATTGGAGAGCCATATTGGGAATTTCACTTCATTGACAGAGTTGTATTTGATATAATTATCTACATTAACCTCTAAATTAGTTTTTTAGAGGGGTGCATCATCCTAGATAAATTCTTCAAAACAAAATGGTCATTAGTTAATTTGAGATTGTGTATCGAATCATCTGGATCAAGAATGATCATTTCTATATAATTCCATGAAAAAATATATCGATGTTTCTTTGGAAATGTAATAAGATTCTCTTCATCCTCGAGAGGAATGTATACACTAATCAGTGTAGGCCAAGAGAAATTTTATATTATCAGGTTTAACTACTCTATCTTATCAATGGTGGTCAATACACCTTCCTCAAAAATAGGTGGGGCATTATTGTTGTCATCTTCTTCTTCATCTACCTCTATGTTTGTAAAGGAATCTTTAGAGGATGATAGAATTATGAGGGAACCTCAATCACAATTTGGGTAAGAGAGTCCAAATGAGAATTCATTTTCATCCCATACTATTAGATTTTTTGTAGAGAGTTTCCATAATTTTTTACTCTATCATTGGGGCCAAAAGGGGCTTTGACTTCTAGGATTCGGTCTACTACTTCAACAAGGCTTATGAGTAGCATATAATCATTTTTGAGAATAGCCTATATATTTTCAGCGGAGGATCCCAATCTATTGGGGAATGATACCTATATATTTACATCCACCATTGGTTGTTTAACATCCATTTTTAATAATATTTCCTTAGCATACGTGTCTGCTGATGTATCGAAGGGGAATTGTCACCATATAGTATTCCGACTTTCCATCAATGGGGTATTTCAAACACTGATGGAATGTTAATGCTAATGACAAATGCTTATGGAGTCAGGGCCTCCAAAATATGAAAATATATATGGTGCCTTTCTGGAAAATAATAAACTCATAATTATATGTGATATCCCAAAATTGATCATTGATTTTGATCTTCCCAAGAGGTTTTTTCTCATGCTTCTCATACCCTTGAATAGTCAGCTTTATAAGAGACAAATACCCTTCTTATATCCCAAATTATGAACTATTTTAATCGAGATTGGATTGATCCTGACACCACTTATAATCAAGGACCTTCATATTTTGACATTATCAGGTATACCTGAAACATATAGGGGTGTGCTGTTTTATTGGATGGACTCTTCCGAATCCTGCTCTTTAAATGAGTTGTAAACATGGAATTCTGTTGGAATGGTCTGCACTTGACAATCCTCAACTACAAAGAGTTATATCTAAAACTCCTATGGGATATGGAGGGCTTCAGTGAGTGGCTCCCAATGTGATTTTTAAATATAGAGCACATACAAGAATGGTAGTTTGGTTAGTACTACTTCCATCTATTTCAGAATATCATAATTGTTTGCCAGAGGTATGTTCTTTCCAAGGTGGGGTTTTTCCTTAATATATAGCTCATATGATGAGACATTTGAGGTATAAGGGATTGGTTATTGTTCATAAATATATGGATAATATTATACTAGGTATGTTGGTCCAGATAACTTTCACATATTCAGGGATGATTATATAATTGCACCCCACTAGGCGGTCTTATAAAAATAATGGTTTTAGATGACTGCTAGAGGATTTTGGGATACATCAATGTCTCTATTGGGATTAATGTAGTGCTTTACTAGGAGTCTTAGTTGATATGATTTTTTGGTTGGGAGTTGATCGAAATATTTTTTCAACCACACCCGCTTTATACCGTATTTCATCGGCTCCTACTCATGTGACCTACAACTCCACGACTAGGTAAAAAAACTCATAATTGGATTCATATTAATCTTCAAAGAAGGGATCTTCCAAGGGTATAATTTTAATATATCCAAATACAAGATAATCTTCTGATGAGGGTTCTATTTGGTGGGGTGGTGCCTAGGTTTCAGATATTATAGGGAAAAAAATTGGGACATTTAGATCTTGCATCACAGATAAATAAGACTCTTCTTATTCTATCTCTTCCTATATATAATATTCATATACACCTTCGATAGTCATATCTAAGGTCAACTCCCAAGGAAAATAGATATTAAATGGAATATGATGTTGTTCTCTTAGGGAGGTATGAGCTCAGTCAACAATGTTTTGAGTCATCCTGTTATTGAAAATCTGTTCATGTCTTGCTAACATATTTTGCAAGTAACAATCTCCTCATTGGGAAATGGTTATGCAGGTCCCCAATGTTGAAGAGCAATCTAACATCACCTAATTGGAAATGACCATGATTTTATGAAGTTACTTGAAGATGATGTATTATTGGATGTTGTAACCCATCCTTCTATGGAAAGGGAAGTAGTTTGGATGTTCAGTTAGGTTGGCCTTATTAGACTTCTTGGGTTGTGGAAGCTTGAGCAGGTTTTTGTCTATGGATAGAAGGAAATAACTGAGGAATTTTTTATTTCAGAAGGAGTGTTATTTATTCATCCATTTCCCAAATACCGGGTGACCAATATCGCTTTTTTACTTGTCGACAAGGGTGATTTTGGTTTTTATTATGCTAGGTAGGAGGTGTTGGGATGTTTTGGACATGATTAGGTGCTTAAATGGGAACATATTTGGGTTTGGGAATATCTGCGATAGTCTTTTCCTTGCATAGCCATTTTCCCTATGCTGAGGGAATGAGACAAGACATAGCTGAGGTCTTCTGAATGAAGTCTTCATATTGTTGATCCATTTTTAAAATCTAAAAAAATCTTCTAGGTTATTTGATGGGAATTAGAGGTTCCTATAGCACATATCATAAATTTTCATCCCAAATATCTAGAAATTTCTTATAGGAGTGAGGGATTCTGGGTGAATATTTTTAGCCTTCCATCTGGATATGAAGTCATAAACACTCTCATTTCCACATTTCCTACAATTTGTTAGGTCGATAATTGCCATTTTCCATAGCGTAGAGAAAAACTGATAAAGGAATTGATGATGAAGGTCTTTCCATCTTGTAATTAATCCTGCAAATAGAGATATTTTACCAAACAAAGGATGGCCATATCAGAGATTTTACAAAACACCTCATCTTAGATTCCTCCTAAACTCAAGGGACCATCATTAGACCGCTTCAGGATAAGAAGTGTGTGTGATGACATTCTAGGTCTCCTTCACCTCAATGGTGGAGAAGGAAGGAATTATGAAATTTGGTGGGGGGGGGGTAGTTCCATACACCTATTTGGGAATTGTATTATTCTTAGGATTCAATAGTGGACTTCTCCCTTCAATAGATTCCATTCATGTAGCTAGAGACTCCATGACATTGATCAATTCTTATGTTACTGCTATATGAGCCACCTACCATTTATTTGTATGCAGTGGGGTTTTAAGAGGTGGCCTCATTTTCATTTCTTCACTAATTATAAATTCATTCTAATAATAAATGATCACCCTAGTGAGGGAGAGGATATTTACATAGTGGAGGGAATTTGTGATCATTTTCAACTTCCTCATTTATGTAGACTAGATGCCTGGATCAGGAGCTGGACTGATGCTCAGATTCATCTTTTGATGGTGGATCAGCTCTGGGAGGTAGGATATTCATCACTCCATATAGATCATACCCAATGGGAATGTTTCTCTTACGTATCTCCTCTTAGATTTGTCTGAGATTTTGTATATCATTCTCATATTCTGCCAAATTATACACTGTGGAAGGAATTTTGGATCATCTGGGTGAGTAAGTTATGTTCATTTCATTACCTTTATCTTTTTCATTGTTCCACCATAGAGGTGTAAACTAGATATTAAGAGGTGCTAGGTTTTGGGTCCTTCTCCAGTTTTGAGTATGTACAGCCTCAGTGGGTGCAACTAGATCCTCCTATTGGGGTATATTTTTTATATTTATTTCCTCTAAATATTTACCTTGATCCACATTATCAGTTGTGTAGATGGTGAAGAAATTTATAGAGGTGTATTATGAAGTGATATTCATCAAATTACTCTAAACAGAATTGGGTGATTATAAAAATATTTCATTAGGGTATTTTCACGAACACTTTTCCATATTATACCTTTATAGCTTTTGACCCCAGTGGGTTTTGTTTTCCTTCATTGTGTACTCCTCCTATCATAACCTATGAGTAGGGAACATGAGGTAGTTTCCTCTAAGAGTTTCCAAAAAACCTACAAAAGGTTTGCCTTTTAGAAGGAAGAACAAACGAGATGACAATCGTCGATATTTACCTTCCAACATAGAGAAGATTGATTCCTTATATGGTGTTGATGACAATGAAAATGACCATAACCTAGTGGGATGAAGACTGTATGGGGCCATGATTAGAATTGTTTGATAATATTTTTGAGGACACACTCATTCTAGTTGAGAAATTTATGATTTCTGGGATCAAAATTGAGATATAAATTCCAAATCCTAATGGGATGTGGTAGATCTAGAACCACCATTGATTTCCCTAAGAACCTCTTGGGGGATGATTAGTCTGGTGGTGATGATTGAGATAATAATTACCCCTTTCTTTGATATGGGGTTTGTTTATAGATGTTTTTATCATTTCATGAATACTCTTTATGATTAATGATCTGAGGGGTAGAGGTGACGGTAGATATTCCCTCAACCTGATGGGATGTGTTCACTCACAAACTACTGCTTTGGTAGATTCTATGGTAACCTATTTGATATGGAACTAATGTGTTTGTGATTGATCTTGTAAAAATGGTATCCCATGCAAGGATTTAGTTTCTATAGGATATTTTTGGGTTAATCACAACATTAGATTCCAATTATAAAATGAATTACAATTATTTTAAGTGGCCCAGTTCAAAGATTTGTTGTCTATCCTCTCCCTCTGTTCATGAGGTCTTAGAAATATTAAAGCCTAAGAATTTTTTAGTAGTGATTAGCTGGCTCATGGATTATCCATTCTGATGATTTCAATATTGTATATAACATTACATGATACAGTTTTTTTGGAGTTCTACTATTCAATGTGTGCATTGATGTGAAACGCTCCATACAATCCCCATCCTTGAATACATAAGCATGATCGAGATTCAGGGAGGATCTTTCAAAGAGTACTTATGAAATAGTTTAAAGTGTTTTGTTTATTTTCACAATGATTTTCATGTTTTGGGTCCCTGTATATGGAGTTAGTAGCCTTGTCATGCTGACAACAGTGTATCTTGATGGTCTGAAGGTGACCCTCATATCCCTAAAAAGTGAGTCATCTCACCTATAGCCACTGATGAGTTTCCCTCAAATGTTGGTGTAGTAAAGGCATGCACTCCTTCTAAATATCATAATGGATCTCATAGTTAGAAGTCAAATGGGGATAGATCCAAATGGGTTGGTTGTTTCTAAATAAATCTCTTCATATCTAAATCTCATATTCCCCTTCATCAAACTTACACACCTTTATATGGTCAGACCATAAATGTTTCTTCTTGGGGTCACCTACTGATTGGATTGGATGGTTTCTGGTAGTTTCTGGGTAACTATGTATGGTTGTACTTTAGGATTCAATAATCATTCTATTCAAAGGTGTCTGAGTTTTGAGAACCTCTCTATATGGATTTGTTTGGGGAAGGGGGGTTCCTTGTTCGTGGGAGATATCCCCATTGGTAGTTTTATCATATATAACTTCTGGAGTAGAGTCACTATTATTAATATCCACACTACCATGAGGATGTCTATAACATTAATGACCGTATTCTACATCAGTTATAGAATCAACAGACCCTTAGGGTGTTAAAAATGTGCATCAATCTTCTGAAAAGACACCAACATTGAAAAGATTTGGGTTATGAGCCACCTTCTTCATCACAAAAATAATATTTTGACATTTAATTAATAATTGTGTAGGGATATGAGACTATTTTATAATAGTTTTTGGAAATTGTTGATAACCATATTATACAGCGGGAATATGAGCATGTTTCTAAAAAGCTGTTAGAATATGCCAATGAGATTTATCAATATTTTCATTAATATGATACCGACACTTATAATGTTTTGATATAACTTGGAAATCCTTTATTATGATGGCGATATGATCTCGAACATTATCCATTGGAGTATGCCACCTTTTTTGAACAAGAATATAAGGATGTCGCAAGGAATGTTCCTCTCTTACGTGGTGATCACCAGTTGGAATAGGAATGTGAGCCCAACCAGAATATGGATTCCCTACTGGAATTTAATAAAAAAACACTACAATATGATAAGGGATATGATAATCCTAAGATATCGATTTAGAAGGATATTGTTTAAATCATTTGTTGGAAGAATTAATGATATGGACTTGTCTTCCTTGACTGACTAGAATATGGTAAGTAGCCTCATGAATAAAAAATGAGCATATCCTAAGGCATGTTCAATTCTTACATGTTGATCCCTAGTTAGAATATGTATATGAGCCCAATAATAAGAAATTGGAGTATACCAGGAGTCTTTTTTGATCGGAATATGAGCATATATCAGGGCATGTGCTACTACCACTTGGTGAGTCCCAATAAAAATTTGGAAATGATCCCAATCATAGTTCTTTATAATATTCCCCTAGTCCATTTCGATTAGAATGTTACCCTATCCTGAGGCATGTGAAACTGTCACTTAGTGATCTCTAGTTGAAATGAGAATATGAACCCATTCTGGTGCCTCTCCCTTTAATAGAATATTCTTATAAACCTCCTCAATTATATAAAGAATATACCCTTTCTCCCGATCAACCAGTTTTTCATACTGATAAGAGTGTGGTGCTTCCCTGTCTTCAAGGATAAGAATATTTGATTATTTCTATATCTATACAAGATCAGGAATATTTTTGAAGAGTTCACATGTTTTTTGTTGAATGTAATATAACTTTAGAAAAGTGTGAACTAGAATGTGAGCATACATATTTTGTATCCACAGTATATGCTGGCATATATATTCAATAGAACATTGCTAGAATTTGATCTCATAAAAATAGTTTAAACCAATGGTATATGATATTAGAATGTTTTTTCTAACTGTTTCCAACTAAGGTGTGGGGATAGCCCAATAACAATGATTATGTTGTAACTGTTGGCATAGTAAAAAGAAATTTAAAATACCCCAATGGTTTGAGGATAACCATTGGAATAGATATTTAGCAACAGTTTTTTTCATTGGTATATATCAAGCATTAAAACTATACCAATTGTTTATAAACTATAGGTATATAGTTTTACCAATATTTTTGTAAAACGCTTTGTATAAATACAACAATTTGCAGATCTATAATAATGATTTACCAACCTTTGGTATAGTTTTTACCAACGGTTTTAAAATAATCATTTGTATAAACACCTTCATATCTATACCAATACTTTTTGATCCATTCATATATTGTTTACCAATAGTTTTATGAAAACAGTTGGGATAGACTACTACAATTATATCACAAACCACCCCTCAGCAATTCCAGTAGCCTCCCCTCTGCAGTACTGCAAATCCATCCAGCAAACATCATACAACGACCTCCCCTCCTCAATTCCAGAAACCTATCCTCCATAATTCTAGTACTGAATTTCCAGTAAGAAGAATATAGGTACCTCCAATCTAGAATTATAGTACCTACAGAATAATGATGAATACAAAAAAAACTCATGCAGACAATAACAATGATGAATACAACACCTGAAAATATAGAATTTTAAAAAATACACATGCATAAAATACAATGTATAGAATTCAAAAAACATCATGATATAGATTTTATGGTTTCTTTGTTATTTATTTGGGAATAAAATAACACAAAAAGAGACGACATAATTTATTCCCTTCTTCACTTTTAGGTGTGAGTGAATCTTCATATGATCGAGTTTGATGCACTAATTAATGGAGGGAAGTGCACTTCAATATTATGAATGTTACTACTAAGGGAATTTAGTAATATGTAATGTGCTCAATGTATTATAATCATGAACCATGGTGACCCATGATTTATAATATTCCACTATTTTAAAAAAATTAGTATATTTTAAGCATGTTCTAAAAGAAGGGGATGTTTAAACATGGTGTAGATAACTGGGTGTTTATGCAATGTCAACATATATATTCTTTCATTTTAATGAAGATTATGTGTCACTCTTGTTCAGGTGTTTGAGTAAACTGGAAATGACATCAATTTTGGAAATTTTTTCGATCTCTGAAAAGTGAATTATGAATACAATTTCTTGTAGGAATTCTAGGTTACAAGGGATGAGGTCTTATTATTCTTGGTTTTTATATTTATATTTGGGATATTTATTTAAATATGATTCATATATTTTCCATTATTATTTAGGGTAATGGTTCCTAGCCTATTGTCACGGGGCCTTTCCACATGAATAATTCTTGTAATGTGGGGTTCAATTTAAATTTTTTCTCTTTAATATGATTGTTGTCACTAACGATGAGGGCTCAACTTTTTAAATTAAAAATCCCTATGTGGTGTTTTCTTATATAACGTATTAGACGTATTCCACTCATTTAAACCATAACATTACTCATAATTAAGGGCAGTATGGATCATATGGTGATTTTTTCCTTGATTACGACTACATAGTCTCCCAATGCGAGGGATGTATATTTACCCTTTGTGGGTCAGTACCTGAACTAGTTATGATGGTAATTAATACCTTTTTATTTGCTATGATAGAGAATAATAACTCATTCTATCACCAATAACCTATATGATTCTTTCTTATATCACTTCTTAGTGGAATTCTACTTAACCAAATCATTTATCTATAGTTTTACATGATAAAAATCATCTTATAATTATGTCATTTTATCTTCCTAGATGTGAATTAATATTTGATTGGGGTGGTCTAGTATATTGATTCTCAATAAGGATGGGTGCTTGAATGTGGGTGAAGTACCAATTGAATTAGATAAATTGTATGTGTGGAAATTTAGATGATCTACTCATTCCATCTAGTAATTAAACATCATTATCAGATATGTGATATGACATTAGTGGGTGGGAATGTGAATTTCTAGGTTAATTCCACTAGAGGATGATAGAACATGTTTTTTATATAATACAAGTTGTGATATGTTGCGAACTGTATTGAGATTGTTGATGGAATGTTGGGGATACATTATCAATAGGTGATTCATGTTATGTGGACCACCATTTGTTTAAATTTATCTGTATAAACCATGTATTATGGTGGGTAGGCCCCATATGTTTTGGGTGGAGTGGTTTATGATACAATTTTGTTTTGGGATAGATGGGTTCAGTATTATGTTGTCTTGATATTGACTATGCAGATGAGTAGATATTTTGATATCTGGTGAAAACTGGGCTTTGGTGTTTGTTGTTACAGATCCAAAAGTTATTTTATAATACAATATAAGATTTAATGAGTAGTCTATAAAATAATTATCTTTGTAGGTCAAGATTTATGGCTATATTATCACTATATAATATAGGAAATCCTCGAACATCTCTCTATGGTATATTCATGGTGTTCATATGAATCGGATATGTGGTCTCACCACCATGTGTGATAAAAATTACATAAATTAATTGTTTCTTGAAAAAATAATTCTTATGTATATAAACAATGTATTAAGATCCCCTATAGACCATTAACACTAACATGATTATTTAGTCTTAGATTTCAAAGGCATTGATTATAACTATGTTTCATGGGAATCATGTACTCTAAGGAAAGTACATGAATGTAAATAGATTATCATAGTAGACCTATAGATATAGAGTTCGCAAGTCACCTAGTATTACAGAAGGTTATTTAGTGATTTTATGGAAATGAAATCACCCTTTCACTAGGTCTCCAAGTGCATAAGAAATCAATTGGGATATGAGTGGTCTAACATATATCATATAATTTTGATGATATGTGTATGGAATAGATGAGGGTTTGGATCATGTAAAATATTACTAAGTGGATTGGTACATGAATTTATTGGGGTGGCAATTGTACTTCTAGCATTGGATGTGGAAATACTTATAAGAATGGATTGGAATCGTGGTGGGTTATTAGAGTGGGATGGTCCCTATGATTCTATAAAATGTATTATGAAAGGTTTTACTCCATTTAATGATTCAAGAGTTCAACAAAGGAGATGAAAGATGAGATGCTAGTGGGGGTATTTGGTATTTTTGGAGAGATTGGAATTATAATTCCAAGAGGTTTTGTGTGATTTAGCTTAGCTGGGAACCCAGTTGGTGGGGATGTGTTATTGTACATGATTTTGATGAGGTTCTTGACTGGATTATTGCTAATATAATTAAGGAATGGTCGACATGTTGAGATAAGACTATAGTGTGTGGGATGAAGATTATGGTCACTGAGTAGTGACTAGGACTAGTCCGAGGGACCCTAGAGGATTCCCATGTTGATGCAATAAGAATGTATACTGGTTTGACATGATGTTATTTTGTGATTAAGAAAATTATGTGGTTAATAATACTCTTTGTCTAGTTGGATGATGAGATGTGGATCGAGGAATGGGATAATCCTCGAGAGATGAGTCAATACTATGTGACTGAGAGAATAAACTTGGATATGTTTATAGGATTCAGTTAATTGAAAACCCATTCAAGGATTATACAATGTATGGAGGCACATGGAGAAACTTGGGGTCATTTATGCTATCTCATGGAGACACATGGGGTTATTTCATGACTCCAACATACTTTAGAAATGTTCCCACATAATGTTTTAGAAAATCAATTCTATCTCATGGAAGACCCCAAGGATACTCTAGCTTGCAATGCTTCCTCAAACTCACACATCAATGTATTACAATATACATGTGATCTAGGTCAACTAGTCAAGATAGAATCACTACCCTCCATCCTTTGAAAATATTAAATCGCCTAAGTGGCCAATGTGATAAAGAGTATAAAATAAAAACTAAAAAACATACCTATATCCCGTGACTATACTTGTCACCACCTAATATATAAGAACCACAATGCCCTATGGGTCAAATCATGTTCCTTCATGTAGGGGAAATATATCCAAGTTTCAAAGTGATACTATCAAATAGTACATTCCTTCTTATTAATAATTACTCTTCCTATTAATGTTTTCCTTATAATCATTAAAACTGGTAAACATGCATGTAAAATAATTTACCATGAACAGCTGAAATATCGCTATCATTTGTGTAAAAATTCCCCTCTATAAAATTTGGTGATATTAAAATTTTAACCTTCTTATCTTTGTGAAATATGGGAATGAATTTTTATTTCATGTCTTCATCTTATAGCAACTCAAGACAACTAAATTCCATGATAATATAAGAAAATACAATAGTTTACACTATATGTTGACCTCAAAATCTAATAATAACTTATATTCAGGACATATATTTTGAACAACAAGTAGTATTCATTGAGTTAGTTTCATATCTGTATCCAAATAACTCAATTTCTACATATCCTAGGTTTAAAGGACTAAACTCACTCAATTGAATTTTCATGAGATCCTCTAAAAGGCATTTCCAATATTACAGTAGTTCAATTTCATGATTTTTTATTACAAAAGTCTATAACAATCTAGGTGTTATTAAATATCAATATCCTGGGATGATTATTTTCTAGTTTGAGAAGATAGATAAAAAAGGGATTGTGATTAGAGTGAAATTTGGGAAGAGTAGTTCGTCTAACTAATGAGAAAATATTATCTCCAGTATATGAGATAAATAAATGGTCAATCATGATATCTTGTCTCATATTCACAGTCCATATAGACTAAGTGATTCTAGAACTCAATATATTTATTTAACTAAGGTAGTTTTGTCAATAATCATATGAAATGTCCATAGTATAAATGTTGGTGAAGTTTTTTCCAATCATCTCATCAGTTCGTAGAAAATAGTTAAAATCCTAAAAAATAAGTCAAGATAAATCTGGATGAAGATTCTTTAGTTTATTCCAGTGTCGAGAAGGTTTCAGAAATATTTAACCCTACAAATTTATAAAAAAATCATTTGGATGAGGACCATCCTTAAATTTGGGGTTTCATTTTGTTATCTTTTAGGGGATTAAACTTATTACCTAATCATTCCCACATCTCTTGGTATTTAATTTAAATATAAGAATGGGATCATTTGATAGAACACTATCTAGTGCTAGTTTTAGAAATATTTAATCTAGGTCTATATTATTTATCTTGATTAATGGATCCGTAAGATAATATTTTAACTAGTCAAGGGTCTTTCAATAAGGAGACACCTAATCAACTCTCATTTTTGGGATGTTAAATATTTTCTTCATCGCTATATTCATCAATCTACCAGTGCATGTTTTTGTTTTTCTAATATGTTTGGCTCGAGTGTCATCTTAGTTTGGTTTTGTTTGGTAAAAGTTAGTTCGGGACATTTTCATTACATTTAGTTTTTTTGTTTTTGATTATATTATCTTAGACAATTTCTTTAATTTAGGTTCTAATGTATTTTTTTTGATTACATTAGGTTCATATTTGTGTGGTTTAGTTCAATTTCTATCATGTCAGTTGTGGTCATATAGGTTTTAATTTCTTATTTTAGGTCTAATTTGACACATAATTTTTAATATAATACTAGTTTAAGATAGATTAGATTGACTTGGTCTTGTTTAGTTTCATTTAATTTTTTTCTATTTGAATTCTCTTTTCTTGATTTTGATAATTTTAGATCTATTTTGGTTGATCTGATTTAAATTTATACCAGTAAGGATCAGTTAGTTTGTGAATGTTTTTTTAAATGTTTCATTATATTTCTTATTTGGTTTTATTCCATCTGTTGTGGGTTTGTATTGTGACACTTTATTTAGTTCAAAAAGTTTTGGGTTTACTATTCATAATTTTATTTGGTTTTTCTTCCTGGGATTCATCTTGGTTTGTTATGTTTGATGTCATCCTAATTGAGGCAGGTCACTTTTTATCTATGATTCACTTTGATACAACATGTTATGACTTTTTTTGATCTATTTAGTTTCAATTTATTTGTTCAATATAGGATAATTTATGTTATTTTAGATTCATTTAAGAATATTTCGTTTTATTATTTATAGGTTAATACAATTCAAATTATTTTTATTTTTTATACTCATATTATGTCCAATTTCATTCAATTCAGTTTGAATGAGTTCATGATGGTTTCATTTAAATTGGTCTGTTTTATCCTCAAGACTGTATAAAAGGAATTGAATCTATTTTTGAGAATCTAGAATGGATCACCCATACATGGGCAACCATGAAACATTATATAAACATAAGTACAAAAAGATAAATACAAAAATGAGATTAAAATAATTAACATCAATTCAAAATTTTAAAATGGATCAAAAAACTAATATTCAATGAAAGTAGAATCAAACATACACTAGGATGAGTTGAAAAATATAATAGCACATACCAAAACAGAAAAAAAAAATTATTACCACATATCCATTGTACAATATCATGTTTCTCCACATATCCCCACTCACCCATCAATAAAAAAATATGAGATGATTATACCAACAGATTAATGTTGAATATATCCACATAATATGAGCTAAAAAGACACTGAAATTGATATATAGGATGTAAAGTAGACTTATTAATGAAATTCATACCTAATATAGATATTTCATAGACACATGAATCACTAAAAAACCAAATTAAATTGGTCCAATAAAAGAGAGAAGAATAAACCAACCTCAAATGGCGACAGATGAACTAAGACTATCCAAACCAATTTTCCTTCGACATCGGATGCCAAAACACGCATGAGGAAACCTAAGAGATCTATTATATCCCCTAGAAATAAGGATCAAAGGTAGAATCAGGGAACCTCAAAACCCCAAGGGTTCAACTGAATGTAATCGGGTAACCAGAGAGATGAAAACTCTAATAAATTGAAGGATTAAAGAAAATGAATTCTTAACTATAAGTGCCGATCAAGAACCCTCAAAAAATTTGGAAGCAATGGAGGGAGGAGAGGGATCTGAGAGTGGGGAACTTCACAAGGGGTGTTCGACAATGGGGGGTCTCACACACGACTGGAGAGTGGGTCGGGGGACATCGGAGGAGGATAGGTAGCTAACAGGGGAGGGGGGATGTCGCTAGAAGAGGGAGCCAAGAGCCAAGATGGGAGGAGGGGATGTCGCCAGAGGTGACAGAACCTAAAGCTGAGAGGGGAGGGGGATGTCGTCAACAGAGAGGGAGCCGAGAGGGGAGGGGGGAACGTCGCCAGATGATAGGGAGCCAAGAGGGGATATGGGCTGGGAGGTAGAGGTGGAGGCCGGGAGGTTGAGGACGTCGAGGTCGGGGAGGGGAGGAGAGGTCCGAGAGGCCTAGGTCGGTGAGGGTTCACTTAGGGGGGGGGGGGTTGAAAAATCAGGAGGGAGCCTGGTAAATTCTGAAATCGATAATGTATGCCGACCGTTTTTGAAAAACCGTAGGAATAAAGCATTGTTTATCTCTTATCCCAACATTTCATTTAAACCGTGGGCATGCATGCGTGGGTATAAACCCATTTTCTACTAGTTGAAGCTGTAATATGATCCCACTTCTATCCTCATTGTTCCACCTCTAACAGGATTCATGCACGGGTGTAGGGATATGTAATCCCCGTGCTTGTAAACTATGGGAAAAAGTTTATTTATGATGGGGAGGGGTCACGTCACCAAATGTTTGGCACGGGTTTCACACCAAATCAAAAGAATGGAATTTGTGACACGTTTTTATACCCATCACAAATACCCATAAATGTTTTTTAGTATTTGCGATAGGAGTAAACTATTGTCCCAAATACTATGTCGGCGGGTGGGGATTTTTGACCTGACCCGTCACAAATACATTTTTAATCATCACTCCTAATTAATAGGGTGTTAGTAATTTTGGCAGATCAGGTCACAAATAATACTATTTGTGAATATAATCCCATCACAAATACTCTCGTCACAAATAATGTAACCTATATATACCCCTATCTGATTTTTTCATTCCACTCCTTTCTCTTCAAATCTTTCCATTTCTAGTGACATTTTCCCTCTCAAATTTTTTCAATGTTTAAGATTCTACATCAGATAAATATTCAAGTCTTACATCCTATGAAATATCCAGTTATAAGGTATTTATCTTTATCTTTTATTTTTAGTTAATTCATTTTATTTCATATTAGTCATAATTATTGTTAATTAGCTATTCCAAAATTAAATTAGAATTAGATTGTTTTATTTTGCATTATTTATTTTTACTAATAATTATATGTGATTAGTTTTAATTACTATTAATTAATAGTTATTATATTAGTTATTATTATATAGTAGTCATTAGTATCAAATACAAAATTATTAATAATTATTAATAATTCTGCATAATTAGTAATAATTATCAATAATTATTAACAAATAGCATTAATATGTAGTAAATTGAAATAAATATTTATAAATAGTAATAAATAGTAATAATTAATAATAATTAGTGATAATTTGTAATAATTAGCGGAAACTACTAGAAATTAGTAACAATTAGTAATAATTAGCAGGAATGTATAATAATTAGCTATAATTAGTAATAAATTGTAATATATTTTAATAATTAGAAACAAAATGTAATAATTAGTCAAATTTTTTAATAATTAGCAATACTTAGTAATAATTCATAACAAATATGAATAATTAGTTATAAATATTAATAATTAGTAATAAATATGAATAATAAGTAATAAATATGTATAATTAGTAGTAAATATGAATAATTTGTAATAAATATGAATAATTAGTAATAAATATAAATAATTTGTAATAATTATAAATTATTAGTTAGAAATATGAATAAATAGTAATAAATAGTAATAAATCTGAATAATTAGAAATAATTAGTAATAATTTGGAAAAATTAGTAATAAATAGGAATAATTTTTAAAGAATATGAATAATTAGGAATAAATATGAATAAATATTATTAATTAGAAATAAATATGATTAATTAGTAATAAATAGTAAAAAATATTGATTAATATAAATAAATAGTGGCAATAAGTAATAAATAGTAATATAAAATAATAAATAGTAATAAATAGTAACAAATATTAATAATTAGGAATAATTAGAAATAATTAGTAATAACTAGTAATAATTAGTAATAATAAGTAATAATTAGTAAAAAATATAATAAAAGAGTAATAAATATTAATAAATTGTAACAAAAAGTAATAAATAGTAAAAAGTAATAATTATGATTACTTAGGATCAATTAGAAATAATTAACAACAATAAGCATTAAATAGCCATAAATTGGAATAAATTGGAATAATTAGTAATAAATACTAATAAATTTTAATAAATATTAATAAATTGTAATAAATAGTAATAAATAGTTATAATTAGTAATAAACATTATTGATTTGTTATAAACTGTAATAAAAAGTAATAAATAGTAATAAATGGTAATAATTAGAAATAATTTGTAATAACTAGTAAACATTAGTAAAAATTTGTAATAATTAATAATAATTAGTAATAATTGCTAATAAGTATCTATAAATAGTAATAAATAGTATCTAATAGTAAAAAATAGTAATAAATTGTTATAATTAGTAATAATTAGTAATAGTTAATAATAGTTGGTAATAATTAGTAATAATTATTAAAAAATAGTAAAAACTAAAAATAAAGAGTAATAAATAGATATAAATAGTAATCAATAGTAATAATTAGAAATAATTAACAATAAATTGTAATAAATAGTAATAATTAGTTTTAATTAGTAATAATTAGGATTAATTAGGATTACGTAGGTTTAATTAGGAATAATTATGATTAATTAGGATTAATTAGAAATTATTAGCAATAATTAATAATAAATAGCCACAAATACGATTAATTAGTTATAAATACTAAATAAAAATAATAAATTGTAATAAATTGTAATAAATTGTAATAAATAGTAATAAATAGTAATTAAAAAGGATAATTAGAGATAATTTGTGACAATTTGTGATAATTACTGAAAATGTATGATAATTTGTGATATTTAGTCATAATTAGTGATAATTGATGATAATTTTTTATAATTTGTGATAATATGTGATATTTAGCAATATTTAGTGATAATTAGTGATAATTAGAGATATGTAGACATATGTAGTGATAAATAGTGATAAATAGAGATAAATAGCGATTAATATTGATAAATATGGATAATTAGTGATAATTAGTGATAACTAGTGATAGTTAGTAATAATTAATGATAATTCGGATTAAATATCAATAAATATCATTAATTTGGATTATTTTGTGGTAAATATGAGAAGAGAAATAAATATAAATAATTAAGAATATATATGAATAATTACGAGAAAATATAATAAATATAATAAATTGAAAAAATTGAAAAAATAAAATAATTAGAATAATTAAAATAAATCTATCAATTAGAAAAAATCATAATAAATATAATAATAAGAAAAATTATAATAAATATGCACAATTTCAAAAATAGTAATAATTAGTAATAAATTAAATTAATTTCATACTGATTGGCAATAGTAATTTTGCCCCATTGCTCATCTACGTGCAACTTTATTCCACTACTGGAAATTGGAGCATTTGTGATGGTTCATTTATGATTGGATCCCATCGCAAATGACCCATTGTAGAAAACAGAGTCACGAAATGATTTTTTTGTGAAGATCCATCGCAAAAAGTAAATATTTGCAACGAGATCAGCACTCATCGCAAATAGTTTCATCGTGGGTTTTAAATACCTTATTACACTACAAGAAAAATACCCTATACCAACCATTTTGAACCGTTGTAATAGGCCTCCAATCCATTGGTATAACCTATACCAATAGTTTGGAGAACCGTTTCCAAGTAAGTCGGAGGGGGATGGGCCTATACCAACAGTTTTGATAAAACGGTTGGTATAGACCTATATCAATGGTTTTGTAAACCATTGGTATAATTAATATGAAAATATATACTAACGGTTCTATAAATAAGTTGGTATTTGTAATTCAAAAAATAATTATTCGGTTTGTTTTGATCCCAACCCCACCCGTTAGTGACTGAATGACCTAACAACTAACCTAATATACTTTTGTGACCATAATTTCATAAATATATATATGTATTATCATATGTATTTGAAATTCTGATTTTATTAATGTCATCTATAAGAAGAATCCATTAAAAATACTTGTATCTATAAAAACGGTTCTTAAAACCATTTGTATAGAACTATAGTAATGGTTTTGAGAACCGTTGGTATAGTTTATTTAATTTTGGGTCATATACCAATAGTTTAGGACAAACCATTGGTATATGGGAACCTATTCCAATGGTTTGGCCAAACTGTTCGTATAGGGTCTCTATAATGGACCAATACCAATGATTTTGGCCATACTGTTGGTATAAGGTCTCTATAATGGACCTAGACCAATGGTTTTAGCCAAAACATTGGTCTAGGTCCCCCCCCAATACAAATGATTTGTCCAAAACTGTTGGTATAGGTCCATATAAGTGACCTATACCAACAGTTTTGGCCAAACTGTCGGTATAGGTCCAAATTAGTGAACTATACCGAAGGTTTTCCCAAAACTGTTGGTATAGCTCATATTTCTAATAGTGTTGTGATGAACCGTAGAAAATATTTTTTTGTGACGTGACCTACAAAAAATACTATTAGCATCAGTTCCTATCAAAAATAGTATCAAAAATAAAATAAAATAAATATAATAATATTATTATTAAGGAAATAATAAGATTAATATTAATAAATTGAATTAAATAATAATAAATAAAATAATATTCATAGAAAAAAATAATGTTGATAATATGATAATAATAAAAATATTATTATTATTATTATTACTACTAATATAATAAAAAATTATAAAATAATGAAAACATCAATATTCGTTAAAAATATAATAAAATAATAAATAATAAATAATATAAATAAATTGATCAAAAATAATAATTAACAAAATAATAAATCTAATTAAAAATTTAAATAATGTAATAAAATAATAAAAAATTAAATTAATATTTAAAAAATTAATATTTGAAACAATATAAAAAACAAATTATATAAAAATGTCAATAATAGATATTATAAGGAAAATTTACATAAAAATGATTGATAATAAATTATAAATAGATCACTGAGGGGGAGGGTGGTTTGGAGGAGATGGTGGAGTGATCTCCATCTGTATACCATGATTAATACATTGCATGTACTACAACTACTCCTTCCCCTACTATTGTAGCCCTTGACTCATCTCCTCCCACATGTCGTGTTAATGTAGCTCTGGTTGTAGTCACATGAACACTTCATTGTACTACTACTTCTATTGACGCATATTCTCATGCTTCCTCTGCATAATCTCTATAAACTCACTCTAAGCTTATAGTTACTCTTGATACAATGCATCAAATGGTGATGACTCTAAATGATGTCCTCTTGATCTAGATGTTGATATCACATCAGTGCCATAATAATCCACTTGTTCCAATCGGGAGCCGATACCAACAACCCATCCTTTTTTGAACACATACTGGGTTGCCTGCATCCATGTTGTCTCATTAAATCGATGGGAATTGGTATGAGCATCGGTCTCCACCTAAATCTCAACATGTGACTTAGACATTGCAGCCTCATATGAATCCTTCAATTATAATTAGTAATAACTTGTAAAAAGGGATATGAGCCTCCTCCTATTTACATTTACAATGATACTAGTGCAATCATTCGTTGGCAGAAGTAGGGAAATGCTCCTCGCTTCCATGATCGACTAGAATATGTTAAGTAGCTTCACTGATAGAAATATTAGCCAATCCCAAGGCATGTTTCACTCTCACCTGGTAACCCCAGTCAGAATATGAATATGATCCCAATACAAAGCCTTTGGAGTATACCACGAGTCTTTTTAAGTATTAATATGAACCTATCTCAAAGAATGTGCTAGTCTCACTTGGTGAGCCCCAATCAGAACGTGATTATGAACCCAATCCTGATCCTTTGTAATATTCCCCTGGGCTTTTTTGATTGGAATGTTCCCCTATCCAGTGGCATGCTCCACTCTAACTTAGTGAGCTTCAGTGGGAATGAGAATATGAGCCCATTCTAGTGCCACATCCTTTACAGGAATATGCTGATAAACCATCTGTATTGGAGAAAGAATGTACACATGCTACGGATAAACCATTTTTTCATGCTGATAATAGTGTTGTGATTCCAAAGATATATGGATACGAATATTTGATTATCCCTAAATCTAAACAAGTGTCAGAATGTGTTAGAAGAGTTCATCAGTTTTTGCTAGAATAAAATAGCACTTTAGCAATGTGTGCGCAATAATGGGTGCCGACATATTTTCTATCCCCAATATATACTAGCATATATATTCAAAGGAAGCTATAATATGATCCCACTTCTATCCTCATTGTTCCACCTCAGATAGGTTTCATTCACTGGTATAGGGATATGTGCCTCCCCATGATTGTACACTATGGCAAAAAGGGATATTTGCGACGGGGAGGGGTCCCGTCGCAAAAGGTTTAGCACAGGTTGCACGCCATATCATGCGAAGAGTATTTGTGACATGTGTTTATACCCGTCATAGTTACCCATGGGTGTTTTTTATTATTTATGATAGGAGTAAATTATTGTCGCAAATACTGTGTTGGCAGGTGGGAATTTTCTATGGGACTCATCGCAAATACCTTTTTAACCACCACCCCTAATTAATAGGGGGTTAATATTTTCGATGGATCCCATTCCAAATAATACTATTTGTGACTGTAATCATATCACAAATACTCTCATCACAAATAATCTAAACTACATATACCCAATCAGATTTTCTCATTCCACTCCTTTATCTACCCATCTATCCCTCTTAACTTACATTTTCCCTCTCAAAAATTTTCAATGTTTAAGATTCTACATCGGATCAATATTCAAGTCTTTCATCCTATGAATGATCCTATTTAAAGGTATTTAGCTACAATTTTTATTTTCATGTTAATTCATTTTATTTTTTATTAGTTATAATTATTCTTAATTAGATGCAATTAAATTAAATTTGAATTAGATTGTTTTATTTTGTATTATTTATTTTTACTAATAAATACATGTGTTTAGTGTTAATTAGTAAAGTTCTTATATTAGTTCTTATTAATTAGTATTCATTAGTAACAACTAGAAAAATTATTAATAATTATTAATAATTAGGAATTATTAATAATAATTAGATATAATTAGTAAAAAATAGCAATAATAAGTAGTAAATTGAAACAAATATTTATAAAGAGTAACAAATAACAATAATTAGTAATAATTAGTGGGAATAAGTAATAATTAGGGGTAATTAGTAATAAATTGTTACAATTAGTAATAATTAGTAATAAAATGTAATAATTTGTCATAATATGTAATAATTAGTAATAATTAGTAATAAATATGAATGATTTGATTCAAATATGAATAATTGGTAATAACTATGAATAATTAGTAATGAATATAAATAATTAGTAATAAATATGAATAATTAGTAATAAAAACGAATAATTAGTAAGAATTAGTATTAAATATGAATAAATAGTTATAATTTGGATTAATTAGTAATAATTAGGAATAATTAGTAATAAATATGAATAATTAAATATTAATATGACTAAATGTGACTAATTGGTAATAAATATGAATTATTATTAACAATTAGTATTAATTAGTAACAAATAGTAATAAATAGTAATAAATAGAGACAATTAGTAATAATTAGTAATAATTAGTGAAAAATAGTATCAATTTGTAACAATTAGTAGTAATTAGTAATTAGTAGAAATAATTAATGACAACTAGTAGTAAATAGAAATAAATAGAAATAAATTGTAATAAATAGTAATAAAAAGTAATAAATTGTAATAAATCGTAAAAAAATAGAAATAATTAGTAATAATTAGGATTAATTAACAATAATAAGAAATAATTAGCAATAAATACTAATAAATAGCAAAAAATAGAAACAAATGGAAAAAATGGGAATAATTAGTTATAATTAGTAATAAATACTAATAAATAAAAATAAATAGAAATGAATAGTAATGACTAGTAATAAATATTAATAAATAGTAATAAATAGTAATAAAATGTAATAAATAGTATTGATTTTTAATAAATAGTAGTAAATAGTAATAATTAGTAATACTTCCTAATAATAGGTAACAACTCATAGTAATTAGTAATAATTAGTATTAAATATCAAAAAGTAGTAATAAATGATAATAAAAAGTTATAATTAGTAATAATTAGTAATTATTAGTAATAATTTTTAAAAATAGTAATTATTAGTAATAAATAATGATAAAGATTAATAAATAGTTATAAAATGAAATAAATAATTATCAGTAGTAATAATTTGTAACAATTAGTAATAAATAGAATTAATTACTAATAATTAATAATAATTAGTAATAATTATGATTAATTATGAATAATTTATATTTTTAAAGATTAATTAGAAATAATTATCTACAATTAGTAGAAATTAGCAAAAATTTGCAATAAATACACATAAAAAGGAATAATTAGTAAAAAATACTAAAAAATACGAATAAATACTAATATATAGAAATAAATAGTAATAATTAGTAATAATTAGTAAAAATTAGTAAAAAAATAAATAAATAGTAATAAAAAGTAATAAAAAGTAATAAATATTGATAATTAGTGATAATTAGTGATAGTTTGTAATAATTAATAATAAATACTAATAAATAATGATAATTTGTGATAATTAGTGATAATTAGTTATAATTAAAGATAAATAGTGATAATTTGTGATAATTTGTGATTATTAATGACAGTTTGTTAGAATTTTTTATAGTAAGAGACAGTTAGTGATAATTATTGATACATTGAGATAAGTAGTGATAAATAATGAAAAATAGTGATAAATCGAGATAAATATTGTTAAATGGATATAAATAGTGATAATTAGTGATAACTGGTTATAATTATTGATAATTAGTTATAATTAGAATTAACTATCAATAAACATGATTAATTAGGATTAATTAGCAGTAAATATGAATAAATAGATATTAATATCAATATATAGGAATAAATAAGAATAAATAGGAATAAATGAGAATAACTAGAATAAATATATTAGTTAGAAATAATTATAAATATATAATAATTAGAATAATTAAAATAAATAGACCAATTAGAATAAATGGAATAATTAGAGTAAATCAGCACAATTTAAAGTTGAGTAATAATTAGTAATAAATTTGAATAATTTCTATTAGATTGGTGATATCTCTTTTCCCTGATTGCTCATCTCCCACCAACATTCTTCCACTACATGTAATTGGGGAATTTGCGATGGGATCCCGTCGCAAATGACATATTTTAGAAAATAGCTTTGCAAAATGATTTTTTTGCAATGATCCATCTCAAAAATTAAATATTTGTGATGAGATACACACCAATCAAAAAATAGTTTGATTGTGGTTTTTAAATAAATTATTGTGATGAACCATTGGAAATATTGTTTTACGACATGACCTACTACAAATACTATTACCAATGTTTCCCATTTCCAATAGTAAATAAAATAAAATAATTAAAGTAAAAATACAAATATTAAGGAAATAAAAATATTATTATTAGAAAAATAAATTATATTATAAAATAATAAAATAATATTCATATAATAATAATAATATTGATAATATGAGAATAATATAATTAATAATATAAATTTTACAAATATACTAAAAAATAATAGAATTATTAACACATCAATACTCATGAAAAATAAAATAAAATAATCAATAGAAAATAAAAAAAAAATTAATAAAAATAATATAATCAAAAATTTTAATTTATAAAATAATAAACATAATAAAAATAAAATTATGATAAATATTAAATAATAAAATAGTAAAAATAGTAAAAAATTAAAATAAGGTAACAAAATAATAAAATATTAAATAAATATTAACAAAATGTAATATTGTCAACAATATAAAAAACATATTATATAAAAATGTATATAATTAATATTATAATGAAAATGTACATTCAAATGTTTGATCATAGAAAATTAGTAGATCCCTAAGGAGGAGGGCTCTTTGGAAGAGATGGTGGGGGGAAATCCATCCCTAAATCATGAGTTAGACATCACACGTACTCCAACTGCTCCAACTCCTACTAACGCCACCCTCGACACATCACCTCCCGCATCTCTTGAAACTACTACTGTTGTTGTTGTGTTATAATAAATCATTGTGGACCTCCTACTACCATTGAAACATCTACTCCTCCCTCCATATACTCTCTATTAGCTGACTCTTAGCTCGCAACTTCTTCTGATACTGTGCAATAGATGATGACACTCCATGTGCTCCTCTCGAGCTGGATGTCGACATCACAATGATGCCATAATAATCCACATGTGCCTATCAAGAGTCGATACCAATAACCGAGACATTCTCGAAGCCATACTGGGTCACCTGTATCGATTATTATTTATATGAAAAGGAGTATGTGTACTTGAAGACAAATTTTTAATAGTTATTTTAGTGGTAGAAAATTATAATGAGATATGGCGATGGGAAAATGGGAGTCACCAATCAACTAGAAATTATGCTAATTTATTACAATTTGTGCCAATTTATTACAATTTCTTCTTAATAAATGATAATTATTTCTAATTGTTACTAATTATTGATTATTATTACTAAATATTAAAATTTGTTACTAATTATTAGAATTTTTCACTGAAAATTTGAATTGGTTATAATTTATTATTATTTATTTATAATTGTTGTAATTTAGTACTAATTATTACAATTTATTTCTAATTGATGCAATTTACTACCAATTACTGTAATTTATTATTAATTGCTTCAATTTATTACTAATTGTGCCAGTTTATTAATAATTATTGTAAATTATTACCAGTTATTCGAATTTATTACTTGTTATTCCAATTTATTACTAATTATTATAATTTATTACTAATTATTAAAATTTATTAATAATTATTAGAATTTATTTCAATGTATTACTAATTATTCTAAATTATTAGAGTTTATTACTAAATACTACATTTTATTACTAATTAATGCATTTTATTACTAATTATTTCAATTTATTACTAAATATTTAAATTTATTACTAATTATTCCAATTTATTACTAATTATTACAATTTATCAGTTATTATTACAAATTATTACAAATTAGTACAAATTATTAACATTAATTAGCAATTATTAAAATTTAATACATATTATTGCAATTTATTACTTATAATTTAAATGTATTACTAATTATTGATATTTATTACTAGTTATTGGAATTTATTACTAATCATTGTAATTTATTATAATTATTGTAATTTATTATGAATTATTGCAATTTACAGCTAATTATTCCAATTTATTACAAATTATTACAATTTGTTACTTATTATTAATTTTTTTACTAATTTTTTGAATTTAATACTAATTTTTGCAACTTATTACTAATTGTTGAATTTTTTTTCTAATTGTTCAAATTTCTTACTAAGTGTTTAAGTTTTTTACTATGTTTTGAAATTTAATACTAATTATTCAAATTTATTACTAATTATTAGAATTTATTACTAATTATTTGAATTTATTAATTATTATTATAATTTATTACTAATTATTTGAATTTATTTCTAATTAGTTGAATTTATTAATAATTATTAGAATTTATTACACATTAGTTCTAATTATTTTAATTTATTACAATGTATTACTAATTATTAGATTTTATTACCAATTATTACTATTTTTTACCAATTATTTGAATTTATACTAATTGTTGCAATTTATTACTAATTAGTAAAATTTATTACTAATTATTAATAATTACTAGAATTCAAAACTAATTATTTGAATTTATTACTAATTATTACTAATCTTTACTAATATTTACTAATGATTAGATTTTTTTACAAATTATTATAATTTATTACTAATTATTTTAATTTATTACTAATTACTGAATTTTATTACTAATTATTAGAATTTAATACTAATTATTACAATTTAATATTAAATGTTTGAATTTGTTAGTAATTTTTAGAATTTATTAATAATTGATGCAATTTATTTCTGATTGTTCGAATTTATTTCTAATTGTTGTAATTTATAACTAACTATTGCAATTTATTACTAATTGGAGCAATATATTACTAATTATTTCAATTTATTACTAATTATTCAAATTTATTACTAACTATTTGAATTTATAACAAATTATTGGAATTTATTACTAATTATTCAAATTTACAACAAATTGTTAGAATTTATTGCTAATTATTGGGATTTATTACTAGTTATTATTTATTATTATTAATTATTAATAATCATTACTAATTATTTCTAATTATTATAATTTATTACTAATTATTACAATTTATTCCTATTTATGGGAATTTATTACAAGTTACTACATATTCTTACGAATTATTCCAATTTATTACTAGTTATTCCAATTTATTACTAATTATTAAAATTTATTACTAATTATTCAAATTTATTACTAATTATTCAAATTTATTACTATTTGTTGTATTTTATTACTAATTGTTGCAATTTATTAAATATTTTTCAATTTACAAATAATTATTACAATATATTACGAAATATTAATATTTATTACTAATTATTACAATTTATTACTAATTATATCAATTTCTAAATATTTAAATTTAATAACAATTATTAAAAATTAACATTATTTATTCCAATTTAATACATATTATTCCAATTTAATACTAATTATTAAAATTTAATAGCAATTATTACAATTTAATACTAATTATTACAATTTAATAAATATTATTGTAGTTTAATACTAATTATTATTATTTAATACTAATTATTACTCATTAATATAATAACAATTTATTAATTCTAATTATACGAATCCTGTATAGTTATTTGTAAAAATGAACATAAAAAATAATAAACAAAACTACCGAATTCTAATTAAATTTAACAACAAATTATTAACAATAAAAGTATTTACAATAAAAGAAATTAATTAAAAAATTTAAAAATAGATAAATACCTTCAAACTAAAGCTTTCGAAAGATATATGATGTAAAAAATGTTCTAAATTAAAACAATAAACAATGAAAATTTTGAGAGAAAATATTCCACTAGAGAGAGATAATAGAAGAGAACAGAATGGAATGAAGAAAAAAATGGGTTGGGGTTTATATATGTTAGATTAGTTGCGACGAGACCCAACTTAAATACCCTATGATTGAAAATATATTTTGCAACATGTTTCATTGCAAAAGACCACCTATCAAAATTTTATTTTTGATAGATGTATATCTCGTCACAAATACTTAAGACTCCACCGAGTATTTGTGATGGGCTACTGTAGCTCGTTGCAAATACCCTTTCCCACTTTTAGGCGCTCAATGTGTGCGAAAGAGTTTGCGACTGGAAGCATCTACCCGTCGCAAATGCCTTATTATTTGCAACAGGCAGTTTCTCCTGTTGCAAAAACTTTTTCTGAAGGTCTATTTGTGAAGTGCCATTATCCCATCGCAATTAATCTGTCAAAACTGCCAAGTTTTCTAATAGTGTCTCACATAAATCCCTATTAAAATTCTACTTCAACATACAAATATCCATTTTTGTAGGCACAAGAATAGAGGGAAACATGGTGAGGCCTCCCTAATCTCTATATTAATGCATATGAAAATCGATATGTGTATGTCACAGAAGATTTTTCATACAGATTTCAATCGACGAAATTTGAGAGGAGATGAGCTGTTAGAAAAAATAGGCTCTTTTACCCAATGACTCCATTCCATGCAACTTTATCCATCTAAAATAACTATGAAAAAACTTCTATGACGTAATGATATCCATTTCTTCTTGCAAGAGAATGGACAACAACATGGGAAGGCCTCCTTGCTCTCCATTCTTGTGCATACAAAAATGGATATTCCTACAACATAGCAGATTTTTCAATGTGATTTCAATCAGAGAAAGGTGTAAGGAGACAAGTCATCGGGAAAAAGAGCTACCACCATTCCGCTGGAAATTAAGCCACCCATAATTATTTGTAATTATAATAAATTAGAGGTAATTTCTATAAATTAGTATAAATTTTTGTATATTAGTATACATTTAAAAAAAATATAAATAACTATGACATAATAGAAATTATTATAAATTTCTAGAAAAGTTAATTTAATTCTCTTCGGTTTTTTAGATAATGTTTTTCTTATATTAAAATATTCAAAAAAATCTAATTATATTATATGTTTTAGAGAAATATAGAACAAGGAATTTGACATCAGTCATTATTAGATGATCACACTTGGATAAATCAGGATAGGAATTCAAACGGTTATTGTTTAGATAATTTACATATTGAGGTTGTTGAAGCATTCTTATCATTTATATCATCAAAACTATATATTTTTTCTGCCAGGACAATTAAGTGTCCTTGTAGAGAAAGTTTCTTTGAGGATGTCTAACACATTTGACAATGTTGGGTATCATCTATTTCCTTTTGGTTTTCAACTAGATTATGTTTTTTGGTATCAACATGGTGAACATAGTTCCCAAAAAGATATTGATAATTTGGTTACTGATGTATCATTGTTTCATAATTTTGTACATGATGTTTCAGGTCCTCTTTTTCAACAAACTGAAAATTAGGAAGATATTGATTTAACTCCTGACTTAGAACCATCTCAATTTTAAGTTTTCTTAAGGTCCACTAAGGATGCATTATTTCCATGTTTAATGACAAGAAAATTTAAAGTGGTTGTTAAATTTATGGTTGTTAAATTTGATAATAGAATGTAAAATAATTGTTTTGATCAGATATTCTCTTTGGATAAAACATTGTTAACTGAAGAATATATGTTGCCTACAAATTTTAATGAGGGAAAGAGTCGGGTTCCTAATCTGGGTCTTGGTTAGCAGAAGATTCTTGCACGTTCAAATGATTTCATCTTATATTATTGTGAAAATGAGTAATTAGATAGTTTTCCCACATGTTGACAATCGAGGTATAAATATTCTCAATTAGGAATACCTGGACTGATTCCTATAAAATGGTTGAGATATTTCCTACTTATACCCATATTACAGTGTTTATTTATTTCTCATAACACAACGACCTTGATGTCATGGAAGAAAACAAATATTTCAATTGGTAAAATTTTAAATCACACCTCTGATGGTGATTCATGTAAACATTTTGACTATCTGCTACCATTTATTTCTTTAGAATCCCAAAATGAGTGATTAGGTATTTCTACTAATAGTTTCGGTCCATTTGGTTCTTATAGTTGTCAGCATTTATATTGGCCAGTCTTTATAACTCAGTACAATTTACCTCCTTGAATGTTGATGAATGAGCCATATATCCTTTTGAACATAATAATTAAAGGACATCTAAAAAATAATGTTTATGTTTATTTGAAACCATTTTTTATTAGTTAAATTATTTATGGAGTAATGCTATCAGTATATATGATTTTCATGAATTTTTTTTATGATAAATGCATTGATGTAGACAATTAGTGTCTTACCAGCATATGTAATGTTATCTGGATAGAGACGACATACTCCAAAATCTTGTCCATACTTTATGACAGACATCAAATCATTTTTGGTCATTAATGGAAAAACCTTGTTTTTTTGACTGTCATATGAGATTTCTTCATACCAATGATCCTTTCAGAGGAACACATTTCTTTTCAAAAAAAATCTAAATTGAATGAAATGGACCTCTAGCAACGATATCATGTATAGAGTTAAAATCAACTCTCTCTTCATTACCTCACATAACATTTGGGCCAACTATAAACCAACAAAAGTTTAATGGATTTGGGAAAGTAAATAATTAGATAAAACATAAATATATTTGGGATCTTCCATATTGTTCTAATTTTTTGGTCCTTTAAATGTTTGATTTCATATATATTGAGAAAAAATATTTTTATAATTTATTTCACATTGTTTTGGATACACTTGGTATGACCAAAGAAAATTTAAAGACAAGATTAGATCCTACCCAATTTCACCAGCGACCAGAACTTAAAGCGTGTTAAAATGTCATATCACAAATGTTAACAAATTTGAATGTAGATTAAAAACATTTAAAATAAAATAAATTATTATCTTGTTATTGGATTGTATATTTGTGACTTCCAGATGGTGATGCTTTCAATTTGGGATGATGTGTCAGAAATAGTAATATTTCCAACTATAAAATCATTGACTGTCATGTTAAAATGGAATAAACTATACTAATTAGATTATGATTTTTGTTTAATTCTATGATTTTTGATGCAATAAGAGATATATAATAATTTTTCCAAGAAATTTGTGCTACAAAAACAAACTATGATGCACTTATGAAACTACCAGAATATGTTCTTTTAATTTTATGATAACTGGAAAAAAATCATCCCATCTGATTTCTTTGACCCAATTGAATATTTGATATTAATTTTTTCATATGATGTAAAACATTGTGGTCTAATATAGCTCCGATGGATGTACCCATTCAAGAGATTCATGCTGAAATTGAAGAATAAAGTACCCAGTTAAGCATTGGTCAAAGGCTAAATTTATGAAGCTTAATTGTAATAGGAAATTTCATTTTTATACTCTCATTATTTTCAATTTGAATATCCATCAAAACAAAACTGAATGAGACATAATGAGGGAAATTTTGATGATTAAATGAGAAATCAATTATCAGTTTTAAATCAACATGGATATGGATTTAGTGGAGTTTATGAAGGATGTATTTTAGATAATGAGCATCACAGAGCTCATACATATGTTATACTCAACTGTGAAGAAATGGAACCATTTTTATTGTGAATTCTTTTATCAAATAATCTATGATATTTTTTAAAGTAAATTAATATTATTTTATTTGAAGGATATATAAAATTTATATCAAGAAACACATTCCAAAAATTATAATAGCTATTTTGAAGAACGTTGGTAAAATAACTTTCCTTACTAGTTTAAAAACATGTAACATAAAATATTTATTGTTTTAAATATTTAATCAATTTATTACTTATTATGTTGATAATTTTTATACAAATTTTTAAGTATATCAACATGATGATAATGTTGATAAACCATATTATGTATTGAGTAACCTTCCATTCAAAATGGATAAATCTTATAATAAATATGTGGTGAATGTATTTCAATTACATACATGTGCATATGGGGAATAAAAAAATAGTTGTGTTTTCTTGAGATGATCTCATCCTAGAGAAACTGAAGATAACGTTTATGAAATGTTGGAAGAAATTATTGAACTATCTTATGGAGGATATAATTACATAACAATGTTTAAATCTAAGATTCTAGATACTCATAAAGTCTTGTGTGTTAATCCAAGCAATCGAATTGATGATATTGAATATAAAAGTACTATTTTTGTATTTTTATTGGAACATTACGCACATCAAAATTATTATAAAAATTAACTTTCTACTTCAATAGAGTTAGGTGATTAGTGGAGAATAAAAAAAGGAAATCCTCATAAAATCAGTTTACTCAAACTGAATGTGGTCCCACTTGAGGAATGAAATTGATTTTTTTCAAGAGACTAATGAGAATCCATATATTTTCACAATGAGACATGAATATCGATGATGAAACACCACAATTAAGGGTTGATGTTGATGATGATGCTAATGAAGATACAATTGAATTTTATATGAGAATGGTTTATATAATTGAAACTTCTATGGAAATTGATGTTGCTGATGAGGAATATTAAGATATTGACACATTAAGATATAAAGATGAAGATTGGCACAGTTAAATGATGGTTATTATTATATATAATATCAATCTATATATAATAGTTGTTTTCAACTGTTAGCTAACAACAACCATTTAATGTTTCAGATTGACAAGGATATGTTTCATTAGTTACATGAGGCTGATCTACCTGATGACGATCATGCTGTTGGATCATCTGACCCTTAGACTTCTGGTGGTTTACAGAGGACTCAGAGGTGGCATGGCCTTGCACGATTGATGATTCCTGAACCTATGCCTATGAAATGTCCACATCTTGTATTCGATCCACCCATGCAAAGGTATGTTTACCTTTGTATTCTAGTTAGTAATCATTAATTATCATTTATTTATTTATATACTAACTATTTGATTATTTTTTATTTTTATTAATGATTAACAAATATATATATTGGAAAAGGGAGTTCTATATTGCAAAATTATTTTTCTATGTCATGGGATACATGGGTTCAGATTCCTAGAGATATTCAACACCACATGTTTGATTATTGGCTGCTATGTAAATAAATAATATTTATTTTGAAATTTATTTAATCAATAATTTGATATTATTAATTTTTTGTAGGTTTTTTGGTATCCCATAGAGGAGAGCATGTGTGAATCTATCTTGCGGGAATGGGAGGGTTGTATGGGTGAGAGTTGCTGTTAGTTATTTTTATAATTTATGGATGAACAAAATGATGAAAGTAGGATTCCTAGATTTTGATCATTCCAACTGTTCCCGCCTACCTAATTAAATTTCATCTCATGTTTGGGACGGATTATTCTTTACATTGGATGAGTGGTCATTTTTAATGGAGATCATTAGTAGGGCAAAAAAAACAGGGGAGATTGGTGGGGACACATTAAGCTTGTTATTGTACATTCAGTATGCATATAGAAGATATTGTAAGTACCTTTTTTAATTAATTTATATAAATTTATATGTAAACTGTTTATTTAATATTCATATAGGATGCTGAATAATCTGATTTTACAATGTTTGGTGTTCATTGAACATTGTACAGCAATCCAATAACTGGAGAGATTATTGGTGGTCACCAACATCAGATTGGGGTTAGTAAAATTTCATTTTGACTTTTAAAATTATGTAAACATAATATTTTAACTATTTTAATTTAAAATATACAATTGAAGGAGTCATATGAGGCCGCAAAATCTCAGATGTAGACTAAGAGTCAGGCTGAGACCAATGATCAGACTATTGTAGCCAGATTTGATGATGAAACATGGATTCAGGGGACCCAATAAGCCTTTGATGAAGGAGGAGGAGTAGGTATTGACTCTCTATTGATGCATGAGATTTATTAGAGTACTGTTACGATGTCAATGTCTAGCTCGAGAAGAGATTGTGGAGAGACATCATCGTCTGCTGCACAATATTAGGAATTTTTGCAAGCTCAGGGTGATCTTTTAGAGCGTATTCATAGGGAGCAAGAAGATCCCTGATGACAACAACATCAACAATATAAGGAGATGCGCCGATGGCAGCAGTAGCATCATGACCATACGATAAAGTACATGTGACATCTGGCTCATGGTTTAGGGATAGAGTTCCCTCCACCATCTCATCCAGCTCCTCTAGAAGACTGTTCCCCCTCAGTGATGTATTTATTTTTTTATGATAAAACATTTGAATGTAATTTTTTTTTGTAAAATTAACTATTTAAATTTCTATATAGTGAAAATTTTAAATTTTTGTAAATATTTCATTTTATTATTATTATTTTTAATATTTCATTAATTTATTTAATTTATTTAATATATTTATTTTTAATTATTTTTATTATTTTTATATTTTTTTGACGATTGAGGTTTTTATTATTTTATTATTTCTATTATTTTACTAAAATTAATAATAATATTTAAATAATAAAAATAATAAAATAGTATTACTATATTATTATTATTATTATATTAATATTAATAATAATATTATTATTTTATTACTTTATGTAATTTTATTTTACTAATATTAATATTATTATTTAATTAATATTAATATTATATTATTATTATTAATATATTAATACTATTAATTTTATTAATATTAATAATATTCTTTTTATTTTCTAGTATTTTTTTAGTATTATTTTATTCATTTTTTTAGATATTTATAATGGGCATGTCACCAAAACTGTTTGTGATGGTCCGTAGCAACAGGGTTTTTAAAAAAACTGAGCAATACTATTTTGAGATGGTATAGCTCTCTATTAGAAATAGTATTTACAATGGGTTGTTGCAATATATTTTTTTAAACCTCATATAATCTATTTGTGACAACCCATCACAATGAAATCTATTTGCGATGCCCTTTTCTACAATGGGGAATTTGTGATGGGGTCCAGTCGTAAAATTCCATTTGCGACGGGACCCCTTCAAAATTGAAATTTTGCAAATAAACTGATTTCCAGTAGTGGTAGTTGAAATAAACCCATATACTTTTTTTGAGTGAAAAGGGATATGATCCTAATCACTGGGTACTGACAGAGTATGCCAACACACCTCGTCAGTGGGAGTGGGGATATGAGCCCTGTCATGATTATCTAGAGTCTTTTGCGACTACTGTGTCTTACTTGTTACACATGTGTGGGTATCAGAGGTGGTAGTTTTTCGGGTGGTTCCCTCAACAATAGACTTCAGGGAACCTGTGAGATGGCACTGGTGATGATGGTTGATAGGAGCCCTCCTCATCAGTCCCTAAATTGGAAGGGAATTAAAGATGTCACCTTGATCCAACATCCTAATATTTTGAAGGAAATTATTTATTCATTGTAGGTATTCTCTTACGAAGCGATAGGTTATGGAAACAAGCACCACCAGACTTACTACAACGTTCTTTATATGTTGTAGACTCATATGTTTGAACATCCAGAGACCCTCATAGGAAGCCTCAAGGGTTTGGGTCATACCATGTTGATATTATTCCTAGATAATTAGATTCACCAACCAATACTGATGGTTTTATGTGGGAGTAATCATTATGCGGCCTGCATGGGTTGCAGTTGCAGTTGATTTTCTAGAACAACCATTGGATAAAGAGATGATCTCTAGTCAAGTGTTTTTTTATGAGATAAGTATCTACAGGAAAAAAGAAAACAATGAATAAGGTCACTGATAATTATATCATTGTTGGCATGATATGTGTTCAATAAATATGCATGGGTAACACGATTTCAATTTCTTATTCTCGGCTAGACCATTCTGCTTGTGAGGAATGTTTAATGCTAGGATGAAAATATTTCACCTGAAAAACACATTCAGTTGAGATATTCATTTCAGACTCTCTAGTTTTTCTATGTGTGCGGGATACAAAATCAAAATTACCTAATTTTTGGGAAGACAATCATTTTTCTATTTGAGAGATTCACATTGGGTTATCCATTATTGTTTCATTGGGATAGATACAACTTCTGGTGCACTATATTTGGATAGTTTATTAATTATGGGGGGGGGGTCAATGAATTTCACAATCATTCACATTAGAATCATAATTATTGTACTTAATGGAAACTCCCAATGGTTTCCACATCCATAACATGGTACATACCTTCTTTACAAAAATTATTTCTTCAGTTGGGGTTTCAAACCCAATTGAACATAGGAACTCTCATTGGTTGAGTGGATGGGAGGTAGGGATCATCACACCCTTTGGGTGGATTGTTTCCTACTCCAGAAATCTCTTATTGATTTAAGATATTTTCATGAATATGTTCATAAACCTAATATAGAACTGATCACCCTAATAAAACAATAATGTTTCGAATCCTTCTTTGTTTTAAGGGGAGTCTATTAGTGCTTCATGTTTATGTATCTGAGGTACTGAAACCATTTATCATTAATGGGTAACTTCTTATATGTTGAACCCATACAATTAATAACTCCCTATTTCTTTGTTATCTAGTGAGGTGGATAATATTACAAGTATGATATAGAGCCATTACATGGGTTCCTACGTATCTTGTTTATAAAAGGAATTAAAAGACATATATTTCATAAAACCAGTGTAGTTAAACATCATGTGAAAAGGAAATATGTGATAGAATTTAGGAACTAGGAATTTAATCTTTTAAGAGGAATCATACATATTCTAGTTATAACAATAATTAGAGTCATCTTAGTTTGGTCACACACTTCAAACTTTATCTAAGGTGGAATCAATTGTATGGGGGAAATTATATCGTGATACTAACCATGTCTTACACACTGTGGATTCCATGTATTGTGGAGATTCATTATGAGGATGGTATGCCCATTTCAACTCCCTAATCCCACTTGAGCGATGCTTGGTATGAGAAAAAAGGTATAATAGATAGAAAATATCAATATATATGGATGAGAGACTTGTGTGCTGGGAAAACCCTTTGGTAGTTTGATATGGATATCATTCTTCAGGAAGGAATCATTCATATCCTAATTATGGTAGGAATTATATTTCATGTAGTTTAGTTTATTTCATAGTCCATTAGTGGATGAGGAAACATGATTAACCAATGAGAATGATTAGTTCCTAATGGTTGAACCCCCAGATACATAGAGGGACTTACACTAAGGTTGATGCCCATTTGATCATTGTATTTAGAAAGGGATCATATATAAGGACCTAGTCTTAAACCTTACTTAATCTTGAGTTAATAATAGATTACACATTGAGGATCTTTTCAGGTTTAGAGTTTTAGAGAATTAGATCATAAAACTTCCATTACATTCCACAATTAAACAAAGTGGTTACATAAAGATAGTATTCATTTTTTCCCTTCAACGGAAACATATTTAAAATAAAACATGGATTCTTTCTTGACACTTCCTTGACACTATCATCATATCATGTACCTTTCCCTTGAACTGTGAAAAACATTTCAAAAAAAACATGGGATGAGCATAAAAATCTCAGTAAGGTATATAAAAATATGGAAAGTAAACATGAGTACATGTACACATAAGAATCAATGAAATCATACATTACTCATAAAACATAAGCACTTTAACATACCTCATCAAATCATGAATAAATCATAGAAATCATAAGACATAAAGGTAACTTGAGGCATTCATAAAATTCTTACGTAGGGAGTAACCCTCTTGGTTATGTTTGGAATACCCATCACAGTATATTACATAAATCTCTTCGGAAAAACCTTAACGTTTCACTCCTTTGTGTTACACAATGCATTGGAGAGCTATATCGGGCTCACCCGCCCTTAGTTTATCACAGAACCACCCGTCATCATATACAATGCAAAAGAACCACAACATAATCATAGCACATAACTTAAGCATAAAGGAAATATAAAATTCCCATATTCCAATAACAATATAACATTTTAAGATATTGAAATAATAAATCCATTCTAAAAACGATTTTCGAAACCATTTAAAACATTTAATAAAGAGATCATTGAATCAACGTGTTCCATAAAACTTTGATGGTTTTTACAATTTAAACCATTAATATCCATATAAATAAATCCTTAAAACCATTTTTAAAACATGGATACTAACGAGAAATATTTATAAGAATAAATCATTTAAACATTTAAAACCATATTTTAGTTAAAGGGTTTTTAAGAAAATGAGAGACACTTGAATACAATAATTGAGGACTAACATTTAATTAGAACTTTATAATATAATGAGAATAAATGAATTGATGATATAATATTCCAAAGGATAGTATATACACCATATAATAGTGAATTGGTGCAAAACAACAATGAAGTCTTAATAAAAATGTAAAATGAGATGAAATCCCCTATAAAGAAGGTATCCTTAAATTAAGGATAAATCAATCTCATAATTATGTGTGAAAAATATAAATACACCCAATATAAGTAGATATTAAGTGTAAAAAAATAAAAGGTCATTCACACATATTCAAAGGATGACATATTGAATAACTACATGCTGAACCCAAAGAAATCTAAATTTGGTTAAGAAGTTCCCTTGACAGCCTAACAGCGTCACATCAAATTTTGGAAAAAGAGTTGATGAGAGAGATAAAGGGTATCTCATCACTTGGACATAAAATTTACATCAATAAGGATATATAATAACATATCCCCACATAATAAGATGACAATTAAAAGACATAACAAAAGAAGTCTTTTAAAAAGAGGAGGGTGAAAGGTTCCCTTACCGATTTGGGTAACTTTCAAAACGTACACCCCATAAAAGAAGGACTATAAAAAATTGATGTAAATACTCATAAATGAAAGTATGTTACACAAAGAGTATAATAATGGAGATTAAATACACCACTCAAAAAGATAATATTGGCAAATGTAGAATGAATCTCATGGGAATAAAAGTGAGATGAAAAATCCCTTACAAAAACTCGGCAGCCTAACGACGCCACTTAAAACTTCCAAAATGAATTGATGAGAGAAAATAGGATATTTAATCATATGAAAATAAAAATTAAAGTATGAGTAATATAAAATAACATCCCAAACATACGAAATATGAGCTTAAAAGGAATGACATAAAAGAGTGTACTTAAAAAGAAAGAGAGGGGTGGGATCCCTTACCTCGGGTCCGACTTGACTCGATCGTTCTTTAATCTACTGAATAATAAACTTGAGATAATTTCTACTTAATTATGAACCTTTTTCAAGTTCATTATTCCTTTTATATCACTTATTACCAAGTCATGAACACTATGTTATTATTTATGTTAATAACGGTCGTTTTAATGATCATTGGTACTTGAGTCAAAAATAAACTCTTTTTGTTTCTGTAGTAAAATATCCATTATATCCATAATTGTATTCATGATGTAGATAATATATATATATATATATCATATATATCCAGTATAATCATGTATATATAATATTACATAACATTTAGTGGTAAGAAATGAAATACACCGCTTATGGAGACGGTAAGCCGTACGTACGCATGAACGCTACTTCCATTTCTATTTCATATTTAATGGAATTAAAACATAATGATACATAATAGTATTTTAATTATAGTGCGGTATAATATATAATATCATTAAATATATCCTTTATACGTACCACATATGGTATTAATGAATCAAATCACTTTGAGGGGGGCGGTAGTCCGCACTTCCTAAAATAAAGATATCGTGTATACCCATAATGGAATCCAAAAAGGTATTCCATAAATGAAAAATACATAAGCATAAGGAAAAAATAATCATATTATATATCATATATAAATATAGTGACATATTAATGGCCACCTTTAATGGTGTTAAAAAAATATTGAACAATCATCATTTCGTGAGGCAGAAAATCGCCAACCACAGAAACAGTATGTTCTTTAACCATTAAACGAAGGTGTGTGTAAGTGTAGCTGAAATAATTCTTATAACAACATCATAGTATATTTAAGATATTGGAGTTGTTACAAAATAAATGAATAAAAAGTGTTTAGGGGGTTGGAAAAGAAAAATAAAACAGAAGGACTCAAGTGAAGACATTACCTTAAAATCGGGTAACTCCCTTTGGTTTGATCTCAAAAGCTTCCTTGGGAAGACTTCATCCAAAAGTGAGGTTTCAAGGAGTTAGAGAGGGATGTGGAGATACAAAATGGTTAGGGTTGGGCTGAGCCAAAGGCTTTGGAAGTGTGGGTATGTTGGTAGAGGTGGGGGCCTTTTATAAGAGGAGAGGAGGGGCACTCTTGGAAAGTAAGGAAATGTTACTTTATTTTAAAATTAGTTTCGGATTTTAATGGTCCCACTATGATTTTTTTAGAGGATAAGGTGATAAGGGTTCGAGATCCACCCATACAATAGGTTTTGGACACGTGTAGGTCTTATATTTTACATTATCCTTCCATTTTATTTAAATCGTTAAATAATGAGGTAATCACTGCATCATCATGGTGTCATAAATAATTTAATTTAGAAAATGTATAAAAATTATAAAAAATATACTATGATGTAGGAAACCGTCTTATCTTTCCAATTAATATTTATAATAAAAAATCTGACTTTTATACCCCCATGGAAAAATTGTTTCAGTTAAACAACTCATGTTTGTGACATTTTTATTTTAACTTTAAATAAAAAGTTATTTATGTCATATTCCTACCAAAGTGGATCCATGGGGTCCCCATGTTGACCGATGGATTTTCTCAGTTGGCCATGACACATCCAATGAGTGTAGGACATGTGTCTAGGTCATTTCATATTATTAAAACATTATTTTTACCTTAAACTACACTAATTTCCTCTAATCGCGATTAATAAACTAAAAAGTTACTATTCACCAAAACATTATTTTAATCCCATTGAACCAAATTTTACTTTTTAATGACAACCATTTATGTCGGATTTTTGAAATTCAAAACACAGAGGGGGTAAAATTTCATTTAAATGAAAAAATCAGTTTCTTAAGTACCACTTAGTGGTTTCACTATTCATCAAAAATTGAAGTTTTCCAGAAAAAAACCAAAACATCACCCTAATCTAGTTTTGATATTCTGAATAAAAAAATTATTTCTATTTTACAAAATTCAAAACATATAAGTTTCATTAATTAATTTAATAATTAATTCCCGCTGTCAGAGCAAATGGCGTGTTTTTATGAAATAATAAGTATCAAAAGATTGACACGAGTTTAAGTCCAATTTCAAAGTGAAATTAATTCTAACGACCACTATTGGATTAAATAGTAAAAATATATTCATATTTTACTTTAAAAACAATTCAAAATATAATATAATCATATAAATAAATTATATTAAAAAGAGGTTTTGAATTAAAATACAACATTTTTCACTATTCATTAAAAAATGAACTTTATCGGAAAGATACCAAAAATATACACAAAGTAAATTTTTATGTCCCTATTCTAAATAAGAATTTTATTTTGTCAAATATAACACATATAATTTTCAAAAAGTGGATTTAAAAGAGGTTCTCCTTCGAAAGGCGGTTAATCGACCTTTTAAGGAATATTATAATGTCTACGCATAAAATTGGATTCATTCTCATTTTTAATCCTCTAACATTTATTTTAATGAGTAAAAATATTTTAAAAACATATATAATCATTTTGTAGTTAGTTATGTTCATTCCCTCCATTACAATGGCTAGTCGTTAACTACAATTTATAATAATTTTTTTTTATTAGAGTGCAACGTAAGATTCCCATGAAACTCGTTGTTTCATATTGGGTATGCCATAGAGCATAACATCCCCTTTAAAGTAATATTAACATTTTATTCACAAATATCGATAAATATAAAAATGTCATATTCTTTATTTAACTGGGGTGTTATATCCTTCCACCCTTTTGGGAATTGCGTCCTCGCAATTTTAAAATTGGGATTGGAAACTTCATTGAAAGTCTCACATCGGAATAGGTGTCGGTAAAACAAACACTTTAAAAGAAAGAAAGAGAATTACAAAGGTCACCCGAGTTAACCCATACAAGGATTCCATGTATGAAAACATGGATATGGAGGACAAACAAAGGGTCATGTTCTGAGGGAGAGTGATAGTAAACATGTCTAGGAGAAAGTTAACCATAAGAAAATAACAAACTTGTGATGGGTTAAACGGTATTTGATTCCCCAGGAGGAAAAGTTAACAGACAACATTTTTGTTTTATGTTACTCTTCATTGAGGAATTTATTTTTGAACTTAAAGAAACATAAGTACTTGTCATGTTGACTTTAAACTTTTATTATATTTCTTACACAAAATCATATTTTCCCCAAAAGATGAGTATTTAGGAAGACTTGTTCACATTAAGAGTACTATAATCAACTTCTAGAGAATCACCTATTCCACAAAAAAGAACTATATAATTCCCATATCTTTATACCTTAACCAAATCCAAAACCACAATGGTTAGTATAGGATCAGATAATACCCAAAAAGGATATTCCTTTAAAAAAAAATCTATTCTTAATCTCAAAAATTTATCAAACAATACCCAAAGTTCAACAAAGACCATTCAATAAAGAAATTGTCCATAAAATACTTCAAAGTAAACCAAAATAATACTTAAACCCAAATATTTGATGTATTTAGTCGAATAGTCTTCCAAGGTAAAAATTAACACTTATCTCCATATAATATGAATTACTCATAAAGTCTCATATTGAATGGTAATTAACCTAATCACATATCCTCCATGATAGGTTAATAAATTTCCTTAGATAACCCAAAATCAGCTTACTCTTAATACATAAAATCGTCTAACTAAAAATAATTAGTCAAATTAACTAGGGACTTCACGTAGTCTAGTGGTAGGCGATAAATACAAGTTGCACTTTGGTTGTGGGATCGATTCCCCCAGCTTTGTCTTGCGCGACGGGTTGTAAAATGGTCTGTGTGTTTTCCTTTTTCCAAAACTATATAATTCTTAAATCATTCCCCAACAATGCGATAAAATCTTTAAAAATAATCATATCATATTTTACCATCAAGATTATCTCATGCCTTTCATTTTCCATCATATCATAGATTAACCCATAATTACCTAAAAAGTAAGGATCAAATAAACCCTACTGGTTACATTTATAATTATTACCTGAAATTTCTACATCGATTGGTCATCTCGTACATGATGCATTAGAGAACATACCATGGTTAAAGTGGATGATCATTACTCATTGATAGTTGGTTTAGAACAACCATGAGTTTCCTCATTGTATACCCCATTTCATCAAGTCTCTTAATCAGAGAACCACCATAGTTTCCTTCAAACCTATTGTCACTTTGGTGCCTGATAGATCCATCCATTCACTAAAAAAATGTCAGTGTGAGTATATCAAAAAAACCATCATGTACTAATGAGAAAGATAACCAATAAGATATACCTACTCATTCAATTTATCAAAAAATAGGACTCTTTCTGAAATCCTATCCATTATGGTATTGTCACTTATGCTTAGAGAATACCATAACCTCTAAAGTTATCTAAACCAACCTCTGATACCAACTATAAGGCCCCAACATTAAACCTTAATTTATATTGAGTTAATACAAGATTACACATTGAGAATCTTTTCAGGCTTAGAGTTTTAGAGAATTAGATCATAAAACTTGCATTACATTCCAAATTTAAACAAAGTGGTTACATAAAGATAGTATTAATTTTTTCCCATCACTGGAAACATATTTAAAATAAAACATGGATTCTTTCTTGACACTTCCATGAAACTATAATCATATCATGTACCTTTCCCTTGACTTGTGAAAAACATTTCAAAAGAAACTTGGGATGAGCATAAAATTATCAGTAAGGGATATAAAAATATGGAAAGGAAACATGAGTACATGTACACATATGAATAAATGAAATCATACTTTACCCATAAAACATATGCACTTTAACATACCTCATCAAATCATGAATAAATCATAGAAATCATAAGACATAAAGGTAACTTGAGGTATTCATAACATTCTTACATAGGGAGTTACCCTCTTGGTAACATTTGGAAAACCCATTACAGTATATTCCCTAAATCGCTTTGGAGAAACCTTAGCTTTTCACTCCTTCACATTACCCAATGCATTGGAGAGCTATATCGGGCTCACCCTCCCTTAGTTTATCACGGAACCACCTATCTTCATAAACAATGACCAAGAACCATAACATAATCATTGAACATTACTTAAGAATAAAGGAAATATAACATTCCCATATTGTAATAACAATATAAAATTTTAAGATATTGAAATAATAAATCCACTCTAAAAACCATTTTCGAAACCATTTAAAACATTTAATAAAGAGATCTTTGAATCAAAGTGTCTCATACCACTTTTAATATTTTTACATTTTAAACCATTAATAACCATATAAAAAATCCTTAAAACCATTTTGAAATCATGGATATTAACGAAAAATATTTATTAGAATGAATCATTAAAACATTTAAAACCATATTTTAGTTAAAGGGTTTTTAACAAAATGAGAGACACTTGAATACAATAATTGAGGAATAACATTTAATTAGAACTTTATAATATCATGAGAATAAAGGAATTCAGATATAATATTCCAAAGGACAGTATATACACCAAATAAGAGTGAATTGGTGCATAACAACAATGAAGTATCAATAGAAATGTAAAATGAGATGAAATCCCCTGTAAAGAAGGTATCCTTAAATTAAGGATAAATAAATCTCATAATTATGTGTGAAAAATATAAATACACCCAATATAAGCAGATATTAAGTGTAAAAAAATCAAAGGTCATTCACACATATTCAAAGGATGACATATTCAGTAACTACATGTTGAACCCAAAGAAATCTAAATTGGGTTAAGAAGTTCCCTTGACAGCCTAACGACGTCACATCAAATTTTAGAAAAACAGTTTATGAGAGAGATAAAGGGTATATCATCACTTGGAAATAAAATTTATGGTAATAAGGATATATAATAACATATACCCAAAACATTAGATGAAAATTAAAAGACATAACAAAAGAAGTCTTTTAAAAAGAGTAGGGTGAAAGGTTCCCTTACTGATTTGGGTAACTTTCGAAACGTACACCCCATGAAAGAAGGACTATAAAACATTGATGTAAATACTCATAAACGAAATTATGTTACACAAAGAGTAGAATAATGGAGATTACATACACCACTCAAAAGGAAATATTGGCAAATGTAGCATGAATCTCACGGGAATAAAAGTGAGATGAAAAATCCCTTACGAAAACTCGGCAGCCTAACGGCGCCACTTAAAACTTCCAAAATGGATTGATGAGAGAAAATAGGATCACTCATCATATGAACATAAAAGGTAAAGTAGGAGTAATATAAAGTAACATCCCAGTCATAAGAAAGATGAGCATAAAAGTAATGACATAAAAGAGTGTACTTAAAAAGAAAGAGAGGGGTAGGATCCCTTACCTCGGGTCGGACTTGACTCGATCGTTCATTAATCTCCTGGATAATAAACATGAGTTAATTTCTAATTCCATATTAACATTTTCAAGTTCATTATTCCTTTTATATCACTTATTACCATGTCATGAACACTATGTTATTATTTATGTTAATAACGGTCGTTTTAACCATCATTGGCACTTGAGTCAAAAATAAAATCTTTATAATTACAAGTTGTTCATGCGGTAAAATATCCATTATAACCAGAATTTTATTCATGATGTAGATATCATATATATCATATATATCCAGTATATTCATGTATTTATAATATTACATACCATTTGGAGGTAAGAAATGAAATGCACCGCTCATGGAGACGGTGAGCCGTACGTATGCATGAACGCTACTTCCATTTCTATTTCATATTTAATGGAACTAAAACATAATGATATAAAATATTATTTTAATTATAGTATGGTATAATATCTAATATCATTATATATATCCTTTATATTTACCACATATGGTATTAACGAATCAAATCACTTTGAGGGGGCGGTAGTCCGCACTTCCTAAAATGAAGATATCACGTATACCCATAATGGAAGCCATAAAGGTATTCCATAAATGAAAAATACATAATCTTAATGAAAAAATAAACATATTATATATCATATATAAATATAGTGACATCTTAATGGCCACATTTAAAGGTGTTAAAAAAATATTGAACAATCATCATTTCGTGAGGCAGAAAATCTCCAACCACAGAAACAGTATGTACTTTAACCATTAGACGAAGGTGTGTGTAATTGTAGCTTAAATACGTCTTCTAAAAACATCCTACTATATTTAAGATACTGTAGTTTTTACAAAATAAATGAATAAAAAGAGTTTAGGGGGTTGGAGAAGCCAAATAAAACAAAGGACTCAAGTGAAGACCTTACCATAAAATCGGGTAACTCCCTTGAGTTTGAGCTCAAAGGCTTCCATGGGAAGACTTCTACCCAAAGTGAGGCTTCAAGGAGTTATAGAGGGATGTGTAGATACAAAATGGGCAGGGGATGGCCGAGCCAAAGGCTTTGGAAGTGTGTTTAAAGAGGTAGAGGTGGGGGCCTTTTATAAGAGGAGAGGAGGGGCACTCTTGGAATGTAAGGAAATGTTACATTATTTTAAATTTAGTTTCGGATTTTAATGGTCCCAGATTGATTTTTTTAGAGGATAAGGTCATAAGGTTTCTAAATCCACCCATAAAATATGTTTTGGACATGTTTAGGTCTAATATTTTACATTATCATTCCATTTTATTTAAATCGTTAAATAATGAGGTAATCGCTGCATCATCATGGTGTCATTAATAATTTAATTTAGATACTGTCTAAAAATTATAAGAAAAATACTCTGATGTAGGAAATATCCATATATTTACAATGGTTATTTATAATAAAAAATATGACTTGTATAACCCCATGTAAAAATTGTTTTAGTTAAAAAACTCATGTTTGTAATGTTTTTATTTTAACTTTAAACAAAAAGTTATTTATGTCATTTTCCTACCAAAGTGGCTCAATTGGGTCCCCAAGTTGACCCATGGATTTTATTGGTCGTCCATGACACATCCAATGAGGGTATGACATGTGTCTATGTAATTTCATATTATTAAAACATTATTTTTACCTTAAACTACACTAATTACCTCTAATCGCGATTAATAAACTTAAAAATTACTATTCACCAAAAAATTATTTTAATCCCATTGACCCACATTTTATTTTTTAATGACAACCATGTATGTAATATTTTTGAAATTAAAAACACAGAGGTAGTAAAATTTCATTTAAACGAAAAAAATCAGTTTCCTAAGAACCACTTAGTGGTTTCACTATTCATCAAAAATTTAAGTTTTCAAGAAAAAACCAAAACATCACCCTAACCTAGTTTTTGATATTCCGAATCCAAAAATGATGTATATTTTTCAAAATTCAAAACATATAAGTTGTATTAATTAATTTAAAAATTAATTCCCGTTGTCAGAGCAAATAGCGTGTTTTTATTAAACAATAAGTATCAAAAGATTGACACTAGTTTAAGTCCAATTTCAAAGTGAAATTAATTCCAACAACCACTATTGGATTAAATGGTAAAAATATATTCTAATTTTACTTTAAAAACAAATCAAAATATAATATAATAATATAAATAAATTAGATTAAAAATAGGTTTTGAATTATAATACAACATTTTTCACTATTCATTAAAAAATAAACTTTATCGGAAAGATACCAAAAATTTACACAAAGTAAATTTTGAGGTCCCAATTATAAATAAGAATTTTATTTTGTCAAATATAACACCTAAAATTGTCAAAAAGTGTATTTAAAAGAGGTTCGCCATCAAAAGGCGGTTAATCGACCTTTTAATGAATATTATAAAGTCTACGCGTAAAATTGGATTCATTTGCATTTTTAATCATCTATCATTTATTGTAAAGAGTATAAATATTTGACAAACATATATAATCATATTGTAGTTAGTTCTGTTCATTCCCTCATTTACAACGGCGAGGCATTAACTACTATTTAAAACAATATTATTTTATTATTAGAGTGCAACGTAAGATTCTCAAAAAACTCGTTGTTGCGTAATGGGTACGCCATAGAGCATAGAATCCCCTTTAAAGTAATATTAATATTTTATCACAAATATGGATAAATATAAAAATGTCATATTCATTATTTACCTGGGCTGTTACATCATAGATATCTTAGTTATCATAGTTCTCTTAAATCATTTTGATAATGACTTACACAATAAGGCTTCACTGAAATATGTATTTTGGATGGATCTAGGTCCTTAAGAAGAAATCCAACCTTTCATGGATATAGAAGGAACCACATTTTTTATAGTTCATTTTGATTGAGTCTTACATAGTGAGGATTTCCTTTTGTGTCCACTGGATAGGGATATCCTATACAAGGTTTTCTTTCTGACATGACCTTCACCTCCTCCAGAAATGTCTTGATTGTCTACCTAACATGTCTTGATTGTCTACCTAGTATTTCTGAAGATGTATAAACACGCCATGGTATTTTAATGCATATTATTGATGAAAATTTAATTATCCTATTGAATATTATAGAATAATTTTCATAACATGAATGAAATATATGAATACCATCCCATAATATATTCTGGAATTTCTGGAAGGCACATCATGACCTTGCTGACTTGTCTGGATGATATCACATGATCCAGAATGAGAAGTATTGGAGGCTTCCACATAATAAATATGACTTTTACTAGTGTCATCTCAAGACCTGGCTCATAGTCATAGAGGGTGTCACATGATTTATTTGGTAAGAAAAAAGATTTTCATGAGACTTAACTATCATAATCTATTGCGGATGCACAATTCAGGTGATATGTATGGAGGACATTGTGAGATCTAGATATAAAGATGAGAGGGCTTTGAAAGACTTCCGTGTCATGACTCGAGGGAATCATATGACTTGTTTGACATGTCCAAAAGACATTGGGTGACTTTTTACATTTCCAGAGGATATCACATGATCTAAGTGGCATCTCAAGGTGACATAACATGAATTGTGGCAATGTGTACTAATGATGCAACATGATCAGGATGTGTCATGTGAAGTGCATGAAGATCAGTGAATCTATCATCACATTAGTCTCTTATCATCTAGTCTTTATTCCATAATTTAACTGCATATATACCTAGAATTTTTCCATTTTTATCTTTTTTAGGTTTCTTATGACCCAATATATATTTTTGATCTTATTTTCATAACATGGATTGCATACCAGAATTCATTTTCATGATCCAAAAATTGATAACATGATGTTTCTATTCATATATGTCGATCAGTAGATTTTATCTGGTGGAACACATTTGCAATCATTTGACTGACCACTCTGAGAAGTCCTCTCCATACGCGATCGGTCATGCATTCCTAGATTCAATTTTTTTTGTGATGTGGGTGGGGGGAAGTGGATTTATAGGCCTCAACAAAGTCGTTATATGAAACCTTGTGCAAAATATATCTCTTAGATTTGGGTTGGAATCGATGTTGACCATTTTTATCATGTGGTTTTGTGAGATCCTATAGTTGGTCATTCCAGGGGTGTTGTATGATTTTAAATGACTACCAAACCATCCAACTATCTCCCCATTTATTATAATTTTTTCAATAAAAAGGGTCTTTCCTATCCAGGTGGACATGACAAGGGTATTTTATAAGGCCAAAAAGACATATATATGGGCCTTAATGAGACTAATGAGACCTGGATGCCTATTGAAAGGAGTTCGCTTCATCTGAGATGACTTTTATGGGGATTTCTATGAGAAAAAGTTGGATTATTTTGGGGCCTAAATGTTATCGATATGAAATATAAAGGGGTCTTGCAGTACCACGATGAATTATCCAGTGGTTATCCCATAATCATTATTGATTTCCTGGGGTGTAAAAACCGATTCACATGAAGTCCAATATATCTCATTCCAGTAGATGATTCCATCATTTCCACTTTTATTTCCTTATTTATTTTACAAGGGTTAGGAATCTAGTGAATTTTTATGTGTTTTGTCAAATAAAATCACTCTCCTTATTCAAAATGCATACTTTGACCAGTAAAGTGTGTTGTGGGGGGCATGATAATTTTTATAGGCAATCATTATATTTTTCTTTGGTGATGGTTGTGGTAATGAAGAGTAAAATAGACATGACTAAGACCCTTCATATGATAAAGGTGACATGTCATCAGGCTCTTGTGATACAATTTATACATGTCTCTTGGGATTCCATGATTTCTTAAGAATTGTTTGGGGGGCATAACATAAAGATATAAAATCACATAAGCCCTCCTTAATCTTCATATTTTTACATTTTATTTTTCAAGGGGTTTTCATGATTGTCTGGCTTTGGTTGATTGAAATGTAATTTGATGATGTGGAATTCACTTTGTTTCCACCACTTGATTAGTGATTTTTTTGGATGCCTTTACAGGAACAAGTGGATTTTCCAAGGGGATCTTCAGGATCTGAAGAAGGTCAAGTACTACACCTGACTCACTCTCATGACCTACCTAAGGTCACGAGATCATGTTTACTTTGGAGGTTTACGTAATCCATGAGATTTTACCACCTTCATCTTTCATTTATTTATGGAGAAAATAATACTCATGTTTATGATATTTCTTCCCTTCCAAGTTTTATAATGCTTATTTTTCAAATGTCAGTAATGAATCAATGAATTTATTAAATTGTTTATTGTTGGCCATTTTTTATGAATCATAATTGGTTTTTCCTCACCGGACATTACATTATATGTTAAAGTAATGTTAGTTGATCCAACATGAAAACACATTGATTGCTTAATGTATCTTGTATTGGTGACTTTACATAATTTTATGTATTTAAAATAATGTATATTTTGAGGTGTAATGTTTGTTTAAATGATAATTCATCCTACGAAACAACCATGAAAAAATATTGTATCTTTTTTTGGCCTCCTTAGTTCTTCATTGAGGGTCATCATAATGTCTGGATTGGGCTTGAAATTATGTTGTGAAACAATGTAATGTAAATCCTAACGTATATTTTCAACATTTAAATGAATAAAAATGAGCACTTCATCTAAGTTTTACAAAAGATTTCACCTTAGGTGGGTGATTTCTCATTAGACAATGCACTCTTAGAGGTGTCGTTGAATTCCTATGAAACTACATCATTGCATGACAACTATTGATGTGCCACCCTACATGGTGGAACTCCTCCTTGTATTGGATTATGATATTACTTATGGTGGTTATCAATATTTTCCCTCTACACATGACCTAAAAATATGCTGAGGATCAACATATTTCCAAGAACTAATTTTAGAAAATATATATTTTTAATTAATTTTTATTTTTAATTAATTTTTTTTATATTTCATAAATTTTTTATAAATGATATCTGTTAGGATAAGGAAAATATGTGTTTACAAGCATAAAATAAATGTTAAAAATTCATTTTTAACTCTTGTACTAAATAAAGTGGAAATTTAATTATTAACATTATAATACTCCTGATTAATAAATTTTTTATAGAATTTTAACAGTGTCTATAATTTATTTGTGTGATTAATAACTTCAATGCGGTATATCCCTACATTACATGTGAATTTTAGTTTTTAAGTTCCCTTGACCTAAATTTTTTATTTGAGTTATGAGAATTAGATTTGTTATTAAAAATTGTTTATTCCTATTAGGGGTTACAGGTGCCATTAATTGAATTATCTCTTCTGTGATGTTTCATTAGGTAAAGGGACTTTGGGTTGGATTTTCCATTGTCTTGGAGGATTAAAACTTACTCTATAAAGGTGTGGGGTTTACTATTTATCACATTAGAAATAACCAAGTGGATATTTTCAATCTCATATTACACTATGAATTTACCTACAATGATCATATAACATATACATGAGAAGAATTTGGATATGTATGAATATTTTTTATTCTATTTTTGGGTGATTAATTTAATGTTTTGGGCTGTGTAAAGTGTTACAAATTCATGCTATACGGGCGCAATAATTTGGTTTATAGAATAGACATTCCAAAACTAAAAAATTAAAATCATATATACATAAAGGAGTAAAACAGTAGAAGATAAATATTTAATAATATTCAATAGTTCTGAACTTAATATGGATATGGTATATTTTAAGTATGTGATAATTTGAAATAAAACCCATCATGTACTAAGAGTGAGATTCCTTTCAAAGTGGAACCTATCAAGGCCATGATCATCCAAATATATAGTTATGTTCTAATGACCAGTTCCCTTGTATTATCTTATGTAATGAAATAATGTAATGATGTTACTCTAATTGTTAGGTTCATATTCATGGAATATTATTTCGGTTAAATTTATTATAGAAAACATAAAAGTTTGCATAAGAGAGGAATAGAATTGAGAAAATCATTGGGATGGTTGTGTAAAATAGTTATCTACTAAATTATCCAAAAATCAAAAGGGCTATGATTGGGATTAATCCCTACCAAAATAACTAATTTATGAGGTGAACATCCTATAAGACTCATTACTATGTGAAATAATGATCTTGTAATCTTAAATATATATGATGTTAAAAGTTATCATTTTTAGTTGGAGTGATTTCAAAAAAAGTATTTGATGAAAAGAAATAATACATGATAATCACTTATAGATTTTTATCAATTATAGTTATTGGATAACAACATGTTAATCAAATTGAGATACCTCATACGTATGTTCTACAAAACAGTTATGGATTGGTATCTAATGATGATGAATGGTCTCAAGGAGAATAATTCAAAGCCTTTGAATATAAATGTTATAGAAATGAATTCCTTTAACTCCGAATAATGGGTATTAGATACCGGTTGTGAATCACACATTTCTTTTGTACAAATAGACCCAGAGAAAATTTGTAATTGATGAAGGGAGATACATATATTTTCATTGGAAAGGGAGAAAGGTTTTCTTAATTAGAATTCAAAACAGATGATCTATGTCTTCAAAGTGAATTATTTATGGAATTAATGAACTATTATTATGTTCCTAACTTAAATCAAAGTTTTATGTCTATATATTGTTAATATAAAATGAGATTCCCGTTAACTATTAAAAATAATATTAGTTTTATATATTTGTATGAGAAGTTTTATGACATTGAGAATATGTTAAATGGTTCATACATTCTTGACATGGATAATATTGTTTATAACATTCAAAATAAGAAGGTTGAGTTTTATTCTAATCCCACTTATCATTATAATTGTCTCCTTGGACATATAAATGAGAAACAAATCCAAACACACCATATATATGAATTATCGAAACCATTTGATTTTGAATTATTTGATACATGTGAATCTTTTTTATAAGAAAATATGAACAAATAAAATTTTAATGGAAAAGGTGAATGGGATTGTAAAATAATAAATCTCATACATAATGATGTATGTAGACCAATAAGCATACAAACTATTGGGTTTTTTAGGTACTTTTTTTTCTCTACCGATGAATTTATTATGTATGGTTATGAGTTATCCATGTGATAAAACTATGACATTTTTTCAAAAACTAATGAGTTTCACAATGATGTACAAAATAAAATGGGAAAAAGTATTCACATTATTCAATTATATTGGGGTATTGAATATATGATCCTGGAATTAATTTAGTTTCTAAGAGATTTTGGAATTATTCAACAACTCACTCATCCAAGAAAAACACCATGATATAGTGTGTTTGTGTGTTGAAATACATTTTTAGATGTGGTTTGATCGATGGTGATTAAATGTGAACTTTATATTACATTATAAGGTTATGCTATGGGGAATATTGCACCATTACTAAACCAAATTCCATCTAAATAATTTATAAATAATATATATAATATGTACATAGAGAGACATACCAATTTATATTTTATAAATATTTGGGTTCATGAGGAGCATGTACAATAATTTAATTCTATTAAAACTATACTAAGATAAAAAATATCTTATATATTGGTTATACAAAGGAAACATGGGGATATGATTTACAAAAACGCTAAACAATGAGTGTTTTTTACTTGATATACTTCTTTTATATAAAATTACCATGTAAATCAAGGGGTAAGTCAGTTACTAAAAATGTTTCTAAAGAAGAACCAACTCAAGTTACATAATAAATTCAATGTTAAAGTATGATTCATAAAGAGCATGTGAAATATGGTTTTATCATAGCTAATGATGATGATGAAATGTCATGAATTAGCATGAGTTTCTATTAAACCTAAAACCTAGAATGGACCTTGACATGTCCGAAAGGGAATTCCTGATCCCCACGGGCTAGAGACTTGTGCATGTGAATTGTGGAACTCCTTTAGTAATGGTTTTTTGAATACCAGAATAGATAACATCAATACCAAAATTTTCATAACATCAAAAATACCATTAATTTTCTTTCAAATAGATAGAGACCACTAGAAGCATGAGTAAATCATTAAAAATTTTCAACTAGAGAAAAAATAACTAAAAAAGGAGGGGACTGGATTTATGGAAAAAACCTCTTCATGACGTGTTGTTTGATTCCCACCATGCCACTTCCATCAACACTTTCCAAGGAAAAACTGCTAGCAAGAGTAACCACCGTCACCTATATGGAAGGTCTTTACATTTCCATAATCAAATAGAACAATGTCTACAAACTCTAGATTGTGTATATAGGTTGTGATGTCACTATCCTAGTAGGATGCCCAAAAAAATTTCCATGATTATTCATCATAATATAAATGAAAATGATCAATTTTAAAGGAAGAAACAATTTAAGTTGAAAAAATACCGTGTTTGGAAAATATTGGGAAGCATCTTATTTTATAAAACATGTTCATAAGAATTGTGGAAAAATTAATAGTGCCTAAATAATAGAAAAAACAGTATCATAGTAATAATGAGTAATACCTAAGGATCAAGGGTTAATCGGGACCTAGGATCCTTGTACTCTTGATGATCGATCTAGGATTCAATGGTCCATCTCCTTCTTGAGAAAACCAAATCCCAATAACAATGTTTTGTTAGTATTGTATCAAAATCCTCGTAGGTAGGGTGGGTCATGGTTAGTATAATTTTCCTAGTTTTCCCACTAATATTCCTAGGATTCCCATATACTTTTAAATTTATTAAACCATGAATCCAATCCTTCACCAACCAAATCATCACCTACCCAAGAACATCAATTCCTAGGGGGCTTAACTGTTTTAAAACGTTATACAAAACCTCCTTCCGGAAAACACCCATTTAACATATAAAACATAATTTACAACGCATTATGAAATCAAGAGTATAATATTTAAATCATAAAAAATTTTATAAGCACAAAACATCCTATGTTTTACATGGAACAACTAAAAAACTATTCAAAATCAAAAGTCGCACTAATAGAAGACTCTATGGATGAAATAACACCCCAAACAGTCAATATCCAACTCAAAAATGATATTTAATCCATTTTATGTTGACATTATTTATGGATAAAATGGAACCCATGATTGAATAAAGGGAGATCCAGATATGGGAAGTGGGAGAAGAAATGAACTTACATAAATTTTCATGAATAAATATAGCCAAATCCTTCAAAAAATAAGACCTAGAAGAGTAGAGGAGGAGGGGATGAGAACCATGGGATGGTGGAGGTATAATGGGGTTGAAACAGGGGGTAAAATGATAAAAATAGGGGAGGGGTAGAATAGTAATTTTAAATTTTTAATGAATCTGGAAGGCCACATGAATTAGTCACACAGTCTTCCAGATCCTGCACCTACAAAATTAAACTACTATGCATGTGGAGGGGTAGGGTTCATAGTTTAATGGAAGGGGTGAACACCCATGCTCTTAGCTATGTGGCCTAGATAGTGGAACTATCTATGTTGTATGAGTATCACTAGGAGGGGTGCACACCCATGTCCCAAGCCTTGTGGCCTATATAATTCCATTGTTAGGTCATATAGGATGTATTGGGCTAGTAGTTGATTTAAACTAACCATGTGATTCCTTTTTTCTATAAAAAACAAAAAAAATCTTTGATAATTCCTAGGAAATATATGAAACCCACATTAGAAAAAAAGTAACTCAAAAACACCACTGATGGAATAATTTTCCCCATCATGACAACATTCCGCCCTTGGAACGTTAAACAATAGTATGATCATAGAATTTGTTTGGGTAGTATTCTTTCACCCATGAAATAATCTCCCATGTTTCGTGCTCATAATTTTCATTTATACAAAGGACCTAATTTAACGAAATGGCCTTCCCCAAAATTACATTCGGCAGAGAATCCACAATCCAAACTAGTTTCTCAGTTAAAGATAGATCATGGTCCAACTAAAAATACTTTTAATTCATAATATGAGATGTTTCTACATTATACGTCTTCAACTATAAGACATGGAATTGATCATTAATCTTGGTCAACTAATATTGAGAAATCAATTGGTATTCCATCTTACTGATTCATTCGATAATCTCGAATGGCCTAACATAACTCTATAAGAGCTTCCCCTACATGCCAAGATAATGGTGACCTAAATGAAGAATCACCTAAAAACACACCAGGTCACATACTGGGAACTCGAAGGCTCAACACTGTGGATCAACATTAGACTTATGATGAATCTAAAATTTCAACAATCACTTCCTGATCAAATGAATTTATCTTTTCATCTCATACACTAGAATCAGGCCTAGTATAGTAGTCATTTCCACATCTATCTAGCACAAAGGTAACTAGTATGAACAACCATAAATTGATTAATAGTGATCTTACATGATTTAGTATTGGTAAATATTATTATAACAAAATTCCACTAACCCAAGATGGCTTCCCAAGTTCCTATAGAATACATCATGCATGAACATATCATATGTTCTAGAATCTATTTTTTCCATTCTGTATGACCATCTGATTGAGTGTAGTAAGCTATACTATCCTTTACATAAGTTCACATAAAATTTTAAAATAATTTCCAGATTTGAGAGGTAAAATGGATGTCTCTAGCCTAAACAATAGTTGAGGGAACAATATGAAGCCATATAAATTCATTGACATATAGCCTACCCAGATTTTCCTCCATAGTTGAATCCAATATTTGGATGATATTCATGGAATTTTTTTGGAAAATCAATAACCAAAAATATCAAATTCCTTCCTTTTTTTGTATGAGGCTACCCGATAATGAAATGCAAGGTGACCTAAAACCACTTATAGGTAGAAATGGTAAGTGGATGAAGTAAATCTAAGGATCTACAATGCTCGACTTTAATATGATGAAACTTATAGTATCTAGAAAATAATTCACCTATACTCCCCAAACCTAGCAACTATAATTAGAGACACATATCATAAAACGTCATGGTGGCCCCAGTATGAATGAACAACTAAGACTGGTGGCTATCCTACATCACCAAATTTCGAAGAGTCAATGCACCATGAAGAAACCCATAATGAAAATAATTACCTCAAAGGTCATCGATCACTCATGAAGAACCTACACACTGTTTAGAATCTACATAGGGTGATGACAGAGAAAATATTTAGGCTTTTATACTAGGATTAGTTTGAAAATGACGGGACTCAATGGACTGATAGCCAATAACATACCTCCATTATGCTCCATGGATTCCAATTACATTTGAGTGAAAATTAATATTAGAGTCCACTCAAAAATGGACTCTTTCAAGGCCTTGTTTTAAATTCTCCAACATAACAAATTATATACCTCATTACCATTACTTAGGGTATAGAAAATATAATAGTTAAAACCCAATAGTAACTTGATCCATTTGCACAATCTATGATTCAGAATCTTCTAGGAGAATATATTGGGCAATATTTTGTTATCTGAGTAGACCATGAATTTTTCCCTGAAAATATAATTATGCCATGTTTTCAAATCATGAATCACCACCGCCATATTGTTTTTTGGGTTCGGTGGTTGATTTTTTTTGGTTGTAGTTTTCAATATACATAAGATAATACAAGTTCACCTTGCATAAATATACACCAAATTGGTATTCCTAAAGTATCATGATAAACCACATACCCCTTTCCATCATCAGGTAAAATAATAATAGGGGAAATGGTTAATCTATTCTTGATCTCCTCAAAAATATTCATGGAATTATGAAATCCAATTTTACCTCGCCCCTTTTTAGTTAATCACTATAATCTGTGAAGAAAGTAAAGAGAAATACCTAAGAAACCATTTGTAGTATCCTTATAATCGTACAAATCTCGTGATCTCAATGATATTACTTAGCTATTCCCATGATATCACTACCTTGAATTTATATAGATCAACTAAGACCCCAAGCTTTGAGATCACATTTCGCTAAAATATAATCTCCCAGATCTAGAAACTATACTAGGAGAGCTTAACATAAATGTAGTGATTCTATTATGATCCTAAAACAATTCTTAGATGCTGGACATGCTACTATTTAGTTCCACAGTAGACCCAGATTTCATCCAATAATACCATGACAAAAGATTCATGGTATTTATATCACTTAGTTCATAATTTCTAAAAACAATTTAGGATCATTATTCAGCTTCAATGGTATACCAAGATTCTGAAAATGAAGATACCTTTATTGGAAATATATCTTAGAAATTTCGAATTCTCTTAACCTAACCTGATAATACCCAGAGGAAGTTCGAACATTGATAGTAAACATTCCACCTTGATCTTATCAAATAAGAAATCAATGTGGGGAAATGGGTTTTTATTCTTGATGGTAACCCTCTTTAGATTCCATTAATCGATGAAAAACCATAGATATCCATTATCCTTTTCAGGAAAAATCACTAGTGGGGACCACAATGAGATGATTAGTTGAAAGAATCATTCGGATTAAAAATCGCCTATATAAATAATTATTTCTATCAACATGATGGGGGATATATGATTGGAGGGAATAAATATCAATTTTATTCCCAAAAACAATTCGATGGAGAACTAAACATCCTATTTTGTAGGTAAACTTGATATGTACTCTAGAAATTCATATGACAACTCTTCCTCCATGTGAGGAAACCCACTCTTAGATACATTTTAATCATATTATAGAAAGAGAGAAAATAACTAGCGAGAAATGATTCCTAACTCCAAAAGTAAAGTTCTATCGTATCCTGACCATGGATTCAATTCACCAAGGAAAATAGGAGTGCTCTCATTAGGGACTATAAAAGTCACCCATAGAAAAAAGAAAATGATATATGAATTTAAGAACATGATCCTATCCATTTCCAAGATCACCTCAAATACGACAATTTCCAAGATAGGGACATCCCATTACAACTCAACTTATGATAAAGTAATAGAATGGGAAATATATCTAAAGACCAATTCCCTCCACTAGCAATGTTGTGTTATCAATTACAAAGCATTCAAGACATGATCCATAAAGAGTTTGATTGAATCCACAAGGCCGATAGAGATACAATATTTAGAAGCTTTTGAATCAAACAAAACAACTACTATGTATGTTTCAATAAGAATAGCACCATGAACTATTGAAAGACCTGTATCTAATTGCATATGACTCCAATCTATAGCATGAAGGTGATAATATCGATATATTTTTTAGGAAAACATTTTCACTTTTGGCTCTACCATGATATGAATCAATCCATATGAATATTTAACCATCCCACTACACTCCCCAGATTGAGAATCCATATCCCTAGATTCACAAGCCTGAGCTATTAATTCCCAATGAACCATGGAACAATACTATTTTTATTAGGAGTACCACTCTTATAGAGAATTTTCAAGTGACCATGGATTCCACACTTATGGGAGAGTTTAGGTGGAACTAGATATGTAGTCTGCATGTTACCAGACCTCCCACACTGATGGAACATGATAGACCCACCACCCAAAGCTGCTAAAAATGTATATTGAGTGGGGAATCCATAGGTTCCACCACTATTCTTTCCCAACACCTCATGCTTCCTCTTATTTTCAGACATTCTTTTATCACCTTTTCACATATTTTGAAGGATTCTAGAAAATCTAAATTTACGTTCTCAGTCAACATCTTTATTCAAAGCTCAATCAACCACATTAGAACATGTCTTTAGAATTAGTAAGAAGACCGATGATCAAATGACTACCTACAACCCCAATCCAAAATTTTGGCCCTTTATAATGTCATTGGAGACTACATTGGGGTATAAATATACCTGATCTACAATATTTTTGGAATATTCCAAAACTAAACATTCTCCCTGACAGGGATCTAAAATTTCACTAGTCTTAGCAAGAACTAAATTCATATGGATGTACTACTCATTGAAATATTCCTGTAAATCCTTATAGCACATTTTCCCATGTTTTTCCACATGAACTGTTGAGCCTCTCCATCTGTGAGTAAACCCTTAAAAAAAATGAAACACACTCCACTTCGATATCATCAGGAGTCTTGAGGAACCTAGAGATCCTCTCAATTTTCTAAACATAATATTCCCATTTTTGGGGATCAATACTTCCCTATAATAAAGGGGTTTTATTTTTGGGGAAATACTAATCCCTATCAATTTTTAAGATTTGTTCAATTTTGTTAGCTTGATCAGGACCAAATATTTCTCCCTAATCTAGATATCAGCCAACCTAAAATACTACCTCAACTATTATATTATATACTAGGGAGGGAGAACTCTCTCTGGCCTCTTCCTGTGGCTATACAAGAGGTCTCTTGGGTGGCATGATACTAGATAAATGAAATAACACAAGGTTAAATATCACTACATCATCCCATATAAACCATTAAATAATATATTTAAAACCTCTAACGAATCAAAATTGAAACAACAATAATCACAAGAGAACAATTTTAATCACTCCAACCAACCTCAATGTCCTTTACCAAACTGCATCCTATACACTACACCTATAAGAGGAGTCAATCCAAATCCCATACATCCCATGGTGATCCAAGGTCAATTACAACATGTGTTAGTTAGATATCCAAATCACAAATAGATCCTTAATCCCTAAAATTTATAACTTATTTATGTTCATACTTCTCAAATAACATGACGCAAAATAAGTGAAAAACACCAATCTGATAAAATTTTCTCACAAACCTGCCCGAGTTCCCATCTAACCTAACTGCTGATCTAGCCTGTGACATAGTCAAAAGGGAATTCCCAATCCCCATGGGATGGAAACGTGTTCCTAAGAATCATGAAACTCGTTTTTGAATAGATTTTCCCATGATATTAATAACTAACATCAATACCAAAACTGTCATAACATAATAACCACCATTATAAACATGTAAAACAAATGTAAATCACTAAAATCAAGAGTTAATAATTGAGATTTTAAAATAGGAGGCAAAATAACCAAACAGGAATGTGGATAAAATTGATAAACAAAATATCCTTATGACATGTAGGTCAACTCCCACTATTCCACCACTGTTAACACCTAGTAAGAAGTAACCTCTATTCTGAGTAACCACTGTCACCTTTATAAAAGTTATACACATTACATGAATCTGAATGAAAAAGTTATACATAGACTAAAGGGTGTATAAAGGGTTTGGGTTCACATTCTTTATAGGATACCACCTAAATGTTCCATGCATAGAAATCATAAGATAAATAAACGTGCTAAATTTTAAAGGAGGAAAAAACTTAAGTAAACAACATTCTATGTTTGTAAATGATTGGGAAAACGTATTTTAAAAGACATGTTCATAAGTATTATGGAATGTTATTGGGGAATAAATAAATGAAAACAATAATAACCGTAGCATAAGAACCATGATTAATCCCTAAGTACCTAGGGATAGTGGGGACTAAGAATCCTCATACTCTTAATGGCCGATCCTGGACCTTAAGGTCCATATCTTTCACAATCTAATGAAATCCAAATATAAATGTATTTTTATTGTTGTATAATAATCCTTATTGGTAGGGTTGGTCATTCCTCACCTAAATTTCATAGTATTCCTACCAAGATACTGAGTATTACCATGTGATTTTCCATTTATTAACCCATAAAACCATATCCTTAACAAATGAAACCCTGACATACCAAAAGACATCAATTACAAGGGTGTTTCACTATTTTTAGACATTACACACTCCTTAATTTTGGATAAAACCCATTTACACTAAAGGAAATTTATAATTAATTTTTAAAATAATAATATCATATTTTAATCACCGAACAGTGGATAAACATAGAATTACAAACCTTTTATGGAAACCACCCAATACCATTTGGAAATGCCACGACACACCAAGAGATGACCCCAAGCAATCAACAACACACCAAACCATCAAAATTCAACCAAAAATTAGATTGAACCCATTTTTGTTCAACATAAATATTTGAAAAAAGAGTAACCAATAAGGAAGAGTGGATATATCATGTGAAATGAATAAGAAGATAAAACGAAATCACTTAGAGATTATGGAATTAATCACGCCAAAAACAGCTAACAATTGATTGAAAGAAGAGTGGAGGATGGGTGGATGTGCGTGTAAGGTTGTTAGAGGTTTAATGGGAAGGAAATAGGGGGTTAGTGGTTTAAAAATGGAGAGGGGTAGAACATGAATTTCAAAATTTTAAATAATCTAACAGGGTGTACAGTCTTCCAGACTCTATGAAAATCGTACAACACCTTTTTCAAAGTAGTGTGCTATGCCACATGGTTTACTGGAGCATGATCTTTCTAATTCACCTAGCCATGTGGCCTAGACTAGGCTCCTCTCTAGGTCACATGGTTACAATTGAGAGGAGAGTATGCCCATTCAACTACCTTTATAGCATAGATACTACCACTTTCTGGGTGATATGGTTAGAATTGGACTAGTGCATGGTTTACCCTAACTGTGATCCTATAGTGTGCCTCCTTATATTCCCCCCAAACTCAATATTTCTATTGTAAAATTACTGATAAGGCTGAAGGACACAAGTAAGACAAAAAATTAAAAACCAAGTACCTCAAAAAACACCACACATGTGATTGGTTATATTAATAGGTGATAAATATACTATCCACTAGGAGACAATTGAGAGTTATGATTCTTTGAAATGGATAAATATAAGAACCCAGTTTTTCAATCAGGTATAGATCATCTAAATTTTTGTCTAATTATTTATTTGGGACCTATTATGGATGCCTAATGGGCTATAGAAGGTCCCAAGAGTGTCTGGTGCTTGTTCGGAGCTAAAAAGCCATATTTTGGCCAAATGTGGGCCTGTTATGCTGTTAGTGGAAACCGTGTGGGAAGGACACATTACTAGATCTAACCATACAGATGGTCTTCACTTTTGGGTAGATCCATCTAGCACATCTGGCACACAACTTCCCTAACCATGCGACCTTACCATGTGTTACACCCCATTCTCCAGGTACCCATACATGGTTTTCACATGGATTGAGAAACCATGCTTAAAAAACTTTGGGCATGCTAAATTTTTTGTAATTTAACAATTTTACCCTATGTGATTTAATTAAACATTCCCACTTCCCTAACCAGAATGCCAACAAACATAACCCGCATTTTAACCCATTTTGGATATTTTAATGGATTCACCTTGAGATCAAGATATCTTCTACATCCAATATCTATTTGATCATTTGTTCATCAAGATTGATGTGGAACATTAAGTACTTGAGACCATTTGAGGAGTTCATTATCTCTATTACTCTCAACCTATTTATCAAGATGGGAGTATTTTTACCTTATTCATAGATATAATATATTTCAAGTAGAATTAGAGACTAATATTGGTGGAAGAATGTTTTACAAGCCTAATGTGTGTGGTCTATAACTCATTCATCATGTTTTTTGATTCTGGAATTATTGTGTGGGGACCGCCAATTTCATCGGGTTTCATTTGTTGAATTTATATGCCATAATTATAAATATTATAACCATACGGGTATGATCTTTTCAAATATGTGACTAGGTTTTAGTGGTTATTCCCACAACTCCATCCATCTCGTGTAGATGTTTTTCTATAATTTTTGTTTTAGTGTTTTGACATTTTTGTGTATCCGTTTGGTTGTACCTTAGCATGAACATTATAAGGGTAATATTTTCTATATTAAATCGCATGTTATAAAATGTGAATTTCATAATAGAAAGTACCATGTATAATCACCAATTGACCCACCTAAGGTAGGGGATTCATTTTGATAATTAAATGTGTCATTTATATTGGAAAGTTTACTATGTATATAACTTGGACTTCTAAATGTAATTGAATAAAATGTTGAATTTACATAGCACCCCATACAATTTTAATGAATGCTAGCAAAGTGAAACTTGATTTCTTAAAATTACATAAATGTATTAAATGAATGAATTCATGAATAATTTCCTTATCACAGTAATGAATGGAAAGGGTTGATCCAAATGTAATTATCGATTAGTTATGACTTGATTAAAGGGTTGAACACTGCTTGGACTTTTCATAATAATGAACAACAGGTCATGAACCAAATGAAATATTACAGAACATCATTATGAAATAGGATTGGAGTGACTCGAGATAACATAGGATTCTTTATAGAAGGACCTGAGCACTCGGGAAGCCAATTTCAATTAGAGGATGTAGCTTACAGAGGTTGAGACCCACCTAAACCCCGATCATTGTCTATTCATGGATGCTCAGTATGACACCATAGGATCCCTTAAATAATATTATAGGATACCATGGATACAATCCTTGGATCCAATATTAACAAGAAGGTTCCATGGTTAACTCCCATTGAGTACCATCAATTCACAACCCCGTTTTACATTGGACGAACTCCTTGGACTCAATAGGCATCTAATTGTTGAATTCCATGGACTATGCTCCCTGTATTACACTCTTAATCTTATCCAGGATATAGTCCTTACTAATTTGGTGACCCTTGAGTAAAAAATCACATTGGTTGTAACCTTGGGATATCATTAATAAATATCATAATAAGTTTCCCTGGTACATCATGAAGCCTTCACTATTTATGTCATGTGAGTTAATGATAATATTCTAATAGAAAATAATGAATTGGATACATTATCAGACACCAGATAAGGGATGAAGATGGTACTTGGGTATTTAGTTACATTGTTATGATTTACATTATATATTCATGTTTTCATAAGGTTAGATATCCATTTCACAGACCAGATGATATAGACACCATTGGTGGCAACCCAGTGAGATTTATCTCACACCATATACAATTTTAGTTTGGTACTCGGGGAAAATTACTTGAATGCATGTGTTGATAAGGGGAGGAATATGGATTTGAACACTTGATTGCTTGCTGTTTTAGATGGATATTGATAGGAGATGACCAAGCTAGAGCAATAGATGTTTAGTATTGTCTTTTCATTTCCTTTACACTTTTTTGGAACTTGTTATGCATGTTGACTTGTATCCTTTTTTTCCAGTTTTTAGTGACATGATATATCACAATCAATTATTCTAGTTGATTCACTTATTATTATCCTTGTAAATATATTAGCTTTGTATTCTTATTTTGATTACTTACATTGCATCCCCAGTTTACCTATGTTATTATTTATCTATTGTGTAACCCTCTAGTAAGGAGGGGATAATCTCCCCATGGACACACCCTTGGCCCTCATAGCTAGTCAACAAACTCTGGTGTTTGGGGAGATGTGATTGATTCCATGTGTCCCCCAGGATCGAGGAACCTATTACAAGGAATTTGGATCCAAGTCATCTTAAGATAGTATATGAGAGGTTTTAATTTCATACTTTAGTATTTGGAGACAATAGATAGAAGGTTTGGAATGCTATGGGACTTGTTCATATGCTATGCTTCGGTATTGCGAACCCGGGTTCAGATTTATTTCCAAGTACCCCAAAGTATAATTACTAATTTATTTTTCCTATTATATATGAAATTATTTTACCACTAGGTGACACACATTCCATGTGGTGTTTTTGATTATTACTCTGTTTGATGATTTCTTTCATCCATATCCAGATGATATGAGGTAATGGAGCATAGTTCATGCATCATTATAGGCACCTAGAATTTACATGTCCTGCATATTTCCATTCCATATACAATAATTTCACCACATGCATTTCTTTACATGCCTATGATTGTTGGGTGATGCTGTGATAGTTAACATATGGTTGTGATATTTCTTGGTGGTTATTCAGGGATTACCTACCTCAATTCATGAGCTATATGGGCCCTCATGGGTTCGGATAAGTAATTTACTAGGCCTAGTAAATAAAATTTAAAAAATGGGTGTCATTTTTAGTGATAAGGTGTATAGGAACTTATTTAATGTGAATGTATATCCATTATAAAGTGAAATATGACATTTAAAATGAAATGTTTTCACATCCTTTTACCACCTTTTTATGTTTACTAATGGTCAAGAAGTGAAATTGGTAATGAATGTTACATGAAATGAAACTTATACTTGATAACTGACCAATATATGGCTGTATAAGTGGGTAGTAGTGGTTGTATGACAAGGGTAGTGAGTTTTCTTACATTTTTATTTTTCTATTGAAAATATCTATCAACATTAAACTTTTTCAAAGGTGTGTTCATTGAATTTTTAAACCAATTACACAACATATTCCTTTTATTATACACCAAGAGGTTGGGGATGACCATACTTCAGACGTGGTTAGCCCTAAGCCACTAGTCTTACCTCCAAAATTGCCACTTGAGGCACCACCTACTCTACCTAATGTAGGAATTGATACCAATGTTCATGATAGTTTTCTATAAATTATGTAGTCAATATATGGTTCTCTATGAACTTCACATACGATGGAAGATCATACTCATGAGTTCCAGCCATAACATCCTCCAACCATTTCGGGGGATGGTCGTCCATGTGCTACTGAGTCTTGGATAGAGCCCATCCTATAAATCTTAGAGAATTTGAAGACTAATACAGAGTGGAGGGTCAAACGTTATACATACTTGATTCATGATTCAGCATAGCACTGGTTGGATGTGATTACCCATGCTAGTCATCAACAGGTCATGTTATCGGTTCATTTCCAAAAATCCTTCTACGATTAGTTATTTCCTCAGACGTTGTGAGCTAACTGAGCCAGAGAGTTCATGAATCAAATGTAGGGTTCGATTTGAGTAATGGAGTATTCAAAAAGTTTTATTTAGTTACAAACATTTTCACCACTTCTGGACAGTGATGAAATTTCACATGCAAGACGCTTCGAGGATGGGTAGGTGTACACCATCCATATGTAGTTGAATGACCTTCGCCTACATATGTTTTTCTAAAATTTTCAATCTGGCTCTTATCACTGAGCTCAACCTGGGGGATTTCAATACAACTGATCATAGAGGATCCGTTTCGTGGAAGTCTAGTAGTTCTTATAGTGGGAAAAACGATCACTTGATTTTTTCGTCAGTGTAGTAACAACAACAATAATATTATTGATAACTCCATGGTGTGTCATTAGTATGGAAGATGGGGGAATATTATGCCTCATTATGATAGTGTACAAATTGAGTGTCGGGGTTGTGGCCACTTGAGGAATCATCACAAATTATGTATGTCCTTTCCACCATCTCCAAGTGGAATATGATCAGCACCAGCTCCACCGTTAGGATAAGGTTATTCTTCACCATATCAGGTGTGGAGTTGGAATAGCACTTATAGGACTGCACGAGGAGTAGGTCATGGATGTGGTAGCCGGACCACTGATCACCAACATTTCCAAGAGAGTAGTTATGACTGTATTAGTCAAGCTGCTGCACAGGGCCATTAACGTGGCCAGTTGCATGCACTATAGCCGATACCTAAGGATTAGGTCATGGGACCATCTACAGCACAAGGTACTATTGTAGTGGCATCTAATATATTATCTACTAAATTTGTTACATGTTCTTCTAACTATTTTATATCTGTATATATCATGGAATGTCTCAAACCAATGATACAATATTACTATGGTGTAACGACTATAGATAAACTATTAGGAGTGTGGTCATAGGGAACATGACAGTGAAGTTACTATCCCATTGAGGTTGGAAGTTACCATTTCATATGGAACTTTTTCATTCTTGAGATGACAAGCATCGCTGTCATTTTATAGATGGATTGGTTGTTTCAATATCATGATTTTTTTACTACTAAGCCATAGTAACTCAAGAGGTAGTTAGAGGATCTATAAGCCAATGGTTTTATATGGTCCAATACATCCCCTTGGTGTTTTTCCATACATATTTACAATAAGGATGATTTAACCTTATGTCTATTCGAGGATTACAAAAGGTTGAACTAGCTTATGGGGAAGAACCAATATCCACTATCTCAAATAGATTATCTCTTTGATTAGCTCCAAGAATATATGATCCTATCTATGATCAAAATGAGGATACAATATCATCTTATGTGAGTAAGGCAATCAGAAAAACCTATTATTGTTTTCTATAGTATGTATGGTTTATATGAGTACATTACCTATTATTTTTTTCTATAGTATGTATGTTTTAAATGTGTACATTATTTTTCAATTCAGTCTTAAAAATGTTCCCACCATTTTCTTGGATCTAATGAATAGGGTTTTCCATCCCTATTTATATAATATTTTCATGGCCTTTGTGGAAGACATCTTGGTTTATTATCATAATCTTAGTGACCATCCCAAGAACCTTGATATTGTTTTGAGTACACTAAGAGAGCATCAGATTTTTGCAACGTTTTCTAAATGACACTTCAGGATATAAAAATATCATTTCATGGGTCATATAATATTGGAAACAAAAGTATTTTTTTACCCAAAAAATGTTAGTGCTTTTGTTTCCTAGGAGTATCCCAAGAACATGTTTTATATACAATGTATCTCAGGGCTAGCTGGATATTATAAATGTTTCATTCCAAACTTTTCCCTCCTTTCATCACCTCTTACTAGCCTTAAAATGAAGGGCGTTAAATTCTTGTGGTCATATGATTGATATAAATCCTTTCAGGAGCTGAAAGGGAGGATTTCCTCAACACCTACTTTTCCTCTTCTAGATCAATGAAAAGTTTATATTGTCTCAAATTTTTCATCATGAATCAGTCTAGGAGTAGTTATAATGTATGAGGACAGATTCAATACATATGGATCTCAACATTTTAGGACTCATGAGGGAAATTACCCAATGTATGAACTTGATCTAGTAGCAGTTGTCCATGAAATACATTTCTAGATACACTATATTTTGGGTGATCACATTGTGGCGTACACAGACCACAAGATCATCAAATATATCTTTTCAAAGCCTGAATTGAATCTTAGATATTAAAGATTGGTTAAATATTTATAGTCCATTTATTTCTAGCTTGCTTGTAGTTCTAGAAAGGGAAATGTAGTTGATTATGCATTGTGTCTTAATAATCAATCACTGGTTATACAGGAAGGTAGTGATGAATAGAAATTAATGTCCCTCTTCTCTTAGTTGCATCTCAAGTTTCATGATAGTCACGAGAAGTCTTACCTCTCATCCTTGATAGTTAACTCTTCTCTCCATGATAAGGTGAAGGGTTTAAAAGTATCCAATCATAAGGGATTGGTTCTTCATGAGACTGAGTTCGGTGATAACCAGCCTCTGGATTGATCTGTAGAAAGTGTGAAAATCCTCTACATTCATTGGAATGTCTTGGTTTATCCAGATTTGAGTGACGTGTTTATTCAGATTCCCATGCTTCTTAGTGGGAAGTTTATCCTAGAATCTAAAAAATGTATAGATATATATGGCACTAGTCCGGAGGCCTTGGATGAAATATCAGATAGTAAGATTTATCTCTAGGTGTCCCACCAATTAGCAGGTAAAGGCAGATGACCAAAGACTCATAGGTTTTTTACCACTAATTCTAGTTCTGGAATGAAAATGTGAAGATATTTCTTTGTATATAATAGTATTCTTATATAAGACACCATGGGGTAGCGATGTTGTATCAGTTTTCATTGACCAAATAAACAATATAGGCCACTTAATTATAAATCAAGATAATTTCTTATTTGATGATATGGGAAGACTGTATGTCTATGAGATAATATGACTACATGGTGTCCCTCATACTATCATTTCAGATTGGGAATATTTCTTGACTACATGGTTTTGGTAGGTCTTATAGAATGATATGGGTACCCAGGTGATTCAAAGGAAAAAATTTCACGCTCACAAAAATTCAAAATATGAATGGAAGATAATAGTTTTCGAGGATATGCTCCAAGAATTTGCCTGTGATTTTTGTGGTTCGTGGGAGAAGCATATATCTCTCATCGAGTTCACCTATTATAATATCTTTTAGGTGACAATTCAAATTGTTTATTTTAATGCCATATATGGTAGGCCATTTAGTTCACCCCGATGATGGATAGAGGTAGGTGAGGTAGCCATATTAGGTCCTCATCTCATATAGGATACTTTATACCAGGTTCAACTGATCAGGAAGTGTTTGATTATTGGTCAGTCAAGATTGAAATATAATGCTAATCGCCACCAACAAACTCTAGAGTTTGAGGTTAGGGATCATGTTTTCCTTCGAGTATTTCACATCCTACGGTATAGAAGGCTATAGAAGCATGTGAAGTTGTCACCTTGTTATGTAGGACCATTTGAGATTCTAGAGAGATTTGGGCTGGTATTCTATCAGTTGTTATTACCTTATAAGATCCATACCATACACATTGTCTTCCTTGTTTTAGGGCTTAGCCAAAATCTTGTTGACTTGTATCATACCTTTGATCCAAAGGAAGTTGAGATAGATGCTGATGTTAACCTCGTGGAGTATCCAATACTCATCATTTAATTGAGCACGAAGGCTCTCCTAGGATGGTATGTCCCTCTAATATAGGTGTTGTGGAAGCATGACTGTGTGTAGGATGAGACAAGGGAGTGGGATGCCGAAATACATTCCTGGTAGATAGAGTTTTCCTCAGGTAGTGTATGACTACCTCTAGAAGATGAACTCAGGGACAATTTATTTTAAGGGGGGAAGACTGTAATAACTCGATATTTCACTCAGGTAGGGATCCTTTAAATTTTTTTTCTATGTATTTATTTTGGATCTATTATGGATGCCTAATGGGATAGTGAAGGTATCAAGGGTGTATGAGGTATATTCAATACACAGAACACATATTTTAGAGGAAAGTGGGCTTATTTCAGGTTTATAGGAAACCATGCAGTTAAGATGTATTATTATACTTAATCATGTGAATAACATTCATTATTTGTTAGAACTGTCTCCCATAGTTGGTGCATATTTTCCCTAACCATGCAGCCTAACTGTGTAATACACCCCTTTCTCTAGGTACCCATGTAGGGTTTGCCCATGGTTTGGAAAATTGTGCATACAAACCATACACAAAATAAATTTTGGGTAATTTTATATTTTTACCCTTAATGATCACATTAAACCAATATAATTACCTAATCCAAATTTCATTGGAATGAACCTCCATTTTCTCCCATTTTGGAGGTTTTGAGGGCCTAACATAGGGATCATGAGATCTCCTTCATTTGAGATCTATTGGAGCTTTCGTTCATCATGTATTATGAGAAATGGTATGTAATTGAGTATGATTGATCCATTCTTCATATTTCATTCAATCGATCTAGTTATCAAGGTGTGAGAGTATTTACCTATTTCTCAGATTTACTCCATTTGATGCCGAATAGGAGGATAATATTGGATTAGGAATGTCGTACAATCCAAAGGTGAGTGGTCTATAACCCATACCTCATGTTGGTTGATTTTGAAATTGTTGTGTGGGGATCACGAATTTCATTAGGTTCCATTTTTTGAATTTATACATCATTGTAAAAATCATTACAAATGTATGGTTATGATATTTAAAAATACATTATTAGTTATTAGTGTTTAATCCCTCAACACTATCCATCCCATGTAGAATGTTTTTCTATTATTTTCATTTTAGTGATTGGACATGTTTGATCCACCGTTCGGGTGTGCCCTAGCAGAACCTTTTTAAGGATAAGATATTTTATATTAAATGGATTATTTTAAAATTTTAATTTCATAAAGGAATGTACAATTTATTTTCACCACCTGATCCTCCAAATGTATGTTCTTCATTTTGATAAATAAATGTGAAATGGAAATTGGAAATTCTAATAAGTATATGCCATTTCCTTTTTAAATGAAATTGAATTATAGGTTTAATGTCTGTAGCACCCCTTACCATGTTAAAATAAGATAATGGAGTGAACCTTGATGTTTGAAAATGTCACAAATAGATTAAATGATTAGTTTTAGGCTACTTTACCTTGTCACATGAATGGAAGGCAAGGCCTGAACATAATTGATTTATCAATTAAATATGATTTGATTAAAGGGTTGCATTATAAAATTCCCTATCACACCAATTAAAGTCCAAAATTGAATAAAAAATATTGTTATCTGACTGAATCATAAACTATGAGTTCCCTGACTCAATATCTCCTTGGATTCATTAGTGAATTCCTTGAACAATTGAGAACCCCATTCTGATTCATGGAAGCAACCTGATTTGGTTGAGACCCACCTGGAACCCGATCCTTGTCTGTTATTGGATTTCATAGTATAGAACCATATGATCCCTTACATAATATTATAGTATGCCTTAGATACACTCCTTGGATACATAATTGACATGTAGGTTCTACAGTTAAATCCCATTGGGCTTAGTCACTGCATAACCCCATTTTACCTAGGATGAACTCTTTGGACTCAGTAGATGCATTATTATTGAATTCCTTCAACTATGATCCTTGTATTACATTCCTACCTTTATCAAAGATACAATAATTAAAAAGTAGGAGACCCTTTAGATCTAAATATCCTCAGTTGTAAACTGGGGACTTCATTTTTAAATATCATTATAGGAATTCTTATTACATCATAGATCCTTCACTATTTCTCTTATGTGACTTAATGATAATATGTTAATAAAAAAATAATTAATTAGTTACATGTTCAAAATCCCTTAAAAGTATAAATCAGGCAATTGAGTATATAGTATCATTTATATGATTTAATTTCTATATGCATGATTTCACATTTTTTACATTTCCATTTCACGGGTCAGATGTAATAGACAGCATTGGTGGAGGCCCACTATGATTTATCTCACACTCACTGTAGGTGTCATTTGGTACCCAATAAAGATAACATGATGGAAGGTGTTAATAAAGGGAAAAATGAAGCCTCAAAAACGTTATTTCTCACTTTTTAAAATGGATCTTGATCGCGGATGAAAAAGATAGATCTCATGAAGCTCGGCATAGTATTTTGATTTCATTTATACATTTGTGGAACATGTTATGCCATAGGTCTTTTATCCATGTTTTCCAGTTTATTATGACATGTTATATTACCAATATTTATTCCAATTGATTCACTTATTCTAATCCTTGTATATCTATTGCTATTGTCTTCTACCTATATTTTATTATATTTATTCCATTCTTACCAATGTTATTATTTAATCACTATGATACACTATGTTATTATGGGCATAATCTCCCCAAATAAACAACCTAGGCCATTGTAGCTACTCACCATCCTATAGTATTTTGGGAAATGTGGTTGATTGTATATGGCCCACCTGGCTTGGGTCACCTATTAAGTGGAATCCGGGTTTGTGACATCACATTAAAAGTCATGAAATTTGAAATAGAATCTATATAGACGAACTGTGTTTGTAACTTGGTGGTTGATCCTCAGGGGGTGATACCTATAGTTTTAAAGTGGGGTTTTCAATAATAATACTAACATGGATGATAGAGTTTATACCTATAGAGAACCCCTAGATGAAAAAGGCTAGAATTAAATTCATCTTATTGACTACGAATAAACTATTTCAAATATTATGATGATTAATTCATTTTAGATATTACTCAACATTTAAATTTAATTTTATTATAAGATATATAAAATGGATGTCAAAACAAATTCACATAATCAAAATTTACTCAAGGATGTGTATATAGTACATCCTAATGGTTTTGATTTTCCATATGAGACAACTAAAGTATGAAATATGTAATGGTCCATTTAGCGATTAACGTGAGTTTCTCAATGTTGAAATATCTGATTTGATTATACAATAAATGTGTTTGGTTTTATGATGAACATATATGATTAAAACCTATATGAGTGGATTATTAAGTTCATAATGGAATTTTAGAAATTAAATATAGATTATATACTTTTTATAAAAAATTAAATATTAGAAATTCATTTTGTGAAGATATGGCTGGGTAAGTAGTTCTCAATGAAAGGAAAAGATGAATCTACCAAAATTATAGATATAACGATCTAAAGAGATGTATCTATGGGGTTTCCTGGGCTCAATTAGTAAACATAAATTCTTAAATCTCTAAAATAGTTTATCATAGAGATTTCCTAGATGATGACTTTATCAATGCTACATGGCATGAATATTAAGAATATTTAAGAGCCTTTTAATGATTTTTCAAGGATTGGTTAAATTCTCTAGGAATCACCCTTAGGTTCTATCATGAATGATATTTTTTATAGAAGACCTAATTTCACCCATGCTCTTAGTATTACTACTATATTTCAATTGATACTTTTTGAGAGTTATTGGATTTTTGTATTGAATTTCCACAATCACTTGAGAATAACTAAATATATATTCTTGAACATTGTATAAAAGGATGAGATATGTGTAAATGGATATGATGATGAATGTTTTTAATATGATTATGGTGATATGAAATATCAATATTATTTCATGTTTTCTCAAATAAGTGGAGATATCAGTTAGATGGGATCAAAATAAGCTACCACAGTGGACACGCCAACAAAGTTAGAGTACATTTTTGCATCAAATGTAATGAAGGAAGTTGTTTGGATAAATAAGTTCATTACTATTCTTGGAGAAGTTTACAAAATCAATGAAAAAATTAACTTTTACTATGAAAAATATGGATCTATTTCCCAGAATAAGGAAACACAATATCATTAAGGAACCCAAAAAATCATTTGAAATTAATATCTCTTATGATAGATCATTAAGAGGTGTGATGATATGATATATTAGGTGGATACAAAGGAAAATTTTTCAAATCCATTGAAAAATACATTATTATAGTAGAAGAATGAGCATCATATAGAGTCTCTTTGTATATGATACTTATGATATTAATGTAATGGTTTCATAATGTATAATTTTATTATAAGGAAGATAGTCTCTAATTTTTATTAAATCAAGTGTTATACAAATTACATTACATGAACAATGTATTGATAATTTCCAATCAATGTGAAAATTAATGTTTTACCTAATTGGAGATCATTATAAAGTTTTATGGGTTGTGAAAATATGTTTTGATTAGTATGAATATGATGATGTTCTCAACACAAAGGGTTTTATGTAGAATTTGAAGAATAGATTCATTAGGAAATAAGTAGAGACTCATTACCTTGACTGACCCACCAATATATATCTCATGATGTATCATATAATCATCGATATGCCTAGTAGTGTAAGAATATTATCAATCATTTTCACATATGTATAGAGTCATACTTATGTTGATAACCTTCATACTTTGATACCTTTTTTAAATAAGACATTTTGAATTAGATTATAAAAGGGTTTTGTGGAATGTTTCTAACCATGTCATTAGTTGGAAAACATCCAAGATGAGATTTATCCACTTATAAAACATGTAAGGACATTCGGCCCATTTATTATTTTTTTAGTAAGAAAATGTACAACAAAACATAGTTTATTGACATAAGATGTGTAACGCCCCGACCCTAGTTTCCTAGAGTCGGTGCATTATTACATAACATTGGCATGATCACAAGAAAGATCAAATCTCGAAAGACCGATTGGTTTAGTAGCCTTGGAAACACTAGATATATTCATAAGTTTTACATTACATCATAAAATCAAAAACTACTACAACAACATAATGTTTCCACAGTCCACACTACAATCCCCTCATAATATCCCTGCAGGTCATTCATAACTTACATCTTCACTTCCTGGGAAAAATAAAACATAGAAAAGGGGTGAGCTCAAATGCCCAGTAAGGATAACAATATAGCGGAAACTTTCATCAATAAGAATAAACATTTAAGGCAATGTATAACTAAAACAAAAGCCTTTTAAACATGAACTTTCAACATGGTATGGCATAAATAAAATGAAATAATGCCATTTACTTATTCACATGGATATTCCACTAATCGAATAATCACATGCAAAAATAAATAACCACTTTCATAATGTTGGAATGCATAATGCCAGACTATCATAACCACATAGCCAAGGCCTCGTGCCAAGACTACAAATAAGATTTTGTCAAGGCCTTGTGCCAAGACACTAGTTTGTCTCATGAGACCTACCGATGCATCGAGGAGCTATAGCGGGCTCCACCCGTCACTTATTAAGTCCAATGCATTCCCATATGAAAAGGTTTAAACATAACATAAACATTCGTATTAAAACTAGCATACGAAATGTCAATACTTTCACAATAAACTATGAATGGTATAAAAATAGCACATCCACAGTCAAACATATCACAAAACCTTCAATACAATATAGAAGTTTTGTATCATAATAAATCAACTTCAAATAATCTTAAAATCCATCAAAGGATGTTGACATAGATGAAATCAAAATTCTTTTTTAAAGAAATATCTCCTTTTATTTTGAAATCATTTAAGATCCATATAAAATAAAACATTTTCTTTGAAAATATTCTTATAAGCTTGTAAGGAAAGCTTTGAAGATTTTATAACGGCGTAAAATAACCGCACCCGCCGTATAAGTTAAAAAAAACATTCTTACCTCAATTCTGTCGAAAAGGTTAAAAAGGACCTTGTTTTGAAAACGACGGAAAGATTCCTTTATAAACCTCTTATAAAAAGTCAAAAAAAGGTATAAATGACTTTAACCCATATTCTTGTAAATAGTAAAAATGTTTTGAAATACATTTTTAAGAAACATGGATGTGGATGATAAAGAGATCCCAGTAGATTATTACATATAAACAACCTCGGATAATGAAGAGATTGTGAAATAACCCTTACCTTGTACTTTTCCTTGGTTGGGGTAGGTTAACCTCCTGTATAATGGTGAAATAGTTGTTATTAAATTATACAAGAATCATATATATTAATATGATATCATATATGATCTTTTAACATTGATTTGTTAATAATATCTTAGAATTATCGTCGTTTCGGGAGTTAACTTACTCATTTTCTTTTATATGTTTTGTTACATAAGCCATGGTTGTTGTATCTTATTCATATCCATAATGATATACAGTCCTTAAACATCATTTTTAAATCATCAAATGATAATTATACTTGAATGGATACGATGGAGAATGAATCTCATCGCGTTCGTGGAGACGGTAGTCCGTACGTACGCACGAGCGACAATATCATTCTTTTGATATTAAAATAATATATAAATGGATGGTATATCATATATACAGAATCATTAACATGTTATATTTATTATTTACATGAGTTACACATCATTATTATACCCATCCAAATAATATTATATTGAATAACAATTACACCACGACGTGGAGACGGTAAGCCGTACGTACGCACGTATGGTGACATGTTATTCAAAGGGTGGATAGAATACTTAATATGATTGTACCATATTTATAATAACATCACAGTATATGTGAGATACTGGAGTTATTATTTCAGAATGGTAAGAACAAAGGAAGAAGAAGTGGAAGAAGAAATGAACTTAGAAAAGGGTGGTGAAATCATTACCTCTTCTTCGGGTTCTTCCTTTTGATTTGATCAAAAGGGCTCCTTAGGTTGGCTTTCTGATCGAAATAAGGCCTCTAGGTTGTATTGAGGGATGTTGGGAGAGTATTTGGGCAGAGTTTGGCCGAACCAAAAGGCTTTGAAGGTGTGAAGAAATGAGAAGGAGGAGTGCCCTTTTATAAGAGGGGTGAGGGGCACCTTTGGAAAAGTTAGAAATATTAATTTATAATAAATTCATATTCGGTTTACAAAGGCTCCAAAGTTGACTATTCAAAGGATGAGGTGTGGATAGGTCGAAAACAACTCATCCAATAGAATTTAGACAGGTTTGGGTACTTATATTAACCTTATCTTTAAGTATTAACTCTAAGTTAATTAGTTTCACTTTTACAATGTCTCTTTGTATTTTTATATAATATGTTTAATAAACTTACTATATACATCCAAGAGACCCCCAAGAGGTCCATTAATGAGGAACCTATCATAATATAAGTCTCTTGGCCGAACCTTAGATTTTTAGGAATTTAATATCAATTAATAATATAATATTTGTTTTAAGAACTCTTTTATGTCAATTTTGACACAATTCAATAGTTGATTTTTGTGAAACTCCTAACAGATTGATTACTTCGAACAAAGTCAATTAAATAAATCCTAATATATCATATTATCATAGAAAATTAGTTTAATTCATTAAAAGTTTCATATTATAATTATTTGGGTATTTATAAGATCAATTATTTTTATTTTTCACTATTTTAGTAATTACTGCATCATCATTGTGTCATAAATAAAATAAATTATATAATGTCTAAAAATTATAAATAAAATATCATTATGTAGGAAATCTTTTTAGCTGTCTAATGAATATTCATAATCGAAAATCCAACATGTATAACCCTATGTAAAAATTGTTCTTCTAAAAGATGTATGCTTATGCCATTTTTATTTTTATTTTAACTTTATTAATATAAAGTGTCCCTACCACATACAAGTGGCTCCAAGGGGTCCCCAAATTGACCAAAGGATGCCCATGGTCGGGTATGTGTCCACCAATAAGGTTAGGACACGTTTTAGGGTAATTTTTTATTATTATAATATTATTTTTTTAACCCTTATTTACCGGATTTACCCTTTAACCATGGTAAATAAAATATTTACCACAGTAACTATTCAAAATGTCTAAAAATAAAAGTTACCTATTTACACAATTTGAACATCCTGATTCCAAATATGGAATCCATTTTCCTAAATTCAAAACACAGAAGTGGCAGAAATTAATTTAAAATTAATTCCCGCTGTCAAAACAAAAAGCGTGTTTTTAAGAGATAATAACTATCAAAAGATTGACACATGTTTATGTTCGGTTTAATTGTAAAATTATGTCCAATGATAAACATTAAATTGAATGGTAAAAATATATTCTAAATATACTTTAAAACCACTCAAATTCATAATTTATCACTATTAATTATTTTGATTAAAAAAGTTGTTTTTAATTAAAATTTAGAAATTTTCACTATTCATCAAAATATGAAAGTTATCCGAAATGTACCAAAATTTCACCCTAGGCTAATTTTGATATTCCGAATCCAAAAATGAAGTCCATTTTGAAATATAGAATATATATGATTTCAAAAAGTAGGTATTACTATTCACAACGGCTAGTTTAATTAGTTGTGGTGTGTGTTAGAACTCGAGGTTGCGTACAACACACGCTATCGCATTATTCGAAGGGAAACGTACCGTAGAAGCTTGGGGTGTTACATTCTCCCCTCCTTCAAATAATTGCGTCCTCGCAATTTCTAGGGTATTACTGCATAAAAAGACTCGGGTGGTTCTTCATCATAAGTTCCTCGGGTTCCCACGTTGCCTCTTCCATTTTATGATTTCTCCACAAAACTTTTACCAGACGCGTCGTCCGGTTTCTCAGTACTTGTTCTCTTGTATCAAGAATCCTGATGGGCTCTTCGCAATAAGACAGATCGGGTTCCAGTTCTAATTCCTCATAGGTGAGTACATGCGTTGGGTCAGGCATGTATTTTCTCAACAGAGATACGTGGAACACATCGTGAACTTTGGAGAGACTTGGCGGCATTGCCAATCGGTAAGCTACAGCCCCAATTCGTTCTAGAATTTCGAAAGGTCCGATGTACCTGGGACTCAATTTACCTTTCTTACCAAAACGTATGTCTCCCTTCCACGGAGATACCTTTAGGAAAACATGATCACCGACTTGAAATTCCAAATCCTTCCTTCGATTATCGGCATAGCTCTTCTGCCTACTTTGGGCTGCTTTGATGTGATTTTGGATTACCTTCACCTTTTCCACCGTTTCCTCCACCAGTTCTGGGCCTACAAGTTTTCTTTCACCAACGTCATCCCAACAGGTTGGTGTACGAAATCTCTTTCCGTATAACGCTTCATATGGTGCCATCTGAATACTCGAATGGAATCTATTGTTATAGGAAAATTCTACTAGTGGTAAATATTGATCCCACATACCCTGAAAGTCAAGTGAGCAAGATCTCAACATGTCTTCTAAGGTCTGAATAGTCCGTTCTGATTGTCCGTCTGTCTGAGGGTGGTAAGCAGTGCTCAAATGAAGTTCAGTATCCAGGGATTTCTGAAGACTTTTCCAAAATCTTGAAGTAAAACGGGGATCACGATCAGAAACAATCGATAGGGGAACTCCATGAAGTCTCACAACTTCATTAATGTATAGTCTTGCTATAAGTTCCAGGGGTAGATCTTCTCTTATAGCAAGAAAATGTGCTGACTTGGTAAGACGATCAACAATAACCCATATTGCATCGTTCCTTCTAGGAGTCTTTGGTAGCCCCATGACAAAGTCCATCGTAATATTGTCCCATTTCCACTCCGGTATGGGAAGAGGTTGCATGACTCCTCCAGGCTGTTGCCTTCCAGCTTTCACTTGTTGACAAACCATACACCTTGACACAAAATCAGCAATCTCCCTCTTCATGTTGTCCCACCAAAAATGTTCCTTCAAATCTCTATACATTTTGGTGCTCCCAGGGTGTATAGAGAAATTGGAACTATGAGCATCATCCAGCAATTCCCTTTTTAGATCAGGTATATTGGGAACACAAAGTCTCTTCCCGAATTTCAAAATTCCATCTTCGTACACAAAGTCTCTCAATCTCCCATCATTCACAGCTTTAATCTTCTTTTGGAATTCGTCATCATCGGTCTGAGAACTCTTAATCCTTTCTAGTAAAGATGGTTTGGCAACCATTTGAAAAAGCATTGATGTTTCACCTTCCCTGGTTATTCCCATGTCCATTTTCACTAGATCCATGAAAATTGGATCCCTTTCAATTCTCATATTGTTCAAAACTCCATGGTCTTTTCTACTCAAAGCATCTGCCACCTTGTTTGCCTTCCCCGGGTGGTAGTGTATCGTACAATCATAATCCCTGAGTAATTCAAGCCATCTCCTTTGCCTCATGTTGAGTTCATTTTGTGAGAAAATATACTTCAAACTCTTGTGATCAGTATAAATCTCACATTTTTCACCATAGAGGTAGTGCCTCCATATCTTCAAAGCAAAGATCACAGCTGCTAACTGAAGATCATGAGTAGGATAGTTTTGTTCATGAATTTTCAACTGTCGTGATGCATAGGCAATAACTCTATCATTCTGCATAAGGACACAGCCAAGTCCTTTCTTTGATGCATCACTATAAATAACGAACCCATCATTCCCCGATGGTAGAGTCAATATAGGAGCATTGACTAATCTTCTCTTCAGTTCTTCGAAACATTCTTCACACTCTTTTGTCCAAACAAATTTAACCCCTTTACGTGTGAGCTTCGTTAATGGGTTAGCCGATCGGGCAAAATTCTGGACGAAACGTCGATAATAACCTGCCAAGCCAATAAAACTACGTACCTCAGTTATACTCGTAGGTGCTGGCCATTCTTGGATTGCCTTGGTCTTAGAAGGATCAACAGAGATTCCATCTTTAGAGACAATATGGCCAAGAAAAGAAATCTCTTGAAGCCAGAATTCACACTTGCTAAACTTTCCATATAATTCATGCCTCCTCAGAGTCTTCAAGATAATGCGCAAGTGATTTTCATGATCTTCGTAGGTTTTGGAGTATACCAAGATATCATCAATAAATACCACCACAAATTCATCGAGATACTCCTTGAAAACTCTATTCATCAGATCCATGAATACAGAGGGTGCATTAGTCAATCCAAACGACATTACAGTAAACTCGTAATGCCCGTACCTGGTTCGAAATGCTGTCTTCGGAATGTCTTCCTTCTTTACACACAACTGATGGTATCCAGATCGAAGGTCAATCTTTGAAAAGTATTGAGCTCCATGCAGTTGGTCAAATAAATCATCAATACGAGGTAGGGGATACTTGTTCTTTATCGTTATAGCATTGATCTCCCTGTAGTCGATACATAACCTCATAGATCCATCTTTCTTTTTAACAAAAAGAACAGGGGATCCCCATGGAGAAACACTAGGGCGAATAAATCCCTTATTACTCAATTCCTCTAGTTGTTTCTTTAGTTCGACTAACTCTACAGTGGCCATTCTATAAGGGGTCTTCGATATAGGCCTTGATCCAGGAATCAAATCAATAGAAAACTCAACTTCTCGTTCTGGAGGATGTCCAGGTAAATCTTCCGGAAATACATCTACAAATTCTTTCACAACAGGTACATCCTCTATTTGAACATTCCTTTCCTCACCGACAGTTATTTCATTCTCTTCCTCCCCAATAATTGAATTAAGTTTAGCTACTGGGGGTGGGTCTAAATAAGAATTAGGTGGTGACGATTCTGCTCTAAAAATAAGGTGTTCCTTATCATTATCATCAAGAATCGTAACCTCTTTCTTCTTACAATAAATCTTCGCATCATAGTCCGAAAGCCAGTCCATACCGAGGATTATATCAAACTCAATCATAGGTATGACGATGAAATCAGCAGATAAAGAAAATTTATGTGCTCTAATGGGGACTGATTCACAAAACTTTGTTGCAACGATACTTCCCTTAGGAGTTTTAACTGACAACTCCCTTATTAAATCAAATTGGAAATATCTAATTTTCTTAGCAAACTGGGAAGATATGAAACAATGCGATGATCCAGAATCAAATAATGCATTTTCTAAACTTGAGGAAACCATTAAATTACCTGCCACCACGTCTTTCGGAGTTTCTACCTCAGCAGTAGTGATAGCATAAGCCTGGCCTTGATCCCTTGGCCTTTTCTGAGGTAAGTTCTCCTGACGCTTAGGACATGCATTTGCATAATGCCCCATCTCCCTGCAATTGTAGCACTGAACGTTGGTAGCTTCCTTCTTCCCCTTGCAATCATGAGCTTGGTGGCCTTTTTCACCACACTTGTAACAGACTCCCATTCCCTTCAGGCAAGCACCGGGGTGTTTCTTCCCGCACTTACCACAAGATGGATATTCAACCTTTCCCTTCTTCCCCTTATTTCCATTCCCAGATTGATCAGCAGGTCTCTTCTTCTCTTGCTTTGCTTTAAAGTCATAAGACTTAGAGAATTCCTTTTCGGTCTTGATAGCACATGAGACAATGTCTTCGTACGATGAAAAGGATTGTGAGACTAATGCTCGACGGAGAAATGGTTTTAACCCATCAAAGAAACGATCAATCTTACTTCTTGGGTTTCGAATATAATCTCTAGCATACCTCGCTAACCTTGTAAAGTTAGCCTCATACTTTGTGACATTCTCATCCTCCTTTTGTCTCAGACTCAGAAATTGCCTTTCCATATCTGCTCGATGGTCGCGAGGAAAGTATTTTTCTAAAAACAGATCTTTGAACTCCCTCCATTCCATGTTTGATACTTCATCATCTTCCTTCATGTTTTGAATCAATGACCACCATTGATCAACATCTCCAGTGAGGCGGTAAACTGCCATGGTAACTTTTTCCCTTTCACTACTCCCCAAAGCCTGAAATATTTTCTCTAGGGAAAATATCCATTGCTCAGCTACTAAGGGATTTGTACTTCCATTGAACGTTGGTGGTTGTTGTCTCATGAATCGATCTAACATTGATCCTCCACGCTGCGGATCAGGGTGCTCCATACGGGTACGGTTATTATTCATAACCTGAGTAAGTTGTCCCAGTACGGTGATTAGCTGATCAGCACCAGTTGCATCACCAGCCCCACTATAATTATCTTGAGCAGGAGGGAAATCCCTACATGGAGTGCGTGCATTGATACGGTTTCCATTTCTTCCACTAGGCGCCATTTCTAAACAATGGCATAAACTAGATCAGTTTATGAATCAAAATACATAATCCCATACTTATAAAACACTTAACATAAATTGAACTATCTATGGATATAATCCATAATCATAAGTATGTTTTCTTTGAGGAAGTATATACTAATAAACCCTTCATAATGATTTGTAAAGAAAGTGAGAGTTATCCTAAGCATATCCCCCGGGAGTGTCGTAACCAAGAGTGCAGCAAGGCCCGTTGTCGTGCACCAGTTCCCGTTCGAGTCTAGCTCAAAGCGGTGTTTTCGGGTTTTACCCCTAGGTACATCTGTGCCAGAGCCGCCTCTACCTGCTCGTATCCAGACAGGGATGTATTGCTCGCAAAACTCACAAAGTCTCTACAATACCAAAATTCTAGGAAGTTCTTCTATACTAATCCTCAAAATTCATCTTAGGTCTACGTGCTCTAATCAGAGTTTATCTAAATCTAGCTTCCAAGGTTTGTACTAAACTTCCTCTGATACCAACTGTAACGCCCCGACCCTAGTTTCCTAGAGTCGGTGCATTATTACATAACATTGGCATGATCACAAGAAAGATCAAATCTCGAAAGACCGATTGGTTTAGTAGCCTTGGAAACACTAGATATATTCATAAGTTTTACATTACATCATAAAATCAAAAACTACTACAACAACATAATGTTTCCACAGTCCACACTACAATCCCCTCATAATATCCCTGCAGGTCATTCATAACTTACATCTTCACTTCCTGGGAAAAATAAAACATAGAAAAGGGGTGAGCTCAAATGCCCAGTAAGGATAACAATATAGCGGAAACTTTCATCAATAAGAATAAACATTTAAGGCAATGTATAACTAAAACAAAAGCCTTTTAAACATGAACTTTCAACATGGTATGGCATAAATAAAATGAAATAATGCCATTTACTTATTCACATGGATATTCCACTAATCGAATAATCACATGCAAAAATAAATAACCACTTTCATAATGTTGGAATGCATAATGCCAGACTATCATAACCACATAGCCAAGGCCTCGTGCCAAGACTACAAATAAGATTTTGTCAAGGCCTTGTGCCAAGACACTAGTTTGTCTCATGAGACCTACCGATGCATCGAGGAGCTATAGCGGGCTCCACCCGTCACTTATTAAGTCCAATGCATTCCCATATGAAAAGGTTTAAACATAACATAAACATTCGTATTAAAATTAGCATACGAAATGTCAATAATTTCACAATAAACTATGAATGGTATAAAAATAGCACATCCACAGTCAAACATATCACAAAACCTTCAATACAATATAGAAGTTTTGTATCATAATAAATCAACTTCAAATAATCTTAAAATCCATCAAAGGATGTTGACATAGATGAAATCAAAATTCTTTTTTAAAGAAATATCTCTTTTTATTTTGAAATCATTTAAGATCCATATAAAATAAAACATTTTCTTTGAAAATATTCTTATAAGTTTGTAAGGAAAGCTTTGAAGATTTTATAACGGCGTAAAATAACCGCACCCGCCGTATAAGTTAAAAAAAAACATTCTTACCTCAATTCTGTCGAAAAGGTTAAAAAGGACCTTGTTTTGAAAACGACGGAAAGATTCCTTTATAAACCTCTTATAAAAAGTCAAAAAAAGGAATAAATGACTTTAACCCATATTCTTGTAAATAGTAAAAATGTTTTGAAATACATTTTTAAGAAACATGGATGTGGATGATAAAGAGATCCCAGTAGATTATTACATATAAACAACCTCGGATAATGAAGAGATTGTGAAATAACCCTTACCTTGTACTTTTCCTTGGTTGGGGTAGGTTAACCTCCTGTATAATGGTGAAATAGTTGTTATTAAATTATACAAGAATCATATATATTAATATGATATCATATATGATCTTTTAACATTGATTTGTTAATAATATCTTAGAATTATCGTCGTTTCGGGAGTTAACTTACTCATTTTCTTTTATATGTTTTGTTACATAAGCCATGGTTGTTGTATCTTATTCATATCCAGAATGATATACAGTCCTTAAACATCATTTTTAAATCATCAAATGATAATTATACTTGAATTGATACGATGGAGAATGAATCTCATCGCGTTCGTGGAGACGGTAGTCCGTACGTACGCACGAGCGACAATATCATTCTTTTGATATTAAAATAATATATAAATGGATGGTATATCATATATACAGAATCATTAACATGTTATATTTATTATTTACATGAGTTACACATCATTATTATACCCATCCAAATAATATTATATTGAATAACAATTACACCACGACGTGGAGACGGTAAGCCGTACGTACGCACGTATGGTGACATGTTATTCAAAGGGTGGATAGAATACTGAATATGATTGTACCATATTTATAATAACATCACAGTATATGTGAGATACTGGAGTTATTATTTCAGAATGGTAAGAACAAAGGAAGAAGAAGTGGAAGAAGAAATGAACTTAGAAAAGGGTGGTGAAATCATTACCTCTTCTTCGGGTTCTTCCTTTTGATTTGATCAAAAGGGCTCCTTAGGTTGGCTTTCTGATCGAAATAAGGCCTCTAGGTTGTATTGAGGGATGTTGGGAGAGTATTTGGGCAGAGTTTGGCCGAACCAAAAGGCTTTGAAGGTGTGAAGAAATGAGAAGGAGGAGTGCCCTTTTATAAGAGGGGTGAGGGGCACCTTTGGAAAAGTTAGAAATATTAATTTATAATAAATTCATATTCGGTTTACAAAGGATCCAAAGTTGACTATTCAAAGGATGAGGTGTGGATAGGTCGAAAAAAACTCATCCAATAGAATTTAGACAGGTTTGGGTACTTATATTAACCTTATCTTTAAGTATTAACTCTAAGTTAATTAGTTTCACTTTTACAATGTCTCTTTGTATTTTTATATAATATGATTAATAAACTTACTATATACATCCAAGCGACCCCCAAGTGGTCCATTAATGAGGAACCTATCATAATATAAGTCTCTTGGCCGAACCTTAGATTTTTAGGAATTTAATATCAATTAATAATATAATATTTGTTTTAAGAACTCTTTTATGTCAATTTTGACACTATTCAATAGTTGATTTTTGTGAAACTCCTAACATATTGATTACTTCGAACAAAGTAGATTAAATCAATCCTAATATATCATATTATCATAGAAAATTAGTTTAATTCATTAAAAGTTTCATATTATAATTATTTGGGTATTTATAAAATCAATTATTTTTATTTTTCACTATTTTAGTAATTACTGCATCATCATTGTGTCATAAATAAAATAAATTATATAATGTCTAAAAATTATAAATAAAATATCATTATGTAGGAAATCTTTTTAGCTGTCTAATGAATATTCATAATCGAAAATCCAACATGTATAACCCTATGTAAAAATTGTTCTTCTAAAAGATGTAAGCTTATGCCATTTTTATTTTTATTTTAACTTTATTAATATAAAGTGTCCCTACCACATACAAGTGGCTCCAAGGGGTCCCCAAATTGACCAAAGGATGCCCATGGTCGGGTATGTGTCCACCAATAAGGTTAGGACACGTTTTAGGGTAATTTGTTATTATTATAATATTATTTTTTTAACCCTTATTTACCGGATTTACCCTTTAACCATGGTAAATAAAATATTTACCACAGTAACTATTCAAAATGTCTAAAAATAAAAGTTACCTATTTACACAATTTGAACATCCTGATTCCAAATATGGAATCCATTTTCCTAAATTCAAAACACAGAAGTGGTAGAAATTAATTTAAAATTAATTCCCGCTGTCAAAACAAAAAGCGTGTTTTTAAGAGATAATAACTATCAAAAGATTGACACTTGTTTATGTTCGGTTTAATTGTAAAATTATGTCCAATGATAAACATTAAATTGAATGGTAAAAATATATTCTAAATATACTTTAAAACCACTCAAATTCATAATTTATCACTATTAATTATTTTGATTAAAAAAGTTGTTTTTAATTAAAATTTAGAAATTTTCACTATTCATCAAAATATGAAAGTTATCCGAAATGTACCAAAATTTCACCCTAGGCTAATTTTGATATTCCGAATCCAAAAATGAAGTCCATTTTGAAATATAGAATATATATGATTTCAAAAAGTAGGTATTACTATTCACAACGGCTAGTTTAATTAGTTGTGGTGTGTGTTAGAACTCGAGGTTGCGTACAACACACGCTATCGCATTATTCGAAGGGAAACGTACCGTAGAAGCTTGGGGTGTTACAAGATGTGTCTATTGGAATGTTGTATTCCATCCCTTTAGACAAAGATGATCTAGTTTCTTGAGGCCCAAGCTTCACACCATATCACAAATCTTATAGTTCTATCTCAATGGGGTTTTCATTGGGGGTTGTAGGGGGTAGAGCACCCTTTATTAGGGGTTTAGAGGCCAATGTTACCTATACCAAATTAATCCCACCATAGCATCTCTAATTAGAATTTACTAGAGCTAACCATGTGACACAAATATGGAAATATAAGAGTGAAAATATAGACATATTTTCTATAAAATTTCAGAATTTAGAGATAATAATACTCTAGCATTGAAGAAATCCAATCAATGGTCAATGTATCATAGTGGACTTATAGTGAATTCAGTGGAACATTTTCATCATCATGATTATAGGATCATTCAAGCTATGATTTTGAAGTGTGTCTGATACTCTTAAATTTCACTATAATATTCTACCAATAATAGGGATATTTATGCCTCTCCATGATGTAAGGATCATTTCCCAAGCCATGTAAATTTGTTTGTCATGTTTTCATCTTCTTCTTACTATTTTATTATTTATTTTCTTCATCTACAAATCATTCTATCACTGTGGCTTCCAACATTTTGAAAAAAAAGTAGTATTAGTGGTTGGACATTAAATATTGAGTTTTAGTTTTCATGAACTGAATGATGGCTACAGAATATGGTAAGGTAAATATTGATCACTTTGATGGAACTAACTTCTGTTTCAAGAGAATGAAAATTGAATACAAACATGACCATTAAAATTTTCAATTTCTTATTTTAGTTTATAAATCAACATATATGGAGAAGATGGAGTAGGATAAACTAGATCTATATGTTTTGATGGTTATTTAATTATGTTGGACAAAAAAATGGGTTCAACATTAGAGAGGATAAGATGATTCCTTGGTAGATGAAATCTCTCATGAATATTTATGAGGATCCTTCTTCTCCCAACAAAGTGCACATGATACAATGAATGATAAATCATAAAACTATTGAATCGAATATTGTGGAAGATCATGTAAATGAATTCAACACCATCGTAATTTAGTTTTCATCACTAAGAATTATGCCTGATGGTGAGATAGGTGAACAGTTTTATTGTCTTCATTAGATGATAGTTGGGAAGAAATTGTAATAGTTTTGAGTAGTTTTGTTGATGATTAAGAATATGGTTCTGAAGTGTGTGAGCGACCTTATACATAGTGGGGATAGTTAAAGAATATAATCAGGTAGATTATATGGTCCTACTGTAAACAGGAAAGGGGAATGAAGTTATGTACAATGATATAATGGCTAGGGTTGGTCAAAACCAAGAGTAAATGATTGAGACAAGGAAAATGGTTCTTGTCCTACTTATTGGATTTATGGGACGCATGGAAGCCTCATTAAGGACTAAATATAAAAACATAAGGTTCCTAAAACCAATTCAACATATATGGAATTTTATTGAAATGATGTTGTGTTTCTAATGAATGTGGATAATGCTATATTATCTGAGATTTTATACATAGGGGTATATTACTATTTAATTTCAGAGAAGGGAATCCTAAACAATTATGAAACTAGAAATTTTGGTAAGGTACATAGTGATGATGATGAACCTTTGATAATGGTGGGGAAGGGATATAAGTAAATTAATACAGATAATGAGAGTTTTCTCACTATAAAAAATATGAGTTGTATACCTAGATTAAGAAGATATCATTTTTATCATGAAATTTGATAAATTAAGGTTTTAGTACAACTTTTATTAGTGGTGTATTTAAGATTACCAAAAGAGCCATGATCATAGATCATGGAGTGTAGAATGTAACCTTATACAACAAGATAGAGTCTTTTATGGACATGTTTTCGTCAATAAATTATATTGGGGATTCAAAACTATGTAACTATAGGTTAGTCCACATGAGTGATAAGGGTATTGAGGTGATGGAATAAAATTATTTCTATTGGAGATTAATTTTGTGGAAGTTATATTAGATGAAGATTGTATGTTTGGAAATAATTAGAACTTGTCCTTTGAAAAAAGAGGAAGAACAAAAATTGATAAGATGAGGGAATAAGTACACACTGATGTTTAAGACCCTACACACATACATTCCCTTGGAGGGTCACAATATTCTATGATATTTATTGATGACACAATAAGGAATGTAATAGTCCGCATTCTAGAAATAAAATTTGATGTGTTTAACATGTTTTAGAAGTTGAAAACCATGGCGAAGAATGAGTTTGAATCAAATATTAAATGATTGAGGTATAATAATGGAGGAAAGTATGATAGTCAGGAGTTTAAGGTATTATGTTCTATTAATATAATTTAGTGTGAGAAGACTTTTCTATGTAATGTACTATAGAGTGGTTTAGTTGAATGGATGAATAATAAACTAAATGAACATTCTATCACGACCCATCCTACGAGCCTGTGTCGTGACTACCGCAAGCCCGCCTTCCATAGGCCAGGGGCTAGAGACTAGAATCAAAGGTGTAAATCCTGATAAATGGACGACATTTCCTTTATATAAGTAGACAAACACCCAACAAAGTACTCAAGATGATGTAAACACTAGGTAAACTGAGTACGAAAGTATGTGCTGGAAGTAAATGGGACACTATACAAACCCAACTGAGAGGACAGTACAACGGAGAAAAGAAAGTACAACAGCTGAAAAGTAAAGCAGCAACCACCAAGTCATCCTCCGGAATTCCCACCTGAAGGGTGGGTATAGATATCCATGTCGGATCCGGGGGTCCGTCCGTCAGCTCCATGTATGTCCCACCTGATAGTCCACCTCTGGGTACCGTCCCACTCCACAAGCCTCAACCACGATCAGTGTAGTCCGTCGTCTGCAACCAACACAAAGTAGTGCAGGCATAGCCCATGCAGGGGGGAGTATACGATACTCAGTAGGGACCCCGACACCCCCAAAGGACTCCCAGAATCCACAGAGGATATACCACAAAGAAAGATACAAAAATGAAGTATCAACCAACTCTACATAGGTATATGCCCATACATATACCTAAGTCATCAATTCCTGTTTGTCTCCAACTCAGGAGCCCATGTACAACCCAGTCCACATAGGAAAGCACAACTCAGTCCACACAGGAAAGCAAGATAATCATATCGAAGATAATTATTGAAAGCCAAGACTCAGCTCACACAGGTATACTACTTTCGAAGAGGGGTGGAGATGATTTGATGTAGCCTCTGAATCATCTACTCTGCCAAACCCATGTAGGATTAAAGTACAGAAGTCGTCACTGCCGAATCCACGTAGGATCCAAGTACAATAACCATCACTGCTCAACCCAGGTAGGATCCATGTACAGTCATCATCGCTGTCGAATCCTCGGAGGATCCATGTACAGTCATCATTTCTGCCAAACCCGTGAAGGATCCATGTGATTTCATCCTTCTTACCAAACCCATGTAGGATCCAAGTACAGTCATCCTCGCCGCAGAACCCACGTAGGATCCATGTACAATCATCCTCATCGTCGCCATCGCAGCCAGCTCTAGGGTTCCCGCACACAGCATGCTTGATCCCGGGAGGGTCCGCTCAACGAGCCAAGGGGGTTGATACACCAATTTTCATGATTTCCAGTTCTGATGAATCACAAAGTTCCGTCTCGTCAATAGGAACTCATTGCGATAGATGGTGCGTCAATCAGATGCCTGGTCTGAGAGTTATTGCCATTTCCGTCCCAGGGGCCCGGTTGGTTTTTAAGCTAAACCAACCCAACCATACACCAGCTGCATCCAAACCCCATGTGGATTAAGCCAAAATAACCATTTCACTAAGAAGAATTCAATTTAATCAATGGCACATCGTTTTAATGTCATGTCAATATGTTATAAGCGTTTCCGCTCCAAGGGCCCGGTTGGTTTCGGGTTCGAACCAACATGAACATATCGAAATTTCGCCTAAACCATGAGTTTAATATATCAAAACGACTGCCATGATCCAAGGATCCCTACACAACTGATGGTGCATCAGTCGGAGGTCCGTATCCCATGATATCAGTGTTTGAACAATCCTGGTCCAAAAATATGGGGTTTGGGCCCAGACCGACCCGGCCCAATACCCCATGGGTCAACCCGAACTGGGGCGACCCGACCCAGGTCTGGGTCCAGCCCGGATGGTACAGCCCGACCCGGTGCTGGCGGCCCGGCCTGACGCGGGCGGCCCGTCCTGGTGCGGTCTATGGCCCAGCTCGGAAGTCGGTCGTGGAACTACTATCGGCCGAGTGGGGTGCGAAGGGGGTGCGACCCCCTTTGTTTTGAAAATGGTAGCCCCCCTAGTGGGGTCCTCCCTAGGTATGTCAATGGGGGGGGGGGGTTACACGCCCCTGCATCGGGTAACGGTTGGCCATAATGGTTGGCCGGTAGTGAGCCGCTGCGGGACCTGCAGGGGTCCCGCCTCCTGGAGCGCCAACAGCCGACCGCCCCATGCTGGACTACCGTGGCCTAAGGCCACTGGTCTTCCTCGACTGGCACGGCGTTCCGGTGCTTCACCCCTCTGCCACGGCCCACTCCGGTCACGACCTCCCTTGGTTTCTCCGGCCCGGCACGACGGCGCAGCGCACCTCCGCTGCAGCCCTATCCGGCTGCGGTCCTCTTAGTTCCCACGTTGTGCAACGACACCGCACTGCCTTCACCTGAAATGTCAAAGTTGATTTACAAGAAAGCGGGGAGGAAAATCGGTCATGTTTGTTCAGTCTGATCTCCTCCCATTATTTCGATAACAAGCGCCCAAAGTAAACGAGATGCTCAAAGATAAAACAAGCACAACATTAATTCATTAAAATTGATCTTAACCCCTACTTTGAAGGAAGTTCACAGTTTTCAAGCACCATGAATGATGGCATCGATTCTGTCACCGTCGGTGTCTCCTACCTTGTCACGTAGGAAGGAGATGATGGAGATACCGAGTCACCGAGTCGACATTCTTCATTGGATAGTTGGCATTATTCTTTGAAGAAGAAGTTCTTCAAAAGGAACTAGGGCTCTCATCTCCAATTCTAAACACAACAAGCCAAACCCAAATAAATTAAGGCTCCAATTTTTTTTTAAAACATTCCATGAATTCATATTACAAAATTTAAACACTTAATTCAATTAATTTATTATGTGTGTGTTGGAATGAATTTATGTGGGAGAGGAGGAGTCACTTAATTAAATACAAGGCGTTTAATTGCGGGGTTTAAGAGGTTTTATAGAATGTGTAGGGTTGGGGCTCGTGCAGGGCCCACCTCATATTTACCCTCACATGGGAAGTTAGGATGTTAGTGGGTCCCACCCTAACTCCCCCATGTAGGATAAAATCACCTTAGAATTATAAATAAAATTGTACAGGATTTTATTCACTTTTTATTTAATCCACATTTTTTAATAACTCCTCCAAATAAAATGAATCTTTAGCAAAGATCCTATTAAGAAATTACCGGTGTTTTGGTTCCATGAGTTCCCTCGTATTTCAATTCCGAGCAATGGTTCAAAACATAGAAAAACCGGCTCATTCGTTCACTAAACATACCCGAGGTAAACATCAGAAATTGATTCCGGGAACACCGGGTCTCAAAATCAGGTTCTGTCAGAAACTGCGAACTCCTAAAATCCAAAAGAATTTATGAAAAAATTGTCCATGAAATTAAAAGGTATTTACATTACTCCCACCTTAGATATTTACATCCCCATAAAGTTACATCATAAACTAGGGAAACAAAACAGGGCATTGCGCATGCATCTGAGCCTCCCGCTCCCATGTGCTCTCCTGGAGGTTCCCGTGCTGCCTTCTGATGTGCACTAGAGGAATCGATCGTCCAAGTAGGATCTTATTCTGTTGATCCTCAATCTCCACAGGGACCTCCGCAAATGTCGCCCGTCATCGATGTCCAGCTCCCCATGGTCGATGGTATGCATCAGGTCATGCACGCAACTCCTTAGCTGAGATACGTGGAAGACGTCGTGCATCTTGTGAAAGTGAGGTGGAAGAGAAAGGTGATAATACACCTCACCTATCCTGCTAAGAACCTAAAATGGTCCGATGAAGCACAAAGATAACTTGTCGCCCCAGCCAAATCTCTGTAATTCATGTTGAGGTGAGACACATAAGAAAACGTGTTCGCCATCCTCAAACTCTAGTGGTCTACACCTCCTATCAACATAGGACTTCTGTCAGCTATGAGCAGTCATCATCCACTCCTGGATGATCTATACATTCTCTGTCATGGCCTGGACCATCTCTGGTCTACAAGTACTGACTCTCGAGGGTCTGTCCAGCATAGAGGTGATCTTCATGGTCGGTTGTACAATGCCTCATATGGTTCCATCCCGATGGTGGAGTGGTAGCTATTGTTGTATGCAAACTATACCAAGGGAAGATGAGCCTCCCAGCTCTGAACAAATTCAAGGACACCAACACAGAGCATGTCCTCATGTTTCTGAATGGTCCCCTCTGTCTGGCCATCCATCTGAGGGTGAAAGGCGGTTCTTAGGCGTAGCTTCATCCCAAAATCCTCCTGAAACCCCTTCGAAAGTCGGGAAGTAAAGCGAGCATCATGATTTAATATGATAGACGATGAAAAAACAAGAAGCTGTACGATATCCTGAATGTAGAGGCATCCCAAGCACTCCATTGAGCCCCACTCTCTAATAGGTAAGAAGTGGGATGACATTGTGATTCGGTCTACGATCACCCAGATAAAGTCGTGTCCTCTGGAAGTACATGGAATTACTGTCATGAAATCCATAGATATCCCATCCCACTTCTACTCCGGTACCTCTAAGGGATGTTCCATGCCTGCTGGTACCTAGTGCATCACCTTAACATAATGGCAGGTGAGGCATTGGGAAACAAACTCTTCCACATCCTTCTTCATACCCGGCCACCAGTGCTATCGTCTGATATCCGGGTACATCTTCGCTACTCTTGGATGTACCGAAAATGGGGAAGTGTGAAACTCCCTTAGAACCGGCTCCCTTAACACAATTGGTACAATGGTACGTCCTATAAAAAGGATGCAATGCTCTCCTCCTACAGAAAATCCATCGGGTGCCTATCCTATGGATATCTGAGCACGTCACATATCACAGTCAACGTCCTCACTTTGTGCCTCTCTGACCCACTGAATTAGTGGTGGAGTGACTATGCAGGACTGTAGGAAGGTTTCCCCATATCTATCCATGAAGTGTATCTGCAACACGGCTAGCTGCTCTGTCGCCTCTCCAAGTAGCTGAATGTCCTACCTCTTGCTGAGAGCATCAGCTACTACATTCCCCTTCCCAGGAGTATAGACTATCTCAGAGTCCTAGTCATGAAGGAACTCAATCCATCACCATTTTCTCAGGTTTAGGTCCTTCTGCGAAAAGATGTACCTGAGACTCTGGTGGTTAGAGTGGACTGTAAGGTGATCGCCCATCAGATAGTGCCGCCACATCTTCAAGGTGAAAACCACTCATGCTATCATCAGGTCATGGGTAGTGTAGTTCTTCTCATCATGCCTCAACTTTCGTGAACCATAAGTGATCATTGTGTGATCCTGTATCAGGACACAACCAATTCCAGTCCCTGATGGATTGCAGTAAACTATGTACGATACACACTCCTATGGTAGCCTCAAGATGGGTGCACTAGTCAATCAATATCTCAGCTCCTAGAAGATCTAATGACATCTATCTGACCACACGAAGGGTTTCCCCTTCTCCATAAAAGCTAAAAGCGATGCTACAACTCTAGAGAAGTCTGGTAAAAATCCCCAATAGTACCCAGCCAGACCTAGGAAGCTCCGCACCTCAGTCACATTCCTGGGCGGCTCACAAGCTAGAACTGCCTCATTTTTTGCAGAATCCACCGAAACTCCCACCCTAGAGATGATGTTCCACAAGAATTGGACCTCTCTAATCCACAACTAACACTTCAAGAGCTTACCATAACGCTGGTGCTCTCGAAGTGTGTCTAGTAAAACCTGTAAGTGGTAGGCGTGCTCCTCCTCAATAGTCGAGTAAATCAAAATGTTGTCGATGAAGAGTATGAAAAACTGATCGAGGTAAGGCTGGAAGATCCTGTTCATGAGACTCATGAACACTGATGGATCATTTTTTATGCCGAAAGGCATATACATGAACTCACAATGGCCATACCGACACCAGAAATCCATCTTCAGTACATCCTCGTCTCGAACTCTGAGCTGATGATAGCCTGATCAGAGGTCTATCATAGAGAACCGGTGTGCTCCCTTGAGCTAATAGAAGAGATAATATATCCTCGTATGTGGATACCTATTCTTCATGGTCACCTGGTTCAGGTGACGGTAGTCGACACACAATCGCAAGCTCCAGTCTGCCTTCTTCGCGAACAAAATCGGGGAATCCCAGGGTGTAACACTGGGTTGGATTAATCCCTTTCCCTGAAAGTCCTCCAGCTATACCCACAGCTCATAAAGCTCAGTTAAAGCCATCTGATATGCTGGTGTAGATAGTAGGGCTGTCTCAGGGTATAAGTCAATATAGAATTCTACCTCTCTACGAGGAGGTAGTCCTAAAATGTTGTCAGGAAAAACGTTCATATACTGATCCACCACAGCAGGAAAACTCAAACTCCGCCCATCAACTGCTCCTAGGATGATACTAGACTACTGATGAGTTATCAGATGTCCTCTACTATATGTGAGTCCCTCGAACATTGCAAAGGCTCCCTTCTTGCCAGTGAAGGTGAACCCGCTCCCATCAGTACAGACACACAACACCTTGCGCCAAATAAAGTCGATCTGAGCATGAACTATTGATAACCAGTCCATTCCCATGATGACTTCATAAGGCCTCGACGCTGCTATAAGAATATCCTAGCCAATGCTCTCTCCTCCTAGAGTAATCTCATACTACCGGGACCAGTTCATAATCATCGAGTCTGCTCCCGTAGATGTCTCTAGCCGTAATGATCAAGCCAACAGCTCCATCAGAATCTCCGTGCTCCGAACAAGGGAAGTGACCATGAAAGAATTACTCGCTCATGTGTCTATAAGAACTACGGCAATGGTGGAGTAGACACAAATAGTAACTCGAATCATATCAGGTGCTCCATGATCGTAAGCCTCCACTGCTTGAAGCTGAGCCTGCCTCTACCCGCCAGATCCATGTGGTCAGGGTGGACCTCCTGGTGGTGGTGGTGGTAGAGTCCCGAAGCGTCTTCCACCACATGCTGCCCGGCTAGCTCCTCTACCTCATCCACCTACTCCCTGCATACCACCACGGTCGAACCTCTACCTCTTCCTGGGTCATCCCTCAACCATATGATGCTCCTCTGCATGGCGAGTCGGGAAGTCACGAGCCATGTGGCCATGCCCACCGCATGCCTATCACTATCTGCCTCTCATATGACTGACTCTTCTGCGTGTGCCCCACACCTCCAAACCAGTATCCTATGGTCACCCACCTAATGTTATTGTCCACTTGGACCTCTGTGACATCTACCTACTACTAGCTATAGAAGACTCCGCTACGTGTCACCTTGAGGTAGGCCTTGGTGCTGGAGTAGGCTATGTGAGAAAGATCTCCACATGATGGGCTCACTCCAGTACTCCTGCCTGTGTCAGAATGATAAGGGAGATCATCAAAGCCCTGATCTCATACCTCAGTCCCTAATTGAAGGTCTGAGCCCGGATGAATGGGTCTTGTATCATGTCCATGGAGTAGCGCGAGAGATCAGTATATCTCACCGAGTACTGGGCTACTGTCATGCTGTCCTACCGCAGTTGTAGTAACTCCTGGATGTGCACTGCCCGGAGGGTGGATGGAATGAACTATGAGAGGAAGAGGCTCTCGAAGTTTGTAAAAATTAGAGATGCCTCATCATGAACATGGAGGATCAGTATCCTCCATCTACCTGATTTTGTGTGCAGGAGACTCGTCGCTAGGATCACTATGAGGTCTACTGATGTCCCTAACAATATGAAGACTCGGACAACAGCCTCCAGCCAGCCCTCGGCTACCTGATGGTCTGTCTCTCCATGGAATCTGGGCAGCCTATGATGCTGAAAACTCATGCAGTGCACTCAGGCGACGCGCACTCTCAGCTTCTGGGCCTGGTGGCATCGGTGGCTCAGTGGGTAGAGGTACTGATGGTTCCTCAACTATAATGGAGTCCTGCACCGAGGACTCCTCACTCAGTGGGCTACCATCTATCACAAATCTGGGAACCCTAGTTGGCTGCAATCATAAGGCTATCCTAAAAAGAAATAGGTTCGCCACAATTAATGCAGTATACCTGGTTAGCTGACACAATGTAATCACAAAGAAAACTTTTAAAACACACAAGCAATCAATGTTTTCGTGTACTGAGTCGGAAATTAGAAGTCAGGGTCTTGGTGAATGGATACATCGGTCTCTACAGCAAAACTAGACTCCCTGGACTGATAAACACACTCAGTACTCTTAACATTACTGTATCACATAGGATAAATTATCAAAGTCCTGAGTTCTGCGGTAGAACAGACTCCTCTAATACCAATTTTATCACGACCCGTCCTCAGGGCCCGTGTCGTGAATACCCCAAGCCTGCCTTCCATAGGATAGAGGATGACGACTAGAACCAAAGGTGTAAATCCTGATAAAGGGAAGGCATTGCCTCTATATTAGTAAAAAACACACCATAGAGTATGAAAGATAATGTAAACACTAGGTAAACTGAGTATGAAAGTAAGTGCTAGAATTAAATGGGCCATTATACAAACCCAACTGAAAGAACAGTACAACTGAGAAAAGAATGTAGAACAGCAAAAAAGTAAAGTAGAACCCACCAAGTTGTCCTCTGGAATTCCCACCTAAAGGCTGCGTACAGATAGCCTCATCGGCTCCTCTAGTCCATCCGTCCACTCCGTGTACGTCCTGCTTGATAGTCCACCTCTAGGTACCATCCCGCTTCATAAGACTCAAACACGATCGGTGTTTTCCATCGTCCGAAACCAACACAATGTAGTGTAGGGATAACCCATGCTGGGGTGAGTATACGATAATCAGTAGGGACCCCGAGACCTCAGAAGGCCTCCAAGAATCCACATAGGATATACCACAAAGGAAAGGTACAAACATGAAGTATCAACCAACTCTACATGGGTATATTCCCATAAATATACCTATGTCATCAATTCTAGTTCGACTCCTACTCATGATCCCAAGTACAACCCAGTCCACAGAGGAAATCACAACTCAATCCACACAGGAAAGCAAGACAATCATATCAATGATAATGATTAAAAGTCATGACTCATCACACAGATATACAACTTTCAAAGAGGGGTGGAGATGATTAGATGTAGCCTCTGAATAATCTCCTCTACTGAACCCATGTAGGATCCATGTAAAAAATTCGTTTCTGTCGAACCCACGTAGGATCCATGTATAGTAACCATCGCTACTAAACCCCCGTAGGGTCCATGTACAGTCGTCATCACTACCGAAACCATGGAGGATCCATGTACAGTCATCATCACTGCCGAACCCCTGGAGTATCCATGTACAGTCGTCCTCACATCCGAACCCACATAGGATCCAAGTACATTCGTCCTCACTGCCAAACCCACGTACGGTCCAAGTACAGTCCTCCTCATCATCACAGTCGCAGCCAGCTCTAGGGTTCCCGCACACATCATGCTCGATCCTATGAGGGATCGCTCCATGAGCCAATGGAGTCGATACATCAACTTTCACGAACTCCAGTGTTGATGTATCATAATGTTTCGTATCATCAATAGGAACTCAACACGATATATGGTGCGTCAATCTGATGCCCGGTCTGAGAGTTATTTTCTTTTTCATCCCAGGGGCCCGGTTGGTTTTTAAGCTAAACCAAATGTACTCTAGCTATGCCCAAAACTTGTGTGTAGTAATCCAAAAGGACCATCTCACTAAGAGGAATTCAACGTAATTGACAGCATGTCTTTCAGACGTCCAGTCCTTATGTTATAAGCGTTTCCGCTCCAAGGGCCCGGTTGGGTTTGGGTTCCAAAAATCCTGACTATACCCAGAAATCATTGAAACCTCAATATTAATAGACTGAAATGATCGTCTTGATCCAATGATCCCTACGCAACTGACGGTGTGTTGATCGGAGGTCTGTAGCCCACGATATGGGTGTTTGATCAAACCTGGTCTGAAAATAGGGGGTTGGGCCTGGTCCGACCCGGCCCAATACCCCTTGGGTCGGCCTGAACTGGGTCGACCTGACCTAGGTCCGGGTCTGTCCCGATTGGGCACGGCCCGGGCCGGCGCTGGTGGCCCAGCCCGGTGCAGGCGGCATGACCTGGCGCGGCCGGCGGCCCGGCTTGGAAGCCGGCTGCGGCTTAGCTATCGGCCGAGCGGGGTGCAAAGGGGGCACGACCCCCTTTGTTTCGGAAAAATTTCCCCACCCAGTGGGGTTTACCCTAGGAAGGTAGGAGGGGTTACACACCCTCCCTACATTGGGTAACATACAACCTTAATGGTCGGCCGATAGTGAGCCGTCGCAGGACCTGCGGGGGTCCCTCCTACTGGAGCATCGGCGGTCGGCTTGGTTGGCCGCCCCCTATTGGAGTGCCGAGGCCTAAGTCCACGACGCTTCCACTACCAGCGGGGCGTAACGGCGCCGCGCACCTCTACCATTGCCCGCTCCGACCGCGGTCCCTTCGACCTCACCGGCGCGGCGCGGCGACGCCACACCGCCGCCGAGACCCTCTCCAGCCGCAATCCTCTTCATTCCTGTGTGGTCCAACGGCACCGCGCCAACTTCACCTCAAACATCAATGTTTATTAACAAGAATGTGGGGAGGAGAATTGGCCATGTTTTTGCGGTACGATCTCCTCCCATTATTTCGATAAAAAGTGGCCAAATTATACGATATTCTCAACGATAAAACAAGCACAATTTTAATTCATTAAAATTGAACATAACCCCTACTTTGAAGAAAGTTCATGGTTGTCAAGCGTTTTGAATGATGGAGTCAATTACATAATCATCGGTGTCTCCTCCCATGTCATGGAGGATGAAGTGGATGGAGAAACTGAGCTGCCAAGTCGACGTTCTTCGTCGGAGAGTTGGAGTTCTTCGTTGAAGAATAAGTTCTTCAAAAAGAACAAGAGCTCTCTCCTCCAATTCTAAACACAACAAGCCAACCCCAAATAAATTAAGGCTCCTATTATTTTATTAAAACATGACATGCATTCAAATTAAAAAATTTAGACACATAATTCAATTAATTGATTAAGTGTGTGTTGGCCAGAATTAATGTCGGAGAGGAGAAATCACTTAATTAAATACAAGGGGTTTAATTGTGGGGTTAAAGAGGTTTTAGGGAATGTGAAGGGTTGGGGCTTGTACGAGCCCCACTTCACATTTATACTCACATGGGTAGTTAGGATGTTAGTGGGTCCCACCCTAACTACTCCATGTAGGATAAAACCACCTTAGAGTTATAAATAAAATTGCACACATTTTTATTCACTTTTTATTTAGTCCACATTTTTTAACAACTCCTCCAAAGTAAACACATCTTTAGTAAAGGTCCTATTAAGAAATTATTGGCACAGTGGTTCCTTAGGTGCCATCAGATTTCAATCCAAGCACCGGTTCAAAATATAGAAAAACTTGTTCGTTCGTTCATTTAACGTACCAGATCTAAACTTCAGAAATTGATTCCGGGCACATCGGGCCTTAGAATCAGGTTCTGTCAAAAACTGCGTACTCTTAAAATCTAAAAGAATTTTATAAAAATCCGTTAAATTTACTGGTCTTTACACAATGAATGTGTATGAGGTTGAACTTGGGGTTACCCAAGAAATTTTGGGATATGGTAGTGAACATGGTAGAATATATCATCAATAGGAGTCCATTTGTACAAATGAGAGTATTAATACTATATAATCTATGGTCTGGAAAGGATAAAATACTCTCAAATTTACAGTTCATTAGTTATTTTACATATTTACATATATATGTTTATATAAGGGATAATACTGATGCTATGTCCAAATCATGTGTCTTTTTTGGCTATAGTGCATAGGAGTTTGGTTGTTTCTTTTAGTATGAAAAGAAAATGTTGGTCATTAGAAAGAAATGTGATATTTAATGAAGGAATCACATACAAGGAACATCTTTCAATTGATGTTGATAGTGGAAATAAATAATTTGAGTCCCAATAGTAAGTGGAGATTGAATACATACCTGAGAATTATAAACCAAAAATAGTGGGGCCCACTCCTTATGTTGAGTTGAGATGATCAACAAGGGTGAGAAGACCTATATAGGGGTATTTGTCATACATAAATTATTTTTTATTAACTAATGATGGAGAACCAGAATGTTTGGAAGAGGTGATGCAGTTGCAGGAGTCAAACAAGTTGGAGTCAACAATAAATGAGAAGATTTATTTATTTCAATATAAAAATTATTTGGAGATAAAAAATTATCCATAAGGAATGATGGAATTATAGAGAAAATGGGTAAAATGAGTCAAAGAAGAACTTGATGGCAAGAGGATAGAGAAGGCAAGGTTGGTAGTGAAAGGTTTTTATTAAACGAATGTTCTGGATTTCATTGAAATTTTTTCATATTTAGTGAATCCTACAACTATCATGGTGGTTCTTAGTATTGATTCATTATAATACATATATATTGTGTAACATGATGTGGATATGAAATTTCATTACAATGATATGGAGTAGGATCTTTATATACAACAGCCAGAGGGATATGTTGATTTAGGTAAGGAAGAACCATTGTAAAAACTCTAGAATATATTGTATGGGTTAAAGTAAGAACCCCTCTATTTGAAAAAAATGTTTTGATGAATTCATGAGTAAAAATTCATAAAAATAATTTGGCATTGATCAAGGTTGTTACATAGAGTGATTTAGGGATGGATACTTTATAACGATACTATATGTGATTGACATGGTCTTTGTAGGATCATGTATGTAGATGATTGATGTGATGAATGAAATGTTGGATAAGGAGTTAAATATGAAAGATCATAGAGAAGATGATAAAATTTTAGGGTTTAATATCATGAGGGACAAAAAATAAAGAACCTAGATGCTATTAAAGGATAACTACATAGGAAATGTTTTTAGACGTTTTACTATATTGGAAGAAAATTAAGATTCTATTCCCCAAGAAATAAATTTTTAACTAATAAAGGATCAATCATTTTGGATATTAGAATAGGTTGAGTATATATAAATATTTCAATACACATAAACTCTTTTATACCTGATATATTCAATGGTATATACCTAACTTGATGTTGTTCATAATGTTGATTTTATGAAAAGGTATATGGAGAACTCTGGAAAAAATATTAGGATGCTATGATATGGATGCTGAGCTACCTAATGGGAATAAAGTATCTTTGTCATTTGGGAATGAAAAGTCATTACAGGGGTATACAGATTCTGAACTTTTAGGTGATTAAAATATTTTTAGGAGTAATAAATGTTATATATTTACCTATGGAGTAAGATTAGTAAATTTCATATATCAGTTGTAGAAGGTGGTGGATTTATCCACAATAGAGGTAGAATATATTACTCTAAAAGAATCCATGATGCATATGGTTTTGATGAATAACTTTTTGGATGAGATGGGTATAATGTGATAGGAAATTTTATTTCATTATGATATTTAGAGTGCCATAAATTATAAAAATAACTTTGTATTTCATGGTTGAAGGAATCAAATTCAGTTTAATTACCATTTTATCAAAGGATTGATGCAAGTTGGGTTGTGGATATTTTAGAAGATTCGAGGAACCAATAATCTAGAAGACATGATAAAAAAGACAATTGTGATAGAGAATATGAATCATTATTGTGACTATGTTTTTATTCTTTGATGTATGGAGTGTGAGAGGAGGAATTTAGAATAATATAATTGGAGTATAGAATGGGGAAATTGATAATATTTCATGAATTGTTATCTTGAAATTGAATCTTCAATGGGAAATCATACACTACTGAGTGAAGAATAGGATCACCAATAAATTATGTTTTATAAGTAATTATCCTCAAAGAAGGATATCACAGTAGATCTGAGTCCAAATGGGAGATTTTTAGAATGGTTTAGCCCATTACATTGGATTAATTTGGGATACTCTATAGAGGCTTCTAAAACACACCAGACCACAATTATCATTGTTAATCCTCTGTGATGAGTTACACGGGGTTACAAGGGGTAGTGTGCCCCTACTCATGGGTATGGGGGGTGTGTGTCCCCAAAGACTATTTTAGGCACTATAGAACCACTAACCAGACTAAATCAGAGTTAAACAAGAATGCCTCTAATCATTGTATCAAAATGGACATACTGAGTGGTTAGTGGAACTATTTAATAATATTATTTATGTGCTAATTCAATCTAGGGTTTTTATGTGTGTTGGATACTCTAAAATTTTCCTGTAATTAAACTCCATATAATATTTATATTTTTGTCTCTCCATAGATTTCAGGATCATTTTCCACACCATACAAATCACTATGTTTTGGGATCATCTTTTTATTTTTCTTATTTCCATTTCTTTTCTTCATATACAATGAATTATTTACTATGAGTCTAAATAATTCTAAAAAAAATTCCTACTACTTGGTGGAGGTACATGTGATGGTCTCATACACATGATTAATTACACGTGTTTGATTAATAAACCTAATTATTTTATTATAGAGAATAATGAAAATATGGTAAGACCAATATTTGATTGTAATTGTTCGACGTCTAGTGGTAACTTGATGTCATAGAAAATAAGATTATATTAATATACATAAGATATATATGATACAACTTATGGTGAAAATGTAAATATAGATACTTGAGTATATTTTATGGATATCACAAAAGACCAATCAAAATATTGAGTTGCACTAATTCATTTATAGAGAAAGATATTTTCTTACATATATAAAGGATCTACAATTGGGTGTATACTGCTACCCTCTAATTTATGGTAGGATGTTCTGCTGATTCCTGATATCATATCCTCTCTTGTATTTCCACCCTCTCACTAATGTTGAGGTCTCATACCCAGTCTCATACCACTTCCCATACCATCACCCTCTCACTCAAGATGAGATATCATTCCACGTCACATAAAACGTTTTATACATGCACCCCCTCACTTAGGTGGAGGTGTTCTAAAAAGGCCAACCACTACCCTATCACTAATGTTAAGGGTCCATATACAGTCCTAAAAAATTCCATATTTCTTTCAATAAGGTATAATATTGATTCCCAACAACTAAACACTCACTCAGGTTAAGTCCCCATCACTAGTTTCATGAATTATATTGGAACCAAGGTGCTTTATGCTGAAGATTGGTGGAATCATTAGCGATAATCAATATAATTATATAAAGAAATGATGTGATTATTAAGATTAAAATAATATTGTGTGTATTATTTTTATCCTTAAAAATATCTCTAATTACATTTATTATTTTTTAGAAGATTTTTAAATCTAAGGGAGATGGTTCAAAAAAATTACCATCTTGATCAGGATTTTATTGTGATAATAATGTGGTACCAGAGTTGAAATCTTACATATAGATCTGGTGTAAAGAGGAATATTTCACCTAATTCTATATTACACATGTTATTGTGATTTTGGATCAATGGTTTTAATTTAGTGAAATATTTTAGACTATAATTATATTTAGTGAAAAATCATGGGTAAAATAGGATTCTCCCAAATGAGTTTCATGAAGGAAAAATGGTTTTATGTGGAGGAGTTTTTAGTGAAGATGTAAAGGTATAATATGTATGATTTTTTCAGGAATACATAAATGAATAGTAACATTTTAAAAGAAAAGGTAGTGGTAGTTTGATAATTAATTAAGGTGGATCTTATGTGAAGGTCACAAATGCAACATCATTTTAGAATTGGTGGTGCTAATTTTCATTTAATTTGAAGGTAAATTTATATAAAGTTGGAATTTTAGATTGTATTAAGTGTAGTCTAATTATTAATATTATTTTGGAGTAATTTTACAATCAATATCCCACTAATTAGCTTATATAGTATCCAGGATAATTTAATAATTGTTATAGGGATTCAATCTCTGCATTTGGTGTTTGAAAAGGAATTCACACAAGGTTGAATCATTTTCAATTATGAGACATGTTTGCAAAAATAAGAACATTTATGGGAAGTTATATCATATATTAATTATCATCCCTTAAAAATATGTATCATTCATGAGAAAAATAAACATATTCTATAGGTGGACCATGAAGGAGTTACATAAAATGATGTTTTTAGAAAATATTTTATATAGTGTAAATGATATTATAAAAAACAGATGTTGTAATTTTTTGTTGTTATTATTGAGATCACATATTGAAATATACCATTATATCATATTTTTCATGATGGAAATATTAGTTTACATTCTTAATTATATATAAGTGATCATCATGTTGATAAAATTAGAATTCATCCTTTTGGAGTAGTCAGAAAAGGTAGAGTCAGTGGAAGTGTCTCAAGGGATGTAGGCATTAATCCACAATCAAAATTTTAAAGGAAATTAGCTCATAATAAAGAGAATAAGATTGAAAAATTAGGTCAATTAAACTAATGGATCTTAGTGTATTCTTTCACATCAACACATCATCGATATGTGCTCCTTGGATGTATCCCTTTACAGAAAATGAAGTAAAATTATTATGACATGATTTATTTTCATTATTTAGGATTTTAGTGTATGTGTGATTATTTTATAAAAGTTTAACATGTTCCTTAAAATTTAGCAATGAAATCCAACTTAATTAAAAAAAATAACACATCCCAATTCAACCCCAGTGTTTATGTTTGGGCCTCTTAGTTGCAAAAAAAGTGGTATCTAATCCATAGTTATATTTATTGAATCCTTTTTAAAATGTTATATTGAAGAATGGGAATGAAAAAGTAGTACTCATGATTGATTTTTATAATTACCAAATCCAAATGAATAAAATGAGATAACATTTATATAAATTTAGGATTGATGTTTTCTCTAATACCATATATGGGATACGTGTTAGGGATATTTCAGAGGTATCCATGACTGAAGAAAAAAATGTTTTTTAATGCTCATTATAAATCTCATAATTATATATTCTAGTGTTTTTTCCAAATATATTTACATTTATGTGATGAATTTCACTAATTTAAAGACCATGTAGGATGAATTTTTCAATATTGAGAGTGAAAACATGGTGAAGGGGCTAAGCTTCATGTGAATAAAAATAATATTTAGGATTTCAAAATGCACCCTAATGAAAATATTAATGGATTTTTTAACTAAATCATTGAGGTTGTTGGATATATAGTGGACTTCATGAAGAAATAAAATACATTGATATTTTGTAGAAGTTATTGTAAAACATTCCACCTCTTAATAATCAAAAGGTATTATCCCTCTAAGAGAGAATTTTTCAGAAATTTCATTTGATGGTATGAAAAGTAGTTCGATATTATATGAAATTAAGGTTACTATATAATCAATATCTAGTCCCTAAAATAAGAAAAATTTGTTTAATTATATGAAAAACCATAATCAGTGATGTGTAATATGATAAATAAGATACAAGTGATGAGTTCTTATCCCTTGTTTTTCTGAAATTCAATAATGGAAAGGGTGGGTTTAAGGGGGAAAATAAATTGGCATGTTTTTTATGTGGTAAAATTGGATACATTTCATCATGGTTTCCAAGGAGACTTGATGAAGATAGATATAGATAATAATACTTATAGAATTAGTGATGGAGATTCCCCCAAAAGGTGACCTCAATCTAGGAAATTCATTAGGAAATATGCTTTATAGGAAGTTATTTGTGAGAAAAGAAGAAGACAACTAGGAATATTATATAGAGGAAGTGGAAATAGAATTTATATATCAAATAATGGTTAAATGATAGCTACTATTGAAAAAGATAATTTAAAATGTGAGGATGACAATGAACATGAAGGTGTCATTGATATCAAAGTGGAATTTGAGGGGTCTTTTAAAGTGTAATATTTTTAATGAAATGGAAATAAAAAGATTGGTATTTATTGAAATAATATTTAGAATATGTGGATAAATTCAATGATGATATTAACTAACCAGAAAAATAATTAGAAGAAAAATTAGTCATTTGAGTTAACTGAGTAGAAGTAATGGTTTTTTTGATAAATATTGAAAAATAATAAAAGGTAATTTATAAACATTTTGCTTATTTGAAAGAGTGAACAAAGAAGGATGAATCACATGAAGAAGATATGGTTTATCAATGAAATAAATTTGAATTCAAAATTATATCAAGATATTAAATAAGAAATTATATTTATAAAATTTATCTAATTAATAATTATTGTAATGGGATAAAATGGGTTCAACAGGAATTTAGAAAACACTAAATTATCAAAGATCATTATTCATGTGTAAAAGTGGAATAATTCTCGGTGTTAAGACATCACAAGTGGGAATAATGACATATTATAAAAAAGGGAACCCGAAGGATAAAAATATTGAACTCAATATTGAGGCATTAAAATCAATTATTATGAAAATGTAAAACAATAGGAAATAAATTCTAGGTTATGGTCCTCAATAATATTGGGTTAATCAACATTTGATGAGTTATTTGATGGATGGAGACATGAGTAAGGTTGAATTTGAGAATATATTTATTATAATGATGTGTCAATTATGTGGCTATCTTGGACACAATGTGTTATAATGTCATAATGTAGAGATTTATATAGAAGAAGAAGTAACCAAAAGTTTTAAAATAATAATGAGACTATATCCTTCGTCACATAAAAGAAATTATTTTTATTGATATTGTTTTCATTGTTCTTATTATATTCATAAATCTTTTGTTTACTGATAAAGACGAAATCGAAATCAACATTATGGATGATGAAAATAATGAATGAAAAACAACGTAACAATATTTCGTTTATAAATACATACTCCCCATTATAATAAGTATAGGATTATGTTTACACTTTTAGTGCTAGAGAGTTATAGGATATTCCATCTGAGTCCTCAAATAAATTGGTATTCTCTTATTAGTTAATGAAGGAGATTGAAAATGTTAACTAAAATGAATATAATCTCTATGAAAAAAATATTGATAACACCTTGTCCCTTGATAGTGGATATTCATTCAACATAAATAGGTTCATAAAACTCTTGAAGGATTTCAAAGGGAGATTTGATAGAAAATTTGGATTTGAAAATGGTAGATATTATATGTTCCAAGGAAGTAAAAAGAACTAGATAGAAAATTATTAGTTGAAGAATAAAAAAGTGCTCTATTTGGATGGTTTTTGGAACAATCTATTAAGTGTGAGTAAAATTTGTGACTCTAAACTTGTTGTTGAATTTAATATAAAGGGGTTGTTAATCAAAATCATATATGGGAACTATCAAATAAAATGAAGGAGAATATATGAAAATATATACTAGGTGGATAATAAATAAAACGTGTAACGTCTTATAGATGAATATGATAATATATTGTGGCGCTAGAGGATAATACACTTTCAATAACATATAATAATGATTTTATCCAAGATAAAATATGTTGTGAACATTATCAACTTAAAGAGAGACCATGAGAATACATTGGATGTATGTGTACTATCAAAGTTGGTTAAAAATCATTATTGAAAAAAGAAAAAAAGTATATCCCCACAAATTGACATTTTTCCCAATAATATATGTTCTATCATGAATTTAGAATGCACACATGGAGAAGGTATTCCATAATTTAGGTTGATGATTATAAAATTACGGTCTATGTTATATTTAAAAAATTTAATAAATAATTAATTGAATGTGTTAATAGGTATTAATGAAGAGTTTAAAATGAGACTAGATGCATAACAAAAATATTTCAATATGGTAATGGAACCAAGAAAACAAATACTGATTATGAATAATACCCTTATAAACCTGAAATTAATTATGATATATCTATAATGTGAACCACTCCACACAATTCAGTTATTAAATAGTGGAATTGGATGGTGAGAAACATTTCCAAGTCATTACTCGTTAGAAGTGGCATGCCCCACCAATACGGGAAAAAGGTAGTAAAAGTTAAGATGTACGCAAAAAAATAGGTAGTTCTAATACATAGAGAGGTGAGTATAACCTATAAAATGTTTTATGGAAGATAACCCTCACTAAAATGTTTTCACGCTTTTAGAAGTAAATTCCATATTTGAAATAAAGAGGTAAATGAAGGCATTTAAAGTGATGGAGGATGATAATTTTATTTGTAGGCTACTAAACAGTTACTAATGTCTATAAATGCTACAATAAAATTATGAATACAATTTTAGAAGGTAATGATGCAAAATTAATTATGGAAAATATTAAAAGAACCTAAAAGTCCAAAAATTTATGAATTATATGAATATGATGATAAGGTTAGTATAAATTCCAAATTTTTACATGGTTCCCAAAATTATTGGAATAATTAGAGGAGACCATTAATGAAGAGATTTAATTTGAACCTCCTAAAAGAAATTAAAAAATTGGAATTAATCCATCCAATATAATTGGTGATAAATTTTCATACACACAAACAAAAAGCAAAGGAATACATAGCATGTTTCTCTATTATTAATAGTTAAACTAGTATCATTTTAATAATTCTCAAAATACGAGTCAAGGGTTAGAGACAAAAATGAAGACTTGGATCAAATATAGATGATTATTACTTGGGAACTTGTGAATAATATTAAACATTACAATGTAATTAGTACAATGTGGATCTTTGAGAATAAATTTCATGAGCATGATAATGTGATATGAAATAAAGAATATTTAGTGTGTAAAGGCAATGATCAAATTTATAGGGTTGATGTTAAATATATATCAATACTAGTAGAATGGCTTTGGTTAATGCAGATATTCATAGTAATTATGATTTGATGAGGATTTATGATTTTCTAAATGGATGTAAAAATTATATTTTTAAATTTTTTACTCAAAGTGGAAGTTTATATTGGACAAATGGTGGGTCTTTTTAATAGTAAATTATTAAGCCACAATGTTTAGTTTAAAGAAGGATACCTATAGTCTAAATTAGGTACCATGATAATGTTATTACTAACTAGACTCATACTTTAAGAATATGGAATTCAAAAAGGGTAGTGTTGATCATCATCCTTAGTTGAAGTCATCCAAGGAATAATAAACCATGGTTTTCATTTATGTGGATGATACCATAATTTGTTGAAATATGTAGAAAGTCGTGTAGATGTTTTCTAATATCATGGGGTAATTTTTTTGATATTTCGATAATTTTTGACCTCAACTAATTTATGGGGATTTAAGTGCATCATAGAGATAAATAAAACATTATCTACAAATTTTAGTATGTGTAAGAACTGCTAATGATGTTTGACATGCATGATTTGAAAACAATGTCAACTTAGATTGCTATTGGAACCATTCTTGGGAAGCATAATGTGGTGAAATATGTTTATCTTACCTTTTAAAAGGGAATATTTTGAATAATGTTATATGTAAAACCCTATATTTTGATTTATTATTTTTTAAAATAAATTTGATTTCTTTGATAGATTGTGTCACAAGAAATGCTATGTTTTAATGAATATCAAAATATTATTAATATTATTTTTTAATCAAAAAAATCATATTCATGATTCTAAACATGGTGATAAGAATTGAATTTTTTTTTTAAAATTTAATTATATAGGTTTTAGATAAATAAAATATATTGATAAATAAGTACCTAATTTATGTTAAAATCTTTATATTCTTTGAAAATAATTTTTATCCAAAAATTCGTTTTGTAAAATTTTTAAAGTGATAATAAAATTTATTTTTTATGATTTTAGAAAAAAAATTTGAAAAATTGATCTTAATTTTTTGAATCATCATGTCAGAAATTTCTTACGACATAATTTTTGAGAATTGTCTAGAAATATTATTTTATCAATGAATAGTGAAAAATTCTAATTTTTATTGAAAACAAAATTTTAATTTAATGAATTTAAAAACATGAAAATTTGTTAAAATATTTTAAAAGACAAATTAGTAAAATAATATTATAAATCATATAATTTATTTCATCATAATTAATTTTATATTGAATTTTGATATTAACACTTTTTATGCGTATGAACATTATCTTATTGGAATACAACATTCTCATCCTTTCTGTGGATTAAATTTTAAGTTAAATTATGGGAATTATTTATATTTAATTTAGAAAAAGTATTAAATTTTTGGAATAATCTTAATTAATTTTATATAATATGGTCAATGGTTTTTTCGGTCAAAATGAATATTGAAAATTGTAAAAACTAATTACTGGTATTAAGTATAAAAAGGGTTTACTAGGGGTTAATTGAAAATTTAAAGGATAAAGTAACCAATTTTTTTATTATACCTATTATATTGCCAAATTTATACCTTACATTATATAATATTTTATAATAATTCATTTTTTAACCTTGTGTCAAGTTTAAAACATGGGAATAACATTTTATTTTAAGAAATTTAATAATGTTTACTCTCTCTCACTTATAAAAGGGAACTCCCTTTCCTCTCATATTGTCATTTAAAAAGCCTTTTGGTTTTGAAAATACGTACAAAAATATATTTTGTAGTTCCCTACCCATTTCCAAGAGTGTTTATTTTCATTAGTCGGCCCTCTTAATAAGGCTTTTGGTGCTAACCTAAGTTAGTTGTCTGATGTAGAGTTATCATTCCTAACTAAGCACTATTATTTTATTCTTTATTCCAACTCCTTAATATATTATCAATTTATAATTATATAATAAAATGAATAAATTAAATATACATATATTTTGTTATGTTAATCTAATACCATATATCAATCTCCTCCTCTATCAAATGGGAAATAGAATCAACGATCGTGTGCACAGTTGACTACCTCCTCATTAACCGATATAATTCGTTTTCCATAACCACCTCTCAAATATGGATATAATGATATAATTAACGTATATTTATATATATATATATTAAATTTAGGAAGAAATTATAATTTTTATGTTTAATATCATGTCTACCTTATTACCTTTCAAGTCATTGAAAAATGATTATGTCACTTGTGTGTACATGTGGACTACCGTCTTCACGAAGCAATGTCATAAATTTTTCATTTTATTTTGAAATAGTTGTAAAAAAGTATATATTTGATGAATAAATATGATATATATGAAATATATATTATTATTAAATGATTATATATTATATACCTTTCTTTTTTTCCTTTCTTCAGGAAAATGGAAACAATGATCATGCGAATATATAACCTATCATCTCTATGAATAGTTTAATTCATTTTCTATTTGTAACATTAATAGATTACTATAAATAGATATATAATTAATATAGATATATATATATATATATTATATTTATATAATCTTTAAAATAATTTATATTATGTAACCATGATCAATCTAAATGGACCAAAACTTAAAAACCAAAACGTACATGAAAAACTAAACTATTATTACCCAAAGAATGATTTTAACAATGAATTGATAATAAACTGGTGATAAATGGTTATAATTATATCATATATTGTATTATATAAATTAATATGGTCCTATAATACATTTGAAATAAACATATAGTTATTATATAGGAGGTATGACTCTGTATGAAGAAAGTTGATATTATAGGTAAAGGGATATCGTCTCTAATTATCTTTTTTGGGACATATGTTATGTTAAGAACATATATTAATTAATGAGGCGTATATATATATACAATTAAAAAATATATGTCATTAGTTTTTTTATTATAATAACATTTAAATTATAAGTTAAATTTATTCATTCATGGGTCTTATGATTCAAAATTTACCAAAGAAGACATGGGATTTTAATCTCACTTTTATTGTCATGGAATCATATGCTATATTCACCATTTTTTTATTTTGTGTGGTATGTATAATTAAAATTAATTTATTTTATGATTATTCTCATGAATATTATGGGATATAAATATATATATAATGTTTTTCTTTCATGGTACCTTCAATTAAAACGTTATCAAAGTGGTAGAGTTTTTATGTTGCAATCTCATTATTTATCTTGATGTGTATGTTTAAAATTATAATGATTAATTATTAGAATATAGCTCTAGATAAAATCCTAAATTTTCTTATCCTCATGATATTTTTCCATAGAATACATGTTTTCCTTTCATTTTCCGCTCTTTAAAAAATAGAGATATAAAAATAATGTTTTTAAGGGAAAATGAATTTATATCTTTTTTTGGTTGAAAATCCTTTCTCTTGCATTTATATGTTTTTAAAAAATGTTTTAAATTTGGTTTTTAGTATTCTAATTTTTTTCCAATTTTTTACTTTTTATAAAATGTCTTTAATGAAATCTTTGTTTCATTTTCCGAATGAGGTACTTTTGAATTTCACCAAAAATGTGAATGAAATATTTGTTTTAATGGGTATAACATGAAAGTTATTTTACTAATTCATGAATAGTAAATGATTTAAAGAATAAATATATTGTTTCCAAGGTTATTTTAATATAAAATGTTTTATTTGTTTTTTGGTAAATTTTTTATATTATGATAAGGGATTTCAAAATTGAAGGGATATTTTTCTTAAGAAATGTTCTAAATGATATTTCAAAATACTTTCTCATCAGAGATGAAATCTTTTGAGGTTAATTTATATTTACTAAGTATATTATCCAATAATGAAATACTTATTATTTCTTAGGATGGTTTGTATTTATAATGAAAATATACTTATGAAACCCATTTCATTTATTTGGGTTATACTCTGATGTAATGATGAAATGATTATAAGAACCATTTTTTTTTTCAACGACTTATGATATGATGAAATGTTTTTGAAACCCATTTTTCTTTCATGGGTTATGATATGATTAATGATTTATGTTATTATAGTACATTTATGTATGATTATCATTATGTGATAGGTGGGACCTATATCTACATCCAATGCATTAGGTAGTGATATATGTTCAATGAACTCAAAGGGTACATTGGAGGTTATCCCATGCCTAAAACAAGAGGCTACATCAAAGGTCAGCTTAATCTAAAAATAAGATGGTACACATGTGGTTATCCCATGCATGAAACAAGAGGGTACATGGGAGGTTATACCAATATTGAATCAATATGGTCTACGAGAGGTTATACCAATATTGAAATAAGTGGGGAAATGGAAGGTTATCTCATGCCCATAACAAGAGGGGAAAAGGAGGATATCCTAGGACAAAAACAAGAGGGTACTCCAGAGGTTATACTAATTCTAATACAATAGGGTACATGTGGGTTATTGCAAGAACAAAAAATAGGGTACATGAGTGGCTATCCCAAGCCCAAATCTGGAACATTGGTTCTAATCCCAAGCATAACATGTAAAGAATGTATTGGTGGGTATCCTTGAAATAATATTTTGTTTTCTTATGTTTATGCTACACATATATTTCTTATTCCAATGGTAGGTTATCACAACTAATGTTCTTTGATTCCTTTATGATTAATGTTATATGAACTAACAAAAAATATTCTATGACTCATGTTCATGATATACGATATGTGGGGAATGGTTTTTAAATGTTATTATCACTTTATCAAAATTTTATGCTCATTTTATATTGAAATCCCCCATGCTTTTCCTTAGTGATCATTTAGATCACCCTTTCTTATGTATTGTTTCACTTGGTTATGAAAAAAGGTTCTATTTAGGGTATGCCGTTTAATTTTAATCTATAGAAATATCTTTAACATAGATGTTTAATATATTTCATTATCTTGGAAGATTATGTATCTAGTGTTAATCGAATAGAAATATTTATGGTACTTATGTGTACATTGATGAATCTGGGTATAGTGGAAGTGTGCGATGGTGGGTGATATATTAAAATTTTATTATAATAAAATTTCCTTGAAACAAAGTGTGAGGATCTGGAATAAAAAATTTACAATTAATATATTTAAATTTTTTTGAAATAAATAATTGGGATTAGGAAATTTCTTCACTGGTGAATTTTTAACTTCTTAAAAGACCCTTTCAGACTACCTTTAATACACTACAACGATCATTGGATAGAATCCCTCTAGAGGTGATCCACACATGCTCCAATGATATTCGAGAAACCCTAATCGATCTATAAGGCCATCAATGTGATTTGAATGTATTGGGTTGTACATTCTTGATCAATCATTCTTCATAATTGGAGGAATATCTCTTTCACTTCTTGTTATTGATAGGGATTGAGAATGAGGAGTTTATAAAGAAGTCATTGTGTGCAAAAATTATCTACTCTCAATTTTGGATACTCAACGCAATAGAAATAGTTGTCTATTTATATATTTTGGATTTAAGTTGAAATATTATATAAATTCATATGATCCATTATATGACATTTTTCCCTTTAATAAACCCCATTCCACATATTAATAATTATAATATTAATAATTTTTTCTATGCACCATCATGCACAATAAAAAATGTTATGTAATCTTCTTTTTAATTAATATTGGTCAATGGAATTTATATTGGTCCATTTGAACCCATCTAGCATTTATTGAACAACCAAATATGTCACAAACATTATTTCATTTTGAGTTATTTTTATATTTACTTTTTTATATCTTTTTTATTTGGGGTTCCATTGAGTTTTTACAGAAAAATGTGAAATTGTTGGTAAACAACAGGCGGTGCATGGTTAGCACACGGTTCAGTAAACCATGATCTATTTCCCTGGTAACTGCGAATCCAAGTGTTATTTCATAATATAGGCTTATCTCATGGTTAGTGAATGGTTTGTAAACCATGCGGGGTAACCCTGAGGCATGTCATACATTGAGATTTAGGGGGCATGGTTTCTAAATGATTTGTCAGACAGTGTGAGAACAATGTGCAACCTATATAGGTCACTAATATTTGGGTTTTCCATTTTACCTCTCCAAAAGTTTAAACCCAAAAATATAAAAACTCACACCCACTTAAAATTTATACCATTAGAGAGCCTCACCTTCCTCTCCTCTCTATTGGGATCCATTTTGGTGTCCATTTTGGTGCAATTTCTCCGTGATTTTTCAAGTAAGTATCCTCCTCTATTGGATTATCCTTTTTTCTAGGGGGTTTCTTCATATTACTTTGGGTTTTCACATATCCGATGTCTTCGGTTCCTTTTTAGGATTTATATATTACTATATTGGGTTAAATATAGATCATTAAGGTTTGATCCTTCATCTCAAGGGTGTGATTGAGGTGTCGTTGAATTTTTTCACATCTTTTAGGAAGTATCTTCACTCAAGGTAGGTGGTTCCATTCTTAAAAATTATTTTATGAATTATAAGTGCATTATTGAGTGATTATGAGTATTCTATGATTTATTTTTGTTGTCTTAAAGGGGTTTTTGAAGTATTTTGATTTGTGTTTGGCCCTAAAGTGGTCTTTCTAAATGAAATTGGGAGCTTTCATGTGTCAATCCTTGTTTGAGAATTTTAATGTGATTTATAAACTATGAAACATATTTAATAAATTGTGAATGTTGTGTGAATCATGTCTTAGAATGGTTTTAGTGTGATTTTGGATTTAAAAGTAATTTTGGTTGTGGAAATGGTGTTTTAATAAAAAAATTTATGTTTATTTGGCTCATTTATATGAAATGGTGATCTATGTGATATATGAAATGTCAGTTGAGCACAAAATAGAATCATATGTGACTAGGTTGGAAGAATAGGACTAGTATTCTTGTGATATGGAAGTGGATTCTACCTACATTAACAATGTAAGATTGATGATGAAAACTCTTACTAAATATTTAGTACGATTAGAGACCATTAAAATTTTGGATGTTTCTCGTCTATAGTGGCTTGTTCATGAGGAAGTGGATGGTTATGGTTTCTATACCACATTTCACCAAGATACAATTCTCTAGGGTAACTGGAAGATTTAGTTCCTATAGGGATCTATTTTGAATTTTTTTCTCTCCTATAAAATCATACACATCATTGTAATATATTTCACTTTGTAGATTATGGAAGAAGAAAGCATGTATTCCTTAATAACGGTTTCAAAAAAACTATTTATCACTTTTGTATAAACCCTATATTTTATTTTACTTAGTAATTTTTATATTTTGGAATCTCTTGGCCGGGTGGAATCCAACTAGGAATTGGATCCCAACCTACTTAAAAAATTGGTTGTATGTAGACTTAGATAGGTTCGACAGAGGTAAAGGAAAGAGGTCCAGAGTTGGTCGTTCAAGATTCTAGAGGTCTTCCCTTGCATGTGTTGTGGTGGTGTCTTGAGGATGATGCTCCTTTTATAGTAGGGTGTTTTTTGGGATGTCATATTTCCACCCTTTTGGTATTTCATAAATTTTGTAAATGTTAAATTTTGAAATTGTTATGTCATTTTTTATGAGTATTCATTCTTGGATTATTTATTATTGTGGGTAGTTTTTGACCATTAAATAAGGTAAAATCATTCCCAAGAAATTATTTTGATACCTAAGAACTAATTTCTATCCACATGGGGATTAAGAATTCCCTTTGAACCATGCCAGAGATTGGGTCAGGTGTTAAGATTCATGAAAACCCATCCATGTTCATGAAAAAAATAAATATTTTATTACTAAATAAATATATTATTCACAATCAAGTGATTAAATATTTATTAAAATATTCAATAAAAAAATAAATATTTGACTCCAATGATGGTGAATAAATATTTATTTAATTTATGGGATTGATATAAATTGAATAATATTATTCCTTATACTTGAGAATAATATTTATTCCATTATTTAATCTCAAATATAATTTAATCGAAGTAAATGGAAACACCTAGAGTGTGACCCTCTAGTATTCTTTCTCATTGGAATTAGGTGGGCTTACCTGATGTCCAAGATTAATTTCAAAGGATTGATCAAAAAACCCAATAGAATGAACATAATGTTGAAGAATCTTCAACTATATACGAATCCTTACTATGGAATATAAAGCTTTTATCATAATATATCATCAAGAATGTTTCAAGGCCATGTCACCAACCAATATACTCAATATTTGTTTCTTCGAATATCTTAAATAAACATGTCATTACATCATGCTCATGGAATTCAATGTGACATTTCTACTCCAAAAAAGGTCAGAGATATCAGCTTCCATAAAGATGGAAGGGAAAAATCTATCCTCAACTTATTTATTAATGACACGTCACTTGTGATGAACCCAACATATCCAGGATTCCCAGGAACATTTATCACCATGGTTTATGAAATAAAACTATGTAAAAAAGATGAAAAATTAAATAATAATAAAATTAAATTCTATAGACCATCACACAAGCTCAAATATAAGAATATATGATGACACCAAAACATGTGGAATTCATATTGGTTGGTATATTTTCATAATCTCCTATATTAGAGATTACCTTGTGTGAAATTCATGACAAGGAGCCTCATATGATTATGTGTAGATGCACCTAAATGTATATGTACTATGTGTCCGACCATAGTACACTATCGAACAGAAAACATTATTTGAGAATATAATCAATGAATATAAAGGTTCTAATTAAAGTGGGGACTTTTTATGACCTTTTCAATGCAACGTATACTTTATGGCATTTTTAAATTAGAGTCTCATAAAAAAAATATGTAAAAATATGTTTTATAAATATTTAATACATGGAATATTCATGTAATAAATCTATAAATAGATTTTACTTGGAGACAAACTCCAAAAAACTCCCACATGAACAAGAGATAAATTCCCACAACCTTCAGTCTGCTAGACCTCACATGAGATTATTCTTTCTAATGAGTGAAGGGTTTAGTAAAAGGTTTTACCATGTTGTATTCCATGGATGTAAATATCACTAAAACATACAATCTTTGGAAAAAACAAATCAAGATATGACACTTTTGAAGTATGTGCTCCATCTGCTAATGTGACCTTAAATCTTTTGCAAGAGCCACCGCTATAGTATTATCAAATTATATTCTGATAGGATCTTTACATCATGGAAAGGCATCATGCTCTTAGAAAAAGTTATGCATCCATACAACTTCTTTAGCTACCTTATAAGCCACAATATTACCGGAATCTACTGTAGAATATACATTCACAACCTTTTTTGAGCTCTTCCAGCTCACCACACCTCTATTGTAAGTGAAGATGTGTCCCGTTTCTGACTTCATTTCATCATGATCAATTTGGAAAATAGGATCTTCATATCTTTTTATTACTCAATCCTCATATACTTCATAAAACAAGAGAATATACCTAGTACACCTCAGATACTTATGGATAGTCATGACTGCCATCCAAAGGAGGTCACTAGGATCAACTTAATATCTTTCTACCAAACTTAATGAGCATAAAAAATCTAGAATAGTACAAATAATAACATACATGAATGACCCAATAAATGATTCGTATGGAATCCTTTTCATTCAGTTTCTTTCATTATATGTTTGAGGACACATTTTCCTAGAATGATGAATGCCATGTGATGTAAGAAAGAATTAACTCTTTTGTTTTGCTATGTTGAATATCTCATTTATACTATCAATATTTGTACTTTGACATAGGCCAAGAAACCTCTTAGATCTATCATGATGATTCATTATCCCATTAATATATGCGGCATCTCCCAATTAATTCTTAGAGAATCATTTATTTAACCACACCTTAATAGACTAAAAAATATAGAATTATTTTTGGTAGATGGAATCCATTTTAGAATTCATAGCTTCTTTCCACTTGGTAGCATCTGTGCCACTTACCGATTACTTATAGGTTAGGGGAATTTTATTATTAACTAATAATGAGTCACCATAATTGATGAATATAAAACCAACGAATTATATTTATATAACTTCATATGTACTCCTACTTAGTAATTATGTCATTGGAACAATTTATTCTCCAACAAGGCTTTGTTGAATGTTTCTTATTCCAAATCATTCATATCTTGATCAAGAAATTCCTCGAATTATATCTTTCTTCTAATATATATTATAGAGAAAAGATCATCCACATGAAATGTTGGATGTATTTTAACAACAATCCTTTTGTTTTGAAGGATTGAATAGTTATTATCCATTTTATTCTCTAGGATATCCTATAATGATATTCATTGTTCCTTGTAGTGAAATCTTTTCACTTGAAGTGGCCATTAAAAATTCTTTTCAATTCCACACATACAATTAATACATCGTAGGTTTATTTTCATTCCAAAAATTAAATGGAATACAATTTGTTTCTTTAGTTTTAATTCAGTTTAGTACATCTAATACTATTTGTAACATGTATCCCCAAAAGGATAATGGATGACTTGTATGAGTCATCACTGATCTCACAACATCCCACAATGTGCAGTTCCTCCTTTCATTTACATCATTACAATAAGGTGTAAAAGGAGTATTTATTTGAGATAAAATCATAGACTCCCACACATAATAAATTGATTCCTGATTAATATATTCTCCACCATAGTCAGAGTGAAGTTTCTAAATTTTCATACAAAGCTTGTTCTCAGCATCATTCTTTTATTCCAGAAATTGATAAAAAAATTAACTTATACATAATTATGTATACATATCCATATATACTAAAATTATCAATAAATGTTTTGAAGTATGGGTATCCTACACTTTCATCAATAGGAAATAGTCCACACACATCGCTTTAAACTAATTCAAGTATCTCTTTTTCCCTTTCAATTTTTCCACTAAATGAGGAAATTTTTTATTTTTCCTTGTAATAATTTATGGAATACCCCAATTTTTTATAGTTAACAAGAATTTAAATATTCATCTTGATGAAATTGAATCAACCACATATCATTTATGTGACCTTGAAAGGGATGTCATTGTTGGGTGTTGTATAAGTCATGTGATTTTACTTCAATATCAATTGTCATTATTTGGTTTGTGTAATACAACACATAATGACCATTATTAAAATCTGACTTACCATAAGAAATTCTATATTTGTTAAAGAAGAAACATTTATTTCCTAATATGAAAATATATCCTTCAGTATCATGTTTGGATACAATGATAATATTTTTAGTAATGAATGGAACATAATAAAAACAATTTAAAACCCATATCATTCATTTTGGAAACATGATGTAGTAATACCATTTATCTACAATATAAAGGTTATATCCTTTTCCTACTCGATGTTCAACCTATCCCCTTTCAATCATTCTAAATCTTGTTAGTTCCCTTATTACAATACAAATGTTATCACCACAATATATATATATATAATAGAAAATTTCCTGAAATAGATAAATTTCCCTTAATAGAACACACAAAAGAAGCTTCCCCTTTCATTTTTTTATGGGTATCGTTTTTCTTGTAGAGGACCTTCTTTTACCATGAAAAAAAACAACATCACGTTCCCTTACATTCTCATTGATCTGTCACTTCTTAGAATGGTGGGAAGAAGATTGTGGATTAAATCTCATTGATTTACCTTTCTATTTGTTCACTATAATGATGAATGGGTTATCACACTTTTTATGCTTATCTACTTGTAGAATACGATTTTTTTAAATACAGAAGAAACTTCTCAAAGTTGTCCATATTAAAGATCACAACTATCTAGAGAATCTTTGAGGGAGTGATGCTAGAATGAGGACGGTGGCTAGTTCTTGAGGGATTATAAAACCTATAATCTCTATGAACATAATGTTGATAATGATATTTACCAAATGAGGCCCATCTTGGGACACCTTTAAAAATATTATCTAAAATATTTCCTTGGAAATTTTAAATGGTTCTATCTATATCTCTCTTTTAAAAGACCACATAATTAAAAAAATTCTATACAAATCCTTGTTTTCAGGAGACTTCATTAGTTCACTATACATCAATGAATGTATCAAATATAGAAAAGCTACCACAATGATCATATGTTTTTTATATATAGCGAAATCATCATCACTCGCATATTTAGTAAGAGGATTATACATTGAGAATTCTAGAATGTAAGAACTCCATTCATGGAGTAGAACAACCCACAATCATCTAAACCATTCCAGTAAGTTACTTCAAGTTATGAGTTTATCTTTATCCAATATTCATTGAATGGATAGTGTGGATGATGAAATTTTGATTTTATTATAAAATTAAAAATAGAAGATTATTAGTACTTTTCTTGATAACAAAACAAGTGAGATATAATAAGATAAATGTTTATATTTAATATCTATTAAATCTCTAATTATATTATCAAGGTTGAATAATCGTCACAATTTAACATGGAATGTCAATATTCATAAAACCTCATGTGGAAATGATCCCAAATACTTTTCTTATTGATCTATACTTTGTCCATGAAAAACATAATAAAATAATTAGGTATGAAGTCTTTCCGACTATGGAATTTCCACTCCATGATCCATTGAGTGGATTACACTATCTTGAATTATTGACTTTTATTTCCTCAAAACATTCCTCATTATTTTTATTTAATATGATCTAGATCTTAAACTCAATAAAATTTTGGTTAAGTCAACTAAAAAATATTAGGAGAACTCTCTAAACAAATCAAGTGTCAAGAATTTTCCAATGTACTACACCTAGTTATATGATTTAATTCTTAATCAATTAATGTAAGGATTAGTTTGAATTAATATATAATTGAGGGGTTTTAATTTATTATGAATAAATATTTATCTTATTTTATCATTTAATTCAATTTTTAATATTAAGTTGATGTTACTGAATTAATTAACCATGTTGGATAAAACATTTACACATACTTCAATTATTTAATTTCCATATTTTTCACATTAATTCATTTATTTATGTGACCGCACCCTTGCATAAAAAAATTTATAGGAATAAATAATTAATTAATTAAATGACCCATTCATGATTTTTATTTAATGGTTGAATTAATGAGAGGAAATTAAATCAACCATTGAACTATGTAAAATAACTCTTATTTCTAGTCTTGGCATGAGTAACATCATTTCACCTATCCACTTGTGTATCACCTGGGTTGACATCATTATAGTCCCTTCTTTAACTACATCCCTGAACCTTGGGATGACCCATTAATAAAAAATATTTATTACTCACACATAGGTGAGGGGAACTAAAATATTTATTAAAGGGGGTTACATAAATATCATTGGCCATATATGTCCTACATAATACCCGAGGAAGGCATGAATCATTGGAAAACATTTAATTTAATCTAAAATAATTGAAAACCATGAAATATGTTAAATTAAAACATCCAACCAATACATAGGCCTTGGTCAAGCTCATGAGCGATCATACCTACAACAAATACATAAAATGAAATGGATAAAATTCATTAATTTACTCTTTCTTTTATTATTTAGTGAAATAAATATTATAAATTAGTTAGTTCAATTTAATCTTACTGAACATCTGATATTTTTTTGTAAATACCCATTATTAGAGGAATTCATGGAAAATAAATGCAGGAAGAAATAATTATTTATTTATTATAATATTTTAATTTTTAATTTAAAATTATTTAAAAGGATTATTAAATTTTACGACAAACAACATTATGAAAATCAAAAAAATAAGTTTTAATACTATAGTATTAAAATTTATTGTAATTTTAATTTTTTCCATTAATGGGATACTACATAGCATGAAACTGTAGCTACACTCCATGTACCTCAGTTTCCATAAATCTAAGTCACATGCTGAGGAATTTGGCATGTTAACATAGCCAGAATACATGGTGTGTAAATGCCATCTAAGCACCCTATACTATTTTCCATATGCCAAGTTAGCCCAGCCAACACGTGGTGTGCAATAAAATCACTTTATGTAATTAATTTCCCGATGCATGTAGATACACTGTGCATGGGAATATTTCATGTTCTTTAGCCGCAAGCCATGTAACCTAGTTTCACCATCATATGATTTGGAACTTCACGATGATATCTCTAGTCATTCTTTATTTTTTTCATTGGGACATATGTTATGTTATGAACAGATATTAATTTATGAGGATTATATACAAACACTTATTTCATGTTATATCATGAATTTATTTATTCTAATAATATTTAATGTTTCATTTAATGTATTTCTTTCATGGGTCTTATGATTCAAAAGATACTATGTCATGTAAAATATTTTCTTCCCATTTTATTTTTGTGCGATAAATGCCATATTTACCACTCCTTTCTGTTGAGTGGTATATATAATAAAAAAAATTTATTCTATGATAGTTATCATGAAAATTATTGGATATACATATCCATATAAGTTATTTATTTCATGGGTATTATTATTCAAATGTTACCAATGTGATAATGGTTTTATGTTAAAATCTCTTTTTTATCAGGGTTTTTGTGATTAAATTATTGAGGGTAAAATCATAAGATATACCTCTAAATAACTTCATGAAATTTATTATTATATGGTTATTTCTATATAATACTTGTTTTCCTTTAATTTTACTATCTTCCAGAACTAATGACACCAAAAGAATGTTTTAAGGAAAAAATACATTATTTCTCTCTTAAGTCAAAATTCATTTCTCTTCCATGGCCATGTTTTCAAAAAATATTTTTAAAAAAATATTTAATATTATCCATATATTTTTGAAATTCATTATTACCCATGTTTTTATTTTAAATTTTTTTTAATGGAATCATGTTGTTGTTTTCCAAACAAGGTAATTTTGACTTTTATTGAAAATGTGAAAGGAATACTTTTTTAACATGTGTGTCATGAATGATATTATCTACCTTAATGAGTTCTCAATAATTTAAACCATATTTTATCTTTTTCCATTGATATTTGTTTTTAAAATTATTTAATGTTTTAAAAAAATTTTGTTTTTAAATAAGTGATTTCAAAATATAATGGATATTTTTCACAATAAATGTTCTATGAGACATTTAAAAATCATTTACCATATAAGATGACATCATTTATGTTACTTATGATTTGATGGGGATATGATCCTATGATTCCATCCTTATTTATTCTATTTATGGTTTATATTTATGATTAGAATATAATTACGAAATCATTACTTTTCCATGTGTTATGCTATGCTTTAATGATTATGAAAACTATAAATTTTTACCACTAGTTATGTTATGATGAAATGATTATGAAAACCCTTTACTTTTCATGGGTTGTAAAATAATGAATGATTTATGATCTTGTGAACACATATATATAATTTTTATTTTTTGAAGGGTGAGACATATATCATTGTAGAAAGCATTAGGTTGTGATTTATCTTCTACGAGATTAATGAGTACATGGGAGGTTATTCAAATACAGAAATAAGAGGGTATGTGAGATGTTATCCCATGATCAAAATAAGAGGGTACACATGAGTTTGTCCCATTATTTAAATAAGAGGGTAAAAGAGAGGTCTTCCCTATCCTGAAATAAGAGGGTATATTATTTCGTATCCAAAGATTGCAAAAATAGGGTACACTAAAGGTTATCCAATTATGGAAATAAGTGGGTATATAGAATGTTATCCTAATCCCAGAATAAGATGGTACATGGGAGGTGATCCAAATTCAGAAAAAAAAGATAGTACAAAAATGGTTATACTGAGCTTGAAGCAGGTACATGAGTGGTTGGCCCTATCCTTACAAATTATGAATTTATTTTTGGGTTTTATTGACATAATATTTTCTATTATTATGTTTATGCCACAAATATATGCCTCATGAAAATGTTTTGATCTTAATACTCATGTTCTTTGATTACATTAAGATTCATGTCTTATGATCATCCAAGAATTATTCAATGACTATCACACCCAATTTATTCATTAAATGTAATAATAATTTTTTTTTATTTTTATCCTAAAATTCCCTAATAAGTTCACCTAACCACCACAAGGTTTGGTGGCATATGAATATGTTTATAGGAGATAACGGAGGGTGCATAGTTTGCAAAAGCGTTCCCAGAAACCATGCGCCCATGTCCAACTCATTAAAAATGAATTAAATTCGATTTTCCCTCCCAAAATATATCTGATCATTCCAATTTCGTCCCCCATTCGACCCTTGTATCCATTAAAGCCTCCCAAGCACCTCAAAACCTATTTGGAACTCCATTTTGAATGGGGATTTGGTGGAGGAACTTCACACAATCTCAAGTATGTGTTTCTCCCTCTTAGTTACTCCCCTTTACATGAACATCCTTCCATTTTAAATGAAGTCACAAATGAATAGAGGGTAGGGTTTTATTCCTAGGGTTTATCGTTGAGATTTATTGGTATATTATTTTTATTTTTTGCTCGATCTACCTTACTTCGGGTGCGGCAGTGGTGCGATTGAATTTTCACACCATAGATTCAAAGTTTTAAGAATTTTGGTAGCTGATTCCATGTGTATTATATCCATTTGGATTATCATGCTGTGATGATGATATTTTCATTTTTATATCATTTTTTTATTTGTGAAAAAATTGGTTTTGGTGGTATTTTTAAAGAAAAGGAAGTATTAGTGCGATTTTTATATGAAATTGGGTGTTTTAATAATACTTTTTATTGGTTCATTTGGGGATGAACTAAAAAAACTTAGTTGATTAAATTTAAATTTATTAGGGATTAAAATAATTTTTTCAATGTTTATATATATTCGTTTTTTCAGCAATTTTTTTTAATGGTGTGTGTGAAGCATATGAACTTTTAGCACCAAGATTGTGTGAAAATAGAGGTTTTACAATGATATCACTTCATGGTTCATACGATGATTCACTATCACTGATTTTTTTGTTTCATGGAAAGGTATTTGACTTAAAATGTTATTTTGGTGACTTATAAGTGTGTATATAGTGTGAAAATTGGGGATTTAAATGAGTTTTGGGTGTAAATCAATACGAAATTTTGAGAAGTTACATTATTCAAAATCAAAATGTTTTATTGTCTGTTTTAAGTTGTATAAAGTGTGTATAGATACTTTATTATTTTTATGTGACTTGTAGTTGTGTTTTTTTATCCAAATGTATGTATGTATTGTGATTAAATTGATTGAGCACAAAGGGGGAAGCCTGGGTTTCTTAGGTGGTATGATATGTTGTAGTACGCTAGTGATCCAGATGGGTTTTTCACTATTTCACTTTGAATTTTGGATATAAACATTTCTAACTAAACAATGTGGATGTTGTTTGAGGACCACTAGGTTATGGGTATGTTCCCTACTAGTGGATCCTATATGGTAAAGGATTGTGACATGGTTATTTTACACTAAGGTACAACGTACGTATGACCCAAAACAATCTAGTGCCTTGCAGTGTTCCCAGTTTTAGTGATCATTGGATTTGTGGTATTTACCCCTATATTGGGTTGTGTTTGGATGCATATTAAATTATATAACATTTCATATTAAAATATGATAATTTTATAAATGTTTTATTTTGAAAATTGTGTACAATTGAATGTTACTTCTCATGGAATTTTTCACCACTTTTCCTTACTTGATAAAATTGTGTGCTTTATCACCTTGTATTGCATAATATTTAGAATATCTGGGTGGTATACTATTTTTATTATACTCACACCCTACTTAGAATCCATTGTTTTAACTAGACATGATTATTTTTGACTCAGATAAAGGCAAAGCCTCGGGTGATGGTGGTTCAGGTTATTAGTCGCCTTTTGTAGTGTACTATTGCGGAGACGGCTCGGGGGTGAGGACCCCTTGTCATGTGGAGTATATGTTGAATATTTTTTGATAGATTTATTTATGTTTGGAAATATTTTAATTTATTTAAAACAATGTATTCAGATCTGGTTTCTACTAATGACTATTTGGCATGAAAATTTCAGATTCATATTATTAATTATTTTTAATAATTTATGTTTTTTACTCATAAAAATCTATCCCAAACAAAATAAATTTATACAGGGAACATGTGCCAAACCATTTTTATATGGAACACCCTTTGGGGCTTGTGATGGGAAGTATTTGGTGCCAGTATTTGTGGCATCCAGATTCGGTTTGTGATAAATTATATTAGAGGATGCTAATGTTTTTGGGTTATATTACTATTTTGGGATGAGTTGGCATACACATGAAGCTAGGAATTTTAGGGAATGGGGTTTTGGTCATGAATAGGGTTCCTGGAATGCACCTCTCATACCAGACCTTGAGTCACCAGGGGAAGTTGTAATTTTGTGATTGAATTCACATCTAGGTGAGACGTGTGGGCTACAGACCACATGTGGAAATCAGGAGGGGGTGGAGTATTTGTTTAATTTATTAGTTTAATGTGTTTAGATTATTTATATTCTATGTGTTTGATTAAAATTTTAATAATTGTGGTATTGACTATTTTTTTTGTGACAATTTCATTTTCTAGAAACATGCCTCCCTAAAAAGCTCCCATGCACCCATGAGAGGAATCCCGAGAGAGTTCTCCCACACCGATTGATTATAGGATCATCAAGGTTGTGGTATGGGTTGTCCATGCTTCGGGATAAGGACTGTTTCATATTCACATTCTTATTAGGGAAGATGAAATGGGTCCTCGAAAAGATTAAGGTTGTGAGTTTTTGAAAAACCAGCATCCTACTTTTCGAAGCAACATAGAATCCCATGAAGTAGATGAATGACTCTAGAATATTGAGAACATGTTTCAGTTTGTGGAAACTCTTAAGGAGGTTAGGGAAAACTATTATTCCTTTCCTTTTTAGGGTCCCAATATCATGTGGTGGGAATTAGTACTTCAAACTGGGAAGAATGATCAGATGCACTATGGAGATTTCAAGGTTGTCTTAAATGATAAGTACTGTATTGAAGTCCTGAAATATTATAATTACCAAAAGTTCATTGATCATGTTCAGTGGTATCTTTCTAAGATAGATTAAGCCAACCATTTCACTGATCTAGTTAATTATACTCCTAAAATCGTATATAATGATAAAGTGAAGACATAAAGGTTTGGGAAATGATTAAAAAAAGTGATATAGTCCTAGTTTTTCTTGTTTAATCTGAGGTCCAATACTGAGGTCATTGATTGGGAATGTATGGTGGAGAATGACTATAACGGTAGGGATGGTTTATATGAGGCTGTATCAGTAGTGGGTAGTAGAAACTCTTCATATAAGAAAATGAAATGGGAGGATCAGTTTAAGAGGGGAGGTTCTAGTTCATGCACCTCTTCCAGGTAGTTTTCATCTATGGATATTGATGTAAGATCAGTCATGTGCCACTATTGTGGGAGACCATGGCACATACAACCAACAAGACCACTTCCTTCAAAGCCATGCCATAAAATATGAGGTATGGTTCAATTGAATTGGTTTTGCAGTGTGGCACATCCAGTTAAGAATGGGGAAGGGTCAGTGGCTTCAAGAGGAGTGTCAACATAGTCAATGACATCAAGGACGGGGGAAAATCGATTTGGTGGACATGGTGGTAGGGATGGGTAATTTTTTGAGAAGATCTAGTTTGGGGCACAAAAAATACTAGAGGTTGTTCTCAGGCATAGAACAAACATCTCCATGTGGTTGATCAAGCACTAGCTGGATCAGAGGTGGGACCGTCTATAGTTCGAGGTACTATTTTTATCGCATCTTCTATAGTTTCTGATATTTTTGATATTGGTGCCTTTTTTTCATTCATTTCTTCTAATTTTGTGGACATGATGAATTTACCATCTAATTTGTTGTCTTTTTTCATTGGAGTTGGTGACACCATTGGGAAAGAAGAAGGAGCGAGGTCTTAAATGGCCATAGTGTATGCATTCTATGTCTCAGATTGAGATGGAGTGGGACCTATTGGTCTAAGATATGGATCTTTTTGAATAGATATTGATAATGGATTTTGTAGTACACTTCGAGGAACACATCTATTTCTATATGCGGAAAATGTGTTTCATCGCACTTGAACGAAGTCGTTAGGTTATTCGTTGGAGAATGGGATCCTTAGTCTGGTCGCCCAGGACCTTTACTCCTAGAGTTGGGAAGTTTTATCTTCAAGTTATCATCACTCGCACTAGAGTATTATGGCCTTTCCCCTAAAGGATCACTACATCATGTAGTTAATATGTTTTCAGATTTATTCATGGATGATTTTTTATGTTTTCCCTTAGAGCTGGATGGGGAGTTCTCTGTTGATTTGGAACCAGGAACACATCTGATATCTCTTCCCACATATCGTATTCCCACCTCTGGGATAAGGTAATTAAAGATAAAAATTAATGAATTTTAATACAAAGTATCATTTTCCTGATCATCTCTCCTTAGTCAGCCCCTGTGTTGCTTGTGAGAAAGACTAAGGGATCTATCTGGATATTCATTGACTACTGGAAGATGAATAAGGTAGCAATTAAGAATAAATATCCTTTTCCGAGAATAGATGATTTTATTTATTAGTTGAATGGGGAAAAGTGGTTGTTATTTATAGACTTTCATTTTGGATACTATCATCTCAGGGTGAAAGAGGCAGATATCCCAAAGACAACATTTAGAAGCAGGTATGACCACTTTGATTTCATGGTCCTTCCCTTCAGATTGACCAATGATCCATCAGTGTTTATGGAACTGATGAATAGGGTGTTCTACCAGTATCTTTTTTTCTTCACTGTGGTGTTAGTGGATGAAATTATAGTATACTAGGGATATAAGGAGGAACATGAACATCACTTGATGATTGTTTTTGGAACATTTATAGAGAATTGATTTTATGAATAGTTATCCAAATTCACATTATGAACAAGTGATGTGAAATTTCTAGGGCACGTGATCTCAGAGAAAGGATTTTTTGTGGACCCAGAGAAGATCAATGTGGTTATTTCATGGGAGTAGCTGAATAACGTGTTTGATATTATGATTTTCCTCAACCTCGCTGGTTATTAGAGGTGGTTTGTTTGGAATTTATCTTGCTTTGCTTCACCAATAACCACACTCATCCAAAAAGGGGTGAAGTTTTTATGGGGCCTAGAATGTCAGGCATCCTCTAAGGAGCAGAAGCAGTGGTTGACTATCACCCTGTGCAGATTTTTCTTGGGCCAGGGAAGGGGTATCTGGTCAACTACACCACTTCAGTTATGGGACATGGGTGAATTCATAGGCAGTATGATCACGTGGTGGCATATGGCTCCCACTAACTCTGGCCACATGAAAATAATTACCCGACCCATGACATGGAGTTGGCAGTAGTGATTCATAATTTGAAGGCCTGGTGTCAATACCTCTTTGGGGAGAAGTTTGTGGCCTACTCTGATAATAAAATCTTGAAATATATATTATTATATATGGACCTCAAAATGAGGAAACTCCATTGAATAGATTACTTGAAGGGGTTCAACATTGACATTGTTTATAACCTAGGAGTGGGTAATGTAGTGGAAGATTCCTTGAGCAGAATGGTACTTGTGCAATCCTTGAGGAATTCTAGTTATGAGTGGACACTGATGGGCATCTTTCCACAACTGCATGTAAAGACTAGGGAGCACAAAGAATGTGTATTCTTGGTGATCATTCAGTTGAATCATGCTCTTTATGAGTTTAATCAGATAGAATAGACCATTATTGAGATTTTTCAGTGGTCAATGCCATTTTTTCATGGTGGGGATATGTGTTCTGATTGATTATCATCTCTCAAGGGAATCTTATTCTTTAAGGGTCATTTAGTAGTGCCATCATATCTATAGAAGATGGTGATTTAAGATAGAAACCAGTCTCTAGAGGCTATCCATCTTGGTGCCACCAAGATGTATTATGATGTGTGAACACAGTTTTGGTGGCCCGGTAAGTGACGAGACATATTGAATTTCATGTCGAGATGCTATACATTCCTATAGGTGAAACAAGAGCATCAATGGCCCTCAAGTTTTCTCCATTCATTTCCAATTACTACTTGTAAGCAATACATGTTTTCCATGGACTTAATTATTGGCTTACCTCATAAACCTTGAGTTAATAATTCTTGTTTGGTGGTGATTGATCATCTGGCCAAATAATCCCATTTCATTCCGATCTGAGATATAACTAAACTAGATGAGTGGGGTCGTTTGTATATTCTGCATTTGGTAAGGATCCATGGTGTTCCATTAGGTATTTTCCCAGATAGAGACCCCATTTGAATTCATGGTGTTGGGAAGGCCCGCATAAGGCCTTGGGGTCATAGATCAAGATGATCATGGCGTACTATCCTTAAATATTTGTTCAGACTGAACAAGTGAACTAGATTCTAAAGGACATGCTCTATGCATGTGTTTTGGAATTTTGAGGTTCTTGGGATAAAAATTTGTTATTTTTTGAATTTTCCTATAATTACTATTACTAATCATTGATTTGAATGTATCCTTTTGAGGAAGTCTAGGGTAAGCCTTTTTATCCCCCTATGTCGGGCTGAGGTAAGTGAGAATTCACTATTGGGGATGAGCCCTGTGCATGAGACTTCTGAGATAGTCAAATTGACCAGGTAGTGCTTGTTGATAGCTCAGATTCATCACAAATCCTATGATTATTGGATGTGTTGAGACCTAGATTTTTCTAGGGGTGATAGGATATGTAGAAAGTGTCCCCTTAACAGGGCCATCGTCGATTGGGGAAGCAGGGGAAACTGGTGCCACAGATATGTCGACCCTTTTGAGATCACCAAGTGTATTGGAAAGGTGGATTATAAATTGACCTTACCTTCCATGTTTACATCCGTCCATGACATCAACCATGTCTCATAGAAGAATAAATACAACCAGGATCCATCCCATGTACTGATCTGGGAAGAACTAGAGATAGAGCCTGACTTGTTAGTTTTTGAGCGGCAATTGCAATAATGGAATCCAAAGAAAAGCTGCTTCAAGGGAAGTATATTTTTCTAGTCCAGGTTATTGGATTCATGGTAGTGATATAGATGAGACTTGGTAATACATTTCATGGGTTTAGAATGAGTACCCATTCTTGTATTCTAATCAAGCCTCTAGTCAACCTTCTAGGAAAGAATGTTTTCCTGGTGGGGAGAATTTTCACGCCCATGTTATTCATTAAAAGTACTTTTATTTTTTATATTTTTATCCTAAAAAACCTCCATAAGTCCCCCTTAATCCCCCATAAATTTTCATTGAATTTGAAGATGTTTTGAAGGGAGAATGTAGGGTCATAGTTTAGGTGTACAGTTTGCCAAACCGTGGCCACAAATAGTGCGCCCATGTCCATGTCATAAAAAAATTAATTAAATACCATTATCAACTCCAAGGATTTATCCAAAATCTCCCCCTTATTCCCCCATTCTACCCATGTATCCATTTTAGCCTCCCAATTTCCTCAGACCCTCCATGGAAGGCCATTTTGAAGGGTGATTTTGTGGAGGAACTGCACAAAATCTCAAGTAAGTGTTTCTCCATTTCAGTTCATCCCATTTCCATGAAGTTACTTTCTTTCCCCATTACTTCCAAAATTAATATTGGGTAGGGTTTCTTACCTAGGGGTTAAATTTCGGGTTTTAAGGTCAAATATTTTAATTTTATGCTCAATCAACTCTCCTTGAGGTGCGGTGGTGGTGCGATTGAATATTCACCCAAAGGTTTCAATGTTTTAACTATTTTGGTAGGTGATTCCATGTTTTTTAAATAACCAAAACCTAGAATTATGTTTTTATGATATTTTCATGATTATATCATTTTATTATTTTTTTAAAAATTGGTTTTGTGGGTATATGTAAATAAAATGATGTTTTAGTGATATTTTTAAGTGAAATTTGTTGTTTTCATAAAAATCTTTTATAGGATCATTTGTTGTTGATCATTAACTACTTATTTGATTTTAATGAATTTTATTATGTCTAAAAATAATTTTTTTGATGTCTATATCCATTGTTTGTTGCTGTGAATTTTTTTTATTGGTGTTTGTGAAGCCTATGATCATTAAGCACCATGTTTGTGTGAAAATGGATGTTTTACAAAGATATCACTTCTCGGTTCATATTGGGTTACCCTATAACTAATTTTTCTTGGTTTAATAGAAAGTTATTTAACATAAATTTTAGTTTTAGTGACTTATAAGTACCTACATAGTCTGTAATGTGGGGATTTCAAGGAGTTTTGGGTGTAAAAAATGTGTGATTTTGAGAAGTTGTTTTATTTAAAATCAAAATGTTTTGTTGCGTGTTTTAAGTGGTATAATGTGTGTATAACTAGTATATTGTTTTTATGTCATCATGTGTGGTGTTTTATTTTAAAATGGATGTATTTATCATTCTCAAATATTTTTATCACAAAGGGGGAAGCCAAGGTACCTAGGTGGGAAGATATGTACAAGTACGCTAGTGATCCATATGGGTTTTGTCCTTATTACACAAAGCATTTTCGATAAAGAAAACACTTAATGAACTATTTAGATGATGTTTAGGGACTTCTAGGTTGTGGGTATGTTCCCTACTAGTGTCTCATGCAAGGGGAAGGATTGTGACATGGATATTTTACATACTGGTAAGAGGTACATAGGTCCCGAGACCATCTAGTGCCTAGGGGTGTTCCAAGTTTTGGTGCTCATTGGATTTGTAGTATTTAGCCATTCCATAGGGTGTGTCTGACTATAAATTACTATATATAAAATTAATTATTCATGTATGTTTAAATTATTAATGTTTTTTTATAACTGTTTTCAATTTAATGTTTCAGTTCTTAGAATTTATTGCCTCTTTTCCTTACATGTTAAAACTGTATGCTTTCTTACCTTGTATTGAATTCAGTTTGGAATCTATGAGTGGTATCCAATTGGGAATAGTCTGATAACATACTTACAACCCTTGTGTGTACGTATTATTGATTATGATTGACTCATTTAAAGGAAAATCCAGGGATGAAAGTAGTTCTGGTTGTTAGTCCCCTCATATGGTGCACTGTTGTGGAGACGACTCAGGGGTGATGACCCATTTTCGTGTGGTGACATTGTTTATGATTTAATGATATATTTATTTATGTTTGAACATATTTTATTTTATTTTTAATTATATATTCAGATCTTGTTTCTGATAAGGCTTGTTTTGCATGAAAAATTCATATACATATTATTGATTGTTTTTAATGTTTTATGCTTCCATACTCAGGTAAATCATTCCCAAAACAATTTTATTGATACTCAAAAACATTATCCAGCCTTTGGTGATAGGGAATTATCTAAAGGCCATGTCATGGGAAGGATTTGGTGCCATTATTAGTGGAAACCAGATTTGGTTCGTGGTAATGACTCACGATTACGATCTATTATATTTAGGGTATGTTTTTAAATTTTATTGTCTTGTTCAAATACTATTATTATAATTTTATGTTGATGTCATCCATATTTACCCTTACTAAGCATCCAAGATTACTCATTCTTTTGTTTCCTTCTCCTATGTTATGAAGAAAGCTTTTAATTAGGGTGTGTATATGAGGTGTACTATGTGGTAATATCTTTACGGGATATATTCAAGATCTTTTAGTAAATATGAATATTGTGTATATGTGACCACAATTTATTTTGTAAAATATATATTTTTAAATTATTTTGATCATTTTAATATTATTAATTTCATGAAACACAGAATATATCCTCTGTTATAAAAAATCACCATGTAATTCTTCTTTTTTACACTATACCCTGATATAATATCATTATACAATATCCCAAAAATGATTTTTCTATACACAACACTTTCTTCGCTTGCGTTATATACCGTAACTACTTGGATTCCATTACATGGAACATTCAGTTTCTATGAAACCACATTTTTTGTTATAATTAATTAAATAAGATATTTTAACATAGCTATTAAACATATTAATATGAATATTAATTAATAATTTTTAAATATTATTTATAATGGGTTTATATAAATAAAGCATAATTATTATAAAATATATAATTTTTGGTAATGTGTGTATATGTTTTGAAATAATATTTTCCCCAAATAAAAACTTTTTTATTCCATTCTGTGAAAAATGATAGAATTAGTTATTAATATTTTTAGAAATTTAATTTGAAAAGTAAACATAAATTTTAAGCTATAATGTAGAAATTATCATAGGGTTAAATTCTGGAATTTTTCTAAGAAACATCTTTTTTAGATGAATATTGAAAATATTAAATTATAATTCAAAACTTCCTTTTCATTAAATTTATTTATATCATTAAATTATATTTTATGCTTGTTTGAAACTAATAAAAGATAAATAAAACATATATTAATCCAATTTTGTTCATTGGAATCATTTTTATGTGGGATTTAGTTTTAAAATATTAATGAATTTTTGAACATTCTCATTTTAAAAATCCACATTCTCACCACATCTATGAGGTTAAAAGAAATCATAATTTTTTCGATTATGTGAATTTAATTTATAATTATAGACATAAAATATTTTAATAAGTATTATATTTAAATTTTAATAATTTAAAATATTTTTTTTACAAAAATGATCTGTGAATGTGATTAAAAGTAATTAGAGTGATTAAGGTAAAATTTTGCCTATCAAGGGACTGAACCTTAATCTTAAGAACCCAAATTAAATATAACCATGTCCAAAATATGTTTTTTGGAAATATTTATTAAATAAACTCTATATTAATATATTTGTTTTGTATTTATGATTTTTGTTTATAAAAAATGGGTACACCTAACTTGTTTTTAAAAAATTTTAGTGTGTCACATCCCTCCCTTAAAAAAGTCCACCACCTGCACCCTTTATCACACATACGAAACCACTTTAGATCAGAAAATATATTCAAAATCCACATAAAAAAATTTATACCTTCCTCCTTGATGGATACCTTTGCCCATAAATGAAAACCAAGTAATCCTTGTGGTGTAAACCAAAAGAAGTTACCAAAAAATAGGAAACATCCTTCCTCGAGATCATTTCGTTTATTTTATTTCTCCACTACCTCAATTATACTTAATACATTAATAAATAATAGAATTATTATAATAAATACATGGAGATTATTTTATTATAAGGTTTCAACGTACAATTACACACCCTTTCATCTAATGGGTGACAAACTTACCATTCTTCTGTACGACAACTACCTCATTTCGAAACGATGTTGTTCATTATTTCCTATACCGCCTATCATGGTTGGGAATTTTGATGGAAAATATATGTTTATATAATATATATGTAATGTAAATTATTTATTTTTTATTTTGTAATTATTATATAAAAATTACATTCATGTTTCATTTTGGGTAAATATACTAATTTTGTTTGTCAATGTGTGGACAATCGCATCCTCAAAGCGATGTGATTCGTTCACACACTACACAGAATGTATTAAGGATGGGTTTAGTGAAATTTTAGGATATATATGACATAATAATTCTTATTTAATGATAATATATATATATATATATATATTCTATTTACATTCTTTCATTCAGTATAACAAAGAAAAATGGAAACATAGTTCATGCATACATACAACCTAATGTCTCCATGAATGGTGTATTTCATTTCTTATTTATATATTTTTTAGATTATTATAAATAAATATATGTTGAATATAATTTTTTTTTATCATAGTTCACATATTTGAAATCATTAATTATGTTTGAGGATAAAAATATAATAAATTAAGACACATGGGAAAAAATAGGATATTACCCGAAGAGAAAACATAACTCCGAATTGTTAATATGCAGGTAATATAAAGTCATAATAAAACAATATATTTTATTTAAAATAATAACATGGCTCTATAATATATATATATATATTAAACATATATTTATTATACAAGAGGTTTGTATGAGTACTAAGATTTTCAAGACATAATGTAAGGGAATTTCTAGTCTCCCTTATATTTCTATGATATTTACGCCTTATTGGCCATTAATTTGTTTTGTGTGGTATATATAAATCCCATGAATATATTATATAATTAGTATATTTAAATTTAGGTGTTTTTACATATCAATTTTATGATCTCTATTTTATGGGGTTTATGTTTCAAAAGATATTATGTTGGTAAATTAGTTTTGTCTCAATTTTCCTTGGAGAAACATGCCATGAAATTTAGAAACCATGTTTTCAAAAATGTTTTCAAAAAAGATATTTGAAGATAATTATCAAGTAAAAATTATTTCAAAATTGTTTCAAAATTTTCAATATTTTTTTAAGTCTTCAAATTATTTTCAATGAAATAGTTTTCAAAAATGTTTTTCAAAATATTTTCAGTCATCATTTATACGTTTTCTAGGAAAATGATTTTCCAAATTTTTTAAATATTTATATATTTGTTTTATTTGAATTTTTTTTAATATTTTTTCAATATTATCTTATTATTTTTCTTGGAAAATGAATTTCCGAATATTTTAATTAAGAATTTATATGTTTTAATAGAAAATAATTTTCTAAATATTTTCAATATTATTTTTTATTTTTCGAAGGTAAATTGTATTCAAATTTATTTCAAGCCATAATTTAATGCTTTCAAAATATTTTCAATGATAATGTTTTTTCAAAAAAAAATTATGATTTCACTTTGAGTTTTCATGTATTTTTCATGTAAAATGGTTTTCAAAATATTTTCAAGATTCATTTATATTTTTTAAAATTAATTATAAATTAAAAAGGGTTTTAAAAATTATTTATGTTTTAAAAAGTGTTTTTTTCATAGTGGAAAATGTATTTTCACAGTGAAATGTTTTGAATAAATTTTAAATTTTTCTATATAAGAAAAGTATTTCCCAAAATTGTTTTATGGAAATGATTTTTGTATGAAGAATATTTTACTTAAGAAATGTTTCATGAGATATTTAAATATCCTTCTCTATATATGAATCTATACTATATTATAGTTTAATCTTTATTTGTTATATTATATAAGAATAAAATTTATATTCATTCATGAATTCTTTATGTCTAAATATCATGATGTTTATGAAACCCGTTTCTCTTCAATTGGTTATATGGTTTTGAACCCCACTTCTTTCCAGGGTTTTGCATTGATAAAATTATTACAAAAACTATATTTTTTTATTGGTTATGATGTGATGAAATGTTTATGATACCTATTTTTGTTTATGGGATATGATAAGATGTTTAAGAAATCCATCTCTTTTTTGGTCAATTATATGATTAATGTTTTATTATCTTATGGAACATATACGAATGGTTTTATTATGTGATGGGTGGGACCTATATCTCCATCCAATGCATTGGGTAATGATTTATATGTCATGATATAAATATGGGAATCAAGTTAACAAGCTTGATCCACTATGTGATGATGGGGAAACCATATTCCTTACAAAAGGCCTAGAATTGGGGATGGTGATGTTTCCATCCATGTAGGTGTAGTCACCATGAAAATGTTAGATGTTAAAACCTACTCATTTAAGGGAATATGGGGAAACCTTATTCACTATGGGAAGATGGGAAAACTTGATCCTATATGTGAAGATGGGGATAGTCAATCCAATACTAGGAGAGGACTGTAACTAGGGATGGTGTTGTGTCCAGTCTAGTATTTATAGTTCCAATGAAGTTAACTGATAAGTTCTAGGATTGCACATTGACATATATGGAATGATATTACATGTCAATCTATATTACACAATTCCATGAATTATTCATATGTTATGATTTCATGGATCATTCCCTTGATTCATGCATGATTTATGTCTTGTGAACTTGTAATATATATTCCATGATTTAGGTTTATGATCTCAGATATGTAGGGTATGACCTTCTAATGTTATGATTACATTGTAATACCCTTATACTCATGTTTATTATAACATATATCCCTTTTATAACCTTAATAATCACATGATCTCAACCCTTTTTATGTTTCATTCCCCATGTTATGATGACATAGTTTAGATATGATATTTATAATAGGGGTTACAGTTTTGGAGAACATTGTGGGAAATAAAGTAGCTCACTCATCTAACCCCAATTATGTTTCCATGTTTCTAAAGGCATTAATCCAACAAGGTATTTGGATATATATTTTTGTAATTTATTATTTTTTCTGAGAAAATGATATAATGTCTCTATACCATATTACACTGTTCTTATAGTTGGTAGTTGATCAATGATTTATTAAACCTTTATATTCTAGAATGAGAAAATATAGTGATATCCCTTGGTATATTTCTAAGGATTTTATAGGGAGGTCTGTAAGGATAAAGTTAAAAATAAGTTAGGATTTAGATAAATGTCTGTGAATTGTTTTTAAATGGAGAGTGTGTGATTTTCAATAAACACATATATATCAATATAGTACATGTGGAAATGGTTTGGGAAAAGTTGCACCTCAGTGTAACAAATCTGACTAGGTGCATTGAGCCTGACTCGAGAGTAACTTTGTATATAAAAACTAGCATTAATGTTTTGCTATATTGAAACTCTTAGGGGATTTTATTTTTTAATTGTTAAAATATTCATGAACATTATGAATGAATTAAAAACAAGTTTTATATGAATGAATTAGGATAAACCTAATGATTCATTGATTAATGAATGTTTAATTATTTAGACATCATATATATGGGTTTTCATGATTATGTGGTTTCTCACTATGAAAATTTTTTCTTAGTAAATTATTTATGGTATTAGTAAATGCTGAGAAGCAGGAAAAACTGGATTAATATTGAATGTGAATGAACATTTTCTATTGTGCAGTTAAATGGGATGGTTTCTAGAGTGAAGGATATTTTTATCATGTGTAGTCAATTTTCATAGAACATGATTAAAAACATTTACCTTTAACATCTATCAAAATCACCAAGGATGACAAATAACTTGTTTGATAAGATTTTTTCTAATGGAGTCCCTAGAGGAAATATGATCTTGTTCCCTCTGGGTCCAGAATTTATAATCAATTATCCAATTAAATTTTATAGAGGAACAAGAAGAAGTAGTTACAATGGAATAGGACACAAAGCGGGTTACTTTAAATTAATGATGTAGGGTTTGGTTAATTAAATGGATGAAAATAGTGAACTATCTAATACATCATCAAATGTTAAATGATTCATGAGTGCAAGGAATAGTAATTATGGAAATCAATGTCCATAGTGGAAATCTCCTAAAGATAATTAACAATTTAGTATTGGTAATAGTTATATTGATGATGATAATGAATCTACATATGAAATGTCAAAAGAAATAGTTATTATTTAATAGGATGTGGTATCCTTTTTTTTAATTCTGTATGATTATGAATAATAGGGGGTTTTACGCATTTATATTCAATAATTATGTTACATGAATGGTGAAATATATATAAGGAATATTAATTTAATGTTTTTCATGAAAGATTTAAAATATTATATTTAATTTTTCCATTGTATTTGAGAATTAATTTAATGGAAATGAACTATTTTGAATAAGGGAAGATAACCATTAATACTTTCCTTATGTGAAGACAATTTTGTTTTGATATAGATATTTGGGATATAAAAAATTTAATTGGTCAGTACATATTACTATATATATAATTAATTATTTTTGGAAATGTGGTTTATGGTATCATTGATTAATTTTACAATTTTGTTTGGATTTAAGAAGTATATCTAGTAATATTTGGGATAAGAAAGATTGTATGATTTTAAAGAGGATTTTTGTTAATTATGGTTTTTACCATGTTTCAAGAGAATTTATAATGAGGGTATTCATTTATTTGGAATGTGAAAACCAAGTGTCAATTTTTGATATATGGAGGATAAATGTTAAATGGATTTCAATAGATTATTAATAATTTTATTAATTTTAATTTTTTTTGAAGGGTTATAAGGTTAACCATTTATAGATTTTTTAAGATAAAATTTAGATGAATTTTTTCAGATTAAAGTAATATCTTAACACATGAGGATTTATGCGTAATGGATAAACTTATCTAACAACATTTGGTTTATGGAAACTAAAGAGATATAAGAGGTCTTATCATGGATCTCATGATCTGTTCGTACTTTTGGAATGAAAAATTCACCATCATTCTTAGAGAAATAGTTGAATTGGAAATTATTCAAGGCATGACCAAAGGATGAGATTTTAATTATAAGGGGAATGAAATCACGATTTTATAAACTCACATGAAAATTATTCAATAATAGGGAAGGAATATTATAATCGAAAAGGTCATCCCTGTAATTTTTTCCAATCAATCAAATGGTCCCATAAATCATCATAAATTTATAGATTTGTGATTGTTAAAATTCTCCAACAAATGTTCTATATTACTCTCCCCTATAATTTTATAGTTATATATCTATTACATGTCCATGAATTTAATTTTCCCCGATGTAATCATATATGGAAACCCAGCTATGTGTTACTTTGTGTAAAAATAATGGTTACTAATTTCATTTTTAAAGGATGTTTTAAAGTTAATTTTAATGATGAAGGTTTCTATTAATGGAAGATAAAATTATTAAACCACTCATAATGAAAAAAAATTATTGTAAAATTAATTTAAATGGGTTAGGATGTAACACCTTAATTTTTCAGGAAATATTTGTTTTTTAATTAATTTGATCTTTTTGATATTTTTCACTTAATACAACACTGAATATAGCTTATGTTATAAGAAAGCACCATGTTATTCTTTCTTTTTACGCTAAAACATGTTAATAATTAATTATAAGATACCCTAGGATATGTTTTCCCTACACACGACACTTAAATGTCTTGCGTTATACTCAACACTGACTTAGCTTACGTTGATTACAAAAATTGGTTTCCATGAAACAATATTTTTTATTATGATTAATAAAAAAATATAGTTGAAACCTAAAATTTAAACATAATAATAATAATAATAGTAATAAATGTTTCTAAATATATTTATAATGGTTTTATATTAATAAAACATAATGACGATAAAAAAAATATGTTTTCAGTAAAGTCCTTATATGTTGGGAAATACTATTTTCTCAAAAAAATACATTTTATGTACTTATATGATCAATGATAAAATTAATTTTATAAAATATTAGAAATTTAATTTTTTAAATTAATCACCACTTCTTTAATCATAAGGTTACAATTATTTTATGGTGAAATTTTATGATTTTTCTGAGAAATATCATTATTGTGTGAATAGTGCAATATAATGAATTTAAATTCAAAAATGTTTTTTCATAAAATATATTTATATATATAAATTATAATTTATGTTGGTTTTAAAGAAAAAATAGATCAATTATATATATATATTAATCAAATTTTATTCATTTTAATTATTTTTATGTTGAATTTAGATATAAAATCATAATGATCTTTTGACCATTCTAACATTAAAAACTCACATTCTCTCCCCATATGTGAGATTAGAATTAGACAAAACTTTGATCTTTTGGAAAATTTAGTTTTGAAAATAAATGTTTATAATCATTAATAAATTTAAATTCAAATAATATAAACATAATTTTTGACCATAAAGTTTTCTGAAAGTGATTAAAACTAATTAAAGTGTTTAAGGTAAAATTAAAATTAACAAGGGACTATACCTTTATCCTATGGGACCACTTATGTTTGGAATTTTTTTCCAAATTATCAATCAATTATCCATAAAATAACCCATTATTTATCCATTTGGGTAGAAATTAATCCAATGAATCCCTTTGGTGAAAACCAAAAGGAGTTACCCAAAGAAGTGGTAACATCATTCCTCAAGCTCTTTTCCTTTATTTTCTTTCCCCACTACCTAAATTATAAATATTAAATTTATAAGAATTAGATGTAGTATCATAAATATTATGATATTTTTTTATTATATGGGATAAAACTATATTTATAGACACTTCCATTTAATGGTTAATGAACATACAATTCTTCTATACTGTGAACCACTACCTCATGAAATGATGTTGTTTTTTTCCATTACCACCAATCATGTTTGGGAATTATGATGGAAGAAATGTATTTAAGTGATATATATATTTATAAGATATATATTTTTAATTTATAATTATTTAATTATTATATTAAACATACCTTACTAGTTTCAATTTTGAGTAAATATGATAATTTTGTTTGGGGAAGAGTGAACTACAGCCTCCTCAAAGGGATGTTATTAATTCACAAATTACATGAAATGTATTAAGGATTTTATTAGTAAAATTATATGATATTTATGATATAGTAATTCTACTATAATTATAATATATATATACACATTTTAGTTACATTCTTTAAACATTATAATTAAAAATGGAAACAACATTCATGCATACGAACAAATTACCATCTCCAGGAAAGGTGTATTTCATATCAAATTATATCTTAAATAGTTTATTGTAAATACATGTATAAAAAATATAAATTATATTTATATTATGTTTTACATTATTTAAATCACTATATATGTGTGAGGACAAAAAATAAAACAAATTAATATATATTCGAAAAACAAAGACGATATTACCCGAAGTGAAAACATAACTTTGAATCGATAATAAGAGAGTAATGTAAAGTTTTAATAAATCCATATAAGTATTATGTATAAGAATATGGTTCTATAAAAGATATATAATTAACTTATATTTAGTATACAAAATATGTTTTCAACTATTACGAGATTCAATTCATAAGGTAAGGGGATTTCTAGTCTATCTTTTTTTTCTGTTAAATTTATGCCCTATTCACAATTCATTAATTTTTTGTGGTGTATATACAACCCATAAATATAATATATTATTGGTATCATTAAATTTATTGGTATTTACCTATCCATTTTATGACCTCTAATTCATTGGGTATCTGTTTCAAAATATACCAAATTAGTAAAGTAGTTTTGTCTAAATTTTCGTTCTTTGAGACAAATGCCATGACCAAAAAAAACCATGCAATAAAAAATGTTAAAAAAATTTGTATTTTAAGATCAATTTTTTGGAAAAAGGTCTAAATTTTTTTATGGTTTTCAATATTTCATTTTATGTTTTTGAATTATTTCTATTGAAATCATTTTGAATTTTTTGTCAAGATTCATTTTTAAAGAAATGGTTTCTAAAAGGTACTCATTGTATTTTTATATGTTTTTAAGTGGAAATGATTTTAAATTATTTTTCAAGATTCATATATATTTTTTCAAGTTGAATTATTTTTATAATATATTAATGATTATTTTTTATGTTTTCAATGACAATTATTTTCAAAATGATTTCATGATTTTTTTATATGTTTTAATGGATTTTTTTTTAAAAATTATTTCAAGACTTATTTTTTATTTTTCTATGTAATTTAATATAACAAGGAATCCCAAAATGTTTTCATTATTTCCATATTACATTTATGGGGTTTCCAATAAAATTTAATATATTTTCAGGATTTCTTTATATTTTTATAAAGATATTTTAAATGAAAAAGGATTTTCAAAATGCTTTATGTTTTTATAGAATTTTCTTTAAGGAAAAAATGGAACTTTTCTAAATAATGTTTTAAATTAATTTTTAATGATTTTTATATCAGAATTGGATTTTATTAAAGGTTTAATTAAAAGGATTTTTAATTGAAGGATATTTTTCTAAGGAAACGTTTTATCTGATCATTAAAATAATTCTCCATATACGATTTCATACTTTGTTATAGTTTATGGTTAATTGGGGACATGATCCAAGACATCGATTCATATTACTTCATATGTTTTTTATATCTTAATAGAATGTTTTTTATGACATGCATTCCTATTCCATGTGTTATATTTTTTTGTAACCCACTTATTTTCATAGATTATGGTTTGATTATATGACTATGAAAACTATATCACTGCATTTGGTTAGGATGTGATGAAATATTTATTAAACCCATTTAGTTTCATGGGATATAATATGATGTTTTTGAAACACAAATTTTCTTATTGATCAGGATACGATTAATGTTTTATTATATTTTGGAACATATCAGAATGGTTTTATTATGTGATGAGTGAGATGTATATCTCCATATAATGCATTGGGTAACAATTTATATCTTGTGAGATAATGATGGGAATCATGTAGATGGTCTTGATACACTATGGGAAGATGTGGAAACAAAATCCATTATAATGAAGGGACTACTATAAGGGATGGTGGTGTGTAACTCATAGTATTTGTTATCCCTATAAAGATGTAAGATGGGGAAACCCGATCCATTAATAGAAGATCAGTAATCCCAATCCACTATGGGAATATTGGGAAACCTAATCCACTATAAGAATATGGAGAATATAGATCCCTTAAAATGAATATAATACAACTGGGGATGGTGGTGTGCCCCGACTTATAGTTATATTCCCCATGAAGTTCAATAACAAGTTCTAATAATGTCTATTGACTTATAGGTAATGATATTACATGTTTATGTATATGTCGCAATTACATGTATTATTCAAATGATTTACTTTCAGGGCTCATGATCGTTATTCCCTTATGATTGCTATTTTATAAACTACTAATATATATGAAATGATTTATGTTTGTGGTCTTAAATTTACAAGGTATGATATTATAATTCTATGACTATGTTCTCATACCCATATGCCCATGTTTATGGTTAAAAATCTCCCATATTTACTGTTATTGAGGATCTGATCTCACCACATTTTATCATTAATTCCCAAATTTATGGAGATATATTTTAGGCATGATATGAATAATATAGGTTCTAGTATTGGTTAACCTAGTGGGAGATAATGTATCTCACTCATGTACCAATATTAATGTTTCTATTTTTCAGAAGGTACTAAACAAACATGGTATTTGAGTAATATTTTTTATAATTCATTATGTATTTGGAAAAAAATAATTCAATGTATATATGTCGCATAAAGAACATTTTTTAAAGTTAAATTTAATTTAATTCCCATTCAACCTTTGTTTTTGGGGTTTCCCATTCATTTTTGGAGGAAAGGGTGAATTTTTATGATTTGGGCCAAATCGAGAGCCCATTTCCTAATGTAAAAACTGATTTTGATTATTTTATAACTATTTCATTTTTAAATATTATTCACCCATTCCACATATAAATTATCCTACACATACATTTTTACACTAAAAATTCAATTTGGACCCCTTAGGAATCCATAATTAAATGAGTATTTGGAATTTTATTTAAGAATTAGGCCAACCGAAAATCCCATTTTCCTTTTTTAATTTTTTTTTATTTTTCTAATATCATATTCATTATAATGAATTTTTCGGTGATTCCACATCCATTTTGACCCTAATAATCCCAGGCGCGCTCTCATTTCCATTCCCACCTCCTTGGAGCTCTTTGACATCGCAAATTGGGGAAGAAAATCATAGGGTGTCTCAAATCATATATAATTGAAGAGGTAACTTCATCCCTTATAAACTCTTTAAATTATTACTCTTTTCCCTCCATTATAGTTCCTAAATGACCTCATAAATATTTTTCGAAAAAATCCTGTATTTTGGCAATTTTCAATTTCATCTACTATTGATTTGGAGCGATTTTTTTGGGATTTTTAAAGATGGGGAGTCCATTTCATTCCTCTTTAAATTACTTAGGGTTTCATTTGTTTTTATTAGGGTTTATTCCCTCTTTCTTGAAGTTCCAATTGACCAGGGGTTAGGGTTTCAATCCTAAGGTTTAACCCTGGGTTTTCTTTTCCAAATCTTGTGGTTTTAAGTTTGTTCTATGTCCTTAATGGTGCAGTGGTGGTGCAAAATAATTTTCACACAGTGATTCAAGGGTTTTATTTAATTTGGTAGGTGATTCCACATGCATGAAATCTATGTGAATTGAATTGATATTTTTTTGAAATCATAATGTTCATTTAATTTTATGGTTGCTGCAAAAAATAGTTTTAGTGTTTTTCGTAATTCAAATAAATTTTTAATGCCAATTTTAGGAGAAATTGGCGGGTTTTCAAGAAATTCTCTTGTTGGTTTTTTGGGGCTTCCCTATCACTAATTATTTTATTTTATTGGAATGTACTAGGGCCTAAATTACTTTTTTTCATGTTGATCCCTTTTGTTTGTTGCTGCAAAAGTTGGTTTCAACGATGTTGTGGAACTTGTGAACTTTAAGTGTCTTGTTTGTTTTAAAATATATATTTTACAAAGATTACATTTCTTAGTTCACTTGGGTCTTCACTAAAATTGATTTGTTGGTTTAACTGAAATGTATAAGGCCGCATTTTATTTTTTGTTAACATATTGGTGTGCATATATTTTGCAATGTGGGGTATTCAGGAAGTGTTGGGTGCAAAACAATGCGGTTTTTGAGAAATTGTTTTATGGAAAATCAATGTTTTTGGTTATGTGTTTTAAATTGTATAAAGTGTGTATAGCTAATGTATTTATTGTATGTGTCCATTATTGGTGTTTTTATATGAAAATTGATGCATTTGGAATGCTGAATTTGTTTGAGAACGAAGGGGGAATCCCTGGTACCTAGGTGGGGCGGATGCGTACTAGTAAGGCTAGTGGACCAGATAGGTTTTGTCCCTGTTTCACCTTGCATTTGGATAAAGACAACTCTAACTAAGCTATATGGATGATTATTTGGGACCACTATGTTATGGGTATGTTAACTACTATTGTCTCATGAGCGAGAACGGATTTTACTATGGATACTTTACACCGAGGTATGAGGTACATGGGGCCCGAGACGCTCAAGTTTCTAGGGGTGTTCCCAATTTGGTTTCTCATTGTGTTTTTGGTATTTTCCAATGTATTTGGGTGTTTTAGGAAGTACATTACAGTAGATAACATGTCTATTTAAATGTATCTACATTTTATAAATTTTACCTTAAAAATGTTTTCAATTGAAAGTTGCATATTGTGGATTTTATCACTGCCTTTCTTGCATACTAAAACTGCTTTCTTTTTAATATTGTATTCAATCCTCTTTGGAATCATTGGGTGGTATCCAATTTGTCATAGTCTCACACCCTACATGCACCCCTTGGGTGTAAGTAGACTTGGTTATGTTAGAATCGTGTAAAGGAAAGTCTAAGGGTGATGGCGGTTCGGGGTGTTAGTCCCCATCCATGGGACAGAGTTGTATGGTTGACTTGTGGGAGATGAAACCTAGTAGTTTGGAGTCCATGGTTACAAGTTTCTGCTATATTTATTTTTATTTGGACAACTTTTAGTTTCCTTAAACAAATTTATTCAAATCTGGTTTTTTTAATAATTGTTTAGCATGAATATTTCAAATTCTAATTATTGTTTGTTTTTTTATGTTTTATGCTTTCATTCTTGGGTAAATCATCCCCAAGCCATATTTTTTGATACTCGTTCACTTCTTCCAGGCCGTGGGGATAGGGAATGCCCATAGGGCCTTGGAATGGGCCGGGTTTGGTGCGGGTAATAGTGATGTCCAGATTCAGTTCATGACAAAATGGTATCATATGAGGTTAATGTTTTTTGGTTATATTGCTATTTTGGGATGAGTTGGGATAGAAAGGATCTAGGAATTTTGGGGATCGGGGTTTTGGTTGTGAGTAGGGTGCATGTCCCACACCTCTCATGGCATACATTGAGTCACCAAGGGTTGTTTGATTTTACGGATTGACTCCACTTCCAGGAGAGACGTGTGGGATGCAGACCACATGTGGACATTAGGCAGATGTGGAGTAGTTGATTATTTTATTACTGAAATGTGTTATGTTTATTTATATTTTATGTATTTGATTACAATTTTCATAATTTTGGTATTGACTATTATTTTGTGACTGTTTCATTTTGTAGCAACATACCTCCTCTGAAAGCTCCCATGCGCCCACAGGTGGAAGTTAGGGAAAGTTCTCCCACATCGATTGATTAGATGAACATAATGGTTGTGGTTCGGGCTATCCATTGTTGGGGAGAGAGACTAGCTCCTGCTCTTATTCCTATTAGGCCTGAAGCGACAAGTCCTAGAAATGATAAGGCACAAGAGTTTCTGAAAAACAAGCCTCTTACCTTCTGAGGTAGCTCAGAACCCCATGAAGCAAAAGAATGGATCTAGAAGATCGAGTGTATGTTTTAGTTCCTAGAAACACCAGAGGATCTTAGGGTGAAGTGTGCCTCCTTCCTATTGGAGGGTCCCAGCCATAAGTGGTTGGAGTTAGTGCTTTAGTCTGGGAAGAATGAGTAGATTCACTGGGGAGATTTCAAGGCTATCGTTAATGAATAGTACTACCCTGAGATGTTGGCTTATTCTAGGTCTAGAGAGTTCATGGATCTTGTTCAGGGGAATCTATTAGTTCTAGAGTATGCCAACTGTTTTGCTGAGTTGGTTTGGTATGCTCCAGAAATTGTCTTTAATGAGCAAGTGAAGTCCTAGAGGTTTGAGAAAGGCTTGCGACCATAGATATACTCCAAGTTGTTCTTTTTTAAGCTGAGGACCTATGCTGGGGTGATTGATTAGCTGTAAATGGTGGAGATTTATAGGAATGGTAGGGATGGTTTCTATGGTTCAGTATCTGCAGTGGGTAGTGGAAGCTCCTCAGAGAAGAAAAGGAAGCAGGGGGATCATGTGAAAAAAGGAGGTGGAAGTTCATTCCACTCTTCCAGGATGTTTTCTTCTATGGCATCTGATGAGAGATCAGTCATGTGCCACCAATGTGGGAAGCCCATTCATATCTGACCAGCATGTACATTTCTTCTGAAGCCTTGTAACCAGTGTGTAGGTATGGGGCATTTACAGTAGTTTTGAGGTGTGGAACGTCCAATCCAATGTGGGTTAGGGTCACTGGCTTCAAGAGGAGTGTCAACATTTTCTGAGCCGTCGAGGACTGGGGGATATTGATTTAGAGGTCGGGGTGTTATGGTTTGATCATCTAGTGGGCAGAGCCAGTTCAGGGCATAGCCATAGGCTAGCAGTCATCTTCAAGAAGAGACTGGATATCTCCATGCGGTGGATCAGGAACCAGAAGGATCAGAGGTGGGACAGTCGAGAGTTTGAGATACCGTTATGATTAAATATTGTATAGAAGATCTTTTTTGATAATGGTTCCTTTGTTTCATTAATTTAGGCCTTTTTTGGACATTCTGAATTTCCCAACTGATTTAATGTCTTTCGCGATGGTGTTGGATAAACTGCTGGGAATGAAGAAGGGGAAGGGTCTCAGGTGCCTGTCGTGTGCAATTTCTATGTCAGAGGTTTAGATGGAGTGGTACCTTTTAGTCTTCGATATAGTACTTTATGATGTCATACTCAGGATACATTGACTAGTACACTTCTAGGAACACATCGATTTCTCTAAAAGGCATGTGGGTTTCACAGCACCTGATGGGAGTCGTCGGGTTTTTCATGCAGAATGGGATCCTCGATCAAGTCACACAGGGCCTCCACTCCCAGAGTTGGGAAGTTTTATATTCCAGTTATCTTTTCTCATGCTAGAGGATGGTATTTCCCCTGAATATTCACTAGATCTTGTAGTAATTGAGTTTTCAGAGGTATTCCCGGATGATTTTATATGTTTTCCCCCAGAGCGGGATGTGGAGTTTTCAAAAGACCTGGTGCTGGGAACATAGCCAATATCTCTCCCCTCTTATTGCAGGCCCCCCACAGAGTTGATGGAATTAAAGATACAGTTGGAAAACATTGAATCCCAAAGATTCATTCGCCTGAGCGTCTCTCCTTGGGCCACTCATGTGTTTTTCGTAAAAAAAGATAATGGATCCCTCCGGTTGTTCATTGACTACTAGAAGCTGAATAAGGTAACAATTAAGAATAAATACCCTTTTCTCAGAATAGAGGATTTTTTTGATCATTTTAATGTGAAAAGTTGTTCTCAATGATAGACCTACATTCGAGGTATCATCAACTTCGGGTGAAAGAGTAAGATATCCCAAAGACAGCCTTCAAAGCAGGTACAACCACATTGATTATTTGGTCATGCCCTTCGAATTGACCAATGATACAGTGGTCTTTATGGAACTCAAGAATAGGATGTCTCATCAGTATCTTGATTCCTTTGTTGTGTTGTTCGTGGATGACATTCTGGTATACTCTAGCTTTGAGGAGGAATACGAACATCACTTGAGGATCATTTTGGGTACATTATGGGATCACTGCCTCTAGGAAAAGTTGTCAAAGTGCACTTTCAGGACCAGGGAGGTGAGATTTTTATGGCATGTGATCTCAGATCATGGAGTTTTAGTGTACCCCAAGAAAATTAGTGTGGTATTTCCATGGGAGAAACCGAAGAATGTGTTCGAGATCGGGAGTATTCTTTTCATGGCTGGTTATTACAAGCGATTCGTTCAGGATTTCTCTCGGATTGCTTCACCGGTGACTGCCCTCACCAAAAAAGGGGTGAATTTTTAATGGTTTCTAGATTGTCAGGTGTCGTTCAAGGGGCTAAAGAGGCGGTTGAATGCCACCGCCGTGTTTATTTTTCCAGAGGTTGGAAAGTGATAGGTTGTATGTTGGGATGCATTAGGTATGGGTCTTGGGTGCGTGATTATGTAGGATGATCATGTGGTTGCGTATGAAACTCACCATCTTTGACCACATGAAAATAACTACCTGACCCATGACTTGGAGTTCCAATTGGTCATGCATGCTTTGAAGACATGGCATCACTACCTCTTTGGGTAAAAGTTTGGGGTCTACTCTGATCACAAAAGCATGGCTCATATCTTATCGCAGAAGGACCTGAACGTGAGGCATCATCGCTGGATCTAGAACCTGTAGGGGTTTGAATTTGAAATTTTTTATACCATAGGAAAGGGTAATGTAGTGGTTGTAGCCTTGAGTAGAAGGGTTCCAGTGTAGACTTTGAGGATGTCCAGTTATGAGTGGACAATGATGGGGATCTTTTCTCAAATGCATGTGGAGACCAGGGAACACAATGGAGGGGCATTCTTGGCGATCATCCAATTGAACCCTTCTCTATTGAAGTTGATTCAGCATGATCATCCTAGTGATAATCATTGTTATTGGTCCAAGTAGTTCCTTCATAGTGGGGAGACATCCTCTGATTGGTCGTCGTCTCCCGAGGGAAACTTGTGCTTCAGGGGTCGTTCAGTAGTGCAGTTATCTCTGTGGAAGGTGGTGATGAAGGATAGCCACCAGTCTCAATGGGATGTCAATCCGAGTGCCACTAAGATATATTATGATATCCTTCGGTAGTTTTGGTGGCCTGGAATGAGATGGGACAAAGAAGACATTGTTTCAAGATGCTACACATGCAAGCAGGTGAAAGCAGAGCACCAAAGGCCTTCTAGTTTGCTCCAACCACTACCCATTCCTACCTAGAAGTGAGACATGGTCACCATGGACATAATTATTGGATTACATCATACACCTTGGGGTAAGAATTCCATTTGGGTGGTGATTGATCATATGAACAAATTAGCCCACTTCATTTCAATAAAAGATACAACTAAAGTGGATGAGTTTGGCCATTTGTATCTTTAGGAAGTGGTGAGACTCCATGGTGTACCATCATAAGTTTATCAAATAGAGCCCCCCACTTCAATTCTTGATTTTGGGAAGGCCTTCTGAAGTCCATGAGGTCTCATATTAAGATGAGCACGAAATACCACCCTCAGACAGATGGTCAAACCGAGTGGGCGAATCAGATTTTGGAGGAAATGCTTCGTGCATGTGTCATGAACATTGGAGGTTCTTGGGATATACATTTGCTATTGGTTGATTTTTCTATTAATAATAGTTTCCAATACTCTATTCGAAAGGCCCCTTATGAGGAACTCTATTTTCGGCCATGTCGATCCCCCCTATGTTGGGTAGTGGTAGGAGAGATTCACTATTGGGGTTGAGCCTTGTCAGGATACTTCTGAGAAGGTCAAGTCGATCAGGAAAAACTTATTGAATGCTCAGAGTCATCATAAGTCATATGATGACTGAATGCAATGAGATCAATAGTTTGATGTTGGTGATAGTGTATTCTTGAAAGTGGCCCCTCTTCTGGGCCACCGTCGATTAGGGAAGCAAGGGAAGATGACACCGCGGTATATATGGCCCTTTGAGATCATTGAGCATATTGGAAATGTTGAATATAGTTTGGCCTTATCTTCCCAGTTGACATCCATCCACAACGTCTTCCATGTATCCCTGTTAAGGAAATACAACCAGGATCTGTCCCATGTGATGAGTTGGGAAGAACTGGAGATAGAGCCGAACATGTCTATTTTAGAGTGGCTAGTGAAAATAGTGGACTCCTGAGAAAAGGTTCTTTGGGGGAAGTCAATTTTGCTGGTCCGAGTTCATTGGCAGTATGGTAGTGATACTCATGAGACATGGGAGCGTAAGTCATGGGTCGAGGAAGAGTACCCATTCCTCTTTTCAAATCAACCATCATGTTGACATTCCGTGGTGGAAAGTATTTCCTGGTAGAGAGAATTTTCACATAAATAACTTATTTAAAAGATAAATTTCATTTAATTTTCATTCATTCTATGTTTTAGTGGTTACATATTCATTTTTGGAGTAAAGGGTGAGTTTTCTTGATTTGGGCCAAATCGAGAGCCCATTTCGTGATTTAAAAACCAATTTTGATTATTTTATAACTATTTCATTTTTAAATATTCATTACCCATTACACTTTCCAAATATCCTCCAATGACCTTTCAACACCAAAAATGCAATTTGGACCCCTTAGGAATCCACAATAATGGGGTATTTGGGTTTTTATTTATGAACTGGGCCAACCAAAAAGCCCATTTTCCAATTTTAAATTGTTTTTTAATTTTTTAATATCTAATACATTATAATGATTGTTTTAGTGATTATACCTCCCTTTCGACCCTAATTATCCTAGGAGTTCTCCCATTTACTTTCCCCCCCTCCTTGGAGCTCTTTGATATCATGAATTAGGGAAAAAACATCATTGGGTGTCTCAAATCGGCTTGAATTAAAAAGGTTAATTATTACCTTCTTAACTCTCTGAAATATTACTCTCTTCCCTCCATTCTAGTTCCTAAATGAAATCATAAATCTTGTTCAAACTACCCCTAAATTTCAGCTATTTTAAATTTAAGATACTATTGTTTTGGAGTGATTATTTCAGGATACTTCAAGTAACTGAGCCCTTTTCGTTCCTCTTTAAAATTTCATAGGGATTTATTTGTTCTTATTAGGGTTTATTCCCTCTTAATTGTAGTCCCAAATGGCCAGGTGGTAGAGGATCAAACCATGGTTTAACCATGGGTTTTATTTCACAATCCTTGTGGTTTTAGGTTTGTTCTATGTCCTTATTGGTGCGGTGTTGGTGCGAATTAATTTCTGCATGGTGATTCAAGGGTTTTCCTTAATTTGGTAGGTTATTCCATATGTGTGCAACCTATGTGAATTTAAATGATGTTTTGATGAAATTTTCATGTTCATTTAATTTTATGGTTTCTTCAAAAGATAGTTTTAGTGGTATTTGTAATGAATATAAATTATTAATGCCAATTTTAGAAGAAATTGGGGGTTTTTCATGAAAGTCTCTTCTTGGTTCATTTGGGTCTTCCCTATCACTACATATTTTATTTTATTGGGATTTAATAGGGCTTAATATATTATTTTTAATTTTTATACAATTTTTTTTTCTACGAATGTTTTTTAATGGTTTTATGGAACTTGTGAACTTTAAGTGTCATGTTTGTTTAAAAATGGATGTTTTACAGAGATTACACTTCTTGGATCAAATGGGGCTTCCCTAAAATTTATTTTTTGGTTTAATTTAAATTTATATGGCTGACTTTTCTTTTTTGGTAACTTATAGGTGTGTATATAGTGTTCAATGTGGGGTTTTTAGGGAGTGTTGGGTGCAAAAAAAATGCAGGTTTTTGAGAAATTGTTTTATGGAAAATCAAAGTGTTTTGTTGTGTGTTTTAAATGGCATAAAGTGTGTATAGATAATTTATTGTTTTTAAGTGACCAATATTAGTGTTTTTATATGGAAATGGATGCATGTGGAATTCTGAATTTGTTTGATCACAATGGGGGAAGCCTGGGCACCTAGGTGGGGCGAATGTGTACTAGTACGGCTAGTGGACCGGATGGGGTTTTCCCTGTTTCACATAGCATATGGATAAAGACAACTCTAACTAAATTATGTGGATGATTATTGGGCACCACTAGGTTATGGGTATGTTCCATACAGGTGGTTCGTGCACGAGAATGGTTTTCACTATGGTTACATTACACCGAGGTATGAGGTACATGAGGCCCAAGACTATCTAGTTCCTAGGGGTGTTCCTGATTTTTTTTGCTCATTGTGTTTGTGACATTTCCCATTTTATTTGGGTGTTTTTGGTAGTATGTTATAAAAGCTAAATTTTTATTGAAATGTGTGAAAATTATGAATATTTTTTCTTTAAAATTGTTTTCAATTGAAAGTTACATTTCTTGGATTTTATCAATGCCTTTCTTTGCATACTAAAACTGCTTGCTTTTTCACATTGTATTGCATCCTCCTTGGAATAATTGGGTGGTTTCCTATTGGGAATAGGCTCACACCCTACTTACACCCATTGGGTGTAATTAGACTTGGTTATGTTTGACTCTGGTAATAGAAAGGCTAATAGTGATGGCGGTTTGGGGTGTTAGTCCCCATCCTTGGGGCGGAGTTGTAGATACGGCTTGTGGGTGATGAACCCTAGTCTTATGGAGTCATTGGTGCTATATTTCTGCTATATTTATTTGTATTTGGACCAATTGTAGTGTCTTTGAACAAATATATTCATATATTGTTTTTTTAATAATTTCTTAGCATGAATATTTTATATTCTGATTATAGTTTATTTTTTTAAGTTTTATGCTTTCATACTCAGGTAAATCATTACTAAACTAGTTATTTTGATACATGAGAACTTGTTGCAGCCCATGGGGATAGAAACCACCCTTCAGGCCTTGGAATGGGCTAGTTTTGGTGTTAGTAATAGTTTCAACCAGATTCGGTTCATGACAATATATATGTTAAGATTGGGTTGTAATAGTAGTTAGTATCCAAATAAACTAATCCATTATGGTCCCTCGGTGTCTATTTGTGAAATATTTTTTATATTAATCTAAAAATATGTTTCATTCATATAATAAAATACTATGTTATTGAATTATATTTGGTAGAAACTTGACCATATATATTTTTTCCACATGTAATGAATCCCATATATAAACTAATATGAAGGCAGAACATCTCATAATAGTGAAACAGATCAGGATGTACATTTAATGTCACTATTAATTCCATATTTTTTATTACTAAATAAAAATATAATAAATTTATATATTTTTCTAATAAGGACATGGTTGGTGATGCGGCGGGTCTAAATTCAATAAGTTATGATGAATTATTCATTGGAAGTAAACTTGTATGTTGTTTGACTAAAAAACAGGAGAACACATCTCTTAACATTCCATAAATATAACACATATCAATAATTGAAGAATCCACTTAGCTACGATGGATGAAGAAATGTTTGTAAGATATTAGTGAAAATTTTTGACAACCTATTATGATATTTTGTGATAAAAAAATCAAATCAACCCCATGAAAATTCTATTACACCACTCTTTATGAAAACATATTGAGATCAAATATAACTTTATTATAGAAAAGGTGGACATAATAATGATCAAAGTGGGCCTTATGTAACTAATAAACATGTGTTATCAATCATGAATAATTAGTTAAGTACTCAAATAGTTAATAAACATATATTAAAACTTGGTTTTTAACCACTTCCCTCTAATCGAGGAGGTTCAAGTAATATACTCTCTAACCATTTTTATCTAACAATTTATACTGTTTTTTAGTTATTAGGTTATTTCCCTTTAGTATTTCTGTTAAATGTGGAGAATTTCTATAATGTTTAGATTTATTGAAACATTTATTGATGGTGATGTTTAGTTCTAATCAGGGAGATAATTCTATTTCTTAGAAAAAATTATTTTTTTAGATGAAGTACATGGTAAAAAAGTAAGGGAGAAATACAATCCATGGGGAATGATGTTTTAAATAGTCCAAAGATTAGGGTGAACTAGAATGAGGCACTACATGATCTATTGATCTCATTTTTCTACATTGATAATTTGTCATGTAGACTTAGTGTGATGGGTGAAATATTACATCCCACATGGAAGAAGTAAAATGTGTTCTTCATAATTGAATTTCATTTTTGGTTGAACACAAACCAAAATGGGGAGAATATTGGAAACAAACCATTATATGATAATGGCTAGTATAATATTTTTTCATACTCAGTAGAATTCTTAAAATAAGTGTGTGATATTAAATGGAAGATAATAAGTTTTGATATGTTATGTTAGTGTTCAATCATATTAATAGTTAAATTTCCTATATTTTCCATGATTTTTAGGTCAAAGGGAGATGTTTAACAAATTTTAGCCTCATGTACAATATTTCTATATGATTGTACAGTGGTACCAGAGTTGAAATATTACATGAATATCATATATGAATAAGAGTCTTTCACAAATGTCTATATTATTCAAATTATTGGGATAATGAATAAATGGGCGGGGTTTAGTGAAATACTATATTTGTCAACGTATATTATTAAAAAATATTGGGAAAGGAAAATTTTCACAATATGATTTCATGAAGCCACAATGTTTTTATATGGAGGAGATTTTCATTAAGCCGCAAAAGAATCATGCCATTTGTGAATGTAATATTGTATTATTTTGTGAATTATATAATTTGTGTATTACCCAAAATTTTTAATGTCGACATAATTTTAGAATAGGTAGTGGTGTTTTATATTTCTTGAGAAGGATGACTTCTGCAAAGTGGGGATTTAGGAAGGGATTAAGTGTATTATTATTCTTAGCGAGTCTTCTAGTGTATTTAACTTATCAATTACCATCCAATAACCATATAAAGGATCAGGAAGAAATTAAGGAATGATAAATGGGAATTAATTTCGTCATTTTTAATTAATAGATGTATTAATTGAAATATGAATCATCTGTTATTAAAAAATTGTTCATAATAAGAAGAATCGATTGAGGGAAGAAGTATCATTAATAAAGAAATATCATTTCTGAATTTATATCATTCATGAAACATTATCATTCATGGAATACTATTGATTATTAATATTTATCATTCAAGTGAATTAGAACCATTCTTGAATCACAAAAAATAAACAAGTTATGTGAAATGAGTTTTTGGTGATAATATTTTTTATGGAGAACATGAATCTGCATAGATATTACATGATTATTACTACTAGTTATTCATGAGATCGTGGATTTAAATACTTCATAATATTATATTTTTAATAATTAAAACCATAGTATATATTCTTGATTTCATGAAAGTGACCCTTATGTTGATGAACTAATATTATATCCTCCCATATTAGTGATAAAAGGAGGAGTTGGAGATAGTGTCTCAAGTGTTGTAGTTAATTATTCTAATAAAAAACTATAAATAAAGTGACTCTAAAAAAATTTATTATGATTGAATATTTATATCCACTATGATAGTGATTTTTGGTGGATTTTGGAATAATGAGACATCCCCATGATGTAATCCTTAAACAAAACCCTTTTTGGTGAAACATTTAAATTTTTTTTGAATTTATTTATTTTATGTATTTGTGATTGTGGTGGCTATGATATTATCATCAACATGATTAACATGTTCCTCTCAATGTGGGATCATGATACAACATAACACAAGAAAACATTTACACCCTAATTCACCCATGACTCCTAGGGCATGTTTGGGTCTCTTGGTTGCATCAAAAAAGTTTATACATAACAACAGAACACAGAGTAATATTACCATAACCATATTTTATCCAATGACTAAACCCTACCTAGAGATCTATTAATGGATGGTACATTAGTATCTCAATAAAACCTACCTTTAAAAATATCACTATATACTATCATAATGGAAAAACTTGAAGCTCTATAAGATAAAAATCAAACATGGTGGTCAACCTATATGTTAACTCTAAAAAGCATCAACACATAATATAACTTTCATTCACACAACCACAATGTCACTCAGGATACTTGTCTAATCCTACAACGTCATATAGAAAATACATCATGACAACTTGGAGGGAACATCACTATAATCAACTCAATAACAGACAGTTTTTACACTAATCTCATACTACATATCAAGATCTTGGATTAGGACCACTATACCATTGGGGCCATAACATATGAACTTAGCTAATATCATCAATAAAAAATAGTAGCACTAACTCCCACCTCAACTAAAGAGGATAATCTTATGTCTTCCCACCAAGGAACTAAGTAGGTAGGCTAACATCAACAAAATATAAACAACTATGTCAAGTCTAATGATTAAAATCTCGCTTTTTAGTTGGTTAATAGTAAGGTCTCACACCAAAACCCATGGTATTTAATGGCTATTATAGACCAATACAAAAATAAAACTAAACAATTGTCTCCATCTAGACTAACCTAACAACCACTCAAGGGAGAGTTATCTGTTATGGATCTTATTTTATCATGTATCATCATGAAATAATATATAACATATCCAATAATTCTAATCATGGAGAAAAAATATAATAATAAAATCATTAAAAAACACATCATTTCGCCCATATGGTCAAATAGGCCAAAACTAGTCTTAAGCAAGACCTTCATGATTTCCTTTAAAAATGAGACCCCAATATAATTTTAAAATCATTTAGAAAATGAATCACATATCATATATAATTATTTAAGGATATTATCTAGATCCTAAAAGAAAACATTCCTTGGAATCAACCTAATTTGTTTTGAAATATAAATAGAAATTATTTCCATAAATAACTACTTTTCCTATGAAATTACTCAAGGATAAAATTTCATTTAAAAAAATAAATGATGATTAATTTATAAAATAAAACTCATTCCATAAAACAAACCATAATATGGGTCAATGACACTCATTCAACTAAGGAACCAAAAATGAATAATTTAGAAAGTCATACGATCATTGTTGAATATAAATCTAATATAAGACCAACCTAATTTATGGGATTAAATCACACTTTGTCACACATTCATGCTAATGATAGAAATATAAATTTTAAAAAAACATAAAATCACTAAATGAGAATGAGACTCAATAATATAATTGATTCCTATTTCATATGATAATCGGAAAAACAATCACAAGATCATTTTGAACACCTTTAAGCCTATAATCACTTATATCATATAAAAACCAATCCAAATTAACAATCAAAACTTCTCAATATTAAAAACCTCCAATATAAATTCATGTATCCAAACACATTGACTGGCCCAATGGAAAAACAATCACAATAAATGAGGTGTGGTCTACTTTTGACACATACATGTACCTAAGACATACAATTTCTTAAATTATAATGACAATTCGATGACCAATTTCCCCCAACCTTTGCAAAATCCCTAATTAAATATTTAGGGAAACATACCTCAAGATAAATGATGAAAAGTAGCATGAACACCTCTTCATGGGTCCTGTTTTACCTTATGTGAGCAAATAACCATGAATAGAAATGATTCCATGAGGATCCAGTTTAATTATCTCTGTAAAATTTTTACAGGGTGTACCAAAATAAAAAGATGACAAAGAAGAATAACAAATAGGCTAAATAGAGTGATATTAACTTAATTCCAAGTAATTAATACGTCATGAACTACCTAAAATGAGGGGAGGTAAATGGGATATTTGTATAAACTCTCCCCTTCTGTCAAATGGATAAACAATTTGAGTCTAAAGGAGTGGACATGGAGTTTACATTTTATCCACCAAATTTATGAAAGGAACTCTATAAAAAACTAATTAGGATAGTTGTATCAATATGACCAAGGTACGTCATGGTGTGTTGCCTTAATCTTGGGGACACATTACAATATGAAAAGAAGGTTTAAGGCACAATATAACTCACCATGGAAGAACCTAAAGACCCATCTAGGTGCTTCATGGTGAAATATATATTAAGTTTATCTTGACTAAGGATTCATTAAACAACACCAATCGATGTAGTGTGGTCCCACTCTAGACAATATAACCTAGTATTAAAAAAATTATTAGGATTCAAAGTTCAATCATTCAATTTCACCATATGTCTTTTCTAATTAAAAAACCTATTATAAAATAGGGGTCTCATAGTGAAATGATTTCTTTTGTAGTGTGACATACCTCATACACCAAAAAATGTTACTCCTTGTGATATTAGATGATAATGTGTTAAAAAACATCAACATTTAATGCATCATTATCACACCTCAATAACAGAAATTATAGTATGACATGGTAACTATAATATAAATTCATGCACAATCACCCAATAAATCATTTTTGGTGTTTTACCAATGAAACTAATCCTCTAAAATTGTATAAAATACATCCCAAACATGATCCAAACTTTTCTACATCAATCCAAATTCAGTATTTTAAATTCATTCGTCAACTATTTCTAATGAGGTATAACCAATTTCAATTCATATAGAAATTAAAATCCATGGGTATTATAATTAATAATTCCCATATAATCCTCTCAAATATATATTCATTCTTTATAGTAAGTTCATGAGATTTTAGGAAATTCATTATTATTTTTGAATCTTTAATACATCTTATTTTTAATTTCAGTCATCACGATTATGAAAAATTGAATCTTTACACTATATATGACAACATTAATTCATTACAACATTTAAAAACCTTATAAAGTGTTGTGTAACATCCATCATTGGTTAAATGTAGTTTTACCAGAATATCTATTAATATAAACACTTTTTTTAATTGAATAATAAATACAATTCATAAATTTTAAATTTAATAGGTATTTAGAATCATACTTGATGAACCCAAATTTTTGTGATAGTTTTATTTTTTTCACAATCAAGTCAATATTTCATAGTGTTTGGGATGATGGAGGAACATCCCAAAAAATATGAGTGGTGATTATTTCATTAACAAATGATAATGATTTTAACTTAGTGTTATTTATATTAAAGGATTAAAGATAGAATCCACACATCTAATTATTAGATATTTGTTCAGTAATGGATTCATGAAAAGTGTAGTTGAAACTATAAGAACTCTCTTAAATAGTTTTGATAATTTTAGAGAATCCACCTACTAAAAAACATTGAGAGATTTGGTTAAAGAAGTAAAAAGTATAATGAAATATTGAGAATACATTCAAGGTTTAGTTATCATGAAAGTTACTATATATAGTTTCTAATATCAATTGGATAAAGGTTTTAGATAGCTAATGATTGAGTTGGAATTAATATTGATGTGAGAATACATTTAAATATTTCTAGAAGAATTATTATTTGATACTAAGGATTTTGGAATTTAGATTGAATAAAATTTTCAAAACAATGATTATTTACAAAGTCATTAAAGGTTTTTTAAAATTGTTCTGATAAGATTTAAAAAAGGAAACGAGTTTTAATGATTAATTTTTTATTTTTTTCTTGAAAAATTATCAAGAAAATTATCTAAGTACTATATGAATAATAATTATTTGTGAATGCTTTACAGTAACTTTGAGCGGTGCGTAACTGTCATCTAAAAAAATAAGATAAACATTCACCAAGGTATAGAGATGTTTGAGAATGTAAGAGTCATTTGGTATACATGTAAGAGTAACTTTCAAGTAGGTCAATAAAATTTACATAATTTACAGACCAATTCTATTAATGTAAGGGTCACCTGTAAGTAATGTAAGAGTAATCATAGGTGATAAATCTGCAATGTTTGGATTATGTGGTGAAAATTATAAATAATTTACTCATAGTAAAATAAATGATGGAAAATAAGAAAAGTTCTTAAAAATCACTATGTTTTTTATGAATAACATAATCATTAAAAAGGTTCATGTGAAATAAAAGTGTCCATCCATTATAATAATTTTATTGGAAGAAGATTTTTTTTAAAGATACCTCCAGAAGTCAAATCAATCAACAGAAGGAACTATTCTTTAGTGAAATAATGTTAACAAATGACATTGTGATTTAGAAAAAGGATTATGAAGAGAGTATTCATTATTTAGAGAAGAATATCCTTCCATGATGTAATATTTTAATTAAAATTCACATTAAATATTATACTCGAATTTCATATATTGTCACTTCATGAATTAAAATATCCACTCCGCGTGTTTTGTGCTGTATGTTTTTTATAGTCTTCAACTTCAATTACTTGTATAAAAATTTTATATAATAAATTTAGAAAATGATTCATAATTATTTTTTTCAGAATTTAATGGATATTTATTTTATTATGATTATATTAATGAAAATGGAAAAAAGTATTCTCAGAATAAGATAGAGCATAAGAAGTTATGAGAAAGGAATATTATTTGAGATCATTTGATAAATTCCATATGGTTTAGATGTGAAAATAAAATGAGATTATGGAACAAATATTGAGGGATAATTTTATATTATAAATATAAAAATCCTTTTATTGTGATTCAATGAATGAATATATAGAAAATATCAAAAGTTATATTCTTAGAATAATAGAACCTAATACGACATTATAGATGAAGAAAAATATTTGTTTATCAATGAAAAATAACAGAATATCATTAACTAATTTTATATCCAATTCATTGAATAAGAAAATTAATAAACCTAAACCGAGTTTAGTCCTATGATACTACTACATTATATATCAAATAGAATAAGAAAACAAATAATAAAAATAATAATAATTTAAGGATATACTGAAATGAACTATTGTTGTCCATATTCAGTGTAGAGACATTCAAATTGAGGAGATACTTGGTTTTAAAGAACATAAGAACCTTAGGAGTTGATGAATACCAGTGATAAAAATTCTAATTAAGATCATATTTCATGTATATTTCTCAGATATTTATTTTCATGTTGCTGTATAGACTATCATTTGGACGTCAAAGATTCAGATTTTGACGAAAGAGATCCAATGAATTTTTATTGTGGAATCCCAGTTGTAATTTATGATCATATTAAGAATCCATTGGGAATTTATGTAAACATAGAGATCTTGTATAACCCTATAATATGTGTCAGGATAGAGAATATCATTTGTGAAATTTATATTAGATAGAGGATGATACCTTAATACATCAATTATATTGATAATTAACATCAGTGGAAAATATATTTCATAGTATGGACTCAAAAATAGTAATGAGAAGATACATTCATTGGGGTAAAAAAATATAAAAACATTATGTGTTCATCTTTATATACTTTCTATATCTCACGTGTTATTTTGTGAAAGTAAAATCATAAATAGATACATTTATAACATAACAAGTAATAAGGGTTTTGAATGTTGAGAGGGGACTTGAAAAGGGTAATATTTTGAGTATAAAATAGTTTGGGAAAATAGGATAACAAAATTCACCTCCTCTCTTCGATGACTGAATAGATTACTAGGCACATCAATTAGTATCAAATCTGACATGTTTCCCTCTGGTTGGATCTATTTTTTAGTCATAATTATTTTTATTAGACTTACTAAAGTTTGTATTTGATGTGAATTCAAAATTACCACATATATAAATTTTTGTTCTTGTTATTATTTATATAAATTTGTAAATTTTATATGTGGATATAAAAAACAAGAATAAAAGAGAGGAAAAAAATTTGAGGAACTCTTCTATGGATAACAGTGAGATACCACTAAATGAAGGAAATAAAAGTGGTGGTTTATCTAAATAAACTAAGAATTATTTTTACAGATGACTTGAGTTCAAGATATAAAAATATGAAGAACATGTTCATATTTAATAATTTATATTTTTCTATTATGATGTTATTTTTATCCTAAAATAGACCATATTGATGATTTCACATTTTTTCTTTTATTCATCAATGAATTACAATATGAAAAATTAAATTTTCAGATGGAATAAAATTTAATAGTAGATGAATAAGATAAGAAGGTCGAAAATGAAAACACTCTAATCATTATTTTTGGATATAAGGAATATACATTAATGTTATATATATAAAACTCACCATGTATATAGATACATTAAAAAAATCTAGTGATGAGAAATATGATATTAACCAAATATTCTAAGGAATGTTTCATGAAATGAATTGTTTTATTAGTGTCGAATATGCACAATTGGAAATAAAGATAAAAGGGTAAAAGAGCTTGAAAATTAATATTAAGAAAAATTTATATGCATGGAGATTATATTTGGAAGATAAATAATTAATGAGAGGATATATTGAACTTATTTTCGGTTAAGAAGAACATTATCAGTTGAAGATCTGTTGTATGGAAGTAAAGTTTTGAAATTTCAAATCAACTAAGTATGAATCATCCCAAATATTTAAAAAGGATATTAAACTATGAATGATTCAAAAATAATTATTTTACTTACGAATACATAGGTTGGAAGAAATTAGAGATTGGGATCATTTAATGATCAATCCATTATAAGTTCTTGTAAAATGTTATCCTATTTCTAAGAAAATGTTTTAGGTATTAATTCAGTTTCTATGGTAGTGTATGAAACAATTAAAATTCGATAAAAATGTAAGTGATTAAAAATTATAATAAATAAAATAGAAATTAAAAATTTAATTTTATGATAACCAATATTAGAAACTCCCCAAAATGTTCTCAAAAGAATGTGTACTCTACCCAAATAAATTATGAAATAAAATTTAGCTGGACTACTCTTAGTTGTAAAAGGAGAAGGATCATTGGACATATTTTTTTTCTGTTAGAGGTCCAAGAATATATAAATTTGATTATTTAATTACATATAAATTTACGGATATTATATAAATCTTAAATTAAGTGTTAAAAATTAGATCAATAAAAAATTACAAGGAAAAATGTAAAATTATTTACCAAAAATATATTTAAATGTAATTAAAAAATCTATGGATTTTTAATAAAATTAGTTACTATGATAAAATGGGTTTTTAAACACCAATAATGGATGATAACAAATATTTTAAAAAGAGAAGACCAGAAAAAATGAATATGAATCTATGAGAATGAGGTGATTCTACCTTACAGTGTAAATATGAAATTAAGGTTAATAAAATACCAACCATGTTGGCACCTCCTTGTGTGGAGTGTGTATAACTCTTCCTTAATTTAATTATCATAAACCATGATTATTTTAGTTAGAAAGTGTTACATGATGTATCATAAAATTTTATTAGTTAAGATAATTTTTTTGATAATTTGTCTAAGTGTTATGGAGAGTCACTGTCTAATGGTAGTCACCACTAGGACTTGTTACAATCATCTAGGAGCTAATTCTGAGGTGAGTTACATCCTAGAAGTAATTACCACCAAAAAAGTCACCACTGTAGTTTTCACCACCAAGTAGTCACCACTAGAATTTCTACCACCAAGGAGATACCATCTTGACCTGTCACTATTAGAATACAAGTCACTATTGAACTATGAGTCCCTTCCATCCCAAGGTACATTCAATATGAGATACCACCAGATACTGAGTCACTGTTATCTTCCTATTACCATTTATATCTGATGAATTTTACTTGAATGGTTATGATGATTATTTATATTCAAGGACAAATTGAGAATGTCTTAATAACATATTCAATGCCAATACAAGATTGTGAATCTCCTAAAACAAATTATTCTATATCTATAAGATGGATATATATCTCTTTATATGATGATTATTGACTGAAAAAACAATGAAAAATTGTGGCGATTGAATATGTGAACCCTTAAAATATTTGTAATTAATCTTCCTATGAATATCAATGTAAAAAAATTATATAATCGATTATAGAAATTTATTTAGAAACTGACAATGATCAGTTGGAACATTGCTATAATTTCATATAATCCCCTATTTTCTTGAAACCATTAATAAGAAAGCTCATGCTTCTCACCAAAGATTATATAAGGACATGGACCATTCTGAACAGAACAGACAAAGTATTATTGTTTTCTTTATTGCTCTTGTTTTTTTATTTCTTTTTCCTTTCAACAATCTATTGTCACTCAGTTATCAAACACACAGTTTCTACTACACCTAAATAGAGAGTAATCGTTATTATCTACATCCTTTACATTTTTCCAATGATATTTTTGGAATAAGTCCTTATAAGGTCTCTTCTATATTTGTATCCCACCTATAACTATGGTATATGCTCTTAAGCTTGTGCACCTTATAGATTTTGTTTATTTACCTATTTTGGGTTGTGTATTTGATTGATTATTATTATAATATATTTGAAAGTAGGTGATTTCCATGTGGAGGGGATTACGTCTCATATTTAGACTAAACATATTGTTTATTATTTTATGTTATGGTTTTTTGTTTTATTACAAAACCTAGATTGTTTTTTAATCTATAAACAAAACTATTACTTTTATAGTTAATCATAACTAGTGTTTATATTTTTTTTCAAAATAAATTGATTAATAAAGCTAGGAAAATTATATAAATTATTTTATCTAATAAATAATCACTCATTGAGAATTATTTTAAAAGGATAGATCTTATAACAATATGCTATTTTTATTAATTGTACAATTTTATTTATTAAGGGAATTTTATTTTAACAACACTTATTAACAGAATTTTTTATTGTTCATTTAGTTCACCCCCTCATGAGTTAGTCAGTATATTTAAAATTTTGGATCAATTATATTTTCAATTATATTCTAAACTACTATTTTAGTTTTATTATAATGATATCAAATTTCTATCAATTCTAAATATTAGTTATTTTTGGATAATAGACTATAAGGGCTTCCTAACAATATAAGCTCTTAATTTAATGGTACAAATTATTATAAATGAAATTTTAAAATTGAAATTCATTTATAAAGGTTGGGTTTTTACATTTGGAATATAATAGACGATCATTATGAAATACCAAAAACTACTACTTGGAGTGATTATAAAAAAAGTGAAACTATAATAATTGTAAATCAATGAATGATATGTTTTGTGCCTTGGGAAATGATGAATTTAATATATTATCAACATGAAAATCCACTTTTGAAATATGGGATACCTTATCATTTTGACATGAAAGGAAATAAAATGTCAATTAAATGAGACTGAATACTTATAAATAATGTATGATAATTTTAAAATAAAATTTGATGAACCTATTTCTAAAATGTATCTTAGGATCAATGAAATTTTGAGTATTATGAAGTCAAATAGGAAAAAAGTAATAGATAAATAACAAGTGATGACACTATTTAGAAGCTTACTATATATATAGAGAGGATTTTCTATTTCTATAAGAGAATCTTGTGATGTGAGTAAACTACCTATCAAGAAATTGATAGGAAAACATATGATTTTTGAATAAGAGAATAAAGTCAATAAGGATATCGATGAATATGAATCAATGATAAATTTTGTATAATTCAAGACTTCTACCTCCAAACAAATAGAAAAGGATAAAATTGAAAATACAAGTGAATAAGAATATCCTAATTATAGTTATGAAGAGATAACCCATATAGACAGAAGATTCACAAAATAATATAGGGAATTTTTTTTTCATGTATTAAAATTTCCAAGGAAATTTTGATAACAAGGTAAAGTGAAGAAAAGTATTGGGAAAAGGAAAAAGGTAAAAATGTAATCACATTCTATGAATGTAATAGGAAAGGACACAATAATTTAGATTATCAAAAAAATATATTAAAATATGTATGATGATATGGATAGAAGATTCATGAAATACATAAAAGAAACATAGAGTGCCTTAGAAAATAAATCATGTTATTTAGACACTAATCATGAAGATATTTCTAAAAAGGAAAATATTTTATTTATTTCAAGCACATTAGAGGTATAAAATATTATTCCTTCTTCTCCTACAAATATTCCAAACATTTCTAAAAATTAATATAATGATGCTATTGAGGAAAGCATGAACAAATAATATTTGTATGATTATTATGGAATGCAAGAAGATACCTTTCATGAGATGAAATATAAATAAAATTAACATAAGAAACAATACAAATTGATTATAAACAATAAAACCAAACATACCATTGGAGATGAGAGAAATGATAAATTTTTTAAAGAGAAAAATGATTTAAAATTTCCAAATGAATAGATGAATAAAGAAAAAGAATGGTTTAACAATGGTATGAAAACATTAACTCAAATACTAGGAAATAATTTTACTTACATTTATATCACTTGCACATGTTATCAAACCAGAAAAAGACATATTTCATAAATTATATATACATCTAGCAATAGTTCAAAAAAATTCATATAGTATTAATACCTACTCAACTCGACTTAATAAATAATTTATTTACTTAATGTTAGAAACTGTGTATGTGAATCCCATTAGGAAATTATGGGTGAAAACCATATATTATTACTAACATAACTAGACCTAAGAATATTTTGGTACAAAAATCCTTTTTTTCATAATTTCTTTTTGTTGGAGACCTATTTTGAAACCTTGTGAAAAAGACTATAGTATCTGAATGGAGGATGTTAATGACATATATCGATTGAGTATTAAAAAATAAATAATTTAATCAATTTTTCTAGTGGTTATTTCATTTTTGGTATCAATTATAAAGAGAAAATCACCATCAGGGACACAATCTGTAATTCTAATTCAGTATTTATTATTAATGTTTTATACATAGATGTTTCAAAATATTATATTCTTATCATTTCTCAATTATGTGATGATGGATTTTATATAACGCTTGAAAACAATTCATAGCATGTTTTTATGATGTTTTTTTAATTTTTTCTTCATTAAGAAAATAAAATATTAATTTAATTCATTTGAATTCTTTATCTTCTAAAAATATTTCTAGTATAATTGGATTTCATTAATAATATTGGTTTTGGTATATTAGAAATAGAAATTTCATCTTCAATTCACTTATTTATCCAACTATGAAACTATTTGTTAGAGATATACCAAACCTTTAATTATAAATTGCTAGAATTTTATATCCCTACAAAAAAGAGAAAATTCATAATATTTCCATTAAATCTAAAAATGATGTTTCCAACACTAATCCTCTACAGTTAGTTCATATGTACCTATATAGACCTTCAAGAGATTCTAGTTTTAATGGAAAACAATATGTCTATATCATTATAGATGACATATATAGATAAACATGGGTATTATTCCAATATCACCAATGTGAAACTTGTTCATACTTTATTATGTATTCAAAATATTAGGAAAATCAATGTGAACATAGGATTACGTTCTTATGAAGTGATCATGGTCATGATTTTGAAAATCATGACATTGTATAATTTTGTTCTAAAAACTATTATAATAATAAATTTTCCTCTCCTAGGACACCACATCAAAATGTTGTGGTTTAAATATGAAATAGGACACTTCATGATATAGACTATACAATGATAAATGATTTTGACTTACCTATCTACATTTTTATAGAGGCTGTTAACATAGCTTGTTATTCTATAAATAGAGAATTTATTAGATCTCTCTTTAAAAGGAAACCTTATGAGTTATAGAATAATATAAAACATAAGGTCAATTATTTTAGAGTTTTTGGTTACAAGTTATTAATTATAAATATAAACGATAATCTGAAAAAAAAAATCTTCCATGAGTGATGATGGAATTTTTCAGGGATATTCAACATCTATAAAATCATATAGTGTTTAATAAGAGATCCAAAACTATGGAAGACTCTCTTCCCATTAAATTTGATAAATCCAACTGAGTGAACCTAATAAAATCTTAGTAAACCACGAGGATGATATGTAAAATATAAATCCTAATTCTAAACCATTTGAATGATCTTTCAAACAAGTAGAATGTTTTTCTGGTAAAACACTAGAACCCAAACCAAAAGATGATCTTGAGATAACCAGAACCCCTTTTCAAATAACTATTAAGGCTCATAAAATCCATCCTTTAGATGATGTAATAGGAAAACTGTATAGAGGTACACAATATACAAATTTCCGTTCAAATCAAACTGAACACCAATCCTTATTGTCCTATATTGAGCATGAGAAAACCAATCATTCAATCAATAACCAATTCAGGATAATAGCTATGAAAGAGGAACATAACCAATTATAGAGAAACAATGTTTGAGAACATGTTGACAGACCTAAAGACCCCTTAACTATTAGAACTATGTGGTTTTTTAGAAACAAGGTTTATGATTCAACAACTATAGTAATAAAAAATTAAGTATTTGTTGAACAAGGTTATAATTAAGAAGACGGTATTGATTTTGAAAAAAATCTAGAATGGTAAGATAATCTTGCCTCTTTTATTATTTCATAATATTTTTCAATAGGTATAGATGGTCCAAATATATTTATTAATATAACATCAATATTTTTTAAATAAAACAAATATATGTAGATGATATAAATTTTTGATCTACTAAAGATTCCCCGTGTACTAATTTTCAAAACTATGGAAAAATGAATTAAAAATGAATTTAATGGGTGAACTCAAATTATTTCTAGGATTTATGATATCTTAAAATAATAAGAAAATTATTTTAAATCCAATTAAATATAATAACTATATTGTAATTTTTTTGGATTTGATAGAACAAAATGTAGTGATAATCCCATGTGTACAACCAGTAAACTAGATCTTGACGAAGTTGAGAAATAAATAGATAAAACTAGTTATAAAGTGATTATTAGTAGTCTATTGTACTAAAATTCTAGTAGACCAATTATTATGTTCAATGTGTGTATGTGTTCTCCATTTCAATCAAATACCGAAGAGTCGCACTAATTAGGCATCAAAAGAATCTATAAATACCAAAAATATACAACTAATTTAGGATTACTCTATACAATTGGATAATAATATTAATTAGTATGTTGTACGGATGCCGGTTTTGATTTCTATAAGTAAGATAAAATGGGAACATCAGGAAAATTTCACCACTTATGAAAATACCTATTATCATGGTGTAATAAGAAGCAAAATTTGGTTTCATTTTTTACTAAAGTTAAATGTATAGCTTCTGGAAGATGTTGTGCACCAATCTTGTGGATGAAACATACTTTACTAAAAATTGGAAAACAATTTATAAATGTGTCTATAAATTGTGTTAACACAAGAGTGATAAAAATTTCAATTTTTTTTAATCTCACCCTAGAACAAAGTACATTGATGTAAGAAACCACTTTTTGAGAGATCATGATAAAAAAGATGATATAACGTTATAATTTTTTGGAACTAAACATCAACTTGCTGATATATTCACAAATCATTTTAATTATGAATGATTAAATAATATCAAACATGAATTAGGAATGATAGGTTTTTGTTTATGATTCACCACTGGATGAGTAATTGTTATCTGAGTTACCATTGACAGAGTCATCATAGATGAGTCTCCATTGACGAGTCACCATTGATGAGTAACTGTTGATGAGCCAATGTTGATGAGTCACCATTGTTGAGTCACCATTTGTGAGTTTCTATTGCTGCGTCACCATTGATGAGTCACTATTAACGAGTCACCTTTGATAAATCCCTATTAATGAGTTACCATTGATGATTTAACATTGATGAGTCACCATGGATGAGTCCCCATTAATGATTCACCTTTTATGAGTCACCATTGATGAATCACTATTTATGAGTCAGCTTTGATGAGTCACATTGATGAGTCACTTTTAATGATTCACCATTGATGAGTCACAATTTATGAGTCACTGTTGATGAGTCACTGTTGGTGTGTCACTAGTGATGAGTCATCATTGATCAGTCACAGTTGAATGAGTCCATGTTCCAATTATTTCTCTTTTTTAATAATTTTTTTTAATTATTTACCCAATCTAATTTCTTTGTTTTATATTTTTTTATTATTTAAAATCCATAAATGAAATAATTTACAACATATGTCTAATTGATTCCCTTTATCATAAATCCTTTGAAGTCCTGAAACATTGACTTCCTCTCAGACCGATCCTCTTACCTTATTATCTCATTCCACCTATGATTTCAATCAACCAAAACAGACCGAGTGAAGTGACTAATATATTTGAATCTAGAAGAGATAAGGAAATCTAAGAATCCAAATGTTTCTATATGTACTTTGGTTTATGTTTTACGAAACCCACTTTTGAAAAATGAGTTGTCGATGTAGAAAAAGAAATCGATGCACAATAGATCCCATCTAGAAATATGTTACTATTAAAAGTTATTGAAGATCAGAAGTAGATGAAAAAATTCACATAAAATCAAAATGTATATTATCCAATTTTGGTATATTATTTCTATCAGAATGCGTAGTTTATATTCGGAAATAAAGAGGATGAAATAAGAAGTCACATTGATGGAGAGTTGTATTATTTCTATTCAAGGGAATGGAAAAAGTTCTTAATAGTACCTCTTAAAGATGTATTTCAGAATTGTTAACGAATAATTCCTAGTGATAGTGAAATTTTCTATTATGAAGAGGCTCTCCTACAATTGATAAGGGATGTTACACTGAGGGGGCCTACAAATGATGATCTAAATTGTGAGTATAAACTGTGGTTTTGTGTTTGTCCAGAACATATTGTGTAGTAGAAAATAATATTTTAGTATGATGAGATATCAGTATTTTTACATTCAATTTATGATGAAATAATGGTAAAGGATCAATTTGGGTTTTTTAATGATCCAAGTGTATGAGATGTGAAATAAAACGTTAATGTCAAACTCACTAATATAGTCTATGATGATATCTTACATCATGGATGATTAGGAATAAGTAAAATAAAGTGGAGAATATGTATAACATATTGTGGTATTTTGTTATCAAAGAAAATATTAAAAAGGGTTAATGTGATATTGAATCCATTAATGATGTTCTACGTAATAGAAAAGGAAACTTTTATGATGTTTTCAAACAAATTAATCATCCCAGTAGACTTAAGGACACCTTGAATCCTGGTATTGAACCTGATGAGTTAGTTAAGTATTCAAATGATGATGATATTGATAGTGATAATGTTTAGAACACTTCAGAAGAAGAATAATAACTTTCTGTCGATATGGGGAGTGATTCGGAGATTCATAAATCTCTTCCTAATGATTCTTTTGAATATTTCTGTCTGCAATGTTCACTACCAACATGAGATTCACTTTTTGAAGAAAATTATGTTAATGAAATCAATGTATCTGGAGAGGCACAATTTAATACATCTTTCTCCAAATCATCAAGAGACTAGAAGGATAATATTAAAAATAGTGATGAAAATTCTTCTACCGATGTAGATGTTGATTTGGAACAAGAAAAATCAAATGGAAATGAATTTATGGATGACAATGATCATTATAAAAGATTAAATGATATTGGATTTGACCATGGATATGATCAAAATGGTGAAGATGATGATGATTGAGGACATGATCATGAAAATGATGACAACGGTGAAATAACAATAATTGAGATGATAATGATGATAATTATTTGGGGATGATTTAGACTCATCCTCTATCATCAGTGGTGTCATGTACTATCAGGGATGAGGAGAAATCTAAAAATATTGAAATGGCTATCATACGACATATTTCTACATATGATATGTAATATTATAGTTATGGGGGGAAGTCTCTTAAACCAAATTATCATATAGAATAATTGGATCACATTGAAATATAAATTTTCATAAATACAAGTCATGTAGATCCAATACCATCATTAACAAAAACCTGTGAATCTCCACTACTTCCTAGAGAATCGTAAATTATTCCATATATCAGACCAGACATAAGTACTTATTAAGAGGGAACAAGTATCCTAGATTTGTTGGACATTTACTTCAGAAATGGGATTTAGATGATAAAGAAAGGGAAAATAATTTCAAAGGAGAAGGATCCTTAGCAGATCAGATTTACCGGGCTGGTGAGTTACAACCTATATTCAAACAGAGACCGATAACTTGGCTATGGATTTCGTACCACCAAAAAATAGAGAATAATCTCCTATTCCTCTTTTAATGCATCCTAATTTTTAGAAGAAAAAAATATTACTTATAATATTTTCAATCAAGTGTGAATTATTATTTGGAATCCTTTAAAGGAAAATCTGTTTCAGATTTTAATAATTCATTAAGATCTCATCACTCTCATATTGTCAGCATAAATGATGATAACACTAATAATTTGGTTTATCTAGTAATATATCATTCAAAACCAAGATTTATATTTCATATTCAAGAAAAAGAATTGGAAAATAGAATATTTTAAACATATTTAGATTGTTTGAAAGCCTTAATAGAGGGAATGACATATTCCTTCTCAGAATGTTTGAATTATTTCTCGTATAAATTGGAAATCATGTCTTCTACTACCTCAACATCCTTTTTAGCTCTCTTTTCTATACTAGATATTTCTATGGAGATTCTCAGAAAGATTATTGTGGAATAGTTGAAAACAATTTAGGTTATGTGTCATCACATAAAGAGTAATTAATGAAAATAAACCATCATGGAGAGTACATCTATGACATGGTATTGGAATAATCCATTGAACTAAAAACAGATAAAAAACCATAAATATATCCATAAAGGGAAATTTTTATAGAATTTATACAAAGAATGAGATGTCTAATAATTTAAAAATCACGACAGAGACCTTGATGATTCCATAGTTAAAATAGCTTTCAAAGAAAAAGTGTGTCAATTGAAGGTTTTCCCCCAGTGTTTCAAAGATTCATGGATGATAAAAAGGATTCAATAAGTGTGATGGATAGGGGAAGAAATATAAATACCAGTTTTTTGAACTTCATGAATCCCTTCCTACATACCCACAACATTTATATAATAGAAAGAGAGTTAATTCTAGTGAAACTAATTCATTCAAATACAACCACACTAATAGTTTAATATAGGAATAATTTGATTACTCAGTCAGATAATATTCTACCACCTCCATATCATCCTCTGAGTTTATTTCCATTTCAAGAAATTATTTTCCCTAGAATAGTTCTTTAATTTGAGCCACTTCCTCATACAAAAACAGTCACATCCATTACCACCTATACTCCAACATTAAATACTACTTCATCCTACTAGGAAAGAGACAATGAAAAATATAAGGAAAAAGAAATAGAAAATATTACAAACATCTCTCAATTTACCATAAACATCGAATCAAATTACATATAGGATTTGATAAGGAATTTTTCTTTCACTCTTTCTATTTTCATTAATACACTGATAAATTTTTGGCTTCTATTAAATGAAATATCATGGATTCATTCTCATTTACCAATATTTTTGTTTTATTCTATTTTTTATAATATCAATGGGGGAGAAAAAAGGGGAATTTTATTTATAATAGTGAAATAAACTAAATATTATAAAAAATCCATGAAATATTTAGCATTTATTTGGTATTTTTATGTAATTTTTTTATATAAAACATATATCGTATGAAATTAAAACAAGATTATTTTTAACGTAAATACATATCTTGTTATCAATGTTTACTTATTCTTTAAATATATTATAAAATTACATGTTTTTGGATCATCAAAATTGGGGATAATGTTGGAACCTTATTGTGTAGAGTGCGTTTTATACTTTTGTAGTTTAATGATATCAAACAGTGATTCCTTTAGTACTAATGATTTACATGTTGTATGATAACATTTTATATGGTAGGATAGTTTTTATGATTATTCGGATAAGTGTCAAGGTGAGTCACTATCATCTAGGATTCACTGTGTAATGCACAGACCCCAGCTACCCAGAGTCGGTGCATTACTTCGTAACATTGGCATGACCACAAAAGATCAAGTCTCGAAAGAACGATTAGTTTAGTAGCCTTGGAAACACTAGATACATTAATAAATTATACATTACATCATAATGTGAAAAACTACAATAACAATGTCTCCATAGTCTACACTCATATCCTCTTCTGAGTATCCCTGCAGGTCATTCATAAAATACATCTTCACATCCTGGAAAATATTAAAACATTGAAAGGGGTGAGCTCAGATGCTCAGTAACGATAACAATATAGTAGAATATTTTATAAATAAACCTTAACATTTAAGGCAATGTATAACTAAATCAAAATCCTTTTTAAACGTGAAATTCAGCATAATATGGAAAAAATAAAATTAAATAATTTCATTTACTTACTCACATGGATATTCTACTGGTCGAATAATCACATGAAATATCAACAACCACTTTCATAATGATGGAATGCATAATTCCAGACTATCATAATCACGTAGCCAAGGCCTTGTGCCAAGACTACAAATAAGATTTTGTCAAGGCCTCGTGCCAAGACACTAGTTTGTCTCATGAGACCTACCGATGCATCGAGGAGCTATAGCGGGCTACACACATCACTTATTAAGTCCAATGCATTCCTCATATTTACAGGTTTAAACATATCATAAACCATAACATAATCGTATCACATAAAACATGCATAAAGGAAACATAAAATTTCCACATTTCAATCACAAGATATCAATACTACACATTAATATAATAAAAACACTTTCAGAACCATTTTCATTACCAAAATCAAAGAAAATTAAAACTTTGTATTTATTTTTCATTTAAAAAAATTATGGCTTGTAAAGGAAGACGAAACTTAAATAATGGTCATGGTGGCGGAGAAGTCATTGTCATCGCATACGTAAGACAAGAAAAACATTCCTGTTTGTCATTTAGTAAAATGCTTTGTATAAAAAAGATTCCTTTTGAATAAACGTAAAAGTCAAAGGGGTTTATACACCGTATAAAAGAAATTTGTTTATAAAACAAAATATGCATCAATGAATGGAGATTGAGACGAAGTCCCTTACAAATATCAATTTTTTTTAAATAAAATAGATATATTATGTGTATTCACTATATTTCAAGATATAGAATGTGTAGATACAAGATATGACATAATAATATCATGACATAATTTGAAAGTTGCATATTAACCCAAAGAACAGAAATTGGGTTATAAAGTTCCCTTACCTCATGTCCGACTTGACTCGATCGTTATTTAACCTCCTGAATAATAAACTAGAGTTAATTTCTATTTTCTTATGAACCTTTTTCATTTTAATTATTCCTTTTATATAACTTATTACCGTTTTATGAACATTATGTAATTATTTAAGTTAATAATGGTCATTTTGTCGATCTTAGGTACTTGAGTCAAAAATAAACTTCTTATAATTACACTTTTTTCATGTAGTAAAATATCGACTATAACCATAATTATATTCATGATTTATATATCATATACATCATATATATCTAGTATATACATTAATTTATATTATTACATAACATTTAGAGGTAAGAAATGAAATGCACCGTTCATGGAGACCGTAAGCCGTACGTACGCATGAACGCTACTTTTATTTCTATTTCATATTTAATGGAATGAAGTTTTAATTATATAAAGGTATAATATGATTCCAGTATAATATAATGTATAATACCATTTACTCCATCCTTTATACATCCCACATATGGCATTAACGATTCAAATCACTTTGAGGGGGCGGTAGTCCGCACTTCCTAAAATGAAAATATCGCGTTTACACATAACGAAAACCATAAAGGAATACCATAAATGAAAAATAAAGAAGCTTAATTAAAACATAAAGATATTATATATCATATATAAATATAGTGACATCTTAATTGGCACCTTTGAAGGTGTTATATGAGTGTTGAACAATCATCGTTTCGTGAGGTAGATTTCACTATCCACGGAAACAGTATGTTCATTAACCATTAGATGTAGGAGTGTGTAAGTGTAGCTAGAATCCTTATTATAACAACATACTAGTATATTGAGGATACTGGTTTTGTTAAAAAAGAAATGAATAAAAAGAGTTTATGCGGTTGGAGAAGCAAAATAATACATAAGAACACAAGGGAAAACACTACCTATAAAATCGGGTAACTCTTTTTGATTTGAGCCAAAGGCTTCCTTGGTTAGAATTATGACCAAAGTGAGGCTTCTAGGAGTATGGGAGGGAAGTTGGGAGAGTATTTGGGCAGGGATTGGCCGAGCCAAAAGACTTTTAAGGTGTGAGTAAGGTGGTAGTGGTGGGGTCCTTTTATAAGAGGAAAGAAGGTGCACTCTTGGAAAGATTGAAATGTTACTTTATTATGAAATGATTTTTCGGATTATAAAGGTCCCAAACTTATATATTTCGAGGATAAGTTCATAAGGGATCTAAATCTACTCATCCAATTTTCATTGGACAAGTGTGAGTCTCAGATTTTACATTATCTTTTCATTTTATTTAAATCATTAATTAATGATGTAATCGCTGCATCATCATGGTGTCAAAAATAATTTAATTTATTTAATGTCTAAAAATTAGAAAAACAATATCATTATGTAGGAAATCGTTTTATATATATAATGAATATTTATAGTCAAAAATATTACTTGTATGACCCCATTTGATAATTGTTTTAGTAAAACAACACTTGTTTGTGACATTTTTATTTTAACATTAAATAAAACGTTATTTATGTCATTGTCCTACCAATGTGGCTCCATGGGGTCCCCAATTTGACCCATGGATTGTATTGGTCGGACATGAAACATCAAATAGGGGTAGGACTAGTGTAAAGGTATTTTAATATTTTTATAATTTCATTTTTACCTTAAATTTCACTAATTACCTTTAATCGCGTTTAATTAAACTTAAAAGTTACTATTCACCAAAAAATTATTTTAATCCCATTGAACAACATTTTACATCCTTATGAAAACCAAGTATGTCAGATTTTTAAAAATCAAATCGCAGAAGTGGTAATGTTTCATTTAAATGAAAAAACAGTTTTTTAACTACCACTTTGTGGTTTCACTATTCATCAAAAATTGAAGTTTTTCAAAACAATGCAAAAAATTTCACCCTAAGATATAATTGATATTCTGAACTAAAAAATGATGTCTATTTTAAAAAACTCCAAGCATATAAGTTGCGTTAATTAATTACATAATTAATTCCCGCTGTCACAACAAATAGCGTGTTTTTAAGAAACAATATATATCTAAAGATTGACAATTGTTTATGTCCAATTTCAAAATGAAATTAATTATAATGACCACCATTGGATAAAATGGTAAAAATATATTCTAATTATACATTAAAACAACTAAATAGTATAATTTATCACTATAAATTATTTTGATTAAAAAAGTTGTTTTAAGTATTTTTCACTATCCATAAAAAAATTGAAGTTCTTAGAAAATTACAAAAAAGTCAACTTAGGATAATTTCGATATTATGAATACAAAAGTGAAGTCCATTTTGAAATATAAAATTTCTATAAATTTAAAAAGTGGATATTACTATTCATAACGGCTACATTGATTAGTCGCGGTGTGTTAGAACTCGATCTTGCTTACAATGCAAGCTAGTGCATTATTGAAAGAGAGACGTAACGTGGATGCTCGGGGTATTACATTCTCCCCTCCTTCAATAAATTACTTCCTTGCAATTTAAAATTTTTCTTTGAAAAAAAATGTTGAAAATAGAAAATATCGTTGTGGAAAAAACCCACATCGGAAATAAGGTTAATAAAATTTAGCCTTAATAAGAGGGAAAGGGAACTGAAAAAGTCACCACCAAATTATGATCCCAATAAAGAGAACATTGGTGGAAATTAGAGACATATAATTGGAGGAAAAACATAAATATTTTTAGGGAGTGATTGAGGTCATCAATCACAAACAAGTGTAAAATTGAGGGCCTCAAATCCTTCAATCTATGTTGATTTAAAATATTATCAGTTCAACAAGACATAAGTTATTAGGATAACACATTTTTTTAATATCCCTTCACTAAAGTTTAAGAATTAATTTCTTCATAATAATATGATATATATATATATATATACTTGAAAAGTATAATTTCAACCTTCAACTAATTTCTACCCCAACCTTGTCATTCACCCAAAAAGATAATAGAACTCAAAAATATTATATTTATCCTAATCGTACAAGGTTCGAAATATTAACACATAGAATTTAGATTAGGAAAACTATTTTGTAATAACCAGGGACTTCCTGTAGGCTAGTGGCAGGTAATAAAGGCTTGTCGTACTATGGTTGTGGGTTCGATTCCTGCATCTTTTTCTAACGCGACGGGTTATGCCCCACCCTGCAGGTTGTCATTTTCTTAAAACTATAGTACTATAATATTCAAAAAATTATCTTCAAAAATGTTTTAACATTAAACAATTCTATCCAATGATCAACTTAATCCATTCCAAACTTTATAGTTATCCAAAATACTTCTGTCCAACTCACACACCAAATTTTATAACGAAGGTAAACATAATGAAGATCATTTTTTCCATGTAACAACATGTGAACACCTTCATCGTGTATTCTATTAAAACACTGCAACATACTGAATTACCATAAATCCTTATTGATTACATTCATGATCCTTTATTCCTTATATAATACTAGATATACTCATATCTAAAAATGTATAAAAATCATTAATCATTTTCATGGAAGTTAAGAATATCCAATATAATTTATCCAAATCAATCATGTATTATACCAAAATCACTATCTTAGTGTCAGAACCATATTATTGTTTATCTTTCTCTCAACCATATATTTTCCAAAAATTTAACCTGCTGTGTAGTCACTTTTCTTAGTTCCACACAATCTCATGTCCTTGAGGAAATAGTACTGTAGTAAAATCCTTATATACTCCATAATTATTATAACCAGTACATCATTGATACAACACTCAAATGACATAATTATTTAATAACAACATAATAACTCTAATCATTCATCATCATCAGTGGTAGTATCATAACTTGATTATTATCCAATAACATCATTTGGGGCATACTCTGATGATTTGGACATCGGTTTGCATATTGTCCCCAATCATTGCAGATGAAGCATTGTACATTTGAAACCTTTTTCTTACCCTTGCAGTCATGCACTTGGTGTCCTTTTTCTCCACACTTATGACAAACTCCCATTCCCTTTAGGAAAGTTCCAAGGTGTTTCTTCCCACAGTTATCACATATTGGAAAATTCTTCTTTTCCTTCATCCCATTATCCATCATTCTCTCTTCCATCCTTTTCTTCTCTTTCATCCCTCAAAAAAAAATAAGACTCAGAGAATTCTCTACTTATCTTATTAACACATGATACTATTTCTTCATATGTTGACAAAACATGGGAGACTATTTCCCTTCTAAATGTTGGCTTCATACTGTGAAAGATATGATCCTTCTTATTCTTTGGATCATATGTATTGATGGAGTTCACATTGCTTCTACCAGGCACCATTTCTATACAATGGCATAAACTAGGTTAGTTTATGAATCGAAATACATAATAACAAACTTGCAAAACACTTAACATAAATTGAACTATTTATGGATATAATCCATAATCATAAAAATATTTTCTTTGAGAAAGTATATACTCATAACCCTTTATAGTGGTTTGTAATGAATATGAGAAGTATCCTAAGCATATCCCTGGGAGTGTCATAACCAAGAGTGCAGTAAGGCCCATTTTCGTGCACCAGTTCCTATTCGAGTCTAGCTCAAAGAAGTGTTTTCGGGTTTTAACCTTAGGTACATCTGTGCCAGAGCCGCCTCTACTTGCTCATATCCAGACAGGGATGTATTTCTCGGAAATCTCACAAAATCTCTATAATACCAACATTCTAGGAAGTACTTCTATAATAATCCTCATAGTCTATCTTTGGTCTATGTGCTCTATTCATAGTTTATCTAAATCTAGCTGCTAAGGTTAGTACTAAACTGCCTCTTATACCAACTATAATGCCCTGACCCCAGCTACCCAGAGTCGGTGCATTACTTCGTAACATTGGCATGATCACAAATGGTAAAGTCTCGAAATACAGATTAGTTTAGTAGCCTTGGAAACACTAGATACATTCATAAATGTTACATTACATCATAAATTGAAAAACTACAATAACAAAGTCTCCATAGTAGACACTCATATCCTCTTTTGACTATCCCTGCAGGTCATTCATAAAATACTTCTCCACATCCTGGAAAATATTAAAACATTGATAGGGGTGAGCTCATATGCTCATTAAGGATTACAATATAGCAGAAGAATTCATAAATAAACATTAAAATTTAAGTAAATGTATATCTAAAACAAAAGCCTTTTTAAACTTGAACTTTAGCATAATATGGCAAAAATAAAATTAAATAATGCCACTTACATCCTGACATGGATATTCTACTGGTCGGATAATCACATGCAATATCAATAACCACTTTTTTAATGATGGAATGCATAATGCCAGACTATCATAACCACGTAGCCAAGGCCTCGTGCCAAGACTACAAATAAGATTTTGTCAGGGCCTCGTGCCAAGACACTAGCTTGTCTAATGAGACCTACTAATGAATCGAGGAGCTATAGAGGGCTCCACCCGTCACTTATTAAGTCCAATGTATTCATCATATGAACAGGTTTAAAAATATCAGAAACCATAACATAATCGTCTCATATAAAAAATCCATAAAGGAAACATAACATTTCCATATTTCAATAACAAGATATCAATACAACACATTGATATAATAAAAACACTTTTAGAACCATTTTCAATACCAAAATTAACGAAAATTAAAACATTGTATTTATTTTTCATTAAAAAAAATTATGGCTTGTAAAGGAAGCCAGAACTCAAATAATGGTCACGATGGAGGAGAAGTCATTGTCACCGCATACGTACGGCAAGAAAAACATTCCTTTTGACATATAGTAAAACTCTTCATATAAAAAAGATTCCTTTTGAATAAATGTAAAAGTCAACGGGGTTTATACATCGTATAAAAGAAATTTGTGTATAAAACAAAATATGCCTCAATGGATGGAGATTGAGACGAAGTCCCTTACAAATATCATTTTTTTAAATAAAATAGATCTATTATGTGTATTGAATATATTTCAACATAAAGAAAGTATAAATACAAGATATGACATAATAATATCATGACATAATTTGAAAGTAGGAGATTAACCCAAAGAACAGAAATTGGGTTATGAAGTTCCCTTACCTCGTGTCCGACTTGACTCGATCGTTCTTTAACCACATGAATAATAAACTAGAGTTAATTTCTATTTTCTGAAGAACCCTTTTTATATTCATTATTCCTTTTATATAACTTATTACCATGTTATGAAAAATATGTAATTATTTTTGTTAATAACGGTCATTTTGTCGATCTTAGGTACTTGAGTCAAAAATAAACTTCTTATAATTACACTTTGTTCATGTGGTAAAATATCCATTATATCCATAATTATATTCATGATTTATATATCATATAAATCATATATATACAGTATATAAATTAATTTATAATATTAAATAACATTTAGAGGTAAGAAATGAAATGCACCGTTCATGGAGACGGTAAGCCGTACGTACGCATGAACGCTACATTTATTTCAATTTCATATTTAATGGAATGTTGTTATAATTATATAAAGGTATAATATAATTCCAGTATAATATAAAGTATAATACCATTTACTTCATCCTTTATACATCCCACATATGGCATTAACGATTCAAATCACTTTGAGGGGGCGGTAGTCCGTACTTCCTAAAATGAAAATATCGCGTTTACCCATAATGGAAACCATAAAGGTATTCCATAAATGAAAAATACAGAAGCTTAAGTAAAACATAAACATATTATATATAATATATAAATATAGTGACATCTTAATATCCACCATTGAAGGTGTTATATGAGTGTTGAACAATCATCGTTACGTGAGGTAGAAATTCACCATCCACAGAAATAGTATGTTCATTAACCATTAGATCAAGGTGTGTGTAAGTGTAGCTAAAATACCTCTTATAACAACATCATAGTATATTTAGGATACTATTTTTGTTAATAAATAAATTAAAAAAAATAGTTTATGGGGTTGGAGAAGGAAAATATTACATAAGAACACAAGAGAAAACACTACCTTTAAAATCGGGTAACTCTTTTAGATTTGAGCCAAAGGCTTCCTTGGTAAGAATTCTTCCCAAAGTGAGGCTTTTAAAAGTAAGGGAGGGATGTTGGGAGAGTATTTTGGTAGAGTCTGGCCGAGCCAAATGGCTTTGAAGGTGTGAGTAAGGTGGTAGTGGTGGGGGCCTTTTATAAGAGGAGAGAAGGGGCACTCTTGGAAAGATTGGAATGTTACATTATTATGAAATGATTTTTTGGATTCTAAAGGTCCCAAACTTATATATTTATAGGATAAGGTTATAAGGGTTCTAAATATACTCATCCAATATGCTTTGGACAACTGTAAGTCTTATATTTTACATTATCGTTTGATTTTATTTAAATCGTTAATTAATGAGGTAATCACTGCATCATCATGGTGTCATAAAGAATTTAATTTATTTAATGTCTAAAAATTAGAATATAAATATCATGATTTAGGAATTTGATTTATCTTTCTATAGAATATTTATTGTCAAAAATATTACTTTTATAACTGCATTTAAATTTTTTTTAGTAAAACAACTCTTGTTTGTGACATTTTTATTTTAACATTAAATAAAAAGTTATTTATGTCATTTTCCTACCAATGTGGCTCCATGTGGTCCCCATGTTGACCCATGGATTGTATTGGTATGCCATGACACATCAAATACGGGTAGGACAAGTGTAAACATATTTTCATATTTTTATAATATCATTTTTACTTTAAATTTCACTAATTACCTTTAATCTCGTTTAATTAAACATAAAAGTTACTATTCACCAAAAAATTATTTTTATCCCATTGAACCACATATTACATCTTAATGACAACCATGTATGTTGGATTTTTGAAAATAAAATCACAGAAGTGGTAATGTTTCATTTAAACAAAAAAATAGTTTTTTAACTACCACTTAGTGGTTTCACTATTCATAAAAAATTGAAGTTTTTCAGAACAATGCCAAAATTTCACCTTAAGATATAATTGATATTCTGAATTCAAAATTGATTTCTATTTTAAAAAATTACAAAAATATAAGTTGCATTAATTAATTTCTTAATTAATTCCCGATGTCACAACAAATAGCGTGTTATTAAGAAACAATATATATCAAAAGATTGACAATTGTTTACGTCCAATTTCAAAATGAAATTAATTATAATGACCACCATTGGATAAAAGGGTAAAAATATATTCTAATTATACTTTAAAATCACTAAATAGTATAATTTATCACTATAAATTATATTGATTAAAAAATTTATTTTAAGTATTTTTCATTATTCATAAAAAATTGGAAGTTCTCAGAAAATTACAAAAAATTCAACTTAGGATAATATTGATATTACGAATACAAAAATGAAGTCCATTTTGAAATATAAAATTTTTATAATTTTAAAAAATGGGCATTACTATTCATAATGGCTACTTTGATTAGTCGAGGTGTGTTAGAACTCGAACTTGCGTACAATGCAAGCTATTGCATTATTGAACGAGAGGCCTATCGTGGAAGCTCGGGGTGTTACACACTGCCTGTGCTTTTTACAATAAGATAAGATTTTCTCCTATGGTGAGTTATTTCTAAGAAGGAGTTAAATAATGTGGAGTCCCCACCATCATTTTCACAATGAAGGATTCAATGCTAGAATTTCTAGCAGCAAGGAGATACAATCAAGACATTTCACTATTAGACATTAAGATACCATTGGATTCTATATCACCTCTGACCTGAGGTCCACCGGTATGAGATACCACCATATAGTAAGCCACCACCAGCTTCTTGTTACAATTTTATTCTGAGGAATTTGAGGTGAATGGACCAAAATAATATTTCTATTCAAGGATGAACTGACCAATTCTTAATGACATATTCAAAGCCAATCCAAGGATTTTGGATCACCTCAAACTAATGATACTATATCTAAACGAAGGATATATATCATTATATCTATGATTACTAATGAAAAAAACTATTAAATAATAGTGTGATTGAAATTCTCAACCATTACAAGATTAATGATTCATCTTCTTTGAAGATCAATAACACAGAAGCACAGAATCCATTATAGATATTGATTGAGACACAGAAAGAGATCAACTAGAACATTCCAGTAGTTTCCTATGATTTTTTTTTTACAACAACCTTCAAAAACCAAGATCAAATCCCACGCCTAGTATGTTCCAATGTCTTCAAAAATTATGAACATGTGAGATTAAGAAAAATTATATTATTTTTTATTATATATTTTTATTTATTTTTCCATTCATTGGTGTGTTGTTACTCTGTTATCAAGAACACACTATCTCCTGCACCTAACTAGAGAATATATGTTATTTTATCCTTTAAATATTTTTTCCACAGTGTTTGTGGAAGAGGTCATTGTTTGGCCTCTACTATATTTACATCCCTTGTATAACTCTAGAAAAGGATATTTATCTTGGGTATCTTGTAGCTATTGTTGGTTTATGTATTCCAGGTTATGGATTTTTTTTGAGTATTATTATAATATTCTTTGTTGTAGTTGATTTATACATGGAGGGGATTAAGTATATTCTTGAGACCAAACAACTTGTTTATTCTAATGTGTTATTTTGTTTTGTTTTGTTAAAAAATATGATATTTCTTTAAAATATATAAGATAAAATATTACATTGATAGTAAATATTAACTTGTGTTTATATTTTTTTCTATGTTAATTTTTTTCAAAATTTAATGTAATTATAAAAATTATTTAATCCAAGACATAATCTGTCTTTTATAAATAAAATTAAATGAAAAATCTTATATCTATATACTATTTTGATTAATTGGAAAATTTATTTTATTGAGGGGATTTTATTTTGACCTATTTTTTAACAAAATTTTTATTGGGTACTCATTTCACCCTCCTCTTGAGATGCCCACTCCAACTGAAAAAGTAAGAGTAATTATTCGAAGGATACTACACCTGGGGAGAGATAATTATTATATTGAAAACCAATCCACATTTTGGACCCTTAAAAATCGTTAATAACATTACTGTCAAATTAATTATGATGGAATCAAATTGAGAATCAATTCAAGAAAGAAACAATAGGATTTTTTGTTTGTGGAAGAATTCAAAGATGAAGAGTAATAGAAGTATAATAATAAAGCATTACTCAATATTTATTGATAAACCATGTGGAATATCCAATGAAGAATAAAAAAAATTATAATAAAAAACAATTAATTATACCTGATTAATTCAAATTTGATTAGTGGTTGTAAAGAAATAATGTCTTATGATCACTTGAAAATCTATGCGGAAGGTTAAATCAAGATGGACAATGTCCTAAAAAATGTATAAAAGTTACACAAGGATATAATGATTTGATTATGAATAATGTGAACACACCGATGAATCCTTGTTTAAAATGCGATATTATGAAGGAAGAGCCTATATAAACAAGAATGATGGGTGTGTTCTTAAATAAAGCTTAACCATATGGTCAACCTAGTTAGAATTTTCTAAGATAATATATCTAGAAGAAAATGGTGAATGTGAATTACTAGATTATGTTAATAAAAAAAGTTCAACTAAGATGATAGTAGAAGATATTAATAAGTCAGTGATATTTAATTTAGTTAAAATCAATAATGTTAAAGGAAGCACTACAGGAAAATGGCCGTTTAGCGGTGGTTTTTTCACGGAGGGTTTAAAAACATCCGCTAAATGTTTTTAGGGCCACCATTTCGCGGTGGTTTTTGAACCTCCATGAAATGCCTTAAATTATTTTTTTTATTTTTTTATTTTCTTTATTTTATTATATGAATAGTGATGATTTTTTAAAAAATTGTCGTGAAATAGCGGCGGTTCTGGTAAACCGCAGCGAAATGAATGTAAGAAAATAAAAAAACATGAGAAACCTCCATATCACTAAAACGACGATAACTTTGGATCTGGGTGTCTGTTGGAGTGCCACGACGAGTGAAATCGATACTCGTGAAGAGATATAGAGGCACATATAATCAAAATTGTGAGACAGTCTAAGCTACGGATGATATTAGAGTTATAAGAATGTTGAAAAAAGTTCTGCAAAATCATACGACCATAACGTTCACTCCGGATGTCCATTTGGGATCTACCACATATAAAATTGAAGCCAGCGAAGAGAGCTACGCACCAGTTCAACACAACTAAACTTATGTCATGTTTTGAAACCCCAAAACCCCCTCAAAAGGCCTCTGATATCCCGTTTCTGTCACCGGTGTCCCATCGAACTTGCCTTCAAACGAACCTAACTTTTGATCCGCATGTCAGTTCAGACTCATCCACATTCTAGATTGTAGCTTGTTCCATGATATTCAGTTTGACTGGTCACGACGCCCACATGCACTCCTGGATCATTACTTAATTCCTTTTTAGTGGGTGTCGGGTATGTCATGTTTTTCGATGCCTCATTTCTAGCACCTGTTACCCGTCATCTTTTTTTTAAATGGTCGTAACTTCCGATCCGCTTGTCCATTTGGACCCTTTCACCTATCAGGTCGAAGATCGTTTCAGGATCATTGATTTGACAGGTCGTGGATCTGAAACAGACTCTCTGATCATAAGCTATCCTTGTTAATGTGAGTCTAATGTTTTTGTCACTTTTTGACTGTTTCGACGGGTTTTAACGGTTGCTCCATTTATTATTGTTTATTTGGGTTTCAATAAATTTTTATCTTTATCAATGGTTTTTTGTGAGTTATTATGATGATTATGTTGAATTATTAAGGGGGTTTCCAGAGTTTTCATGAGTTTTGATGCATTCTCATTCTTTCTAACGCCTCATTCTTCATGCTTCTCCATCCATTTTCATGCATTTTCAGGATTTTTCATCCCTTATCACGTCTTTTCATTCTTTTTGATGTGTCTCATTTATTATTTATTATTTATTATTTATAATATACATTAATTTATTTATTATCTATTATTTGTTACTGGTTATTTATTAGTTTTTAGTTATTATTTATATTTATATTTATTTATAATTTATATTAATTATTTATTTATTATTTATTATTTATTATTTATTATGTATAATATATTATATATTATATATTATATATTATATATTATATATTATATATTATATATTAATTATATTTATATTTATTTATTATTTATATTTATATTTATTATTTATTATTTATTATTTATTATTAATATTTATTTATTATTTATTATTTATTATTTATTATTTATATTTATTAATTAATTATTAATTATATTTATTTATTATTTATATTTAAATTTATTATTTATTATTTATTACTTATTATTTGTTATTTATTATTTATTATTTATTATTTATTATTAATTATTTATATTAATTATTAATTATGAATTATGAATTATGAATTATTAATTATTAATTATTAATTATTAATTATTAATTATTAATTATTAATTATTAATTATTAATTATTAATTATTAATTATTAATTATTAATTATTAATTATTAATTATTAATTATTAATTATTAATTAATAATTAATAATTATTAATTACTTATTACATATTATTTATTATTTATTATTTATTATTTATTATTTATTATTTATTATTTATATTTATTTATTTTTTATTAATTATATTTATATTAATTTATTATTTATTATTTATATTTATTTATATTTATTAATTATTATTTATTATTTATTGTTATTTAATGTTTATTATTTATTATTTATTATTTATTATTTACTATGTATTATTTATTATTTAATATTTATTAATTATTATATATTATTTATTAGTTATATTTATTTATGATTTATTATTTATTATTTATTATTATTGAATTTATATCTATTATTTATGTATTATTTGTTTTTTCAATTAATATATATAAGTATATTAAAATCTTTTTATTAATCACATGACGAGCTTGTTGGAGTGGTAAAGTCTTTGGAAAATATGCAAGAGGATAGGGGTTCAAATCTCACCAAACGTAGTATTTCTATATATTGCATGGGCATGGGCATGTGCAAGGGCATGTGCATGTTCATGGGCATGTGGACGGGCATGGGCCTGGGCATGGGCATGTGCATGGGCATGGTCATGGGCATGGGCATGGGCATGGGCATGGGCATGGGCATGGGCATGGGCATGGGCATGGGCATGGGCATGGGCATGGGCATGGGCATGGGCATGCATGAATAAATAAAGTAATACAAAATAAATAAATAAATAAATAAAATAAATACAAAATAAACAAAATAAATACGATATAAATAAAACAAATACGAAATAAATAAACAAAATACGAAATAAATAAAATTAATAAAATTAATATGAAATAAATAAAATAAATCCGAAATAAATATGAAATAAAATAAATAAATAAAATATATAAATAAATACATAAATAAATAGATAAAATAAATAAAATTTATAAAAATTAGAAAATATATAAAATAAATAAAATACATAAAATACATAAAATACATAAATAAATAAATAAAATAAATACGAAATAAATAAAATAAATACGAAATAAATAAAATAAATAATTAAATAAATGAAATAAATAAATAAATTTAAAAAAATTAAAAAAAACATTTAAAAAACATTTAAAAACCACCGCTAAATCATTTAGAGGCAGTTTAAACTGCTCCTAAAAAACCACCGTGAAATGTTCTGCGACGGTTTTAAAAACTGCCGTGAACAGTTTCCCGTCGCACGATTTTGCGACGGTTTTTCAAAATCGCCGCCAATCTATTTAGCGGCGGTTTAAACCGCCATGAAACGTAAAACCAAGCCACTGGTAAATGCCTTTTTTGTCGTAGTGAAGTGCTATCGTGAGTAGTTCAAACAAAATTAATGTTGATTATAAAAGAGTTTCTAGGTTGAGATTTAATCCTCATCCTCATAACTAGCACTAAAGAGATTATTTAAGGCTCTCTACATTCCCATATCAGTGTGTTTAAAATTTTTATATAGGGTTATAAAGTTGATATTCCAAGGGGTTGAACTAATTAAAATTTTTCATATATATATAATATAAAATTTAAGTAACCAATGGAATTATTAAAGAAAGTTGTAAAAGATGTAAACTAGGAGTAATAATCATTGGAATGATATTGGGAATGGATTTAAATAATTTGAAACAGTTATAACGAAATTCATACATGTTATAGAATTCAGTAAATTATAGATATGTGAAAATTTCCCATGTGTTAATTTGTAAGTGTTATCATGATACACAAAGTGAATATTTTTTAAATTATTGAGATTTTTAAATATTCAATTAAAATTTTCTAAGAGTAAATATACCATAGAAATGAAAAATTTGTTTCATTCTAGAAATAAAATTACCTCCACCCTAAAATACATAAGATTCATTCAGTATTTTCATAAGGGTTGTCGATATTTTGGAAGATTTATCTAGATTTTTTGTAAGGGTCTTTATGATATTGTATGATTCATATGTAATTTTCATAAGGGATATTGAGATTTTATAAAAGCAATTCTTGGAAAACAACAAAATCATAAAGGTGAGTAATTGAAATAACAACAAGCAATTAATGGATTTCATAAGGGACACTAATTAGCAAAATTTATGATGAAATATTATGTGATAATGTTGTGTTGAAATTAAAATTTTAAAATATCATAGATTTATTTTAATATGTGATAATATATAAGTTTTATGAAGAATTCAGTTGGATGATAATGTACTGATAATTATGGGAATTTCAAATAGAAGTTTTTGTAATTAATTTTCAAAACCAAGGATGGTATACTTCTACAGAAACTATTGATATGCTCAAAAAATAGAAAATAATGAGGACATACTATGATTGGAATTAGAGGGGTTTTTATATTCAAAATACTGAACTTATTTCAATGTGAATTATAGAATATATACACATTAAAATTGAAAATGAAGAATAGTGGATTGAAGAAGATGATACTGGACTTCTATTGAAGTGAAAATCCTGTATTGATGAATGTTAAAGAGAAAGATATCGATAGAGGTATTTTAACAACTTTTATTGTCTGTGTGGAGGAATAAATATTTTTATTTATATTTTTGTGTCTTTATATAAGGATGATGATCAAGGGGTCTGTGAACACCCAGATATATAGTTTGATCATTCTAAAATCGTTAGGAGGAAGGTCAACATTCATGATACATTGATATTATTTTGGAAGTTGATGACATGATAATTTATGATCATGTATAGTGATGAAATAAAATTATAATTATTGTAAAATATGTTTTTTACAATGAATATAAGACGAAAATTTTGAATACTAGTTTTCCTATTATAAAAAATGGTGAACATACTATTTAAAGATAGTGATTATTAGTTAGACGAGTCCTTCATATATCTAATAATAAATAGATGATGCATGCCCAAAACATGTGTGAATTATTGAGTGGATGATACCTTATCATGAATTTGTAATCTCAAAAATTAAATAGTCATATAATATATGTCTTATTATTAAACCAGACAACAAAAAGAGTATATATCCTCATTGGGACCAAACATTAAAAAAAACAGATGTTCCATGATTCCTCATATTTTTTTTCATATGGATGAAGTAGAGTTTTATAGAAATTGTATAAACACATAAAAATAAATAGATGTTAATTTATAAAGGACATATTATAGAACCCCCCCCCCCCCCCTCAATTATTCACCCCCCTTTAAGTGGTACTTCATATAAACTATGATCTTCATGTGGAAGCCAAGAAAACCTGGTTCCTTATAAGAAGCCAGAAAATTAGAGGAAATAAATAGAGAATACAAATTATTTTAATAATAGTTATTTTACCATATTTGAAATATATCGTTGTAATTGTTTAAAAAATAGGATTGTCCCCTATATTTTATCACAATCAATTGATCTAAGTAATTTTATTACTGCTAGATTTACACAACTTGTTACAGATGGTCCAATGACATTTACAAATATTATAAATCTAAAATTAGATGGAAATAATTAAAATTCTATTTTGTTATCCATATAAATTAATCATAAAAAAATTATGGGACTTAATAAATTGAAGTATAGAAAGGATAATATGTAGAATATGTATGATGTAAATGTAAAAATTAAATAAGTCATAATAAATATAATGAAATATGGGTTTAAATATATGAAAATATTAGATAATGGGAAACTTAATGACCAAATCACCTAAATACATGAGATTGATAGACACATTAGGGGCATGGGTGATACTTTTGAACATTCAAACACAATCAATAAGTTAATCATTAATTTTCCTGATAGGTTTGGTTGAAAGACACTTATTTCCGAAGAAAATGAAGACTTATCTTTTGTTGAGTTATATAACAAACTCCACAATTTTGAGAAGATGATGATTTCTCAATTCATGAAAAATGCCAAAGTAGAAATAACATTCACATTCGTAATTAGAATCATAATCAAATTGGAAGATACTTATCCATCAAGTGAATATATGTATGATGTAAAAAAATGAGAAATAAGATAATAAGATAATGATAATTTTCTAAAAAAAGTTATATTTAAAGTAAAAAAATCCACTAAATTGGGTTAAATTTTATTTAATAAGACACATAGTATAATATTTTCTATTAAAGGACAACGTTGAGTATGATGATGAATGGTATGAATAAATTCCTTGGAGAAATAATTTTCGAAGGAGTTACAGTGATATCATGAAATATAGTGAACATTTGAAAAATAAAAAGGACACTATTGTTATGAAAGGAAGAGTATGAATTCTATACCTCATGTAATTAGTCTGATGAAGATTTCGTTGGAAAATTTAGTGACATAATGTATCATGTTGAAAGAGAGGATGAATGTTCCTAAAATGTGGGAGAATGAGAAGAAACATACATGGAATAATTGATAAAATATGAATTTGATGTGTATCTTGATATGAACCCATAACATAGGACGGTTATAAAATCCATAAGGAAATAGGATGTGAAATTGAAGAAAAATGAAGATAAATTTCCCAAAAAAATGATTTTGTTAAGGAAATTAAAACTCATAAATTAATAGTTATCATGAATGAGAGAATATTGAATTTTTATGAGAAGAAGATTACTATAGAGTAAGAATAATCAAACCAGAATAATTAAAAGTTTCTTAAGGCTTACAAATTCCATGAAAAAATGGAATATGAAGGATATATAAATAATGGATGATTCATCACAATCTATTTAAAAATTCTTTACCCAAATAAATGTAAAAACTACATTTTTTTCACACTATAATGTTTAATACATGTCATCTATTTGTTTATTTTTTTTGAAAACATATAAGAAATACATGGTTAAAAAAAATTCTAATAAGGTTACTCCTACATTGAAGGGGGTTCTGGACTTATACTAATAATTATTTCATCTGTTTTAGATAATTTCCCAGTGATTCTTAGGCCTAATTGTATGTAATTTTTTTTGTTGTTTTGAGTAGTTTTAAATGTTTTATATTTTATAGAGTTTTTTATCACTGGAGAGAAATTGATGAATTTTCATTTTATTTGAGACAAAATACCATTTGGTCACACTGTAAGTGTCTACAAACATGTTGGATGTCATCGAACTCATGAGTTTAGTCAATAAAACTTGCACAATGTACTGTAAATGAATCTATGCATAATATAAAAATATAAAATGACAATGGGTTTCACACCCGATCAAATTATTTATGATGTGTCCCCAAAATGAGAGTAAAATGGATTTGACATTTGATTTTCAAGTGCATCACACCACAACATGTCTCCATGGTTGGACCAGGGTGTTTATAGAAAAATAAAGCCAACCATTTATAAAACATATAGGATATTTGTCTAGTAGAGGATCTAACCATTCATCCACCATAGGCATTAGTTATATGGTTTCAATATAAGATTTGGATAACCTTTTATTGGAAATGATAATATTTCTCCAAAATATAGAACATTATTATATGTTTTAATGTTAAAATACCGTCAATTTTATTTTTAATAATTTTTTGATGTGATAAAATCAATATTGTTATAGTTTAAAATATTTTTTGTATATGTAGTTTTTATTTAGATTGAGGTTTTTTATAAGTGTTGAATTTATATGACCATGTAATATAATGTAATGAATCAGTACAATAACGCCTTATGATCAATATAATGTCTAATATAAATTCATGTTTATATAAATTTCCTAATTTTTGAATGTATTATCATTACATAGTGACTTACATGTAGGGACTATTAATAGATAAATCTTTATGCTGAATTACAATGATCATAATGTCTTATGATGAATACTTATGTATTGAAAAAAGTATCATGATAAATTCTAATATTAAAGCCTTGTGTTTTTGTTTTGAATAAAGTATTACAATAAAAAGTGACTATTAATATTAGGAAATTACTACAATAAAAAAGGAAGAGAACAATAAATTTTGATCCGACTCTAAATTATCATGATTAAAAGAATGTATTATGTTTTGAAAAAGTAATTGGATTTCAATAAAGTCGCTCGATTTCAAAAAATGTCATTAGATTGGATGAAGACATGCAATCAGAAGTATTATGATTATGAAGACTTATGTATATGGGTATTCTTATGTAATTTAGATATATTATATGACATTTTCAGTGAGATTAATATTTTTGTAATATATCAAGGAATTTTTTCTCTTTATTTTAGTTTTATCAAATTTATATTTGTCTAAATAAGGAAACATTAGAGAAATTAAAGATATTAAGTCAAATAAGGGTAATGATTTAAGGAACATAAAATCTTCACAATCATGATACTCTATGATTTTATTTTTGTGTTGGTAGTCACAGGAAAAGGAACAAAATAATTTTTCTTTTGTGATTTATATTATTTACTCGTGACTATTTGAATTAAAGGAGACGTTTGAATTCTAAAAGAAGCACTATATATATTCACATGAAGTTATTGAAAAAATGGCTCAAGAAAAAACATTAACATACTTTGTTTTCTACCCATTGTATTTACGATACAAAATATGAAAAAATAATGCTTTTGGGTGACTTAAATTTATATATACAAAAAACAGAGTTCTTTTGAGCAACTCTCTATGTATGTTCAATATTTAAAAAGCATCATTATTTTTTAGTTGTTGCATGCATCTATATGATGAACTTGTACCCTTTATTCATATAATTGTTTCTAAAGTATTAAATTTATAGTTTTGAGTGTGTGGAGGAAAAGTAATCCTTTTTTAAAATAGGGATAAAAAAAATCTATTTCCACCTTTCTCAATAAGTTGTAGTTTCTTACAGTCAACTATCAAGGTCCATGAAAAAACGACTTAGATAGTAAAAATCATTAATATCATTTAGAGAGTGATGGATGGAGTGGAATACCAGAATATTTTTTCCTTTAGAAAATATAAATTAATTTTATAATGATCCTTATATTTTATTATAATATTAAACTACTTATCTGATTTAAAATGATGGTTAGAATCATTTTATGTTTTAAAGAGTATGGTTTTGAGTGGAAAAAAATTCCAGGAAAACAATTCACCCCCTCTTGAATCATTATAAAATACATACTCAGACAATAATTATCATTATATAAAGTGAGTTTTGATTTATAATCATTTTATAGTTGAAGACTCATGATCATTTTCCAATGTTGATACAATGATTGATTCAAAATAAGGAGTGTCTATGATTAGAGAATTGTGCTTCAATGGATAAAATTATGTTTGCGGGAAAGATCATATGATTATATATATGACGAATAATGGTTCAAAAGTTCGATAAAAAACATAAATATATATGAAAATCATTAGGGTGTACCAAATACCTGGGATTCCACAATAAATGTTTGATATGATATCATCTGTAAAGTTATGAATGCCACTATCTGTGGACTTGTTCTTAGTGAGTTTAACCAAGTTTCAAATTGTTTCACTGCTCTTATAATGTTGAATAAAAATTCATTTTCTTATGAGGGAACCTAAAATGTTAATGAAATATGGTACAAAATCCGAAAGAATAAATTTGATAGTTTGAGATTGTATGTTAGTGAAACCAATATTCAAATTAAATATATACTAATGAAAATATTCAATGATATTTCTTCTTTTGGAACTCCAAATCCAAAACCTAATAATGATTTTTTATTTTATTATTATTACTATCCACATGGAGTGGAATATCTATATCTATCAGAAAATAAACTCCAATTAATATTCTAATGATAAAAGAACTGATTGGAAGTCTTATTATATATAAAGTTATAATGGAAGCTGAAGCAGTCTATCACAAAATAATTATAATTGAAAATTATTCCTTAAATGTATTTACATATAATTATGATTATATAAGAAATACTGTCCAACTCATATTGTGAAGAAGATTAATTTTTCTGTAAATATAACATAAAACTTACTCAATTTCCTAGGAAATTTAGAAATTTCTATAACAAGAGAAGAAGATTCAAAAATTATTTCAAAAAGTGGCGGAAATTGGAATAAAATAAAAAATAAGTAAGATTCTATGAAAACAAATATCATGGTTATATTAAGCCTAGATTCCATCAGTTTAAGGAAAAATATATCAAAGGAAATGATTAACAAGAAATATGATTATAAAAAATTGATAATAATGAAATGAAGGCCACGTGAAGAGATTATGAATACTTTAGTGATGAATAAAAATATAATTACAATGAGGGAAAATATAACCAAAAATATAATATGTTCTTAATGACTTAGATAGATGATGAAGAACATATTTATTATTTTCCCACAAAATATGATGATGAAAGCTATTATTCTTAGGAACTTAGTTTATATTGATCGATGTTGGAATATATTTTTGAATCACTTAATTTAAATTATAAAAAATTAAATAAATCCTATGATACTGTTAAAAAAGATAAAGGATATTTGTAAAAACAAATCATATAAATAAAAAACTAAAATGAATCCACCTATTTCAAGTTGCACTGGATATGAAAATGAGATTAAGGAATTAATGGCTAAAGTTAAAAATATAAAATATATTGATAAACACATTATTATGGGAGATAAGTGTAATAATAAAATCCATAGTAATAATAAATAAAACAAAAATATAAAATTAATCGATAATAATAGAGAAAAACCAAATTCATATAAAAATTATTTTGTTCATGGATCCAAAAATTGAAACTTTTCTAATATTACATACTTTCAGTGTATTATAAAAGATAATTATTCAAATTATTTCTATCTTAATTAACCAGAATTTTATGATGTTAATCATTTATTTATTTCAAAAAATTTATCTAAATTTCAGTTTGGAAATTTGGGAAAAAGTAAATAGAATAGGGTTCCAAAAACATTAGTTGCTAACATTGATGGACATAAGTTTATTTACATACAAAAAAACCTCCATATTTAATTTTTTTGGTTAAAAAATGACACATGAAAAATATATAAATTTTTTTATATGAAGTCAATATTCTTAAGGAATAAAAGTAAATTTTTTCCAACAATCACTCGCTACATAAATTTGATAGAAGATATACCAACTTTGGTGATAGTTCCAAAGGAAAAATCACTAGCGTCGGTTAATTTGGATATTTATATTAATTGAATATAAAAAAGTTTCAATATTTTTAATACGTCAAACATAATCCGATAAGTATATATCAAATCCATGCTAATGGTTTTTTTGTTTATTTTTCAAACAATGCATGTTCTCCCTTGATTGATAAATAGAAGAAGTTTAATACACTTAACAATGAAAGTTTTTTAACACGAAACCTTAATTATTCTTGTAAATAAAATTCATATAGCATGAATATTGAAATTAATGAATATTTTATTTTTTTACTGATTTTCTAGAAATTATAATGTCTATTCATTGAGAAAATTATCTCAAAATAATTTATTTTTAAAATTTTCAAAACTAAAATTAGAAAAATTGAAACTATATGTTTCATGAAAATCGATAAAAAAAATTTATATTTGAGACCAATTAAATTGGTTGATACTCCTCACCCCCTAAAAATGTATATAAGGATCTATTTGGGATATCAAGATCAACCATCCTCTTAGGAAATAGTTTTTCTAAAGTTTTAGTTGTATATTTTTAAATATTTACATGGGTATATTTCATGAGGATTAAAAGTGAATAATATGTCATTTTTATAAATTTATGAAGGAAAATAAAAAATAAAAAATATGATAAAATTTTTTATTTGAGTAGTGACCATGGGGTGAGAGTTTGATAATTATGAATTCGATTCATTTTTCAAAAAAAAAAGTAAACATACATTATCAACCCCTAGAACACCTCAACAGAAAAGTTTTATTGAAAAGAGGAAAGTGTATTTTCAATACATTTCATTGAAAATACTGTCTGAATATAGCCTACCCACTCAATTTTGGGTGTAATCCATTAACATAACATGCTATGTCATCCATATGTTATTATTGAACTTATAAACATTATATAGTTCTCAACAAAAATTTAAAGATTGTTGAAGAATCAAATCATTCAATTTTTTTAATGTTACACATTTGACCACAAAAATATTCAGATTAATGAATTAATTTATTCTAAAAAAAATCCAATACTTCAACCACGCTTTTATAACCAGAAGGAAGAAGATGTGGAATATGATCATGTAAAATCTTATCCTGTAAGGTTTAAAAATTATTAATCAAAAAGTGTTCAACCCATATATCCTAGAACCCACAAAATCCGACATTTAAATATTCTTATAGGAATCTTAAATGATGGAGTAATAACTATAAGGGAATATGGAATCATAGCTTGGTTATCATAAATTTTATCCCATTGGAACCTAAAACCATATAATAAACCTTATGTGATTAGAGTTGATTAGTTTATATAAAAAAAGTTTTAAATCAATTGAAGAATAAAATGGAATGAGAATTAATAGATAAAAACATTAATTATATTATTAATGAAACAAAATGGGAATTTATAAATAATCTAGATGATTAAGGAGAGATCACAAGAAATAAAACAAGGTTAATTACTAATTGTTATAACCAATACGAATGAATAGATTATGAACAGTAATTTTATCCTAAAACTAGATTAGATGATTTTAAAATCAAGTTATCATATTTATATTATATAAATTATAAATATTTTCATATGGATGTAAAATCCACATTTATAAATTATTTTCTTATAGAGGATGTTTATGATGAAAAATCTCTTTATTTTGAATATAGTAATTTTTTAAATTCTGTTTTCAAACATACCAAAGATTTTATGGTCGTAAGTAAGAATTTTGAGCTTTGTATGAAATGTTATGTTATTTTGTTTTTCCAAATGGGTTTTCTATGCGTTTTTAGAACCAACTGTTTTCAAAAAATCTTTTCAAAAAGACATTTTTTAGTTCAAATTTATATCATTAATTTTATTTTTGATTAAATAATCTGAAATTTTGTAATGAATTTTCGAAACTCATGAAAAAATAATTTTAAATGGACATGATGAGTGAGATAAATTTCTTTCTATGATTTCATATTTACCATACATATTCCCAAAATTATTTGAATTAAATAAAATATACACATTATTGTCTTAAATTATTGTACTTGAAAGGAGATTGACTTATTCAACTCCAATGATTTATAATATTAATATTTATTTCGATGATACTAAAATACTAGTTTACAACAAACAATATAGTGTAATAAATTAGAATGTTATTTTTCTAACATATTATAAAATAGATATTATGTTTTTCCAATAAAAATGGGATCTATTTCATTAAAACTATAAAGAATCTCTCTTGACTACTACCAAAATTATTTTAAGGCATATAAAAGGAACAATTTAATAATCCTTAAAAAAATTTAATTTTTTTATTTTGAATTAATTTAATATTATGATTCTGACATTGGAGGTTTTAGGTTAGAGAATAAAATTACAACAATATCAATCAAATTTATAAGAAAATCCTTATTTTCTTGGTCTATTAAAAAGAAAAAATTACTTGTATTATCTACTATAGAAGATGAGTATAGTTAATTTAGATGATTTTTGGAATATGTGTTTTGGATGAAACACACCTTGTAGGATTTTAGTTTCATTTTTAATAATGTGAAAATAAAATTCACTAACACATACACTATCGAAGTATATAAAAATTAAATAATTTATTAAAAAATCAAACATATTAATTGGAGGAATCATTTACTATGTGATAACACAAAAACATGAGATATATATAGAGAGTTAATTAGTAATTAATTTCATCTAGTATGAATATCTACAAAACATTAACGTGAAGATTGATTTGATTTTATTATTGGTTAATAATGAGTATTTTCCATTAAACAATTATATTTTTAATTAAATATGATTCCAAATTAATTATGTATTTAGAGTTATTTAATTTATAGGTAAATATTTAGAAGAGTTTAGTCGCATTTAGTCATTAAAATTTTAATTAATGTTTTTACCTTTAGTGATTTTTAGTTAGACTTTAATTCTCATTCATAGAGTGCCATATCACTCAATGTGATAGTAGGACACCTTTTTCCACAATATATTAGATATTGACTGGTCTCTTAACATAAACCAATAGTTTTCAGGCCTTATAACTCTCACTCTTCTATTCACTCAAATATTGACCCTACGCCCCTTCCTACATGTCCTACCAAATCCTTCATGTGTATGGTGTAATAAAAAAGAACCAATGATAGTGCTTAATGATGTTTTAATAAAGATATATCAATTGTTTGTCATTGATGAGTGTTAATAAGAATATATTTGGATGATTAATAAAAATAAAATTCCAAATAGTGTTCTATATTTTTAAAATTTGTAATAGTTATTTGATGAGAAAAATAAAGGATCTATGTATGGAAAACATCTAAATGAGTTTTATGAAAATACACAGTTTAATTTTTCTCCCCCATGAGATGTTTTACAATCAACTATAAATAGAAAATAATTTACCATTTATTCAGAGGAGATAGATGAATTTTTATATTATCCCTATGTGGGTAAGTATCTTTACAACCACCCCTTGTTTTAGAATGATAATATTAGTTCCTCAACCAATGTAGAATATTATTTTGAAACGAGATATAAAAAAGACATAGAACCTAAAAAATGGCCCAATAAATGTTCATTTATACTAGTTATATCCCAAAGTGATAGATAATTTGAGAAATTTATTTTAAGGGCATTAATTTGATGCATGTATTTTTAAATTATATTAATGCAAAGCTAGCTACATTTATAATACACTACTTGAATCAATAATGGAAACTAATATAGAGACATATGTATTCACATTGTAAAAGTGTTTCAACAGTGATCTTCAATAAGAAGGATGTAGTATTAACTAATGTTGAGATGACCAAGTATAAAATAAATCATTCTCTATCCAAAGGACTACTATATAATATATTGTTGTAACAACTTGGACTATTATTTATAAAATCCATCTTTTGATTTAATTAAATGCATTATTAAGTAAAATTGTTATAGAAAACACTTGCACTAAATTTGATTTATTATATCCACCTATATTTAAATGAAAATTATGTATATTTTACATTGATTATATAACCATAGAATTGGGATCAAATGGTTATAATAAATATCGGGTTGTATCAAATCCAATTGAAAGAAAAAATTAGGTGATGACCTAATCTATTAGTATCATACCCTATGAAGGCCATTTATGAGAGCACCATGGGAGATATAAATTCACATATTTTTCATTGACCAAGCCTAATATTTTATCTTAAAACATAATCATGAGTAAATCTATTTATGGGATAATTTAATGCTTATCGAGATCATGACCCAAACCATGTTTGTTGAGTCACCCCATGAAGGAACAACCATTGTGAACCTCCTCTTAGGGAATTTGATGGTGTATTAAATCGATATGTATCAAGAACAAGTCCTTTTGATTATGTACATTATTTTTTATTGGATAATTAATATATTTTAACCCAATAATAGTTTACTTCATAAATTATTTTCATTTTGAATCAATAATGAAAAAAGAGTATTTTTGGGCTATATTCCAATTCAATTAAAGAATTAATTTTTATGAATTAATATATTTTGAAAATATATAATATTTTAATAAAATTTTATTATTATATAAATTTTAAAAAATATAAATGATTTTTAAATTTTTATGATGTTAATTTTAATATTTAATGGTTCAAAATATGTTATTTCCAATAAAACCCATCATTTTGAATAAATGATGGTTATTGTTTTAAAAGTAAAAAATTAAAACATTTAAAAAATTATTTTAATAAAATTAATATTATTTTTGGAATCAGAAATAAAAATTTATCTAATGGTGAATATTTCATATTTTTATGAGTGATTTTAATTTTCGAGTAAAAATCGGAAACCATATAAATATGTTTTGAATATTATGAAATCATAATGACAAAAGAGTTATGTAATAAATACTATAAAATATACTAAAGAACAAATATATTTTTTTGAATTAATATAATGTGATTTTATTTTAATATGATTTATTTTATAATTCCATTATGAATCCTCTGAAACATATAATATATTTTAAGGTTTTAAAATCATTTATTTTGGAGTATGAATCTCCTCCACATAATGAAAAGAATTAATTTACTATTCTTGGAACATTTACATATAATATAATTTAAAATAAACCATCTTGGATGATTATAAGGGGAAAACATGGCATGATTTATGGTTTTGGTTATTTTATTATGTAGAGTCCAAAACCAAAATAATAAATAAATCCTCCTCTTTTACTATATAAACACACCCAATATCCCATTTATCATCACTAAATGTTTTTATAGCTTTACCATAATCTTCCCTATACTCTCTAAAGGCCACTCAGTACTCCCCCAATCTCTTAGAAAGGCCCTCCAAATCTTATGATGTCACACGCTCAAGTAAGGGGCCATTCTCTACTTCATTAAATTCAAGTACATTCATTGGAATTTGTATTCTTAATTTAAATTGTTTATATTTATATATTTATTAATAAATATACCCTACTATCAAATTAATGTTAATATAATTATTTATCATTTATTATATCTCAATTTTATCTTCACCTACGCTGTTACCAAGCCGAAATTCCATGTGGGATTTCTCTCTTCTCATTTCCATTCAAGCACTTATTTTATGTTATGTCCCTTAAATTCCATTTTATTATATTGGAATACGTTCATACATATTAAAAATATTTTCCATTTAATTTATATATTATGAGATCCAACTTTCACACTCATTAATCCCCCCATGATCCTTTACGTACACCAGTTACCATGCTGAAATATAATTAGGATTATTTTCTTTATTCAAGTTTCAATATTACCTCACAGATTTAATTTCCAAACATATAATGATGGGATATTATTTTTCATGTACCTATTACTACCCATATGTTTTAAATGTTATGATAGACCCATTCCTCTCCCATCATCCATTTTTTATGAATTTTTACATGATGCCATTATGCTAGTAAAAATTTACAGCGATTTTTGATACTGAACAGTTTTTTAGTGAATATCTTACCCATTTACAATCAATAGTATTTAACTTTATGAAAATATACCTTTTTATTGGGGAAATAACTATATGGATTTCAAATTCACGGATTATGGAATAATTTATGATAATAAATGAATTTATGTTGTGTAATCTTTGTGTCACACTTAATCATGAGAATGAAATGAATATGATGGATAAACCCAGATAGCACTCCAATGCATTGAGAAATGATTGGTACCACTATATGTAACATTGGGTTAATGAGTGAACCTGATTTCTTTATGGGACATTTTACACCATGGTTTTATGGTAGATTAGCCCTTGACCAGTGTTTGTGATTCAGTTTTTTTTTTAATTTTTTTCCACATTTTCCATGTTATAATTATAATGCTATATCCATCATAATTGATCATGTTCCTTTTATTCCTCATTGAAACACCTATTTTATATCATGTATAATTTATTCCATTTTTTCCCTTATCGAGCTTAATAGCTCACCCATTTCTTGTGTATATCCTCAGGTCATCACATGTAGTTTTAAGTTTAATGGTTATTTTGAAAATGTTATAGAAGTTTTCAATAAAAATATTGTATTACCAATTTTTTGTTGCTATGTAATGTACCTAATTCCAAAAGAAACTGACTTATCAATCATCATGGTTTTATTAACTGTAGTCTTATGTAATAATTCAATTATTTATGTGAAATAATGAGTAGAGTTGTTACAGTTGGTATTAGAGGAAAAGTATCATTATTTTTGTGAGTAGGATTACAAAAATATCGTAACAACTAAAAGTATAAGACTATTATAAGAAAACATCCCTATATTTTGGTAAGTATTGATTCAATGTTTTTTCATGAATATTCATTGCTATCTATATAATATAATCGGACGTTTTTATAGAGGAGATGTACCTAGGTGTAATAACGCTGACAAGGTGTTCTGGGCCTAACTCAGAGTAACCTAGTACATGAAAATTTTAATTACTGCTTACCTAGTTTAGAACTCTTAGGAGATATTCTTTGGTAAATTAAAAACATCATTATTGACCTTTATTAAGGGAAATAAAAAATTCCCATAAGAATATATGTTAGGAAATAGATCATGGATAATATAGATTGAAGTGTGGAAATACATAAATTAGGGAAATAAATTTTATTTATATGTTATTACATTATTGTTAGTGGATTCACCTTTATGAGTTTTAAAAATTAAAATATTCATCCCAAATTTTATTTTATTCTCACTAATTAACATAAATAATAGGAATCAGTTAATCAATCATTGAAACAAGTTATGGGATGACTATGAAAATGAGATTCCCAACAAGATGGTACCAAGAATCATGAAATTTATGATTATACTCTCTCAGATTAATCATGTTATTAATAGAAACCTATATCAAGAGGATTGGAGAAATCCCATAACAAAAAACAACCATACCATAAATATTCATGCGATAAAGGCCTCCTGATTTCAATGGATCATCTCATCCCATATTCATAGGATAATGGATCAAATATATTGAGAATGCATTTTTTAACCATCAACATTTCAAGAAAGATATGGTTATGTTGTATTTTTATTATATGGAGGAAGTAGATGATTAGTGGTGGAAATTGATCAAGAATACATAGCCCGAGGTTGAGATCTGGGTGAAGGAGTGGAAAAAATTTTGGAAAAACATATCTATAAATATTTTCCTCTCACTCTCCAAATTCAAATGGAAATGGATTTCCTTTCCCTAAAAAATAATATGAAACATATGTTGGGTATTTTTAGAAAATAGACATAATACCTTCATGATATGCCTATATATTTTTTATTACACTTGAATTCATGTTTGATCGAATTTTTTAAGACAAATCATAGCCTAATAAAGGAACAGGAGATCCCAGACATTGATAGATATATAGAAACTGTCCCATGTCCCTTCAATGTAAACATGGATATTGGTAAATCTCAAGGGTATCATGGGGATATTAAGTGGAATGTGGAGTTAATTATGGTGGTTTGATTGTAAAATCTAATGGTGATAATAAATTTCACCATCCCACTTATTAATGGTGGGAAAAAGAAGCTCCACAGAAATTACTAGGTGGGGAGGTGAGGAATTGATTTAGGTTTAGGAAGTAAGGTAACCTAGGTAACAACTATCAACATTAGAAACACACTAATGTGATGGTGGAAAGGAATGCACTAGTCAACCCTCATTTTAGTGTTTATATCTATAACATCAAGGAACCGTCACACTTTGAAAAAATTCTTTATGACAATGGTTCTCAGATACAACCTATAACCACAAAGTAAGTGAGGGAGAGATTCATTACATCACAATAGCTGAGGGTGATCCTGAAAATTAAGTGGTGACATGTATTCTAGTTATTCATTCAAGAATACAAAATGTAACTTTCAATTATGGATCCTCAAATTTCATTATATCGTGAATGTTTAGAAGAACTATACAAACCCAAATATAAATCCCGAAAGTTGAGATGATAGTGAAAAAATAAAATGCGGAAACTGTTGGATCCCAGGTATATAACTCCTTCCCTATAGAAATTTTTGTGCTAAAAATCCCATCATTCATTTTCATTCTCCCTTTGGTGTAATTTGATGAAATTCTAGGCATGGATTTAATTTCCTTATATATGGCCTATATAAATTTCTGTGAGAAGGGAATCACTCTCTATATTGTAAATAAACCCTAATTCTGAACATGTTCAAGGATGAGGATGAATATTATTTTTCACCATCATCTCATGAATTGATATTTGAACATGTTCAAGGAGAAGGATGAATAATATTTTGCACCAACTTCTCAAGAATAGATATTTTTTCCCAATGAGAAACTGTATCTATCTTAAAATATTTAATATTATGAAAGAACCATCCTAAAATATATTTCTATTATGGGGGAATAGGCTGATGTGTTTTACATTGAATATGATGGTATTCCTCCTATAATAGAGGTTAAATTTTAAATTAGGCTTATACCTGGGGAATTACAAATATCTAAAACTCCATGTGGGATGGATTTTATAGCTATTTTGGAGATGAAGAGACAACTACAAGAGAATCTGGATAAAGTGTTCATATTCCCAGGTTCTTCACTAGGGGGTACACCGGTCTTGTTCATCCAGAATAAGGATGGGTTAATGCACCTTTAAATTGATTGTCATGGGATCAATAAGATAACAATAAATAACATGTATCAACCAAAATATATTGATGAATTGTCCAATCAGCTATGTTGTGCAAAGTATGTTTCCAAGGTGGATCTACAATAAGAATATTACCATGTTAAGGTGAAGAAGGTGGATATACCAAATATTTATTTTCATATAGGGTACGAGAATAATGAGATCCAAGTAAATAATTTTGGGCTCACTAATAATCCAACAATTTTCATGGTCAGGGTGAATGTAGTCTTTATATATAACCTCGATATATTTGAGGTAGTATTTATAGATGATATTCTAATAAACATAAAAATAAAAGTTGATTGTGAGGAGTATCTGAGAACTATTCTAAAGTCCTTGTAAAGGGTGAAGGATTATGAAAAGTACACAATGTGTGAGCTATTATTGAAGGATATCTCATTTTGTGGGTATATAATCAAAAGTTAAGGGATATTTGCGGATCTTTAAAAGAAATAAGAAAATAAAGGATGGTAGAGGACAAAATATTTTATAGAGAGGTATATATTCTATGGATTATATTATTATTATCTATAGTTTAAGAGAAATTTATTACCGTTATCAAACCCTCGTTCCAAGCTTACTCAAAAGGGAGTCAAGTTTTATTAGAATAATATATGTGAAGAGAGATTCAATGAGTTGGAAAAATTGGCATATCACCACCATGAGGCTCACACTACCGAGAAGTGGAGATATTTTTTTAGGTATTCAATGATGCTTTGAAGAAGGGATTAGGATGTGGGTTAATGTAAAATAAAAAATTAATGGCTTGTGCCTCACGAAGGTTTAAAGTTCACAAATAGAACTACCCAACACATTATATAATGTTGGATTAGTGATGTTATCTATGAAAATATGGTCTCATTATCCATTCGATGAAAATTTTGAATTACATAGGGATCATAAAAGCCTCAAATATATATTACCCTAGAAAGAGTTTAATATGAAACAATGAAGAATGTTAGAGCTGATCAAGGACAATGAATTCTCAATTAAATAATATATTTTTAATGAAAATAATGTGGTAGATAAACTATGTAGAAAATATATTGTCTATTTATCCATTATGAGAATTGAGAAGGATCTAATATTCCGGGACATGTAAAAGATAGACAATGGAATCATAAAGTAAGGAACATCATCTATCCTTTAACAAATAATTTCTCAATCGTCTCTTTTGGAAAAGATAAAGGGTTATCAATGAAATGATGTGGGAATTCAGAATAATGTGGAAGATATAAGGAAATGGGAATCCTAATAATTTAATGTTAACAAACAAAGAATAGGATTATTTTGGAAAAGAAAATGTGTTACATTACATCCAGAGTAAACTAAGGAAAAGTTTAATGATTCTCATAGTTTGACTATCTCCAATTACCATGCATGAACAATGATGTATCGAGATCTCTGAGAGAACTATGGGTGTGAAAACATGAAGAAAGAGAACATTGAATATATTTAAAATTTATTGGTATGTCTGCAAGTGAATACTGAAATGAAATCGTATAAAGTGATTAAAAAATTATTACCCATACCAACATGGAAATGAGGAAACATCACCATGGAATTTTTACCATAATTCTGAATCCATCAAAAGGAAAAAATGATATATGTGTTATTGTGGATCATATTATGAGAACTAAAAATTTCATTATGAATCAAGAGGATTTATCATTAGATCAAAATTCATAGATATAAATCATTTATGTGGAGAGGCTGCATTCAGTACCACTATCAATTGTGTTCGATCAAGATCCAATATTCACATCTATGTTTTTAAAATGTCTCCAAAAATATCAAAACACTCAGATGAACTTTAGTATGGTTAATCACCCTAAAAAAGATGTCTAATCAGAGAAGAATATCCAGACACATGAAGACAATTTGAGGGAAATCTCAATTGACATCAAAGGAGGACGAGATCAACATCTTCCTCAGGTCAATTTATCTTAAAATAAGAGTTTCCACTTGATCATCAAAATGGATCCATATGAATATCATTATGGGAATAGTTTCATGGAATATGAATGATGGGATGGTGTTGGGGAACACTAAAAAGAAGGTCCTAAAATGGTTGGGGGAAATGGTGATAAATGTTTAGACCATTCACCATCACATCGAGGATGCTCAGAGTCGATAGAAGAGCTATGCTGAAAATCATCGATGAGACCTAGAGTTTTATGTTAGAGACATGGTATTTGTCAACATATATACATGGAATATGTGATGATATTTGGTAATAAGGGAAATCATAGACCAATATATATCGAACCATTTGAGATCATTGATTTCCTCATATTGGTGGACTATCGACAAACACTACAACCAGACCTATCCTAAGTGCAAGATTTTTTCAATGTGACCCTCTAGAGAATGTACATACCAGACCCATCACATGTACTCAATATAGATTTGGAATAATTAGAAATAGTCCTTTCTTATGCATATTATCCATTGAAGATATTAGATCATAGAGAAAAATTTTATGAAAGAGGAAAATGCATCATTTCAAGGTATTATAGAGAGATCACATGTTAGAAGAAGTAACATGGGAACCAGAGGAGGTGATGAAACAGAGTTACCCTCATCTTTTTTGGAATTGGAAAATAAAAATTATGAGGGTTAAATTTCTTAATTGGGGAGTATTGTAATGACCCGAACTATTATAAATAAAATCCACCCTTTGATTTAATTAATTGTTATATTAAGTAATATGGTTATACGAAACATATGCATGTATTTTGATTTATTAAATCCAATTATATTTAAATGACCATTAGGTATATTTACTGTTGATAATATTGATATCGAATAGGGATCACATTGTTAGTATAATTTTATGGTTTTATCAAATCCAATTGACAAAGATAAAGGATGCGATGACCTCAACTAGTAGGACCATACCCTATGAATCCCATTTATTTGAGCTTCAAGTGGAGATATCATTTAGGGTATTATTCCTTGTCCAATCACAAGATTAGATCCCATAAATTAATCATGAGAAAAACAATTTACAAGGGATGTTCCAACTCATCAAGATCATAAACCAATCCATGATTGCAGAACAGTGCCATGAATGTCCAACGATCAAGCACACTACTCTTAAAGAATTTCATGGTGTATTAAAGGGATATAAATCAACACCCTATCATTATATGTATTTAAATTACTTTTTATAGTGTAATGAAAATATTTTCATTATAGTAATTTTATATTATAAATTATTTTAATTTTGATACATAATTTAATATATAGTACTAATGGGTTTTATTGAAATTTAGTTAAGGAGTTTATTTTGATAAATTTATAGATTTTGGATATAAATAATATTTTTATAAAAATTATTATTTAATAATACTTAAAAAATAAAAATTATCATATAATATTTATGATGTAAAATGTAATTTTTATAAGGGTTTGAGAACTATTATTATTAATAAAGCCGAACATTTTTAATAAATATCAAATATAATTTTTAAAGTGACAATTAATATATTTATAAAATTATTTAGATTTATTTAATATTATATTGGTAGTCATAATGTTGAAATTATGTAACAGTGATGTTTTCTTTATTTACTGAGACAATTGAATTTTTGGGTAAAAATTAAATACCATATAAATATAATTTGTGTATTATGACATCCTGATGACCCAAAAGTTCACTAATAAATATTGTAAAGTGTATCCACAAAAAAAATATATTTCCTAATTTAAAATAATGTTATATTACATTTATTTTATTTATTTTATAAATCTACTTTGAATCCTCTAAAAAATGTAATGTGTTTTAAGGATTTAATATAATTTCATTAGGAGTATAACTTACATTCACATAATAAATCGAATTTTTTAATTAATATAGGCCCTTTAACTTTTAAAATAATGTATACCAATCCTATTCAATAGAAACTATGGGAAAAAATGGTATTATTAGTGTATTTGGTCATTTTATTATGTAGATTCTAAAACCAAAATAATAAAGAAATCCCCATATTTTCCCATATAAAGTCTCCCAATATCCAATTTATATTCACTGGAATTTATTAGATTAGGAAGATACTCTTCCCTAAAATCTATATATTCCTCCCAAGGAAACCACAATATCTCATGAAGCCCCTAATAATATTTTGAGTCCACAGTCATGTAAGGGACCATCCTCTCCTACTTTCAATTCATTCACCTTCTGTAGAATGTGTCTTCTTAATTATAATTTTTTATAATTGAATTTATTTATAAAAATATCCTGATTCCCAATGTATGTTATTTTAATGAGGTATAATTTTTTCTCTCTCATTTTTACCCTCACCAAAGTCATTACCATACTGATATTTCGTAAGGGATTTCACTCTTCACATGTTCATTCAAGAACATCTAAATGTTATGTCTCTTAAATTCTGTTTTCAGGAGTTGTAATTTGTTATGCTATATTTTCCATACTTTCCAATTCATTGAAAAAATATTATACCCTATTTAACTATCATTAACCCCCACTTATCCTTTATATAAACACTTTAACAAGATGAAAAATATTTAGGATTATTTTATATATTCATGTTTATTAACTACCTTGTACAAAACTATAAATTTCAAGGAAATTTTTTTCTTAATTTTCGTTGAAATTTTACAAAAACACAGTTTCTGACGGCACCTGATTCCGAGGCCCGGTTTGCCGGGAATCATTTTCCGAATTTTGCTCGGGTACGTTCTGTGAACGGACGAGCGGGTTTTTCTATCTTTTAAACCGGTGCTCGGAATCGAATTATGAGGGCACCTATGGAATCACAGCGCCAGTATTTTCGTTGAAACGCCTCTTTTGGAGTTGCGTTTTATCGGGTGTGGTTTTTAATTTTTTTTGGGTTACGTTAAGAAATAAAATAAAATGTGCGACAACTTTATTTTTATTTCACTTAAAGCCATTTGAAAGCCACTTAAAGCTGCTTAAGCTGAGTTGATGCAGATAGGGTGCTATCCAAAAATATCATACCCTCTTGGTAGGATATTTGTGAGGTAGGGCCCGCACGAGCCCCACCGTTTCTTTTCTGCTAAGTAACGTCCCCGCGAAAACCCGTCATTATGAAAGTCAACTGACGGGTTTTCTTAAATTCATAACGCACCAATTAATTGGGCGGTTATCTTCGTTAAATTAATTCTATGAATTAATTTAATCGTTTCTTAACCTGTTTACAATCCGTTGGCGTAATAATAAAATAAGACCAACACACGACTTCGTGAGGATTGCTTGTTGAGAGCCTTTTGACAGAAATTTTGTGCCTTTATCATCCTTCGTGAAGAATGCGAAGAAGCCGAAGAACACGATGAATGCTGTCACCCTCGGAGATTGACGATTCTTCTTCCGAGACGTTCCTCCCCGCAATGATCTCCGATCACCAACTGCTTGAGGTAGGAGATTTTAGGTTCTTCTTTTAAATCTCATTGTGGGTTATAACAACATCATGGATTTAATTAATCTAATTAAATATACATGTTCATGAACCTCGGAGTTCGTCGACGCGACACTGTTTTCCGCGACGACGTGACGCCCTTCCGCGACCCGACGATCGCCTCCTTCTGCGACGATCAATTCCGAGAATAACGCACGATCGACGACTACGGAGAGGTAGGGGTTTTTTGTGAAATTATTTATATTTCGGTGGATGATCCTCCTAAAAGAAGTACCTAGATGAATTGCAATTTTAATTTATTAAATTGTATCTTGTTACGTTTCCATATGATAATTTATTCTTCCCGATTGTTATCACCTAACGCGGAGGGTGCGGGCCAAACAAACATGGCCCGACAACCCTCCGCAGTTCTTCGTTGATGTGCGGATTGGAGGGCAGTGAAAAAACATGCTGCAGAGGTGATTTGTTATTTCCGCAGGGAAGTACAGGACCGGGGAGGAGCTACGGCGTAGACGGAAACGAAATCGGACCACAGGAGCAACTACGGTGGCTAGCAGAACCCACCGGCGGCGCCGGCGGCCACGCGGGTCCAGCAGTCATGGGATGCGGCTTTTCCGCGTCCGTTGACCCAGTGTGGACCCACATAGAGCCGCGGCACTTCATCCCGCGGGGGCCAGTGCCCCGCGGTTTCTCCTCCCGGCCGGCTCGACCGAGCCTTGCCGGGCCGACCCGCCGGGCCGGGTCGCGCCCAGGCCGGGCAGGGCTGCCCCGGCCAGGCTGGGTCGCACCAAACCGGGTCGGACCCAGACCCAGGTCGGGTCAACCCCGTTCGGGCAGACCCAGGGGGGGTTGGGCCGGGTCAGTCCGGGCCCAGACCCCCCGTTTCCGGACACTTTTCAGTCTCTCGGTCATAACATCAGCTACGGGCCTACGAACGATGTGCCGTAAGTGGCGATGCGATCCATGGATCGAGACGGTTGTTTCGGTATATCGCACTCAAGGATTCGTAATACTTTGGATTCGGCTGGGTTGGTTCGCACACGAAACCAACCGGGCCCTCGGAGCGGAAACACCCATATATTGAGCTTCGGACGTCCGATTGACGTGCTGTCGACTTTGTTGAATTCCTCTAAGTGAGAAAGATCATTTGGCATACAACTCCAGAGGTTTGGACACATGTGGAGTACGGTCGGGTTGTTTTTTCCTTAAAAACCAACAGGGCCCCTGGGACGAAAAAGCCAATAACTCTCAGACCGGGCGTCCGATTGACGCGCCGTCTACGACGTTGAGTTCCTGTTGACGATACAGAACATTTGGATACATCAACTCTGAACTATGTGCCAGTTGATGTATCAGCCTCTCGTCTCATGGAGCGGACCCTCTCGAACGAGCTTACTGTGTGCGGGAACCCTAGAGCTGGCTGCGACTACTTCTGTGATGACGGCGATTGTGCAGAGATCCTCAGTGGATTCGACAGCGAAGACTACAGCACTCAACGATCCTTTGTGGGTATGTGCTACCGATCCTGTGTGGGTCCGATCTTGTGTGGGTCAGTGCTCAGCGGTCCTGTGTGGGCCAGCGCCTACAGGTCCTATGTGGGCCCGATCCTGTGTGGGTCTTTGCGGGGGTTAGTTACCTATCGATCCTTTGTGGGTCAGATCCTTTGTGGGTCATTACGAGGGTTAGTACCTATCGATACTTTATGGTTCTGATGACTTAGATGGATCAGTGATCGTCTCTATCGTCATTCGAAGAAGTATACCTGTGTGAGCTGAAACCTGTTTGACTTCCTGTGTGGATTGTGTTGTGCTATCCTATGTGGATTACGTTTTGCATTCCTATGTGGAATATGTATACTTTCCTGTGTGGACTGGGTTGTACTTGGGCTCGGAGGATGAAGAGTACTGGAATTGATGACTTAGGTATATGTATGGGCATATACCTAAGCAGTGTCAGTTGTTACATCGTGATTTTATCTTCTTTTGTAGTTTATCCATTGTGGATTTTGGGAGATCTTAGGTGGTCTCAGGGTCCCTACTGAGTAGCTTATACTCACCCCTGCATGGGCTATGCCCGCACTACGTTGTGTTGGTTGCAGACGACGGACATCGTTGATCGTGGTTGAGGCTTCCAGAACAGGACGGTACCTAGAGGTCGACCACTGGGCGGGACATATTCGGAGCAGACGACGGGAGCCGAGGAGCAGTGGAGCTATCTGTACCCATCCTTCAGGTGGGATTTCCAGTGGACAGCTTGGCGTAGAAGCTTTTACTTTTCAGTTGTTGTTTTCCCTTTCGAGTTGTACTTTACTTTCAGTTTGGGTTTTTATACTGGCCCACTTACATTTCCGCACTTATTATTGTACCATTTTTTACTTAGTGTTTACTTTTTCTTCTTGCTTACTCTGTGGTTCTTGTTTACGTTACAAAGGCAATGTCTTCCCTTTTTACCAGGATTTACGCCTTGGTGCTAGTCACCACCCCCTGGCCTATGGAAGGCGGGCTTGGGGTAGTCACGGTACGGGCCCCGAGGACAGGTCGTGACAAATTGATATCAGAGGAGTTTGCTTCTACCACGGACTCTGATCTTTTCTATGTGAAGCAATAGTGTTTAGCGTATTGGGTGTGATTATCAGTCCAATGAGTCCAGTGTTTGTTCGGCGGCTGACGTATCCGTACACCAGCACCCAGACTTCTGAATTCCGAATTAATGCACGAAAAGATTGATTTCATGTGTGTTTCAAGTTTTCTTTGTGATTACTTGTATTAGCTCACCAGGTATACTATTCTGACCGTTGCACACCTGTTTCTTTTTAGGATAGCCCCGTGATGGAAGCCAGCTAGGGTTCCAAGAGTTGTACGTGACGACAGCCCTCCGAGCGACGAGGCCTCGGTACAGGCCCCTTTGACAGCAGAGGCACTGGCGGTACATCTACCAACCGAGCCACTGATGCTTCCAGCACCAGCCGCTGACGATGCACGTCACCTCAGTGCACTGCATGAGTTCCAGCGCCAGTGACCGCCCAAGTTCCGCGGGGAGACGGACCCCCAGACAGCCGAGGAGTGGCTGGAGGCAGTCGTACGAGTTTTCAGGCAAGTGAGGACACCAGCAGACGTCATGGTGATCCTCGCTGCGATCCTACTACACGCAACAGCGGGAAGATGGTGGAGCTTGATGCTCCAGGTGCATGATGAGGCATCTCTTCTCTGGACGGACGTTGAGAGCCTCTTCCGCTCGAAGTTCGTCCCAGCCACCCTCCATGCGGTGCACATTCAGGAGCTTCTTCAGATGCGGTAGGGCATCTTGACGGTCGCCCAATACTAGGAAATATTTACCGATCTCTCACGCTACTCGACCGACATGGTACGGGACCCATTTTTCCAGGCCTGAACCTTCGAACATGGATTGAGACATGAGATCAGTGCATCGCTAATCTCCCTCAGCATTCCGACTCAGGTAGGAGTAATGGAGATAGCCCTTTTGATCGAGAGCTTCCTTGCTGAGACTTCTCCAGCGGTGAGACCTACTACGGGGCGGCACGTAGCAGAGTCTTCCGGCAGCAGGCAGTCGACGGATGACTCAGGGGTCCCGGCAGACCAGACCCTCACGTAGATGGCCTCAGGACACTGGCTCAGCCGTGCGGGGAACACAGCGCGGAGCCAGTCTTTCGAGAGGCAGGCAGTTCTACACATGCGGCGGACATGGTCACATGGCTCGTGACTGCCCGACCCATCATACTGAGAGGCAACAGACAGTTGAGTGGCCACCCAGGAAGAGGGAGAGGGTCAACTGTGGCGGTCTTCAGGGAAGAGGCGGACGAGGCAGAGGAGCTGGCCCAGCATCAGGTGGTGGGCGACGCTTTGAGGCTCTACCACCACAACCACCACGAGGTCCACCCCGACCATAGGGAGATGGCAGGCCGAGACAGGCACAGCTCCAGGCAGCAGAGGCATACGACCACGGCGTGCCCGAGATGATTCGAGGTATGATCTATGTCTATTCCCCCCATGCTGCAGTTCTTATAGACACAGCAGTGAGTCACTCTTTCATAGCTGCTTCCCTTGTTCGGAGCTCGGAGATTCTGACAGAGCCGTTGGCTCGATCTTTACGGCTAGAGACTCCTATGGGAGCAGACTCGACGATTATGCACTGGTGCCGGCAGTGTGAGCTTACTCTAGGTGGCGAGAGCATCAACATGGATCTTCTTATAGCAGTATCAAGGCCTTAAGACGTCATCTTGGTCATGGATTGGTTATATACAGTCCATGCACAGTTTGACTGTATTAGGCGCAAGGTGCGATGTGTATGCACCGACGAGAGAAGGTTCACCTTCACTGGCGAGAAGGGAGCCTTCGCAGAACAGGATGGACTTCGGCAGAGGAGAGGAAAGCCCATCACTCATCAGTTGGCTAGCCTCATCCTTGGGGAAGTTGACGTGCAGAGTCCTAGCTTTCCTGTAGTGGTGGATCTGTACGCAGACATCTTTCTCGATGACGTTCCAGGGCTACCTCCTCGCAGAGAGGTAGACTTTTATATTGACCTTTACCACAGGACAACCCCGATATCGACTCCAGCATATCGGATGGCCCCTGCCGAGCTTCGAGAGCTACGGGTACAGTTGGAGGACTTGCAGGGAAAGGGATTCATCCGACCCAGTGTTTCAACCTGGGCTTCCCCGATATTGTTTGCCAAGAAGGCGGACGAGTGCTTGCGACTTTGTGTCGACTATCGCTGCCTGAACTAGGTGTCAATGAGGAAAAAGTATCCGTTATCGAGGATTGATGGCATCTTCGATCAGCTCAAGGGAGCATGGTGGTTCTCGAAGATAGACCTCAGGTCAGGCTATCATCAGCTCAGAGTTCGAGACGAGGACGTGCAGAAGACGACCTTCAGGTGTCGGTATGGCCACTATGAGTTATTGGTTATGCCATTCGGCGTAACCAATGCTCCAGCAGTGTTCATGGGCCTCATGAACAGGATCTTTCCGCCATACCTTGATTGATTTTTCGTGGTCTTCATCGACGACATTCTGATTTACTCGACGACTGAGGAGGAGCATGCCTACCACTTACGGGTTGTACTAGACACACTCCGAGAGCACCAAATTTATGACAAGATCTCGAAGTGTCAGTTCTAGATACGTGAGGTCCACTTCTTGGGGAACATCATCTCTGAGGTGGGAGTTGTAGTGGATCCTGTGAAGATCGAGGCAGTGCTAGCTTGGGAGCCACCCAGAAGCGTGACGGAGGTGCGGAGTTTCTTGGGACTAGCTGGATACTATCGGAGAATTGTACCGGACTTCTCCAGAGTTGTGGTGCCACTCTCAGCTTTGAAAAAGAAGGAAAAACCCTTTGTGTGGTCAGACATATGTCAGAAGAGCTTCCAAGAGCTGAGACAGATATTGACTAGCGCCCCTATTTTGAGGTTGCCTGAGGAGGGAGTAGAGTACATAGTCTACTGCAATGCATTAGGGATCGGACTCGGATGTGTCCTGATGTAGGAGCGGGAAGTGATCACCTATGGATCACGTCAATTGAGGCTGCATGAGCAGAACTACGCTACCCATGACATGGAGTTAGCAGCAGTGGTCATTGCTCTGAAGACATGGCGACACTATCTGATGGGAAAGCGCTTTACAGTCTTTTCTGACCACCAGAGTCTCAAGTACATCTTCTCGCAGAAGGACCTGAACCTGAGACAATGGCGATGGCTCGAGTTCCTCCAGGACTATGACTTTGAGATAGTCTATAATCTTGGGAAGGGGAACGTGGTAGCCAATTCTCTCAGTAGGAGGACGGGCATTCAGCTACTTGAGGAGGCAACAGAGCAGCTAGCCGCTTTGCAGATATCATTTGTGGATAGAGATGGAGCAACCTTCCTTCAGTTTCTCACAGTCACTCCTCCACTACTACAGCGGGCCAGAGAGGCACAGCGTGGGGATGCTGACTGTGAGACGCGGCGTATGCAGATATCCTCAGGATAGACACCTGATGGCTTCTACCTTGGAGCAGAGCACGACATCCTTTTCAGAGGACGTACCTTATTACCAGTCACTTTACGAGATGAGGTTATGAGAGAGTTTCACACTTCTCCTTTGGCAGTACATCCTGGAGTGGTGAAGATGTACCTGGACCTCAGATGACAACACTGGTGTCCGGGCATGATGAAGGTTGTGGCAGAGTTCGTTTCTCGATGCCTCACCTGCCAGCAGGTGAAGGCAGAGCATCAGGTACCATCAGGCTTGGTAAAAAACTTGGCGGTCCCAGAGTGGAAGTGGGACGGGATATCTATGTACTTCGTGATTGGACTTACACGCACTTCCAGAGGTCATGACTCCATTTGGGTGATTGTCGACCGAGTCACCAAGTCGGCTCACTTCTTACCCATCAGGGAGCAGGGCTCAATGGAGAGCTTGGGGTGTCTCTACATTCAAAAGATTGTACGGCTTCACGGTGTGCCATCATCTATCGTCTCTGATCAAGATACTCACTTTACTTCCCGGCTTTGGAAGGGGTTGTAGGAGGCATTCGGGATGCAGCTACGTCTGAGCACCACCTTTCACCCTCAGACGGATGTCAGACAGAGAGTACCATTCAAACTCTTGAGGACATGCTCCGCGCATGTGTCCTCGACTTTGGTCGTAGCTAGGAGGACCACCTACCCTTGGTGGAGTTTGCGTACAACCACAACTACCACTCCACCATCAGGATGGAACCATAGAAGGCGTTGTACGATAGACCTTGCAGATCTACTTTGTGCTGGACAGACCCTGGGGAGTCAGCACCTGTGGGACCAGAGATGGTCCGGGACACGACAGAGAAGGTCCAGATCATCCAGGAGCGGATGAGGACAGCTCAGTGCCGGCCGAAGTCTTATTCCGACAGGAGGCGGAGGCCACTAGAGTTCGAGGATGGCGACCACGTCTTCTTGAGTGTCTCACCTCGACGTGGATTACAGAGATTTGGCTGAGGCAGCAAGTTGTCTCCACGCTTCATCGGACTATTCCAGGTCCTCAGCAGGATTGTCAAGGTGGCTTATCACCTGGCTCTACCACCTCAGTTGCACCGGGTGCACAACGTCTTCCACGTATCTCAGCTGAGGATATACGTGCATGACCCGACGCACATCATTGACCATGGGGAGCTAAATGTTGATGATGGGGGGACTTTTGCGGAGGTCCCAGTGGAGATCGAGGATCGACAGGAGTGGGTCCTACGTGGATGGTAGATTTCTCTAGTGCGCATCATATGACAGCACGAGAACCTCCAGGAGAGAACTTGGGAGCAGGAGGCTCAGATGCGTGCTCAGTACTCACACTTTTTCCCCTAGCTTTTGATGTATCCTTACGGGGACGTAAATCCCTGAGGTGGGAGTGATGTAAAGTCCCGTAAATTTCAAGGAATTTTTTTTAATTTTCTTTGGAATTTTACAAAAACGTATTTTCTGACGGCACCTGATTCTGAGGCCCGGTGTGCCCAGAATGATTTTCCAATGTTTGTCTCTGGTATGTTCAATGAACGAATGAGTGAGTTTTTATAAAATTTAAACCAGTGCTCGGAATCGAATTCTGAGGGCACCGATGGAATCACAGCACCAGTATTTTCTTAGAAACACCTCTTTCAGAGTTGCATTTTCTCGGGTGTGGTTGTTTATTTATTTTTGGGTTAAGTTAAGAAATAAAATAAACTGTGCGAGAACATTATTTTTATTTCACTTAAAGCCACTTGAAATCCACTTAAAGCTGCTTAAGATGAGTTGATGCGGATAGGGTGCTATCCAAAAATATCGTACCCTCTTGGTAGGATATTTGTGAGGTGGGGCCCGCAAGAGCCCCACCGTTTCTTCTCCGCTATGTAACGCCCCCGTAAAAACCCATCATTATGAAAGTCAACTGACGCGTTTTCTTAAATTCTTAATGCACCAATTAATTGGGCAGTTATTTTCGTTAAATTAATTCTATGAATTAATTTAATCTTTTCATAACCTATTGACAATCCGTTGAGGTAATAATAAAATAAGACCAATGCACGACTTCATGAGGATTGCTCGTTGAGTGGCTTTTGACAGAAATTTTTGGCCTTCATCATCCATCGTGAAGAATGCGAAGAATGCGAAGAACGCGAAGAACGCGAAGAACGCGAACAACGCGAAGAACGCTTCTTCAGAGACGTTCTTCCCCGCAACGATCTCAATCACCAATAGCTTGAGGTAGGAGATTTCAGGTTCTTCTTTTAAATCTATTTGTGGGTTATAACAACATCATGGATTTAATTAATACAATTAAATCTACATGTTCTTGAACCTCGGAGTTCGTCGACGCGACACCGTTTTCCATGACGACGTGACGCCCTTCCGCGATGACGTGACACCCTTCCGCGATGTGACGATAACCTCCTTCCAGGACGATCAATTCTGCAATGAACGCACGCTCGACGACTACGACGAGGTAGGGGTTTGTTGTGAAATAATTTATATTTCTGTGGATGTTTCTCCTAAAACAAGAACCTGGATCAAGTGAAATTTTAATTTATTAAATTGTATCTTTTTACGTTTCCATATTATAATTTATTCTTCCCGATTGTTATCACCTAACGCGGAGGGTGCGGGCCAAAAAAACACGGCCCGACAAACCTCCGCAGTTCTTCGTTGATGTGCGGATTGGCGGGCGGTAAAAAAAATTTCCGCAGAGGTGATTTGTTGTTTCCGCAGTGAGGTACGGGACCCGGGAGGAGCTACGGCGCAGACGGAAACAAAATCGGACCACCGAAGCAGCTCCGGTGGCCCGCGGAACCCACCGAAGGCGCCCCGGCGCGCCGCCAGACAGGGCCGCCGTGGCTGGAGTCGCGGCGGCGACGGCCAGCGGACCCATGGTCGCGCGGGTCCGCCACTCACGGGAGGCGGCTTTGCCGCGTCCGTTGACCCAACGCGGCCCCACGCGTGGCCGCGACACTTCATCCCACAGAGGCCAGCGCCCTGCGGTTCTTCCGCTCGGCCGACTCGGCCGAGCCTAGCCGGGTCGCGCCCAGGCCGGGTCGGGATTCCCTGGCCGGGCCGGGTCGCGCCAAACCAGGTCAGACCCGGACCCGGGTCAGGTCGACCCTGTTCGGGCCAACCCAGGGGGGGTGGGCCGGGTCTGTCCGGGCCCAGACCCCCCGTTTCAAGACTCTTTTCGGTCTCTCGCTAATAAATTGAGCTACGGGCCTCCGAACGACAGGCCGTCAGCGGCGATGTGATCCTTGGATCGAGACGGTCGTTTCATTATATCGCACTCAAGGTTTTGGAATGATTTGGATTTGGCCGGGTTGGTTCGCACACGAAACCAACTGGGCCCTCGAAGCGGAAACACACATATCTTGAGCTTCGGACGACCGATTGACGTGCTGGCGACTTTTTTGAATTCCTCTAAGTGAGAGAGATCATTTGGCATACTCCGACCGAGGTTTGGATGTAGGTGGAGTACGGTCGGGTTGGTTTTGCCTTAAAAACCAACTGGGCCCCTGGGACGAAAAAGCTAATAACTCTCAGACCGGGCGTCCGATTGACGCGTCGTCTGCGACGTTGAGTTCCTGTTGATGATACAGAACTTTTGTATACATCAACTCTGGACTATGTGTCATTTAATGTATCAGCCTCTCGGCTCGTGGAGCGGACCCTCCCGAACGAGCTTACTGTGTGCATGAACCCTAGAGCTGGCTGCGACTGCTACTGTGATGATGACGACTGTGCAGAGATCCTCAGTAGATTCGACGGTGACGACTACAACACTCAGTGATCCTTTGTGGGTCCGTGCTATCGATCCTGTGTGGGTCCAATCCTGTGTGGGTCAGTGCACAGCGGTCCTGTGTGGGCCAGTGCCTAGAGGTCATGTGTGGGCCCGATCCTGTGTGGGTCCTTGCGGGGGTTAGTTACCTATCGATCCTTTGTGGGTTAGATCCTTTTTGGTCATTGTGGGGGTTAGTACCTATCGATACTTTGTGGGTCAAACGAATTAGATGGATCATTGATCATCTCTATCGTCATTCGAAGATGTATACCTGTGTGAGCTGAAACCTTTTTTCCTTCCTATGTGGATTGTGTTGTGCTATCCTGTGTGGATTACATTTTGCATTCTTGTGTGGAATACGTACACTTTCCTATGGGGACTGGGTTGTACTTTGGCTCGGAGGTTGGAACGTACTTGAATTGATGACTTAGGTATATGTATGGGCATATACCTAAGCAGTGTCGGTTGTTACATTGTGATTGTATCTTCATTTTTAGTTTATCCTTTGTGGATTTTTGGAGATCGTCGCGGGTATCGGGGTCCCTAATGATTAGCTTATACTCACCCCTTCATGGGCTATGCCCGCACTATGTTGTGTTGGTTGCAGATGACGGACAACGTTGATCGTGGTTGTGGCTTGCAGATCAGGACGGTACCTTGACGTGGACCACTGGGCGGAACATGCTCAGAGCGGACGGCAGGACCTGAGGAGCGGTGGAGTTATCTGTACCCTCCCATCAGGTGGGATTTCCAGTGGACAGCTCGGCATAGCGGCTTTTACTTTTCAGTTGCTGTTTTCCCTTTTGAGTTGTACTTTACATTCAGTTTGGGTTTGTATACTGGCCCACTTACTTTTCCGCACTTACTGTTGTACCAGTTTTTACTTCATGTTTAGTTTTTGCTCTTTCTTACTCTGTGGTGCTTGTTTACTTTACAAAGTCAATGCCTTCCATTTTTACCGGGATTTACGCCTTGGTGCTAGTCGCCAGCCCTTGGCCTATGGAAGGCGGGCTTGGGGTAGTCACATCACGGGCCCTGAGGATGGGTCGTGACATACATTATGGCATATAATTACAAATTCCTAATGTTAGAATATTATTTTATATGTCCTTATTACTGAAAATTTTATTTCTATGTTATTAGAGACCAATTTATCTCTCATCCATAGTTTTTTATGAATTATAAGTGACACCTTTATGCTTCCAAAATTTCACTATGATTTTCCATGCCAAAACAATTATGTAGAGAATAACATACCAATTTCATATCAAGGGAGTTCACCTTTATGAAATGTTATTTTTTTATTTAGGACATAAATATATTTATTATACACTAATTGATCATGTAATAAATTATTATGATGAATGAATCCAATTTTTAGGATCTATGTGTGACACTTAAGTGTGAGAATGAAATGGATATTATGGGTGCACCCAGATAGCACTCCAACACATCGAGTAATGCTCAGTATGATGACACATCATGTAGAGACATAGAGCGCACCTGATTACTTTATAGAACTTTTTCCACAATGAGGTCTGGGTGGATATAGATCTCACCTATATTTATTATTTGTTATTTTATGTAGTTTCCACATTTACCATGTTATTATTATAATGTTATATCATACATTATTATTCATGCTACTTTTATTCCTCATTGTCATGCCTATTTTCTAACACTTATGCCCTACTTATTACCTTACTAATATGTGTAGCTGTCTCCTTTCTTATGTATATTCCCAAAAATCCCATGTAGTGTTAGGATTGAATGAATATTTTGATTATTTTAATGAATTTTTCAATAAATATATTAAATTATTTATTTAATGTACTTATTTATTGTAACTAATCCCCAAATACACGAGCAATATTGATCATCCGAGTTGTATTAAATGTATTAATATGTAATAAATCACATATTAAGTATAAATTAATAGTTGGATTGATATATTATCTATTTTATGATGCATATTCGAATTGGTTAGAAGTGAAAAATAAAGTGGAGAAATAATTATATGTGAATGTTTTTACTGAAGATAGTGATCATTGTGAGGGGGAGTAAAAATTTATTATAGATTTTTATACTTCCAAAAAGAATTATCTGGAGGTTGAGGGTACAATTGTTGAGGGGGATCTTGTTAAGGAATCTCATATGGATGAAGTCGAACTTATATAGAAACCAGCAACTGATGTAGAGTTTTATTTAATTGATGTAAAAAAAAATGGGGACCTTATACCTGACGTCAATGTTAGAGAAAGTGATTTCGTGAAATATTTACCTATTGATGGATAAAAATCAGAGGAAGTTATGATGGAGAGAGAAAATATAGAGAATTTTGTAAGTGGAAATGTTGTAGTATCTCATGTTTGATAAAATCATCTAGTGTTAGATGAGAATATCCCTCCAACAATTATCAATGAAAATAATGACATGTTACCACCATCTAGTGACATTAAAATGATACCATACTTTGGCAATATGATGTAATATTCTTCCCAATACTTAAATGGGGATTAAATTGATTCAGAATTTGAATATAAAGTAAAGAAATTTTATTTCAAAGTGTTTAATGAATTTGAATACTAATAAGTGGAGATAAATGATCTCAAGGGAGGGATAATGAATCCAAGGATATTTTTGTACATTTTAATTATAGTTTAGTAACTATAACTAATTTTTTATACTATAATGAAAATAATTTCTACTCAAACTAATATGATAATAAATCTTCAATGTTTTTGTTGGAGAATGCCAGTATTATGTCATAAGTTGTGGGATGAATTTAGTTCCGGTAAATTTATTCACATAAAACAACCTTATTTTATGGTCTAAATAATTCTTATTATTTTTTTATCACAAGAAAAATCAAAAAAAATAATTAAGTAAAAAAAATAGAATATAGGTGATTTATAGGGGTTTGAGGAATAAAAAAACCATAGTCCACTCCACCAACACTCAAATCCTATATCTTGGTGAATTTATGGGAACAGGTTTTTTTCTAGGGATTCTCAACTAAGTACAATAAGCTATCAATTAGTATAGAATAATGAGATTTTACTAGGATCATCAAGGCTTTAGAAAAAATTGTCCTTCAACACTCAATATAAGGAGTGATTACATACAGTAGTTTAAAACAATACAAAATATTTAAAATGAACTAAAAAGTTATAAGATGAAATAGAAATTAGATGAAGCAATTTTTAGAGAATATTAGTATCTTCTGAGATTATATCTGGTGGATCTTCAATAGGAAAATATTATATTTCATACAAAAAAATTTGATAAATATTCACTTATTTTTTAGCATATTTTATAGGTAGAAATTATCATCAATTTTTCATGTACATGTTTATGTATCCCATTAATGCATCATAAAATTTTTCTATTTATATATACCCTTTAAAATTTTATATTAATAACACTTGTTAATAACAATTATTGAGTATATAATCCTTTTTTTAAAACTAAAGAAATAGTATCTTATAAGCTTGTGTCCTTTTCACACAAATATAGAGTGAACTCTGATAACAGAGATGGTAGAATGGTTCTTTATTTAAATTTTCCATTCTTAGGGAAATGGCATATTTTTGAAATCTAATTTCCTTATTTAGAAAAATCATTTTTTGATAAATGTAAATGCATATGTTATATTATAAAAACATTAAACCAATAGCAATAAGTGTCATCGTAATGATCCTCCATAAAATAACTTGATCATCACAAGATAAATCAATCTTCATAATAAAAATGAATTCAATTTATATTATGGTAGGATAGTTATTTCTTATCAGACATTGAAATATAATATTTTCCTATCATAAGATAAATTAATTCTATTATTTATTTGATGTCTATAAGATAATTAATCTATGGATTTCGTAATAAAAATTACATTACTAATTTTCTATCTGACGTAGCTTACAAAACATGTATTCTATGAATGAAATTTCATCTAATTTATAGGATGATTTACTTATATAGTAAGGTAATCATTTGTGATGAGATTTAGTAAGATAAAATCATTTAGTTAAAACTTGAAATTACAACTTATGTACATAATCTTCTCTATATGGGAGTTCTTTTACATGTATGTTAATCCTAACATGTAAGATAAATTCATTTTATAGAAAATATTATTCCAACATACCATAAATTTAATTTTATTATGATTTCAAGATAAATTATATTGACAAATTATCCATGTAAGACAATTTCCCATCCATATAAGATGAATTATTTTGGAATTTATTCAACAATAAACTCATAAATTTTAATACTATTTATCAATAAAATACTTAAATACTTAATATAACTCATTAGTAAATTAATAGGGATTTTTTGAATCATCAAAACACATAAAATAGTAATATATTTTGGAACAATATATGTATTTCCAATAATATCCCCCATTTTGATGATCAAGAAACCCATAATCAGGTAATCCAAAAAGAATATTTTATCAAAAAATATTTTAAATAAATATTTTTTAATTGTTGTTATCTTTTTTCCCATAAATAATGATTGGGAATAATTCTCCCCACTTTTTGATATCTAAAATATTACAGAAATAAGAATAAAATATTTATTATAGAATATGAAAAAGTGTAAACTATTAGATTACCTTTTATTGAATATTAAGAGAAGTTGGAATTAAAATTAAATGAATAAATAACATTGCCAAAAAAAATTTTATATAGAAAAAATAAGTAATAATTTGAAAAAAATAAATAATATAGAGGTAAGGAAAAAACCGGTGATATAAAAATAAGTAAATATCCATTAAAGCGTTACGACATTCAAGGAAATTTAGAATCAATTTAAATGTTTATAGAGATCCCATGAAATATCACTGTAATAATATAGTTGTGAAATAAAATTATCTCCATAGGTTAGTGTCCATAGGACAATTCCTTGGATGTGGTTTCATAGAGGCATGGTGATATCCCAAGGGTAAGCATAAAGTACGAATCATGAAATCACAAAATTCTCCATAGATACCCCCCCAATTGGGTATGAGATTCAAAGTATCCTTTTTTCCTATATGTATCATTTGGTCCCATTATTACTATACTAGATTGAATGCCTATAGAATATTGATGTTTTAAAGTTAGATCAAAATGATTAATAGTAGAAAATGTAACTTGGTTGATTTATAAGGATATATCATCAATATTTAAATGTTATTATTCATGTTCTCATTTGACTAAATCTTGATAGGAGTGAATATTTTGTTTAACCACTACATTGTGACTTTGTGACATTCATGAAAGAAAGGTCCATGTAAATGTCTCCCTTGAATGTAAAATAATGAATCCACATACATGTAAATCTTGTTGAAAATATCATTATTACGATAAAAAATCAAGTTTATGAAATAAATCTATGCATTTTAATTAATTTTTTCAAAAATATTTATGAAAATATCTCTTCTTGAAACACAATGAATTAAATTCTTCATAAATTTTAACTGGACATCCAAAAACCTCATTGAACTAGTTGTTGGTCTATTAATAATTGAGGCTACAACAACTTCATTACCATTAAAGGTGATCTTACACTCCTTCGGATTATAAAATGCAACATATTCATTTGAAGAATAATTAGATAGCATTGACTATGTGACCAACTGGTGGAGGTGGAAATTTCTTTCTTCCAAAAATAAATTTTTTTTTCAGATGAAGTTCCAGCCAATTTATAAAGAAATGTAATAATGGAACTTGTATCATTAAGATATTTCATTGAAGCATCTTTAATCATTGTCACATTATCCTTAGTTAGCATAATGATATATTTATGAGACAGATCCACAATAGTTCTAGTTTTACGTATACTGATTGGAATACTGAAGACCTATACAACCAAATTTCTTTGAGGCAACTGAAATATAACATGTGAAATAAATTCAAACTACATAGAATACATTCTAAATATCAGGGATTAATGATATTTAGAAACGACGTCTATCTTATAATCTATCATTGATTGATAAAAAATTATTATTTTAAGGATTCCCCAGTAGAATCCATTGAGCATTTTCCAAGAACAAATAGGATCAAATTTTTTATCCCATCAAATTCATCTTTGGGGGAAATATTTAAATAAGAAGTAGGTATTATTTTAATAAATAATAACTATCTCAAGGTCTTATTTTTTAGGGTTTATATAACATCTTTTTAAACTATGTTTTCTTATTGAGTTCTAACCAATGAACAAGGTCCAATCACTTCTCTCTTTAATGAATTGATTTGTTAAATCAAATCATTAAACATAGAATATATCCACTCATAAACTTTTTTAATTCATATGGTATGTATCTCAAAACTACTATAATCGACATCAAAAAAAGTAGACTAAGTTACGTCTCGAGGCATTGTGACCTCCCAATACATATCCACATATAGATTTTATTCAACTTTTGATATTTTTTCTATTAGATAGTCTTATGTTTTCCAAACATTTATTGTTTTATATTTTTTTTGGATAATTCAAAAAATTTATATTTTTATTCTAACATCTCTATATCAAGTGTTTAAAATTATTTTTAGTAGAATAATTTATCTTATGATGATTATATACGATATTATCCTATGATGTGTAGAGTACTTATCATCAATACCATTGGATTTATAAAATTATGTGTTGAAAGTTTATCTTACTATGTTACAAATTATCGTATTAAACGAATTGTTGAATCACCACATACTCAATTCAGATGTGTCAAATATAATTAATCTAATAAGAAGATGTTATCTTATTAAAATGATATTTATAAAATATTATCTAATGAAATCCATAAGATGTTGAAGAAGACAAGTGTCACATAAAGGTAACATATTTATTATTTAAATGAGAATTATCTTACACAATTATAAAGTTAGTTTAAGATATGATTTGTTTCACTATGTCTCCAAGGATATTTTCTTATGATGAACAATACTATCAGTTAAATATATTATGAAGATCAAGATCTATAAATAATGTCATAATTATTTTTATAATATCATTATATGTCTTTTTATATTTTTAGAGTGTATCCATAAAGGGATAACCTATTTTAGGAATAGTCGATAATTATTGTATATCGCTTTTTCCATGAATTGAAAGATATGGAGAACAATAATTTTTTTGACATCATTGCTGAAAAAGTAATTTCTATATATAGAAAGAATGGATGCATGTCTTTATTTTTATATCTTATCAACTTATCAACGGATCTATTATTCAAATTCTATGATTATCTTGTGCTTATGTTAAAAATGAGTTATAAAAGGAATAGTTAGATACCTCGTGAAAAATGATGGATATAGGTAGATGAGTAGAATGATTAGAACATACATATATATCAGTACTCTTAAAGTCTGTACATTTAAAAGATCAAACATATACACTTGTGGTATTCTTACTAGTTTTCTAGTTTCACATTAAATCATTATGAGCAACACCTTTAATAATATCATCTAATCATAATGCATCTTCCATGACTTTCAATTTCTGGTTACAACAATGTGTTGTAATTTTATTTTTAAGATTTTATTAATTATCTTTTGTATAAACTCTTTGTAAGAGCGTGATTTGAGATCAAGGGAACATTTTATAAAGGGAGAGACAGGTTGAAAGATCTTAAACCTTTTTATGGAGCTATAGTTACTTTTACATAGCAAGGAGACCCCAGTAAAAGGGATGTTATAGTGAAAATAACCAAACTCATGCAGTAGAGAGTTGATAGAGTAGGATAGGGGATTTTTGTTCCCCAAACATCCATACATATCCTATTTTAAATATATTTCCTTTATGTTTTTATGTTTCATTTTATATTAAGTAAAAATGTTTTATCAATCATAACTGACAAGGGAGGTTTTTTGTATAGAATATTTTAGGAACTGAATTCAACCCATCTTGAGTTTTCAACTTGCCATTATCTATGAAAAAAATTTGTATCAGATATTATGACTCATGAGGTCAAAATAATAAGTGGTTGAAGTCCAATGATAGATTTTCAAATGGATTCTATTACTGATAACCAATAAATTAGGTCAACTGTATGTTCTCCTTAATTTAATGATGAAAAGTAGGATTTATAGAAGGATCACATGATAATATATATGAAGAATCATGGATTGAAAATTTATCTCAAAAAAGTAAACACTATGAAGTTCCTAAGATAGAACCTCAATCATGGGATTCTAAAATTGAGGATTAAAATAATCTTCATTCCAAATAAATGAATGCTATAATTTTTGTAACGGGATCAGATGAATTCAACAATGTTTCTCAATGTCAAAAAACACATGAAATATGGACCACTAAAGTAGTGGCACGTGAAGGTACTGAAAAAATGAATTATATTTGATACAATACAACCAAGACTAAATTTAATCCATTAAAAATGGATCAAGGGTAATGTATGACTCAACTAAATGGAAGGATCACTGATATTATTTATAATATTTCTTCTCTAGGAACACCTATCATTGAACCAAAACAAGCATTGAAGGTATATAGAGTTTTTTAACCTAAGTGGATGTAATATCCATTTCAATCATAAGATATGTATAAGTAACTAAATTTAAAATAAATGTCCTCATCATAAATATTAAGATTTATGAAGGAGAAATGGAAGCTGAGTTAGAAATCATAAAATAATCAGGAAAGAAAATGCTTCATGAAGGTTTACACTTTTATGGATATCATGAAGTATAAAAGAATACAATTGTTTGAAACATATGAATAATAAGACCCCTAAATAAATCATGGATAAAATGATTTTCTTCAATAGTTTAATTGAATGTTTTAAAAGAAATATAATAACAGAAGATGCTTCAGAAGTCCATTTATAAAATTTATGAATCATGGTGATAACTCTAAAAAATTAAGATGTTATGAGTAAAATAATCTATGTTATATCAAGCCAGATTTACCATAGATTAAAGATTATATAAAGATAGAAAATAAATACATCAATAAAATATAGTTATAATAATTATCCAAATATATCTATAAAGGACACTTGGGGTTCTTTTGAAAATTATAGCGATTATAAATCATCAGAATCAAAAGTTGTAAATCATAATAAAAAGGCCAACATATAATTTATGAACAATTTTGATGAGGGTAAAATCCATATGAATAGTGGGTTTTTGAGACATGTGAGTGGAAATTTCTCACATATTTAATTACAATATCATATTGATAGAGGCTATATAACATTTTATGATAATGAATAATAAAAAATAGTTTTAATCGAATATATTAGTAATCCATAATCAATTCTTATCAAAAAATTTCTTTATGTTAATTGATTCATGAAAAATATGATCAGTATCTCTCAATAATGTGATGATGGTTATTCAGTTTGTTTTTCTATAAATTATTATTTATCATTTAATGATCAATCTATCATGTTTGAAGAAGCTAGAACAAATAATGTCTATATATTAGATCTCAATTATTTTTTGTTATAAAAAATGAAAAATCATTGAATTCTTAAAAGGGAGAATCTTGGATTTCACCTAGATGTATTCAAAATTACAATGTTCATTGGAAAAAATATACCTAAAATACATATTATTTTTTAATTTCTTAACCTTAAAATAGATGAAAACACGATATCTGATTCATGTAAAATGGGAAATAAACACAATTTATCTAATTAATAAATTAAATGTGTTACTATATAGAAACCTCTAGAAATTATCCATATGGATCAGTTCAAACATACTAGAATTGATGTCTTGCAAGAAATTATTTTTTTATGATTTGGATGACTATTTCTGGAGATTTATAGGGGTTTACTTTTTAATACTTGATATTGAAAATGGTTCTATTTTTATTATCTTCATTATTCTTGGGGAAAATTAAAAGTACAAAAAAATTTGGATTTGAGAAGTTATTGGGGAAGTGAATTTACGAATGATGAATCTCATTCATATTTCTATAAAAAAGTAATTAAACATACATTTTCTACCACTAGTAAACCTCAATAGAATAATTCTTTGGGGGGATGAATATGAATTTGCAAGAAATTTATATGAAAATGTTATTTGAATATAACATTCCAAATCATTTTTAGTTTGAAGCTATTAATACCACATGTTATGTTATTAACAATGAGATAATAAGACCTATCCTAAAGAAAAAACCTTATGAGTTATGTAATAACAAAACAAATGATAGGATACTAAAATGTATTTAGATATAAGGTTTATATCATTAACACTAAAGATAATGTTGTAAAATATGATCTAAAGTTTGATGAAGGTATCTACATAGGATACACTACATCCTCCAAAAACTATAGATTTAAAAAAAATTATCAATTATTTTTAAAGAATAAAATCTTGTGATGTTTGATAAAGGTGACCATTTTGATCATAAAATGATTCAAACTTGTGAAAAAACGGATTTGATCAATGATATGAGAACTAAACACCTATTTAACAACTATTACATGGATTATGATTTGTAGCTTGATTAAATTTAAAATACCCATTAAAGGTTTAAAATAGAGAACCATAATGTGTATTTCCTATATTACTTATAAATATTAAAAAAAATACTTTAGAAATAGTTATAAAAAGCATAGATGAAGAAGTTATAACTAGAAGAAATATAGGAAAACTAGTATAATTCTCCAAATATCTACAATAGCTAGATCCTAAATCAGTAGAAGAATCTTTATTGGAGTAAAGTTGGTTCTTGTCTAGGAAATAAGAGTTAAATCAATTAATAAAATGTTTGTGAATGAGTTGAAAAACCCAATTATAATCCTATAATTGGAACAAAAATGGGTATTTAGAAACAAGAATGATGATCCGGGTGTGATAATTAGATATCAATCTATATTAATTTCCAAAGGGTACAATAAAAAAGGAATGTATAAAAAATAATACTTTTCACTTATATATTTTTTAGAAGTAATTTTAAGCCGTCTTGCACATTCATCTTATTTTAATTTTATATTATAGCATATGGATGTAAAATATATTTTTTCAAATGGATTTCAAATGGAGGAAGTTCTTATAGAACAACCTCTCAGTTTTGTAGACACCAACATTCAAAATTCTATTTTTAAACTTAAAAAAGCTATGTATGGACTTAAAAAATAACCATGAGAATTGTAAGAAATATCAAACTATTTTGTTTTAAAAAATGATTTTAGAGTATGAGTGGAGGATCATACATTATTTAATAAAATTTCATCCTCATATTTTTTTATTACAAAAATATGTTGATGATGTTAATTTGGGATAAAAAAGAAAATATTATGCAATTATTTTTCAAAACTAATGAAAAGGAGTTTTAAATTAGTATTATTTTTAAATTAAACTATTTTATAGGGTTTTAAATATATCAAAAATATTTTCAAAATGTTTTTATCCTAATAATATACATACTATATTTAGAGAAAATGATTGGACTTGAAACAATATAATACTTATGCAACTTCCATGTGGTTAAATATTAAACATGATATGAATGGAACTAGAAAATTAGTTGAATAAAATTTGTATAGAAAAATTATTAATATTTTAATAAAATTTACTACAAGCATTACAGAAAAATATGTTTTTAGTATGCCTTTCCAGAAAGTTTTAATCCAATCCCAATTTATCTCAATTAAATGATACCCACGAATTTTAAGATATTTAAAAGGAATTGTGTCACATCATCTTATTTTTCAAAAAACATGTTACATTAGTTTAACTTTATATTAGGTTGATGATTTTTCAAGATGTATTCTAGATATGAAGATCACCACAGGATCCTATCATTTTCTTGTAAAATCTCTTATATTTTGGTCATGTAAGAAACAAAACACTATATATTTATTAACATCTAAAGCATAATATATTATATCAAGAATTTCTTTTGTAATAGTCTTCTGTATGCAATAAACCATAATGGAATTTAGATTTAATTTCAAATATGTTACAATAAAACATGATAACACTATTTTTAATGGATTGTTCCCTCATAAAACATTAATTATTCCGTTTTTTATTAGAGGTGTTCGGGGAATGTTCTATGAGTTTTTGGTGTATATTGGCGATATGGTAGAGGTGCTATAGGAATTACATGTTGTGTAACCAGATTACACTAAATGAATGTCTTTTTCATGACTTTTATATGGTTGGTTTAGGATGTGAGGATTTTCAGGGTAAATTACATTATAAAATGAAGAGGTGATGCATTTTTCAATAGAAACCAAACACTCGGGATTACATGATGATAAATTTGATTACACATCATGTAATACCCCAATCATGTGTATTTAAAAAAAATAGTACACTGAATATTTACTCATTCTTCAATGATCCATTTTCTTACAATTTTTGGTGAAACCTATTTGCCTCGAGGTTTCCTTCAATCCATTGTTCATCCCTATTTAACCAATTAACCTTTAGGGTTGTTTGTTGACAATCTGTAGTCTATCTAGGGTGAGTTCCCTTTATATTCTCACCCATTTTCTTCCATTCATCACCCATGCATCAACTAAGGAGCTATTTCATTAGTTTGGGGGTGAATTTGGGTTATAATTTTATAGATCCTTGGTTTTTTATAGGTTGATCTACAATGTTCCTGGTGCATTTCTAGTTTTTGGGAAATCTTCCTCACCCTACGATGCATGAAAATATGAAAAGATTCCTTGAGGTAGGATTCCCTTTATTTCTCTTTATTTTGAATCATCTGGGAGGGGTTTTAATTCTATTTATATATGGATTATGGTTTTTATACAATAAATCAAAGATAAAGACTCAGTTAATTGAATTGAATGTGGAAATGGGGTATGATCTGCATGTATTTACATGTATGATATTATTGTGATATTTTGGATTTTTTAGGCATAATTACGTGCTGAAAAATGTGGTATCTGGTGGATTTGTTTTCAAAATATATTCCTCATTTGATTCATTTTGGTTGTAATTGTTTGCATGTATACTTGGGAAATAAAATTAATTACCAAGATATTTATTTTAAAAAAAAAACATGAAATAATGTGGAACATGATAAAATCCCCTTCATGAATATATAACATTTCATGATGTTTTGTGATGTGTGGAAGAAATTTTCAGGTGTGAGGCAATATGTAGTAGTACGAACATGGTATTATGATGTGTAGTGGTGGTATGTGGGGATGATTGTTTGTTCTTCCATGATTTTTGAGTAGAGGGGTGGTGATATGTTGAGTTGTCTATGGAATGTGGTTCCTTTTTTTATATTCCTAGGTAGTGATGGAATAAATAAATGATAAAAAATGTTTCAAATGGTTTGGTTAATTTTCATGATGTTTTCTCTATTAATAACATGAAAAAAGATTCACCGAACATCATGGGGTTAGTGTGTCATATATCATAAATTGGTGTAAAACATAGATGTAATATTATTTTTCTTTAGTTTCGTAGGGATATTCATATTCCAGAATAACTATTACAATGCTACTTCATATGTTCTATGCCTAAAAGCTACCATATTAATATGGATGGTTAACTAAATAAATATTAATGGGGTGGGTTGAAATGGTAAAATATGGAGAATTGTTAAGTGGAAATTAAAACCGAAAAATGAAGAGTGGTTTTGTTCTTTTTGTAAGGAGATACACATTTAGTGTTGGCATCAATTTTGGGGAATATGGTGTGTTTGTTAATGATCTATTATAAACACATATGTTGGTATTAAGTGTTTGAAGCTATAACTATACCCTTGTCTTTTTTAATTTTGATTTATATACGCACCCCACCCTAGTTGAGTACTATCTAGTGAACACACCCACTCTCATGGGGGATAGTGTCTTTCCCAAATGAATTGCGTGGAGTATAGATGGATTGGTACCCTCAAAATTCTAAATTCTTCTAGGTGATGTAGGTATTACACAAGATCTAAGGGACTAAGGTCTATTAGTGAATTTAAGCGTGCCTATGATGTGGTTCCTAAGTGACTTCAGGGTGAGTTTTGATTAGATGTGCTTCCCCATGTGTCTTCAGGATGATATTATATGTGATTTCCCAGTTGTCTTTAGGATGATATGAGACGTTATTCCCTTGTTTCGTGGAGATGAGATGTGTTGTGAGGATCATGTGTATATGGGCCATATGTCTTGTGATGCCCACATGTGTGTTGGAGGGATGTGATGTGAGGGATGGTGTGTGTGGGTGGTATGGGTTGTGAGGCCTAGGTGTCTATGAGAAGATGTTTTGTGAAGCCTGTGTGTTTGTGGGCATGATGTGATATGGCATATCAAAGGGAGGTGATCTCCATGATGTATGCCAATGGTAGAGAGCATAATACCTATTGGAAAGTGGTGTGGGGTACTCTATCATCGATGTGATTTATATCATATTATATTACATGTCTTGAGTTATCAGGTTGGCATTCCTTGGTGATGTTAGGATGGTCATTATACCTATCTAGTGGATATTCATTTCTACTATTTTCTCATTGGGGCATTAGTATTCTTCTTTAACATGTGCATGATATACATTGGTTTTCCTATAGAGTATACATGTATGATAACCCTGCGTATATGAAACAATCTTCAAGGTTTGAGAAGGATTACATGGACCATGTTGGATTTTACTAGCATAGACCTTTGATAGTTGGAATGTTGACACATTACCTTTACTTTGGGATATTACTTGGGAGACATTATTGTATCTCAATCAGTTTTATTTTATGCATGCATGTAGAGAGATTTGGGTATCTCATTTATATTATATCCTAATTTTGATGTGGTTGATTAATTATATCTTTTGATCTTGTTTCTTATGAAGGGTAATGCCTCCCAGATTGTACGATTTGTACACCCTTGGTGATAGTCACCAGCCTTGGGCCTACTAGGGGGATGACATGGAGGTCATTATCTCCCTTTATTCATTGCTATACCATGAGGTGTATCTTTGGAGGGAGGGTGTTGTGATAGAGTGGAATCAGAGTTGATGAAAGGAGGATAGGATGGAGTTTGGAGGTAGGCATAATGATGATTGCATGGGGTGGTATGGAAACAGTTCTAGTTGACCATGTTGTGTGGCGTAGAGCCGGGAGACTGTCAATGAAATATGATTTTAGGCCACCCCAGGGATCCAGTGCACAATCATTAAGATTATTGAAAAATCAAGTGACATGGACCTACTTATAGGGTATATACCTAGGAAAGTTTCATGCATCATAATGACTTGTGTTCTGGTTTAAATTGGGTTGTGTTTGGAAGGTAAAATGGATAAAAATATTAAAATAAATCAAAATATATCCTAATAAAAATTTCACACTATTAGGATTATGAAATACTTTTTTCCTATTATATATGACTCATGTTCATCATGTGGGTGTCGATCATGTATTTAAGGTTTCGCAGGCTGATCTTGTTGATCATCGAAGTGTTGATCCTTTTGAGGAGGAGGATCAGTGGTAGAGTGAGTTTCATTATTTCTAGTGATAGTCTATGGGAACGTATGAGGGAATTTTTTTGGACATGGAGATAGAGTTCTTGATAGATAATATTGCGATTGTATTCAGTTCGATCTGGGGACCAACGGTATACTGGGTTCCATTGGAAGTAAGTTAGATGTAGGGAGCTCCATGTCAGTGGTGAATTGTAAATCATGGAGAGTGGAAGGAGGAAGATGCTTTTTGAGCTGACTTCCAGATAGAGTTTTGAGTGGAGTTCCTTTTGTCGACGATGAGGGTAGTAAATATCCCAGAACTTATTTCTCTTTAGTTGGGGAGCATGTAAGTAAAGGATCTAGGAAACGTCTTCCAGGACATTCTTTTTTTTCCACAGATCTATTTCCAGTTGAGGAATCTTGTGAAAGACCTCTTGTGGAGGCACTCAATCCTTCTATAGAGTATGAAGTTACTAATTTTAGATTGCAGACATATCTACAGGTTCAGAAGAAGGCTAAGGTAATCAAGTGATTGCACTAGAGAAGAGGTTTTCTGTTGGAGGGGAACATGCATAGTTCATCAAGGGGTAAAGATGTTAGTGGTAGGTCTCAGGCTCTAGGACTATAAAGGTTTCAACTGGTATGTATTACACCATATTAAATTCATTTTGTCCTTCCATTTCCAATGGTATACATGAATTTCCTAGGAGCATTACAACATTGAGTTTGGTTTGTGGGGTTATTGGTTATCACAAGAGAGAGTTCCCAATAGTTCCACCAGTATATTTTGGGGGAGGTTGATAGGTTCAATTCCAGCCTCATCTGCAGTTTTCAGTGAGAATATTTCACCATTAGGGGCATCGGGATTCATATCCACCAAGGGGAGTTGGATATGGTTGAGACTGACCTCAGGATGTTCCTCATGTTAAAGCACCATGACCCAAACATGGCCACAGAGGGGGGTCATAAGTAGAGAGGTAGATGATCAAATAATGGTATGTTTCACAAAGTTGAGGAAGCAATTATATTGTAGAAATAGATCATCATAGGTATAATTAGTTTGTTTAGTATCCTTGTTTATTCCTTGTCTGATTTCAGATATTTGTACAACATTGTTGCAAATTCTATAGACTATTATCTTGGAATATACCTAGAGAGGCTTCCCATACCTAATGTCAAATACATCAGTCAGTGGCCTGAAAATATTATATGATATTTTCCACGATGGTACAATGATGATGGGTCAGTATCAGTTCCATAGAGATATTTTCATACTATTGACGCAGCAATATGATGTCATCATTAGCATTGAATAGTGTTATTCTATATGTGTTATTAGCAACTAATTCAAGAGGAGAGTCATTTTTAGGGTGTCGATGGACAATGCCTGGTTTTAATTAGTGAATAGAGTTTTTAGGTGATCAGTATATGTTTAGAGACCCTTATTTCCATGTTTTCTATTCTCTCAGTTGAGTTAGTGCACACTAAGACGGTGTAGGATCCAATTGTCTTTGGGGACTTACTAGAAGTTTTCCCTTGGGTGTTTGTGATTATACCCCCTTGATGTGATGTTCAGTTTGAGATAGAAATCCAACCTCATGTTTCTATAATTATAATGGATCCAAAGCAGATAGAACCTTATGAGTATTGGGATTTGAGGATTTATATTGATGATCAGATGTAGAAGGGTTTAATCTGGCCTTGGGTGGTATCATGGAGTGCTCCGATGTTGTTCTCAAAGTAGAAGGATTTTGGCCTAAGGTTGTTCAATGAATTTCAGAGGTTGAATAGGGTGATGGTCCAAAAATCATTCCCTCTTCAAAGGTTAAATGATATTTTCAACAAGATGAGAGGGGTGAGCTAGTTTTATTTGATCTATTTTGGGTCTGGATATCCCTAGTTGAGGGTGGAGGAGGGAAATAACAGAAAGACTACCTTAATTTGTAGGAATGATCACTTTATGTTCATAGTATTTCTATTTGGTGCTATAAACACACCAGCTATGTTCATGAGGACTATGAAATCTATGTTTTATGAGTTCTTGGATAAATTCATCATTTTATTCATCGATGATATCTTAAACTTCTGCATGTCATAGGAGGAGAACTCTGAGCATCTCAGAACTATCATTCATGTTCTTGGTTTCCACTACCTCTATGGAATGTTGTCCATGTGTTGGTTCTGGATATGAGAGGTGCATTTACATCAGAATGTATTGTCTTAGTAGGGTTTGGTAGTATACCCATTAAAGGATGAAACCGTTTTTTCATGGGAAACACCCAAGAGAATTGTAGAGGATCAATCATTAATTGGTCTCAAAGGATATTAATAGAGGATTGAACCCAATTTCTTTAAAGTTATAGCCCTGTTGATAGCTTTGAATTTGAACAACCTATATACTTCATTGAGTGATTAGTGCTCGGAAGCATTCGGTTTCTGAAAATAGACGCTAGTTAACACTCTGGTGTTCAGTTGCCTGAGGAAGGGGTGATGTTTTAGGATTTTTTTTTATTCATCCTCTCTCAGATTAGGATGTTACAGATGTCGAAATTAGTAGTGAACTCTTATGGGCCCAGAAAGTAACATCCTCTAGAAAATAACTATGCCATCGTTGATCTGGAGTTAGAAACACTTTTTTTTCACAGAAATTATGGTGGAAATACCTCATTAGGATGAAATTTTTGGTCTTAATAGTTCATAAGAGCTCGAGGTATATCTTTTCACAATGTGATTTGGACTTCTGATAGGGAAGGGGGAACATGTTTTTCAGGACTATGATTTTGAGATCTCCTACACCTCAAGAAAGGGAAATTTCATGGTAGGGGATTTGAGAAAAAAGTTACAGAAGGATGGTGTGTGGGAATATATGGATTCATGGAGGGTGATGGATGAGTTTGAAGAAACTCATATAGATTCATGGGTGGATGGTGATAAAGTCTATTTTTTCAGATGATATTGTAGTGTTCTATGATGATGGTTGTGGAGAAGTCCCAGTGGGGAGACCTAGAGGAAGTGGCGATTCATGATCATTTTTTATACAGTGATGCTCCAAAGGGATGGTGAGAGGATGTTCAGATGCAAATGTCTTTTTTTAGAATGTTGTTAATTCCAAAATAAATGTGATATGTATTATATTGTGAGTTTCATATGTCACCTTGGGATGTACAACCAATAATTTAAAATATGTATGGTGGCTTAAGGATTTAGTTTGAGTGGCTCGGGATGAAATAGGTAGTGGAAGAGTTTGTGGAAAAGTGTTTGGTTTTCTATTAGGAATAGACTGAGAATCACATTCCAGGTGACATTTTGTAACCCTTGGAAGTTCATAAGTGAAAATGGGATGAAAAGATAGTGTAATTCATCACAGGGATACCTAGGGATTAAAGAAGTAGTTATTCTATATGTCGGGTAGTGGATCAGTTGATTAAATAATCTCACTTCATAGAAATTAAGGATTAAGGTGCAGTGGATACATTGGATAAGAGGTATGTAGATTAGGTGGTGTGGTATCATGGAGTTACGAGGTCCATTGTCTTGGATCGGGGTGCTGGTTTTACCTCATGAGTGTAAAAGCGATTGCAGAATGATTTTGGAACTCAATTATGCCTCAACACTTCCATCCACCCTCAGATAGATGGGAAGATAGAATTTACTATCTAGACATTGGAGGATATGTTGTGGGAATACATCTTGGACTTTTATGGATTGTGTATATGACATCTGCCTCTGGTAGGATTTTCAGATAATAATAGTTATCACTCTTCGAATGGCATGGCTCCATTTGAGGCTTTGTACGAAATAACTTGCAGTTCATTATTGTGGTAGATGAAGGTTGGGGAGACACATTTTTCTAGTCTTGATGTGGTATATTGCCTGACAGAAATGTTTATGTTTTTTCATGAGAGGAAAAAAGCAGTTTAGGACTAGTAGAAGTCGTATAAAGATATTATAAGGAGCCCTATTGTAACACCCCGAGATTTTATGAAAAATATTCTATTTAATTTTATTAATGTCTTGTTTTGTACTCTACACCAAAATAAGCTTGCACAACACGCATCTTTGACTTTCTTTGCATTACACGCAACCGCGACCTTCCTCGATAGCGTGTGTAGTACGCAATAACGAGTTTCACTAAAAAACAATATGCTATTAATATATTATTAATACTAGCCGTTATGAATAGTAATAACCACTTTGTGGAAATTTGTAAATTTTATTTTTCAAAATGGACTTCATTTTTGTATTCGGAATATCTAATTTAGCTTAGGGTGAAATTTTGGTACTTTTCGGCTAACATTCATTTTCTAATGAATAGTGAAAATTACTATTTTTAAATTAAAAACAACCTTTTTAATCGAAATAATAAATAGTGATAAATTATTAATTTTAGTGGTTTTAACGTATATTTAGAATATATTTTTACAATTTAATACAATTTTGGTCATTGGATGTAATTTCACATTTAAACCATACATAAACAAGTGTCAATCTTTTGATTGTTATTATCTCTTAAGAACACGCTATTTGTTTTGATGACGAGAATTAATTTTTTAATTAATTAATGCAACTGATATGTCTTGAATTTGTTAAAATAGACATCATTTTTGATTTCATAATATCAAATATAGCTTTGGCCTAATTTTTGGTATTTTTCTAGAAACATTCATTTTTTGATGAATAGTGAAGCCACTAAGTGGTAGTTAAAAAAATGAATTTTTCATAAAACGTAATTTTACCACTTTTGTGAGTGTAATTTAAAAAATAAGAGAGAAATGGTTGATGTCAGTAAGTAAAATGTGGTTCAATGAGATGAAAATAATTTTTGGTGAATAGTAATGTTTTTCTTTTTTTCACCACGGTTAAAAGTAAATAGGTTAATTAAGGGTAAAAATGATTTTATTATTACCCTAACACATGTCCTAATTCTATTGGATAAGTGTAATTCGACCAAAAACAACCTTAGTAATAAAATATGACCATTTAGGCCCACATGGATTAGATTAGGACATTTATTACTAATTTATTTAAAGGAGGGTTAAAATAGTTAAAAGGAAAGTTTAATAACTAAATAATTTTTAATATAGGTTTCTAAATAAGATAAATTCTACTATAAATATTCATTAGAAAGATAAAAATCTTTCCTACATAATGATATTTTATTTGTAATTTTTATACTTTAAATATGTTAATTTATTTATGACACAGCGATGATGCAGTAATTATCTTATTAGTGAAATATTGACATAATTGATGTTATAAATACCCAAATAAATGTAATTTGAGACTTTTTATGAATTACACAAATTTTATAGGTTATTTTGACATGTTAGTATTTATTTAATTAACCCTTTTCGAATTATAATTCTTTTATTATTTTCAGAAAAATCAATTACTAAATAGTGTCAAAATTGACATAAAATAGTTTTTAAATCAAATATTATATTATTAATTGTTATTTTATTCCTAAAAATCTAATGTTCGGCCAAATGACATTTAAAAGGTTATATATTTTAATAATAAACTATTTGGGGTTCGTTTGGCTTGTTATAGTATGTTTATTAACATTATAGTATATGAACAGAAGAAGAAACGATAAAAGTAGAATTATTTAACATAATGTTAAATCTAAATGATAAAGTTAAAATAGGAACCTAAACTTGTCTAATTTCTATTCTATGAGAGGATTTCGACCCATCCCCACCTTTTCTTATAAATAAATCAATTTCGAGCTATTTAAAACCGAATATTGCTTTATAATAAAATAATATTTCTAGTTTTTTCAAAGGAGCCACTCTCCTCCCTTATAAAAGGGCACCTCCTCCCTCTCTTCCTCACACCACTTTGAGCCTTCAAGCACGGAAAAAACCTTCCACTTTCTCCTATCCAGTTTCCTAGAGACATCCTAGAGGTCCTGGTCTTCTTCAAAGACCAATTTTAGTGCCCTAAAAGGAGGTCTTAAAGAGGCACTACAAAGAAGAGGTAATGTCCGTTACCGATTCTTTCAATTTTATTTCTTCTTCCACTTCTTCTTCTTAGGTTGTTTCATTATTAAGTAATAACATCAGTATCAATAATATACTGATATTTTATTATAAGTATGAAACAAACCTATTTCACCATCTATCCATCCTACGGAAAACAAAATCACCGCGCGTGCGTACGTACAGAATACTGTCTCCACACCATGGTGTAAACTTTTTTCCACCACCACCTTACTTGGATGGGTATAATTGTGTACATAATAATTATATATGATTATTGTAAAGTGATATTGATTATGAAATAGTATACATACACTCCAATACAATTCCACGATAATGAGAAAGATATCATCGCTCGTGCGTACATACGGACTATCGTCTCCACGACGCGATGATATTCATTTTCCCCGTTAACCATTCATGAATGATTATAAAGTATATATAATAATTAATCATGAAATATATGAAAAAATAATTATAATGTATTTATGTGTATATATATGTATGTCATCTATTTAATTCCATTCAACTCAATAAGGAAACGAAAATAGCGTTCATGCATATGTACGGCCTACCGTCTCCATGAATGGTGTATTTCATTCCATTTACTGATCTATTATATATATATATTCTGAATATATATTATATATAAATAATGTTTTATATTCTGTAATTAAGTAATCATGATCTAAGTAATCATATGAATAATTACAAGTCAAAACACGAACGACAAATGAAACGATTTTACCCAAAACGCACTTTAACATGGTATTTACAAAAGAATGGGTAATATAAAGTCATAAGTGAACCATATATGATATCATAAAAATGTGTATGATTCTGGAATAAGTCAATGACATTATTTGAATCATTATACATGAGGTTCTGACACTTACGAAGCAAATCGGACCTAAGGTACGGGAAATATCACAATCTCATTTTAATCCGAGATTGTTTCTACGTTGAAATTTACTAGGGTGTATTTTTTTATCCACATCCATTTTTCCCCAATATTTAATATTATTTCCATCCACCTACAAGTTTTTAAATCAAATTTTACCCTTCGGTGAGTTTTTACTAAAAGATATGAATGGAATCTTTTGTCATTTTTCGTACGAGGTACTTTTTGACTTTTCCGACAAAATGACGAGAAGAATGTTTTATTAACTTATACGGAATGAATGGATTTTTAATAAATTATTTCCAAGAAGAATCCTTTACAAGTTTTCATGTTTATTTTTAATCAACTTCTTTTAGTTTAGAATTGTATGACATGTTAAGAAAAGAAAATTGTTTTTGAAGTAGAAAGGATATTTTCCAAAAGAATGGAGTTCAAGTGTTTTATCAAAATTAGTTTCCATCTAAGATAAAAAAGGGTTATGTTTCTATCCATATTATTACATGGATTTGATTATGTTGTGATGGAAATATTTTTTTGAATTCTTTTATCTTATATGAATTGTTTTATGATGTTACGTTGTTTAAGATTTCCATTTTTATTAAATGGGTTATGCTATGATGTATGTTTTATGATTTTGTGGAACAGATAAGAATGGTATCATTATGAGATTGGTGGGACCTTTATGTCCCTCCAATGAATTGGGTAATGATTTTATATCTCATGAGATAGACATGGCTGGAATGACAGGTTAAACCGGTTCAGTGAAACAGGACTGAAATGAGGAGTGAACTCGATTCATAAATTGACTTTGTCAACTAATATAGTATTGGAAATGATTCTTGACTAATAATAAATGATTCTATATGATTATGTGTGTATGCCACAATGTTTCATGTTTCATGTTATGATTATTGGGATTACATTTCACTACTATGATTTATACCATGTTATTATATTATGATCTCTTTTGCAGGTTAAGATTTCCAAAATGTTATGTTCTTATGAATATGATGTGATTGATATTTCTTTTGTTTACCCTTACTGAGAATTTGAGCTCACCCTTTTATGTATTCGTTTCCCCAGGATATAATGAAAGGTTTTAGGTAAAAAAAGGAAGACCATTATGGGAGATGTTGAAGATCTTTCACCATGATTAGAATATTATATTCCGAGTTTCCAAAGACACTAAACTATTATGGTCCTTGTTTATGTGTTTTTGTTATGTACTAAGTATTCCGCAAAAGTTATGTAATGTCCATGTACGTTAAGCATCGGGTCTCCACAGTTGGTATCAGAGGAATGTTTTAGTCAACATTTGGAAACTAGGATGCGAAAATGTTAGTAAGATCCCTAGAGATATTTCTAAGGTATGTCTAGGGATGTCCCTAAGGATAAGTATAAGTATAGGATATAGTCCTAGAACTATGGTAAAGATCTTAGAATTTAACCTAAGATGTTAGATATTGAGGGTACTCCCCCTTTACTATGTTGTTTTCCCTAACATGATTTTTTCTCTCACACTATTCTTTTTGGGTTTTAGAAAATGGCTGGAAACATGAAGATTCATGATAATGGAGGATATGAAGGACAATGGAATGATATTCTTCTTGAGAAACCAAATGAAACGAGATTTGGAAGTCCAAACATCGTTATTATTCCTAATAAGCAATCTCATAATATGATCAATAATCTCAACTTTGGTAAGTTTCCTGAATTAGATAATAAGAGAAAGTTGATGTTTCATGATGATCATAGAGGAAAGAAAGTTCAATTTCCCTCATGTAAATCATGTGGGAAGAGTCATCGGGGAGATTGTTTAAAAGGAACTAGAAGATGCTTTGGGTGTGGAAAAGATGGACACAAAGCCAGTAAGGGAAAAGGAAAAGGTTCAGTTAACACCATGGACGAGGATAATGGTATTGATACGACATCAACAATGGTTAAATGTTTTAAATGTGGAATTTACGAGCATTATGAAAACCAATTCCTTAAGGTAAAGTCTCATGAAGAGAATCAATACGGTCATATGGGTTGTATTTATGTTGATGATGATGAAGAGACTACAAATGATATGTGAGATTAATGAATTGTTGAATCTCGGTCAATGGTTTAAGAAGATAGTGGAATGATTACATGTTTATCGAGTGTAATGTTGTATAAGTAATCTCATGGTACTATGGAATAAAGATACATCTAAGGATTTTCACACTGTTGTCTTTCCTATGCTCTGAAAGTGTATGATTAATGCTATTAGTAACCATGAAAGGTTATTCAGATATTTTTGGAAAATAGATGATATGCGCATAATGATGGGATAAGGAGAAAATTAAATGTTTGATAGTTTTCATGAGCTCATTACTGATATAAGGAGAAGTTTATATCATGGTTTGAGTATATAGAATTTTTGGATTTTGGTATGTGGAAAGAGTTAACTTTTGTCAGCATTCATGTTTTCAATAAGATTTAATGGGTATTCATTTTTCAAGAGAATACATGATTAAGGCCTTTGAATGTCTGGAATATGACCTACAAGACATATCTCATGATATATGGGGATCAAAAATGGTATTAACATGGTAGTTGTATGAACTCTTTGGTAATCGTTTTCACAATAATATGAGATTAGACAGCATTATTTTGGATAAGCCTAGAGATTGGAATGGATTATGTTGGACATAAGTTAGTATAGTTTATGGATAGAAGTTTTTTTAAATATTATTTATGGGATGTTATAGTAATGTAGTTTTAGAAAAAATATAACCTTCAGGATGGGCAACAACCCATCGCGTCGGATAAGGATGTGGGAATCGAACCCACAACCAAAGTGTGATTGGCCTTTATCACCTACCACTGGCCTACTGGAAGCCCCTCATTAGTAGAAACTAGTTTTATTATATTAATCAGTATGATATTTGAAGTATAAGTCTATTATAGGAACCATATATGATTAATCTCACTATATATGGACTTATGTAATTTTTTTAATAACATTTATAACCTTTTGTTTGAGACAGATGGAATGACCCATCATTATATCACATGATCTTTTAACACATCACGAATGAAAAATTCAACTTCATTTATTTAATAGATGAAGTGGAAATTGTCCATAGAACGACCAACGGTGAGACTATACCAAAATCACGAATGTATTTCTTCTAATTCCAATTTCATTAACTTTAGGGAAATGATCTTGAAAACCAAAAATGTTGTCCTAGTGCTTTTCTATCTGATAAATCAGATAGGTACCTTACATCATCACAAATTTATGGCTTTTTGATTTATGGATTTTCCATAGCCATGTTCTCTACCACTCTCCATCAGAACATGATGGTTAGATTTCTCTCCCATATCCATATTTTCACCTAAGTGGAAACCCAGTGATTAGTTTATTTGGGTAACCGTTACGTTTCATAATTTTTTTTTAAAGATTGGTTTTGGTATTCCTTTTTACGATGTGGGTTTCTCTTAAAGAAACTTTTTAGTAGTAAACCATTTATAACCCTGACGAATTTTGAGGGTGAAATTCATTTTAAGGGGGGTAGAATGTAACACCCCAAGATTTTAGGAAAAATATTATTTTTAATTTCATTAATTTCTTCTTTTGTACGCTACACCAAAAGGAGATTGAACAACAAGAATCATTGACTTGCCTTGCATTACACACAATCGCGACCTTCCTCGATAGTGTGTGTAGTACGCAATAACGAGTTTCACTAAACAACAATATGCTATTAAAATATTATTAAAACTACCTGTTATGAATAGTATAAACCACTTTTGGAAATTTTGTAAATTTAATTTTTCAAAATGGACTTCATTTTTGGATTCGGAATATCGAAATTAGCTTAGGGTAAAATTTTGGTACTTTTCGGCTATATTTCATTTTCTGATGAATAGTGAAAATTACTAAATTTTAAATTAAAAACAACCTTTTTAATATAAATAATTAATAGTGATAAATTAGTAATTGGAGTGGTCATAAAGAATATTTAGAATATATTTTTACAAATTAATACAATTTTTGTCATTGGATGTAATTTCACATTTAAACCAGACATAAACAAGTGTCAATCTTTTGATAGTTATTATCTCTTAAGAACACACTATTTGTTTTGACGATGAGAATTAATTTTTAAATTAATTAATGAAACTGATATGTTTTGAATTTGGTAAAATAGATATCATTTTTGAGTTCATAATATCAAATATATCTGAGGCCTAATTTTTGGTATTTTTCTGCAAACTTTCATTTTTTATGAATAGTGAAACCACTAAGTGGTAGTTAAAAAAATGAATTTTTCATAAAACATAATTTTACCAATTCTGAGAGTGGAATTTCAAAAATCCTCCAGACACGGTTGATGTCAGTAAGTAAAATGTGGTTCAATGAGATGAAAATAATTTTTGGTGAATAGTAACATTTTACTTTTTTTTAGCACGGTTAAAAGTAAATAGGGTAATTAAGGGTACAAATTATATTATTATTACCCTAAAACATGTCCTAATTATATTGTATAAGTTTAATTCGACCAATAACAACCTTAGGAATAATATATGACCATTTAGGCCCACTTGGATTAGATTAGGACATTTATTATTAATTTATTTAAAGAAGGATTAAAATAGTTAAAATAAAAGTTTAATAACAAAATAATTTTTAATATAGGTTTATACATAAGATAAATTAGACTACAAATATTCCATAGAAAGATAAAAATATTTCATACATAATGATAATTTATTTGTAATTTTTAGAAGTTAAATAAGTTAATTTATTTGTGACACAAAGATGATGTAGTAATTTTCTTATTAATGAAATATTGACATAATTGATGTTATAAACACCAAATTAAATGTAATTTGAAACTTTTTATGAATTACACTAATTTAATAGGTTAATATGAAATGTTACTATTGATTTAATAAATTTTTTCGAACTAATAATTCTGTTATGATTTTTACAAAAAATAATTACTAAATAGTGTCAAAATTGACATAAAATTGTTTTTAAAACAAATATTATATTATTAATTGTTATGTTATTTCTAAAAATATAAGGTTCGGAATAATGACTTAGATAAGGTTATATATATTAATAATAACCAACTTGGGGTTATTTTGACTTGTTATAGTAAGATTATTAACCTTATAATATAGGAACACAAGAAGACACAGTAAAAGTAAAATTATTTAACTTAATGTTAAATCTAAATGATAAGGTTAAAATAGGAACCTAAACTTGTCCAAATTATATTGGATGAGAGGATTTAGACCCATACCCACCTTATCTTCTAAATAAATCGATTTGGATCTATTTAAAACCGAATTTGGAATTATAATAAAATAAAATTTTTAGTTTTTCCAAAGAAGCCCTTCTCCTCCCTTATAAAAGGGAACCTCCTCCCTCTCTTCCTCACACCACATTGAGCCTTCAAGCTCGGCCATCCCTTGCCAATTTCTCCTCTCCACTTTCCTAAGAGACATCCTAGAGGTCATGGTCTTCTTTAAAGACCAATTTTAGTGCCCTAAAAGGAGGTCTGAAAGAGGCGCTTCAAAGAATAGGTAATGTCTATTACCGATTCTTTCAACTTTATTTCTTCTCACACTTCTTCTTATTAGGTTGTTTCATTATGAAGTAATAAAATCAGTATCACTCATATACTTATATATCATTATATGTATGAAACAACCCTATTTCACCATCTATCCATCCTACGGAAAATGAAATCACCGCTCGTGCATACGTACAGAATACCGTCTCCACGCAGTGGTGTAAACTATTTTCCACCACCACCTTACTTGAATGGGTATAATGGTGTAAATAATAACTATATATGATTATTGTAAAGTGATATTGATTCTGAAATAGTATACATACACTCCAATACAATTCCACGATCATGAGAATGATATCATCGCTCGTGCGTTCGTATGGACTACCGTCTCCACGACGCGATGAGATTCATTTTCCATGTTAACCATTAATGAAGGATTATAAAGTATATATAATAAGTAATCATGAACTATATGACATAATAATAATACTGGATTTATGTGTATATATATGTATGTCATATACTCAATTCCATTCAACACTATAAGGAATCGAAAACAACGTTCATGTGTACGTACGGCCTACCATTTCCATGAATGGTGTATTTCCTTCCATTTACTGATCTATTATATATATTGTATATTCTGAATATATATTATATATAAATATTGTTTTTTATTCTGGAATTACGTAATCATGATCTAAGTAATAATATGAATAATTACAAGTCAAGACACTGAAGACAAATGAAACTATTTTACCCAAAACGCTCTTTAACATGGAATTTACAAAAGAACAGGTAATATAAAGTCATAAGTGAATCATATATGATATCATAACAATGATTATTATTCTGTAATAAGTCAATGACATTATTTAAATCATTATACTGTAGGTTCGGACACTTACAAAGCAAATCAGACCTAAGGTAAGGGAAATATCACAATCTCATTTTAATCCAAGATTGTTTATACTTTGACATTTACTGGGGTGTATTTTATCATCCACATCCATGTTTCCTCAATATGTAATATTATTTCCATCCACCTACAATTTTTTAAATCAAATTTTACCCTTCGGTGAGTTTATAGTAAAATATATGAAATGAATGTTCTGTCATTTTTCGTACGAGGTACTTTTTGACTTTTCCGACAAAAGGACGAGAAGCATGTTTTTTTTAACTTATATGGAATGAATGGATTTTTAAAACATTATTTACAAGAAGCTTCCTCTACATGTTTTCAAGTTTATTTTTAATCAACTTCTTTTAGTTTAGAATTGTATGACATGTTAAGAAAGGAGAAGTGTTTTTGAAGTAGAAAGGATATTTTCCTCAAGAATGGAGTTCAAGTGTTTTATCAAAATTATTTTACATCAAAGATAATAAAGGGTTATATTTCTATAACTATTATTACGTGGATTTTATTATGTTGTGATGGAAATATTTTTATGAATTCTTTTATCTAATTTGAATTGTTTTATGATGTCACGATGTTTAAGATTCCCATTTTTATTACATGGGTTATGCTATGATGTATGGTTTATTATTTTTTCGGCACACATAAGAATTGTATCATTATGATATGGTTGGTACCTATATGTCCCTCCAATGCATTGGGTAAAGATTTTATATCTGATGACACAAACATGGCTGGAACGGCAGGTTAAACCGGTTCAGTGAAACAGGACTGAAATGAGGAGTGAACTCGGTTCAGAAATGGAATTTGTCCACTACGATAGTCTTGGAAATGAGTCTTGACTAATAAGAAATGATTCTCTATGATATGTGTGTATTACACAAAGTTTAATGTTTTATGTTTTTATTATTTGGATTACATTTCACTACTATGATTTATTCCATGTTATGATATTATGATCTCTTTTGTAGGTTAAGATTTCCAAAATGTTATGTTCTTATGAATATGATGTGATTGATATTTCTTTTGTTTACCCTTACTGAGCATTTGAGCTAACCATTTTATGTTTTCTTTTCCCCAGGATATAAAGAAAGGTTTTAGATAAAAAAAAAGGAAGATCGTTATGGGAGATGTTGAAGATCTTTCACCATGATTAGAAGATTATATTCCGAGTTTCCAAAAACACTAAACTATTACGGTACTTGTGTGTGTGTTTCTGTTATGTACAAAGTATTACAAAAAAGTAATGTAATTTCCATGTACATTAAGCTTCGGGTCTATACACCCATGGAGTTTGGATTTTGGGGACATGTTTTCTTGAATGTTTACCCTCAACATGAGTAGTGATGGTTTGGTAGAGGGAGTAATATTTCTCCCAGGTTCATTGGAACTTTTGAGGTGTTTTGGTGAGTTAAAAAGGTGTCATATTAGTTTGAATTACTAACGTAGTTTGAAAGGATCTACAATTTTTTTCATGTATGTCATCTTCATTAGTATCTTGAAGATGACTCCCATTTCATTGACTGGGGAGCGTTTGATATCAAGGATGACATGAAATTGGTCAAGTAGCTAATAGGGATCCAATATAGCCAAGATAATCCACTTCATAGATGAACCATTCCTCTGATTCATTTTTAGTGGACTCATGGTGGATAATAGGATATTACATGGGAGAGACAAGTGTAGATGCATTCCTAGTACTTGAATTCATTTTCTGTTTTTCCTTATTCATGTTTTCCTTTTATCCAGATGTACAATTTTTATCCTTTTATTATATGAGATGATCATTTTTTATTGGATTATGATGAGTGTGTTTTGATGTGTGATAAAGTCCTAACATGTGAAAAGGGGAGGACCTAATTCTTAATCAAGACACATTAACTGAGATGTGATTAAATCCATGTAGGTGAGTTAGTGCCACCAAGAGCAGATAGTATCTTTGCATGGTGGATGTAATTCACAGATTCATGAGTTTGGGGCAATGATGATCATTGGTTGAAGATGTTTTTAGTTTGGGATGTGTGGGGTTTGAGATAGTTGTGTAGTGTTTGTGTTCTAGTGTGGTTGTGTGAGAGGAGGCAGCTTGTGTTCATTCGATGTGCTTAGTGGACATTTATGTTGGTGTGTTTTGCCGGTAGTATTGTATGATGTATGATGAGAGCCCTAAATGATATCTCAATGGGTTCTTGTTTAGATTCTTTTTTATCTATGATTTGTTTTGTATTCTAATGGAAAAGAATATTTTGATAGGCATCTGATGTAATGGTCTATTCCCTAGTGGTATGTTACTTTTTTGGTGTTGTGGTTGGAAGTGTTTGGGGGAAGTTCAGGATGTTTTTGATGGAAGTTGGAGTTGCAATCGAGGTGCTATGATAATTACACATAGTGTAATTTGATTATACAGTGTGAAGGTGTATATCATGACATGTTCAGTGCTGGATCATGACGTTAGGGTTTTTTGGGTTAATTGAATAATAAAATGAATATGAAACATGTTTTTCATAGGAAACCAAACACCGAGGATTACTCAATGTGAAATGGGATTACACATTATGTAACACCCCATTCACGAGTTGTTTAAAAAAAATTCTTTTCCTCCAAACATTTACTTACTCAACCATGCTCCCATTTTCGTCTTGTTTTGGGTGATAGCTAGGCACCCTGATGGGTATTTCAATCCCTTCTTCATCCCTCTTTGATATTTTGACCTCGATTAATGTTTGTCAATGATCCATGGTTGATCCATGGTGATAACTATTATATTTCTCATCCATTTTCTTCTATTCATATCCCAATGATCTACTATGGTTGTGTTTCTTTGGTTTGAGGGTGTTTTTGTGTTTTTTATGGATCCTCGGTGATTTATAAGCTGATCCATAGTTTTCTTAGTGGAGCTAAGTTTTTCGGGTGTTTTTCCTCCCCCTATAGTGTACAACATGTTAAAAAACTCACTTGTGGTAGGATTAACTTTGATTCAACTTATTTTACATCATGTGGGTGGGGGTTTAATTATTTTTAGTTATTGTTTATGGTGGTTCTATCTAAAATAAAAGATAAATAATCAGTTAAATAAATTAAAATAAGAAATGGGGTTTGATCCACATGTTTTTACAACTTTGTTATTATTATTATATTGTGGACAATATGGGATTAACACTACTAAAAAATTTAGGATATAACCATGGTTTCAAACGGTGGATATAGACCCAAAAACCATGGATATAGGTTATAGCCATGGTTTATTAAACAGTGGCTGGTATTAGTGTGGTTATTGGGTTTTCCCTATAGCCACGATTTAAACCGTAGCAAAAACACTATAGCCACCGTTTAAACCATGACTGTAACCCTATAACCACTGTTGAAAACTATGGCTATAGCCCTATAGCCACAGTTACATTAAATTGTGGCTATTTCCTAGTATCCAAGGTTTTCGAACACTATAGACACTGTTTAGAATCGTGGCTATAGGAATTCATAATTATATAAAAAAACCAGCACTGGAAGGTGCTGCCCCCTTGCATCCTCCCCTGGATAGACCCCTGCAGACCACCTTCCTAATCCCCCATCACTCCCAATGCAGCCCCCATCCCCCCCTGCACAAACCCTCGGACAAACCCCTGTAGACCCCCCCCCCCCCCCCTCAGACATACCCCATGCAGCCCATGCGTGCCCCCCGGAAAGCCACTCGAGAGCCCCCTATAACCCCCCCAGATAGCCCCCATAATTCCCCCCAGACAGCCCCCCGTGCACCGCAGGACAGCCCCCTGTGCACCGTCGGATATCCCCCACGTGCAACCTCAGACAAACCCCATACAACCCCCCTTCCCCCCTACATAGAACTTCAGACATCCCCTCGTGCCCCCCTCGGACAGCCCCCCGTGCACCCCCGAACGGCCTCCCGTGCACCCTCGAACATCCCCCCGTGCACCCCCCAGACAGTTCCCATGTGCACCCCCGGACAGCCCCCACACGCACCCCCAGACAGCCCCCTGGCATCCCCCCTTCCCCCTGCACAAAACCCTAGACAGCCCCCTGCACCCCCGGATATCCCCCCATGCACCACTGGACCACCCCCCATGCGACAACCGCCCATGCACCCCCAGATAGCCCCCCGTTCCCCCCAGACAGCCCCCCGTGCACCCCCGGAAATCCCCCCTATGCACCCAAAGAAAGCTCCCCATGCACCCTCGGACAACCCCCCTATTCACACCCGGACAGCCCCCCGTGCCCCCCCGGACAGCCACTCGTGCACCCCCGAACAGCCCCCCCCCCCCCTGCACCCCCAGACAACCCCCTGTGCACCCCCGGATAGCCCCCACGTGCACTCCCGGGAAGAACCCATGTAGCCCCCCTTCCCACCTGCACCGAACCCTGGACAACCACCCCTTCTCCCCCGGACAGCCCCCCGTGCACCCCCAGACAACCCCCCAGACAAGCATGGTTAAGGATTAGGGGCCACCTCACCTGAACACAGTGGAATTGATAGAGAAAAACTACAATGTGTATATCTCATAGAAAATATCCATGTCAATCTGGGAAACAATGAAGAACTCTCTCAATGATAAAAGGTATAATCTTTTGACAATATTCTCAGATTAATCATTTAAAAAATAAAGGAAAGGGAAGTGTAAGGATCATAGGTGAGGCAGTCATGAGAGTTGAGAAAGCCCATCAATTCCTGGTCATTCTGCTTGTCCCATTCTAATGGAATGACCCTAATTATGCATCAAGGGTGTGGATGGATGGTAGCACTAGGAATCTATTAAGGGTTTAGGAATATATATCCATGCATATGAGTTGAAACCTTATCATAGATAATTTGGAAAGGAGCAATCAACTAGTGTTGTGGCTTCCCCTTGCTGATTTGTCCCAACAAAAGATAAATTTTCAGTATTAATGGGATGGACATGTAGATACATATAAAAATGGCCAGTTGAACTTCCATGATAATAGATTTGACTCTAAATCCAGTACCAGAATCATGCACTCATAGTATCCAACCACTCATGAACATTGTAAGGAATGCCTCTAATAGTAACAATCTGTCGTAATCTAGTTTAATCAACCACCCACATTCATTAAGGTGACCATCCCCTATTATTTTCCAGTTCGTACCTATTCTCCTTTTAGTTTGTGTGGTTGGGTAGGTCCTCATTCTTCATTTATGGTGATCTTAGACACATCATGTGGAAAAGGCATTAATCCAATCTAAAAATGGTGTGTCTTCCATTGGGAGATGATCCATCTTAAATAGGGCCCTTTTCCATTGAAATGAATTTCTTGTCAAGATGAGGAGTCCTATTTATATCATCCTCGACCGAAGAGGGATATAGAATTTGGTTATACATATAACTAATGATGGGAACCCTTGAAATCATCTAGAAATATCAATGGTCGATGTCGACCTCTACATTAACCAAATTGAAGGTGTTGTTTTCCTAGATCCCCCTACAAAAATAAAGAGCTATGAGATAATGGCTTTCAGGGGAATAAGATTGTGATTACCAAACCACCTCATATTTCCCCATGGCCTGAAACTGGGCTCTGAATTACTCATAGCTTTGGAGAACCATGAATGGCCACCCTTGGTCCATGCTTAAAGAGCCCATGGTTGGAATCCTCATTTTGAAAACCACCTATGATGTTCATTTGTTGTAGCCTTGTGCACAATGTTGTTGTTGTAATGAAACCTATTATCAAGATCCCAGATAGTGTCCTCTGGTGACTAAGGGGTGAAATTAAAAAAATACCCAATGGTATATATTTTTGGGATAAATATTACCATTTGTTAGATGATGAACCAAGGGATGTTACTATTGTAAATTATCCAAGATCTCTGTTAGTTGGACCGATGAGGTGACGAAATTTTTCCATCTCATGGTAGACTGAATCCATAAATAATCAACATAAGCTATATTTTTTTGCTATAACTAAGTGGTTTCTCTAATAATTGATGAACTGAGATGATGGGTATATTGTTTTCAGTATATTATATCATATCCATCCTTCCATTAGTTGTGATGATGGTAATAGTGATAGAAGCAGCAGAATAAGAAGACAATGGAGGGTTTATACCATTTCCTATATAAAAATTCCAAAAAAAAAAGTTGTTAGTGTCTACAAAATTTGAAAAGGAATGAAGTCCCATGAACTAAAATTCAATAAAGACACTCTTCTATGAACCAGTAGTTCACAGAAGTCCATTAATCACCGGTGTGCGATAATTTTTCTAGTGATGTGATAGTTATTTGAATAATTCAATCAGTGAAGACTTCAACCATGATTTTTATACCTCTCTGTGGCATCTGAGAAGAATCCCAAGGTAGCTTGGGTTTGTCTTGATCTTGATTTACTCTTCACCCTCTGGTCAGGATCGTTTCATGGAGGCTTCTACAAGGATCATCATAGTGTGGGTGTGTTCTGGCTTGGCGTGGAGAGCATGGGGTCTGGAGAGATTCCTCAAACCTTCCAATGTACCTAGTTATTTGGGGTAGTTTCCAGTGTATAATTTTGGTACACCTGAGGTGTATCACCCTGAACCCTGGTACTGTGGGCATCTCCTTTTTCAAAGGTTCCTTCCTTAGGATTGTTAAGAGAGTTATACTTTCCATTCCGTCATTCATTTATTGTTTCACAAGATGTTAATTTGAATACTGGAATGATATTTATATAGTTACGTAACTTTATTTTACCATTATTAGTATTTATTAAGGCTAAAAGTTGTCCATAATGGATTTTAAATTGTGTCTAAATACCAGGGAAACTATTCTAAAACTATGGATAAGATTTATAACCCACCGGACAGCTCTGCGAGAGCCACCGGCTATCCCCCTTACAAGAGCCACCAAACAGCCCTCAGACAGCCCCCTTCCCCCCTGCACAGAACCCCGGATAGCCCTACAGCATTGCGAGAGCCACTGGACTGCCCTGCAAGAGCCACCAGACATAACCCCAGTGGCCATGAACATCTACCTGATCTATGAAGATTGAAAAATATAGGGAATGAAAATCTACCTGATCTGTGAAGATTCAAATTTACATGTACATGATTCATGGGAGATAAAATACAACCTGCATAGATCCTCGGACAGCCCTGCGAGAGCCACCAGGTAGCCTGTGAGAGACACTAGATAGCCCTGTGAGAGCCACCGGATAGCCCCCTGCCAAACCTATTCTAAAAATATGGATATGATTTATAACCCACTCTTAGTGGCTGGTTTTAAAACCACATCAATAGATTAATAAATGTTTTTAATGGGTATTCGACCCTGGGTGTATGATTAGTAAGGTAAAACATGGATATCCCATTGGTTTCTTATTCATTGAGTGTAATACACCTTTATCATTAACTAATACCATGCAATCTAAGTGGGGTTTATATTATGTTAATTAAGGAAATGTACATAGTGTATAATATATAGATGCTAAAAAACACCCTCATAATCAAATTAATTTAGAATGAAAAGAATCTGACCATGAGGTAAAATATATCACTTTTCTATATCAGGTAGTTTCATAGAGTAGGGTAATAAAAATAATGTTCACCATGAGGAGGATAAAAACTCAATGATTTTTAGAACTAAGAGAAGAATATCAACACATGTAATTCAGTTCTCTAAGAAGATAATACTAATTCATTGTTTTTTTCATGAGGAGTATAAAAACTAGAAAATGGTCTTAAATTCATGGTTTTATATCTATAGTTGGTATAACCATTATTGTAGGGGAGACTACTACTATTATTAGAGTTAAACCATGGACTTAGGGCACCCTTAGTAATCCTATAACCATGGTTTACACAGACCTTGGCTATAGGACATCCAAAATCCATGGTTATCTGAAACCATGGTGGTGGGTGGATTTAAAAACCACTATAATCATATGGGAAGCACAAAAAGTATGAAGGAAATATGCTGGAAAGGGAAATGACTATGGTTTTCCATGAATTGTGGCGGTATAATGGGAAAATATGGCTATGAATATGGTTCTCTTGAAACAATGTGGCAGGAAGGGACTATGTCCATGGTTTTGGATAACCATGGGCCCTGCGATTAAATGAAACACATATGAACCTTTTTTTTGAAACCATTGTCAAGAATTCTCCATCAAAAACTCGACGACCATGATCCACCCATATCTTGAATGTTTTCTTCTAGACCCAATATTATTTTTTAAGTTTTAAAAGATTAAAAATTATAAATATATATAAATATATATACATGTGTATATATGTTTATATAAATACATATATTATATTTTATCACAATGGTAAAGTCATGGAAGGATTATATAAGTGCCAATGCGATAAGGAAAATAAAATAAAAATTAAACAACAACATACCTGTTTCCTGTGAATAATAATATCTTTAGTTTATTGAATTTTTCTATAGTAACTTAATGTTCTTGTGGTAACCCACTTTGATTGCTTCAAGTCCAGATAATGATTGACAATAATTAATACCATTCAATGTAAAAAAAGAAAGAGAGGATAATCATACCTTTTTCAATGATTTCTATATTCAGTTTATTGTTCTGAAAAGTATAGCCTCTTGCATTTTGAAAATGGGAAGACCACATATTGCAAGGGAAATAAATGTGGTCAAAGGAGTGATAAATTGTTTTCTAATTCAATTACATATTCTTGAAATCCAAAATGAGAATAAAACCATGACTAGTTTATAAAATGAAACAATTATCGTAACACTTACTCAAGAATTGCATTTTAATATAAACAAGAAGAAATATAAAGTCAGAGAAATGCAATTTAAAACATTCTTAAATTAAAAAGGATGGATGAGGGAATTCATAAATGTTCTAAAATATAAAAATTCACAAATATTTAAACATAATATCCAAGAATGAGGATTTATTATAGTAAAAATAGTTTATATGAATTCTAAGAGATAATAATGATCAATTCCCAAAAGTGTTTGGGTTAATTCATAATGAGTTGTGATGTTTTGTATTAATTCTACAATGATTTATGGAAATTTTGAGACATTTTGAAAAATACAAACCATCTCATATACCATGCATTAATATTAATGAATTGGCTGATAATTACAATGGTATGAAGATGAGAATAATAACTAGAAGAAAGAATATATTTTTATATTATTTTTAGAATATTATGATTATATAATTGGATGGAATTTTAATTATATGAAGATGAGATACAAAAATGGACTATCTTAACTTGTGTGTGTTCCCCATGGTCATCCCCATGGGGGTAAATTTTGTTATTACATCCTAATAATAGGATTGTGATCTATTCTGTGGGATTAGTTTCAGATTGTGTTTGGGAATCCCTCTGTGTGACCTGGGTTGTTATCCTCTATAATTTTTTCTATTTCCCTACGTGGGGTTTGTGGAATCATTATTACCATCTAATTTATGTGTACAATCCCATACATAGTGGGATATTCTAGGTATGGTATGGTATACAACAGATTCACTTGGAGAGATCCCCTATCAATGTCTCGAGATCTTTGGAGATACATTGAGTACATCTTTGGTGAGGTCTGATGAGCATGACCTCTTAGGAATGCACCATCAGTGAAAGCATAGATTATGTTGTGAGTGGAATCAGAAGAGTGTTAAATTTTATCCTTGAGTAGAATCACATGGATAAAATAATGTTTAATATTCCCTTGAGGTCTATTTTATATTAGGTGTATGTCTAGTTTGTTGTTCCTATTTCTATGTCTCATATTTTTAATGATGTGTCTAAGTGATGATGAGATAACTACTCTCCAAATTCCTACTTATTAGTGATTTTGGGGAGTCCTATTGAGCATTGTTATACAAAACACCACATGGGATCTACCCATACTTTTCATGTATTATGTAGACAATATTATTTTTGAAGGAATCATGGGAGGACCAAGAGCAGATAGAAGATAGTGTTCTAGATAGACCATGCTTCATGCTAGGTTGTTTCATCTGTTAGTAGTCCCCTCCCTCAAAACAATTTAGTATCTTTTATCTATTTTTGTAGGATTTTATTTTCCCCTTTATTCTTTTCATGTGTACAAGTACCTTCCACTAAGGACAACCTTGTGTGTGTTATGCCTACTTAGGGATGGTCACTAACCCCTAACCAATTATATGTGGGCTTGTGGTATCATTAGTTTCATTGAACTAAGAGCCAAAACCAATACAGTTTAACACAATTTACCTAAATATAAAGCCAATTCTCACAACTATAATATCTTTAAACTCTATCCCAGAAAAAATTAGGCTCTAGTACCACTCTAAAATGACAAAAAACTATGGTCCCCACATGGCTAATGGTAAGTTGAGTGTGCCACCTAGAAACCACATGTAATTGGCCAGGGACAGGTTACTATCACTAAGTAGTCATATTAAATATATGGGAGAACTTAAACTAATGAACCTATATATTTGCACATATATTTCAAAAGCACAGTTGAGTAATTTGGAAGAGTAAAAAATTGAAATTTTTAAATAAATGCAAAACCTATAACATCCCACAACAAAGTACAAAGAACTTAATCAATGTAAAGAGGAAAAAATATAGTCCCAATAACTAGTAGGTAGGAATAATCTAACCTAAATAGATAATATAGTCTACTCATGAGTCCTCCATTCTAAAAATAGTCTAAACACCACATCCACCAAGCACCAATACACACCATCTTCACTATGTCTGCCTAAATCTCCATAAAAAACAACCATTTTCCGAATACAATATATGTCCAAGAAGATCCCACGTAAGGGTGAGTGTAAATATAACCAGTAACACACCCCAAAATCAAGAATTAAAGCACCAATAAGTAGTTATATTGCAACAAAATAATTGAGGGTATATAATGGTAGAAGGGGATGAAGACAGGGGATTACATGTGGTTGTGGGTGAGAACCGTCAGGAATGGAGGAGGAGGGGAGGCAGCTCAGATCAGCTTTCATGGGGGAGGGTCGGGGTGAGGAAGGTTGTGGCGAGGAAGGGTTGAGGGTTTTTAGGGTTCCTGGGGGTGCCAACCTCTGCATCAGAAGAGAGGCGTCAGGGAGGAGGATCGTAGGGAGGAAGAGGGTCACGACAAGGAGGCTTCGGGGAGGAGGGTCACGGTGAGGAGGCATCAGAAGAGAAGCGTCAATGAGGAGGGTCGTGGTGAAGAGGCATTGGGGAGGAGGGTTGCGGGGATGATGAGGGTGCGGTGAGGAGGCATCGGGGAGGAGGGTTTTGGAGATGAGGAGGGTGTGGCAAGGAGGCATCAGGGAGGAAGGTCGTGGCGAGGAGGAGGGCGCGTCGAGGAGGAGATCACGGGGAGGAGTAATCGCGAGGAGGAGGAATCGTGAGGTAGGAGGGGGACATGGGATATGAGGGTTTGATAAGGCAAACTATATCCAACCATCCCATTAAACCATGGATATAAACAAGCTATAGCTACGGACCGATAAAACTGTGGCTATAGATCCATGGATATAGCCTAAATTTCTAGTAGTGTAATTTCCTAATGAAAATTGTGGCTATTGGTGGATTTTTTTTCACTGGAAATTCATTATATGATTTTTGTTTTGGTTTTAATTTATTGGTGTAACCCTACAATGGAAATTGGATGACCACCTATACTTGTATAATGAAATCATCAACCCTATGATTTGATTTTTGTGATAACACCAATAAAATATTGTGGGATGTGATAAAATACCCTTTATAAACATGTAAATGGTTATTGATGTGATGTGAAGTGTGGCCATTATTTTGGGGTGTTGGGAGATAAGTGGTTATGTAGTCTTGGGATAAAGATATGTGGTTAGGGAATGTTGGGATGATAGTTTGTTTGGTCCTACCTTTTGTGTTGTGAGGTTGTGATATCTTGAGTTGTTTGTGGAATGTGGTTACTTTGTGCTAGATTACCTGGTAGTAAGGGATTATAAAATTGATAATTAATTCTTGAAATTGTATGGTAAATTCAATCAATTTTTTTTATATTAATAACATGAAGAAAGCATTACCCCATATCTTGGGTTTTGTGTGTGATATATTATGAATATGTGTTGAATGTTGAGGTAATGTGAAGATGCAGTAGTTTATCAGGGATATTCATCTTCCAAACTAAATGTTACTAGGATAAATGATATTTTTGATCCTGATAGCTTCATGGCTAATATGGATGGTTAACTGAATAAATATTAATTTGGTATGTTGATATTGTAAAATCTGGATAATGTTTAATTGGAAATTAAAGACTTAAAACTGAACATTGGTTGTGTTATTTTTTAGTAGAGTTGGGAATTTAGTGTTTGTAGTGGTTTTGGGGGATGTGGTGAATTGGTTAGTGATATGTTCAAAACCCATTGGTTGGGTTTGAGTGTTTGAAACTATATACATACATGTATTTTTTCCATGATATTTTGATATGTAATCATCCCTTTTTGATAACTAGGTGACAAACACCCCCACTATCACAGGGGATGGTGTATTTCCCCAACATTCAGTGAGGAGTAAGGATGGATGAGTACCTACTCTTTTCCACTATCACTGCCAGGAGAGATAGGTATTACCCATACTATGATGGCTATAGTTATGTTAATTTATTATATGGAGATTGTGTTGTGGTATCCCTGGTGCCTCTGAGATGAGTTGTGAGGAGACATTATTTCCCATGTGTATTCAGGATGAGACGAGATATGCATTACCCAATGTCCTTTGAATGAGATGAGACATGACTCCCTGGTTTCTTTGGGATGAGATGTGTTGTGATTCCTAGGTGTTTGTTGGTGGGATGTGTTGTGTGGACAAGGTGGGTTCATGTGTGATGTGTTGTGAGGACTAGGTGTGTGATGGAGGGAATTTTTGTGAGGCCTAGGTCAGCATGCTAGGAGTGTTTTGAGGCCTAGTTGTGTGCATGCAAGATGTGTTGTGGAACACATAAGGGACTAGTGCTCTAGGACAGAAGACATTGGGTGAGAGCATCATACCAATGGGAAAGTGATGCGGTGTACCCTATCATTGATGTGATTTATATCATATTATATTACTTTACCTATGTTATTTGGTTAGAATTCCTTAGTGAGGCTGGGATGGTTAGTATACATATTTAGCAGTTGCTTGTTTTTATTTTTATTATAAATGGTGTATTAGTCTGATTCTTTCACATGTTCATTAGAAACATTGGTTTTCCTACAGAGTAAACCTGTATTCCCACGAAATATTTATAAATGTTATTAGATTTCTAGAAGTATTACATGGATGGTGTTGGATGATACTAGGTCGGACCATAGATAGTTGTTGTGTCACTCTATTATCTTTAATATTGGTCATTACATTGGAGACTTTATTGTATCTGTATTACTTTTATTTAATTCATCCATGTGGAATGGTTTGGGTTTCTCTTTTGTATTATGTCTTGGAGATTTTTTATATGATTCATTCTATATCTTGATCTGGTTTCCAATAAAGGGTTATGCCTCCCATATTTTTATATTTTTACACCCCTGGTGCTAGTAACCAAATCACATCCTCTTTGAGGCAGGACTAGAGGGTCATTATCCCAATTTCCTCATTACCAGCACATGAGGGGTATCTATAGAGGGAGGTAATCATGAAACTAGTGATATCACTATTTCAATGAATTTAATTAACCATTCAAGAAAAAATGACATTGATTTAAGACATAATTTCTTAATAGATAATGCGTAGAACAATAATATATATTAATAATTAGTTTTCATAGAAAAAAATATTAATTTTTTATAATTCCCTTTATTGATGATGGATTTTATTTTATTCAATCTGAAATAGTTTTGTGTAATTATTATTTGTATTATTTTGAAATGATTCAAAATAGAAATTATTAATTAGGTAAATACAATTTTTACATAATTTGTTAAATTTTTTTTTCATCACTATTTTTAGTATTAGGAAAATAAAAATAGGCCACATCAATTTTATTTTTTAATGACTACCCTGTACATTACTGGACGGCCCATTCATTATTGTGAAACAAAATATTGTGTGTTAATCATATGCGTAAAACCTCATGTAAACCATTAAATCCTATATCGTATATGTTATTTAAAACCATCTTGGAATAATATTTCTAAACCACCCAAACTAATTGAAAAAAGGAGAAAATAAAATGAATTGATGGATCATTCTCAAGTAGAGTTATGAGAAACAGAACTTCATGAAAAGTTCCTAGTGGATGAGCTATTGATTTTTTGGATAGATGAAATTGATATGATTCTCAAGAAATTAATCAATCATTAGGGATGAGAATATGTGTTTTATGAGAAAAAAATGAGTTTCTGTTTAAAAGGGAAGTGTGAGCATTCTACGATAATGGGGTGTTTTATTTCGATGAAAAAAGTAGCCCATTCACCATAACTGTGAACCAGAAAAGTTTTTGTTAACCTCATTGTTAATGGTTGATTCTTTTATATTCCCACATGAAAAATTTCTAGATTTTTTTAATTCATTTCATTCAATTGATGAATTTAGTATGATATAGATTATGAAGTCTTCGTTCGGATCTACTAAAGTATAGAAGAAAAATATGAAGGATCTTCGACTAGAATCAAAATTCCCGATCAAGTTCATCTGATCTACTATCGCTCTATGTGATGGTGTGTTTTTAAATTTATTTTATTTCCATACGTTACTTAAATATATTTATTTATGTTTGAAAAAACATTAAATATAGATAGGTATTTTATGAGGTAAATGCGGCATATTTAAAATAAGACATTGAATTTCATTTCATCTAGAAGAATTTTATCCATGGTATTTTGAAATTTTTTTATTTTTTGGATGAGAATACCTCCATCCATCTTCATGGGATGAAAAAATTAATTTCAGTTATTTTGAGAATAAGTGGTTATATTAGAATTCCTCGTTGAAATTGTTGTTCCCGATAACATCTGGAGCTAGAGTTGATCGTGCTCTTACTTAGGGGGAGTTATCGTACAAGCAAGAAGGAATAATATTTGTAGAACGATTGGTTCAGAGTGTTCTTATAAGGGAATTTCAGGATTGTCGTAGGATTATTTCTGAAAGTATAAGGTGTGTTAGAGTTTTTACTGAATTCAGAGAACGGATTTCTCATCTGGAGGGTTTAAATACTTCACCTGCTTCTATTCTAGTCATAGATAATACAGAGAGGTTATCCTCTACTATCACACATTTATTTTATATTGGTCAAGAAAGGACCATCTTAATATGAACATGTAATTTTAGCCATATTATTTATTCTTAATATAATGAACTGGGAAAATCGTATACAAGAAGAATTATATATGAATCTCAAGAATATAATCATGTGGAATAAATACTACATGTTTGAAAAAGTAAACCATATGGTGGTGAATGTATAAAAGTTAATAAAGATAGGTTCCTTCCAATCTATAAAGATGCATGAAATTAAATATTACCTAAAGGTATTAGTGAGGAAACTAAGAGAGCTTAAGACTTATATTTTATGTTGTACCATATAGTGCAATCTATGAAATCTCAATTGTTTGAATCAATAAATGAAATTTAAAAACTTCATGATAATTTCATTTCATGAGACGATTTTAAATAAAAGAAAATATTGGTTCAATATCTGGTCGTGAATATTATAGTATAATCCTCTATATAATCCTTGAATCTAGAAGATGTTTTCTCATGAATTAAATGAGTATCTATAGTGTTAAACATAATAACTTCTTTGATTGCCTCTATGTATAGTGTCATTCTATGCAAGGAAGTAATTTAGGATCATTAAAGGAACATAATAGCTAAAATTAGAAGGATTCATTAGTTTCCATGGAATTATCTTATGTGAATTGATCTATCTCATAATGAAATTAGTACCATATTACATTAGAAAATTATTATAGTTCAATAGTTGACATCACAAGTGAAAAATGACGTATGTTTCATTTTTTCTATTTTATTGAAGATGGATGGATCCCTATATATTAACATTGATGTATTAGATAAGAAAATGTATGATTTAAAATAAATTTTTGTAAGTACTATGATTATATAATCCCCAAGAGATGAAGAAAATGAAGAGGCTAATTCTTTTTTTGAGACGTAGTAGAATTCATTACTTGTGAAAAGGAAAGAGATTTTTTTAGTAGATCATTCAATAGAGATGTCAGATAACAATATTGAGACATTGAAGATGTTTTTTGTCAATTTTAAAAAGAAATGATATGTTTAGAGCATTTTTGAAACATTATCACAGGGGATATGTAATGGGTTTATAAATATTTCATTACTTCTCAAGCATGAAACCTTGAAAAGAATCACGCTTTGTGTGGTTTCATTATTTAAAATTAGTTTGAGATTCCTGCTAGGACCTTCCATCATAAATCTATATGTATCTTCTTCACAATGAATAAAATAAATCATTGATATTAATGATATTTATCAAATGATAAATAAATGGATTGTTGAATAAATGTATCTCTATATACCAGAACCTTTTTCTGTACAATACATTTTACCTATAGATAAGATTGACTATGTGAGACCTCAATAAGTTGTTCCTGACATCCAGTCCACTTATGTAAGGATTTATTGAGAGGATCAAGATGATCATGGATCCTCCTTACACAAATTGGGAACTGTTGCTACAGAGACCAGTGATTCTCCTTTGTCACTATCCTCCTTACCTGCTATCCAACCCTTATTATTCAAAAATCCCCCCTAAAAAATCATTTCAAGTCCAAGGGTTGACAATATTTCGTAGTTCCCAATTTATGAGATGGTTTCGTGGTGGATGTGATGTTTATAATCATTTGTGTGTTTATTGGTTGAATGATATCCTTTTAACATTTGAATGGTTTTCATTAACATTGGAACTATATTTGGATATGTGTGTTTGTACCATTATAATGATTTTTTAAACATTTTAATCAGGTTATGTTTAGTTCTGGTTTTTTAGAATATTAAAGTTGGTTTTTATTTTAGTAATTATTTTACATGCTTATATTGAATTTCTTTTTCACACTGAAGTATTTTTTTGATATGATTATATTTATTTAATAGTCGTTCAATGTTCATATTTTACATTATTTTTCATTATTTATTGTATATATTTTTTTGAATTTGTTTACTCACATCATTAATATGTTTTTTTCTTATTTCTATGTGTTTAATTTTCATTCATGAATTATATTATTCCAAAATCCTTAATCATTGAATGAAATTATTCCAATTTCTATTCATTTTGAGTATAATTAAATATTTTCTATTGTTCATGTGAAATATTGAATTTATTCCTTATTCTATTTATTTTTGAAATCAAAAATTAGAGAGAATAAAATGATAATACAAAAATCTAAAATGTTCAATGTTTTATTTTATGAGAATAAAAAAAACTAAATTTTTTAATTTCAAAGGTGTAGAAGAAAATGTGAATAAAAAAATTTATGTTTTAAAATTATACATCAGTTAAGAAGAAAATGAGAATATAAATTAAATGGAAAGAATATATATTAAAAAAATTTAACCTATGGAGATCAGATTTTGATAGTTCAAATGTTATTTTATAATATTTTTATTTTATATTTAATAGGTTTTGTGATCATAATAACGGGGGAGACTGCTAGAAAGACTTATGTAGTTCCCACCTAAATCAATTTCTATCTATTTTGCTGTATAAAGAATTAACTATTTTCCTTCTAAAAAGTCTGTCTTAAGTGTTTCAGATTATATTTATCAAAATAGTTTGTCCTACGCAGATAATTTGATTTACTAACTTACGACATATATAGTATTTATGTTCCATCCTATAAGAATCAGATGACTTTGTGTCTAATGTTATTCTTACTACATAATAAATTATCTAGAAAAAACAATGATCAATTCCTTGCATACTCAAGATAGATATTTCATACAGAATGAGGTTAATAAGATGAAATTAACTTATGAAAATAATATTAATAAAACATTGTATTATGTAAAATAAAAGAAGAAAAAGAATCTAAGTGTCACATCATATTATCATATGTTATATTAAATTCAATAATTATCTTATTAATTGATAAAGTCAGTATATATTATGCTCAGTTTAATTTAGTGACCACATTTGCCTTATGATGTATCTCAAGAAGTTATCCTAGAATAAATATTATAATAAGTTAAATATCATATGAAGATTTAATATTATTAATAATTACATGATTATTTTTATAATATATTGATAAGTCCTTGAATTATTTTAGATCATATATAAAAAAGTGTTATCTATTTTAGAAAAGGTATATTTTTACAATATATCACTTTTTACATTAATAAAAATCTCCATAAAATGAGAATATTTCTCACATTGTGGTTGTAAAAGTAATTTTAATATTTTGAAATAATGGATAGAGATTACTAATAGTCTTTATTATTAAATTCTCAATGGATGGATCACTCAACCATTATGATTATCTCATGATTACATTTAAAATGAGATATAGATGGAGTAGTTAGGCACTACATAACAAATGATTCTTATAGATGGATGAGAAGAATAATTAGGACCTACATTGTAATGACCATTTACTTTTTAATAATTTTTTTTCCTAATTTTGTGTGTTATTTTATATTATACTCAATGAAACTATTTCATTTGATAAAATGATTATAATTAAAATGTGACCATTGGGTTTTGACTGATATATGACTGTTGGACAATATGAACATTGGAAACTAAATGATAAAATTATTTTCTATAAAAACTTGTGATCATGGTTAATACAGAATGAAGATTCAATGGCCCCATCTAGTAGTCTAGGGCCGAACAAAGCCCATCTAATGGAACTTGGGATGGAGGTAACACCACTGGGATTTTCTATGGACCAAACCCAAGCCGAACTTCATCGTGTGATGTTTGAACAGAATCTCCTTCTCAAGAAGTTCAAGCTGATAGAAATCACCACTCGGGCAATGTTGGTCGAGCCTCCCAAATATTTTTTCACATTAGTACACCTTACACTTAGGTCCTATGCTGGTGTTATAAGGGGCTAGGTAACGATACTATTACTGCCTTTTGTAATCCTTTGTGATAAATAAAATTATGATTTCTACTATTGGTGAAGTTTGTGAATTTTCAAATATCTAGACAAATATAGGATGTATATTATCGATCTTTATAAAAAGGGGATATTTTTAAATATTTATGTAATCAGTATATAATTATTAATTAGTAATTATTTTCAATAAATGGTCTTCTACAGTTGTGTTCAGTAAGAAATTTAGAGTCTAATAAGATCAACATAATTTATTTGGTGAATAGTAAATTATGAATTGTGATTTTAAGCTTATGATTTGTAATGTGACCAAAAGGATTTTTTAACCTCACTTAAGAAAGTACAGATATAATTTAGGCACCTTGACTAAGTAATGTTATTCAATAATATATGTAAATAACTGTTTTAGAAATTATTAGTCAAGTATTAGTTATTTCGGGTGAATAATGTTTTTTTAAAAAATTAAATATTTTTTTTGAATTTTTTTTTATAAAATGGAGTTATGTTTTGAATTCAAAGCATCGATATTAGGTTAATATTATTATTGGGTATTTTTCTAAATAAATTGATTTTTCTGTGAATTGTAAAAATACAGTTTTTAGTTTCCGGCATTTTATGAAATAATTAATGATGTAATAAGTATGTAATAATTTTGGTCGACATATTAATAGTAATATTAGGTATGAGGTGTCCCAAGTGGCCAATACCATGGGAAAATACCATGGTCTATCCCCTGGTTTTTCCAATACCACAGATGAGGTGTCCATTGGCCATTAAAGACTTGTCTCGTCACTTATCCAACAAATACCAAGCCATTACCTCGTTCTTTTCACTTCCAAATCCTCTTAAATCATGTTCAGGTCTCCTTACCTTTAAAGGAGTCTACCCAAGGTGCCCTGAAGCCTCCCATGGTCCTGAACATCATGCTTTTGATGTTACTCTTCAAGGTAAGGGATCCTTTTACAGTCCTCTTTTAAGTCATGTCTTCTTTTATGGTGTGTCTTATAGTTTCCATCTTTTTATATTTAGGGTATGTTCTTATATGTTCTAATTACTATAAATTTTATGTCTAATTGTTCAGAGACCCATTCCGCTCTCATCAATTTGTTTTCTGAATTATTATGTGACGTGGTTAGGCTGTAGAGTTGTTTTCATAAAAAAAATGCACATTCTCTTTTAATTCATGTTTCATTATCATATGTTATGTGATTAAAATATCCATACCAAAATCTTATTCTATACCCATCCTGTATTATGAATTATTTTTGATTTGGTGACCCTTGTCCCTACTCTTTTCAATGTTCTCTAAAACCATGTTATATAGCCGTTAGGCTGCAGAAATTTGTTTTGAGAATTTTTATCTCTTTCTCTAAAGAAATTCACTTGTTTATTTATTTGAATACCCCGACCTATTTAATTTATATGGGTATTCATAAATATATAAAAATTATATATTTAATTCATGAATTGAGATACATTAAACCTCACTCCATTTATATGGGTTATAAATGATATAATGATCTTTTTTTAAGAACTTTTAAAACTTCACGATTTTGAAATGATACCCATGTATTTTATTCTCTATTTGTTATTTATGAAATTTTTTATTATGATATATGTTGCTCACATGAAAATAATGACATATTTATGGTGATCCCTAATATCACTCCAATGCATTGGGAAAAGAATTAATCTCTATAGTTGACAAGTTTCACGAAACCTTGGTGAATAACCTTGAAAATTTTTATGACACCATGGGGATAAACCTTGGTGATATTTTATAGAATGTCTAAATGAAATGTTGAAGAAACATATTATAGATATGATCCACATTCTTTTCATTATGATATTTCTATAATTCCATTTCTCATGTCTTTTTTGTTGTTATTCAAGTTCTTATTGTTAACACAAGCAAACTTATTCCCTTGTTTACAATTACCGGGCCTTCTGCTCACCCTTTCCACTGATGTATGATTCCAAGATATGATATTAAGTATTATTTTGTAGTATGAACATATTATGAAGCCCTAAAAGTTTTTTAGAATAATTGTTTAGGTTGTATTAATGTTTTTTATTCCTGATTTCCAAGACACTGGACTTTAAAGATCCTCTGTATGTAAAATGTATTGAAAAGTTATGTCTTAAAAAGGTAGGTTTCCAAATACATAAATATGAATAATATGAATTATTATAGGTAGAAAATATAAGACATTTATTCTAATCTAGTTCTTATTATTTTAAAAGTTTCATTAATGATTGTTCTGTGCTACACCATGAAGACTATAATATTCTGAAAATGAATCTTCCACTACTATAAGTTTCTTCCTGCAACATTGTACTATAATTGATCTCTTAATAGTTTATTCATTCTCTTTTGATTACACTCATTGTAATTGTATGTTTTAAGACTGATGATAGTTATTATAAAGGGATATCCTGATTGAAATATTATGTGAAGGATTCTTGTACTCTGTTGAGAGCCCCTGATAAATGGGCTGTTGTAGTAAAACTCACCAAACTCATCGAGTAGAGTGTTTGTGGAGTGTACTAGGGGATTTATGACATTAAAAAAGTATAAATATCATGTGTTAAATATATTTACATTGTTTTTAATCTTTATTCATGAATTTCATATTAAGGAAAAATATTTTATTGACCATACACGATGATGAGGTTTTCTGTAATGAAAATTTGAGGAACTCAATTCACCCATCTTATGTTTTCAGCTAGCCATTATCTAGGAAAATAAAATCAATTAGAGGAAACTATTTGACAATATTTTGTACAGAAAATCCTCAAATATTTTTACTCATATTAACTAGTAAAAATTATTCATTATATTATACTAATTCCACATCATTAAAAAAACAATACTACTGATAAAAAAAAGATTCATTCTTAAATCTACATCTTATCTCAGCAAGTGGAAGCATATAATATAAAGAATTAAACACTATATTAGTATAGAGGGTCCTTTATTTACCAAAAAATACTAAAATAATATTTCCCAAGTCAATGTTTTTTATAATTGTGGAAAACTATATGATTAGGGGAAGATTAGAAACATGATTAGGTGTATCAATAACCACCTCATGATCGTTAGATCTAATTTTATATATACACTACTCAGATCTTGAATCATACATATATATTTAAAAAAATATGACCACATGAACACATCATAATATATTTACAAGGGATATATAATACAACAAATACACCACAAAAACACTTGCAATAACTTGTTCAGATACTCCAACAACGATGATTGCATGAGATGACCCCCTATACTTGGGTAGTGTCTGATTCAATATCTTCTTCAACTCCAATGGTTAACAATTTCATAGTTTTGGAACTCCAATAAGAATATTCTATTCTTCAATAATCCATAATGTAGATTCATTAAACCTTTAGATCATGCATAAATAGTTTTATCAAGGGAGACCCCTTCTTTGAAAAAAACCAAAATATATTTTTTCAAAAAGTGATAAAAGTGGACTGTAATATTTTGAATGTGGAAAAAATATACCATAATATAATTTTACAAATTTAATACCTTCCAAATAAAAAATAGCTACATCAATGTAAAATAATGGAAAAAAAATATATTCAATATTTCCATTTCATTGTGAAATTGATGAAATGATAAATTTTACAAGGTCATTTCTGTATGAATGAAATTCCTTCACAAATTTCATTTCAATTTCTACCATTTAGAATATATATTTATTCTATTTAGAGGAAAAAATTTATCTTTAGTGTCATGAGAGGTGATAATATTCAAACGACCTTCATGTAGTCATCTAAAAACACTGACTATCATTACTGAGGAAATTGAAATGAACTTTTAAATAACAATATGTATCAGGAAATATTTATATTCTCCAAAATGAACAACCACATTCTTATAAAACTCATTAAAATCATTTTAAAAGAAAAAATAATCTCAATTCTCATCATATATGTATTCATAATCTTTAATATTTATATGCCATTTTAACATAACATCCCTTCTATCGAGCCAAATTAAATTTATCACCTCACTGCTAATCACTTTCCTCACAAACCCTAAAAACATTGATCTACCTGCATCAACACTATATAATTTCTTTATATTTACCATTCTCACTGGAAGGATGGATTAATGGTTCAAATATTATAGGTAAAATAGAGTTTGGGAAATGGGGTCGAGAGATTTGAGTATTTCATGGGGTTTATAAATATGACTAATGCACTTTTTTTATTCGAGACAACGAAGGGTCACAGAAGGTGAAGGTAATGGTATCCATAATTATAACATGATATGTTTCATAATATTATATGATTAAAGCTGAAAATGGTGTATTTAAATAAATTAAAAAAATTATTTACTAAAAACATAATTCATCACGGTAAAACAGAAATAAATAAATAGAAATAAATTAACAAAAACAGAATTGACATAATTAAAAATTATTAAATTTAAATATAATAGTAGCCAGTTCATTATTAAAAATTTGCTTCAAATTTATTTCATTTATATATAAATTTTAAATTTATTTACCCTTTTTATGCATAATCTCTTAAGAAATTATTTGTTAAGTCTATGAAATTTCTCCTAGATTGACTTATCTGATTTTTTGAAATATTGATAGTACTAGTGTTATTAAATTTAATAGGAACATGATTAAGATTGAATCAAATAATCATTTTTGTGTGTTTCATCCATAACGTGTATGAAGAATAACTACCAGTAGCTATGCATTTTTATTCTACAGTAGATTATACATGAAGAGAATTTAGAATATACTTCTCTTCAAAAAAATTTAATCTTTTCAATAAATTTAGACATACATAACCCTAAGTCAAAATGAACCATAATATAGTATACCATTATGAAATACTTGTTAAATTAGAAATGTGAATATTAATATCCATTTTTTATTCTCAAAATGTTTTAGAAAAAGTTAGTATACTGTTAGTAATGTCCTTTTATGCTTTGAAAATATATTTTTCCTCAAAAATAAATTTTATTATATTTTAAGAATATTAAAATTAATTAATTAATATTTATTTTAGAAATGGTACTCTATTAAAAATAATTATTTTTTTAAATGATCAAATAAAAATTATCATAGGGTGACATTTTGTGATTTCTCTAAAATGATTGATTTTTTAATGAAATGAAAAAAATACCAAATTTTCAGAATATATATTTTTATTATCATTAAATCAAGTAATTTAAGTCCAATTAAAATTTTAATTTGGTATTAAATTATAATATGATAATTTTGACATATAATTATATAATTAATTCCATTTTAATTTGCAGCATTCAATATTTTGATATGAGTTAATTTTTCTTCTTTAAAAATCATTTTTTTTAAAAAAAATTCATTATGTCTTATGTATATATATTAAAAGTTGTTTATCTTAGTTATTGTAATTAAATTTTATGATGTGGAATTCATTTCTGGATTCATCTTGTAAAATGATTCTAGTTATTAATGTTTTATATTGTTTTAAAGAAGTTAAATTTTTGTCGAATTGTAAAAAATATATTTTTTATAAAATAATGTACCAATTATGATATATCCTAGATATAAATATGATATCGAAATTTATTAAATTTACGGGGAAAATAATTTAAGAAAATATAAAAAAAATAATTCAAAACTTATAAATTATTAGTTATTTCATGATAAATATGAAAGTCATTTTTAGTGTAGATGAAATTGTCGTGTAGCATTGAAAAAGTCAAATATTGTGTCATAATAATAATAATGTTGTATAAAAAAGTATTTACATTATTTTTTTGTCAATATTTTGTATTAATTATGTTTTTATTAATTTTTTTTTTATTTTTTGAGTTATATAAAACGAATCTTATACAAATTCTTAAGGAATGTTTGTAAAAGACTAAAAAGGTCAAAGTAAAATATTAAATAAGTTTTCACTACATAGATATTATAAAAAATATTCATATTTAATGAATATATAGTTTTTTATTAAAATAAAATAATTTATTTTTATTATTTTAATCTATTTTTAATTTTTTGAAATGAAATAATTACCATAAGTACATACACAATTCCCACCTAATATTTATTCTATTATTAGAAAAATAAAATAAATGATTTTAAAAATAACCAAAGTAATAAAATTTTGATAATTTAATGTATTACATTATGATTTTACATATATATAACATATTCGGTATGTTTTAATGGTTTATATACGAATATCATTACTATCATGTTGTTTTTAGTGTCAAATCATGTGAATAGTTCTTAAAAATGACATTAGTTTTATTTTACTTTAAATATATTTTATAAAATTTGTAAAAAAATCATGATAATATTTAAATAGGACAATTAGTTTGGTAATTGTTCTAAATTTGTTTTTATATACCATTTATGATCTAAATTTCACATTATATGTAAAATTATAAACCATAAATATTAAAAATACATTACTATAGTTCAGGTTAAAATTTGATAACCAAGGGTTTAACCCAATATTTAAGGATTAAAATTATATATAACCCTATAAACTTTTTATTGGATGATTATATTTGGACCATATATTCCATTAATTCTAAAATCATTTATTTGGGAACCATTTAACATTAATTAGATAGATATTATATTGTAATATTTTATGTATCACCCAAACAACATTAATGAGTTTTCATAATAAATAATGTAATATTACATGATTTATAATTTATAAATATATTATCTTTGGACTATTGAATAATATATGTTTTAAAATATCACCCAAGGTCCATTTATGGGTAATTTATCCTTTTATAGTAACATCATTGGGCCCAAAAATGTATTAAACATTGGTATTATGGTCGTTGTAAAAAATGTTAAACAGGGGGTCAAAACACCGAGTTAATGGTAAAACAATTACCAAACATGTCATAAAAATTATGAGATTATTAAGACTTAGAAAATACTTATATTTTAATGATAAAAATTTGGATCAATTTATCCCTGAAAAATAATTCAATATATTTTAATACTATATGTAATCCCAAGAGTTCCCTTTCCCTCTCTTGTGAAAGAGATCCAGCTTCCCTCACATCTTCACGTATATTATTCCATTTATCTCAGAAATACCAAGAAAAATATATTACAAACATCCATATACATGTAATAGATGTTATTTAATTCCAAAAAATCCAATACAAATGTCATTAAGAAGGTATCAAGAGAAATTCCACTAAATGTGATGTAATTGTCATTGCCGACTCTTTCAAGTTTATTTCTTATACTAATAACTATAATCCTATTGTAAACATAATAAAATAGAAAATATAGTATTAAAATATACTAATATGTTATTATTATTAAATTACAACTATTTATCACTGTTTTACATCTTATTAAAAGTGAAAACATTGATCAAGCGTACGTACGACATACTATCTCCATGTTGCGGTGTAGCATATTTTTCATTAACAATTTACATGAATGGTTATAAATTTAGAAATATGGAATATATAATAATTTTATAAAATAATAAACCTTTTTATAATTATAATATCATATTAACCTTCTTTCCTTCAAATCCTATGGAAAACTGTAATGTCGCTCCTACGTATGTGTGGACCACCTCCTCCACGAAGTGAAATGTTTTATATTTAATTTCAATTTTACATGGATGGTAATATGGATAAATTGAATAAAAATATATATCATACATTATATAAAATTTATCTTATAATGGTAAAAAAATATTTAACATTATTTTGTTCTATCTATCGAAAAGTGGAAACATTGTTCATGTGTACGTAAGACCTACCATTTCCATAAACAGTGTAATTAATTATTATATCTGAATATTTTATGGATGAATTAAAATATATATATATTGACGATATATGATATTTAAATCCTGAATAAAATTATGGATATGATGTAATAATTATGAATATTAAATAACCGAAACTATTGAATTATATCTTATATGAAAAATAAAGTAGTTAAAACCAAAATTAATTATAATAATAAATGATTTCTAACAAATGGGTGATAAAATATATAAATGGATAATATATGATATTATAGATATGAGTATTTTTCTAGAATGAATGTATATGAAATGTTATATTATTATATATGATGTGGAAATAAGTTACTAGGAATGTAAACGTTATAGTAAGAGGTTTCTTAAGTCAATTTCCTTTTATTGGTGTATATCATTCCTTCATTTATAATTTTATGTCATGATTATGTGTGAAATTAAAATTTCTTGTTTTTTAAGTCCACTTATATTTTAGGGATTTAAATTTTTACACATAGTATCTTCATTGAGTAATTATAATTTCAATGATATATTATTTTTCATGGATTTCGTCTCAATTCCCACTCCATTGAGATATATTTGTTATTATGAAACTCTATACTTTTATGTGGGGCATATACTTCCCATTTTATGTATTTATAAGGAATATATATATATGAATGATTATTTTGGTATTAATTAATGTTTATATATCATTGTGTTACAATTTGAAAGATACCGAAGTGGTAAGAATTTATTTTATAAACTTTTTTTATGATAACACTTTTTTTGTTGAAAGAATATTATACTATATCAATCATAAAATTAATATATTTTCTGTATAAAATGAAAATTTAATGATATTATAAATTTTATTCAATCCTTTTTTTTCATTGGAAGTTAAATAATTAAAATAAATTTTTAAAATAAAAACTAATCTGGGTTATCTTTTGGATTTTGTATACTTTCCTTATTTGTTCTTATTTTTATAATTATTTTAAAAAAGTCATTTTGATTCAGTGAAATGATTAATTAACAAAATAATGAGATATATTTACATTTTTTTCCAGTTTTTAGGAAATAATTATAATTTTTTCAAATGGTTCATTGAAACATTCCTTATAAAAAGGTCAAACAAAATTTATTTTAACATACACTTTATTAACATATTATAATTCCTCCATAACCATTTTAATCTATTTATCTTACTATATAAGATCTTTTGGTTTTAAAAAGAATAATATTTAAAAAATTATTATTCTAATGTTACAATTATATTTTATTTATTTATTTATAGGACAATGTTTTACAATAAAACCTACATTTTTGAGGAATTGAATGTCATATTCTATCTCTTATTATTTTTGTGGTTATTACCTTTCCCATGAAATAATCAATTTTTTGTGATCATTTTCTTTGGAAAATATTTTTATAATATATATATATATTATTTGTATCATGTATATGATTATTTCATAATTCGAATTCCGTTTATATAAATGGTGTTTCACTGTGAATGATAAGTGATTGATAATGAATATATTAATATCTCATATTCTTTAATAAATATTTATATTTATTAAGAAGGAATTTATTTTTTAATTAATATTTTTTTCAATATATGAGGAATTAATTCAATATGAAATGATTATTGGGGCCTAATTATAGATATAACCTTGACGCATCAACAATTTTCATGAGAGAACCTAGTATGTTAGCCTTAATAAATGGGGTTTTTGTATATACCTTACGAATTAATTAAAGTAACTTGGAATAAGGCATTGAGAGTAAAGATATCACGCATTTTGATGTCATGATTTCCAATATTATGTATTTATTTAATTTAAAATTTAATTTTTATTATCCATGATATTAATATATTAAAATTATATATGTATTTATTTCTTACTTAAGTTATTGATTAAATGGAATGTGTTTTTAGGTGTTTACCAATCCATACCGGTAATACATTATTTATTCATGGTATATTCTACTATACATAACCCTTAATGAGAAAATTATTTCAACCATTATTTTTTTTCTATTCCCTATTTTATAAATAATGAATCATTGAATGAGTTCAAGGATGTATAATAATTTCTATTTTTAAATATTTCATTTCCAAAGTAAAATGTGAGGAATGCATGTATCTTGTTTTAAAAAATTACTAAACAATTAATTTTATTAGGATTTGATCACATATATCTAGTGAAAATGTATTAAATAAGGCACCGGGTCTGGGTTACTAGAGTTGAGGTTTCTTCATAGATAGTGAAACTGAGTGTTGTTTCTTAAAAGACCAAGATATAAGGGATTTATCAAAAAATGGATGTTTCTTGAGGTACTCATCATATACTTTCTAAAATAAAAATAGAAACAGAGTATGAAGTTAAATTGAAAGAAATGGATTATGGAACAATGTAAATAATGATAAATTATTCCCTTTAAATACCTTAAAATTATTGTGTAATCATTTAAATTAGATTCCATGTGAATTTATTAGAATCTAGAATATAAGTATATTAAAAAATCAATGTTTGGTATATAGGATGTTAAAAAAATTTACTCCCAATTATTCCTCTATATAACTTTTATTAATCTAGTTTAACAGTCTCATCCATATCATTTTTTTCATTGTAATGCATAAGAGTTGCATTCCTTTATCTATATTCAAGTCTAAAAATCATTAATTTAATTTAAAATGTATAAATTTGATTAAATATATTCCTAAATATGTCTTTATAAATTTTAAATCCATGAAATAAATTTACATCACATATATTTATCATTTAAAATTACTTTTGTATGAGTTTTGAATAAACAATACATAATTTTTTCTTTGTAGAGCTAAAAATTTCATCATCAATATATATTTGAACGTGAAAAAAATATTAATACGTAGTTTTCTTTAAAATATTTGGATCTTACATTCCTAATAATAATCACTTTGATAAAAGAAAAGAACTCAAATGCTTATTCCAAGATCTATTTATTGTTTAAGGCCATTGATATATTTGGTATGTTTAAGAACAGAATTTGGAAAATAAATACTTTCAAAACAATGAGGTAGATCACCATATACATCCTTCACAATAAAATCATTTAAAAATGTGGATTCCGCATCAATCTGATATAATATGAACTCCATATGTGATGCATAGGATTGAATACGTATAATGGATTCAAATATTTTTATGAGTAAAAAGGATTCTTCACAATCCCTCCCATTATTTTTGTTATAACATTTATCCATTAATATATCCTTATTTGTAGTGATCAAAACCTGAACATCATATTTATTCCAAAAAACCCATTTTTTCTAATAGGCAAATCTAAGGTTCTATCGACTAATTCCTTTTTCATGCTTATTTTGAGCTAGTTTAATTATTATTTCATAACTAAAACCCATGGTATATTTTCTAAAGATTATTTTATGGTATTATGTTATATTTGAGATAAAAGGAAGATAATTCTATAATATTCAAATAATCCTTCTAATACTAATTATTTTAAATAATCATTTTATCATAGTATCTAAGGGATAATATTTAAGGGGTTTAGTTTGTCTATACATAACAGTTTTATGTTCACTAATATCCATCCTTTAAATATTTGGTTCACCAAATTTATGTCCCAAATACTTGCCTTTTAAATCCTTTAAGAGAGGATCATGTCTCATGTTTTTTAAAAAATCACTTAACTCCTCAAATTGAGTCATTTTATGGTAAAAATTTTCACTATCATCAAATTTCACATTATATGATTCTTCAATAATAATTGAATTTTTTCGAATACTCTATAATAATTAGATGTATTAGAGTAACTAAGAAATATCCATTAATCATCATTTGGATCAAATTTAACAAGATTATACTAGATGTTCAAAATTTAATCTTTGCATTCAAACACATGGATGTATCTAATTTTATTGATTTATATTATTCCATTATTAAAAGAGTTTTTTCATCAAAATATTTCTAATTAGAACTATGTTTATTATATAACATGATTTATTTATAACATTTTCCCAAAAGTGAGTGGGTAGGATATAGTCACATATCATATTCCTATAAACTTCTTACAAGGCCATATTCCTCTTTTAATGAACACTATTATGTTGAGGTTTCCTAGATGTAGAAAATGTATGTTTGATATTATGTTTTGAAAAATAAAAAAAATTAACTAATGGTTTTCAAATTTCTCTCAACGGTCATTTCTCAATGAAACAATCCAAGAATATTTATCTTTTTTGAGCCTATTCACAAAAAAATATAATTAGATCAATATTAATTCAAAAAACTCAAAAATAAAACCAATGTATCTATAGAAAAATTATCTACAAACATATAAAAAATTATTTTCCACTTCGGTTTCTATTATAGATGGTCAAAAAAGTCCATGTGGATATGTTCTAGAGGGATATATGTAGAAACATATTTTATTAGATTAAAAATGTTTTTTGTTACTTTCCCATTTGGAATGGATAAAATAGTTTCTCTTTATCAGTTTCTGTTCAAGTAAATGTAAAATAAGATTTATCTTATAAAAATTCAATAATGGATTGTAATTATAATGTGGACGCATTCTCTTCCAAATCCATCATTAATTTGTTCCAACATATAAAATGATCAATTTCTTATACATAAATTATTATGATATAAAGGATAAGAATTATCTATACTGGGCTCCTTAACCTCAGTAGTTTATCTTTTAACAAAGATTATTAATTATAAAAAAACAAAAGAAACTTACCCATAATGTTGAGAAGTACTTTTCATGTTTTGTTTCAGTCCTTCCACACAAATAAATATGCTAATGAGAACTAATATTTTAATTCTAACTGATCCATCTCTAATAATTGTTTCTTTAGTATTGTTATTAAATGTGAAATATCTTACATTTAATTTGGATAAACAATATAAATTATAGAAATAAACACTCATAAGCTTTCAGAATACACTTCCAATATAACATTTTTATTTATTATCATACAATAACATCACTCATTATAGTAAGAGATAATGCACATGTTGGCTTCTGATTCAAGATATCATCTAAAGATTTATAATATGTATTATCAATAGAATCCCTGAAATCACTCAAAGTGTCCTTCATAGGTATTTTTATTTTATTATTTAATTGTGGAATCCATTTTTTGTTACTATTAAATTTATTTTTGTCTAGAATCAATGAATTATATTGATTGATGTATCCAATCTTCTTGTACTCATAAAACTGGGATTACATTTATCATCCATAACATTTCTTGTATTTTTTGAAGGAATTATTGATGCCTCTTCAATTTTATAGAATATCCATATATTCCATGAAAATTGAGAAATATCTCAATAAAAAGTAGAACAATTTGATTTATCTTCATTATGAATCTCAAAATTTTGTATTCCTTTTATTTTTAACCAATTTTGAAGTAGTTAATTTCAAGGTAATATTTAGCATTTTAAATAATATATGATAACTAGATTTAGCTTCCATTTAATACTCATATATAGTGAGTGTTACAAAGAGATTTTGTTTTTTCTTTTCATGTCATTTACAACATTGGTTACCTAAATAGAAGTTCATATTCACGTCCACCTGAATTGTATCTCTCTAAGAACATTTAGATCAAGATCTGATTTGGGAATTGGTGCTCCTGGAAAGGCAATATTATTCAAGACCCTTGTTAGACATACATTAATTTTTGTTATGTTTTCTCTACCAACTATCTACTATATATCAATAATAATATTTTTATTGTTGTATCTGAGTGATCTTAAATTATTAATACCTTCATACACCACTATTTCTATTTTCCACATCTCATGTGTTGTTTTATATTGAGAATCTACATTGAACATATCTTGATATTTCACACATATTATTATTCTCATAGATTTTGAATTTTTATCAGTTTATTTGGAGTACTCAACCGATAAAATGTATGTACACACACACCCTGTGTGGTGGGATACACACCACATATTTAGGAAAGAACATGCACACAAACAGATAGTACACTAAGTGGATTGTTGACATAAACACACTATGTACCTCAGGAACACACTCTATATATTGTAAAATTTCATTTTCTGTGAACATGAGGCATGAGATGTTTCAGGATTATTTAGACATTTTGTGCACCCATAGGGACATTTCACGTAGTCTTTTATGTTTAGGTTATAGTCCTCTTTCTTCTAATCTCAGTTTCATTTTGCGCTTGTGTGAGTATCCCTAGACTAATATCAGTTTAGTGTTTCCCTTGGTTCATTCATATGAATTTTCAGAACAAAATCATGTTACTATAATATAGGGTGACCAATATATAGTTTTTAATGATCAATGTAGTGTGGTTGAGTTCCCTTATCCTTGAAGGATTTTTATTAGTCATCTTTGAAAAATTTCTCAGTGGATTGGTGTTTGTATCCCATTAAGAGGCCTAATGTGATCAATATTTCATTTTTTTTATTTCCTTATATATAGTTTTTGGGGGTTTTCATTGCCAATATTTACATTGGCATTGAAAACCTATCTAAAATGATGTTTCTAGTTGGGTCTGGTGACCCCCAATGGGGCCCGGGCATTGAACACAAGAAATGTATCATGATTTCATTTTTCTGGGGAGGTGTAGACCAATCGAGTCTATATATCAGATTAACACCCTTAATTGTGTATGTGACAATTCTTGGATTGACCTTATGAGAATGTCCTATGATTTGAGATTCAACATTTTCACTATATCTCATATAGTTGTTACATATAGTCAAGAATTACCTTGAAACCTCACAATATAGCATTTTTAATCCTTTGATTCTCAGATTATTTTATGTGTATATGTAGATATTTTATTTTATGTATCACATTATGGAGGAATTATATTATGATGTTCTAACTATTCTTTATGATCAATGCTTTGTGATTTTAGGGTGTCTTACTGGGTATTGTTACACTCAATCTGGTATGGGTTCAGATCACACATGTCATGTCTTATGGAATTGAATATTCTCTTTATAGAGTACTTAAAGGACCAAGAGTAGTTGAACATTAGATTGGATAGACCAAATAAGTTTTATAGTTGAGTTTTTATTTCTTAATATCATGTTTTTTATGAAACCCATTTCACTTTCAGGTGTTATATAATTTTGTAACCCACTTATTTTCACAAATTATGCTATGATGAACTGATTATAAAAACAATACGATTATAATATGTTATGATGTGAAGAAATGTTTAATAAACCCAATTAGTTTCATGGGATATAATATCATGTTTCTTAAACCCATATTTTTTATGGTAAATGATATGATGAAAGTTTTATTATCTTATACAACATGTCTGATAGGTCTTATTATGTGATGAGTGGTACTTATTTATCCATCCAATGCATTGGGTAAAGATTTATATCTCATATGATAATGATGGGAATCCAGTCAATGGGCTTGATACACTATGGGAAGATAGGGAAACTAGATTCATTATAAGAAAGGGAATGTGATTGGGAATGGTTGTGTGTCCCTCCATGTAGGCGTTTTCCACGTGATGATGTAAGATGGGGAAACCCGATCCACTAATAGAAGATGAGCAAAACCCAATCCACTATGGGACTATTAAGAAACATGAACCACTATATGAATATGGGGTATATGGATCCCATAAAATGAATGGAATTAAACTGGGGATGGTGGTGTGTCAAGCCTTATAGGTTTAGTCCCCATGAATATCCCTAACAAGTTCAAGTAATGTGTCTTGACTTATAAGTAATGATATTACATGTTTATGTCTATTCCACAATTACATGTATTATTCCTATGTTTTTCATTCATGGATCATGCTCTTTATTACCATATGATTAAATCCTGATAAAATACTATTCTATATACAATTATTTTTGTTTATGATCTTCAATATACAGGGTATGATCTTAAAATGTTAGGATTATGTTCTAAAACCCTTATGCTCATGTTTATGGTTAAATATCTCCCTTATTTACTCTTATTGAGCATATGATCACATCCCATTTTATGATTCCTTATCCAAGTTCTGGAGATATATTTTAGGTATTATATAACTAATATGGATTCAAGTATTGGATAACCTAGTGGGAGATAATGTACCTCACTCATGTACTAATATTTAAGATTCCATTTCTCAGAAGGCACTAAACTAACATTGTCTTTGGGAAATTCTTTTTATAATGTATTAAGTATTATCAAATAATGATGTAATGTCTATGTATGATAAAAATGTGTTGTAATAGTATCTAGTATACAAATACACCAAACCATTATGGTCCCTCCATGTCTATTTGTGACATATTTTGAATATTCATCTAAAAAGTAGTATTTATATATAAAAATACTAGGTTATTAAATTATATTTTTGGAATAAACCTATCCAGATATTATTGTTCCTCATGTTATAAATCCCATTTATAAACTAAAATGAAGTTATAACATCTAATAATATTAAAAAAGATCATGAGGTACATTTCAGGTCAATATTAATTCCATATTGTTCATTAATAATGGAAAATATCATAAATTACTAGATTTTTATAATAATGACTTGGTTGGTGACATAGTAAATATATAATCCATTTGTTATGGTGAATTATTCATTTGAAGTAAACATGTATGATGATTGACTAAAAAATAAGAGAACACATCTCTTAACATGCCAAAAATAGAACACATATCAATAATTGAAGCATGTACTTAGCTACTATGGATAAAGAAATGTTTGGATGATATTAGTGAATTTTTTTGACAACTATTATGATATTTTATGACAAAAAAATTAAATTATTCCCATGAAAAATCTAATACACCACTATTTTAGAAAACATATTGAGATCAAATATAACGTTATAAATAAAAAGGTGGACCACTGAATGATCAATGTAGTTCCTGATGTATCTAATCAACAAGTGGTAGTAATAATGGATAATTAATTAGTCACTAGAATAGTTAATAATCATCTATTAAAAACTGATTTTTAAAACTTCCCTCTAATCAAGGAGGTTCAATTAATTTACTCTCTAGCGATTTTAATCTAATAATTTATATGATGTTTTTCAGTTATTAGGATATTTCCCTTAAGAATTTTTGTTAAATTGGGAGAATTCCTTTGATGTTTAAATTTATTAAACCATTTACAAATGGGTATATTTACTTCCAATGGTGGAGAAAATTCTGGGTCTAAAAAAAAGTAATTTTCAGATGAAGTACATGGTATAAGAGTAAGGTAGAAATAAAATCCATGGGGAATGATGTTTTAAATAGTCTAAAGATAAGGGAGAACTACATTGAGGTACTACATGATCTATTGAACTCTTGTTTTCTACAGTGATAATTGGCCATGTAAACATAGTGTGATGGGTGAAATATTACATCCCCCTAGGGATGAAGTAAACTATGTTTTTCCTAATTGAATTTCATTTGTGGTTGAACACAAACCCAAATAGAAAGAATGTTGGAAACAAAAAATTATAGGTTGAAGATTAGTTCAAAATTTTTTCATACTCTGTAGAATTCTAGAAATTAGTGTATGATATTGCAAGGATGATAATAATTTTTGGTATGTTGTGTTAGTGTTCAATCATATTACAAGTTAAATTTCCCAGATTTTCAAAAAGTTTGATGTCAAAGGGAGATGGTTAACAATTGTTACCATTATGAAAATTCTTTCTATATGATAGTAAAGTGGTACCAAAGTTGAAATATTACATGATTATCAACTTTGAATAGGAATCCTTCACAAATGTCAATATTACTCACATTATTTTGATTTTGAATAAATGGGTGGAGGTTAGTGAAATACTAGAGTTTTCTATGTATAGTAGTATAAAATATTGGGAAAATGAAAATTTTCACAATATGATTTCAGGAATCCACAAAGGTTTTATGTGGAGGGGTTTCTTATTAAGCAGAAAAAGAATCATGCCACTTGTGATTATAATATGGTATTATTTGGTAAATTACATAAGATGTATCTTACCCAAAAGTAGTAATGGTGACCTAATTTTTGAATAGGTAATGGTGTTTTATATTTTTTGTGAAGGGAAACATATTCAAAGAGGGGATATATGAAGGTATTAAGTGTAATATTATTCTTAGTGAGTATTATATTGTATATAACTTATAAATTTCATTCCAATTACCATATATAGAATCCTAAAAAATTTAAACAACAATCCATGGGATTTAATTTGATCATTTGTAGTTAATAGAAGTATTCATGATAATAAGAATCATTTGTGGTTAAAAAGGGTTCAGAAAAAGTAGAATCAATTGAGGGAATAAGTAACATTCAGAAAGAAAAATCATTTTGGAATCTATATCAATAATAAAAAATTATAATTTAGGGAGTATTATTGATTATGAAAATTTATCATTCATTTGAATAAAAATAATTCACGAAGCATAAACTAATAAGGATTTCTATGAAATGAGTTTTTGGAGCTAATATTTTAGGTGGTGAACATGGAATTTCATTGAAATTGCATGATTATTACTATAGGTTATTATTGAAATCGTGGATTTCAATAAATGATAAAATTATATTTTTAATAATTAAAACCATCGCATCTATTCATGATTTCATGAAAGTGACCCTCATGTTGATAATCTATCATTAAATTCTTCCAAATCAGGGAGAAAATGAGGAGTAGGTGGTATTTTCTCAAAGGTGGTAGTTTACTATTCCCATAAAAAAGTATAAATATAGTGAGTCTAAAACAAAGTGATTGAGATTAAAAAATTATATCCACTAAACTAGTGATGTTTTGTGGATTTTGGAACATCGAGACATCACCACTATGTAATCCTTAAACACAACACTTTTTAGTGAACCATATAAAATTGTTTTGAATTTAATAATTTATGTATTTGTGATTGTGGTGGATATTATATTAACACCAACAAGTTTAACATGTTCTTCTCAATGTGGGAACAAGATCCAACATAATACAAGAAAAATTTAACACCCTAATTCACCCCTGACTCTTAGGGAGTGTTTGGGACTCTTGGATACAAAAAAAGAGGTAATAAATAACAATATAACATAGAGGAAAAATAACATAACCATATTTTTTCCAATGATTAATCCCTACCTAAAGATCTATTAATGGATTGTACATTAGTATCTCAATAAATCATACCTTTAACAATATCAACATATCTCATCTTGATGGAAAAATTTAAGCTCCTTATGATGAAAATCAAACATGATGGTCATCATATATGTAAACTCTAGAAAGTATCAACACATAATCTTAAGGTCATTTACACAACCATAATGACCCAAGAGATTCATGTCTTATCCTGCCATTTCATATTGAAAACACATCATGACAACTAGGATGGGACTTCACCGTACTCCCCTCAATAACAGAAGGTTTTTATAGTAATAAAATATTCCATACTTAGATCTATGTTGAGGACCCCTATGACACATGAGTTGTATCTTATGAACATATCCTATATCATCAATCAAATCCACTAGGACTAACTCCAACCTCAACTAAAGAGGATAATCTCTGGTCTACCCTCCAAGGAACTGAGTAGGTAGGCTGAAGTCATCAAAATATAAACAACTATGTGATGACCAATGATTAAAATATAACTTTTCATTTGGTTAATATCAAGGTCTCACACCAACACCCAAGCTATATAGAGGTTCCTATAGACCAACACAAATGGGAAACCAGTCAAGTGTCGCCATCTTGACTAACCTAACCACCACTCAAGGGAGAGGAATCTCCTATGGATCTTATGTTATCACGTATCATAATTAAATAATATATAACATATCTAATAACTATAATCATGGATCTATAAAATAAAATTTTCACAATACAGGGCATTTGGAACATAATGTCAAATAGACCAAAACAAATCCTAAGCAAGACCTTCCAGCTTTCCTTTAAAAATTAACCCAAAATACACTTTCAAAGTCATTTATAAAAGGAATCACATATCATATATAATCATTTTAGAATATTATCCAGAACCCAAAAGTAAACATTTCTTGGAATCCACCTCATTTATTTTGAAAAAAAATTAGAAATAATTTCTTTAAATAACTACTTTTCATATGAAATTACAGTAGGATCCAATTTCGTTATTAAAAAATAAAAAAAATTACTTTTTAAAATACAACTCATTCCATAAAATAAACAATAAAATGGATCACCGACACTCATTCAACTAAGGCAACACAAATGAATAATTTAGAAAGTTATACGATCAATGTTAACTATAATGAAAATATATGCCCAAACTAATTTATGGGAAGAAATCACATTATGTCACACATTCATTCCAATGGTAGAAATAATAATTTTACCAAAATATAAAATCTCTAAATGAGAATGAGACTTAATAATAAAAAGGATTCCTATTTCAACTAATAATCGAAAAAACTATCGCCAGATCATTTTGACCACCTTTAAGCCTATAATCACCTATATCATCTATAAAAATTCACCAAGGAACAAATATTTTTGAGAATGTATGAGTCATTTAGGCTATATATAATAGTAAATTTTAAGAAGGTCAATAAAATTTAGCAAATTTACACACCCATTCTATGAATGTAAGGGTCACCTGGATGCAATGTAAGAGTAATCATAGGTGAGAAATCATCAATGTTTGGATTATGTGGAGAAAATTATGATTTATTTACTCATAGGTAAATAAATGATGTATAAAATAATGTATGTTCTGGATAATCACTAGGTATTTTACGAACAACGTGCACATTAAAAACGATCATGTGTAATATAATAGTCCAACTATTATAATAAATTTATTTAGAAGATGATTTCCATAAAGATACCTCCAGAAGTTAAATCAATCAATATAAGGAACTATTATTTAATGAAATATTGTCCAGAAATGAGATTGTGATTCCAATAATCAATTGAGATGAAAATCATCTTTATTTGGAGAAGAATATCCTTCCATGATGTAATATAGTAATGAAAATATATGTAAATTATTATTCTGGAATTGCATATACTATCACATCATGAATTAAAATATCTACTCTACAAGTTTTGTGTGGTATGTTTTATATAGAGTTTTCAACATCAATTACCTGTATAAGAAGTTTATAGAATCATTTGAGAAAATGATTAATAATTATTTTTGTCCGAATTTTATTGATATATATTTGATTGTTATTAAATTACAGAAAATGAAAAAAGGTAGTCTCAAAATATCACGGAGAATAAGAAGTAATGAGAATGGAATATTCTTTTAGATCGTATGATCAATACCATATGGTTCACTTGTGAAAATAAAATAAGATTACTGAACAAATATTGAGGGGTAATTTTATATTATAAATATAGCAACATTATGTGTTTGATTCAATGAATGAATATATAGAAAATAACAAAAGATATATTCCATGAATAATTGAACCTAATACAAAAATATAGAAGAAGAAAACTGTCTGTTTATCAAAGAAGAATAACTAAAAGTCAATAACTGATTTTAGAGCTTATTTTTTGATGATGAAAATTAATATATATGAACCATGTTTAGACCTATGATACTACTATATTATTTATGTTATTGAATAAGAATAAAAGTAAGAAAAAGGAAAAAAATTTATTGTTAGACTGAAATGAACTATTGTTTTCTATATTCGGTGTCAAGACATTCATATTGAAGAGAAACTTGGTTTTAATGATCATAGGGGGATTAATAGTTGAGGAATAACAACGATACAACTTATGAATAAAATCATATTTCATGTATATTTTTTAAATTATAATTTTCAAGTAGATATATATACTATCTACTGGATGTCAAGGACTCTTCTTGTGAAGGATGAGATCCAATCCATTGTCAAAGTGGAATCCCATTTCAGAATTTTGATCTTATTAAGAATCCATTTTTAATTATAGTAAACTATAGAAAAATTGTATAACATTGTAATATGTGTGAGGATATAGAAAATCATTTGTGAAATTTATATTGGATAGATTATGATACCTTTTAACACCAATTATATTGATAATTGACATTAGTGGAAAATATATTTTATAGTATGGACTCAAAAATAGTAATGAGGAGATTCTTTCTTTGGGGTATAAACGTGTAAAAAAGCTATGTTCTCATCTTTACTTACTTTTTACATTTCATGTGTTATTGTGTGAAATTAAAAAACTAAAATTGATAAATTTATATCATAACAAGTAAAAATGGTTTTGAATGTTGAGAGGGGTCTTTAAAAGGGTAAAATTTTAAGTATAAAATAATTTGGGAAAATAGGTCCCCTTTATTCTAGCCCTCTCTTAGTGGACTCCATAGATTACTAGGCACATCAATGAGTATCAAATCTCATAAGGTTCCCTCTGGTTGGATATATTTTTAGTCCTAATTATTTTTATTATACTTTATTGAAGTGTGTATTTTAAGTGAATTTAGAATATACACATATATAAATTTTAGTTCTTGTTCTTATTTAAACAAATATGAAAATTTTATATATGGCTCTAAAAAAAATAGAAATAGAGAGGCTAAAAATATGAGGAAATTTGAAAAGGATAATTTTGAGAAACCACTAATTGAATGTAATAAAAGTGGTTGTTTATTTAAATTAAATAAGAATGATTTTTCTAGATGAATCGAGTTGAAGATATAAAAATATATAGATCTTGTTCATATATAATAATTTATATTTTTTATTATGATGTATAGTTTATACTCAAACTAACTGTATTGATGTTTTCACATATGTACGTTCTTACATCAATGAATAAAAATATGAAAAATCACAATTGTAGTTTGAAAAAAATTCAATAAAAGATGAATTAGCTATGAAGGTGGAAAATTAAAACACTCTAATCTTGATTTTTGGATCTAAGGAAAATAATATAATTTTATATAAACAAAAACTCACCCTGAATGTAGAATCATTACAAAAATATAGTGATGAGAAAGCCTATATTAACCAAATATTATAATGAATGTTTCATGCATTGAATGAGCTAATTAGTGTCCAAGATGCTCAATTGGATAATACAAATAAAAGGGTAAAATATCATGAAAAATAATTTTAATAAGAATATATTTTCCTAGAGATTATTTTTGGACGACAAATAATGAATGAGAGGATATATAGAACAAATTTTAGGTTGAGAATAATATCATCAGATTTATGTTCTGTTGTATGGAAGTGAAGTTTTGAAATATCAAATCAACTGAGGTAGAATCATCCCAAAAAATTAAAAACGATATGAAAATATAAATGCTTCAAAAATAATAATTGTCTCCAAGAATACACATGTTTATGGAAATAAGAGATTTTGATTATTCAATGATCAATCCATTACTAGATCATAGTAAATGACAACCTTTGGCTAAAAAAATGATTTATGTACTAATGTTATTTCTATGGTAGTGTAGGAAAAAATTAAAATTATATAAAAATATAAGTGGGTAAAAATTATAATAAATACAATACTAATTAAATTTTTTAGGATAAAGAATATTAGAGAATCCTCCAAAAGTTCTCAAAATTATGGGTTTTCAACAAAACAAATTAAGCTATAATATCTGGCTAGAATACTCTTAATGGTAAATGATGATGGTTCATTGGAAATTTTTGGTGCTGTGAGAGGATCAATAATATATAAATTCGATTATGGAATAACATATCTATTTATGGATATTATATATGTCCTAAATTAAGGGTTAAAAAGCTGAAGAAGATAAAATAATAGGGAAGAAACATATAATTACTTTACCGAAAATATATTTTAATGTAATTAAAACTTCTTTGGGTTATTAATAGATGGGGTAACTATGATAAAATGTGCTCCAATACACCAATAAAGGATGATAGAAATTATTTTAACAATAGTAGACCAGAAAAAATGAATAATAATCTAAGAAAAAGAGGTGATTCTACCTTAGAGAGTAATCATGATATCAAGGTTAATGAAATATCAACCATGTTGAAACCTCCTTATGTGGAGTGTGTTTGACACTTCATTTTTTATATTATCAGAAACCATAATTATTTTATTACGAAAGAGTTACATGTTTTATAATAACATATTATATGTTCAGATAATTTTTTTTATAATTTGGCTATGTGTTGTGGAAATTCACTGTCGGTTGGGAGTCACCACCAAGACATGTTACCATAATCTAGGATCTACTTCTTAGGAGAGTTACATCCCAGAAGGATCTACCACTAGAAAGGTCACCACTAGCCTTGTCACCACCATGGAGTCACCAGTAGACTTTATACTTCTAATGAGATATCATCATGACCTGTCACTATTCGACTCCATGTCACTCTGGGACTTTGAGTCACTGCCATCCCGAGGTATATTCAATACGAGATACCTCCTGATACAGAATCAATGTTATCTTCCTAATACAATTTCTATCTAAGGACATTGAAATTATGGTTTTGGATGAGTATTTATATTTAAGGATAAATTGAGAATTTCATAATGACATATTCATAGCTGAAACAAGATTGTGGATCTCCTCCAAAAAATGATTCTATTTCTACAAGAAGGAAATATATCTCTCTATATGATGATTATTTACTAAAAATCCTATGAAAAAAATATGAGATTTATTATGTGAACCATTAAAAGCTTTCTGATTCATCTTCAATGGAGGCCATTGACACAAAATGATATAATACATTATAGAAATTTATTGAGAAAATAATATAGATCGATTAAAACATTCCTATAATTTCCTAATATCATATAATATTCTGAATCCCTTATTAAGAAAGCTATATCTATTCACCAAAGATGATATAAGGACATGGACCATTCTGAACATAACAGATTGCGTATTACTATTCTCATTATTTCTCTTACTATTTATTTCCTTTTGCCCTTTCAACAATGTGTTGTGACTCTGTTATCAAACATATAGTGTACCCTACGCCAAACTCGAGATTAATTGTTATTATCTACATCCTTTATATCTTTTTACCATGATATTTTTGTAAGATGCTCTTATAAGGTATTTTCTTTCTTTGTATCCCACCTATATCTATGTTAAAGGCTCTATTTGAGGGAAGCATATATATTATGTTTGTTTACCTAATCTGGGTTGTGTATTTGTTTGATTATTATTATAATATACTTGGTAGTAGGTTATTTCCATATAGAGGGGATTACATCTCATCATGGGACTGAATGTCTTGTTTTGTTCTATTATGTTATTGTGTTTTGTTTTATTACCAAAACCTATATTGTTTTCTAATCCATAAACAAAACTATTACATCGATAGTTAATATTTACTATTGATTATTTTTTTGGCTATGTAAATTTAAAAATAAAGAAAAGTTAATTATTAAAATTATTTTAACAAATAAATAATCAGTCATTGAGAATTATTTTTAAAGGACATATCTTATAAAAATAGTTAATTTTGATTAATTGTTCAATTTTTTAAGGGGAATTTATTTTAACTAGATTTTTCAACAAATATTTTTATTGGGAATTATTTTCACCCACCCATGTGTTTGATAGTCATTCCAAAATTTTGTATCAATGATTTGTTAAATTATATTTTGAACCATGATTTTAGTTTGATTCAAAAAATGTCAAATTTCTATCAATTCTAAATATTAGTTCTTTATGGGTAATATACTCTAATTTATTTCTCCCAACATAACATCTTAATTTAATGTTATAAAGTATTCTAAATGGAAATTAAAGATGAAAGTTCATTTAAAATGGTCTGGTTTTTACAATTGGACTACAATATAGGCTCAGTATGAAATACCACAAACTGATACTTGGAGTGATTCTATAAAAACTGAATGCAATAATAATTATAAATCTATAAATGATTGGTTTTGTGCCTTGGGTGATGATGAATTTAATAGAGTATAAACTTAAGAATCTACATTTGAATGATGGGATACCTTATCTATTTCACATGAAAGGACAACAAATGTCAATGAAATGATTCTAAATACATAAAAATAAAGTATGATACTTTTAAAATCAAATTTGGTGAATCTATTTCTAATATGTATCTTAGGTTCAATGAGATATTTAATACTATGATGTCACATGGGAAACAAGTAATAGATAAATAACATGTGATGAGACTATTTAGATTCTTACTAGATAGATGGAGAGCAACATCTGTTTCAATTATAGAATCTTGTGACGTGAGTAAACTACCTATCAAGGAATTGATAGGAAAACATATGATGTATGAAGAAGAGAATGAAGTTAATAAGTATATTGATAAATATAAACAAAAGAGGAATTAAGTATAATTCAAGACTACTCTATCCAAATAAAGATAAAAGGTAAAAAATTAAAATACAAGTGAATAAAAATATCCTGGTGATATTAATGAAGAGATGACCCATATGGCTATAAGATTCAAGAAATTTTATAGGAAAAATATGTTTTGAAGAAATGAAATTTCAATGGAAATTATGAAAACAATTTCAAGTTAAACATAGATGAAGTAAATGATGATAATAAAAATGAAATCACATTCTCTGAATGTAAGTGTAAAGGACACAACAATGGTGACTATCCAAAATAGAAATATTAATATAAGTATGAGGAAAAGGATACAAGATTCACAATATACATGAAAAAAACATGGAGTGACTCAGAAGATAAATCAAGTGATTTATATACTAATCAATAACCTATTTCTAACAAGGAAAATATTTTATTTGAAGCAAGACCAATAGAGGTATAAAATATTCTTCCTTCTTCTCCTACTAATATTCTAAATATTTCAAAAAATAAATATAATGATGGTATTGAAGAAGGCATAACCCAAAAATATTTATATGATAACTTGGGCATGCTAGAAGATACCAATATTGATATTAAAGTTAAATATAAGTCACTTAAGAAACAACACACTTTGATTCTAAATATTAAAACCAACCTTACCATTAGAGATGAGAAAAATGATCAAATTTTTACAGAGAAAATAGAATTAAAATTTCTAAATGAATAGATAAAGAATGATAAATAAAAGTTTAACAATAGTATGAAAACATTAAATCAAATACAGGGAAATAATATTACTTCTATGCATATAAGTGGAATAGGTTATCAAACAAGACAAAGAAAAATTCAAAAAACCATATTTACATCGCATACCAGTTCAAAACATTTATATATAATTAATACCAACAACTAGATTTAATAAAAAATTTATTTCCTTAATATTAGAAACTCTATATCAGAAACCCAATAGGAAATTAAGGGGGAAAAATATATTATTACTAACATAAGTAGACCTAATAATATTTCTGTACAAAAAAAATTTCATTAAATTTGTTTTGTTGGAATCCTATTTGAAAACCACCTAAAAATCATATAGTATCTAGATAGAGGGTGTTCAAGCCATATATATGGTGTGTATTCAAACATCATGTATTTAATAAATGTTGATGGTGGTTATGTCATATTCGGTAACAAATTTAATGGGAAAATCCTCATCATTGACCAAATCAGTAATTTTAATTCATTACTAATTTTTAAGGTTTTATACATAGATGGTTAAAAATATAATATTATTTTAATTTCTCAATTATTTGATGAAGGATTTCATATAACATTTTAAAACAATTCATACCATGTTTTTTATGATGTTTTTTAATTTTTTCTACTTTAATAATTGGTAATATTTATTATATTTATTTTAATTCTTTAACTTATAAAAATATTTCTATCTTAATTAGATTTCATAAAAAATATTGACTTTGGTATAAGAGACTAGGTCATTTCATCATTAATTAAATTATAAATCATACTAGGAAATGATTAGTTAGAGATATACAGACGCTTTAATTATCAGATGATATAATTTTTTATCCCTAAAAAAAATAGAAACATTATATGATTTCCATTAAATATAAAAAATATGTTTCCTACAATCATCCTCTACAGTTAGTTCATATGTACCTATTTTGATCTTCATGAGTTTCTAGTTTTAATGGAAAACATTATTTCTATGTCATTATAGATTAATTCTATCGATACACTTGAGTATTCTTCCTTGATCATAATAGTTAAACATATTCATACAATATAATGTTTAATATATATGTAGAAATCAATGTGGACATACTATTAAGTCCTTAATAAGTGATTATGGTCGAGAATTTAAAAATCATTATTTTGAATCATTTTGTTCTAAAAACCATTATATTCATAAAATTTATTCCCTAAGGACACCACATCAAAATGAAGTGGTCTAAATATAAAATATGACCCATGAAGAGATATCCCATAATATGAAAAAGGATTTTGACTACCCTATCTAATTTTGGACAGAGGGTGTTAACATAGCTTGTTATACTATAAATAGATAATTAATTAGATATCTCTTAAAAAGAAAAACATATGAGTTATGGGATAATATTCAACCAAAGGTCAATTATTTTAGAGTTTTTGGTTACAAATTAATAATAGTAAATACAAAATATTATCCGCAAAAAATTTTCTCCATGGGTGATGAAGTAATTTTTCTTGGATATTCAACATCTATAAAATCTTACACAGTGTTTAATAAGAGATCCAAAACTATGAAAGAGTCGTTTCCCATTAAATGCAATTTAAATAACCCAATTAACCTAATAAAATCTAAAATAATAATGACGATGATATGTCAAATCTAAATCCTAATTCTAATCCTTTCGAATGTTCAATTAAACATGTAGAAATTTCATCTAGGGAACCACTATAACCCAAAACTAATCTCGATCTTGAGACAACAAGACCCTCTTTTCAAAGAACTTCTTGGTATCATATAAACCATCCTTTAAATGATGTAATTGGAAAACTAGATAGAGGTACACAAACTATAGCTTTCCTTAGGAATCAAATTAAACACAAATCGTTATTGTCGCATCTTGAGCAAGATAAAATTAATTATTCCATCAATAAAAAATTCTAGATAATAGCTATGCAAGAGGAACATAACCTATTAGAGAGAAAAAATGTTCGAGAACATGTTGACAATCCTAAATACACATTTACTGTTGTTACCAAGTGGGTGAATATAAACAAGGATTAGAAGTCAGGAACTATTATAATAAAAAAGTCTATATTAGTTGAACAAAGTTATAATCAAGAAAATGTTATTAATTATGAATAAAATTTTTCATTTTATGATAATCTTGACTCCTTTATTATTTCAGAATATCTTTAAAAAAGGATTAGATGATCCAAATATTTTTATTAAAATGACATCAATATTTTTTTAATAATACAAATATATTTAGATGATATTAATTTTGGATTTATTAATGATTCTCTAAGTACTTATTTTCAGAACTAATGGAAAATGAATTTGAAATGATTTTAATGTGGGACATAAAATTATTTCTAGGATTTCATATTTTTTAAAATAAATAATGAATTATTTTAAATCAAATTAAATATACTAATGATATTTTAAAACGTTTTGGATTAAATATATATAAATGTAGTGTTAATTCCATGAGTACCACCTTTAAACTAGATCTAGATGAAGTTGAGAAATCAATAGATAAATATAGTTATTGTGGGATGATTAGTAGTCTATTTTACTAACATTCTAGTAGGCCAAATATTATGATCAATGTGTGTATTCTTTATCACTTTCAATCAAATCCCAAAGACTCAAACTTAATTTCCATCAAATTAATCTATAAATTCCTCAAATATAAAACTAATTTAAGATTACACTATACAATTTGACAAAAATTTTATTTAGTATGTTGTTCAGATGCTGGTTTTGATTGATATAAGTAAGATAGAAAGGGCCCATCAGGAAAATTTCACCTTTTAAGAAAATCTCTAGAATCATATTGTAGTAAGAACCAAAATGTTATTTCATTGTATACTGAAGCTAAATGCATAGTTTCTATAAGTTTTTGTGCCCAAATCTGGTGGATGAAACATACATTACTAGACATTGTATAATAATGTATAAATGTGTCTATAAATTGTGTTAACACAATTGTGATTTAAATTTCTTAAATTCGGTAATCTCAATATAGAACAAAGCGCATTGATGTTAGAAATAAATTTTTGAGATATCATTATCAAAAATATGATATAAAATAACAATTTATTAAAACTCAACATCAAAATGCTCATATAATCACAAAACAATTTAATTATAAATGATTAAATTATATCAAACATGAATTATGAATGATATGTTTTGGTTGATGAGTCACCATTAGTTTATTCACTATTATCTGAGTTACCATTGGATGAGTCATCATAGATGAGTCACCGTTAGTGATCCACTATTAATGACTCACCATTGATGAGTCACAATAGATGAGTCACCATTGTTGAGTCATCATTTATGTGTTTCCTTTGCTACACCACAACTTATGAGTTGCTATTGATGAGTCACATTTGATGATTCCCAGTTAATGATTCACTATTTATGGTTCACTATTGATGAGTCACTATTGATGAGACCCCATTGATGAGTCATATATTATGAGTCACCTTTGATGACCCACCATTTATGAGTCACATTTTATGAGTCACCATAGATGAGTCGTTGTTGATGATTCAATGTAGATGAGTTACCATTTATCAGTCACTATTGATGAGTCGTTGTTGATGTGTCACCAGTGATGAGTCATTGTTGATGAGTCAACATTAAATGAGTCACTTTAATTTTTTTCTCCCGTATTATAAAAATTTATATTTATTTACAAAATTTAATTTCCTAGTATTATATTTTCTTATTATTATTAAGGATCCCTATATGATTTAATTTACAACATAAGTTTAATTGATTCCCATTATTCAAAATCCTTTGAACTCCCCAAACATTTCCATCTGCTCGGACCGATCATTATTCCTAATTATCTCATTCCAACTATGCTTTCAACCAATCAAAATAGACCATGTGAATCGAATAGTAGAGTTGAATCTGGAAGATATGAGGCAATCCGAGAAACCTAATATTTATTTATGTGGTTTTGTAGTTTTTTTATGAAACTCACATCAAGATAAATGAGTTGTTGAAGTCAAAAAAGAAATTAATGCACAATGGATTCAATATATAAATATGTTACAATTAAAAGTTATCAAAAATCAAAAATAAATAAAATTATTCACATGAAATCCGCACGTGTATTATCCAATGTTGGTATATTATTTTTATCAGAATGTGTATTTTATATTCATAAAAAAATAGGATGAAATAAGATGTCACTTTGATGGAGAATAATATAATTTCTCTTCAAGGGATGTAGATAATTTCTTAAGAGTACCTCATAAAGGTGTATATGAGGATTTTCATTGAATAATTCTGAGTGATAGTGAAATTTTCAATTATGAAGAGGCTCACCATTGGTTGATAGGGGATGGTACACTGAGGAGACCAAAAAATGATAAACTAGATGTTGAGTGAAAACTGTTGTTCTGTGTTTTTCCAGAACATATTGTGTATTTGAAAATGAGATATTAGTATAATGATATATCATGATTTTTACTTCCATTTTATGGTGAAACAAGGATAGAGGATCAATATATTCTTTTTAATGATCCATGTTTATGAGATGTGAATGAAAACATTAATTTCCAACATTCTAATAAATTCTATGATGATATCTTCCATCATGGATGTGTAGGGATTAATAAAATAAGGAGGAGTAGAATAAGAAATTATTGTGGAATTGTCTTATCAAATAAAATTTTCAAATGGGTTAATGTGAGATAGAATCCATTAAAGATGTGATGGGTGAGAAACAATGAATTTTTTTTGATGAATTCAACCCAATTAATCATCACACCGGAACTAAGGACATGGTGGATCATGGTATTGATCCTAATGAGTTAGTTAAATATTCAAATTATGATGATGTTGATATTGATAATGTTTAGAATGTTATAGAAGAAGAATAATTTTCTATGGATGTGGGGAGTGATTTGGATATTCATAAATCACTTTCTAATGATTCTTTTGAATATTTCATTTTGCAATGTTCTCTTCCTACAATAAATTCTCTCTTAGATGAAATTGATTATGAAGAAATTGATGTATCTAAAGAGTCATAATTTAATACAAATTTCTTCAAATCATCAAGAGACTGTAATGATAATGTAAATGATAGTGATGAAAAATCTTCTATGGAATAAGATGGTGATTTGGAGCATGAAAAATCAAATGGATGTGAATGTAAGGATGACAAAGATCATGATAATGGAGAAAATGATCTTTGATATAATCATGGTGATGATCAAAATGGTGTAGATAATGATGATCATGGACATGATCATGAAAATGTTCAAACTAAAAGAAATAATAATAATGGGTATGATCATGATTATCATTGTTATGGGATGATTTAGACTCATCCTCCATCATCAGTGGTGTAATTTACTATCAGGGATGAGGATCAATCTATAGATTATGAAATGGTTGTTATACCACATATTTATACAAATGATATGTAATATTATAGTGATAGGGGGAATTATATTAATCCTAATGATTATACAAAATAATTTGATCACATAGAACTAGAAAATGTCATAAACACAACTCATTTTAATCAATTTTAATTATTAACAAAAACTGATGAATTTCTCAAGTTCATAGAAAATCTTAAATTCATCCATATACCAGACCAGAAATAAGTAATTTTTAAGTGGGAAGATGTATCTTGGTTATGTTATACTTTTAATTGATTATAGGGATTCAGATGATAAAGCAAGGGAAGAAAATTTTAAAGGATAAGGATCCTTAGAGGATCAGATTTATCAGGCCGGTTAGTTACAAAAATTTATTCAAATAGAGACTAATAACAAGGCTATAGATTTCATACCTACAAAAAATAGAGATCAATATCTTATTACTATTTTAATGCCTCCTGATTTTGAGAAAAAATATTACTTATAATAATTTTAATTGAGTGTGAATTCTTATTTGGAATCTTTTAGTGGAAAATTGGTTTCAAATTTTAAACATGCGTTCAGATCTCATCATTCTCATATTGTCACCATAAATGACGAGAACACTCATTATTTGGTTGAGCTAGTAATATATCATTCAAAATCAGGATTTATAATTCACATTCAAGAAATGAATGGGGAATATAGAATATTTTCAAAATATTTAAATAGTTTAAAATCATCAGTAGAGGGAATGAAATATTCTTTCTCATAAAGTTTGAATTCATTCTCTCAGAAATTGGAAACCATATCTTCTTCTACCTCACCATCCATTTCTCCTCTCGTCTCTCTAGTACCTATTGATCGTGAGATTCTCAGAAAGATTATTGGGGAATAGTTTAGTACTTTTTAGGTGATGTTTCATCCCATGAAGTGTAATTGATGAAAATAAACAATCATGGAGAGTATGTCTATGAGAATGTATGGGAATAACAAATTGAACATAAAAATAGATAAAGAAACCATATATAAATCCATCACATAAATTTTTTTAGAATTCATACAAAGAAGGAGATATCCAATAATTTCAAATTCGCGATAGAGACCTTGAGGTTTCCACTAGTTAAAATAGATTTTGATGACAAAGTGAGACAACTAAAGGTTTTCCACCAGTGTTTCAGAGATTCATTGATGAATAAAATGATTTATTTAGTGTGATGAATAGGGTTGGAAATATAATTACTGATTTTATGAACTTCACAAATCCCTTATTACATGCCCATAGTATAGCTATAATAGAAATAGAGGCAATTCTAGTGAAACCAATTCATTCAACTTCAACCACACTGCATGTTTGATATAAACATAACATGATTACTCGGTCATATAGTCTTCTACAACCTCCATATAAACAAATGAGGTTTTTTACCATTTCAAGCAATTAATTTCCTAAGACCTGTTCTTTTATGTGAGCTACATCCTCCTACAACAAAAATCCCATCCATTACCACATATTCTCCAACATTCATTACAAATTCAACCTACTTCGATAGAGAAAATGAAAAAGATAAAGACAATGGAAAATAAAAGAATAAAAAAATCCATCAATTTACCTTAAACATCAAATTTGATTAGATATTGTCTTTCATAAGGATATTTTTCATTCACTGTTTCTCTTTTTATTAATGCAGGAAACACTTTTTTTGTTCAATTAAATGAAATATCTTGGTGTTATTTTCATTTACATATATTTTTAATTTTATTCAATATTTGATAATATCAATGGGGGAGGTAAAAGTGGAATTTATTTTATAATAGAGAAAATCATCTAAAAATTATAAAAATTCTCTGACATCATCAGTATTTATTTTGGATTTTTATGTAATTTATTATATCACAGTTATATCATATGAAATGAATAAGATTATTTTCAACTGATATACATATCTGATTATAAATGTTTACTTATTTAGTAAATATATTTTAAAATTTATTGTTTTTTATTATAAAAGATGGGTATAATGTTGGAAACTCTTTATGAAGAGTGTGTTTTATACATTGGTAGTTTAATTATAACAAACCACAATACGTTTTGTACTAATTACTTACATGTTGTATGATAACATATTATATGGTCAGATAGTTTTCATGATAATTTGGATATGTGTTAAGGTGAGTCACTGCCTGCTACAATTCCCCACTCGGACATGTTATCGTAAGCTAAGAGTTGCTGCAATGGCGAGTTATTTCTAGGCAGGAGTTATTGGCAGAGGAGTCACCACCTACATATTCACTACCATGGATTCAATGCTAGAATTTATACCACCAAGGAGATAAAATCATGTAATGTCACTATTAGACTCTAAGTCACCATTGGATTCTATGTTACCGCCAACCTAAGGTCCACCAGAATGAGATACCACAATATAGAGAGCCCCCACCAGCTTCTTGTTACAATTTCATTCTGTGTAATTTGAGTTGAATGCAAAAAAAATATTTATATTCAAGGATGAATTTTCCGAGTCTTAATGACATAGTCAAATGTGATCCAAGGATAGTGGATCACCTCTAACTGATGCTTCTATATCAAAATGAAGGACATCTCTCACTCTCTCTATGATTACTAATGACTCACAAATCTATGATAAAATAGTGTGATTGAAATTTTGAACCATTATAAGATTAATTATTCATCTTTTTTGATGATAAATGACATAGAAGCATATAACCCATTATTGATATTGATTGGGACACTGATAAAGATAAACTGGAACATTCCTGTAGTTTCCTATGATCGTCTTCTTTATGAAAACCTTCAAAAACAATGATCAAATTCCACACCAAATATGATCTAACATCTTCAACCATTATGAGCATACGAGACTAAGCACCATTATTTTATTTATTATTATTTATTTTTATTTATTTTTCCATTTATTGGTGTGTTGTTACTTAGTTATCAAACACACACTGCCTCCTGTACTTAATTGATGAATACATGTTATTCTATCCTTTACATCTTTTTTCCCACAAATTTCGTGGAAGAGGTCCTTATTTGGCCAGTGGAATCTTTAATTACCATGTATAACTGGGGATGAAGATATTTATCATGGTTAGATTGTAGCTTTTGTTTTTTACCTAATCCAGGTAATGGATTACTTTATTATTTTTATAATATTATAGGCAGTAGCTGAATTTCATATGGAGGGGATTAAGTCTCATCTTGAGACCAAACATCTTGTTCATTACATTGTGTTATTTTGTTTTGTTTTATTACCAAAAATGATATTTCTTTTTATATATAAACAAAACTATTACAAAAATAATAAAAAAATAACACATCGGAATAAACAAGTTGTGTGTTAAATGAATCGTGATGGAATCAAATAGATAATCATTTCAATAATGAAATAAGAGGAGTTTATTTTCTATTGAAGAAATCAAAGAATAAGAGTAATTGAAGTAGCCTAGAAATCATAACTCAAAATTTATTGATAAACCATGTGTAATATCTAATTAATCATAAGGAAATGTAATTAATAATGAAAAATAATTAATTCCACGTGAATAATTCAATTTTTATTTGTGGTTGTAAAAAAATAATGTCCAATGATCAATTGAAAATATATATGGAATGTGAAATAAAGATGAACTTAGTACTAAAAAATGTATTAAAGATACACTAGGATAAAATAATTAATTTACGAATAAATTGAACAAACCTATGAATCCTAGTTTCAAATGTGATATTATGAAAATAACATATATATAAAAATAATGATGGGTGTGTTCTTAAAGAATTATTTACCATATGTTCCACTGAGTTGGAATTTTCAAAGAGAATATATCTAGAACAAAATGGTGAATGTGAATTACTAGATTAAGTAAATAAAAATATTTCAACTAAAAAGATATTACAAGATATTAATATGTACATGCAATTTAATTTTGCTAAAATCAATAAAGTTAATTGAAGTGCTATGATGACTAGTTCACACAAAACTATAGCATATAATAAAAGAGTTTCTAGGTTGAGAGTTAATCCTCACCCCCATAACTTACACTAAAGAGATTATTAATTAATTTCAAAATTCCTATATCAATGTGTTTATAATTATTATATAGGTATTTAAAGGTGATATTCCAAGTGGTAGAACTAATTAAAAATTTCGATATCTAAATAATATAAAATTTAAGTAACCAATGGAATTACTAAAGAAAGTATTATAAGTTGTAAAATAGGGGTAAGAATCAGTGGATGGGTATAGGTATGGGGTAGAAATAATTTTAATATTTTATAAAGAAATTCATACATGTTATAAAATTTGTTATATTGAATATCAAGGGAAATTTCCAAATACTGAATTTGTATAAGTTATCAAGATATATAAAGTGAATCTTTTGTAAATTCTTGAGATTTTTAAAGATTCAAATAAAATTTTCTAAGATTAAATATACCATAGAACTAAAAAAATTGGTTTAGTTCATAAAAAATTAAACCGCCCCTAACACACATAAGAGCCCTTCAGTATTTTCATAAGGGTTATTGATATTTTGGATGATTTATCTGGATTTTTTCTAAGGGTCATTAAGATTTTGTATGATTCATATGTACTTTTGTAAATTGATATTCACATTTTATAATGTAATTCTTGGAATACATCGAAATCATAAAAGTGAGTCATTGAAATCACCACATCCAATTATGGGATTTCTAAACGTTCACTAATTAAGAAATATCATGATGAAATTTTATGTGATGAAGTTGTGTGGAAATTTAAATTTTAAAATATCATAGTTTATTAGTTATGATGTGATTCTATAAATGATTTATAGAGAATTCAATTAGATGATAATGTCTTGATAATTATGGGAATTTCATATAAAAATATTTGGAATTAATTTTCAAAATCAAGGATGGTATTCATTTCAGGAAACTATTGGCCAACTAAAAAAATAAAAAACAATTAGGATAAAATATGATTGGAATTAAAGGAGGTTTTTATATTCAAAATAATGTATTTATTTCAATGTGAATTAGAGATTATATAAAGATTAAAATAGAAAATAAGGAATATCGGATTGAAGAAAATGATAATGGACTTCTACTGATGTGAAAATCTGGTGCCGATGAATGATAAAGAGAAAGATATCTATAGATATATTTGTACATCTTTTATCATCTGTATAGAGGAATAATTGATTTTAATTTTCATCTAGTTTCTTTGTTTTTGAAGAATGAATAAGGGGTCTACACACACACTGATATATAGTTTGATCATTATAAAATCATGAGGAAGAAGGTCGACTTTCATGCTACTTTGATATTATTTTTGAAGTTGAAGACATGATAATATATGATCATGTATAGTGATGAAATTAAATTCTAATGATTTTAAAAGATGTTTTTATAATGAATAGAATAAAAACATGTTTAATACCAGTTTTTTAGTATAAAAATGTTGAACATACTATTAGATAATAGTGCTTTGTAATTGGATGATTCCTTCCCACTCATAATAAGAAATCGATGATGCATGTCTAAAACATGTGTTAATTATTGAGTGGTTGATACCATATCTTAAATTTTTAATCTATAAAATTAAATTGTGATTTAATCTATGTCTTAGAAATAAACCAGACACAACAATGAGTATATATCCTCATTGAGACCAAACCTTTTACAAAATCACATGTTCCATGATTCCTCATAATTGTTTTTCATATGGATTAGGTAGAGTTTTATGGAAAGTGGATAAAAAACATTAAAATAAATATATGTTAATTTATATAGGCTATATTATAGAGTCCCCACCAATTATTCACACCCCTTTTAGTGTTACATCTCCTAAAATTTGATCTTCATGTGGAATCCAATCCAACTTGGTTCCTTATAAGAACCTAACGAATTAGAGGTAAGAAATTGAGAATATAAATTATTTTAATATTAGTAATGTTACCATATTTGAGATACATCATTGCCATAGTTGAAAAAATAGGATGATCCCATATATTTTATCACAATTTATTGATGTAAGTTATTTTGTACCGCTAGATTTACATCACTTGTGAGAGATGGTCCCATGAAATTACCAAATAATAGAAACCTAAAATTAGATTGAAATACTAAAAATTCTATCATGTTATCCATATAAAATAAAATAAAAATTATGGGACTTAATATAGTGAAGGAGAGATGTGATAATATGGATAATATGTTTTATGTAAATGTTAATATTAAAGAATTAATACAAAATATATGTAAATATGAGTTTAAATATATTTAAATAATAGAAAATGATATAATTAATGACCAAATCACTCGAATAAATGTGATAGCTAGACACATTAGGGGCTTGGGTGATTCTTTTGAATATTAAAACATAATTAATAAGTTAATAATACATTTTCATGATAGTTTTGGTTGAAAACCGCATATTTTAGAAATAAATAAAGACTTATCTTTTGATGAGTTATATAACACACTCTCCAATTATGAGATGAGGATGATTTCTTAGTTCATGAAAAAATCCAAGTTGGAAATAACATTCACATCCATAATTAGAATTAAAATAAAATAAAAAGATACTCATTCATCTAGTGAATATATGGATGTTGTGAAAAAATGAGAAATAATATAACAAGATAATGATCGTTATCTTAATAAAAAATAAAAAAGGTATAGTGAAAGTTAAAAAGAAAAAATTCCACATTATTGACTTAAATTTTGTTGAATTTGACCCTTAGTCGCATATTTTCCATTAATGGATAAAATGAAATATGGAAATAAACAATATGAATAAATTCCAATGAGTAATAAAGGGGGAAAGAGTTACAATGATATCAAGAAAAATAGTGAATGTTTGAAAAAGAAAAATGAAAATATTTCTATGAATGGAAGAGTATGAATAATATACCTCATGTATTTAGTCTGATGAAGATTTTGTTTGAAAATTTAGTAACACCATGTATCATGTTTAAAGTGAGGAAGAATGTTCATGAAATGGGGGAGAAAGAGAAGAAACATACATGGAACAATAGAAAAAATATGAGTTTGATGTGTTCTTTGATATTAACACATAACATAAGAGGGAAAAAAATCCCTAAAGAAATAGTTTTTGAAATTAAAGAAACATTAAGATGAATTTCACAAAAAAATGAAAATGTTTTGGAAATTAAAACAGGTAAATTAAAATTTATCAACAAAGAGAGAATATTGAATGTTTTTGAGAATCAAATTACTATAGAGTAAGAATAATTAATAATGAATAATTAATGATACTATTTTCAATGAGATTAATATTTGTATAACATATCAATGCATGTTTTCTCTTAATTGTAGATTTATGAGAAGTAGATATGTCTAAATAAATAAATCATAGTGGAATTAAAGATATTGTTTCCAATAAGAGTAATGTTTCAAGGATGATACAAGCTTCACAAACATGATACACTATGTTTTAATATTTCGGGAGGAAGTCACAATAAAAGTGAAAAAAATTTTTAACTTTTTTTATTTATATTATTTACTCTTGTCCAACTAAATTAATGGGGAAGTTCGAATTCCAATGGAAGCAGGGTATTTATTCACAAGAAGTTATTGAAAAAATGAAACAAGAATATACATTGGTTTACATTTCTTTCTAAACAATTTAGCTATGATACTAAATATGAAAACTTAATGCTATTGTGTGACTTAAATTTATATATATATAAAATAGTGTTTTTAAGAGCCACTCTCTATGTATACTCAATATCTAGAACACATCATTATCAATTAGATTTTCCATGCAACTGTGTTATGAACATGCACCCTTTATTCATATAATTGTTTGTAAAGTATTAAATAATTATTTTTTATAGTGTGGAGGCTATCAAAACATCTTATAAAAGAGATATACAAATAAAATCTATTTCCCCTATTCTCAATAAGTTGTAGTTTCTTACACACAACGATCAAGGTCCTTTAAAACAGTAACTAGATAGTTAAAATCATTAAGTTCATTGAAATAGGGATGGATTGAGTAGAATACAAGAATATTTGTTCCTTCAAACAATATAAATTCATTTTTTAATGTTACTTTTATTTTATTATAATTTTACACTACATATCTGATTTAAAATGATGGCTAGAATCATTTTATGTTTTAAAGACTATGGTTTTAGTAGGAAAAAATTCTAGGAAAACCATTCACCCCATCTTGAATCATTATAAAATTTATACTTGAAAAATAATTGGAATTAAAGAATGTGACATTTGATTTATAATCCTTATCTTGTTATATACTCATGATCATTTTTAAATGTTGATATAATGATTCATTCATACGTAGTGTCCGTGATTAGATTACCGTTATTCAATGAAGACAATTATGGGTGTTGGAATGATCACATGATTATCTATATGAATAATAGTAGATCAAAAGTGTTCCAAAAAAATAAATATATATTAAATTCTAAATGGTGAACCATATACATGGGATTCCATAATCAATGTTTCATATGATATCATCTCTAAAGCTATGAATTCCACTATCTATGGACTAAGACCTAGTGAGTTCAACCTTGTTTCAAATTGTTTAACATCTCATGTAATGTTGAATAAAATTTTCCTTTTTCATGAGGGAACTAAAATTGTTATTGAAATAAGGTACAACATTGGATATCATAAATTTGATAGTTTGAGATTGTATGTTAGTGAGAGTATAATTCAAATTAATTGTACAATCATGAAAATTATCAATGATATTTCTTCGTTGGGAACTCTTAATCCTAAACCAAATAATTTTTTTTTATTTAATGAGTATTACCATCCAAGTGGAGAGAAATATCTACATCTATTACAAAATAAACACTAATTAATAATCTATAGATAAAAGACTCGATTGGAAGCCTTATGATAAATGTAGTAAAAATGGGAGTCTGAAACAGTTTATCATAAAATTTTTATAATGGGAAATTATTCGTTTAAAGTCATTACATTTAATTATGAGAATCAAGATGAATACAAAATACTTTCCAACTCATCCTGTGAAAAAGATTGGTCATTCTAAAAATATATCATAGAACCTACTCAATTAAAAAGGAAATTAAGAAATTTCTATAATAAGAGAATAATATTAAAAAATTAGTTCAAAAAGTAGTAGAAATTTGAGTGGAATTAAAAATAATTAATATTAAATTAAAACAATAATCATTGGAATATTAAAACTAGATTCCTTCAGTTTAAGGAAAAATATATCAAATAGGTATTTTAACAAGAAATATTATTTGAAAAAATTGATAAGAATGAAATGAAGGCTACATGGATTTATTAGGAATACTTTAGTGATGAATCAATATCTAATTCAAATGAGGGAAAATATAATAATAAATATAATAAGTTCTCCATGACATAGACATATGAGGAACAACAAATTTATTATTCTTACCCAAAATATGAAGATGAAAGCTATTATTCTTAGGAATATAGTGTATATTGATCGATGTTCGAATATAATTTTGAATCATGCAATAAAAAGAATAAAATGTTAAATAAATCCAATTATACTATTAAAAATGAAATAGGATATTTTTTTAAAACAAATCATATATTTAAAAAACTGAAATGGATCCACCTATTTCTAGTATCACATGACATGAAAACAAGATAAAGGAATTAATGGTTAATGGTAAAAATATAAAATATGTTGATAATCTATTTATTATGAGAAATATGTTTCGTAATAAAATCCATAGTAATAATAAATAAATCAAATATGAAACAGGAATAGACAATAATAGAGAAAAACCTATGTCGTATAAAAATTATTTTGTTCCTTGATCCAAAAATTCAAACCTTTCAAATATTACATACATTCACTATATAATAAGAGAATATTATTCAAATTAATTTTATCTTAATTAACCTCAATTTTATGGTGTTAATCATACATTTATTTCAAAACATTTGTATAAATTTCAGTATGGAAATTTGGAAAAAAGGTAAATAGATTAGGGTTCCCAAAAAATTCATTAAACATACATTCTCAACCCCTAAGAAACCTCAGTAGAAAAGTATAATTCAAAAGATGAACATGTATTTGCAACACATTTGATGGAAAATGTTTTGTGAATATATCATACCCTCTCAATTTTGGGTGTAATTCGTTAGCATAACATGTTATGTCATCCATAGAGTTATAGTAAGGACTACATTGAATAAATAACCTTATCAGTTACACATCAATATAAATCCAAGAGTTGGTTACTAATTAATTTTTTGTGAATTTATGGTTTATGTATTGAACACCAAGTATAATATTAGTTAATTTTATCCAATGTTTTTCAAGAAATAATACTTGGTTGTTATAGAAATTTTAAATATTATAGTGTTCCCAGCAAGAATTCAAATAATGTTAAAGAATAAAATCATTAAAATTTTTATTAATGTTACCAATTAGATCAGAAAAAGATTTATATTGATGAATTAAATTATTCTATAAAAAATCCAATCCCTGAACCACAATTTTATAACAAAAAGGAAGATGATGTGGAATATGATCACGTAAAATCTAGGCATGAAATTTAGAAACTTTATGAAACTTAAAGTGTTTTACCAATATAGCCTAGAAAAAAATATCTATAATTTATAGATTCATATAGGAATCTTAAATGAGGTAGTAATAACTACAGGGGAATCTAGAAACATAATTAATTTTCATCAATTTTATCCCATTGTAACCTAAATCCAAGGAATAAATCATTAGTGATGAGAGTTGTATAATTTATATGATAGAAGAGTAAAACCATTTAAAGTGGAAAATGGTATGATAATTAATAGATATATCCTATGATTATATTATTATTTAAACTAAATTGTTATTTATAAATAATCTATATGATTATGTAGTGATCAATAGAAATAAGAATAGGTTAATTTTTATTTATTATAACCAATATGAATGAATAGATTGTGAACAATCCTTTTCTCCAAAAACTATATTAGAGACTATTAGAATCATTTTTTCATATTTATATTTTATTAATTTTAAATAATTTCATATGGAAATAAATCAAAATTTATATATTATTTTCTTATATAGGATGTTTATGTTGAAAAATCCCATTATTTTGAATATAATCAATTTCTAAATACTGTTCTCAAACTTATGAAACATTTTTATAGTCATAGGAAATAATTTGTATCTTGGTATGGAAGGTTATGATTTTTTGTATTTCCAAATGTGTTTTTCATGGGTTTTTAGAACCAACTATTTTCATAAAAACATCATAAAAGGATATTTTATAATTAAAATTTATGTCAATAATGTTATTTTTGGTTGAAAAAATCGTAAATTTTGTAAAGAATTATCAAAACTAATGAAAAACTAATTCTAAATGGACATGATGGGTGAGTTAAATTTCTTTCTACGATTTCATATTTACAAAAAATATTCCCAAAATGTTTTTTATTAAATAAAATCTATACATTATTAACATAATGTATTGTACTTGAAAGTAGTTTTACTTATTCAACTCCTATGAGTTCTAATATTAATATTTATTTAGATGATAATAAGAAACTAGTTTACAAAAATCAATATAGAGGAATAATTTGTTCTTTATTTAACATCATGTATAATAGATTATAGGTCTTTTTAATAAATATGTGATCTATTTCATGAAAACTCTATGGAGTCTTGCTTGACTATAGCCAAAATGATTTTAAGGTATTTAAAAAGAACAATTTATTTATCCTTATTTTTGGAATTTTTTTATTTTGAATTAATTTAATATTCTGATTTTGACTTTAGAGGTTTTAGGATAGATAATATAATTTCATCAATGACCATCCAATTTTTAAGAAAATCCATAATTTATTGTTCTAGTAATAAGAAAAAATTACTTGTATTGGAAACTATAAAAGATGTGTATATTGTAGTTGGATGTTTTTGAGAATATGTGTTGTAGATGAAACACACCTTGTTGGATTTTAGATTCATTTTTGATAATGTGAAAATAAAATTTGATAACACTTACACTATCAATGTTTATTAAAATTCAGTAAGTTATAAATGATTGGAACATATTGATTTGAGGAATCATTTACTAAGTGAAAAATCAAAAATTATAGATATATACAGAGAGTTAATTTGTAATTAATTTCATCTAGTTGGTATATTTACAAAACCTTGACATGAAGAATGATTTGATTTTATTAATGGTGAATTAAGATTCATTGGCATTAAACGATTAAATTTTTATTTAAATAATATTTCAAATTAATTATGTATTTTGAGTTATTTAATTTATAAGATATATATTAGAAGAATATAGTCAAATTCAGTCATTAAAAAAATATTTATTGTTTTTCCTTTAATTATTTTTTGATTATCTTTTATTCTAATTCATTTCCTACTATATCATGCAAGGTTATAGTAGGGAACCTTTTGTCCATAATACTTTAGAAATTTAATAGTCTGTTAGAATAAGACACTATTTTTTAAACCTCATTTATCTTACTCTCTTATTCAAAAAAAATATTGACCCTAAGCCCTTTCCTACCTGACCTATCAAATCCTTCACGGGTACGGTGTAATACATAAGAACCGATGATATTGCATCATAAAGTTTTTAGAGGAATAAATAATGTGGTTATGATAAATGAGTGTCACAAAGAATGTATTTGGAAAAAAGATAGATGATTAATAAAAATTTCTTTCCAAATATAGTTTTATTATTTAAAAATTTCTAATAGTTATTTGATGAGAAAAATAAAGGATCCATGTATGAAAAACAGGTAAATGAGTTTTATGCGAATGCATCGTTTAATTTTTCTCATGCTTGTGATGTTATATAATCAACTGTAAATAGAAATACATTACCATTTATTATGAAGAGATAGATTAATTTTTCTACTATCCCCATATGGGTAAGTATTTTTATAATCACCCCTTGATTCATAATGTTAATATTAGTCCCTCAACCATCATAGAATATTCTTTTGAGAAGAGATTTAAAAAAGGCCTAGATCGTGAAATTGGCCCTATAAAAGATCATTTATACATGTTATATTGTAGAGAGATAGATAATTTGATAAAGTGATTTTAAGGACATTAATTTGATGCATTTATTTTCAAATGATTTTAATGCCAAGATGCCAAGATTTATAATTCACTATATGCATAAATACTAGAAACCAATATAGAGACTTAATTGGTTCCATTATAAAATTGTGTCAGCTTTGATCTTCAATAAGTATGTTGTACTATTAAATAATGTTGAGCTGACCAAATATAAAATAAATCATATGCTATCCAATGGACTACTGAATAATATGTACCTGTAATTACTTGAACTATTATATATAAAATCTGTCTTTTGATTTAATTAAATGTATTAATATGTAATATGGTTATAGAAAACACTTTCACTAATTTAGATTTATTATATCCAACTATATTTAAATGACCGTTATTTATATTTACCATGGATAAAATACCCATAGAATATGGATCACATGGTTAATATAAATATATGGTTACAACAAATCCTATTGACACTCACAAAAGAGGTGATGACCTCAACGAGTAGTGTCATTCACTATGAACGCAATTTATTAGAGCACAATGGGAGATATAATTTAAAATACTTTCCATTGAAAAAACCTAATATTATATCTTAGAACATAATAATGAGTAAATATATTTATGGGAGCACTTGAAGCTCATTGAGATCATGACCCAAACCATGTTCGCTGAATCACCCCATGAAGGACCAACCATCGCACACCTACACTTAGGGAATTTGATGGTGTATTAAATGGATATGTATCAAGACCATATCATTTTGAGTCTGTACATTATTTTTTATTAAAAAAGTAATTTATTTTCACCCAATAATTTTTTTCTTTATAAATTATTTTTAGTTTGAAACAATATAGAACAAATAGTATTTTTGGGTTTTAATCAAATTCAAATAAGAAATTTATTTTGATGATTTAATGAATTTTTAAAATAAATAATATTTTAATAAAATATTATTATTAAATAATTTTCAATAAATATAAATGATTGTATAATATTTATGATGTTAATTGTAACATTTAATGGGTCGAAATATGTTATTGTCAATAAAACCCATCATTTTAAATAAGTGATGGTTTTAAATTTAAAAGTGAAAATTATTTTTGATAAAATGAATATTATTTTTTGAATCAGAAATTAAAAATTAACAAATGGTGATTTTTTCATAATTTAATCAGAGATTCAAATTTCCGAGTAAAAATTGAATACCATATAAATATGTTTTGAATATTATGACATCATAATGACAACTACTTTATGTAGTAAATAAAATAAAGTTTATTAATTATCAAATATATATTTCCCTTTAATATAATGTGATTTTATATTTATATGATTTATTTTATAAATCCATTATGAATCCTCCAAAACATGTAATATTTTTTAAGGTTTTAAAATCATTTCTTTGGGGGTATGACTCAAAGCCACATAAGAAAAATAATTATTTTACTATTCTTGGATCATTCCAATAGAAAATAATTTAAAATAATCCATCTTGGAAGAATATTTGGGAAAAAACAAGTAATGATTTATTGTTTTGGTTATTTTATTATGTAGAGTCAAAAAGCAAAGTAATAAATAAATCCCCCTCATTCCCTATGTAAACCCACCAAATATCCCATTTTCCTTCAATAAAACTCCTTATGACTTTACCATACTCTACCCTACACTCTCTATATGCCATCCATGGTTCCCCCAAGCTCTTTGGAAGCCCCCCCCCATAGCTTTTGATGTCACACACTCAAGTAAGGGACCTTTCTCTACATCATTAAATTCAAGCACCATTATTAGAATTTGTATTCTTAATTTAAATTTTTTATAATGTAATTTATTTTTAAACTAACCCTAATAACAAATGGATGTTATGATAATTAGTTATAATTTATTATATTTCAATTTTAGCTTCACCTATGCCATTACCAAGATAAAATTCTACATGGGATTTCTATCTTCCCATTTCCATTCAAGCACCTACTTTACGTTATGAATGTTATGTTCCATTTTATTATGTTGTTTTCTGTTCATACATATTAAAAATAATTTCCATTTTATTTATATATTATGAGATCCCCCTTTTAATCTCATTAATCCCACCTTGATCCTTTGCGTACGCCTATTATTGTGATGACATATAGTTAAGATTCTCTTTTTAACTTATGTTTCTTTATTACCTCATGCATTTTAGGTCAAAATTTATAATATTGGGATTTGATTTTTCTTATACGTATTAGTTCACATCTAATTTAATGTAAGGATTGACACATTTATCTCCCATCAACCCATTTTTATGAATTTTTTAATGACATCGTTATGCTAGTAAAATTTTACACTGTTTCTCCTTGCCAAACAAATTTATTGTGAATACCATTCCCATTTCCTATCAATGGTATTTTCATTTATGAAAATATTCCTTTTAGTTTGGGAAATAAATATTTGTATTTCACATTCATGTATTATAGAAAAAATTATGATAATAAATGAATCTATGTTGTGTAATCTATGTGTCATACATAAGCATGGGAATGAAATGAATATGTAGGGTGAACCTAGATAGAAATCCAATGCATTGGGAAATGTATAGTATCATTATATGTAACATTGGGTTTGGGAGTGAACCTGATTTTCTTATTGGACTTTTCCCAACATGGATTTGTTTTAGATTTATCCTTGACTTATGATTGTGATTCAATTTTTTAAGTTGTTTCCTAATTTTCCATGTTATAATTATAATGCTATATCATTCCTAATTATTCATGTTCCTTTTATTATTTATTGAAACACGTATCTTATATCATGTTATAGTTAATTCATTTTTATTCCCTTATTGGGCTTTATAGATCACCCATTTCTTTTGTATGTCCTCAGGTCACCCCATGTCATTTTAAGTTCGAATGAGTATTTTGATAATGATAAAAAGATTTTCAATAAAAATGTTTTATTCCCTACTTAATGTTGTTATGTAATGTACCAACGTCCGAAAGAATCTAAAATATCAATCATTAGGGTTTTATTATGTGTTGTATGATATAATAATTCAAGTATTTATGTGAAATAAAGAGAAGTGTTGTTATAGTTGGTGTTGGTCAGAGTGGATCCTCAAGAGGGGGGGTGAATTGAGTACCAATTAAAATTTTTGTTAAACATATTTGTATTAAAATCCCCCAATTCATAAAAAAATTTAAACTATAGTGAATTTATTAATATTTAAAGGTTCAATTAGTTTCTCCATGGTTGATTACTTCTTAGTTAACTTAATCAGAAGATTAAGTTATATTTTGAAACTAACATACTAAATCACATAGAGTACAAACACTTGAGAGTTAAACTATCAGAGTTACTTTAAAATAGTTTTATATTTAAATTACATACCAGTAGAATATTCAAAGTAGTTGTAACAAAGATAAAAACCACATCAGTTTAAAACCTGAGGTTTAGTATCAAGATGAGACTTAGTCCTCTCAAACAGTTTGTATAAACTATGATCCTCACCCTGGATCTAAGATTTTACAATAGTATATAGACTGTTCAGGTCCATAGACCTCTACTATAGTTCTACATGGGAAAAAAATAACAGTACACATGCTGTCCATGCCACACATGACCTCTTCCACAATTCACAATGGGATAAAATAAGGTGTAAAAAGATTGGTGTGAGAATTTATTATCCTCATTTTCAGCCCAGGAGTCAGTGTGTGTCTAAAAAAAATGAAAACACACTACTCAAAAGTTAAATAAGAGTTCACTATAGGGAAAATAAATTGAAAATTAGTCTAGAATGCTCTGAGTGATTGCATATGTGATATAGACTTGTTTGGATGTTGCAAATGATATTTGGGTCCTTTCCGGTGAGGATGACACAAAACAGAGTGTCGTTGTTCTCAACTATAGTTATTTAGCCTTATGAATATGATGTTTAGTAGGCACAACAACTTGGATTCAGTGTTTTTAATGGTGAATGATCTTTTTGAATCTCTCTGTTTTTCAAAGGTGTTCTTGGAGTTCTTGTTTTGGTTTTTATTCTTCATAGACACGTACACCATCATCTTCATTTGTGTTTCTATCTATGTATATTTTTTTGTTGTCTCATCTCTGTTCACTCTAGATAGATCTTCCTTTTATCCCTTGAGATCTGGAAAAAAGAATAATTTCTTTTTGACAGGTACTAGGTACAATTCCCTAATATCCAACATCCAAAATTAATTAATAGTCGATGCATTAAATTAAGTAAATTTGACCATTGTAAGTAAGTAGTAGTTAATATAAAATCTAACAGTTTTCATGACTATCGGTTAGTCATGAGATTGATAGGTCTTTTGAATTTTCATCAGTATCGATAGGTCATTTGATCAACATTGGTATCGGTAGGTCATGTGATTAGCATCAGCTTCACCAAATCATTTGATCAGCATCGGTATCAGTAGATCATTTGATCCGCATGGGTGTGACCCTTCTCATCAGTGCGATTGTTGTCATCGGTGATACCATTCTCATCGGTGTGACTATTCTCATTGGTGCGACTGTTGTCATTAGTGAGACTGTTCTCATCGGTGCGACCGTTCTCATTGGTGTGACCATTGTCATTGGTGCAACTGTTCTCATCGGTGTGAACGTTCTCATCGGTGAGACCATTCCCATTGGTGAGACCGTTTTCATTGGTGTCTCATTCCTTTAACTAACATTGACTCAAGAAAAATATAAAATTCGCACAGAGTGTCTGTATAAACCAAAATACTTCCAGGTCAATAGTAGTCCATAAATAATCACAGATAATCATTTGTAGACACGATTAGATATATATAAACATATTTAGAAAAAAATGAATAATTGACAAAAATGACATATATAAAACAACGATTTGTGATTATTAAAATAACTATCGCAAAAAGAGTTCAACGGTATCCCCCTTTTTGATAATCACAAATATATGGCATAAAAGAAGTGGAATGATAGTATAACATTCAGTATTCTCCAACAATGTAAAAATAATTTATAAACGATATTATGACATGCGAACTGAAGGCTTATTTAGATCATATATAATGTTTTCCCCTTGCTCATATATACACTTTTCTATCCCTTAGAGATATACTTATACGTGTCTCCCCCTTTGGGATTATCAAAAAGTAAAGGAGAAGGTAGAGGAAAATAATGAAGATTGTTTCAGTAAAATAACATCTGAAAGAGGTACAAAAAGCAGATGGGAGAAAAAGATAAAAAGAAAAGGCACCCAATCAAAAAAAAACACTGCTTTTTCTTGGGCTGCAGAGGAGATTTCACTTTGGAAGAGGGAAGAATGGACGGGCCAGAAGGTGGTTTTGTGGAAGGTTGATATGGATTGATGGAGAGAGGAGGTAGCACAACAAGGGCTTGTAGCATAGTGGGTGCTATGATCAGTTGCTATTGAGTAGAAGATCTTCCAGAAGTTGGCTTCTGAATGACTTTCCGAATAATGGATAGAGCTTGAGAGATTGATATCTAACTAGGAGCAACCATAGATGGACTGAGAGGCTCAGTATAAGGATGATCAACTTTATTTTCTTGTATATGAAGATATGGTTTGAGCAGATTGATAAAATCCTAAATTACCTCCCCACCATATTTAATGGCGTTCTCAAATTCATCTATGTTTTTCCTAAAACTCTCTAGAGTGGGAGTAAAATCCTTCAACTTTTTGAATTTTTCCTTAAAGGCTTGAGTGATTGGTGGAAGCCATAAATTTTCAGCCGAGACTTTAAACTGATGGGTGAAATCATGATTGGTATAAATTTTAGAAAAATAGTTATCGACCATTTCATTGATATTTTTTTGAGACTTAGTAGCATTAGCCGAATACAACTTAACCATCTTGTGATTTTGATCACAGTTTTCATTCATATTTTTCAAAGAGTCCACGTTCAGAATCTGTCCAAAAGATTCTATCACTTATTTTATAACATCTTTTAAGGCATAGATATCATGACAAGTGATCTTGGTAACTTTGGGGGATCTATCCTGAGCAACAATCTGAGTTATCTCAGCTTTCAATTTTATCAAATCATATTTCTTCAAGTGTTCAACCAAATTTCTCAAAACATCCATCAGAACAGTGATGGTTGATCTAAATTTACCTAACAGAGATACTAAGCCACTAATCAAATCCATGAGAGCATTATTCAGAGATGTAATATACTTGTCAATCATCTCACCAGTATTTCACAGGTGTGGCTTAATAATACATTCCACTCCTTGAGTTAAATAATCCATTGAAGCCTCAGATAGATTCACAGGAGAAGGAGCATGAGCATAGATAATTCTTCTTTCATTATCTCTTTAACTACGTGGAGCAACTCATCTTTATATCTATCAATATCAAATCATGAAACTGAATGACTAAGACTATCCGCATTCACATTCACATTCTCAGCAACTGGTCCAGCTTTAACTTGATGGCTTACCTTTTAGATATTTTCTTCTTCATCCTCTTCCTCTGAATAATCCAAACCTAGAACCAAAAAACCTAGGTGTTCCTCCCATGCAGCTTTATGAGAGGTATACCAAGGCTTTAAAAAATTAGCTTTCCATAATTTTAATGTGAGTCTTCCCAACCTACATCAATCACTATCTGCATTGTCCTTTCATCCTCAAGAACAGTTTAATGCTCATTTAATTGAGGTCATGGATCAGCTTGGATTACATTGTGACTATCCACTTATCGAGAACATGAATCATCATCATCATCACCATCATCTCCATAATCACCATTATCACTATTATCATCATTACCATAATTTTTTACCGATGTTTCATTAGTACTGTCTTTAATACTAGATTCATGCATCTCAGAATTTGATTCATTAGTGTCATCTTCTTCTTCATCACCTAAAATAAGTTCTGACTCAGGTAACTTAAGAGGTGGACTAGCTAGTCCAAATTCTATTCTTATATTTTTAGGACATATTGTATCAGGGTCACTCCTATCATCACGAGGTGGCTAAGTTTATTTTTCAGTATCCACATCATCATCAGATTCCGCTTCCCCTGTTTCTTTCATGCTAAACTCTTTAGTGTCCTTAGGAGCTTCTGTATCTTCTTCCTCATCAGAATAAATAACTTCTTCATCAGGTTTGAAACCGGGATCTCTCATCCCATTTGGTCTATTGGAGTGGTAAAAAGGAATAAAGGATTCATACAACCTATCTTCATCTGCAAATCATCCCTTCTTCCATGGATTCCAGTTGATTTTCATTCTTCTGTAGATATCCTTATTAAAAAAAAATATACTAAGAGTTGAGATACACTCATCTCCATCTTCAACATTGTCAAAAAACTTCATCACGGTAGAGATTTTATTAGAATATAAAATGGTTGTAGCCTTAATGGGTGGCTTTACTATCTAAAAAATATTGATAGTAATGTATCTACACAAGTTGATCATATGACCATTCATCAATAAAAATAATAAGAAAACATCTAGATACATTATAGCAGAAAAGTCACCTCTTCTAGGACAGATTTGGTGCCAGATAAACTTAAAAAAGATTCTACTTTCTCCATAAAACATAGCAGTTGTTATTCTTCTGGATTCAGAATTTTCAGTCAATATATCCAGACCATGATCATAAGAAAAATATTCTGTGGTAGGAGGAATGTTACCAATTTAATCCTCATATCTACCATTATGTGGTACCCCCAAACATTCATCCCATTGATTCGATGAAAATGGTATCTTCTCCCCTTTTTTCACTGAATATAATCTTGTAGCTTCTGTTCCATTCAATAAAATATTTATGTTTAGATAAAACTAATGCACTAGATTTGGGTAGTAGACTCGGTTATTATCACAGAACCATTCTTTCCATCCTTGCATCTCCAACATTTTTAAAATTGCAGACTTACTCGAAAACACCAATATGGAACTCACTTCCATATTTATGGTGACCACCAGAGTTTCCAACTATGGGTTCACAGACCATAGAGTCGTGCTGCTTGATTCTCCTTGAGCGCATTTCACAGGAGGGGAACCTTCAGATTCCTTGTTTTGTCTATTTTTCTTTTCCATTTGGAGGTTCGACAGGTGTGAGAGGATGGAAAGGTTAAAAAAGTTCAGGATTTAGAAAATGAAGAGTTTGGAGAGAGATGGAAGGTCAACAGTTTTAAGGAAATGAAATATCCACATGTCATAAATTTTATCATTTATGGATACATTAATAAATATAATATCTATTAAGCAAAATAATTTCATTTCGATAAACACTAACGGTTTCAAATACTGTAAGACTTAAACAATATCAAGTTTCAGTTTCACAGATCAGTTTCACTAATCATTTTCATTGATTTTTCCACTAATTGGTTTTACAGATCAGTTTAAGCGATCAGTTCCACTGATCGGTTTTACTGATCTATTTCACCGATCAGTTTCACTGATGGGTTTCACTGATCGGTTTCACTGATCGTTTTCGCTGATCAGTTTCACTGATCGGTTTCACTAATCAGTTTCATAGATTGATTATACCTAACTCTTGTTTAAAAAATTCTAACATTTCAGAGATTAAGGTCTTGGTAAAAATATCAGCTAATTGATGTTCATTGTCAATAAATTCTAGATAAATATCACCCTTTTGATAATTATCTCTCAAAAAGTGATGTCTGGGATCAATGTGTTGAGTCCTAGAGTGAGACATAAAATTCTTGGAGATTTTAATTGCACTAGTGTTATCACTATTTATAAACACATGTCTAAATTTATATCTATAGTCCAAAAAAGTGTGTTTCTTCGACAAAATCTATTCAAAACAACAACTAGTAGCAATGTATTCTACTTTAGCAGTAGACAAGGAAACCGAGTTCTGTTTCGTACTACACCAATACACTAGAGATGTTCCCAAAAGATGAAACATTATAGATGTTCTCTTCCTATATAAATTTCAACTGGAAATGTCAGTATCTGAATAACTCATTAAGTCAATGGATTTTCCTTTTGGATAAAACAAACCTAGAATGGTAGTGTGTTTAAGATATTTGAAAATCCTTTTCACAGCAAGTAAATGGGATTCATTAGGAATAGTTTGAAATACTATACAAATGCATACACTAAACATGATATCAGGTCGACTTGCAGTAAGGTAATGTATTCTTGAAAACATACATCTATAATTGGTTTGATGAACTGGTTTCCTAGTTTCTTCAACATCCAAATTATAGGTGGTACTCATTGGTGTGTCACTTCCCATATGACAATCCAAACCAAAACATTTTAAAAGACCCTTTATATATTTTCACTTATTTAAAATAATGCCATCTTTCTTTGGAAAAATTTGAAATCTAAGAAAATACTTGAGTTCTCCCACTAAACTAATTTCAAATTCATTTTTCATAATCTTTGAAAAAAAATTACAAAAAGAATTGTTATAAGATCCAAAGATAATATCATCAACATAGATTATTACAATAAAAATATCATTTGAAATTATTTTATTAAAAATAGAGGGATCTACAATTCATTTATTAAAACCTTTAGATATAATAAAATTTGTTAGTCTATCATACCAATCTCTTGGAGCCTGTTTTAAAACACATAACGCTTTAGAATGTTTAAAAACATGATTTTGAAAATGGGGGTTTGTAAATCCAGGATGTTGATAAATAGATACATCTTCAATTATAAAACCATTTGGAAATGCACTTTTGACATCCATTTTATATAACTTGAAATTCAGATGAGATTCATAATCAAGTAAGATTCTAATAGATTCTAATCTTACTATAGGTGCAAATGTTTCTTCATATTATATTCCTTCTTCTTTATTGTAACCTTGTGAAACTAAACTTTAATTGTTTCTAATGATGTTTCCAAATTCATCAAATTTATTTTTGAATACCCATTTAGTACCTATGCACAAGGTGTCCAAAAGTCATTCTACTAATTCCCAAACGTTGTTTCATTCAAATATATTTAACTCTTCTCGCATAGCCATTACCCAAAATTCATCATTGATTGCATCATTGATATTTTTAGGTTCTAGTTGTGAATGAAAGGCCTGATGTTCAACCTGAATTCATAAAGACGCTCTAGTTTGGGTTCTTTAATCTAAAGCTCCTATAATAATATTTTGAGGATACTTCTTTAGAATCCTAGTTGATCTAGTAATAGTACGACTAGAAATTTCTGTTTCTTCTCTTGGTTCGGGTTCTTCAGATGCAAATTCTGGAATATTTCTAGAAATGGTTGTCTTGGCAACAGGGTCACTATTTTTGTCCATAATATTTGGAATTGACAAATCTTCTTCATGATTTTAAATAGGGGTGTTAGGTTCATATGGACCAGTTTAATCAAATGTTATGTTAATAGATTATTCCACACATTTGTTTCTCTTATTAAAAACTCTATAGGAATTTCTAGTAATTGACTATCCTAGAAATAATTCTTCATCACTCTTGGATGCAAATTTATCTTGATTATCATTAGTATTCAGAATATAGACTTTGAAACCAATGACTTTGAAGTAACTATGTTTAGGTTTTCTATTATTCCATAGTTTATAAGGGGTATTCTTAAGAACAAGTATAATCATGACTATATTTAAAATATAACAAGTTCTATTGACAAATTTATCCCAAAAATAATCATGTAGGTCATATTAATTTACCATAGTTCTTGCAATTTCTTGAGGGGTTCTATTACTAATTTCAGCTACACCATTCTGCTGAGGTGTCCCAGTAGCAGTGAAATGGTGATTATAGAAATTATGTGAGAAGTAGGATTCAAATTCATGATGTTAAAACTCACAACCATTGTCACTTCTCATTGTCACAATCTTAAGTCCACTAAGGTTCTCTATAGACATGAAATGTTTAATAAAGTAATTTCAAGATTCACTTTTTTGAGCTAAAATGTATACCCATGTATATCTATAAAATCCATCTACTAGAAAATAAAAATAGTGCATCCCATTTAAACAAGGAACTCTAGAATGTCCAAACATGTCCATGTGATCCAACATGAGAGGTTTAAAACATGAAACTTCTTTCCATGATTTAAAATAAACATTATATTACATTCCCTTTAGATAGGGATTAAAAACATTATCATATGGGAATTCAAGTTTAGGTTGGTCTCTAACTATGTTCTTCCTAGTCGGTTTTCTAAGAGAATGTATATTGCAGTGTCCTAATCTTCTATTCCAAAGCCAAAACTCTTTATGAAAAGCATTTAATCAAGTAATATTCTTCTTAGACAAAGAATTCAAATCTACAGCATATACATTTTCATTTTTGAAGGCAGTAAATAACAAAGCATTTTTAGAATAAAAAAAAGTGAATGCATCATTTTGAAATTTATCATTGAATCCATCATCACACAACTGATAAATACATAATCGGTTGTATTTTAATCCATCAACAAATAAAACATTAGAAATTAAAATTGAATCAGTGTTACCAATCTGGACAAAGCCAATGATTTTTCCTTTTGAATTATCACCAAAGGTGACATTTCCTCCATCAACATTGACTAATCTATGAAAACATGAAAAGTATCCTATCATATATCTTTAAAATACACTGTCCATGTACCATGTCTTCCTACAGGAACCTTTTAAATGGTTTCCAACAAAAAAAATTTGACAGAATATGATTTTGGTACATATATTTTCTTTGGTCCAGAAAGGGTAACAAGAAAATCTTTTGTTACCCAGATTTTTCTAATGGGTTTCATATAATAAATATATTCAAAAGACACTAAAATATAATTTTTTTGATATATATCTATGTGAATAGCTAGTTGATGCATAGGATGTTCCAAAACTGGAACAAGCAGTATATTATCCAGATTTAGGAATAAATTTATTCTTAAAAAACTATCGCTGTCCAGGTAGATAGCCTAAAACAGTAGTATACTTTGGTGGATCTTTTTTGTCCAAGAATTTGAGTTACTGTATTCTTTTAATTTTTGAAATTTTCAAAATCCTTCTTGATTTTCTCATTAGAAAGTGTGAGTTCAGTATTTTCCATTAATATTTGAGAATTATTTTCCTTTTCTGTACTAAGATTAGATTTAATAGTACTAGTCATGGAATACTATTTCTTTAAGGTTTTATGCTTATCTTTTAGCTCATTATAGGTATCCTACACCATGTTAAAGTATACAAATAATTCTTCACTAGTCAAGCTTTCAGAATCAGAATCATCTTCAGAATAATAATAGTATGAATCAAGAGTTTCCAACATTACCTCATATGTGTTTGTCATGAAACACATATTAGGTTTATGAGATTTTTCATCTTGAGTGGAATCATAATCACTGGAACTGTCTTCTGAAACACTCCAATTTTCTTTCATAGCTTTATTGTATTTTATGTCCTTATAGTCATATTTCCTCTTGAACTATAACTTCGGGCAGTCACCTTTGACATTTCCTTTCCTCTTGCATTCATAGCATACTATATCATCACTTTTATCAGTTCTTTTCCAATCTTTTTTCCAATGACCTTTATTATCATTCTTTCCCTTATAGTTTGAATTTATGAAAAAAAAAATTATTTCTATAAAACTTTATAAATCATCTATCTATTTGAGCCATCTCCGCATTGATAACTGATCCACTTTCCTCATAGCTTGAGCAATCACTATAATTTTGATGTTTTAATTTGTCCTTTTGTTTTGATGTATAAGTCTTGAAAGCTTCAGAATTTTTCCTTGGTTCATTATATTATTTCTTGTTTACCTTCAGTTCCTCTTCATACATCATCAACTTTCCAATTAGATCTTTAACAGGTAGCTTTCCTATATCACATGATTCTCTAATTGAAACTAATGTGAATATCTATCTGTCTGGCAGACATCTTAATATCCTCATGATTTGTTCTATTACAGGAACAACATTTCTATGTGAGATCATTGTTTTTAAAAATTCGTTGAACTTGAGATATATGCAAGAAATTGGTTCATCTATATTCATTTTAAAATTATAATACATAATAGTGTAGGTATTCAATATCATTTCCTTAACATTGGTTGTTACCTCATGGGAAATAGCCAAAGTATCCCATATTTTATAAGCAGTCGTGTAAGAATATATTCGATTAAATTATTCATCTCTTGAAGCACAATAGATGTAATTCATTGCATAACACATATTATTGTAAGCAGTTTTTATAGGTTCATCCCAAGTAGTTATTTTAGTTTCTAGAATCTTATTCTGAGTCTCTATAGCATTCGTGATATCATATCCCATAATTTCTAAATGAATTTCCATTTTCAGTTTACATTGGGAATAATTACCACCATTAAATATTGGTGGCTTGTTAGTAGCTGCACCTTCTAATCTGTTATCCATAATACTTATGTTTAAAAAGATATATAAAGATGTAAAAATTTATAATTAAAAAATATTTTGAGATCATTAAGGCACAACTAAAATCAATGTTAAAAACATATCACAAACAGAGTAGTTTTGAAAACCGAACCTCTGATACCAAATGTTGGTTAGAGTGGACACTCAAGAGGGGGGGGGATGAATTGAGTACCAATTAAAATTTTCATTAAACTGATTTGTACTAAAATCCCCTATTCATAAAACTAGTTAAACTGAATAAAATTTATAAAGATTGTAAATGTTAAATTAGTTTCTCCAAGATTGATCACTTCTCAGTTAACTTAATCATTTGAATATGTTAGATTTTTAAAATAACATAGTAATTTGAAATGAGTACAAACACTTTCTAGTTAAATTATCAGAGTTTATTTAAAAAATATTTATATTTAATGTATGTAGAAGTAGAATATTTAAAATAGTTTTAACAAATATAAAAAAGCACAGTTGATTAAAATAAGAGGTTCAGTCTCAATGTGAGACTTATCCCTCTCAAATAGTTTGTATAAACTATCATTAACAACCTGGATCTATGGTTTTACAATAGTAGGAAGACTGTTTATGTCCTCATACCTCTACTAATGTTCTATGTGGGAAAACAAAACAACAGCACATAGGCAGTCCAGGTCACAGATGGCCTCTTCCAAAATTCATAGTGGGATACAATAAGTTGTAAAAAGATTTGTGTGAGAATTTAGTATCATCTAGTTCTTCCCAAGAGTTAGTGTGTGTCAAAATAGATAGATGCACACACACTTATCAAAAGATAAATAAGAGTTCACTACCAAGAAAATAAATGGAAAATGAGTTCAGAATGCCCTGAGTGATTGCAGATGTGGTCTGGACTCATTTGGATGTTGCCGATGGTATTTGAGTCCTTTTTGGTGGGGATGACACAAAACAGAGTGTCATTGTTCTCAGCTATAGTTATTCAGCGTTGTGCATACAATATTTTGTATGCACGACAACTTGGATTCAGTGTTTGTTCCAGGTAGATGATCTTCTTGAAGCTCTCTGGTTTTCACAGGTGTTCTTCAAGTTCTTCATTTGTTTCATGGTTCTTCATACACATGTATGTACTCATCTTCTTATGTGTTTCCGTATGTTTATATTTTTGTGTCGTCTTATCTCTGTTCACTACAGATAGATCTTCCTTTTTATTCCTTGAGGTTTGGAAAAAAGAATAATTGCTTTTTGACAGGTACTAGGTATGGTACCATGACATCCAAAACCAACATTAATTAATATCCGGTGTATTAAATTATTAAAATATGATTGTTGGAATTAAGTAACAGTTAAAAGAAATTAAAATAGTTTTCATGACTGTCGTTGAGTCATGAGATCAGTAGGTCACATTAATTTTCATCGATATCGGTAGGTCATTTGATTAGCATCGGTATTGGTTGGTCATGTGTTCTGCATCAGCTTCGTTAGATCATATGATCATCATTGATATTAGTAGAACATTTGGTCCGCATCGGTGCAACAGTTCTTATCTGTGTGACCGTTGTCATTTGTGAGACTGTTCTCATCAGTGTGACGTTTCTCATCTGTGCAACCATTTTCATTAGTGGGACCGTTATCATCTGTGTGAATGTTCTCATCGGTGTGACTGTTGTAATCAGTGAGACCATTGTCATCGGTGTGACCATTATCATTGGTACGACCATTGTCATCGGTGAAACTGTTCTCATCGGTGAATCAATTGTCATTGGTGAGACTATTCTCATCGATTCAACTATTGTCATCGGTCGCTCATTCATTTTACTATCAGTCACTCAAGAAAAATATAAAATTTGCACAGAGTGTATTTATAAACCAGAATAATTCGAGGTCAATAGTAATCCATATGTAATCGTAGATAATCATATGTAGAGAAGATTAGACTTATATAAACATATTTATAACAAATATAATAAATGAAAAAATTGATATATATAAAACAATGACTTGTGATTATAAAAACTACTATCACATAGAGAGTTCAACAGTTGGTATAAGATTAAATGTTTAGTAATTTTCATGATTAGGATTAGAAAAATATCCTAAAAGCCTTAAGAATAACACTATGTATAAGAAACCAACCCTATATTTTTTTAAATACATATTAAGTGTTTTTTATGAAAATTTATCGTTATCTAGATATTATAAGTGGATGTGTTTCTAGAAGAGATGTACCTAGGAGTAATAAAACTAAAAAGGAGTTCAGGGTGTAACTCGAGGAACCCTAGTACATAATAAATGGACTTACTACACACCTATTTTGACACTCTTAGGAGATATTCTATGGTAAATTTAAAATCTCATTATGAACCATTAGTAAAAGAAATAAAAAATTCCAATAAGAAAATATGTTAGGAAATATATCATGGATAATATAGATTAAAGTATGGAAATCCATAAATCATGGAAATAAATTTAATTTATAGGTTATCCCATTATTTCCCATGGATTCCCCTTTATGAGTTTTATACATTAAAATAATCATCACAAATTTTTTTTTATTCTAGTTAATTAAATAAAATTAGCGAAATTAATAAAAAAATAAATGAAACAAACAATCGGATGGCTTCCACAATGAGATTCCCAACTAGATGGGACTAAGAATCATGAAATTTATTATTATACTCTCTCATAATACTCATGATATGAATAGAAACTTAGATTAAAAAGAATGAAGAAGTCCCCTAATAAATATCAACCATAATAGAGAGTTTCATGCAATAAAGGCCTCCAACATTCAATGGATCATCTAATCCCTTATTCACAGGAAAATGGATCAAATCTATTTAGAAGACATTTTCCAACCATCAACGTTCCATGAAATATTAGTTTCTACTAAATTTTTAATGTATGGAGGGAGAATATGATTATTGGTGGACACTGATCAAGAATACAAAGCCCGATGAAGAGATATAGGTGAAGGAGTGGAAAGAATTTTGGAAAAATATTTCTATAAATATTTTCCTCACACTCTCCATATTCCAATGGAAAGGGATTTACTAGCCCTAAAGAAAAAATATGAAAAATATATTGGTTATTATAAGGAAATCAACCAAATACATTCAGGATATGCCTTTATATTATTCACTACACTTGAATGGTTGTTTGAACACTTCTTTTGTGAGATAAATCATAGCCAATGAAAGGAACAGGAGATCCCTAACATTGATAGATATGTGGAAATAGTCTAGTGTCCCCTTATTGTAAAAATGATGATTGGTGAATCTCAAGTGTATAATGGGGATAAGAAGTGGAATGTGGAGTTTAATTCTAGTCATTTGATGGTGAAATCTAATAGTTCTAATAAATTTCCCCATCCCACATGTTAATTGTGGGAATGGAAGCTCCCTGTAAATTTCCTAGGGGGGAGGCAAAGAACTGAATAATGTTCAGAAAGGACGTGAACCTAGGTAACAACTATCAACTGGAGAGACACACTAATGTGATGGAGGAATGGAATGCACTGGTCAACCCTTAGTTTATTTTTCATATCATGAACATCAAGGAACCATGGCATTCTGAAAAAAAATCCTTAAGACAATGGTTTTTAGAGACAACCTATAACCACCAAGTCACTAAGGGATAACTTTCTACATCACAACCACCTAGGTAGATCCTGATAATGAATTGGGGACACGTATCCTAGTAAATCATTCAATAATAAAAAAATTGTACTTTTTCATTCTGGATCTTCACATTCCTTTATACCATGAATGTTTAGTACAACTTTTAAAACCCCACTATAAATCACGGAAGTAGAGATGTCAATGGAAACATAAAATGAGGAAATTATTGCATCTCATGCATATAACTCCTCCCCTATAATCATTTTTGGGATAAACACCCCATCATTATGTTTCATACTTCCTTTGTGTAATTTGATTCAATTCTAGTCATTGATTGGATTTCCCTATATAGGTCCAACATAAATTTCCATGAGAAATGAATCACTCTCCATATTGCAAATCGACCTGGATTCTATACCTGTTTCAAGGAGGGGGATGAATATTATTTTTCACTAATATATCAAGCATGGATATTATTTCCCTACGAGAAAGTGTATCTATCTTAAATTATTGAATCTTAGGAAAGAACCATCATAAAATATATTTCTATTGTGAGGGAATATGTTGATGTGTTTAATGAGGAATTTCCTGGTATTCCTCCAAGAAGAGAGGTTGAATTTTAAATCAGGATTATACCTAGATCATTACAAATATCTAAAACTTTATATGGGATATATTTTATAGCAATTGAGGAGAAAAAGAGATAAATAAAGGAGAATCAGGATAAATGGTTTTTATTCCCAAGGGCATCACTAGGGGGTACACCGGTCCTCTTCTTCAGGAATAACGATGGGTTAATGCACCTTTAAATTGATTATCATTAGCTCAACATGATCATGATATAGAACATGTATCCCCAAAAATATATTGAGGACATGTCTGATCAGCTACGTTGAGAACAATACTTCTTCAAGGAGGATCTTCTATGAGAATATAGCTATTATAAGGTGAAGAATGTGGGTTTACCCAAGACTATTTTTCATACAGTGTATGAGAATTATGAGTCCATAGTAATGCCTTTTGGGCTCAGTAATACTCCAAAAAAAATTCACGAACTTAGTGAATGGAGTCTTTAGATATTTCCTCAATATATTTGTGGTAGTATTTATAGATGATAATCTAATACACATCAATATAAATGATGATTGTTAGGAGTATCTGAGAACTATGCTAAAGAAGATGTGAAGGGTGAAGCTTTATGAACTGTCTAATAGGTGTGCATTTTGATTGAAGGATATCACATTCAAGGGGTTTGTAATCAAATGTAATTTGATATTTGGGGATCATTTAAAGACATAATAAAATAAATGATTGTTGAGGCCAACATATATGTTATAGATCCTTATATTATACTAATTAGCTTATTATTAATGGTAATTTTTGAGACATTTATTACCATTATCAAACCCTCTTACCACACTTTATCATAAGGGAGTCATGTTTTCATAGAATAATAAATGTGAACAGAGAATCAATGAGATTAAAAGGAGGCATATCACTACCACAATACTCACACTAACCACAATTGGAGATATTTTTGAGGTATTCAATGACACATTGTAGAAGGGATTAAGATGTGTGTTAATGAAAAATGAAAAATTCATGGCATGTGCTTCACAGATGTTGAATCTTCACAAACAACAACTACCCACAACATGATATAGAGTTGTTTTGGTGATCTTATCTTGGAAAATATGGTCTCATTATCTATTTGTGGGAAATTTTGAATTATATAGGGATCACAAAAGCTTCAAAAAATATTCATAGAAAAAGAGCTTAATATGAACCAATGATGAAGGTTAGAGCTGATCAAGGACTATGAATGCTCAATTCACTACCATATTGCTAATGGAATTAACATAGTCAATGAACTATGTATGAAATAACTTTTATATTCATCAATTATGAGAATTGATAAGGATCCAACATTCATGGACATGAAAATAATGGACATTAGAATCATAAAAGAATAAACATCATCTATCTTTTAACAAATGATTTCTAGACCATATCTTTTTGAAAATATAGAGGCTTATCAAATAAATGATGTGTGAATTCAGAATAATGTGGGAAATATATAGAATGGGAAATACTTAGAGTTTAATGTCAATGAATATGGAATTGTGATATTTAGGACAAGGCTATGTGTTCCATTACATCCTATGTAAAATATGGAAATGTTGGACGATGCACATAGTTTGAATTTCTCAATTCTCTGTGAAGGAAAAAAGATGTATTATGATGTCTATGAAAACTATGGGTGTTAAATCATGTAGAAGTAGATCATTGAATATATATAAAATGGATTGGATTGTCTGAAAGTGAATACTGAAAGGCATAATTATAAAGCGATTAAAAAATAATTACCCATACCAAAATGGAAATTATAAAACATCAACAATGTATTTTTTACTGGACATCTGAAGGAATCGAAAGGAAACACTGATATCAAGGTTTTTATGGATCATCTAATTATTACTACAAACCTCATTATGATTTAAGTGGATTTATCACTGGGTCAAATTTCACAGATATACATAATTTAATAGGTGAGTATGCATTCAATACCACTATCAGTTGTGTCTGATCATGATCCAAGATTCACTTTTATGTTTTTTAAAAGTATCCAACAATATCTAAACACTGAGATGAACTTTACTGTGGATAATCACCCTAAAACTAACTTCTAATCTATGTAGACTATCCATACACTTGAGGATATGTTGGGGGAAATGTAAATTGACTTCAAAGGAGGATGGGATCAACATATTAATGTAGTCTATTTCTCTTAAAACAATTGTTTCCACTCGAGCATCCAAATGGATCCCCATGAAGATCATTTTGGGAATCGGTGTAGGACACCTACATGTTGGGATGATGTTGGGGAACACGAACAATAAGGTCCTTAAATGGTGAAAATTGTTAAGACCATTCACCATCACATAGAGGCTACTTAGAGTTGATAGAAGGGCTATGCTGAAAATCATCAATGAGACCTAGAGTTTTATGTTAGAGACATGGTATTCCACAACATATCTACATGGAAGATGGTGATGATATTTTCTAAAAAGGGAAATCTTTGTCCAATATATATCAACCCATTTGAGATCCTTTATTTCAATAGTTTGGGGGCCTATCGACTAACAGTACCACCTGACCTATCTTAAGTACATGCTTTTTTATATGTATCCCTCTTGTGAATGTACACACCATAACCCTCACATTTAATCAATACAATGTTGGAATAATTAGATATAGATCTTTCTAATTAATATTATCCATTTCAGATCATAGATCATAGAGAAAAAGATTATGAAATAATACAATGCAACTTTTTAAGGTGTTATGGAGAAACCACAAGTTTGAAGAAGAAACATGGGAACTAGAGGAGATGATGAAACAATGTTCCACTCATCGATTTTAGTATGGGAAAATAAAAATTTCGAGGGATAAATTTCTTAATGGGGGGGGGGGGTTGTAATGACCCGAACAATAATAAATAAAATTCACCCTTTGATTTAATTAAATGTCTTATGCAGCAATATTGTTATAGAAAACAGATGAATGTATTTTGATTTATTATGTCAAATTATATTTAAATGACCATTACATATATTTACATTTGATAATATAGCTATTGAATAGGGATAACATTGTTAGTATAATTATATTGTTTTATCAAATCCAATTGACATAGATAAAGGAAGTGATGACCTCAACTAGCAGGACCTTACCCTATGAATCCCATCTATCTGAGCATCAAATGGAGATATAATTTAGGGTATTATCCCCTTTCCAATAACATTATAATATCCCATAACTTAGTCATGAGAACCATTTATGAGTGATGTTCCAGCTCCTCAAGATCATGAACGAAACCATTTTTACCGAACCGCACCATGAAACACATATTAGGTTTATGAGATTTTTCATCTTGAGTGGAATCATAATCACTGGAACTGTCTTCTGAAACACTCCAGGTTTCTTTCATAGCTTTATTGTATTTTATGTCCTTATAGTCATATTTCCTTTTGAACTATAACTTCGGGCAGTCACCTTTGACATTTCCTTTCCTCTTGCATTCATAGCATACTATATCATCACTTTTATCAGTTATTTTCCAATCTTTTTTCCAATGACCTTTATTATCATTCTTTCCCTTATAGTTTGAATTTATGAAAAAAAATTTATTTCTATAAAAATTTATAAATCATCTATCTATTTGAGCCATCTCCGCATTGATAACTGATGCACATTCCTCGTAGCTTGAGCAATCACTATAATTTTGATGTTTTAATTTGTCCTTTTGTTTTGATGTATAAGTCTTGAAAGCTTCAGAATTTTTCCTTGGTTCATTATATTCTTTCTTGTTTACCTTCAGTTCCTCTTCAAACATCATCAACTTTCCAATTAGCTCCTTAACAGGTAGCTTTCCTATATCACATGATTCTCTAATTGAAACTAATGTGAATATCTATCTTTCTGGCAGACATCTTAGTATCCTCATGATTTTTTCTATTACAGGAACAACTTTTCCATGTGAGATCATTGTTTTTAAAAATTCGTTGAACTTGAGATATATGCAAGAAATTGGTTCATCTGTATTCATTTTAAAATTATAATACATAATAGTGTAGGTATTCAATATCATTTCCTTAACATTGGTTGTTACCTCATGGGAAATAGCCAAACTATCCCATATTTTATAAGCAGTCGTGTAAGAATATATTCGATTAAATTATTCATCTCTTGAAGCACAATAGATTTAATTCATTGAATAACACATATTATTGTAAGAAGTTTTTATAGGTTCATCCCAAGCAGTTATTTTAGTTTCTAGAATCTTATTCTGAGTCTCTATAGCATTCGTGATATCATATCCCATAATATCTAAATGAATTTCCATTTTCAGTTTACATTGGGAATAATTACCACCATTAAATATGGGTGTCTTGTTAGTAGATGCACCTTCTAATCTGTTATCCATAATACTTATGTTTAAAAAGATATATAAAGATGTAAAAATTTATAATTAACAAATATTTTGAGATCTTTAAGGCACAACTAAAATCAATGTTAAAAACATTTCACAAACAGAGTAGTTTTGAAAATCGAACCTCTGATACCAAATGTTGGTTAGAGTGGACACTCAAGAGGGGGGGGGGGGGAGATGAATTGAGTACCAATTAAAATTTTCATTAAACTGATTTGTACTAAAATCCCCTATTCATAAAACTAGTTAAACTGTATAAAATTTATAAAGATTGTAAATGTTAAATTAGTTTCTCCAAGATTGATCACTTCTCAGTTAACTTAATCATTTGAATATGTTAGATTTTTAAAATACCATAGTAATTTGCAATGAGTACAAACACTTTCTAGTTAAATTATCAGAGTTTCTTTAAAACATATTTATATTTAATGTATGTAGAAGTAGAATATTTAAAGTAGTTTTAACAAAGATAAAAAAGCACAGTTGTTTAAAATAAGAGGTTCAGTCTCAAGCTGAGACTTATCCCTCTCAAATAGTTTGTATAAACTATAATTAACAACCTGGATCTATTGTTTTACAGTAGTAGGAAGACTGTTTATGTCCTCATACCTCTACTAATGTTCTATGTGGGAAAACAAAACAACAGCACATAGGCTGTCCAGGTCACAGATGGCCTCTTCCAAAATTCAAAGTGGGATACAATAAGTTGTAAAAAGATTAGTGTGAGAATTTAGTATCATCTAGTTCTTCCCAAGAGTTAGTGTGTGTCAAAATAGATAGATGCACACACACTTCTCAAAAGATAAATAAGAGTTCACTACCAAGAAAATAAATGGAAAATGAGTTCAGAATGCCCTGAGTGATTGCAGATGTGGTCTGGACTCATTTGGATGTTGCCGATGGTATTTGAGTCCTTTCTGGTGGGGATGACACAAAACAGAGTGTCATTGTTCTCAGCTATAGTTATTCATCGTTGTGCATACAATATTTAGTATGCACGACAACTTGGATTCAGTGTTTGTTCCAGGTAGATGATCTTCTTGAAGCTCTCTGGTTTTCACAGGTGTTCTTCAAGTTTTCCATTTGTTTCATGGTTCTTCATACACATGTATGTACTCATCTTCTTATGTGTTTCTGTATATTTATATTTTTGTGTCGTCTTATCTCTGTTCACTACAGATAGATCTTCCTTTTAATTCCTTGAGGTTTGGAAAAAAGAATAATTTCTTTTTGACAGGTACTAGGTATGGTTCCATGACATACAAAACCAACATTAATTAATATCCGGTGTATTAAATTATTAAAATATGATTGTTGGAATTAAGTAACAGTTAAAAGAAATTAAAATAGTTTTCATGACTGTCGTTGAGTCATGAGATCAGTAGGTCACATTAATTTTCATCGATATCGGTAGGTCATTTGATTAGCATCGGTATTGGTTGGTCATGTGTTCTGCATCAGCTTCGTTAGATCATATGATCATCATTGATATTACTTGAACATTTGGTCCGCATCGGTGCAACAGTTCTTATCCGTGTGACCGTTGTCATTTGTGAGACTGTTCTCATCAGTGTGACGTTTCTCATCTGTGCAACCATTTTCATTAGTGGGACCGTTATCATCTGTGTGAATGTTCTCATCGGTGTGACTGTTGTAATCAGTGAGACCATTGTCATCGGTGCGACCATTATCATTGGTACGACCATTGTCATCGGTGAAACGGTTCTCATTGGTGAATCCATTGTCATCGGTGAGACTATTCTCATCGATTCAACTATTGACATCAGTCGCTCATTCATTTTACTATCAGTGACTCAAGAAAAATATAAAATTTGCACAGAGTGTATTTATAAACCAGAATAATTCCAGGTCAATAGTAGTCCATATGTAATCGTAGATAATCATATGTAGAGAAGATTAGACTTATATAAACATATTTATAACAAATAGAATAAATGGAAAAATTGATATATATAAAACAATGATTTGTGATTATAAAAACTACTATCACATAGAGAGTTCAACAGTTGGTATAAGATTAAATGTTTAGTAATTTTCATGATTAGGATTAGAAAAATATCCTAAAAGCCTTAAGAATAAGACTATGTATAAGAAACCAACCCTATATTTTTGTAAATATATATTAAGTGTTTTTTATGAAAATTTATCGTTATCTAGATATTATAAGTGGATGTGTTTCTAGAAGAGATGTACCTAGGAGTAATAAAACTAAAAAGGAGTTCAGGGCGTAACTCGAGGAAACCTAGTACATAATAAATGGACTTACTACACACCTATTTTGACACTCTTAGGAGATATTCTATGGTAAATTTAAAATCTCATTATGAACCATTAGTAAAAGAAATAAAAAATTCCAATAAGAAAATATGTTAGGAAATATATCATGGATAATATAGATTGAAGTATGGAAATCCATAAATCATAGAAATAAATTTAATTTATAGGTTATCCCATTATTTCCCATGGATTCCCCTTTATGAGTTTTATACATTAAAATAATCATCACAAATTTTATTTTATTCTAGTTAATTAAATAAAATTAGCGAAATTAATAAAAAAAAATGAAAAAAACAATCGGATGACTTCCACAATGAGATTCCCAACTAGATGGGACTAAGAATCATGAAATTTATTATCATACTCTCTCATAATACTCATGATATGAATAGAAACTTAGATAAAAAAGAATGAAGAAGTCCCCTAATAAATATCAACCATAATAGAGAGTTTCATGCGATAAAGGCCTCCAACATTCAATGGATTATCTAATCCCTTATTCACAGGAAAATTGATCAAATCTATTTAGAAGACATTTTCCAACCATCAACGTTCCATGAAATATTAGGTTCTACTAAAAAATTTTTGTATGGAGGGAGAATATGATTATTGGTGGACACTGATCAAGAATACAATGCCCGATGAAGAGATATAGGTGAAGGAGTGGAATGAATTTTGGAAAAATATTTCTATAAATATTTTCCTCACACTCTCTATATTCCAATGGAAAGGGATTTACTAGCCCTAAAGAAAAAATATGAAAAATATATTGGTTATTATAAGGAAATCAACCAAATACATTCTGGATATGCCTTTATATTATTCACTACACTTGAATGGTTGTTTGAACACTTCTTTTGTGAGATAAATCATAGCCAATGAAAGGAACAGGAGATCCCTAACATTGATAGATATGTGGAAATAGTCTAGAGTCCCCTTATTGTAAAAATGATGATTGGTGAATCTCAAGTGTATAATGGGGATAAGAAGTGGAATGTGGAGTTTAATTCTAGTCATTTGATGGTGAAATCTAACAGTGCTAATAAATTTCCCCATCCCACATGTTAATTGTGGGAATGGAAGCTCCCTGTAAATTTCCTAGGGGGGAGGCCAAGAACTGAATAATGTTCAGAAAGGACGTGAACCTTGGTAACAATTATCAACTGGAGAAACACACTAATGTGATGGAGGAATGGAATGCACTGGTCAACCATTAGTTTATTTTTCATATCATCAACATCAAGGAACCATGGCATTCTGAAAAAAATCCTTAACACAATGGTTTTTAGAGACAACCTATAACCACCAAGTCACTAAGGGATAACTTTCTACATCACAACCACCTAGGTGGATCCTGATAATGAAGTGGGGACACGTATCCTAGTAAATCATTCAAGAATAAAGAAATTTTACTTTTTCATTCTGGATCTTCACATTCCTTGATACCATGAATGTTTAGTAGATCTTTTAAAACCCCACTATAAATCACGGAAGTAGAGATGTCAGTGAAAACATAAAATGAGGAAATTATTGCATCTCATGCATATAACTCCTCCCCTATAATCATTTTTGGGATAAACACCCCATCATTCTGTTTCATACTTCCTTTGTGTAATTTGATTCAATTCTAGTCATTGATTGGATTTCCCTATATAGGTCAAACATAAATTTCCATGAGAAATGAATCACTCTCCATATTGCAAATCGACCTGGATTCTATACCTATTTCAAGGAGGGGGATGAATATTATTTTTCACTAATATATCAAGCATGGATATTATTTCCCTACGAGAAAGTGTATCTATCTTAAATTATTGAATCTTAGGAAAGAACCATCATAAAATATATTTCTATTGTGAGGGAATATGTTGATGTGTTTAATGAGGAATTTCCTGGTATTCCTCCGAGAAGAGAGGTTGAATTTTAAATCAGGATTATACCTAGATCATTACAAATATCTAAAACTTTATATGGGATATATTTTATAGCAATTGAGGAGAAAAAGAGATAAATAAAGGAGAATCGGGATAAATGGTTTTTATTCCCAAGGGCTTCACTAGGGGGTACACCGGTCCTCTTCATCAGGAATAACGATGGGTTAATCCACCTTTAAATTGATTATCATTAGCTCAACATGATCATGATATAGAATATGTATCCACAAAAATATATTGAGGACATTTCTGATCAGCTACGTTGAGAACAATACTTCTTCAAGGATGATCTTCTATGAGAATATAGCTATTATAAGGTGAAGAATGTGGGTTTACCCAATACTATTTTTCATACAGTGTATGAGAATTATGAGTCCATAGTAATGCCTTTTGGGCTCAGTAATACTCCCAAAAAATTCGTGGACTTAGTGAATGGAGTCTTTAGATATTACCTCAATATATTTGTGGTAGTATTTATAGATGATATTCTAATACACATCAAAATAAATGATGATTGTTAGGAGTATCTGAGAACTATGCTAAAGAAGATGTGAAGGGTGAAGCTTTATGAACTGTCTAATAGGTGTGCATTTTGATTGAAGGATATCACATTCAAGGGGTTTATAATCAAATGTAATTTGATATTTGGGGATCATTTAAAGAAATAATAAAATAAATTATTGTTGAGGCCAACATATATGTTATAGATCCTTATATTATACTAATTAGCTTATTATTAATGGTAATTTTTGAGACTTTTATTACCATTATCAAACCCTCTTACCACAAATTATCATAAGGGAGTCATGTTTTCATAGAATAATAAATGTGAACAGAGATTCAATGAGATTAAAAGGAGGCATATCACTACCACAATACTCACACTACCCACAATTGGAGATATTTTTGAGGTATTCAATGACACATTGTAGAAGGGATTAAGATGTGTGTTAATGAAAAATGAAAAATTCATGGCATGTGCTTCACAGATGTTGAATCTTCACATACAACAACTACCCATAACATGATATAGAGTTTTTTTGGGGATCTTATCTTGGAAAATATGGTCTCATTATCTATTTGTGGGAAATTTTGAATTATATAGGGATCACAAAAGCTTCAAAAAATATTCATAGAAAAAGAGCTTAATATGAACCAGTGATGATGGTTAGAGCTGATCAAGGACTATGAATGCTCAATTCACTACCATATTGCTAATGGAATTAACATAGTCAATGAACTATGTATGAAATAACTCTTATATTCATCAATTATGAGAATTGAGAAGGATCTAACATTCATGGACATGAAAAGAATGGACATTGGAATCATAAAGAAATAAACATCATCTATCTTTTAACAAATGATTTCTAGACCATCTCTTTTTGAAAATATAGAGGGTTATCAAATAAATGATGTGTGAATTCAGAATAATGTGGGAAATATATAGAAAGGGAAATACTTAGAGTTTAATGTCAATGAAGATGGAATTGTGATATTTAGGACAAGGCTATGTGTTCCATTACATCCTATGTTAAATATGGAAATGTTGGATGATGCACATAGTTTGAATTTCTCAATTCTCTGTGAAGGAAAAAAGATGTATTGTGATCTCTATGAAAACTATGGGTGTTAAATCATGTAGAAGGAGATCATTGAATATATATAAAATGGATTGGTTTTTCTGAAAGTGAATACTGAAAGGCATAATTATAAAGCGATTAAAAAATAATTACCCATACCAAAATGGAAATTATAAAACATCAACAATGTATTTTTTACTGGACTTCTGAAGGAATCGAAAGGAAACACTGATATCTAGGTTTTCATGGATCATCTAATAATTATTACAAACCTCATTATGATTTAAGTGGATTTATCACTGGGTCAAATTTCACAGATATACATAATTTAATATGTGAGTATGCATTCAATACCACTATCAGTTGTGTTCGATCAAGATCCAAGATTCACTTTTATGTTTTTTAAAAGTATCCAACAATATCTAAACACTGAGATGAACTTTACTGTGGGTAATCACCCTAAAACTAACTTCTCATCTATGTAGACTATCCATAAACTTGAGGATATGTTGGGGGAAATGTAAATTGACTTCAAAGGAGGATGGGATCAACATATTAATGTAGTCTATTTCTCTTAAAACAAGTGTTTCCACTCGAGCATCCAAATGGATACCCATGAAGATCATTTTGGGAATCGGTGTAGGACACCTACATGTTGGGATGATCTTGGGGAACACGAACAATAAGGTCCTTAAATGGTGAAAATTGTTAAGACCATTCACCATCACATAGAGGCTACTCAGAGTTGATATAAGGGCTGTGCCGAAAATCATCAATGAGACCTAGAGTTTTATGTTAGAGACATGGTATTCCACAACATATCTACATGGAAGATGGTGATGATATTTTCTAAAAAGGGAAATCATTGTCTAATATATATCAACCCATTTGAGATCCTTTATTTCAATAGTTTGGGGGCCTATCGACTAATAGTACCACCTGACCTATCTTAAGTACATGATTTTTTATATGTATCCCTCTTGTGAATGTACACACCATAACCCTCACATGTAATCAATACAATGTTGGAATAATTAGATATAGATCTTTCTAATTAATATTAGCCATTTCAGATCATAGATCATAGAGAAAAAGATTATGAAATAATACAATGCCACTTTTTAAGGTGTTATGGAGAAACCACAAGTTTGAAGAAGAAACATGGGAACTAGAGGAGATGATGAAACAATGTTCCACTCATCGATTTTAGTATGGGAAAATAAAAATTTCGAGGGATAAATTTCTTAATGGGGGGGGGGGTTGTAATGACCCGAAAAATAATAAATAAAATTCACCCTTTGATTTAATTAAATGTCTTATGCAACAAAATTGTTATAGAAAACAGATGAATGTATTTTGATTTATTATGTCAAATTAGATTTAAATGACCATTACATATATTTACGTTTGATAATATAGATATTGAATAGGGATAACATTGTTAGTATAATTATATTGTTTTATCAAATCAAATTGACATAGATAAAGGAAGTGATGACCTCAACTAGCAGGACCTTACCCTATGAATCCCATCTATCTGAGCATCAAATGGAGATATAATTTTGGGTATTATCCCCTTTCCAATAACATTATTATATCCCATAACTTAGTCATGAGAAAAACCATTTATGAGTGATGTTCCAGCTCCTCAAGATCATGAACGAAACCATGTTTACCGAACCGCACCATGAAAGTCCAACCATCGAGCACCTTACTCTAAGTAAATTTTCTGGTGTATTCATTGGATATGTATCAACACCCTATCATTTCATGTATGTAAATTATTTTATATATTATAATGAATATATTTTTGTTATATTAATTTTATTTTATAAATGATTTTAATTTTGATACAATAAATCACATATAGTACATTTGGGTTTAATTGAAATTCAATTAAGGTGTTTATTCGGATAAATTAATTGATTTTTTAAATAAATATTATTTTTATAAAATTATTTTTATTAATTATTAATAAAAATAAAATATTTTATATTTTTTATGAAGTAAAATGTAGTTTTTATAAGGTTTTAAATACTGTTATTGTTAATAAAGCCCAAAAATTTCAATAAATTTTAGATATAGTCTTAAAAGTGATAATAAAAATATTTAGAAAAATATTTAGATAAATTTTATTTTATTTTGGAAGTCATATTTTCGAAATTATCCAATAGTGATGTTTTATTAATTTTCTTAGATAATAGGTTTTTTGTGTTAAAATTAAATACCGTATAAATATAATTTGTGTATTATGACATCATAATGACCCAAATGTTATATAATAAATACTATATAGATTATCAATGACCATATTTATATATTATAATTTTAAAAAAATATGATTTTACATTTTTTTTATTTATTTTCTAAATCCATTTTGAATCCTCTAAAACATTTAATGTGTTTTATGGTTTTAATATAATTTCTTTAGGAGTATGACTTACCTACACATAATAAATGGAATTAATAATTTAATTTATTCCCTTTAACTTATAAAATATTGTAAACCAATCCAATTTGATCAAAATCATGGGAAAAAAGGGACGGTTAGTGGTTTTGGTCATTTTATTATGTAGATTCAAAAATCAAAATAAGAAAGAAATCCCCATATTTTCCAATATAAAGTCTACCAATATCACAATTATATTCACTGAAATTCATTATAGAAAGAAAAAACTCTTCACTAAACCTTATAGATTCCTCCCAAGGCTCCCATGAGATCTTAATAAGCCCCTCCTAATATTTTGAAGTCCAAAGTCTAGTAAGGGTCCTTCCTCTCATTCTTTAAATTCATTCACCGAATTTAGAATTTGTCTTCTTAATTTCAATTTTTTATGATTGAACTTATTTAAAGAAATACCCTATTTCCAAATTTATTTTATTTTTATGATGAATATTTTTTTATTTATCATTTTTACCGTTACCTAATTCATTACCATGAAGAATGTTCGTAATGGATTTCTCTCTTCACATTTCCATTCAAGAACTTATTTATGTTATGTCCTTTAAATTCCATTTTCTTGAGAGGTAATTTATTATGCTATATTACCCATACATTATAATTAATTTTTAACATATTATAACTACTTTAACTATCATTAACCCCCAATAACCATTTCTATACACCCTTTATACTAATGAAATATAGTTTGGATTCTTTTATTTATTCATTTTTATCAACTACCTTATAAAATATAATTACAAATTCATATTGCTGGGATATTATTTTCCATTTCCCTATTTCATCCAATTTTATATCTATGTAATCAGAGACACATTTATCTATCATCAACCAATTTTGATGAATTTTTATGTGACACTATTATGCTGCCAAAATTTCATAGTGATTTTCCATGCCAAGACAATTATGTACATAATACCATACCAATTTCATATCAAGGGAGTTCACCATTATACACACATATTTTTTTATTTAGGACTTAAATATATTTATACTATACTAATTTATAATGTAATAAATCATGATGATGAATAAATCTATTTTTTATGATCTATGAGTGACACTTAAGTATGAGAATGAAATGGATATTATATGTGAACCCAAATTGCACTCCAACACATTAGGAAATTCTATGTATGATGATATATCATGTTGGGACATGGAGTGATCCTAATTCCTTTATGGAAATTTTTCCATATTGTGGTCTTGGTGGATATATTCGTCACTTTTGTTTATTATTTGGTTTTTTATGTAGTTTCCACATTTACTATGTTATGATTATAATTCTATATCACGCCTTTTTATTCATGTAACTTAAATTAATCATTATCATTCCTATTGTCTAACATGTATCCCTTATGCCATTCTTATTCCTTTATTGGGATTTATAAATCACTCCTTTCTTATGTATGTCCCCAGGTTATCCCAAGCAGTTTTATGTTTGGAGGAGTATTTGGATCAGTTTAAAGATGTATTCAATAAAGATATTATATTCCTTATTTTATATTCTTATGTAATGTTCTTAATCCCTAAATACAGGAGAATTATTGATCATATGGGTTGTATAAAATGTATTTATATATAATAAATCACATATTAATGTTATATAAAGAGTAGTTTTCATATATTTGGTATTGTAGAATGTATCTCTAAAAAGGATAGAACTGTAAAATAAAGGGAAGAAATAAGTATATGTGAATGTTTTTACTGAAGATAGTGACCATGCTGAGGGGGAGTATAATGTCTTTATAGATGTTGACACTAGAAAAAATATTTCTCATGAGTTAGAGGCTTCAAAAGGTGTGGGGGAGCTTGTCATGGAATCTGATATGGATGAAGATGAGCCTATATAGAAACCATCTACTGAGATATATTTTTAAGTACTTGAGGTTAAAACAAATGGGAACCCTATAACTGATGTCAATGTTAGAGAATGTTTTTGTGGAAATATTTACCTATTTATGGATAAAAATAAAACGATGTTAAGATTGCAAGAGAAAATATGGAGAATTTAGTAACTGGAAATGTAGTAGTATCTCATGTTTGATGAAATCATCCAGTTTTTTATGAGAATATCCCTCCAAAAATTATCAAAGAAAATAATTTCTTATTAAAATCATCAAGTGACACTAAAATGATACCATATGTTGGCACTATGATGGAAGATTCTTCCCAATTAGTAAACAATGATTAAACCAATTTAGAATTTGTATATAAATTAAATGGCTTTTATTTCAAAAAGTTTAATGAATTTGAAATCTAATAAGTGGAGATAAATGATCTCAAGTGTGAGATAATGAACCTAAGCCAATTTTTTATGTTTTAAGTATATTTTAGTAACTGTAAATAATTTTTATAGAATAATTAATTTAATTTCTACTCAATATAATCTGTTAATAAATCTTCAATTTTTTGGTCGAAGAATGAATATACTATGTCATAAGTGTGGGGGTGAATTTTGTTCTGGTAATTTTCTTCACTTAAAATCACATTTTTTATGGTCTCAATGATCCTTATATTTATTTATCACATGAAAAAACAAAAATAAATTTTTTATGAAAAAATATAATATAAGTAATTTATAGTGGTTTTAGGAAGAAAAACACCCTAGTCCACTCCACCAACACTCAAATCAATGATCTTGTTGAATTTACAAGAACCAGTTTTTTTCTAGAGGATGAATGACTATGTGCCAGAAGCTATCAAATAGTATAGAAAAATGTGATTTTTCATGGACCATCAAGGATTTAGAAATCAAAATCCTTCAACACTAAATATATAGAGTGATTACATAGAGTAGTAGGAAACAATACGAATGATTACAAAGGAAGTACACATTTATTAGATGAAATAGACATTAGATGAAGAAATTTACAGAGAATATCTACTAAGATTATCTCTGTTAGTTATTCATTTGAAAAATATTATACTTCATACACAAAAAAGTTATATGAATATTCAATTATTTTAAACCATATTTTATATGAATAAAATATAATCTATTTTTCATGTACATGTTTATGCATCTCTTTCGTGCATCATATAAGTTTTCTATTTATATATGGATTATTAAATTTTATATTAAGAACTCTTTTTGATAACAATGATAAGGAATATAATCCTTTTGTAAAACTAATGTAGGATCTTATATGTTTGTGTCCTATATTTCTAAATATAGAATGAACTCTGATAACAGAGATGGTAAAATACTTCTTTATTTAAATTTTCTATTCTTGGGGAAATGATGTATGTTCAAAATCAAAATTCATTATTTAGAAAACTAAATTTTTTGATAAATTTAATTGCAAATTTTATATTATCACATAATCTTACCAATATAAAGAAGTATAATCATAATGATCCTTCATAATATAACTTCATCGTCAAAAGATAAATCATTCTTCATAAGACAAAGTATGGAATTACTATTATTGTAATATAGTTTTTTCTTACCAAAAATTGAAATATAATATTTATCTATCATAAGATAAATTAATTCTGTTTTTATTGGATTTCTATAAAATAATTATGTGATGAATATCTTAATAAAAAAATACATTACTAAGATTCTATCTAACTTAGCTTACAAAACATTAATTCTATGAACGAAACATCATTTAATTTATATGAAAATTTACTTATATAGTAAGATAATAAGTTGTGATGAGATTTAGTAAGATAAAATCTTTTAGTGAAAACTTGATATTACTACTTATGTACATAATATTCTTCAAAAGGTAGTTCTTTTACATGTAAGATAATCCTAACATGTAAGATAAATTTATTTTATAGAAAAAGAAATTCCAAAATCCATAAAGTGAATTTTTTTGTGCTTTCAGGGTAAATTATATTAACACATTATCCATATAAGAAAAATTCATATCCACATAAGAAGAATTATTTTTGCAATTTATTCAACAATAAAGTAATAAATTTTAATAATGGTTAGAAATAAAATCCTTTTATACTTAAAATAACTCATTAGTAAATTAATAGGGATTTTCCAAATCATAAAAACACATAAAATTCTGATATATGTTAGAATGATATATGAATTTCTAATAATATCTCCCACATTGATGATCAAGAAACCCATAATCAGGTCATTAAAAAATAATATTTTTTCAAAAAATATTTTAAATCAATGTTTTTTAAATGTTGAAGTCTCTTTTCCCATAAACAATGTTTTGGAATTCCTATACCCATTTTCATAAAACCAAAAATATTAAATAAATAAGAGTAAAATATTTATTAAATAATATGAAATATTGTAAACAATTAGATTAACATTTATTTAATTTGAAGAGAATTTTGAATTAACTTGATAAGAAGAAACAAATTTCCAAATAAAACATTAGAAATAGAAAAATATGTAATAATTGAGAAATAAAACATAAAAGTGAGGTGAGGAAAAAAAATAGTGAAATTTTAATTAGTAAATATCCAAGAAATCATTAAGAAATTCATGAAAATATAGAATCGACTTAAATGTTTATAAACAACCCAAGAAATATTAATTAAATAATATAGGTATGAAATAAAATTTTCCATTTAGGTTAGTGTTCATAGGACAATGCATTGGAGGTGGTTTCATGGAGGATTTGGGATAGTCCAAGGGTAAGGATAAAGTAGGAATCATGGATTCACAAAATTCTCCATAGATACCCCCTATGGGTCATGATATCCAAAGGAACCTCTCAGTATAGATGTATCATGGGGTCACATTATGACCATAATAGATTGAATTCCTATAGAATCATGTTGTTCTCAAGTTAGATCAAAATTATTTATGATAGAGAAAGGTAACCTGGTTGACGTATAAGGAGATATCATCAATGTTTCAATGCTATTATTCATATTCAACTCAGATTTAATCTCAATAGGAAATTTTTATTTCATTTAACTACTAAATTTGGACTGGGTGACAATTATGCATGAAAGGACCATCTAAATGTCTCCCTTGAATGTAAAATAACGAATCCACATACATGTAAATCTTGTTGAAAATATCATTATTGTGATAATAAATCAAGGATATTAATGAATTCTAGGAATTTCAATAAATTTTTCCATAAATATATAGGAAAATAACCATTCATAGGAAAACTATGAATTAAATTATTTATAAATTCTAACTGGACATCCAAAAAACACAAGGAATTGGTTGGTGGTGCGTAAATAGTAGAGGCTACAACAACTTCATTACCTTTGGAGGAAATATGACACTCTTTTGGATTAGAAAAATGCATCTTCTTCCTTTGATGAAAAATTTGATAGCATTGACTATGTTACCAACCGATGGAGGGGGAATTTATTTTCTTCCAAAGAAGAAATGTTTTCAGATAAATATCCAACCATTTTACAAAGGAATGTAATAATGGATCTTGTATCATTATGAGTTTTCACAGAAGAATCTTTAAACATTTTCACACTATATGTAGTTAGTATATTGATATCATTATGAGACAGATCTACACTGGTTAGGGATTTACATGTACTGATTGGAATAATCCTGATCTATACAAAAAAATCCTGTTGAGACACTTTCAATATAACATGTGAATTAAATTCACACTACATAGAATCAATTCAAACTATCAGGGAATACTAATAATAATAAACAACATCCATCTTATAATTAATCATTGAGTGATTAAAATCACTATTTTTAGGGTTCCCCAGTAGACTCCCTTGAACATTTTTTTAGAATAGATATGATCACAATTTTTATCCCATCAAATTAATATTTGGGGGAGAGATTTGAATAAGAAGTAGGTAATATTTTGATACAGAATAACTATCTCAAGATCAATTAATTAGGGTTTATACATCATCTTTTTAAACTATTGTTTCTTATAGAGTGATAACCTCTACACAAGGCACAATAACTTTATTCATAAACAAATTAATTTTTGGCATCAAATCAGTAAACCCAGAATGAATCCACTCATAAACGTCATTAATTTATTTTTTATGTATCTCACATCTACTATAATCTACATCCAAAAAGTTGTCTAAGGTACATATTGAGGCATTGTGACCTCCAAATACTTATCCACATATTGATTTTATTCAATATTCTAATTTTTTCTATTATATAGACTTATATTGTCCCATCATACATTGATTTATATTTCTTTTTAGGATTCAAAAAATCCCTCATTTTATTATAACATCTCTATATAAAGGGTTTAAAATTAAATTTTTTTGAATAATTTATCTTATTATGATTTTTTAAGATATTATCCTATCATGTATATAGTATCCATCATACATATACATGGAATTATAAAATTATGTGTTCAATGTTTATCATAGTATGTTACACACTATCAGAGGAAATGAATTATTGATTCTCCATATACTCAATTCAAATATTTCAAATATAATAAAACTAATAAGAAGATGTTATATTATCAAATTTAAATTTATAAAATATTTTCAAATGAAATAAATTTTTTTTTGAAGAAGATAAGTGTTACATAAAAGTAACATATTTAATCTTATCATAATGAATTATCTTATAAAATTATGATGCCAGTTTAAGATATGCTTTGTCACACTATATCTCTTGGGATGTTATATTATGTTGAATAATACTATCAGTTGAATATATTATGAATAATGTCATAATTACTTTTATAATATCATGATATGTCATTTTGTGATTTTATAGTTTATCTGTAAAGGGATGACCTATTTAAGGAATGGTTTAAAATTATTGTATATCTCTTTTACCATGAATTGATGGATATGAAGAACACGAATATTTTTCACATCATTATAGAATATGTAATTTCTATATATTGAAATATTGGATGCATGAATTTAATTTTATATCTTATCAACTTATCAATGGATGTATTTTTCAAATGCTATGATTATCTTGTGTTATTTTGAAAATGAGATAAAAAGGAAAAGTTAGATGCCTTATAAAAAATGATGGCTATAGATAGATTAGTGGAATGATTAGAACAAACATACATATCAATAATCTAACTATATGTACATTGAAAAGATCAAACATATACACTTTTTTGTGCTTAACGATTTTCTAGTAGCACTTTAGAGAATCTTGAGCTACACTTTAAGACTATCATCTTATCAGTATGTATTTTCCACAACTATCATTTTCTGGTTATATCTATTTGTTGTTATTTTTCTTTCAAAATTTTATTAATTATATTTTTTATAAACTTGTTATAAGAGTGTGTTTTGAGATCTAGTGAACTTATTATAATCTAATAGCCTGGTTGAATGATCTAAGACATTTTTGATAAGCTAAACTTACTTGTACTTAGCTATGAGACCCCAGTAAAAGGGATGTTCTATGAAAATCACCAAATTCATGCAGTATAGTGTTGGTGAAGTGGAAAAGGGTATTTTTAATCACCAATCTACCACACATATCATATTTTAAAAATATTTCTTTTTTGTTTTTATGTCACATTTTAAATTAAGTAAAAATATTTTATCAATAATATCTGATGAGGGAAGCTTTCTGTATTGAACTTTTTTGGAACTCAATTCAACCCCTCTGGAGTTTTCAGCTTTCCACTGTCTAGGACAACAATTTATATTAGAGATTATGACTCATGATGTCAAAATTATCAATAGTTGAAGTCCAGTGTTATATTTTCAAATGGATTCTACTATTGATAACCAATAACTTAATTCAATACTAAGATGTCCTTAATTTAATGGAAAAAACTATGACATATAGAAGGATCCCCTGACAATCTATATGAACAATCATGGATTGAATTATTATCTCAAAAAATTAAAACCCTATGAAATTCCTAAGATAGAACCTAAATCATGGGATTCAAAAATTATGGAATAAAAAAACTTTAATTCCAAATATATGAATTCTAGAATTTGTGTATTAGGATTAGATGAATTCATCAATGTTTCCCAATGTCAAACAACTCATGAAATACGAAACACTATAATAGTTTCATGTGAACGTACTGAAAACTTGGAGGATATTTGATATAATAAAACCAAGAATAAATTAATGAAATTAAAAATGGATTAAGGGTATTGTATGACCCAACTAATTGGAAGGATCACTAATATTGTTTATAATATTTCTTCTCTAAGAACACCTATAATTAAACCAAAATAAGCATTGAATGTTCATATCGTTTTATAACCAATGTAGTGTTGAATATCAACTTCTATCATAAAATCTATATACGTAACTAACTTTAATATAAAATATCTCATCATAGATATTATGATTTATGAAGGTGAAATTGAAGTAGAGTTATGTTCATAAAAAGATGAAGGAAAAAATGCTTCCAGGAAAGATTTGACTTATATGGATGGCATGGAGAAGAAAAGAATACAAATGTCTGAAACATATGAATAAGAATACTCCTAATGAAAATATAGATCTAATAGTGATCTTACATAGTATTATTTAACGTTTGAAAATATCTATAACAAGAGAAGGTGCTTCAAAAGACCATTTGATAAATATAAGAATCATGATGATATCTCTAAAAAAATTAAGAAGTATTGAGTGAAAAAATCTAGGTTATATCAATCCTGATTTTCCATAGGATAAGGATGATAAAAATATAGAAAATAAATACATCAAGAAATACAGTTATAAGAAATATCTAAATAAATCTATAAAGGTAACTTTGGGTGCTTTTGAATATTCTAGTGATTACACATCATAAGAATCAAAATTTGAAACACACAATCAAAAGGAAAACATATACACTATAAACAATTTATATAAGGGTAAAAACCATATGAATAATTGTTTTTTTGAGACAAGTGAGTGGATATTTCACACATATTTATTCACAATCCTATATTGCTATAGGCAATGTAAATTTTTTTGACAATATAGAAGAAAAAATAGTTAAAATCCAATCTATTGGAAATTCACAATCAATTATTATCAACAATGTACATTATGTTAAAGGATTCTTGAAATACCTGATAATTATCTCTCAATATTTTGAGGATGTTTATACTTTTTTGTTTGTTTAAAAATTATTATTTAGTTTTCAAGGATCAATATCTCATGTTTTAGGAATCTAGAACAAATAATTTCCATACACTAGATCTCAACTATTTGTTTTTTGAAAAAATGAAAATTATTTGATTTCTTAAATTGATGAATCATTGATTTCATATAGATGTCTTGGTAATTATGATGTACATCAAAAAAATATCAAAAATTTATAAGATTTTTTACTTTCTTAACCTTAAAATAGATAAAAACATGATTTGGGGTTCATGTAGAATGGGAAATAAACAAAAGTATTCTAATTAAGTAATCAATGGTTTTGAAATATCTACACCTCTAGAACTTATCCATATGGATCAATTAAAACCTACTATAAATGAATGTATTTCTAGAAATTCATTAGTTTATGTTTTTCTTGATGATTTCTTGAGATTTATAGGGGTTTACATTTTAATACATAATAATTAATCTTGTTCTATATTTAATATCTTCAGTATTCATGGGGAAAATTAATGGTACAAAAAAAAATTGGAATTTAGAAGAGAATGAGGATGTGAATTTAAGAATGATGAATCTCTTTCATATTTATATAAAAAGGAATTAAACATACTTTCTCTACCACTAGTAATCCTCAGAAGAATAAATTTTTTGAGGGGGGGGAATATGACTTCACCTGAAAATTATATGACAATATTATTTGAATATAACATTCCCACTCATTTTTAAGTTGAATCTATTAGTACAACATGTTATGTAATTAACAATTTTATAATAAGACCTATCGTAATGAAAAAATCATAAATGTTATGGAATAAAAATCCAAAAGATAGGATACATAAAAGTATTTATATGTAAGGTTTATATTATTAACACTAAAGGTAATAAGAGAAATCTTGATCTAATGTTTGATGAAGGTCTCTAAATAGGTTACTCTAATACCTCCAAATACTCTAGAGTTTTAATAAATTTTAATTATTTTTGAAGAATAAATTCATTTGATATTTGATAAAAGTGAATCTTTTGATTAGAAAATGATTCAAACTAGTGAAAAAAATTCCAACAATGATATGTAACCGAAACACCTGTTTAACCACTACAATAAAGATTATGATATTTAACTTTATTAGTTAAAAAACCAATGAAGGGATGAAAATAGAGAACCATATAGTTTATTTCTTAGATTACATCTAAATATTAAATAATATCCATTAGAAATTGTTATATAATGCATAGATAATGGAGTTATAACGAGAAGAAATATATGAAAACTAGTAGAATTCTCCACATAAATACAATAACTAGATCCTAAATAAGTAGAAGAACAATTATTGGATTGAAGTCTGTTATTGACTAGGAAATAAGAGTTAAATCAAATAGAAAGGACCAATTTTTGGGAATGATTTGAAAAACCAAATGATTATAGAATAATTGGAACAAAAATGTGTATTAGAAACAAGAATGATGTTATAGTTGTGATAAGTAGAAATCCATATATATTATTTTCGAAATGGTAAAATCAATAAAAAGGAATGTATATTGAAGAATACATTGCACTTATAGATTGTTTTGAAGAAATTTTAATCCTTCGAGCACATTCAATATTTATGATTTTTAAATTAAACCATATTGATGTAAAATGTACATTTTCTAATGGATTTTTAATAGAGGAAGTTTATTTATAACAACCTCTTAGTTTTATAGACCCTCACATTCAAAATTATATTTTTAAACATACAAATGATCAATATGGACTTAAAAAAAACCAAGAGCATGGTAAGAAATATCAAACAATTTTTATTCAACAAATGATTTTATAGTATGAATGGAGGATCATATGTTATTTTTCAAAATTTTATCCTCAAATTTTATTATATCAAAAATATGTTGATGATGTTATTTTCAGATAAAAAACTATTAATTGTGAAAGTATTTTTAAAAACTAAAGAAAAAGGAGTTTTAAATTAGTATGAAATCTAAATTAAACTATTTAATACGGTTTTAAATATATCAAAATGATTTCGGAAATGTTTTAAACCAAATAAAATACATACTCTATTTACCAAAATTGTTTGGACTTGAAACAAAATAAGACTTACCAACTCTCATGTGGTTAAATATTAAACATGATATGAATGAAACTAAAAAACATGTTGAAAACAATTTTAATAGAGAAACTATTAAAAGTTTAATAAATATTACAATAATCATACCCGAAAATCTGTTTTCAGAATGTCTTTATGAAAATTTCCAATCAAATCCCAAAGAATCTATTTTAAATGATACCCTATGATTTTAAGATATTTAAATGGAACTGTTTCTCTTAATCTTATTTTCATTAGAAATAAATGACATTAGGTTAACATCATAATAGTTTGATGATTTTTCTAGATGTATACTATATAGGAAGATCACCTCTGGATCCTGACATTTTCTTGTAAAATCCCTTGTATTTTTGTGTTGTAATAAAAAAACTCTATAGACTTATCAACTGTTAAAGATGAATATATTACAGTAAGAAGTTTTTTTTTATTAGTTTTGTGGATGAATGAAACCATAATGGAATTTATATTTAATTTCAAATGTGTTCCAATAAAACGTGATGTTACTATTTGTGATGGTTCATTCCCTCAATGAACATTAATTTTTTAGTTTTTTTGAAAGAGGTGTTCAGTGAATGTTCTAGGAGTTCTTGGTGGATGTTGGAGATGTGGTAGAGGTTATGTGTAAATTACATGTCATGATATAAGATTACACATCATGAATTAGTTTTTTCATGACTTTTAAAGGGTTGGTTCAAGATGTGATGATTTTTAGGGTTAATTAAATTATAAAATGAAGAGGTGATGAATTTTTCCTCAGAAACATAACATCGGGGATTACATGATTATAAATTTGTTTACACATCATGTAATACCCTGATCATGTGCATTTTAAAACAAATATAGGACCAAATATTTACACATTCGTCTATGCTCCATTTATCCTCAAATTTTTTGGTGAACCCTATCTTCCTTGAGGTTTACATCAATCACTTGTTCATCCCTCTTTGACCCATTAATCGTGAGGATTATTCTTCGACAACTGGTATTTTAACTATGATGTGTTATCTTCCAATTCTCACCCATTTTATTCAATTCATATCACAGGGATCAACTAAGGAGGTGCTTAATTGGTTTCGTGTTGCCTTTGTGTCACATTTTGATTGATCCATGGTGTTTTATCCATTAATCATCAATTTTCATGGTGAAATTATATTTTTTGGGAATTCATCCACACCCTACGGTGCGCAACATGGTGAAAATATTCATTGAGGTAGGATTCCATTCATTTCCCTTTATTTTGATTCACGCGGTTGGGGTATTACTTCTGTTTATCATTAGATTATTGTTGTTCAAGGATAAATAAAATATAAATAATAAGTTAATTGAATTTAATGGGGAAATATCGTTTGATTTACATGTATTTATAGTTATGTAATTATTGGTATATTTTGAAATTTTCTGGCTTAATTACCTACTGAAACTTGTTGTATTTGGTGGCATTTTTTTCACAGCTTATTCCCCCTTTGATTTTTTTAGGTTGTAATTGTTTCCATGCATACTTGGATAATAAAATTAGTTACCCTGATATTCATCTTTGGTAAAAAAACCTTCAAATAAAGTGGAACATTATATAATCCACTTTGTGAATCTATAATGTTTCTGGATGATATGTGTTGTGTGGATATAATTTTGGGGTGTGAGGGAATATGTAGTTTTTTGGACATGGTATTATGATGTGTGGTTGTGTTATATGGGGATGATAGTTTTTTTTTTCATGATTTTTGAGTGTAGAGGAGGTGATATGTTGAGTTGTTTGTTGATTTTGGTTCATTTTTTCTATATGCCTAAGTAGTGATAGAATAAATAAATTATAAACAATGTTTTAAAAGAATTGGTTTTTTTCCCGATGTTTTCTCAATTAATAACATGATAAAAGATTCACCCATGATCTAGGGGGTGGTGTGTGATACATCGTTAATGGGTGTAGAACATATAGGTAATGTTAATCCTATTTAGTTTTGTAGGGAACTTTATATTCCAAAATAACTGTTACAATGCTACTAGATATGTGTTATTCCTAATAGCTACCCTACTAATACTAATGGTCAAATAAATTAATATTAATTGGGTGGGTTGAAATTGTAAAATATATTGAATGGTTATGTGGAAATTAATGACTGAAAAGGGAACAATGGTTTTGTTCTTTTTGTATAGATTTTTCATTTAGTGTTTGTATCAATTTGGGGGAATTTGTTGTGTTTTTTAATGACATATTGTAAACCCATATGTTCATATTGAGTGTTTCATTCTATTTATAAATGCTTGTGTTTTTTAATTATGATTTCTATACACATCCCACCCTAGTTGAGTACTATAGAGAGAACGCACCCATTGTCATGGGGGAGGGTGTCTTTCCCAAACATCTGGCAAGGAGTATAGATGGATCAGTACCCTCTATTTTCCACAATGTCTTCTAGGTGAGGTAGGTATTACATAGGCTCTAAAAGACCAAGGTATATTAGTGAATTTTATCGTTCCTATGATGTTGTATACCATGTGACTTTAGGGTGAGTTGTGATTAGATGTGCTTCCACATGTGTCTTCATGATGAGAAGATATATGATTTACTAGGTGTTTTTAGGGTGAGATGATATGTTCATCCCATGTTTCTTTGAGATGAGATGTATTGTGAGGTCCATCTGTCTGTGGTCCAGATGTCTTGTGATGTGCAGTTGTGTGTGGGAGAGATGGGCTATGAGTGAAGGTGTGTGTGGGTCTTATGGGTTGTGAGTCCTAGGTGTCTATGGGTAGATGTGTTGTGAGGCCCATGTGTTTGCGAACATGATGTGTTATGGCATATAAAAGGTAAGAGAGCTCCATGATGTATTCTATTGTTAGATAGTAGAATACCTATGGGAAAGTGGTGTGGTGTACACTATCATCCATGAGCTTTATATCATATTATATTACATGACATTAGTTATCTGGTGAGCATAACTTGGTTTTGTTAGGATGATTAGTATACCAATCTAGGGGATGTCCATTTATACTATTTTCTCATTGGGGAATTAGTATTCTTCATTAACATATTCAAGATATACATTGGTTTTCCAAATGAGTATATTTGTATGTTAACACTAAGTATAGAAAACAATTTTCTAGGGTTTTTGAGGATTACGTGGACCTTGGTGGATATTACTAGATTAGACCTTGGAAAATTGGAATGTCGAAACATTAGATTAACGTTTGGATATTGCATTGGAGAATTTATTTTATATTAATGAGTTTTATTTTATGCATGCATGTGTAGTGATTTGGGTATCTCATTTATAAAATATCCTAATGATGTTGTGAATGATTCATTCTATCTCTTGAACTTATTTCTTATACAGGGTAATGGCTCCCATATTGTATGATTTGTACACCGTTGGTGATATTTTCTAACCTAGGGCCTACTAGGGGGATGAATTGGGGGTCATTATCCCCCTTTAATCATTTTTATCCCATGAGGTGTATTTTTGGAGAGTGGTGGTCATTATAGAGTGGAATGAAAGGAGATAGTTGTGGGATTGGATGGAGTTTTGAGTTAGGCACAGTGATGATTACAAGGGGTGGTATGAAAGTAGTTATAGTTAACCTTGGTGTGTGGCATAGACTGGGGAGACTATCTAGGACATGAGATTTCAGGCCCCCCTATGATCCAGTGCACAAACACAGATATTATTTAAAAATCAGCTAACATTTTCTTGCTTGTAGTGTATATACCTAGGGAAGGTATATGCATCATAATGACTTGTGTTCTTATTTTAATTGGGTTATTTTTTGAAGGTGTAAAAGGGTTAAATGAATCAAATGAATTTAAATAAATCATAATAAATATTTCACATGATCAGGCTTAGAAAATCCTTGTTAGGCTCTCAGATATGGATCATGTTCATTATGTGGGTGTGGATCATGCAGTTAAGGTTTCACAGGCTGATCTTATTGATCACCATAGGGTTTATCCTATTAAGGAGGATGATCAGTGGTAGAGTAAGTTCAATAATATCTTATGGTATGCTTTATGAAAGTGTGAGGGAATTGTTCTAGACATGGAGATAGAGTTCTTGATAGATAATATTGAAATTTAATTTAGTTTGATCCGAGCCCCAACGGTATATTGTGTACCTTTGGAAGTTATTTACTTGTGGGGAGCTCCATGTCAGTGGTTTATTCTATATTTGGGAGAGTAAAAGAAGGCAGATTTATTTTCGGCCGACATTTAGATAATGTTCTCAGCATAGTTCCTTTCATCGACCAAGAGGGTAGTAAATATCCAAAAAATTATTTCTCTTCAGTTGGGGCGTATGTTAGTATAGAAGCTAGGAATCGAATTTAACGAACTTCTTTTTTTTCATAGATCTATTTAGAAATGTTGAATCTTGTGAAATAACTCTTGTGGAGGCACTCAAACCTTCTATCGAGTATGTCGTTACTCCTTTTAGATTGTTGACATATTTAGAGGTTCAAAAGATGGTCGAGGTAATCAAGTGACTTCAGTATAGAAGATGTTTTTTGTGGGAGGGGAACTAGCATTGTTCTTCATTGGGTAGAGATATTAGTGTAAGGTCTTTGGCTCTAGGACCATCAAGGTATCAACTGTTAGGGATTATACATCAATAAATTCATTCTGGACATCTAGTTTCAATGGTTTCCATGAATTTTCTAGGATTCTTACAACAACGAGTTTGGGTTGTGGGGTTAGTGGTCATCCTAAGTGCAAGTTCCCAATAGTTCCCCAAGTACATTTTTGTGGAGGTGTATAGGTTCATTTCCAACTTCTTCTATAGTTTTCTGTGAGATTATTTCACCAGTAGGGGCATCAAGATTCTTCCCACCACGGGGAGTTGGATAAGGTAGAGGATATCCTCAGTATGTTCCTCATATTCAAGGAAAATTACACAAATGTGGCCATGGAGGAGGTCACGAGTAGAGATGTAATGACCCAAAATTTTGAATAAATCTTGTTTCCTAATTTGGTGTATTATTTTATTTTACACTCAACAAAACTATTTCATTTGATAACATGAGTATAATTAAAATGAGAACGTTGCATTTCGACCATTATATGACCATTGGTCAATATAACCATTGGAAACTAAATTTTTCAATTGTTGTATCTATATACAAGTGATCTTGGTTAATTAATATAGAAAGATTATTCGATGGCCTCATCCAGTAGTGTTAGGATAATCGAAGACCATCTAATAGAACTTGGGAAGGAGGTAGCACCATCGGGCTTTGCTCTAGACCAAACCCAAGACGAACATCATCGTGTGAAGCTGGAACAGAATCGTATTCACGAGAATTTCATGCTAATAGAAATAACTAATCATGCGATGTTGGATGAGCCTCCCTTTGATTCTATCACCCTAGCACACCTTACTCTTAGGTCCTATGCTGGTGTTATAAAGGGCTATGTAACTAGACTGTAACTGCCTTGTGTAATCCTTTGTTTTGAATAAAAATTGTGATTTCTTCTTAGGATGAAGTTTTTGAATTTCTCAAATGTCCGGATAAATATAGTATTCATATTTTTGATGAATTCTAGAAAAATGATATTGAAAAATATTTATGTAAACCTTAGATAATTATTTATGTGTAATGTTTTTCAAAAAATGGTCTGATACAATTATGTTAAGTATGAAATTTAGAGTCTCATAAGACCAACTTAATTTTTGATGAATAGTAAATTACGAATAGTGATTTTATTATTAGGATTAGTAATGTGACCAAATTGATTATAAATCTCATTTAAAGAAAGTATTAATATTATTTAGGCACCGTGATTATGTAATGTGATTCAATAAAATGGGTAAATAATGGTTTCTAAATTATTAGTCACGTATTAGTTTTTTCAAGTGAATATTGTTTTTAAATATAAATTAAATTAAAAATATTTAGAAAATTATTTTTAAAAAATGGACTTTATTTTTGAACACAGAGCATCGATATTATGATAAGGAAATTTTTGGGGATTTTTTTGAAAAAATGAATTTTCGGTGAATAGTGATTTTATTTAAAAATTAAATTAAAAATATTTAGAAAATTATTTTTAGAAAATGGAGTTCATTTTTGAAATTAGAACACCGATATTTGGTTAAGGTGAAATTTTGGGAATTTTCTGAGTAAGTTGATTTTTTGATGAATAGTAAAAATGTGGTTTTTAAGTTACGGGTGTTTAATGACATCATAACAGCATCATGATGATGTGATGAGATATTTTAAGGGATGGCCCACTAAAGGGGATTAATTATTGTATGAGGGGTCCCATGTGGATAAAACCATGGGCAAATACCATGGGAAAGTCCATGGTTTTTCCAAAACAACCAATGAGGTGTCCCTTGGCCATTAATGCCTTGTCCCCTCACTCTCCCTATAAATACCCACCCTTTAATCCTTTAGTTTTCACTAAAAACTCTCCCCCAATGAATATCTGGTATCATTACCTCCCAGAGAGTCCTCCAAAGGTGCCCCCAATCCCTCATGGTCCCAAACTTTGTGTTTTAAGAGTTACATTTTACGGTAAGGGATCCGACTTCTCTCTTTCATTCCAAGTACTATTTTTATGTCATTTATTTTATGCTCCATGTTCTTATGTTGTATGATGTTATTTTATTTTCATTATACTGTCCTTTTCATGTTCATATTATGAGAGAGTCCCCCTTTCTCTCATCATTTCGTTTTAATAATGTTTATGTGGCGCTGTTAGGCTTCCGAATTTTTAAGGGATTCTTCCACCCTTCTCATTTTTCATGTTCTATTTTCATGTAAATTCTTTCATGTTCCTTTTTATTATGTTGGGGTATGATATATATATCTATAATACTGATATTTTCTCTTCATATGATTATATAACCCATTTTATCTATTCAATTCAGTATTTTGATGTTTTAAGTGGCATCGTTAGGCTGCTGAATTTTTAAGAGATTCATTCACCCTTCTCGTTTTCAAGATCTATATTCATGCCATGTTTTTAAAGATCCATTATATTATGTTTGGTTATGATCTATATACCTATCATGCTGAAAATTTATTTTCATATTATGAGAAACCCCATTTGATATCTTCAATTCCGTATTTTGAAATTTTAAGTGGCGCCGTTAGGCTACTGAATTTTTAAGGGATTCATTCTCCCTTCTCATTTTCAAGATCTATTTTCATTTCAAGTCTTTCATGTTCCTTTTTATTATTTTGGGGTATGTTCTCTATATCTATAATACATATATTTTATGTTAATAAAATTAGAGACCCTATTTGATCTTATCAATTCTTTTTTTGAAGTTAGAAGTGGCGCAGTTAGGCAGCCGAATTTTCATAAGAGAAATCTTATTTTTGTCTTCCATCCTTATATTTTATTTCAAATGGTATATCATAAAAATTTCATTACCAGGATCTTGTATCTTTTATATTTTATTCCGTTACTATTTTATGGATCATTTATTTTTGGGTGACCCATGCCTCCTCTCATTTCAATGTTTTCTAAAACCCTATAACATAGCTATTATGCTGCAGAATTTTCGTCTCAAAATGCATCTCTCTTATTCTCAAATTCTTTTATTTTAATAAGTTAATAATGAAAGCTATTTCTTCTATAGGGGTATTTAAATATATACCAAAATTTTCTATTTTAAATTCTTGGATTTTAATACATGAGACCCACTTTCCTTTTTTCGTGGTTTTAAAGTGACATAAAGATCATGTCTTTAAAGCAGTTTTTAAAATGTTTTGATTATTAAATGAAACCCATTTATTTTATTCTATATGGGTTATTTATGAAATTTTTCATGATGATATATTTGGATCACATGATAATAAAGACAAATTTAATGGTGCGCCCTGATAGCACCCCATTTCAATGGGTAATGATGTAACCACTAGAGATTACAATTTTAACGATACCTTGGGGTTTACCTTCATAATTTCAAATGACACCTTGGGGATGGACCATGGTGGTATGTTCATGATTGTCTATGTTAAATGTTTTTGCAACATATTCATGTTATGAAACATGTTATTTTTATAATGATATGCCTCATGATTTCTTTCTCAAGCCTTAAAAGTTCTTTTTCATGACTTTATTGATGTATCTCAAGTTCACATGTTAAATGTTTCCCCTTGTTTCCCTTACCAGGCCTTCTGCTCACCCTTTCTTTTGATGTATGTACCCACGTTATGAGATGCTATAATGAAACTAGGGTGAACAAAAGGAGAAGCCTATCAAGTGTTTAATAATAATGTTTTATGATTTCATGTTTTAAGTTCCTAGTTTCCAAGACACATAACATTAAATATCCTCAGTTTTGTAAAATGTAATGAAATTTAATGTTATAAAATGGCGGGATGTTATAGTTGGTATCAAAGGATGGTTAAGTTATTTTTGAAAATTAGGATATGAAAATATTAGGAATAACCCCAAAGTAAAGTTTAAATATAGAAAATCATCCTGGTATTTTGGTGAGTATTGAGTAAGCGGTTGCCAAGAAAATACATCCATATCTGGATACGAACAGGTAGAGGTGGCTCTAACACAGATGTACATAGGGGTAAAACTAGAAAACCCCGCTTTGAGCTAGACTCGAATGGAAACTGGTATATGACAACGGGCCTTGCTGCACTCTTGGTTACGACACTCCCAGGGGCTATGCCTTGGTAAATTAATAAGCTTTGTATGAACCATTATTAAAGGAACAAAGATAAGATAAAATAAGGATTCACATAAGAATATATGATCGTGGATAACCTAGATTTGAACCTAGGGGATCACAAGTTATAATATACTTTTATTCTATAAGTTTATCCTTCTATGCTTAAATTTTCCTTTTCATAATTATTGGCTTAGTATTTAATCCCCTAATTGTACTTTCTTTTCATAGTTAATGGTGGGAAATAGAAGAACATGTCCCAACAACCAATGTGATAGGAAAAGTGACGATTGCCCTATTATTGTGACAGTGATGACAAGAGATCAAGTTGAACATATTGTGATTATGCCAAACCAACTATCAAAAATCACAATTTTTTGTACCTAGTTGAATGAAAAAATTCATCAAGGAAGAAGAAGACGAAATCTCAAGTATTTTCATATGATATAGTTTATTAGGGGATTTAATGATGATTATTATTTTGGAAGATGTTCAATATTTTGGGAACCCTATTTGATCTAGGTAAATAGATTACTACGGTATTTTCATAGAGGAGTAAAGGTTGAATTTTATTTTGAAGAATCAATGAATTTAAGGGGAGATTATAGTAATTTAGATTACTTATGAAAATGATTAACCTATCTTGGTGAAAATATGTTTAGGTTAGATACTTTTGTTATAAGATGTTAGAAGTATAAGATGTTGTTTGGAGAGGAATGATAAAGTTTATTTTGGAAGACTGTGTTATCAAATTCTTCTTTCATTTTTGTTTCAATCTTTGTTTTTTTTATTTTGAGTAATTTTAAGGAAAATTGTTCATAGAATTGTCTATGATGATCTCTGGGTTGTACCATGGAATTTTGAAGATTTAAAAGTAGTTTCCCTTCCTATGGGGATGTTTGATTTTGAAGAGTTACTTTATCTTACCCATTTCTATTTTTGGGACAACATTTAATGTTAGAAGAAATAGATAGTTAATCATTTTGGATTATGTGATTCTCAAAAAGAGGATTCTTGTGCTTTTATGAGGCCAAGTAGTTTCAAATGCTCATCATTTGGAGAAAATATTAGACTTGTTAAAAACTTATTAAAGGATGAATCTCTACTTTAAGGTATGTATATTTTCTTGTGTTCGTATTCTATGTAGTAAATGAATTCCTAAAAAATTCCTAAGAGGACCGTAAAACAATAACATTTTGGGTTTATGTTTCCTACTGAGTAATCAATGACCATTTACACACATCATAAGTTTGTGATTTTCTTATGGTTAACATTCTCCTATACATGTTTTCTATCACTCTCCCTCAAAACATGATCCTTTGTTTTCTCCACTATATCCATGTTTTCCTACATGGAATCCTAGTGTGGGTTAACTCGGGTGACCTATGTACTTACCTTTCATTCTTTTAATGTAATAGTTTTATTGACACCCTTTCAGATTTGGGACTTGAAATGAAATTTCGAGGCCCAATTTTAAAAATTGAGAGGACACAATTTCATAAGGGGGGAAGAATGTAACGACCAAAATTAGTGAATAAATCTTGTTTCCTAATTTTTTGTGTTATTTAATCTACACTCAACAAAACTATTATATTTGATAACATGAGTATAATTAATATGAGACATTTGGGTTTCGACTGTTATATGACCATTGGTCAATATAACCATTAGAAACTAAAATTTTCTATTGTTGTCTCTAAATACAAATGATCTTGGTTAATTAATATAGAAAGAAGATTCGATGGACTCATCCAATAGTCTCAAGCCCATGGAATCCTATATAATAGAACTTGGGAAGGAGTTAGCAACATTGGGCTTTGGTCTGGACCAAACCCAAGACGAACGTCATCTTGTGAAGCTAGAATGGAATCACATTCACGAGAAGTTCAAGATAATATAAATAACTACTCGTGCGATGTTGGTAGAGATGCCCTCAGATTATATCACCCTAGCACACCTTACTCTTAGGTCCTATGTTGGTGTTATAAGGGGCTGTGTAACTAGACCGTAACTGCCTTTTGTAATCCTTTATATTAAATAAAAATTTGGATTTCTTCTTATGATGAAGTTTATGAATTTTTCAAATGTCTGGATAAATATAGTATCCATATTTTTGATGAATTATCGAAAAATGATATTTGAAAATATTTATGTAAACCTTAGATAATTAATTATGTGTAATGATTTTCAAAAAATGGTCTTCTACAATTATGTTCAGTACGAAATTTAGAGTCTAATAAGATCCACTTAATTTTTGATAAATAGTAAATTGTGAATAGTGATTTTATGCTTAGGATTCATAATGTGACCAAATATATTAGTAATCTCACTTTAAGAAATTATTAATATAATTTAGGCAGCTTGATTAAGTAATGTGATTCAATAAAATGGGTAAATAACGGTTTCATAAATTTTTAGTCAAGTATTAGTTTTTTCAAGTGAATAGTGTTTTTAATTAAACATTATATTAAAATTATTTAGAAAATAATTTTTATAAAATGGACTTTATTTTTGAACTCAGAGCATCAATATTATGTTAGGGTAATTTTTTGGGATTTTTCTGAAAAAATGAATTTTTGGTGAATAGTGTTTTTATTTAAAAATTAAATTAAAAATATTTAGAAAATTATTTTTATAAAATGGAGTTCATTTCTAAAATCAGAGCATCGATATTTTGTTAAGGTAAAATTTTGGGTTTTTTCTGAGAAAGATGAATTTTTGATGAATAGTGAAAATACGGTTTTAAAGTTACAGGTGTTTAATGACATCATAACTGCATCATGATGATGTGATGAGATATTTTAAGGGATGAATAACTAAAGGGGGTGAATTATTGTATGAGGGGTCTGTTGTGGCAAAATCCATGGGCAAATACCATGGGCAAGCCCATGGTTTTTCCAAAACCCCCCAATGAGGTGTCCCTTGGCCATTAATGCCTTGTCCCCTCAATTTCCCTATAAATACCCACCCATTCCTCCTTTAGTTTTCACTACCAACTCTCCCCCAACGATGCTATGGTATCATTAACTCCCAAAGAGTCCTCCCAAGGTGCCCCCAAGCCCTCAAGGTCCCAACCGTAGAGTTTTAAGAGTTACATTATAAGGTAAGGGATCCTACTTCTCTCTTTCCTTCCAAGTACTCTCTTTTATGTCATTTAGTTTTTCCACCATGATATTATTCTAGTGTATGCTCTTTTATATTCATTATACTGTCCTTTTCAGGTTCATATGATGAGGGAGACCATCTTTCCTTCATCAATTCGTTTTAAGAATGTTTATGTGGCGCCGTTAGGCTACGGAATTTTTAAGGGATTCTTCCACCTTTCTCATTTTGCAAGTTCTATTTTCATGTCAAGGATTTCATGCTTCTTTTTATTATGTTTTGGGTTGATCTCAATATCCATCATACTGATATTTTTTGTTCATATGTTGATATACCCCATTTTATCTCTTCAATTTAGTATTTTGATGTTTTAAGTGGCGCTGTTAGGCTACCAAATTTTTAAGGGATTCATTCACCCTTCTCATTTTGAAGTTATATTTTCATGTCAAGTCTGTAATGTTCCTTTTTATTATTTTTTGGTAAGACCTTTATATCTATCATACTGATATTTTATGTTCATATGATGAGATACCCGATTTGATCTCTTTAATTAAGTATATTGATGTTTTATGTGGCACTGTTAGGCTGCCGAATTTTTAACGGAATCTTTCACCCTTATCATTTTCAAGATCTATTTTCATTTCAAGTCTTTAATGTTCCTTTTTATTTTTTGGGATTTTATATCTCTATATATAATACTTATATTTTATGTTAATATGATTAGAGACCCTATTTGATCTTATCAATTTTTTTTTGACGTTTTAAGTGATGTCGTTAGGCTACCGAATTTTCATATGAGAAATCTTATTTTTGTCTTCCTTACATGTATTTCATTTCATATGGCCTATCATTCAAATTTCATTACCATGTTATTGTATCGTTTTTATTCTATCCCTCTACTATTTTATGGATCATTTTTTGAATGGGTGACTAATGTCCCCTCTCTTTTCAATGTTTTCTGAAACCCTGTAACATAACTGTTATACTGTAGAATTTTTTTCTCAAAATTCCCTTCTCTTTTTCTCAAATTCTTTTATTTTATTAAGTGAATACTCAAATCTCTTTCTTCTACAGGGGTATTAAAATATATACCAAAATTTTCTATTTTAAATTCATGTATTTACAAACATCAGACCCACTTCCCTTTTTCCGTGGGATTAAAGTGACATAAAGATCATGTCTTTAAAGCAATTTTTAAAACGTTATGATTATTAAATGAAATCCATTTATTTTAGGATATATGGGTTATTTATGAAATTTTTGATGATGATATATGTGGCTCACATGATAATAAAGGAAAATTAAGGGTGCATCCTAATAGCACCCCATTGCATTGGGTAATGATGTAACCACTAGAGATTACAATTTTTACGATACCTTTGGGTTTACCTTGGTTATTTAAAAGGACACCTTAGGGATGGACATTGGTGATATGTTCATGATTTCCTATATTAAATGTTGTAGCCACATCTTAATGTTATGAAACATGTTAATTTTTTATGACATGCCTCATGATTTCTTTCTCATTCCTTAAAAGTTCTTTTTCATGCCTTTATTGATGTATCCCAAGTTCACATGTTAAATGTTTCCCCTTGTTTCCCTTACTGGGCCTTCTGCTTACCCTCTCATTTGATGTATGTCCCCAGGTTATGAGATGCAATAATGAACCTAGGATGAACATAAGGATAATCATTTCCGGTGTTTAATAATAATGTTTTATGTTATCATGTTTTATGATCCTGGTTTCCAAGACACTAAACCTTAAAGATCCTCAGTTTTGTAAAATGTAATGAAAAGTTATGTTATAAAAAGTCTGGATGTTATAAGAGAGGTAAAGGATCATGGAATAGTATGTTTCACATAGTTGAGGTAGTGATTCTAGTGGGGATATATTTCATCATAGGTAAAATCTGATTGTTTAGCAACCCTATATGTTCCATGGTTTATTTAGGATCTTTTAAATCAATTGTAGAAATATCTATGGACAATTATTTATGAATAGGCCTAGAGATTCTTCCCATAACCCTAGTGTCAACTACATCAATCAGAGGCCTAAAAATAATTTTTGATGTTTTACAAGACTGTAGAATAATGATGGATTCATATTAGTGACATGGAGATATTTTATTGCTATCAATGTAGAAATATGATTTCATCATTTCCATAGAATAGGTGAATTCCATATGTGTTGTTATCAACTAATTCTAGAGGAGAGTTGTTTTTTCTGATGTGGATGACCAATGTGTGGTTTTCTTTGGTGAGCAGAGTTTTTAGGTGGTTAGTCTATGTGTGAAGCCCCTTCTTTCCTTGTTTTCTAATTTCAGAGTGGAATCATTACATTCTAAGATGGTGGAAGTTCCTAGGGTTTTTGAGGATTTACAGTATGTTTTTCCTTATGAGATTGTGAAGCTACTCCCTTGATGTATTGTTCAGTTTAAGATAGACATCCAGCCTCATACTTCTCCGATTTTAATTGATCCTTATTATATAGAACATTATGAGTTTTCAGGGATGTTGATTTAGATTAATGATCTAATGTAGATGGGTTTTATCTGGCCATGGGTGGTTCCACTGGGTGCTCTATCGTAGTTCTAAAAGATAATGGATTTTGGGTTAAGTTTGTTTAATGACAATCAGATGTTGAGTAGGGTGAAAATAAAAAATTGATTCCCTATTCAAAGGATAAATGGTATTTTCGACCATATGAGAGGAATGATCTAGTTTTCTATGATTATCTAGGTTCTTGATATCCCTAGTTGATGGTGGAGTAGGGAAATATCACAAAGACTGCCTTCATATGCAGGAATGAGCACTTCTTATTCGCTGTATTTTTTTTTACCGTCATGAACACACCATCCATGTTAATGGGGATTATGAAATATATTTTATAATAGTTCTTGGATATATTCATCATTGTTTTCATCAATTATATCTTAATGTACTCAGTGTCATAGGAGGAGAACACTGAGCATATCATAACTATCTCTCATGTTCTTCGTTGCCACTACCTCCATGGAATGTTTTCCTAGTGTAGGATCTGAACATGATAGGTTCATATAAATGAGAATGTATTGTCTCTATACGGTTTGGTATTATAAACATTTAAGGCTAAAGCAGTTTTTTCTTGGGAAACACCCAATAGTGTGGTAGAGGATCAAAATTTCTTTGGTCACATGGGACATTAATAGAGTATTGTACCCAATTTCTATCAAGTTACAACACTGTTTATTGCTTAGAATATGAATAACCAATATTTTTCCTGGAGTGATCTGTGCTACAAAGAATTCTGTTTCGGAAAATAGAATATTGTTAACAATTGGGTGCTTCAGTTTCTTGAGGAAGGGGTGATGTTTTAGGAGTTTTGAGATTCTTTCTATCTCATATTGTGATTTTTTCCAAGGGAGTAATGAGTAGTGATCTCTTATGGGTCTATAATATACCAAACTCGGGAGAATAACTATGCCACCCATGATCTGGATCTAGCAGCGTTTGTTTTTACGCCGAAATTATCGTGGAAATATCTCATTACGATGAGCTTTTTTGTCTTCATAGATCACAAGTGTACAAGGTATATTTATTCCCAATGTGACTTTAACTTGTGATAGCGAAGGGGAATAATGTTTTTCTAGAGTATGATTTTGAGATCTCCTACACCTTAATAGAGGGAAATTTTATGGTTACTTCTTGGAAAAAAATGTTACAAAAGGATGGTGTCTGGGAATCTATAGAGGCATGAAGAGTGATATAGGAGTTTGAAGCCGTTCATATAGATGCAAGGGTGGATGGTGATAAATTATATTTTTTTAAATTATATTTTACTCATCTCTAATGATGTTGGTGGAAGAGTCTTAATGGGTAGATGTAGAGGAATTGGTCATGGATGATCATTTTTTCGCTAGTGATGCTCCAAAGGGATGGTTAGAGGATGGTCAGAAGAAGGTGTTGTTTTGTATATTTTTGTTAATTCCAAACTAAATGTGAGATGGATTATTTTTTGAGAGTAATATCTCACCTTTGGTGGTACACTGAGAAATTTAAAAGATGTACCATGGCCTAAGGATTCAGTTTGGGTGGCCCGGGATGAAATAGGCTGTGGGAGAGTTTGTGGAAATGTGTTTGGTTTTCCAGTAGGTAAACACTAAGGTACATTGTCTTAGATCAGGGGATGAATTTTAACTCATGAGTTTTGTGGGGATTGTAGAATTAATTTGGAAATCATTTATCCCTCACCACTTCCATACACCCTTAGAAAGATGGGAAGACGAAATTTACTATCTATACATTGGAGGATGTGTTGTAGGAATACATCATGGACTTTGGTGGATCATTGATAAAACACCCACCATTGCCAAATTTTACATATAATAATATTTATCACTTATCCATTTGCATAGACCCATTTGAATCTTTGTATGAAAGTCCATGAAGTTCTATATAGATCTAGATGAAGGTTGGTGAGACACCTTTTCTTGGTCCCAATGTGGTACATTGCATGACAGAAAAGGTTAACCTTGTCCGTGAGATGAAGAAAGAAGCGTAGGACCAGTAGACATCTTATGAAGATGTTATAAAGAGAACCTTGGTGTCTGAGTTTTGGGACCATGTTTTCCTGAATGTTTTCCCTGGACCTGAGTAGTGAAGGTTTGTTAGAGGGATTAAGATTTATCCTAGAATCGTTGGACCTTTTGAGGTATTGGGGTGAGTTACAAAGGTGTTTTATTAGTTGGAATTACTAACGTAATTGGAAAGGATCCATGATTTTTTTCATGTATCTCATCTTCTTCTGTAACATAATGATGACTCCTAGGTCATTGACTGGGGAGAGATTGATATCAAGGATGATATGTAATTTGTCGAATAGCTAGTTGGGAACCAATATCACTAAGATAATTCACTTCATATATGAACTATTCCTTTGGATCATTTTTTGTGGAGTCATGGTGGACAGTAAGAGAGTACTTGGGAGAATGAAACACAGATTCATGCCTAGTACCCGAATTAATTTTATGTTTTTCTCTTTTCTTTTTTTCTTTTTTTCCTGATATACAATTTTTATCTTTTTATTATATGATAACAGCTATTTTTATTGGATTATGATAAGTGTGGTGTGATGTGTTATAAAATTCGTGACATGTTAATAGAGGAGGAAATGATTCCTAATCAAGAAACTTTAACTGAGATGTGATTAAACCAATGCAGGAGAGTCAGTTCCACCAAGAGCAGATAGTATCAAGACATGGTTGATGTAATTCCTGTATTCATGTGTTTGGGGAAATGAATATTGTTGGTTGATGTGGTTGTCATTTTGGGATGTGTGGGGGTTGAGATAGTTGTGTAATGTTTGTGTTGAAGTGTGTTTCTGTGAGAGGAGGTGGTTTTTGGTTGTTTGATGGGTTTGGTGGCGATTTGTGTTGGCGTGTTTAACTGGTAGTAGTGTATGATGTATGATGAGAGCCCCAAATGGTATCTCACTATTTGGTTGTTTAGATCCATTTTTATATAGGATTGGTTTTGGATTCTCCTGGGAAAGAATCTTTAGAGAGGTATTTGATGTAACGGTATATGACCTTAAGGTCTGTTACTTTTATGGATTTGTTGTTGGAGGTGTTTGTGCGATGTTTAGAATGTTTTTTTAGGATGATGGGGGTGAAATAGAGGTTCTATGAGAATTACACATAGTGTAACTGGATTAAATGATAAGAAGGACTGTTTCATGAATTTTTCAGTGCTAGTTCATGATGATAGGGTTTTTTGGTTTAATTTTATAATAAAATTAAGATGCAACATGTTTTTATAGGAAACATAACACTAAGGATTACTCAACGTGGGTGGGGATTACACATCGTGTAACACCCCAATCATGTTTATTTTTTAAAAAAAAATCATTTCGGCCAAAATTTTACTTATTAAACCACGGTTCCATTTTATTCTCATTTTGGGTGATACCAAGGAACCCTAATGTGTCTTTAAATCCCTTCATCATCACTCTTTGATCTACTGACTCTGATGGCTGTTCGTTAATGATGCATAGTTGATCCAGGGTGAGTTCTCTTATATTCTCTTCCATTTTCCTATATTCTTCTCCGAGCGATTCAATGTGGTTGTGTTTCTCTAGTTTGAGGGTGGTTTTGGGATTTTTATTAATCCTTGTTGATTAATTGGCTGATCCATAGTTTTTATAGTGCACCTAAGGTGTTTGGGTGTTCATCCTTCCCTGTGGTGTACGACAAGTAAAAAATCTTCCATGAAGTAAGATTCACTTTGTTTCTCCTTATTTTTTATCATGTGGGTGGGGTTTTACTTCCGTTTTGTCATAGATTATGGTGGTTATGGATTAAATAAAAGATAAATAATTGGTAAAATAAATTGAATGGGGAAATGGGGTTCGATCCACGTGTTTTTTCATCTTTAATATTATTGTGATATTTTGGAATATCCATGTGTATTTTCTGTTGAAAATTATGTCTCTTGGTGGGTTTTTTCCATATAAATTCCTTATATGGTTTTCATTTTTGTTGTAATTGTTTGGTATAACCCTACAATGGAAATTGGATTCCTTCGTATACATGGACAATAAAATTATTAAACCTTATATTTGATTTGTGTTTAAACACCCTTGAAATAATGAGGTACATGATAAAATACCCATTGTAAAACTATAAATGGTTCTTGATGTGATGTGGTGTGTGAACATGATTTGGGGGTGTGGGGAGATATGCGGTTGGGTTGTCTTGGGATGATGATTTGTGGTTGAGGAATGTGGGGCTGATAGTTTGTTTTTTCCTTCTTTTTGTATTGAGAGGTGCTGATATCTTGAGTTGTTTGTGGAATGTGGTTTCTATGTTCCAGATGCCCATGTATTAAGGGATTATATAAATGATAAATAATTATTTAAATGGTTTGGTAAATTCACTCATATTTTTCTACGTTAATAACATGAAGAAAGCATCACCCCATATCTTGGGGTTTGTATGTGATATATTATGAATATGTGTTGAATGTATAGGTAATGTGAAGATGCATTAGTTTATCAGGGATCTTCATATTCCAAACTACTTGTTCCATGGATACTTGATATTTGTTATTCCGTATAGCTTCCCAGCTAATATGGATGCTTAAATGAATAAATATTAATGGTGTAGGTTGAAATTGTAAAATCTGGATAATGGTTAATTAGAAATTAATGACTTAAAAATGAACAATGGTTGAGTTATTTTTGAGTATATTTTTTAATTTAGTGTTGGTAGTGGTTTGGGGGACTGTGTGGAATTGGTTATTAATCTGTTAAAAACCCATAGGTTGGGTTTGAGTGTTTGATACTGTATATATACATTTATTTTTTTCTTGAGATTTAAATATGAAGGAAACCCGTATTGAGAACTATGTTCCAAATACACCCACTATCGATGGGGATGGTGTCTTTCCAAAAATGTTAGTGAGGGGTAAGCATGGCTGAGTGCATGATCTTTTCCACTACCAATTTCTGGAGAGGTAGGTAATACATATATTGTGATGGCCATAATTTTTTTAATTCATTATATAGTGATTGTGTTGTGGTATCCTAGGTTCCTCCAAGATGAGTTGTGAGTAGACAATCCATCCCAGGTTTATTCAAGATTGGATGAGATGTGATTTAACTGATGTCTTTGGGATGATATGAGACATGATTCCTAGGTTTCTTCGGGATGGGATGTGTTGTGATGCATATGTGTATGTGGTTGGGATGTGCTATGAGGACCAGGTGTGGTAGGTGGGATGTTCTATGGGGACCATGTGTGTGCTAATGGTATTTGTTGTGAGGCCCAGGTGTCTATATATAGAATGTGTTTTGAGGCCTAGTTGTGTGCATGCATGATGTGTTGTGGCATACAAAAGGGATAAGAGCACCAGGACATACGACATTGGGTGAGAGAGTCATACCAATGGGAAGTCATTCAATGTACCCTTTCATTAATGTTATTTATATCGTATTATATTACATGCCTGGTGTTACTTGGTGATAAATCCTTAGTGGAGTGGGGATTATTAGTTTACCTATTCTGCTGTTGTTTGTTTCTATTATTTTTTCATAGGGGAATTAGTATGATTCTTTCACATGTTCATGGGGGACTTTGGTTTTCATACTGTTTAAACTTGTATTCCCACCATATATATATATATATATCTATTTTCATATTTATAGGAGGATTACATGAATGGTGCTAGATATTACTAGATCTTACAACAGATAGATGTTGTGTCACTACATTGTCTTTGCTATTGGGAATTACTTTAGAGACATTATTGTATCTGTATTACTTTTATTTTATGCATGCATCTGGAATAGTTTGGGTTTCACTTTTATATTATATCATGGATTTTTTCGGGATGATTCATTCTATATCCTGATCTAGATTCTTATAAAGGGTAATGCCTCCCATATTTTGAGATTTTTACACCCCTGGTGGCGGTAACCAAATCAAGTCCTAATTGAGGCAAGACTTGTAACAACCCAAAGTTTCATTAATGGAAATCCCACATGATCTAATTAAATGTATATTTATGTAAAATTTTTATATAAAATGTCCAATTAATTGTTTTTATGTTATTAATTTTGATTGTTTCTAATATATCCATTGAACAGTGATCACATGATTAGTATAAATATTGTGCTTTAACAAATCCAATTTACTCAGAAAAAAGAAGCGATGGCCTCATCCAGTAGAATTTCTCCACAAGAAGCCCATTTTTCTGAGCTTGGAAACGAGGTTTCATCCTTGGGTTTCTCTCTTTGCCAATCCCAAGCTAAGCTTCATAATGTCAAGCTTGAACAAGACCGTCTACAGGAAAACTGGAAGTTGATAGAGATTACTAGTCGATGTTATCCGAGCCACCCCAAGAGTCTGTCACCATCGCAGACCTTACCCTTAGGTCTTATGCGACTGTTTAAAGGGGTTATGTAAAAAATATCTAGTAATATGTTCATGTATATTAGTTTTTTATATAATAATGAATATACCTTGGTCATTATTGACACTTTGTAAATAGTTTTTTAAGCACAAATAGTATTTTTTTAGTTAATATTCAGATAAGAAATCTATTTTCATGAATTAATGGATTTTTGAAATTAATAATATTTTAATAAATTAATATTATTATTATTAAATTAATTTTTATAAAATATAAATGATCTGACAATTTTACGAATTCAATTGTAATTTATTTATGGTTTGAAATCCATTTTTGTCAAAACCCGTGAGTTTTCGATAAATGTCATTTTTTATTTTAAAAATGTTAATTAACCTATTTAGAAAATTATTTAGATAAAATAAATGTTATTTCTGGAATCCGGACATCAAAATTATCCAACGGTGAATTTTTCATAATTTTATGAGACAGTAAAATTTTTGGGTTAAAATTAAATAATGTTTAAATATATAATCTGTTTTATGACATCATAATGACCCAATAGTGATGTAATAAAATACTATAAGCTTTATGTTCGGCCAATATCTATCTTATCTTTAAAATAATGTGATTTTGGGTATGTTTGACTTATTTTACAAAGCATTAATGGGCCCCTCAAGAGTTATTAAACATCATGTCTTTTTAAATTATTTTCCATGGGAGTGTGACTCACCTCCACATAAGAAACGCCATTATTTTAAGAAGTATGGAATTTGGCCTTATAATATATTTTTTTCCTATTCCTTTTTCCAAAAAAACATGGGCAAAAATATTTGTGGTTTGGATTAGTTTAATGTAAGGGGTCCCAAACCTAAATAATAAATAATTCACTCACCTTTCCTATATAAACCCACCCATGCTCCCACTTCCTCCTCACTCAAAGCCTTTTTAGTTCGTCCAACCTCTTTCCTACTCTCCCTATAATTTTCCCAAGGTTTCCCAAGCTCCCAAGAAGCCTCTTTCAAGCCTCCCTCATGCATTTTGATGCACACTTCCAAGTATGGGTTTTTCATACTTTCACTTTTTTGTCCAAATTTCTTAATGTTATTATGCCCTTTTAATTTAAATTATAAATGTTGGGGTATGGTTTTTAACCTCCCCCATACATCCCTCTTATTTTTTAAATTTTGGGATACCCCTTTATCTCTCATTAAATGCCTCCCATGTACACCGGTTACTATGATGAAATTTCAAAAGGAACTATGTCCTCATTTACATTCAAGAAATACTTTTGTATCATGAATATAAATTCCATTACAATTGTTGGGACATGTATCTATACAACCACCTTACTATCCATTTCAGGTAGATATTATGAGACACCCGTTTCTCTTTCAACAACCATTTTTATGAAGTCTTATATCACACTATTGCGCTGCCGAAATTGAACCAATTTTCTAAGCCAATGCCATTTTGTAGTGAATACCATGCCCATGTCACCATCATGGGTATTCAACAACATGCACATTTACATATTCATTATAAATTTTCATTCATATTACTTTTTTGTGGAAGAAATGATTATTTTTTATGAATCCATGTTTTATAATCCATGTTGCACACTTATGCATGAAATGAAATGTTGATGAAGGGTGCGCACTTATAGCACTCTGATGCATTGTGTAAAGTATAGTATCATGATACATCATGTGCAATGAGTGTTGAATCATGCTAATTCATGTGAAATGAGGGTTTACCCGTCCTTCATGTGCAATGTGGATTTACTCATGCTTCATGTGCAATGGGCCTTGGCTCATGAAAATTCCATGTTAAGTGTTGTTGCCACATTTCCATGTTACGATTATCATGCTTTATCATGCCTTTATGTCCATGTTTCTCTTGTTCTATATTGATATGCCAATTTTCTAACATGTATTGTACTCCTCCTATATTCCATGTTTATTCCCTTACTGGTCTTTATATCTCACCTTTTTCTTATGCATGTCCTCAGGTTATCCCATGCAATGATTAGTACGAGGGAATGTAGTGGTCATCTAAAGGAATATTTCAATAAAGATGTTGTATTTCATGTTTTAAGTTGTTATGTAATGATCCTAATCCCCAAAGACACTATACCTCTCTATCTTCATGTTTTATCAGGTGAATAAATTATGTAATAAATCATGTTTTTGTTTGAAATAAATGAAGGGTTGTCATAGTTGGTATCAGAGGATATGTTAAGTTATTTTTTGGATTAGGATTAGAAACCCCTAGTAATGACTTAGATACAAGACTATGTAAAATAAAAATGTTCCTATGTTTTGTTGATTATTGAGTAAATGGGTAATGAAGAAAATACATCCCTGTCTGGATAAGAGCAGGTTGAGGTGCCTCTGGCACAGATGTATCTTCGGAGTAAAACATGAAAACATCACTTTGAGCTAGACTCGAACGCGAACTGGTGCACGACAATGGGCCTTACTACACTCTTAGTTACGACACTGCCATGGGATATGCATTGGTAAATTCACAAGCTTAGTATGAACCCTTATTGAGGGAAAAAACCCCAAGAATATATGTTTGAAAGTAGATCACGAAAATCATAGATTGAAGCCTATAGATTCATATGTTAAGGAAATAAAATTTAATTTATATGTAATAAAAATTTTTCTTTGGATTACCATTAATGTGTTACCCCTAACATTCATTTTATTCCATCCAATGGTTGGTAGGAGGAGGACTCGGGCTATCAACCGATGTGAAGATCTGTGTGATGACTGTACTAATGAGATGCCCAATACAATGGGAGCAGGAATCGTGAACTTTGTCATGCATATCTCTTAGCTAAGTCAAGATTTTAATAAAAACACGGTTCAAGAGGAAGTTTCAACCCCCCCCCCCCCCCATGAAATAAGAAGTCACTATTGTGAGCATCATGAGACAAAGGCTTCCTACTTTTATTGGATCATCTGATCCCACGATAGCTGAACAATAGATCAACTCCATTTAAAATATCTTCTCCATCCATAAATATTCTGAAAAAGAGATGGTTCTCCTGGTGGATTATCATATGGAGGGTGAAGCTGATCAATGGTGGACGTTGATAAAAAATACAAAGCCAGAGGAGGAGATCAAGGCGTTGGAATGGAATGATTACCATAAGATTTTTTTCGATAATTATTTTCCACACACCCTTCAGCTTAAGATGGAAAGGGACTTCCTTTAACTCAAGAAAAAGGTCAAAGAATATTTTGGAGCGTACGAGGAAAAATTCACAAGGCTTGCACGATACGCTTCCATCTTTGTCGTTACCCCTGAATGCAATGTGGACCGCTTCTTTGGTAGGATGAAGCCTAGACTGCGGAAAGCATTAGCAATCCGTGACTTCGACAGATATGAGGAAATTGTCTGATGTTCCCTCAAGGATGAAATGGATATTGGGAAATAAAAGGGGTATCATGGGGACAAGAAGAATAAGGTGGACTTCATTTCTCTAAGTCCGATGGATAAATCAAACGGTGCTAAGAAGATCCAGCACCCAACATGCCAAAATTGTGGAAAGAAGCAACTGGAAATTGCCTCAAAGGGATAGGGAAATGCATTATGTGTGGAAGAGAAGGGCACCTAGCTATTAACTTTTGGAACAAAGGACCAACAACTATGACAGTGGAGAGGAATGCTCTGTTCTAACCTCAACACATTGTTCATTGCTTCAACTGTAAAGAATCGAGGGATTTTGCAAATCAGTGCCCTAATCCATGGGTTTTCGGAGGCAACCAACAACCTCTAAGGCAGCAAGGAAGAGCTTTTTCCGTCAAATCTAACGAACTGAACCCCGAAAATGATGTGGTGACAGGTACTCTAGTTATTCATTCAAGAATAGATAACATACTTTTTGATTCAGGTTCTATGAATTCTTTTATATCTCAAAAGTTTAGTAGAACAACCCCAACACCACCAATAATCATTGAAGTGAAGATGTCGGTGAGTACGTAAAATGGGGAAATCATTGCATATCATGACTATAAGTCCTACCCTATTATAATTTGTGAATTGAATTTCCCAGAGAACCTCATTATACTCCCTCATGTGGAATTTGAGGCAATTATTGGCATGGATTGGCTTTCCTTATATAGAGCCAACATAAATTGTCAGGAAAGGGAAATCACACTCCATATGGAGAATCAACCCCCGATTCATTACAAGTGTAAGGAGGAAGATGATTCTCCTTTATATCCATCATATCATCCATGGATATTACTACCCTATGTGCATGCGTATCAGGCTCAGATGATTATGTCCATGGAAGAAACCATCCTTGATGAAATTCATATTGTGAAGGAATTCGCTGAAGTGTTTTCCAAGGAACAGCCTGGTCTAACTCCCAGAAGAGATGATGAATTCTCAATTGAACTTATACCAGGGGATCTACCAATATTCTAGACTTCATATAGAATGGCTGTCGTGGGGCATGAAGTATTGCATCCCGGCTTTTTATAACATAACTTTCATTTCATTACACGGAACTAAGGATCTTTAAGGGTTAGTGTCTTGGAAACAAGGAACATAAAACATGAAACAAGAAAAACATTCTTCTTAAACACTTGAAAGGCTTATCCTCATGTTCACCCTAGGTTCATTACTGCATCTCATAACCTAGGGACATACCTAAAAAGGAAGGGTGAGCAGAAGGCCCAGTAAGAGAAACAAGTGAAACATTTTACATATGAACTTGAGATACATCAATAAAGTCATGAAAAGAACTTTAAAGCATGAAAATGAAATCATGAGGCATATCATAAAAAAAATAAAACATTTTCATAACTTGAAGATGTGGATACATCATTTAACATAGAGAATCATGAACATATCACCAAGGTCCATCCCCAAGGTGTCATTTTAAAATTACCAAGGTTATTCACCAAGGTATCGTGAAAATTGTAATATCTAGTGGTTACATCATTACCCAATGAATTGGAGCGCTATCAGGGCGCACCCTTAAATTTTCCTTTATAATCATGTGAGACACATATATCAACATCAAAAATTTAATAAATAACCCATATAGCATAAAATAAATGGGTTTCATTTCATAATCACAATGTTTTAAAAACTGCTTTAAAGACATCATCTTTACGTCACTTTAAAACCCACAGAATAGGAAGGTGGTCTCATGTATGTAAATCCCATAATATAAAATAGAAAATCTTGGTATATATGTGAATATACCTTTAAAAGAAAGATATTTTAGTATTCACTTAATAATATAAAAGATCTTTAGAAAAAGAGAGAGACATTTTGAGACGGAAATTCTGCAGCATAACGGCTATGTTACGAGGTTTTAGAAGACATTAAAAAGGGAGGGAAAATGGGTCAAACATTCATAAATGACCCATAAAACAGAAGATGGACTGAATAAGAAGGATACATGATCATGGTAATGAAATTTCAAGGACATACCATTTGAAATGAAAAACATTAAAGGAAGACAAAAATTAGATTTCTCTTATGAAAGTTTGGCAGCCTAACGGCGTTACCTAAACTTCAAACAAAATGATTTGAAAAGATCAAATAGGTTCTTTCATCATGTGAACATAAGAGTTCAGTATTATAGATATAGATATAATTCCCCAGCATAATTAAGAAGTAACTTGAAAGACTTGACATGAAAGTAGAACTTTGAAAAGAATGAGAAGGGTGAAAGAATCCCCTAAAAACTTTGGCAGCCTAACAGCGCCACTTAAAACTTCAAAACACCGAATTGAAGAGATCAAATGGGGTCTCTCCTCATATGAACATAAGAGTCTAGTATGATAGATATAGAGATCATACCCCAACATAACAAAAATGAACTTGAAAGAATTGACATGAAAGTAGAACTTCAAAACAAGACGGGTGAAGAACCACTTAAAAATTCGGCAGCCTAACAGCGCCACTTAAAACTTCAAAATACTGAATTGAAGAGATCAAATGGGGTCTCTCATCATATGAACATAATATTCCAGTATGATAGATATAGAGATCATACCCCAACATAACAAAAAGGAACTTGAATGAATTGACAAGAAAGTAGAACGTCAAATTGAGAAGGGTGAAGAACGACTTAAGAATTCGGCAGCCTAACGACGCCACTTAAAACTTCAAAATACTGAATTGAAGAGATCAAATGGGGTCTCTCATCATATGATCATAAAATATCAGTATGATATATTTAGTGATCATACCCCAAAATAATAAAAAGGAACTTGAAATACTTTACATGAAAATAGATCTTGAAAAATGAGAAGGGAGAAAGAATCCGTTACAAAAATTTCGGCAGCCTAACGACGCCACTTAAAACTTCATAAAACGAAATAATGAGAGTAAGAGGTGATCTCTCATTATATGAACATAAAAAGGGCAGTAAGAGGAGTATAAAATAACATCCTCCAACATATGAACATGGAGTATAAAAGGAATGCCATAAAAGAGATTACTTGAAATTAAAGAGAGAGGTCGGATCCCTTACCTTAAAACGTGACTCTTGAAACTCAAAGGATTGGACCTTGAGGGCTTGAGGTCACCTTGGTAGGACTCTTTGGGAGGTAAGAAGACCAGAACTTCGTTGGGGGAGAGTTGGGAGTGAAAACTAAAGGAGGAAAGGGTGGGTATATATAGGGAAAGTGAGGGGACAAAGCATTAATGGCCAAGGGACACCTCACATGTGCTTTTCTCAAACCCATGTGCTCTCCCTTGGAATTTATCATGGAGTTAGGCCACATGGGGCCCCCAAAACAATAATTCATCACCCTTGGCCGGCCAACCCTCAAAAGATCTCATGACATCATCATGACACCGTTATGATGTCATTAAACATACTGAAACCCTAAAACTGTATTTTTACTATTCACGGAAAATTCAACTTTCTCAGAAAAATCCAAAAATTTCACATTAACCAAATATCAATGCTCTGATTTCAAAAATGAAATCCATTTTATAAAAATAATTTTCTAAATATTTTTAATTTAATTTTTAAATAAAAACACTATTCATCGAAAATTCATTTTTTTCAGAAAAATCCCCAAAAATTACCTTAACATAATATCGATGCTCTGAGTTCAAAAATAAAGCCATTTTTATAAAAATAATTTCCTAATTATTTTTGATTAAATTTTTAATTAAAAACCACTATTTATCCGAAAAAACTAATGCTTGAATAATAATTTATGAAACCGTTATTTAACCATTTTATTGAATCACATTACTAAATCAAGGTGCCTAGATTATTTTAAAACTTTCTTTAAGTGATATTACTAATCCATTTGGTCACCTTACTAATCCTAAGCGTAAAATCACTATTCATAATTTACTATTCATCAAAAATTAAGTTGATTTTATTAGACTCCAAATTTTGTACTGAACATAATTGTAGAAAACCATTTTTTGAAAATCATTACACATTTTTAATTATTTAAGGTTTACATAAACATTTTTAAAATATCCTTTTTCTAAAATTCATAAAAAATATGCATACTATATTTATCCGGTCATTTCAAAATTTATAAACTTCATCATAAGAAGAAATCCCAATTTTTATTTAAAACAAGGATTACACAAGGTAGTTACTGTCTCGTTACATAGCACCTTATAATACCAGCATAGGACCTAAGAGTAAGGTGTTCTAGGGTGATAGAAGCTTGGGGCGGCTCAGTCAACATTGCCCGAGTAGTAATTTCTATCAGTTTGAATTTCTCACGAAGGCGATTCCGTTCCAGCTTCACATGATGTAGTTCGGCTTGGATTTGATCCAGAGCAAAGCCCAATGGTGCTACCTCCTTCCCAAGCTCTGTTAGATGGGCTTCGATCGGTCCAAGACTACTAGGTGAGGCCATCAAATCTTCTTTCTATAATAATTGACCAAGATTACTTATATTTAGAGACAATAATCAAAACATTTTGTTCACAGTGGTCATATTGACCGATGGTTATATAATAGTCAAAACCCACTGATCTCATTTTAATTAGAATCATGTTTATCAAATAAAACATTTTTGTTGAGTATAAAAATAAAATAAAATAACACATGAAATTAGTAAACAAGATTTATTCAAAATTTCGGGTCGTTACAATCTTCCCCCCTTAAGAAATTGCGTCCTCGCAATTTTTTAAAATTTGGGTTTTGAAATTTCATTGAAAGTCCCACATCGGAAAAAGAGTCAGTAACACTATTACATTAACAGAAATAAAAGGGAGTACAAAGGCCACCCGAGATTACTCATACTAGGATTCCATGTAGGAAACATGGACATGGAGGAGAAAACAAAGGGTCACGTTCTCAGGGAGAGTGATAGAGAACATGATTAGGAGAAAGTTAACCATAAGAAAATCCCAAAATTATGATGTGTGCAAGCGGTCTTTGATTACATATTAGGAAACGTAAACCAACAACTTTTTTGTTTTACGTTCCTTTTCATAACTTTGAGGAATTCATTTACAACATAGAACAAAAACATAAGGAAATATATCTACCTTCATGTAGAGTTTCATCCTTTAATAAGTTTCTACCAAAAACTAATCTTTTCTCTAAACTATGAGCATTCAAAACTACTTGGTCTCATCAAAACACAAGAATCATCTTCGAGAGAATCACATAATCCAAAAAAGATCAACTATCTATTTCTTCTATCTTTAAACATTATCCCAAAAACAGAAAGAGTAAGGTAAAAAAAACTCTTCAAAAAGAAATAATCCCATAGGAATGGAAACTACTTTTAAATCTTCAAGTTCCATGGTACTACCCAAAGTTCATCATAGTCCATTCCGTAAATAACGGTCCTTAAAATTCCTCAAAATAAACCAAACTAATATTGAAACCCAAATACAAGAAGGATTTGATAACATAGTCTTCCAAAATAAACTTCATTGTTCATCTCCGAACAACATCAACCACTCATAACATCTTATAACAAAAGTATCTAATCTAAACATATTTAACCCAAGATAGGTTAATCATTCCCAAAAGTAACCTAAATTACTATAAATCCACCTTAAATTCATCGATTCTTCAAAATATAAGACAACCATACTCCTCAATGAAAATACCGTTGTAATCTATTTACCTCGATCATATAGGGTCCCCAAAATAGTGAACGTCTTCCAAAATAAAAATCATATTTTAATCCCCTAATCATCTCTATCATCTTAATACGGCAATCGTAGCATTTCCTATAACATTGGTGGTTGAGACATGTTCTTCCATTTCCCGCCATTAACTAAGAAAAGAAACTATAATTAGGGGCTTAAATACTTAGCCAATAATCAAGAAAAGAAACTTAAAGCATATAAGGATAACTTGTAGTTGAAAATTATACCATAACTTGTGATCCCCTAGGTTCCCATCTAGGTTATCCATGATCATATATTCTTATGTGAACCTTTATTTTATTTTATCTTTGATCCTTTAACAATGGTTCATACTAAGCTTATGAATTTACCAAAGCATATCCCCCAGGAGTGTCGTAACCAAGAGTGCAGCAAGGCCCGTTGTCGTGTACCCGTTCCCGTTCGAGTCTAGCTCAAAGTGGTGTTTTCGGGTTTTACCCCTATGTACATCTGTGCCAGAGCCATCTCTACCTGCTCGTATCCAGACAGGGATGTATTTGCTTGGAAACCCCTTACTCAATACTCACCAAAATACCAGGAAGATTTCCTATATTTAAACTTTTATATAGGGTTCTTCCTAAAGTTTTTATATCCTAATTTCCTAAAATAACTAAAGAATCCTTTGATACCAACTATAGCATCCCGTCTTTTTATAACATAAATTTCATTTCATTACACGAAACTGAGGATCTTTAAGGTTTAGTGTCCTGGAAACAAGGAACATAAAACATGAAACAAAAAAAACATTCTTCTTAAACACTTGAAAGGCTTCTCCTCATGTTCACCCTAGGCTCATTACTGCATCTCATAACCTGGGGACATACATTAAAAGGAAGGGTGAGCAGAAGGCCCAGCAAGGGAAACAAGTGAAACATTTTACATATGAACTTGAGATACATCAATAAAGTCATGAAAAGAAATTTAAGGCATGAAAATGAAATCATGAGGCATATCATAATAAAAATAAAACTTTTTCATAACTTGAAGATGTGGCTACATCATTTAACATAGAAAATCATGAACATATCACCAAGGTCCATCCCCAAGGTGTCATTTTAAAATTACCAAGGTTATTCACCAAGGTATCGTGAAAATTTTAATCTCTAGTGGTTACATCATTACCCAATGCATTGGAGTGCTATCAGGGTGGACCCTTAAATTTGCTTTTATTATCATGTGATCCACATATATCAACATCAAAAATTTCATAAATAACCCATATAGCATAAAATAAATGGGTTTCATTTCATAATCACAACGTTTTAAAAACTGCTTTAAAGACATGATCTTTACGTCACTTTAAAACCCACAGAAAAGGAAGGTGGTCTCATGTATGTAAATCCCATAATTTAAAATAGAACATCTTGGTATATATGTGAATATCCCTTTAGAAGATAGAGCTTTGAGTATTCACTTAATAATATAAAAGAACTTTAGAAAAAGAGAGAGACATTTTGAGACGGAAATTCTGCAGCATAACGACTATGTTACGAGGTTTTAGAAGACATTAAAAAGAGAGGGAAAATGGGTCAAACATTCATAAATGACCCATAAAAAAGTAGATGGACAGAATAAGAATGATACATGATCATGGTAATGAAATTTCAAGGACATACCATTTGAAATGAAAAACATGGAAGGAAGACAAAAATTAGATTTCTCTTATGAAAGTTTGGCAGCCTAACGGCGTTACTTAAACTTCAAACAAAATGATTTGAAAAGATCAAATAGGGTCTCTAATCATGTGAAAATAAGAGTTCAATATGATAGATATAGAGATAATTCCCCAACATAATTAAAAAGGAACTTGAAAGACTTGACATGAAAGTAGAACTTTGAAAAGAATGAGAAAGGTGAAAGAATCCCCAAAAAACTTCGGCAGCCTAACGGCGCCACTTAAAACATCAAAACACCGAATTGAAGAGATCAAATGGGGTCTCTCATCATATGAACATAAGAGTCCAGTATGATAGATATAGATATCATACCCCAACATAACAAAAAGGAACTTGAAAGAATTGACATGAAAGTAGAACTTCAAGACAAGAAGGGTGAAGAACCACATAAAAATTCGGCAGCCTAACGGTCCCACTTAAAACTTCAAAATACTGAATTGAAGAGATCAAATGGGGTCTCTCATCATACTAACATAAGATTCCAGTATGATAGATATATAGATCATACCCCAAAATAACAAAAAGGAACTTGAAAGAATTGACAAGAAAGTAGAACTTCAAAACGAGAAGGGTGAAGAACTACTTAAAAATTCGGCAGCCTAACGGCGCCACTTAAAACATCAAAATACTGAATTGAAGAGATAAAATGGGGTCTCTCATCATATGATCATAAAATATCAGTATGATATATTTAGAGATCATACCCCAACATAATAAAAAGGAACTTGAAATACTTTACATGAAAATAGATCTTGAAAAATGAGAAGGGAGAAAGAATCTGTTACAAAAATTTCGGCAGCCTAACGACGCCACTTAAAAATTCATAAAACGAAATAATGAGAGTAAGAGGGGATCTCTCATTATATGAACATAAAAAGGGCAGTAAGAGGAGTATAAAAGAACATCCTCCAACAATTGAACATGGAGTATAAAAGGAATGACATAAAAGAGATTACTTGAAATTAAAGAGAGAGGTCGGATCCCTTACCTTAAAACGTGACTCTTGAAACTCAAAGGATTGGACCTTGAGGGCTTGGGGTCACCTTGGGAGGAATCTTTGGGAGGTAAGAAGACAAGAACATCGTTGGGGGAGAGTTGGGAGTGAAAACTAAAGGAGGAAAGGGTGGGTATTTATAGGGAAAGTGAGGGGACAAAGCATTAATGGCCAAGGGACACCTCACATGTGCTTTTCTCAAACCCATGTGCTCTCCCTTGGAATTTATCATGGAGTTAGGCCACATGGGGCCCCCAAAACAATAATTCATCACCCTTGGCCGGCCAAACCTCAAAAGATCTCATGACATCATCATGACACCGTTATGATGTCATTAAACATACTGAAACCCTAAAATTGTATTTTTACTATTCACTGAAAATTCAACTTTCTCAGAAAAATCCCAAAATTTCACATTAACCAAATTTCAATGCTCTGATTTCAAAAATGAAATCCATTTTATAAAAATAATTTTCTAAATATTTATAATTTAATTTTTAAATAAAAACACTATTCATCAAAAATTCATTTTTTTCAGAAAAATCCCCAAAAATTACCTTAACATAATATCGATGCTCTGAGTTCAAAAATAAAGTCATTTTTATAAAAATAATTTTCTAATTATTTTTGATTAAATTTTTAATTAAAAACCACTATTCATCAGAAAAAACTAATACTAGAATAATAATTTATGAAACCTTTATTTAAACATTTTATTGAATCACATTACTTAATCAAGGTGCCTAGATTATTTTAAAACTTTCTTTAAGTGAGATTACTAATCCATTTGGTCACCTTACTAATCCTAAGCGTAAAATCACTATTCATAATTTACTATTCATCAAAAATTAAGTTGATCTTATTAGACTCCAATTTTTGTACTGAACATAATTGTAGAAGACCATTTTCTGAAAATCATTACACATTTTTAATTATTTAAGGTTTACATAAACATTTTTAAAATATCCTTTTTCTAAAATTCATAAAAAATATGCATAGTATATTTATCCGGTCATTTCAAAATTCATAAACTTCATCATAAGAAGAAATCCCAATTTTTATTTAAAACAAGGATTACACAAGGTAGTTACAGTCTCGTTACATAGGACCTTATAATACCAGCATAGGACCTAAGAGTAAGGTGTGACAGGGTGATAGAAGCTTGGGGCGACTCAGTCAACATTGCCCGAGTAGTAATTTCTATCAGTTTGAACTTCTCACGAAGGCGATTCCGTTCCAGCTTCACATGATGAAGTTCGGCTTGGATTTGATCCAGAGCAAAGCCCAATGGTGCTACCTCCTTCCCATGCTCTGTTAGGTGGACTTCGATCGGTCCAAGACTACTAGTTGAGGCCATCGAATCTTCTTTTCTATAATAATTGACCAAGATTACTTATATTTAGAGACAATAATAAAAACATTTTGTTCACAGCGGTCATATTGACCGATGGTTATATAATAGTCAAAACCCATTGATCTCATTTTAATTAGAATCATGTTTATCAAATAAAACATTTTTGTTGAGTATAAAAATAAAATAAAATAACACATGAAATTAGTAAACAAGATTTATTCAAAATTTCGGGTCGTTACATGAAGAGCTGAAGAAACAACTATAGGAGAATATAGATAAAGGGTTTATATGCCCATGTGCTTCACCATGTGGTGCACCAGTCTTCTTTGTCAAGAAGAAGGATGGGTCAATGCGCCTTTGCATCGATTATCATGAGCTCAACAAAATAACAATAGTGAAAATGTATCCTCTCCCACAAATTGATGACTTGTTCGATCAGCTACGTGGAGCACAATACTTCTCCAAGGGGGACTTGCGGTCTAGATATTATCAAGTATGGGTGAAGAAGGAAGATATCCCCAAGACTGCTTTTCGCACAAGATACATGCAGTATGAATTCATAGTAAGACATTTCAGATTGAATAATGCTCCATCAATCTTCATGGACTTTATGAATTGATTATTTAGAGATTAACTCAACAAATTTGTGGTAGTCTTTATATATGATATTCTAATATACTCCAAAACCAAGAAGGATGATGAGGAGCATTTAATAACTGTACTAGAGGCTTTGCGAAAGGAGAATCTCTATGAAAAGTACATAAAATGTGAGTTATGGTTGAAGGAGGTATCATTCTTGGGCTATATCATCAAAATCAATGGGATATCTTTGGATCCCTCCAAAACAGATACAATTGAGGGATGGCTGGGGCCAACATCAGTAACAGATATCCGTAACGTCATGGGGTTAGCTAGATATTATCGATGATTTGTGAGAAATTTTTAATGATTTTACAACCCTTTTACCATGGTAACTCGAAAGGGATTAAAGTTTTCTTGGAGCGATGAATGCGAAGAAAGCTTCAAAGAGTTGAAAAGGAGGATTATCACTGCACTGGTGTTCACATTACCCACAAGTGGAGAATCTTTTGTGGTATTCAGTGATGACTTAATGAAGGGCTTAGGCTTTGTGCTGATGTATAATGATAAAGTGATATCCTATTCCTGAAGGCAGTTGAAAATACATGAGCGAAACAATCCAATGCATGATCTAGAGTTGGCAGCGGTGATCTTTGCCTTGATAATATGGCAGCATTATCTTGCTGGGGGGAAATGTGAGATCTATACTGACCACAGGAGTCTTAAATATATATTCACAAAAAAAGAGCTTAATATGTGCTAGAGAAGATGGATAGATCTAATCAAGGATTATGACTATTTAATACATTACCACCCGGGGAAAGCGAACAAGGGGGTAGATGCCCTAAGTAGAAAGGACCCAGCAATTCTCTCAATGACGAGAATTGAGAAGGATCCAATATTCTTAGACATGATGAAGATGGACATGAGAATCATAAAGAAGGGAAAATCATCAATCGTTTCACAATTTATTACTCAATTGTCTCTTTTTTAATGGTTAAATGATTTTCAAATGGATGATGTGGGAATTCAAGCAAAATGTAGAAGCTATCGAAAAAGGGAAATCCTCATAGTTTAATATTAATGAATAAGGAATTGTGCGATTTAGGAAAAGACTATGTGTGCCATCAAGTCCAGAGCTGAATAAGGAACTTTTGGATGAATCACATAGTACAAATTTCTCTATTCACCCAGGGAGCACAAAGATGTATCGAGATCTCTGAGAAAATTTTTGGTGCGATAATATGAAGAAGGAGATCACTGTATATACATCAATGTTCCTGGTGTGCTTGTAAGGGAAGGCAGAGAGGCATAAGTATAAGGGGATGATGCAACCATTTCCCATATTAGAATAGAAATGGGAGAACATCACCATAGAATTTGTCACTGGAAATACGAGGACATCCAATGGCAACAATGCAATCTGGGTTGTGGTGGATCATCTTACCAAGACTGCACACTTCATTTCTATTCTGGAGGATTTATCATTGGATCAACTGGCATAGATATATATCAGGGATGTGGTAAGGTTTCATGGTGTAGCACTATATATTGTGTATGATTGATATCCTAGATTCACCTCTATGTTTTGGAAGAGTCTTCAACATGCTATGGATACTGAACTGAACATCAGTACGGACTATCATCCTCAAACTGATGGCCAATCAGAGCGGAATATCCAAACACTTGAGGACATGTTGAGAGCATGCTCATTGGAATCTAAAGGAATATGGGATCAACATATTCCTCTTGTTGAGTTCTCAAATAATATTAGTTTCCACTCAAGCATCCAAATGGCACCATATGAAGCCCTTTATGGGAAAAGGTGCATAACACTGATGTGTTGGGATAAGGTTGGAGAACGTAAGCTTCTAGAACAGGAAATGGTAGAGGAAATGGTGGAGAAGGTGAAATCCATTAAAAAGCATATCAGTGCAGCCCAGACTTGATAGAAGAGTTATGCAGATAATCATCTATGAGACCTTGAGTTTAAATTTGGAGACATGGTTTTTCTATTCATATCTCCGTGGAAGAAGGTCATGTGTTTTGGAAAGAAAGGGAAGTTAATTCCAAGGTTTATTGGCCCCTTCTAGATTCTGGATTGTGTTGGGGCTGTGGCATATCTAGTAGCACTTCCACCAACCATGGCCAAATTACATGATGTCCTTCATGTATCCCACTTAAGGAAGTACATACCGGACCCTTCACATGTAATCTCTTCTGAAGTGGTACAGTTAGAGGATGATCTTTCTTATGAGAAGCAACTAGTGAAGATCTTAGATCGTAGAGAAAAAGTTCTATGAAATAAGATAATGCCCCTTGTCAAGGTGTTGTGGTGAGAGCACAAGTTGGAGGAATCGACTTGGGAATCAGAGGAAATGATGAAGCTGAGTTACCCACATCTGTTTAGTGTGGGAAAAAAAATTTCGAGGGATAAATTTCATAATATGGGAATATTCTAATGACCCAATGCATCATTAATAGAAATCCCACTTTATCTAATTAAATTTATATTTATGTAAAATATTTTTATAAAATGTCATATTCTTTGGGTTTATGTTAATAATTTTTACCATTGCTAATATAGCCGTTGAACAGTGATCACATGATTAGTATAAATATAGGGCTTTAACAAATCCAATTTACTCAGACAAAATAAGCAATGGCATCATCCAGTAGAATTGATCTTTACGAATCCCATTTATCGGAGCTCAGAAAAGTGGTGGCATCATTGGGTTTCACTCATGACCAAGCCCAATATGAGATTCATCATGTTGAGCTCGAACATGATTTTCTACGAGAAAGGTGGATGTTGATTGAGATTATCACTTGAGTGATGTTATCTGAGCCACCCCAAGAGTCTTTCACTATCGCACACCATACCCTTTGGTCTTTTGTAACTATTTTAAGGGGTTATGTAAAAATTTTCTAGTATTATGTTCATGTATATTATTGTTTTGTATATAATAACGAATATACCTTTTTGTCAATATTGACACTTTGTAAATAGTTTTTTAAGAACAAATAGTATTTTTAGTTAATATTCAGATAATAAATCTATTTTGATGAATTTATGGATTTTTTAATTAAATAATATTTTAATAAAATATTATTATTATTATTATTAAATTAATTTTTTTAAATATAATTTATCTTATAATTTTATGAATGCAATTGTAATTTTTATTAAGGTTTGAAATCCATTTTTGTCAAAACCCATGAATTTTTGATAAATGTCAGTTTTTATATTAAAAGTGAAAAATAATATATTTAGAAATTTTTTAGATAAAATAAATGTAATTTCTAGAATCATCACTTTTAAATTATCCAACAGTGAATTTTTCATATTTTTTTGAGACAGTCAAATATTATGGTAAAAATTAAATACCGTTTAAATATATAATGTGTTTTATGACATCATAATTCCCCAATAGTGATGTAATAAAATACTATAAGCTTTATATTCTGATAATATATGTTTTACCATTAATATAATGAGATTTTGGGTTTTTTTGAAATATTTTACAATGCATTAATGTGCCCCTCAAAACTTATTAAACATCTTTTCTTTTTAAATTATTTTCCATGGGAGTGTGACTCACCTCCACACAAGCAACCCCATTATTTTAAGATGTTTGGACTTTGGCCTTATAAAATATTTTTTTCCTCTTCCCTTTTCCAATAACCATGGGAGAAAACCATGAGCTAATTTTTGGTTTGGATTAGTTTAATGTAAGGTGTCTAAATCCTAAATAATAAATAATTCACTCACCTTTCCTATATATACCCACCCAAGCTCCCACTTCCTCCTCACGCAATGCCTTTGGAGTTCATCAAATCACTTCCCTACTATCTATATAATTCTCACATGGTGCCCCAAGCTCCCAAGATTCCTCTATCAATCATCTCTCAAGCCTTTGGAAGCAAACATCCAAGTAAGGGTGTTTCTTCCTTTTACTTTTTTGTCCAATTTTCATAATATTGTTATGCTCTTTTAATTTCAATTATAAATTCTGGGGTTTGGTTTCCCACAACCCCCATACATTCCTCATATTTTTTTAATGATGGGAGACCCCTTTCTGTCTCATTAAATCCCTTCCATGTAAACTCGTTACTATACCGAAATTCTAAAAGGAACTTCTCTCTCCTCATTTACATTCAAACAATAATTTTGTATCATAAATATAAATTACATTACAATTGTTGGGACATTTATCTATATGACCCCCCTTAATTTTGATTTCATGTAGATATTATGAGACTCCCTTTTCTCTCTCATCAACGATTTTTATGAATCCTTATATCACGTCGTTACGCTGTCGAAATTGCACCAATTTTATAAGCCAATGCCATTGTGTAGTGAATACCATTCCCATTTATCCATCAAGGGTATTCACCTTCATGAACATTTACTTATTAATTATAAAGATTCATTCCACATTCCATTTACATGGAATAAATTATTATTTTTTAGGAATCCATGTTTTATGATCCATGTGGCACACTTATGCATGAAATGAAATGATTAAGAAGGGTGTTCCCTTATAGAAATCCAATGCATTGGTCAAAGTATAGTATCATGATATGTCCTGTACAATGAGTTTAGACTCATGCTAATTCAAGTGCAATGAGGGTTTACTCATGCTACATGTGCAAAGAGGATTTACTCACGTTTCATGTGCAATGGGCCTTGGCTCATGATAATTCCATGTTAAGTGTTATTTCCACATTTCCATGTTATGATTATAATGCTTTATCATTCCTTTATGTCCATGTTTCTCTTGTTATCTATTGATATGCCTATTGTCTAACATGTATTTTACTCCTCATGTATTCCACGTTTATTCCCTTACTGGGCTTTATAGCTCACCCTTTTATTATGCATGTCCTCAGGTTATCCCATGCAATGTTAAGTACAAGGGAATGTAATGGTCATTTAATGAAAGTTTTCAATAAAGATGTTTTATTTCATGTTATAAGTTGTTATTTAATGATCCTAAGCCCCAAATACACTAGAACTCTTGATCTTCCATATTGTATCAAGTGAATAGTTTATGTAATAAATCAGGATTAAGTTTGTAATAAAAGGAGGGTTGTCATAGGACTAGGGGGTCATTATCAAAATATCATCATTTCAAGCACATCAGGGGTATCTTTGGGGGGAGGGAATCATGAAAATAGGGCTATCAATATTTCAATTAATTTAATAAACTATTCAATAACAAATCAAACAAATTTAAGATATATTTTATTAATACATCACGCATAGAATAATAATATATCTTATGAATTAGTTTTCATATAAAACAAATTAGTAATTTTTTTATTAAAAAATTTATTACAGATGGATTTTATAAAATTAAATTATAATTAGTTTTTTCTAATTTTTTGGATATTATTTTGGAATTCATTTAAAAAAAATTGCAGGTAAATACATTATTTAAATAATTTTTTAAAACTTTTTTGATCACTATTTTGAGTATCATGAAAATAAAAATAGGCCATCTCAACTATATTTTTTAATATTTACCATGCACATTTCTGAAAGTCCCTTTGATTATTGTGGAACAATAGAAGGTGTTTTAATCCTATGTGTAAAACCACATGTATACCATCAAATCCTATATCTAATATGTTATCTAAAACCATCATGTAATAATATTCCAAAACCAAAAAAACAATTTGAAAAATGGAGAAATCAATTAGAATTTGTAAAAAATTATAAAGTACTGTTACGAGAAACAAAACATCGTGAAACATTCCTAGTTGATGTGCAATAGATTTTTCCTAGATAGACGTATTTGATACGATTCTGAAAAAATGAATCAACCATTAGGGATGTGAATATGTAATTTATGAAAAAATGAGTTTGTGATTGAAAGGGAAGTGTGAGAGTTCAAAGATAATGGAGTGTTTCATTTCTATGACAATGGTTACCTAATCACTACAACTGTAAACCAGAAAAGATTTTCTCAACCTCATTGGTAATGGTTGAAGATTTTATATTTCCACAAGAAATATTTGTTTATTTTAGTAATTAATTATTCCATTGATGAATTTAGTATGATAAATATTATGAATTCTCAATTAAGCTCTTCAAACGTTGAGAAGAAACCTATGAACGATCATGGACTAGAATCCACATTTCTTATCAAGATCATCTAATCTTCTATCGCTCGGTGAAATAGTGTGTTTTTAATTTTTTTTTATTTCAATATGTTTCTCTAATATATTTATTTATGATTTAAAACACTTTTAATATATCATGGAATGTTATGAGGTACATGGGGCATGTTCAAAATAAGTCATTCAATTTAATTTCTTCTGGAAGAATGATAACCTATGTATTTTGAAAATTTGGTATTTGTTTGGATGTGAATAACTTTATCAATTGTCATGGATTGAAAAAATTATTATCAATTAGTTTGAGAATAAGTTGTTATATTTGAATTACCCTTTGAAAAAGTTGGTTCCAATAACATCGGATGCTGAAGTTGATTCCACTTATACATAGTGGGAGTTATCTTTCAATTCAGAAGGAACAGTTTTAGTAAAAAAATTAGTTTAGAGTGTTAATATAAGACAATTTTTATCATTGGATTATTTCCAAAAGTATAATTTGAGTTAGAGGTTTTGTAGAATTTAGAGAATGTATTTCTCCTTAGGATGGTTTAATTCCTTCACCTATTTCTATTGTAGTTATAGATAATACCTGGAGGTTAGCCTCTACTATGACACATTTATTTCACAATGTGTAAGAAAGGACCATCTTAATAAGACCATGAAGTTTTATTCGTGTTATGGATTCTTAATATAATTAATTGGGAAAATTACCTACAAGAAGAATTATATCAGAACCTCAAGAATCAAATCATGTTGAATAAATACTACATGTTTGATAATGTCAACCAGATGGTGGTGAATGTATAAAATTTGATAATGATAGGTCTTTTCTTATCAATAAATATGATAGAAATACCAAATTACCTAAAGGTATTAGTGATGAAACTAATAGATCTTAGGAGAGATATTTTATGTTCTAACTTATAGTGTAATCTATTAAATCCTACTTGTTTGAATCAATAAATGAAATTTGAACTCTTCATGATAATGTCATTTCATGAGATGATGTTAAATAAGAGAAGATTTTAGTTCAATAACTTGTTGATAAAATGTTATTAGCATCCACTATAAAATCATTGAATCAAGAAGTTGTTTTATCATGAATTAAAGGAGTGTCTAAATTGATGAACATAATGACTTCTACGATTGCCTCTATGCAGTGCGACATTCTACACAAGGAAGTAATTTAGGATAATTAAAGGAACATAATAGCTAAAATTAAATGTATTCCATTATTTCCATGGAATTATCTTATGTGAATTGATCAATCTCAAAAGAAATTCAACAACCTATTACAATAGAATATTCCAATAGTTCAATAATTGACATCAAAAGTGAACAAAGAATAATTTTACATTTTTACTATTTTATAGAAGATTGATTAATCCCTATACAATAACATTGAAGTATTAGATAAGAAATTATAAAATATAAAACCAATTTTTGTTTGTATTATTTTTCCATAATACTAAAGAGTTAATGAAAATGAAGAGTCTAATTCTTTTTTTAAGACTCAGCAACATTCAATACTAGTGAAATTAAAATAGATTATTTTAGTTCATCATTCAATAGTGATGTAAGATAATCACTTTGAGCCTTGAAGAGGTTTGTAGTCAATTTTTAAAAGAAATGATATGTTCATTACCATTTTGAAAATTTATCACAAAGTATATGTAATGGGTTTATAACACTTTCATACCTTCTTAGGAATGAAACAGTGAAAATAATCGTGTAATGTGTGGATTAATTATTTAAAAATAGAGGGAGATTCATGTTAGGACCTCACATCATTGATCTATATGAATCTTCTTCACAAATGATAAAACAAATCTTAGATACTACTAATATTTATCAAATATTATATCAAATTATTTTTGTAATAAATGTATCTCTCTATACAAGAACCTTTTTATAAACAATGCTTCTTACCTGTAGAAACGTTTGACTTGGAGAGAACTCGACAAGTTGTTCCTGACATCAAATTCACATATGTAAGGATTTGTTGAGATGATAAAGATAGTCTTAGATCATCCTATCACACATTGGGAGATGTTTCTAGAGAGACAGGTGATGCTCCTATGACAAGATCCTCTTTACATGCTAGACAACACCTATAATTAAAAAATACAACCCTAAAAAGTCATTTCATGTCAAAGGATTGACAATATTTCATAGTTCCCAGTTTATGAGATAATTTCGTGGTGGACGGGAAGTTTATAAACATTTTAATCTTTATTGGTTTAATGGTATCCTTTTAAAATTTTAATGGTTTTCATAATCATTGGAACCATGTTCGGTTAAGATTGGTTTTTAACATTTTAATGTTTTTGTAAACATTTTAAACATTTTTTAAGTATTATTTTAAAAAAAATTAAGTTTGATACTTATTTTAATACTTATTTTACATGATTTTAATTAATTTCATTTTCATACTAAAGTATATTTTTTGATATGATTCTAATTATATTATAGTAATTCAACATTCTTATTTAGAATTCTTTTACTCTCTTTTTTGTATACTATAATGTTGAATTTGTTTATTCACATCATTAATATGTTTTCAATTATTTTTTTGTGTTTAATTCTCATTAATGAATTATATGATTCCATACTCATTAATCACATAATTAAATTATTCCAAATTCTATTCATTTTGAGTAGAATTAATTATTTTATTTTGTTCTTGTGAAACATTGACATCATTTCTTGTTATATTTATTTTTGATATAAAAATAGTGGGAGAATAAAATGAGAATATAAAAATTCAATGTGTTAAAATATCAAATTCATTTTTAATTTCAATGATGTATAAGAAAATGAGAAAACAAAAATTTAAGTTTTAAAATTATTAATCTATAATGATGAAAATGAGAATGAAAAAGAATGGGAAGGAATTTATATTAAAAAATTATCCTAAGGTGATAAAATTTTGAAAGTTAAATAATAATTATATAATATTTTTACTTTCTATTTCATAGGTTTTTGTCATAAAAAAGGGGATATTTCTAGAAATACATGTTTTGTTCCATCATAAATCTATTTTTATGTGTTTTTTTTAATAAAAAATTCCCCATTTTTCTTATAACAAGTAGGTATTAAGTGTTTTAGATTATATTTATCAAAATAATTAATCTTATAAAAATTATATAAGTGATTAATTATGACATATAGAGTATTTAGGATCAATCCTATAAGAATCAGAAAACAATGTGTTGAATGTTTGTCTCTCTATATAATACATTATCTTACAAAATAATGATTGATTCTCTACATAATAAAGATAGATACTTCATACAGAATGAGGTTATTAAGATGAAATTATCTTTTGAAAAGGATATTAATCAAACATTATCTTATGAAAAATAAAAGAAGCTGAAGAATCTAAGTGTCAAATCCTATTATCATATATTATATTAAGCTGAATAATTATCTTAAGAAATGATGAAATTAGTTTCACTTATTGTCAGTTTAATTTAGTGACCTTATTGGTCTTATTAAGTCTCTAGAGATGTTATCCTATAATAAATATTATAAAATAGTTAAATATCTTATGAATATCAAGATATTGTTAGTAATAACATGATTAATTTTATAATATATTGATAAGTCATTTAATTATTTATTGTCATATAAAAAAGGTGTTATATATTCTACGAAAGGTAAATTATTAAAATATATCACTTTTTCTATTAATGAAAATATCCAAAGAATGAGAATATTTCTCACATTTCTATTGTAATAGTAGTTTCAATATTTTGAAAGAATGGATGGTGATTCATAATAGTCTTTAATATTAAATTCTCAATGGATGGATCACTCATCCATTATGATTATGTTGTGATTACATTTAAAATGAGATATAGTTGTATGAGTTAGTCCCTACATAAAAAATGATTCTTATAGATGGATGAGAAGAATAATTAGAACCTACATACATATGAAAAATCAAAATTCTTGTACGTAAAAAAGATCATACATTTATTATCATGTAGTGCTTACCATTTTAAAAGATTCATTAAAAATCATTATAAGATACACTATGAAGACTATAATATTTGGAAAATTCATCTTCCACTACTATAAGTATCTTCTTGAAACTTTGTTCTACAATTGTTCTCTTAATTGTTTCTTCATTCACTTTTTTTACACTCATTTTAAGAGTTTGTGTTTATACATATTACTAATTCACTTCATTTATTCTAGACAGTGAAGGGTCATAAATAGTGAATGGAAATGTGACCATAATAATAACATTATATGTTTCATACCATTTTATGACTAAATCTAAAAATGGTTTACTGACATAATTGAAATAATGTATTTAATAAAAAATTAATTCATCATGGTAAAACATAAATTAATAAATAGAATATAAATTAACTGAAATTGAAATGTCCTAATTAAAATTTATTAATGTCAAATATAATAGTAGTTAGTGGTTTATTAAAAATTTACATCTAATATATTTTATTTAAAAATAAATTTTAAATTTATTTACCCCTTTTATGCATAATCACTTATGAAATGAGGTGTTATGTCTATGCAATTTTTCCAAGAATGCTATATTGGATTTATGGAAATGTTAATAGCACTACATTTGTCAAATTTAATTGGAACAAGATTAATATTGAATAAGAAAATTATTATAGTGTGTTTCATTTATATCTCGTATGAAGAAGAACTACAAATAACTATGTAGTTTTATTCGGTAGTAGATTATACGTCCTGATATTTTAGAATATATTTCTCTTTAAAAAAATTTAATCTATTCAATAACTTATGATATACATAACCCTGAGTCAAAATGAAAAATAATATAATAAAATATTATAAAATTCCTGTTAATTTATAAATGTGAATATTAATATCTAATTTTTTTTAAAAAATGAAAAATGTTTTAGAAAAATATATTATATTTTTAGTAATGTCATTATATGCTTTAAAAATATATTTTCCCTCCAAAATCATTTTTATTACATTTTATGAATATGAAAATTTATTATTTAATATATATTTCATAAATGTTATTATATAAAAAGACATATTTTTTTAAATTAACAAATCAAAATTCTTTTAGGGTGAAATTTTGTGATTTCTCTAAAATGATTTATTTTTTAATGAAAATTGAAAAAAAAAATTTCAAAAATTATTCTTTATTAAAATTAAATAATGTAATTTGTATTCAATTAAATTTATAATTTGGTATTGAACTATAATATGATCCATTTGAGATATAATTATATATTTAATTATGTTTTCATTTTCAACATTTATGATTTTGATGTATGTTAATTTTCATTTATTAAAAATAATTTTTTCCAAAAATGATATTTCATTATTTCTTAGGAATATATATTAAAAGGTGTTTCTATCATTCATAGTAATTATATTTTATGATGTAGAATTAATTTTCGGATTCATCATGTCAAATATTTCCAGTTAATAATGTTTGAGATTGTTTTGAAGAAGTTAAATTTTTGCTGAATTGTAAGAAATATAATTTTTATAAAATAATGAACCTATTATGTTATCTACCAGAAATAAATATGATATCAAAATTTTTTAAATTTATGTATAAAATAATTTATAAAATTATAAATAAAAATAATTCAAAACTTATAAATTATTAATTATTGCAGGTTAAATATGAAAATAATTTTTAGTGCTAATGTAGTGCTTTTCCAGCATTGAAAAAGTCAAATATGGTGTCATAATAATAATAATTGAGTATAGAAAAGTATTTACATGATTTTTTAGTCAATATTTTGTATTAATTATGTTTTTATTAATATGTTTTGGTTATATAAAATTAATGTTATAAAAATCCCAGTGTAATGTTTGTAAAAGCCTAAAAAAGTAAAAATGACATATTTTATAAGTTGTCATGACATAGATATTATAAAAAATATACGCATTAAATAATATAATGTTTTTTATTTAACTAAGATAATTTATTATTATTATATTCATTTATTTTTAATTTACTGAGCTGAAATAATTACCATATGTTCTTACACAGTGCCCACATAATATTTATTTTATTTATTAAAAAATGAAATAAATTATTTTAAAAATAAAATAAATAATAAATTTTTGATAATTTATTGATTTAAAGTGTTTCATTCATAAATATAACATATTCGGTATGTTTTAATGGTTTATATATGAATATCATTACAAACATGTTGTTTTCAGTGTCAAATTAGGTGAATAGTTCTTAAAAATGACATTAGTTGTATTTTATGTAAAATATATTCTATAAAATTGGTTAAAAATCATGAAAATAATAAAATAGGACAATTAGTTTGATAATTGATTTAAAATATTATTTCTAGAACATTTATGATCTAATTTTCATATTAAAGGTAAATTTATAAACCATAATTTTTGAAAATCCATTACCATAGTTAAGGTTAAAATTATCTAACCAAGGTTTTAACCAAAAATTTATGGTTTAGAATTATATCTAACACTATAAAAATTTTATTGGATTATTATATTAGGACTATATATTCCTTTTATTCTAATAAATTTTATTTGGGAACCATTTATCACTAATTAGAGAGATATTATATTGATATATTTTATGTATTTCCTAAACAACAATAATGATATTTCATAACAAATAATATTATATTAAATGATTTAAAATTTATAAAAAATTTATCATGGGAAAATTGAATTTAATATGGTTTGAAATATCAACCAGGGTCTATTTTTGGGTAATTTATCCTTTTAGAGTAACCTTCTTTTCCCCAAAATAGTATAAAACATCGGTATTATGGTAGTTGTAAAAATGGTTCACAGGGGGTTAAAACTAAGAGTTAAGGGTAAAAACAAAACCAAACCAGTCACAACAATTATGAGATTATTAAGACTCATAAAATAATTATATTTTTAAGATAGAAATTTGGATCTATTTATCCATGAAAAATAATAAAATCTAATTTAATACAATATGTAATTCCAAGAGTTCCCCTTCCCTCACTTGTAAAAGGGAACCTGCTTCCCTCACTTATTCACGTATATTGATCCATTTATCACAAAAAACAAAGACAAATATATTCCAAACATCCTTATACATGTTATAGTAGTTATTTCATTCCAAAAAACTAAACCAATGGTCCTCAAGATTGTATCTAAAGTTGGTCCACTAATGGAGAGGTAATTGTAATTACTGACTCATTGAAGTTCATTTATTATCCTACTATCTATAATAATATTTTAACACAATAAAATAATAAATATAGTATTATAAATATAATAATTTGTAATTATTATTACATTAAAACTATTATTCAGTATTTTACATCCTATTAAAATTCAAAACATTGATCATGCTTATGTATGACTTACCATCTCCATGTAGCAGTGCAACATGTTTTTCATTACCACTCTACATGAATGGTTTTAAATTTATAAATATGGAATATATATTAATTTTATAAAATAATAAACATTTTTAATTATAATATCAAATCAACCGTCTTACCTTCAAATCCTCTAGAAAATAGTAATGTCGCTTTTACATACATGTGGACTACCACCTCAAATAAGTGATGTGGTTTATATGTCATTTCCATTGTATGTTGATGGTAAAATGGATAAATTGAATAAATATTATATATATAAATATTTTATAAAAATTATATTATAATGTTTAAATGATACATACCTTTATTTTGTTCTATCCCACGAAAACATGAAACAATGTTCATGTGTACGTATGTCCTACCATTTCTATAAAAAGTGTAATTAATTTTAATATCACAATATTTTTTGGATGAATAAAAATATCTATATGTTGAAGTAATTTGATATTTAAATCATAAATAAAATAATGGATATGATGTAACCATTATGAATATTCAATAACCAAAACTATCAAATCAAAACATAAATGAAAAAAGAGGCAGTTAACAACAAAAATAATGATAATAATAAATTATTTCATACAAATGGGTGATAAAATATATAAATGGATAATATATGAAATTATAGATATGAATACTATCCTAGAAAGAAATTATAATAAATATTAATTTATTATATTGGATGTTGAAATCAGTTACAATGAAAGTCAAACTTATAGTAAGGGGTTTCTTAAGTCAATTTCCATTCATTGGGATATATCATTTCTTCATTGATTCAATAATTTCATGATTATATGTGAAATTAAATTTTATTGTTTTTTTAGTTCCAAATATATTTTATGGATTTAAATTTTTTACACATAGTATCTTTTTTGAATAATTCTCCATTCAATAAAATATTATTTTTTTTTGATTTCATCTCAATTTTCACTCCACTAAGATATATTTGTTATTAAGAAACCATTTACTTTTACATGGTCTATATAAACCCGATATAAAGTATTTAAAATGAATATATATTTATCAATGATTATTTATGTATTTATTAATGTTTCTATTTCAGGGTGTTACAATTTGAATGTTATCCAATAGGTAAGAATTTATTTTATAATTTCACTTTATATGACTCCTCTTATTTTTGTTGAAAGAATATTATAATATATCCATCTTAAAATTCATATATTTTCCTTATATAATGAAAATTTAATGATATTACATATTTTATTCTAACCATTATTCTCTTTGAATATAGAATAAATAAAACAAATTTTTAAAATAAAACCAATCCGATTTGCCTTTTTGATTTGGAATATTTTCCTTCAATGTCCATATTTTTTAAAATTTTATTACTAAGTCCTTTTGATTCAATAAAATTATTTATTAAGAAAATCATGAGTTATATATTATTTTTTATAATATTTTAATGAAATAATTATAATGTTTTCGAAAGGTTCATTGAAACATTCCTTACAAAAAAGTAAAAATAAATATTTTTTGACATACACTTTATTAACAGATTATACTGCCTCCATAAACATTTTACACTCTTTAGCTTCTTTTATAAAATTTTTTGGTTTTTAAATGAATAATATTTAAAAAATTATTAATATAATGTAACAATTTTATTTTATTTATTTATTTTGAGGATATTTTTTTACTATAAAATATACATTTTTATGAATTGAAAGTCTTATTTTATATATTATTATTTTTGTGGCCATTAACTTTCCCGTTAAACAATCAATTTTTTGTGATCCTTTTCTTTGGAAATTATGATTATATTAAATATCAATATTATTTTAATAATTTATATTATTTTTTCCTAATCTGAATTCCATTTATATAAATGTTGTTTAACAATCAATGTTATATGATTGATAATGAAAAAATTAATATCCCATATTCTTTAATCAATGTTGATATTTATTAAGAACGAATGTTTTTTATGAATTAATCATTTTTTTTAAATATATGAATAATTAATTGTATTTGAAATGATTATTGGGGCCTGATTATAGATAGCCCCTTGATGCATCCACAATTTTCATGAGACAACCCAGTCAGCTAGCCTTAATAAATGGGGTTTTTCTATATAACTTACCAATTAATTAAACAATCTTGGAACAAGGCATTGACAGTATTGATATCACGTTTTTTGATATCATGATTTCCAATATTAAGCATTTATTTTATTTGAAATTTATTTATTTCTATTAATGATATTACTACATTAAAATTCTCCATGGATTTATTTCATACTTAAGGTAATTATTAAATGGAATGTGTTTTTAGTTGGTTACCTATCAAAACTTGATATTCATTATCTATTCATGGTATATTCTACTATACAGAACCCTTAATGAGAATATGATTTCACACTTTATTCTTTTCATTTCCCAGTTATATGAAGAATGACTCATTGAACGATTTTGATGATGTTGAATAATTTCTATTTTTTATATTTAATTTCCAAAATAAAATGTATAGAATCCATGTATATAGTTTAACAGGATTACTAAACTATCTGTTTCTTTAGGTTGTGATCACATGTAACTAGGGATAATGTAATAAATAAGGCACCAGGTCTAGGTTACTATGGTTGGGGTCTCTTCATGGATAGTTCAATTGAGTGTTGTTACATTCAAGACCAAGATATAAGGGATTTACCTAAAAATGAATGTACCTTGAGGTACTCTTCTTATATTCTCTATATCAAAAACTAGTAATAGAGTATGAAGTTAAATTGGAATAAATGGATTTTGGAGAAATGTAAATAATGAAAAATTGTTCCTTTTAAATACCTTTAAATAATTTTAGGATCATTTAAATTAGATTCCAAGGGACTTTTTTAGAATCTAGCATATAAGAATATTAAAAACACAAGGTTTGGTATACATGATGTTAAAACAAATTGACTACTAATTATTCCTCTATATAACTTTTATTAAAGTAGTTTCACAGTTTAATACAAATCATTCTTCCCTTATATATCAAAGGAGTCGCATGTGTTTTTCCATTTTCAAGTACAAAACTCTTAATTAATTATATAATGTATTTATTTTAAAAAATATATTCCAAAAGAATTTTTGATAAATTTTAAATCCTAGAAATAAATTTATGTCAAAAATTCATTCTCATTTAAAATTACATTTGTATGAGTTTTGAATAAACATTACAAAATTTTTTATTTTTAGAGATAAAAAATTCATCATTAACATATATTTGAAAGAGAAAAATATATTAGGATGTAGTTTTATTTAAAATACATATATCTCCAATTCCTAATAAAAATCTCCTTGATAAAAGAAAAAAAAATGATCATACCTAGATCTTGTTGTTGTTTAATGCCATAGATATATTTGGTATGTTTAAAAATTATATTAGTAAAATAAATAAATTCAAAACCAATAGGTGGTTCTACATAAACATCCTTCACAATAAAATCATTTAAAAATGCAGATTCCACATCTGTATGATATAATTTGAACTCCATATATAATGCATAGGATAGAAAAATTCTAATGGATTCTAGTCTTTCTAGGAGTGAAAAGGTTTCTTTATAATCCCTTCCTTCATTTTGGTTTTAACATTTATATGGTAATATATCCTTATAAATATTGATCAAACCTTGAAAATAATATTTATTCCTAAAAACACATTTTTTCTATTAGGTTATTCTGAGGTTCTATCAACTAATTCATTTTCCGTGTATCTTTTGAACTTGTTTAATTATTATTTCATAGTTAAAACCCATCATAAATTTCTTATGTATTATTTTAAGGTTTTAGGTTTTATTTGAGATAAAAGAAATGTAATTATATAGGATTCTTATAATCTTTCTAGTCCCAATTCCATTATATAATCTTTCTATCACAGTTTCTAAGTGATAATCATTGAGGGTTCTAGGTTTCCGATACATCACACTTTTATGTTCACTAATATGCATCCTTTAAATATTTGGTTCACCAAATTAATGATCCAAATCATTTTACATTAATTTTTTTAAGATATGATCAAGTCTAATGTTTTTATAAAAATCACTTAACTTAAAAAATTAGGTCTTCTAATCATAAAAATGATCACATTCATCCAATATCCCATTAGATTATTCTTAAATAATCATTTAATTTTTTTGAATACTCTATAAGAATTAGACGTAGTATAGTAAAAAAGAAATATCCATTTGTCATCATTTAGATCAAATTTAACAAGATTATACTTGGTGTTCAGAATTTAATATTTGCATCCAAAAACATGGATGCATCTAAATTTTTGGATTTATATTATTCCATTACTAAAAGGGTGCCTTCTTCATAATATTTCTAATTATTACTATATTTATGATATAACATGATGTATTTATAAATTTATCCCAAAAGTGAGTTGGTATGTTATATACAAAAAACATATTACTATACATTTCATACACGGTCTCATTCCTCTATTCAAGAACAACTTTATGTTGAGTTGTCCATTAGGTAGAAAATGTATGTTTCACTGCACGTTTTGAACATTAAAAAATTAACTATTGGTTATCATATTTCCCTCAGTGGTCATTTCTCTATGATTTTTTTCTTATTTCCATTTTTTTAGACTATTCATAGAATAAAATAAAATCAGATCAATATTTATTCATAAAACTCAAAAATAAAACCCATGTATCAATAGAAAAATCACTAAAAAACATAAAAAAATTATTTTCCACATAGTATTCAATTATAAATGGTTGAAAAAATACATGTGGATATGTTCTAGAGGGAAAGATATAGAAACCTATTTAAATAGATTAAAATGGATTTTGTTTCATTTCCATTTGGAATGCATCAAATGGTTTCTATTTATTATTTTCTATTCAAGTAAATTTTAAATATAAGTTATCGAAGAAAAATTCCTTAATTAATTGTCACAATATTCTGCAAGTATTATGTACCAAATCCAACATTAATTTGTTCCAATATATAAATTGATCAATTTCTTCTACATAATGACTTATGTTCTGATGGATAGGAATTATCTATTATGGGTTCCTTAAACATTACTAGTTTAACATTTGATAGATAACATTAATTATTTTAAAAAATAAACAAAATAAACTTCAAAAAAAAGTTGAGAAGTACTTATCAGGTTCGGTTTTAGTCCTTCCACACAATGAACTATGCTAATGAGAACTTATATTTTTATACTAACTGATCCAACTCTGATTAGCGCCCTATTAGAATTTTCAATAAATGTGAAATAGCCTATAGAGACCCAAATATTGACGTACATAGACATTTCATTACTTTTGTGGAATATCTAATACATAACAAAAATAAAGACCAAAGGACCATAATAGTTTAGTGTATTTGGAAACATAGAACATAATTTTCTAATCATGCTGAAATATCTTCAACATCTCTCATAAATATCTTCCCATTTTTTATTCTAACCTAAAACCTTTCTTTATATCCTGGGGAAAAGAAAACATAAAAAGGGTGAGCTCAAATTCAAGGTAAGGTTACACATAGTGAACAAAAAAAATCCATAAACATTTGAATGTAAAAAAAACTTGAACATAAAATCTAAACATCAAAATTTTTAGCAAAGACATAAATCATGGATGTATGTAAGGCATATATCATAATAGAACATCAATCCTGATAAAATATCCAGGGAAGAAAACATGTAATTGTGGAAAACCATTAAGCATTTGATATGATTTCCATAGTAGCCAAGGCATTTCTGCCAAGATAATATTAGCGGACAAAGTCCATTACTAAACCGATTTCACTCATCGTTCCAGTCATGTATTACTGAACAGGATTAACTTTCCTTTCTAGCCATGCATATCTCATGAGATATAAATCTTTACCAAATTAATTGGAGGGATATATAGGACCCGCCAATCTCATAATGAATTCATTCTTACTTTTTCGACAACATAAACATAAATCATTAATCATAACACAAAGAATAAAAATGGGTTTCATAAACATCATCCCATCATAACATAAACCACATTTAACAAATGGATATAATTTATCATAATAAATGTTAAACCATTTAAATCATAGAGATATTATAATTGAAACATACATATATGAAATAATGTCATCTTAGATGGAGAATGGTTTTGATAAAAACACATGAAAAGAATTCTAGAGGAAAATATCATTTCTTCTTAAAAATCGTTTTCTTTTCACAAAATGGCACACAATTTTAAAATAAAAGTATTTTATTTAAATTAACCATGAAAACTTGTAGTAGAAGATTAATTATAATTAAGCGACATGAAACTGTAAAAATACATTCATGCCGTATAACATAAAAAAAATTATCCTCGTACTTTTTTCGGAAAAGTCAAAGGTTGCCTCATATGGTAAAAAAAAGAAATATTCCTTCCATAACACAAATTAAAATCCAAATAGGGGTAAAAATTAAATTAAACTTACAAGGGAATATATTAAACACCTTATGAAAAATATTTTATTGGTATGGATGAAAAATATAACCCCAGTACATACTTACATATAAGAAATCTCAGATAAAAATGAGATTTGAAAAATTAACCCTTACCATATGTCCAATTTCTTCTGTATGTGTCAGAGACTCCTGTATAGTGGGTTTAAACTTATTATTAACCTGTAAGAGAACCATAATAATATTTTTGAAATCATATATGATTCACTTACGACTTTATATTATCGGTTCATTTGCCGATTCCATGTTAAAGCAACAATTTGGGTAAAATCGTTTCATTTATCATCCTTCTTTTGACTTGTAATTATTAATATGATTACCTAGAGCATGATTACATAATTCAAGAATATAAAACAAGATTTATATATAATATATATTCAGAATATACATATATATAATAGATATATAAATGGAAAGAAATACACTGTTCATGGAGACGGTAGGTCATACGTACACATGAATGCAGTTTTTCATTTCCTTATTGAATTGAATGGAATTAAGTAGATGACATAAATACATAAATACATAAATAAAGTATAATTACTATGTCATATATTTCATGATTACATATTATATATACTTTATAATCATTCTTGAATTTTTGTCATGGAAAATGATTCTCATCACGTCGTGGAGACGTTAATTCGTACGTACGTACAAGCAGTGATATCGTTCCCATATTTATTGAATGGAATTGGAGTGGATAATATAATATCATAGAATATTTATTATGTTATAATAATCATATATAGTTTTTATTTTAATCATTATACCCATCCTATTAAGGTGGTGGTGGAAAATACATTACACCATATCATGGTGACGGTATTCCGTATGTACGGACGCGCGGTGATTTCATTTTACATAGGATGGATAGTAGGTGAAATAGGGTTGTTTAATATTTATAATAACATATCATTATTTAATTAATACTGATGTTATTACTTTATAATGAAACAACTAAAGAATATGAAGTATAATAAGAAAGAAACTTGAAAGGGCCATTAGAAGAGATAGCCTCTTCCTCGACGCACCTCCTTTAAACATCTTCTTAGGGCACTAGAGTTAGTGTTTTGAGAAGACCAGAGCCTCTATGATATAAATAGAGAGGTTGAGAAGAGGAAGTTTTAGGGTTTGGCCGAGCATCAAAGCTCAAAATGGTGTGAAAAGAAGAGGAAAGGGGTTCCCTTTTTATAAGGGAGGAGAGGGGCACCTTAGGAAAAACTTAAAATATTATTTTATAATAAAGAAATATTCAGTTTTTAATAGATACAAATTGATTTATATAGAAGCTAAGGTGGGGATGGTTCTAAATCATCTCAACCAATAGGTTTTATTCAAGTTTAGGTTAAAATCTTAAACTTATCATTTATATTTAACTCTAAGTTAAAAAATTTATCTTTTAACGTGCCTTTTTGTTTTTTTACACTATATGGATAATAAACCTACTATAAAAAGACAACAGAAACCCAACTGGTTAATTATTAATATATATAACCTTATATAATTCCATTGGATGAACCTTATATTTTTTAGGAATATAATAACAATTAATAATATAATATTTGTTTTAAAAACTATTTTATTTCAATTTTGACACTATTTGGTACATGATTTTTGTGAAAATAATCACAACATGACGAGTTACAAAAAATTTTATTAAATCAATAATAACATGTAATATTAACCTATTAAATTTGTGGAAGTCATAAAATTTCTCATAATACAATTATTTGTGTATTTATAACATCAATTATGTTAATATTTCATTAATAACGTAATTATTGCATCATCATTGTGTCATAAATAAATTACATTATATAATGTCCAAAAATTTTAAATAAATTAATATTATGTAGGAAATGTTTTAATATATCTAACGAATACTTATAGTCGAATTTATCTTTTGTATAACCATATATTAAAAACGTTTTAGTTATTAATCATTGATTTTAATTATTTTAACACTTCTTTAAATAAAATAATAATAAATGTCCTAATCTAATCCAAGTGGACCTAAAGGGTAATATATTATACCTAAGGTTGTTTTTGGTCGAATTAAACTTATCCAATAGAAATAGTACATGTGTTAGGGTAATAGTAATATCATTTTTACCCTTAATTACCCTATTTACTTTTAACTGGGGTACATAAAAGTAAAAAGTTACTATTCATCAAAAAATATTTTTATCTTATTGAAACAGATTTAACTCCTTGATATTAACTGTGTCTTTTGGATTTTCGAAATTCCACTCACAGAAGTGGTGAAATTATGTTTTATGTAAATTATCAAATTCTCCTAAGAGGTGGGTAAAAGATGTTGAATAGATCAATAAAATTATTATATATCTAAAATTATTATAAAATGACTCCAATTAATTACATTGAACTTAGATAGGTAATATGTATCAATTTTTACCTAAAATAAATTAAATAATTATTTAAATAAAAAGTTGGTTTTTAAATATTTACCCAGTGTTTTCACTATTTATCAAAAATTTAAAATTTTCAAAAAAATACCAAAAATTCAACCTAGGATAATATTGATATTCCGAATCCAAAAATGAAGTCCATTTCGAAAGATAAAATTTATAATATTTCAAAATGTTTGTATTACAATTCATAATGGCTAGTTTATATAACATAACATTGTTTAGTGAAACTCTGTATTGCGTACAACACACGCTATCATGGAAAGTCGAAATTGTGTGTAATGCAAGCCTAATCAGGGATGTGTGTAGTGAAAGCTCATTTTTTTGTAGCGTACAACACAAGAAAATAAGGAAATGAAAAATAATATTTTTCATAAAATATCAGGGTGTTACATAGCCTGCATTATATTTGGATAAACAATAAAAATTTGAGAAATAATCACTCTTAAGCTATGAGAATCCACTTCCTATATACCTTTTTTAAATGATTATCCAAAAATATCTTAACTAATCATAGTAAGAGATAATGCAGATGTTGGAATTTTGATGCAATATATTAGCTTATGATTTATAAAAAGTATTATAAATGGAATCCTCAAAAGCACTCCATGTGTCCTTCATATCTCATTTTTATTATGGAATTATGGCTTCCATTTTTTTTAAGTCAGATTTATTTTTGTCATGAATCAATGAATTATATAGTTTCATGTGTGCAATCATATTGTAATCATATAACCATGGTTAAATTTATCTTCCATAATATTTCTTGTATTTTTTTAATGTCTCATTGAAGCCTCTTGTTTTTTATAGAATATCTTGATATTCTATGAAAATTGAGAAATCTTGCCATCAAATGTAGAAATATATGATATATCTTTATTAGAAAAATAAATAATTAGTATTCCTTTTATTTTTTAAATAATTACGATGTAGTTAATTTCAAGGTAAAATTTACCATTTTAACCAATCTATGCTCACTAGATTGTTTCTATTTGTAAGTCATTTACAAAATTGTATTACATAATATAAGTTTATATTCTAGTCCACATGAATCATGTCACTCTAAGAATCATTACATGAAATAAAAGAGAGAATCGAAATCCCTTACACTAATTATTGATTAGCTTAGTACATTTTATAAATTATTGTATAATAAATAAATTTTACTTATATTTATATTAAATAAATATAAACACATACACATATATATATACAATACCGTATATTATATACATTTTAACTTTTATTATCCTTTTATAAAAAATTCCTTGTTAAAATAATGTTTCGGGTAATAATTACATTATTTTTCATGTAAGTTTTTATTCGGTATTTTCAATCTAATAACTTTGATCATGGTACATTAATATATAGAATTTTATACATGATATATATATCATATATATTTATTATATATGTATTTAGATTAATTCATAAAATATAGTGGTAGAAAATGAAATATGATGTTCATCAAAAAGGTAGGATGTATGAATGCATGAATGTTTCAATTTTTTATTGATGGAACTAAATAAAGATTAATATTATATTTCCTTTATAGAACAATATTTATTTGATATAGATAACATATTATCATTAAATCTATCCTTATTACCATCTATGTAATGTGTAAGCGATGAACATATCAAACTACTTCGCATGGTAGTAGTTCGTTGTACACACGAGTAATGTAAACTTATTCCAATAGAATATGAAGTATGAATTTATATTTGATACTATAATTAATTATTTATAATAATACCATAAATATAATATATAATAATTCAACCCATTATTTTATACAACCATGATTTATAGTGTTTGGAAATTAATTACATCGGTTCGTAAGGCGGTAGTCCACTGTACAAACAATTGATAGACTCCTTTTACATTTTATGGCTGAAGAGAATTATATAGATTATTAAATAAAAATAAAAATATCAATATTTATGTGATAATAGTTTTTAATATAATTTAATTAATAAAACATGAATGGAGGTTGTAAGAGAAGAAGTGAATAGAATTATCTTATTGAAGGCAAATACATTCTCTTAGAACAATCCCCTTTGGGTATCTTTCTAAGAACCTATGGTTTGGTATTATTGGATGAATGAAATATCTAGAACATGTATCGGGATGTTTTGTATATATTTTTCATGGCTTTTTAGTTCCAAATTTCATATTATGTGTAAATAATTGAGGGTAGTAGGTGATATTTTATAATGAGGGATGAGTGAAATTATTGTAAATACCAAAAACATTTCATCAATGGAGTCACTCTCACTAAATGTTACTAAATTATATATAAATAATTTATTGGTGGGATTATAAGGTATATCTAAAACTCCACCCAAAACCTAGAATTTTTAAATAGCTTATTCCTTATACGATATATTTACTTAATTTTACAATTTTAGTTTTCACCATGGTAAATTGTATCATTTTATTTACCTAAGTAATTTATTCATTTATAGTAAAATTATAATTATAATTATTATATTAATTGGAAAAACTTATTATAAATATTAAATATCATTTATTAAATAAAAATTATACATTTGGGGAAAATTCTTTTTTACATAAGTGTGTGAAATGCACAAAAACCCATTTTAACGTTAATCATGTTAATTAATTTTTTGGCCTTTATTACTTTTTTTGGGCTGATAATAATTTGAAATTATTATATTATATATTTTATAAAAATTAAAAATAAATAATCTATTTTATCTAATTTTAATAATATAATTTTTATTCTTATATTAATATTTATCCTGTCGATGCTATAGAAAAGTGGTTTTCCAAAAAGAAATTCTTCCAAAGAATAAAAAGATTATAGATTATAATTTAATAAAATATTAATTAAAATGACTTATATTGGATTAATTATAATTAAATTTTAAAAAGTATTCTTTTTAATCCTTTTTAAGACACGATTTAACCATAGAAATTCGTAAAAAAATTAAATATTCTATGAAAACCAATATTTTTAGTATTCAAAGAAAAAGTTATCTTTTTAAGAAAATGAATAAAATTCACCTTAAGATATGTTTTATATTTTGATTCCATAAACTAGATTAATTATTTAAAATAAATTTTCTATAAGTTTCAGAAATTAATTTTATTATTTTTCAAGAAAATTTAATACAAATTATTTTCTTGAGAGAAATGTATTTTTCCAATCATGTAAATACATTAACAAAAATTTAGTACACTTTTATTAATATTCATTAAATATATATAAAATATATATTTAATAATTAAAAAGTGGTTATTCGAACTCACATAAACCTATTGAATATATAGGTTATAAAATTATTGTTTAAACAATACTATTAATAATATAGGGATCTTCATAAATAATCAGTGTTGCTTGTAACATAAGCTCTAAATGAATATAAATTTATTTTACATTTTTTTTTCAAAAAATCATAGGATATAAAATTTTAACCCCATTAAAACTAATTTCTACCTATAAATTTTTTCAGATTGGTTAAAAAATCTAAGGATACATATGCCTCACTACATCCTTAGGTTCTCATGTATCTTCCTCACACATGTTGTTTCACCAGAAAACTACAACATAGTGAGTGGCATCATTCCATATAGATTTATCTTTATGACCTAGAATCTACTATATATTTTCCTCATAAGAGAGATCATTCTAAAATAGTATGACCTATATGTTTATTACATGCAAAGGATCATTCATTTATTTCCTTTGGAGAGATACATGGAACACATCATGGACTTAAGAGAGGTATGGTGGATATGCCAATTGATAATTTACCATCCCAAAATGATCATGAATATAAAAGGGAACAATATACCTATGTATTATTTTAAATTTATTTCTAAATATTTTAAACTTATTCTATATAGAAATTCTTATAATTTATTTGTCACCAACATCAAATTCCAAGACATGCTGGTGATTATCAGCAAAACCTTTCTGCTGACTTTATTTTAACCTTATGTGTTATTGAATGGCTCTAACCATCTATTCTATTTCATCATCCAGATCCAGTGCCAACTATAGTGATCCATAATTACATTAACATCAAATATAAGATAAACCATGACATTTTCATATACCATTAATCTTAATCCCATAAATGGAATGGCATTCATCCTCAAATAACTTTTTTCACCAAAACATATACAAAATGAAATGGTGGCATTTCCCTAAATGTTTTCCTAAATAACATTAATATTAATAAAATACCATCACATAATGCCTACAATGGGGTGTATAGTACTTAGAAATTATTATTAACCTGACACTCATATACACAAGTTGTTATCTATAACTCTTAATTGAGTATTACAAGGATTCATACACCATTGAAAAAGATAATTCAACTTTTATTCCTTAAATAATCAAATTTCATAGAAAAAAACTTCCATTGAAAGATTTTATTCATCCTTTCATCGATATAATAACATATATGATTTAATTATTCCATAATCCATGTAGTGGGATCTAATGATTTATTAAAATCAAAAAAAAAATCTAAAGGAAGAATAATAATATTTTCATGGGGCTTATTCACACAGAATCAAACACAAGATTACTAACTAAATAAAAGAGGATAAGTGTTCCCTAATTATCATGATTTACTTAATTTTTTTGTATTCAATAAACTTTCCCTTTGTCCATTTTCATAATAGGTTATTATGGATTATCATCCTTATTATCCATTTTATTAGTGAAAAGATTTTAATAACATCCATAATCATTTTCTTTGAAACAGTTGAGTGGGGATGGTGCATTTTGTGAAGATTTATATCTATTATCATATTTATATAACTTCTTCTATTTAAATCGACAATAAAATTCTTAATTTACTTCATCACCACTAATAAAACATTTACTAGTGCTTTTTAAGACAATTTCCACCAAGTTTTCTTCCACACATTAAGCATGAAGGGAGACTCATCTTATTTTCTACATGGTTTTAATAGTTTCCTGTGCATTCCATATTTCATTTATTTTAAAATCCATTTTATTAATATTTGTCCCAAATATATATTTATACCTTGATATCAAAACAAATGGTTTTTTTCAATGCTATTGAAGTCCCTTATGTAAAATGCCCTTTAGAGACTTGGTTTTGAGCCACTGGGGAATTGATAAACCTTACTTTTTTGGATGGATGATAATACCAGAAGAATACCTCACAAGTCTTGTAAAATATGACATATAGGTTCCAAAATATTCATCATAACTCATGTAATTCCTTTCCCATATTAATATGATGAATATGTGGAATGAACTTATTGCAAAATAAGTTTTTAAACTGGTCCCTTTCCATGGAGTCAATTTCATTTTGTTGAGTCATATTCTTGATAAGATTCCACCATTGATATTATTATACTTAATGATGATAAAAATGAATTTTTCACACTCAGATTACTATAGGAAAAAATTATTTTTAGTGGTACTGATCCATTTTTCAAAAACTAGTGGATCATCTAAAATATGAAAATAATGTTGGTTTTGACTCATTAAGGTCTCCACAAATCATTGTTCCATCCATTTCAAATTTCTATTTCAGAAATATTAATATCCTTAGAAAGTTCTGTGTGTATAGAAATAATATTTTTCATTCCATCAAACACTACAATTTTCTACAGAAGAGGATAGAAATTGAATTTTTTGTTTCATTCCTCATTAGTACGATTCCCTTAGGTTCTATCCATTGACTGAAACCAAAATGAATAGTGCTAAAAATAATAATCATTATGGGAAAGCACATAGTCATGAAATTTTTTTATAAGATGTATAAATCATGAAACATTCATTTCAATCTATGAAACAAAAGTTTCATTCCTGGACATTCATAGTCATCATCAAATTAAATCTTTGACCATGGTCTATAAAGAGGGAATTTTGAATGCATATTATCTAGGAGTGTCAAAATTGGTGTTTAATAAGGTTCATTTTTTAACACCCCAAGCATTCATGGTACGCTTCTCTTTGAATAATATAGTAGCGTGTGTTGTACCCAAATTGGACTTCTAACACACACCACAAACAATCAAATTAGCCGTTATGAATAGTGATTCACACATTTTGAAGTTTTATAAATTTTATCATTGAAAATGGACTTCATTTTTGGATTAGGAATATTGAAATTTGCTTAGGGTGAATTTTTGGTATTTTTCTGAAAACATTAAATTTTTTATGAATTGTGAAAAAACATTGAGTTATTGTTTAAAACCAAAATTTTATTTAAATATTTATTTATGTTATTTAATTTTAATTAAGGTAAAACTATATACAAAATACCTATATAAGTTAAATATAATTAATTGGAGTTAGTTTAGAATAATTTTAGATATATAAAAATTGTAGGGAACTTTTCAACGTCTTTTACCCACTTTGTAGAAGAATTTGGTAATTCAAGAAAACATAATTTTACAACTTTGGTGAGTTTAATTTCAAAAATCCGAGAGATACTATTAATATCAAGGAGTAAAATGTGGTTCAATAAGATAATTGTTTTTGGGTGAATAGTAACGTTTTTCTTATATTTAAACGGTTAAATGTTAATAGGGTAATTAAGGGTAAAAATGATATTAATATTATCCTAACACTAGCCCTAATTTTATTGGATACCTTTATATCAACCAAAAAAGAGCGGAATAAAATATTATCATTTAGGTCCACTTGGATTTGATTAGGACATTTATCATTATTTAATTTAAAGAAGGGTTAAAAAGATAAAATCAATGTTTAATAACAAAATCATTTTTAATATAGGGTTATACATATGGTAAATTTGATTATAAATATTCATTATAAATATAAAAATAGTTCATACATAATGGTATTTTATTTATAATTATTATAAATTATATAAATTAATTAATTTATGACAAAATGGTGATTCAGTAATTATCTAATTAATGAAATATTAAAATAATTAATATTATAAATATCAAAATAAATGTAATTTGAGACTCTTTATGAATTAAACTATTTTTATAGGTTAATATGACATATTAGTATTGGTTATATAAATTTATTTCGAAGTAATAATGCTGTTATGAAATTATCAAAATCAAAATACCCAATAGTGTCAAAATTGACATAAAAGAGTTTTTAAAACAAATATTATATTATTAATTTATATTCTATTCCTAAAAATCTATTTTTCGACCAAATTACTTATATAATGATATGTGTATCATTAATGGACCACATTGGGGTATTTTGGAGGTATATAGTATATTTATTAACTTTATAATATAAAAACACAAAGAGACATGGTAAATGTCAAAATATTTAAGTAAGAGTTAAATATAAATGATATGGTTAGTATAGTGACCCAAAACCTATCTAAAATCTATTGGATTAAAGGATTTCTCCCCATACCTACCTTAACATTAAAATAATACACTTTGGATCCATTAGACACTGAACATTAATTTATGACAAAATAATACTTCTAGCTTTTCCAATGGTCCCCTCACCCCTCTTATAAAAGGGCACTCCACCTTCCCCAATTCACACCTTCAAATCCTTTTGTCTCGGCCAAAACCTACCCAACTATTCTCTCATATTCTCTAAATTAAACCTAGAGGCCATATTTTTATTACAAATACATCCTAAGGATCCCTTTTGATCAAATAAAAAGAAAGAACCCGAAGAAGAGGTAATGTTTTCACCACCCTCTTTTATGTTCCTTTCTTCTTCAACTTCTTATTTCTTTGTTATTTATAATCGAAAAGAATAACTCCATTATCATTTATATATTTTTATGTTATTATAAATATGGTACAACCATATTCAGTATTCTATCCATCCTTTGAATGACATGTCACCATATGTGCGTACCTATGGCCTACCGTCTCCACGGCGTGGTGTAATTGTTATTCAATACATTATTATTTTGATGGGTATAATAATGATGTGAAATTCATGTAAATAATAAATATAACATGATAATTATTCTCTATATATGATATACTATCCAATTATATATTAATTCAATATCAAAAAAATGATATTGTCGCTCATGCATACATACGGATTACCGACACCATGAACACGATTAGATTCATTCCCCATCGTATCCATTCAAGACTAAATTTCATTTAATGATAAAAAATTATTTTTAGAGACATGATATAATTCTGGATATGATTAATATACAATCCATCCATCAAAAATATGGCTCACATAACAAAGAATATAAAGTAAAATGAATTTGTTAACACACAAAACGATGATAATACTAAGATATTATTAACAAATCAATGTTAAAAGATCATATATGATAACATATTGATGTATATGATTCTTGTATAATTTAATAACAAATATTTCACCATTATACAAGAGCTTAACCTACCCTCAACCAAGGAAATGTACAAGGTAAGTGTTTATTTCACAATCTCTTCATTATCCGAGGTTGTTTCTACATAATTATCTACTAGGACCTCTTTATCATCCACATCCATGTTTCTTAAAAATGTATTTCAAATCATTCATAGTATTTTACAGACTATGGGTTAATGTCATTTATACCCTTGTTAACGTTTTATAAGAATTTTATAATGGAATCATTGTGTCATTTTCCCACAAGGTCATTTTTAACCTTTTCGACAGAACTAAGGTAATAATGTCTTTTTAAATTATACAGAGGTTGTGGCTATGTTCCGCCATTATAAAATCGTCAAACCATCCCTTACAAGAGTATAAGAATATTTTAAAAGTAAATGTTTTATTTTATAATTATGTGACTTTTAAATTATTTTAAAAAAAAGATATATTTCTCTCAAATAGTTTTGATTTCATCTATGTCAATATCATTAGATGGATTTTATGCTTATATTATGTTGATTAATTATGATACAAAACATTCATATTGTATTGATGGTTTTGTGATATGTTTGACCATGGATTAGTTATTTTTATACCATTCATGGTTTATGGAGAAAGTATTGACATTCCGTATGGTAGTTTTAATATGAATTTTTATGTTATATTTAAACCAGTTCATATGGGGAATGCATTGGACTTAATATGTGACAAGTGGAGACAACTATGGCTCCTCGATGCATCGGTAGGTCTCATGAGGCAAACTAGTGTCTTGGCACAAGTCCTTGAAAAAATCTTATTTGTAGTCTTTGAACAGGGCCTTGAATATGTGGTTATGATAGTCTGGCATTATTTATTCCATCATAATGAAAGTGGTTATTGATATTGCATGTGATTAGTCAAATATTTGAATATCCTTGTGAATAATTAAATGGAATTCTTTCATTTTATTTTCGCCATACAATGTTGAATTTCATTTTTAAAAGGCTTTTGTTTTATTTATACATTTCCATAAATGTTTATGATTATTTATGAAAGATTTCTCTATATTGTTATCCTTACCAGGAATATGAGCTCACCCCTTTCTATGTTTTATTTTTCCCAGGATATGAAGATGTATTTTATGAATGACCTTCAGGGGTAGTATAAGGGGATATGAGTGTGGAAATAAGATATTGTTATAGTTTTCACTTTATGATGTAATGTAATCTTCATGAATGTATCTAGTGTTTCCATGGATACTAAACTATTCGTCCTTTTGAGATGTGATCTTTTGTGATCATGCCAATGTTATGTAATAATGCACCGACTCTAGGTAACTGGGGTCGGGGCGTTACAGATGCTATCAGAGAATGTTTAGTACAATCCTTAGAAGCTATATTAATATAAACTCTGATTATTGAACATAGACATAAGATGGACATTGAGGCATAGTATAGAAAAACATCCTAGAATTTTGGTATTGTAGAGATTTTGTGAGTTTTTCGAGAAATACATCTCTGTCTACATACGAGCAGGTAGAGGCGGCACTAGCACAGATGTACCTTGGGGTAAAACCCAAAAAAACTGATTTGAGCTAGATTCAAACAAGAACTGGTGCACGATGACAGACCTTGTTGCACTCTTGGTTATTACACTCATTGGGGGATATGCTTCAGATAATAACAATTTTCATTACGAACCATAATAAAGGGGTTATGAGTATATACTACCTCAAAGAAAACTTTTTCCTAATTATGGATTATATCGATAAACTGTTCAATTTATGTTATGTATTTTAAAAGATTGGATTTATGTATTATGATTCATTAACTAATCCAGAGCATTCCATTGTTTATAAATGGTTCATAGTGGTAGAAATGGAAACTGTATCAATGCACGCACTCCATGTAGGGATTTCCCTCCTGCTAAAGATAATTATAGTGGAGCTGGTGATGCAACTAGTGCTGATCAGCTAATCATCATACTAGGACAAATCACTCAGGTTATGAATAATAACCTTACCTGTATGGAGCACCCTGATCCACAACATGGAGGATCAATGTCAGACTGCTTCATGAGGAAACAACCATAAAAATTAAATTGGTGTAAAAATCCCTCAGTAGTTGATAAATGGATAATTTCTTTAGAGAAAATAATCCATGCCATGGGGAGTAGTGAAAGAGAAAAAGTTATCAAGGCAGCTTACCGCCTCACTAGATATGCTGATCAATGGTGGTCATTGATTCAAAACACAAAGGAAGATGATGAAGTATCCAATATGGAATGGAGGGTGTTCAAAGAGCATTTCATATAAAAATACTTTCATCGAGACCAGCGAGCAGATATGGAAATGCAATTTCTGAGTCTGACACAAAATGGGGATGAAAATGTCGCAAAGTATGAGGCCAACTTTACAAGGATAGAAAGGTATGATAAAGATTATATACGTAACCTGAGGAGTAATATCGATCATTTCATTGATGGTTTAAAACCATTTCGTTGTCGAGCATTTTCCTCACAATCCTTCTCGTGATACAAAGACATTGTCTCATGTGCTATCAAGATAGAAAAGGAATTCTACAAGTCTTACGACTTTAATGTAAAGAAAGAGAAGAAGAGATCTATTGATCACTCGGGAAATGGAATATAGGGGAATAAGGGAAAATTTTATTATCAATCCAACAGTAAATGTGGGAAGAAACACCCCGGTACTTTCTTGAAGGGAATGTGTGTCTGTTACAAGTGTGGTGAAAAAGGCCACCATGCACGTGATTGCAGGGGGAAGAAAGAAGATAACGATGTTCAATACTACAACAACAGGGATATGGGACATTATGAAAATGAATGTCCTAAGCGTTAGGGTAACTTATCTCAAAAAAGGCCAAAGGATCAAGGCCAAGTTTATGTTATCACTACTGCTGAGGTAGAAGTTTCGAAAGACGTGCTGGTAGGTAATTTAATAGTTTCCTCAAGTTTAGAAAAGGCATTATTTGATTCTAGATCATCACATTCTTTCATATCTTCCAAGTTTGCTAAGAAAAATAGATATTTATAATTTCATTTTACAAGAGAGTTGTCAGTTAAAACTCTTAATGGATGTATCATTGCAACAAAGCTATGTGAATCCGTCCCTATTAGGGCATATGAATGTTCTTTATCTATTGATCTCATCTGCATACCCATGATTTAATTTGATATAATACTGGGTATGGATTCAATTTTAGACCATGATGCAAAGATTTATTGTAAGAATAAAGAGGTTACTATTTTTGATGGTGATGATAAAGAAATCCATATATTTAGAGAAGAATCATCACCACCAGATTCATACGTAGATCCACCACAAGTAGCTCAACTAAATTAAATTATTGGGGAGGAAGAGAATGAATTAATTGTGGGTAAGGAAAGTAATGTTCAAATAGAGTATGTACCTATTGTGAGAGAATATGTTGATGTGTTTCCAGAAGATTTACCTAGACAACCTCCAGAATGAGAAATTTAGTTTTCCATTGAATTAATTCCTAGATCAAGGCCTATATCGAAGACCCCATATAGAATGGCCCCTGTGGAATTAGTGGAACTAAAGAAACAACTAGAAGAATTTAGTAATAAGGGATTTATTTTCCCTAGTGTTTCTCCATGTGGAGCCCCTATCCTTTTTGTTAAGAAGAAAGATGTATCTATGAGGTTATATATCAATTACAAGGAGATATATGCTATAACAATAAATAAAAAGTATCCCCTACCTCACATTGATGATTTATTTGACCAACTGCATGGATCTCAATACTATTCTAATATTGACCTTCGATCAGGATACCATCAGATGTGTGTGAAGAAGGAAGACATTCCGAAGACAGCGTTTTAAACCAGGTATGGGAATTAAGAGTTTACAGTAATGCCTTTTGGGATTTCTAATGAACCCTCTATTTTCATGGATATAATGAACATATTTTTTAAGGAATATGCTAATGATTTTGTAGTGGTATTTATTGATGACAACTTGGTATATTACAAAATCTACGAAGACCATGAAAATCACTTGCGCATAATCCTAAAGAATCTTAGAAGACATGAATTATATGATAAGTGTAGCAAGTGCGACTTCTGGCTTTCAGATATCTCTTTTTTTGTCCATATTGTATCCAAAGATAGAATCTCTATTGATCCATTTAAGACCATGGAAATACATGAAAGTCCAGCACTGATGAGTATAACTGAGGTACGTAGTTTTATTGGTTTAGAAGGTTATTATCGGTATTTAGTCCATAATTTTGCCCGATTGGCTAACCCATTAACGATGCTCACATGTAAAGGGGTTAAATTTGTTTGGACAAAATATTGTGAAGAATGATTTGATGAATTTAAGATAAGATTAGTCAATTATCCTATAATGACTCTACCATCGTGGAATGATGGGTTCATTATTTATAGTGAGGCATCGAAGAAAGGACTTCGTTGTGTCGTTATGCAGAATTATAGAGTTATTTTCTAGGCATCACGACAACTGAAAAATAATGAGAAAAAATATCCTACACATGGTATCGAGTTAGCTGTTGTAATCTTTGCTTTGGAGATATGGAGACATTATCTCTATGGTGAAAAATGTTTGATTTATACTGATCATAAAAGATTGAAGTATATTTTATCATAGAATGAACTCAACATGTGGCAAAGGAGATGGATTGAACTACTCAAGGATTATGATTGCACAATACACTATCACCCAGGGAAGACAAATAAGGTGGGAGATGCTTTGAGTAGAAAAGATCATGGAGTTTTGAACAAGATGATAGTTGAAAGGGGTCCTATATACAAGGATCTATTAAAGATGGATATGGGAATCACCATGGAAGGTGAAACATCAATGCATTTTCAAATGGTTTTCCAAACCATCTTTACTAGAAAGGATAAAGAGTTCTCAGACCGATGATGAAGAGTTTAAAAAGTGTATTAAAGCTATCAATTATGGGAGATTGAGTGACTTTGTGAATGAAGATGGAATTTTGAAATTTGTGAAGAGACATTGTGTATCCAATATACCTGATCTAAAAAGGGAATTGTTGGACAATGCTTAGAGTTCCAATTTTTCTATACACCCTGGGAGTACCAAAATGTATAGAGATTTAAAGGAACATTTTTGGTGGGACAACATGAAGAGGGAGATTACTTATTTTGTGTCAAGATATATGGTTTTTCTACAAGTGAAAGCTGGAAGGAAACATCATGGATGAGTCATGCATACTCTTCCCATAACATAGTTGAATTGGGATAATATCATGATGGACTTTGTCATGGTACAACCATAGACTCCTAGATGTAATGATGTAATATGTGTCATTATTGATCTTCTTACCAAATAAGTACATTTTCTTGAGATAAGAGAATATCGACAACTTGAATGTCTAGGAAGGATATATATTAATGAAGATGTGAGACTTCATGGAGTACCCCAATCGATTGTTTCTGATCTTGATCCCCATTTTATTTCAAGATTCTGGTAGAGTCTTCAGAAGCCCATGGATGCTGAACTTTGTTTGTTCATTTCCTACCACCCTCAAATAGATGTAAAATCATAATGGACTATTCAAATCGTTGAAGACATGTTGATATCTTACTCACTTGACTTTTAGGGTGTGTGAGATCAATATTTACATCTGGTAGAAATTTCAGATAACAATATCTTCCATTAAAGTATTTGAATTGCACCATATGAAGTGTTATATGGAAAGAGATGTCGCACACCAACCTGTTGGGATGATGTTGGTGAAAGAAAACTCAAAGGCCCAGAACTGGTGGAGGAAATGATGGAAAAGGTGAAGGTAATACAAAACCATATCAAAGAAGCTAAATATAGGTAGAAGAGCTATGCTAACAACCGAAGGAAGGATTTGGAATTTTAGGCAGGAGATCATGTTTTCTTGAAGGTATATCCATGGAAGGGTGTTATATGTTTTGGTATGAAGGGAAAATTGAGTCCCAGGTACATCGGACCATTTGAAATTTTAGAAGGAATTGGGGCTGTAGATTACCATTTGGCAATGCCGCTATGTCTCTCCAAAGTTCATGATGTATTACATGTATCACTGATGAGAAACTCCATGCCTGACATAACACATGTACTCACCTATGAGGAATTAGAACTGTAACACAATCTTTCTTATTAAGAATAGCAAGTTAGTATTCATGGTATAAGAGAACAAGTGCTGAGAAACCGCACAATATGTCTGGTAAATGTTCTATGGAGAAACCACAAAATGGAAGAGGTAGTGTGGGAACCCAATGAACTTATGATGAAGAATCAACCAATATTTTAATTGGTATTATTATTGAAACTTCCAAGATGAAATTATTTTAAGGAGGGGAGAATGTAACACCCCAAGCTTCCACAGTACGCTTCTCTTTGAATAATACAGTAGCATGTGTTGTACGCAACTTCGAGTTCTAACACACACCACAACCAATAAAACTAGTAATTATGAATAGTAAAACCCACTTTATGAAATTTTATAAATGTTATATTTCAAAATAGACTTCATTTTTGGATTCGGAATATTGAAATTAGCATAGGGTGAATTTTTGCTATTTTTCTCAAAACATTCAATTTTTGAAGAATAGTGAAAAAACACTGAGTTATAGTTTAAAACAGAATTTTTATTTAAACAATTATTTATTATATTTGAATTTAATTATGGTAAAAATAGTTAAATAATACATATATAAGTTCAATGTAATTTATTGGAGTTATTTTAGAATAATTTTAGATATATAAATATTTTACAGAACTTTTCACCATCTTTAACCCACCTCTTAGAAGAATTTGGAAATTCACATAAAACTCAATTTTTCCGCTTCTATGAGTGGAATTTTGAAACTACGGGAGACATGGTTAATATAAAGGTGTAAAATGTGGTTCAATAAGATAAAAATAACATTTGGGGCAGTAGTAACTTTTTTACTTTTATTTACCAATGTTAAAAGTAAATAAGGTGATTAAGGGAAAAAATGATACTAATATTACCGTAACACATTTCCTAATTCTATTGGACAAGTGTATCTCAAAAAAAACAACCTTATGAAAAATATATTATAATTTATGTTCACATGGATTATATTAGGACATTCATTATTATTTAATTCAAAGAAGAGTTAAAGGAGTTAAAATCATAGTTTAATAACTAAAACATTTTTAATATAGGGATATACAAAATATAAATTAGATTATAAATTTTAATTATAAAGATAAAAATATTTCATAAATAATGCTATTTTATTTATTATTTTTAGACATTAAATAATTTAATTTATTTATGACACAATGGTGAGGCAGTAATTACCGAATTAATGCAATATTAAAATGATTGATATTACAAATAACCAAAAAATGTAATTTGAGTCTTTTTATGAATGAAACTAATTTTATAGGGTAATGTGACATATTAGGATTGGTTTTACAAATTTTTTTCGAAGTAATAATGCTGTTATGAAATTATCAAAAACAAAATACCCAATAGTGTCAAAATTGACATAAAATAGTTACCAAAAAAATATTATATTATTAATTGATATTATATTCCATAAAATCTAAGGATCCCCCAAAGCACTTATATAATGATAGGGGTATCATTAATATACCACTTGGGGTTCTCTTGTAGGTCTATTGTAATTTTATTAACTATATAATAGAAAAATAAAAAGAGACATGGTTAATGTCAAACTATTTAACTAAGAGTTAAATATAAATGATAAGGTTAATATAGTGACACAAACCTTACTAAAATATACTGGTTGAAATGATTTCGACCCATCCACACCTTAACCTTTAAATAATCCAATTTTGAGACATTATAACCTGAATAATAATTTATTATAAAATAATATTTCTAGCATTTCCAAAGGTTCCCCGCACCCCCTCTTATAAAAGAGCACTCCCCATTCTCTCTACATCACAACATCAAATCCTTTTAGCTCAGTAAAACTCTACCCAAATATTCATTCATCATCCCTAAATTCATCCTAGAGGCATTATTTTGATCAAAAGGAAATCCTATGGAGCCATTTTGATCAAATCAAATCGAAGAACCCAAAGAATAGGTAATATTTTCACCACCCTCTTTCAAGTTCCTTTTTCATCAACTTCTTCTTTATTTGTTATTTCCATTCTAAAATAATAACTGCAGTATATTTTATATATTGTGATGTTATTATAAATATGGTACAACCATATTCAATATTCTATCAATCCATTGAATGACATGTCACCATACGTCCGTACGTATGGCCTACCGTCTCCACGTCGTGGTGTAATTGTTATTCAATACATTATTATTTGGATTGGTATAATAATGATGTGTAATTAATGTAAATAACAAATATAACATGATAATGATTCTGTGAATAGGATATACCATCCAATTATATATTATTTTAATATCAATAGAATTATATAATCGCTCCTGTGTATGTACGGATTACAGACTGCAGGAATGCGATGAAATTCATTCCCCATCAAATCCATTCAAGACTAAATTTCATTTGATGATTTAAAATAATTTTAGGGAAAGGATATAATTATGTATATGAATAATATAAATTCCATACATACTAAATATGGCTCACATAACAAATAATATAAAGGAAAACGAACCCGTTAACGCCTAAAACGATGATAATACTAAGATATTATTAACAAATCAATGTTAAAAGATCATATATTATATAATATTAATGTATATGATTCTTTTATAATTTAATAAAAATTATTTCACCATTATAAAGGAGTATAACCAACCCTGAACCAAGGAAAAGTACATGGTAATGGTTTATTTTACAATATCTTCATTATCCGAGGTTGTTTATATGTAATTATCTACTTTGACCTCTTTATCTTCCACATCCATGTTTCTTAAAAATGTATTTAAAATCATTCATACAATTTTATAGGATATGGGTTAAAGTCGTTTATAACCTTTTTGAAATTTTATAATAATTTTACAAAGGATTCTTTCAGCCTTATTCCAAAAAAGGACTTTTTTATCCTTTTTGACAGAATTTAGGTAAGAATGTATTTTTAACTTATACGGTGGGTGTAGCTATTTTCCACCATTAAAAAATCATATAATCTTCCCTTACAAGATTATAAGAATATTTTCCAAGTAAATTTTATATTTTATAATTATGTCACTTTGAAATGATTTCAAAAAAAGAGATATTTCTCTCAAATAGTATTGATTTCATCTATATCAATATCCTTTTATGGATTTTCATATTATTTGAATTTGATTTATTATGATACAAAACATACATATTGTATTGAATGTTTTCTGATATGTTTGACTATGGATGAGTTATTTTTATACCATTCATGGTTTATGGAGAAAGTATTCACATTTCGTATGCTAGTTTTAACACGAATGTTAATGTTATGATTAAACATGATAGTATGAGGAATGCATTGGACTTAACAAGTGATGGGTTGAGCCCGCTATAGCTCCTCGATGAATCAATAGGTCTCATGAGACAAACTAGTATATTGGCACAAGGCCTTGAAAAAATCTTATTTGTATTCTTGGCACAAGGCCTTGACAATGTGGTTATAATAGTCTAGAATTATGCATTCCATCATTATGAAAGTTGTTATTGATATTTCATGTGATTATTCGACTATTAAAATATCTATGTGAATAAGTAAATGGCATTATTTCATTTTTTTCTGCCATATTATTCTGATGTGCCTGTTTAAAAGGCTTTTGTTTTAGTTATACATTTCCTTAAATGTTTATTCTTATTTATGAAAGTTTTCTCTATATTGTTATCCTTACTGAGCATTTGATCTCACCCCTATCTATGTTTTATTTTTTCCAGGCTGTGAAGAAGTATTTTATGAATGACCATTTGGGATAGTATAAGGGGATATGAGTGTTGAGACAAGTTGTTGTGGTAGTTTTCACTTTTTGATATAATGTCAACTTTATGAATGTATCTAGTGTTTCCAAGGATACTAAACTAATTGGACTTTCAAAACTTGATATATTGTGATCATGCGAATGTTATGTAATAATTCATCGACTCTGGGTAACTGGGGTCAGGGTGTTACAATTTTCATGGACGAAGTGATGACCAGGTCCATATTAATCCACCATTTTATGAGTTATTTCAATTGGGTACAACTATTCTAGAGACACGTTAACGTTTAGTATCCAAACGATGTTGTAGTTTCTTGGAAACTGCTCTCTATATCCTTTAACAAAATTACAGAACATCATTTTATAATGTTAATCATCCATAGAATTATCCATATAAATATACCAAGAAATGTCCTTATAAAAATACATTGTGTTCTAACTAATGTCTTCTAAACCTTGTTTTAGAATGTAAACTAAACCTTCCTCAGATAACCACTATAAATACCGAATCATCACTTATAAATATATCACTTCTATTTTGATGAATATTAAATGTATTTCATAATTACATTCCCAAATACCAGAATGGTCTATTGTCTTCAGAGGCTGGGAAAACAATTCTTATTTAATGAAATATTTTAAACATCTAACATTAATATCTTCCACTTTTTTACTCTTTATAAACATACCCTACATAAAACATTTATAACATAGGAAAATGAAACATAATAAAGGGTGAGACCAAATGGTTATTAAGGTTCATCATGGGATATATTATTTTAGAAATATATGAAATTATAATATAGGAATTGTTGTATGTAATCAGGAATATATCATACATTATTTACAACCAACCTATCATAGATCATAAATAATATTCATGGAATATAGCATTGTGATTCCAAAAGTCTTGAGTTATAAGAGTGTGAAATCATCATAAATCACAAACTATAATCTCATTTCATAAAAGTGTGCCCCAATATACTTATTGAAACCATTTTATTGGTAAATATTAATTACTAAGAACATCAAAAATACTAGATTAGGACACATATCCTCTTAATCATTGCAGATCTTTTCCAACAACATGTTTCCCATTATGGATCAATCACATTGGCCTATTTCCCATTGTGGTTCAAGCACATAGACATGTTTCATAGTGTATATCTGATATATAAAACATTAACAAATGAATTTGAGGGATATATAGGTATAACATATAACATAATGTAAATCATACATATTGATTCCACAATATCATAAAACATTAAATAGATTAGAACCCATGAAAGGAAATTAATTTAAAACCAATTTCTTGATTACACAACCCATAGAAAATAATTTTTTTTGATAAACTTCTCATTATTTAATCATATAGAAAATTGTGGAAAATAAATTATTTTTATAAAAGTATCATCATTTAATCATAAAATAACCTATGGAAAAGGTATAAGATTCATAAAAATCATGTACTCATAGATGTAAAAAAATCAGATAAAAAAGAAGAAATATACCACTGAATAATGCCCCAAATAATGGATGGCATATATTAAAGGATGTCATCTTAGATGGAAAATTGATATTTATATATCACATAGAATATATCTTGAGGAAAATATCTTCTTCAAATTGAAAAAACAGTTAAAGATCATAAAATATTTGAAAATCCTTTTGTTTGAAAATAATTAATGTAACACATAAAAGAATATTTGAAGACCATTTAATGAATTTCATGAGAAATATATCCCTTACAATAGGAAAAAAACTTTTTAAAATATAAAAACTATTAAAAAAATATTTAAAAATAAATGATTAAAATTTTAAATAAATATTCATATAAAATAGTTTTCAGGATGATAGGAAATGTAGTTCAGGTTATACAAGAAAAAATAATGTTTCCTTTCACATTTTATATAAAATAAAAATGAGACTTATTAGGAAAATGAAAAAGAATAATAATTTTAAAAAACTTTTTAAAAATTAGAACATGGGTAATAATGTCTTTAATAAATCAGAAGGTGAATATTAAAATAAATAAAGACATTTTTATAATCATGCATATGGAAAAAAATGTTTTCGATTGATGTGATACCTAAAGGTGATTTTTCACAAAAAAATATTTTGGTCCTTTAATACTTTATAAGAGGAAAATTATGATAAAACATTTATTTCAATGATATAGCTTGGGGATAATAAAATTAATTTTAATAGAGGTAGATCATAATATCTCATCATTTGAAGCATATCAAAAAAAATTTGTTAAATAATTAGATTTAAACATTAAACCTCTACCACTTCTGTATCATCTGAATATTTATCCTAATGAAAAGTAAAATGAAATAAAACATTAGATATCAAGGATAGAAGGATAATCATGAAATAAAATTTAAATGGGACAATATATACATTGTTTAAAATAGGATTGGTACATTACAGAACATATGTCTAAAAGAAGGAAAATTCCTTTGAATCATAATAATCCATAAAGAATGAAATGGAATGAAATTTAAAATATTTTGAAAATATTGATTTTAAAGATATAAAATTTCAAAGGTGATGCATATAAACCAAAAAAAAATAAATAAGAGTTTAATATGGAATATGTCTTCCATAAATAAAAGAGAGGTTAAAAATCCTTTACATTTAGTGTTGACTTCCTTCATATAAATATTAACCGCCTGAATAATAAATATATGCTGTTTAAAAATATATTAAAGAACCATATTTATATATATCATACCATGTACGATTTAATTATGATATTATAAGACATGTTTATTAAAAATATCATGTTAAATTCATGTTTTGAGTAATAACTACTTTACTTTTCGTGAATGCTTTGTTTCAGAATTTTTGGTCATATTATATTAATCATGGATCAATAATATATATAATTTTATCTATGATATAAATATAATATTTATTCATTATATAAGAATTTATATTATTCCAAAAAAAATTATAAGTTAAAATGAAATACACCATTTATGGAGATAATAGACTATATGTACGGATGAACATGCATTGTTTTTTTCTCTATGGATGCAAAAATGATAGTGTTACAATTTATATAAGATTTATAGAATAATTTTTAAGTCATATATATAATATATTTCCATTAAACCTATGCATATTACATTTTATGTAATGCGTATGCGAAGAAATAATTAGATCGCTTAGTGAGGCAGTAGTCTGTCGTACACATGAGCAATGTAATTGTATTCCCAATGAATATAAAGTAAGAAGGTATATGTTATATTATAAATAAAAAACTGTAATAATATAATATATATAATATTTAAATATTTAATCCATTATTACATCTAGTCATGAGATGTGGTGATGGAAAATGTATTACATCGGTTTGTCAAGCGATAGTCTATCGTACACATGATTGATGATTTTGGATCCCATTATATGGATAAGGAGATGAATATATATTGTTAAATAAACATAATAACATATCATTATATGATATAAAATTGTGTAATTATATTTTAATTAATAAATCATGAATGGTGGTGTTAATAGATTAAGTGAAAAGAAAGAACATAGTGAAAACAATTATCATTGCTTAGAATAATCCCTTTTGGATCACTTATTATGGACTCTAGGGATGTTATTTTGTGATTAAGAAATGATATAAAACATTTATATTGATTGGGTATTTGGATTATTTGTTTGAGCCAAAGTTATTAATAGGTGTGAAAAGGTGTGGGGAGAATGTGACCTTTTCTAATAAGGGAGGAGTGACATTTTTGTAAATAACCAGAACTATAAAATAATGTGAGGTGAATATCACCCAAAGTGCCTCCGAAATTGATAAATAATTTATTTTAGGGGTTATATGGTTAATACAAAACATAATTACCAAAAAAAATGTTTAATAAATTTTTCCCTTAGCTATTATGTTTGCATAATTTTACCATTTTAGTTTTCCCAACAACAACAAGTAACTTTTTATTTACCTAGGTAAATTATCCTTTATAGATAAAATGAAAATTACCTTATTATATAATTTTTACCCACTAATTATAACTATAAAATAAAATTTATTAAATAAAAATATGATGTGTGTGTAAAATTATTTCTTAGCATAGGCAATTGAAACTTGAAAACCCCATTTTAGCCTTAATACCAATAAATAAATTTTAATTTCATTTTTAATTTTTAAGACCCTTAATTTACATGAATTTATTATATGATATAAATTTTTCTAATAAGAAATTTATAATCCATTTTATTTAATTTATATAATAGAAGTGGGAGAATTTAATTAAATATTAATCCTGCAGATGCGACGAAAAATGGTTTTCCGAAGAGAAACATTTCCAAATTTAAATTTTTTTTATCATAATTAAAAATAAAATTGATTATAATGAGCAATATTTCTTTAATTATAATATAGTTGAGATGATTTAACATTTTAAAACATTTTATAAAAAATTTAACCATATAAATTGTTTTTAAAAATGATGTTTTCTATAAAAAAGTAGTATTTTCAGAAATCATCGAAAAATTATTCTTTTCAAAAATAAAACAAAATCACCATAATATAATTTTAAAATTTTGATTATACTTTTTATTAAATTTTTCAGATAAATTTTATAAATTTGATAAATAATATATTTTATTATTTGGTCACAAAAATCAATACAGATCATTTATTAAGAAAAATTAATTTTCAAAACAAATAAAAACCTGAAAAAATGGAATTATTTTTTATTAATAGGGTTTATTATTATTTATAAATTATTTTCATTATTTAAAAATTTGTTATTCCAATTCATACCTCCATGTTTAATTGTTAGTTTATAATGGTCTTTTATAAATAATAATATTAGTAATATATCATAGATCATAAAAAAACATTTTGATTCATTTAACAAAATATATAAATGAAATTAAATCTATTTAAAAATTCAATAAATATTTGGGAGTTATAATAAACATAAATATCATATAATAAATTAATATTATATTAAAATGTAAAATATGGGTTTATAAATTTAAATTTAATTTTTATATTTATAAATTAATTTATAAAATATATGTTTGTTCATACAAAATTTCACATCCTATTATATTCATTCAGGTACTTTTGACCCTTCTTTTGATAATCCATTTTTTGGGTTTTTTTGTGTCACTTTGGGAAATTTTGAAAAAAATTGGAGGATTTTGAGGAGTGCATAGTTGGCACCTCATTATTGAACATCATTCAGTTTAGACTAAAAAACCTATCATCATGTTTGAGGGTTTAGTGGTTTCACACAATTAGTGAAGAGTTTTTCCAAACCATGCCCCACCACTCCAATCCATATTGCCTTGATCAAAGGGGGTTTTCATGGTTATAACGTTGTTAGACATACCTTACAAGCAGATTTTACACCCTTTCCAATAGCCCAATAAGGGTGAACAGTTTTCCACATGGATAACACTATAATTTTGGAACGACCTAGAAAATCATGGGAATGGGTTTTTAATCCCCTGAATATTTTAATTAAAATACAAACACCCTCTTTATTAAACGCAAAATATTTGACCCTTATTGGATTAATTGGATTTTCAAGGCTCTGAAGTGGTTAATTTAACCATCCTCCCTCTATTCCCCTTGAATCAAAGCGCCAATGGATCTTTTTGATCTCTAGATGCTAAGTGATTTATAATTGATTTTTGAATTACATCTTTATTTATTCTATCTTCTTTCCATCTTGAAAAAACCACTTGTTGTTTATTGATGGTATCATTGATTTTATATATATTGATTCTAGGGATTCCTTGATTATCTTCCCCACCATTAATTATCCATTGGTGATTCCCATTTTGGGTGACTGATCGTTCGATAAAGTAACCTATATATAGGTGGTTCCATTAGTATTTTCATAATATTAAAACCTTGATTACTTTATTGATTTCAAGAAAATTTTTTATGGAAATAATTTAATTTATTATATTTTATGTTTGAATTAAAAATGCATGGATTTGTGGAATCGAAACCCCCAATCCAAAGGCTTTGATAATTTTATTAGATTTAAATATATATGTATTGAATTTGGAAATTATTATATGAAATTATTCGACTCTTTATTCATGATAAAATGGATTATATTTATAATTTATTATGAAAGGAATTTAGTTGATAAATACATATGATGTTTTTTAAATTGAAATGGAATTTTGAAACATTAAATTTGTTATTGTAACAGTAATGAATGAATTGAAATGAAATTAATGATTTTCACATGATTTATTGAAGCACATGTGAGCCTAGGTAGTAAGTTTGTGATTTTGATAAGCATTATAGGACTTCGAATCCCTAAAAATGAATTGGTAAGGAAACATTATAGTAAAAAAGGTTTAACAGGATTACAATTATGTGTATTTTATTAATTCTATACCAACAGACTATGCCTAGGGATATGCGGTAATGACCCAGTGTTTTTAGTACAATATGATCTATGAATAAATTCTTGTTGTATTGTATTTCATAACATTATAAAGACAAAAAATATAGAGAAACCAACAAATAATATTTTTATTATTAAATATTTCTACATTAATCAGCAATGAAATAAATTAAAATTCACAAAATTAATGTTTTACAAAAAAAATAAAATAAAGAAGCTAAAATTAGAAAATATTATTTCCCCTTATCTGGTAGAATCATCACCCCCACTTCAAATAGTATATAGAAGAATAAAAATATTATTTTACCTAGAAAAATTATAGAAAATGGAAATATTTATCCTTGAGAGTAATTGAGTTGAATATCGAGTAAAAGTATGAAGTGTTATTTATGAGAGGAAATGTTGTTATGGGTATTTTAATGTGACCATTGAGAATTGTGTCATGATTGTTGGAATAGTAAATTTACCCAAAAATAATAAATTTGGGTATAAATAATATTTATCATGATCAATTTATGTGAATATAAATTTTATAAATCCAAAAAATATATGTCATGATTCGAAACTCAAATAAAATATAAGCACATTATGAATAAATTTTATTTTAAAATATTTTGTAAAATTAATTATATTTTATAAAAAAATGAAAATTAAATATTTTAGAGATTTATTTTGATAAGATGAATATAATTTTTTAAATCATAATTCAGAAATTACCCATTGGTAATGTTTTTGGGTAATTATTGAAATTAATTCAATTTTTAAGAAAATAGTAAAAATACATATTTTCACATCACTAGTTTATCTTACATTACGTCTTTCACGATGAAATTGTGAAATAATAATTTTTAGAACATAATCATAACCTATTATATATTTTATTTCATAAATTATTCTATAAAATATTATAATCTTAATTTATATACCAAAAAAACACATTCCAAAACATAAAGTCAAAAGTGGTTCCTTAAAATATCAATTTATCATTCTTTCCACATTCCTTTTGAATAAATTAATTAATTAGAATTATAAATAAGGTTTAAACAATAAAATCCACTTTATTATATTATTTTATTATTTTTAATTTTAAAAATTCACCATTACATCTTTTACCTTTGATATATTATTTTATTCATTAATTTATTCTTAAAATACCCCATGACCAAGTATAAATATCCCCTCTACCACCCCCTAGAAAACCACCACTACCACTCATTAAAATTCCAAATATCTACTGAAATGCTCCCCATGAATCCATTTATTATACTTAGGGACTTTTTTATAAATCCCAATCCAATCACTATGGAGATATAGTGCTGTAAAATTGAGGGTTCATAGAGGATTTAGTAAGTTTTGATCCACTTCTCTATCTTTTTTATTTATTCTTCCACTTATCATAATTTTTACACCAACACTTTCACAACCAAACCCTTAAACAATGAATTAGGAAGTATGTTAATATTATATTAATGATTTCAAAATACTTTATATATCATATTTTTATATATATTTTTTAATATTCTAATTATCGCTCTCCTAACAATGTCCCATCAATGGTTGATTAACCATCTATGGAGAAACTGCGATGTCAAATCATAAAACCATATTCATTGATGGATATTATAAAATATATTTTAAAAATAAACAAGTAATTATATTCATTATAATAATATATAATTAATTATACAAATATATAAATTAAATTTATAAAAATAGAGAAATCAATGTGACCGTGTATTGGATTCTTTCTAAGAATTTAAGACACCGTGTGTTGACCAGAAATAGGTGGCACACAATTTCTGGATTACACGTTGTGTGGTCAAATTAAAACGGTGTGTAGTCCCTTCGGGTAAGGGTTGGGCCATGTACCTCATACACGTCTTTCCCAACTAGAAACTATGTAATGTGGAAACTATATGGTGTGTGTCCCATAGAACACACTATGTACTCCGAAAATTTCCAAAGTACATAAACACGCCATGTCCCCGGGCATGTACTTTGGATGAACGGTGAACAAAAGTACACGTTGTGTAGTTGGAACTACATGTCGTGTACTCAACCAAATTACACATAATTATTAAAATTTATTATTATATTATACAAACCCTTAAGACGTATACCAGGGTGTAGGTGTAAAGGTGAGGCACAACACGTAGTAGATGTTTTATATATAGGTGTTTAATTTAACATCTGCGTAATGAACGTGAATTCAACGGGTTTTCTCTAAGGTACATGTTATGTAGAAGGATAATTTTAAATTAATTTACTTATTTAAAATTATGTTGGATTATAATCTCATGGATGTTCAGAAAAGGGACTAAGATAAATGGTTTGATTAATGAATGATAATTAATTATTTCGAGAGTGATTTAACTTAAACAAGAACGATTAAATAATTGAATTCTAGTTTTATTTATGTGTAAATATCATTGCATGTATGGATGATCATGTTCTAGACCAAGACCATTTTATGTGAATGGTTTATTTATATTTATTTAAATTTAATTTGTTGGCCTGTGAGCCATCTCTTCCTTAATATGTGGGGCATGCGTGCCCAAGGATTCTTTTATGTAAACACCCCTTTTAAACCCTCACCCGCGTGTGAGATAAATGAAAATGTAATGGATGGAGCTCCCAAGCTAGTGGAGGCTGCTCAAGTTAGGAGCCAAGGTGAAACCAATCCAAGGAGATACAAAGGTGGGCAGGTTGAATGCTGTAAACACGAACCCGAAAGGTTCAAGGTGTTTTCTCCCCTAGGTCTTGGGTTAGATTATCAACCACTAGGTAAACTAACCAATAGAACAAAGCTCATGATCATGCCATTTATTTTATTTCTATTAGTTTCATGGTTTATTTATTTTGTGTGTGTTTTCATGATCACACAATTAATGAATTAAACAAGAATTCAAGATGGAACTAAAATAAAACCGGTTTATACGTAAATATTATCTTAAACATGGTTAATCACTTAAGTATATCCAACTTAATATTAACAAGCATGTAATCAAAGATATTAAATTGGAAATTTATGTATAAGGGTTAAATCCCTCAAAAAAAATATTAAGTCAGTATAGCCTTCCATAGTATTGGTTATAATCGAACCATAGTTCAAACTGCTTGACCAACAATAGTTGGGGTGTTTTCAATAATAGGGAAATTCTAATTCAAGGTTTTAGGTTGACATGACCTGGTGCGCATAAAGGGTTGACTTCCATAGTAGGACTTGGTGTGACCAAGAGGCGAAAGTTGTGGAAATCCAAAATAAAAGGATTTCAGGATTTGGGAGTCCACTCAGCGGATCAAGGAGTTGCGAGTTATTGCAGTTGACATTTGGAATGCCTACCTAAAACCCTTCAAGTTGTCTGACCAACCCTATTTTGGGTAATAGAAATTGAAATATGGATCCTTGCCACTAGAATATTTAGGCAACAGAATAATCCAAAATCAATGGTGAGGGCTATTGGATTTTGATAAAATAGTGGGAGACTATTAAGTATTAATTTATTTATTTGTCTCAGTTCTTATAATAATTTACTAAACCTTTTCTCATCATAATTTGTAGAAATAAAAAAGAAAATTACATCAAACATATCATCGTGAACTATACTCGAGAATGAAAACCTTCTCACCAGCACCAATTTCCCAGAGTGTCAGAGGTGTTTACGGGTCATCCTTCACCATGAAAGGAAATTGTATATGCTGGAAGATCCTATAACAGATGCACCTGGGAAAGAGGCCATTGATGAGGAATTATCTCTCTATATGAAACACATGGATGATGCCACAGATGTCCAGTGTTTCATTCTATTGGCCATGGCCAATGAGCTCTTGAAGCAACATGAAAACATGGACATGCATAGCATGATGTCTCACCTTAAGGATCTCTACCATGAGAAGGCGAGACAGGGGAGGTATGATATCTCCAGTTATTTTATTAGAAATATTCTTATAAAGTCTATGCAAGCTGGGCCTCATGTAGCCAAGCTCATTGGCTATATTGAACGCCTGGAAATCATAGGGATTGAATTCCCGGATGAGTTACGCACAGATCTCATCCTATCATCACTGCCCAGGATCTTTTCTAGCTTCATTGTCAACTATAATATGAGTGGTAGTGAGAAGAGTTTATCAGAGCATCTGACCTTGATTCTCCCAGAAGATAAGAACATGTGGTGTGACAAACTCACGGTCCTTATGGCGAACAAGAAAAAGAAGGACATGGAAAAGGGGACAAAGACTTATAAATGGTTTGAAGCCCCCGAGAACCGTCCCTCCAAGAATGGGAAGATCCAGAGGCGGGGCAAGGAATGTGAGGTAGTGTGTTTTGCATGTGGAAACCAGGGCCACTGGATGAGGAACTACACCCAAGAAGCGTGGTGATTCTAAAGGTGCGTTTCTTATCTAGTGAAATCTTTCTATTTCTAAAAATTGGATATTAGATACAGCTTGTGGGGCTCACAACTATATTCGAAATCAAGAAACAAGTAGATTTAGAATGATCACCAGAGGAGAGGTCGATCTTTGAGCTACCTATGGTGTAAGTCGGGTTTCATTGGCTATTGGTGACTATAACCTCTGAATGTGAACTGGCATCATTTTGGTTTTACAAAACTATTATTTTGTGCCTAGTGTTACCAATATCATAATTTATGTATCATGTTTGTATATGGATGGATTTGTTTTCATGTTTCAAAATTAGGGTTGTCTCTTTTATAATAACAATGTATGTTATGGTATGGAAAATTTGAATAATGGTTTACATGTATTAAATTAAGAAAACCAAGTGTTGGCAATCGATAATGAAACAAACTCACATGACTCATACATCACCTAGTTGTGGCATCACCACCTAGGTCATGTAAACGAGAAGTGCTTGACAAAGCTCGGTCTAGATGGCTATTTAGAATCTACTGAGTGAAAAACACTTGATAGATGTCACGCTTGTTAACATGGTAAAATGACCAAGGTGCCTTTTGGTGGACATGGTGAAAGGGCCACAGAGATTCTAGGATTGGTACACACTAATGTATGTAGACCATTTCCAGTAGAAGCTAGAGGTTGATATTCGTACTTCATTACTTTTACTGATGATTTCAGTAGATACAGATTTGTCTAATTAATGAGGTATATGTCAAAAGCCTTAGAGAAATTTAAAGAATTCATGAATTATATATAGAATCAGCTAGGTAAGAAGAAAAAGAAGCTTCAATCAGAACGAGGTGGAGAATATCTTAACCAAGAGTTCGTCGATCTTTTACGAGAGTCTAGGATTCTATGTCAGCTCACTCTTCCTTATACACCACAGTGGAATGGTGTTAGTGAAAGGAATAACATCACATTTTTGGACATGGTGAGGTCAATGATGAGTCATGCAGATCTTCAATTATCCTTTTGGGGGTATGCATTAAAAACTGCATCAAACCCATTAAACCGAGTACCAACTAAGCTGGAAAAGGGAATTCCCTCCGAGTTATGGAATGGAAGGGAAGCCATTTTTTCGCATACATGTGTATGGGGATGAGAGGCATTTGTTAAGGCCTTCTAAGGAAACAAACTAGCACCCCGGGTCTCGAAGTGTATCTTTATAGGATATAATAAGGAAATGAAAGGATATTACAACTATAACCCTAAAGACAAGAAAGTGATTGTCTCTAGACAAGCCGTATTTCATGAGAGGGAGCACATCCTCAAAAAGGATAGTGGGAGCAAGATTTACTTCGATGAAGATAATGATCAAGATACTCAAGAGTCGGTACAGGAACAAGTTCCACAGGTCCTCGTGGAAGAGGTTCCATAATCACAAGTACTGCGTAGGAGCTCAAGAGAGTTAAGGGAACCATAGAGACTTGGTTTCCTAGTCACTGAGGATGGTGAATCATTATTGTTGGACAATGATGAACCTATCTCCTAAAAGGAAGTAGTAGAATGCTTAGAAGCTGCAAAATGGATAAAATCTATGAATTCTGATATGGATTCCATGTATCAGAAGCACATCTGGGTTGTGGTGGATGAGCCATTTGATGTAAAGAATGGTGGATGAAAATGGGTATTCCAGAGAAAAAAATACATGGATGGTCAATTTAGAACCTATAATGCAAGGATAGTGGCTAAAGGATTCAGACAGCGTCATGAAATTGACGATGATGAAACATTCTCCCCAAATACCATGTTTAAATCCATAAGAATCATACCTTCCATCGCAGCTTACGATGACTACGAGATTTGGCAGATGGATGTCAAAATATCATTCCTTAATGGGAACATTCAGGAAGATGTCTATATAACACAACCAGGAGGGTTTTTGACACCAGGTGAAGCCAAACTAGTTTGCAAGTTGTAGAAATCCATTTATGGATAGAAGCAAGCATCCAAGTCATGGAACATTCAATTTGATGAAGCAATAAAGGAATTTGGTTTCATTAAGAACTAATATGAGCCATGTGTTTATAATTAGTTAAATGGGAATGAGGTCATTATCCTAGTAGTATATGTTGATTACATATTTCTTATTGGAAACGACGTACCAACCATATAGTCAGTTACGAACTGGTTGAACAAGTTATTATCCATGAAAGATTTAGGTGAAGCAGCCTACATTCTAGGGATCAGGATCATTCATGATAGATCCAAGAGGCAACTTGGACTATGTCAGGGTACATACATTGTCCAGATTCTAAAGAGATTTAGAATAGACCAATCAAAGAGAGGATTGGTTCGAGTGTTGCATGGCTTACATATTTCTATGAAAATGTGTCCATAGACACAACAAGAGAAATATAGAATGAGTAAGATACCATAAGCTTCGGATATATGATCCATCATGTATGCCATGTTATGTACCAGAGTTGATTTTTCCTATGCACTTAGTATGGTAGGTATATATTAAGCAGATCCAAGAGAACAACATTGGGCATCTATTAAAACTATCCTTATGTATCTGAGAATAACTAAGGATATATTCATGTTGTATAGAGGAGATGAGGAGCTTGTCATCAGAGGGTATGCTGATGTTGGTTTTCAGACAGATTAGAATTATTTGATGTCACAATTTGGACATGTTTTCTGTATCAATAGAGGATATGTGAGCTGGGATATTTCCAAGAAGCATGTTTTCGCCGATTCTATAATGGTGTCCGAATATATTGCGGCTTATGATGCATCCAAGGAAGCCGTCTAGATTCGAAACATTTTCCAAGAGCATGAGGTGGTTCCTAGTTGTAAAGATCCCATTTCATTGTGTTGTGATAATACTGTAACGCTGGCTCTTTCAAAAGAACAATGGTCACATCAATAGACAAATCACATACTCCAGATGTATCTCCTCTTAAGGGATTTCTATCAGAGGGGTCAAGTTGTTGTGAGCAGAGTGTCCACAGAAGAGAACATTGCAGACCCCATGACTAAAGGCCTATCTCAGTAGAATCATTAATATCATGTGAGAGCTAGCGGGTTAAAGGTTGTTAGTAGTTGGCTCTCGTCCAAGTGGGAGTCTATTGGAGTTGGTGGACTAGAACCAACTAATTTGTAAGTTATTCATTAATAAAAGCATTATCACATCTTGATTGTTCTTCTGCGTGACAATGCATTTGATATTGTCCTATGGACAGCTGTTTCATTAAAGGGTCATAGTAGATCACTGCAATGATGTGAACCCAGAAGTAACATAAAACTATTAATGAGTATATGTTCTATAGGCAGATGATATTATTTGAGGTACACAAATATTACAAGTCATTAGGGGTGAGGACTCAAAAAACATTGAGGCACCTTCTCATGGTGTGCACCCTTGGTAATATCCAGGAGGATATTATGAGAATGAGACCCACTAGTAGGAAATCCACATTTCATAGTGTAATTGGATGTTCCTATCTGTGGAAGTGTGTATTGGTCCTTAGACTTTAATATTATTATTAATGGGTATTACAACTCGCACACTTAGATGTATTGACAAAAATTGTGACGATACACTGTTCGTAGTGAGGTAGGATATATTGGGTGCGTCATGACTAATACTTCATTAATAGATAATGCAAGAAAGGATTTGTCCCTTCTGTTCCATAATGGATATAGATATCTCAGGTCCTTTGATTGAATTGATATAGCATAAATAAATCCATTGACATGATAAGGTATGGGCGATTCCAATTCTGGGAAGTCAAAGAAAGAATAATCGAGCACAAGGGTTTGTGGCACTAGCATGCAACCCGCTTGATTAGAGATATAGAGACAAAGGGATTATATTACATAGTAAGCGTTCGTAGGAGGTGACACTTCATTGAGGTGTTAACTTCATTCTCTATGGGTTCCTTGGCGTGTTACTAGACGCTAATCTTGGAATTTAGGCAGGCTCTGCATAATTCCACTGAGAATAAGGCCTAGAGGGTCACACACTATGTGTGTCCATGTATCGTAATTATATATTAATTTAACAAGTTAAATAAATATTATTCCTGACTATGGTTTAGTAATTATTTAATGACACCTGATCACATTTATTTCGAAACTAGTTATTCAAGAGAATATATTGTAAGAGAAAGAATATATTTATTATTGAGTAATGCAGTTAAATTTATCTATGAAATAAATATCCATTACTCAAGGTCTAATAAATGTGGTGGAGAAAAATGGAATATAAAAGTACGCGCCATGTATATTAAATATAGACACCGTGCATTTTTATGGAAAAAAAGTACATTCCATGTATTAATTATTACACACCGTGTAGTTTTCCAGTTATGATTTTGAGGATATAATATTTTTATATTAAATGATATTAATTATAATCAGCGTGGGAACATGTCTAGGAATTAATAATTTGACATGGGGTTTCAATAAGAGTAAATGAAATAAATAAAATGTGTAACAAATTTATTTATTGTCAGAACTCTATTAACCACAAACCTGATTATAAATATCCTCACAACTCCAACACTTCTCTAGAGCCATTTTTTTGCACAAAGGATTTGGAAATATTCCCAAGCCAAGATAGAATTCCATTTCCACCAAGAATGCCCTCATGTTACAAGAGCGAGATTCTCCATTAGATCAAGGTGATCGATGGCCGACATCACAAGAAATGGTTCATCCGCACTAGCACCTGGAGATCCCTTCAGTGATGTCCAAAGATAAATGGAGCATGTGTGGATCACCGCTTGAGGAATCCTATACTTTGATTCTATGAAGTAATAATGAATCATAGGATCAAGACCAGAGTCATCAATGAAGAAAGAATTCCACCGAGGTAATTATTGTAAATTAATTAAATTAATTATAACCAACATATGATTATCCTATCTCAATAGTTCCGGGACTCTTCTTTTCTTTTTCATTCTTCATTCCATTCTGAAGATCTGGCATTTTATATCATTATGGATCTAGGATTGAATGTTGTTAAATGCTAAAATTAATGTTTTGAAAACCCACAAACGCACTTCCGCTGTTCCCAGAACCTACACAATTGTCATGGAATAATGGGACTGAATCACACTGAATATATGGATTTAACCAATAAGGATAAACTATACATTAAACCCTTTATTCAGAAATTGCCACCAATGTTCAGTGGATCATCATATCCACTTATCATGGAACAATGGGTACCACAAAAAAGAAGATATTTTCTTCGATCCATTGTTTAGAGATGGAAAAGGTGACTGCTGTTGATTATTTTTTAGATGGATAAGCCAATCAATGGTAGTTGATGGAATATAACACCCATCCATAGGATGAAATTGAAGTGATAGATGGATCTCCATTATTATCGTGAAATAACACGCATCTAATGGATGAAAATGAAGAGACAGATGAATATCCTTCATTATCTTGACACTCGATCATGGATGCCCTTGGTGATGATGGATATGATCAAAGTCATTCCCCCACTCGAGGTGGAGGGACTCCCTTTTTCCTCCTTATACTTGAGACCTTCATTCGCACCATTTTCAAACCTATACTTTCTACCCTCTTTCCTAGCCATCGTCCTCATCTTGAAAGTACCCTATTATCAAAAAAGTTTCACAAACCATGAATTATCTCCCAAAAAATACTACAAAGAATCAATGCAATAATATATGTCCCTATTGGTATGCTTCAGGAATATTCATCCTTTGGTTGATGATTTTGATAGATTCACATTTTCTTCTTTGGTTTTTCAATACAGAGCGGTTGTGGGGATCCTTGATAAGTGAAACATGATGATTCATTACTCATTGGAGGAATACCTAATCTGGGCTTGGTCCAAAGGTCCTTGGGTATTAAATAGATCTCACATCTACATTACTCTGTCATCCAACGATTTCTAAATGGGATGTGACAATCCACCTATGGATTTGTGGGTTTCTCTTCCAGAACAACCATACCCTACATGAATCGTTATATACTCTCTACTCATGGTAATATTATTGGTTGAATACAATGTTTGGATAGTATAACTAAGTATGTGTTTCATCCCATCTCATTATACAATTGTGTTGGGGATGATTCTTCAAAACCACATATCGATTGTTTCTATATCACGATTGTGGGGGAATTCAAGTGAAAATTACTGACGGGTTTTTAATAATAGATATAATTTTTATCTTCAAGTAGTTACTTGGGGAATTTATCCACTACATGTTAGTAGAGTCACTCGATTCTCTCTGGGGTAGTGAAAGATTTTCCAACAGATGGTTATGTATATCCCTCAATTCTTGTAGTTGAAAATATTTATTCAAAAGACTCATAGATGACTTGTCATATACTAAAATAAAAAGGACAAGAAGATCCAAAATTCACTAATATCTTCTTATAAATTGAAGCATGATTTGGGTGTCAACTATCAAGAAGGAATTTTTCTTGAAGGGGATCATCTAGTATTTACTTTGGTTTCTCCTTCATTGGTTGAAACTGTGAAGAATGGAGGCTTTCTCACTGATACGTAGGGTTCTAGTTTCATAGCATCCAATGTTCCTCCAGTTCCAATGCCCCCATATCAAGATGCACTAGACTAGAATAATATATTCAGTCATGAGAGGGATAAATTGGATAAAACTATGTTTCTTTTGTCTATGTTTATGCCCTTTTTAATGTAGGTGTGGCTGATGTAGCATGTAATGGAGGCTCTACAAGTACCAAGAAGACAAAAGTTACATGTGATGATGTAAATATAATAACCATGTCCCAACCAAAAATGATTAGGAAACCATCAGTCTCATTAGTCATTTTGATGGATTGATGGAGGAAGGTACAGTTTAGAACTAGGAAGTAGAATAAATATCTTATGGAGGTATGATGGTTGAGATTCACGTTCATTCCATAATGACTAGTCTATATGTGGGTGAACCATTTGCATTTGAGTATCCATTGGGTGGCAATGCTCTCTCGGTGGATGTCAATGATGTTGTGGTATCTAGTTTATTTTTGATTAGTAGTGGTAAGGGTATGATAATTGGAGGTTTGTGTATCCCAAAATTGAAAATGGTTGGAATGGTCACCGTGATGTAGATAGTTGTACTATGAATAAATGTAAGGGATCTAAATGGAGAAAGGACTACTCCTAGGCTCATAATCTGACGAATACAAGATAAGATAATAAGGAAGAGGAAAATTAACGTAAAAAAACCACATGATCTAGAATGTTTTGGACCAATAAGTTGAAAGATTAAATAAAAGTGTGAAGACAACAAAAATCAAGGGGTTGTCGGTGTGGTTGGAATAATGTAAAGAGATTAGAATCAATATGATGACAAAATTCTTCATTATAATGAATAAATCCCTGAAAAGGATATAATATTTAATTAATGTAGGGAGAAGTATGAATGAAATATAAAAATGGAGGTCAAAATGGATGTTAGTTTGGAGAATGGGACTGGATAAACCACAGTGATTTTTTTTGTATCAGGTTTCAATGCATGAATGATCAATGTGAAGGAATATATCATGACATGGGATATGCTAGCTACCTGCACTGAATACATAGTCCATGATGACCTGAGTATGAAGGTTGAAGAAAGTCAATGTGAATTATTTTTGGTATATAGTTTTAACAACATTTTTATGATTTTTAGTAAGTTTTGTGAAATCATTTTGAATTGGATAATCTTTAGATTTTGTTTTTTTTGTTTTGTTTAATTATTTTCCTAAAAAAGTGTTTTTAATTAAAAATTAATTTCAAATAGAGGATATAGTGTGAGATTACATTTGGTAAATATTCCATAACATGTATTTCCCTTGAAATCTTTAAACTATGATGGAGAGGGAATTCATAGAAATGAAGAAAAAGGAAGCTGAATTTGTCATGAATAAATGATAAAAACATACAAGGATTTTAAGATATGAATTAGGGTTTTTTAACAATAATAAGAGAAAAATATATAGAATCATTAGTTGATTAGCACCAGACCATTTAAAGGATCATGGTATCTAATACTTATGGATTTATGAATATTTCGACCGACGTGATGTCAAAATATAGATGGATTTTGAAGTATGGTCCCATGGTTATGGAGATATTAAGAGAATAATGGTGTTTCAAGATGTTGTGTCAAATGAAAAGGGAGGAAAGAGTATCCAACTACAAACATATCAGAAATGTCTGAATAAACATCATGGGAATTATATCAATGGGATGGGTAAATACCTCAATAATGGGATAAAAGGCCATAAATATCATGATTATCAAGGAGACATGAATAAGATGACCAATATGATGTAGAAATGGAGGCTAACTCCTAATTCACCACCTATGGTTCAATGAATAAATTTGATGGAGAAAGGGAACTATGAATGATTGTTGAATAAGCCCTCTGACCCGAAGGGTAATGTGCATCAAAAACCACAAAAACCAAAAGGAAATAGAAATCACATTCCATCACCAATAGTGAAGTGGTGCAAGAAAATGAAGTTGGACAAGGTATACTTACTATTCACTAAAGCATTGAATGGTTTTATTTGATTTTGTGTCAACACATTCCATTATATCCTACATGTTTTCTATAATAATTTAATTGAATCTCTGATACCTTGAAATTGAGATAGCATGCAAAACACCTAGTGGTGAAATTATTTCAACTGATGTATTGAATCTCATTATATATAGCACACTTCAACTATCACAAAAAGGAAATATATTTTCATATTACAAACTATCCAATGATACTCTATAGATACATGGAATATCATGAATCTTATTTGGAAAAAACATCAATTGTGTAGGTATTTATAATATACAAAGAAGCATACAATTCAAAAACGGTTGTATAAAAGGAAGATATCTTCTTAGAGGAAATTATATTTATCAGGGTTTATAGAGATGTATTTCCTGATGAGTTACCCATACATCCACCAGATAATGTGGAAGAGTTCTCAATATATCTTATATGCGCTAATACCCCCAATTGAAAATTCCCCTACATGATAGCCCGGATCGAACTGGATGAGTAAACTAATTATCTACAAGAAAATTAAATAAATGATTCTATATACCATAATGCATCACCTTGGGGTGATCCCATGATCATTTTCAATAAGAATGATGGATCAATGCAGTTGAGTATCAATTACCAGGTGCTCAACCAGATCAGCATTAATAATGAGTATCTTATTCAAAAGATTGATGATTTGTTAGATCAACTATGAGGGGATAAATACTTCTGAAAGTCATATACTCATTATAGATATCATCAACTGAAGGTTAGGAAGGAAGATAATTAAAACACTACTTTATGTACTAGGTATGGGCACTATGAGTTCATAGGGATTACCATCAGGCTTACTAATTCCCCAAAAATATTCATGCATTTGACGAATAAATTCATTATATTTTACTGTAAAAAAATTGTAGTCTTGGTCAATGATATTGTAAAATAATGTACTGATAATTGAGGAACTTGAAGATCATTTATGGATTATGATTGAAAAATTATGAAAGGAGAAATTATACACAATGTTCAGAAAGGGTGACTTTTGGATGCATGAAGTAGCATTTTTATGGAGCATGATCATAAGTGGGGGAATTTTTGTGGACCCTTAAATAACATAGATAATTGAGAAAATGGCCTAGACCCACTGGTTTAATATAATTCCATAGTTTTCTTCGATTTTATTTGTAATTCCAATGTTTTGTGAGGAATTTCTCATGATTTTATATCCCACAAACCAAGACAAAATTGTATGGGGTATAGTATTTATAGATGGATGAATGTGAGGAATGATTCAAGGAGATCAAGGAGAGTCTAATCACTATACATGTAATAACTCTGCCGACATTTTCAGATGGTTTTGTAATATGCATTGATTATTAAAAGGGTGAAATTGTTGTGTACTCTTAAAGAATGATAATTTGATAGCCTATGCCTCCCGACAGTTGAGGATCCATTATCATTACTACCCAACTCATGATCTTGGGTTACTAGCTATGAACTTTTCATTAATGATTTACTATAACTCATGTGATGGTGAGAATTGAGACATATATACCGAGTATTAGATTCTAATGTATATAATCATATAGAAGGGGCACAATATGCATCAAATAATAAGGATATATATAATGATGGACCATGAATTATAAATTAACAACCATTTGGGAAATACGAACAAGGTATATGATTATCTTACTTGAAAAGAACATGTTACTCTATAAATGATGTAGATTGAGGAAAACCCTCTAATCATGGATATTCAGAGGATTGATTTGGTCATCATAATGATAGGGAACATATCCTAACTAGCCCAAATTATTTCCAACCACTTATCCAAGTGAATATCTAGGAGAAAAAAAGTATGAAATAGACGTACAAAAGAAGTCAAATGTAGTTTAATAAGGAATTCTATTTGAGTTACACATCAAAGTTTATTTTGTGATTTTGTTTGGACTATAGATTTTTATTCCATCATAACCAAGGATAAAGAAATAGTTACTGGATAATTTACACAACTCACCTTTCCATATCAATCTTGGAAGTACCATGATATATCATGATCTTTGGGAAATAATTTGGTTTGTCAACACAAAGAAGGAGATTTATGAGAAGATCAAAATGTGTTTTGTATGACCACAGGTTAAAGACAGGTGATAGTAGTATAATGGGATGATGAAACCATTTCATATACCCAAAAAGAAATGAAATAATTCTACTATTGAATTTGTCCAATGTATCCTGAAAATCCATAAGACACAATCTGATATGGGTTGTGGTAGATCAAATAACAAATATTTAACACTATATATCTATTTCAGATGATTTATCACTTGAAAAAAATCAATGGTATATGTGAAGGAAGTGTTTAGGTTGTTTGGGGATACACTTTCAATCATCACTAATCCTACTCCAGGGATCACTTATAAATTCTTTATAATCCATTAAGAAGAATTGAGTTATGAATTCAATTTATGCATTCCCTATCACCCCTAAACTAATGGTCTATAAGAAAGGTCAATTAAAATGCTTGAGTACATGATAAGATTGTGCTCAGTGTAATTTAAAAGAGGATGGTATAGTCATCTCCCATTGGCCGAGTTCTCATATAATAACAACTTCCACTCGAGTAATCTAATGGCTCCATATGATAATTTGTATCAGACATGATGTAGAACTCTAACTTTCTAGGAAGAAGTTAGTGAAAGAAAGAAACATAGACGTGATCTTGTGAAAGAGATTACATAAAATGTTCAAGCCATCCAAAAACATATAAAATAATCTCAAATTATAAAAAAGTGATATATTGAAACCCATCGAAGGGAAAAAGAGTTCATTATTTGAGATAATGTTCTCATTTGAATATCACTTTGGAGGAGAGTCATGATGTTTTGAAAGAATGGGATGTGTATCGCATGGTACAATAGTGAATTTGAGACCCTTGATGTCATAGAAGCAATGGAATTCTAGCTTGGACTTCCATAAAGAATGTATTGAGTTTATTAGGTGTTCCACATATCACTCCTAAGGATGTTTATTTCCAATCCCACACATTCACTGAATCATGAGGCACTACAACTATAGAATGATCTCTCATACAAAGAGCAGCAGATGAATACCATTGAAAATTGTGATATATTTCCACACAATAAGACATGTCACCCAATAAAATTGATGTTGAGGAACCATCAGTATGAAGATGGGACATGAGAACCATAGTAAATAATGAAATATAGATAACCTCATCTATTCTCACTATATAATATGCATTGAAATTACTCGGAAATAATTTCTAAAGGGGAGAAGAATGTAATGAACCAGTGTTTTTTGTAAAATTTGTTTCTTGAATAAATGTGCATTGTTTTTTGTTATATAATGTTATACACATAAAAAAATATAGAGATACCAATAAATACATTTTTCATGACTAAATAATGTAACATTAATTATCCATAAGTCTAATTAAATTTCTATACATTACATCTAGAAAAAAATATAATATAGGAAAATCTAAAATTGGAAAATATGGATGGACAAAATCTTCTAGAACCATCACCCCAACTATAGAACCAGTAATGAATAAAAAAATTAGTTAACCAAGAAAAATTATAGAAAATTTAAATGTTTAACACTTCGAGAAAGTGGGTTAAATACTGAGGGAAATAATGAAGTAATATTTATAGGAGGTAATGTCAGCATTGGAATAGTAATGTGATCATTTAAAATAGTTACATGATAATTGGAATAAAAAATATAACAAAAAATTATAAATTGTGATATAAATTGTATTTATCATGATTAATTTAATTTAATATAAATTTTATATTGTTAAAAAATATCATTATTATGAAACTTAAAGAAAATATAATCAAATTTTTAATAAACTATATTTTAATTTGTTTTGTAAAAATAATTATTTTAGTATTTAAAAATATAATAAAATATTTTAGAAATATTTTTTGATAAAATAAAATTAAAATTAGAAATCAGCACAAAAAATTATTATAGGCTTATTTTTTTGTTAATTTTTTGAATTACACCAGATTTTTGGTGATTAGTAAAAATTCATTTTTTTTACATAACTAGGGTATCTTAAAGTACACCATTTAAGATATAATGGAAACCAAATCCTTAATATAACATTATTTTCAGACAATATATATTATATTTAAAAAATTAATCTTTAACATACAATAAAAGCTTTTTACAATCCTATGAAACACATTCCAAAACCAAATGTTAAAAGTTATTTCTAAAAATAACATTTTTTATTTCTTTCATCTATCATTTTTAATAAATTTGTGATTAAGAAATATATAGGGGATTTAAAGTATTTAACACATTATATTATATTAATTTATGATTTATGAGTTTAAATAATCACTAATACATGTTTAACCATTTATATATTACATTATTAAAAAATTTATTCTAAAAGTACACCTCTCCTAAAGTAAAAAAACCCATCTTCATCCCCTTGGAAAACCACTCATATAACCTATTAAAAATAATAATATCAGTCCAAATCCTCCATATAAATCCCCTTATAATACTTAATGACATTATGGATATATCCAACTCTAATCACCATTGATTTAAAGTATTATACAAGAGAATAGACACCAAGGATTTTTTAAGTTGTGATTAACTTCTCTCTCTTTTTTATTTCTTCTTCCACATATATTTCCTATACCACTAATTAATTCACTAAAAAATCATAAAATAAATAATTAGGAAGTAATTTAAAATTATATTAGTGTTTTAAATTTTTTTAAATATAATTCTAATATATATAATATTTTTAATCTTTTCATCCCCACTCCCCTGATCATGTCCCATTAATGGTTAGTTAACCACCTATGGAGACATTTCCATGTAAAATCATTCAGAAATATTCATGAAAGTAAAATATTATCAATATATAAAAATTAATAATGTAATTATATTAATTATATATTTCTATAATTAATTATACGAATGTATAAATTATATTTAACAAAATAGAGAAATCAATGGGAAAAGTGTAATTTTAAAGGGAAACATGATATCAAAACACTTAATTTTCATCAATTAAAATTAATAAATATAATAAAACTGTTATAATTGATAAAGACATGATAAAATTATTATAATAGACTTCTGGAAACAATTTTTAAAAAATCAAAATTGTTATTCAAGTGGCAAAAAATATTAAAATATAAAGATCGAATTAAGGTAAGGGGATTCTCAAACCAAATTCATTTGTTTTAGTTATTATCTATTCAATGTTATGAATGATCGTATTATGTTTTGTAAATTTACATTCAATTGAAATTTGTTTATATAAATGTATCTACCATATTAATTTTTTTTAATGGAAAATATTTTTTTTTCTAATGGACATCAATTTCCAAAACATCATATTTTACTTCTCTTGAAAGAATTCTTGTACAATTATTAATAATGACGTATTATTTCAATGTATTATTTCTATTATAAATTTTTTTGTAATATCCTAGAAATTTCTAGAGATATATTGAGTTTTTAGGTACTTTTTGTTGATATTACATAATTTTGTGTTGGTGTATGACTCGGGGTGTTTTTAGGTGATTTTTTTTGGATGTTGTGAAGACTAGGGACTGTGCATGATTTGGACATGGTTTTTCCAAACCATGTGAAATCTAACTATGCAAACAGTGTAGGTATGTATGGTTGGTGAATGGTTTGACTAACCATGTGCCTTTGAGCTCTACGGGAATGGATGAAGACATGGTTGGAAAATGGGTTTCCCTAACCATGTGGCTTGGCCCAAGAAACGGTGTGCTTAGTAATTAATTATTGGAAAATTATATTTAAGACCACTCGAACACCCAAAAAATATGTAGTTTGACTTAGGCTGGGGATTGAAAATTTACGGGTGATATAAGATCCTCTAAGAGGTATTACAAGGTGATTCAAACATCATTCTATGAGTTGAGATCTAGTTCTAGGACCGTTGATCTAGATCTATTTTTTCATGATAATGATGCCCTTGATCTTAATTTTGGTTTAGGTATTTAGATCGTAAGATTGATTAATGACATTATGCCGTGCAGATTTTTGGGATTTCCATTAGGCTAACATCCATCATTAACTAAGGTATGTGGTCTAAATTGAACTATCATAGTTATGATTTTGGTATGCGTATCAGAGTTTATGTTTTTATACATTCCATTGATAATTGATTTCATAAATTAGAGTATTTTGAAAGTGGAATTGAATTGAGTTTCCTAGCTGATTAATTGATAATTAAATCGTGGAACAAACAAAGGTGGGTTTCCAAAATTGATAATTGTTTTTGATATTGAATATGGGATGAGATATTGTCTCTGAGATATTGAATTCATTGTGTATGATAATTAATTGGGGGGATTTAATTATTAAAGGATGTTTAGATACGTGAGATAATTAATAGTGAGAATAAATTATGTCCCATGTGGTTGATCAAAGGTAATTAATTTCTAGAAGTAATTATGACAAGTTGAAATTTGATAAGGATAATTAATTGTGAAGAATTAATAATGGAAAGGGAATTGTATTGATTGAATAATTAATTCATGAATTAATTAATGGTTTATGTGGTTATGTAATTGTTGAATTAACCGAAGGCCTTTTAAAGGATTAACTAATCACAAGATTAGTAATGGAATGATGTGGAATTTTTTTTGAATTAATGAATAATTAAATGGATGAGTTTTTTTTGTTCTTGAAATGGTGTTCTGGACTGATTTGATGTTGGGACATGGACATGGCAATCCTCCCCAATAGTTTTCCAAGCTTGATATTAGTGGGTGCTAGGCATGATAACCTACACCGAATGAGAAAATGAGTGCTTTGGGTGATGACCTACAGTCAATCATATTTTATGGTGTTAGGCATGATGACCTACACCAAATGATTGATAATATTCGATAATGATTCAAATGATATTTTAGGGTGTCAAGCATGCCGACCTAAACCAAATGAATGATAATAATGAATAATGATTCAAATAGAAAACATGAGATGAAACTAGTATTAATGTGATGATTAATGATTAAATGGAAATGTCAAAACTATTTAATTATTAGTTTTATTTATTTCATCATAGAAATTAATACACTATATTTTTACTGGACTTATTTTACACACAGTTGGTGGTGGAATACAGAGTCGTACTCAAACCCTATTTGGGCTGCTGGATCAGTACCCGATCAAACATTGTTGTTTGCTGGATAAGAAAATGGAAAGGCCCTGGGATGGGTTTCTCTTTGTAATTAGAGTATGGGAGAGGGATCCAGATGTGGTTTGGGAACCACCGTGGATTCGTTTTGTCTTTAAATTTTGTTACATTATAGACACTCGACACTTTCATTGTCATAGCATTTTTACCTTTTTTTGAGTATTGTATTATCTAGTTTTGACTATTATATTACGATGTATTGTTCTGGTGATTTATAAACTTCCACACTTATAAATTTTTTATTTATTATATTGGTGTTTTTATTTTGATAATAGATGGTATTGTCCCCCCAACACTTATTTACCAGACCCTCACTACTAATCCGCACCCTTTGGTATATAGGGAGGTGGACTTGAGGGAATGTGGCCAACCAGCACTAGGCACTGTTTCATGGCTCCCTTTATGGGACAACACAAAGTGGTATCAAAGGATTTTTCTTTTATTTGTTATTCTTTTTTCGTAGTATTTATGGATAGGTAGACAAGAGACTAGGAAGAGTCAAGGCATAGTAATGAGCTCATGAATGGGAGTTTCAAAGCCATGTACAAGGGGAAATATGAGTACTCATGGTGGGATTGTTGTGATTGATTATTGTTGTTATAGTTGTATATTATTTCTCCTTGGGTGACACACTTGTGGTGTGACGTGATAATTTTTTTAAAGCTATTGAATTTTTATTCTTCGCCTAAAGAGGCATGATACATGAGTATGCATGCGTCATTATAATCACTCAGGGTTTTTATGACTTGAATCATTCTTGGGACTCTTGGGAAAACATGTTATAGAGATATTGTGGAACATGAACTTTTTTTTCTTATATTGAGACTATAATAATGATGAAAAATGTTAATAGATGGGTGTATAATGAGATCCTTGGTTGATGAAATTACAATGATAAGTTAATTAATTGTTGAATAATTTAATCTGAGAAGTTTTTATTAATAAATGGTTGAATAAATTAATGAGAATGAATGTACACATGTTAATGAAGACTGAGTAGTAATATGGTTAGTTGTAGTGATAAGGACTCAATTTTGACTATGAGGCATGAAAAAGGAGGAAATGAATTTTTGAAATTTGTAGTGTTAGTTTCTACTCTTACGTAAATGTTTTACGGTTACGTTATGAGTCTTATGATATTTGTTATGATTTGTAGAGAGATGCATACAATACACTTATTAAGGGAGACACTAAGGGGTATGGTCCAGAACAAACATATAAATAAGGTGACTGAGGAACCATTGGCGCAATATAAGTACGAAGGGTAATAGTTCCGAGAGAACTTTTTGTCGTTTCATGCATCTGAGGGAGAGATACCCAAGGGGTTTATAAAATCTTGTCTATGTTGTCAAGGAATTTTCAGCTACAACACCCTTCAAATTTTATAAGATAGGGTGGGCCGAGGGTGGTGAATTATTGATTGAATCCATAATGACAATACTTGACCATTTAGAGAATCATACTAAGAAGAGGTTCAAGTTTGTTTATTATATTCTATATGGTCTTGTGATGTGTCAGTGGGACATTTAGGTACGATCTGGATAGACTGATGATATTTTATGAAAGGAAATTATGGAGAAGTTATTGGTGAACATCAATCTGGACATGTTGAGAGAAGAAATGGCTTCATAGTTTTTGCAACTTGACCAAGGAAGAATGTCCATAATGGAATACTCTGGACATTTCACATATTTACAGATGTTTTTTCAAGAATTTGTGGAAGATGAGTATTTTTTGGAAAAATTATTTTAGGATGGACATAGGATTGAAATTAAGTCCCAGGTGAATATCTTTAGGATTAATAAATTATCAGAAGTTGTTAATCATCCTTTCATTTTAGAGGGGATCCTAAATGATTCATCTTGTACTACATAGGTATCCATCGCTGGACAATCTGGGAGTGTGCCTTCCAATTGAAGGAAGTTCCATCATGATAACCATAGTTAGGATAGTGGAAAGAAAGGTGGAAATTGAAGAGGAAATGTTGCATCATATCTTAATCAAGTGTTTTTCCAAAAGTTTTATAGGAAGGGATACTATCGTACATATTGTCATATTCCACTAGTGGATTGGTGGTTTTTTTGAAAGATGGGACACCTACAAAAGGCCTTTAGGAAGCATTGACAGGCATGTGGTAAGGGAGGAGTTTCAGAATGTCAGAGTATGGGAAGGGGGTCTTCTATACCATATTGTATTAGTAGTTTGAACTCTACTAGAAGAGGAAGTAGAGGTATTGGATGTGGTGGTTCTAAGTTTGAATGACCATATTTGTAGAGTGGTTCTACTCAGGGGAGCCAAATGACACCACATGGAAGCGGGGTTGGACAATGACATGAAGATGAACCAACACTCATATAGAGTGAGGCTGGTATATCGATAGAGAGAGGTACTATTCCAGTTGCTTATATTTTATCTTGTACCTTTTTTTATTCTAGTTCGTCTAATTCCCTTATATCTAAAAATATTTTCAATGGACTGTGACCTGAGGTGGATTCCGTAAGTGGGGTGCTGAATATTGACACACCATTGGGAACACATTCTAGGGATATCAGTTTGTGCAAGGGATGTTCACTAGAGAAAAAAATAAAATCATCTTCATTGAGATATCAATGTCTTTGATATAATGGTCTTTGACTTCATTATAGGTATGGACGATATAGTAACATACTGAGACCACATAGACTATTAAAACATGAGAGTGACCTATGTATCTCCAATGGGAGAAAAGTATATTCTTCATGGAGAATGGGATATCCAGGCCGGCCAAGATTGCCCTATTACTCAGCAACTAGGAGATTTCACATCCAATGTTGCTAGACATTTTCTGGATTATAGGATTGATGTGAAAGATGTCCTTCCACAAGTAGTAAGACTGTTTTATGATGTATCTCTTTAATACTTTAATGGGTTTCCAAAAGAGAGAGATGGGGAATTATTTATTTATCTCATGATGGGGGGAAAACTTGTAACTATTACAGCTTAATGAATGGAACTAATAGAACTTCAAGAGCTCAAAATGTAGATGGTTGAATTGGAGTATGAAGGGTTTATCCATCTATGTACATCATCGTGGGGATCACATGTGTCATTTGCAATGAAGGACGAGGGGATTTTACACTTGTGTTTCGATTACTAAAAGTTGAATAAAATGACCCTAAAGAACAGATATCATCTTCCATGTACTGAAAATCTGTTGGACATGTTGAAGGGAAATTTTATGATCTTAAAGATCAATATAAGATCGGGGTCTCATCTGTTGAGAGTTTAGTACTATTATCTACCATGAATGGAATTCAGAAGCCGGTATGGCCATTATCGGTTTGTTGAAACTCTTTTTGGGTTGAAAAATGATAGAATTATTTATGACCTTGATGAATACGATCTTTCATCTGTACATAGATCACATTGTGGTGGTTTTTTAGGATGACATATTGATGTACACTAAGAGTCATTATGATCATTCCAGACATCATTAAATTGTACTGGGTATAGTGAGAGAGAATCAGCTATGTGAAAAGCTATCCAAATGTCAGTTTTAAATTGGAATAGTGCAATTTTTAGGGCACATCATTTCATAAGAAAGTGTGACAGTGGACCTAGAAAAAGTGAAGGTAGTGATATCCTTGGAGTATCCCATGAATTTTTTTGAAATCTAAAGATTTTTGGGATTATATGGTTATTATAGGAGATTCATCCAAGACTATTATAAATTGGATGCACCTTTTATAGATTTGATAATGAACGGGAAAAATTTTGATTCAACACAATAATGAGGGCATGCATTCCAGGAGATGAAGAAGCTCTTGACATCGATACAAATATTTATCTTACATAAGTTAGGTGAGTAGTGAAGGGTGTATTTTTATGTTTCAGGGATCAGACATAGTGCTGGGTTGATGAAAGGGGATCTAGACATTCCTTATGGGTCTTGGCATCTGTTGCAACATGAATAGAATTACCCTACGTATGACCTCAATTTGGAAGTAGTGGTTTATTAACTTAAGTGTTGGTGACATTATATATTAGATAAATATTTTATAGATTTTACCAAAAAAAACATAAACTATACTTTTCATACCGTGACTTGAATCTTCATCTGTGAAGATGGGTAGAATATATAAAGTCCTTTTATTGTGAAATGGAAAATACAACCAAAAAGGGGAATAGTGTGTCTAATTCCTTGAGCATCAAAACTCAGATTCCATTGGTATAAGGGTCATGTGTAGAGTGGATGATAATGACCTTTTTGGTAGAAATTCATGTTTTAGTTTTGGAGAGTCATGTGTGGATGACTCTTATTTCTGCAGTAGTGTAGTCTAAACTCTTGAGATGAATAAGGGACATATAGTATAAGGATCTAATGTTTTTAGCCTTATGGGAAATCCTTTATGGTTTTGAGACATCTTTATACTAGATAATATATGAGGTTGAGATCATCTACATGAAAAATCAGGTTGTGGTGCCAACGAGTATGTGATAGGAACTCATGCGATAATTTCATGCATCAATGTGGGTAGTACATCATGTGATGAAAAACTATATTGTGACCTATGATGACAGTTTTGGGTGCCAAACATGAAAAATTATATCGTATGTTTTGTAATGATATGTTTCACCTATCTGTAGGTGATTGTAGAGAATCAACAACCTGGAGGCCTATTAGAACCCTTACCTATTTTGGAATGGAAGTTGGATGCCACAACTATGGATTTCATGGTAGTACATTCATTGACTATTAGGAAGAATGATGTTATTTGGGTCATTGTGGATTGAATAGTGAAGGAAGAATACTTATTACCTATTAGATAAATCTCTATAATAGAAAAATTGGTAGAACTGTATGTATGAGAGATAGTTTGTTTGCATGGGGTACTGCAGACTATAGTTTCAGATAGCGATTCATGATATACATCACCCTTATAGAAAGCCTTGCAAAAGGGTCATGGTAAAAATATTCTGTTATTTTTGCCCTTCCACCCACAGACATATGGGTAGTTGGAGCTTACCATATAGGTGTTAGATCATACATTATAGGCATTTGTGTTTGACATTGGTGGTTCTTGGGAGAATCAGTAGTATTTAGTAGAGTTTTCCTATAACAAAAGTTTTCAAGAAACAATACATATGTAACCATATTATTCAATATATGGAAGCAATTTTAGATCACTGCTTTGTTGGTTAGAGGTTGGTGAGTCAAAGCAGTTGGGATCGAATCTCGTTCAGGAGACATTAGAGCAACATCAGTATATTCAGAAATGTATAGCTATGGCTCAAATTATAATGAAATCATATTTCGATAAATGGAGGTGACCTATATAGTTTATAGAGGTTAGTTGTGTATTCCATTGGGTTTATCCTAGATTGGGCCACCATAGGATACAATGGAAGGGCATGTTGGTGCCCAGATTCGTAGGACCATTTGATGTGCCGTAGAGAATGGGTCCAGTGGTGTATTGATTTTTTTACATCCACAAAAATTTAGTGCCATTCATGATGTTATCCATGTGTCATCAAAAATGGATTTATCATCCCAACCCTTATCATGTGATTGAAATGGAATAGGTTGATCTTGAGTTAGATGCATCATTTTAGGAGCATCTGATACATGTGTTGGATTATAGAGATAAAGTGTTATGGGGGGAGACCAGGGCATCAGTTCATGTGTTATTGAAACATGGAAGTGTTCAAGAAGAATCATGGGAATGTGTAGAACACATGAGGGCTCAAATGGACAATATTTTTGCCTCAGAATCTTATATATGTTTTGGAGTCTATCTTGGGGATGCGTTGTTATAAGGTGGGTAGATTGTAAGATCCTGAACATTTCTAGAGAAATCTATGGAGTTTTTTTCTGGTATATTTTTTTATTATGTAATTTTGGATTAGGTAATGTCCTAGGGTGTGTTTTGGTGATGTTTTTGTTGATTCTATGATAATAGGGGTTGTGAATAGGTTTCACAGAGTTTGGCCAAACCATGTGCAGGTTAATTATACAGACAGTGGAGGTAGGCATGGTAGACCCACAGTTTTCCTTACCATATGACACCAAGCCATGCAGGTAGTGGAAGGTTGCACGTTCGGTTCACTTTTTTCCCTCACCATTTATATTTTCCCATGAAACTATGTGCATAAGTATTAATTATCCAAAAATTGGTTTTAAAACCACAAGAACCCCTAAAAACTCCCTATTTCGACCATGACTGTAACACCCCATGATTTTATTAGAGATATTCTTTTTAATTTCATTAATGTATTCTATTGTACACTACACCACGACTATGTTGTACTATATGCAACATCATTGTAGCTTGTAGTATATGCAACACTATTCTTGGTTCGTGTTACACCCAATTTCATGTTCATTTTGTAGAAATTATTCTACGCCACATTAACTATAGATTTTTTAATGTATAAATGAAATATGATTTAATTAAGTTATACACAACACTAAAGGTTTCTTGCACTACACACGACCCTAACATGGCGTGCATTACACGCAATCATGACCTTCCACAATAGTGTATGTAGTACGTAATACTGGGTTTCACTAAACAATGATACATTGTTATAATATTATTATGAACTAGCCTTTATGAATAGTATTAATTAAATTTCTAATTTTATAACATTATTGTTTGTCTTAAATATTTTCTAGAACATGGTATGAGAACATAATAAATTTTTCGTGTAAAATAAGTATTTTTTAAAAAATGTAGTTTTTCCCCCTTTTGGTGGAGCAGACACATTAAATATAGAATTTGACATGTTTATAAGTTCAGTATGACAAAATAAAATTCTTCTTGGGAATCAGGATATTTAAATTTACATTGGATAAATTTTTCATATTATTCCGATATCTTTCATATTTTAATGAATAGTAAAAACACAGAATATTTTAATTAAAAACAAATTCATTCATCTTAAAAATATATATGGTTAAATTATAATATTGAATGGTTTTAAAGTATAAATAGAATATATTTTTACCATTCAAAATAATTTATGTCATTATCATTGATTTTACATAGAATTCATTGGTAAAATCATTTCAATATTTTCCAATTTTTCAAATTTTACAACTCATTTTATTAACAATGGTATTGATGTTAAATTAATTTCTGCAACTTTTGTGATTTGAATTTTGAAAAATGGATTCCCTGTTTTTAATTATTAGGACCAAATTATTTTAATAGGGTCATTATTATTTGGAAATATTAATAGTAACTATGGTAAATTTTATTTAACATAGTTAAATGTAAATCTGGTAATTAAGGGTAAATATAATATTATAAAATTAACCTAACACTTGTCATAATTTAATTGGATGATTATATTTCATTTTTAGGAATATTTGGGTGGAAATGGAATCCATTGGAATCCACTTGTATGTGATTAAGACCTTTAACTTATTTTATTTTAAATAAAGTGAAATATGTCTCAGTCAAACATTATTAATTGAAGTCTTTTTAATATAAGGTTATACATAATATAAATTCGACTATAAATACTACTTATAAAGCTAATTTTTTTTCTTTTTTATGGTAATTTATTTTTAATTTTTATGAGATATTTAATCACCATAATAGATTATACATTAATGATAGAGAAATTATTTATTTAGTGAAAAATATGTAATATAGTTTTTATTAAAATAATAATACACATTAAAAGCCCGAAAAACCTGACAAAGACTTATTAGTCCTATATATATAAACCATAAACATCAAATTGTCTAATTTTAGACTATCTGCAGCTTTATAAAATCGATTATAACAATTATATTATTTTAATTTAAATGATGTCAAAGTTGTCACCTTCATAATTTAATAAATATAACAATTTACATGTTGTCATTTTAAGATGATAAATTAGTGTAAAAGTTTTATTTTGAAAGCTATTATATTTATCATCATCATAGTATTTTACTTTAAATTTTTATGAAAATAATAAGTATATTGAATTATTATTCAAAAATTATGTGGTAATTGTTTTATTTAGAGAAATATTAAATAAATGGTTTTATAAATATTAAATAAATATTATATTAAATAATTAATGTTCTCCAAAAAAAATTTAAGCGAATATGACATGTTATGAATCTATTAAACATTTTGGTTCGAATATATCCTATGTGTGTATTTTATTTAAATTCAAATAAATGAATTGTGTCAAAATTAACACTACTGTTATTTTATAACACTAACATATTATTAAATAGTTTAAAAATCACAAAAATATTTAGAACATATAAATTGAAATTTATACGGTCTGAAATATCATAATGTACCCAATTATATATAATTCACAACACATAAGTAAATATTTATAACAATTTAAAATTTAGAATATTATTACAAAAAATAAAATTAAATATATTAAATAAGGATAAATCATGTTGATAAGGTTTAATTTTTTCCCACATTTCTAAATATTCTTGGTTGATGATATTACCACCCTATATCATCTAAGATTTTGATTTGAGTCATTTTGGATGTTTTTATGTGGGGATTTGGTTTATTATAAATTAATATTTTGGAGGCTTCCAAAAGTGCCCCTCTCCTCTCTTATAAAAGGGTACCACCTCTCTCTCCTCCTCACACAACTATGAGCCTTCATGCTCAGCCAATACCTGCCAATTTCTCCTCTAAACTTTCCTAGAAACATACTAGATGTCCCGGTCTTCTTCAAAGACCATCTTTAGTGCCCTAAGTGGAGGTTAAGAGGTGGCGCATTGAAGAAGATGTAATATTTTCTACCAATTATTTCAAGTTTAAATGTTCATCAACTTCATCTTATTTATTTTTTCAATATAATGTAATAGAATCAGTATAAATAGTATAATGATATGTTATTATAAATATTAAACAACCTCATTTCACCTTATATCCATCCTACGGAAAACAAAATCACCGCAACTGCGTACGTACGAAATATTATCTCCACACCGTGGGGTAATCTGTTTTCCCACCACCACATTACTTGGATGGTTATAAAGGTGTAAAGAATAACAACATATGGTTATTATAACATCATACTGATTCTGATATATTATTTCATCCACTCCAATTACATTCAATAATTATTGGAATTATATCATCGCTCGTGCATACGTATGGATTACCGTCTCCACGATGTGATGAGATTCATTCACCATGTTAACCATTCAAGAATGATTATAATGTATATATAATGAATAATAATGATATATATGACATAATAGTGCTACTGGATTTATGTATATATATATATATATATCATCTACTTAATTCCATTAAATTAAATATGGAAAGGAAAATAATGTTCATGTGTACGCATGGCCTACCATCTAAATGAACGGTGTGACTCATTTTGTTAATATATATTATATATATATATACTGAATATATATGATATATAAATCATGTTTTAAATTCTAGAAGTAAGTAAACCATTTTATAAGTAATAATAATATCACCAACAACAAGTCCAAACACGTCCGATAAATGAAATGATTATACCCAAAACGCATCTTTAACATAGAATTAACAAAAAACGGGTAATATAAAACTATAAGTGTATCATATATGATATCATAAACATTATTATGGTTTTGTTACAAGTTAATTAACATGTTTAAACCCATTATATAGGATTTTCAGACACATATGGAAGAAATTGGACATAAGGTAAGGGATAATTATTCCAATCTCTTTCTTATCTGAGATTGCTTATTTGTAAGAATTTTCTGAGGTTTTAGTTATCATCCATGTCCATGTATTTAAAAAATGATTTCATACAATTTTTACTATTACTAAATTTATGTTTAATTTCATTATTACTCTTTTTTTACTTTTACCACATATATGGAAGGAATCATTCTTATGTTTACCATATGGGGAACCTTTTGACTTTTCCGGAAAAAGTTCGAGGAGAATTTTTTTTTTAACTTGTAAGGCATGAAAATATTTTTATAGTATAATAATTCCTTATTTTCATGAAGCTTTATCTAAAATATTTCATAATTATTTTCAAAAAAATCATTGTTTATAAATGTTCATGGCATTTTGAGAAAAGAAAATGATTTTGAAGAGGAAATGATATTTTCCTCAAGAATTCATTTCAAGCGTTTTATGAAAATTATTTTCCATATAATATGAAATTATTTTGTATGTTTATGTTTCAATCATAATGTCTCTATTATTTACATGGATTGATTTTTATTATGATGAAATTATATCCATTGATTTTATATGGATTGTGTTATGATGGGATGATGTTTATGAAACCCATTTTATTCGTTGGTTTATTTTGAATGATGTATGTTTATTTTGAGGCACATGAAAAAGTGATTTCATTATGAGATGGTTGGGACCTATATATCCTTCCAATGAATTGGGTATCGATTTATATCTCATGAGATAGACATGGATCGAACGGAAAGTTAATCTGGTTCAGTGATACATGACTGGAACTAGGTATGATCTCGATTCAATAAGGGACTTTGTCCACAATGATGGTCACGGAATCAATGCCTTGGATACTATGGAAATCATAAAAAGTTCTTAATGGTTTCCAAAATTACATGTTTTATTCCCAAGATTTTTTATCACGGTTAATTTTCTCTTTTGATCTACACCTTATGCATTGACAATATTTATTTCATTACTCTTGATTTGGTGTTTTATGTTCATGTTCTTACGTTCAAATATTTAGGGGTTGTTTTTTGATCTCTATGTTTACCATTACTGAGCATTAGAGCTCACCCTATTTATGTTTTCATTTCCCCAGTTTATAAATAATGGTTTTAGGTAATAAAACTAAAGGGGAAGATCTTTATGGGATATGTTGATGATATTTCACCAGGATTAGAATATTATGTTCAGAGTTTCAAAATACACTAAACTATTATGGTCCTTGGGTGTCATGTTTTGTTATGTATTAAGCTTTCTAAAAAAAAATATAATGTCTATGAACGACCTGCTTTGTGACTCTACAGTTGGTATCAGAGTGAAGGTTTAGTCAACCTTTGGAATCTACGATCCGAAAACTTTAGTGAGATCCCTAGAGATATTTCTATGGTATGTCTAGGGATGTCCCTAAGGATAAGTATAAGTATCGGTTATATTCCTAGAATTACGGTAATGATTATGTAAATAAACCTAAGTCTTAGATATTTATGGTACACACCATTTATTATATTGTTATTTTAGTATGATATTTTCCTTTCAAACTATTGTTTTTGGGTTTTTGAAAATGGCTGGAAAATGGAAGATTAATGATAATGGAGGATATGATGGACATTGGAATGATATTCTTCATGAGAAATCATATGAATTGGGATTTGGAAGTCCCAAAATTGTTATTATTCCTAAACATAAATCTCATAATATGATCAATAATATCAACATTGGTAAGTATCCCAACTCATCTAATAAGAGAATGATGGAGTATCATGATGATCATAGAGGAAAGAAACATCAATTCCCCTCATGTAAATCTTGTTGGAAGAGGCCTCAGGGACAATGTTTCAAAGGGACTGAAAGATGGTTTGGGTGTGGAAAAGAAGGACATAATGCCAGTAATTGCAAAGGATATGTTTTAGTTAACATCATGGATGTGGATAATGGTATTCCTAAGACATAGACAATGGTTTAATGTTTTAAATGTGGAATGTATGGGAATTATGCAAACCAATGACCTAAGGGAATGTCTCATGAAGAGAATCATCATGGTCACATGGGTAGTATTTATGTTGATGATGATGAAGACACTACAAATGTTATATAAGATGAAAGAAGTGTTGAGGAATAAAATGATGAAGCTCAGTCAATGGTTTCAGAAGGTAGTGTAATGATTTCATGTTTATCAAGAATAATGTATAGTACTATGGAATAATGAAAAATATAAGGATAGTTACAATATTGTTTTTCCTTGAGTATTTAAAAGTATATGTTGAATGGTACCGGTAACCATGAAATGTGATTGAAATATTATTGTAAGGAAGATTGTATGACGATAATGACAAGATACATGGAAAATAATATATTTGATTATATTAATGAGCTCAAGAATGATATAAGGATAAAGTGATATCATCGGTTGAGTATATAGAAATTTTTGGATTTTGGTGTGTGTAAAGAGTTTACTTATGACTACATTCAAGTTTTCAATAAGGTTCTATGGTAATTCGAGATTCAAGAAAATACATGATTAAGGTATTCACATGTTTGGAATGATCCATCAAGATATATCTTATGATATATGAGGGATAAATGATGGTATTAACATGCTTGTTATCTGACCTTTCATGTAATCGTTTTCTTTATACTATTGGACATATGTATTTTGGTTAATCCTATTGATCGGGATGGATTATGTTGGACATCATATAGTGTTGTTTAAGGATAGAACTTTATTTTGACATTATTTCTGGAATGTTATAATTGTGTAGTTTTAGAAAAAGGAAAACCTACAGGTCGAGAGAAAACCTGTCACGTTGGAAAATGTTGGGGGAATCGAACCCAAAACTGAAGTGTGATGGGCCTTTATCTCCTACCACTGGCACACATGAATTCCTCAGTTAGTAGAAACTAGTTTTATTTTATTATACAGTTTGATAGATGAAGTATAAGTCCATTTTTGGAACCATATATGATTAATCTCACCATAGATGGACTTATGTATATAACATTTGATAACCTTATGTTTGAGATAGAAGGAATGACCAATAATTCTATTTCATGATCTGCTAACACTTTACAAAAGACAAATTCAACTTCATTTCTTGAAGAGATAAAGTGGAAATTGTTCAAGGCATGAGCAACTATAATATTGAACCAAAATCATGTAAGTATTTCTTTTATTTCAAAAATACTTCATCATTTGGGAAATGATAATGAAAACCAAAAATGTTTTCCTAGTACCCTCATATTTGATAAAACAGATGGTACCATAGATATTCACAAATTTATGGCTTTATGATTGTTGGATTTTTCATACCCATGTTCTCTACCACTCTTCATCAGAACATGATGGTTATATTTCTCTTTCATATCCAAATTTTCACCTATGTTCTCCTATGTGAAAACCCAGTGATGTGCTAATTTGGGCAACCCTCATGTTTCATACTTCACTTTTAAAAATTATGTTTTAGGATTCCTTTTTATGATGTGGGTTTCTATGAAAGAAACATTCTTATAGTAAACGATTTATAACCCCGACAAATTTTGAGGGTGAAATTCATTTCAATGGGGCTAGAATGTAACACCTTGTGATTTTATGAGATTTTTTTTCTAATTTCTATGATTTCTTCTATTGTACACTAAAAAAGATTATCTTTTACTATATGCAAGATCATATTAGATTGTAGTATATGATAATCTATTCTTGGTTCATGTTACACCCAATTTCATGTTCGTTTTGTAGAAATTATTCTACACAACATTACGTATAGATTTAGTTTAATGTATAAATGAAATATTTTTTATTATGTTATAAACAATACCAAAGGGTGCTTTCACTACACGCAGCCCTGACTTGGCTTGCATTACACGCAATCAAGACCTTCCTCAATAGCTTGTGTAGTACACGATCCCAGGTTTCACTAAACAATGATATATTGTTATAATATTTTTATGAAAAAGAGGTTATGAATAGTATTAACTAAATTCTTAATTTCATAACATTTTTATTCATCATACACATTTTCAAGAACATGGTATGAGAACAAAATAACGTTTTTGAGTAGAATAAGTATTTTTCAAAAAATGATGTTTTCACTGATTTTGATGGCCCACCCACATTAAATATATTTTTGACATGTTTATAAGTTAAATTTTGAGAAATTAAATTATTCTTTTGAATCAGGATATAAAAATTTTCTTTGGATAAATTTTTCATATTATTCTGATATCATTCATATTTTAATGAATAGTAAAAACACGATATATTTTAATTAAAAAATCTTATGTCTTCGTAATAATTGATATTGTTAAATTATAATATTGAATCAGTTTAAAGTATAAAAATAATTTATTTTTACCATTTAATATAATTTATTTCAATAGAATTTATTTTAAATTTAATTCATAGGTAAAATCATTTCAATCTTTTGCAATTTTTTAACTTTTAAAACTCATTTTTTTAACAATGTGATTAATTTTAAATTAATTTCTGAAACATCTGTGATTTGAATTTGGAAAACTGGATACCATATTTAGAATCATTAGGTCCAAATTATGTTAATAGGCTACTTTTTATTTTTGGGCACTATGAATAGTAACTTCGGTAAATTTTATTTACCAGAGTTAAAGGTAAATTGGGTAATTAAGGATAAATATAATATTATATAATTACCTAAAAATTATCTAAATATAATTGGATGATTATATTTCGTCCTCAGGAATATTTGGGTTGAAATGGAATCCATTAGAACTCACTTGTATGTGATTAATGTCGTAAATTTATTTTATTTTAAAGAATGTGAAATATGTCTCACTCAAACAATAAAAATTAATGTATTTTTAATATAAGGTTATAAAGAATATAAATTCGATTATAAATACTAATTTGAAATTTAAAATATTTTTCTTTGTTATGGTAATTAATTTGTATTTATTAAGTGATATTTAATTACCTTAATAGATTATACATTAATAATAGAGAAATTATTTATTTAGAGAAAAATCATTAAGATAGTTTTTATTAAAATAATTATACACATTAAATCACCGAAAACCAGACACAAACTTATTATTCATATATATATAAACCATAACCATCCAATCGTCTAATTTTTGACCATTTGGATCATTATAAAACCGATTATGACACTTATATTATTTTATTTTAAATGATGTCAAAGTTATCACCTTTATAATTTAATAAATATAACAATTTACATGTTTTGATTTTAAGATGATAAATTCGATTAAAAGTATTATTTTGAAATATATTTGATTTATCATCATCATAGTATTTAATTTTTATTTTTATGAAACTAATAAGTATATTAAATTATTATACAAAAATTATGTGGTAATTGTTTTATTAAGAGAAATATCAAATAAAGGGTTTTATAAATATTAAAATAAATATTTTATGAACTAATTAATGTTATCAAAAAAATTTATAGATGAATATAAAATTTTATTAATCTAATAAACATTTTAGTTCTAATATATCCTCCTTGTATATTTTATTTAAATTTAAATAAATGAATAGTGTCAAAATTAACACCATTGTTATTTTATAACAATAACATATTATTAAATTGTTTAAGAATCACAAAAATACTTAAATTTTATAAATTGTAATTTATATGGTATATAATTTCATAATTTATCAAATAATGGATAATTCACAACACATAAGTAATTATTTATAACAATTTACAGTTTAGAATATTATTACCACAAATAAAACTAAATAGATTAAATAAGGATAAATCATGTTGATAAGGTTTAAAATAAATTTCCAACATGTCTAAATTTTATTGGTTGATGAGATTACAACCCTATATCATCTAATCTTCTGATTTGAGTAATTTTGGATGTTTTTATGTGGGTTTTGGGTTTATTATATATTAATATTTTAGAGGTTTCCAAAAGTGCCCCTCTCCTCTCATATAAAAGGGCACATCCTCCTTCTCCTCCTCACACAATTTTGAGCCTTCATTCTCGGCCAACCCCTAAAAATTTTTCTTCTCCACTTCCCTAGAAACATACTAGAGGTATTGGTGTTCTTTAAAGACAATCTTTAGTGCTCTAAGAGAAGGTTAAGATATGGGGCATCAAAGAAGAGCTAATCTCTTCTACTGATTCTTTCAAGATTCTCTCTTCTTCAACTTCATCTTCATTCGTTGTTTCTATAAGTACCCAGCCTTAACCATTACTTCATATTGAGTTATTACAGGAATACACATTGATGATATTTTTAGGTTTATAGTTTTAGATAATTAGATCATAAATCATGCATTAAATTCCATATTTAAACAAGGTGGTTACATAAAAGACAGTATTCATTTTCCTTCCATCGAAGGAAACATATTTAAAATAATACATGGATGATTTATTGACACATCCTCAACACTATCAGCACATCATGTACTTTTACCTTTACCTGTGAAAAAAATTTCAAAAAATAAGGATGAGTATAAAAAGCTCAGTAAGGGATATAAAAGTATGAAATCAAAACATTACTCCATGTATACATATGAATTAATGAAATCATACATCACTCATAAAACATAATCACTTTATCATACCTCATTAAATCATATGATTTATGAATAACTCATTGATAACATAATACATAAAGGTAACTTAAGGCATTCATAACATTCTTACATAGGAATTATCCCTCATGGTAACATTTAGAATACCCATCATAGCATATTCCCTAAATATCTTTGGGGAAAACATAGTGTTTAACTCCTTCGCATTAAAAAATTCATTGGAGATCTATCACGGTCTCACCCGCCCTTAGTTTATCATGGAACCTCCTGTCTTCATAAACAATTCCCAAGAACCTTAACATAATCGTATCACATAAAACATGCATAAAAGAAAACATAACATTTCCACATTTCAATCAAAAGATATCAATACAACACATTGATATAATCAAAAAATTATCAAATCCATTTTAAATACCAAAATAATAGAATATTGAAACATGGAATTTTGTTTTCATTTAAAAAAATTTTGTCTTGTAGAGGAATCCGAAACTGAAATAATGGTCACGACAGCCGAGAAGACGTTGTCACCACATACGAATGACAAAAACATTCCATTTTTTCATTTATTAATATTATTCGTATAAAAAATATTATTTTTGAAGATATATAAAAGTAAAAGGGGTTTATATACTGTATAAAATAAAGATGTGTATAAAACAAAATATGCCTCAATGAAAGGAGATTGAGACGAAGTCCCATACCTCATGTCTGACATGACTCGATTGTTCATTGATGTCATGAAGAATAAACTTGAGTTTATGTCTACTTGAATAAGAACCTTTTTCAATTTCATTATTCCTTTTATATACCTTTTTACCATCTTATTAACATTATGTAATTATTTATGTAAATAATGGTCGTTTTGTTGACCCTTGGTACTTGAGTCAAAAATAAACTTCTTATAATTACATGTTTTTCAGGTGGTAAAATATCAATTATATCCATAATTATATTCATGATGTAGATATCATATATATCATAAATATCTAATATAAAAATACATTTATTATATTACATAACATTTAGAGGTAATAAATGAAATGCACCGTTCATGGAGACGGTATGCCGTACGTATGCATGAACGCTACTTTTATTTCTATTTCGTATGTAATGGAATGAAATCATTATGATATGAAGGTGTATTATAATTTCAGTATGATATCATATGTAATACCATTAAATCATTTCTTTATAAGTCCCACATATGGCATTAAAGAATAATATAACATTGAGAGGGAAGTAGTCTGCAATTTCTAAATTGAAGATATCATGTTTACCCATATTGGAACCCATAAGGTATGCCATAAATGAAAAATACAGAATCATAATTAAAACATAGACATAATATATATCATATATAAATATAGTGACATATTAATGGCCACCATGAATGGTGTTAATAGAATATTGAACAATCATCATTTCGTGAGGAAGTAATTCGTCATCCCCAGAAACTGTACGTTCTTTAACCATTAGATGGTAGTGTGTGTAAGATTAAATAAAATCATTCTCATAAAAACATCCTAGTATATTGTAATTACTAGTATTTTTTCAAAAGATAATAATAAAAAGACTTTAGGGGGTTTGAGAAGAAGAATTAAACAAAAGAACATTAGAGAAGACATTACTTTTAAATTGGGTAACTCCCATTGGTTTAAACCAATAGGGTTTCTTGAAGAGATTTATGACTTTGGTAAGGCTTCTAGGATTAATATATGGATGTGGAGAGATAAAATGAGAAGATCTTGGCCGATCCAATGGCTTGAAAGGTGTGGGTAAGGTGGTAGAGGTGGGGGCCTTTTATAAGAGGGATGAGGGGAACTCTTGAAATGTCAAGAAATGTTACATTATTATATAATGATTTTGGGATTTTAAAGGTCCCAAAATTATATATTTCAAGGATAAATTGATAAGGGTTAGAAATACAACCATCCAATAGGTATTTGACAAGTGTAAGTCTTAGATTTTATATTATTTTTTCATTTTATTTAAATCGTTCATTAATTAGGTAATCGTTGCATCATCATGGTGTCATAAAATATTAAATTTATTTAATGTCTAAAAATTATAAAAAAATACTATGATGTATGAAGTCTTTTTATCTATACAAATTCTATTTATAGTCTAATTTATCATTTGTTTAGACAAATTAAAATTGTTTTACTTAGGTGTTACATACTTTTGTGACATTCTCTTTTCTTTAAAAATAAAATGATAAAGTATCATTATCACCAATAAGAGATTTCATGGGGTCCCTAAGTTGTCACAAGGCATAACATGGTATTCCCTGAAACAACAAGTAGCATTAGGACACATGTGGGGTCATTTTTTATTATTATGATATTATTTTATAACCCTTAACTACACGATTACTAATTAATCACGATAATTAAATATAATTACTGTCATTACTATTCATAATGTCCAATCACAAAAGTGTCTTAATTACATATTTTGGACCATATTATTCCAAATATAGATTCCATTTTGCAAAATTGCAAACACAGAAATTGTAGTAATTAATTTATAAATAATTCCCGTTGTCAAAACAAATTGCGGGTTTTTTAGAAACAATATCTATCAAAATATTGACAATTGTTTATGTCCAATTTCAAAGTGAAATTAATTTAAATGACACCCATTGGATTAAATTGTAAAAATATATTATATTTTAAATTTAAAACCAATTAAAAATATAATCTATCCCTATAATTAAATTAGATGAAAAAGCAGTTTTGATGTAAAATGTAGTATTTTTCACTATTCATTAAAAATGAACATTGTTAGAAAAATACCAAAAATTTATCCAAAGAAAATTTAAATGTCCCAATCCTAAAAAATAATTTTATTTTGACAAATATAGCTTATTAAATTTTCAAAATATAGATTTAAAAATGGTTCTCCATAAAAAGGTTGTAAAACAATCTTTTAAAAGTATTAGAGAATTCAATGCTTAAGATTGAGTTTCTTCTCATTTTAATCCTCTAAAAACAATCTAATTTATAAATAATCATAGATATGAAAATCCATAATTATTTACATACATGGGATGTTACATCCTTCCCCCCTTTATAAAATTGCGTCCCTACATTTTATTTACTTATCAAATAAGTGGGGGTATTTATCCCTCATTGCATTTTCAGATTCACATGTTGCATCTTCAATCATATGATTTTTCAACAAAACCTTTACATGATGAATCAAATTATTCCACATTACTTTCTCTATGGGGTCATGAATCTTGACCAGGTTTTCATCATAAGATAGGTTCTCTTCCAATTGTACTACCTCTGGACTCAAAACATGAGATGGATCTGGCATGTACTTCTTTAACATTGAAACATGAAAAACATTGTGTACCTATGATAAACTAGGAGGTAAAGCCACTTGGTATTCAACTAAGCCAACTCTCTCCGGAATTTCATGGGGTCCAATAAACCTTGAACTCATCTTTCCTTTCATACCAAATTGTATCACACTTTTCCATGTTGAATCTTTGAGGGAGACATGATCACCTACCTCAAAAGTGAGATCCTTCCTCTTATTGTCCAAATAATGTTTCTACCTGCTCTGAGATGTTCTCATGTGTTTCTGTATCAGCAAAACTTTTTCTTCCAACTCTTTTTCCAATTCTGGACCCATCAACATCCTTTCACCCACTTCATCCCAAAAATCTAGAGTTCAACATTGCATTCCATATAATGCCTCAAATGGTGCCATCTGTATACTGGAATGGCAACTGTTATTATATGAAAACTCAACCAAAGAATGATGTTGGTCCCATCATCCCTAATAATCCATCGAACAAGCATGTAGCATATCCTCCAATGTCTGAATTTTTCGTTTTGACTGCCCATTTGATTGTGGATGAAAATATTTACTAAAATTTAATTCAGTACCCAATGACTTCTGATGGCCTCTCCAAAGGTTAAAAGTAAACCTGAGATCATTATCTGATACAATAGAGAGGGAAACTCCATGTAACCTGGCTATCCCTTTAAGATACAAATAAGAATGTTGATCTAGAGAAAAAGTATCTCGTATAGTAAGGAAATGAGCAGATTTAGTCAAGCGATCAAAAATAACCCAGATTGCATTATTACCTCGAGGTGTCTTCAGTAACCCCACAATGATTTCCATGGATATATTCACCAATTTCCACTCTAGTACTGGTAAAGGCTGATACATCCCTTTTGGTAACATCCGCTCTGCATTATCCGGTTGACAATTCAAAAAATTCATTGTAACATCATCAATATCTCTTTTCATTCCATTCCACCGATAATACTCTTGATGATCTCTATACATCTTAGTACTACTAGGATGAACTGAAAATAGAGAACTATGAAATTCAAATAACAACTCTCTATTCATTTGTGAATCACAAGGCACACAAAATCTCTTCCCATATTTCAAAACATAATCATTTTCAATTTTGAATTTAGGTAACATACCATTCTGAACCAGGTCTACCTTTTTTTACAACTTATTATCATGCTTCTGAGCTTGCCTAATTCTTTCTATTAGAGAAGATTTCACTGATAACTGAAACAAAACAGAAGAAAATCCTACACTAACAACATATATTCCAAGTTTCATCAAATCCTTAACCAAAGGATCATGTTCCAAATGTAACATGCTTAATGAAGCATTAATTTTTTGGCTCAAGGAATCATCCACTTTATTTTTTTCCGGGAAGGTAATTAATTATACAATCATAATCCTTGATTAATTCTAGCCATCTCCTCTGTCTAATGTTCAATTCATTATAGGTGAATATATAATTTAAAAATTTGTGATTAGTATATATATCACACATTACACCATACATGTAAAGACCCGTAACATTCATGGAAATATTTTTCTTAAATTCTTTGGGATTTTTACGAGTACACAGTTTCAGACGGCACCTGATTCCGAGGACAGGTTTTCGCAGAAGAAATTTCTGTAGTTTAGCTCAGGCACGTTCAGTGAACGAACGAGTGGGTTTTTCTAACTTTTGAACCGGAGCTCAGAATCGAAATCTGAGGGAACCAATGAAATTGTGGTGCAGTTAATTGCTTAAGAAGACCCTTATTGGAATTGCATTTACTTGGGAAGTGTCGTTAAAAATGTGTATTAAGTATACAAAGAAATAAAATTGTGTTTCAAATTATATTTCACTTATAAGTGGTTAAACCCCATTTGTTGGAGTTGGGGTAGGACCCACTAAAAATTCCAACTCCTCTTGATATGATATTAGTGAGTTGGGGCCCACATGAGCCCCACCCCTTCAAATCCCCTAAAATCTCTAACCCCCCACATGAGTTAAATAACTCTTCCACATTAATGCATTCCAACTAAACACCAAATTAATTTGACAACACAAGTTTAATTAATTAGGTGAATTCAACTATTGAAATTTTAAACATGTTGGCATAAGTAATAAAATAAGGAAAAAGCCTTATTTTATTGGAGTTGTTTCGTTGTGTAGAGATTTTGGAGATAATACTATACATTTTGAAGAACATCATCTTCTATGTTGAATAACGTTGAGGCTTCGATGAGGAACTATGTCACATTATCCCATCATCTCTCTGGGTCAAATAAAGGGAGACGCTGCTTCCTCCTCGGACGTTCTCCATCGAAGTATACAGAGCCTCACCCCGTGACGCCGTCTCCCGTGATGCATGCTTCCTCAAATTTCATTGAGGTAGGGGTTGATTTTAGATTCATGTTTATTTTTAAGTTCATGGTTAACTTTTTGGCCGCCTGTTATCAACATAACGGCTGGAGGTCGGACCGCACGAACACGGCCGAACATCCTCCCCGATTTTTTGTTGTTGATCACTTTTGTGGTTTGGAACGTGGCGACGTAGTGAAACTGTACCGCATGGGAATGGGAGAACCACGACCGGAGAGGGCCGTGATTATGGTGTGTTGCACCGTCGCGTCGTGCCGGTAAAGCCAAAGGAAGCCGCAGCCATGAGCGGGCCACGACGAAGGGGCACGGCCCCATTGCGCCCCGCCGGTCAGACATGGGCGGCGACATAAGGTTGGAGATATGCAGAGGAGGGTGGTCGGACTCTGCCGGCATCAGGCACTCCAGGAGGCGGGAGAAACAGGTCCCGCAGCGGCTCAGGCCGGCCATTACGGATGGTCGATTCAAGAAGTCTGTGGGTCGTAACCCCCTACTAGTTCTCATAGTGCAGACCCCACAAGGGTCCGCCGTTTCGGGAAAACAGGGGTGTAGTGCCCACCCCCCCCCCTTCCACGTCCGCTCAGCGCACGGGCGCCCACACAGGGCTGGACCGGCCGCGCTGGGCCCGAACGCCCGCACCTGGTCAGAACGCCCGTGCTGGGCTGGGCCACCCGCACCGGGCCAAGCCGCGCCATAATGGGCTGGACCCAGACCTGGGTCGGGTCGCCCGGTTCGGGCAGACCCAGGGGGTATCGGGCCGGGTCGGACCGGGCCTGAACCCCCTATTTCTGGATAGATCAGTTAAAACTCCCATTAAATGGTCTACATACCTCCTATCGACACACCGTCAGTTATGTAGAGATCATTGGATCGAGACAGAAATTTCAGTATTTTACACTCAAGGTTTCGGAGAACTTTGGGTATGGCCAGGTTGGTTCGGACATGAAGCCTACCGGGCCCTCGGAGCAGAAATGCTTATAACATGAGCTCCAGATGTCCGATTGATGTGTTGTAGACTTTTTTGGATTCCTCTTAGTGATACGGTTCTTTTGGAATACTCCGATCAAGGTTTGGATGCAGATGGAGTACGTTCGGGTTGGTTTAGGCTTAAAAAATAAACGGGCCCCAGGGACGACAAAGCCAATAACTCTCATACTAGGCGTCCGATTGACGCGACGTCTGTCACGTTGAGTTCTTTTTGATGAGATGTAACTTTGTGATACATCAAATCTGGAAATCGTGACAGTTGATTTATCAACCCATTGGATGGTGGAGCGGACCCTCCTGGAATCGAGCGTGCTGTGTGCGGGAACCCTAGAGCTGGGTGTGATTGTGACAACGACCATATTGGAATCCTCTGTGGGTTCCACGGTGATGTCTACTATTCGTGTATCCTATGTGGGTCCGGTATAGTAGCTGGTCTTGTATCCTATGTGGGTCCAACAGATTAGATCAATCAGTGGATACATCTAATCATCTCTATCGCCTTACGAAGATATATACCTGTGTGAGATGATTCTTAACTTACAATAAATATCATCGATATGATTGTTGTGCTTTCCTGTGTGGATTAGGTTGTACTTTCCTATGTGGATTGGGTTGTGAATTCCTATATGGAATGGGTTATGTTTTTCCTGTGTGGACTGGGTTTTATTTTGGGCTAGTGTGCTGGAGCCAAACTGGAATTTAAGACTTAGGTATATGTATGTGAATATATCTAAGTATAGTTGGTTATTACATCGTGATTTTATCTTTCCTTTTTGGTTTATCCTTCGTTGATTCTGGGAGACCATCAGGGTTTATGGGTCCCTACTGAGTGCAGTATACTCAACACGGCACGGGCTATGCGCACACTATGTTGTTTTGGATGTAGACGACAGACAATTCTAAATGAGGTGGGATCTCGTGTAGCTAGATGGTACCTGGAGGTGGATCACTGGACGAGACATTCACGGAGCAGACAGATGGATCCAATGAGAAGAGGAGACTATTTGTACCACCTATCAGGTTGGTTTTTCAGAGGATGGCTCGGAGTTGCTGCTTTACTTTTCTACTGCTAAACTTTCCTTTTAGTTGTACATTACATTCAGTTGGGATTGTATTCTGGACCATTTACTTTCCAGTACTTACTTTTTTACTCAGTTTACATAGTGTTTACTTCAGCTGGCATACTCTGTGATGTTTTTCTATATTCTAAAGGAAATTTCTTCCTTTTTTCGGGATTTACGCCTTTGGTGCTAGTCACCAGGCCCTGGCCTATGGATGGTGGGCATGGGGTAGTCACGGCATGGGCCCCGAGGACAGGTTGTGACAAATTGGTATCAGGGGAGTTTGGTTCTACCATGGAACTCAGGACATTGATCATTCTTTATGTGAAGGAATAGTGTTAAGGGTATTGAGTGTGGTTATCAGTCTAGGGAGTCTAGTGTTGTTGCAGCGGGCGACGTATCCATACACTCGGTTCCTAACTTCTTATTTTTGATGAAATGCATGGAAACAATGATTACATGTGTTTTTCAAAAGTTTTCTTTATGATTAATTTGTGTCAGCTCACCAGGTATCATGTATTGACCATGGTTCACCTGTTTCTTTTCCGAATGGCCCGACGACGACAGCCAACTAGGGTTCCAAGCTTATTGTGAGATGGCAGCCCACCGAGTGACGAGGCCTCAGTGTGGGGTCCCTTTACAGTGGAGGCAGAAGCGGCACCTCTACCCACCTAGCCACCGATGCCACCAGCCCTGGCCTCTTAGAGTGAACGTCGCCTTAGTGTAAAATATGAGTTTCAGCATCAGAGACTGCATAGGTTCCATGGGGATACAGTCCCTCATGTAGCCGAGGATTGGTTGGAGGATTTTGTATGATTTTTCATATAAATAGGGACAACATCAGACCACCTGGTGATCCTTACAGTGAATCTCCTGCACGAGGCAATAGGTAGATGGTGGAGCCTGATGCTCCATGTGCACGATGAGTAATCTATTCTTTGGTTGAACTTCGAGAGCCTCTTCAGCTCGGAGTTCATACCAGCCACCCTCCGTGCAGTACAAATTCATGAGCTACTACAGCTGCATCTGGGTAGCTTGACAGTATCCCCTTACTCAGTGAGATTTATCGATCTCTTGCGCTGCTCCATGGACATGGTACGGGACCCATTTTTCTAGGCTTGGACCTTCGAGCAGGGATTGAGGCATGATATTAGGGCTTCGATTATCTTCCTCCGCATTCTAACACATGCAGGAGTACTGTAGAGAGCCCTTCATGTAGAGATCTTTCTTGCTAAGTCTTTACCAGTATCGAGACCTACCCTAGGGCGGCACGTAGTGGAGTCTTCTACAGCTGGCAGTTTACGGATGCCACGGGGGTCCAAGCGGACCAGACCATCGAGAGAATGACCTCAGGATACTGTCTCATAGGTGCGGGGCACACGGCACAGAGCCAACCCTATGAGGAGCAGAAAGTGCTATGCATGCGTCGGGCAGGGCCACATGGATCGTGACTTCCTAACCCGCCGTGTAGAGGAGAAGCAGATGGTTGAGGGACCACCCATGTAGAGGTAGTGGTTTGACCATGGTGGTCTGCAGGGAGTAGGCGGAAGAGGCAGATGATCTGACTGAGCGGTAGGTGGTGGATGACATTTTGAGGCTCTACCACCACCACCACCAGGTGGTCCACCATGACCACAGGGAGCTGGCGGACAGAGGCATGCCTAGCTCCAGGAAGTAGAGGCCTACGACCACGATGCACCAGAGATGATTTGAGGTACTATCTGTGTCACTCCACCCTTTCTGAAGTTCTTATAGACATAGGAGCGAGTCATTAATTCATTGTCTCTACCCTTTTTCAGAGCTCGGAGATTCTGACAGAGCCATTGGCTCGATCCATATGGCTAGAGACTCCTACAGGAGTAGATACGACGATTACGCACTGGTGCCAGCAGTGTGAGCTTACTCTAGGAGGCGAGAGCATCACCTGGGATCTTCTTGTAGAAACATCGAGGCCTTACGACGTCATCTTGGGAATGGATTGGTTATCTATGGTCCATTCTCAGATCAACTATATTAGGCGCAAGGTGCGGTGTGTCTGCACCGATGGGAGCATGTTCACCTTCATTGGCTAGAATAGATCCTTTGCAGCACAGGAATGACTAACAAAGAGGATAGGACATCCAATCACTCCTCAGTTGGCTTGTCTCATCCTAGGAGCAGTTGACGTGCAGAGTCTGAGTTTTCCAATTGTGGTGGATCAGTTTGCGGATGTTTTTCCTGATGACGTTCCAGGACTACCTCCTCACAAGGAGGTAGACATCGATGTTGACATGTACCCCAAGACGGCCCCAATATCTACTCCAGCATATCGGATTGATCCTACTTTGCTTCAAGATCAACAGGTACAACTGGAGGACTTGAAGGGCAAAGGATTCATTCGACACAGTGTTTGACCCTGGGCTTCTCAGATTTTTTTCACCAAGAAGGCGGATGGGAGCTTGCGACTGTGTGTCAATCCCTGTCGCCTGAACCAGGAGATCATGAAGATCAAGTATCCACTTCCAAGGATCAAGGACCTCTTCTATTAGCTCAAGGGACCATGATGGTTCTCAAATATAGACCTCAGGTCAGGTTATCATCAGCCCAAAGTTCAAGACGATGATGTGCATAAGATGGCCATCATATGTCGATATGGACACTATGAGTTCTTTGTTATGCCTTTCGGAATAACCAATGCTCCAGCAGTGTTCATGAGTCTCAAGAATAGGATCTTTCAGCCTTACCATGATCGATATTTCAAATTCTTCATCGACGACATATTGATTTACTCAACCATAGAGGAGGAGAACGCCTACCACTTGTGGGTTGTACTGGACACACTCTGAGAGCATCAGCTTTATGGTAAGCTCTCTAAGTGTCAGTTCTAGATACCTGAGTTCCACTTCATGGGGCACGCCATATCTAGGGTGGGAGTTGCAGTCAATCCTGTGAAGATCGAGGCAGTTGTAGCTTGGGATCCACCCAGGAGCATGAAGGAGGTGTGAAGTTTCCTAGGACCGGTTGGGTACTATCGAAGATTTGTGCCAGACTTCTCCAGAGTTTCAACACCACTTTAATCGTTGATTAGGAAGGGGAAAACCTTCATGTGGTCAGATAGATGTCAGAAGAGCTTCCAAGAGCTGAGATAATGATTGACCAGTGCACCCATCTTGAGGCTACAAGAGGAGGGAGTAGGGTACGTAGTCTACTGCGATGCATCAGGGACTGGACTCAGTTGTGTCCTGATGCAGGAGCTCGCAATGATCACTTATGAATCATGACAGTTGAGGAATCAGGAGCAGAACTATGCTACCCATGACATGGAGTTAGAATCAGTGGTCTTCGCTCTAAAGATGTGGTGGAACTATCTGATGGGCAAGCTATTTACAGTCTACTCTGACCCCCAAAGCCTCAGGTACATCTTCTCACAAAAGGACCTAAACTTGAGACAGTGGCAATGGCTCAAGTTCCTCAAGGACTATGATTTTGAGATGTTATATACTACTGGGATGGGAAACGTAGTAGCAGATGCTCTTAGGAGGAGGTCGGGCATCTTGCTACTTAGAGAGGTCACAGATCAGTTAGCTTCTTTACAGTTATCCTTCATGGATAGAGATGGGGAATCTTGTCTTCAGTCGCTCACAGTCACTCCTCTACTTCATCAGTGGGTCAGAGAGGCACAACATGGAGACATTGACTGTGAGACACAGTGTGAAATGATTTCCACAGGATAGGCACCTGATGGTTTTTCTATAGGAGGAGAGCACACAATCATATTCAGAGTACCAACCATGGTTCCAGCTACATTACAAGAGGAGGTGATGAGAGAGTTTCATACTTCCCCGTTGGTAGTACATCCAGGGGTTGCAATGATGTACCGGGATCTCAGATAACAGCACTGATGTCCGGGTATATAGAAGGTTGTGGCTGAGTTCGTTTCTCCATTCCTCAACTGCCAGCAGGTGAAGGAGGAGCAACAGGTACCAGTAGGCATGGTATCGCCCTTGGAGGTCCCAGAGTGTAAGTGGGAAAATATATCTATGGATTTCGTGACTGGACTTCCACATACATCTAGAGGACACTACTCTATTTGGGTGATCGTCGTCTGACTCACCAAGTCAGACCTCTTCTTACTTATCAGAGAGCAGGGCTCAGTGGAGAGTTTGGGACACCTCTATGTTTAGGAGATCGTACGACTTCATGGTGTGAAATCATTATCGTCTTTGATCAAGATGCTCATTTTACATCCCAGCTTTGGAAGGGGTTGTAGAAGGAATTTGGGATGCAGCTACGCCTAAGCACCGCCTTTCACCCACAGATGGATGGTCTGATGGAGAGGACCATTCAGACTCTCAAGGACATGGTCCATGAATGTGTCATTCATTTTGGTCGTAGCTGGGAGGATCACCTACCCTTGGTGGATTTTGCATATCGGAACAGCTGCCACTCCACCATCAGGATGGCACCATACGAGGCACTGTATGGCCGACCGTGCAGATCACATCTTTGCTAGACATACCCAAGGGAGTCTGAACTTATAGGACTAGAGATAGTATAGGCCATGACTGAGAAGGTTCAGATCATCTATTAGCGGATGAGGAAATCTCAGAGCTGACATAAGTCTTATCTTGACTGGAGGTAGAGACCAATAGTGTTCGAGGATGGTGACCACATTTTCATACAGGTCTCTCCTCAGCATGGATTACAGAGATTTGGCTAGGGCAGCAAGTTGTATCTGTGCTTCATCATACCATTCCAGGTTCTCAGTAGGATAGGTGAGGTGTCTTATCGCCTGGATCATCCACCTCAGTTGCACCGAGTGCACAACATCTTCCACGTATCTCAACTGAGGAGATACGTGCATGAGCAGACGCATATCATCGACCATGGGGAGCTAGAAAATGATGGCAGGGTGACTTTTGCGGAGGTCCCGATGGACATCAATGATTGATTAGAACGAGTCCTAGGTGGATGGTCGATTCCTCTAATGCGCATCAGGTGGAATCAAGAGAACATCCAAAAGAGAACTTGGGAGCAGGAGGCTCAGATGCATACGTAGTACCCACTTTTGTTTCCCTAGTTTGTGATTTATCATTACGAAGACATGAATCCCTGATATGGGAGTAATTTAAAGAACTTTAAATTTCAAGGAAAAGTTTTTCTTATATTCTTTAGGATTTTTATGAGTACGCAGTTTCTAACGGCACCTAATTCAGAGGCCCGGTGTGCCCAGAATCAATTTCCAAAGTTTAGCTCGGGTACGTTCAATAAACAAATGAGTAGGTTTTTCTAACTTTTGAACCGGTTCTCGGAATCGAAATATGAGGGAACTGATGAAACCGGGACACTGGTAATTGGTTAATAATACCTTTATTGGAATTGTGTTTACTCAGGAAGAGTCGTTAAAAATTGTGGATTATGTATAAAGAGAAAAAAAAAATGTGTTTCAAATTTTACTTCACTTATAAGTGGTTAAACCCCATATGTGGGAGTTGGAGTGGGACCAACTAAAATTTCTAACTCCTCTTGATAGGATATTAGTGAGTTGGGGCCCACATGAGCCCCACTGCTTCAAATTCCCTAAAATCTATAACCCCCCACATGAGTTATGTATCTCTTCCACATTAATGCATGCCACTGAAACACCTAATTAATTTGACAACACAAGTTTAATTAATTAGGTTAATTCAACTTTTCAAATTTTAAAAATGTTGTCATAAGTAATAAAATCAGGAAAATTCCTTATTGTATTATAGTTGTTTCAATATGTAGAGATTTTGGAGATATTACTCTATGTTTTGAAGAACTTCATCTTATATGTTGAAGAATGCTGAGGCTTCGACGAAGAACATCGTCATGTCATCCCATCTTCTCTCCACGTCCTAGAAAGGGAGATGCCACTTCCTCATCATATGTTCTACGTTGACATATACGGAGCCTCACCCCGCGACGTCGTCTCCCACGACGCAAATATCCACGAATTTCTTGGAGGTAGGGGCTTATTTTACATTCGTGTTTATTTTGACGTTTTGGGTTGACTTTTTGGCCGCCTGTTATCAACATAATGGGAGGAGGTCGGACCGCACGAGAACGGCCGAACCTCATCCCTTATTTTTTATTGTTGATCACCATTGTGGTTTGCAACATGGTGACACGGTGCAATGGAACCACGTGGGAACGGGAGAACTACGGCTGGAGCGGGCCGCGACGAAGGTGTGCGGCACCATCACACCTCCTCGGTGAAGCTGAAGTAAGCCGCGGCTAAGAGCGGGCTGCGACGAAGGGGCATGACGCTGTCGTGCCGCGTCGGAGCACCATAGAGGGTCATTGTTAGGGCGGGATTCAGCGGAGGGGCTCTACGCCATTATGCGGTGTTGGTCGGATAGGGGCCACGCTCTAAGGCTACGACGATGCAGAGGAGGGCGACCAGAATCTGCTGGTCGCCGGCGCTCCAGGATGCAAGACAAGCAGGTCCCGTGGAAGCTTCGGCCTGCTGATTCGGGAAGACCGGGGGTCGTAACCCCCGGCCGACACAGATAAGATGGACTCCACAAGGGTCTACTATTTCAGGAAAACAGGGGGACAACGCCCCCCCCCCCCCCTTCGACGTCCACTCAGCGTGCGTGCACCCGCATAGTGTCGGACCGGATGCGCCAGGCCAGACTTCCCGCACTGGGCCAGGCTGCCCGCACTGGGTCGGTCCATGCTAGCTGGGCCAGGCCGCACCCTAATTGGATGGACCCAGATCCGGGTTGGGTCGACCCGGTTATGGCCGACCTAGGGGGTATCAGGCCAGGTCAGATCGGGCCCGAACCCCCATATTTCTGGACAGATCTGTTCAAATGCCCATAACATGGGCTACACACCTCCGATAGACGCACTGTCAATTAAGTAGAAATCCTTGGATCAATACGGTCATTTCAATATTTTAAACACAAGGTTTTGGAGAACTTTGGATATGACCGGGTTGGTTCAGAAACGAAGCCAACCGAGCCCTCAGAGCAGAAACTCTTATAACTTGAGCTCTGGACGTCCGATTGATTGTCATCGACTTTATTGGATTCCACTTAGTGGTATGGTCATTTTGGATGAATCCAAAAGAGTATTGGATAAAACTAGAGTACGGTCGTGTTGGTTTTGGCTTAAAATCAACCGAGCCCCTAGGACGAAAATGCCAATAACTCTCAGGCCGGGCGTCCGATTGACGCACTGTATGTTGCATTGAGTTCCTTTTGATGAGACAGAACATTGTGATACATCAACTCTGGACTTCGTGACAGTTTATGTATCGACCACTTGGCTCGTGGAGTGGACCCTCCTGGAATAGAGCGTGCTGTGTGTGGGAACCCTAGAGCTGGCTGTGATTGTGACGACGACCGTACTGGATCCTCTGTGGGTTCGATGGCGATGACTACTGTTCTTGTATCCTATGTGAGTCCATTAGTATTTGACTACTATTCATGTATCCTATGTGGGTCCAACATTATTTCACTTTGTACTTGTATCCTATGTGGGTCTGGTAGAGTAGCTGGTCTTGTATTCTTTGTGGGTCCTACAGCTTAGCTGGTCTTGTATCCTATGTGGGTCTGATATCATAGATGAATCCGTGGCTACATCTGATCATCTCTATCGCCTTACATAAAGGTATACCTTTGTGAGCTGAGTCTTAACTGACAATCAACATCATTGATATGATTGTTGTAGTTTCCGGTATTGATTGGGTTGTACCTTCGTATGTGGATTGGGTTGTGAATTCCTATGTGGAATCTCGGTTTCATTTGTGGGTCTTGTCCATCCTTCAACAACCTTTGTTTTTGGAGGACCAACAGTTTTTCCAGCTTTATAAACAATGTGACCAAGGAAAGAAATTTGTTACAACCAAAAATCACACATTATGAATTTTTCATACAGTTTCTTTTCTTTTATAGTTTGCAAAATAACCCTCAAATGAATTTCATGCTACTCTTTACTTTTAGAAAACACCAATATATCATCAATGAAAACAACCACAAACTTATCCAAGAACTCATGTAAAATTCTACTCATAGGGTCCATGAATATATTAGGTTCATTGGTTAACCCAAACGGAATTACTAAAAATTCATAATGGACATATCTTGTATGAAACATAGTCTTCGGAATATCTTCTTCCATTAACTTCAACTGATGGTACCCTGATCTCAGGTCAATCATTGAAAAATACTGAGCTCCCTAGAGCAGATCAAACAAGTCATCGATATGAGGCAAAGGATATTTGATCATAACAGGGATGCTATTCATGTATCTATAATCAATGAAAAGTCTCATTGAACCGTATTTTTTTAAAAAAAATAAGATAGGAGCACCACATTGTGATGTTCTAGGTTGAATGAAACCATTATCTAATAGCCCTTTCAATTTCTCCTTCAACTGTAAAAGTTCAATTTGAGACTTTCGATAAGGGGGTTTTGAAATTGGCTTATCATCAGGAACTATGTCAATAGTAAATTCAACTTTCTTGTCTGGTATTTTTCCAGGCAACTAATCAGGAAAAAAATCAGGATACTCATTTACCACTGGCACATCATAAATATGAACAGTTCCTTTATTTTCAAAAATATGTGCAAGGTAACATTAATTTTCATATATTACATGTTTCTCAGCCTCTAGATATGCTATCAATAGTAATGGATCATTCTTGTACACAAACTGAAAGTCTTTGTGAAAAGAAACTTCTTTAGCTCTAAAATCAATCTTAGCATGGTAAATAGAGAGCTAATCCATACCCAGGATAACTTCAAACTCTAATAGAGGTAAAACAATAAGGTTTTCATGTAGGTTCTTTCCATGGATATGGATATTAAGATTCTTATAAATTCTTTTTGCCTCAACATTTCCCACAGGTGTTTTTACCACAAGTTCAAGAGTCATTTCTTGAGATGGCATTCCCAATTTATGGGAAACCTTTTTAGATATGACAGAATTTGTAGAACATGAATCAAAAAACGCATTGGATTAATCTGTGAAAAGAAACAAATTACCTGATTCCACTTCATTTGTTGGCCCAAAATCTGCTGAAGTAGTTGTTTAGAATTTCACCACATTTCTTGGCTTGTAGTCAAACTGCTTCCCATCATTTGAGCTCTTTGTAGAACACTCATTTGCATAATTACCCATCTCATTGCACTTGAAACATTTCACTAACTGTAAATCAAATTTGGTCTAACCATCACCTGGATATTTTTCAGTGAAATCACAAGTCTTATGTACCATCTTACCACATCGGTAGCACTTTCTGGAATTCCGAAGACATTCCGTAGCATGCCTTTTACCACATTTATCACAAAATAAAAACTTAGTTTTCTTATCGCCAGACCTCTTTGAAGGATTCTTCCCCTTCTCTTGTCACCTCGGTCTCTTCTTCTGTTGGTTTTTATAGAAAACATGATCATCATCAAACTCCATTTCATCCTTATCAGCACATTGAAAAATATTTTCATAACTTATGAACTCATGAGAACTAAATCCCTTCAATATGTTTTCGTTAATCATGAGTAAAAACGATTGATTATACTATAAAGGACTCGGATAAAATTTGGAGCATACCTTTCCAATCGAGTGAACATGTCTTCATAAACATCCACTGAGTCGTCCTCTTGCCTCAATTCCAAGAATTGTTTTTTCATCCTAGGTTGAACAGCCTTAGGAAAATATTTCTTAAGAAACATACCTTTGAATTCATCCCAGTCATGAGCATCAATCTCATCATCGTCCCTGTTATTTTTAACCATCGACCACCACTGATCTGCTTCAACCTCCAAACAATAAATAACAAGACTAAACTTTTGATTGTCGGAACACACTATTACATCGAAAATATTCTCCAGTGCATTAATCCACCCTTCAGCTACTATAGGGTCAGATGATCCTCTTAATGATGATGGATGTTGCCTCATGAAATGTTCCACCACTGACATGTTCCTCTGCGGTTGATCTGGCTGATCTTGTGCATTGATACCACCACCATTTTTCTCTTGAGTCAACTGCACCCTTACTACAACAAACTATTCAGTTCCAATTCCAACCATCTCAGGATGCTGATTCGGAATGTCATTTCCTTCTGTATTCCTTCCTAGCACTACATCCCTATTTCCTATGTGGAAAACCATTCCGAAAAAACATGTCATAGATGAAGCAACATGGTAATCTTCAATTTCTATATCATTTCAATTTTACCATAAAAACTATTAGGGATATTTATTTAATTGAATTCTAACTCATAAAGTTATCTAAACCTCCCTTTGATACCAAATATTAGGCCACAACTTTAAACATTACTTAATCTTGAGTTATTACAAGAATACACTTTGTGGATCTTTTCAGGTTTTGAGTTTTAGAGATTTAGATCATAAATCATGCAATACATTGCACATTTAAACAAGGTGGTTACATAAAAGATAGAATTCATTTTTTCCATCAAAGGAAACATATTTAAAATAAAACATGGATTCTTTCTTGACACTTCCTCGACACTATCATCACATCATTTACTTTTCCCTTGACCTCGGAAAAACATTTCAAAAACTTGGGATGAGCATAAAATGCTCAGTAATGGATATAAAAGTAAGTAATGAAAAAATTAGTCAATGTATATATAATAATTAATAATATCATAATTTACTCATAAAACATATTAAATTTAACATCCCTCATGAAATCGTTAGATTTATGAATAACTCATAGAAAACATAAGACCTAATGGTAACTTGAGGCATTCATAACATTCTTTCCTAGGGAGTAACCATCATGGTTACATTTGGAATACTCATCACAATATATTCCCTATATATATTCAGAGAATCATTGGCATTTAACACCATCGCATTACCCAATGCATTGGAGATCTATAATGGGATCACCCACCCTTATTTTATCATGGAGACACCCGTCTTCATACACAATTCCCAAGAACCGTAACATAATAGTATCACATAAAACATGCATAAAAGAAAACATAACATTTCCAAATTTCAATCACAAGATATCAATACAACATATTGATATAATCAAAACCCTATCAAAACCATTTTCAATACCAAAATAAAATAAAATTAAAACATTGTATTTATTTTTCATTTTAAAAAAATTATGGCTTTTAGATGAAGCCGAAACTCAAATTATGGTCACAGCGGCGGAGAAGTCATTGTCACCACATACGTACGACAAAAACATTTCATTTTGTAATTTAGTAAAACTCTTATTATAACAAGATTCCTTTTTAAGAAAACTAAATCTTAAAGGGTTTTATACACCGTATATAAGAATGTTGTCTATAAAACAAAATATTCCTCAATGTAAGGATATTGAGAAGAAGTCCCATAACTCGTGTCTAACATGACTCGATCGTTCTTTAATCTCCTGAATAATAAACTATAGTTAATTTTTACTTGATTAAGATCCTTTTTCAAGTTCATTATTTCTTTTATGTCACTTATTACAATATTATGAACATTATTTAATTATTTATGTTAATAATGGTCGTTTTGTCGACCCTTGGTACTTGAGTCAAAAATAATCTTCTTATAATTACAAGTTTTTCATGTGGTAAAATATACATTATATCTAGAATTATATTCATGATTTAGATATCATATATATCATATATATCCATTATATACATGCATTTATAATATTATATAACATTTAGAGGTATGAAATGAAATGCACTTTTCATGGAGACTGTAAGCCCTACGTACGCATGAACGCTACTTTCATTTCTATTTCGTATTTAATGGAATGAAATCATTATGATATAAAGTTATATTATAATTACAGTATGATATAATATGTTCTACCATTAACTCCATCCTTTATATGTCCCACATATAGCATTAAAGAATCAAATCACTTTGAGTGGGTGGTAGTCCGCACTTCCTAAAATGAAGATATCACGTTTACCCATAATGGAATCCATAAGGTATGCCATAAATAAAAAATAAATAATAATAATAAAAACATAAACATAATATATATCATATATAAATAGAGTGAAATATTAATGCCTACCATTAAATGTGTTAATAGAATATTAAACAATCATCGTTTCATGTTGCAGTAATTCACCTTCAACAGAAATAGTATGTTCTTTAACCATTAGACGAAAGTGTGTGTAAGTGTAAATAAAATCCCACTAATAAAAAAATCCTAGTATATTGGATATACTAGATTTTTTACAAAATAAAATAATAAAAAGAGTTTCGGTGGTTGGAGTGGCAAAATAAAACAAAAGAACATTAGGGAAGACATTACCTTTAAATCTGGTAACTCCCCTTGGATTGAACTAAAAGGGTTTCTTGAACAGCTTTGTACCTAAGGTAAGGCTTATAAAATGAAGAGAGGGATGTGGGGAGATAAAATAAGAATAACATGTCCATGAAAATGGCTTGAGAGGTGTGGGTAAGGTGGTAGAGGTGGGGGATTTTTATAAGAGGGAGGAGGGGCACTCTTGGAAAGTCAAGAAATGTTACTTTATTATATATTGAGTCTCAGATTTTAAAGGTCCCACAATTATATATTTCGAGGATAAGGTGATAAGGATTCGAAATACTCCCATCTAATAGGTCTTTGACAAGTGTAAGTCTTAGAGTTTACATTATGATATCATTTTATTTAAATCGTTCATTAATGTGGTAATCGCAGCATCATCATAGTGTCATAAAATATTTAATTTATTTACTGTATAAAAATTATAAAAACATACTATGATGTAGGAAATCATTTTATCTTACTAATGCATATTTATAGTCTAATATATATTTTATGTGGACAAAATTAAAATTGTTTTACTTAGTTGTTACATACTTTTGTGATATTCTTCTTTCTTTAAAAATAAAATGATAAAGTGTCACTATCACCAAAAAGTGATTCCATGGGGTCCCTAAGTTAGCACAAGGCATCCCATGGTCGGACATGACACATATAGTATCATTATGACACATTTTGGGGAAATTTTGTATTATTATTATTTTATTTTATTACCCTTAACTACCCAATTACTAATTAATCATGATAATTAAAGATAATTACCGTCGTTATTTTTCATAATGTCCAAAAACAAAAGAGTATTAATTACATAATTTAGACATTATGATTGAATATATGTAATCCATTTTACCAAATTTAAAACACAGAAATTTTAGTAATTAATTTAAAAATTATTCTAGTTGATAAAACAAATAGCGGGTTTTTTAGAAAAAATATCTATCAAAAGATTGAAAATTGATTATGTCCAATTTCAAAGTGAAATAAATTCAAATGACAACCATTATATTAAATAGTAAAAAAATATTCTATTTACACTTTAAAACCAATTAAAATGATAATCTATCAATATAATTATTTTATATGAAAAAGTTGTTTTGAAGTAAAATGCATTATTTTTCACAATTCATTAAAAAATGAACATTGTCAGAAAATTAACAAAAATTTATCCAAAGTAAACTTCAATGTCCAAATCCTAACGAATAAGTATATTTTGACCAAAAGAGCTTATAAAATTGTCAAAATATATATTTAAAAATGGTTCACCATCAAAAGGCGCTAAAATAATCTTTTAAAAATATTAGAGATTTCAAGAAATAAGATTAGATTTATTCTCATTTTAAGCCTCTAAAAACTATTTAATTTATAAATAGACATAGATTTGAAAATACATAATTCTTTACATTCTTGGGATTTTATAGTTTCATTATAAATTAATAACATCAGTATTACTAAAATATAGTTATGTTAGTATAAATATTAAAGAACCTCATTTCACCTTCTATCCATCATATAGAAAATGAAATCACCACACGTGCTTACGTACAAAATACCATCTCCACACCGTGGTGTAATATTTGTTTCCACCACCACCTTAAATGGATGGTTCTAATGGTGTAAATAATAACTATATATTGTTATTATAACATCATACCTTTTCTGAGATATTATATCATCCACTCCAATTCCATTCAATAATTATGAGAATGATATCATCACTCATGCGTACGTACAAATTACAGTCTCCACAACACGATGAGATTCATTCTCCATGATTACCATTAAAGAATGATTATAATGAATATATAATTAATATTAATGATATATATTACATTATAATGCTATGAGATTTATGTATATATATATATGTTATATACTTGCATCCATTCAATTCATTAAGGAATGGAAGTCAACGTTCATGCGTATATACGACCTACCATCTCCATGAACGGTGTGTTTCATTTCATTTATCTATCTATTATATATATAAATATAACCAATATATATGATATATAAATCATGTTTTACATTCTATAAGTATGTAAATCATGATATAAGTAATAATAATATCATGAAAAACAATTCCAAACACATACGATAAATGAAACGATTTCACCCAAAATGCTGCATTAACATAGAATTGACAAAAGATCGGGTAATATAATGTAATAAGTGAATCATATATGATATCATATATATTATTACAATTTTTTTAGAAGTTAATAACAGGTTTAAACCCACTATATAGTAGTTTTAGACACTTATCTAAGAAATTGGACCTAAGATAAGGGATAATTATTCTAATCTCTTTCTTATCTGAGATTACTTATTTTATGTATTTTATGGGGTTATAGTTATCATCCATGTCCATGTTTTCTAAAAATGTTTCCATAAAATGTTTACTATTCTTTAAAGTACGTTTAAAGTAATTTTTACCCTATTTTGACTTTTACCACATTGTATCAAAGGAATCATTCTTTTTTTTACCATATGAGGAACCTTTTGACTTTTCTGGAAAAAGTTCGAGGAGAATGTTTTTTTACCCTAAACGACATGAACAGATTTTTATGGGTTCATAATGTCTTATTTTCATGAAGATTACTCTACAATATTTCATGATTTTTTTCAACAAAATCCTTTTTTATTAATTTCATGGAATTTTGAAAAAAGTAAATGATTTTGAATGAGAAATGATATTCTCCTCAATAATTCTTTTCAAGTGTTTTATCTAAACTATTTTCCATGTAAGATGACATTATTTAATATGTTTATGTTTCAAGTATAATGATAATATTATTTAAATGGTTTGATTTTTCTAATGATTAAATGATATCCATTTCTATTATATGGATTATGTTATGATGGGATGATGTTTATGAAACCCATTTTATTCATTGGATTATTATGAATGATGTATGTTTATTTTGTGTCACACGAAAGGATAATTTCATTATGAGATGTGTGGGGTCCTATATCTCCCTCCAATGAATTGGGTAAAGATTTATATCTCATGAGACAGACATGGATAGAATAGTAAGTTAATCTGGTTCAGTGATACAAGACTGGAACTATGAGTGAAATCGATTTATTAAAGGAATTTGTCCACTATGATGGTCTTGGCAGCAATGCCTTGGCTACTATGGAAATCAAAAAAATGTGCTTAATGGTTTCCATAATTACATGTTTTATTCCCATGCAATTTTATCATGGTTAATGTTCCTTTTTGTTCTATGCCTTATGCACTGTCAATATCTATGTCATTACTCTTGATTTTGAGGTTTTATGTTGATTTAATTACATTCAAATGATTAGGTATTATTTTATGCTCTCCATCTATACCCTTACTGAGCATCTAATCTCCCCCTTTTTATGTTTTCTTTTCCCCAGAAAATAAAGAAAGGTTATAGGTATGAAAACCAAAGGGGAAGATCTTTATGGGTGATGTTGAAGATCTTTCACCATGATTAGAAGATAATGTTCGGAGTTTCCAAAGACACTAAACTATTATAGTCCTTGGGTGTCATTTTTTATTATTTATTATGTGTTATAAAAAGGTAATTTAATTTCTATGAATGTCCTACATTGTTCCTATACAGTTGGTATCATAGTGAAGGTTTAGTCAACCATTCGGAACTAGGATGCAAAAATTTTAGTGAGATCCCTAGAGAAATTTCTAAGATATGTATAGGGATGTCCCTAAGGATAAGTATACTTATAGGTTGTAGTCCTAGAATTATGGTAACGATCATAGAATTAAACCTATGATCTTAGATATTTAAGGTACACCCATTTTATTATGTTATTTTCGTAGTATGATTTCTTTCTCGCACACTATTCTTTTTGGGTTTTAGAAAATTGCTGGAAACGAGAAGATTCACGATAATGGAGGATATGATGGACAATGGAATGATATTATTCATGAGAAACCAAATGAAGTGTCATTTGGAAGTCCCAAAATCATTATTATTCCTAATAAAAAATATAAAAATATGATCAATATTCTCATCTTTGGTAAGTATCCTGACTCATCTAATAAGAGAACAATAGAGTTTCATGATGATCATAGAGGAAATAATGTTCAATTCCCCTCATGTAAATCATGCGGGAAGAGGCATTAGTGTGAATGTTTCATATGGACTAAAAGATGCTTTGGGTGTTGAAAAGAAGGACACAAAGCTAGTAACAATAAAGGAAAAGTTTTAGTTAACACCATGGACAAGGATAATGATATTTCTATGACATAAAAAATGGTTAAATGTTTTAAATGTGGAATGTACGGGCATTATGCAAACCAATACCCTAATTGAAAGTCTCATGAAGAGAATCACCATGGTCGTATGGGTAGTATTTATGTTGATGATGATGAAGACACTACAAATGATAAATGAGATGAAAGATGTGTTAAGAAATAAAATGATGAAGCTTGATCAATGGTTTGAGAAGTGGAATGATTTCATGTTTATCTAGTATAATGTATGGAACTGTGGTATAAAGAAAAATCTATGGATTGTCATAAAATTGTGTTTCCTTTAGTATTTGAAAGTATATGTTGAATGGTTCTAGTTACAATGAAAAGTGATTGAAAATTTTTTGGAAAGAAGATGATATGCACATAAGGAAGGGATATAAAGAAAATAATATTTTTGATTGTATTAATGAGCTCATGACTGATATAAAGACAAAGTGATATCATTGTTTGAGTAAAAAGAAATTTTGGGATTTTGGTATGTGGAAAGAGTTAAATTTTGACCGCATTCATGTTTTCTATATGGTTCTATGGTAATTAATTTTTCAATAGAATACATGATTAAGGTATTCACATGTTTGGAATGTGACAAACAAGATATATATTATGATAAATGGGGGATAAATGATGGTATTCACGTGCTTGTTAGGTGACCATTCAAGTAATCATTTTCGTTATACTGTTTGACATATGTATTTTGGATAAGCCTAAATATTGGAATGGATTATGTTGGACATTAGATTGTATTGTTTATGGATAGATCTTTTTTTGATATTATTTCCGGAATTTTATAATAGTGTAGTTTTAGAAAAAGGACATCCTATAGGATGAGCGACAACACATCACATTGGACAAGGTTGTGGGAATCGGACACACAACCGAAGTGAGACATGCCTTTATCTCATACCACTAGCCTATAGGGTGTCCCAGGTTAGTAGAAACTAGTTTTATTTTATTATGACGGATGATAGATGAAGTATAACACCATTTATGGAACCATATATTATTAATCTCACCATATATGGACTTATGTATATAACATTTTCTAACCTTATGTTGAGGCAGATGGAATGACCTATCATTCTATCGCATGATCTACTAAAACTATACAAAAGTTAACGTCATGTTTATATATTTAAGATATAAATTGGAAAATGTTCTAGGGACGAGCAACTCTAAGATTGAACCAAAATCAAGTAAGTATTTCATTTATTTAAAAAATTATTCAACATTTCAGAAATGATAATGAAAACCAAAAATGTTTTCCTAGTACCCTAATATTCAATGAATCATACGGTACCTTAGTTATTCATAAATTTATGGATTTGTAATTATTGTATTTTTCATAGCCATGTTCTCTACCACTCTTCATGAGAACACGGTGGTTAGATTTATCTTCCATATCCATATTTTCATATATATTATCCTATGTGAAAAACCAGTGCTGAGTTAATTTGGGCAACCGTTATTTTCCATACATCAGTTTTTAAAATTAAGTTTTAGTGTACCTTTTTACGATGTGGGTTTCTATGAATGAATCTTTCAAGTAGTAAACGATTTATAACCCCATCGAATTTCGAGGGAGAAATTCATTTTAAGAGGTGTAGAATGTAACACCCTTTGAATTTATTAGATTTTTTTTAATTGAGTTTATTTATTCTATTGTACACTATAACAAGATTATATTGTACTATAAATAACACCATATTAGCTTGTAGTATAGGCAACACTATTCTTGGTTAGGGATACACCCAATTTCAAATTTGTTTTGTAGAAATTATTCTACAAAACATTAACTATAGAGTTTGTTAAATGTATAAATTAAATATGTTTGGATTTTTTTATACAGAACACAAAAGTGTTCTTGCACTACACGCATCCCTAACATGGATTTCATTTTACGTAATTGCAACATTCATCGATAGCGTGTGTAGTACGCAATACCATGTTTCACTAAACAACAATATATTGTTATAATAATATTATGAACTATCCATTATGAATTGTTTTAACTAAATTATTTATTTCATAACATTATTATTCATATTTATCATTTTCAAGAACATGGTATGAGAACAAAATAAAATTTTTGGGTAAAATAACTGTAACGCCCCGACCCTAGTTGCCCACAGTCGGTGCATTATTTCATAACATTGGCATGATCACAAGAATGATCAAATCTCGAAAGACCGATTGGTTTAGTAGCCTTGGAAACACTAGGTATATTCATAAGTTTTACATTACATCATAAAATGAAAAACTACAACAACAACATAATGTTTCCACAGTCCACACTATAATCCCCTCATAATATCCCTGCAGTTCATTCATAACTTACATCTTCACATCCTGGGAAAAATAAAACATAGAAAAGGGGTGAGCTCAAATTCCCAGCAAGGATAACAATATATCGGAAACTTTCATATATAAGAATAAACATTTAAGGCAATGTATAACTAAAACAAAAGCCTTTTAAACATGAACTTTCAACCTGGTATGGCATAAATAAAATGAAATAATGCCATTTACTTATTCACATGGATATTCTACTAATCAAATAATCACATGCAAAAATCAATAACCACTTTCATAATGTTGGAATGCATAATGCTAGACTATCATAACCACATAGCCAAGGCCTCGTGCCAAGAATACAAATAAGATTTTGTCAAGGCCTTGTGCCAAGACACTAGTTTGTCTCATGAGACCTACCGATGCATCGAGGAGCTATAGCGGGCTCCACCCGTCACATATTAAGTCCAATGCATTCCCATATGAAAAGGTTTAAATATAACATAAACATTCGTATTAAAACTAGCATACGAAATGTCAGTATTTTCACCATAAACTATGAATGGTATAAAAATAGCACATCCACAGTCAAACATATCACAAAACCTTCAATACAATATAGAAGTTTTGTATCATAATAAATCAACTTCAAATAATCTTAAAATCCATCAAAGGATGTTGACATAGATGAAATCAAAATTCTTTTTAAAGAAATATCTCCTTTTATTTTGAAATAATTTAAGATCCATATAAAATAAAACATTTTCTTTGGAAATAATCTTATAAGCTTGTAAGGGAAGCTTTTAATATTTTATAACGGCGGAAAATAGCCGCACCCGCCGTATAAGTTAAAAAAACATTCTTACCTTAATTCTGTCGAAAAGGTTAAAAGGGACCTTGTTTTGAAAACGACGGAAAGATTCCTTTATAAACCACTTATAAAAGTCAAAAAGGGTATAAATGACTTTAACTCATGTTCTAGTAAATAGTAAAAATGTTTTGAAATACATTTTTAAGAAACATGGATGTGGATGATAAAGAGATCCCAGTAGATTATTACATATAAACAACCTCGGATAATGAAGAGATTGTGAAATAACCCTTACCTTGTACTTTTCCTTAGTTGGGGTAGGTTAACCTCCTGTATAATGGTGAAATAATTGTTATTAAATTATACAAGAATCATATACATTAATATGATATCATATATGATCTTTTAATATTGATTTGATAATAATATCTTAGTATTATCGTTGTTTCGGGTGTTAACTTACTTGTTTTCTTTCATATGTTTTGTTACGTAAGACATGTTTGTAAAGGATAGGTTGTATATTATTCATATACAGAATGATATCAAGTCCTAAAACATCGTTTTTAAATCATCAAATGATAATTATACTTTAATGGTTACGATGGAGAATGAATCTCATCGCGTTCGTGGAGACGGTAGTCCGTACGTACGCACGAGCGACAATATCATTCTTTTGATATTAAAATAATATATAAATGGATGGTATATCATATATACATAATCATTAACATGTTATATTTATTATTTACATGAGTTACACATCATTATTATACCCATCCAAATAATATTATATTGAATAACAATTACACCACGACGTGGAGACGGTAAGCCGTACGTACGCACGTATGGTGACATGTTATTCAAAGGGTGGATAAAATACTGAATATGGTTGTAACATATTTATAATAAAATCACAGTATATAAATGATACTGGAGTTATTATTTTAGAATGGTAACAACAAAGGAAGAAGAAGTGGACGAAGAAATGAACTTGGAAAAGGGGTGGTGAAAACATTACCTCTTCTTCGGGTTCTTCCTTTTGATTTGATCAAAAGAGCTCCTTAGGTTGGCTTTCTGATCAAACTAAGGCCTCTAGGTTGTATTTATGGATGTTGGGAGAGTATTTGGGCAGAGTTTGGCCGAACCAAAAGGCTTTAATGGTGTGAAGAAATGAGAAGGAGGAGTTCGTTTTTATAAGAGGGGTGAGGGGCACCTTTGGAAAAGCTAGAAATATTAATTTATAATAAATTCATATTCGGTTTCTAATGGCTCCAAAGTTGACTATTAAAAGGCTAAGGTGGGGATGGGTCGCAAATAACTCAACCAATAGAATTTAGACAGGTTTAGGTACTTATATTAACCTTATCTTTAAGTATTAACTCTAAGTTAATTAGTTTCCCTTTTACAATGTCTCTTTATATTTTTTTATAATATGGTTAATAAACATACTATATACATCCAAGAGACCCCAAAGTGGTCCATTAATGATGAACCTATCATGATATAAGTCTCTTGGCCGAACCTTATATTTTTAGGAATTTAATATCAATTAATAATATAATATTTGTTTTAAGAACTCTTTTATGTCAATTTTGACACTATTCAATAGTTGATTTTTGTGAAACTCATAACAGATTGATTACTTCTAAAAAAGTCAATTAAATCAATACTAATATATCATATTATCCTAGAAAAATAGTTTAATTCATTAAAAGTTTCATATTATATTTATCTGGGTATTTATAATATCAATTATTTTAAATTTTCACTATTATAGTAATTAATGCATCATCATTGTGTCATAAATAAAATTAATTATTTAATGTCTAAAAATTATAAATAAAATATCATAATGTAGGAAATATTTTTATCTTTCTATTGAATATTTATAATCTAAAATCCAACATATATAACCCTATGTAACATTTGTGTTTCTAAAAGATATATGCTTGTGTCATTTTTTTATTCATTTTAACTTAATTAAAATAATGTGTCATTATCACTTACAAGTGGATCCATGGGGTCCCAAAATCGACCCAAAGATGCCCATGGTCGACCATGTATCAACCAATAGGGTTAAGACACGTTTTAGGGTAATTTAGTATTATTATAATATAATGTTTTAACCCTTACTTACCGGATTTACCCTTAACCATGGTAAATAAAATATTTACCGCAGTAATTATTCAAAATGTATAAAAATAAAAGATACCTATTTACACAATTTGAACATCCTGATTCCAAATATGGAATCCATTCTCCTAAATTCAAAACACAGATGTGGCAGAAATTAATTTAAAATTAATTCCCGCTGTCAAAACAAAAAGCGTGTTTTTAAGAGATAATAACTATCAAAAGATTGACACTTGTTTATGTTCGGTTTAATTGTAAAATTATGTCCAATGACCAACATTATATTAAATGGTAAAAATATATTCTAAATATACTTTAAAACCACTCAAATTCATAGTTTATAAGTATTAATTATTTTGATTAAAAAAGTTGTTTTTAATTAAAATTTAGTAATTTTCACTATTCATCAAAATATGAAAGTTATCCGAAAAGTACCAAAATTTCACCCTAGGCTAATTTAGATATTCTGAATCCAAAAATGAAGTCCATTTTGAAATATAAAATATATATGATTTCAAAATTTAGGTATTACTATTCATTACGACTAGTTTGATTGGTTGTGGCGTGTGTTAAAACTCAAGGTTGCGTAAAACACACGCTACTATTTTATTCAAAGGAAAGTGTATCGTGGAAGCTTGGGATGTTTCATTTAAATTTTTTTGATGTCCCAATTTATTCAGATAGTTTAAAATATTTTATTTAAAAAGGTTTCACTATTAAAAGGTCATAAAAGTGCAATACTGGAAATGAATCTGTTCTTGCATTATGACTAAGAAACTCATAATAGGGATTCTAAAATTATAAGGATTATATAAAGTTCAAAATGTAGTTAATAATATTCATGACCTCTTTTAATGGCCTTTTTTTTTGTACGTCATGGTGTGATTGAACTCGGTGTTGCGTGTAGTGAAAGTTATTGAATTATTTTTAAGAAATAACACACTATGAAATCCTGGGGTGTTACATTCTCCCCTCCTTCAATAAATTGCATCCTCGCAATTTGAAATTGTTCTTCGAAAATAAAAGGTTGAAAGTAGAAAATATATTTGTGGGAAAACCCACATCGAAAATTGGGTTACAAAAATTTAGTCTTAATATAAGGAAAAGAGAAATGAAAGGGTCACCACCAAATTATGATCTCTATTAGGAGAACATTGGTGGCAATTAGAGACATATAATTGGAGGAAAACGTAAATATTTATAGGTAGTGATTGAGGTCATCAATCACAAACAATTATAAAATTGAGGTCCTTAAATTCATCAATCTATGATGATTTGAAATACCATCGGTTCAACAAAACATAGGGTATTATGATAACACATTTTTGACGTTTCAAAATATCTTAGTTGAAATCTCACATCGAAAAATGAATTAATGAGGCCTCTATTTAAAATAAAGAGTCAAAAGTATGAAGATTACCGAAAATAACACATACTAGGGTTCCATGTAGGAAAATATGGATATGGAAGAAAAATATAACCATCAATTATCTGATGGAGAGTGGTAGAGAACATGGCTATGAAAAGGCCAACAATACAAAAGCCATAAATTAGTGATGATTTAAGGTACCATCTAGGAAAACATTTTTGTTCTAAGTTGCTTTTCTTAATATTGAGGAATCTATTTATGATATTGGCTAAGATCATAAGGAGATATACTTACATTATAATTAGAGTTTTATCCATTAATAAATTTCTACCACAAACTCATCTTTCACTCTAAAAGATAATAGAATGTAAAAAAAATCTATTTACACTATTCGTATAGGGTTCCAAAATAAACGAATTTATAATTAATCTACAAGATCTTTTAATAAAAACTACATTATTTAATCCAGGACATCTCGTGGGTCAGTGGTAGGTGATACACCCTTGTCGCCCTTCGGTTGCGGGTTCATGTCTCGCAGCCTTGCCGGACGCGACGGGTTGCCGCCCGACCTCCGGGTTGTCCTTTTATGGCAATCCAAAATAATCCAAACTAGAACTATCCAAAATACTTCTGTCCAAACTCACAGTCCAACATTTATAAGGAAGGTAAACATAATATAGATCCTTTTTACCCCGTAATAGCATATGAATACCTTCATCATGTATTACCATATTCTTTATTGATTACATTCATGATCCCTTATTCCATATTGAATGCTGGATATACTTCATTAATCCAAAAATGTTTTAAACCCCAACAATGATGGAATATACAAATCATTAATCAGTTCCAAGGTAGTCAAGAATATCCAATATAATTTCTCCAAAACAATCACATATTATTCCAAAATCACTACCTCAGTATCAGAACTATATTATGATTTATCATTCTCTCAACCATATATTTTCCAAAAATTTATCCTGCTATTGAGTCACTTTTCTTTGTTCCACAAAATCTCAAGTCCTTAATGAAATAGTACTGCATCACAATCCTTATATACTCCATAATTATTATAACAAGTACATTGTTGATACAACACTCAATTGACATAATCAACATAAGAACTCTAATCATTCTTCTTCATCTGTGGTAGTATCATAACTTGATTATTATCCAATAACATCATTTGCGGCATAGTCTGATGACTGGGACATAGGTTCGCGTAGTGTCCAAACTCCTTGCAAATGAAGCATTGTACATTTAAAACCATTTTCTTACCCTTGCAGTCACGTACTTTGTGCCCTTTTCCTCCACACTTATAACAAACTCCCATTCCTTTCAGGAAAGTTCCAGGGTGTTTCTTTCCACAGTTACCACATATGGGAAAATTCTTCTTTTCCCTCTTCCCTTTATCCATCTTTCTCTCTTCCATCCTTTTCTTCTCTTGCTTCCCTTCAAAGCCATAGGACTCAGTAAACTCTTTACTTATCTTATCAACACATGATATTATTTCTTCATATGATGATAATACATGGGAGACTATTTCTCTTATAAATTCTAGCTTAAGACCATGAAAGATATGATCCTTCCTTATCATTAGATCATGTGCATTTCTGGAGTTCTCATTCCTTCTACTGGGCGCCATTTCTAAACAATGGAATACACTAGATTAGTTTATGAATCAAAATACATAATCCCATACTTATAAAAAACTTAACATAAATTGAACTATTTATGGATATAATCCATAATCATAAGAATGTTTTCTTTGAGGAAGTATATACTCATAATCCCTTCAAAATGATTTGTAAAGAAAATGAGAGTTATCCTAATCATATCCCACGGGAGTGTCGTAACCAAGAGTGCAGCAAGGCCCGTTGTCGTGCACCAGTTCCCGTTCGAGTCTAGCTCAAAGCGGTGTTTTCGGGTTTTACCCCTAGGTACATCTGTGCCAGAGCCGCCTCTACCTGCTCGTATCCAGACAGGGATGTATTTCTCGGAAAACTCACAAAATCTCTACAATACCAAAATTCTAGGAAGTTATTCTATACTAATCCTCAAAGTTCATCTTAGGTCTACGTGCTCTAATCAGAGTTTATCTAAATCTAGCTTCCAAGGTTTGTACTAAACTTTCTCTGATACCAACTGTAACGCCCCGACCCTAGTTGCCCAGAGTCGGTGCATTATTACATAACATTGGCATGATCACAAGAATGATCAAATCTCGAAAGACCGATTGGTTTATTAGCCTTGGAAACACTAGATATATTCATAAGTATTACATTACATCATAAAATGAAAAACTACTACAACAACATAATTTTTCCACAGTCCACACTATAATCCCCTCATAATATCCCTGCAGTTCATTCATAACTTACATCTTCACATCCTGGGAAAAATAAAACATAGAAAAGGGGTGAGCTCAAATGCCCAGAAAGGATAACAATATATCGGAAACATTCATAAATAAGAATAAACATTTAGGGCAATGTATAACTAAATCAAAAGCCTTTTAAACATTAACTTTCAACATGGTATGGCATAAATAAAATGAAATAATTCCATTTACTTATTCACATGGATATTCTACTAATCGAATAATCACATGAAAAAATCAATAACCACTTTCATAATGTTGGAATGCATACTGGTAGACTATCATAACCATATAGCCAAGGCCTCGTGCCAAGACTACAAATAAGATTTTTTCAAGCCCTTGTGCAAAAGACACTAGTTTGTCTCATGAGACCTACCGATGCATCGAGGAGCTATAGCGGGCTCCACCCGTCACATATTAAGTCCAATGCATTCCCATATGAAAAGGTTTAAATATAACATAAACATTCGTATTAAAACTAGCATACGAAATGTCAGTACTTTCACCATAAACTATGAATGGTATAAAAATAGCACATCCACAGTCAAACATATCACAAAACCTTCAATACAATATAGAAGTTTTGTATCATAATAAATCAACTTCAAATAATCTTAAAATCCATCAAAGGATGTTGACATAGATGAAATCAAAATTCTTTTTAAAGAAATATCTCCTTTTATTTTGAAATAATTTAAGATCCATATAAAATAAAACATTTTCTTTGGAAATAATCTTATAAGATTGTAAGGTAAGCTTTGAAGATTTTATAACGGCGGAAAATATCCGCACCCACCGTATAAGTTAAAAAAACATTCTTACCTTAATTCTGTCGAAAAGGTTAAAATGGACCTTGTTTTGAAAACGACGGAAAGATTCCTTTATAAACCACTTATAAAAGTCAAAAAGGGTATAAATGACTTTAACTAATATTCTAGTAAATAGTAAAAATGTTTTGAAATACATTTTTAAGAAACATGGATGTGGATGATAAAGAGATCCCAGTAGATTATTACATATAAACAAACTCGGATAATGAAGAGATTGTTAAATAACCCTTAACTTGTACTTTTCCTTAGTTGGGGTAGGTTAACCTCCTGTATAATGGTGAAATAATTGTTATTAAATTATACAAGAATCATATACATTAATATGATAGCATATATGATCTTTTAATATTGATTTGATAATAATATCTTAGTATTATCGTTGTTTCGGGTGTTAACTTACTTGTTTTCTTTCATATGTTTTGTTACGTAAGACATATTTGTAAAGGATAGGATGTATATTATTCATATACAGAATGATATCAAGTCCTTAAACATCGTTTTTAAATCATCAAATGATAATTATACTTTAAGGGTTACGATGTAGAATGAATCTCATCGCGTTCGTGGAGACGGTAGTCCGTACGTACACACGAGCGACAATATCATTTTTTTGATATTAAAATAATATATAAATGGATGGTATATCATATATACAGAATCATTAACATGTTATATTTATTATTTACATGAGTTACACATCATTATTATACCTATCCAAATAATATTATATTGAATAACAATTACACCACGACGTGGAGACGGTAAGCCGTACGTACGCACGTAAGGTGACATGTCATTCAAAGGGTGGATAAAATACTGAATATGGTTGTAACATATTTATAATAACATCACAGTATATAAATGATACTGGAGTTATTATTTTAGAATGGTAACAACAAAGGAAGAAGAAGTGGAAGAAGAAATGAACTTGGAAAAGGGGTGGTGAAAACATTACCTCTTCTTCAGGTTCTTCCTTTTGATTTGATCAAAAGGGCTCCATAGGATGGCTTTCTGATCAAACTAAGGCCTCTAGGTTGTATTGAGGGATGTTGGGAGAGTATTTTGGCAGAGTTTGGCTGATCCAAAAGGCTTTAAAGGTGTGAAGAAATGAGAAGGAGGAGTTCCTTTTTATAAGAGGGGTGAGGGGCACCTTTGGAAAAGCTAGAAATATTAATTTATAATAAATTCATATTCGGTTTCTAATGGATCCAAAGTTGACTATTAAAAGGATAAGGTGGGGATGGATAGAAAACAACTCATCCAATAGAATTTAGACAGGTTTAGGTACTTATATTAACCTTATCTTTAAGTATTAACTCTAAGTTAATTAGTTTCACTTTTACAATGTCTCTTTATATTTTTATATAATATGGTTAATAAACTTACTATATACATCCAAGCGACCTCAAAGTGGTCCATTAATGATTAACCTATCATGATATAAGTCTCTTGGACGAACCTTAGATTTTTTGGAATTTAATATCAATTAATAATATAATATTTGTTTTAATAACTCTTTTATGTCAATTTTGACACTATTCAATAGTTGATTTTTGTGAAACTCATAACAGATTGATTACTTCTAAAAAAGTAAATTAACTCAATACTAATATATCATATTATCCTAGAAAATTAGATTAATTCATTAAAAGTTTCATATTATATTTATTTGGGTATTTATAATATCAATTATTTTAATTTGTCACTATTATAGTAATTACTGCATCATCATTGTGTCATAAATAAAATTAATTATTTAATGTCTAAAAATTATAAATAAAATATCATAATGTAGGAAATATTTTTATCTTTCTAATGAATATTTATAATCTAAAATCCAAAATATATAACCCTATGTAACAATTGTTTTTCTAAAAGATATATGCTTGTGTCATTTTTGTATTCATTTAAACTTAATTAAAATAAAGTGTCATTATCACTTACAAGTGGATCCATGGGGTCCGAAAATCGACCCAATGATGCCCATGGTCGACCATGTATCAACCAATAGGGTTGAGATACGTTTTAGGGTAATTTAGTATTATTATAATATAATGTTTTAACCCTTACTTACCGGATTTACCCTTAACCATGGTAAATAAAATATTTACCGCAGTAATTATTCAAAATGTATAAAAATAAAAGTTACCTATTTACACAATTTGAACATCTTGATTCCAAATATGGAATCCATTCTCCTAAATTCAAAACACAGAAGTGGCAGAAATTAATTTAAAATTAATTCCCGCTGTCAAAACAAAAAGCGTGTTTTTAAGAGATAATAACTATCAAAAGATTGACACTTGTTTATGTTCGGTTTAATTGTAAAATTATGTCCAATGACCAACATTATATTAAATGGTAAAAATATATTCTAAATATACTTTAAAACCACTCAAATTCATAATTTATCACTATTAATTATTTTGATTAAAAAAGTTGTTTTTAATTAAAATTTAGTAATTTTCACTATTCATCAAAATATGAAAGTTATCCGAAAAGTACCAAAACTTCACCCTAGGCTAATTTCGATATTCCGAATCCAAAAATGAAGTACATTTTGAAATATAAAATATATATGATTTCAAAATTTAGGTATTACTATTCATAACGACTAGTTTGATTGGTTGTGGCGTGTGTTAAAACTCAAGGTTGCGTACAACACACGCTACTATTTTATTCAAAGGAAAGCGTACCATGGAAGCTTGGGATGTTTCATTTAAATTTTTTTGATGTCCCAATTTATTCAGATAGTTTAAAATATTTTATTTAAAAAGGTTTCACTATTAAAAGGTCATAAAAGTGCAATAATGGAAATGAATCTGTTCTTGCATTATGACTAAGAAACTCATAATAGGGATTCTAAAATTATAAGGATTATATAAATTTCAAAATGTAGTTAATACTATTCATGACCTCTTTTAATGGCCTTTTTTTTGTACTTCATGGTGTGATTGAACTCGGTGTTGCGTGTAGTGCAAGTTATTGAATTATTTTTAAGAAATAACACACTATGAAATCCTGGGGTGTTACAATAACTATTTTTTAAAAAATGCTATTTTTACTTCTTTTGATGTTGCACCCACTTTAAATATATTTTTTGACATGTTTATAATTTAAATTTGACAAAATAATATTATTCTTTGGAATCAATATATAAAAATTTACTTTGGATAGTGTTTTCATATTATTTTGAAAACTTTCATATTTTAATGAATAGTAAACACACGGTATATTTTAATTAAAAACAACTTCTTTCATCGTAATAAATAATATGGTTAAATTATAATATTGAATGGTTTCAAAGTATAAAAAGAATATATTTTTAACATTTAATATAATATAAGTCACTAGAATTTATTTTACCTTGAATTCATAGGTTAAATCTTTTAAATGTTTGGCAACGTTTTAACTTTTAAAACTCGTTTTCTTAGCAATGGGATTATTTTTAAATTGATTTCTGCAACTTATGTGATTTTAATTGGGAAAAATCGATTCCATATTTGGAATAATTAGGTCTTAATTATGTTAATAGGCTACTTTTTTTGGCACTATGAATAGCAATTATAGTAAATTTTATTTAGCATAGTTAAAGGTAAATCAGGTAATTATGTGTAAATATAATATTTTAAAATTACCCGAACACTTGTCTTAATATATTTGGATGATTATATTTCATCCTAAGGAATATTTATGTCGAAATTGATTCCATTTGAACCCACATGGATGTGATTGTGGCCATTAATTAATTTTATTTTAAAGAAACTGAAATATGTCTCACTCAATCTATAATAATTAATGTATTTTCACTATACAGTTATACAGAATATAAATTAGATTATAAATACTCATTTTAAATATAAAATATTTTTATTTGTTATGGTAATTTATTTTTAATTTTAAAGAGATATTTTATTACGTTAACAGCATATACATTAATGATACAGAAATTATTAATTTAGTAAAAAATCAGTAATATAGTTTATATTAAATTAATAATACACATTAGAAGGCCCAAAAACCTTCCCAAAACATGTTGGTAGTATATATATATATATATATATACCATAACCATCCAGTGGACGAATATTTGACCTTTTGGAGCTTTATAAAAGTGATTATGACACTGATAATATTTTATTTTAAATGATGTCAATGTTTTCACCTTCATAATTTAATAAATATAACAATTTACATGTTGTGATTTTAAGATGATAAATTCGAGTAAAAGTATTATTTTAAAATATATTATATTTATAATCATCATTTTATTTTAATTTTAAATTTTATGTAAATAATATGTATATTAAAGGATTATACAAAATTGATGTGGTAATTGTTTTATTAAGAGAAATATCAAATAAATGGTTTTATAGATATTAAAATAAATATTATATGAACTAATTAATGTTCTCCACAAATTTTATAAACTCATATGACATGTTATAAATCTATTAAACTTTATAGTTAGAGTATATCCTCTTTTTGGATTTTATTTAAATTCAAATAAATTAATATTCTCAAAATTAACACTATTGTAATATTATAATAATATCATATTATTAAATTGGTTAAAAATCACAAAAATATTTTAAAATTATAAATTTAAATTTATATGGTCTAAAATTTCATACAGTAACATATTATGGAAAATTCACAACACATAAGTAATTATTTATAACAATTTAAAATTTAGAATATTAGTACAACAAATAAACTTAAATAGATTAAATAAGGATAAATCATGTTGATAAGGTTTAACATAAATTTCCAACATGTCTAAATTTTATTGGTTGATGAGATTACAACCCCATCTCTTCTAAGCTTCTGATTTTAGTAATTTTGGATACTTTTATGTGGGGTTTGGGTTTATTATATATTAATATTTTAGAGGTTTCCAAAATTGCCCCTCTCCTCTCTTATAAAAGGGAACCTATTCCCTCTCATCCTCACACAAATTTGAGCCTTCCAACTCCTCCAACCCCTGAAAATTTCTCTTGTCCAATTCCTTATAATCATACTACAGGTCCTGGGATTCTATAAAGTCCGTCTTTAGTGCCGTTAGTGGAAGTTAAGAGGAGGAGTGTCAAAGAAGATGTAATATCTTCTACCGATTCTTTCAAGTTTCTTTCTTCTTAAACTCCCTCTTATTTAGATGTTTCATTATAAAGTAATAAAATAAGTATAAATAATATACTGATATTTTATTATAAATATTAACCAATGTCATTTCACCTTCTATCCATCCTACGGAAAACGAAATCACCGCGCATGCGTACATATTGAATACCGTCTCCATGTCGTGGTGTAATATGTTTTTCTTCAACCACCATAAATGGATGGGTATATTGGGGAAAAGAATACCTATATATGGTTATTATAACATCATAAAAAATCTAGGATATTATATCATCCACTCCAATTCCATTCAATAATTATGGGATTGATTTCATCACTCGTGTATATGTACGGATTCCCGTCTCCACAACATGATAAGATTCATTCTCCATGTTTATCATAAAAGATTGATTATAAAGTATATATAATGAATAATAATGATATATATGACATAATAATTCTACTGGATTTATGTTTATATATATATTTCATCTACATACTTCCATTCAATTCAATAATGAAAGGAAAACATCGTTCATGCATATGTACGAACAACCATCTCCATGAACAGTGTGTTTCATTTCATTTATCTATCTATTATATATACAAATATACTGAATATATATGATATATAAATCATGTTTTAAATTCTGTAAGTAAGTGAATCATTATATATGTAATAATAATATCAAGAACAACATGTACAAACACATATAATAAATTACATGATTTTACCTGAAATGCTGCATTAACATAGAATTGACAAAAGAACTGGAAATATAATGTCATATGTGAATCATATATGACATCATAAAGATTATTATGGTTATTTTAAAAGTTAATAATTTGTTTAAACCCTCTATACATGTGTTTTGGACACGTACGTAAGAAGTTGGACGTAAGGTAAGGGATAATTATTCCAATCTTGTTCTTATCTAATACTGCTTTTTCGTATGTATTTAATAGGGTTATAGTTATCATCCATGTTCATTTTTTCTAAAAATGTTTCCATAAAATTTTTACTATTATTAGACATATTATTAAATTCATTTTTATCCTTTGTTGACTTTTACCACATGGTATGGAAGTAATCGTTATTTTTTCATATGAGGAACCTTTTGACTTTTCCTACAAAAGAACAAGGAGAATGATTTTTTATCTTATACGGCATGAATATATTTTTATGTTTTCATAATGCCTTATTTTCATGATTCTTTCTATAAAATAATTCATTATTATTTTCAGAAAAATAATTTTTTTTTAAATTTCATGGCATTTTGAGAAAAGAAAATGATTTTTAAGAAGAAAGAATATTTTCCTCATGAATTCATTTCAAGTGTTTTATCAAAACTATTTTCCATCTAAGATGACATTATTTAGTTTTTTTATGATTCAAGTATAATGTATCTATTATTTACATGGTTTGATATTTCTTATGATGAAATGATATCAATTTATTTTATATGCATTATTTTATGATGAGATGATGTTTATGAAACCCATTTTATTTGTTGGGTTATTATGAATGATGTATGTTTATTTTGTGGCACACAAAAGAATGATTTCATTATGAGATTGGTGGGACATATATCTCCCTCCAATTAATTGGGTAATGATTTATATATCATGATATAGACATTTCTGGAATGACAAGTTAATCCAGTTCAGTGATACATGATTGGAACATGGAGTGAACTCGATTCAGGTTGGGAATTTGTCCACTATAAAGGTCTTGGTAGCAATGCCTTGGATACTATGGAAATCATAACATGTTCTTAATGGTTTCCACAATTAAAATTTTTATTCCCATGCTATTTTTTCATGGATAATGTTCCTTTTTGATTTATTCCATATGCACTGCCAATATTTATGTCATTACTCATGATTTTGATGTTTTGAGTTCATGTTCTTATGTTCAAATGTATAGGGATTGTGTTATGTTCTCCATGTTTACCCTTACTAAGCATTTGAGCTCACCCATTTTTTTTTCTTTTCCCCAGGCTATAAAGAATGGTTTTAGTTAAGAAAATAAAAGGGTAATATCTTTATGGGAGATGTTGAAGATCATTCTCCATGATTAGAAGATTATGTTCTGAGTTTCCAAAGACTCTAAACTATTACAGTCCTTGGGTGTCATTTTTTGTTATGTATTAAGTATTCTGCAAAAGTAATGTAATGTTTATGAATGGAAAGATTTGGGTCTCTACATTAGCTTGGGCTTGAGATTTTAGAGGGATATTGTAACGTCCCGACCCAGCTGACAATCGAACTAGTGGCATGACCGGTAGGTCACATGGCCTCAAGCGCATCTCCCCGTACGCCAGAGGCTGCCAACTAGCAGTGAGGGTCTCGAGAGGTGATAGTGGGGATACTATACCTTCTTATCAGAGTTTCACAGCGGTATTATCAGAGTTAAACACAAATGTAGCTGATGCATTAATAGAAAAACAATGAACAAACAATAGTGGAAGACATATAGTGATCATTTTTATAGAAGGTGTCCAAAGCCAGTATACACGTTACAGGGATGATGAATAATACAATGTGAAAACAGGAAACAATACAACATGCATACAATACAATGTAAAAGAATAATGAAATGATAGAAAGGCCCGACGGGCGGTCTCCTGAGTATCTTGAGCCCCTGCTAGGTCCTTTGCTCATATCCCTAGGTAAAAGCAACACAACAACCAACCTAGGTCCTGCAAACAAGAATGGTATACTCGGGTACCCCATTACAATGGTGGCACAATTAGGGTGTGAGATATAAATCTCAGTAGGTCAGCATCACCGGTGTCTAACCCAATCCAGATAGTGTGTATTTAATTAAACATGAAGCAGGTGTAGTAGGATTCAATAAACCGATCAATATAGAATGACAACACCTGTCCAGGTTTTCCCAAAGGAAACCTGACGGCTATACCAGCTTCGGCTTGTTGTCGGGATATCAGCCTAATCCTATCACCACACACACACACACACACACACACACACATATATATATATATATATATATATATGTAAAATCATTTAGTTCACAGATGGAATGGGGTAAGAATGCCTCCCACCCATAATCGAGATTTGCAGGCAAGAGGTAAGAATGCCTATCGTCCTTATATATCAACTATCAAGGGGTATGAATTCCTCCCTTCTATCATTCGAGATTAGTGGGCATGAGGTAATAATGCCTCTCATCCCTATCAGTCTACTAGAAAGGGCTATGAATTCCTCCCTTCTATAAACGTACAGAGAATAGTGGGCATGAGGTATGAATGCCTCTCGTCCCTATAAGTCAACTTGAAAAAGGTATAAATGCATCCCTTCCAACATTCGTGATTAGTGGGCATGAGGTAAGAATTCCTCTCGTCTCTATCAGTCAACTGGAAAGGGGTATGAATGCCTCCATTCCATAAACGTATAGAAATCGCATCTAGCATGGGGTAGACATGCCACCGACCCATACTCATGTAAGTTGGCATGGGGTATGCATGCCTCCCATCCATAACCGTTCAAAGTAGATGTCATGGGGTATGAATGCCTCCCATCCATAACCACACATATTTTTTATCACCATTATATTGCGACGCATAAGGCAGTACATCTTATGAATTTCATACAGAAATACCCCATTCATAATCTACACATTCATCATCAGTTTTATATCACAAAGCATAAGGCAGTACATCCTATACATTTCAAACAACTCATAAGTCATTACATCTTATGTGCATAAACAAACCATATAAAACTCAAGACCCAACCCATTAAACTATGCCATTCAGCAAATGTTCCCTATTCAAAGTCATTTTATCCAATTTTCCTAAACATGGAAAATTGGGCAATGGTTCCACATGATATTCATTCCATCTAGTTTCCTAAACCTGGAAGGATGATTAATAATGCAAGCATCTTAGTCACTGCCCTAGTTTCCCCCATCTCATTTAATCCATTCTAATCAAATTCACTTAACCCCCTTACCTTAAGGGAAATTACAGTCCAAGGGTTCAAGTGAAAAGTGAGGCGTTATGGAAACATATCATTTTCTCACTTGGGAAAATTCAACAAAGAAAAACAAGAATCCAAACATACCATTCAGTAATTATCACAATGGGAAGGAAAAGATGGAAAGCATAAAAGTCCACTTCCTACTTTTTATCTTGATGACAGTGCACCTCTTATCGAGGGGATTTATTATTAAATAATTAGTTTAGATAGCAGGAAACCCTTTTTATCCTGTCCCTACAATTCACATGGATTTCATAGAAGCATTTACTGAAGAATAACTTGTAGAATTAATGTACTAAGGCGGTGCATAAATTAACTCATTTAATCTTCACATTGAATAAATGGTAGGAGAGGGACCATACCTCATGGTGAATCCATTCGTCCACTCCGGCTCCTGGCACTTTATAACTAAGAGCCGCCTATGCTCTAGTAACCCGAAACCTACCCGAAAGCCTAACACACAAGGAAAAACATACCAGGAGATCTTTAACAACCTATGACATCAAATTAGAGTATGAACAAACAATAAACGGTAAAAAACCTTACCTCGGAATCAATATAGCAGACTAAAACAACTGCAATCCACCTCGCCTTTGGTGGGGTACATCATACACACAACAACAAGGTCCCAGGGGGACCCTCTGCATTACCCTAGAAAAATGGAACCAAATGAAAAACGATAAAAAAAACCCTAAATATAGTGGGCTTGGACGAACGAAATTAGGGAAAAGAGGAGCACTAAAATTGTCCATGAAGGGAGGAGGAAGGTGGAAGGATACTTAACGCGGAGATTTTAAGGAGGAATCACCAAGAACGGAGGAGAGGAGGTCCGGACGAGGGAGGGCTTGCGTGCGATGTCGTCGTCTCTAAGGGAGGGGGTTTGTGCTGGTTTTGTGGGGAAGAGGGGATAGTTTATTAGATTTTAGATTTTAATTTTAATTTCATTTTAAAAAATCAAAAAACCCAAAACGAGGGACACACACGGTTTGACCCAGAAGGTTTTCCAAACCATGTGCAAACCGTGCGGCCTATACTGGACACCCTAGGCACCCCGCACGGGTTGGACGCACGGTATGGGTAAACCGTGCGGAGGCTGTGCAGACTCCCATGCCTCCCTGTTTTAGGCCACACAGCTTGGGACGCATGGTTTGGGAAACCGTGTGCCAACCGTGCGCCTACTGCTGTCCTTTAAAAACCAGCCACCTTCGGGTATGATGCATCCAAAACACCTCAAGAAACTCAGGGGACATAGAGGGAATTTTACCACACCCAAAAAAATAAAAAGGAAGGTTTCCAAACATCAGAATCTCATTACGAAGACCGGTTCTAAAAACCATCGGTTCAATAATTGAAAAAGTTCAAATTTCTCCACATTTTAACCCAGTTCAAAATGCAGGTCATTACAACCTTCCCACCATAGAACATATCATCCCCGAGAAGCCATAAGGAATGACGCAACACTTCCTTCCATCTACAAGGGACGTGAAGCTTTGTTCAATGATTGTGTTACGTTTCTAAACGTTCAAAGCTCCATGATCATCCACTTAAGCACACGACACAAAAGTCATCAACACCCAAGACAATGCTCATTTTCCCACCGAACCAATATGAAAGCCCTTACACAAGCCCATTCCACAAGAGACATGATCACATCGTTTTCTCATCATGAAACCAACAATGGTACTTCCCACTTAGATTTTCCATGTTAAAAGGTCAAGTCTCAAACCACAGATCCACCATCTTTTTCAATTTCTTTAAAAATCATGATCTAAGAATTCCAATGACGCACCTAGCATGATTTTGAAATGATAAAACGGTCAATTTCCCCATCAATCTCTAAACCCAAGTCGATAAGAGTCAAGACACACTAGCTGACTATTCAAGAAGATGCCCGGCTTAGGCTGTCAGTGCTTTACAAGCTGAACAACGATGCCTTATCCCAAGGAATCCCCCATTCAACATGAGAACGTTCACCAAAAAGATCATACCCGACTCTCGGTGAAGTCTCAAAGATCAAACCATGAATGAAACCATTCATGCAGCGTGCAACGCTGAAAGGGAACATCCAACCAAGCTCAACAGCTTTTAAACCATTAGTGTGGCGTAAGATAGAAGCTCTCTTAGTGCATCCAAGACGAAAGCAAGATAGGGGAAAAGCTCGTCACATAGCAGAGTTCACTAAGAGGATTGAAAATGGATTCCAGTTATTTATACACAAAAACTGGAATGGAGATCAGTCAAACCACCCTTGGTCGACTCTAAAGAAGAAACTAAGCTTCACCCGCTGAAACCTCAAGATTCCCAACTGACTACGATGCCTCTTCCCACACGAGGCATTCGTCGATCAATCATACCAACAAAACCCAAAATCATTCGAGTAAAACATGACTATTTTCCAAGATGGTCTTTCTTAGCATGTTCCTTCTACCTGGATGGACAATCTTTACTCAACTGGCACGACGCTTCCCACCTTATAAGGGATGGCATCATCAAAAGGAGAAAGACAAGATTCTCATAATCGTACTTGTTCATAATTAACATAGCAGACCAGTGTTGCTCCTCCGAGCCATGATCACAACGTCAAATGTACAAGGAATCAAAAGCAACAAGACTGGCATTTCAACCACCCGAGTCTTCCGAAAATCATTCCAAGCATTGGGACAACTTGATTCTTAAACTCTTGGGTCACACTACCACATAGATGAATCGAGACTATACACAGCATCGCAAGAGATACATCCAAACATCATACTGCCCCATAAGACCATTCGCTTGGATGATGACATGTCATGTAATCCATTACTACAGAAAAATAAAGGGTCAAATTACCAAAAATGTGACCGACCATGCCCGAGGCATGTCCAACCAACTATTACAAAGCATTACCCGATGCTCAATCCCTTAACAAGATCAGAAGAATCATGAACAGCCGTCCAAACAAGGGTTTTATTAGAATTGGAAGTCCTACATTAGACAATGGTTCTCGAACAGTACCAAACATCAGAGAGCTCACCATACAAACAAGGCACAAAAGTTCTAAGGGTGTTGCCTACCCCAGGCTAGCCCCTTACAAAAAAAACATCGACCCAAGAATTTGGTCACACACAACCAAAGTCATCGGGCTCAAATCCTGAAATTTAACGTCATTGCTAAAATAAAATATCCTACGAAAAACGCATAAGGTTCTGTTCCAAATCACTCACATGAAGTGATTAACCTACCCACACACGGGGTCTCAACAGAGGATACCACTACAGGTTCCATTTTACAAGACCATTATATCTATTCAAAATTATCATTTATTTAGTTTAAAATATTAAATTCAACACATCATGTAACCATTCAAAACCAAAAATCACTAGGCACATGATCATCAATTGTTTTAACAATCAGCTCAAAGAAAAGCAGGCATGTTTCAACAAAATTCCTTTTAATTGTTTAAAATTTATTAGACATCCCATATTATTCCTGTAATTTATCATAACAAATTCCTTTTAAATAAAACTGGTGACCTATGAGGGTTCCACAAGCCAATTCACATCAGATCAAAACCAAACATCTTTTAGTCAAATAAGCATTTTGCAAAGCACATTGTCATCACATTCATTATGGGTTGCCAGTACCCAACTCATGAAGCGCCCATACACTCCATGGGTTGAAAATTGGCTCCCAACAGACAAAAAAAACACATTTCAGAATTTAACATCCTCAAAACAGCCATACATTCATAGGGGTGGCCACCTACCAACCTATAAGGTGCCCATACACATTACAATTTGGCATTTGGATCCCTTCATTAATAACAAATTTCAATTCATATTACAATTTAAACTTCAACATATATTTTTATGGTGATTCAATTACGCAGGCTACAATTTCTCAGCCATGAGGTGCCCATACACCTTATAACTGAAAATTGGCTCCTTTTATAATCACAATCACTTAATTTAGAAAAAAGAAACCAATTTCATCTTAATCAAAAGGAGCATGTTATCGTAAGTAGTAACAAAAAACATGCTATATCACAGAAGCATGGAATAAATACCAAAACACCTATCAAAATAGCATGGATTACTAATGAATCCTAGAAGGCATGGCATTTGATTTCTAACAATGTGCCTATATGATGCATGAGGTTGCATACCCTCGTATCATATGGTTGTAATAGAAATAGATCGAAAAATTTAATCAAATGTATCAACATAAAACATTTGCGTCACCCCACGGTGAAATCAAATAAATCATAACAATCAAAATCATTAAAACAATACTTGCATTCAAGGAAATTTTGCTTTTCCCTATGCACAGGGTGGCCAATCCTGGGCATAGCTCATTACGAAATTCCAATTCCTTTCTATCCCTATCTAATGTTTCCAAACAGTAAAAAATCAGAATAGAAAACTCCTCTGATACCACTTTGTAACGTCCCAGCCTGGCTGACCATCGAAGCGGTGGCCTAACCGGTAGGTCACATGGCCCCAAGCGCGTCTCCCTGTACATAAGAGGCTACCGACATGCTGTGAGGGTCTCAGGAGGTGATAGTGGGGAGTCTATACCCTCTTATTAGATTTGCATAGTGGGTTTATCTGAATGAAACACAAAATTATCGGAAGCAGTAATAGATAAACAATGAATAAATAGCAGTAGAGACATATAGGGATCATTTTTATAAAAGGTTGCCAAATCTAGTTTACACGTTATAGGGATGATGAATGATACAATTTGAAAATAGGAACCAATACACCATTCTTACAATACAATGTAAAAGAATAAATAAATGATAGCAAGGACAGATGGGCGTTCTCCTGATCATCCCGAGCTCCCACTCGGTCCTTTGCTCCTATCCCCAGGTACAAGAAACACAACAACCAAAATAGGTCCTGCAAATAAGAAAGTTCTATTTGGGTACCCCAGTGCAATGGAGGCCCGAGTAGGGTGTGAGATATAAATCTCAGTAGACCGGCACCACTGGTGTCGATCCCAGTCCCGAAAGTGTATATTTAATTAAAGAGGAAGTAGGTATCATAGGATTCAATATACCAAACAATATAGAATGACAACACCCGTCCAGGTTTCCCCAAAGGAAACATGATGGATATACTAGCTTTGGCTCATTGCCGGGATAATAGTCTGATCATGTCACGACATATATATATATATATTAATATAAACGCATTTAGGTCATAGATATCATGGGGTAAGAATCCCTCCCACCCATAATCGAGATTAGCATGCACAAGGTAAGAATGCCTCTTGTCCCTATTTGTAAATTGGCATGGGGTATGAATGCCTCCATTCCATTATTCGTGATTAGTGGGAATGAGGTATGAATGCCTCTCGTCCCTATAGGTCAACTGGCAGGGGGTATGAATGCATCCTTCCATAAACGTATAGGGAATAGTAGGAATGAGGTAAGAAGGCCTCTTGTCTCTATAAGTCAACTGGAAATGGGTATAAATGCCTCCCTTCTATTATTCTTGATTAGTGGGAATGAGGTAAGAATTCCTCTCATCCCTATCAGTCAACTCGAATGGGGTATGAATGCCTCCCTTCAATAGACGTATAGAGATCGCATCTGGTGTGGGGTAGACCTGCCTTTCACCAATACTCAAGTAAGCTGGAATGGGGTATGCATGCCTCCCATCCATAACCGTTCAAAGTCGATGGAATGGGGTATGAATGCCTCCCATCCATAACCACACATATTCATTATCAGCATTATATTACTAGGCATAAGGCAGTGCATCTTATGCATTTCAAACAGAAATACCACATTCATAATCTACACATTCATCATCAGTTTTATATCACAAAGCATAGCGAAGTACATCCTATGCATTTCAAACAAAACATAAGGCATTACATCATATATTCTCAAACTAACCATATCAATCTCACGACCCAACCCATTAAACTATGTCATTCAACGCACGTTCCCTATTCAATGTAATTTTATCCAAATTTCCTTAGCATGGAATATTGGGAAAGGGTACCACATGAGGGTCATTCCATCTAGTTGCCAAAAACCTGGCAGTATGATTAATAATTCAAGTGTCCTAGTCATTTCCCTAGTTTCCCCCCATCTCTTTAATCCATTCTAATCAAATTCACTTAACCCCCTTACCTTAAGTGCAATTATAGTCCAAGGGTTCAAGTGAAAAGTGAGGTGTTATGGCAACGTAGCATTTCCCCACTTGTGAAAATTGAACAAAGAGGAAACAAGTAGCAAAACATACCATTCAGTAATTATCACAAAGGCAAGGCATCGTAGGAAAGCATAAAATCCTACTTCCTACTTTTTATCTCGAAGACCGCGCACCTCTGATCGTGGGGTTTTATTTTTAAATCATTAGATTACATAGTAGGAAACCATTTTTATCTTGTTCATGCAATTCACACGATTATCACAGAATAATTTTCTCAAGACTAACTTGTAGAATTAAAGTACAAAGGTGGTTCATAAATTAACTCAATTAAAAATCACTTTAAATAAAAGGCAGGAGAGTGACCCTACCACAAGGTTGGTTCATCCATCCACTCCGGCGCTTGGCGCTTTCTAACTAAGAGCCGCCTAAGCTCTGGAAAACCAAAACCAACCAGAAAGCCTAACGCACAAGGAAAAACATACCAGGAGCTCTTTAAAAACCTAATAAAGTGACAATAAATCATCCATCATAAGAGTAACATTACCTATGAATAATAAAATAAAATTTAGACATCTTAGAATGTGACAATTTGACCTTAGTAAAGGTTTTTGGTATTTTATAAGTCATAAACCATTAATTATAATTAATAAATAAATTTAAAAGAATATTTATCTCCCTGAAATGTATTCATAAATTATTGAATCAATTTCTAATAGTTTTTATATAAATTTATAAGACCCAACGTAATTTTTGAAAGAATAATAAAATCAGTTTTAATCTGAAAAACTGTTTTTCTATATAAATTATGATATTAATTAAATATTAAATTAACAATATTTACAAAATTATTTTTGAAAAATGGACATAATTTTTGGATTATAAACGTCAGAAATTGGTTGGGGTGAATTTTTTAGATTTTTCTGAGATACTTGAATTTTTGATGAATAGTAGAATCCGATAATTCACAATAAATACTAAATAATGTATTAATTGAGTCATCGATGATGTTATGATGATGTAATCCCACTTGGTTCAGGATTACATTATAGAATTGCTATTATTGGTCATCCAAGACTCACTATTATTTTTTTATGGGAAATGAATAAACTAATGAATTTTATATTAAGGAAACCCCTCTCCCCTCCACTATAAAAGTCACCCTTCACACCCTCAATTACTCACACCTTTCAAGCTCCAAGACTTCTCTAACTTCATCCAAAAAACCTTACCTAGACCCTCCCCCACTTCCAAAAGCTGATGTTGTCATAAAATTACCAATATTATCTTCCTTAATAAGGATCTCAAGTGGAAGATTTAAGAGGTAATATCTCTCCCTCTTCTCCATTATTTTCCTTTCAAGTTCAAGTACATTTCTTGATCTCTACCCACCTATCTTAATCCAAAATGTATTGTAACCCCATTATCATAAACATAATTTAATTTAATTATTCTAATGGTGTCTTATATCATCCAAACCCCCTTTCCATTTTCCATTTATTTTATTAAAGAGAACGTTGTTAATGAGGTGTTAGTTTATCACCATCAAAAACGACATTCTCTCTTCTTCCATTTCTACCTTCAGATCTGGTCATGATACCATATTTATTGTTGAAACTGAATATTATATATGTATTATGTTCTATTATATGTTCTGGAAATAAACAATTTCCATATTACTAAGTGAAAAGTTAAAACAAGTTCGTTGTGATCCAAAAACCGCTCAAATTAACCCAAATAATCATCATTTAATTATTATCTAATGATTCACCCACATGGATCTAATATAAATCATAGTAAAATCATTCATGTTCATGTAATATCACTAATAAAATTTAATATCATTTCTAGATGTTAACCCATGATCTACCCGAACTTCAATTTAAGAATACAAGTGGACCACTCAAGAAAACCATAAAAACGAACATCCCCGAACAATGTTTTTAAACTCTATAAGTCTTCCAATGGAACATAATATGACATAATGAAACCATAATGAACCCTATTAATGTATAAAATGTTCTGGAATTTATAATCAGTGAATATTGTGTCATTATATAGGACATTAAATAGAATGAGGCATTCCAGTACAAGGTAAGGGGAAATTCTCGAACCCAACATTCATCCTTCTATTTCAAACTCTTTCACTAAATTTTGATATGTTAACTCCATAAAGATCATTTTTTGATCATTTTATTTCCTTTTCTGGGATATAAATGTTTTCTAATGAATTTTATGTCAATCCAAATGTTTTCTGAATGAACACTTCTCTTAAGAACTCAAGTTTTACTTGTCATTCAAGGTGGATGGTTCTTATGTCAAGTATGTTGTTCCCAATTTCTTTTAGAAACCCAAAGTATAAGAATTTGTTCTTATGAGATGAAAAAATTCCTTCTAATGTGTTATTTATGTTCAATTATGTTATATGTTCATTGTGGCATGCATGATAAATGATAATGTTATGAGGTGACGGGTGCGCCCAAAATTATATAGCGGAATATAAATGATTAAATGTGACATGTGTGCCCAGAATTATATAGAGCTAAAATGCATTGGGTAAAGTGATGAATCTCATGAGAAAATGTGAAATTATGTGTGAACAAAATTCTATCTTGGTTCACTAATATGTGTGGTAGTTAACCACTATGACATGATGTTTCATTTTTATGCATTGACACATTTCAAGTCTTTTATTTATGCTCCTCTCATGTTCATGATGTTTTGCCTATGTTATGATTATGCTCACCCCATGCTATGTTGTTCTTATCTATCCTCTTACTATTATTCTAGCTCACACCTTTTTATGTATATCCTCAGGAGGCTACATGTACTAAGGAGAGGAAAATTTCCACTAAGAAGCTAGTGAAGAAGAAATTAAATAAATGTATATGGTTGATGTTTTATTTGTTATGTGTGGTCCTAGTTTTCCTAGGAAACTAAACCATTGGATCCTCTATGTGAAATAATATTATGTGGTTTATCTTTGAAATGGTGTAATAGTAATGTAATAAAAGACCAGGTCTCTATAGTTGGTATTAGAGGAAAGGTTTAGTTAATTTGGGAATTAGGATTAGTGAACCCTAGAGAAAACCTCTTGTATAAGACTAAGTAAAAATATGAACACAAGAATATTTACATAGGGATCCCATATGTTATTTTTTTCGTATAATTGTTTTAAAAAAAATAATTTATTCATGACTTTTTTACATATGGTTTTTTCTATCCTTTTATATTTTAGAAAATGGTGGGAACTAGGAGAAATTTGGACAACAACTCTTGCGATGTCCAATGCAACAATTTCCTGAACAACATCCTCAATGATTTCCGAGGAGGAGTTCAAAACATCATGGAGATGTGGACCCAATTATCTCAGGTTATGAAGAATATCCATAATAATAGGGAAATTCCACCTTCACCGAAGAGGGAGAAACTAGCTATCAAATGTTTTTTGCAGCAACAACCACCGACATTTAGTGGATCTTCTGATCCACTAGTTGCGGAACAGTTGGTCCACTCCATGGAGAAGATCTTTTCTGTAATTCACTGTTCTGAGATGGAGAAGGTGACTCTAGCCATTTTTCATCTAGATAGAGAAGCTGGTCAATGGTGGGATTTGATTAAGAACACCAATCCAAGAGAGGAAATTGAAGAGATGGAATGGGAAGACTTTAAGATAATGTTTCTAAATAAGTAATTTCCCGGAACTCTTTACATGATGATGCAGAGAGAATTCATAGATCTCAAGAAAAAATAAGGAGAATCTGTCACAACCTATGAAGCGAATTTCATAAGGCTTTCAAGGTACGCTTTGGGATTTGTTATCAACAATGATATCAAAATTGATAGATTCTTTAGTGGATTAAAACCACACCTTCAAAAGGCTCTTGAAATTTGAGACTTTGGGAGTTATGAAGATGTTGTTTGGTGTGCTCTAAAAGTGGATATGGATTTTTCACAATGGTCCGATGGCTATGGGGATAAGAAAAGAAATAAGGGTTTTTATGGTAGTGGATTTAATGACAATGGTGGGAAGAAAAATCAATGACCCACATGCCAAAAATGTGGGGTGTCGCACAATGGGAACTACCTCAAAGGGATGAGGAAATGCTTTAAGTGTGGGAAAGAAGGAAATCATGCTCAAGAGTATCTAAAATAGATGAAATGGAAGGAGAATTTTTCCGATGAAAGGAATGAACAACCCGTGGTTCAATGCTACAACAGTTGGGAGCTAGGGCACTATGAAAACTTGTGCACTAAACCTCAAGCTCTCAGGGGTAATCAGCGTCAGCAGCCACCAAAGCCAAAGGAATAATTGACGGTTTATTCCATTAGTACTGTAGAGGTGGATCATGATAATGAAGTCGTACAAGTTACACTTCTTATTCACTCAATAATGGAAAAAGTCTTATTTGATTCTAGTTCTACGAATTCCTTTATATCTTGTATGTTTTCTAGAACTATAGAATCAATGCCTTGAAACCTTGAAGTATAGATATCTGTAAAAACACCAAGTGGTTCAGTCATTGCAACCCAAGTGTTTTACTCTTCTCATGTTGGCGTATGTGGGACGATTCTTCAGGAAAATCTCGTAATACTTCTCTTGGTGGAATTCGACGCTATAATGGGAATGGACTTGCTCTCGTTATATATAGCACATATCAACTGTCAAGAAAAGGAAATACCTTTTCAAATTATGAACCATCCCATGATCCTATACAAATTCAAGGAACCTCATGAACCTCCTTTGAAAATTTTTTCAAAGGTGTGGGTGTTGATACCCTATGAAAAATCATAACTCAGCCAAATGGTTGAATCGAAGGAATGTTCCAAACTTGAGGAAATTCCCATCGTGAGGTAATACATCGATGTATTTCCCGAAGAGTTACCTAGAATTCCCCTAGATCATGAGGTAGAGTTCTCTATTAAACTCATACCCAGAGCTACTCCTATATCGAAGTGCCCTTATAAGATGGATCCAATCGAACTGGAGGAGTTAAAGAATCAGCTGCAAGAGCATCTGGACAAAGGGTTCTTACGCCATTGTGCATCACCTTAGGGTGCGTCAGTTCCCATTGTGAAGAAGAATTATGGAACAATGTGGTTGTGTAACGATTATTGGGAACTCAACAAGATTTCCATAAAGAACAAGTATCCTTTTCCAAGGATTGATGACTTGTTCGATTAGTTAAGAGGAGCTCAATACTTCTCAAAGGTGGATCTTAGTTCTAGATATCATCAAGTAAAGGTGAAGAAGGACTATATTTGGAGGACTGCATTTCGTATAAGGTATGGGCACTATGTGTTTTTGGTGATGCCCTTTGGACTTACTAATGCCCCTGAAATCTTCATGGATTTGATGAATATAGTCTTTAGACATTACCTTGAAAAATTTGTGGTATTGTTTATCGACGATATTCTCATCTACTCCATGTGCATGGAGGAACAATAAGAACATCTAATACTTGTGTTGGTGACATTAAGAAAGGAGAAGTTTTACGCTATGATCAGTAAGTGTGACTTTTGGATGAATCAAGTCACGTTCTTGGGACATGTGATCACAAGTGTGGGAATTTCTGTGGATCCTTAAAAGACAAAGGCGATTGAGGAATGGCCCATGCCCTCTAGTGTCACAAAAATCCATAGTTTTCTTGCAGTAGCTGGGTACTACCAACGTTTTTTAAGAAACATCTCATGATTGTCAATCCCTATAACTAAGTTAACAAGAAAAGGGATAAAGTATGTCTGGACCGAAAAATGTGAGGGAAGCATCAAGGAGCTAAAGGGAAGGCTGATCACTGCACCTATACTCACAATACCAAAATGTGGAGAACGTTTTCTGATATACAGTGATTCTTCAATGAAAGGCTTGGGTTGTGTACTCATGAAAAATGATAATGTGATAGCCTACACCTCACGATAGTTGAAGGTCCTTGAGCAGAACTACTCGACACATGATCTATAGCTGGCAGCCATGGTTTTTGCCTTGAAAATATGGCATCACTACCTTTATGGTGAGAAGTGTGACATATACACTAACCACAAGAGCCTGATGAATATATTCATAAAAAAAGGAACTCAACATGTTTCAAAGGAGTTGGTTAGAGCTAATTATGGATTACGATTTATCTATTAAATATCATCCTGGAAAGGCGAACAAGGTAGCTGATGCTCTAAGAGGAAATGAACCTTCTACCCTATACATGTTGCGGAATGAGAAAGACCATATCCTGATGGATGTTCAAAGGATGGATTTGGGAATCGAAAGGGTCGGGGATAAATCCTACCTTGCCCAAATTATTGTACAACCATCCATCCAATAGAATATTAAGGAAGCATAATGGGACGATGTGGAGATACAAAAGAGGGTGAATGCAGTAAAGGAAGGGAAGTTGAAAGAGTTCCTTATTGACGAAGTTGGTGTGATTCGGTTTGGAACATGGCTTTGTGTGCCTTCACCAACCGGGATAAAGAAGGAGCTATTGGATAATGCACATAGCTCAACATTCTCTATCTATCCTAGGAGTACCAAGATGTACCGTGATCTCTAAGAACACTTATGGTGGGACAACATGAAGAAGGAGATTGCAGAATATATATCAACGTGCTTGGTACGTCCGCAAGTTAAAGATGAGTGACAAAATTTCAAAGGCATGATGCAGCCATTGCATATACCCATGTGGAAATGGGAAAATGTTACTATGGACTTTGTCACAGGTCTCCCGAAGTGGTCCATGGGAAATAATGTAATATGGGTTATGGTTGACCGAATCACCAATACTGTCCATTTTATAGATATTCAGGAAGACCTCTCACTTGAACAACATGCAATGATATATGTGAAGGAAGTAGTGAGACTACATGGTGTTCCACTCTCAATTGTCTCTGACCGTGATCCAAGGTTCACATCAAAATTTAGGAGGAGCCTTAAACATGCTTTGAGTACTGAATTAAATTTCAGCACGACCTATCACCCCCAAACCGATGGCCAGTCTAAAAGGAATATTCAGACGAATGAAGATATACTAAGATACTGCTCTCTTGAATTCAAAGGTGGTTGGGATCGGCATCTACCATTGGTTTTTTTCTCATACAAAAATAGCTTCCACTCGAGTATTCAGATGGCTCCGTGTGATTATCTTAATGGAAAGCGTTGTAGAACTCCAACCTGTTGGGATGAAGTTGGAGAGAGAAAGATACTTGGGCCCAACCTTGTTCAAGAGATGACAGAAAAGGTTTAAGTCATCTAGAAAGACATCAATGATGCTCAATGTCAGCAAAAGAGCTATGCTGACAACCGTCGAAGGGACTTACAATTCAATGTTGGAGATAAAGTCATCCTTTGAATGACACCATGGAACAGAGTCATGCGATTCAGGAAGAAAGGGAAGCTGAGCCCAAGGTATATAGGCCCCTTTGAGATCCTTGACTTCATAGGAGATGTGGCCTATCACCTTGAACTTCCACCGAATATGTCTCAAGTTCATGATGTGTTTTATGTATCACTACTGAGGAAGAACATAACAGACCCCTCACATGTACTAATCTCAGAGGTGGTGCAGTTTGAAGATGATATCTCCTGTGAGTAGCAGCTAGTAAAGATTCTGGATCGGATGGATAAGGTTCTACGCAACCAGACATCCCATCTTTTCATAGTGATGTGGAGGAACCATAAGATTGAGGATGGAACTTGGGAACTAGAAGGGGAAATGAAGGAGAAGTACCCTCACCTGTTTTTGTAATGTGAAATTTTGGGGGTGAAATTTCTTAAGGGGGGAAGAATGTAACGACTCAAAGATTTTCAATGGAAATTCCCTTCTTATAATTATGTCATAATATAACATGAAAATAAAGTATAATGAACTACTAAGTGATAAGTGACATTTCAACATAATTTTTCACCCCTATGATTGGAATTTTGGAAATCCGACATACACGGTTGTGTTCAGGATGATTTTTGGAGTCTAATGAAACAATTATAATTTTTGGGGAATAGTGACCTACCCTTATGAATAGTAACACACCCTTATAAATAGTAATATGAGCATTATTAATAGTAAATCATCCAACACAATATTAATATTACCTATGAATAATAAAATCAAATTTAGACATCTTAGAAAGTGACAATTTGTCCTTAGTAAACGTTTTAGGTATTTATAAGTCATAAATAATTAATTATAATTAATTAAATAATTTAAAAGAATACTTATCTCCCTGAAATGTATTCAAAATTATTTAATCTATGCCTAATAGTTTTTTGATAATTTTATAAGACCCTACATAATTTTTGAAAGAACTCTAAAATCAGATTTAATCTTAAAAACTGTTTTTCTACGTAAATTATGATTTTAATTAAATATTAAATTAATAATATTTAGAAAATTATTTTTGAAAAATGGACTTCATTTTTGGATTCTACACGGTGGAAATTGGTTGGGGTAAATATTTGGGATTTTTATGAGATACTTGAATTTTTGATGAATAGTAGAATCCAATAATTCACAATAAAAGTAAAATAATGTATTAATTGGTCATCGATGATGTTCTGCTGATGTAAGTCCACTTGGTTAGGGATTAAATTATAAAATTACTATTATTGGTCATACAGGACTCACTATTCCTTATCTTAGGGGAAATTAATAAACTAATGAATTTTATATTGAGGAAACCCCACTCCCCTCCACTATAAAAGGGACCCTTCACACCCTCATTTCCTCACACCTCTCAAGCTCCAAGTCTTCTCTAAACTCTTCCCAAAAACCTTTAATAGACCCTCACCCACGTCCAAAAACTGCTGGTCTCATCAAAAGACCAATACTATCTTCCTTAAAGAGGATCTCAAAAGGAAGATTTAAGAGGTAATTTCTCTCCCTCTTCTCTTTTATTTTCCTTTCAAGTTCAAGTTCATTTCTTCATCTCTCCCCACCTATATTCATCCAAATTTTATTGTAACTCCATTATAATACTCATAAATTAATTTTATGTTTCTAATGGTATCTTATATCATCCAACCCCCTTTCCCTTTTCATTTTATTGTTTTAAAGAGAACGTTGTTCATGAGGTGTTAATTTATCATCTTCAAAAAAGACATGCTCTATTGTTACCTTTCTACCTTCAGATCTGATCACGAAAACATTTTATGGGTTGAACCAGAATATTATATATGTATTATGTTCTATTTTATGTTCTGGAAAAAAACTATGTCCATATTATTAAGTGAAAAGTTAAAACAAGTTCGTTGTGATCCAAAAACCGCTCAAATTAACCGAAATATTCATCCTTTTATTATTATCTAATGATTCACCCACATGGATCTAATATAATTCATTATAAAATCATTCTTTCTCCTGTAATATCACTAATAACATGTAATAGCATTTCTGAATGTTTACCTATGATCTACCCGGACTTCAATTTAAGAATACAAGTGGACCACTCAAGAAAACCATAAAAACGAACATCCCCGAACAATGTTTTTTAAATATATAATTCATACAATGGAACTTAATATGACATAATGAAACAAGAATTAACACTATTAATGTATAATTTTTTTTTAATTTCTAATTAATCAATATAATTACATTATACAAGACATTAAAGAGAAGGAGGCATTCGGGTTCAAGGTAAGGGGAAATTCTCGAACCCAACTTTCATCCATCAGGTTCTTCCTATTTCACTCCATTTTGATATGGTCACTCTGTAAATATCCTTTTTTTTCAACATTTTCATTCCTTTTTTAGGATATACATGTTTTCTAATTATGTTAATGTCAATCCAAATGTTTCCCAAAAGAAATCTTCTCTTATGAACTCAAGTTTTACCTCTCATTCAAGGTTGATTGTTTTTATATCAAGTATGCTCTTCCCTCTTTCATTTAGGAACCCAATGATTATTAATGTGTTCTTATGAGATCAAAAACATTTCTTTTATTGGGTTATTTATGTTTATTTATGTTATATGTTCATTGTATCATGCATGATAAATGATAATTCTTTGAGGTGACGGGTGCGCTCGTTATTATATAGCGGAATATAAATGTTTAAATGTGACGGGTGCGCCCAGAATTATATAGCGCTCCAATGAATTGGGTAAAGTAATGAATCTCATGAGTATATGTGAAATGATGTGTGAACAAGATTCTAGCTTGGTTCACAAGTATGTGTGGTAGTTAACCACTAAGACATTATGTTTCATTTTTATGCATTTCCACATTTCAAGTCTTTTATTTATGCTTCTCAAATGTTCATGATCTTTTTCCAATGTTATGATTATGATCACCCCATGCTATGTTGTTCTTATATATCCTCTTACTGGCTTCTAGCTCCCACATTTTTATGTATATCCTACATTGGCTACATGTACTAAAGAGTGGACAAGTTCAACTAAGAAACTAGGGATGAAAAAATTAAATAAATGTTTAAGGTTGATGTTTTATTTGTTATGTGTGTTCCTAGTCTTCCCAAGACACTAAACCTTTGTATCCTCTATCTAAAATACTATTATGCTGTTTGTCTTTGAAATTATATAATAGTAATGTATGAAAAGTCCGGTTCACTATAGTTGGAATTAGAGGAATGGTTTAGTTAATTTGGTAATTAAGATTAGTGAACCCAATAGAAAACCTTTAGTTTGAGACTAAGTAAAAAAATGAACACAAGAATTTTTACTTAGGGATCCCATATGTAATGTTTTTGGTATAATTATTTAAATAAATATTTTATTCATGACATTTTTAATTATGTTTTGTTCTAACATTTTTATTTTAGAAAATGGTGGGAACCAGGAGAAATCAGTCCAACAACTCTTGTGAGGGCCAATGCATGGATTGGCCGAACAACATCCTGAATGATTTAGGAGGTGGAGTTCAAAACATCAAGGCGATTCTTACCAAATTATATCAGGTTATGAACAATAACTATAATAATGGGGAACACCCTCCTTCAACGAAGAGGGAGAAACTAGATATCAAATGTTTTATACGGCAACACCACCGACATTTAGTGGATCTTCTGATCTACTAGTTGCAGAATAGTGGGTCAACTACATGGAGAATATATTTTCTATTCTTCACTTTTCTGAGATGGATAAGGTGACTCTATCCATTTATCCTCTAGATGGAGAAGCCGATCAATGGTAGGCTTTGATTAAGAACACCAAGCCAAGGGATGAAATTGAAGAGATGGAATGGGAAGACATTAAGATAATGTTTCTTAATAAGTACTTCCCATGAACTCTTCGCACAAATATAGAGAGGGAATTCATAGAGCTCATGAAAAATGAAGGAGAATCTGTCACAACCAATGAAGCGAATTTCACAAGTCTTGCAAGGTATGCTTCGGGTTTCGTTATCAACAATGATAGAAAAATTGATAGATTCTTTAGCGGGTTAAACCCACACCTTCGAAAGGCTCTTGCAATTAGAGACTTTGGGATTTATGAAGAAGTTGTTTGGTGTGCTCTAAAAGTATATATGGAGTTTGGAGAATGGTCACATGGCTATGGGTATTAGAAAAGAAAGTTGTATTTTCAAGCTAGTGGATTTAATGGCGATGGTGGAAAGAAAAATCAACGACCCACATGCCATAAATGTGCGAAGTTGCACAATGGGAACTGCCTAAAAGTTAAAGGGAAATTCTTTAAGTGTGGGAAACAACGAAATCATACTCAAGAGTGTCGAAAAGACATGAAAAAGAAGGATAATGTAGTCGATGAAAGGAGAGAACCACCCATGGTTCAATGCTAAAACTGTATGGAGCCAGGGCACTATACAAACCAGTGCACTAAACGTCGAGCTCTCGAGGGTAATCAGCGTCAGTAGTTACCAAAGCCAAAGGAACAAGGTAAGACTTATGCCATCAATACTGCAAAGGTGGATCATGATAATGAAGTCATACAAGGTACACTTCCTATTCACTCAAGAATGGAAAAAAGACTTATTTGATTCTAGTTCAACACATTCCTTTATATTTGCATGTTTTCTAGAACTATAGAATCAATGCCCCGAAACCTTAAAGAATAGATATCTGTAAAAACACCAAGTGGTGAAATCAATGCAAACCAAAAGTTTGACTCTTCTCTTATTGGCGTATGTGGGAAAATTCTTCCAGCAAATCTTGTAATACTTACCTTTGTGGAATTCGACGCTATAATAGGAATAGACTAGATCTCGTTATATAGAGCACATGTCAACTATTGGGAAAAGGAAAAATCTATTCATATTCCGAACCATCCCATGCTCCTCTAAAAATGAAAGGAAGATCATGAATCTCCTTTGAAAAATCAATAAATGGTGTGGGTGTTGATACCCTATGAAGAAGCATACCTCCCCAAATGGCTGAGTTAAAGGAATGTTCCAACCTTGGGGAAATTCCCATCGTGAGGGAATACGGTGATGTATTTCCTAAATAGTTACCCGGAATTCCCCTGGATCATGTGGTAGAGTTCTCTATTGAACTCATACCTGATGCTACACCTATATCGAAGTTCCCCTATAGGATGGCTCCTATATAACTGGAGGAGTTAAAGAAGCTACTGTAAGAGCATCTGGACAAAGGGTTCATACGCCCTGTTGGATCTCCTTGGGGTGTGCCAGTGCTCTTTGTGAAGAAGAAGAATGGAACAATGTGGTTGTTTATCGATTATTGGGAACTCAACAAGATCACCATAAAGAACAAGTATCCTCTTCCAGGATTGATGATTTCTTCGATCAGTTAAGAGGAGCTCAATTCTTCTCAAAGGTGGATCTTTGTTCTGGATATTATCAGGTAAAGGTGAAGAAGGAAGATATTCAGAAGACTGCATTTCGTACAAGGTATGGGGACTATGTGTTTTTGGTGATGCCATTTGGACTTACTAATGCCCCTTCAATCATCATGGATTTGATGAATAGAGTCGTTAGAAATTACCTCAACAAATTTTTGGCAGTGTTTGTTGACGATATTCTCATCTATTCCAAAAGAAAGGAGGAACATGAAGAACATCTAAGTCTTGTGTTGGTGACATTAAGAAAGGATAAGTTGTACTCCAAGTTCATAAAGTGTGACTTTTGTATAAATCCAGTCACGTTCTTGGGACATGTGATCACAAGTGAGGTAATTTCTGTGTATCCATCAAAAACAAAGGCGATTGAGGAATGGCCCAGGCCCTCTAGTGTCATAGAAATCCATATTTTTCTTAGATTAGCTAGGTAATACCGACATTTTTTGAGAAACATCTCAATATTGTCAAACTCTTTAACTAAGTTAATAAGGAAAGGGGTAAAGTATGTATGGACAGAAGAATGTGAGGGAAGCATCAAGGAGCTAAAGAGAAGGCTGATCACTACACCTGTACTCACACTACAAAAAAGTGGAGAAAGTTTTGTGATATACAGTAATTCTTAAATGAAAGTAATGGGTTGTGTACTCATGAAAAATGATAATGTGAGAGCCTATGCCTCACCATAGTTGAACATCCATGAGCAGAACTACCCGACGCATGATGTAGAGCTGGCAGCCGTGATTTTTTCCTTCAAAATCTATACCTTTATGGGAGAAGTCGGACATATACACTGACCAGATGAGCATAATGTATATATTCACACAAAAGGAGCTCAACATGTGTCAAAGGAGATGGTTAGAGCTAATCAAGGAGTATGATTTCTATATTCACTATCATCCTGGAAAGGCGAACAATGTAGTTGATGCTCTGAGCAGAAAAGAATCTGCTACTCTATCCATGTTGTGGATTGAGAAAGACCCACTCTTCATGGATGTGCAAAGGATGGATTTGGGAATTGTAAGGGCCGAGGATACATCCTACCTTGCCCAAATGATTTCACAACCATCCATCCATGATAATATTAAAGAAGAACAAAGGGATGATGTGGAGATACAAAAGAGTGTGAATGTAGTAAAAGAAGGGAATATACAAGAGATCCATATCGATGATGATGGCATGATTCGGTTTGGAACATGGATTTGTGTGACTTCATCACCTGGGATAAAGAAGGAGGTATTGGATAATGCACATAGCTCAACTTTCTCAATCCATCCTGGGAGTACCAAGATGTACTGAGATCTCTGAGAACACTTATGGTGGGATAACATGAAGAATGAGATTGCAGAATATATATCAAGGTGCTTGGTAAGTCAGCAAGTTAAAGCTGTGTGACAAAAGTCCAATTGTATGATCCAGCCATTGCCTATACCCATGTGGCATTGGGAAAATGTTACTATGGACTTTGTCACTGGTCTCCTGAAGATGTCAAAGGGAAATAATGCAATATGGGTTGCGGTTGACCGACTCACCAAGACTGCCTATTTTATAGCTATTCGAGAAGACCTCTCACTTGAACAACATGCAATGATATATGTGAAGGAAGTAGTGAGACTGCATGGTGTTCCACTCTCAATTGACTCTGACCGTGATCCAAGGTTCACATCTAAATTATGGAGGAGCCTTAAACATGCTTTGAGTACTGAATTAAATTTTATCACGGCCTATCACCCCCAAACCGATGGCTAGTCTGAACGGACTATTCAAATGCTTGAAGATATGCTAAGATCCTGGTCTCATGAATTCAAAGGTTGTTGGGATCAGAATCTCCCATTGGTTGTGTTCTCATACAACAATAGCTTCCATTGGAGTATTCAGATGGCTCCGTAAGAAGCTCTTTATGGAAAGCGATGTAGAAATCCAACATGTTGGGATGAAGTAGGAGAAAGAAAGCTACTTGGTCTTGACCTTGTTCAAGATATGACAGAGAAGGTTCAAGTCATCCAGAAACACATCAAAGATGCTCAAAGTTGGAAAAAGAGCTATGTTGACAACCATCGAAGGGACTTAGAGTTCGATGTTGGAGGTAAAGTCTTCCTTCGAATATCTCCATGGAAGAGAGTCATTCGATTTAGGATGAAAGAGAAGCTAAGCCCAAGGTATATAGGCCTCGATGAGATCCTTGACCATATAAGAGCCGTGGCATATCGCCTTGCGCTTCTACCGAATATGGCTCAAGTTCATGATGTTTTTCATGTGTCACTACTGAGGAAGTACATACCTGACCCCTCCCATGTACTAAACTCAGAGGTGGTGCAGCTGGAAGATGATCTCTCCTATGAGGAGCAGCCAGTAAAGATTCTGGATCGGAGGGATAAGGTTCTACGCAACAAGACAATCCATCTTATCAAAGTGTTGTGGAGGAACCATAAGTTTTAGGAAGCAACTTGGGAACCAGAAGAGGCAATGAAGGAGAAGTACCCTCACCTATTTTTGTAAAGTGAAATTTCGTGGGTGAAATTTATTAAGGGGGGAAGAATGTAATGACTCAAAGATTTTAAATGGAAATTACCTTCTTATAATTATGTCATAAAATAACATGAAAAAACAAAATAATGTACTACTAAGTTATATGTGACCTTTAAACACAAATTTTTCTCCCCTATGTTTGGAATTTTGAAAATTCGACATACACGGTTGTGTTCAGGATGATTTTTGGAGTCTAATGAAATAATAATAATTTTTTGTGATTAGTGACCTAACCTTATGAATAGTACCATACCCTTATGTATAGTAATATGATCCTTATGAATATTAAATCATCCAACATAAGAGTAACATTACCTATTAATAATAAAATAAAATTTAGACAAATCAGAAAGTGAAAATTTGTCCTTAGTAAATGTTTTTGGTATTTTATAAGTCATAAATAATTAATTATATTTAATTAATTAATTTAAAAGAATATTTATCTCCCTGAAATGTATTCATTAATTATTTAATAAATTTTTAATTGTTTTTAGAAAATTTTATAAGACCCAACGTAAATTTTGAAAGAACTATAAAATCAGTTTTAATCATAAAAACTGTTTTTCTATGTATACTAGGATTTTAATTAAATATTAAATTAATAATATTTAGAAAATTATTTTTGAAAAATGGTCATCATTTTTGGATTCTACATGTCAGAAATTGGTTGGTGTAAATTTTTGGGATTTTTCTGAGATACTAGAATTTTTTATGAATAGTAGAATCCGATAATTCCCAATAAATGCAAAATAATGTATTAATTGAGTCATCGATGATGTTCTGCTGATGTAAGCGCACTTGGTTTTGGATTAAATTATAAAATTACTATTATTGGTCATCCAAAAATCACTATTCCTTGTCCTAGGGGAAATTAATTAACTAATGAATTTTATATTAAGGAAACCCCTCTCCCCTCCTCTATAAAAGCTACCGTTCACACCCTCATTTCCTCACACCTCTCAAGCTCCCAGACTTCTTTAAACTCCACCAAAAACCGTCCCTAGACCCTCCCCCACGTCCAAAAGCTGCTGGTCTCATCAAAATAACAATAATATCTTCCATAAGGATGATCTCAATAGGAATATTTAAGAGATAATTTCTCTCCCTCTTCTCCTTTATTTTCCTTTCAAGTTCATGTTCATTTCTTGATCTCTCCCCACCTATCTTCAACCAAATTTTACTGTAACTCTAGTATTATACACATACTATAATTTTAATATTCTAATTTTATCTTATATAATCCAACCCCCTTTCCCTTCTCCTTTTATTTTATTGAAGAGAACATTGTTCTTGAGGTGTTAATTTATCAACTTCAAAAACGACATGCTCTCTTCTTCCATTTATACCTTCTGATCTGCTCATGAAACCATTTTTATGGTTGAAACAGAATATGATATATTTATTATTTTCTATTTTATGTTTTGTAAATAACCTATGTCCATATTACTAAGTGAATCGTTAAAACAAGATTGTTGTGATCCCAAAACCGCTCAAATTAACCCAAATAATCATCCTTTAATTATTATCTAATGATTCACCAAAAAGGATATAATATAATTCATTATAAAATCATTGAACCTAAATTAATATCACTAATAACATGTAATATCATTTCTGGATGTTTACCCATGATCTACCCAAACTTCAATTTAAGAATACAAGTGGACCACGCAAGAAAACCATAAAAATGAACATCCCCGAACAAAGTTTTTATACTCTATAAGTCATCCAATGGAACATAATATGACATAATGAAACCAGAATGAACCCTATTAATGTATAAAAGGTTTTTTAATTTCTAATTAATTAATAAAATGTCATTATACAGGACATTAAAGAGAAGGATGCATTCAGGTAGGGGAAATTCTCGAACCCAAATATCATCCTTCGGGTTCTACCTCTTTCACTCCATTTTGATATGGTCACTCCTTAAAGATCATTTTTTCATCATTCTCATTCCTTTACTGGGATATACATGTTTTATAATGATGTTTATGCCAATCCAAATGTTTTCTGAAAGAACTCTTCTCTTAGGAACTCAAGTTTTACCTCTCATTCAAGGTTGATAATTCTTATATCAAGTATGTTGTTCCCTCTTTCTTTTGGGAAACCAAAGTATTTGAATGTGTTCCTATGAGATGAAAACCATTCCTTTTCTTGGGTTATTTATGTTCATTTATGTTATATGTTCATTTTGTCATGCATGATAAATGATAAAGTTATGAGGTGACGGGTGTGCCCGAAATTATATAGCGCAATATGAATGTTTAAATGTGACGGGTGAGCCCGGAATTATATAGCGCTCCAATGCATTGGGTAAATTAATGAATCTCATGAGTAAATGTGACATTATGTGTGAACAAGATGATAGATTGGTTCACATGTATGTGTGGTAGTTAACCCCTAAGACATGATGTTTCATTTTAATACATTGCCACATTTCATGTCTTTTATTTATGCTCCTCTCATGTTCATGATCTTTTTGCAATGTTATGATTATGATCACCCCATTCTATGTTGTTCTTATCAATCCTATTAATGAGCTTCTAGCTCACCCATTTTGATGTATATCCTCAGGTGGATACATGTACTATGGAGAAGAAAAGTTCCACTAAGAAGCTAGTGAAGAAGAAATTAAATAAATGTTTATGGTTGATGTTGAATTTGTTATGCGTGGTCCTAGTTTTCCCAAGACACTAAACCATTGGATCCTCTATGTGAAATACTATTATTTTGTTTATCATTGAAATGATTTAATAGTAATGTAAGAAAAGGTCGGGTCGATATACCTTCGGCGGCGGACATTATACGCACAACAATAAGGACCCGGGGGGACCATCCATATAACCCTAGAACAAAGGAACCAATAAAAAAATGAATCAAAAACAAACCCTAAACCTAGGGGGTTTGGCAAAAAAAAATTAGGGAAAGTAGGAGCCCTAATATCGGCCAAGAAGGGAGGAGGAAGGAGACTTACCACACATATTTAATGGAGGAATCGCCAAAAACGGAGGAGGGGAGGTCCGGCTGAGGGAGGGCTTACGCGTGAGGTTGGAGGCTCCAAGGTAGGGGGTTCATGCGGGTTCTTTGAACAAGAGGGGGGAGTTTATTATTTTTTAGTTATTTATTTTAATTTCTTTTTAAAATATCTAAAACCCCAAAAGGAGGGATGCACACGGTTTGACCCGCACGATTTCCCAAATCGTGCGCAAATTGTGCAGCCTCTACTGGACTCCCAAGGCACCCCACATGGGCTGGGCGCATGGTTTGGGGAAACCATGTGTAGGCCGTGCGGACTCCCCTGCCACCCATTTTTAGGCTGCACTATTTGGGAAACCGTGTGCCTCCAGCTGTCCTTTATAAACAAGCCTCCTTTAGGTTTGACCCACCTGAAACACCTTGAGACACTCGAGAAACATATCAGGCATTCACCCACTCCCAAAAACAAAAAATGGAATGATTCCAACCATTTTAATCTCATTCTGAAGCCCATTTCTTAAAACAACAGGTTCAGTAAATTAAAAAGCTCAAATTTCTCCAAAATTTTACTCGGTTCAAAATGCAGGAAATTACAGATATAAAATCCTTCCTTAGGGATTCCATGTTTAATCAACACAATTCTTCCTGATTATTATCCCATATTTATGATCCACTCTCTTCCTGATATGAGGATCTTATCATGTTACTTCTATTGTTATATCCCCTATATTTCATTGATCTTCATATAGAAGATCTCAACTATTTTTGTGGATCCAAACCCATGTGTGGAGACTTAGATCTTGGATTGTGTATCTATATCTTGTTTTTCATGATATTGATTCCTATGAAATTAATTTAGTTTTATTTATTAAAATCTAAAATTTTATTAATGGTGTTGTCCCGTTTAGAATTTGGGGATTTTCATTGGGCTAACATCTATCTACAAACTGAGGTTGGTTGACTAAATAGAACTCAAATAGTCATTGTTTTGATAGGTTTATGTCAGTTTATGATTTTCTAGATTCCCGTGTCAATTGATTTCAAAAAATGGAGTAACCAGTAAAGTGGAATTGAATTGAGTTTCCTTAGTGATTAATTGATAATATAATAATAGAACAAACAAATGGTGGTTTCCCAAATTGATAATGTTTTGGAGATTGATTATGTTTTGAGATATTTTCTTTGAGAAATTTAATTATTTGGGTTATGAATATTAATAAAGGATAATTAATTATGTAACTATGTTTGGAAATGTAAGACAATTAATTATGAGAATTAATTATGGTCCACGATGCTGATCAAAGATAATTAATTGTGAGAATTAATTATGACATGTAGATATTTGATATGGATAATTAAATGGGAAAATGTAATTATGGAAAAATAATTTTATTGAATGATTAATTAATTGATGAATTAATTAATGGATTATATTCTTAGTTAACTATTGATATAACTACTGTCCATTGAAAAATTTAACAAATTATTGGATTAGTAATGAAAAAATGTTTCTAATTCTTGAGAATTAAATAATAATTAAATTAATGATATTTTTGTGGGCCTAGACAGGGCTTTCTAGAAAAATTAGAAGTTAAGACATGGACATGGAATTCTTCCCCAATAGTTAACCAAGCTTGAGATTATGTGGTGATGGGAATGATGACCTACACTGAATGAGAAAAGTATTTCTAGGCATTAAGAACAACAATTAATGAGATTTTAGCTTGATAGGCATGACAACCAACCAAAAATGATTGACAATAATGAATTATTATTCAAAAGAGATTTTATGGTGTTAGGTATAGAGACCTAAAACAAAAAATCATAATAATGAATGATTATTAAACTAAAAAAATGTGTTGAAACTAGGCCTAATGTGATGATAAAAGTTTAAATGAAAATGTGAAAAATGTTTAATTATGAATTTTATTTATTACTTCATAGAACATCATACACTATATTTTTATTGGGATTCTTTTATACACCATTTATGGTGGCCTACTGAGTCGTACTCACACCGTATTTGATCAGCCTGAGTGGTACCCAACCAAACATTGTTATTGTGGGACAATATAAGGGAAAGGCCCTAGTATAGGTTGCTATTTGGTATTGAAGTATGGTAGAGGGAACTGAATGTTGTTTGGGACCCACTGTGGAGTCGTTGTGCCTTTTATTTTAGTTTCATTATAGACACTTGACACTTTAATATACATAGAATGTTTTACATTTCAGTTGATTTTTGTATTTTTCTGGTTTTGAATATTATATTCCATGGTGTTGTTATGGTTATTTATATGATTCGACACTTTCTTATTGTTGTTTTCATCTTTTGGAATATTTATTATAATAAATGATGGTAATGTCACCCCAACACTAATTTAACAGACCCTCATTGCTAGTTGGAATCCTATTCCATATGTGGAGGCACACTTGCGGGCACGTGGGAAACCAGCTCGTGGCACCGTTCAGTGGATCCCAGTTCATGTTGTCACATTTTGGGAAACAAAAATTATATTCATGAATGTTTATTATGACATCCTTAGGAAACTCATTCGCTAAATAGTTATTATTTCATCTCAATTAATGTTATACATTCTATATGGCATGCATGATTATGTAAATTTTATGATGTGATTGGTGGGCCCATAATTATATATCCCACCATTTAATTATTTAATGTGATGTATCTCATGTGATAATCTGTAATATGTGTGAACATGATGTTTTATTTGTTACAATGATGATTTTATTATTATGAACATGTGTTATTTGTGAACATGTTTCACGATTATTTCACAACTATGTGTAGTATTTGACCACTAAGACAATATGTTTCATTTTATTACACTATCACATTCCATGCATTTATCCATTGCTTCCCTCATGATGTTTATGATAATCCTATGCTTATGTTATGATGATGATAATTATAATCACCTGTGATATATTGATTTATCACCATCATTCATCCTCACAGTGTTATTTTATATCACCCCATTAATTTATGTATATCCCCTGGTGAATGCATGCACTCCTGATTACTCAAGGGCCACTACGAAGATAAAGAGGAGAGAATAAAATAATGTTTATGATTTATTATGTAAAATTTATGTATGAACATATGTTCCCTAACAAACTAAAATATTTTATCATGGATTTCTAATACTATTATGTTTTTATCTTTAAAATAATATACTAGTCAATTTATTCAAATTTGTGTCCCTAAAAAGTCACACACAAATGCACACAGATCCATGATGATTTTCTGAGGTGTTTGAGGATTTTATATCCTGGAACTAAATAACCACAAGGATTACATATATGTTTCTTGATATTTATTCGATTATTATTCAACATTGATTATAGAACTAATTTTATTCATGCCATTTATTTATAAATATGTATATTAAAGACTTTTTTTAACACATCTACAATTAATTTTTTTGTAAATAATGTTATATTGAAATGATGAAACATGAATTTTCATGATTTATTATTTTAATTGTATAATAAATGATTTATTTTTAATAGAAAATATTATGGAATTCATAGTGATACTCTACTATTAATTTTATCTCACAAAGTACCTTTATAAAAGAAAATTTCTAGATATTATTGGGCCAGGTCTTGGAAAAGGGTGAGTTCGACATAGAGGTGGTAGATGTGTATGAGAATGGGATGTTGTGCAATGGTGGTTACTAGGTATGTTATGGTCCAATTATTTCATAGGGATTCTATGATATTACATAGATGATTATGTGATGTTTATTAGATGATATATTAATTGGTAAATATATTTATGGATGTCAATTTCAATTTGAGGTGTATTTAGCATATCAAAATTGTATTTATTTATCTTCAATTTTTAGAATTCATTTATTTGAAAATATGCCCCTTTGAATTATTGCTGACTCCAGGTGATAGTAACCAACTCTTTGGGTTTGGGAATTAACTTCACTATATGTTAGAGATGGTTTATGCACCAATATTCTGTGTTATTCACCTTGGTTCATGATAAATTGGTAACATATCCTGGTTGAGAATCTTTATTCTATGTTGATATATAATTTTGAGACATCCTAGTAGATTTTAGGTACGATGTTTTGGCATTTAGGGATATTTATGAGTGAGTTAATAAAATGATCTCATCATATAAAGCCTTAAGTCACTACGGGTGTTTGGGAATGGTTTCTTTTAGGAATGAATTGATCGTGTCCTATTCTTTTTCGAAACACAATTTGAGTGTTCAGAAATCCTAAAATTTTTAATCTTACTAATGGAATTTTTATTCCTATGTCTTTTAATGGAGTTGATAATATGATTATCCTTACTGATGTTTTATTATTTCCTTTTGATGTTGTGTAGTACCATTCACCCATGATGACATTTGTATAGTCCACAGGATGGAGATACTGATGAACTAGATTAAATGAACCATCTAGTTGATCAAATGATTATTGAGTTTATGTTTCATGATTTGAATGATATTTAATTGGTATAAAACCCCATTCTAGTTTAGGATCTAGTAGTGGATCCATTGCGCGATGAATCTATAGACCATTATTATAAATTTCTTATCTATAAAGCACCATCATTTCAAGGCTCAAACTATTCTTATGAGTCATATGATTAGTTGAAAAGGATTTATCTTCTTTTTTAGTTGTTCTATATTTTCAAATCTATTAAGGTAATGTGTGCTACCTTTTAACATGTAGGACCTAGCATAAGGTGGTGGGATTCAGTGGTTACAATAAAGAATCACTTGGTCATGGAGTGAAAATACTTCAAATACCTCTTCAAATTTTAGTTTTATGAAGAATTGATTGTTTTGTAAATTTTTTTTGGAGTTTCTAAACCGAAAATAGGGAGACAATATTGTGAATCATAAAGTGAAAATTTTTTATAAACATGTCTAGTATTCTGCCAAGGTGTTGAAAAATGAGAAACTAAGTGTAAAAATATTCATGATGGGTCTTTGATCCAATATGTGATCTTATGTTTTCATATTTAATATAATTTTTATTCTAATATCAAGATATATAATTCATGGTTGAGCTACACCAGTGTGGTGAGTTAGGGTTGAATTGTTTTCCACTAACTCTATGTGGTAGTTATATTTGTAAATTTAATGGAAAGATGATGTTTGATGACTCTCATAATAAATAACGATACCATGAATTCTATAGATCTTTTATAGTGTTTGGAAGAGGAAAATTTACTTGAATTTAGTGTGTTATGGTTAGGAATTCGAGGAGAGTGTGTATTGAGGCATGAAATATTTCTGGTTCATGTGGTTTCATTGGCCACTTGTAGAAGTAATGCCATATATTTTCTACCCCACAAAGTGGAACATTCTTATTATAACGGAAATGTACCTTTTTCAATAATATTCTTTAAGAGAAACAAAGTTCCAACCAATTACATATTAAATGAAGCATCTTTATATAGTGTAAGAGTCTCTAGAGGAAGGTGATGTGGGTCCAATGATATTGAAGTGTAACATAACTATATATTGATCTTTTGTGACAACTTTATTTGATATTCATTGATATAATATTTTTATATATCTACAAGTATTGTTATCTTTTTGAATATTCTTAAGGATCTTATGTCTTATGTGATGGAAATCTCCACGCCTCTCTGAATGAAGAGAGAGAAGTATCAATAATTTATATAATTTGTATTTTATTTATTTGATATTAAGATCCACTGGGATTTTCATGTTCTCTACATCTATCCATTTTATTTCACTATGGGGATGGAATTTTTGATCACCCATATTTCCTGGATTAACTGAAATCTTTATTGGGTCTCTTTTAATTCCCGCTATGGGGTGTGCCATGTATTCACGGAGAATGGGACCCAAGTTCAAATAGATACGTACCCTATTTTATATGGTTATTCATAGTGATATAACCATTTTCTTTTAATGTAGATTATGATCCATTTATTGGTATTCTTCCTATAATAGTTAGTGAGTTTCCCAAAGTGTTTCCATCTAACTAATCTAGTTTACAACGAATAAGTGATGTTGTGTTTTCCATTGATTTAGTAAGAGGTACCTATAAAATATCTATTCCTTATTATGGTATAAAAATAACAAACTTGAAATAATTCGAAACCTATCTAGATTATTTGTTGGATATTTTCTTTGTATTCCCACATTGTGTAACCATGGGCATCACTAGTTACATTGTCAAAAACATATTGGGAACTTCATCTTCCAATTTTTTCCAGAAACTAAATCAAGTTATAAGAATGAAAAATATCAATTTCAATAGATAGATTGAATTTCTTAATCAATTTAAGCGGGCTAAGAGGTTTAGGAAAAATTATCTTCGGTTTGGTTATCACTATTTTAGAAATAAATCATATAATCTCCCAAACACCATGTTTAAGAGTAGGAATTAATATTAAGAGTACCTTATGATACCTTTTTTTATAACCAATGTTTGTGTAGTTTTATGGAGATAATGAATAGGATATTCTTTGATATCCAAGACTCCTTCACAATTGTATTTGTGGATGAGATCATAAATAACTCTAAAAACAAGGAGGATTATGTTTGTCATTTGAGACAATTTTTAAAGATATTTAGAGTTAATATAATTTATTCTAAGATATAAAAATGTGATTTTGGGATTTATGAAGGGATGTTATTGAGACACATGATCTCGAAACATGGTATCATTGTTGATCCTAAAAAGTTGAGGTCTATAATGACATGGGTTCCAACATAAACCAACTTCATGATTTGGTGATTCTTGGGTTTAGCATGGTATTTCACATGGTTTGACAAATATTTCTCTATGTTGGATTCTACCATGACCTCCCTTAATCAAAATTGAGTTAATTTAAAATGGTATTAAAATTTTCAGGATTATTTTAATGAGGTGATATATATTTTTACATCAATACTATTGTTTACTCTATTAGAGGTTGAGTAGAGCAATGTGCTATGATTTTACGTATCAAGTTCCGGTTTGGGATGTGTTCTCAAGAATGGTGGTCATGTAGATTCTTATGTTTCCTAATAACATAGTCCACTTGAGTAGAATTGTCTAACCCATGATATTAAACTCATATCCATGTTTCATTCTCTTAAGAATTATAACCACTACCTATTTGGATAATGTTTTACCATCTATTTTGATAAAAAAATCATGAGTTTTATCTTCTCACAAAAATATTTGAATCTAAATTAGTGGTGTTGGGTAAAGTTCCTATAGTATTTTGATTTCAAAATATCTTACACCCATGTAAAGGGGTAATTTATGTCTAATTTTCAAGGAATAAACTTTCTAACCCATTCATTGAAAGATTCATTAGAAGATTGGTATTTGATGGATATATTTCCTTGAATGAACCTTAGAGATTAGAACAATGAGGCTGAGATTATTTTTGGAATGTTTTTAGTTGAATTCCCCTCTTATTGAGATGCTTATTTAGGATAATAATATTCATGATAAATTCCATGTATTTAGGGATTATTAATATGATGGGAACACCATCATTGGGTTTCTGTTCTCCTATGAGGGTATCCTATGATTTCATAACTACTACATTTAACCTTTTATAATTAGAAATGATCTGATGGTGTATTTTTATAATTACAATTTGAAACTAAACATTGAAAACATGTATATTTTATTTGATATACGACAACAATTCCGATGGCCAAATATGAGATTATAATTTTTTTAAATTTTTTATTATACTTTCCAACATGCTAATTTAAAGCACTAGAACCCTTTGGGTTTCATTCAAATCCATTCTATTCTAACATATAAGTGAGATTATATTTATATATATTTAATGGTGGGGGATTCATTTACCCCTATAAAGAAAAAAATTATATAGGTAGTGATCGATCAAATGAAAAAATTGGATCACTCCATCCTCATTTATGATACAACCATATTTGAGGACATAAAAGTATTTTATATGTTGGATATAATTATATTTCATAGACCTACATATACTATAAGGATTCTTTATTTACTTATCACAATTAAAGGGGCCTCTATGAGGTGTTGTGATCCAAGGATATTATGATCAGGGTGTATCATTCGTAGAATGATGGATATATAGAACAATCTATAAAAATCATAGAAGGAAATATTCATACTGGAATTCTCAATTTTGGTGTATCTTGAGAAATACACATATGATTGGTTGAGTTTTCCTATATCAATAGTTATTGTTCATCTATATGTATGAAAAACATTTAAGACTTTTATGAATTCCCATGTAAATATATGTTATCTTTTTTGAGGATTGGTGATTCTTCCACTATGGGAACTAGTTTGGATTTGGAAATAATGATAAGGATTCAGTTGATTCATTAGATTATTTTTGATGACTCAGAGCCAATAAATATTATATTCCAATCGTTGTAGATTCTCATTGGGATTTTCATTTGGTGAACTGGTTTTATTGATATTTTAACCATTGTTTAGTCATAAGGGTCTTTGGAAATAGGGAAATCTTGCACCCAGATACGTGGGAACATTTGAGAATACTGACAATATTGGAATGATGGATTACTGTAGGGTATTTACAAAATAAGTGATGTCAATTCATAACATGTTTCATGTATCATAGAATCGAATGAATAAATTTAACTCAAATCATGTTTTGAGTTGGTAGGAACGTCATTTTGAACAAAATTTATTCATGTCCAAGAAAATAGTTTAGGTCATTTATTCTGAGATGAAGGTTATTCATGGAATGTCTATCTATTTGGTTTTTATACTACGGTATCATGGTATGATTTACATCAAACATTGTTACATGAGGAACTGATGAGAGAGAAATGGAATTATCAATTTGACATGGAATATATTTAATAATATTTTTAGGGGAAGAACCTATTTATGTTAGGGACATTGTAACATCCCATTACACACATTCAAGTAAATTTTACTACTGTATTGACCATTAGTTATTTGGTTTTTTATTCGGGATTCTTTTGGGGAGTTTAGAATTTTTTTGGAGGATTTTTGGGTTGTTCTTAGATAGGGAAAACTATTCTTTTTTTCCTGAAAAACTATGATCCCTATCTGAGGGTCTGGAGGTTGTTGCATGGTTTCCACATGGTCATACAAAATCGTGTGGCCGCCCCTCTAAACCATGGGGGCTTGGGTAGTTTGGGTTTTCATGGTTGGTGCATAGTTATACTAACCATGAAACTAAACCATGTACCATGCTTAAAATCTAAGTAAGTGTTGATGGTTAGGTGGAATGTTATTACAAACTATGCAACCCAACCTAGTAAACATTACAAATATGTTTTTATCAACCTAAAAATATAAATTAAATCTCAGGGCCACTATTAGTAAAACTAAACACCACCCATTAAACAATAATCCAATTACATACCTTTTGAATTCTATAAAGAGGTTAATTTACTATACTAACCAATATTCTTCTTAGATTTTAGATACGGTTGATGCCTTTGATCTCTCTCTGATATAGTATTTATCCTTGATTTGTAATTCCTTTTTTATATCTTGTATCTTCCTTTTACAGTGATAAATTCTTATGATTTTGATGGATTTTCATGAACCTACCTAGTTTGACCCCAACCTGGTCAGATTAGTTAATTCATGGCATGGCTTAAAGGGTGTTCTCGTTCCCCACTAGCAAGTAACTAATGATTGTAATCAACAAAGTAATCAAATTGAACAATTTTTTCTAATATAAATAAATAAATAAATAGTTGAAACCATATAGAGAATCCCAATACATATATAAATATTGAAGTTGAATATTTATTAAAAAATGACGACAAATAAAAAAATAGAATAAAAAAACACGAACCAATCCATATGGCCATAATGACACAATGAGATCCTGAGGGTCCCTCTATAACTCTAAAATAGACCATCACCCACAGAAAACAAAACCTATATGAAACCTGATCCACTATACCATAACAATAAATAACAATAGGTTTGATTATTAAAACTCAGTAGGCATACCCAATCATACTTATTCCTAGTACACTTCTTATAAATAAATAAAACACCAACATCACATTTGAAATACAATATATAAAATAATTATTTTTCCTCTCGTTTTTCACATTATAACCCAAAAATATTCATTAAGAATTTTACCATTTACAACCAATCACATTTATAATGATTATCCATATTAATTTTAAAATGAATAGGTAATATTACATTTACAAAATTGAAAGAGTGTACAACATTTCAAAAAATTGTTTCCATAAATACATGAAGACATTTTATCATTATTGGCATAATGTAAAACTAGTAATGAAGTCGGAAAAAATCATACATCAAGGGAAATGGTAGAAAATAAAACAATAGAATCCATCCAATAGTTAAACAAAGTCATCCTCCATATACAATTAAGTTTCAATAGACATGGGTGTACCTATGAGCTCATGAAGTATAACATACTAGTATATGTTGACTCATCTATGAAAGCATGCCTCAGTATATGACATCAATAACAAGCTTATATTCTTGGATATATCATACATGGTATAGACCGAGGGTCATTATCCCATAGTAATAAAACTCATTATATCCTAGTGCTATGGGACATTATCCAACACATAATCTATATAGTGTAATAATTATTCCTAGAAAATTCACTCACTATATTGTGCTACCTTATTAAGAAGTATAAATTGGGTGATATAACTAATTTCAACTAATAATGAAATCACATACATATATATAATAATAATTAAGACAATAGGAATCCCATGAGTCACTTAATGGATCAATCACATTCCTTAAATCTCATAGACAAAATGGAGTTCACACCGAGGAACTCCCATTCCACATGAAGTAAAAGGGTCATGTTGATTCCACAATGAGGATATACCTCCAATTATATATATATATTAAAGGAAATATTATAGTTTATGTAGATCTTTCGGAATAATCAATTTCATTAATTTCAGGAAATTTCCAAATGTTCCTCAAGATTCCTTCCCCAAAACCACCCATTTAAAAACAACTAAATAATTCTTTCAAAAAAGTAAAAAATACAACATTCCAAAATCATTTTCAATGATCTATTTGAAGTACTCACTCCACATGTTAAAACATAATACATTTTCATCAATGTGCTAATCAGGGCACACATCGGCATCACATTCCATTGGATTTTGAAAATCTAATTATAAACATCCTTTGAAACCAAAACCACATTGAAAACCCATTCAAGGATCCAAAATTATCATTTATCATTACAAAAATATGTTTTTCAAAGCCAAATCATGATTTAAATGTCACTAATAACTCAAAAAAACCAAATAGTCATTTCATTCATCACTTGGTGTGGAACATTTAACAAAACAGTTCCATTTATCACAAAAAAGAAGGAATCACCACTTTTCACCCCAAAATATTATTCCAATGATCATACATCACTATTTCATACCAAAATATATTGAAAAAGTTATTAATTAATTATACTTTTTAATAAAAATGAAGGTGAAAAGTAAAACCTATCTCAATCTCACGGTGCTTCCATAATGCACACCTTAATCCTCCACACAAAGGATTTGGGACACCTGATCGACCAAGAGAAACCATGAAAAAGAATACCCCCAACATAAACCAAAAAAAAAAGAATAGTACTTCCACATGATCATGGGAGAAGTTAAACTCCAAATAAAAAGGAATGATAAGGAATATGGTTAAGGAAATAGGAGATTACCATGAAGATATATCCCAAAACAATGATAAAATCTTAGATCCGCAATAAGGGAAGAAGGAGGAGGCTTCATGAGGTAGGGGAAAAACTCATAGGGTTTAAAAAACATGGTGTTGGTGAAATGGGATGTTTTGGATTAAAAATATTAAGGGGTTATATTTTTAAATTAAAAAAAATTAGGTATGGGCCGCTAGCGTGGTTTGAGTGGATTATTTAGTAATCGATGCACCAATACTTCTTAATTATTCTTCAATGAGATAGTGCCTTTCTACACACTAACTGAATGGGTTTTTTAATCATGAGTTGTCCATGTTCTAATATCCAAATGAACCCCATAGCCTGAACAGTTTCCCTGATCATTCCATATAGTTTCCTATAAATATTTTTAAACCATTCACCACCTAATTTCATGAAAAAAATGAACCTTTCAAGAGAAACTCCTTGTCTAATCTAAGTAATAACCTTTAGAAAATATATAAAAAAATAACTTCAAGAATTAAAACCCTTCACAATAAAAACTGATGATAAAAAACTGAGATCCAAAAATGATTTAGAACAAAGGATGATGTTTCAAAACATGGGTAGGGAAATTCTAGCCACCATTATACATTACACCCCTAGAGAGAAACAATATTTTATATTTGATTGGTCGAATAGAAATGATTCCTAAAACAACATGATCAATCCTATAAAACCAAGAAAAAATCAACCACCACTAAATAGAACTAAAAATTAGAAACATCAAACGAAAACACACATTTCCAAGAGAACACATAAAACAACACTGTTTATCAACATAGGAGATTGGAACTAACTCCCCACCATTCAAAACCAACTAACACTTTTCAAAATTAGAAGAAACCTTAATGACACCCATAGTGGGTCTCCCCGCACTTTTTGAATTAAACTTCATAAAAACCGAACACGAGCCAAATTTAAAAATTTCCCCTGCACTTATCAATGAAACCCCCACCCCAAGTGGAAAATAAGAGCTATAATAGGGAACCTTAAACTATCTTCATTCCTTCAATGAATAAAAATTAGAGAAATGTCCCACACACCACTAGGAGTCATGAATATATTCCATCATTCCTATGGTTCTTATGGTTGAGATCTAATTATTGATGTATATACTTCCATGTAGTCAGGATTTGAATATTTGTATTTATAACTCCTTATTTCCACCAAAATTGGGATTTAAAAGATACATTATCACCCTATATTATCCAAAACTAGAATAAATGTGGTAAAATAACCATAGAACCCGTCAACATATTAAAATAAGAATCCATAACATTTAAAATAGAAACCCACTAAATTATAAAATATGTTCTCTGAAAACCCATAACACCCATTTTTACAGTTTATAGAGAAAACTGTAGTGAAAAACCCCACCAGACACAATGATTACCACCAAATATTCCCACAAAAAAGGGAATCTAAACGTAATTGAGAATGGTAATCTACTCCTAAAAACTATTTCCACATAACATTCTAGAAACCCCTGAATAAAAAACATCATGTGGAACATGCATCCACATGCATGACATGTCTTTAGAGCACTCGAACATAAAATCATATTATGGTTTGGTTTTCCGTACTGATAACTCACAATGATTCGGTGTATAGAATATGATAAAGAAATATCAAGATGTATTTTAATTCCATGAGAATCACAAAAATCCTCACGCGACCTTTCTATATCTTTAATGGAATCCCCTTCACCACATCTAGATATTTGAGGAAGAATATCAACCTCGATATATCTTGCTAGAACAACCTCAATGCAAACAAAATTCCCCACCACATCACAAATGAAACATAAAACTAACTCTTTCACAAAATAATATAAATCCATATCTATCCCAAACTCTAAATGTAGATCCTTCAAAGAATCATCTACTTCCATCTCTAGAGGGTAAGGAAAAATATCAAGAAAACAATAATTGTTCTCTAACACTGAACCACTAACTTTCTATTAAAAATGCATATATATCACCTTATATAACTTTACTATCTTCGAAAAATACTCTTAGATAAATAATGCCTTGAAGAATTCCTAGGTATGATCTTTTATAGGAATTTTTGAGAAACTAAATTCCACAATATCTAGGTTGAACCTTCGATCATAGAGATTGAGAACTATACATTTACTGACTCTTGAAACTCTTGGACATTGTATATCTCATCTATTTTATACATCTAATCTTTTTCATATAGAGGATATTCCTAATCATAAAACATAGGTGGATATAGCATATGAAACTCAGGAAGTAATTACTTAGTTTGAACAATTGGAGGTTCATCCAATGGTTAAGAACCTGTGGAAAAACATTGAATATAACTAAAATATTTATTAGGTTGAAAAGCTTCCAATAAGAAAACCAATATATAAATTAAATGAAATTAACCCACATAACTAGTCAAACTAAAACACCATATAATAATCTTTTCTAAAGCATTGAAAAAACAATCCATACACTCCCTGGCTATAAAACATCAAATGTTCTGTGCAAAAATACATTTGGAACAAAATAGGCTAGATGGGTTCCACACTCACCAATTGTATTCCACTGAGAATCACACATGAATATTCTTATTACACCCTAGGAACTCATAAACTCTTGCTAATATATGAACTCATCTACCCGCATCAGAATGTATCCACTTTCCTACAGATGTCCATTCTTGAGGGCACCCACTGAAGTACCAAAGGTTGAATGAAAACATGACCATATATAAAAACACACATTCCACCAATGTTTTTACTCAATAATACCACTTACCATTTCAAATTTCATAAACCATTTCAATATAACAATAACTGTTCCATAAAAATCAATTTTCAATCTCCACAAATCAATCCATCTTATAAATTAAATCTTGTGAGTCCTATTAAAAATATTTTTAGCTGCTCAAAAAACCCATTCCCTAAAAAAATATTTTATTGAAACACATTTTTCACATTTAAACCAAATTCCCATGTTTTTATTATAAAAATAAAATCTCACTAAACCATTTCCATTTTACCCTATAATGGTCATTTTAAAAAAATCATTTTTTATAAATCCTTCCTGAATGTGACTTTTGATAATCAATTTTATATTTTTCTAAAACCAAACCATTATCACTCAAAATACAATATTCACAATCCAAAGACAAGAGTTTTCAAAATAATTTTTAGAATAATTGAATACCCAAAACAATTCAAAAGCGGGATACTAGGTTAGACGGGTGACTTTACCATATGGTTGAAAATCCTATTCCAAACACTCCACCATCATGGAGAGTCTTCTAAGACTGTGACCCTAGCTCCACATAGATTTCTATTCCCTCTTAGATTATTTATACATTTATCCCAACTCCCAATTAATATACATTGAATAAAAATCCAAAATAATTAACAAAACCAAATGAAAAATGACTTCCAATTTAAACTCAAGGATCAGTCTAGAATGAGTTTCCCATAAACTCCCCCTGAATTGAACCCTGAGCTTCTATTTTACTACACAATCTTCCCTAACATCCAAAATAACATTAGGTTCTATGAAATTATGGTCTTCTATGGGAAACCTCCTTTTATTCTATTTTGTATCAAACTAACCTAGTTGGACCCTGAACCGATCTAAAGAGTAGATCCATGGCAAGGCCCAATGGGAATTCCAGATCCCCACAAGCTGGAAAATCATGTCGAGAATGAATATAGTAATAAAAGGGAATTATTTCACATAATATAAATAAATAATTGATGATTAAAAAGAAAATAGAGCATCCCAATACATATTTTTATTTCAAAATTGATAATCAATTTCAGGAAGACAAAAAATAAATCAAAATTGACCATCAAAACCAAAACCAAAATTGTGGACCAAAAAAACACCATGTGACACCAAAGGTCCCTCTCCAACACTATAATAGACCATCTCCCATGGAAATTAAAACCAAGATGATGGTTATACCACAATATATAAAAAATAATGAACTATATGTCTGTGTACTAAAAACCTATATGTGTTCCCAATAAAATCTTTTCCCAATGAAAATACAATAATAAAAATGAAATATCTACTTCAAGTATGAAATAAAATATATAAATGTAATACTTTCAACATGTTTTCCACTTTAAAACCAAACATGGCCCATTTCATGTTATACTATTCAAAACCACACTATATTCCAATGAGGAATTTTTTTTTCATTTTAAAACAAAAAGGTAACATTCCATTCATAAAAGAAAAAAAGAGTAAAACATTTTATCAATCTTGGCATAAAGCTACATATCTCACAATGTGAGAGCAACAATCTATGACAAGGGAAATTAAAAAATATCATACAATAGAATCCAACCAATAGTGAATCACAATCATTATCCAAATACAAATAATTTCTAATTGAAATTGGTGAACCTTGGATATCATTGATAATAAAAAACATAATAATACATGTTGGCTCAATGTGGAAAGAATGCCTTGCCTGATTACAATAATAACACCATTTCTTACTCAACTATCTTATAAAAGGAACCAACTGAGCGCTACTATCCAAAAGCAATAAAACTCAATATATCCTTGTGCTATGGGGCACTAGATAATTCATAATGTATCTAATGTAGAAATAATTCTCACAAAATAAGCACACTATTCCATGTTCCCATGTCAATATGTATAAAAATTGTCAGACAACTGATCCCAACCGAGCTTCAAATTTCATACAAATTGATAATAATAAAGCATACAATAGATATCACCAGAGTTACCCCATGGATCAATGAATTCCCTTAAAACTCTTTGATCAAAAGAATTTTAAACTGATAAACTCTATTTACACGTGAATAAAAGGGATCATGTTGATTCCAACATGAGGAAATACCATCCATTAAATATATATATATATAAGAAAAGACTATTTTTGAATGATAATTTTCACAATAATAATTTTCAATAATTTTAAAATAGTTCCCAACAATCCGCAAGCAACCTTTGACAAAACCATCATTTTATAAGATCCAAATCCAACATTCCAAAAATTTATAAATACACCATTCATCATTGAAAAACCAATATTAGAAATCTATTTCAATTATTCACACCACATGAGAAAACCAAAACCATTTCCATAAAAGTTCCAATCAGGCCAAACATCATCATCACATGCCATATCATTTTTAAAATCTAAATAAAAACATAATTTAAATCCAAGACCACTTTGAAATCACATTCATTGAACCGAAATCATAATTTAAAAATACAAAGATATGTTTAAAAATCCAATATATGTTTTAGATATCACAAATAATTCAAAAAATCCAACTAGGCATTTCATATAGAACTTGGTGTGTAACAATTAACAAAATAATTCTGTTTCTCCCAAAATAAGGGATTAATAACCACTTAATAGAACAATTTTTTTTTTCAAGTATCACATATCACTATATCAGATCAATGGGATGTATAAAAGGAATCAATACAAATATGCTTAAATTTAAATGGAATGTGTAAAGGGAAACCTACCTCAATATCACTATGCTTCAACAACACACACCCAAAACCTCCACACAATGGTTCTAAGATTCAAGATAGGCCAAGAGATGCCTTAGACAAGAAAAACCCCAAAATAAAACAAATGGAAACATTGACCGTAGCTTTACATGACCATGGGATAAGATAAAATCAAATGAAAAACGAAGGATAAGGTAGTGGGAGAAGGAGAGAGGAGATTACAGTAATGATCATTCACAAAACCATGAATACATATTATATCTAAGACAAGGGAGGAAGCAGGAGTCTGTGAGAGTAAGGAAAACTACCATAACATTGCAAGAACTAGGTGAGGAGAAATGGGGAATTTTTGTAAAATATACTAAGGGGGAAGAATGATAATTTCACTATTTTTATTATTTGATAAAATCATATGGTTTGGACTCACAATTTGGTATAATGTGTGTCAACCATGAGGAATGGTTTCTCAATGAGACAATGGCTTCCCACATGCTTACCACTTGGTTTTTCAAACCATGTGTAGGTCAAGAACCCTAACATGAAGGATCCAAAATCCCATATGGATTTCATGAGCATGACTCATGGTTTTCTTTAACTATGTGAAAATAGTGTGCTAGTGGATTGTAATCCCCAAAACCCAACATTTCCCAAAATAATCAAAGAAGAATCTATGGAATTATCTTAGAAACAAATATAATCACAAGATAACTTCAAAAAAAAACCCAGGACACTCAGAACATGAGAGAAAAACCATGATTCTAAAATGAAATAGAAAATATGATCAAATATAGAAACCTAGGTGTAACATGGATTGAATCATTTATTTGAGGGATCTTGATTCTAAGGATTCTTTCTTTATCTTACTCACCTTCAATTTCCAATTGGTGATTCCTGTATCAAGTGATTGATCATTTGATCATGTGGCCTAATGGTTGGTGTTTTCAAACGCTTTTTCATTTAATTGAATCCTTGATTTAATTATTGATTAGACATTAAGTTTCAATATAGATCCTTTAATTGACTAGATTTGATGTTTTATTTAATAAGGCATGGATTTTTGGAATAAAAACCCCCTTTTCAAAAGGATTTGAAAAATTGATTAGATTTTGAGAAATTTGGAATAATTTATAAATTATTTGAATAAATGATATGATTATTTATCCTCAAGAAAATTAATTTAATTGAATTGGGATTGTGAAATTCCTGAATTTTATGAAAACCTGTGATTTAGTTGTAAAATTGAATGGGAATATTGAAACAATAAAATTTTCATTTGAACTATAATTAGTGAATTGAATTGAATATTTTTTCATTGACTTATTGATTAATTGATTCACATATGACCTGAATAGTTAGTTGGTTATTAGAATAATCATGCTAGGACTTTGATTCGATGGAAATAGATCAGTGAAGAAAACTCTATCTAAACCAATATTTACATGATTACATTGATTGACTATTAATTGATTATATCCTAATTGCATAATCATAGGTATGTTTGTATTCACATTGATACATGAAAAAATATTAGGATTTGTGAAGATAAAATAGCTTAGAAATAATTAACCACATGGATTATGAACATTTATCTCAGTTTTGATTTTATCATTACATTAAATTGATTAGAGAGCTATTTGTATTCATTCCCTTGATTTATAAAAACATTGATCAGAGTTGTTTTGGGTACAAGTGTTAGATAGTATCATGGATAAAATTGATAAATTTGTTTTTTAAATTCATACTAATATACTAATAATTTCATAAATGTCATGTTATTTGTAAAATCATGTATTTTTACTATTCATAAAAAAATATTTTTTAAAAAATCTAAAAATCCATATTAGGATTATATTTCCATGAAAAATAAAGAAAAATAATTTTACATATATCTAATTCAATTTCAAATGGTTTTAAGTTTAGTTTTATGAAAAATATAAACAAAAAATTATTTTATTGAAAAAATAAGTTATTAAACATTAGTGTTCTTAATATTATTTACTATCAAATTCTAATTAAAAATATATAATTATTAAATGTCTTCATATCAATCTATGAAGATAAAAAATCATGTTCCTAAAAAATGATTCTTTTAAAAAATAAATATTACTTTTTTACTAAAATATATTAAACAAATATAACTAAAATTAAATAATTATATTATAATATTTAATTTTAATAAACCATTGATATTAAAATAATTATTTTAATTATATATATGACAAATTATTTTTAAATAATAATATATATTTATATTTTTATGTAAAAGATATATATATATATATTCAATATTTTAATATCATATTTTTATTTCATTATGATTTATATTATGATAAATTTACTACATAAAAAATGACGAATTTAGTATTCCTATAGGTTATATAAAAAATAAACATGTTTTCAAAGAACACATTTGAAATTAATATATTGATAACTACCATATTTATAATGGCCAATGTTTATTCATATTGTCACAACCCCCTCCCTCCAATGATACCCCAATGATGGGAGAGAGATAATGAGCCTTGAGTCTGACAACAAGTAGGCCTTCAGTTTCTAACTATCACAGATTATATAGAAATTAGAATATATGGAATCTATTACCATAAATAATATCAATTGGATTGTGATAAAATAAGAATAACCCTTATAAAAATCCATATCAAAATATAATGGAAATCTAAAACTGTTACACATGCATGTATAAATAGAACAAATATAGATAAAAGACTCTAATGTAAATTCCCAAAAGAAAAGATATATTAGTGACCGAAAAAATATCATGGTTCTGAGCTAGTAATGTAATAACATGGTCTATTTAGTCCTCTTGGAAACTTGAATATAGTTTTAGATATGTAGGGTGATCATACAAGTATACTCAGTAGGAAAACCAATGTTTTCCATGCACATGTTAAAGTAGAATACTGATGCACCTATGAGAAAACATGTGAACCAAATAGAACCTATCAAGGTATAATAACCATCCAGCCTCCCCATCTACCGGTCACAAAATCACACAAACCATGTAATATAATATAATAGTATTAACATTGACAAAGGAACCCCACATCACTTTCACACTGGTATGCTCCTCTCACAACCTACATCTTCTGTCATAACACTCCCATCTATTTAATGCACCAAAAATCCCAAACATAATGGTTAAAAAAACATCATGCATAAACAAACCAAGGCTCACTACCCCACAAGAATGTCCATGGCACACCTCTCTCAAAGACACCTGGGCTACTACCCCACAAGCACTGTTATGCCTGACTCGAAAATACCTGGATAGTCACACCTCACCTTTAAACACTTGAGCTATCAAAATAATCATCTAATACACAACTAGACCATTGGAAATCATAGCCTATGAATTAACTACATCTCTTTGAAGATATAGTTTGATGTAGTGGGTACCCAACAATCTGTACTCCTCAACAGATATCGAAAAAAAACACCCTAGTGTGATTATGTGAGTGTCAGAACAGAGTGCTAAAAAATGGGTGGGGTTAATATAAAAATAAAAATAATATACAAATATATATATATAACATCAAACACTAAATCCCATCCTTAGGGTTTTAATTCAGACAAACCATCACATAACACCATCACTTTTTGGCACCTATAACTACATGACACCACACAACAAGCCACAAACCCTTTACATATTTCCAACCAATTTCTTTTAGTAATTAAATTCATTTCATTATTTATGACTAACTATGATTAACCACACAATACACTAGTTAATTATTCATTATCCATTTTCATCCCATTATCCAATCCACCAACCCATGTCATTTCAATCATTATAAATCATTTATCACATAACTACTCAAGCATCAAGCACAACAAAACCACCTCCTCACCAACCCAATATCATGGATAAAATACCACATCACCACCCAAAAATCATGTCCAATAAATCCAAATCTCTATTCTAAAATCATGTCTAAAAAATGCCTCACTTCCTCAAAATAACCGAAAAAAACAGCCTCATCCCCACAAAATCATTGCCAAACAAACCACCTCTCCACCTAAAAACAATGACACACGAACAATCATCCTCGCCTACCCCAACCACAGATATCCTTCCCACAATCATGAACACACATCATATAAGATCAAGTCATTTTTAGAAAATTTAAATTGGTATTTTATCATACACCACATTATTTCAGGAATGTTGCCCCAAATGTAATTATCTTGGGGAAACCATTTTGTTAGAAGAATATAATTGGCTAGACAATTTCAATTTTAGATTGATATCACGAAAATAAAAACCAAATAAGAAAATTAAACATATATATCCAGCATAAATAAATCCTATAATCATCATAATTTTCTATAGGGAATCATGCCAGTACAATAATCAATATCATAATAATAATACAGCTTTAAAAACAACTCATTCAAACACCTTTTTTACCCTTCAATTTCATTTTTTTCATTTATTTATCACTAATTAATCTAGAATAACCATAAAATTAGTTAAAAATATAAAACCCTTCCCACATGATACAAAATAATGATAATTGATGGATTACCTACCTCAAAGAAGTTTTCTCGACTTGCTGCACACCACATGACGTTGAAAGTAGCCCACAAACAAACACCACACAATGAGAAAACATAGACAAACATAATACATATCCATGTACCATCAATATACAACACAATACACACCCCAATCCATAAAAAAATAATTATATTTAATCTTGAGGTGAATAATTCAAGAAAAAAAACCAAGAAGATGGAAGGAATTATTGGGGTTTTCAAATAAACAACGATCAGGACCAATGGTTCAAAGTGATATGATGAATGTGTGATTATAACGACTATTATATTTATTAGAAACATAATCCTGATTTATTACATAAAAAATTAATTTTATAAAACATGGATGACCAAGGGGTCTAGTGTGTTTTTGAATAAGGAACGTTACATAATAACTTATGACATGAAACACAACATCTTTATTGAAAACTTCCTTTACATGACCACTACATTCCCTCGCACATAGCATTGCATGGGATAACATGGAGACATGCATAAAAAACGGTGAGATATAAAGGCAAATAAGGGAGTAAACAAGGAGTAACATTAAGAATACAATACATGTTAGAAAATAGGAAAATCAACATTTCCAAAAAAAACAAGAACATACTGGAATGATAAAGCATGATAAACACAACCATGATAATCACAACATGGAAATGTGGTGACAACCTATAAAATGGTATTAGCATGATCCAGGTTTCATTGCACATGGATCAGGAGTAAAAATTCATTTCACTTGAATGAGCCTGAGTAAAACCACATTGAACTTGAAATAACATGATACTAATCTTTACCAACTATTTTGGAGTTCTATCAGGATGCACAGTTCTTAAACATTTCATTTCATCCATAAGTGTGTCACATAGATCAATCAACATGTAATCATTCAACATCATCATTTAGTAAATTTTAATGTAATTTGGAATACATACATTAATATATTTAAAAAATAATTAAATGTGCATAAATGGGAGTACACATAATAGAGAAATGGGTATGGTATTCACTACACAATGTCTTCGGTATGGAAAATTGCGATGCAATTTCGGAAGCATAATGACATGACATAAAAATTCATAAGAATGGTTGATGAGAGAGAAATGGGAGCATCATAATATTTACATGAAATGTACTGTATGGGGGTCAGATATATACATATCACAAAATATGTAATGGAATTTAAACTCATAATATAAAAGAATAGCATTAAAGTAAATATAGAGAGGGAAATCCTTTATGGAATTTTGGCATGCTAACTGGTTTATATTGGAGGCATTAATGAGAGATAATTGGTTGTATAATCAATCAAAAATAAAGAGGGATGTATGGGGGTGTTTCTAAACTAGAACAAAACATTTAAAATTTAATATAAAAGGTCATAATAATATTACAAAACATTGATAAATTGAGAAATAAAGGACTCCCTTACTTGGAAGTGTGATCCAAAAGTCTTGGGAGGGGATTGAGAGAGGTTTATTGGGAGAATGGGAAACCATGGGAGTATTCTAGAGATAATAGGGAAGAGGTTGGACTAAATATAAATTATTTTAGTGAAGAAGAAGTTGGAGCATCGGTGGGTTTATATAGGAAATGTGTGTGAATTCGTTTTTATTTAGGTTTGGGTCACCACACAATTAACTAATACAAAACACAAACCAGACCATGATTTTTTCTAATGGGTTTTTCAAAAGGGTAGTGTAAAGGATATTTTATATGAACAACTACCGAAATTATTAACATAATTGGCTCTCTTATGTAGAGGTGAGTCACACTCTCACAGAAATCATTTTGAAAAGATAAAATGTTTTATAAGTTTTGGAGGGTCATCCAATGATTTTTAAACTAAATAAAACAAACCTAAAATCATATTATAATAATGTTAAAACATTTATTTTCAAAAAATAATGTTTATAGTGTTTTTTTACATCACTATTGGGTCATTATGATCTCATAAAACACATTACATATTTCAATAGTATTAAATTTTTAACCAAAAAATCGACTGTCTAAAAAAAATTTGAAAAAAATAACCATTGTATAATTTCAATACCCTGATTAAAAAAAATATTCATTTTACCTAAATAATTTTATAAATATGTGAATTTTTACTTTTAATATAAAAATGACATTTGTCAAAAATATATGGCTTTTGACAAAATGAGCTTTCAAACCTAAATAAAAAGCACCATTATAATCATAAAAATTTTATGATCAATTATATTTAATAAACATAAATTTAGTTATAATATTTAAATAAAATTTTATTTCATTCAAAATTCCATTAATTCATCAAAATAGATTTCTTAATTAACTAAAAATTCTATTTTTTCCTTTAAAAACAATTTACAGAGTAATAATAAAAAAGTGAAAGTATATTCACTACAAAAAAATAGGGTGCATAATCATAGTACTAGGGTCTCATTAAATAACCCATTATAAAACACGCATAAGACCAAATGATAAGGTGTGCGATGGTGATAAACTCTTGTGGTGGCTCAGATAACATAGCTTGGTTGGTTACCTTTATCAACATTCCCTTCACCCGTAGGCGGTTCTATTAGATCTTGACATGGGCTTGATCAAGAGAGAACCCCAATTAATCCACCTCTTTTCTGAGTCTGAAAATTGGTTTTGTATTGTTAAGTCTACTAGATGAGTCCATGTCATCCATTGTCTGATTAAATTGGTTTTATTGAAGCCCAATATTAATACTAATCATCTGATCACTTTTCAATGACTATATTAGCAATGGTCATAATTCATAATGGTATTTTGAAATAAAAAAACCTAAAACCAACTATGTGAATATGTTTTATATAACCATTTTACACAATAATAAATTCAATTATATCAAGATTAATTTACATAATAAACAAATTGGTCGTTACAATCATCCAAAATTATGATATTTTTCCCTCAAAATTATATTTTTCCCACACTAAATTGATGCAAGTAACTCTGCTTCATCACTTCATCCAGTTCCAACATTGCATCTTCAAACATGTGGTTTCTACACAACACCTTGGTGAGGGGTATTGTCTTATTTCATAGAATTTTTTCTCTACGATCTACGATCCCCACAATATCATCATCATAGGATAGGTCATTATCCAATGGTAACACCTCTGGACTGAGTAAATGTGATGGGTCAGGTATGTACCTCCTCAAGAGTGTTACATGGAAAATGACATGTATTTGAGATAGGTTTTGTTGGAGTGCTAGTGGATAGGCCACTACACAAATGAAATCAAATATCTCAAAAGGGATGATGTACATTGGACTAATATTTCACTTCTTTAAAAAACTAATAACTCTCTTCCAGGATGATATGCTGGGGAATACCACATCTATGACATTAAACTCTATGTCTGGTTGATGATTATCAACATATCTCTTTTATGGACTTTATGCTTATTTAATGTGATGTTGGATAGTCTTTACCATCTCTACTATTTCTTCGACCATTCCCACACTTAGGAGTTTTCTCTCCCCAACATCACCTCAATATGTCAGTGTTTGGTGACTCTTCCCATAAAGGGATTCACAAGGGTCCATTTGGATGCTTGAATGGAAACAGTTTTTTATGAGAAATAAACATAGGGACATGATGATACCATCCATCTTTGAAGTCCATGAATCACTTTCTCAACATTTCCTCATGTGTTTAGATAGTCCACATAGATTGGCCATCTGTTTGAGGAGGATAACATGTACTGAAGTTCAAATTAGTATCTATAGAATGATGAAGACTCTTCCAAAACATAGTGGTGAATCATGGATCTCAATCAGTTACATTTGAAAGTGGTACTCCATGTAGCCTTACCACGTCTCTGATGTATATCCGTGCAAGTTGATCTAGTGAGAATTACTCCTGAATTTCAATGAAGTGTGCAATATTTATAAGACTATCCACAACAACCCTAAGAGTGTTGTTTACTTTGGATGTTTTCAGATGTCTTATGGAAAATTCCATTGTGATGTTCTCCCATTTCCATGAAGGTATGGATAATGGTTGAATCATCAACATAGATTGGTGCATCTTAACCTTCACTTCTGAAATACCCAACAATTTGATGTGTACCCAGTGATCTCCTTCATCATGTTATCCCACAAATTATGATCTCAAAGATCTTGATACATGATTTTATTTACTGTGATAATATATAAATTCTAACTATGTGGATCATCCTAATGTTCCATCTTTATCTCTAAAATTTATGGAACACATATTCCTTTCCCAAATCTCAAAATTCCTTCTTCATAAACACTGAACTATAAGGATTTCCCTTTTCCAATAGCTTCCACATTCTTCTCGATTCCCACATCATCGTTTTGATCATCTTTTAAACATTCCAGAATATATGGTTGATCAATATTTTGTGGAAGGATTGAAGATGTACCCTTCTTTGTTATTCCCATTTCCATCTTCATAAAATGTAACAAGATTGGATCCTTTTCAATTCTCATCAATGATCGAATCACTTGGTCCTTTCTACATAGAGTATTATTCAACTTGATCGCATTCCTAGGGTGGTAATGGATTGAGTAGTAATAGTCTTTGATCAGCCCTAGACAAATTCGATGGGGCATATTAATCACTTTTTGTGTAAATATATACATGAGGATTTTCAGATCTGGGTATATTTTACACTTCTCCCCAAAGAGGTAATGTCTCCAAATTTTTAAAGTGAAGTTCCCTATAGACAACTCAAAATCATGAGTTGTATAGTTTTTCTTATAAAATTTCAATTTCCTTGAAGCATTTTCAAAGACATTGTCCTTCTATATCAACACACCACCCAGACCATTCTTTGATGGATCATAAAATACCAAAAAAAGATCTCCACATGTGGGTAATGTGTGCACGGGCGTACTAATAAGCCTCCTTTTCAACACCATGAAGCTCGATTTGCATTCATCCCAAAAATAAAACATTAATCTCTTCTGAGTTAGTGTGGTAAGAGGGTTTTACCATCGTGTGAAATGTGTCACAAATCAGTGATGTTGTCTAGCTAACTCCAATATATGATTGATATCTGTCACTGATGTTGTCCATGTCCATCCCTTTATTGCTGCAATATTTGAAGGTTCCACATGTATTACATTACTTGTGATGATATGACCCATGAATGATACCTTCTTTAACCAATACTCACAGTTGTTGTACTTTTCATGGAGCTTATCATTTCACAAGGTCTCTAGTATAGTTCATATATTCTCCTCATGATCCAACTTGGTTTTGGAGTATATTATAATATCATATGTAAAGGATACCAAAAAAATTTCAAGGTAATATCTAAAGACTCTATTCATTATTCCCATGAATATTTCTTGAGAATTAGTGATTACGAAAGGCATTACTATGAATTCATAGTGCTCATACCTTGTATGAAAAGTAGTCTTGGTGATATCCTCCTTCATCACCCCTAAATGGAAATATCATGATTGCAACTCAACCATGGAATGTATTGTCCTCCACACATCATATCAAGCAGGTCAACAATTTTGGGAAGAGGATACATGTTCACTATCATGATTTTGTTCAGCTCACGATAATCAATGCAAATGTGAATTACCTATTCTTCTTCTTGAAAAAGAGGATTAGAACACCCCATGGTGATGCACTTAGGCATATAAAATCTATATGAAAATTATATTATAGTTGTTTATTTATCTCATCATGATCCACAACAACCAATCTATATAGAGTCATAGATATTACCAATTCCCCATGTATATGATCAATTGAGAATTCAACATCTGTTATAGGAGGAATACAGAGATATTCATTAGGAAAAACTTCTACATATTCCCTCACAATATGCATGTCTTCAAGGATAGTTTCTTCTTTCGACATAATCATCTATTCCGAATACGTGTTCTCATAGGGATGTAATATCCATGCTTGTGATGGTGGTGCTAATGAAGATTCATCTTCCTCCTTGAAATTGTGTATAATTGGGTGTCGATTCACAATATGGAGGGTGATTTCCCTATCACATGAATTTATGTTGGATCAATATAAGGAAATAAAATGCATGTAAAAAAATTCATAAATTTCCACTAGAGGGAGTACGAAGAGGATCTCTGGGAATTTGAATCCAGCGATTATGATAGGGGAGGAGTTATAATCATGGGATGAAATGATTTACCCATTATCGATACTCACTAACATCATTACTTCAATGATTTGTGGTGTTATTAGGATATTTATACTAAAAATTAGAGATAAAAAATAAAAATTAGAAATAGAATATTAAAGTAAATTTTTGATTATTGAATGAATAAATAGCATACCTATCACCAATTCATTTTCGGGGTTCACATTGGAGGTAGTGATTGAGAAATCGCATCCTTGCTTCCTTGGATGTTTGTTGGCTACCTTCGAAAACCTTTGTCTTAGGGAACTGATTTGAATGGTGCCCTGGTTTTTTGTAGTAAAAGCAATGAAAAACAAACTGAGATTCGAATGTAGGATTCCTATCTTATGTCGTATCCATGAGTTTTTCTTACTGGAAATTAATGGCTAGGTGCCCTTATCTTCAATACCTAAATCATTTCCTCATCCAATTCTAGAAATTTCATGGGTAATTCTTTCCACACCATTGGAAAGTGGGGTGCTGGATTTTATTATCACCTTTGGATTTGTCCATAGGACAACTATAATTAATTTACACTTTATGCATCTTATCCCCATGATACCCCTAAGATTTTCCGACCTCTATTTTGACTTTGAAATATCATTAAATAATTTTGTCACAGCTATTGAAGCCATGGATCGCCAGGGATGTCCGTAGGCTTGGATTTAGACCACCAAAGAAGCGGTCAACATTGCACAAAGATAGAGTCATATCATTTAATCCTTGTGATGTCTTCCTCATACACTCAAATGTATTCTTTATGTTTTTTATAAATGGAATGGATGTCTCGTTCAATCTTAAGCTGGAGGTTGTGAGGAAAATATTTGTCCAATTTTTTTCCTATAAATACTTCCATTACAAAGAATCAATTTCCTCTAAAGACATTGTATTTTGGATCAATGTATGACACTGAATAGAATCACATTCCATATGATAAGTAGCCATAAGAACATTCTCTTGATCAGAACATTGAAGGGTGGATACGATCATCTAAATGACGTTTATCCATTTTTCAGTTATTTAGGGATAAGATGATCCATTACATGTACAAGGCCTTCATCTCATGATGATACCGATAGCGATATGTTCTTTCTTGGGTGGGGGTGGGGTTGAATGTTCCTCTTGACTAATGTTTCAATTCAAATAGTGAGTTAATCAAGAGTGTGTCTTGACAAAGTTTCTGATTCCGGCTCCTATTGGATTGGGAATCTCATTAGAACTGCCATCACATTTGTCATCTCATATGTTTTTTGCCTAAGTCCTCTAATTAATAGCTAATGGATGGAATAAAAGGAATGTAGGGGGTAACACATAAATGGAAATCCAAGGAAAAATGGATGACATAAAAATATATTTTATTTCCTTAACTTATGAATATATAGGCTTCAATCAATGTTATCCATGTTCTAAATCAAAACATTTATTCTAAGGGAAATTTTATTTCATTATATTATGAATCTATAGGCTTAAAAAATGTTTCTATTTAGATGTGTTGTCTTAGGTCCACATTAAATGCTTCCAGGTGATGTTCAACATAATTATGATCTCACTATATTACTGGTGATTACACCTAGGTGCATCAATGCCACAATCACATGTACTAGTTATTACTCATAAATGTACCATTTTCATGGAAATCCAACAACTCAAAATATTACTAATATTATAGGATACAAACCTATATTTAAATTCATATATAGGTTTTTCACTGAGGTCCTTTAACCCTAATACTAAAGGTAACTAAACAAATCTCCCAAAGGAACTAAATGTTCTTTCAGATACAAACCATAGTGACCTAGGCTAGAAATTCTATTAGTTAAAATCTATTAAATTATTTAAAACAAAAACTTTACATAATAATAAAATCAGTTGGACTAATGGGTTCATTGTATTTGGATACTAACTGCATAATATGAATATTTTATAAAAATTTGGGATCGTTTTCTTTAAAATAACCATAATAGACAATATTCTAGAAATATCAATTGTTTTATTCTTCCTAATAACACATGGAATTAACACATAATAAATGGGTGATATTATATTATTAGTAAGTTAAAATATATGAAATAATAATAAAATATAATAAGTGAGTGTAATATGAACACATGGATAAAAACAATATATATAAGAAAATCATACCAAACAAATTTTAAATCATAAATATTTTCATAAATATTGACCAAAAATAAGGCAAGAATGAAAATATTGATTCAAAAAACATGATCTAGTAGAGAATAACATAGTCATTATAGTATGCATAAATTTGTTAAATTGATTTACCATACATCACATAAATTAGTATAGGGAATATAACTTTAATGATCTATATCATCTGTTTCCATGATCATTAGAAAACAATCAAATGTATGAATACATATATCATGAGATATAAAATAAAAAACATTTAATTAGATAGTGAAATTAGATCCTAACTATCATTATCCATATATATGACTGTCATTTGAAAAATAATCATTCATCAAATCAGAAAGAACACATGGAATGAAAACAAGTTTCATTCAACACATCATAAAGAACATATAGAAAGGAAATGTGTATCATATACATTTCAAATGGATTATATTATGGAAATGATTAATAATTATATAAATAATAATATAATTATAACACAATTGAATGTAATTGGGAATCTTGTGACATTATAGGTTAATATTATCCAACAAAGATAATAGGGAATATAGAATTTACACCGTTTAAATAAAGGGTATATATTTAAGATAATAATTTTCCCTATGAAATTGAGGTATGAAATATTGGTGGATACCATCAATTAATGTAATAAAAAATATAAAATTCATAAAAGAAATTAATTTGAAGAAAAATTATGTATCAATACTAAAAATTATTATGCAATAAAAAAATAGTGATATATAATTTCTCCAAAAAAAGGACATTACAGAAGTTATCTTGAGAAATAATTTTTATCGTTACATTAGAATAAAATAATGATCAAGAATAATTTATGTAAAAGTACATAGTTTTACATTAAAAAAATTAGTTGTATTTACCAATAATCACATTATAAATAAGACACATAGATGTCATTTTGGATGAAAATATATATATTAATATTTTATAAATAATAAATAATTATACTACCTTTTATAAAACCATTACACTTAATAATTATGTATTATAAAAAATTAAAATGTTAGGGAAAATATGTGTTCACATAAAAAGGGTAAAAAAGTGAGTCTTTTTTACTTTTATATTTAAATAACCCATATAAAAAAATAATTATTTTGTTAAATGTTTTTAAATAAGATTGTATTATATAAAATATCCTCAATAAATTATTTTTCAAAGAAAATAAAATTTTCAAAATCAATCATTGTATTACAACATGGAAGAATTATCGTTTCCAATAAAAAAGAATAGATGATATTGGTTTCATGTATAAGAAACACCTAGGTTAAAATAAAGTTCAACAAGAAAATTAAATATAACAGGAATATATAAATTTCCAAAAATATTAAATGGAAATTATGATATTTTTAATAGATAATAAAAATTCCCTAGATGGATTATCTATAAAAAATTATTTTTTAAAAAAATAATATGGGTAATGAAACTCTTATAGTTTGAGTATCATTTTCACAAAAACTAATTTCAAGTTGCAAATATATTTAATTGATGAAAAATTAATGAATGTAAATGATATGGATCTTAAGAACCAAAGAATATTTTAAAACAAATTTATTATGTTATAATTATACCTTATTAATGGTATCATGGGGCACATTGAGTAATAACACTCAAGAAATTAAATTTGATAAAATGAAATACTTTTGTTGTTTCCCCACTTATTCATATCCAATATAAGATCCTACATAACAAATGTAAATATCTTAATATTATATTTCATAAAAATTTTCATAAACCTAACATTTTATAAATTTTTTATAATTAATATTTATATTTACATTAGAAAGTCATTAGTTGTTATTTGTGTTGGGTGTGTGTAATTTTAATAATTTTTATCTAGTTTCGTAATAGTGGTCATTTAGTGATTATTCGACCAATGTTCATTATTAAATTTTTAATGTAGTTACTATAATATATGAATTACAATTATTTTTGGATAATTAATTTCATTTCATGAGTACATTATTCATTATCATAGAAGATGAAATCAACAAGAATAATTTTTCGGTTTCGTATAACAGATGAAGAGTTTTTTATTAAGTAATAAGTTAAATATTGATGTGAGTCTTCCGAATCCAAAAGGAATTATCTTATTATTTATATAATATTATACGAGTAATTATTTTTTCATAATCATCTATTATATAATTTCATTACATTTTTCATGTATGTGGTCAAACTGACCCAAACATGAACAGATCACTATCATTGATGATTGTAAGTATTTTTAGTTGTGAAATCATTTTAATTGGAGAATAATAATATCATTTACTGTTTATTAGTTTTATATATTATTATATTAAAGTATTTAGTAGTATTAGTGATCGATATGAAAATATTACAAAATTTTAATTAAATTTTTTCCTCATAGTATGCTTGTTTTAAATTATTGAATTAACAAGAATGATTTATTGATAATATGTTAAATATGGTGTTTAATTTCATATAAATATCGTTAATGATTACATAAAAACAATATTTATCCATTAATCCCATTCTCGTGACCATCCAATGTAATTTAGGGATAAATAGAAAATTAAAATCAATCATCCCATAGTGGAGGTAGTCTATAAATACACAAGGTGGATGATTTTTATTCCCTAGAATGGATGAATTTTATAATTTTAATTATCATTTCATAATATAAAATATGTTTTAAATATCATAAATATTTATTAAATTAAAATTTTTGACCAACTGTGTAATGTGTTTTAGGAAATCTAATCCTGACATTTGTTTTGTGTTGATAGTCCATTCACACACAAAAGTTGTAGTATATTTTCATAGTGAATGAGGAATGTTTGTTTTAATATTACAAAATAATTATGAAAACATGCTAATAAAATTATTATATTTATTTCATCATTTTAATATAGTGGAAATATTTTTTTAATGAGTGAATGAATATTAGGAAAAATAAAATTGGATAAAATGATTTGAAATCTATACCTTAGTTCATGGGTTATATCTTTTTTGAAGTGTGTCAATCCATTTAATGTGTAACATCCTGAAATTCAATGAGGTATGTATTCTTTTATTGTATATTAAACCCCTTTTTTGTTTATATTTGGTCACATACCTTGGTGACTGGGCCCTTATGTTGCACTATTTTCTTTTGGAATTAATGGTTCTAGGTGGGCTAGATGATGGATGTAATCCAAATACAAACCATGTATTAAATCAATAGTGGGTAATTAGAATAATAAACATGTGTTACATAGATTATTTGTATTGGTTCATCCATGAACCCTCAACTTCATGAAATGGGTTTTCCAAAGAAAGGAAAAGCCCGAGCATTACATGACATGTAAAGATTGAATGCCATGTAAATGACAAAATTTTATTAATAAGTAATGATGTTATTTGTGATAGAGTCCTATTTTCAATTCAACATACAATAATCTACATGATATCTCCCTCTCCAGGGGTCACCTGTTTCATTATACTCCTTCATTAGAGATCTATTTGGTTTTTCGTCGGGTGCATTGGAACCCTCTTTATATGTTCTTCACTCCACTTCCTTCATTCCATAATTTTTCTTTCAATCTCCTACTATAATATTCTACTAGATAATATACCATATTTGTAGTGATTTTATCACTATTTCAATTTTCAAACATCCCATATAGAAAAAATGTCCAATAATGGATGAATGGTCATATTTGAACCTATGTTATGTGGTCTATCTCTTCCCCTAATGACTTATTGTGTTTTTATCATGCGCTACATGTCATGCTAAATAATTTTTATATTTTACTCTATAATTTTTAATTAATCAATGTAAAAGTTATTATTATGAATAATGGGAACCTAGCTACCTGAGATACACTATGATTAGGCCTTTTACAGGACCTGATCCACCCCTATTGGCAATCCATCCAATGAGGGCCCTAATAACCCTTTTCATGATGTTTTCTAATAATTTTAAAATGTGATAATATGTGAAGGAACTCACTATCCTTATGTCAAAATCCAATTTTTTATTCTATCGATTTATTTAATTTAAATAAATCCATTAGGAAACTCAAATAATGATTAATTTAATTAATTCCTTGTTATAAGATATGAGTTTTTGATAGCTAAACTTAAATTGATATTATACATAGGTTACACAAAGCTACAGACATAAGGAAATGTTGTATGGGATCATTATACTTTATAATTAAAAATTTTAAATGGATTGTACATACATTGGGAGTGATACACTTTATGACCTAGCCATTCTCATCAAGAAACTTATCTACCTATTTATGAGTGACTATGATTCCCTAGCTGAGACCCCTAGGATTATATTTTTTTAAAGACAGTTATAGCATGCCACATGTAACACTCAGACACCTATGATAGATACCAGGGACAATCTCGGAGGGTTTTCATTTATTAAAACCTCATTGGGAGTGATACACGTGATTCCATTTATTGATCGCCATTGAAAGACTATTGCAATGTTGGGTATTATTAGTTCCCCTAATGTGATACTTGGGTTTTATTTTCGAATTCCCTTAAACAGGCTCAAGGATCATATTATTAAAATCTAGTAAAGAATTTTATATTATTAACATCGAATGTTATGATGTTATCCAAGGGAACATCCACCATGAAAAATTTCATGCTTGTGCCCAGCCTATATATTGTTAATTGCTTCATAATGACTTGGTATGATTTCAACCATATAATATCTAGTACAAGTTCACTTCAGTTCATAGAAATATGAATTAATAAAAATTTGGGAGTGTCAGTTGGGTATGTATGAGGGAGCCAGATCGATATTAAATGTATATTTATTTATACACAATAATTAATAAGGGCACACTACTAGTTTTGTATGCATATATTGAATTCACCAAGACACCATTTTTGGTGGCCTGCTGAGAATATCACTTACACTTCATGGGACACCCTTTTTACCCAAGAAGCATTAAGAATTGAAGTTTTTTATAATAGGAAGCATCCGTCTTCTGATTGTTTATTTAGTGTAATATGATATAGTATAGGAGGAGACCAATTCGATTCTCAAGATGATTATAGAGGAATATTTTGGTATTTTAATTTTTTTAGAATGTGGTTTATTACTATTCCCCCAAAATATTATGTACCAAGTTTTTGTTTAACTACTTGAAATGATCACAATAATTGTTGTATCTATTTATTATTTATCTTCTTCTTGATCATTTATATTGGTTTTTTAATATTTATTCCATTATTTCTTGTTCATTACTACTTAAAATCTTTCTCATTTATTATTAACATTGTTGAATACTCTTTATCATCATATATTAGTGTCCCTATAATCACACTAAATTCCCTCATTTCTAGTTGGAGTCCTTTAGAGTATGTGGAGGTTTACTTGAGGGCATGTAGCTCACCCTCTTAGAAGAAATCATAGTATATTTTGGTTTGGGATTCCATAATGTCGTACTATAGATTTTTCATCATTTTGTTTTACTATTTGGGTATTAGATAGGAGGACAGGTCATATTAGAATTTCGTAAAGGGATTATACCTTGGATTAGGAAACCCATGAATAGGGGATTTCCAAATTACCTAAGATGGGTTATTACTATTCTAGTTTGTTCCTGTTATAGTTGCACTGATTTCATCGATAGGTGACAACGAGGTTTTGTGATGTGATTATAAATATTGATGTTATTATTATGGGTCATTCCCTTTTTCTTGGTATGTTAGGGAGGTAACTTATCATTTATCAATATAGGCACTTTAGGTCAAACATTCCATACATTTCCCATGCCATGTTTACTTTCTATGTGCATTTCATGATGCATATAGTTAGTTAGAAGATTATATATTTTTGTGAATATGTTAAAATATTTCCTATTGTGATAAAATAATTGTATTAATTAATGTTCCCAAATAAATATAAATTTCATTTTACCGAATTGATTAATGATGACACTTTAGTTAACCTATTATTCCATATTTGAGTAATGAACCACTGGTTTTATGGAATGAAATAATGGTTTATTTGATTGATGAATTACGATTATAATTTATGAATCTTATAATTATATAAATTTTAAATGTTAGTTCATTCAGTAAAATAACTATATCTGAGCTGTTAAATCTTGAAACTAGATGTATAGGATAGGTCGCAGTTACAAGATATACCAATTATAATTTATAATGAGTATGTGCTTTATAAATTAAGAAAAACAAAACATATAACTCGATGTGGGTATATATATATCCATATAAATAATAATTTCCATAAAATATATAATTATTTAAAATGAAAATATACCACTAAATGGGGATAAAAATTATATCGTAAATGGTGCTTTCCTCTATAAATTTCAATTGAAACTCCATATACGGGATCCTCTGCAATGATTTTTGAGACCATCACCCTAACTTGACCTTATTAGTTGGTATTATACATTGTCTCTTATATTATATTGTGATCTTTTTTATCACATAGAATTATATCATTGATAATAATGATTTGTTTGAATCATTTATAAGATGGCCTTGTACCTATCATTTCATTCATTATTTCATATCTCATGTAAAATCTTATATAAGGCATGATGATGAAAATTGTAGCGATTTTCCACTATGATTTCCTCAAGTCGTATTCTATGAGGGTGGTAAAGTCCATTATATGAAAGTGTTGGGCCCTAGGATACTGGTATTATATCCTTTACTTCCACTATAGGCACCTCATTTTAATCATCAACTAGGAACCGTTGATCAATTCATAGATATATTATTTAGATTTTTGTAGTCCATATTGGAATCTTTGTCACCTAACCTTACTATGTATGAGATGACATGAGAATTATAGATGTTTTATCCTCCAACATTTTCTAGGTATGATGTTACTCAGCCATCATATTGATGGATTGAGGCCATGTTATCATTCATTGGGCCTTCAGAGATTCCTCTAGAGTGGAGGGTCAGGATCACTACCTATATGTTTTGTGATTCTGTTAAAAATTTGTTGGATTTTGTCACTCTAGATAGTCTAGATTAGGTAATTCACTAGTTATACTTATAGACAAAATTTTATGACTAAATATTTCTACAAAAATTATGTGACAACCGTTCTTGAGAGTTTATGAACCAACAACAAGTTTCTATATCAATGATGGAATATTTTATTTCATTACTGAACATTAGTGCTAAAAAAACACTTTCTGGTGATTTGATGAGAATGCAATAATTTTTTTTGTTGAAATCCATAAACCATTTTATAATAGGTGAATTTTTTCTAGTGAACCACCATTTCAGAGATAGTGAACCAGTCCCTCACCATGGAGTGGAACCCAATGGGAGTTGCCAATTTGAGCAAGAGAGGTTTATCAATTAGATAGGGAGGTGTTTTATCTAGTGGTAGGAAAAATTGTTTTTAGAGTGATCATGGGGGATGTTCCAACTAGATGACACACACAAGAAAATATGTGGTGGTTCAACATTATGGTAGGGTAGTCTATAAGAATCTGTAATGTATGGGCAACCCAATCGAGTTCATAGTATGTGACATGATGTGTCACCTTAAATGATTCTACAATGTTCTTCCTCCAATTCATAGGGAGAAGGGGTCTGTATAGACCTGAATTTTTGGCACATGATATATAGCTCTACGTTACACATGGATTTTTTCTACTACTGGTTGATCAGATCAAGGAGTTGGCCATGACCGAGGTAGTCAAACATCATAGGTTCAACACCAGTAGACCATTCATACAATAGATATTTAGATAGAATTTTAGTGTTTTAGAAAAGGCCATTTCTATACAATGCTACATAGAACTATTGAAAAGAGTCAAGGGCCTCCTACAGTATGATGTACTATTCTAGTAGCCTCTCTTTATTATCTCCCTTATTTTATATCAGTTATTTTTATAGATTTATATATGTAGTATTTATAGAAAGTCTGGGAATATATATGGAGGAATTGTACCACATTATGACCCTAAAAACACCATTATCCGTCCTATTAGAGTTTATATTCTAGAACATTGAGATCCCCTTAATATAAGGTGGTATCAATTTTTTTCGAATTCCATTCTTCTCGATATAACCAGATTTTAGTCAATTTCATAATGGAATGTCTTGTTCCTTACCATGTCCTTTTTGATTGATATCACTAAAGGATGTTATTTAGATCACTTGATATTAGTTTTTATATTCATAATGGAAAATGGGATGTCCATGAGAGTCAGGATGGACTCAATCATAATTGGATCAATGAAGTGATAGCCCAGATAGCAAGTCTCTTTATAAGAGATTGGGAAATAATGCTTATAGTATTATCTCTTTTGGTAGATTCCATCATGGAAATCTCCCTAGAATATTTTTTTTTGTTTTCCTCCCATGAAATAGGTGGAGTTCACTATTTCCCTATTTACAAGAGTGGCACTAGTGTCTATTATTCCTTTTAAGATCATACCTATAGATCTCTAGGATCTCAAGCAGAAGTTCTAACACACTAAGGAAAAGGAATTTATACTGCTCTACACATTTCCATGGGGTTCAAATATCGTTTTCTATCGAGAAGGAATATAATAACCACTGATATTGAGAAGATAACCACATATTGAACATGATTATGGTAAATCATATGTATCCATTGCCTCATATAGATAACCTCTCCGACTAGGTAAGAGGATAAAAATTCCTCCCTATGAACGATTTGAGTTTGGGATACCATTAGGTGCATGTGAGAACATTATAAATACCTAGAATATAGTTTTTTACTAGATACATCTTTTAAGATTATTTGGTTCTGATATTTTGAATTAGGAACATGACAGTAGTTTCCATGGCCTTGATAAATAATTATTTCCATCCATAACTATATTTATTTTAAGAATTATTTGTGGATAAAATTTTGTGTATTATCATACCTTACATGACCATGAAAAATACAATGATATCATGATTAATACACACATAGAGAGAAAAATCTATATGCTAATGCCCAAAAATTAAAATTTTTTATCGATAACATTCAAATCATGGTTCATAATATTTCACATACAGGATCATCTTTTGGCACAGAGAAAGTGAGAACCATGGAATCCTAGGAGTATCCTAATAATATATATGATATACACAATTCATTTGGGATATGTAGATATTACATGCATTTAAATTATTACATCACATGCCTACCAATTCCTCATACGATCTTGACTAAAAATGTTGTAATGTTCTTTTAGTCTGAAGCTTGTGAGAATTCCATTCAATAGATGAATGGGAGAAAAAATTTAACATAGATAATTATTATTCTGAATCCATAATGAGGATATACTATTTTCTATTTTTCTTTAGGAATCAGGATAAGGGACATTCTGAAGCAGGGTGATCAGGGAGAGGAGTACGGGTGTTACCAGTTGATAACACATGACTGGAATTACCCTATGCATGACCTCAAGACAACTTTCATGGTAAATGATTTATTCTATTGAAGAAATAACTATTGGGTGAGTGGTTTTTTATTTGAATACAATATAAAAGTCTCAAATATATTTTCATGCTACATGACTTGAATCTCAGGTAGTACTGGTGGGAAGATTACATGTAATTGTTCAACATTGATCTTTACTAAACACTCAGAAAGGATAATGCTTTGGAAAAAGTTCTAACCTTTAATATTGGGAATCATTTTATCCAATAGGCTAGTAGTGAGTGGATTTTGATGGTTCTATTTTTTTATATTCACCTGGAGAATTAGAAGTGTCATGGATGACCTATTTTGGTATATTGATGTGTCACCCTCCCTTTATAAATGGGTTCATTTGAGAAAGATTTTAGGTCCCAAGTGATTAATCCTATTGGAGATTATATCCAGTGAGAAACCAACTCCATGTTTCTTTGTTATAAAGGATTATATTTTTACCTTTCATGAATATATATGGGCTCTTTGGGACTTACCTGAGAAATTGATTCTAGAATCTCATGCCTATATTTTGGAATTTCACCCTTGGTTTACCAGTATCTACCAAGACATAAGACATTGGTATTGGTGGTCATATTTGATGTGGCATATTGTAGGGTTTATCACTCATTTCTCCACTTTTCAGTAGGTAAAGGATTATCACTAGTGACTTGCCAGACTTTTAAATCCTTTATCCATTCCGAAGTTGAAATAAAATGAATTCAATATGGATTCCATGATGGAAATTTATAAATTCCATAAAATATAGTGATGTAGTATTGGTGATCATCATCTGGTTGAGATATTTTATACATTTTCTACCTATTCAATAGAAATTTTCATTTAGTATTATTAGATTGATTTATATCGAATAATATTTACCCCATTATAGTGTTCCCAATTCTATAATATCTGGACTATATTCTCACATTACATCATGGTTCTATTTTTAGCAATAAAATGCACAAGGTTTACAGAATATATTGAGAACAGTATATAACCTTCAGACTGATGGGAAATCGGAGAGGATGATATGGTTTCTAGATGATATGATTCATAAATGTGTCCTTGAATTTGGAGGTTAATACTAGAAAAATATATATATCATTTATTTTTCCTATAATAATAGTTTTTAGGAAACAATTTTGTTGGCTCCTATTATGGCAGTTTACGATCAACCATGCTTTTGACCCATGTTCTAGTAAGATGCATGTATGGAAAATATTCAAAATAATTTTATCATTCTAGAGACATAAGAGAATGTACAAATGATTCATAAATCTATGGATATAGATCAGTCATGGAACAAGTGTTATTATGATCAGTGATGTAGACCTAATGAGATCATGTTGAGACATCTTGTCCTTCTATGATTTTATCCTAGATTGGTTAATATCTATATTAAGATATAGATAAATATACTACCTCATTATATTTTTCATTTTGTGATCATGTAGAGATTTAGAACAATATCCCATGGAATAAAGTTACCAACGAGGTACTATTCCATGCTTGATGTCTCTCTTGTATTGAAACTTCACCATTATCATTCAGACCTATCTAATTTGTCTGAACCTAAGGATATTCAGCTAGGGGTATATGATTCCTTTTAGTATCATCTATTACATATCTTTTATTGGAGAATAAATGTTATCCAAGAAAGGTCACTTCCTTCTTTATGAATGTTATGGAGTCATGATCATTTTTAGGATGAGACCTATGAACTAGAGGCAGATGTACATGACCAATGGTTGGAAATTATCCAGATGATGATATTTTACCATCAAAAGAGAAATGTGGTGATGAGTTGGATTGAGAAGGGGATTTTGTAACATTATATCATTCGGTGTGGGATGTTTTCTTTTTGATTTTTCTATACGCTTATTAACTTCTTCATTTCAATTTGACATGGCTGTCTGGGACAATTGGTCGGTTCGTTTTATTTATGAATAGAAATGGTTATTGGTCGGATGGAGAATAGTTGTAGACTATTCACATGGAATGTAAAAAATAAATATTTTGTAATTTTAATACATGGTATGTAATAGATACATGATGTGTAATGGATTTTTCCTAAACCTAGCTCTTTGTGAATTGGGTTTTCCACATAAAGGAAAACCATGATCATTTCAATATGTCTAAATAAGTTATTTCATATATATTCCCAGGTAAATTTTATTAAAGGGGATAACAAATCCCCATTTTCACTTCCACACAAATGAATCCCTACAAGAGCACGCCCACCATGCCTCACCTAGGGTCTTCCAATCCTCCTTTGTCTGTGCTCTTTTTTATTCTCTATTTGTTGAGTTGGACTTCAATTAGTATGATATTCACACATATTCCTTACATTATTTTCCTCACCATCTCATGCACTATTTTTTTTATAACTGATATGCCATATTTTGAGGGGTTTTCCACCTTTTAATTTTATCCAATTCTAGTTGAATCATGGTTGAAAAAATATGAGTGGTTGTCTAAAAACTTAAAGTAGGATTTCTAGCACTTTTTCCAATAGTCTTTTTTGTTATTATCTTGTTTCATGTGACATGAAATAGACATGTTAGAATTCCCTCCATAATGTTTAATTAATTAATGTAATTATTATTCTCAAGAATTATTGGACCCTAACTAATTGTGAAATAGTATGGATTCTTTTTTACATAACTTTTAACACAACTATGTGTGTACCTTCCCTTAAGGGCCTAAATTTCACTTTTTATTAAGTGGTTAACTACATTAAATTTTTTGAATTTTTTGAAGGAAATGAAATTCTATGTTTTTGACCCCTATTATTTATGCTATAGCTTTCCTTAATTTAACTACATTAATTTTTCATCATGAGTATTGTGTTAAGGTATTAATTACATGTTATATAATAAGAGATATTGATATCTAAACAAACAATGGGTTATAATGAGGGATTAAAAAGGGTCTATACCTAAGGACACCATGGATATGATCAACATTTTTTATAAAAAGAAATTGTAATTGAATTTTATATATGATGGGATTGATATGTGGTATTCCTTTTATAGGATGATCGTGTGGATTGTCTACCTATATATGCGTGATACCATCTCCCATGGGGAGACCTTAGGGATGGGATTAGTTGAAATATGGGTATACAATGTTATGTTAGATTCTCAGACCCCTATGTGAGATACCATATATGGGATCAGAGGTTGTCCATGCATTCACACCACACCGGTAGTGATACATGGGATTCTATTTAGTGATAGACTTGGGTGGACACTTACATTGTTGTGTATTACTAGTGATATAAGAGATATTCTTGGGATTAATTTTTGGATCACCTCATATGGGATCAAAATTCATCTTATTAGAATATAATGACGAATTATATATTAGTAATAAAGAATTCATAGATGTTATCTAGGGACGTGTCCACATTAAATCATATGTTTGGGTTTAGTCCTTATATTAGTAATTTATTCGTGATGAATTGTTGTCATTTCACCAAAATCATATATTTCATTGGGTCACATTAGTGTTGATACATCATACTTATGACGATTTTGGCAGTGTTGGTCGAGTATCTATGTGGAACCCAGACTGAAAATTTTTATTTCTTTATTACTTCACATTTTTTATTATTGGAACAATTATATTATTTTATGTACATTCTAGATTGTTTTAGGAATCATCTATGGTGACATATAGAAGATATCTGAAATCCTCCTTAGGCCATCCATGGAATCCAAGAAGGCATCATTATTATAGGTGTGGATAATGGGAAGCATCTAGCTTCTAATTCATGATTTTTAGTACTATGATGGACCCTGGGAGAAGAGGACAATCACTATACTTGTGATTCTAGTATTGAATTTTTTTGATATTTTTTATTTTTTAGAATGTGGTATGTCCCTATATCTTCTATATACCCTGAAACTAATTTATTTATAGATACATGACAAGATAATTATCATTTTTATTTATTTATTATTCATCTTCCTCATGATCATTTATATTATATGTTTATTTTTAATTCTTCTTTAACTTTTGTATTACTGCTTCTTATATTTCTAATTTATTATTTCCACTTTCCCATACTCATACTCATGAGAGAATATTTTCACCATATTCATGCTCTAGGCATTCAATAATAGTCTTGAGCCTTTTGAAATTGAGGAGGTATGATTGAGGTCATGTGGTCAACCATCTCAAGGAATTGATTAGTTGCTTCTGGGGAGGGACACTATAGATGGATGGTCTTCTATGAAGAAAAAAATATCCATAAGGTTTTTAGGTGAAAACATAGATCAACAAAAAATGTAAAAAATTATTTTAGATCTTCCAAAATTCTCCCTAGATCTTGTTACATTACACTAAACTACAATATATCTACATGATTGAAATCACACAGCATTGATCAATCTCCAACAGATTAGAACCATGAATCAATGGGAGGGAAGTATAATAAGACCAATTGATAATAAAAATAATGACCACTTTATAAGGAATACAAACTCTAATGAATAATTGTTCACTGATATATCACACTAAGATCAAGTGGAAGGGTCTTTTTATCTTCTAATAAGATAGAAAATTATATTAGGGCCCTATTATAGGAAATATTATGTGTTATGTGGTGGGCGTAATCTGGAATAGATCCAAACATTTCTACACTTAATAAATTTAATTGTTAATGGATCCTTTGGATTAACTATATTTCATTCTATCTAGTAAACCAAACTATTTAATTTCTTTTATATTAGTTTTATGCTCGATTAACCCCTCTTACATAGGTAAAGCATCTTCAATTCCCCTTGAATTAATTCCCTTGGTGATTATATCCACATTTTTGAAAAATATGAAGTTGTTCCCTAACTACATCATCATCTTCATTACTTGAAATATTATAATACCATATCCTTCTATTATTTGGCTAGTCATGGTGTTTTTTAGGGTATATGTTGTTATTCATAACTCTTTATCAATGGGTGATCATGGACACAATGTTTTTAACACCACAAACTATCCCATTTCGGTTCACATTTGAAAAATAATTGTGTTTCCATCACATCCATTATAAACATAGTTTGTACTTTCTTGATTCATTCCTAAAACAAATTAATTTATAATGACATATCTATTTTTATATAATAATTTAATTATGAAAATTTAACACCCCAAAATTTTAAATGAATACCATGTTTGATAGCTTATGATTCATAGAACATCGAGCTTAAACGAACTCCAAAATATAATTATTTTAACATAATAATTATAAAATAGATATTAAATTTTAAGGTGAGAATATTATTGACAATATAAATAAATAAATATAAAGTTCACTTTTATTAAAAATTTAATTGTTATTAGTAAAAAAACACATTACTTTTAAGTAACGTGATTTTATTATTGAAATAAATGTTGTCCTTAAATTGATATTTTTAATCCATTCTATGATAAAAAAATATAATTAGTTGTTTACACTTTTAGAAAATATATTTTAAAAAATATAATTCCTTTTTTTACTCTAAATTCTGATATAATCTGAGGGTCTTTGTTTTGAATTTTTTAAAATAGTTTTTGATAGTGTTAGAAAATGAAAATACTGTTTTTATAAAAAAGTGTAAATCATATGAAATAATTGTCATAGGATAATTGTTTTTAATTTACTAACCCTTATTCATGGTCAAAATTTATTTAAATAGTTAAATAATACATAATTTTATACATTTAGAAACACATGATTAGATGTTTTGAAAACCATTATTTTAACCTTAAATTTTTTTTTCACAGTTATACATGTAACATATTTAGAATTAATTTTTATCACTTTTATATATTTAATCATTTAAAAATAATTCCATATTTATAATCAAGTGGTCCAAATTATTTTATAAGGGAATTATAGTTTTTATAAATAATAAATTTATCATGGTAAAGAAGAGGTTTATCATAGTACATGTAAAATAATGTAGGGGTTAAAGATAAATGGTAAAAGCTTAAAATACATAAAAATGTACAATATTAAATGTGTGGTTGATGTTTTTTTTTACCTTAAATAAAATATATAACATTGATTACCAGAAAAATTCAATTTATTTAATTAAAATAAATTTTTTAATATTTAAATAAAAAATATTCATTATTTAATCCCTTGAAACAACCCCTCCTCAGATATAATTACCACTCCTTGTCAACCCCTTTTTTCAAAAAAGCATTGAAGCTATTTAAATATCTATGAAAATAACTCCTACCCTGTCTCCCATGTCAAATTAATAATGGTATCACCAAAATTACAATTCCTTGTTCCTTAATCCCCCCATCAAGGTAGAGATATTCAAGATGTTAGTTTCTCAAACCACTTCTTTTAGTTATTTTCTTCTTCAACTTTCTCCTAACCTCCTTCAACCATAAAACCATAATAAATATATTATAATTTATATTATATAATTTTATATTTATTATGAAATATATTATCTCTATCCCTTTTCTTATCTTCCCTTATTAAAATAAACAAAATCATTTTCCAAATTATGGTGGTTAACGATCTTCATGGATAATGATTTTTTATTTTAAATTAACACCTATAAAGTTGGTCATAAAATAATTATTATGGTTAAATAATATTATAATAGGTATATAATAACATATTTCATTTTATATGACTAATATCTATATACATAATTTTAAATAAAATAAAACTATTTCATGACGGTTGGAAAACCCACCAAAATAAACTAAACATTAATCATTATCATTTTATCATACAAATCATCACCATAACAGAAATAAATATGATTTATTTGACTATTTATTCTTATATAATTTCATTAATACCATTTAATTTCACTACAATATTTGTTTTTCTATTATAATATATCTTCCATAATTATACATAACATATCTGACCATAAATCATTGAAACGAACACACTTGAAACAATGAAAAAATGAAATATTATTGACAAATTGGGAGTAGGATGTTATAAAATTATCAACTAATTTATTATAAATATGAATATAGTTATATAATATATTAATAATATTCTTCAATCCAATACACTAGAGGTTTGAACATGTTTTATGGAAGTCAAACCTGAGGTGGGATATTATTTATCACAGTTTCCATTCATTGGGTTTAACATGTTTTTCATTGTTTATGCCATGTTAATATTGTGGGTAGAATAAATTTTGATTATATTTTTTTATTTCTACTGGTTTTATTTTGATTTATATTATATATATATAATCAATCCATTTTATTAATTATTATTTCAATGACACGATTTTTTGTAAATAACATCATCTCAATTTCGTTTTATTGGGACATATATTGATGTTATTCACCTATATTGACTTATAAGGTGTGTATGAGGACCCATAGACATGTTATGTCCTAAATGTTTTTACTATAATGATATTAAATTATTTTTTAAATATTATTCATTAATGGGTAATATGACTAAACTGATTACAAAGTGGTAGGGGTTTATTTTACAGTCTTTTTCAAAATTATTTAGGATTAAGTCTTTGTTTGGGGGGGTTTCATCGTCAATATCAATGTTTCAAAAAAACTATTTTAAATTTTTTTTACTAATATAAAATAATTTTTAATTTATTATTTAATTATTATTATTTTCATAAAATAATTTTAAATGAATATTTTTTTGATATTCCAAATAAGTTACTTTGTGAATTTTCTAACAAAAATATGAATGTGATTTATTTTTTAAACATATGGTGTTAGAAAATTTTCAAAATTAATGATTCCTTAATGATTTGAGGATTTCATAACATGTTTATAAGGTTATATTCAAATATAATTTCTTTCATTTATAATTTCACAGACTTTAAAAAATATTTGATTTCATGTGAAAATTAATATTTTTCTCAATAATTTTCCACTGATCTGAAAAAATTATTTTTAACTATATCATCATAATTTTGTTGAATCATATGTTTAATTGAGGTTAATACCTTATGATATGATCTAATATATTATATTTATTACTTTATGTTCAATTTGACATAAAATATAATATTTTGTCATTCATAGTATTTTTTCGATGGTTTATGAAAATGTTTATTGATTGAGGAATATTGAATTCTATGATAGTTTGAATATGAATAAATATGTAAATTATGTTTCAACCCTTTCACATAATTAATTAATTAGACTTATTATGTGATGGGTGTGGCCTGCAATATCTCTAGATGTATAAGTAGCTATCATGAGCTGAACTATATTGGTTTTTGGACAAGGGCTTACCAATTTAAATGATTCTTGGAATGAAGTATTAAATACATAATATTCTTAACATGAAGCACTAATAGTATGTTTTACATGCTGAAAATTGTTCATTCCATAATTATTTATATAGTTATCTATATTAAATTTGACAATTTGTATAGTTATAATATCCATGGTTATGTTTTTTAATTCGTGTGATTATATATATGGAATTTGTTGGTCATATTTTATTCTAGATATTTTATGCTCATGTAGTGGATTAAATGTCATTTTTATAGTAATTTATGTTTCCATATTTGTTTGTTCTTATTTATGATTGCATCTACTATATACATACCCTTACGGAGCATCTGTTTGCATTCATTTATTATGTTTTATTTTTTCGCAATATTCCTTGAAGTTTATTTTTATTGATATATAGGGTTAATATTGGAGATTATAGTTGTTCTAAAAAAATTACAATATTTAATTTTTAATTTTCAATTATAATTTATGATAAATGTATGTATATATTTTTCCAAAACAACTAAACTGTTTAGTCATTTGGGATACACTTACTTTTATATTATGCCAATCTTATAATAAAAACATTGGAACTAGGATACTAGAATCATGAGCATTTTATTTGAAATCAGAGGAAGCTTAGTATATTCCTTGGGAATTATACTTAGTAATTAAAATATTATTGAATGAAACCCTATAACTGATTTTGAGGATAAGTATAAGTATATGAAAATATATTATAGATTTGGTAAAGACCATAAATAACCTAGGTTAAATGTAAATTTTAATAAATTGATAAGATTTAATGATTTAGACGTTATATAAATTATTATTCATTATTATGAGATAAACAACTATGATTAGTGTTTCTCACACTGTGTTTATTAGATTTAGTTAATGGATGGAAATTGATAGAATTGTGTTAATTATGTATGTGACAGAAAATGTGTTTTCTAGAGACCATATTGTATATTGAATAGTGTGAATAATAATTTTATTATTCCTAAATAATTATCATGATTTATGATTAACATAATTTACCATTACCAACTCTTATATCCAAAAATGAATAGAAGGATAAAATTCCCCAAAACCACAGGTGGAGGAGATCATGGATGAATAGAAATGATGTTCCATATATTCCAATAAAGTTAGAAGTATCACCCTTTATAATGTATTAGTGGAATAAGGAAATGTTTTGGGTGTGTAAAAAGACTAAAATAAAGTAATTTCAAAGGAATAAAATGAAATTATTGGTTAATTAAATAGATGAGAATACTATCTACCCCAAGGAATCAGTAATAGTTGAATGTTTTAAATGTGGATGGTATTGGAATTATTAAAATAAATGTACTTGGATGAATGAATATGAAGTTTGAATGATTAATGGTTATATTTAGGACTATGAGGAGACTACAAATGATATATAAAAGGAAGGATGTATTAATGAATAAAAACGTTATTCCAAAATAATGGTTTAAGAATATAGTGTAATAATTAATGTGATTATGTATTTTGATCCAATATACATTTTTAAAGGATTTTTTTTGTAATCCACAAAAAATTTATAGATTATACCACTATACTATTTTCTAAATGATAATAATTAATGTGTAGAATGGTACCAAAAAAATGATTCATTCGAAAGGTTATCATATTTGAAAAAAATGATTAATGGAAATGTGGTTCTTAATATGTGCTTTATGATGATATAATCATAAAGATATGATTATAGGATAGCTTTCGGGACCAAAAAATTGTTTCTATATTTGGTTGTTTTTGTTATTATTTGTTTAGTTTAAAATATTTTGGGATTTAATGAATATATTTAAAAATCTATGTTATATTTAATAAATAAGTATGAATTCCTTTTTTCATTATATTTTTATAGAAATTCGAGTGATTACCATGATTTTAGAAAATATGTGATCAAGGTTTTTACATGTGAAATTATGAGATACAATATGGGGGATTAATGATATGTTTATTTAGTGACCCTATTTATACTATATTTGGGATTTTGAATATTGAAAAAAATATTTTGGAGGAACATAATGATTAAAAACATGTGTAATGTTTAACGTCAAAAACTAGATATTATTGTTTTTCGTTAAAGTATGATTTATCATATTAGATAACATAGAATAACCATATTGGTTTAATTAAACACTTAGATGCTGAAGGAATGAACTTTTGATATTACTATTTCTTAGAATTACTTCTTACAGGAAAACATCATATTTAATATCGATCTCAATGGGAAATAAATTTAGGACAATAGATTGAATAATAACAAATGGATGAGATTATAATTAGGATATGGATTGAAATTATGTATGATTAATTTTTTTTAAGATTTATATGGATTATAAAATAAATACTCACATCTAGGAAGAGGATTTTGGTACAAAAACAATACTCGTTTACTTATCATACAGAGAAATAAAATGTCCCTTAATTGATCATAGAATTATGATTTTGTGATGGTTAACTATTTGATGATCATGTTTTCAATAAATATACATCATATATTTATTGTTATATTTATATTTCCTGTTCATTTTTTCACTATGCACACTAATTTCATCCTATTCAAAAACCTAGTTTTCTGGTGACCTCCACATTTTCCTTTCCCTGTTTTTAAGAAGATATTTTATCAAGCATTTTAAAGATGAGTGTTTCCAAAAATGAACTATAAAATATAAAATATTTTTATAATATTAATTTTAATGTTTTAGGATGCAATATATTTAAATATTAGAGAATGTTACACCCTAAAATTTTAATATAACACTACGTTCGGTAGCTTATGCTATATAGACCACTGATCTTAAACGAAAGCCAAAATATTAATTTTTTAAAATGATAGTTATAAAATAATCACTAAAATGGATGTATGAAATGGATTATCTATAATATGAAATAATTATTAGGTTAATATTCAATATTTCTTTAATTATTCATAGGAAATGAACATGTAATTTTTAGAAATTTCAATTTATTCTTTAAATAAATGTTAAATTTAAGAGGAATTTTGTTTGGATTATATGAGATAATAAATTTAAATAATTTTGAATCATTTAGAAAATTTATTTTAATTAATAAAAATTGTTTTTATAATCGACATATCAAAATTATGTTGGTTTATTTATTTGAAATTTTATAAAATGTTTATTATTGTGTCAAAAAGAGAAAATACTCTTTCATTGAAATATTATAAATTATGTGAAATAATTGTTATATGATAATGATTTTAAAAATATTAACCATTATTATTTATCAAAAGTTTTTATTTAATACAATAATTGAAATATTTTATATTTATAAACAATGATTAATATTTTTAAAAACACGAATTTAACCGTAAGACACTATTTTTATGAGTTATGCACGAAAAAATATAGAATTGATTTTAATTAATTTTATAGTCGGAATAATTTTAAATGGATTAAATATATTGAATAACGATGTAAAATTAGGTTATATGTTCATTTTCATTTTTTGGAATAAAAAGTTTACCTTGGTAAATAATACATTTACCATACTGTTGGTAAAAATATATAGGGTGTAAAGTAAAAACATAAAAGATTAAAATATCAAAATAATAAAACATTAAATTGGTGTTTTATGTTTTTATTGAACTTAAAAATCCATTGAATATTTAATTTTAAAGTAAATTAATTTCAATAAATATTACCAAAATGTGGTTGGGTTTAAATATAAAACAATCATATTATTAAATAACTTAACACCACCCCAAATCAAGTATTAATACCACTCCCCACAAACCCCTTTCACATAAAAGGCCTTAATAGTCTTAAAATATCATCCAAAACATATCCTACCACCTATCCCCATGTCTATGTTCTGCTGGTATCACCCAAACACAAATTCCATGTTTTTTAAGGGTCTCCTCCAAGGAGGTGATATTCATGAAGAAAATTTCTCAAAACACCTCTCTTAATTTATTTTCCTCTTTGGAATTATACTAAACTACATTAACCATAACAGAATAATATCTCAATTATAATTCATATAATATAATTTTATATTTATAATGTAACATCTTCTATATGTCCCATTTCTCATCTCCCCTAACTTAAAGAACCAAAACCCTTATCCAAATTATGACGGTTAACAATCTATATAGAGAAAAACTTTTCTCCATTACCTCCTTCAAGGATGGTCATAAAAGAATTATTATTGATAAATAATAATCTAATATTAATATTATAACTTATTTTTTTTAGGGAACTACAGTATTTACATAATATAAAATAAAACGAAACTAGTTCTTCGTGGTCAATAAAAATAAACAAAAAATTAATCATTTTCATTTTATAAAATGAATCATAATCATATATGAATGAAAAATGATATGATAGACTATTTTTCCTTTATTATGTTCATTTATAACATTCCATTTCTAATTTTGAGTTTTTTCATTTGATAAAAAATTTCATAAATATACAATAGAGGACCGACCAAGAATCATTTTAACGAACGCACCAAAAACAATCAAAATAATGAAATATTATTAATGAATGGCTAGTAAGATGTTATAAAAGTATTATTTAAGGAATTTTTAATATGAATATATTTATTTAATAAATTAATTTCATTATTTAAACCATTATACAAGATGTTTGAACTCATTTTAATGAGGTTGTTCCCAAGCTATGTCATTTTTAACACATTTTCCAATCATTGGGTAAAAATTATACTTCATTGATAATATCATGATCGAATATGTGTGTAGTGAATTATTATTATAATATTTTAGATTTACAATATTTAATGTTTATTTACATTGGATACAATTAATCAATCAATTTGATTAATGCTCACTTGTATGATATAATATTTATAAAGGACTTCATCTCAAATTTATTTTTGTTGAGGCATATTTTGATGTTAGGAAACCACATTATTTTATAAGGTTTATATAACTACCCATTGAAATTTCATATCATTATCTAATTTATTACATTTTTATTTAATGATTCTTTAAATTTTATTCTTTCATTGGGAATATGATTCTATCGATTACAATGTTGTAAGGTTTTATTTCACAATATCTTTCTATATTGTTTATAATTAACTATCTATTGATGAATATTAATAATTAGTAGCCATATTTTTTAAAAAAAAATTCAAAAAATTATTTATTATTATCCATTTATTTTATATATCCATTTTTTACACATGATTCACTTTTTAAAAAATGGTTTGAATTTTTTTTGTCATTCTCCAAATGAGTTACTTTTTAAATTTATATATAAAAATACGAATTGATTTCTTTTTAACTTATAAAATATGAGAATATTTTCTTATATTCATGATTTCCTAGTAATTTGAATATTATTTTAAAATTTAATATGGTTCTTTTTAAATACATTTTTTCTTTAATATTTACAATGGTTTTGAAAAAGAAGTTATTTCATTTGAAAAATGATATTTTCCTCATGAATTTGTCAATAATCATAATAATGTTTTTTCACCATTGTCAAAAAAAAAATTTGAATATTAGGATTCAATGAGGATAATATCTTTTGATATATTCCTTAAAATTCTATTTATTTTTTTATTTTTAGATTTACCGGGAATGTATGTTTTTTCATTCGTTATATTTTTCATGGTGGTTTCTGATAATGTTTATCAGCTGGGGAGAGTTATTTTGTTTTCTAGATTTAATATGAATATATATGATGGGTATATTTACCCTCTTTCATATGAGGTATTAATTTTAGTCAGTATTTGGTGGTTGGGGTATTCAATATACCCTCTAATGCACTAGCAGGTCTCACAAGGAAAACTGGATTGGGTTTTGGCCATGTTCTTACCAATTTATTATATTGTTAGCACAAAACCTTGATGATGATTGATTCATGGAATGAATCCATAAAAATTTTATATTCTTCTAATGAAGACTTTAATATATTCCTTAAATGTCTAAAATTATGAATTACTTCATTATAAATTTAGTAATTGATATTCCATGTGATTATTCGATTTGTTATAATATCCATGGTTATGGTTTCTAGATCATTGGATTATTTTGACAGAAGTTATTGACCATATTTTTTTAGAAATATTAAGAACAATTTTCTAATTAAATGGAATGTATTTCTATTATTTAACATTCCTTATTTTTTATATTCTTATTTATGATATCCTCAGTTGTATATATATTGTTACTGATAATCTAAGCTCACCCATATCTTATGTTTTCATATTTCCCAAGGATGCTAAGAAGTTTATTATTATTGAAATGAATGGTTATCCAAGGAGAATAATGGTGTTATCAAAGTGTTTACAATGACATATTTATTATTTTCAATTTTAATTTATGATTCAAGTATGTATATAGTTTTCCAAAACAAAAAAATGTTCTGTTATTTGGGATGAAATTATTTATATATTTACCCAAAGTAATAATGTGACCACCACCGTTGGGCATCAATGGGTGGTGTATTTAAATTAAATATGAACCTAAGAATGTGTTACCCCATGAAACTATCAGATTCTCTTTTAGTTCAAACTAATATAATCTCGGTTAAATCTAGATTTATTTAGGTTGGGTCCTCTCATAATCATTTACATAAATACATAACCTAATAAATCCTTCATAATGAATTTTTAAGAGAATTAAATTAACTAATTAATATCTCATGGGAGTGTATATATATATATATATGTTTAGTATTTTTTCAAGTCATCATGAATTAATACAATGATCATGATTATAAACAACAACCTTGTTTCATGGTTTGTAACCCTAGCTATATCTATTCTAGATCCACATACACTGACCAATTTATAGACATGGTTGTTTTTCATGGACAACCAGTTACTAAAAAATTTATTATATTTTAGGATACCATCCTTTAATTATATTCTTATTCATATTTTCACTACAGTTCTCTAACCCTAACATTAAAATGGGAAAAATTTATACTAATAAATGACTAAACTATTCATATGATAACAACTATTGATACAGAGGCTAAAATTATATAATTTTTATTCCTTTAAATGATTTAAAAGATTTATTTATAAAAATAATAATATTATAGGGAAATATTGGTTCAATTCCATAAGAGACTAAAAAAATAATTATTATTTTAAAACACATTTAACCATTTATCCATAATGTAATGACATTATACCATCATATCGATATCTATTTTGTAAGACTCGTCCTCCGAACCTAGATAATGAAAACATAAGAAAGAGGTGTACTTAGATGCTCAATAAGAGTAAAAATAAAAAAAATATAAATCATTTATCATAATTGAAAATAATATTATATCATCGGTAAAATAAATATATATAAGAATATTATACCCAACATAGAATTGGTCATAAATCATGGCATAAATATTGAAATAAAATAATACATGTATCAAAAGTGCAAATCTATAAATATTATCCATGAGATCATAATATAGTATTGAGAATAAGAATAAACCAATTAAAAATCATTAAAATATAGCACATGCATTCATATATGGAACATAACATTCATGATCTGTCACATTAGTGGCCATGATTATGATAAACTAAAATGTACTCGGAAATACCTATATAATGCGATAAAAAAAACAAACCAATTCATTGAAGGGTGATATAGTTCCTCTCTAATCATTATCCATAAATATGAGTTTCATATTAAAATAAATAATTCAATATGTAATAAAGATCCCACAAAATGAAAATGACTTCCATATTCTATAAAACACGATTCAAATTAGGAAATCATTCATAATTCTATAAATTATCCTAACATGATAAAACCAGGGAATGTAAATGAGTATCATGTGACATTCTAAGAAAATACCATTCAATAATGGAAATAAGGCATGCTGTTTTTACATTGTATAGATAATGTGTACACGATTATGATAAAATTATTACCCAGTAAATCATTATATGAAATATTGATGAAAATCAATCAGTTAAATGAATTGCTAATAGGATATTCATAGATAAAAGGAATTTGGGGAAAAAATATGGTTCAAAAAAAAGACCAGGGCGAGAAAAAGATAGTAGTTGGTTATTTATCAAAAAGAGAATGAATTTTCATAAGTTATTCAAAGAAAGAAGTTAGATGGTTTCATTTGAAAAATATCCTTAATCAATCATAGTGTATTTCATTGAATGTTTATTTAGATAAAATTTATTTTTAATAGTATTTGGAAAAATCACATTTGAAATAAGAAACATCCATGATGTGTTCAAAAAATATTTTAGACAGAAATATTTTATAAATATAAAAGATTAATTTTTTATTATAGAAAACTATCAAATCATATAAATAAGTATCCTGGAAAATAAAAAATATAGATAATGATAGGTCTTCATATGGATGATTTAAAAAAGAGACTCTTTTTACATTTTGAATTAAATGAACCAAATTGAAAACATTGAAAATTTATTTAAAACATTTTTAAGAATATTAATTATTATATAATGAACCTAATTAATTTTTTTTCATATATATTGATTTATTTAGAAAAAATAAAATCAATTATGAGATTTAAAAATGGAGGTTTCCTACTGGAATGAAGATATATTATTACCTTCACTTATAAAAAAACTTTAGAAAAAATAGCAGTCAATTGAAAATGAAATATTTAGGGAACATATAAAATCCATTGAATATATAATGTAAATTATGATAGGAATTATAAACATAAAAACTATATATATTTATTATCTTTAAAAATAATTTTTTTTTAAAATAATAATTTCAACGAAAACCTTAATGTTTGATCAAAATATTGATCTAAAAACATTCATGGGTATAATTTGAATCAATGGAAATTTAAAGAAACTAAATGTAATTGATATGAAAACCCCAAAAATATGGTAAAAGTCCTTTATTAGGAAAAATTCATATCATATGAATTGTATCATGGTACACATTAATAAATAAGTATGATGAAATTAAACATGATATAAGGAACCCCTTACCTAATACCCTACATATTCAAATGCACTATATGATCTTGAAAAATAAACATAAATATATTAATAACATATTTATGAACCATTTTTATATACATAAACATTTATAAACATCATTAATAATTATTATCTACATTTTAATTAGTTACATACTACATATTTTCAATATTGGGTGTGGGTCAAGATTATTGTTTAGAACTAACTTCAGAACAATTGTGATTCTATTCCTTCTATTCTCAACTATCACTATTCAAGGTCCAATAAAATTACTATAATGGAAGAGTTATATTTATATGTGACGTCTAAATTACCATTCATTAGTACATTATTCTATATTATAGAATATGAGATCATCGTGAAACATTTTTCAGTGATTTTCAACCTATGATTGGTGTTTTCACAATTAACAAGTAAAATATTATTATATATTTGGAAAAGTATAATAATTATTTAAATATTAACATCTTATTATACTAGTAATTAGTTTTTCATAATAATAAGTGATATAATTTCATTGCATTTTTCAATTTGGTTGTCAAACCAAACCAAACATGAACATACCATGATTATTGGTGATGATGATGTGATTTAGTTGAAATATACTTACATTGCAGAAAAATGAAATAATTTTGTGTTTATTATTGTGATATATCATAATAGATTTTTTTTTCTAGAAATATGTAATGTATATTAGAAAATTACGTAATTTTAGTTAATGATTTCACTCTTAGAACCCTTGTTCTATATGAAAAAATTTACAATAGTCGTTTGTTCATCATATCATTAATAAGTTCTTCAATTTGTGATACACAAACCATAATGATATAATAAAAAAAACAAATATCTATTAACCATGCTTTCATGACAATCAATGTAATGTTCTGATTAATATAAATTGAAAACCAATCATCCAATGGAATCTATAGTCCACAAGTATGCATGATTGTCAATTTCATTTTCTATAGAACTATAGAAATGAATAAAATGTTTTATCACTTAATAATATTAAATAAATTTTAAATATCATAACTATTTGTTAAATATAAAATTATACATTTATTTTTAATGAAATTAAGGAAAACTGATCATTATATTTTTTGGAGGTGGTAAACCGCGCACACACAAATGTCGTTCTTTCTTTTTTAGGGAAAAAAGGAAGTTTGGTAAAATATTATAACCTAATTAAAAAAATAAAATTATAATAATTTTAATAATGTTATCATATTAATATAGTAAAAAATATATATGAGAAATAATAAATACAAATAAGGAATATAGTAAATGGATGAAATGATTAGAAATCTATACCTCAAAAATTTGGCTATCTACATTGTAAAGGAGGTTAATCCTTTGGGGGATGATATTTTAAGAAGACTAGAAACTGATTAATGTTTATAGGATTTATATGTATAGTTTTATATTTTGTATTGTATGAAATTTTGTGGGTTTAGTGTTAGGTTAAATTAAAAGAGGAGTTACGATTTTATAAGGGAACAAGAATGGAATTTTTGTAAATACCCTAAATTTTTCAGTAATTCAAATTCAATATATTGTAAAATGACTCCAAAAGTAATAAAATATATATGTAACAAGAGATATGGTTGATACACACTTCAAAAACACTATTAAAACATTTTTAAACATGTTTGTTCATTTATGCCTTAGGTTTTGCATTTTTATCATTATGGTTTTCATCATAGTAACTAATTTCTATCTATGTAAATTTTTCGTAATGTATAAAAAAAATATTCTCTATTATATAAATTGGAAGATATAATTAAAATTTTTAATTCATTTTTTGATTCATTTTTTAAATGGATAAATATCAATTTTAAAATACTAGATGAATAAAATATTAAGAAGAATTTTTGTAAAAATATAACTCAAATTTTAAAATTTAAAATACATGTTTATAAAATAAAGAAATTTAAAATTATAAAATCATTTATAAAATGAATTTTTATATAATTTTTTTTTCATAAATTTAAAATTTAAAATTTATCAACAATAATGTCAAAATAGTATCGTTTTTGTAAAAATAATATTTTTCTATTTTCACCTAAATATAAATGATATTATAAATTTTTTTAAAAAATAAAAATAGATTTATATTTCCCTAATAATGTAAAAAATTATTTTTTATTTAGCTAATTAATATTCAATAATATATAAATTTTGTTGTTAAATAGAAATAAAAAAATAAGCAAAAACACTTCTTTAATTCAAAATTGAAATTGTTAAATATTAGTGTTCATAATATTTTATCATATGATTCTATAAGGTAAATTATATAATATATTAAATTTTTTATATTTAATATATTAGGATGTAATAAATAACTCTTAACAAAAGATTTATAGTAAAAATAATACCATTCTTCTAAATATTCTTAAAAAATACCATTAAAATTAAGTATTAATATTCTAAAATTTAATTTTTAAACTCCATTGATATTAAAGTATTTATTTAAATATTATATACACATCATATCTTCTTTTTAAATTAATAAAATTAAAATTTAGATATAACTCTCTATATATATATGTACTATTTTAATATCATATTTTTATTACATTGTGGGTTATATTATTTAATATTTACTACATAACAATAAACATATTTAGTATACCATTAGTATATATAACCGACAAATATATTTGTATTAACTATATTATGAATAACTATATTTCCAATAAACATGTTTATATTGACCATATTTCATTTCTATATATAGACTCACTAAATCATTCATTCATTCAACTCTCACATGGCACAACATAATTCATATTTCATATTATAGATTTTATATAATTCTTTTGCCTTTCATGGTGATCTTATAAATTATATGTTTTCTTTGGATATTTTCAATCCTCAAGGAAGATGATGATCGCAGAGATTTTCATGTCATGAAGACATTATTATTTTCTATATATTATCCCTTATTGATTTCTTTAAATTAAATGGATGCACATAATATATTGTGATTATTAATTCAAATTGTAAAATATTTTGTTTTATGGGATTTTTTTAATTTCGCAGTGTTGTATTAATAAATAGTATTTTTTCTTTCTTATCTTATAAGCCTCATTTTCTAATCACGTTTCAATATTTTTTAAATAATAGAGATACATTATTTATTTTTTTACATAAATAATAATATTATTATTAAAAATATCCAATAAAAACAGGTGTTACAGTGTGAATATGAATATAAATGTCTGGAGACTTAGGAAGGATATGAGGATAACCATTTTTCCAGTTTTAATTTAGCGAGCTGAAAATAAGTCAGTCAATAGTTGTAGAATAACTACACTAAATTCTGATTTGGTTTACCATGATATGTTCCAAATCAATTCTTGAACCAACTAAATATCGGTCATCTTTTTTAATTTATCATGGACTACCATGGTTTCCACTAAAATAATAGATACTCATTCCATCTAGAAATTTCTGCATCTGAGTGATTAATAAAATCAACCTTAATAGTAGTATTGAAAGTAATCGTATCCTAGAAAACAACCAGAAGATCTAATTCATATGTACAATCTGTAGAATTTTCATTCCAAATTCATTCACAAAGAAGTTGAATGAATGAAAACTAATGATATTAAAATGATGAATCAAATTTATACTATCCAAAACATTGATAATCAAGTAGGGAAGATTTTACAAACACTTTGAGACAGACTATTAGGTATATTACCCTAAAACAAAAAAAATATTATGTAGTAGTATGATAAAATGGTGATAGTGAGAAGTGGATGATATATTGAGTTGATAATCCCATGTGATGATGAAAATAATATATATTAGAAGAAATAACAAGTATAAAATACTGAGGAAGGATATGAAAAAATCAATATATGTTAAGGATGGAAGTACATTTTTATGTGAAGAAAAAAATGACTATTGAAGGGTAATTAAAAATGAAAAAAGAAGGTGGAGTTAAAAAATCAATTTAATAACCAAATAATGAGAAAGAATATTTAGTTTTTAAAATATAAAAATACCATATCACATTCTTACATAGGATGTGGAAATTGAGAGTGTAATAACAATATAATAAAATTTTTGAAATTTTAAAAAACCTCAATTTCAACATCCTTTTCATGAAATATATATCTCAAATATTAATCTATGAATTTTTTTTATGAAGGATAAATTCTAAAACCAAAATAAATATAGACGATTTCATATTTATCTCCCTCATTGAAGAATGGTCTTTGGTTTTTTAATAAAATATCAAACAAAATATGAGGGACACTATTTTTTTCTTTATTCCTTACACCATAACTTCTTTTAATTTTGAGAATGTTATTTATTATTTGTGTGATAGTTTTGAAATTATATTTAGGATTTTATTTCAAAGCTTTGGGACATATGACCAAAATATTAAAGGGTATATTTATTTCAATTGTACATACTAGTGAATTATTGTCGAGGTATTTTAATGATATTTTTTTATGGTTTAACAATTATTTTTCAAAATGAACATTCTAATTTAGGACATGGAGGAAGAATGATATGTCCTAAGAATACAAGAGAGACCATTTCCCATAACCAAGAATGTATTAAACTATTTTATCCAAGGTTGATACATTTTTAATTGGATGATGAGAAAGTTGTGTTCAAATTAGTTAATGTAGCAGTGAATGTGAACAATTAATATGACTACCTGGCTATTTTTTATATGAAAAGATTATTTTAGTAAGGATATAGCAATGTGTAATAGAAATTAATAAGAATATAATATGAATATCACTCTCATAGATGAGACTCTATCCATGATGGATGATAACATTTAATAAGAAAATACAGACAACAACAACATGATGATAGTGCAGTGGATTGAACTGTTAAAAGGTGAATCTTACCCAAATTTTATACCCTCAATTATAAATCTTCTAATATTGGAATTAATTCCCCTAATAAGTTCCTTCAGGTTCTCATTTTTATGATTAAAATAGAAAATACCATATATAGACAACACTTATTTGACAAAGGTGGAAGGGAAATAACATCATCCAATTCTATGAAACATGATTTGATCTCTAGAGAAAGGAATAAATGATATAAAAGTAATTGGTCCTACAATATAGAGATCTTTCCTCTATAAGATTCAAATTTATGCCTTTATACAAAAGGTTGTGAAAAAATATAAACTCTTTAAATCATATAACATCAAAATGAAATATAGGCTCACATACATACCCAATGAAATTTTAAGTATAGAGTTTTAGAGAATTAGGAAAAATTCTTTAAAAGTTGAATCATCCACTTTGTATATATTTTTCCCCAAAAATATTTTATGATATTAAAAGTTTTAATTTAATTATATCTCATCACAATTTTCCTCTTGACCCCATCCATTTCATGAATCATCTTTAAAACACTATGAAAAAAAAATTAAAACATGGAATTCTCAAAAAAATCATTGTAATGGTCATATTATAAGAAATAAAGGAACATTTTTTTTCATGAATACATATTCATGATTTGACTACTTCAAAATTAAACAATAAGATCAAAATAAATCCTTTATTACTCTGGAAATCAATTTTTCTACCAAAATATTTTCATAAAACGTTTCAGAAGAAATATTTAAGGAAAAATAAAACTCATTAAGGTTCATTTTCAATGAAAAAAAGCTCATGAAAACATGTAAAAAAATTTATAAATTTTACCCTTACAATGTAGTATATACCATTATTTAAACAATATCTAATGACTAATCACATTTTAGTATAACATAAAGAATATGGTATCATAAAATCATGGAAAAATTGGTAATTTTGAAAAAAACATAAAACATGATTTTAGAATAATTCATGGAATAATATGAAGACAACATTAAAGGGAGTAAATAGTCCCCCAATTTATTTTTTTTCATCCTAACCCCATATATAATGTCTCATGATACAAAAGAAATGCCCAATGTGTTGGAGCACTATTTGGGTGTCGACATCATATAATGCTTATTATTATGTGACCAAAAAAGGAAATCAATCGTAATCTATTTTCAAAATAATTACACATGGAAATAAAATGTTCTTCATAATCATTCCTCTGGTCATAATAAACAGAAGTCTCCTAAATAATTCAATTGATAAATGATAAGATGAAATGCTTTACCCAATTAAAGGAAGGGATAATATGATAAGTATATATGTGAGATTCATAAATATAGAACATATAATAATTACATTAATTTAATTTGGTATGTAAATTTATCTAGCTATAGACATGTAATAACCAAAACAAAATGGGGGTTTAGATATATCCCTAAAACCCCATAAGTAAAACATTTCATGATATCAAAATATCTATTCCATTTAATTTATTTTGAAAATAATTATATCAAAGGGAAAGATGGTTTTTAATTAAATAAACCAATAATGATTGTAAAAAAATAGATATATGAAATAATTTTTTAGGTGTCAAGAATAACCTTCAATAAAATATATATTAAAAATCATTCTTTTGGTCTTTTCTGAAAAAACAAAAAACATTTTTTTATAATTGTGTAATAATTTTTCATTTCATGAACTTCTAAAGAATGTAAAAAAGAGACATAAAAATTAATATAATATTGATTTATGTTAATATAAATACATCCCAAATATATTTTTTAGAATATGGATATGGAATAGAAAGGGTTAGAAATAAAATCATTAAAACATTTAAAATGATTGATCTAAACTAATGTGTTCCTTAAAAACCATGAAAATATTGCTTTAAAAAAATTATAAATATAGAAGTGTATGGTAAAAACTAACATTATCATCTATTTAATAATAAATAATATTTTTCTTGAAATATTTATAAGAATATTGAAATGGAAGAAAACAGTTAGAAAAGAAACATTAAATGATGATTTTAAAAAAATGTACCTTCCCTTGGGCCCAAATCGTCACATGCATTCCCTGTCATATTGAATAATATAGTTATGTTAATTATATACTTTATTAATAAAATCATCCAAGTATAATAATAATTTTATTTTAATAATAATTTTTTTTATACAGTTAATTATTCCATTATTTTCACATAAACTATTTTCACGATATTCAAATCATATATCTGAAAATAAAATGAGAGGTTGAATATGATAAATGTGTTATTAGTTAATAATATATATAATAATAAAAATTAAATAATTATCAATTTAATATGTCAATAATACTTATTAAAATACATTGAAATATGATAATGAAAAATTATCTACGTTATAATCATTAGGACAGTAGGTTTTATGCATGCATGACTAATGATTAAATTTTTCAATGATCATGATTTAAAAAAGGTAGGTATTGTATTATATTTTATTAATTATAATTATAACATAAATATAAAATTATTTATTTAAATATACTTTTATATACCATATATGTGATGTGCTAATGAAAAATTAATCAAATCGATTTGTAGATGTGCTACTCCACACGCACAAATATGAGACACTTTCATCATGAAATGGATGGAATAGGAATAAAATATATTATATATTAATTTATTATAATGATAAATAATTCACATATATTATATATATATATATATTAAATCCATCATCATAAATAATTATTTGAGGTGATGTCATAAAATGAATTATATTGCATTGCAAGGCGGTAGTCCATCGTACACATGAACGATGGATTCATTTTCAATATGATGGAAGATGAAATGGATGAAGGTCATCAAATTAACATAATAAAATCATATAATATGTTATATACTAATTTTATTTCATTATAATGGATTAAAGTTTTTTTAATGTTGTAGAATAAAAAATAAAACAAAAACATTTGGTTGAAGACTTAATCATCTTCATGAGACAATTTCCTTTTCTTGACACATTAATCCAACTAAGGTTGATATATATTCATAAAACTAACTATATACTTATGGGGGGTTTGTTTGAAAGTAGTGGGGGTAGGTTTTGGCCAAGCTAAAAGGACTTTTTAGTGTGATGAAAATAAGTGTGAAGAATCCCTTTTATATGTGAGGGGATGATCACTTTTGGAATTTATTAATGTATTAAATCAATATAAATCATTTATCATGAAAAAATGGATATAAAATTATATATTTAAAATATAAAATTATTATGGGTTAAACTAATCTCATCCAATGGAATTTATACCTTTTTAGGTGATGTCTTCATCCAAATCTTTTTCTTTTAACCTGTGGTAACCCTTTTAGACGATTATCGTTGTAGTAATGTTTTTTACAATTTAAGGGTTAACATAGTTATTATAAAATCCCAATTGGACAATAAATGGTACTAATTTATATTTTAAACCTTATAGCCATTAATTTTAAAATATATATTTTTCTAGTAATATTGAATCAATTTACAAAATATTACTAATTAAAAAATATCATCAATATCAATTTTAGAATGATAATTTTATTTTAAATTTCAAAATAACATAATATAAAATTATTTAGATTATATTCAATTTACACATACATAATTTATTATTTATATATATTATAAAATTTGAAATAAATTATCATGATAATATATATATATATATATTCAAATTAATATTTAGAGCTGAATATATTATGTTTTTAGGCATCTAAATTTTTTTATAGTTATTAAAAAGATATAAAGTGACATGTTTATCTTTATCTTTTTCTTAAATATAATAATGGAAAAAATTAAAGGAATATATCCAACAGTATCCATATACTAGATATGTGGATGGTAAAGGAAAATTATATTCATAAAATGGGATAAATTTAAGTTATATGGGAAATATTTATTCATTTTTATATTATCTGTAACCTAAAGGACCAGATTTACCCATATAGCAGTGATTATTATTTACTATGGTTATTATTCATAATGTCCAATCATAAAATGGATCTATTTTCAAAAATTTGGTATTATTGATTCAAAAAATTTAATAAAAGTTTCAATATTCGATCTAGAAAAGTAGAATTCCTTAAATTAAATTTAAACCTGTAAAATACGATGAAAAAGTGTTTTTATGAAAAATAACTTTTCATTAATAAAAATTTTTTCTAAGAAAATTATGTATAAAATTAAATACATGGAATATAATTCTATAATATTTAATATGAAATAAATAATTTAATTTAATAACTTATGAGAAATAAAATTTTATGTTTTAAACACTTTGAAACAAAATAATGTTTAAAAAAATCAGTATTTTCACTAATAAAAGAAGAATGAAACTCTTTAGAACAATATATAAAAGCAACCACAAGATAATTTTTATTTTATGGTTTCAGAAGTGATATATAGGTTATAATAGTCACTTGAAGATAATTCTATTTTTTGTTAAGATAAATCTTGTTATGGTATGTCATATGAACTATCAAACATTATGTTCTAATTCTAAAGTCGTAGGGTGTTACATTATAAACCTAATAAATTAATTTCATCCCCTAATCTTAGACACGAAATCATTAATCAATGTATCGGACATCTGGATATACTTTTTATAAAATTAAACATCACTAAAATGATTAATAAAATATCCTTTGAAAAGAGAGAATAAAAAATTATTAAGGTCAACTAGAATAAAAAATAATTGTTCTATAAATATGAGAACATTATTGGGAAATTAAAATATAGCCATTAGGGAATAATTAATTTACAAATAACAATGGAGAGTGATAAATAACAGTTATCCTATGAAAGTAAATTATCATGAGAAAGACAGCAACCAAAAAACCATTAACCAATGAGGTGTGGATAATATCATCATTTCATTAAAAATAAATGTACTATGATAAAATTCATGGTTTCTGATCCTTTTTCATAGTTTAGGAATTCATTTATTATATAAAATATTAACATAAGAAAATATCCATACTTTACAAGTATAATTCCACCATTTAATAAAATTAAACCACAACATTATCTTTTCCAACAATTTATGTGTAATCAAGATGAGATTTGCATTCCTGTATAAGTAAAACCAACTAATAATATATCATATAATTATACAAAAGGATAATAACCTATTACTCTAATATTTAGATATTAGCCAACAAAAATGGGTACTACATGGTGTAACCTCCCAAAATTTTAAAATAAAAACATTTTATTTGATAGAAAATATTTTAGTAGAAAATATAACACCTCATGAATATATAATATAGTTATTTTTAATAAATTCAATATCTTTAATATATTTCATTAGACACAACACTATGTTTTATTTTTTATACAAAATACTATATTTAACATTCATTACTCTCTATAATGAGTTTATCATGTGTTATATGAAAGATATACTTTAAAAAAATTTGAAATATTATTATTTATATAATAGTTATAATGAATCCCATAAATTGGTATTCATAAATATTAATAACAAAATTATGATTTTTTGAAAGTTAACTGATTAGAGATAATGTAAGAATCATTTAACATAAAATGAAATATTTTTTAACTTCATTTTTTTAATGGACATATTATTTGTTAATTATGAACATAATTTAAAACTAATTAGTACGAATTTTAGGAAATTAATTTTACAATATAAAAATAATTCTTGTAACTGTAACACAAAAATTATCTTAAGGGGATTTTTTTATTAAAACATTGAAATAGTTTTGTGTGACACAATACCTAACAAAATCCCTTCAAAAATTCCCTAAACTCATCATTGAATCCTTATTTTGGTCATAAATCAATGTTCTACAAAGAGTGTTTTTATTTTCTTTCTTTATCTACCTCCTTATATTTTTTTAAAAACATTATGAAATAATAAAATAACTATAATAAATATAATTTTATTTTTTATAATTATTTGATTACCGAAAATCATCCCCCTTTAATCAAATTTGTAACAAAATCATCGTTTGTGTGTACGATGGATTATTAGCTCTTAAACTAATGGCAATCGTTCATACTTTAACACCTTTCATGATTTGGTATGATTATGGATATAAATTATATATATAATATTTATAACATATTTGTAAATATGTATTCATTATATCACATAAACATTTTCACTTATCATTCCATAGGGAATTGTACATGGTCACCCATGTGTACTGTGGACTACCGCCTTGAAATGTTATATGATTCGTCTTTCACTAATACATAAAAAGGAAAATGATGAAGACATTATTAATGATTATATATGACATAAATGACATAATTATTATATAAATGAAAAATTTATCATTCTTATATGTTAATATTGATCAAATATTTTTCTTATTACTCCTGTACTGATGATAATACCGTTCTTCTATGTGTAGACGACCACCTACACAAAGTGACATGACACTATTATAATAAGAACAAAAAATGGATTATACATAAGAATATTTAAATAAATAATATATTTTATTTTATATTAATATAATTCTATAAAGGTAAAATATTACTTACCGCAATTCAATAATGATCATCGAATAATGGAATTGTTACTCATGAATATGTACGACCTACTGCCTCCATGATCATAAAATAATTCATATTTAATAACCATCATTCATGAATTGTTTTTAAAGTATAATTTATATATAAATAAGATTATTGTGTGATATTTATTTTTCTATTGATTATATAACTTTATTGTATTCTTAATAACTAGATCATTCATGATGTAGCACAAATTAAAAAAAGACAATTAATACTTGAAATAATAAAAATAAAAAAATATTATCAATGAATGAGTAATTAGATGTTATAAAAGAATGATATATGATATTTTAAATAATAATATGGTTATTTTATACTTTAATAACATGTTTAAAACCACTATATAATACTTTAAGGAAAATTCTATCAGAAGGAAGCGACATGCAAGGGATTTCTTTATTCAATTTCCATTCAATTGTTTAAAAATCATATTCATTGATTATTTATTTCTTATATTATGTTTAAAATGAATTTTATTACCTTAATATTTATTCACACATTTTATGTGGATTTATAGTTGAATCATATAATAGATTTTTTGATTTATTCTTACTTCAACATTATGATCATTGTAATGGTTTATTTCACAATTACATTATAATCATGATTTTGTTATTGAATTTTAGTTAAAGGAATCTATTCGACCAATTCATAATAAAACCATTTCATGTAACATACATATAATTATTCATGATATTTTAATGTAATTATACCATTTTCAACAATTAGGTACTTAAAATAATTGAGATATTTTTTTTAAATATCTAACTTCATTTCTCTCTTTTTCTGAAAATATTTTTTATATCAAAACCATTGTTTCTAATTTTTTTCAAATATGTTTTGAAAATTTTCATAATTATTTTTCAAATTAATTTTACCAATTTTCATAATTTTTAAAACTGTTTATAATGGATTATTATACAATTTTCAAAATGATTCTCATTTAACTTTTATTGAAAACATTAAAGGAATCATCTTTTCATTTTAAAAATATGGAACTTTCCTAACCTTTTATAGTGAAAAAGATTTTTTCTTTTCAAATATTGTAGAATAAATATAATTACCCTCTATTTTTTCTATAATTTCCTTGAATATTCACTTTCATCATTATGATGAACTTTTAATGAAATTTTGTTTAAAAGTTATTTTAAAATTTATTTAGTTTCAAATTGTTTTTTTGCATGTGAAAAAGAAATTTTCACCAAGAATATTTTTATGAATAATATTATTTTTGTTATATTAATCATGTAAAAAACCTTATATTCTTACTCTAATGGGAATATATTATATTTATAACATACTTTTTATTCATTTTGAGGGTGTATGATTATTTTGATAAGGGGAAGTATTGAAATTCACTTCTTTGATTCATTATTGTAGTCATTAGCGTTCAGTTGAATTATTAAATTTCATATGGATATTAAATTTCCCATAAATTTCAATATCATTTATCATTGACATGATTACTTATTAAATCATATATCACTTCTATATGTAGTTTTTTACTTTGAGATTTATATGATTTTCTATGATAATATTGATAATAAACATCCTTTACTCGATCAGAATATTTATTGTTAATATACACTATTCATGAATTAAATTGGATGTTATATAGATGAGGAGTGATTTTTTAAAAAATGAAATAGGTGGGGACTATTTATAGGATGTCCCAAAATTTATTCGTAGGTATCATGTGACAAAATCAGTTGGCCAAACCCTATGAGATTATAGCTAGTAGTTTTAAATAGGCATGTAAAAGGTATTAAAAGTAATGATATATTTTCCAAAATTGTATCAATTTTAACATAATAGATTTATACTCTCTTGTGAAATGTATTAATGGTATAGGTATACTGATTATTAAGATCATTTATTCTAATAATTAATTATTTCCTTCATTAAAAATTTTGTTATTATTATCCATGATATTTTGAATGTGATGTTATCTTTAAATGTATTTCATTTTTAGTTATTGATTAAATGAAAAGTGATATCATCTATTTTCCATTAAATATTATTTTACATTAAATTTCCATGATATTTATATTATTTTAATGGATATTTTGTTCATTTATTTACTTCTCCATAATGATTATGCATATTGATTCATCATGTCTTCCACTTTACATAACCCTTATTGAGAATTTGAGATCACAATATTTTTTTTATTTTTAAGGAATCCATGATGTGTACTATGTATGATATGAATTGTTATTATAGGGGGAATAATGCTATTCATGTGAAGAAATTTGGTAATTCATTTTTTCAATTGTAATGAAATACTCATGTATGTATCTAGTTTACCAAGACCACAAAATGATTTGGTCATTTATGAAGCATTTCCTAATGTATAATGACAATATAATAAAGAATAAAACAACATTGGGAATTTGGATTTCGGGATTTACACACGCAATGATAATTCTAAAAATGAATAATCATTCATATGATGAAATAATACAATAATCTTTAAAGCCTCAACTATAACACCTAATGTTCACCTTTGATCATTCAATAAATAACCACAAATAAAATTTATCAAAATAATTATAACTAATATTAGAAATAAAAAATTATATGGATTTGATAACATATTCAATATATATTTATATAAAATTTATCTCCAAATAAAATTAGAGACTATTAATTTCTCATATGAAAATGTATATGACATAATTGTAAAATAATCGAGATATGTTAATCATTTCCAGAAATCATATAAATCAACATAAAACCATATTAAAATAATATATTCTTCCTAAATATCAATCAAAATTTATTCCCAAAATATCATATAATGTTCCCCAAAATAATAAACATCTATAAAAATAACATTTTTCACATAGTCCCCAAATCAAAATTCAATTCCAATGTTAACTATATCATATGTCCACAAACTGTAAAAACCCATAATTACATCAGATGTAATGATCATATATACAATAAATGTTATAAATAACATTAAAAAAATTCCATAAAATTATGTTTCATTCTTACAAGGATAATAATTCATGTGAATCCAAGCAGTAATATTCTCCTCAACGCAATAAAATGTCTCCCAAAATTTCATTAATCAATTTAAAATAACCTCAATTAAAACATAAAAAGAGTTGTATAATATTTTGAATTTATGATCAAACTTAAACATATAAACCCATAATGTTACCCATAACTCTTAATATAACGTACAATAAAAAGATCATAATCTCTAATCTCGTCTAAACAACATTATGAAACAACCAATAATGTCCCCATCATTATAAAATTAACATTTTTGTCTTAATACCAAAGGACATGACCTAATTTCAACCCAAAAATTATTTCTACATCTACAGGTAATATGAGGTCTCATATATACCCAAGGATATTTTAGGTTTATATTTTTATAGATTTATGAAATAATCTATAAAAGATGGAACATCCCCATATTATAATATTTTCCAAAAAAACTATTTATGATATAACAAGTTTTCTATTCATGAGTTATATTAAAAAATTTCATCCTGACCTCATCCTAATATATAATAATCCATAAAACTAATTAAAATCATTTTAAAACATGGGATGACCATGGAAAGATCACTTAGGGAAATATAAAAAGAAGAAACAAGCCTCTTAGTTCACAGATACTTATTCAAGATTTTCCATTTTCAAATTTAAAATTGCACTAAAAATAATAATTTTATTACTAATTAAATGCAATTTTCTTCACATATACTTTCAGAAGAAATTCATAAGAATATTAATGTAAAAAAAATAATGGATCATTTTAAATCATTAAAAACATATGATTTTTAAAAAAATAGATATAGATATCACCCTTACGAAATAGTATATATCATCTTTTGAAAATAAGTTCACGTGTACTCACATGTGATAAAAAAATAAATAACATGGTATAATAAGATCATAGAAACATAAGGAATTTTATAGAAAAATATAGATTATAAAAAATAAAGGATAACATCAAAGAAAACATCACATGGTTCAAAGAGTCCAATAGTGAATATAGTGTACCCCATAATTCCAAACACAGTGTCCCATGAGAAAAAATATGTACACAATGAATTGGATTTATATATAGTCACAACCATCATTTCATGTTCATGATTATTTGTGGCAGAAAAATGAAATAAAAAATTTGGCATAATTATAATAATTACCCATGAAAAAAAATGTGTTACATATTTTTTCAACATATAAAAATCCAATGAAATTACAAGAAGGATGATATTGATAATTGATCAAAATTAATGTATAATAACATCAATGGATGGGAGAATATGATAGTTATATATGTGGTAGACATATATACAAAATTTTGATGAATTTTATATCATTGTATATAGAGATAATGACATATAGAGAGATAAATTTTATAACAAAAAAGAAAATGGTTGTTTATATAGATCACTTACTCCCTTAAGAAAAACCATTCCAAATAACAAATTATACACACTATTTCAATAATTTTTTGAAAATAATAGAGTGAAGGGAAATAAGGTTTATATTTTAAGAAATATTGGAATATTTTAATTAAATAAATAAATAATTGTTTTTTTGTGGTGGTGGGAAAAGCTATTAATGATGTAATGATAGAATAAACCAATCATTTTTCCTCAAATAAGGAAATTAAAAACATTCCATAAAAATTAAATTAAAATATTTAATTTTAAAACCACTAAAATAAATTAAAAATAGATATAAAATTTCTTAAGTTATTATTATTTTTTAATATAAATATTCTTAAAAAATAATATTAAGAATATTTAAAATGAAGAGAATGATTTAGAATATAAATCATTAAAACATTTAAATAGTGTTTTTGAAGTAATTTTTTCATGACATAAAATTTCAAAAGTTTAAATTTTTAATAACATTGTAATGTAGTTAAATTACGGTACAAATTGTCCTATATAATCAATCTAATAAAAAATAAATAATATTATTAAATCATATCGACTAACATATACATTGAAGGTAAATTTGTGTGAGTGAAACATTATATTATGATTTTTAATGTAAAGTATCTTACCAGAAGACAAAATCAACATCTGCAGTACTTATATTATTAAATAATAAATTATATTATATTATTATTTTTTAAATATTTTTTATTATTAATTTTTTCACTTATTACTATGTAATATACTAGCACTTATTCTGTAAAGTTCATGTTAGATGTTTTGAATATATTTTACTCATATGTCCAAAATGACATTAGTGGGTTAAATGTGGTCAATGATGTCCTTATTTCAGCATCTCAAGAATAATAACCATGAAATAATTATATTTTTTGATGAAAAAAATATTCTTTTAAAATTATCCATTAATGATGGGTATGAAAAATGAACTATATTTCAATCACATTGATGATATGTCAGGACCCATCCTTGGGACCCGTGCCGTGACTACCCCAAGCCCGCCTTCCATAGGACAGGGGCTGGAGACTATCACCAAAGGCATAAATCTGGATTCAAGGGAAGGAATTTCCTTTAAAAAAATAAAACAAACACCACAGAGTAAGGAAACAGAAGTAAACACTAAGTAAATCTTGTTACAATAGTAAGTGCGGAAAAGTAGGTGGGCCAAAATACAAACCCGAACCGAAAGTAAAGTACAACTGGAAAGAAAGTACAGTAAATGAAAAGTAAGCCATGAGCCCGAGCCGCCCTCTAGAAATCCCACCTGAAGGGAGGGTACAGATGGTCTCCTCTGCTCCTTGGATCCAGTCGTCCGCTCCATGCACGCCTCGTCCAATGATCCACCTACAGGTACCGTCCAGCTCCATGAACTCCAACCTTGGTCAAAGCTATCTGTCTACTGCATCCATCACAACGTATTGCGGGCATAGCCCATGCAGGGGTGAGTATACGCTACATAGTAGGGACCCCGAGACCCCCAATGTTCTTCAGCATCGACGAAGGATAATACACAAAGGAATGATACAATAACGAAGTAACAACCAAATATACTTAGGTATATGACCATACATATACCTAAGTGATCAATTCTAGTTCGACTCCAACATCCGAGCCCATGTTTAATCACGTCCACATAGGATAGTACAACCCAATCCACACAGGAAATAACAACCCAATCTACATAGGAAAGCATGTCAATTATATTGAAGATAATGATTGGAAGTCAAGACTCATCTCACATAGGTATACATCAATTCTAAAGAAAAATATATGATCAGATGTATTTACTAATTTATCTAGCTAGGACCTACATAGGATACTAGACCAGCTAAGCTGTTGGTCCCACAAATGATACAAGACCACCACTCTGTCGGACCCATGTAGGATAAAGGTACAGAGTCAAATACTGTGGGACCCACATAAGATACAAGAACAGTAGTAACGTACATCCAGACCCACATAGGATACAAGAAAAGTAGTCAATGTCGTCGAACCCACGGAGGATTCTAGTACGGTCGTTGTCACTCTCGTACCACGGAGGATCCCAGTATAGTCATCATCATCGTCGTAGTCGCAACCAGTTCTAGGGTTCCCACACTCAATCATGCTAGATTCCTGGAGGGTCCACTCCACGATCCAAGGGGGTCGATAAATCAACTTCCACGTAGTTTGCAGTTGATGTATCCCAAAGTTCCATCTCGACAATAGAAACACTACACGTCAGACGATGTGTCAATCAGACGCCCGGTCTGAGAGATATTGGCTTTTTCGTCCCTGGGGCCCCAAAGGTTTTTAAGTCAAAACCAGCCTAACTATACTCCAACTAAATCCAATCCTCGAGTGGAGTAAGCCAAAAGGTCTGTCTCACTAAAAGGAAACCAAAAAGTCGATGGCACGTCAATCGGCATGTCCAGAACTCAAGTTATAATGGTTTCTGCTCCGAGGGCCTCATTGGTTTTGTGTTCGAACCAACCCAGCTATACCCAAATATCTCCAAAAACTTGAGTGTAATATACCAAAACTACCATCTTGATCCATGGAACTCATACTAACTAACAGTGCATCAATCGAAGGTATGTAGCCCATGATATGAGAATTTGAAAGAATCAGTCTGATTTTAGGCGGGATTGGGCCCAGACGACTCAGCCCAGAACCCCCTAGGTGGGCTCGAACTGGTTCGACCCGACCCAGGTCCGGGTTTGGCCTGGCCCCGCCGGTGCAGCTCGGCCCAGCGTAGGCGGTCCGGCCCGCTGGTGCGGCCCGGCCCGGTGTAGGCAGTCCGGCCCAGCACAGTCCGCCCGGCTTGGTGGGGCCGGTCGACCTTAGAGGCTTGGCGCTGACCGAGCTGGGCGGCTAGGCACTAGCCGATCAGACGTATAAGGGAGTGGGGGTGTTTCCCCCCTTGATTGAAAAATGGACCCCCGCTTGGGGGGGCTTGCCTCTTGCCAGCTGGGTGTTACGACCCCCATATTTCCTAAACAGCAGGTCGGTGTGCCACCGCGGGACCCCCGCGGGTCCCGCCTTCCATGCATCGGTGGCCATCGGTTCCGAACGCCGCTCCGTACACCTCTGCGGCCATAAGTCGTTGCATTGTCCAACCAGCATGACGCGACGGTGCGGCGCCCCTCTATCATGGCCCCGCTCCGGCTGCGGCCTCTTCATGGTTCTCCGGGGCGGTGCGACGGTGCCACACCCCTCCACCGCTCCCCGACTCTGGCCGCGGATTCTTTCTGCTTCATCAGCACGGCGCAACGGTGCCACACTCCTTCGCTGTTTTCCTCCTCCTTCTCGTGTGGTGCCATTGCACCACGCCGCCTTCATTCAAGCGGCAACGAGTACAACAACAATGGGGGAGGATGGTCGACCGTTTTCGTGCGGTCCGGCTCCCTCCCATTAATTTGATATCAAGTGGCTATAGAATTTAACGTTGGATGGAAAAAGTATATTGACGAACACAAAACCAAACCCCTACCTCAAGAAGTTGTTGTACAATGATCATCGTGGAAAAACGGCGTTGCGAGGGTGGTTCGAAGATGACGTTGGTGAGCGTCCAAGAAGAGGATGTCTTTTCACATTGGCTGTAGAGGAGGGAGAGATCAGCACGACATCTCTCCTTAGTTCTCTGGCATTCATCACATTCTTCAACGAGGAAGAAGAAAACTCTCCAAGTGTTGGGCATCGTTCATCGCTGCAAGCATTCCTCCGCTTAAAGAAGTCGTCCAGAACTCCTCCACCAGGCCTCCATTAAATAGGAGTGGTGGGTTCATCATTGGCACACAAGTCATAAATGGGGGATTATGACATAGGGGCCCCACTAACTTAATCCGTTGTGGTGGAACTTTAAAAAATGGAGGAATGATCTTCTTTGATTAAACATGTTGGAATTTAATTAAAGAGAGGTAGGGAAGGTTTGTCATAAACATGAGGGGTTGACATGAATTAAAATGGGAGATGGTGTTTAATGGGGCGTTATGAGATTTTAAGGAGGTGGGGGTTTATGTGGTCCCCACCACACTTCCTCGCAACTTCCTTTTCCACAACACTTAACCATCAGTAGTAAAATAAAAATATAATTGTTTGACAACTATATTTTTATACATCACATTTTTTAACAACTCCTCCTTAGCAAACACACATTCGAGAAAGGTGTTTCTAATCAAATACCGGCACTATGGTTTCATTGGTGCACTCAGATTTTGTTTCCGTGCACCAGTTCAAAAGTTAGGAGAACCCCGCTCGTTTGTTCCCTGAACGTACCCGATCTAAACATCGAAAATTGATTCCGGGCACACTGGGCCTCAGAATCAGGAGATGTTAGAAACTACATACTCATAAAATTCCAAATAAATTATGAACAAAAAATTCATTGAAATTTACGGGTCTTTACATTACTCCCACCTCAAGGATTTATGTCCCTGTAAAGATACATCACAAACTAGGGGAAAAAATGTCGGTATTGTGCATGCATCTGAGCCTCCACTCCCAAGTGCTCTACAAAGGTTCCCATACTACCATTTGATGTGCACTAAAGTAATCGACCGCCACGTAGGACCTGCTCCTATCGATCCTCGATCTCCACCGGGACCTCCACAAAATTCGAACAGTCATCAATTTCCATCTCCCCATGGTCGATATTATGCATCGGTTCATGAACGTATCTTCTCAGCTGGGATACTTTGAAGACGTCGTGTACTTGGTGCAACTGAGGTGGTAGATCGAGGGGATAAGCCACCTCTCCTATCCTGCTGAGAACCTGGAATAGTCTTATTAAGTTCCAAGATAACATGCTACCCCATCCAAATCTCTATAATCCACATCGAGGTGAGACCCGCAAGAAAACTTGGTCTCCATCCCCGATCTCAAGTGGTTTGGGTGGCTCGACGCTGGCCGAGTGGATACAGAAAGGGGGGGGGGGCTACCCCCCTTGATTGAGAAACAACCCCAGTATGGGGGGGGGGGTGCCTCTTTCTAGCCGGGGGTTACGACCCCCGAATTTCTGAAATGGACGACCGATTTGGCCGGCCGGTGTGCTGCCGTGGGACCCCCACTGTTCCCGCCTTCCATGCACTGGTGACCGGTAGTTCCGACCACCTCGCCCTGCACCGCCGCGACCTTGTCTGACTGGCGTTGCACAAAGGTGCCACAGACCTATGTCGCGGCCCTGCTCCGGTCACGACCTCTTCGTGGTTCAATGGCATGGTGTGATGGTGCCACACCCCTCCGCCGCGGCCCGACTCTGGCCGCGACTTCTTTCTGCCTCAACGACGTGTCACAATGGCGCCACGCTCCTTCACCACATTCCTCCTCATTCCCGGGCGGTACCGCTGCACTGCGCCACCTTCGTTCATGCTTCAAGGTGTACAACAAAAAAGGGGGATGAGGGTCGTCCGTGTTCATGTGGTATGTCCCCCTCCCATTAATTTGATATCAAGCGGCTAATGAATTTAACGTTGTATATAAAAAGATTATTCCCAAACATAAAACCAAACCCCTACATCAAGAAGTTGTCGTACAATGATCATCACAGAAAAATGGCGTCTCAAGGGTGGTTTGAAGATGGCGTTGGTGATCATCCAAGAAGAGGATGTCATTCCCCACCAGCAGTAGAGGAGGGAGAGATCGGCATGTCGTATCTCCTTAGTGATCCGACGTTTCTTCGCATTATTCAACAAGAAAGAAGAAAACTCTCCAAGTGCTGGGCACCGTGCTTCGCTGCTAGCATTCTGCAGCTTGAAAAAGCCATCCAGAACACCTCCCCCTGGCCTCCTTTAAATCGTAGTGGTGGGTTCTTCATTGGAATGCAAGTCATAAATGGGGGATTATGACATAGGGCCCCACTCACTTAATCTGCTACGGTGGAATAATAAAAAGTGGAGGATGGATCTTCATTAATTGAACACGTTGGCATTTAATTAAAGAGAGGGAGGGAAGGTTCCTCATAAACTTGAGGGTTTGAAAAGAATTAAAGAGGGAGAGGGTGTTTAATGGGGTGTTAGAAATTTTAAGGAGGTGGGGGCTCATGTGGGCCTCACCTTACTTCCTCAGAACTCCCTTTTCCACAAAACTTAACGATAAGGAGTGAAATAAAAATATAATTGTTTAAAAACTATATTTTTATACTTCACATTTTTTAAAACTCCTCCCAAACAAACACACCTTCAGAAAAGGTGTTCCAAATCAAATATTGGCACTGCGGTTTCATCGGTGCTTTCAGATTTTGTTTCCGAGCACCGGTTAAAAAGTTAGGAAAACCCGCTCTTTTGTTCCCTGAACATACACGATATAAACTTTGAAAATTGATTCCCGGCACACCAGACCTCAGAATCTGGTGCTGTTAGTAACTACGTACTTTTAAAACTCCAACTAAATTATGAAAAAAAATTCCTTTAAATTTATGGGTCTTTACATTACTCCCACCTCAGGGCTTTACATCCACATAAAGATACATCACAAACTAGGGAAAAAATTCGGTTATGTGAATGATTATGAGCCTCCCACTCCCATGTGCTCTCATGGAGGTTCCACTACTGCCATCTGATGCGTACTAGAGGAATGAACCGCCCACATAGGACCCTCTCCTATCGATCCTCGATCTACACTGGGACCTCCGCAAAAGTCGCCCCGTCATTAATGTCCAGCTCCCCATGCTCGATGATATGCATCGGGTTATGCACATATCACCTCAGCTGGGATACATGGAAGATGTCGTGTACCCCAGTGCAACTGAGGTGGTAGAGCTAGGTGATAAGCCACCTCACCAATCTTGCTGAGAACCTGGAATGGCCCGATGAAGCACCGAGATAACATGCCGCCCCAGCCAATTCTCTATAATCCACGTTGAGGTGAGACTTGCTAGAAAACGTGGTCGCCATCCTCGATCTCAAGTGGTCTGGTTGGCTCGGCGCTGGCAAGCAGATGCAGAAAGGGGGGGGGGGGCTGCCCCCCCTTGATTGAGAAACTGCCACCGCATGGCGGGGGGGTCTCTTCCCAGCGAGGGGTTACGTCCCCAGGATTTCCGAAACGGTTGGCCGAATTTGTCGGCCGGTGTGCCGCGGCGGGACCCCCGCGGGTCCTGCCTTCCATGCACCGGCGGCCGGCAGTTCCGGACCTCGCTCCCTGCACCGCCTCGGCCTTGTCTGAACGGCACCGCGCGAAGGTTCCATGACCCTATGCCACGACCCCCCGCTCGGGGCCGTGGCTTCTTCGTGGTTCTCCTAAGTGGTGTGACGACACTGCGCCCCTCCACTGCGGCCCGACTACAGCCATGGCTTCTTTCGGCCTCAACGGTGTTCCGCGACGTCGTTGCGCTCCTTCGCCTCGTTCCTCCTCGTTCTTGAGTGGTGCCACTGCACAATGCCACCTTCGTTCAAGCCACAACCTATTAAACAACAAAGGGGGAGGAGGGTTGCCGTGCTCGTGTGGTCCAGACCCCCTCCCATTAATTCAATATCATGCAACTATAGAATTTAACGTTGGATGAGAAAAATAATTTTCATGAACACAAAACCAAACCCCTACATCAAGAAGTTTTCGTACAAAGATCATAGTGTAAAAATGGCCTCGTGATGGTGGTTTGATGATGGAATTGGCGAGCATCCAAGAAGAGGATGTCGTTCCCCACTGGCAGCAGAGGAGGGAGAGATTGGCATGTCGTCTCTCCTTGGTGCTCCGGTGTTCTTCGCATTCTTCAATGAGGAAGGAGAAAACTATCCATGTGTTGGGCGTCGTGTTTCGCTACTAGAGTTCCGCAGCATGAAGAAGCCGTCCAGAACTCCTCCACCTGGACTCTTTTAAATAGTAGTGGTGGGTTCGTTATTGGCACGCAAGTCATAAATTTGGGATTATGACATAGGGCCCCACTCACTTAATCGCTGCTGTGGAACATTAAAAAATGGAGGAAGGATCTTCTTTAATTAATCAAATTGGCATTTTATTAAAGAGAGTGAGGGAAGGTTCATCATAAACGTGAGGGGTTGACATGAATTAAAGAGGTGAGGGTGTTTAATGGGGTGTTAGGAATTTTAAGGAGGTGGGTGCTCATGTGGGCCCCACCCCACTACCTCACAACTTCCTTTTCCACAACACTTAACCATCAGTAGTGATAAAAGAATATAATTTTTTACCAACTATATTTTTATACATAACATTTTTAACAACTCCTCTCGTGAAAACGCACCTTCGAAAAATGTGTTCCAAAAAAAATACTAGCACTGTGATTTCATTGGAGCCCTATGGTTTCGTTTCTGTGCACCAGTTCAAAATTTAGGAAAACCGGCTCATTTTTTCAATTAACGTACCTGAGCTAAACTTCAAAAATTGATTCCCGACACCCTGGGCCTCAGAATCAGGTGCCGCCAGAAATAGCGTACTTGTAAAATTCCAATGAAATTTAGAAAAAAAAAATTCTTGAAATTTACATGTCATTACATTACTCCCATATCAGGGATTTACTTCCCCATAAAGATACATCACAAACTAGGGGAACAAATGTGGGTACTCTGCACGCATCTGAGCCTCCCACTCTTAACTGATCTCCGGGAGGTTCTCGTGCTGCCATCTGATACGCACTAGAGGAATCAACTGCCCACATAGGACCTGCTCCTGTCGATCCACGATCTCCACCGGGACATCCGCAAAATTCTCCCCGTCATCAATGTCCAGCTCCCCATGGTCGATGATATGCGTCGGGTCGTTCACGTATCTCCTCAGCTTGGATATGTGGAAGACATCGTAAATCAGTGCAGTTGAGGTAGTAGAGACAGGTGATATGCCACCTCACCTATCCTGCTGAGAACCGCGAATGGTCCGATGAAGCACAAAGATAACTTGCCACCCCGATCAAATCTCTGTAATCCAGGTCGAGTTGAGACCCGCAATAAAACATGGTCGCCATACTTTAACTGAAGTGGTCTCCACCTCCTGTAAGCCTATGAATTTTGTCGTCTCTAAGCTGTCCTCATACGCTTCTTGATGACCCTGACCTCCTCTGATACCAATTTTTCATGACCCGTCCTCAAGACCCATAACATGACTACCCCAAGACCACCTTCCATAGGCTAGGGTCTGGCGACTAGCACCAAATGCATAAATCCCGATACAAGGGAAGGTATTGCCTTTAAAAAATAAAACAAACACCATAGAGTAAGAAAACAGAATTAAACACTAAGTAAAACTGTGTACAATAGTAAGGGTGGAAAAGTAAGTGGGCTAGAATAAAAAATCAATCTAAAAGTAAAGTACAACAGGAAATAAAGTACAACAACTAAAAAGTAAGAAGTGAGTCCGAGATGTCCTCTGGAAATCCCACCTGAAGGGTGGGTGTAGATGGTTTTCTCTGCTCATCAGCTCTAGTCGTCTGCTCCGTGTATGTCCCATCCAGTGATCCACCTCCAGGTACCGTCCAGCTCCACAAACTCCAACCTCGGTCAGCGCTGTCTGTCGTCAGCATCCCACACAATGTAGTGCGGGCATATCCTGTGCAGGGGTGAGTATATGCTACTCAGTAGGGACCTTGAGACCCCTGAAGGTATCCTAGAATCCATGAAGGATAATCCACAAAGGAAAGATACAATCACGAAGTAACAACAATCTCTACTTAAGAATATTCCCATACATATACCTATGTCATCAATTCCAGTTCGACTCCAACATCAGAGCCCAAGTTCAATCATTTCCACACAGGATAGTACAACCCAATCCATACAGGATTGCATAAACCAATCCACATAGGAAATCAAGTCAATCATATCAATGAAAATGATTATAACTCAAGACTCAGCTCACCCAGGTATACATCAATTATAAAGAAAATGAGATTATCAGATGTAGTTAATAATTAATCTAGTTGGGACCCACGTAGGATACTAAACCAGCTAAGCTATCAGACCCAAAAAGGATACAAGACCAAACACTCTGTCGGACCCACATAGGACACAAGTACATACTCAAATACTGCCAGACCCATGTAGGATACAAGAACAGTGGTCACGTACTTCCAGACCCACATAGTATACAAGAATAGTAGTCATCACCATTAAACCCACAAAGGATTCCAGTACAGTCTTCGTCGCTACCGAACCCATGGAGGATCCCAGTACAGTTGTCGCCGTCGTCATAGTCGCAGCCGGCTCTAGGGCTCCTGCACACAACTTGCTCGATTCTGGGAGGGTCTGCTCCATGATCCAAGGTGGTTTGATACATCAAATAACACGTATTCTGAATTTGATGTATCCCAATGTTCCGTCCCGACAATAGGAACACAACATATCAGACGGCGCGTCAATCAGACGACCGGTCTGAGAGTTATTGGCTTTTCCGTCCCAGGGGCCCGGTTGGTTTTTAAATCACAACCAAACTGACCATACTCCAACAGCATCCAAACCTCGAGTGGTGTAAGCCAAAATGTTCATCTCACCAAATGGAAACCAAAAAAGTCGACGACACATCAATTAGATGTCTAGAGCTCATGTTATATGTGTTACCACTCTTAGGGCCCGGTTGGATTCATGTACAAACCAACCCTGCCTTACCCAAATTTCTCCAAAACCATGAGTGTAATATACCAAAATGACCGTATAGATCGAAGGATCACATCTCAACTAATGGTGCGTCAATCGGAGGTCAGTAGCCCATGATTTGGGCATTTGAACGAACCTTTCCGATTTTATGGGTGTTTGGGTAGGGACCGACCCGGCCCAGAACCCCCGGGGTCGACCTGACCCGGGTCCGGGTCCGGCCTATTAGGCCGTGGTCCGACCCGGTGCTGGCGGCCCAGCCCGGTGCGGCCTGTCCGGATTGGGTTGCTTGGAACTGGCCGAGCGGGGCGGCTCGGTGCTGGCCGAGCAGACGCAGACAGGGGGGGAGTGCTACCCCCTTGATTGAGAATCTTCCCCCGCATGGGGGGGGCCCGCCTCTTGCTCGTCGGGGGTGATGACCCCCGGATTTCCGAAACGGCCAGCCAAGTTGGCTGGCTGGTGTGCCGCCACAGGACCTCCGTGGGTCCCACCATACCTGCACCAGCGACTGGCAATTCCAGCCTCCACTCCCTGCACTGACGCGACCTTGTTCGACCGGCGCAGCGCGACGGTGCCGCGCCCCTCTGCCCCGGTCCTGCTCCGGCAGCGGCCTCATCGTAGTTCTTCGGAGCGGCACGACGATGCTGCGCCCCTCCGCCATGGCCCGACTTCGGCCATGGCTTCTTTCGGCCTCAATGGTATGATGCGACAGAGCCGCGCTCCTTCGTCGCGTTCCTCCTCGTTCTCACGTGGTGCCGTTAAACCACATCGCCTTTTTTCAAGCCGTAATGAGAAAAAAAGGCATAGGAGGGTTGGCCATGTTCATGAGGTCCGGCCCCCTCCTGTTATTTCTATATCAAGTGTCAAATGAATTTATCGTTGGATGGAAAAAGAGTATTCACAAACACAAAACCAAACCCCTACATCAAGAAGTTGTCGTACAAAGATCATCGCGGAAAAAATACGTTGCGAGGGTGGTTCGAAGAAGGCATTGTTGAGCATCCTAGAAGAGGATGTTGTTCCACACTGAATGTAGAGGAGGGAGAGATTGGCATGCCATCTCTCCTTGGTGCCCCGACGTTCTTCGCGTTCTTCAACAAAGAAGAAGCAAACTCTCTAAGTGTTGGGCGACGTGCTTCACTGCTAGCGTTCCACTGCTTGAAAAAGATGTCCAGAAATCCTTCCCCTTGCCTCCATTAAATAGGAGCGGTGGGTTCATTGTTGGATATCAGGTCATAAATGGGGGTTTATGACATAGGGCCCCACTCACTTAATCCGCTGTGGTGGAACATTAAAAAATGGAGGAAGGATCTTCTTTAATTAAACACGTTTGAATTTAATTAAAGAGAGGGAGGGTAGGTACCTCATAAACATGAGGGGATGACATGAATTAAAGAGGGGGGGGGTTATTAATGGGTTTTAGGAATTTTAAGGAGGTGGGGTCTCATGTGGGCCCCACCCCACTTCCTCACAACTCCCTTTTCCACAACACTTAATCATCACCAGTGAAACAAAAATATAATTGTTTGACAACTATATTTTTATACTTCACATTTTTAACTACTCATTCCAAGCAAAAACACATTCGGAAAAGGTGTTCTTAACCAAGTACAGGCGCTGCGGTTTCATCGGTGTCCTCAGATTTCGTTTCCAAGCACTGGTTCAACAGTTAAGAAAACCTTCTCGTTCGTTCACTGAACGTACCCGAGCTAAACTTCAAAAGTAGATTCCGGGCCGATCGGGCCTCAGAATCAGGTGCTGTCAGAAAATTTGTAGTCATAAAATTCCAAAGAAATTAAGGAAAAAAATTCCTTGAAATTTACGGTTCTTTACATGATATGTCGCACACAAACATGAATAAAATTTCAATTATTCAATAATCAAAATTGGAATAAGGTAAGGGTTATTTTAACATTAAATATAGATAAATATATCATAAATATCATATTATATTATTAAATTTACATATATATATATACCATCCTAATTTTTTGGTAATACATAATTTTTCACATCACATTATGGATGTGGTAATCCACAAATATGCACGAACGACGTTATAATCATTCAATGAATGGAAAGGTAAGAAAATTTTAGATATATTGATTTTTTATAATGATAAATATTTGATAATTTTATTAAATTTACATTCAATATATCATCATAAATATCAATGAGTGATGATGATGGAAAATAAATTATATTGGTTTGCGTTGTAGTAGTTTGTCATACACAAGAACGATGGTTTTGTTACATATTTCTTGGAATCGGAGATTGATGTAATTTATTTAATAAAAAAATAATAAAAAATTATATTATAGATTCATATTTTTTTATATAATTATAGACTTATAATATTTGAAGGTGGTGTATGAATAAATAAAATGAAAACATTCAGTTGACAACTATAATGTTTCATTTGAAAACCACATTTTAATTATACCGTAATCCATTAATTGTATGTATTTGGCCTAAACCATGTAATCAATAATTATGTTAGGGTTTTTAGGATGGAATTTTGCTTTTTATTCATTGAACTAAAAGTATTTATAAGTGTTAATAAAAGAGGACAGTAGGTTTCCTTTATAAGTGACGGGAGACGCATCTTTAGAATTTCCTATAGTATTAAATTAATATATACAATTTATTATGAACAAATTTCTCAAAAAATAAATATTTATATGATATGATTATTATGGGTCTAAAAAATATATTAAAATAAAATTTGGTCAAGTTTAGGTGATGTTTTTATCCATTTTTCTTTGCTTCTAACCATTGTTATCAATTTTTGACAATTTATATTGTAACAATTTTTTTACACTATATGTTTGAATATATTTACTATAAAATAAAAATTGAAAAATAAACCGAAAATTGATTATATTTTAAACCATATAAATATCACTTTAATAAATATATAATTATTAGATATTTTAATTCATTTAATAAATTGTTATTTATTAAAAAATAGCATTAATTCCAATTTTGAAACTAATAACACAATTTGAATTTCAAAATAACTTGATAGTAAAGATATTATAAAATATTCATTTAAAACATTCATAATATGTTATATATATAATTTCATGGAACACCACAATTAATTCAAATTATATTACAAATAATAAATTTAGAATCAGATTTTATATTTTACTATTAATAAAATAAATAATGTGTCATCATTGTATATGAATTTAAGATAATTATTTCCTTAATAAATATTTATAATATACTAACAAGATATAAAAATAAATTATCTATATAATTAATATTTTTTACTGAATATATAACATTATTATCCTCATTACCAAATATTATAGTAATTTAATATAATAAAGTGACATATCTTTGATTATCATTTAATTAAATATTATATTGGTAAAAACAACTATGTCCCTATGTGGCCACATATTCATGAATTGGACAGATATGGCTAAATTTAACTTCTAAAATTGGGCAAGTCAAGTGTTAGGGATAATTGTTAATCTTTATCATATTATTTTTAACCATAATTTCCCAATTTACCCTTACAGTGTTGTTAATTATTTTATGTGGTTACTAGTAATAATAACCCAAGTAAAATAGAATTAAATTTTAAATTTTTTCATATGATTCTAAATATATAATTAATTTTTAAAAATTTAATTCACTTAATTGGACTAATTTAACATTAAATTAAACCAATAAAACATGTTGAAAAGTAGTTTTTTCAGAAAAATGACTTTTATGTATAATAATTTTTTTATAAAAAATTAAAGTATAGAATTTACATAAAAGACTATAACTATAATATATTTAATCAAAATGAACTATGGAACTTTTGAAAATAACATATTATTGAATATGAATTTGCAATAAATTTTATCAAAATACTACAATTTGAATTTTTAATTGAAAAGAAAATTTAAAGGTGGATTGAGAACCAAAACCAAATAAAACTACCCCAAACTCGACCATATAATAAATCATCATTCCATTTCAATGAAATCTGTATTTTTCATTATTCATTGAAAATTTTGACTTCTGAAAAATATTTCAATATTTCAGCATAAGAAAATTTTTATATTCTGATTTAAAAGATGATATGATTTTTATAAAATATCATTTCAAATGTTTTTTAAAATTATTTTTATTATCCTCTGACAAAAAAATAATAAAAGTCATTTTTGATTGAAACATTTATTCGAAACATAAAATGACTATAGAAAATATTTAATTATTATTTCCTACGAATATATAAATAAATTTATATTATTTATGATATATATATATATATATTATAATTTTGATATTAAAATTTACAACCAATAAATAAATCTATTGGTTATAAATTTCATATGAAAATAATAAGATTTTCTAGTTAGATTAAGCTTGGTGTTGCTTGTAATATATGCAATAAAACACAAGGTTCTTTTACTAAAATCCATGGGTGTTATATAAAATGTGTAATATTATGATTTAACTTGAAAAATGGAAAATTTCAAGCTACCAACCATAATAAAGAGTCTCCCACCCATAAAAGAAGATGTTCAGAAGGATGTTATGAAATTATGGATGTTGGAATTATTTTCCATATTTCAGATAGTGAATTTGTTGGAGCCCATTTATTAGTACCATGGAAGTGAGGCATGAAAAAGGAAAATAATGAAGGTAGTGAGTTGATTACTATATGGATTTTTATAAGTTTTTTAGTATGATTTTCCTATATAAAACTAAATAAATCCATAAAAAATGATCATATTATGTCACCCATTATGGAATACATGTTAGAATGGTTAGTGAGAGACAGTTTTTATTACTACTTTATTCGATATTATGGTTATAGTCAAACATATGTGGAGTCAACTTATTAATCAAAGATTATATTCCTCAACCTATATATAACTTCTTTTATAATAAGATGTCATTTTGAATAGGAAATGCACCAACCACTTTCCAATGATGCATGAAAATGTATTCCACAATATGCTAGTGGAGTTCCTTGAAATGTTCATAGATGATGTTTCTATAAATGGGATGTGTTATGATGCTTGTTTTCATAACCATTAATTGGTTTTCCAATGACCAAATCTGTAAAAATACATTCACAACTAGTATCAAAACATTGTCAATTTTTAAGGAAAACGTTCTGTAGAATATTTTTAGTGACGTTTTTAAAATAATTGATAAATGGGTTTTATTTTGTTAATATATTAATTTGATATTTATTTTTCAAATTTATTTTATGGGGGTGGTTTTTAAAAAACTACCACTTAATTAATGGAGGAAATATAAAATATAAAATTTTTAAATCTGTTTTAATATTTAATATTTAACATTTATTTGTAAATATTATATATATTTTTTATTTAAATTATTTATTAATTATATTTTGTTAGAAAAAATATATTTATAATTATTACTTAATAATAATTGAAAACATGAATGTATTATTCATTATGTAGAAAATAAGAATTGACATTAAATCACTATAGCTTTTTATTTGAGAGACCATTTTATCACCAGAACCAGTCTAATGAAAGATAATGAAATTAATAAAACAAAAATTGATAATAATATACTAATTATTAGATAAATAATATTTATTATAGATTTTTTAATGGTTGGAAATCAGAAATCAACTTTAGATTCATATATCAATTGATCTGGGTGTCTATTTGGGCTATACCACATTTCAATAAAAGGATGAAATGTGATCTACACTATGAGGACCACAGGTAATAAATTTTTATATTATTTAAAGTCCAAAAATCTCCTAGAAAACTTCTAGAAATGTGTTTCTTTGGTATACATTATTGTTTAATATATGAGAGTATTTCATCGTTGTTTAAGAGGGTAATTACATGATTTTTGGTCATTTACTTTTTTATTCCATTGATTTTAATTCCAATAGATTCGATGGTGTTTCAATTATTATTTTTTCCTCTATTTTTGTGATTTATTATCAATTATACATATTTATTTATACGTATTTATCAATATTTGTTTAAATTTATATACATTTGAAAATATTTATACATTTTTATGCTTATATGCATTTATATATTATATGTGTATGGTATAAGAGAGGATGGAAGAAGAGGATCTGAGACACAACATTGGAAACTGGTATGAAAACCCTAAACATGTTGGGGTTGAAACTTTGGTCCGTGAGGATGATGGTGTAACTCAAAATCATCTCCCAGAGTAGCTATTGCCTAAGGTGAGGAAAGCGAATGATAATGGAACGAAATTTGGTGTACTGGGACAAAGACATGAGAGCCATAATACTAATGATATTTCCATTAGGGAGGATGATTGAAGAATGAATTGGGATTAACTCCCCACTTGAGAGTTTTTGAAGTTGAGGATCTTTTCTAAGGAATTATAATCGAGGGGCTTGGTTTGGTCTCCTTGTGATGTTGGAAGCGGGTCTTCTTAATTCAAAGATGAGATTTCATCCCTTGTTGTGGGGGTTTTGATAGATGATAGTGGAATGTCAGTTCCAACACGAATTGTATGTTCCAATCTGAAGAGGCTAGCATGCCATGTCATGCACAAAGGAATATCATTTTTGGAAGCCATTACTAAAGGTAATATTATGTCCTATGAAGATTTACCTCATGTTGTTGAAGAACCCCATATTTCTAGATCTGATAGTAGGATATTAACTGTAATTACTGATACAGTGTTTATCAAATAGAGGATGGATGAATGCATGTCTTCACTTATTGGAATTTAAATAATCTCTGTAGAGGATAAACTGATGAATAAAAAGTAATTTAAATACATGTTGTCTCGGGTATTTGAAACTCCCATTTGAAAATTGTCCGCATTAGCTGAGGATACTTCCATCACTTATTTTCATCTGCTACTGATCTCTAGAATTCTGGTATTGATGTATCCTTTTCATTGATTCTATGTGTTTTTCATCTCTCTATTTGGGAGTTAAATTTTAACCCTTACTTATTTAATAACTCAAATGCACATATATAGATGATAATATACAGTTTGAATAATGCGATTTCGCATCCTTTAATTCAAAATGATTTATTTTCATTGGTGTGCCTATAGTTATGGATGAAAAAAACCCTTATGGACGATTATGCTATTTTTTCAAAGTCTTAGTGGTAGTGGTAATTATGATCAATTTGCCTAATTGTGCCAAATTGTTGGTTTATGGTGATAAAATTGAGGTTAACCTAGAATATGAATACATCCCAGTTAATTGCAACATCATTAGGTTGGTCATGTACGATGTCTCTGATTTTCAGAATGTTAGAAATATCCAGTTGAAGATAGTGGGAAATTATACATAGCAAGGGCATTGAAAAATACATTGTGCCTCGAATGTGGGAAATGAATTGACCATGAAACAATCCTCTCTGGAGAATGTATCCAGGGGTATGACTCGAGAGCGGTCTCCTGCCACCCCTGCATTTGTTTCGGGGATAGAGCATTTGCCTAATGATGTTTTCACTATAGGAGATCACACCTATGGGATTTCATCTAAGGACACTCTTATGTAGGGGTGATAGAGATTATTAGCTGAAAGGGAGGTATCAAAACATCGGTGTGAGATGATGTTTAACAATTTGGGAGACAACTTTTAGGAGGTAATCCTCCCTTAAGTCAAAAATAGGTAACACTTAGTTTGATTGACATTCAAAACAAATCTAATTGCAAGGATTCATTTTGTATGGAATTTGGCAACACTTCAGATTCTATAGGATTCCACTCATCTTTTATGAAGCCTCTCTAGAAATGAGACATTACTAATTTAAAGGGTAAAATTGATATCATGAGGGAAAATGATTACCATGAAGAGGAAGTGTCATCAGACACATATGATCAGGATGAGACCTAACAGGGTCTTAAACAGTGGAAAAGAGGCAAACATCCAAGAGGATGGGGTGGATCTCGATGGAGAGGTGAAGGATGTAAAGGAGGGTGATTTCATATATATATTTTTTGTTTTATTGTAGTGTTGTAAGTTCCATTCTTCTGTATATCGTTATCACCTCTTCTTTTATACTGTCTTTTTTTTCTAATAAATTTTTGGAACCATCAGTTTAACACATGGTCTGCACCATTTCTTTTTTATATTATATGTGTATATATATATAGATAATTATATTCACTAGAGATTATATGTATTTATATGAATATAAAATTTTATATCTCGGTATGTTTATGTATATATATAACATAAATGTGTGTTTATATATATATTTTTATTTTTTATATGAATTTATATATTGATATTTATATCTTTTTATTATTTATTATTAATTATTTATAAGTTTAATATTTATATATTACTGATTAATTAAATATAAAATATTATTTATTAGTACATATTATTTTTAAATTAGTGTTAATGAATTATTTAGTGACAATTAATTATTTAATTTTTAATTATTTTGAATTTATAATAGAAATATTATCTATTATTCATTTTCAAAATATTCAATAGTTATTAGTTATTTTATATGTATTATTTATGAATTATTTAATATTTATTAATTATAATTCAAGAACTTACTATTTATTGATTTATAAATTATAATTTATTTTTTACTAATTTATAATTTATTTAATTCTCATTATTATATTATAGTTTATTTATTATTTATTTACTTATTATTTATTTTTATTTAGTTAATTTTAAATAATATTTATTACTTTTTTTGATTTAAAATTATTGTAATATTTATTTTTTATGATGGTCTTATTTATTATTTATTTATTTTTCATCATTATTTTATTATATATATATTTTTAATTTTTAATTTTTTTTATCATTTCATCCTTAATCATTAATTTATATTTAATTTGTAATTTGTTTATTGGAAATTTATTATTAATGTATTATTTATTACTTATTTATTATATATTTATTATATATTTGATATTATTTATATAAGATATAATATATATTATCTAATATATATAAATATATTTTTTATATACCATAAATTTATTTATTTTGTAATAAATTTAATATTTATTCATTACAAATATATATATTTATTTTTTATTTTCTAATTTTTAATGATGATTTATTTTTTATTTTTTAATATTTATTATTTATAATGTATTCTATTATATATTATCTATAATTTAATAATTAATATTTAGTATATATTACCATTTTGGTTATTCATTTATTTATTATTAATTAATTATAAATTTCTAACTACTAATAATTATTTTTTCCGTACACATTTGTTATGTATTATTTTTTTAATATATATATATATAACTATATTAAAGTATGATTTGTCCCCACCTAAAGAGTCTAGTGAAGTGGTAAACTGTTTGTAGAATAACAATGTGGTAAGAGGCTGAATTCTCACCAACAGAGAGTTTTAGCATGACATGTACATAAAAATTAAAACTAAATATTAGGAAATAGAATATAAAAAAAAATTAAAAAAAAAATGTGAAAATATAAAATACAAAAATACAAAAATATTAAAATAATAATCAAATCCACTAAAAAATTAATAATGAAAAATAAAATAATATATGTACAATTATGCAAAAAAAATTAAAAAAAATTAAAAATAAACCACTTCCAAATGATTATCCAAACATTAATAATATCTCCCAAAATAATTTCATTATGGTTTTGAATAATCATCGCTAAATGATTATTGAGACAAAATTTACTGGCAGTTTTAACACCAGTTAAACGCTTACATTGGCATAATGAGATGCAATGAAATGTGTCTAATGAAAAATTGGAAGAAGTGTCATTTCATGCCACATAGAGACATTGTTCTCTAAAATCAAATATGAAAGGGAGGTATATTAGTTTACTCGATAAGGTAAAATTCAACAAGGATCTGTGAGAACCTACAACAGTAAAGGGGATATAAAGATTTATTTGTTTTGAGGGATTAACCAAGGACTTATTAAAATATTTTACTATAATTGATCAATCACATACACATATTTTAGTGAAATATGTACTATTAGATTTTGATGGGTCATATCTAGAATCCTTTATTTCATTAAAAAAATATTCTGTCAACCATTATTGTTATAGCTCCAAATTAGGTGATAGATTTTGAGATGATGCATGATGTAAGTGATTTCACAATTGGAGTAATTTTAATATTTTAATCTGATCTCTATTTCTAACCCATCTATTATGTTTTCCACCCACTCCATTATTGTCATGTGAATTACATAACCTTTGATAATGAACTCCTCACAATTTTGATTGTTTTTTAATAAATTTATACCATATTTTTATCTAATGTCATTTTATATACCATTCAACATTGAGATACCTTTTAAACACAAAAAAATTCTAATATGAGGTGGAATTGGTTGATCCAACTATTGTATGATTTTGGAATAATTATTAAGGATAATAAGTCATTTGAAAATATTGCTACCAACTATTTGTCAAGGTTTTAGTTATTAAAAATCAAGGAAGACGAGGAAATGGATATTCTGGATGAATTCTTGGATAAAAAATTGTTTCATCTGGACATGCATTCCATGACATTGTTAACATATAGAGAGAATTTATTTTCCCCTTAGACATTGTACCGTCACTTACCTCACTAATAGAATATGTGGGTTTTGGATGATTTAACACACTATTTTTTGGATGAGCCTAATCTTTTTTATATTTTAGTGATTTCATGGGTATATGATGTGTACCTAAGGATTAAGTGAAAATTGTTTTTGAGATTTTTTCATTCAACACCTACCATGGGACATTATTTCCTTAATCGTATAATTGACAAGATACCACAAAGTTGTTTCATTTGTTTAATATTTCATGAAGATGTTAGAGTGTTTCTAAAATATAATGATTGATGTCAATGAGAAATTAATATTGGGAAGATAAATTAAATTCCACAACAACCATTATTGTCATTGAGGTGTTCTAAATAAGAATAATTTACTTCATGTCCCCCTTCCCAAACATATTCTATAATACATAAATTCTAGTGTGTGTGGATTAATTATAAAATTGGGTAGATGTGGTGGCTAGAGATCTTGAAAAAGTAAAGTCATTGATATAATTAATGAAGAAGAATATATTTTCTTTGTTAAAAATTCAATAATTACTCATTTCTGATCTATGTACATATTTTAATAACCCCTCAATGAGATAATTTCTGAAAAATATTTCATTTGAGTCAATAGTAGAACCCCATATCACCGTGAAACTGGTGGGAAAGAGAAATTATAAAATTTCATCACATGTAAAATTATAGAAAATATAGTTAATGTATATTTAAAAGTGTAGATAATGAAACATAATTAAGCACACATGGAATTAAAATCTAAATATAAATTACCCATTGGTAAAACCCCATTCCTAATTTTATATAGGAATCAATGTCACATATTGATAGATAAAGAACACTAATAATTTTTGTATGCAACAAAAATAAATATGGATCCACAATTTATGGGAGACAAGTGATTTGTACAATTTGATAAGACGGAAGGGCCAACATGAGATGAATATTATATTGTTAAGATCTAACTGGAGAAAACCAAATGATTGAAAGAACACAGAATCAATTGTAAAACCTTTTCTCCAAGATATAAGGTAATTTTATTTCTCTCGCGTTTGGAATAGTTTCTACGAATAGTAATGTCATGGTGGTTAAGCTATTTCTAATGGAGTAGTTGAAATTAAAAAGGATAGTGAATCCACCTTCAAGGTTAACAAAAAATTATTGACAATATATATGGAACCCTTCCAATAATTCTATATTATTAGATTAAATTTTTAATGAAGGAGCTGAAGTGGAGCCCATATCTCAGTAATAAATAAAGATCTTACTTGTATGAAACCCAATTATGTTATTATTATTTTTACATTCCTTTGGAATAATAATGGTTTTTTCTAGAATAAAATTATGGGAAAATATTCTTGACTCTGCCATTGGTTCCTCAAAGGTTACAACACTATATCATAATAACACCATGAAATTAAATTTAGATCTTGGTGTGAAAAATGAGATTCATGCCACAAAACGTATTCTTGGAAATTATTTCAAATCTACCACAAATTGGACACATGTTTCATTCCATAATATATGATACCATTGATGAAATATTTATTATATATTGGTTTCAAAATTTTAAGGAACTATCACTGTTATGTCATGAACATATAAAGTGAATCAAATTGTGACACTTCATGGTAGAATTCATCATTTATTTTTAAAATTTCAAAATCCATTTTCATTGTGATGTCCTTTAACATTAGTAAAACATTATTTTATTCCAAAAATCAATGATAAGGATTTTTTATAAATAGTTCATAGTGTGAAAATATTAATTTTCCTCATGATATATATAAGGGATTTAAAAATCATAGCTCAAACCTAACCCATGATGTGCCCTTTTATTTTCACCCATTCCAGAGCTCCCACACACTCACCTCCACTAAATTCTCATTAGGTTTCCATAGTTACCAATGCACTTGTAATTTTTTTAATGGCCTTATTATATTTTCAACATCTTTTTTTCCTCCTTACCCCTAAACCTACACCATTCTTTCCATCTCTTTCATTGAACCTTTTTTTCTTTTATACTAGTGAATATCACCATATTTTAATCACTTTTTAATCTAATTAAAGTACATTTATCCATTCCTTCCCAACCCAATCCAATTCCCTTTGACAAATAATGTATACACAAACCCTCAACCAAAGAAACACCTACTTTCTTTTTGATGAAAAATGACCCTGAATCATCCAATAAACACAATTCCTCAGCCTCTTCACCCTCACATAAACCTTTTACCAGATATTTCTATTTGTCAAACTCCTAATCCCAATTTTTTTTTATTAAGGCTTACCCGTAGTAGATTTCCCATCATTAACCCTAATTATGAACATGTAAACATAGGAACATCATGGATGACATGTGGATGAATCCAACAAGGAATAGTAAAATAGTATACTTATTGTCTATATAATTGATTCTAGTGGAGGCGGAGCTTATTAATAATCTATTGGATATTCATATAGAGAATGTCATCTAATTTTATGAGGAAACCTTTAAAGATAAATTTTTATAGATTTTTTCTATATTGAATGTCAGATTGGTCCACATAAATTTAAATCTATAATGGAAGAAATGGGCATTAATACAGAAGGAGTTTTCAGTTAGATTGGGAATATATAGTGGTGTATTTGTTGAGATGGAAGAGTATAAAACCTGAATTCATTATCCCTATAAGGGTGGCTTTCATAAAATATATGTTTCGATATTGGTTAATCTAATTATAAATAATGACCCAAATACTATAAAAACTACACAGCAATGAGGGCCTTTGATTTTTATTTTTAAGAGTTATTTTCCCCATCTATGGTTGGAAAAAAGTGATTCTCAAGGATTAGTGAGCCATATAGAGTTTTTGGAGTTTCCACAATGATCCATGACCATAAAATTCAAATTCCACCTTAAATTTATATCAACCATGTGTTACATGTTTGGAATACATTAGGGACACTGATGGGATGTGTTATTATCCTGTATTTTGAAAATAACCTAAATGTTTTTGAGACCATCACACCACTGTAGTGATTGGGTCACTTACATTTCATTGTCTTACATCGTCTGTTTAAAATGGGGCTATTAATGAATGTGGGTATGAACCATGAGTGTGTACATGAGTATTAATTTGAATATGGGGAGGATCATTTTTGGAATTCGTTAGGAACTAGGACCACCCATACCTAGACTAACACGAGGGAAACTAATGAACAAATCTATCCATCACTGCCCACTCCCAAATAAGTGGTATGGTTTCATTACCCATGCGTCTCTTAATAATTAATCATGGAGCACCATTAGGTAATGTTTTAGGTTATTTTACTTATTGTTTTGTTCCTTACCTCATCATTTGTTTTTTAAGGTGGTGGGAAGATTATTTTCCATTGGTTACATCCCAATGACACTAGAGGATGAAAATACATTCCATGGAAATCTTAAATAGTTTTGGGATGATTTAACATTAGTTAATAAAATATCCAATTTATGATGACTATAACAAAAAAACCATGAAATTATACATGTCTACAATTTAATATATCTCAGTGTATAACCCACTAAAAAAATTTATAACATATACCATATCAGAGTACAAAGAGGGAACTAAAATACACAATTCATAGATTACCAAGAAATATAGAATTAACACTTAAACAAGATCCATGATCTAAATCTATAGGCCACAAAAAAGGTATCATGATGCCTCACTAAATAAATGAAATACCATTCCTTTACCTATGAATTGAAACAAAATATTTTCATATACAACAATGTACTAAAGTACGGGTGAGAATAAAACTAAGTAGGAATTCCCCATTGACTCCCCAACTCACTCTACTAGGATAGAAAAATTTATCAAATATATATATATAATTATATAAAACAATTGAAAATGGTTATAACAAAGAATAAAATTAATTTTCCAAACCAAAACTATTTCCATTCCAAGAAACCAAAAAATAATTTCGAACCATTTCTCTAATAAATTTTGAATCCCTATTCCATTTGGTGAATCCACACATTCATACAACTGTGAACATACCTACACTTTTGGGTTGTCACTCATCCTTTCACGAATCTATAACATGGTGAATCAATTTGAGGGGGGATAGTTTATACCCATATGCATCCCATATTGATGGGGAACTTTATACACTTTTTGTCAAAAATGTACTTGAAAAAAAACATCCTTTTATGAAAAAAACCATGCCAAACCAATTGATTCCCCATTTAAATAAAGCACTATATTTATAGAAAAAATTTTCCAAAAAATATTATACGAATCAAAACCAAACAACATTTTTTAAAATATCATTTTAGAAATAGGTAACCAATTTCACTATCCACAAAACAAAAAAATTTCTAAAATTTATAATCCATCAATAAAGAGGGTTTGAAATAGTAATTTAACCTATATTTTACATAGTGAATTAATAATTCAATCAATTTCAAATAAACCATTCATGTTTTATCTAAGAGGGGTTGAGAGTGATGACACCTACCTCTCAAAATTGGCAGAAAAAATAATGAAATAATTAATTCATAAAATTGGATTGTTACTCTTTAAAACATGAAGAGGTCATATTTTCCCTATTCATCTAAACCATATATCATTATTATTAACACCACACAACATGAATATATGCCCAACATATTATATAAATGAATCTCAGAGAGTGAGGAATAATAAAACCATGTAAAATAATATAAATGACACCTTTCCATGAAATTTGGCCCTTTAACATAATTATGATCACAAATATAATGCTATTTGGTAAAGAGAAAGGGTCAAAGCAGATTTGGGAGGGAGAGGAATTCAAGTTAGGGATAGGGTAAATGAAAATTAAACATAAGAGTTAATCAGAATTAGTTCCAAAAAATCAAGACCTAGTTTTTAACATTTCATCATTAGGGAACATTGCAAGATAAATCTTGTGCTAACTGTGTCCAACCACAACCTACTAACTTTGCTCGCCTGGATAGATCACATATTTAGAAAAACCTTTCCCCAAACATGGTAAAACCCTTTTTCCAACATCACATAGTCTCTTCAGGGTGGTTGTAAGGTTTTGACATACTGTGCACTAATCCATGAACCTATCTAATGCCCAATGTTTTCATTGAATGGTTTACTAGGATTTGTTTTATGGTTTCTACAATAATTTTTTAAACATTTTAGATACAGAAAATCCAAAAAAATATTACAAAACACAACCAAACCAATAGAATCATAAATCAATTTCATTATTTAGTTTACACAAATTAATAAAGTGTTAATTAGCTAAATCCATGGGTGCTATATTCTATACACCATAGGTATTTCCATTCATATAAAACCAAAAATCCCAATTTACCTAAATGATTTTGGGAAATTAAATTACTATATATTTCTCATTCTCAAATGTGTATTTTTGAATCCGGCATTGATTCAATAAATCACACACTTGACAAATGATATTTCCACTCTATAAATTCTCCTTCTGATCCAAAATATACACTAGAACATTGGCCAATGTCCCATATGTCTCTAGGATAACATGATCACATCAAATTAAATGGTTTAGATAAAGTTGGTACACATGTAATTGAGATACATGAAACACATTATGCATCAAACTGAAAATTGGTTCAAAATTCAACTGTTATTCCGCATAACTGACATATTCATGAATCTCAAAATGCCCTACATATTGAGGATATATCTTTACATGCTTTCCAAAATGATAATACCAATCCTTGTAGAGATTCTTGTTAACACATAATCACTACCCTAAAAATTTTCCATGGAAAATATTCCATATATAGACTTTGATGACTCTAATATATCTCCATCATCCTTCTAATCAATTGAATTTTCTATATTGTATCTAGAAGAAAAATTGGTCCAACCATTGATTTATTAGTTGTTTCCACCCAAAAAAATGAATACGGATAAGGTCTCCCATAAAAGGATTTAAAATTATTCATCAGTATTGAGGCCTCATAACTATTATAATATGAGAAATCCATTATGTGTACATTTTCCTCAAATGGTCCACCAAAATCCTTTAACAAATCCATATGAATAATTTCTAATTTATATAAATCCTTTATTGATTCTCTATATTTCTATGGATGATAGTCTATGTTCATTGTTGGTTGATTCCAAAGGGCATTATACATGGATTTCAAAAATTGGTACACAAACCTTGGATCTCAGTCTGAAACAATCAAAATTATTCCTCTATTCCTATTTACCTATTTTAATATATAAATATATTAGATAATTACACCACCACATGAGATTCATAAATAGATATAATATATCAGTTTTTTAGTAGAACAACTACAACCAATACAAAATTGTGCTTTAAAAAAGTCATTGGGAGACCAGTCACTGAATCCATGGATATGTACTCTATTTTTCAATTAGGAATAGGTATGGCTTTTAATATACCTACTTTCCACTGTTTCACTTCATTAAACTATTGATACATGAGACATCATAGAAAAAATTATGCCACTTTTCTTTTAATTCCATCCCACCAAAATTGTTATTTATATTCCTTATACGTCTTTTTTATTCCATGATAAACATCCGACCCTTAATGGTGGTAAACATGAAGAAGTGGTTTTTTAAAATCCATAGGTACAATAATTTGATATAAAAATACATCAATAATATTATCTTATGATACTACACTCAATGGTCACCCCATAATTGAGTTTTTAACTCATCACATCACATTCAAAATCATATGTCTATTATTATTTAACTTTATAAACCAAATTATGAAAAAAGGAAAATGGAAAGAAAATTTCCACACTTCCTTGGTCTTCACAATAAATGACCTTGTTGGCTATCACTGAAATCCAATACCACTGATCTAAAGACACTTCTCCCAACTGACTATTTAAATGTCTTCCTAATGAATCTACAACAAAATTTCCTTCACATAGTGTATACCTCATGTCAATGCCAAACATATTATTATTATCTGTCCATATAAATTTTCTCAGGTTCGAATCTCATTATGAGAAAATAAATTTTTGATTTACAATGATTCATAAATATACTAAATTTCTCACCAAATATGTTATAACACCAAATATTAAAATCATAGACTAAAATTTATTATTACAAAACACATGTTGGGTATCTATTTCCATGAAACTATATCTACCACGATCCATAATTGGCAACATTATCTCCTTTCATGAGAACTTGTTGGGTATCTCTTTCCATGAAACTATATCTACCATGATCCATAATTGAAAACATTATCTCTTTGCATGAGAACAATTCCCAAACCTGATCCCAATGCTTAACAGTACACCACATAACCATGTATTGATTCTAGAAATATAAATAAACAATACAATGTTTGAAAAAATTACTCTGATGAAATGATTTTATACATTCTTCACCCCATTGGAATGGAATCCTTTTCCTTATCAATGTTTTCATTTGTGAGTATTGTATTGAAAAAACATGAAAACAACATTGGTAATAACCATCTCATCCATGGATACTATATATCTCAAAGAAAACTTTTGAGGCTTCCCTGAGAAAAAAACCATTATCTTTTCTAGATCCCTAGAAACACCTATTTTTAAGATTTCACAAACAAGGAAAAAACAAATTTTTTCCTAAAATACAACTTCAAAATATTATCATTCAACTAATGATTCTTCAAGAAACCCAACACAATCACCATGTGTTTTTAATTCTTATCATTTCCCTTGAATACAGTAATATGTCTTCTGTAAATTCCACCAAAAAAGAATCTAGATAAAATTGAAATATCCAACCAATAAATTCAATAAAGAAAAATGAGGCTTTAGTGAGAACAAAATGCATAACCATAGACTCATAATGGTCACATCTACTCATAAAAGAAGTTTTCAAAATATCCTCCATCTGATCCTACAATTGATGATATCCAAAACACAAGTCAATTTTTGAGAACCACTGTGCTCCCCTAAATTAATAAAATTGTTAATAAAATCATGAATGATGATACTAATTATTTATCATAACAGTGTTATGTTTATGATAATCTACACAAAGATAAAAATGTACAATCACCTTTTTTCATAAAAAATGCTACTTCCCACAGAGACATACTCGGTCGATTGGTCCTTTTTTTCAAATATTTCCATTTTACATTTAATTCAATAAGTTATGTTGTTTCCTTCCAATTATATGGACGGGAAATACCATTGTTTTATGGTAATAGGTCAATCAAAAACTATTACTTCCATAGGCATCAATATGCTTCCTCCACAAATATTACATGGGATATCTCTTTATTTTACCATTTATATATTGGAAATCCCTATATAATATTTTATAACAATCATTTAAATCATCGATAGAATTTCAATCCTTTAACCTAAATCAAAATTGGGTTCTTTAAAGGATACACAACAAACAACGTCAGGTTAAAAAAGAATAAATTTATAAATTTAATCATGTATCTATCCCCGAGGGATTATCCTACTTAATGATGAAAAATTACATGTTTTTATAAATCCTAAACACGGGATGTAATATTTTTTTGAGAAAACAATCAAAATAAACCAATGAAACACCCTAGAACATTTAATCTTAAACTGATAAATCCCATCATTAGCCTAAATGATCCTCCAGAATGTACATAGCCAACATTACATTTATATTAGTTGGAGTTCATAGGAAATTGAAGATTCAATTAATCCTATTATTCTACACTTGTACAATTTCAGGTTCCAAATCAGCATGAATAATGAGGGATTATAATTTAGGAATTAAATATAAATATTCAATTCCCTTTGGTTATCCACTATATTCCTTAAAACCATTTCATTAAAATACATGAATATACTCAAAACTAGATGTTGGTTCTCCTATGGATTAGGCGAAACAACATTCTCAACAACCTATGCCAGTTTATATCATTCATCACTAAAAGATCCATTTTATAGGACCAAAATAAAAACCCATTAATCACACTCTCTAGGGAATAAATTCTTAAAAAATTTATATTATACCACATCACACATATCACAATAGGGCTTTCAAAAATTCCAAATTTTCCCACATTCAAACCATTTTTGATAATTCCACCATGCATTTGAAAATAAAACCTCTTTAAACTATTGTAAAAAATCAACACATTTTCAGCCCGTTATAAAACAACACTCAAAATAAATTATTCTCTCCTAGTGTGATTTCATTACTGTCAATGTATTCCATTAACATATCATTAGCTAAACCCATGATGAAAAGGTTGAACCTCTTAGAAGTGTCTCATCAAATTTATTTACCTAAATCACTAGTAACATGAGGTTCAACATAAATAGGTTAGGTATGCCTATTTAGGACCTACATTTGATGTTTATGTGATTATAATCCTTTATACCAATCCAACTAAAGGCACCGAGAATATTTTTAACTCTAGGACCAGACAAAATAATACCATTTATAATACACCACACCTCCACATTTCCATGGGAAGGAGGTGGGACATTACTAGGACTTCTGTTACACCCCCAAGACACCAAAGGCTGGTAGAAAGTTTCCATGAAATAATAAAAATTTGATAAATATTTTACATAGATAATAATATTACCAACTTAAGATAATTATTAACAAACAACAAAAATATGGCACATTATTTTAATGTATTAAATCTATATGTATAGCCTACAAAAAAACTACATCATGAACTGTATCACATTAAATATCAGATACTAAGTCCAACGACTCAAAAATAATAATGAAACCTATGAGAAACTCCCAAAAAAGTCCCAATATCCTAATCGACTATCCATCCCCATTGTATAATGATGAATCAGAAAATAAATGTGATACTATGACATTACCTATGTCTCGATACACAATATCTAAGAAGGAACCAATTTTCCTAAGTAGGGGGAGAGTATATAAACATTAGGATTTCCCCAATTAATTTAAAACTCATGCCACATTGATAGAATAAGATAGAACATTTATTTAGAAAAATTATATCAAAAGTTTAAAATAGTTTTTTCAAATCATAAGATAAGTTATCTAATTGAAAAAAATATCTATGGAAAGTAGCCAAAATAATATTAAAAACAATTTCTCAATTACAATTGCAATCCTCATTCCATTTACAAAATTCATCACATGTATGAAAATATAGACCCCATGTACACATGAGTGGGGAGTAATCATTTTACTAATCCATTACATGGTGAAACAGTTTAATAGGGGAGCGTTCATACCATCATCTTTCCCATCTAGACGGGGGAAGCAACATATCATTATCCATCCCAAATTGAAAAGAAGAAATGCCCACTGTTTATAAAAAAAACAATGAAAAACCAATAGATTCCCCATTTCAATAAAATTATAATTTTATTGAAAACATTTAAAACAAAATTTCTCAGAATAACAACTAGAAAACCATATTAAAATCTTCACATAAAATAAATAAAACCAATTTAACATTTCATTAATCAAAATGTTTTTATAATTAAGAAAACTGTCAATAAAGTTGGTTTCCATAAAAAATTTCACTACAATTTTGAAATTTAAATAAATGAATCAAATATATTATATGTCATCCCTTTTTTTAACAACGAGAAATAGAGAGGGAACCCACCTACCACCCAATATAGAAATAAAATGAACAGAAAAAATTATTCAGCAAACCATCTTGATACTCATTAAAAATTCATTAGAAATTATTACCATTAAATAAAAAACCCAAATACCATCTTGATTTGGATCAGACAAAATCAATATCTTCTTAAAAAATTAGATCCATGAATTAATGAGCCGGGAAAAAAAGTAAAATAATGAAAACCACCATGAATGATAACATACAGAGGAATATCGGTCACCAATGTACTTAAGATCACTAATAGATCACTTCTAGATTAATAAAAAGGGTCCCCCCCCACCTTGGGAGGGAGAAAAAATTGATTTAACGTCATATTAATAGAATAATGAGACACTAATGTGGTAATCATAATCATAAAAACAAAATATGGACCTTATTTTTAATGTTTTTTTGTTAGGGAAGATGATTAAAAAAATTGTTCACTAACTGTGGGCTCACCACTGCCTCCAAAGACCACTCAAAAATTTGGCTCACATGGTTTGATAAACTTTTCACTAATAAATCTAAAACCATTCTTCCACGATCAAAATGTTTCTATTATGTGGCTCTATGGTTTTACAAAATTGTGGGCCTAACTATATGCATACCATATACACACTATTTCAGTTGCACAGTATCATGGGAGGTGTTTAATGGTTTCTATCACCATTCTAAAAAGAGTAACCTCTATAAAAGGCCCAAAAACTATCAAAAAATCATCCTAATATCACAAAACAAAACTCAATAACATTATATCATTAAAATACCTAAATAAAGGATTAATTACCTGATACCGTGGGTGATAAATGTCCATTCTTTGAGCCATATATGCACCCGTTTTTTCATCCATCGACATCCTCAATAAAATATCATATCCCAATTATAGACTGTACCTCTAATGATATAAAACAATATAAAATCCTTGTTCCATCATATATCACTGAGTAGGTAGGTTGAGGATTTTTTTCACATTTTAAACTATAATATTGACCCAAATGAACCTAAAATATATATCGATTCCATAAATCACTTGATGAAGGGGAAATACATTGGGAATGTAAATGAATCAACATTTTTTGACCTAGTTTCCAAATGAATTATATTAATTCATAATGCTGGGTTCAATGATGGAAAGTGTTATGCATTGATTTTCACCTCGGTATAAAGAATAGTTACTACCTTAGATTAGACTCCTCGTGCCCCAAATTAATATATATTTTAAAAAATTATCAGATTGACACTTTGGTTTCCCCTTATTCTTCATTGGATATCTTTTTAGGCAGTAACAGTATGATCCATATTGGACAACCAACTCATGATGAATATTCCATGAGGGAGTCAGTGTTTGAGAACCCAATGTCTTCAGATGTTTCTACTTCCCAAATCAAATGCCTCCTAATATGAAATTATAGTGGGAATGTATATATTATCTTTAATTCTTTCTGTAAATATATTTGAATTCATTAAATAAATCTCAAACCCTATTATTCAAACTCTCTACATTTGTGTGCATTACTATAATTTTTTGTTGAATTTCCCAATTTCATGTAAAAGAATTTTTTGTAAGGCCCAACGTTTTTTCATAGATAAATAATGGGTTACCGACCTAGAAACCAGTTTCAACCACATATTGTTTTTCTAAGTTTTTTGCCTATTTTTTTATCATTTATATGAATGTGTACATTTTAATTTCAATCATTCCACATTTATCTCAAATACTGGGTAAACTATTTTAATTCTAGGTGTTCATGTGTGTTTATTATTGGGTGGGGGTGGTTATTTTTGAGAAATCCTGGTACCTAACATGATTTTATTCTTATATTTATTATATTTAGATACATTTTCCATTTGATGCATTACATTTATTAGGGTAATTTTAAAATAACTATGGAAATAAAAGTGATAATGTTAAGAGGAATTTATTTAACGTCAATTTCATGTTAAATCATATGAATAACATAATATGATTAATAAAATTGATTCTTTTCAGTGGATTTAATTCCAAATGTTATGGATGATTTACTCATTAATTGGTACATATATTTCTTGTTATAGTATAAATTTTTTAATTTCCATTCATTATTGGGTTACGATGAAAAATTATATATATTCATTCATATTTAAATATTCTTGAGATAGCTCTATAAAAATATTAGTATCGTAGTTTTCTTGCTAATATTACTAAGACAAAATGATTGTAAACCTTATTCTATGAATTATTACACTGATAAATCTTTATAGAACCCATGTGATGTTAAGGATTAATCTACAGATGATATTTTTATAAACCTATTGAGACCACAAAATGACTTATTGGAAGGAACATTATAATATAAATAATCTTTTCTACCCTTGTCATGAATATCACTATATGATATTTCTTTTAGATATCTAAAAAAATATTGTTGTGTTACATGGTATGTTTTGCGAATAATTTCTTCAATAAACCCAGTGGTGGTTATGAATTGAATTTGAGAAATATTACACTTCTGAAATTAAGAATAATCTAGCATCCCAAAAAAGAAATGAAAAATAAAATAAATTAAAATAATTGATAAATTAGATGACATTTATTGACCAATTGGTTGAACCATAACACATCTCCATGTACTATCAATTCTACATAGCATTAGTACGAAAATAATGGGGCAAAATATTGTTTTATCATTTTTGGACTCTTTTGGTATGGGGGTCATAATTAAACTATTCACTAAGAAAATTCAGAGAGAAACAGAAATAAAAATTAGAGAAATAGTGATCCTAGTTGTTGTGGTATTAATGTTTTAGATTATAATTAATGAGCTATAAGGAGGGGGTGGGGGTTAGTGATTCTACATATTAGTGGTTGTTAATGGGGGATGAAAATTTAATTTTTTATTTATGTTGAATAACCTAAATTTTGTATAAAGATGTTATCCACCTTTTCAAAACTAATTTTTTTTCTATATTCTGATGAATCCCTATTAATAATCAAAATCATTAGACTGAAATTTAAAATTCCTCATGATATGTGTGTTTTGATATCTATATAGAGATGTTGGGTTTTTTCATTCCTATAGATAGGGTTTATGCACATGATGTTGAGAATAAATATACTATGATAATACATTGAGTGTTGGGTGAAAATATTCTAAAAAGGAAATAAATAATGTGGACAATGATTCTAATGGAATTTTTGGCAAACCAATGATAGAGGGAAGAAGAGATTATAACGGAATTATAATAATAAAGTATGACTAATTGTCTAGGAAGAATGTGTTGTTGATATTTTTTGAATCTTTAGTTAATTATTATTTCTATTGAATCGTTTGGATATGATTTTACTTTTGAGGATGATTTTCTACTATTGGTATATTTGATGATACGTTCATTGCATTAGGACATGAAATTGGTCCTGGGTTGTTGAATTTGATACAAATTTTTCAATCATGTGTTTTAGTTATTTTTTTAATTTAAAATTGAGAATAATTATTGATAAAATGGTATTTCATTGAGGTTTTTGAGAATATTTGAGGTTATATAGATTTTTTGGGATATTGGTAAGGAATTGAGCAATTCATAGGTGATTCATGGTACGAAACCATTGGTTGTAACTTTGGTTGGATGCAGAAAGATCAATAGATAAGGAAGATATGAGTTTAGGCCATTTCCCCAATGATTTTCATAGTGAAAGAATCCAACTAGAATACCTAGATAGAGGGTGGTAAGAAAATCACATTATTGTAGATGTCTCCAGGTGTGTCCATGGAATGGGAAGAAAAAATCATAGGTATTTTGATTAATGAGTGCCTCACACTATGATATGTCTTTGTGATGTGGCCAAAAAGTTTAGATAAAATTTTAAATCCAACCATGGATGAAACATATAACATATTTGGTTATTGATGTACCTGGATGATCATTTACTGCATGAACTATCAAGGAGAATTCAAGAAAAAGGAAGCATGCACCCAACCTGTGTTGGTGTTCAGAAAAATATAAGAGCATGTATCGGTAAAACAAGACCCACCATGAAGGTTCAGTCCCTACGGGAATCAATCGAGCTATTGATTTCATCCATCTATAATTATGTGATTGAATAGATATGAAGATTTTCTATGTGGGACTAATACCTATTCTCATCATGCAGCAAGATGATTTTTCATGAAACAATTAGAGTTAAATCATGAGTTGCAACATGTTTTTTCTCATAATGTGACCAGGACCGTCATGGCATGAATTGTTTTGGGGATATTTAAAGGGGAAATATCATCTAATTCATGGGGACAATATAGATCAATCATCATGGATGGGGGATTCATGTTAGAATATAATAAAGAAACCAACAAAATGTTAATCCATAGGTTACATTGCAAATAATAGAGTCCCTAGCACCTCATACCATGATTAATCCTTTCACACTATGAATGTTGTTTATGTATAAATAGAAACAGATGTTGCAAATTATGAGGTTCCAAAATTTTATTATATTTTCACTATCATTTTTCTATTCAATTGACATTCTATGTTGTTTTAATTCACTCAAATACATAATTTTTATCACCAATCATATTCAAGTAATTTCTTTTGATTCATCTATAATTTTCATTGTGAATTGAATTTTGTTTTTTCAAAAACCATTGACTAATATTTTTCTGTAATATATGATGGTTTTTTAGTACTATAATGTTTGTATTAATCACTGATGGGAATGATATGGAGTTTCCATGAATAAGAAAGAATAGAAATATATAATGGTTCTCAAATCCATTCGACTCCTATAGCCTTGTAGAATTTGTTGCATGGAATATACAATCAAAATATTTTCATCCTTCTATCCCTCTAACATTGGAAAATTACATTCATCTGATGTAGTTCTATTACAAATTCCTAGAGACCATTGAATTTTCAAAATAGGAGGTTCAATTTCATTCCCCTAATATTATATTTGTTCTCATTGGTAAATTCATTCGGAATCTCCCATCACTAAACATCCCATAGAAACCATTCATAGCATTTAAATTTATTAATTTTGAGATCGTCCAACTCATCTCTTTAAATTTTAGGATAAAATTTTCATTAGAGTGTTATTAATATCATCTTAGGTATAGGGGTTCATGATATTTTTGAGGATGATCAATTAATGTTTAATAATATTCCCCCATGGTTCATTTCAACTATGATTCCTCTATATTCCATATTTGGTCAGGCTTCCTAGGCCTAACATTTCAAATTCTCATGAAAAATTACCTCACTTATATTTCTAAATAATTTTAGTACCAAATTAAATTAGGTTCTATATCTCAAAATATTACAAGGTTGTGGATTGCATATGTATTTGTTGAGTTTGACCTTACTCAAGAGACACATTATGTTATATGGATCTATATTGGTGACAATGGGTTTTCCATGAAGTGGTGTACAAAATTGTATTAATTACTCCTGTAATTACTTGAACCTAGGACACTCCATTGAAGATTCTTTCTTTGGGAAAGACCACATAAGAAACCATAACTTTGGGAAATCTCATCCCTCATCATATAAAGGAAAATGAATTTGGACTGAGATTAAGAAACAATTTCCTAATGAAAACGACGAACCATATGGTGCTAATTTAAATGAAATTTATTCATCCACCTGAGATTCATTCCCAAGAATGCTTCAGTGCACTCATGTTGATGTTTTCTCTGATTTTTATGCATTCATAAATTCTTAACCCATTTTGGGAATGTCATGAGTTGTTGCAACAAATTAGGATGTTTCACAAGAGATTGAATATATTTTAAGTGAGTCAAATCAAGATGACCCCAATAAAGGGCACCATATTTAGGTTGTATGTCTTCACTCAAGCAACAAAAAATTAAGAAATCTATTTTTGGTATAGATCCTTTTTCCACTCCCCATCTTAGGAAGAAACTAAAACACATCGATTACTCAATGTTGAAGAGAAAAATTGTCATTAAATACTTGGGTATTTGAGAGGATAAATTTAACATTCCTCTATAGTTAGATGTTTTTGAAGATCCATCCACATCTACATCCTATGATGCAGAGTATTTCTACACATCCTCTATAGAAGTGGACTCCATATCTTCAAATGTGGAGGATCAAGAGGAAAATTTTAATCATAAAAATATGACTTGAGTAATTAAGGAGGAATACTAGGAGGAATTGTTAAATTGGATTAAGGAACAATAAATAATGTCTATTAGAATATATCCTAATAAAGAGATAACTTTTGATGATTATCTATGTACCAATGAATAAATATTTAATATAGTTTAATTTGATATTGATAAAAATCACATATTTTTTAATCTAGACCTTTTGTTTGAATAAAATTTTGGTAGGAATGGTCATTGAGTTTGATTAGAAATAAAACTTCTTTCCAGCCCCCATTACTTGAGTTCTTCAGAATGATATATTGATGATGGGTGACCCTCTATTTCAGTGATAGTGGTATTTTCTATTAAATGTTACACCTATGGAGAATAGTACCATATTATTCACTTTTTCATTCATATATGGTGATTTCTTTTGGTTTACATGATAATTTAAATAATTTAGTATAAATGTGCTCACTTCCAATCATGTAAAAACATAGCTACTATCATGTTTTGATGGTTTTTAATTCTATGCCATAAGTATTGCTTTTTTAGTAGATATATTTCTCTAATTTTTCATGATGATAAAACAGGATGAATAAGGATCATGAATAAGTATTATCAGATTCTTACTCCATGATAATGAATATCCTTTAATTAAAATGTGATTTAGAGATGCTAGATCTTGTGACATTCAATGCATGTGTGTCGTTATTTTTTCAATGACTCGATTACTAGGTTGTTTGTAGGATATCAGTACTTTCATTATGATTTCATTGATGAATTGGGCATTGTGGTAAGATCCATTGATTATTCTTATAACGTTTCTTCTAATATATGAAACATACTTGGGCATCAATTCATGATGATATTTTCTAGGTCCATTCATCAATGTTTTAGATATTTTCTTAGTAACAATAGTTTTATATTAAATTAATATTTTTCTGTTAATAAATTGTTATACATCTTGTTTTAACCTAAAAGTTATATTTTTTGACAATGCATTTTTGGAGGCCTGGATTTTTAATCATGATCCTAGCCATTATAAAAAATCTCTTAAGGATATAGGTATCAATAGTATAATGGTGATCTCATATTGTGGCACTAATCTCATTCATGTTAAATTTCAATTACTTGGAAGTAGATTCAATTCATAGTCAAATAATACTACCTAAATTGATTATGAATAAGAGGAGTGTTGAGGTAGTAACATTAATCCATGTGAAAAAATTGAGTTTTGATCAATAACATGTATTTGTATTCCACATTAAGAGTCATGTGTAACATCATTAGGTTGGTGAATTTTTCAATATAAAGGTATTTTAAATATAGTATGTTAAATTAAATAATTTGAACATAAGTGGTTAATAATTCATGAATTACATTATAACCAATTGTTTTACATAATCTATTAGTGGGAGAAGAGGTAATCTATTTAATGAATAACATTTAAATTGACAATAAAAACTTTTTTTACACTAAAAATTTTAATAATATTCTTAAATTACTATTTACTCGACAGTTAATAATCCTACCGAGATAAAAATGAACCAACTCAAAAGACTCACAATTTATCCTCTTCATGAAAAGATCATAGAATTACACTATTACACTCTTATAGTTAGTAGAGAATCTTGAAAACAAATATATTACTCATCTAATTTTGAGGTCGTAAGAATTAATGGATATTATTGACCCATAAATGTTATATTTAATAGGAAAGGTCCTTTAATGATAAATTAAAAGAAGGCATGAAATATACCAATATAGTAAGATGGAATTCGTAGACAGACTCAATAGTGTCCTAGATGAATTTGTTTTAATGTATTATATTATTACTGTGTATTATTTTTGTCGTAAATATTTTATATAATAGTATAATGTGTCCCTCCCATGGAGTCTAAGAAGGTGTGGAATTAAAGGGGAGTTATCTAGTGAACAAATGATACTTTTAAGAGATAAAGTAATCAATTAGAATAAATTATTCTTCCTTTCACATCCAAAATAGATTTTATTTTTGTGGATTTAAATAGAATTTTTGATCGTAATGGTTATTGTTCATAGAATTTTATGTACATTATTTTTGTACAAAAAAAATTAAAATAAGAAGGATGTGAAAAGAAACAAAAAAGAAAATCCTCATCTTATTGAGGTACCTTTTAAAGGTAGTATATGGCATTAGAAATGGTTCATTTGAAATGGTTTTAATAGAAACACACCATTTTAATTCATAAATAATCCATATTATAGAAAAAAATACACATTAAATAACAAAATGATCCACACTAAAATCATACAGGTCATGTATCTTTAGAAACATAGATATATAAACAACTGGTACATAAGTTAACTACATAATCTCTCATTATGTGCAAAATTTCTATCACCCATCTTATAATTATCAAACATAATACCTTTACATACAATATATGACTAGGAAACACAAGAATATTGCATCTTTGGGCTCAATAATTGTTAATAATGGAGATATCAGTGATCAAATATTTATAAAATGTGCATAAGGGTATTAAAAATTAGCACGACATTTTAAAACCATACCATGCATATCATAGATAACAATCCATAGTCATGGAAGAATTCTTGTAAGTTTATAATTAAATATTCATAAAGTAATCAATGAACATAATCCACGAGAGAAAAACATTGTAATAATATATTGATTTTCAGGATACACATAATCAAAAAAATATCCCAACATAGATACACTACAAGGTATTACAAACATTATATGATTTAGATAACCACCCATCAACCTACTTTTTAATTTCGATAAACTCCCATGTGTCATATTTTGGGCGTGGAAGAACCTCATGTGCACCATTTTTGGGCTTTGCATATCCTCCCATGTATCCATTTATCTCATAGAACACTAATATTTAATCATATCATTAGAGAGTTATATAATTTTTTTCCCACCCATCACATAAATAATATCATACATATGAGGTCCATAATATCATAAAACAATTAACATATCATATCTAATAATAGGGGACTTATTTTTATAATAATTTCTTCATATCATAACCCAAATAAAAGAATTTTTTTTTAATAATTTTCTCTTTTCATTGATGTTTAACCAATTTAAAAGAAGTGGGTTGTAACGCCCCGACCCCAGTTGCCCAGAGTCGGTGCATTAATTACATAACATTGGCATGATCACAAGAAAGATCAAATCTCGAAAGACCGATTGGTTTAGTAGCCTTGGAAACACTAGATATAATCATAAAGTTTTACATTACATTTCAAAGTGAAAAACTACTACAACAACAAAGTCTTCATATCCACACTATTAACCCCTCATAATATCCCTGCTAGTCATTCATAATTTACTTCTTCACTACCTGGGAAAAATAAAACATAGAAAAGGGGTGAGCTCAAATGCCCAGTAAGGATAACAATATAGCGGAACATTCATAATAAGCATAAACATTTAAGGCAATGAATTACTAAAACAAAAGCCTTTTAAAATTGAACATCAACATAGTATGGCAAAAATAAAAATGAAATAATTCCATTTACTTATTCACATGGATATTCTACTAATCGAATAATCACATGCAATATCAATAACCACTTTCATAATGTTGGAATGCATAATGCCAGACTATCATAACCACATAGCCAAGGCCTCATGCCAAGACTACAAATAAGATTTTGTCAAGGCCTTGTGCCAAGACACTAGTTTGTCTCATGAGACCTACCGATGCATCGAGGAGCTATAGCGGGCTCCACCCGTCACTTATTAAGTCCAATGCATTCCCATATGAAAAGGTTTAAACATAACATAAACATTCGTATTAAAACTAGCATACGAAATGTCAATAATTTCACCATAAACTATGAATGGTATAAAAATAGCACATCCACAGTCAAACATATCACAAAAACTTCAATACAATATTGAAGTTTTGTATCATAATAAATCAACTTCAAATAATCTTAAAATCCATCAAAGGATGTTGACATAGATGAAATCAAAATTCTTTTTAAAGAAGTATCTCCTTTTATTTTGAAATCATTTAAGATCCATATAAAATAAAACATTTTCTTTGAAAATATTCTTATAAGCTTGTATGGAAAGCTTCGACGATTTTATAACGGCGGAAAATAACCGCACCCGCCGTATAAGTTAAAAAAAACATTCTTACCTCAATTCAGTCGAAAAGGTTAAAAAGGACATTGTTTTGAAAACGACGGAAAGATTCCTTTATAAACCTCTTATAAAAAGTCAAACAAGGGTATAAATGACTTTAACCCATATTCTTGTAAATAGTAAAAATGTTTTGAAATACATTTCAAAGAAACATGGATGTGGATGATAAAGAGATCCCAGTAGATTATTACGTATAATACAACCTCGGATAATGAAGAGATTGTGAAATAACCCTTACCTTGTACTTTTCCTTGGTTGGGGTAGGTTAACCTCCTGTATAATGGTGAAATAGTTGTTATTAAATTATACAAGAATCATATATATTAATATGATATCATATATGATCTTTTAACATTGATTTGTTAATAATATCTTAGAATTATCGTCGTTTCGGGAGTTAACTTACTCATTTTCTTTTCTATGTTTTGTTACATAAGCCATGGTTGTTGTATCTTATTCATATCCAGAATGATATACAGTCCTTAAACATCATTTTTAAATCATCAAATGATAATTATACTTGAATGGATACGATGGAGAATGAATCTCGTCGCGTTTGGGGAGACTGTAGTCCGTACGTACGCACGAGCGACAATATCATTCTTTTGATATTAAAATAATATATAAATGGATGGTATATCATATATACAGAATCATTAACATGTTATATTTATTATTTACATGAGTTACACATCATTATTATACCCATCCAAATAATATTATATTGAATAACAATTACACCACGACGTGGAGACGGTAAGTCGTACGTACGCACGTATGGTGACATGTTATTCAAAGGGTGGATAGAATACTGAATATGATTGTACCATATTTATAATAACATCACAGTATATGTGAGATACTGGAGTTATTATTTCATAATGGTAAGAACAAAGGAAAAAGAAGTGGAAGAAGAAATGAACTTAGAAAAGGGTGGTGAAATCATTACCTCTTCTTCGGGTTCTTCCTTTTGATTTGATCAAAAGGGCTCCTTAGGTTGGCTTTCTGATCAAACTAAGGCCTCTAGGTTGTAGTGAGGGATGTTGGGAGAGTATTTGGGCAGAGTTTGGCCGAACCAAAAGGCTTTGAAGGTGTGAAGAAATGAGAAGGAGGACTGCCCTTTTATAAGAGGGGTGAGGGGCACCTTTGGAAAAGCTAGAAATATTAATTTATAATAAATTCATATTCGGTTTCTAATGGCTCCAAAGTTGATTATTCAAAGGTTAAGGTGGGTATAAGTCGAAAACCACTCAACCAATAGAATTTAGACAGGTTTGGGTACTTATATTAACCTTATCTTTAAGTATTAACTCTAAGTTAATTAGTTTCACTTTTACAATGTCTCTTTGTATTTTTATATATTATGGTTAATAAACTTACTATATACATCCAAGCGACCACCAAGTGGTACATTAATGATGAACCTATCATGATATAAGTCTCTTGGCCGAACCTTAGATTTTTAGGAATTTAATATCAATTAATAATATAATATTTGTTTTAAGAACTCTTTTATGTCAATTTTGACACTATTCAATAGTTGATTTTTTTGAAACTCATAAAAGATTGATTACTTCGAAAACAGTCAATTATATCAATCCCAATATATCATATTATCCTAGAAAATTAGTTTAATTCATTAAAAGTTTCATATTATATTTATTTGGGTATTTATAATATCAATTATTTTAATTTTTCACTATTATAGTAATTACTACATCATCATTGTGTCATATATAAAATAAATTATTTAATGTCTAAAAATTATAAATAAAATATCATTATGTAGGAAATATGTTTATCTTTCTAATGAATAATTATAATCTAAAATCAAACATATATAACCCTATGTAACAATTGTTGTTCTAAAAGATATATGCTTGTGTCATTTTTGTATTCATTTTAACTTAATTAAAATAAAGTGTCATTATCACTTACAAGTGGATCCATGGGGTCCCAAAATTGACACAAAGATGCCCATGGTCGACCATGTATCAACCAATAGGGTTAAGACACGTTTTAGGGTAATTTAGTATTATTATAATATTATTTGTTTAACCCTTATTTACCGGATTTACCCTTTAACCATGGTAAATAAAATATTTACCGCAGTAATTATTCAAAATGTCTAAAAATAAAAGTTACCTATTTACACAATTTGAACATCCTGATTCCAAATATGGAATCCATTTTTCTAAATTCAAAACACAGAAGTGGCAGAAATTAATTTAAAATTAATTCCCTCTGTCAAAACAAAAAGCGTGTTTTTAAGAGATAATAACTATCAAAAGATTGACACTAGTTTATGTTCGGTTTAATTGTAAAATTATGTCCAAGGACCAACATTATATTAAGTGGTAAAAATATATTCTAAATATACTTTAAAACCACTCAAATTCATAATTTATCACTATTAATTATTTTGATTAAAAAAGTTGTTTTTAATTAAAATTTAGAAATTTTCACTATTCATCAAAATATGAAAGTTATCCGAAAAGTACCAAAATATCACCCTAGACTAATTTTGATATTCCGAATCCAAAAATGAAGTCCATTTTGAAATATAGAATATATATGATTTCAAAAAGTAGGTATTACTATTCACAACGGCTAGTTTAATTAGTTGTGGTGTGTGTTAGAACTCGAGGTTGCGTACAACACACGCTATCGCATTATTCGAAGGGAAACGTACCGTAGAAGCTTGGGGTGTTACATTCTCCCCTCCTTCAAATAATTGCGTCCTCGCAATTTCTAGGGTATTACTGCATAAAAAGACTCGGGTGGTTCTTCATCATAAGTTCCTCGGGTTCCCACGTTGCCTCTTCCATCTTATGATTCCTCCACAAAACTTTTACCAGACGCGTCGTCTGGTTTCTCAGCACTTGTTCTCTTGTATCAAGAATCCTGACAGGCTCTTCACAATAAGATAGATCGGGTTCCAGTTCTAATTCCTCATAGGTGAGTACATGCGTTGGGTCAGGCATGTATTTTCTCAACAGAGATACGTGGAACACATCGTGAACTTTGGAGAGACTTGGCGGCATTGCCAATCGGTAAGCTACAGCCCCAATTCGTTCTAGAATTTCGAAAGGTCCGATGTACCTGGGACTCAATTTACCTTTCTTACCAAAACGTATGACTCCCTTCCACGGAGATACCTTCAGGAAAACATGATCACCGACTTGAAATTCCAAATCCTTCCTTCGATTATCGGCATAGCTCTTCTGCCTACTTTGAGCTGCTTTAATGTAATTTTGGATTACCTTCACCTTTTCCATCGTTCCCTCCACCAGCTCTGGGCCTACAAGTTTTCTTTCACCAACGTCATCCCAACAGGTTGGTGTACGACATCTCTTTCCGTACAACGCTTCATATGGTGCCATCTGTATACTCGAATGGAATCTATTGTTATAGGAAAATTCTACCAGTGGTAAATATTGATCCCACATACCCTGAAAGTCAAGTGAGCAAGATCTCAACATGTCTTCTAAGGTTTGAATAGTCCATTCTGATTGTCCGTCTGTCTGAGGGTGGTAAGCAGTGCTCAAATGAAGTTCTGTATCCAAGGATTTCTGAAGACTTTTCCAGAATCTTGAAGTAAAACGGGGATCACGATCAGAAACAATTGATAGGGGTACTCCATGAAGTCTCACAACTTCATTAATGTATAGTCTTGCTAGACGTTCCAGGGGTAGATCTTCTCTTATAGCAAGAAAATGTGCTGACTTGGTAAGACGATCAACAATAACCCATATTGCATCATTCCTTCTAGGAGTCTTCGGTAGCCCCATGACAAAGTCCATCGTAACATTGTCCCATTTCCACTCCGGTATGGAAAGAGGTTGCATGACTCCTCCAGGCTGTTTCCTTCCAGCTTTCACTTGTTGACAAACCATACATCTTGACACAAAATCAGCAATCTCCCTCTTCATGTTGTCCCACCAAAAATGTTCCTTCAAATCTCTATACATTTTGGTGCTCCCAGGGTGTATAGAGAAATTGGAACTATGAGCATCATCCAGCAATTCCCTTTTTAGATCAGGTATATTGGGAACACAAAGTCTCTTCCCGAATTTCAAAATTCCATCTTCATACACAAAGTCTCTCAATCTCCCATCATTCACAGCTTTAATCTTCTTTTGGAATTCGTCATCATCGGTCTGAGAACTCTTAATCCTTTCTAGTAAAGATGGTTTGGCAACCATTTGAAAAATCATTGATGTTTCACCTTCCCTGGTTATTCCCATGTCCATTTTCACTAGATCCATGAAAATTGGATCCCTTTCAATTCTCATATTGTTCAAAACTCCATGGTTTTTTCTACTCAAAGCATCTGCCACCTTGTTTGCCTTCCCCGGGTGGTAGTGTATCGTACAATCATAATCCCTGAGTAATTCAAGCCATCTCCTTTGCCTCATGTTGAGTTCTTTTTGTGAGAAAATATACTTCAAACTCTTGTGATCAGTATAAATCTCACATTTTTCACCATAGAGGTAGTGCCTCCATATCTTCAAAGCAAAGATCACAGCTGCTAACTCAAGATCATGAGTAGGATAGTTTT